>JAPDNY010000009.1:50350328-52850328 GCA_029375565.1 Gekko gecko
TAGTAATGGGGTATACACTTCTTTTATTCAGAGACCGGAAAACGTTTGACAGCTGCCCCCCCATCCCCCTGCGGAAGCCACGCTTCCGCTAAGGGGGGGCTATGCTTCAAAAACAGGGATGGGCAAGATGGCCGCCAGTGTCAGCCCCGAAGGGAATGGAGGAGGCTGTGCTATGGGGCTGTTAGCAGCAGGGGGTTTGCAGTGGGGAGAAGGAGTCTGGTACAATGGCAGCCATTTGTATTGTTGTGCTTGGTGCCAAAACTTCGGGGCTGTGGGGGCAGTAAAGCAGAGAGAATATCCAGAGGGGAGCATGTGTACAAGTTTGTTTTTTTAACAAAGTGTTGTTGAAAAAGTGTGTTTGGTGTAAGTTTTCAGAACATCCCCCAGTTCTCTCTCACTGGAAACTCAGACAGGTATTTTAGAAGCAGTCATTTATATTGTTGTGCTTGGTGCCAAAACTTCAGGCGATAGGGACACTAAAGCAGAGAGAATTTCCAAGGGAAGCATGTGTGCAGTTTATTTATTTATTTTTAACATGTGCTGAAATGTGTGTTTGGTGTAGGTTTCAAACTTTGCCGGCGCTCTCACGCTGGAGGCTCAGGCTGGCAAGAAAAGAAGAAAAAAAAGTTTTCCTCCTCTGCTTGAAAAAGGAGAGCTGAAATCACCATGCCCCCCCCCCCTGAGAAAAGGAAAGACTATTGATTCTAACGTATATCTACTAACAAAAAAAAGCACATTTTGCAGACTGTGAAAATTGGGCACAACAACACCCCTTTTTTCCTTTGGGTTGTGTGTATCTCTGTGTTTAGTGCAGACTCCTCAGGGTCTGAGAAGTCCACACACACACACACACACACACACACACACACACACACACAGCCAGCTGATTTCCACACTTTGCAAGCCCCCCAGAGAGCAAAGGCACCCAGTTTGCTGCAAAGGGGGAAAAGTGTCCTTTTTAAAAAGTGAAATGGCTGCTGCATATCACAGGAATAGGTAAAGAACAAATAAAGAGAGAGAGAATCTTTAAAGCCTGCTCTCTCTTTCTGTAAACGTCCCCCCCCCCCCAAGGTACACACATCGCAAAAAACAGCTTGATTGAAGCAAAGGGAAAGAACAAATAAAGAGCAGACCCCCCACACACCCCCTTTAACATCTCAGCAACAATTTTAACCCATAGAAAGTAGTGTTAATTTGAAAGCAAGCAGAGAGAGAGAGATTGCACTAGAGAATCTCAAGCCATGAAAAAAAAAAGACAACCAGCTCACTTACCCAGAAAAACATAGGGAATGCCAGTCTCCAGTTCCCCCGTGCCCCCAACTCAAGTTAAAGCATGCAAGCAGGAAATTCCCCCCCACACCCCGGTTTCAATCCTTTTTAAAAGAAATACAGTGTGCAAAACCAGAGAAAATTCTTCTGGGCAAAAATGCCCTTAAAAGCAAAAAGTTTTTCCAGGCAGTTGTGTGTTGGAAGGAAGACAGCAAGCTTCTGTACTTCCGACAGAACATGCAGCTCCAAGGGGGCGGAGCGAAGATTCCTAGCCCAATCCTAGGCTGTTTTCAGCCCCGGGAAGTTTTGAGCTGTGGCAGTCAGCCAATCCAAAAACTACTCAAGCACTTGTCAAAACTCTGAATGGGTGGAGGTTTTTTCCCCAGGAGTTCCGTACACACCCCACCCCCAGCCAAAGTTGGGGGTGTTTGGTTTATCTATGAAGATATCTGGCGTTAGAGCTAGCGGTCAACAGGAAGATGACATCATTGCTGCCCCAACCTAAAAACAGGATATGCCTAGTGCGAAAAACAGGAAAATTGCATCATTTTAAAAAGATTGGAGGGGGGGATTTTTATATCTCTCCACTGATTTCACTCAAAATGTGTGTCACAGTTTTAAAAACCTGTTTTATTTAAGATATGAGAATGTTTAAGCACACTGACCATTTATAGCAATATTCCGTGTCTCTGGTGAAAAAAGGTTAATCACATATGATTGTGGCATAATAGCACGAGGCATTTTAGGGTCCTGTTTGATCACAATGTGTGAAGGAGAGAATGACATCGATACTGCACACACACCCCAAATACCAGCACATGTATTTTGAGACAGGGACAATATAATGAGAAAACTGTGGCCACTATTGTGTTCATGCCCACCCTCTTTCCCTTCTGTGTGAAGTGAAATAAATCATAGGGGAATTGCAATAAACAATACACCGGTCCCGCAGTGTGCGCCGTGGTATAGAGGACCCCAGCCTTCTAGGAGAGGTCAGGGGAGTGTCCCGAGGCGGCACGTGCGATTTGGGGGCTGTAGGAGCTGTTTTGGCGATTTTAGCCTACGCCGACCCCTGCGAGGTAGAACACCCAAGCGGCACGTGGTTTCATTTTGGGGTATCGAGTGACCCCTCAGCGGACTCACCTCGACGAGGGGGACCTCTGGGCACTATTATTGGGGTGATTGGGGGTACCCCCAAAATTTCGGTTTTGAGGCGCCTTCCTCCGTCACATGTCTGGCGACATTTAAACGTGCCAATGAGCACTGGAAGGGGTGGTTCCAGGGTAGCAGAGATAAAAGGGGCATGCTGCGCTATACACCATCCACGCTATCTTTAAAAAGCTACCAGCTTTCACGTCCCTCTCATATAACTCCAAACCCCGCAAAGCGCCAGATCGCTAAACTCTTTCTCAATTCTCTGTGGGGTAAATTTGCACAGAGAACAAACTTGCCAACCACCGAAATCGTGAAAGACACAGATCGCTTTTTGAGCTGCTATTTTCAGACAATTACGAGGTTGCCTGTTGCAGTTTCATCAGCGAGGATGCTGCCTGCGTATCTTGGAAACACGCTAGGGACCGTGTGACATCTCCCGGCTACACGAATGTGTACATAGCAGCTTTCACCACCGCTTATGCGAGGCTGGAGCTCTACAATTTGCTCGACCGGTTAGGGCAGCGTTGTTTATATCATGACACCGACTCTGTGATATTTGTGAGCCATCCTGGTGACTGGAACCCCCCGCTGGGAGATTATTTAGGGGAGCTGACGAGTGAAGTCCCTGCGGGGCAGCATATAAAGGAGTTTGTTTCTGCAGGCCCCAAAACTTATGGCTACAGGCTGTCAGGAGGGGAGGCATGTCTGAAAGTAAAGGGCATTACGCTGAATGCCGCTAACAGGGAAAAGATCCATTTTGACAGTTTGAAGGATTTGGTTTTCACACACGTTTCTGGTTCTGAGCCTGGCGAGATCACGGTGAGTCACCGGGGCATCGTTAGAGACAAACAGAACTTTGTCATTAAAACAAAAAATCTTAAAAAAACTCAGAAGGTGGTTTACGACAAGCGTGTGCTCAGAGAGGGTTTTAAGAGCGTGCCCTACGGCTACTGAAATGGATACAAGGTGGCGCCACCCTTTCTCGGCCATCCTTGCGGGCCCCAGCAATTGTGGGAAAAGTTATTTTATAAAAAGCCTGCTTGTGAATGCAAATTCTACACTTTCTGTCATGCCTGATAATATTGTGTGGTTTTATGCATGCTGGCAACCGTTGTATGAAGAATTGCTCAGACGTTATTCCTTTATAAAGTTTGTAGAGGGTTTGCCCTCAAACTTGAATGATGATGGGTTGTTACCTTGTAATAAAAAAAACCTCGTTGTGGTGGATGATTTGATGGCGTGTGCTTCTGATAGCGGTGAAATCGAAAATGCTTTCACCAAATATGTTCACCACAGAAATCTAAGTATTATTTACATCGTGCAGAATCTATTCTGCCAAGGCAAGAGCAGCAGAACTATCAACCTGAATACCAAGTACATGGTGTTATTTAAAAACCCACGAGATAAATTACAAATAGTGACTCTGGCCAGGCAGATGTACCCAGGGAAAGCTGCCTTTTTTATGGAGGCTTATGAGGATGCCACGGGGAAGCCCTACGGGTACCTGGTAGTGGATTTAAACGCGACCACACCAGAGTCCTACAGGCTGCGCACCGGCATGTTCCCCCTGACCTCCCAGTTTGCTATGTTATTAAAAAAACAACTGGGGGGATTAAAAGACGCTGATACACAACGCCTTAGAGCTTTTAAGAAGAGGGTGCCTGCCACAACGGAAGCATGTCGGCCTGCTTAAAAAGAAACGGGACTCTCCTGAAACTCGTCTCAAAATCTCCCCTCGCCTGAGGAAAGCTATTTTGTGCGCCGCTCCAAATGATCTAATCAAGGCTATTGGGGAGATAGCTCTAAACGCACTAAAAGGCGTCATCCCTCTGTCACAGCGCCAGAAGACAGTCCTGCGAAAAAAACGTGCAGTCATCAAATCTCTGAGCAGCTCCAAAATCCCTCTGACAAAGAAGAAGAAGCTGGTGAGGCAACAGGGCGGTTTTATCGGCTCCCTGTTGGGCTTTGCTCTGCCCCTGATTACCAGCTTTTTAACCCCTTCCTGATGGAGCATGCGGAGAAAATGTATCTGGTCCCTAGCCAGCAATTAGAACGCCTAACCATTCCACGTCCCCAGAGGGTGAACCCATCAGGCACACGGCCGTACACTCTCTAGACAGGGAGATGAAAACTGTTCTAGAGAGAGGGGACTTGTCTGAATATGAGAAAGCTAAACTCTACGGCTCTCTCCTTCAGAAATATCTAACGCATGTCAGAATGGGGGAGGAAGAGAAAACCAAGTTGAATCTGTATCTCCCGCAACCGTCATCAATGACAGACCCCGATGAAAAGAATGCGCCTGGATTTGAAGAGGTGCTAGAGAATCTGCCACGCCGATACAGGAACAACGCTCGTGTGCTGCTAAAGAAAATGAATCAAAACAGAGAAATTGCCTCTTGGGATGAAAGGGGAACTTTTCTTTATAGAGGGGCCCCAGTCGCCGGAAGCAACCTGCAGGACCTCATCAAGGCAATTACTCAGACGCATCCTCCCTCTTCTGTCTCACAGCCTAAAGGCATGGATGTGTTTATGATGGCTCTGGCTGAACTCAACGTTCCCTCATCGGTCGCTGGCAACCTGACTACTAGAAAAATGTTAGAAGACTTGAAAAGCCCACAACCACCCGTTTTAAAGCGCACACCTGTTATTTCTTCTAAAAAACAAAAGCTTTCACCCCTCCCTGTTTCCTCTAAAAGAAAAAAACATAGAGTGTCAAAGTGGTTGACTAACGAAAAATAAATTCTTTGAAATGCAAACCTTTATCTCTGAGTGATTTTTGAAAAAAGGTACATTTACCCGTATTAAGATTCCAACAACCTTTTATTAGGGGCACAAGAAACACAGGTTTGGGCAGGTGTGTACATATTTGGTAAAGTCCATGAATTCTTCCGGGTGCTTTTCACAAAACTCATGACCATTCTGTCATTTTGCTCGGGGTTGGGGGAATACATCTTCACGATCGCATGAAAGGGGATGCCTCTGCAGCGGTGATGGAGAAAAAACAGGCAGTGATGGCCGCAGGTGGTCGATGCCGGTCCTTGGAGCCTCTTCCGATGAAAATGAATCTCCTCAGAATTTTTGTTTAAAAAATCCATAATAGTTGGGGGAAAGAGATAGCTAGAAGGCGCATTTCCATAAGAGTCGAAAAACTCTGAGGTGCTATGGTCCGGGAGGTAGATCGCCAGCCAGTGTTCCCCAGGGAGGTTGTGGGGGTGCGTGTTTACCACTAAAGAGACGGGTCTCCGGGTCACTGCTTTGGTGGGGAGCCAATCGCTGGGGAAGACTCCCAGGAAGGTTTTCCGGGTGTGAGGGCTGTCAAGCAAGCCGTGTGATAACTGGATCGTGTCCATGCTACATGTAGTCAAAGAGCACGTTGCGGTTGTGGTTGATCTCGATGACGTTGTCAAACACTCCGTACACGATCAAATTCACAGTATGGGGCAGAGCCGCTGCAAAACGTATCTCCGCTCTCAGGTTCCCCGTTTTGATCAGGGAGTAATGGTCTCCGCACTCCTGGTCAGGAGAGAGGTCAAAAGCAAACAGGGTGTACCCTACCCGGTAGCCGTCACGGTCTATTAGGATAGGTCTATCCTGTAGGTGCTTTCCCGCAGTTTGCACAAGGCTCATGTATTCTCTCACGTTGTTTTTCGCTGCAAAGTCAGGCTGGAAGGGCTTGGAGGGGACCTGCTCTCCATCCACGTACAGAGCTACAAAGTTAATGTTGTAATGCTTAAAGTTAAAAGGGTTTTTGGTGTAACTGCCGCTGAAAGCATCATTGTCCACCAAACCCATGACCACCATTTTGGGGAGCTGACCCAAAAACAGGTTGTCTTGATTGCTCACACGTGCACCGGCTGGAATACTGAACACCTTCATGCCAACACGGTCCACGGGGTATTTTGCTGTTGATGTCAGCAGAGCTTCGGCGTGAGCCAGTCGGACGCTGGGGGCAACTTTCACCCTTTTCACAAAGAGAGAGGCTGAATCCAGGTGAAGCTTAAACTGTGCTCCCGCAGCCTCCCCGCTCATCAGGCAGAAAGTGTCTTTGTTACGTGTTAATTTGATTTTCACATCTACCCCATTTAAGAGCAGTTTTTCTTGAAAAAATAGGTCTGCGTGGAGGTGCCCTAAGAGGTCTACCGTCCTGCTCCCTGCGGTCATCTTCGCTCTCATGCCAAACCCCGAGTTGGGGGCATCCTGTTTGACGGTGTTGTCCAGCTGCCCCGGTGTATCCTTATAAAAGCCCCCTGCGGAAAATTGGGTTGCTAGGGTTTCCCCGCTGTAGTTGAGCATTGTTTCAATCATTGCCCTGTAGGGATAGCAATTGTTACTCTGGCTGATCAGGCGGTCTCCCAGGGTCACGTCCAGTTGGCTGAAGATGGTGGCGATAGGGTAGTTCACCAGCGTCACTCTTGTGTCCTCACCAATGTCTGTGCCATCTTCTCGAGTAATTTTACATTTCACATACAAGAGGGTATTATTTAAATCGAGGTAATCTTCCCCATTCCCGGCTATGAAAAACTCTAGAGGTGCCGATCCTGCAAGGGCTGAAAGGGGTGGGACTTCGATATACAAGCTCTTCTCGATGCTGGTCTGGGTCGGGGCTATCTGGAAAAGGTCCAGTTCAGACTTTACGCACTCTTCCGAGCTACAGTGGATGAAAGCCATGGCTGTTTATAGTACGTCCTTTAGCCCTCGGCGGAGTTGCTTCTTCTTGTTGTTCTTTCCTCTCCCCTTCCTCACTGCTCTCTGCTTCGTAGTGCCCCCGTGGCTCCTTTTAACAGGACTTGGGGGCCCTTGCGCATGGTTGACCATTTTCTTTTAAGACCACCCCTTCTTTTAAGATACAGGAAGCCTGACCCTTCCTGTGGTCCAAGTTTATTCATAACTCTGTTGGTCACGCGGCTCACGACGTCTTGAGCAATATTGCGAGCGGCTGATTTCAAGTGCGGCTTGACAATGTCTACCCCTTTTCTAAAAAGTGGCACGGCCATTCGAAAAAGCCGTCGGAAAATACCTCCCACCCCCGCCCCGTACATAACGGGCGCGCCGTGAAATCCGGGGAGAGCATGACCCACTTGAGATTGGTAATATTTCCTAAGCATCGTGGGATCCCCGTAATCTTTCACAATCACCATTTTTTCCGCGGACGAATGTGCAACCTCACAATGACTTTCCCGTAGCGAAATGGCACTGGGCTGTTCTGATCCGTCTTTATCTCTATGCTGATGGTTTCGATGTGGTGCTTATTGACCGGTACGTAGTGGGGCTCGTTATAGAAGACCGTGATAAAGTCGTGAGGCTTCCCCTGTACAGGAACACAGCGTAGAAGGGGCACCGCCGTGTCCCCCACTCTTTGGTGTTCTACGATGTCGGTATACAGGTACAGGGTATTAACCCCCCCTGTAATATCTGCGCAGTTCTGGATTTTTTTGATGGGAACATTGGGAGGAGCTCCCATCACGTAGGCCAATTCTTCACTCATCGTGACAGAGTAAATATCAGACCCGTTAAACCTGAGTATCGCTTGCGTTGGATCAAAATAGAACTGTAGATCGGGGGGAGGCCGCGTCTGTTTTTTGACAGCGCTATTCATAAATTCAACTATGCTGCGAATATCATAGTAGTATCCTGAGCGCAGCTGATATTCCTGGTGAACAGCCCCATTAGAAATCTGGAATATAGCTGGCTTGGTAAATGTGTACCAATTGTGAGGGTAGTGAATTTCCACCAATCCCACCTCCCATTCCCCACGCAACTCCAGAGGCTTAAACATGCGCACCGTGAATGAAGCGCTGGTATTTTCAGGAAATAGATCCTTAGAAGCGTTGCTAGGGAGCGTGATGTAAAACCCATCATCTTCCATCCTTCTCTGTGATGTCTTCAGCGGGGACCCAGCTGTTAAATTTAGGTGGCCACCCCCTCCACTTGACAAAGAAAAACTTCTTTTTCTTGTTTGTTCGGCTTTTTATAATTTTCTCAATCCTGTATGTTCTGTCTTTCCAATTGGTCACTTTTTGCAGCTCCTCCGGGTAAAAACCTCCTAGGATCGGCTCACCGTCAAAATCTACCAGATGGTACAAGGGCCTCTCCCCCTTCTGACCACCTCTTCTATAATAAAGATTTCATCGGTGAAAGACTGTTCATACCCCTTTTCAAAAGTTCCCTTTGTTCTAGAGACTCTCACTCGTTCTCCCTTTCTAAACAGAAATGGGGCTTCTTTTGTGGGGACTGCTTTATACACGTGTCTCCACACGGCGAGCGCGTTAGAAGGCTTCACGTCTACAGGCCGCTTCTGAATAGTTCTGTGGTAGCTGTGGTTATAGCTTTTGACCAGGTCCTGTAGCACATCCCTATAGTTAAAAGTGTTCTTGGCTGTAAAATACCGCCACATCTTGGTCTTTAAAGTTCTATTAAACCTCTCCACCACTGCAGCCTTGACTTCATTGTTGGTGACAAAGTGGTGAACTCCGTGATGTTTTAACAGAGCACCCACTTTTTTATTGAGAAACTCTTTGCCCCTATCTGTTTGCAGCTTCTGAGGGGTTCGCCCTGACTCCGTGAAAATGCTTTTAAAAGCGACCGACACTTCTTTCCCTCCCTTATCTTTCAGAGGCACGGCCCATGCGTATTTAGACAAGATGTCTATTACCGTTAAAATGTATTTGTAGCCCCTGTTGTACTTGGAATATTGTTGCATATCCACCAAATCTGCCTGCCACTGCTCATCGATATCCCCCACGATTACCTTGTTTCTTTTGAAATGCACCCTGGCTGTTTTATGCAAAGCATAGGCATCCTGATCATCGAGCCACGCTTCCACCTCTTTTCTGCTCACCCGATGCCCCCTCTTAGAAGCCGCCTGAAAAAGAGATTCAACCCCTCCAAAACTTCCAATCTCGCTGGGGTTAAAATAAATCCCTTTTAATACATCCTGATGATGAACCATGACGCTTCACTCTCTTTTACTACAATAAAAGTATTTTTTATTAGACAACAAATATACAGTCTCAGTCCCCCTCCCCCATCTTCACAGCTGCGCAGCATGCCCTTTTATCTCTGCTACCCTGGAAACACCCCTTCCAGTGCTCATTGGCACGTTTAAATGTCGCCAGACATGTGACGGAGGAAGGCGCCTCAAAACCGAAATTTTGGGGGTACCCCCAATCACCCCAATAATAGTGCCCAGAGGTCCCCCTTGTCAAGGCGAGTCCGCTGAGGGGTCACTCGATACCCCGAAATGAAACCACGTGCCGCTTGGGTGTTCTACCTCGCAGGGGTCGGCGTAGGCTAAAATCGCCAAAACAGCTCCTACAGCCCCCAAATCGCACGTGCCGCCTAGGGACACTCCCCCTGACCTCTCCTAGAAGGCTGGGGTCCTCTATACCACGGCGCACACTGCGGGACCGGTGTATTGTTTATTGCAATTCCCCTATGATTTATTTCACTTCACACAGAAGGGAAAGAGGGTGGGCATGAACACAATAGTGGCCTTTTAGTTTCAAGGAAGGTCGCGCTTTCTCCTTATATTGCCCCTGTCTCAAAACACATGTGCTGGTATTTGGGGTGTGTGTGCAGTATCGATGTCATTCTCTCCTTCACACATTGTGATCAAACAGGACCCTAAAATGCCTCGTGCTATTATGCCACAATCATATGTGATTAACCTTTTTTCACCAGAGACACGGAATATTGCTATAAATGGTCAGTGTGCTTAAACATTCTCATATCTTAAATAAAACAGGTTTTTAAAACTGTGACACACATTTTGAGTGAAATCAGTGGAGAGATATAAAAATCCCCCCTCCAATCTTTTTAAAATGATGCAATTTTCCTGTTTTTCGCACTAGGCATATCCTGTTTTTAGGTTGGAGCAGCAATGATGTCATCTTCCTGTTGACCGCTAGCTCTAACGCCAGATATCTTCATAGATAAACCAAACACCCCCAACTTTGGCTGGGGGTGGGGTGTGTACGGAACTCCTGGGGAAAAAACCTCCACCCATTCAGAGTTTTGACAAGTGCTTGAGTAGTTTTTGGATTGGCTGACTGCCACAGCTCAAAACTTCCCGGGGCTGAAAACAGCCTAGGATTGGGCTAGGAATCTTCGCTCCGCCCCCTTGGAGCTGCATGTTCTGTCGGAAGTACAGAAGCTTGCTGTCTTCCTTCCAACACACAACTGCCTGGAAAAACTTTTTGCTTTTAAGGGCATTTTTGCCCAGAAGAATTTTCTCTGGTTTTGCACACTGTATTTCTTTTAAAAAAGGATTGAAACCGGGGTGTGGGGGGAATTTCCTGCTTGCATGCTTTAACTTGAGTTGGGGGCACGGGGGGAACTGGAGACTGGCATTCCCTATGTTTTTCTGGGTAAGTGAGCTGGTTGTCTTTTTTTTTTTTCATGGCTTGAGATTCTCTAGTGCAATCTCTCTCTCTCTGCTTGCTTTCAAATTAACACTACTTTCTATGGGTTAAAATTGTTGCTGAGATGTTAAAGGGGGTGTGTGGGGGGGTCTGCTCTTTATTTGTTCTTTCCCTTTGCTTCAATCAAGCTGTTTTTTGCGATGTGTGTACCTTGGGGGGGGGGGGACGTTTACAGAAAGAGAGAGCAGGCTTTAAAGATTCTCTCTCTCTTTATTTGTTCTTTACCTATTCCTGTGATATGCAGCAGCCATTTCACTTTTTAAAAAGGACACTTTTCCCCCTTTGCAGCAAACTGGGTGCCTTTGCTCTCTGGGGGGCTTGCAAAGTGTGGAAATCAGCTGGCTGTGTGTGTGTGTGTGTGTGTGTGTGTGTGTGTGTGACTTCTCAGACCCTGAGGAGTCTGCACTAAACACAGAGATACACACAACCCAAAGGAAAAAAGGGGTGTTGTTGTGCCCAATTTTCACAGTCTGCAAAATGTGCTTTTTTTTTGTTAGTAGATATACGTTAGAATCAATAGTCTTTCCTTTTCTCAGGGGGGGGCATGGTGATTTCAGCTCTCCTTTTTCAAGCAGAGGAGGAAAACTTTTTTTCTTCTTTTCTTGCCAGCCTGAGCCTCCAGCGTGAGAGCGCCGGCAAAGTTTGAAACCTACACCAAACACACATTTCAGCACATGTTAAAAATAAATAAATAAACTGCACACATGCTTCCCTTGGAAATTCTCTCTGCTTTAGTGTCCCTATCGCCTGAAGTTTTGGCACCAAGCACAACAATATAAATGACTGCTTCTAAAATACCTGTCTGAGTTTCCAGTGAGAGAGAACTGGGGGATGTTCTGAAAACTTACACCAAACACACTTTTTCAACAACACTTTGTTAAAAAAACAAACTTGTACACATGCTCCCCTCTGGATATTCTCTCTGCTTTACTGCCCCCACAGCCCCGAAGTTTTGGCACCAAGCACAACAATACAAATGGCTGCCATTGTACCAGACTCCTTCTCCCCACTGCAAACCCCCTGCTGCTAACAGCCCCATAGCACAGCCTCCTCCATTCCCTTCGGGGCTGACACTGGCGGCCATCTTGCCCATCCCTGTTTTTGAAGCATAGCTCCCCCTTAGCGGAAGCGTAGCTTCCGCAGGGGGGATGGGGGGCAGCTGTCAAACGTTTTCCGGTCTCTGAATAAAAGAAGTGTATACCCCATTACTACTAGCATGTTTTGTACTGTAGCATCTGAAGTGAGTGATTATAAGTGAACTAACCTAAGACTGAACTATACCATTTCAACCAATGTATACTCAAGCATCAGCTTTCTCCTTGTATATATATATTCCCTGCCTGCCTACGTTTGTAAATAAAATTTTCAGTTTGTTTTATTGTTCCCAGGCAAACTACAGATTTCATATAATTTAAGTGATATTACTGTCCTGCTCTGGTCCCCATGAATACGTCCCATATACATCTGCCTTGCTGTAATTTCTGTGCTTGAGTATATCAGTTTAGCACCCCCTGTTGAATTTTTTCATCCTGTATGGCTTAGTTTGCTTGCCACACAACTGATCAGAGAAGTATGCAATATTAATATGGTAGTGCAGTTCACATGGCTGGATTTCCATGAGGGGTGTAGGGACATTTGTGTGTTAAAGAGGCAGTCCCCATATTCCTAGTTTGGTGTCAAAACAAGCAATACAAATATATGGAGCTATCATCTGGATATGCCATTATTAATATGTGAGCTGAATTTTCAGTGATGAATTCTGAATCCCTTTAAAGTGCAGTCCTAAACAGAGTTACACTCTTCCAAGCCTCTTGACTTCAATGGGCTTAGATGAGTATTATTCTGCTTTGGATTGCACTGTTGGTAGGTCAGCTGGGTCTGAAAATTTTGTTGGCTTTCTAACAGGCACATTGAAAAGAGTACTTAAGGTTTACTGGTACATCAACGTATCACATCTACAAAAGATGGCCTGTAAGACAAGCCTGGAAATATCTCCCAGCTTCTATCTCACATGATAGCCATCAGACAGATCCATAGGAGTAAAGACAATGATCAAGATCCATTAAAACAAAGAAACATGAGTTTTCTCACAATGGGATATTCTCACATATGTAGAGTAAAAGGTCACAAAGTTTTGATCATGCTAATTGTAAACTGAAGTTCACCAAAGAAATACATGTCTCGGTAACATCCATTTATAATATTTTCACTTTGGAGAAGCTGGGACCCTGACTCACCCAGGGGCTTGTTTGCGGTGCTGTGGGGAGTGGAAGAGAGACAGCGTTCATGGCAGGCTAGCCGGAGGGGGGTAAGCCAGCACCAAGCATTGGAAACTGGGGCTCACCTGACCTGATGCTGACCCTATCAAAAGAGTCCTGGGCATCTGAGTGGGCGGCAGCGCCTGGCCAATATTTAGAGCACTGCACCACCACACTTGCCATTCCTTGGAGAAACACCCTCCCAGAATACTTATTGACATGAATATTTCCTCTGGAGAGATGAGTGGAACTGAATTTATGTGTGTTCCCTTTTTGGGAAAAACCAAAAACAAATGAAAAATATGAATGAAAAACTCAACTGGGATGAAAAAAATCAATGTGTATTTTAAAAGGCTTTGTAAATTCAGACTTCTGTGCTGCCCTTGATTATCTTCCTGAAAAGAAGTCCTATATAATGGAAAGAAAGGAAATGGAAATAATAAAAAAACAAACAGTGTGCATGAGTGTGCATGCAGACATGCATGTATTAAGTGCTAATTGGGCAACCTGTTATTTACATTAGATAAAATTATTAAATATTCTTCCTTTGTTCCTATCAAATCTCAAACACAGAATGAATTTGAGTTCCAGTGAATATAGACTGAAAAATAAATTCAATAAACAATAAATTAGGTTTGTTTGTCGTATTAACAATGGACTGTGGTTAAAATGACATGAAGGAAAGTGAATAAAAGATATCATTCAGGCTAGATAAACAAAAGGAGAGAAAAATCCTTTCCAAAATGATGCAGGAATCTGCAGGAAAAAAATGAAACTTTATTGTTTAGAATAAAAGACAAGGCATTATGCATGTTACTTATAAATGGTGAAATACAACAGTAGCTTGAGCCAACACACCAGTCTAAAGCAGATATAACTACACTGTTCTATATATAGGTGTTAATTTAGTTTTCTTTTTTTTTTCTTTTTTTCCCCTTTTTAGTGCCTCTGGAGTTAAATTCTAGGGTTGCCAGGTTCCCCTCTGGCCACTGGCGGGGGATGGGGGGTAGGGTTGCCAGATCCAGGTTGGGAAACTCCTAGAAATTTGGGGATGGAGGCTGAGAGGACAGGAACCTCAGTGGGGTACAATGCCATGAGGCCTGCCCTCCAAAGCATCAGGTTTTTTTCCCCCAGAGTGCTGATCTCTGTAGTTTAGAGATGAGCTGTAACTCTGGGGGGTCCCCTGGTCCCACTTGGAGGCTGGCATCCCTATAAAATTCTAATGCTGTACTTACCTTTTATATGATGCCTGAGCATGGAAAATATACAGCTCTTGTTCACCTGTACTGGCTTCCAATTAGCTTTGGGTCTGATTCAAATTATCAGGATGACCCCAACACTCTAATAACTCTGTTTATGATAGCACTGTAAATAGTCTGAGAATCCAGTTGGCCTAATACATCCATTTCATGCCAGATTCTAGTTTCAGTTATGGGGCTCAAACCTTGAATAGGAGACAAAAGATTAATGGGTGTAAGAATCAGAGGGTTTGCATATTCTGGGAACACTTCTAAATAAGGAAATGAGGGAAGTCTCAGGGGAGAGAGGAGGCAAATTAGAGGAAGTCTTGGTTACATAACTGGAATATGGGATATTGGAAGCTGACTCAGCTGTCCAGTATTAAAACATGTGAGGGGGGGAAAGTGTTTAGATGTTGGCTGGAACTCTTTGTTGAAAGGAGTGTTACTGCAATAGAAAGTTTGTGTTGCTGCATAAAAATAACACAACAATTATTTTTACTTCAATCCTTTTTGACAAACACAGAAGCTAATGAAACATATTAGTTTCTAGTGACAAGTATAATTAATTACTTCTTCTGAAGACGTGAGAGAATCTACAAGATACTTGTCTAAATCTGTTGTTGCTATGGGATAAATTGAGGTAGCAATGGATTGTTGTCCAGTGAATGGTAATGTATTTTCTGCATTGTTTCATGTACAATAGAGCAGGCAGTCTCTATCACTAGGCAATTTGTTTGGAATAATATTCAGTTTGTGCTCTGGGGGATGCCTGCTCTACAGCAAATAACACACTAAGGGATACACATTCCATTTGCTTTGATTGCTATCTCCTGATGGCTCTGTATTATATAAAGTCTATGAAATGACAAAGCCTTAAGATAAATGAGTTGTAGAAACATAAACTGCCATTTTGACAGATTGTGAAATGGTAAAATAAAAATCACACTGGTTATTAGTTATTTCCCACCTTAATAAAAATAATGCACGATTAAGCAGGTCATATTTTTTGAGTCAAAGATAGGGGTTGTCCAAAGATTATCTGTGTTTGTGATTTGTATGGCAATTAGGGGCGTACACTCTATTCCCATGCTACAGCTCCTGCCTCCTGGCAATCCAGACTGTTGAAGTGTTGGAATAACTATAGTTTAGGGACGCTACAAATTTCTCAGTGAATCTGTTTGGCAGATAAACTCACCTTGTTCAGCACTCACTATGAGACTTTGTACCCAGGGCAGATGACCAAATTGGCCTGTCCTCATGTTACATTTTGAGGTAGCCAGGGTATCAAATTTTACCTTGTAAATCGCACAAAGTGAGTATTTCTTACTATTCTGATGCCTGAAAGGAGTAGAGGAACACATCAAGCAACCTATGGGCTTATTGGCTTAGCCCCTTCTGCTCTTTTATCTCAGTACTCTTCACACTCTGCCCCAATGCTTATATCACAGTGTTGGCAATGGCTTCGTTGAAAGGGGTTTGAGCTCAAAGGTAAGCTGTTTTCTTCCTGCCCACTCAGCCAAGTCACCATTTCTCTAACAAGAGTGGTGGGAATAGACAGACTAGTCTCTCAACCTTGCATCTATCTGTGGAAAGTGGTGAGATTAAAAAACCCAACAACCTTGAGTCAGCAAAGTGTCTGTGTTACCCGTCTGGAGAGCTTCAGGCTAACATATCATGGATGAGAGGTCATAGACTTTTCTGCCTTGCAGAAAGTCATCCATCTTTTGTGAGCCCAGACCCAATTTATTTGTCCTCCATTTGAGAAGGAAACAAACTTAAGAAGTCATTTAAGGAGACAGGGCAATGCATTTCCAAGATCTAACAATTGTTTCCATCATGACAAAAAGCTTGAAAGTTCCCAAACCCTCCTGAAAGTAAATGCCAGTTGTCATAGTGTGCAGAAACATATTTTTAAAAATGAACAATTGTGTGAAATTGATGATATAAAATCATTTTATGATCACTTAATCATGTCAGAAGTGAATATGCACCTTAGCTCTCAAACCATTAAGTACAGTACTTTGCAAACTTTATATCTTATATCCATATCTGTAGCTCTATATTAGGAATTCTAATACACAGAATTAGAATATCTAATTCTATAAAGATATAGTTATATCCCTAGAATTCCTAACTGTTAACATTGGCTATTTGTCCTACATGTCAACGTAGCCATTAACAAAAGTAGATCCTTTTACCTAATTTACTGAATCACTCCTTGATAATCTTTATGTTTAAAATGACAATGAGTTATTGCCACATGGTGGTCAAAAAGGGTTGCCAGATCCTGTGCTCTCACCAGTGGGGGGTAGGAAGAAGCTTTCTAGGACTGGGGGGGGTGACATTGCCACACGCAACATCCCTGATGTGATGACATCATGCAGAAGTGGCATCATGCCGGGGACGTTGCACAGCAATGCTCTGGTATTTTGCGTAAAACTCTGTAGTTTTGCCCAAAATACCAGAGTGTCATCATGCAACATCCCTGGTGTGATGACATCACTTCCATGTGGTGTCATCATGCTTGGGACATCACACTGGGTCATGGCAGTTAGGGCAGGGCTTTCTCCCACCGGATAGCTGGCTAGTAGCAGGCAGGAGCCTATGAAATCCTCACTCCGACCTGGGGGCTGGCAACCCTATGGGAGTTCAAGATACCTTTTGACCACATCATAAGCCTGATTATGTCTGTTTTTCTTGGAGAATATACATGTGTCATTCTGTGAATGGAATGGTGGAGTTTAGCAAAATGCTGTCTAAAGAAGGTGATCAGCCAGAAACTGTATGTCTCATTTTTCTTCTGCCTTCAGCTGCTGAGAACCAGCATAGTCCTCCTGACAAAGATTCCTTTTAAGCTTCTCATCATTCCACACAGACTCAGCTTAAACTTCATATGAAAATATGTTTTCCCCCCTCACTTCTGGGACTCTCAGGGTAACCAGAAGTCCTGGTATTTGGTCCCTCTGGTTTCCCCTTCTTGATGGCCCAGAGGGTGGATAGAATGGACTCAGAATCTGAGTTAATGTGGCATAACATCATGTTTCAAAGAGGTTCTAAGCAAGGTGGGAAAACACACTTATTTGTGTTTCCTTCTAGGAAAAAAATGAAGGTGTTTTAACAGAAGATAAGCTTAAGAAAAGAAACAAACAGAATAATTATCAGTAGCATATAATCCACATGCAAATTCTACATATTGATGCTATAATCTACTCTTGCTTTCAGAATACAGCGAACAAGCAAGCATAGCAGTTGGAAATGTTGCAATAATTAATGCTGCATTAAAAAGAAAATGCTATAGAAGCATTTAGCAAAAGCTGCCCATATTGCCAAGTGAAATCCATCATGGTTATTGCAGTAAAATTACTAAGGATGGAATTGATCGCATTTTGAAACTTATGTTTTGCTGTTAATGAACAACACTTGAATACAGAGGGAAACAGAACCATATTGGAGGGTCAAGATCTAGATAATTTTATAGGAAAATAATTAATGTCTCTAGCAGCTTGTGTATGCTCATGATAAACCCATGTCTGTTTAGGGGGAAATGGTCTTATCTAATGTGCCTTTATATTTCTATAAATCTTAGAGCTGACAGGGAGGGGAAAGGGGCAATAGTACAATTCAAAGGCAAAATATGACATTCTCATATTACCATCTTACGGCTGCATGTTATTAACTTGTGGAATTCTGACACCCCCAGACCTGCAGGTTAGTTCCAGTTCTGCTTGCCAATTGTTCATTGTCAGTTGTTTATAGAGCTGTTTGGATCTGTGTGGAATAATTTGGATTTATCCATTTGCTGTTATTACACTGCTTTCTTACAGAACTCCTCTCCCCACTAATGCATACTAAACTGCTGCCTGCTCCAAGTTTTATAAGGCACATTTTTTAAAAAAAAAGAAAAAAACCTGATATTTTGCTCCTGTCTTCTAGGGGTGTGCAAAAAAAAAAATATCAGTATTTCTCAGGTGTAGGTTTATTGAACCTGAAAAATATTGGTATTTCCTGATGTTCCCAAATACCAATACCAATGTGGTATTGGGATTTGGGAAATATTCAACATTGTCAATTCCCCCCCCCCCCAGCTCCATTATACCCTGTGGGGACCACTATAGTTTGTTTGGGTTTTTTTGAGCTGGGGGGGCTGTTTTTGGAGGAAGAGGCACTAAATTTGCCAGTTTGTAGTGGTTAAGTACGCAGACTCTAATCTGGGAGAACCAGGTTTGATCCCCCACTACTCCACATGCAACTTCTGGTGCGACCTTGGGTCAGTCATAAGATCTGGCACAGCTGTTCTTGGAAAAAAAAACAGTTTCTGTCAGAGCTCTCTCAGCCCCACCTACCTCACAGGATGTCTGTTGTGGGGAGGGGAAGGGAAAGGAGTTTGTAAGCCGCTCTGAGACTCCCTTTGGTAGTGATGGGCAGGGTATAAATCCAATCTCTTCTTCTTCTTCTAAATTTGCAGTGTAGCTGCTGGCACCTCTCCTCAACCCCCCCAAATTTCAAAAAGATTGGGCCAGGAGGTACCTTCTTATGGGTCCCATAAGAAGGTGCCCCATCCTCCATTGTTTCCACTTAAATAGCATTCTTTTCTCTGTGCATTCTTTCTACCTGTTTCCAATGGAGGAAGGAAAGGCATTTAAAGAGATTGCAGTCCCTTTAAATGCCTTCTTCAAGCTATGCAACTCCATGGAGAGTAAACTCTGAAGGCATTTAAAGAGCTCACAGTCCCTTTAAATACCTTCTCTAAGCTAAAAGTTCACTCCAAAGACATTTAAAGGGACTGAGAGCCTTTTAAATGCCCTTTATCTGTGGCTATCTGGTTGTCCTGAAAAATCCCAAATATTTTAGAGATTTTGGGGGACAGCCATTTTCAGATAGCCGAATCAGTAGCCCAGTGAGTAACCAGCTGAGAAAATACCCGATAAACACTGATAAGGTATTAATTGGGTATTTTTTCAGCTTGGTTTGTATCGAGTGTACACCCCTAATGTCTTCCAACCACATATTCAACCAGTGTTGTTGACTGTGTAAGCTTAAAAAGCAGACAATGCAATCTGTCAATCAGTCATTTAAAGGGTACATCCAAGAGCACAGGTTCAAAGAGGTGATGTTTACAAGTAGGTCACTTTTATGACCTGAACATGAACTCAGGGGATATGTGCCTCTTTCTATCAATCCAGACAGTTTCCTTTGCTGACGGGACAAAAGCAGCGACAAGCAGCAACAACTTTGCCCAGTAGCACAAGAGGCTATGCTACTGATACAATTCTGCTCAAGGTGAGCTTCAACAACAACCCACACAGTTATGCAGTCAGTTCAGCACAGGTTTAATCTTAGCAATGACATTTGTGATAAATTTTGCAAAAATTTGTACCAGTCCTGAACTCTAAATAGTTCATATAGCTATGACTATATGCAGAGCTGATGTTGTGGGGTGTCATATTGGCTGAGGGTTATATGTAGAGATTATATAAAGAGATTACTTAAAGCTTTAACTCATTTGGGTGGGGGACATTTCTGAAGCATAGTCATACATGTTCAAGGACTGCAAAGGTTTAGGAGTTTTTTCTGAACTGTGCCTTCTGGGCTAGCTTATAGACTACTCAGTTCCACAAACTTGGGGGTAGATTAGCTGTGGGGGAGTTGTAGACTTTCTAATATCTAAGACTTGGATGACTCTAAAATGATGGATAGGTTCAAATATCATCTCATCCCTGGAAACATTGGTACTTCAGTTTCTCCAAAAGCAGAAGAAAGCAGATTTTTCTCTGTGTATTCTTTCTACCTAAATTTGGTGCAAGTGAATGCTCTTGAAGGTCTCTTTATGAGCCACATATACCAGTAAGGTTATGATGATCACAGCAGTTTCCTGTATTTTATATATCTCCAACTTTTTGCTATAAATATCTTCTCTCTTTTTTGGTCACACCTCTTGGGACTTCTCTTCACTTTCTGCATTGTAGAAAGTCTCATTTTTTACTCCTAAACTGATTTTCTTTCTTCAGTCTGTTGATTTTCAAACTAATCAGGTGTTGAATGCTATAATATTTGAGGAGCACTGAAGAAAAGGGAATATTTTTCCCTGTGCATAACAAAAAGTAAGCAAAGCAAAGCTCAGCAGTAGAAATGTCAATATTGCCAGTAGCAAGGCCATGATCTAAGATTATGCCCTCAAGGAATTCGGAAAGAAAGGAAGCTGCTCTGTACTTGATGGAAAATCAGATGTGTCTTTATTCATATCTTTTGTCAACAACACCCCTTCTCCAATTAGGTAAACAACATATACTTTATGTAGACCACCTTGCAGACTGCTAAGGGGGCATGTGGGACATACCTTTAGATACATTATTTTACAGTCTGTTTCAAAGAGACACCAATGTACAGCTATTATGGGTCACTCTTTTTTTTTAGAAAAAAATGCTATTTGTTGATTTTTTTGTGCATGAAGAACAAGTCATCTACCCAGCTGTTTTTTATTCTTGTATGTAAGAAGTATCTTATTTGGATGGCTTTCTACAGTTTCTCTATGTTTTGTAAGTTTGATGGATAAAAATGGAACATGAGAAGGCTGCAATTCCTTGCTATACTGATGAAGATTCATCAATGGCATCGTGGCCTTCTGGAATAAAAATGACACAGTTTCACACAAGGCAGAATTTCCCTCTTAAGTTACTGAAGCCTTATATCAGAATGAAGCCTTATATCAGAACTCCCTTTATGCATTTTATAGAATAGAGAACAGTGACTAATTCCTAATTATAAGCAAGCAGTTCCATATGATCATTACATTATTTGATATCCTTACCTATTTACATTGACCACTGTTTAAAGTCAGACAGATTCTGAGTCATGTCAGGAATCCAGCAGCTAGTGAAGGTGGATGGCATCAAGCTGAACAGCAAAAATTCACTGACACATGATGTGGAATACATCTTTTTAACTGTGGTATTACTGAACCATTGACACAAGGGTATGATAAATCCCAAGGGTCCCAGGTGTCAGAGGACTGCAGGGGGAATGATATATATGTTAAAATGGGAGTAAAAACTGCAGGATAGAGAAAGTTTCCAAAATTATCCTTATTATGATTTGTCCCTGGATTTGGGAGTTTTGAGTTACAAAGTCTTGTTTCTGAAAAGACCCACCCATTTTCCAATTTTTCTACTACTATTCCTAATTTTGAACAAGATGTGCTCTCTTTGCCACAGTTTTCAGTCCCTTCAATTAATCTATGTCATTCATTTACCAATGTTTATCTGTACTTGATAAAACATTGCAAACTATCTCTTTTTGTACTGAAGTATGTTATTAATGATTTTAAAGAGTTGAAAAACTGCCAAAAAGCAATCTTGATATGATCTTGTGCAATGTCTTAGAGATATGCATATGCAGTAGTGTACATTGATAAAATGCTACAAAAAGCAATCTTGATTTAGCATATCAGAATAAGCAAGACTGTCTGAGTGCATACACAGAACATTACACAAAAAGAATGTTGATTAACTGATGCATATGATCACATGATTCTTTTCTGTTATGTTTTATTAGTGCAACTGTGCATATAAACAATATAGGGAGGGAAAAGTCACATGAACAGAAGGTATTGAAAGTTTCAGGAAAAGCTTCAGTTTTGGAATTTATTTTAGAACTTCTGCTAGCTAAACTGGGTGGGTGAACGGGGGAGGAGATGAGCATAATGATATACATTCTCACTTTCTTAGCAGGAGCATGATGCAATAACCATCCAGAAGCAGAAAGCTCTAAATAATTCAACACAAAGCAGATTTTATAAAGTCATCAAAATAGGCATTGGTTTATATTTAAATGTATAGATTTATTTCCCATCTAAGTAACCCTGAAAAAGATTCACAGTCAGGCAAATTAATAACATAACATAATCACTGGGACTACTGAAAAATAACTAATGATAGTACTATTCATTCAAATATAGTTAACAGCAGCAACTGGGGAGGTCATCAAAGATGTGGGATGCTATGGCAATCTTGCCCCCTTTCCTCCCTCACACACAGGATTTCCCCTTTTTTCCCCTTCTTTCTTGCCGAGCAGCCCTTATATCTATTTTATTTTGTTGTTGTTGGGCAATGGCTGTCCCACCCTGTCATGTCATATATTTAGATGCTGGCCCAACCCAGGGAACTGAGGGAAGAGACAAAATCACCTTCTTATATTCTCCTTCTGAAATAGCACAAAAGAGGCTTTTGAAAGTTCAAAATAAACAAAATATTTTATTTAACTTGGAGGGGGAAAGGTCAGGTGGAATCAGGGGTAGGATGTATGAGGTGAGGAGGTGATAAAAAACTAAGGTAACTTTGTAATCACATTAAATTCAAGATAATTTGTTGTCAACAAGTAGGTGTTTCTGCTTTTCCACAAAGGCTCTGAAACATTGGAGACGCTTTCTTTTTAGTGTCTGCTTAAACACTCAAGTATAAATTCCTGAGTTTCACTGACTCTTAAGGTTTTGAAGGCAGGGACACACAACCAAGTTCCCAAAATCCTTCTCTGTTCACTAACGAAGGGATCTCTTCTCTCTAAGAGATATCTCCCTTTTCACTGGGCAGGAATTACTTCTCTAGACTAGAAGCTCTGTCCCTTCTTTTGGCTTGAATGGGGATCTTCCATGATCTTCCCACTCCTCTTTTAGCCTCCTTCCCAGTCCTCAGTCAGTGCTAAACTGATCTTCAACTGTCATTTCTTAACTGACTCTCCACAGAATTCTGTTTGAATAGCCTATCACTCAAAGATTCTCAGACTCTGTGAGGCATTAATCCTTGACAGTCCATCACAGATGCATTCACACATAAATAGGGATGGGCACGAACTGGATCACAAACTAAAGTTTATAATGAATTTTGATGGGTTAATGGTTCATGAAGTGAGGTTCCTGGTAGGTCAACCAGCATGAACTTTCCATGAACTTTCAAGCTATTTGTGGAGATTCATGCCAGTCCATGAATGGATACATTTCCAGACAGATTGTTTCCACTCAATCTAAATGTTTACCAATCTTAAAAGCAATTGGGGGAGGGGGCAGAACTCAGAGGGCATATAGAGGAGCATTTGAAGGAGGTCCCCTGTGGCTTTGATGTCTCTAGCTTGCACAGGATCCATTCTATACATCATTGAACCTTCTGAACCTACTTTGTCATTTCCCCAGAAAGCACTTTCCTGAGGGCACCTTCTTTGGAGGGCTTTAACTCAGACTCACAAATCCAATCCTTGCCAACCTTGGAAGGCAGGTAGAGCAGAGTCAGCTAGAGATCTCCTGCAAGTTTGGTGTTTCTAGCACACCAGGAGGCCATTCTACTCGGTCATGAACCTCATGAACCAAACCAGCTCATTTGGCTGCTAAAAGTTTGTGACAATTCATAGTTTGCTAACTGTGCATGCCATGAACCACAAATGGAACCGAACCACATCTTCCTGGTTTGTGCCCATCCCTAAACATAAACTATGGCCGATACATTGTGGTTTGTTCATCTGTGGTTTGTGACATCTGAGAACAAATGGTCCAACAAACCACCACTGAACTTATTTGTTCAATATCATTTGAAACAATTGTGGTTTACAATATTTGAATTTACAGTATACTGCATAATACTATGCCACCTGGCCATATAGATAAAGCATAGGGAAATGCCCTTCCTGCTAAGATGCAAGAAGCAAACATACAGGGATTAAGGAAAACCAGAATTACTTATGTCTGAAAACTAGCTAGAGTTTCTTGCATAAGTCATCCCCAGTGTGATACCCACGGCACCACTGCCTCAGCAAATGTATTTCCCTATACTCTTTAAACAAAGTATCTGTTCCACAAAACAGTGACCCATTCCCGGCTTTCCTACTTCTCACTAAAACAGGAGCTGTTTCAGAACAGCCCAGTTCACTGTTGTTAGTATTTTAAATGGAAAGGGATGAGTCCTCAAAAACCCTATGTCTCCCCTAAAAACATAAACAATAATGTAGAGAGCTATGGGGGAATGGAATTTCTTTTTCTCAAATTCTGGGTTTTTGTTTTGATACAGTTATTGATTCCTCTTATTGTCTTTTTGGCTTTCAAAAGAAGGCATTCTCTTACATTTCTCTTTGATTTCTCCTTCTAGGTTTTGTTGTTGTTGTTACACCTCCTTGCACACTTTCAGCACTTGCGGGCATTTTTTTGGTGGTACACACCACTAAATGCTCTACCAGGAATGTCTGAGAAGATATTTTCAGATGAGTAGCCATGTTGGTCAGAAGCAGTAGAACAATGTTTGAGTCAAGTGACACCTTTGAGACCAACAAAGTTTTATTCAAAGTGTAAGCTTTGAATAAACTTTGAATAAAATAATAAATAAATAAATAAAGCTTTGAATAAAACTTTGTTGGTCTCAAAGGTACCACTTGACTCAGACTTTGTTCTGAGAAGATATGGTTTGCTTCTGAACATCTTCAGAATGAAATTCTGACATTTTGTAGAACATCCCTTCCTGCTCCTCCTCTCTTCAAATTTCTCTTTTGATCAAAACAGAATTAGTTCTAAACAGACTTCAAATTCCTAAACAAAAGAAATTGATTATTGTATTTGAGAGGGAAACTGAATGAAGAGAAATTCTCTTAACCACACTATTATTATCACTTTCTGCTTTACTTCTTAAGAGATCTCTGACTTCTGATTAAGAAGGATTATCTGTTCATGCAATTTGTATTACAATTGCAAAGTTTCAGCTCATAGCCAGTCTTGGACTCCATACTGTATGCCACAAGTTCAGCTTGGTAATACTATTGCTCTGCAAAGTCTGCATTGCGGACAGGACCTATGCTGGCTGTTCAACAGTTCAAAGACTGAACCATCCAATTTGCTGAGGATAATGAAATGTGTCATAATCATTCCCACTGAAATGGCTCTTCTGGAAAGGATTTTTCACTGATGACAAACATATGGGCCGACAAAAGGGAGCAGGTGTGAAATTGTCTTAGCTAATACAGAAAGTATTCAAATCTAGGTGAACTTGCCTTTGATATGTTGGCCATTTGATATCCCTGCTCTGGAAAAAAATAGTCTGTTCTTAGAGAGATGATAATTGTAATCTTAATCATAATAATGCTTAGCACTTGTGCAACACATTACATTTTCAAAGCCCTAAGAAAGTGTGTATAACCACTAGGTTTCTGTGTGGAATTCAGAATACATTTTTTCTTCACATTGGGCTTGTATAGATATTCAGAGTGATGGAAGTTTTCAATGCATTCTTGGAAAGATGTGTGTATGGAACAAGCCAATAAATTATTCAGATTCTGGGGGAAAGGAAAATTGTTGTTGTTGTTGTTGTTACTCTTTCCACTCTGAACTTTTTTTATATATGAATAATACTCTTGCATGGAGAATGGATAAAGAGATATGTAGGTCAAACATCTCTACAGTTTATGTTACACTTCTCAAGTTGGGGCAAAAAACCCTTCCGTGTCAATTCAGGGCATGGGAAGAGCTTCTTTGTACAAAATAGAACACCACCTGGTCATTTCCAGCGTATGATAGTGCAGTTAGTAGGGAGATAAATCCAGAAGATAACTAATCAAATACAAACAAAATCTTTTCTATTCTTAAATATAACTAATTCAGTCACAAAGAATTCAGTAATCTAAAGAAGTAATTCCAAATATTGCTGCTTCTGTTGTTCATTCTTTTTACTGATCTTTGTTTTCTTTGGAACCACTGAACTAATTCTCTTGCAAAAGTTTGTGTTTTGAAACCAAGTGTTAAGTTGAAGTTGTAAGTCTTTAAATGATCAACTTGAAGATGGGTTGCTACCCTCCTGAGATGCATTACCTGTTAAGTTCAGCTTGCTTCTTTCACCTATCATCAGAGAACAAAATCTCTTGTATGACATGACAAATCAAGTGTGGTTTAAAGAAATGTAACAGTCCCAATGCCTGTATCAGCTGATCGGAAGCACAGTAAATATATTAGGGGGCTGTGGTGTCTCAAGTGGTTAAGATGCTGAACTGCAGACTGGAAGTTCATGATGGAGTGAGCTCCCGTCTCTGGTCCCAGCTCCTGCCAACCTAGCAGTTTGAAAGCAAGAAATTGCAAGTAGATAAATACGTACCGCTTTGGTGGGAAGGTAACAGCATTCCATGCACCTCGGTATCTAGTCATACCGATCACATGACCACAGAGACGTCTTCGGACAATGCTGGCTCTTTGGCTTGGAAATGGAGATGAGCAGCGTCCCCTAGAGTTGGATTCAATTGGATTTTGAGAAAGGGAAAACCTTTCCCTTTCCCTTTAAATATGTTAGAGACATCTGTGGTATAGCACTAATTTAAAGAGAGACATTTTCATTTAAAATATTTTTAGTACAGTAAAATCCCAAAATCCCAATGAAATCCCAGTCACTGTCAGGTGATTTCATCACACATTGGGTAGCTGGAAGGTAAATGGCATCTATGATTGTGATGCTCAATTGGTGTCCAAGCTGTTGTATTAAGGAAGCATAGGATAATTAACCCTTAGTTAACAGGTGGTGTGTAAAAAATTACTCAGGATGAATGTCATAGAGATGGTAATCACCTTTCCTCCAACCTGACCCATAATTCAATTAAGGGAAAGCACTAGGAGTCAGTCTTTACAGGAACTAGCCCTTCAGAGAAATGGTTGAGGCAATGTGAAAATCTCAAACCATTGTACTAAATCCCTGTTGTACTTTTTCACTGATCCTCAAAACAGGCCATCTCAGCATAATGCTTCCCCATGCCAGCATCAATAAGAAGAAAAGGGCTATATAATAAAGAAGCAAAACCCCTTGAAATATGAGGTAAATCAACCACAGAAATATCAAATCAATTGAAAGCCCTGAGGTAACTTGCATACTGCCTGTGCAAAGGAACACTATGTTAGTGGAAACCTTTTTAAAAATTATCCCTTAGGAATGATACTGCTGCTATGATTGATTTGTTTTGTCTAATGTTTTTCAATATAAACTTTCAGGTTGAGTTCCTTCTCTTTTCACCCCCTAACTATATGCACTTCAGGTTTGACTCTTTGAAGTGTCATGGATATATTAAAAAGGATAGCGCTCAACTCAACCCCAATGAACTCAAGGGAGCTACGGAAATTTCTGTCAGAACTGAAACCTGGCTCCAGCTTTTTTTGCTAATATCCTGATTTGGGTTAGTTGTCACAGGTTGTTTTTTTTTTTTTTTTTAATCTATGTTTCAAAGTGTGTGTGTGTGAATGTGTATTGTCCCACAAATTTTGCATTTAAATTGCAATGCCGTGGGTTCTTTTTTGTCACAACTAGATTTTATGTGACAAAGTCAATTTGATGACATTTTTTTTCAAAGTTGGGCTGCCGAGAACTTGACCTTTTTGAACAAGAACTCATCTTGTTCAAGATACTAGGGCTGTTTTTTGTTTGTTTGTTGTCAAAGCAAGGCTATTTTTGCTACTTTGTCATTGGTAAAGCTATTGCATCATCAGCTGGGTAGTTTCCCAACCAGAAATTAATTTCCCAAGAAATCAACTGAAAACAGTGATTTTTTTGTATACATATTGTACTATAGAAACAACTTGGCCTAACTTGGCCTGGCAATAGTAGCATGGATTGCAGCATAAATTGTCTATATTTTCACAGATGAAGTGTGAGTCAAACTGGAAACCAAGGAACATTGTACTCTAGTCTTTTATCTCAATGCTCATTCTCATGCTCTGCATGCAAATCAGCCCTGAACCTGAAAGCTGTCTCTCAATGGTAATAGACAGGTCAACATAGAGCAGAAGCTGCTGCTTGCCCTCAAACCAAGGCAGGATGCTTCCTCCTGCCATATCATCCTTTCATGGCAACTCCTCATTAGGGGTGTGGCAGAATGGGCCTGTTCTGGCCTGCAGGCCCTATTCCACCCTACCCTCCAAGGTTTTTCCAGCACCTCAAGAGGCTGTACTCTCTCTCTTTGGTAACCTGCCGCCACCACCTGACCTTTGTAGGAGTTGCCCACTGGGAGGGTCAGGACTTCCAGCTTCTCTTCCATATTCTGAGGCCTTACCTCTGTGTCTCCCACTGCCCAGCTCCTGGTCACCATGGGGACAGTTTACTGCCTTGTGTGCCCCTGGAGGAATAGCCACTTGCCAACTCCCTGCCTTCCCCCTGGTGCTCCTTTTATAGTAGCATGTCCAAGATAGTGGGGGTCTATGTGGTACAGAGAACCACTACCAGCATCCAAAGTTATAAAGTATTTATTAAAAGAAAATGTTCACAAGCAAACTTTTAGCATAGCACCAAGGATTCAAGGGATTCAAAAGGAATGGGTAAAGCCATTCCTCTGTCCCTCACTCTATACATGCCCTATCAATTGTTAAAATATAGAACAGGCATCTTAGCTTAGAAAGTTACAGATCTCTACAGAGTCTTCATTACCTTGAAGTTTTCTTCAGCTGTCCAGGCTAACACATGGCTAATGGCTGCCTTCTCCAGACCTCAGTTAAGAATTCTGTCTGCTCTGATGAACTCAGCACCACAGAGCCCTTCCTCCTTGCTCCTCTGAGTTTTATTACCTCTCTTCCCCCACCCACTGACCAGGTCAGACCAGTTCAGAGAAGCTTTTCCTGGAGATCTCCAGTTTCTTCCTCCCTGAAGTCTCTTTAATATTTAATTCCTCCAAATCTCTGTTCCCTTCTTGGAGGGTGGGAGCTTGACCATCCCATTGTCTAGACCTATTAGCATTTGGTATGAAGGTGGGCTGAAGTAAGTCTGTAAAGCAACTAAACTGACTTCCCCCTCTCAGCCCATTCTCTGCCAATGAGGGAAGGTTTTGCTCATTTCAAACCGCCAAAGGGGGGAATGCATTTCTTCGGGGGGGGGAGAAGGCTAGGGGAGGAAGAGGGAAAGTGCTACACCATGCCCACCCCACCTCCCCCAATGGAGGACTTCCAGCTTTCAGTTTCTGCGGGCCACCTACCAGGGCCAGGAGCATCTCCTGGGGCTACCATTTGGCATGTCAGAACCCAGTGTCTTGAGCAGGAGGTGGGGTGGAGGTTACAGGGCTGGTTGCTGCCCTTCCACTAAGTGATCACCTAGGTGTGCCTAGCGAATGGGCCAGCACTGCACACTGATGAAACAAGATGAAGCAATCCTTTGTACAGCAGAAGCAACTTATGAATAACACTATTTCCAGCTGTCTCTGCATGTGTGGTTGTGGTTCTTGTTTCTTTTGTTTCTTGGCTGGTCAGAAGCCACAATGTAATAAAACATTTTCTAGTGCATCTTACTTCCATCTGTTATTGTATGTATGTGTTTGTGAACACCTGTAACCATAGCACTCTCATACCATTAAAGAATTACTAATCAGCAGGCCACTTGGCTGTGAATCTGCCAGGAGGCATACTCAAGTGAAGTATGTTCAATATTGTCTGTAGATTTGTGTGCATCTCTTTCTTTTGCATGCCATTTTCCCATGTCTTGTTCTGTCACTCTGTGTAATTTTACATGTCAGTTTTGATGACAGTGAATGCAACAGAATCTCTGCATTAGAGATTATTTATTTTTCATTCAAAGAGATATTGCATAATTCTGAGGATTTTTCATCAGATGATTCAGAAAAAAATTTTCATATTTAATTTATCTCAGAACATCCATATGAGTCCAGGCAACAACTTTGCTGAGTTCAGCAATGTTTAATGATTGAACCATCACCCTTAGGGGTTTAATCATTTTGAATACTGTACATTCATCGATTTTCTCTTTGGCCATTCCTATCCTCTGGAATAGTTTGCCAGTGGGTCTCAAGAAGTGTTTAGCTATGCTACAATTTGACAAGGGCTATATAACTGAACTCTTTAAAAAGAAGCCTGGGGCCAGATGGAGAAGGGGGGAAATCACGGAGGCATTCAGTCCCCCCAAAAGTTGCTCAGGGGGCGGTGGGCTCCCATCACTGAAAGGAAGGCAAATTGTCTTCCCATCAATGAAGTGAGCATGCCACCTCTGTGGTGCAACTCCAGGGGGAGATTTAAACTTTAAACCTCTCAGTCTGGAGTCACACCACAGAGGCCGCATGCTCCTTCATTGATGGGAAGGCAATTTGCCTTCCCTACAGTCATAGTAACCTCCCCCCCTTCAAGGGGGGGTTATTATAGTCTATGAGGACAGTCCCCATAGGGTATCATTGAGCTGAATAAATTTGGATAGCCCGATAATTCCCAGACTCCAGTATCATACCAATACTGGGATTTGGGAATATCGGCAAGTACCAATTTTGGGGGGGTTTGGTAGATCCAAACTTGAAAAATTCTGATTTTTTTTTTTGGTGCACACCCCTACTGTGGACTGGACTGTAGGATAGTTAGGTGGACAGGGAACTGGTTGGAGAACCACACTCAGAGTGTAGTTGGCAATGGCATGTCGTCTGAATGGAGGGAGGTGTGCAATGGGGTGCCACAGGGCTCAGTTCTGGGCCTGGTACATTTCAATATTTTTATATATGATCCAGATGACGGTGTAGAGGGGCTACTCATTGTATTTGCAGATGACACTAATTTGGGAGAAGCAGCGAACACACCAGAAGATAGAGATAGAATTCAATGAGATCTGAACATGCTGGAAAGTGGGCGGATGTGAACAAGATGCAATTTAGCAAGGATAAGTGCTGAGTTCTACATCTGGGTAACAAAAATGAGGAACACACATACTGGATTGGGGATACACTTCTGAGTAGCAGTCTGTGTGAACAAGATCTTGGGCTACAGGTGGACCAAAAGTGTAATGTGGCTACAAAAAAGGCTAATTTGATCTTGGGGTTTATCAACAGTGGCATAACACTCAACTGCAAGTTGTCATAGTCCCACTGTAAACTTCATTCCAGGCCATGCCTGGAATATTGTATGCAACTCTGGAGGCCTTACTTTAAAAAGGATATGGACAGAATGGAGTGGGTGCAGAGGACAGTGACAAGAATGATTGGTGGTCTGGAGACCAAGCCCTATGAGGAAACTTGGAAATGTTAAGTCTGGAGAAGAGGAGGTTGAGGGGGAAAGTGATAGCTCTCCTCAAGTATTTCAGTGGCTTTCACTTAGAAGAGGGCAGGGAGCTGTTCCTGTTGGCAGCAGAGGATAGGACTTGCAATAATGGGTTTAAATTAAGGGTGGGAAGGTACTGGCTGGATAGTAGGAAAAACTTTTTTTGTACAGTAAGAGTTGTGCAACAGTGGAATCAGCTGCTTAGGGAGGTGATGACCTCCCCCTCACTGGCAATCTTTAAGCAGCAGCTGGACAAACACTTGTAAGGGATGCTCTAGGTTGACCCAGTATTGAGCAGGGGTTGGACTAGATGGCCTGCATGACCCCTTCCAACTCTGTGATATATATATTTCCCCCCTTATGTATTGGCCATTTCCAGCTCTCCCATTGGCTGTGCTGTGCGCTCCATAAGGCATTGGCCCATCAACTGCCACTCAAGAGTAATTGCATGCCATTGGCTGGGGGCTGGGTCCACTCCCCTGCCCACTGCCACCTCAACCACTGTTCCCTGTCTGAATAACTGCCAAAATGGCTGTCTCTCCTGATGAAGACACTTCTCCTGCTTGGCTCCTGTGGGACTAACTTTCCCCCCGATGGCTGTCGCTAAGCAACCAAGTTTTGTTCTGTCAATAAAAAGGCAAAGCCAGGGGGCCCTTTCCAAGCCTTTGGGGGGAACTCATTGGGGCCAATCCTGACTAGGGTTGTCAGCTCCAGGTTGGGAAATTCCTGGAGATTTTGTGCTGAAGTCTATGGACACCAGGGTTTGGGGAGGGGAGAGACCTCAGAATGCTATAGAGTCCACCCTCCAAAGCAGTTATTTTCTCCAGAAGAGAGAGATCTGTTGTCTGGAGTTCAAGTTGTGATACCAGGCAATACCTCTGCCAGTTTGGCGTAGCAGTTAGCATTTCAGACAAGGTGGGCCAGACCCAGTTTCTTGCTGTGGAAGCTGAGTGGGTGATTTCAGAGCAGTCACAGACTTTCAGCCTAACCTACCTCACAGGGTTGTTGTGTGGATAAAAAGGGGGAGAGGAGAATGATGTAAGGTACTTTGATCCCCACTACAGAGAAAGACTGTACTTTTCCTCCTGGGGAACCATTTTTGCCAGTCCCCAGATGAGGGCTGGAGATCACTCAGAATTAGCCCTCCAGGACAACCAGTGTGACATAAGAGTCAGGACTTCAGAGCAGGATAGAAGTTGCAGGTAGGGGGGAGATGGAATCCTGAAATCAGATGGGCACATAAAGGTGATTGATGATTGGCTGGGAAGGAGATAGAGTTGTCACCTCCAAGTTGGGAAAATCCTGGAGGGGTGGAGCCTGGAGAGGGTGAGTTTTGAGGAGGGGTGGGACCTCAGACTGGTACAGAGCCATAGATTCCACCCTCCAAACCAGCCATTTCCTCCTGGTGAACCATTGTTGCCAATCTCCAGGGGAGGGCTGGAGATCACTCAGAATTACAGTTGCTCTTCAGATGGTAGAGATCAGTTCCCCTGGAGAAAACAGTGGACTTTGTGTCATTATATGCTTTTGAGGTCACCACAGCAAATTCATGCTGAGTGGCACCCACCCAGAGCCTCTTTCTAGAGCTTGTTGTATTTATTTCCACAATGGGTCTTATTCCTAGTGATTCTATAAGATATAAAACTTTTTTCCCCTCTTAGTGAAAGAAAGTTATTCTTGCACCCCAAATTACTTCACAGAGTTTTGGTAAAGATAAATGGACAGAAAGAGAGTTATGGTCCACACTCTGAGCTCCTCAAAGGAAGAGTGGGATAAAAAAGTGATAGCCAAGTTTCCTGTTTGTGACTTTTCATCTCAAAGGGCAGTTAATCTGGCAATAACTGAGATGAGAGTAGCAGCCTCTATAATAATGAATAGCTGTGTGAGCCTTTGCAAATTAAAAGGACTCACAGAAGGGGATTTTAAGCATCTTTCATTCATATTATTTTTAGAGTTATCATTGCACACTCCATTGTATAAATGTTTAAATAATTGCATATTTTCTTCTTGAACAATTAACATTTTCTGCTTCTGGTCAGTTTATGAAACTCCCTTGTGGAGATAATTGAAACTTTAAATCAAATTATACAAGAGAAAAATCTGCTGCAATAGATATGGTTGCTTAATTTAAAGCTGTTTCTCCTTTAATAATGAGGGCAATAGATTAACTTAAAATATTATAAAGAGCAATTTCATTGTTCAACTTCTTTTTAAGTGCTAATGAACTGCTAGTGTTTCTTACAGTAGATCAGTTCTGTTTTGAAATCCCCTGTCTTTTAAAATGTCTGTAGAAATGAATTAGAAATAAATATAGACCAACTATTAAACTGAACAGTACAGGTCTGCATTTCAGCAAATTCTGGTTCTATTAAATAGGTACAGTTATACTAGTTGTTGAAACTCATGAGGGTGTCCCCCCCCCGCAATGTTCCTGGGTGTTGTACTTCATGTAAAGTCATCCAATAAAGAAATTTCCCATCTCTGAAATTGGAGCCATAATCAGCTGTTGATTGGCTGGTTTATGAAAACAATTATTTTTGTTGGTTGACTGGCAGAGGAGAGCAACAAGGATGATCGGGGGCCTGGATTACCACAGTGAATGTTGGTAATTACTTGTTGATTTACTTTAATCAAACAATGACATGTTTCATAAAGTCCGTAAAAGTTAGCTTCTTTGTGCTTGGAGGAAGGCAATGGCAAGCCAGTTCCATTCATCTGTGTTCTGAACACCTGATGGTTGGGTTTACCACGAGTCAATTGTGGCTTGACAGCACATTCTCTCTTTCTCTCTTACACTGGTTTAATTTACTTATTTCTGCTTTGTTGTGTTTTGTTTTTAAAGAACATTAAGTTTGTGGCAACCTAAGGTAACACAAAGCAGAATCAAAGACAGTTACATGAAATTCAAGTAAGTAAAAGAGATGAAGAGGAGTGGGTGGTGAATGATTCAGGTAGCGATGATATTTGGGGATAATATTTGAAAAATCAAATTTTTTAAAGAAAAAGCTAGACAAGAAGGCAGCATTGGGATGTTGAATATGTAGATATTTAGCCAAAAAAAATGAAAATGAAGGAGAGTTGCACCATGGGAATCTATAGCAGTAATTTTCTCTACAAATATCACAACATTCTATAGCCCTGTTTTCAAGCTCTCCAGCTTGGCAGGTCAAGGTCTACCACAAATTTCATGTCAAAATATATGAAAACAGACAGGTCTTACAAATATTTGTGGACTGCTTATTTGATGGGCAGGAGAGGGTAATGTAATAACCACTTTTGAAAATCTAAGAAACAGCACTTTAGGGCCACAGAATCTAAATAAAAACTGGTGTTTTTTTTTCAAATGTATGCGTATTTCTTTCCTTGGACAAATGCTGGAACTTGTTTTCTATTCCTTCTGTAGTTTGATTTAATAATACATGTTGTGAAGTTCATTTAATACATCTTTGTAGCTGCAAACAGAATATACGTGAGCTTATATAATGTGAATTCTGACACCCAGTTCTAACATTTGTATTCCATCCTAATCTAAACTTGTGTTCCAGACTGCATTTTTGAGTCACCCCTCTTCCTTACATATAGTCTAAATATTTATCCCACATTAGAATTGTGTGTTTCTTTCATTATTAATTACTAGGAGCAAAGCATGTTGTAGAAACAATACAACGAGCTCTAGAAAGACATGCCAACCCACCCCCAAGTCCCCCGCTTGCTACCCACTCCCTGGAACACCCTGCCACTGGCTCCCTGGTTTTCAAGGTGCCACTGGACTAAAAACTTTGTTGTAATGCTTCAGACCAACATGGCTACTCACCTGAATCTACTTTACAGGGATACTGTGAGGATAAAATGGAGAAGAACAATGTAAACTGCTTTGGGGTCCCCACTGGGGCAAAGGATGGGTGGTGGTTGTGGTTGTTGTTATTGTTATTATTATGGGCTATGGAATTCCAGGCTTCATAACACTCTGACACTTATCCAAACAATTGGCACATCACCACCTGGATTTAGAAGAGGTGCAGCAAAAGGCATTTGGCCTAATGGTCCACATGCTCAAACCACCGAAGTGTGCCCTAACGATAGCCGGAAATTAATTGCATGTGTCACTTCGGCCTTCCCGCATTCAGCAATCCCACGACACCCTCCAATGCAGGCTGGTGCAGTTGTTGTTTTTTTTAACTGCCCAGCTCCACGATGCCTCCCACACTGGCACCAATGGGGAAGTGCACCACTGGGGTGCCCTACCCGCAGGCTGCCTCCTTCTCCTCCTCCTCCTCTCTCCAGGAGCAGGGCTGGTAGCACTGAGTTCGGGCCACATGGCTGCAGCCAGGCAAGGGAGGGGAGAGCCCGCATTTGCAGTAGCAGCAGCAACTCTGGGTCGCAGCGAGGAGGGGTTTCTGCTGGGAAGCTCAACCACCAGGCCGATCGGGCTGGCACCGCCTTCACCTCTCCTGCACATACCAAGCTGATGGCCCTCCACCCGGTGGAGTGTCCGGACCATCCATTACCTCTGAGGCCACTGAGGTCTGCCCCCCACTTCCCCCACTTCCCCCCCTCCCCAGATCCCAGAGTTGAGGGGCAATGGAGTGCCCTGGCACTGGCTTGCTGCCTGGCCAGGTGGCAGTGGCTTGTGGGCTGGTTCCACCACCCTCTGCCCTGGCAGCACGCCAGCCCCTGTCTGGTCACCTGCAGCTGGCCTCAGCCGACGATGACTGCTACAGCACCAGCAGGATTGGCCTCAGCCTCCTCTGGCCGCCAGAGTGTGCATCCTGTCTGGTGGCTCCATGCAGAGTGAGGGCGAGAGGCTGGCAGCTGGCTCTGTGAGCAGGACTGAGTCAATGCAGGAAGACAATGCAGCCAGTGGATACAGACCCTGGTCAGTGACACATCAGGCAGCAAACTGATGAAACAACATCTACGTCATAACACAACACCTATCCAATGATCACCTTAAGGGGGGGGGGGAATCTGATTTCCACTGGTCCGGCGGGGCTGGGGTGCCCTGCCTGACAACTTAGCTGTCATGAGCTTACTCTGGGTAGCTCCTGTACTGTCAGATGGCTGGCATCTATCATGGCTGGCATCACTAATCACTTTAAAAGGAAAAGTCTAATTTCCACTGGTCTGGTGGGGCTGGGGTGCCCTTGCCCACCAAGCTGTCATGGGGTAACATTGGGAACCCCCTGTCAGAAGTCTCTTGTTGTATCTACTTTTCTGTCATTGCTTCATTAATGATTTAGAATAGAAAACTCTGATTTCCACTGGTTTGGTGGGGCTGGGGTGTATTCCAAGCTATCATGGCATAACTTTGGGACACCCCTGTTGAAACTGTGTGAATATCTGCCTTTCTGTCCTTCAGAACCTGCTTTTGGATACTTGGGAGGGAGCTGCAAGCATAAAGGGGATACTTGCCTTGCTTCCAGTGTCTGGTTGGAGAGGTCTGCCCAGAAGTTTGCCTGTGAGTTTGGTGTCACTGGCTTGTTCTTCAGCTGTTCCATAGACTCCTGTAACTGCACCTTTCTTTTCCAGGGAAAGCACTGGGGAGACCTTTTGGGGGAATCAGTAACTAGGCTGGTAGGATGGCCTTTCTGCATGGGAGTGGGGGCCTGTGGTATGGGGGAACCGAGGGCTTCCCCTCATGATGAGCACCCATTGTAGTCACTTTCACTCTCAGGGCACAGAGAGGCTGAGTCACAATCAAGAGGGTTGGGAGGGTATAAAGTGTGGTTCCTCAGCCGAGGAACTCACTAGCTAAGCCCCTCTGCTTGGCATGAGCAGAGAGATGGGTGGCTCAAAGCCCTTAGTCCACCAAAAACCCCAAACCCCAGTAGAGGAGAGGAATCAGAATTAAAATGTGGGTCCTCAGCTGAGGAACCCACTAGCTAAGCCCCTCTGCTTGGAATGAGCAGAGAGAAGTGTGGCTCAGAGGCTGAGATCATATATATATATCTTTCTGATTCCATAGAGCAGAATGAGAACTCTGTTATTGATAGCCGTCAGTGCCTCTTAAGCTTTAGAGGCCTCCTATTGGTGTTTCCCAGGGTGGAGAATTCTGCCCCACCCCCCAATTCCAGTCTGTCTGGAAAATGTAATAATTCATGAGCCAGCACGAATAGCACCAAAGTTCATGAAATGCTTTGTGCTGGGTGCCCTTCCACAAACATTGCTTTGTAAACCATGTACCAGTCAAAAACCATGACAAACTTTAGTTTGTGAGCCGGTTCAAGCCCATCCCTACTGTGGACCTCGATGTTTCAGTCCTTGGAGGGGGGCACTGTGACAGTTGTGGACACACATCCCTTGCTTGTCTTGTGTGGCTAGAATGCCCACCATGGTGTTACTTTGGGAAACTCTGGAAATGTCTGTCTTTCTGTCATTCAGAACCTGCCTTTGAAGACTTGGGGGGTGAGTATAGAGGGGAAGCTTGCCTTGCTTCCAGTGTCTGGCTTGGGGGGGGTGTCTGTCCAGGTGAAATTTCCTTGTGAGTTTGGTGTCATTGGCTTGTTCCTGAGCCATCCATAGACTCCTGTAACTGCATCTGTCTTTTCCAGAGAGAGCACTGGGAAAACCTTTTGGAGGGTCCATACCTGGGACACCAGAAATATAATCCACCCCGGGTTCTGGTTCCAGTATGGCACTATGATAGGTGGCTTTGGGGCTGCTCTAAAGCCACCTGATTCTTCTTTGCTTTTTTAAAGCCCCCTGAGTTTCAGGTGGACTTGCCTGGACTCTTGGAGGGAGACTAGGTGGCAAGGAGCTCGTTCCGACCCCCCCCCTCCCCGTGTCAGGCAAGACAGGGGTGTGGTTGGTTGTGCTCTGGTGCACTAGCATCAGAAGGAGCAAGAGCATGTCCACCATGTTCTTGCATAGTGGCGACCAACCGTTTTAAACTTTCTTTTTGTTATATAATCATCACATCACAAAGGAGATTACAGTGCTTAGACTCAAGTGGCAACAAGGAAGAACTAGGAATTTAACACCCCTGGCAGATAGTCCCAACTATTGAGAAATCGGATGTAAAGGATGTTTGGGAGTAGAATTTAACGCAACATGGTGGGGGTAAGAAATAATTCTGTACTGTTTGAAATTGGACTACATGCTTAGGAACAACATTAATAGTATAACCCAAAGGATATTATACTGAGAAATCTATTAAAATGTTTAGGAATCTGATTAATTAAAAGTCACAAATGTTTGAGTTGAAAAATGGAGTTGGTTGAGGATAATGAAGAGATAGAGGAGAATACATTAATTAGAGATCTTACTTGGGAACAATTCCAGAAAGTTTTGTGTGTGGAAATTAGTAAAGCAGTTAAAGCGGCCTGTGAAAGCCTCATTGAAAATTACCAACCTTACTGTTTGGAGATGGAAAATAATAAGGAACAAATACAGTCACAATGCAGAGTTTGGGTGAAGCACAAGATACTGAGCAGGAAAGAGAGATATTTGATAATGGAATTTTGCTCATAGAAAATGAGAAACAGGAAGATAATATTGTTAAAAATGGTGTGAAGGAATCAACAAATGTGGAACCAAAAGTGAGAAAGAGACCTTTTCTAAAGTGCCCTCGGAGAAAAAAGAGGAAGACGATGAGAGAAAATGAAACAAAGGACTGTGTAAAAAAACCTAAGACTATAAAAAGAGCAAGGTCTGGTTTGAGGAACCATGAAAAAGAAAAACTGGAAATAAAAGCACAGGAGTTCAGAGATTTAAGACATCTAGAAGAGATTAAAAAAAAAGAAAGAAGCTATTGAAAGATGGGGGGAAATAAAAAAAAATAAAACTATGCTCAGCACTGGATATAATTAGTTATTTGAGATAAATGTTTTAAGTAAGGAGGAGACAGGAATGCAACGTTATGATAATGAGAATTTGACTGTAAGATGTAATTTACTAACTTTTCTGTTTGGATGGAAGTCTATAAGAGCACTCCTTTCTCTTTCCTCTTCTATATACTCAATTTACTCTTTCTGATATGGGTTTTGGTATGGTTCTGGTATGTGTTCTGGTATGGTTCTGGTTTTTTATTATTATATTTGCCATAATGTACAAATAAGAGGTCCTTATATTATTTTCTGGGGGAAATGAGAGTTTGATACTGGATAAACTGCAAAGTGGGAGAAGGGGAAAGTATATATCATCAGTTCAAGATATAAGCTCAATGTTCTTGTATTGGTTTTTGATTATTATTATTTAGATTGAGAGGCAGATAAATGAGACTATCAATCAAGCAAGCAATTATTTATTAGGGCTGACTTTGTATTTTGTTTTGGGTTTTTTTGGTTATACGTTTAATTAAATATGTTTGCAGGAGGAATTAAAGTTGATACGGGGGAAAGAAGTGGTAATGATAACATGCCAAAAGATTGATAATAAGAATATATTCAAGAAACTGAATGGGGTTGTTTTGTAAAATAGGAATGAATTCTAACTAGTTGATTAATATTGTGCTGTTGTTTTTTTTGTTTGTTTCCTTTAATTAATTATAAGAGCTCCATAGATATTGTGATTGAATAGTAACAAAATCTGTATGGTAGTGCATTAATTATATTTTTGAAATGACTTAAAATGAACTTGGGATATAAATTGATCAATGTTAACTATTGTAGGAAGAAAATAATCTATATGTTAGGCATAACTAACTGAGTAGAACAATGCGATGTGATGAAAGGAAAATTAATAAAAAGATTATACAAAAAAAAAGAAAGAAAGTAAGAAATATAATCCACCCCAAACATGGAGAGATGATAGAGAAGTGGAAGCAGGTGAAGTTTCCTGTGCATTTGGTGTGTGTAGCTCAGGCCTGTAATCACAGTGGTGCAAAAAGGGGTGGTGCCCCACCAATTATTTGTCATGCCCTGCCAATCAGCATTAGTTATAAGACTTTCAAGTATAATTTTGCTTTGTGAAAAAAAGGAAGGCGTTGAGGTAAAAAGTATGAATCCTGCCATAAATCTTCCAAGGGTGAACTCTCTATGTAACTGGCTAGAACAGAATTAGCAGTTAGCAAGGCTGAAGAGTCCTGATTTTAAAAGCCTGCAGGGGTATTGGGTGGCACTGTTAGAAGACCTGAATTAGTGATTTACAGAGAAAAGAAGGTTCAATTTACTATTTCAGGTTTGGAAGAAGGCTCCCTTCTTTAATCCTGCAAACTATGTAAAATGGTTGCTTAGGAGGGCATTTTATAAAGCTGTGCCACAGTATATGCTATATATTATTGATCTACTAGGAATAAGGCCCGTTGTGGAAATAAATACAACGGGCTCTAGAAAGAGGCTCTGGGAGAGTGCCCCGGCTTTGGGCACTCAGTGACAATTTGCTGTGGCAATCTCAGCAGGGTATAATGACAGAGTCCACCATTTTCTCCAGAGGAACTGATCTTTGCTACCTGAAGAGCAGTAGTAATTTTGAGTGATCTCCAGCCCACCCCCAAGATTGGTAACAGTGCTTCCCCAGGAGGGAGTGGCTGGTTTGGAGGGTGGAGTCTATGGCATTGTACCTGTCTGAGGTCCCACCCCTCCTCAACACTCACCATCTCCAGGTTCAACCCCTCAAATCTCCAGGAATTTCCCAATCGGGAGTTGACAACCCTATCTCCCTCCCAGCCAACCATCAACCTACCTTTAGTTTTCCATCTCCTCCCCCCTCCCTCCTAGAGAGCAGTTGTAATTTTGAGTGATCTCCAGCCCCCACCTGGAGATTGGCAACAATGGTTTCCCATCAGGGAATGGCTGGATTGGAGGGTGGCATTGTACCTGTCTGAGGTGCCACCCCTCCTCAAACCTCACTCTCTCCAGGCTCCATCCCTCAAATCTCCAGGAATTGCCCACCTGGAGTTGGCAACCTGATCAGGACTGGGCCCAATGCGTTTTCTCCCAAAGGCCAACATAGGTGTGGGAAGGGCCTTTTACTGACAGAGGAGAAAGTACAGGTGCCAACTTTGATTAGGGAAATACCTGGAGATTTGGGGGGGTGGATCCTGTGGAGGGCAGCATTTGGGGTGTGTGTGAAAGGACTCAGCAGGGTATCATGCCATACAGTCTACCCTCCAAAGCAACCATTTTCTCCCGGGGAACTGATCTCTGTCATCTGGAGGTCAATTGTAACAGTGGGAGATCTCCAGGTCCCACCTGGAGATTGGCAGCCCTAGGGGAAAGTCAGCCACACAGCGGGGAGTTGAAGAAAATGGTTTGATGGTTGCTGGCCCACCCCATTAGCCAGCCAGCAATGCTGAAGCTAAGCAGGAGAAAGAGCCTTTTTCCATTTATTCTGACAGGAAAGTGGCCATTGGGGGGGAGGTTATGGGTGGGGGAGGGGGTTATGGGTGGGGGAGGGGGTTATGGTGAAAGTCCTTTGTGTTTTTACTCACAGAACCAAGCTTGGCTGCCTACCAACAGCCACTTAGGGGACAGTCCCTCACAGGAGTCAAGAGAACTGTCTTCCTCAGGAGAGAGAGCTGTCTGCCAGGGGAGTGGGTGGGGAAGAGGAGCAGACCCAGCACCCGGCCAATGGCACGCGAGTACTCTTGAGTGGCAGCTGATGGGCCAATGGCTGAGGGAGGGCATTTTACAGCCAATGGGAGAGCACGGAATCTTGCGAAACCAAAACATAATTATTTATAAGGAGAGATTATATGTTCTATTGTGCTCTTACAGCATTGTTTTCATTTTTTGTAATTCCATTTTCTGCATTGCTTGACATAGAATGTTTGATACTTTTTTGCTTTTTTGTAATTTTTGTTTGCCTAGTACTATTGCATTTTATTAGATCTCTCATGCTGTTTGATTACAATGTTCTATACATATAATCCACTTTGAGCCTCAAGTAGAAAATTGGTAAATAACTAATAAAGTATAAATAATAAATAAATAATGATGGGCTGACCACCACTATACTTATCCCCCCCAAAAAAAAAAAAAATTCTGGCCATCGGCCTGGCGTAGCGTGTACTTTTAAACCTGCATCTGCCATTTCCCCCCAAAGCACTTTCCTAGGGGCATCATCTTTGAGGGGCCATAACTTGGACCTCCCCAAGTCCAATCTGCACATAACTTGGAAGATATATAGAGGAGCTTTGGGGGAGGTCTCCCTTGAGTTTGATATCTCTAGCTCACACAGAGTCCATTTTATAAACTCTTGAACCTGCATCTGTCATTTCCCCAGAAAGCACTTTCCTGGGGGTACCTTCTTTGGGGGTCATAACTTAGACCCTGTAAATCCAATCCTAACCAAACTTGGATGGCAGATAGAGGAGAGTCAGCCAGAGATCCTGCAAGTTTGGTGTCTCTAGCATGCTGTGGAGGCATTCTACTGCATCACAAACCTCACTAACCAAACCAGTTCGTTTAGCCCCTAAAAGTTCATGATGGTTCATGGTTTGTCAACCAGCCATGCCAGAAACCACAAACTGAACCATATTTCATTTTCCTGGTTCATGCTCATCTTTAAAGAGAGACCACATGCAGAAATGCAAAGATGTATAGTGGGATAGAAATGTTTTGAAATTATTTATCAAGGGAAGAGTGCTAATGATAAAGATACAGCAGTGACTTTGTGTGCAGCACAAGATACAGCAGTGACTTTACACACACAAACATAGAGCCGCTTTTGGAAGAGCAGGAAGATTTTGCTAACTTTGTGTTAAGTGCTAGATAAACTCTTATTCAGAATCAGGGCCAGCTCCAGGTGTCTGGGCACCCTAGGCAGGACAGCCTGGGGCACCCCCCACCGGGGATGCCAACCTCCTGGTGGGGCCTGGAGGCCAGGGGGCAGCGGCAGAGCGCTGGCTTTCCTAGGGACTCCGTGGCTACGGGACCCCCAGGAAAGCCGGGAAGGGGGCAGAGGTTTAAACCGCTGCCCCCTCCCTCCCAGTGCTGGCTTTCCTGGAGGCTCCATGGCTGTGGGACCCCCAGGAAAGCCGGGAAGGGGGTGGAGGTTTAAACTGCCACCCCCTCCCTCCCAGCGCCAGCTTTCCTGGGGGCTCCATGGCTGTGGGACCCCCAGGAAAGCCAGGGAAGGGGGCGGAGGTTTAAACCACTGCCCCCTCCCTCCCAGCACCAGCTTTCCTGGGGGCTCCACAGCTGTGGGACCCCCAGGAAAGTCAGGAAGGGGGCAGAGGTTTAAACCGCCGCTCCCTCCCTCCCAGCGCCAGCTTGCTTGGACGCTCTGTGGGGCGCCTAAGCAAGCCTGGGAAGACGCAGGAGGGGACTTTTTGCGGGGGGGGGGCCTTTTGGCGCCCCTGCAGCCAGCACGCTCTAGGCGAGCACCTAGCGCGCTCTAGGCAAGCACCTAGCTTGCCTAGTGGGCGAGCCAGCCATGTTCAGAATTCTTAGAATGTCAGTTTTCTCTAACTTTGCCCAAGTCTACAAGGGGATGGTTCAATGTCACGTTGCTGTGAATAACAATCTTATGTAACTTGAAAGCAGACATTGAAAGTATCAGTTTCTTTGAAGCAATACAATTTGCCTCTCTAACATACAGCTATCACATCAGCATATTGTCCTATGATTAGTACTAGGAGGTTTTCCATTTCTTTGCTTTCCAAGAAGGGGATTGTTAAAAAATCCCAATCAAGGTAACAATTTATAACTTCTCAATAGCATTGATAATGCTCCTTGTTGTACAAAATTAATGATTGATTTAAGCAAGTTGTTTTAAATACTCCTGGTTGGTGGCCTAGTTTTCTTGATCTTTTTATTATGTGATTAAAGCTAAGTGTTAGCATCTATTTGCTTTCTTGGATTTGCAGTAGCCTTTTTTTGTCCTTAATCTATCTGCATATTTTATCTGAAAGCATGGATTTCAGGGAGTGAGGACAGTACTAGTATTCAGTAAATGCAAATGCATTGTATAGTTTCTTTCCATTCTGGTTCTAGTGCTAGGCAGTTCTGGTGCTTGAGTCGTTTGCAGTCTAGGCCTGCCCACAAATTTGCCATATCCTAACCAACAAGGTCTATATCACCTTTCTTATTTAGAATTTTCTGCTTTCTGTTAGCCAGACTGAGGAATTCTAACTCTCAGAACTGGAAATACAGAAACACCTTTCCCTCCCTGTTCACATGTCCTGGCTTCCTTGTTTCCTGTTTCCAAACTGATCAGAGCCATTCTCCAAAATGCCAACACTTTAATATTGAAACCAACTATCTTAAAAGAAAAGAAATGTATATTACAGATGCAGAAACATAAATGTGTTAGTACTGAGAATGAATTGTACTTGGGACTCAGTTGTGTATGGAGGAAAAGAGCATGCATATATTTGTAAAGTCAGCGCAACTGATTCCCTACTATACTTGTCCCTTTGCACCAAAGAACCACATTTGAGATGCGCAGTCAGAACAGATAAACATATGTTGTTAGAATTTTAACATGAAAGACGAAAACCACTGAGGGATTAGTTCTTGTTTTGCCTGTTAACTGCCCCCCCCCCCTTTGACAAGTTACTGTGTGCCTGTTTCCAATTCAACTTTTATCTGACAATTGCAAATGAAAATAGGAAGAAAGAAAAGTATCTTCTAATTTCCACTCTGGAAAGGTGCTAATTCTCTGCAGACATATTTGAATCAGAAGATCTGTGAAATATTCAATAATCAGAAGGGAAGAAATGATGGTGAAACCCTTCTCAACCTTTCTGGAAGCCCATTAACACAGCCCACTAACACCTGCTTTCTAATTAATGTGCTAATCAAGATAGCTAGTTTCACTAGTTACTGTGTTTCTGGAAAACCTTTCAGATTTGTGGCCACGTTTCTATCTCAATTAGTTGCCAGCAGTTCACAAGGCAGCCTCAGATGGCAGCAAGGAAATTGCTTCCAAATTTGTAATGCATGAAAGCAAGGCAATCCCTCAAATGTATAGGGAAATTATTATGTATTATACTGGAACTCATTTTCTTTTTCGTTAGAATCACATATGTTTCAAATCTGACACACCACAAACTAATTTAGTTGGAAGAAATTTCTGGGCAAGGCTTTAGAACCATTAAAGTATCATAATGGTAGAGTTAAAGGAATGAACAGTCAGAACTGAGTCCGGTTGGCTTCTGTTCACACACACAGAGTTGCACATCACACACTTCACATCCACTTGAAATATTAATACCTCTGGAATCTCTAAAATGTCACCTGGAAAACAGTGTGAAAATTTTTGAAAATTGTCATGTGGGTAGGGTTTCCATGGAAACCAGTTTCTTCTGTATGGAGTGAGGATATTTGTATTTTTGCCAATTTTCTAGTACTTAATTGTGTACAAATTGTTGAAATTATAAAATATTATTTTATTGTGTCTTGAGGCACATACTGTCTTGTTTATTTATTTATTTAGGCATAGTCCACCTTTCTTACTGAGATTCAAGGTGGATGACACAGTGTGAGTCAATCCCATTAATGGGATGGGACATTCAAGAAACAATGTAATAGCATTTGGATATACAAAAACTTTCTGTCATGGCTGGGGATTCCTCAGGGTGAGGTCTGGAGAGGGTCAGGCTCCAGGGCATTGGATTCTTGCAAGAGAGCCTATACTCTGCTTTGGATTGACTATATGGAGGGGGCTTCAAAACCTCTGATTCCTCTCGTACTTCCCTCTCCTTTATTTGTGTGTTTTCCCCAACATCTTTTCCCCTCTCTCTGTACCACCACTAGTCTGTTATAGAGGCAGAGAAGGATCCTCCCTGACTGGCATCTCTCTTGCTTAAATTCTCCCACCCCATCCCGCCCCACTCCACTCCCATCCCTCCCTCTTTCCCTTCAGAGTAGAGTGGCCACAGGATTGGCCAGTTCCCCAATCCCATCAGTAGGCTCTTATCCTTCCTCTTCTCAGTCAGGCCACCACCTCTGGGGATGGCAGCTGCAGCCTCCGTTGCAACCACTCTTTGCTGCTGGGGTCCCTAGGGCTGGTTGACAGGGGAGGAGCCCTGGGCCCCCTTGGGCTCCTTCGGCCTTGTCCCTGGCATCTAAAGGTAGGGATCTCGTAGCCCCCAGACTCTTCAGCTGGAGTCGGGCCCAACAGGTGCAGCCCTTGCTGATTTGCCTGTGTGCTTCCTTAGGGCACCCTTTCATTTGGTCAGGTCCCTGGTGTTCTGTGGCCTTGAGTGGGAGAGGCAGGAGGAGGTCTCAAGACTTCCCTTCCTGACACTTTCACTTTAATGTTTTTGCTAGTGGCCTTTGGCTTCAGTATGGATGATTTAACACAAACTAAATAACACACTTTTAGTCCACTTCCAATGCACTTACAACTGGATTTTACTGTGTAAATGGCAAAATCCACTTGCAAATAATCGCAGAAGTGGATTGAAACTGGATTGTTTAGCATGTGTGAAAGTGCCAGTTTTGTGTAGTTATGCTCTTCTAATCTTTATTGGGGGTGGTGGTTTGAGATCATCATACACTGTGTCTTTCCAGGGACTCACTCTGGAAAGGTTCAGAAAACTGTGCTCTTTGAGCAATATTTGAAGGGGACCCTTGTCATGGTTTCAAGAGATGCACAAACAGAGCACCATTTTCTAAACTTTTTCTAATTTTCTCCATGGTTCCTGATTTACTCTTAGCACGGAGATTTTTTTAAATAGATTTCCACCCCACCCCCCCAGTTGAGAATTCCAGAGTCATCAGAAATACCAACTCCAGAAACTTTATACCAAGAAATACCAACATTAGACCAATTCTGGGGGAAACAATTTTCAGTCCTCTCACAAGTAGTGGTGTCCTTCCATTGCCAGCACATGCAGGAACTTACTCCTCTCTCACGCCAGTCCAAGAATAAGAGATACCAAAATCCCACATGCTTACACAAACCCAAGAGTATGTCTGCACACACTCCTGGCTTACCAATAGACTGCCACCAAGATCTCTTACATCAGTGCCCTCACCAAGGTTCAGAAGCAGAGATCTAAGCTTCTGTCTGGTCTAGAGGACTTAACCAGTTTACCAGTTCTGTGCCAGAGCTGCAAATACTTAATTAACTCACAGTGATAGCCTTCAGCTGAGTAGCCCCAAGCAACGGAATTTAGCCTTAGAGATCAGTTGCAATACAAGACTCAAACTCAGATTAGAAAACAATGAACAAGGCCTATAGCTTATTCAGCTCTGACTACACATAGAGGTATTTCATAGCTACCAGTCCTTCAATGTGCTTTGTGGAACCAGGGAATCTTCAGGATGAAAATCATGTTTGCTGTGGGCAATTAAGTCCAGCTTCACTGCCCACTAGTGAACTTCCATGTTGCAGGTAGGTAATCCAAACAGAGACTAACTCTTAGAAAGGATCCCTCTTTCCAAGAGAGCTCTGTCTCTCATCCCATAGGGTGATCACAATCCCCTCCTTCTCCCGTCCTAATTGAATATGGCCATTTACCCAATCAGGAAGGATGGAGAGGCGTGTCCAACTATGTAGGTATAGACATTGCTGACAGGACTAAAGGCATGTCTGCTTGAGCTTTGAAGTGTAAATACTGTGAGAAGGAGCCTGAATGTCTCCTTGCTCTAGCAAAAGGTGTCAATATGGGTATGAAGCTTGGCAATCTGTGCAGGCCATCTGCTCAGGTGACAAAAGTCACATGGATATGTTAGCAGCTAGACCATTTGGGGCCTAGTAGGAATGAAACAGGAAAGTCTTTTCCTATACAGGGGACCCTTGTCATGGTTTCAAGAGATGCCTAAACAGAGCATCATTTTCTAAACTTTTTCTAATTTTCTCCATGGTTCCTGATTTACTCTTAGCATGGAGATTTTTTTAAAATAGATTTCCACACACCCCCCCAGTTGAGAATTCCAGAGTCATCAGAAATACCAACTCTAGAAAACTTTATACCAAGAAATACCAACATTAGACCAACTCTAGGGGAAACAATTTTCAGTCCTCTCACAGGTAGTGGTGTCCTTCCATTGAGATAGTAAATTTATACTGAGGAAAAAGATCCTACTTTTGTACCTGGGTACCCCTCTAAGAGCTGAATGAGTCTCTGGAAAGATACAATGTGGGATGGTCTCAGCATCAATGTGGGATCATTTCCTAGCCTAAATGTAATGTTTAAGAGTCTATAAATATGGTGGCCAGATCAATCACATGGAATACTTAACAAAAAACAATCACCGTGATCCTGACTAAGAGATGATTTCATGTTAATACCATAAGAACTTAAGATTCATTATGCTGAATCAGACCTGTGGTCCATTTAGCCCAGCATCCTATTTTACACAATATCCAACTAGGTACCCTGGAACACTCACAAAGGCCATAGTCTTCTACTGGCTTTTGAAAGGTTTCTGCCTCTAAACATGGGGCTTCATTAAGTTATCATAGTTAATAACTATTGATAGAATTTCAAATCCTCTTTTAAAAGCCAATTGAACTAGTAACCATCAAATGAAGTCAGTAATAAATCATTGTACCATGTGGGATCAAATTCCACACATTAATTTCATGCAGACCATGCAGCTGACACATCCAACATGACTGTGGACTATTGACCACTACATTAGCACCATGGAGAAGTAGCTCTGACCATGCTAGTGTAATGTGTAAATGCAACCTGAAAGGTATCTGCTCCTTTATTTAAGTAAGGAGAATTGTGAGATGTCAGAGGGCCATCATAAGGACACTGTCTCATTTCTGTGGTTTCTGTACAGACACAGAAAAGTTCATTGTCTATTTCTGTGATTGCTGGCAGCAGATTATTCAGTCTGACAACTGTTCCCAAGAAGCATTTACTGTGTCTCTGGCCAGTTTAGTTCATGCAAGACATTCTTCATATGAATACACTTTGAGGTGTTAAAGCATTAACTCTGGGTTTTAGAGGAAAATTATACAGCATACAGAAAAGTATTTTGCTCTTGGTTCTCCGTGAAACATAGGGTTGGATCCAGCCAGATTTTTTTTCAGGGTCATCAGATTCTCCACGCAGTTCCCATGACAGGTACCATAGTCTTTTGGGGTGACCAAAGAGGACTCTCTCTCCTTTTTTTACCACTAAAAAAGCTGGTTTGATCAAGCTGATAGACAAAATTCAGACATCAATGAGCATTATGCTACTGTAGTTCACTTCCTGGATTTTCTGCTGCAGACATACCTCTAGAAGATGAAAGATTGTATTAGCACAATAGCCAATGATATTAATAGCAAATGCAGACAAAATCCAAATTTATTGTCATCATGAGGGTTTTTTGTTATTAGAATCCCTGTCTTCTATGAAGCCTAGTTATTGAAAAAGAAATATTTGTTCCATTTTTATCCTGCCTTTCTTCCATGAAGCCTGATGCAGTCTATATATTTCTTTTATTTCTCCTTCTATTCTCCCAATAATCCTGTTATAAAAGTTAGGCTGAGAAAGGGAGTTACAGTCACCAATTATAGTGAGGAGGTATTTGTACCTGGGTCTCCATGGTTGTCGTCCAACATTATAACCACTAATTCACACCATTTCCCAAAGGACAAATATATTTTTTGTTGTAACATTTTTTTTAAAAAAAGACTCTGAAATATGAATAATGCACAATAATTACAAGCAGGTGGCAACCCTAAACTTTACATCAATAATTACATACATAAAATGGGGGAAAGCCCATGCTTATATTTCTGTTCCACAGTTTCTGTTTTCTGCCACTGTGGAGCTTATTGACTATTTTCTATTTCTTGTTCTTTTCCCCCCTGTGATATCAAGCCAAGAGCTGATAGTATGAGGGTGTTTTTTTAACTCAGTAATAGCCTACTAATTACTTGGTATATAATTACATGTTTCTGTGTCTGCTGTAATTATATCTGAAGTACATTGGCATTTGTGACTTGCATGGGCCTTCTCACATTTTATTTCTGTAGAAAATGAATCAACCAATAGTGAATTTTCAGCTTCCAGCAACTAACAGACCAATGTGCTGTACTCTTTTTGGTCTTGATTCATACTGGAAGAAAACGAACGTGAAAACAAACAAACCTTTGATGACCTGATTAGAGTAGAGAGACGGGAGGTTGTTTGTGCAGTTCCTGGATGAAAGAGTTTAAGAAGTACAGGTTGAGAAAAGCCCTGCCTGATGAAACATAGTAGCATTTAGTAACTGCTTGAGAAGGTCTGCCCTTTCCCCTAAAGTGTGCAGGTTATTCTATAATATCAGAACTGTACATTATAGTGAGCAAGTTTGCAAGTTTCCCAGAACTTTTTAGCAGACTTGATGTTCAGCTTAAAAAAAAAAAGAAGAAAGCAAGAAGAAAAGAAGAAGTGGCAGAGAAGCCAAAGAAAATACTGTTTTCCCCAACCATGGATCAACACAGACATGAACTTTATCTAGGGGAGGACACTGGAGGTGGATACTTACCAAACAGCATTTCATACCACTGCAATGTTACTTCCAACTGAATGGCACCTCCCAACTCTCCCCCTTTCTTCCTTCTCTTCCTGGATGGGGGAGGTGCAGCTGTGCCACCACAGAACGCCTGGAGAACAACCCCATTGGGCCCAACCCCCACCACAGACAAGGTCACACATGCTGCTATGGAAACCATCTATCTTTTCAAATTCCAGATGTCCATGGATGGAGAGTGGCTCTGTTTGAGGTAGCTGGATGACATTTCTCTTATACCTGACCCTGAACCCACCCACGAAGATCCCAATTCTCTCATGGCTAATGAATGAATGAACCTGATGAATACAACCAGGGCTTTTTTTGTAGGGAAAACCCAGCAGGAACTCATGAGCATAATAGGCCACACCCAACAGCAGAAACTCATTAACTTATTAGGCCACACCCCATGATAGCACAGTTAATTAGCATATTAGGCCACACCCTCATGTTACTAGAAGTGTGGTCATCCAGCCATATCCACCTTTTGCTTCTTATTCTGTTTGCCTGGTTTGTTGTCAAAACCCAGGGTGCGTTTTGTAGCAGGAACTCCTTTGCATGTTAGTCACACATCCCTAATGTAGCCAATCCTAATGAGTTTCTGCTGTTGGGTGTGACCTATTATGCTAATGATTTCCTCCTGGGCATGGTCAACTCGGGAGCAAGCCAGAACTCCATTCCTGTGCGTTCCTGTCCAAAAATAGCCCTGAATATGACTAAATGGAGTATCAAGGGCTTCATTGAATTAATCTTAGGAGACCACTAGACTCTGACTATGCACTCCTTTAGCAGTTTTTTGTAGTAATACAACACTGCCTTAAACATGACTTAAAATCTAAGAAGACTTTTCTGGGCCAAAACAAGTCATTTGGGGGAACCTCTGGAGTTGGCAGAGAAGTTTGTCCCTGAAGTGGCAAGCGTTAAAGATCTTCCAGGGTTGAAGAAACCTGTGGGCAGGGGAAGAGTCTGGCTTTGCCTGGCACTAATGCAGAATAAAGTGTCAAGTGTATATGACAGCCTTGGTGACTAGAAGGGAACTTCTCAGGGAATTTTATTAACTGAATGTGCTCATGATGGAGGAGGAGGGTGTCATGACTGCTGACCTCTTAGTAGGATTGAGGCTGAGTTCAGACTGGCAGTTTGCTCATAAGCACATCCAGCCAATTTGGGGTGGACCCTGTTGCACTGGCACTGCATTGGGCAGTAGAGCAGAGCACAGCCAATCTGGTCACTGCTGCCTTATGCACAGAAACACCCGGTACACACTATAGAAGTGGGTCGCTCCTGGCTTTTCGGCTTTGTTGTCACACTTCCGGGAAGTGGAATAATGTGGGATAAAGGTGCTCTCTGGGATTTGCTACCACTTTTGTCAGGTATGTTTTTAATGCAAGAATGAAGCAGAACAGCACGGGTTGCCTATGGGTGGGGAACGCCAGGCAGATGTGCCTATGTGAATGCCCCCTTTAATCCACTTGGGAAATGTGGCTGAAAAGTGGCTATAGTGGTGCAAATTGCCAGTCTGAACTCAGCCAGAATGTCATTGATGCAGATTTTTGTATGAAGAGTGAAGACCTCCAGCTGCATAACTGGAAGTTATGCCACTGTATTGTGGAAAGCTTTAGGATTCCCCTGAAAGTATAGTTTTTACCATAGTTTTGGGGAAATCCTAGAATACCTCATGATGCATTTATGTCACTTCTAGTTACATTGCTCGAAGGCATGCCATGTCATTGTGGGATGCTGCTTTGCCCTCCCTCCATTTTTTTCCCCTGATATCCCACTGAGAGGTGGCATTGACCAAGGCCAAGAGGGGGAGGTTGCCAGGCAAAGCAGGCAGCCTGGCCACCCTAACAAGGACACAAATCAACTACATCATTTCCAAGATTAAACTGTACTAAAATTCAAATGCACATTTATTTGATTAATATGTTATAGCTGTTCCAATTTGAGCCTCTGAGAATAGTTTAGGTAATAGCCATACTAGGGCCACAGTGGCTCAGAGGTTAAGATGCAGACCGGAAGGCTGGTAGTTTGGCAGTTCGAAACCCTAGTGCCATGTGATGGAGTGAGCTCCCATCTCTGGTCCCAGCTCCTGCCAACCTAGCAGTTCGAAAGCAAGAGATTGCAAGTAGATAAATAGGTACCATTTTGGTAGGAAGGTAACAGCGTTCCATTCACCTTGGTGTTTAGTCATGCTGGCCACATGAGCACGGAGAAGTCTTCGGACAGCTCTGGCTCTTTGGCTTGGATACGGAGATGAGCACCACCCCTTAGAGTGAGATTCAACTGGCTTTTGAACAAGGGAAACCTTTAGCTTTTCCTTAATGGCTATAGCTACTCAATGCATTTTTCCAAGGTTGGCTGGGTGTATGGGAGTCTGTTCCTCCCACAGGCACACAAGCATGATTCATATTGTGACTATGTTCACAGGGACAGTGTGCCTAAGTCTTCCCCCATGACCTTTTCCCATCATGAAATGGCCCCAAGGGATGCTATTTGTCACATAGGGGAAATGTGGTGGTGTTTCTTCAAAGGGACAGAAATTCTGGTGAAGTAGTTGCCCAGCACCAGCTACACAGGAGGTGAGCTGCTCCACAGCCAACATCTGCAATGCTCTTCTTACCAGGACTCAGTTAGTCAAGGCCAAGGAACACTAGACATTTCCCCTTAGCTTGAAACTTACAGGGTCTTTAAGAGTAGAGGCAAGACTGTGTTTGGTGTAAATTCAGTGCCATTATCTTTAAATGCAGCTGCCCCAGGCTCTCAATTTTGTTTCCCCAATACTCCAGAACCCAGGGGAAAATTGATTGAAAGCCAGAAACAGTACTGTCCAAGTCAAAACTCATGAACAACAGTAACAGTGTCCTCCCACATCCTGGATCTGACATTATAACTCTCTCTCTCTCTTTCTTTCTTTCGCTGAGCACACTTCAACTCCAAAATGTCTGTACATGGGAGCATAGGAACAGGCATGGCTTTTTTTCTGAGGAACACTCTAGAATGGAGTTCCGGAACCTCTTTGACAGAATTCTTTTAAAAATGTTTAAAAGTTCATGAGTTTTCAGTATACAGATTGAAAACTTCATTTCCCTCTTGAGAGTTCTGGCACCTCTTAAAAAAAACAAAAAAACCCTGGGAACAGAGCTAGCAAACAACCAAACACAATTAAACACAACTGATTAACCTGGAAGTCCTGAACAAGTCCACAAATCCAATAGGACAGCTTAGCATTCACAGCAAACATGCACTTTAAGGTTTTGCTAGATCAGGGAATTATTAAAAAGTGTACATGAATTCCATTTACTGTGAGACACAAAAACCTGGCTTGACTGTTAATCAAACAGCTTTTTTTCTATCTTCTTTCAACTGGATGATACTTAATGTTATATAGAAGACTTGCACAACTCATTACCAAGCACTCCATCACTCACATATGGCAGCCCACCAGTGGCTCAATTATGTTTTTCCCCTCCCTGCTAGGGACTGCAAAAAACAATGAAGTTTGCTTCCAAGTGCATTAGTTCTACCTTTCTATTTAAAAAGTTTGTTTTTGAACAAACTTTAAACTTTATATTAACAACTAATTTACAGAGGCTCCTCCCAGGAACTACAACATAATCTGTGTTTTTCCCCCCATATTTCTACAAGGTTGTTAATCTCCTGGCAGGTGGCTAATCAGAGCTGGTGGGCTATGTTTTGTTTGGTAGGTCAGCGATTATAGAAGCATTTTTTAAACTAGAATCCTAAAACAGAGCTAATATCACTAGTTATGACGGTGTACCAGAGTCAAATCCTAAAGTGGTGGTGTGGTTTGTTTGTTTGTTTGTTTGTTTGTTTGTTTTTTGCAAATAATCACATTTAAAATTTGAGTTGCTGTTATTTGGGGCAACTATTCCTTTTATGGATAAACAGTGAATAGAAATTTAAGTGGTGAGATATCTGTTGTTTTTATTTTTTGGCCTTATATTAAGGTATTAAAGGCATAGGGACCCTTGCCAGTGAAATAAGGCAACCATAAATGAAAATCAGCTTAACTTTAATAATTATAAACTTGCATCCTTCAGCATTTTCCTGAACAATTTTAATTTTTTTCTTGTCACGACTTCCCACCTAGAAGTACATGAAAATGAAATAATTTAGCTTTAATTAGCATTCCCAGTGCATATTTCAAACTCACAAACTCACAACATGAACATTAACACTTTAATATGCTGGTATAGCTTATGAGCTAAAATTAAAAGAACTTGGCATCTTTAGCCTTGGGGGAAGAAATGAAGTTGGTTGTATGGGAAGTGGGAGGGAATATTGTAACATTCTGTAAATATTTTAGATGGATTAACAGTGGATGGCAGGCAAAAATTAGCTATGTAGATTGAAGGAGAGCTAATAGTCACAACGTGGTAATTAACACCTTTCAGTGGATATCAGAGAAAATATTTATGCATTTCTGAAACTGTCACAGCCTCAAAAACAATCCTGACAAGATCGAGGATGCTGACAAAGGAGGCGCAGTTGTCATGATGGACAAATTGCATTACATACAGGCAGCTAAGAGACAACCATCCAATGCCCTGTTTTACAAACCACTATCCTCAGACCCGACAAAGGAATACCAGAAAGAACAAACAAGATTATGAAGGAGTTTTGCATTCATATATGAGAACAAATCAATATGGACACAAGCCAGGAGCCTTAACTGGGTATCTTCTCTTTGCTAATCATAACACACAAACCTGTAAACCCAGGACTCCCCATTACCTCAGGCATTGGTACTATCACCGTGGAGGTGTTGTCCTAAGATGCTCCCCTTCCCCAAAACAATTTGTATTCATATTTTGTAACATCCAGCTTGAAAAAGAGTTCCAAAAGCTTGCACAATATTATGTGTCATTGGGTTAGTCCTACTAAAAGGTATTATGTGGGTTGTGCTTATTATATGGTCCAGCAGAATATCATTTGCACCAAAAGAAAGATACCTTAAGAGGGGAGTAGTTGCTATCTAGAGGAAATAAAAGGAAGAATGTAAAATATACAAGAAGAGGGCACCATGGTTTAGTAATCCATGAAGATTTTGGGGGATCCTTGGAAGAGACATACCTGGTTCTATTGCTGAGTGAAAGAGCTGTTTTTATATTGTTTGTTTTGTGTACCAGCTTGGTGTAGAGGTTAAGAGCAACAGACTCTAATCTGGAGAACTGGGTTTGATTCCCCACTCCTCCACATGAAGCCAGCTGGGTGACCTTGGGTCAGTCACAGTTCTCTCAGAACTCTTTCAGCCCCACCTACTTCACAGGGTGCCTGTTGTGGTGAGAGGAAGGGAGGGTGATTATAAGCCACTCCAAGACTACTCCAGGTAGTGAAGAGTGGGTATAAAACCAACTCCTCCTCCTCCTCCTCCTCTTCTACCATTGGGGTTTGAATTTGAGCTTAAAAAAGCTAGTTTGTGGAATGATAAAAATGTGGGAGCCATCCCTGACCACTTCAGACAGGCCATTCCACAAGGAGGGGGCACAACAGAGAAAGCATGTGTATAAGTGCCTGTTGATTTTGCCCTTTTCCAGGGTGTCACCCCAGAAGCCCTTGAATAGATGAGTGAAGCTGTTGTGGTGGAACATAAGAGGACAATTATTGTATGGCATGGTGTGTAGAATAGTCAGGAGATCCTAAGATTGTCTGGCAGACAGAAGTTCTAGCTATTTTGGCATTATGCACCACTAGGTGGTGAACCAGAAATGTTTTTTAAGGCAAGAGATGTTTCAGAGGTGGTTTGCCATTGCTGCTTCTATGTCACTACCCTGGTATTCCTTGGAGGTCCAAACAGTAGCCAAGGCCGACCTTGTTTAGCATCTGAGATCTAATGAGATTGGACTAGTCCAGGCTAGCACAGAACTGGGATTATAAGAAATCTGCACAGAACTGGGTTTATAAGAATTGTATAGAAACAATAACACAATTCCATGAAGTCAGGCATTGGCTATCACTATTGTACTGTGTTGAAGAAGAAACTATCAGTTGCCAATATGCCTAATATGCTATATCCACATTTGAAACATTCTTTCTATACTAAGTTTGACACCTGAAATCATCACTTACAGAAGAAGTATATGATGGACAGGTCCAGTTCCTCCTCTCTCTACGAACAACCAATGAGGGCTAATAGAATATTGGCAGATAAGCTGGCAGTTACAGCTGTTCAGTCAGTTGTAAAGACACCTAGATCTGTGTAGAAGGGAGATGACACCTTGTGCTTGTGAGTGAGGAAACAGTAACAGAGATGGGCACAAACTGGCTAATGAACTAAAGTTCATTATGAATTTTGGCCTGTTCATGGTTCACGATGTGAAATTTGTGAACTGAAGAACTGCCATGAAATTCCATGAATTTTGGTGCGGTTTGTGGCAGTTCATGAAGAACATCTGAGCCATGGGGAGCTCCTTGCCACTCAGCCATTTAAACCAAACAGCTGAGTGATGGTCCCTACCAGTCAGCTGTTTGGAAACCCTTACTTTCTGAAAAGCCATGGAGAGGAGGAAGTGGTGGTATAAAATTTAAAAGGTGCACAAATCAATATGAACCAGGTCAGTTTGCACATCAACTTCTGGGTTCATATGGGTTCATGGTTCAGTTCGTGACCACGAACCAAACTGCAAAAATGTGGTTCATGCACATCCCTAAACAGTAATCTGAAGCTATCTGAAAGGATAACAAATAACCTTAGAAATTATTTGGGGTGTGTGTGTGTATATATATATATAAAATTTTAGAATATTTTAATTCATTTTGGTTGTGATAATTATTATTCATTTTCATTGTTATAGTTATTACACCTGTCAGGATTCTTTGTCCTTTCTTTGTTTCTCTTTGTTTCAAGGAGGAACACTTTTTCGAATTGTATCTTTTTTTGCACAGCTGGTTGGATGTCTGAAGAACTGAGTCCCTAATGCAAGTGATCTACCACTCAATAAATTGTTCATATTAATTTATTAATTATTATTTATTAAATTCAACTTTTAGGCCACCCTCCCCGTGGGATGATGACAGGGCTCAGGGTGGTGTATTTACAATTTATAATTTTCCTTAATTTTATAAGGAATAAAACATTAATGGTTTTAACAGAACAAAACATAATTTATATAATAAAGATGTAATTTTGTAAAGCAATATTCAAACACTTATTTACAACTTGCTCTTCAGGAACGGAGAAGCCATCTGGGCTTGTAATCACAATTTTCCTATGCACACTTCTATGTTTTCCATGTCTCAGTGAAGTCTCATTTTTAGCATTCCAAAGCCATGAGTTTACCATGTGCAATATGGTATGAACTGAAAAGCCAGATATAATGGGAAAGGGAAAGCCACAAAAGTGGGGATGCCCACTTTCACTGTTTTCTTTCCCCCCACAAGACCTTCTTGGTTTACAATTTAAACTTCATTTCAAATGATGTGGCAGCTGTTGCTTTTGTCATTATTGGAGTGATGGCTGTGATGAATCAAAAGCACACCTTCATTCAGACAGAAAGCTGCCACCACGGTTGGCTGTTATTAAAAGAAAATGAAATTGGATCAAAAATCGTACCTCATTTTTTTATATATAAAAAGTTGATAAAAGGAAAATTGACTTAAAAGCATTATTGGGACTTTATAAGGATGATCCAGTAGAGAAGTTAGTGTACAGCTGTCATAGAATGATGATGGAAGGTGACCTATTGCAGGAGGGAAAAAAGGTGCCCCTGGACTTGTCTGCCTGTCACCACATCAGACCTGTCAGCTTAAATATTCCATAATTCAGGGGGATGTGGACAGGAGGTACAATGTCAAATCTGAGTCAAGAGTACACAAGTGCACAACATTGCTCTTCATAGGTCCATATTTTTCTTTCTGAAGACGAGATGCCTTGGACATATGGATAAATCATGGTGACTTTTGTGGATGCTAGGCTTCATTCATCCAGGAGTTTTAGTAACCCTATATAAATCTAGACGGTTTTCTGGAGCAATACATATAAAAGTTGTGTCACTTTCCATCTTTGAATTGTGCAGCAGTGATAATCAGCCCCCCTATGATATTGTAGTTCTGGAAGTGGTCCTTTCCATGTTATATCAGGGGCTAGTGCAAAATGCCTGGCTTAAAGATTCACTGAAAGGGACAAGAGATGTTTAAACTCAGTTCAAAATAATTAATAGTTACATCTGTCTATAAATCCCATTGCATGCAATTGATTCCAGTTAAACAATGTGTTAACAAACGTGATTAAAGGTGAACCATTCCTACCTTGTTTATACACTAATGCATAATTCTTGAGCATGTTGCAGGGCAATGGGCATGAACTGGGAAAACGCAGTCTGGTTCATGGTCCATGGCAGACTCAGGAACCAAATCACAAAGCACTATGAACTAAAAATGCTTCATATGAACTGAACTGGTTTGTGAAGTTCATGATATAGTACAATGCCCCCTCCTGGGATGATAGAGACACCAAACATGCAGGGTATCCCTGGATTACACTCCTTTACCTGCTGTCAAAGTTTGGTGACAATTGGATTTATGGGGTCCAACTTACAGCTCCCCAAAGAAGGTGACCCCAGGAAAGTGCTTTCTGGGGAAATGAGAGGTTCAGGTTCAGGAGATTTAGGAGTGTATCAAATGAATCCTGTGCATCCTGGAGACACCAAACTCACAGAGGACCTCCAGCTGGCTCTCCTCTACAGACCATCCAAGCTATGTTCAGATTAGATTCGCAGGGACTGAGTTACGCACCGCCCCCAAGAAGGTGACTTCATTGTTTCCAATAGAGGAAAAAAACAGCAAAAAAACAAGGGTAACAGAAGCAAAGTCCCAGAGAATCTTTGCAGTAAAAACTGAGGGGGGGGGGCATTTTTGCAAACCCAGCAGAACCAGTGCCACTGTGGCACTGCTAGTCCAACAGGGCTAAAGTCAAGCCAGAAAGTGCTTTTGCGAGAAATGTCAGGCACAGGTTCAAAAGTGCATAGAATGGAACCCCCTGGAAGCTACACACATGAAATGCACAGGGACCCTCACCCTGCTGCCTGTACAATCTCTTCAAGTTGAGGGTGGGTTACATTTTTGGAGTCCTGGTTACAGACCCCTAAAAAAGAACTGCCAGTCCAGTGCTCTCTCTGGAAAAGACAGCTGCAGTTACAGCCAGAAGTCAATGGAACAGCACAGGAACAAGCTCAGAGGGAAACTTCACCTGGGCACCCTCCACCAGACACTGGAAGCAAAGCAAGAATCCCCACACACTCACAGTACCCCCCCCCAAGTGTTTAAAGGCAGATTCCAAAGGACAGAAATGCAGACCAGGTATCCCCAGACTTTTGACAGGGGCTCCCCAAAATAACCCCACAGCAATATGGCAGACACCCCAAGGAATGGAAGCATGCCCACGACTCTCACAGCCCCCCCCGGGCTGAAACACATAGGTCTAGAGCACATCACATCATCACCCTGGGTGTATTCTTCTACTCTGCAAAGGAATGGAAAAACACATATTGAGCTGGCAGCCCCTCCCCCCAGTCTCCAAATGCAGGTTCTGAAGGACAGATAGACAGCATGCAGAAATGTTTCCAAACAGTGACCTGGAAACTGGACCCAACAATTGTAGCAAGTGGGAGGCACAGCTGCTTTCACAGCTCTAAATCCACCTGAGACCCAAACCTGAAAGGGTGTAATGATATAAGTAAACATGTTAGCTTGAAGCCCTGGGACCAGCTAAGACCCAAACCCAAACAGGTGCAACAATGTTTGTCGATGTGGTAGTTCAAAGCCCTGGGACCAGCTGAGACCCAACCCCCAAAGAGTGCAACAATATATGTAGACATGGTGGCACAAAGCTCTGAGACCACCTAAGACCCAAACCTGAAAGGGTGCAACGATGTATGTAGATGTGGTGGTTCAAAACCTTGGGACCAGCTCTAACTCAAACCTGGAAAGGTTCAACAATGTATGTGGACATGGTGGCTTGAAGCCCTGAAACCCAAACCTGAAAGGATGCAATGGCATATGCAGTTCTGGTGACTCAAAGCCCTGAAACCAACAGAGACCCAAACCTGAAATGGTGCAATGGCATATGCAGTACTGGCGGCTCAAAGCCCTGGAACCAATGGAGACTCAAACCTGAAAGGGTACAATGATGTAAGTAGAAGTGGTGACTCTAAGCCCTGGGACTACCTGAGACCCAAACTCAAAATGGTGCTTTGCATACAAAAGTTTATACTTTGAGTAAAACTTTGTTGGTCTTAAAGGTGCCACTGGACTCAAACTTTGTTCTAAGTAGATGTGGTGGCTCGAAGCCCTGAGACCAGCTGAGACCCAAACCTGAAAGAGTGCAATGATGTATGTACATGTGGTGGTTCAAAGCCCTAACACCACCTGTGATCCAAACCTGAAATGGTACAATGATGTATGCAGAAGTGGTGCTTTGGAGCTCTGAGATGGGTTGGCCATGCACAGCAATAATCTCCTCAATGAGGCGAGCGAGTGACTGTTTCTAGAACCCTCCTCCTAGCCTTTTTGGAGAGCACTGTCATGTGCCCTGGGAGAATGACTTCCGTGAGGGTGGCCTGGAAATGGTGGCCCTGAGTCCACTAGAAACCCAAAACATGCCTACAATGCTCACAGCGCCCTCCCCAGCTGAAATACAAAGCCAGTACTTAGAGAACAGATGGAAGGGCTAACATACTCAGACTTTTGACAGCCCCTCCCCCAAAGTATCCCCATGGTAGCTGGGGGGATATAATAAATGTAGGCCCTCATCTGAGGCACCCACCAGCTAAGGGTTAAACATGTAGGTTCAGAGTGCACCCACCAAGGGGTGTGTATTATTCTACTCTGCAGCTGGCTCCCCAAAATAACCCCATAGCAGCTTGGTGGACACCCCAGCCAGAAACCACACAGAAGGAAAACCTGCCCACAATACACAGACAGTACCTGGAAGACAGAGGGAAAGGCAGATATACCCAGACTTTCAACAAGGGCTTCCCAAAATAATCCCATGGCAGCTTGGCAGGAACCCCCCCCCCAGCCAGATAACACAAGGAAAGGAAGTATACCTATGGTCCCAGGCCCCCTCAGGCCCAAACACATAGCTCCTCTGGTCACAGCCCACCCCTAGTTGAAATTTCTGGTTCTTCACCATTAATGGAAAACATTGTACTGATTAGGCAGTTGGCTCCCTTCCTCGAATGCAACAACTTGGCAACAGTAATCCATGTAACGGTCACCTTGAGACTAGATTACTGTAATGCCCTCTACATGGGGATGCCCTTGTTGCAAATCCAGAAGCTGCAGCTGGTGCAAAATGCTGCAGCCAAGCTATTGATGGGACTCCCTACTCGGGAGCACATCCAACCTGTGCTAAAGACATTACACTGGCTGCCTATAGCATACTGGATTTGCTTCAAGGTGCTGGTTCTTACCTTAGGCTGCATCTAGGGACCCAGAATCAGCTGGCTCTCCTGAGCATTAAGGAGGCCAGGCTGGTGACAACTAGGGCCAGGGCTTTTTCGGTGGTGACTCCACTCTGGTGGAATGAGTTCCCAGAAGAGATCAGAGCCCTACGGGACTTTTTACAGTTTTGCAGGGCCTGTAAAACAGAGTTCTTCCACCAGGCCTTTGGAGTTGCCACCATTACCACCACCACCTCTACTCCCAACAATTGACACCTTATGGTGGGAGAGCCCTGATCCGCTGGACTCTTCAACAGCTGCCTGAGCTAATTACTCAAGATGACTGAAGAAGACCAAAAAGCTGACTGTAAAATGAGGACATTATGTCTGCTAGCACTTTATTAGGTTATTGGTTTTAACATTGTTATTTATATTAATTGATGCTGATGATTTTACACTGTATTGTTGAGTTTTATTCTGTGTGTAAGCCGCCCTGAGCTGGCCTCAGCTGGGAAGGCAGGGTAAAATTTAAATAATGATAATGATAATGATAATGATAATGATAATGATAATGATAATAATAGATCACCTGTTGTGACTGTGAATTGTACAAATGCAACGGAAAGGGGTAGTCAAACAGAGGCTTGCTTGTACAGGCAGATGTTTGCTGAGGTTGATGTTTGCTGAGATGGATGTTGTTCCATGAGGCAGCTATTGTGCTATGAGGTAGAAGCCATTTGGGGTGGGTGTAGGGTGAGTACACCCTCACCCAGCAGAGGGGGCCATCCTCCCACCCAAGTGCCAAGGGTGCAACCTGCAGGCCTCATGTCAGAACATTCAAAGTGGAAGAAAAATGGAGGGACATGGGGGGCAACACTGGGAGGCCTGGATCTTACTCTTTGAAGTCCAGAGTGAGGTGGCCCAGCAAGGGGGAGGCTGACGTCATCCATCCTGGCCAGGTCCAGGCAGGAGTGGTGGGGGCTTAGAATGTCACCCAGGTGGGAGAAGACCCACTTGCTTTGGACGCTTTTGGGAGGGCAGGCAAGGAAATTCATAGCCATGCATGAGAGGTCAGTCCCCAAATGATGGCCTTGCATGATCAGTATTCCAGGGGCTTGGCAATGGTGGGCTCAGGAGACTTGGTGAGATACTCTCTCACCATCATCTCTGCTGACTTCTCTACCATGGCACACCTGGCGTCCCTGCCACTGCTGCTGACCTCCCACTTCACTACTGACAACTAGTCGTGGTTGGGCTCTTGCAGGCAGAGGTGCTGGTCTGTGGCTCCCCCTCCTCCTCAGCGTCTTCCACCCACTGTTCCCTCTGGCCATGACTGGTGGCCTGAAACCTCTGCACTTCTTTGCATTGCTCACAATTCTTCCTCATGAGCTCTGCATTATGGAAGAAGAAGAGATCGAATTTATACCCCACTCTTCACTACCCCAAGTAGTCTCAGAGTGGCTTATAATCCCTTTCCCTTCCCCTCCCCACAACAGACACCCTGTGAGGTAGGTGGGGTTGAGAGAGCTCTGAGAGAACTGCCCTTAGGAGAACAGCTCTGAAAGAACTTATGACTGACCCAAGGTCATGTCAGCAGCTGCATGTGGAGAAGTGGGGAATCAAACTCAGTTCTCCCAGATTAGAGTCTGTGCTCCTAACCACTACACTACACCACACCAAACTGGCTCTGGAGAGCAATGCTGCTTTTTATTGGGGGGTGTGTGTCACAGATACAGGCTAGTTTATAGTCTTCATTGCAAAGAGGAAGCAATCTGGTGGTGATGGCCACTCACAACCTCTCTGTCAAGATCCTGACCTGTGGGAGAACAGACATCCCTTCAGGGCCCGGCAGCAGAGTGGAGGTCAGTGCCCAGTCCAGCCCTTGAATCAAGGGGATGACTTGTCCAAGGCTGGCCTGTATGGGTGCAGAACACATTGGTGGTGTCCTGGAAGGACTTGAGGACACACAGCATTTGGGATCAGCCAGTCATTGGAACTGATGCTGAGTTCCTCTTCCTCATGTCAGATGGGCATGGAGGAGATGAGATACTGCGTGGTGATCTCCTGCTCCATCAAACATTCAATCATGTCATATGTGGAGTTCCAGTTAGTGGGTAAGTCCAGGATGACCCAGTGTTCAGGCTCAACACCCCCCCACTTACTCTGGAGCAGCAGATGGGCAGACTTGATGCTGCATGAGAAATGGATGGCCAGGTGACGGCAGATCTCAAGCAAGGACTGCATTTTGAGGATGGCAGCATCCTAGGTGTCCTTGACAGTGCTCTCCAGCCCCAGAGCATCCTTCACCACCAGGTGAAGCAGACTAGGCAGACAATGTCCTTGAGGTGCACAGCCTTCACCACTCCCAGCATGTCAGCCCCAGTGTCCATGACCATGTAGCTACAGACAAAGTTGTTGCCACCCACCCAGTCCCTCAGGTTACTCTGTATCACAACAGTGATGTTTTGCACTGTTTGGTTTTCATCCATTCCCCTCACACGGAGCAAAACCGCTTTGAGGCTGGTAGCAGGACTGTCCCTCCTGGGGCCTGTGATGTGCCCCGACAGTCTGGATAGAGAGGTCCACTTTTGACACCAGTGGGTGGTGAGAGAGAAGTAGCTATACAGCTCCAGAGGTCTGCCATGAATTCCATTTTTCTGCCTTATGCTCTGGGAAGCTGAGCCTTGACCATCACCACTCTGGAGCTGTGCATGGAGGGCAAGATTTGTTGGCTCATGGTCCCCTGTGAGGGGATGGAGTACTGGGGAGTCAGATTCCAGCAACCCACAAAAGGCTATATCCTGCATGAGGGAGAAGGGTTGGCCATCCACAGCAATCATCTCACCAATGAGGCAAGTGACTGTTTCCTGAGCCCTTCACATAGACCTTTTGGATGGCACTGTCAGTGTTCCTGGGGGAATCACCCCATGAAAGGTGGCCTGTCTTGATACCCCAGCACACATGGCACCCTGAATGTAGGAAGCCTTTCTTGGAGGGGCCTCCTGCTCCCCCTCCACTTCTCCCTGCTGAGTGGGAGTGTGCCTCTTCTTCCTCCCACTGGCTGCCACACTTTCCTCTAGAGGCAACATAGTTGGGTTCACCCTTTGCAGGTGCTGCAGAGGACAGAGGAGGACAATTGTTGGGGGGTTGTGCCCCTATGAACATGGGTGTGGCACATCTGGCACTCTGTCACACAGGGGTCACTGGAAAGGGTATGGAAATGTTTCTGAACTGTGGGCTTGAATCAGAGCCAAAAGATTGGAGAAGGTGGGAGGGACAGCTGCATTCTGGTGCTGGGCTGGGAGGGGACACAGAGGGAGGTCCTGGAGACAGGAGGAACAACAGGGAGTTGTGATGCAGAAGGAGGGGATATTTCCCTTCCCTCTGAATCACTGCTGTCAGAGTCCTCATCTCCAGAGAGTGTTAGGAACTGCTGATGTCTGGGCAGTGCTAACCACTCTTTTGCCTCTGTGGAGAGCACCAGGAACAGATTAGAGAAAAGAGGCTGTGAGACCCCTGGTGATTCTGTGCTAGGGTCATGCTCCAGTGAGCTGGCAGGATGGGTATGGTGCTCAGGGGCAAGGTCCTGTGGTATGCGAGGGGTGGAGAACTTCTTCCCCTCACAAGAAGCAGCCTTTGCACACACTTCCACCCTCATGACACAGAGATGTTCACAATCAGGAGGGTATAAACATGGGTCCTCAGCTGATGCACTCAGTAGCTAAGACCTTCTGCTTGGTATGAGCAGAGAGATGGGGTTGTTCCGAGCCTTGAGACCACATAACAGACAAATTCCAGCAGGGGAGAGGTGTTCACAATCAGAAGGGTATACAATGTCGGTCCTCAGCCAAGGCACTTAGTACCTTAGTCCCTTGGCTTGGCATGAGCTGTTGCCCAGAGGCACTGCCTTTACTCTCAGGTAGCCCCAATAGCAGGGGCACCCCACTTTCTAACTTAAACCAGAGACCCACAAAACGCAGGCCAAGGAAGACATAGAGCAAGCCATAGCTCTGGAAACAGGGTCTCCATTTTTGGGTGGCAACAAGTCAACCTGCAGAGCAAACCTCCAGTCTTCTCCCCCGCCCAGGAAGATATGCATATGAAACAATGGCAGTTCCATCAGGTAAAACATCTCAATTTCTAAAGCCTATTCAGAAGCTACCTGGTGAATATCCGTCCTGTCTTCTGTACCTCACCCAGCCCTTTTGTGTGATCCCATGTCTATGTGTGAATTCTTTGTCTCAATACCTGCCCTTCCTTCCTTCATCCCTCAAGATACCGAGATAAACCAATCAAACATTCAAATTATTAACAATCCTTCCTGATGCTAATCAGGTCCCATTTCCCATCTTTTGTCTGTATCTGGGAACCTACTCAACTGCCTTGGCAGAACCATCAGTGGACATAAAATCCATTCAGTTAACTCAAGTACAGTCATCCAACACCTGGCTTATCTTGTTAATCCAGGCTCTGTCCCTCTGAAATCACATTGGTCACATCTAGGCCTTGCCCATCCTGATGCCATACACCCCGGGACTCATCATTGGCCCAGGTAATCTTTTGTCTTCACCTGAGACAAGCCCCTCAAGACCTCCTGTTGGTCTGCATTGTTTTCCAATGTCTATATCCATCTAGGCACTCAGACTGTGTGCCTCTGCCCTGATGCCAACTGGCAGTCCACCCCCAAACCTTTGGGTTTGGATCATAAATCTCTTTTTCATGGCCCTCTGCATGCAGGTAGTATCACCCCATAGCTGACCCCTCTATTAGCTATCAATCACCTCTGCTTTCTTAGTTCTTCATTGTGTGTGTCAATGCTTGATTATTGTTTGTATGCTTGAGAATATTTAGTAAACAAAATTATTTTAGCTACCCAGTCTCTGTGTCAATTCCAGGGTTCTTGGGAATTCTGATTCCAGGAGAGACACCCAGGATCCATTATAAACATAGCAACATGTTTTGAGCCTGAATGGTAGTTGAGATCAGCATCCTATCTTAATACAATGTTTCTTAAGAATTATTGTCCACCAGCCGCAGAAGATGCTAATTCTAAATATGTTAAATTGTATAACCATATTTTAAGCTTAAGAATAGTAGCTCATACTTGGGGTTTCTAATATAGTTTGGGGACTATTACTTTCTCTCCTGTAGATTAGTAGGTGTTTCCCCCCACCCCTTGTTTCTTGTAGTTTTCTGTATTTTCTTTGTAGTATTTAGAAAAGCAATAAAAAAAATCCCCTTCGGGGGGCCAAAAAAAAAAGACATTGTCTAGTACTCATGAAACAGAGCTTTTGCACCTGTGTAATATCTCCTGAAGAAGATGCATTATTGAAACATTGTTATGTAATCCAGAGATGACGTTGATTATGTACCTTTGTTCATGGATTTTCTTATGTTTATGATGTTGTAGTTAGATTAGAATACACAGAATTTTCTTTGCAAGTCTTGATGACTGTTTGAATTGTGGGTCAGACTCTCACGACTGTTGGCTTTATATTGGTTTTGTGATTAGGTCGTGTTTGTCCAGATTTATCTTGTTCCAGTATACACAGGTCATGATCTACACCATATGCCTATTGCCATTTCATATTCATAATTCCGCAAGCTATTATTAAGAAATAAGGCAATTTGGCTAACAGAGCATAGAGATGGGGTTGCTCAGAGCCCTGAGAACACATAACACCTGAACTCCAGCAGGGGTGAGGTGTACACAATCAGGAGAGTATAAATGTGGGTCTTCAACTGAGGTACCCAGTCAATCTGTCTGGAAATGTATCCATTCATGAACTGCCAACAAACAACATGAATGTTCACATCAGTTGCCCTGCCATGTACAGGACTTTGTGAACCATGAACCGGCCAAAATTTCTGATGAACCTTATTTCGTGAGCCAGTTTGTGCACATCCCTATCTGTCGTATCATTTACATTAAATGAGTTTATCAAGGTGTCTTTGGTACACCTTGAACTGTACCTCAGTGCACAAAAGCTCTTTTTTTCTTCTCATGTGCCTGAATCAGGTCAATTGCAGAACAGCGGCAGAAGCATTATGTGACAGACAAGACCGCCTCTGGGAAACCAGCAGACATGAAAGTACATTGGTAGGGAGAGACTTCAATTATTTTGATAGAGAAGCAGCCCAAGCCTCCTCTCTTTGAAAAAAAGAACTGAGGAGCCATGCAATTTTCTGACAGGGAGTTGAAAAAAAAATAACCAGACAAATATGTGCAATCTCAGAGCCAATCTTTGGGAATCAGGCTGACATAAATTATCTTTGAAAAACGCTGATCAAGGTAAGGATTTTCCTTTCAGCCCACTTCCACAGCATCTTGGGATTTGTTCCTGATGATCTTCAGAAGAAACTGTTCAGGGAAGATTTAAAAACAGTTTGGGGTTATGAATGGCCTGTTAGATTTTGTTATTGGAGTTGAAAAGGGGGGGGGGAATACCCTCCTTAAAAATGAGTGGCTCAGTAAATGAATCTCCAGACTATTATTGCAAAACAATAGAAGGAAACTCTGTTATGCTTACTACAGAGAGTTGTTAATATCACACACAACTGTTAATCACCACAACTGTATTGAATGTCCTCTCACATCAAGAACTTTCTCTACACAAAAATCAATCTACTTAGCAAGAACCGTACAAGTCTATCTTCTCCAAAATGTAGTTGTTGTCCATTTGCTGTAGGAATATGCAGCTGGAAATTAACCAGTCAAAGAGATCTAAGACAAAAATAATGATTTGTAAAAATAGTGAAATGTCCCAACTCTTAATAAAACTATTACCAGTCTTCATTACCAGATAGAAATATACAGTGTTATTGTTATGCTGATGGCTCTCTGACTGCTTTCACTACATACTTTTCAATCATAAGGCAGAAAGAGATAGGAGGGGCAGTGAGGGTTGTGATGGAGAGGCTGTGCTGCTCCAAAGGGAAAAATAGCCACTCAGCTGTTTCATCCATGAGCATTTGGGAGTGTGGCTCCAGCATCCATTTCGGAGGGGGGATGGAATGTTGAAGGGAAGCACAGCAGGAGTAAATTCAGGTCTGTCTCTAGAAGCGTGCAGTCATAGTTCAGATTTGCCTCAGCAAAGAGAACAGACAGTTTGAAGGATAGCTCTGCCTGGTAGCATGGCAGAGTGGTTTAATTCTGCCTCTGATAGAGGACAGAGTACCTGGGTGTGAGGCTTGTCTTTGGTAATGAGCAGACTTCATACCATTTAGTCTGTCTCTTGGGAAAGGGCAGGCTGGTGTGGGTGGAATCCTGTGTGTGGCTAGTCACTGAAAGCCTGTACCTGCAAGAATGAAAAAGAATTCAAACCACAGTCAGAAGGCATAACTAGCTTACATTTATAAGCCTCAATCAGGCTTCTCCTTTGACTGTCTGGAAACCTGCTGATGATCTATTCCTTAAAAACAAAGTGTAATAAATAAATAAATCTTCTTTGTTATTTATGTACAACTACTGCCCCAGTGATCTCTTTCTTGCTCAACATAAAACTTACAGCAGGGAACCCAAAGCCTCTACACTTGCTACTCTAAGAACATCTTGTAACTGTGGGAAGGTTTACAATTCTTGACAAACCTGGTTCTCCAAAATTGTAAGAGGCTGTGTGGGTTCCCTCAGTTCCAAGAAAGGGACTGTCACAAGCAGTAGCAAAGGAGTTGTGTTCCTGACAGAGGACGTAGCCCAACCAGAAAAGTCAGGGCTTTTGCACATGTTCGACTTACTCCTGATTTGGCAGTCGATATACAGGCACTGGACTTTGTTTAGGGTGGTTCTTCTTGTCTGCTCTTCCTCTGCATTTCTGCAGTTGTGGAATCAGCTTCTTTTCTTCCACACATGCCTTCAATAATGAGGATTTTCAAGGGTGGGTGCTGTCATCAGTGGTGTCATCTGTGGCATCACATTACCTCCCCCTTTTAAAAAGGCCCTAAAAATATCAATATATCACTGGAGCATTGTAACAAAAGACTTAGCAGATTCTCTAGATTCCCACCATTTGTTTTAAAAAAATATCTCTATTCCCTTCCCTTATGGAGATATAAGGAAAAAGGGATATCTCTGCAAGGGAAGGACATAGACACTTAGTTTTTTAAAGAATGACAGCTGGGAATTCAGAGAACCTGCTAAGCCAATTGTTACAGTGATCTAGCAATATAGCAACATTTTAGGGCATTTTTTTAAATAAAAGAAAAAGAAATCATTCATCTTAAGGGTGTGAGGGGGGCAGGGAGTAGGTTGACCACAACAGTTCAATTATCAAAAAGTGGAGTGGAGGTGGGTGGGAGGGGGCAGGACAAAGAAAACTAACAGAAACATAATGTATAAGGAAAAAGCTGACACAAAATTGGCTTCCAGAAAAAACATCAGGGTAACTGTGGTCTCAAAAGTACCAGGGAGGGAGGAACTGAAGTGAGAACTAATGACACAAAAATGTATGAAGAAATGGGGAATAAATTGAAACAGTATGGGGTTGAAACCAACAACAACAACAACAAAAATACCTATGTGAAAAAGCCCTCTGCCACCAAATAAAGATAAAGGGACTTTTTATAAACAACTTATGGAGAAATTACTAGACTTTTCTTATGAAAGTTGGTGTTTGATGGGAGATTGGAACAGATTTTTCCACCAATAAACAGACTTTCAGGGAAAAAAAAATGTTTAAATTATGCAAGATAAATGCCAAGAGCTTTTTTTTTAATTTGATGGACAATCTAGGTCTGGGCGATATATGGAAACAGAACTATAGTAATTCCAGGGAATATACTTATTTCTAGGGGTCTTTTTGTAGCAGGAACTCCTTTGCATATTAGGCCACACACTCCTAATGTAGCCAATCCTCCAAGAGCTTATAGAGCAATTCTTACAGGGGCTACTGTAAGCTCTTGGAAGATTGGCTACATTAGGGGTATGTTGCCTAATATGCAAAGGAGTTCCTGCTACAAAAAGAGCCCTGCTTATTGCTAAGAAAAACAAGATCTTTTTCAATAACATATATGATTTGGGTTTCAAGAGACTTAGCTACTAAGGTCTCTAAAGTAGAGATTCTATCAAAGACCTTTTCAGGCTATAACTCTGTAACTTTGGTTGTCAAAGAAAACCTAGTACTTTTAGATAGAGATTAAACAAAGTATTGTTACAAAGAGACATAATTATTAAGGACTATAAGAAAAAACTAAAAGATTTTTTAATTAATTTTTTAAAAGGCACTAATTTAAGAGTGGTCTGGAATGCAAGTAAAGCATTTATTATAGGTCATTTAATACAGCACAATTCACAGCTTAAGAAAAAAAAAGACAAGATGAATTACAAAAATATTTTAAATGAGATTAAAAGAAAAGAGGTTGAATTAAAAAATTTCCCAGAAAATAGAAATATATCTCATCAAATAAAAATTCTGCAACAACAGTTATCCATGTTAACAGTAAGTGAAATGGAAATAAAATTGAAATATGCAAAACAAAACAAAAATAATTTGCAAATAAGCCAGGAAAATGACTGGCATTTATATTGAGAAAGGAAAGAGAAAAGAAAATTATATTGAAATTACAAAAAGGAGACAAAGTAATAGTGGACAATGTGGTTATCCAAAAAGCATTCTATAAATATTATTCTACTTTATATAAAGGCCAAGATGTATCAGAGGCGAAAACTGAGTTGTTCCACTTGGCCTATGGTTGAGGGCAGAACAGGGGTCTCAACCAGTAAGACCTAATGAACTGGCTTCCCCCTCCCCTTCCTTTGTTTTCCCCCGCTATTCCCCTTCTCCAGCGGTTGAATATTTCCCCTTCATATTGGGTTTATGTCATCTTGGTTTTTTTTAATTGATTATATTGTATGTATTTTAAACTATATATCTAATTCTCAACAGCCCTCTCTGTGTGCGAACACTTATTTCTGCAAACAGAGGGCATAGTGTCCCCCAAAAGGTTTTTCTACATACCCAGGGGATGCTGTGGGTCTACAGAAAAATTAAAAAGTAAAAAAAAAAAAAAAAACTTCAGAGAGGGTTGAATTCCTCCCGCTGCATCAACAGTGAGAGCCAGAGAGACAGAGACAGAGAGAGATTATGAGTTGGGGAAGAGGGCAGGAAGCAAAAGCAGAAATGGCGCTGGAATTGGAGAGGATTCCTCCTGCAGTATGAATGGCTAAATAGCAGGGGGAGGGTTGGTTTAAAAGGCAGGGGGAGAGGGCAGGGCACTTTCCAGGCCTATTTTGGAGTCAGGCCTGGGACTAGGATTGCCCAATTCAGGTTGGGAAATTCCTGGAGGTTCTGTGGTAAAGTCTGAGGAGTGCAGAGTTTGGGGAGGGGAGAAGCCTCAGCTGAATATAATGCAACAGAATCTACCCATTTTCTCTAGGGGGACAGATCTCTGTTGTCTGGAGTGTAATTGTAATTTTGGGGGGTCTCCAAGTCCCATCTGGAGGCTTGCAAACTTAGGCCTAGCAGCACCCCCTAGGAAACTTAATATCACCTGACTTGCATGATTCAGCTAGGCCTGGCTGCTTGCTACTGTTCAACAGCAACCGCCCTATGAAAGTCAGTGTAGTATAATGGTCCAAGCTTCAGAGTAAGGTTTCCAAGATGCTAGTTTAGATCCCCATCTTGCTATGAAAGCTCAATGAGTGATTTTCGACCCGTCACAGACTTTCAGCCTATCCTACCTCATAGGGTTGTTGTGTGGATAAAAAAAGAAGAGAATAATGTAAAACTATTTTAGTCCCCACTGTGGAGAAAAACCATAGTTTTCCTCAGTAGAAGCTACAGGGGAAAAGAATATGGAAGGCTGAAGACAGAAGGGCAGATAAAGATAGGTTGGCTGTTGGGTGCGAAGGAGATAGGGATGCCAACTCCATGTTTGGAAATTCCTGGATATTTGAGGAGTGAAGCCTGGGGATGGTGGGGATTGAGATGGAGACGGAATTTAGACAGATATAATGCCATAAACTACACCCCCAATTTCCTCCAGGGGAACTGATGTTGCCAACTTCCAGGTGAGGGCCGGAGATCACCTGGAATTACAACTGATCTCCAGATGACAGAGATTAGTTCCCCCAGGGAAAATGGCTGCTTTGAAGGGTGGAGTTTATGGTGTTATAGCCTGCTGAGGTCATTTCCAAACTCAAACCTCATCTTCCCTAGGCTCCACCCCAAATCTCCAGGAACTTCCTAAGACGGAGCTGGCAACCTAAGAGGAACTTTTCTCTGTGTCTGGACAATCTGTTGTGATTTCTGGAGAGTGGCTGCTGCCACTGCTGCTGTGGGGGGGAGAAGTAGGTGGGACACCGTGCAAGTGACAGGGGCAGAAAGACTACTGGGGTGGGGGCAGAAAGGAAGTTACAGGCATGAAGGGAGGCAAGAGTGAGTAAGAAAAGGGGTGGTAGAAATGAGAAAGTGTGTGAGAGAAGTAGGGGGACAGGGGCAGAAGCAGAGGTGGGGAGAATGGGATAGCCACTCCTGCAAGTTTCTTCCAGGTCTCCAGTTGTTACTTATCTATTAAAGGTTCTAATGAATTCGTAGAAGTGCAAAAAAATGTTATATTGAATATGGAGTAATGATGAAACTGTTGTAGTTGAAACAGATTAGTTATGAAGTTTGAAACTTAAACTAAATGTAGAATACTATGGTACCCCAATGGAAATAAGAACCATTGTATTTGTAGATAATACCTTAAAATTATAATGAAGGTGATGTAAGGGAAAATATTTTCTATCTATCTTACACATTTTGTACTACAGGACTGTCTTCGACAAACACAATTATACTGTATAACCCCCTTCCCCCCATTCTCTTTTCTTTTCTGTATCCCCACTGTCTTCTTAAATTAATAATAATAATAAAAAATAAAAAAGAACCCACTTAAACCACCACGATTTCAGTCAAAACCACAAATGTGCAAAGTTCTTTTACATCCACAGCCCCCCCACCCCACCCCTGGGAGTTAATTCAATATGGTGACTATGGAGTTACACTGGAAAAACAACCATGTTGGATACATCTGGATTATGAAAGTGCCATTGTATCTTTATAATGTTTTGTTTTATGCTACTTGGCAAAGGGTTTAGCTAAAAACAAATATATATATATATAGTGAGTTTATGACATCGTGCTCAGCATACTGCCTGTTTCCAGAGAGTAGTTATAAAGTTTTGCTCCAAGGCAGAAAGCACAGCCTACAAAGGCACCATGAAGAATTAGGGGTGAAAAAGATTATTTTTGAGCTAGTATGAACTCACAAATAACTCTCATTTCCAGGACCAGCTTAATCCTTGTACAACTTCCCAGCAGTAATGGAAATAGTTGTACACTAAGGTATTACTGGATGGATAGTATCTGGGCCTCAGTGGTTAAATAAGTAAAATGCCCTAAGGTTGATCAGCTCTGCCCTCATTAATCTGTATGACTGCAAGTGTTCAAATGACTGGAAGTGACTGATTCCATAGTTCAAAAACAAAACACTACAAGGAAAATGATTCTCTGTATATCTGCCAATAATAGGAATGCCATTTCAAAGCTGTACAAAGCAACCCCTCGCAAAAAACTAGATGATATAAATAATATATTTAGATGGCATTCTTGAGAATTCACCTTAGTCATCACAGATAACCCCATTAGTACTTAAGCAAGAAGTTATAGTCATATTGCTCTTAAATGAAAACATTGGTTGGATTCAGCCAGATTTTTACTTTATTTTTTATATATTAATCACCATTTGACAAGTTCCTCAGCCTAGAGTGCTGTGAACCTCCTTACCACCCACAACCTCCTTATCTATTTTATTTTAAAATTATAACAATTTGATGGCCCTGTGGTCTTGGACAGAACCAGTCATACAAATAACCATGCCTGCTTCCATTCCTGCATAGAGGGCACTGCTTTCAGAAATACCAGGATTGGTATCAGAGAGCAGGGAAGACAGAGAAAGAAGGGAAACATTGGAAATAATCACCAGCTATAGCCACAGATCTCTCAAAGGGGTGATCAACACATATTCAATGAAATATAAAATAATGTTTCAATCGCCCCAGACCCACATGCATCTGAGTAGAGTTCTCCTTTGGAATCTACCTGTCAAAACAGCAGAGAGGAAAGCATTTAGCTCTGCCAAGAGCCAATTGATGGTCTTATACCTTCAGTGCTCTATCTAAGCATAGTCTAGCAGCCCATGGACCAATAGACAGAAGGAACAAAGGGGACAGCTCTAAAAAAGTAAGTTTTGATCAAGACTGGACCACCAATGTGAAACATAAGGATTTGACCATAGGAGAGAAAGGAAACTACTAATATCTGTAGAAATCGAGCTACAGATGAAAGTGAAAAGCCAGCTTCCAAGCCACTGATTTTAAGCCAAATCAGTTTTCAAAGAAAAACCTCAAAAGGTTGATCAATAGAACTATGGACTTCAGTAACCGAAATGGCAACCCTGTATAAAAGCTGAGACAGCAGTTTAGTCCTGATGACTTGAATGACTGCAGGAGCATACTGACCCTCAGCAAAGGAAAAGCAAACAAACAAAGGCACATTCTGCACTTCACTGTTTTACCAAACCCACGTTAGAACAGAAATTCTCCTCTACATTGCATGCCACTTTCACTTTCTTTGATTGTCGGATTTTATGGAAGCCTCCACACTGTTGCCCAACAAGGCTCTTGTTGCACTCTTTATGGACTTATAGTCTTATAAGCGATAAAAACCTGGACTTTGCTAGTCATGTGCAAAAGGGACTGAACTATAAGGTGACTCCAAATCATGCCAGTTACAGACACATACCCAGAAGGAGGAAGCCTTCCTTTGAAATGATGTGCCTATGGTTCCTGTATGTTACCTACTCTCCTACCTGCAGTGAGATGAACCAGTTCCCTAGCCACGTGCAGCAGTTGCCATGCCAGGACAGAAGACCAAGGCCAGGGGATTCAAACTCCATTAAGAGTTCTCTTCCCTGGCACGTAGACAGCATTCTCTGCCCTCACTTGATCTTTCACCTAGCTGAATCTACAGCCATAAAGATAATCCGGGAACAATGGCTCTCACCCATGAGTAGTAATCCCTTCAGGTGCCACTGCCCAGACCTGTTTGTACCAGATATCAACATTGTCTACCCCCCTTGAAGCCAGTACCATTAAGCATTCTTCTGGGGACAGACAAGCAGGAGGTGTATCAAAGGGCGTGGCCAAGCCTAATCCACCCCTCAAGCCCCCTTACAAAAGAGGGCACCCAGAGCACTCTTATGCTCTTTCTCCCCCCTAACCTATGCACCCTTCCTCCATGACTCTTGGTTAGTGCTACCAGAGTCTCCACGTGTCTCTGCTGGGTTCAGGACATGACCCTAATCCCTCATAGTCTCCCCTATTTTTCCTGAGGATCGCTTCATCATGCTGAGGATAGGTAAAGTATTACCCCTCAGTGAAACATCCTGCTAATGTGAATGTGCTATCCATCTCTCTCTGATTTTCCTAGATCTGTAAATGGTGAATGTGTTTGTGTTTTTTATGCTTGCAATACAACACTTAGTAAAAGAGACCACTTTATTCCAAGTCAGTCTTTGAGTCTATTTCTGGTGCGTCTGGAAGAAGTGGGACCTCTGTATACACAGGTGCTTGCTTCCTTATTTGCCTATTGCCTTGCTTGAATATCATAAATCCCCAAAATAATTAAGAACATGTGACAATTTGGCTAACAACACTGCATGCCAGTTTAAACTTCCTTTGATCTCTCGGTTTTATGATAGCCATCTGCAGAGGTTTATGGCCATTTTATGGCCATTCAGGGGTGAATCTACAGTTAGTATGCATTGGCTTGGGGTATTTGGCCCATTCTGCATCTAGCATACCCACACTGGAACAAAAAAAATATTCAAATATCCCGGGCCAATGCTGTACTGATTGCAGAGTCATCCCTGAACGGCCATAAAATGGCCATAAGTCTATGCAGACAGTACCATAAAACTTAGAGATCAAAGGAAGTGAAACCAGCATGCAGTGTGGAGGCCACAATAAAATCCAACAATCAAAGAAAGTGAAAGTGGTATGCAATGTAGAGGGGAATTTCTGTTCCAATGTGGGTTTGGTAAAACAGTGGAGCAAATGCTAAATGCTGAATGAGCCTTGGAATGTGGTTTTCAGCCACATCTTTTTCTGTTCCAGTGTGGGTCTGGTAAAACAACAGAATGAATGCTAGATGCAGAATGGGCCAAAAAGCTACAAAGAGTTGCCAAGGAGCCAGCCATTGAAAGGAGAGCTTTTAATGAGAGAGGAGCTCAAAAAAGAGTATTAGATAAAAGAATCAATATAGCTGATCAATTGGCTGATTATTCCACAAGAGTTACTTGGGTCAAATAGATCTCAAAAAGCCTGTAACTTTAGCTTTTTCAGTTTATTACCAAGCCCTCTCCAGAGAGCTAGTCCTGAACCACCTCTAGCAATCTCCACAAACCCACTGGCATCTAGATAGGACAGCATTGTCAAGGAGGAGGAGGAGACTGGATTTATACCCCGCCCTTCACTTGGAGTGTCAGAGCGGCTTACAGACTCTTTTCCCTTCCCTTCCCCACAACAGACACCCTGTGAGGTATGGTGGGGCTGAGAGAGCTCTTTCAAAAAATGCTCTTTCAAGAACAGTTCTGACAGAACTATGGCTTGCCCTGGGTCATCCAGCAGCTCCAAGTGGAGGAGTGAGGAATCAAACCCAGTTCTCCCATATTAGAGTCCATACACTTAACCTCTACACCAAACTGGTTTTCCAGATTAACAGTGTGGTCTGATTAGTAGCTGAAACAGAGACATGGGAATTCACCACTGCTAAGGCCCTGCAATATCGTTACACAAATTAAATAGAAGGGGAGCCAACAGGCAACCTTGTTTCACTCCCCGGGTCAGAGGGATATCCTTTGTAAATTATTGCTCGAGGCTACCATAAACATAAACAGTGGGATTATGATATAAAACCTGAAATAAATACAAAAGTGTGTAATCAGTGAAAGATACATAATGTCTGGTGCACAGATGCTTTCTAGATATAGAATTAAATGCAGCCTTTAAGTTATAAAGTTATAAAGGCTACACAAAGCATACCCTGTGGGCAGGCTATATACTTCTCTGCCAGGTGGAGAACCAAGCAATGATCCAGCAGTGAATTCCCTATTCAGTAACCAGCATGCTCTGTCTCCAAAACACCTTCAGTTTACAGCAATGAAACCAATGTCAAGTATAAATAAGAAATGTAAAGTTTCCCAGTGGAGGAAAACAAGCTAATGGGGTGGTAGTTGGATAGATCGAACCTACGTTTATTCTTGTAAACAGATACAATAATGGCTTGCAGCCAGGGCTCGGGAATTACACTCGTGTCATTAATTGAGGTAAACAAAGCTGCTAATACTGATGCTTATCACTTGGGAAATCTGCTGGCAAGAAATCCAGCTCAGGAGCCTTAGTAGCCTTCAGATAGTATATTAAGCCACTTACCTCCTGCTCCATTCCTAGAGGACAAGTCGGTAAAGAACTGACTGGAAAGATCAAGTACACTGATGGAAAAGTCTTGCTGGCCTTGGGGCACTTTTTCAAAGAACTCCAAAATGCTGGTGAGTCAGGTGTCCAATTTCATTTATAAAAGTTAAAGTAACCTTTATATTCTCATAAACTTATATTCTAATAATCAACTTGGCCAAATATGAGGATACTTAAATCCAGATATTGTGCTTGTGAATGGACAAGACTGATCTTTCTAAAACCTGACAAAAGGCTTAGCTTTTCAGAAAAATCTAAAATAAAAAGGAGGTTTAAAAAAACCCAAAACTGTAAAAGGAACAACTGTAGCTTTATGAAACAGATGCCCTTAGTAGCTATTGTGAGGCAACTACAACAGGTTTGGGTAATGTCAGTAAAAGGCATGGGGAGGGGCAGGGCTCTTTCCAGGGTTCTTTTTTTTATGTTTGAGAGATGACTCATTGGGACCAGATCCAGTGATAACCACCAGATAACTTGCTATCACATGACTTGTATGACTCCCCTAGGTCTGGCCTCTTGTTGTTCTTCTACAGAGCTACCCAATGGAAGCTGGTGAGGTGTAGTGATTAGAGTTTCAGACTAGGATCTCAAATTCCCATTCTGACCTGGAAACGTTGGCCCAATTACACATTTTCAGCCTAAATGACCTCACAGGCAGAGGTAAATTGGCCATCAAGATGCTTTGCAGTGGGCCAAGGGCCTTTGCTCCACCTGGGTTAGACCCACCCTGTAACAGAAATGCTAAGCCCAGCCTACCTGAGACCTGTGTGAGGCAGAGCTAGGAGGTGCCCAACCTGTCTGAAGTGAGGAAGGGAAGCAATAACCCTTCCTGAGACAAGAAAAGAGGGGAGGTGGTACTAGCCAACCTAAAGTAAGGTGGATGTGATGTATGGTCCATCTGAGGCAAGAAGGAGGTGGCACCCAACCCACTTGAGGTGAGGGGGGACACCCAAGGTGAAGGGGGAGGCAGTACCCAGCCCAGCATGCCCAAGCCCAGTGCAAACCCCGAGAAGCAGTACCCAGCCCAGCTCACCTGAGCCTTGTGTGAGGCAAGGAAAGGGGCACTCAGTAACTGTTTAGACAGGCTGTCTCTACCTCCCTCCCTCCTTTGGGATGGCAGGATAGAGTCAGGCAGAGAATCTCTTGGGGGGTGGGGCCAGTGTGGGCTGGGGAGGGCCCCCAGGGTTTTTGATTCCCAGCATGGCCCTGCTCCCCCCACCAAGAATAAAATGGAAAATATGAGAATGGTTTAAGCTGATTTAGGTCCTTATTTTGGAGAAAGATGGAATATAAAATATAGCTAAATAAATAAACATATCAGAGGTTGGGAAGTAGTAAAAGTTAGGGTGGTTTGTGGGTGGGAGAAGAAAACAGAGAAAGGTGAGGATGCAGGGATTAACAGGAGAAGAGAAAGAGGAAATTGTGTGGTGAAGGTGATAAAGGGGAAACTGAGGTCCCCCATCACAAGTCCTTACAGGTTGCCCACTGTACAACTGGGCTCAGCATGGTGACTAGCTCCATGCAACTGGACCATAGTTTTCCTACATAGAGGTTGCTATAGGCAGGGGAGGAAGGAAAGCTAAAGATAGGGAGAGAGGGCAGGTAGGTGTGAATGGGCTTTTTTGTAGAAAAAGCCCAGCAGGAACTCATTAGCATAACAGGTCACACCCATCAGTAGAAACTCATTAGCATAATATGTCACAACCCTGACAGCACAGCTCATTAGCATATTAGGCCACATCCCCATGTTACCAGAAGTGTGGTAATCCAGCCACACCCACCTTTTGCTTCTTATTCTGTTTACCTTGTTTGTAGCCAGAACTCAGGACTTTATTTGTAGCCAGAACTCCTTTGCATGTTAGGCCACATAACCCTAATGTAGTCAATCCTAATGAGTGTCTGCTGTTGGGTGTGGCCTAGTATGCTAACGAGCACCTGCAGGGTGTGGCCAACTCGGGAGCCAGTTGGAACTCCTTTCCTGTGCATTCCTGCCCCAAAATAGCCCTAGGTGTGAAGGAGAAAAGGGGGCAGGAAAAGGCAAGAGGCTATGGGGGCTTTTTAGTGGTGAGGGGGAAATGGCTGAATCAGAGGATACTTAAATTGGGAGAATGGAGTCATGAATGGACAATACAGATCTTTCTACATTTTCTACAAAAATCTGAAATCTAAAAAAAAAAAGTATAGGGGGGTTAAAAAACCTCAAAATGATAAGAGGTGCATACATAGTCAATGCAATTTTATTTAAATTTCCTATTTTTTTTTTAATTTAAGATTTTTCTATATACTTGGGGAATCCCTGCAGAAAAATCTCTTTAGCCTCCACGTGGCCCTGATCCATGGATTTAGCTATCCACAGATGAGGGCCACAGCTGGCTATTAGAATATAAAATGGCTGTAGTTTTATGTGATGAATGCCTTCTGATCTCATAAGATTTATGTTTTGACATCTTGGTGGCCATTTTGGGGATTGATAGGCAGCCATAACTATATTGCTGTTATGCAAACAAATAAACAGAATAATCTGTCATGCTGTACAAATTAAACTAGAGACTTCTGTCTTCTTATACAGTTCTAATTACAATTATAAATAATATATACAATAATGGCTTTGCCATTGTGCATAAATAACATCTACACCAGTTGAATAGCGACCTAATAGTCCTTGAAAGTACAAGTCTTTCTTTAGAATGATGCAGTCACCAGCTCACGATGGAAAGAGATGTTTCAAATAGAAAACACAAAACAGCCAGCACGGGTTTAGGAATAGCCACAGAAGGAGGAGAAAAGCAGTGACAGGGGTAAACAGAATTTGAAGGGGGCAGAACAGAAAAGATTAGGTTGGTGAGTGGGAATGAAGAAAAGGGAAGTGACTGCCAGGAAAGGGTAGGATTAGGTAAGATTAGGATTAGAGGGTAGGATGAAGGTAAGATTAGAGAGTAGGAGAGCAGGTTGGTGGGTGAGTAGGAGGGAGAGAAAGAACCTGGGATATTGGTGAAGAGATATTGTGGGAAGGGTGATACTGGGAGGAATGAAATGCCCCCCTCAAGGCATTGTGGGTTTTCTATTTGTAATATATGATCCCAGAGTTTATATTTTTTTAAATTATATGTAAATAAATGTGTTCAAAATGATTGAGAAGTTTTCATCTCACAGACCATTATGCCTAAATCTACAAATTTAAAATCTGACTGCACATCAGTAGTGAAAATTAGATAACCAAGAAAAAAATATATAAGATGTTTGAAAGATACATTCTGAGTCTCTTGTGTATACATCTTCAGTTCTGATCTGAAGGCTAAATTATATATCTTGCCAAGTTTTACACATTTATAAATTATAAAATCATAAATTATAATGTGGACATAATGATGCTGAGCCATGGGACTCCAGAGGAGAGAATAATATACCCCAAGCAGATCCAGTTTAGAAGCTTCATATTCCTTAATATCTGAGCCACAATTTATTCAGCTGAAAATGCAGCACATTTTAATTAGTTGGTATTCGTATTTAGATAATTCAGGTGAGATTTGTATAGAGCATGGAACATTGGTCTGCTTCTATTTACACTGAGGTTAATCATCAAAATAGCAATCAAAGATTGTAATTTCCTGAAAACTCTCGGTGTCAGTAATCAAAGTAGTTCAGCATTGGTGCTTTTGATACTACTAACTGGTTAAATAGCAAGAGAAAATAAATACACAACACTAGAACAAGTGTCATTATCAGTATCCTTCTGTAAAAAAAAAATTCCATTATGCTAGAAAAGAAAACTTTACACCAAAATCAAAGACAATTTTTATCAACATAATTTTCTACAATCCTTCTAATCTAGTGGTATTGATGCAAATCAATGCATATTAAAGTTCTTTTCATACGTTCTATACAGGTCATTTGGAAGCCAATCAAACAAGCATAGGAATATCACATCATCAAATATTACTCTGTTGGATGTTCATTGATATCATCTCATATTTGAACTTTGCATAGACATGTCAGAGATCTACCTCATCCCCTTTACTACATGGCCTTTTGGCACTATATAACTGACATGTGATCATAATTCCAAGTTTCTCCACACTTATGTCCACCTAGTTTTGAAACTCATGACATGATTAGTTCCCGCCTAATGAGGTGGGCACTGGCATTTGCCCACTCCCTCACCTCCTCATGAATGAACTACGAGGGGAAGGGGAGCCAATCAGGACCAATAGGAGGCTGGCACACTGGCTGGGTTCACCAATGGCTGCCTCCCTCTGCAATCTAGTGCAGCATGAGCTTGGAAGAGGACAGAGCTGCAGCACTGAACATAGAGTGCCTGTGGGTCTGGCAGCGATGTCAGAGGAGACCACCCAGCTGCACATGCCCTGCCTCAGTGAGGGTGCAGCAGTGGGCCAGGGCCTCACTCGGGAGTGACTGATGTGGATGCGAGTGCATAGAGCATGAGGGACTGGCAGAATGTTCTTACAGGTCTTGGCTGTGGCTTCGTCATTGCTGCAGCCTTGTCGACAGGGATGTGGTGGTGGATGGGAGCCTCCTTTGGAGGCAGCAGTGGACAGCCAACAGTTGCAGGTGAGGTTTGGAGGCCCTCGTCTTGGGAGGGTGCTCAGCTAGGGGGGGGGCTCCAGGATTGCTCCGGGAATGGGCAGATGCAATGGTGAGTATGTGAGAAAGGGGAGTAGGGGATCTGCGTCTGAGGCCAGGGTAGGTGATGAGTCTGTTGTGGCCTCACTTGACCCTGTTTACTGGCATGATTTAATCAGGGGGGCAATGGCAGCTCACCTTATACCCTTGATAATTCCTATGAATATCCATTTCTATATCAATAAAATACTTTTACAATATAGTTTAGGAAATTCTAACATATTCAAGAAAAAGTCCAACATCTTCATTGAGCACCCGGTTATACACTTATTTCAACAAGCTTCCTCAGGAGTAGTCCTATTATGTTAAAAGGTGTCAGATAGAAAAGAAGACTGAAATGTTACTCCTATATTCTGCTGGAGAGCAACTGAGCCAGCAATGTGAAAGAGAGAGCATTTGCCAGCCAATTTGAAAAAAGAAGGCTTCTAGCCAGATAAAAAAAGAGGACTGGTTGCTACTATTAAGAAATTAATTAACTGACTTGGTCCCAGTACAAATACTTGAAATGGAACTGGAAGTAAGTTTAAAATTGTTAAAGTTAAAAATTTTAAAATTAGAACAAAGCTATTTTTCATTCAGCTTTGTGTTTCTATTCTAAATAATCATATTTGTTTTGGGATAATTTGGAGAAATTGAAAAAGAAGTTAAGCTGCAATAATTTGAAGAAAGTAAAAAAGACATTAATGCTGTAACTATTTGAAGGAAGCAAAAAAAGAAGTTAAACTGTATCAAAAGGATGACACCTTCTAACATAATAGGACTACTCCTGAGGAAAATTGTTGAAATGAGTGTATAACCGGGTGCTCATTGAGGATGTTGGACTTTTTCTTGAATATGTTAGCATTTCCTGAGGTATATTGTAAAAGTTTTTATTGATATACAAATTGATATTCATAGGAATTATTAAATATTATTGTCAATTTCATCACAGTGTTTCTTTGTTTTGACATATTGCCTGTAACTGTGATCCCTTCTTTGGTTTTCTCACCTTGTACCCTTGGCTGCCTGGTCAGCAGTTCACAGCCTGGGTGCAGGACCTGGTGAAACAGGTGTGCTGAGCCCCTGGGCCTGTGCAGGGGAGCCCTCTGGGGCTGATGGACAGGCCTCTTGGCGGAGAGTGGCACAACCTAACCTGGCAGCGGATCTTCTCTATGCTTCCATGGAGCAGTCCATCCCCCTGGGTGATCACCTGCTGACTTCCATGAAGGTAAAGATTTGGAGAGGAGAGTATGTAGACATATGTACACTTCTTTTTTGTGATGTGGAGATGAAGGAGGGGGCACAGGATGACCCCAGGAAACTCAAGAAAATTAAGCGCTGGCGGGTGCACAAGAATTTTGTTAACTGGCTGGCAGCCTACACAATTTACATGGGTGTGGTGATGCAGGTCCAGCTTGATTGCGGGCTATCATATGTGAAATACCAGGACCTCGTGCACAGAGTGTATAGGGAATATCCAGGGGGAGCACGGCTGTGCTATGATGAGATGTTCTACTCGCAAGAGGCTTTGGATCCCTCAGTTCCATGGGACTGGAAGCATCAGCAGCTCTGGTCACAATGTATGGGCCCCACAGTCACGATTGCACAGCATAGCAGGCTTCTTGTGGCATGGTCCCCTGGTGAAGTCGGGTGAGGAGCTGGTAGTAAGCAGTGGGTTCGACCCTGCCTTGTCTACTGGGGCTTCAAGACGTGCAAGTTCAGGTACAGTTGCAGTACATGCAGGGACACTCATCTGGCGACTTCTTGTGGGAGCGTCTCAGGAGTAAGGCCTTCCAGAGGTCCTGGGGTCCCAAAAAGGCAAGTGGGGGCAAACCTGGGAAGGGTGCACAGTCCAATCAAGCTTGAGGTGTTAGCTAACTTGCTGAGGAGTTACCCCCATAGGGGGGATGCAGTATATCTGGAGGAGGGGCTCTGTGAGGGGTTCAGAATCCCTTTTGAAGGGGAGAGGAGGCATAGCATGGCTATTATGGATTTGGAGCACATTGTGCAGCAAAAAAAATAGAGGAGGTGGTATGTGAGGGTAGGATGGCAGGACCCTTTAAGGAGTTACCCATGCCTGTGTTGTACATCTTCCTATTAGAGGTGGTTCTGAAGAAGTCACTGGGGGAATACTGGTTTATTTATCACTTGTCTTACTCACATGGGAGCTCAATGAAGGAATCTTGGATGTGCTGGCAATGGTGCACTACTTTTCCTTTGTCAGCACACTGATGATTTTGGCATGTTGTGGAAGGGGCACCTTGATGTGACATTAAGTCAGCTTTTTATTTATTACCGATCCACCCCTGTGACTTTGATTTGTTGGGCTTTGCTTTTTGTGTTCAAACTCACACATACCTCTTATATATCATCTGTTGAACCTGCACACCACTAAGATCCTTGAAGTACTTGAGATTTTTAGAAGTTTGATTTCTGTTGACATTTTAATTGTAGGTGAAAATATGCATGAAGTTCTTTTTTATTCATTATATTGCTGTGTTCTGAAGAGATGGAGGCAATAGTTATAGATTTGGGAGACTCATATTAAGGCTACAAATCCATTATAGGTCCCCCAATCATTTACTCAGCACATAATGTGCAGTATTAAAGTGTGCCATTAGCTTGAAGGCATATTGTGAAGTGAGCTGACAAATCACTTTCTACCTGTAATACATTTGTTAATTGGTAAAATATGTCTCTGTCAATTGAGCTCATTCTAAACTGTTTTCAGTTCATTAACTGAAAATATTAAACTTTAACTTTCCCACAAACTTACTGATTTTAGTTAGCATTCATTTTAAAGTACAGAATTGCCCCTTCACTTCTGGAAGAGAGACCTGTTGCAGGAAGACGGTGTGGGAATTGTCTTGACACCTTTGCTGAAAGTGTTTTAAGACTTTTTGTCAGCTGCAATTACACTCTGAGCTGAGAAATCCAGACTGAAAACAATGGTCTCATTAGTCAAAGTTTCAGTAGAATTTGCCATCCACTGTGACAAGCTACATTAGACATTATGAATTCAGTTGCCATCAATGACGAGTATTATCTGCACTAAAATATATTTTCCCTATGTGAGCCAAAAATTCCCCTGCATTTGGGTTTGTATCATCACACAAATTAAATTAGCAATTATCCACTAAATTCTCATAGGGTTTTTTTTTTTCCTACACAATTGCTGGGGAAATATGTGATTTCTGCACGTTGAGAGAAAATTACTGACAAGTATATCAAGTGCCCTCCTTAGTGTATTGAATATTTGCATAGAAAAGAGGCCTGTCAGTTACCAAACTTTTGAGCTCATTATGTCTAAAAAGTGTTTATATTATCAAGAGGTACTTTATTCACATTTCTATTTGAGTTAATGCTGACCAATGCTGGTATTGGCCAAAGTAACACCATATCATTTTCTTTAAGAAACTATTAGTAAAATGAGGTAACTTTCTCACGTAGAAAAGTTGACAATGATTGTCTGTTGAACAAAGCTAAAAGAATTGGTTGCAACTCAATGACAGCAAAACGGGTCAGTGCTACATTTAGGGATGGACAAACTGGGGAAATGTGACTCAGTTTGTGGTTCATGCTGTACTTACAAATTGAACCAGTTCAGTAAGTTTATGATATGGTATGGCACCTCCCCTGGCATGCTAGACACACCAAACATGCAGCACATCTCTAACTGATTCTCCTCTACCTGTCCTCTACTTTTGGGGAGGATTTGGATCTGCAGGGTTCAAGTTATGCCCCCCCCCCAGAAGGTGCCCCTGGGGAAATGAGTTGCAGGTTCAGAAGTGTATTTAATGACCACCCTGGTGTGCTAAAGATACCAAACTCATAGTACATCTCCAGCAGATTCTCCTCTACCTGCCTTCAAGTTTGCCTAGGATTGGATTTATGGGGTCCAAGTTATGCCCCCCCAAAGAAGGTGATCTTTTTTTGCCCCCCTACTCCATTGTTTCTAATGGAGAAGGGCAGCAAAAAAAAAAAAAAAGGCAATGGCAGAAGCCCAGTAGAATAGAAACAGAATCAAAGTCCCCAAGAATTCTACTCCCTGCTGTCAGTAGAAACTGACAGCAGGGAGCATTTTTGCCAGCCCAGGACAACCAAGGCAATGTGCCCTGAGACCACATGAGACCCAAACCCATACCAGAGTGCAACAGCATATGTAGACATGGTAGCTCCAAGCCCTATGTAGATGCAGTGGCTCCAAGCCCTGAGAAGAAAGTAAATGTGATGAGTCAAAGCTCTGAGAAGGGAGTAGATGTGGTGGGTCGGAAGCCCTGAGAAGAGAGTAAATATGGTGGCTTAAAGCCCTGAGATGGAAGTAGACTTGGAGGGTCATAACCCTGACAAGGAAGTAAATGTGGTGGCTCAAAAGCCCTGAGAAGGGATTCAACTCAATATATAGCCTCCTGAGCCCATAGACCGGAATGGGAACTTTTTTATTGGCAGCCAGCAGTGTCTGTTAATCTTTAGAAGGCTCTTATTGGTGTTTCCAAGGCTGGAGAATTCTGCTGAATGTTGCCTTGGAGTTTTGTAAACTGTTTAATTGATCAGCACCAGTCTGTCTCTGCTCAAGAACCACCATGGACCACCATGAATTGCACTAAAAAAAAAAAAAACTGAGAAAATTCATGATGGTGGAGCCTTCACAGACATTGCTTCATGGACTTCATGATGAATTTTGGTTCATGTGCTGGTTTGTGCCCATACCTATCTACACATTTTTGGTTTTTTTTAATAAATTGATCAATATTTCCAGTGAAATACAAGAACTACTTCATAACACCAAATCTAAAAAAAAGAGGCAGATTTTATTCATAGTAAATAACATTTGAATTTAGTGAAATAAACCACTCTTTTCCACCAAGGCTTGATGGAGAAAACTTACAAGGCTACAACTCAAGAGAAGAAAGACTGAGTGCATGCCCTACCCATTCACCATGCATGTGATGGAACTTCTGAAGCACATGGTCACTCCAAAGGTTCTATTAATGTGATGACCTTCATCATCTCCTATTCTGACAAGGAAGAAATGTGTGAATTAGGCCATCAAAAGCTCAGGCCTCCATAGGGAGAACACATTCTATTATGTTGCTATTAATGTGATGTTGCTATTGGAAAGGTGGTGTTTTCATCATGTGAGTAGGTGTCTGAATTGAGTAAGATCAAATCAATATAGTCAGAAGGAAGAGAAGCCTCATGGATTCAGTTTGGTACACATAAAAGATCATTGACATGGACAGAACTGAACATACAATGCTGATTTTGTAACAGAAGGTTTGTGTGCATTGCAGGAGAGATAATTTATTATGATGAGATAAGAACATAAGAGCCTTTGGGCTCAAACTAGTGATCCATCTAACCCATCATCGTGTTTCACACAGCTGCCAAATAGTTGTATGGGAAGTCAAATGGCATAGAAACTAAGGACCTTCCCTGCTGCTACCTTAGTATTCAGAGGTTTTCTGCCTCCGGATGTAGACGTTCCCTTCAGTCACCATGGCTAGTAGCCATAGACGGACTTCTCCATGAATCTCTCTAAGCCCTTTTTAAAGCTATTTATGCTCATGGCCATCATTACCTAAATTGACAGTGAATTCCATAGTTGAATTACTTGTTGAGTAAAAAATAATTTTCTTTTGAAGAAGAAGAGTTGGATTTACACCCTACCCTTCATTCAAAGTCTCAGCGTGGCTTACAATCTCCTTCCCTTCCTCTCCCCACAATAGGCATCCTGAGGTAGGTGGGGCTGAGAGAGCTCTGAGAAAACTGCTCTGGAGAGAACCGCTCTGAGAGAACTGTGACTGACCCAAGGTCACTCAGCTGGCTGCATGCAGAGGAGTGGAGAATCAAACCCGGTTCTCCAGATTAGAGTCCATCACTCTTAACCACTACACCAAACTGGGGTCTCAAGGTTTTTTTCTCTTCTGAATCTATTTCCTAACAATTTCATTGGGTGTCCCTGGGTTCCAGTATTATGAGAAAAGAAGAAAAAGCTCCCTTTATCTACTTTCTCCACTCCATATATAATTTGATAAATCTCTGTTATATCTCTCCATGTCTCTGCATGTTAAGTGCTGTCAAATTGCTTGTGACTTATGGTGACTTATGAATTAATGTCCTCCAAAAGTCCTATCATTAACAGCCTTGCTGAGGTCTTGCAGACTGAGGCCTGCGGCTTCCTTTATAGAATGAAGAACCTAAAGGTTAAATGAATACAAATTAGGGGCCCAATGTTAAAATCAATATATATACAATATAAATATTACAAGTTATCAAAAAAAAATACATGTATTTATTACAAATTAGTTTAAAAACAATTCTAGGCCCATATGTAGTCTCAAATAAAATTACAAATCATATGGTGTGCACAATAGGGACCTTATGTAACCTTAAAACAGACATGTTTTGGCCTATTGGCCTTCTTCAGTGATCAAACGTAAATGTTACATATAGGGTCAACTATTCCAATACTAATATTAATCCATGTAGGACCAAGGGAAAATTGTGTTCCAGTTTGGTGTAGTGGTTAAGTGCGTGGACTCTAATCTGGGAGAACCGGGTTTGATTTCCCACTCCTCTACTTGCACCTGCTGGATGGCCTTGGGCAAGGCATAGTTCTGGCACAGCTATTCTTGAAAAAGAGCAGTTCCTATCAGAGCTCTCTCATCCCCACCTACTCACAGGATGTCTGTTGTGGGGAGGGGAAGGGAAAGGACTTTGTAACCCGCTCTGAGACCCCTTTGGGTAATGAAGGGCAGGGTATAAATCCAATATCTTCTTCTTCCGATAAATATCAGTGACACAGGGCAAAGATGTGATATATAAGTTTCATGTGGTAACACCCTGTGTCCAAGTCAGGTGCATATAACCAAAATGGCATTTCAATTGTGTGCCCTCCTATTTTGGTCCAGAAATTTCATTTCCAAAAGCAAAAAATTGATCTAATGTAACAATTAGTATAGGAAATAGGAGGGCACACAAGGATTGCAATAGTTAAGCCTATGTGTGATATATCTTGTATATTTATTGATTTTAGCATTGCCCCTCCTGATTTGTATTCATTTAACCTTTCAGGTTCTTAATTCATTTTTTCTGGCTTATTTATTTTATTTAATTAATTAATTAATTAAATAAATAATTTATTAAATTAAGCTGCAGCTGGCTCAGGGTGGCTTATAACAAATAATCACATTAAAAACATAAATTATGGTTAAAGTTTTTTGTCCTCCTCTTTCTTTCTCTATTGCTTCCTTTATAAAGCCAATCCATCTGATGTTGGATCTTTTTTCCTGCTGCCTTGAACTTTTCCTAGTGTCTCTCCATAGCCATCCCTTTTCTATAGTGAAAAGTCCCAGGCTCTCAAGCCTTTCCTCATAGGAAAGGTGTTCCAACCCCCTGTTCATCTTAATTGCTGTCCTAGGTACTTTTTTGTTTTGTTTTGTAATGTTCTTTTTGAGATGCAGCAACAAGAGCTTTACTCAGTATTCCAAATGAAGCTGCACCATAGCTTTATACACGAGTATTACAATATTGGCCATTCTATTTTCAGTCCCTTTCCTAATAAATTCTAGCATCGAGTGCGCCTTTTTCACCAGTAAGAGTAAGTTCAGGATAGTGAATACCAAAGTGGATGGTGAGCAGTTAGAGCAGGATTCCTCTAAACTGGGTACTGGACAATCACATTGCAAATGAAGCTCAGTGAAAGTTTAAGATGATACATATTGGAACACACACACACACATTTTAAATGTATGCTGATGGGGCCTGAAGTGGCTGAAACTGAAAGAGATCTTGGGGTTGTTATGGGATGATTAATGAAAACGTTGACCCAGTGTGCATTTTAAAGAGCCAAATCAATTAGTTAAATGCAAAACAAACTTTTAAAAAATAAGATAAATGAATGTACACCAGTTGGTCATTGACAGTGGTGAGGAACATCTCTGGATAACACTTAGCTAGAATTCTGTTGTCTTTCAAATCTATTACTCTGAAGCCATAAAAAAAAACATTATTACTCCCACATGGTGGTAACAAAAATCACTTCTGTGCAATGGCAGTTCCACACAGAGGCTGGAAGCCTGTAAACTGCTTATCATATGGGTGATTTATAGGGAGACCATACCAGACTCTTGAAGAATAGAGGACAATAGGTACTAGTGTCGATGCTGCATTCAGTCAAGCCAATCCATGTAGTACACAGCTCACTATAACAACAGCTGGGTGTTTGCTTGAGTTGTTACCCGCAGAAGGATTTAGCAAAGTTCATGGCGAAGGGGCATTTGAATCGGCTTTGAATAATGTGCCAAACTGCTCTAGAATGCATGTTTTGCTTATCATAAAGTATCTCCTTTTTATATATCACACTCATATAAAGAGAATGAACTCTGTAGCCTATGCCATGAAATAAAGGCACTTTACAAGAATGAATCTATTTTTATTACTACATGTGCTTACCTAAGGACCTCCTTAATGATATCCCATAGGGTTTGTTCACATAACCTTTTAATCACACATTACATTTGTAGAATCGTCTTTCTCCGTGTACACCAAACTTTAGCAAGATAGTAGTGCCTTCAAAATGCCTGAACAGGGAGGGGGAAAAAAACAGGCTAGAGACCTTCTGTAGGAATTACTTATTTCTTTGTCATATACATGCTCCTGAACAAGAATGAATCCACTGCAACCATTACCACAATTCACTTTCTCCAGCTTCTAGAAGCCTTCAATAACAGGATTTGAAGAGTGGGATTTTCCCACAGTCCTCCTATATCCTCCTGGGGAGCTTTGGGAATGACAGGGGATGTGATGTGGGGAGCTGAAGATGGAGGAAGAAATCAATAGCGATTGCAGAGCTCCTCTTATGCTTTTCTATTGTAGAAGCAACCCTTGAAGTTAAGTCCATAGGGCAACTGTGTGCCAACCATAGGTGTATTAATAAAGAAAGGGTAGACACATAAGATATAGCTGGCTTTGTATTCAAATCATATGAGGCATCTGCATTAGATAGTACAACTCTGTAGAAATGAGCTATTTCAGTTGAAATCATTGCCAATAGAAGTCAAAATAAGTGCTAGTATGGCAGTTAATTTTTTTTTAATGGCTGCTAGCCATGCACTTGTCTTTAGCTTAATAGGAAGTCCTGTTGAAGTTGACAGATGCTAGTTCTAAGAAATTTACATGCCCTTTTTCAAACTGAGGTTTATAATGGAATACTTTAAGACAAAAGTTAAGTAACCATTATGCACCACTTATTCTGGAATACACCTTACAGCAATTTAAAGGCATTAGCACCAATCTATTTTCTGTAGAAGATTCTTCCATCTCCAAGGATGGGGCTCCCCTCACCTCTTCACGAATGGACAGGAACCATAATGGAGTCCTTCAGAAATGTGGATCCCAGGTCCTAAAGGGCTTTCAAGGTCATAAAGACCTTAAAATGAACATGGAAACAGACTGTCAGCCTATGTAGCCATTTCAAAATGGGCAACATATATCCCTAGCACCTAGCCCCTGTCCATAGTGGGGCTGCCACATTCTGGACCAGCTGTAGCTTCCAGGTTGTCTTCAAGGGAAGGCACATGTAGAACATGTTGCAGTAATCTAAGAGATTACTGAAGTATGGATCAGCAAGGCCAGATCAGCTGAGTCTAGGTCATGAGAGATCTGGTAAATCAGATGCAGCTGATAGAAGGTGCTCCTGCCCACCATGCCAATTTGCATTTCAAACAATAAGGCAGGGTCCATGAGCACCCTCAAGCTCTTAACATTCTCTGAAAAAGCCAACTTCACTCCATCTAGGGCAAATGGATTCAGTCCCTCTAGAATATCAGCCTTCCTGACCAGCATTACCTCTGCCTTGTCTGATTTCAGCTTGAGCTTGTTCTGCCATAGCAGCCTGATCACAACCTCAAAGTTCTGGTTCAGAGCCAAAACAGATGTATCTGGAGGACTGGACAATGATATATAGAGCCGGTTGTCATCTGCCCCCTACACCCCTGCAGTGACTGCTGTTCCACACCCAGAAGATGACAAAAAACCCTCCAGGATTGCTTCATTGACCCCAAAGTGGCAATCAGCATTTCACTGGGTGTGTAAAAAACGGCTACAAGAACTGATATTGATAACATCCAACCTCAATGCTCACTCAAAGGCCTCATAATGGCCATTGTGTGTTAAAGAGTAAAACTCTGATGTCCCTCTCACAGTGTATTCTATTCCAAAGAAATTAGAGTTAAAAAATCTAGCAGTCAAAACATAGATATATTGGTTATAGATAAGGAGAGGCAAATTTTTGCAAAGAAAAATTTCCCTGATCTACTATATTTCTGCCAGGGACTTGTGTAATGATGGGACAAGTAAGAATTCTCTTACCTTTTCAGTGTTTGCACTGCCTGATAGGTACACTCCCAGATGTAAATCAAAATCTCAAGTGAGAGCAAATTTGGAATGGCTGTCATGCAAACATGTTATATATTATCAATGTGAATATGCTCCCAGCTTCAAGATCAAAATGTGCAGTATAGATGCCTTCACTCTTATTAGAACAAAAGGATTTACTGTGGAGGCAAAATGTGTGGGTCATATACCTGTATAAGAATGGGGTTGTAACCCTGTTGTTAGAGATATATAGAAAGAGTGTTGTTGGCCAGAAAAGCTGATGTTAAGGCAAATTTTATCAGCTTTTATTAGATAAGGATTCTGGTGATAGTGATATAACACAGTACCAGATAACTAAAAGAAGTGAATGAATAGAGACAAAGAGCCTTAGAGCAGTGGCAGAGACTGACTGGGTGAATCTGTTTGTCCAGATTAAGAGTGAAACAGAGAAACTGACTGTAAACTTTGTCTCCCTTCCTGGTATAACTGATATGACCATCAGTCCTATACCATCTCAATCTGCCATGACCCAAGTTTATGATCTTAACCTATCCTGGCATTTTTCCAATAATGCCCCCTTGTCACCAGTTAAATTAATAGTAAGAAAACAGAAAATGGTGATGCATGCAGAGATCCATCACAGTCATAGGCCCAGGACAGACTGGCAATTTGCCCCGGTATTGAGTTGCGGCAAAAAAAACCCGGAGTAAACGATACCGGGTTTTCCCGTCCACACAGCGGGGGCCTCTGCCGGAAGAAACGGGACGGAGGCGTGCGGGACCATTCAGACTGCCGCGCCGGAGGCGCGCTATATTCACTGTTCCCCCAATTTTTTTGCCCTGCAATGCCGGCACCGCATTGGGCAGTGGAGCGGAGCTCAGCCAATCACGCCGCTGCTGCCTCATGCCCAACGCGGGTTGCTCCCGGCTTTTCGGCTGCGCGTTCAGACTCCCCGGAAGCGGGGAAACGCGCGACGAACGCAGGCTTTCACGATTTGCGACGGCTTTTATCAGGTGTTTTTTTAAACCGGCTCTGAAGCGCGAGGGCTCCGGTAAGCTCCGGGTGGGGGACGCCAGGCAGATGTGCCTGTGTGAACGTTCCATTTACTCCGATATTGAGTCGCTGTCAGCCCGGGTCCCATCCCGCGGCAAATTGCCAGTCTGTCCTCGGCCATAAGGTGGTTATGCCAGATTGCTCTGTAAACTTTAAGTCACAGTTGACACATGGACTCTCTTCCATGAGCCTTTTTTTAAATTGTCCTGTAAATAGTATTGATACTCATAATTTAGATAAGCTAAGAGGTAATGGGTCAATTTACTATGGCTAATTATTCATTATACTATTTGAAATTGAAATTTAGAGACCCAGAGTGAGCATCATTTAAAATGTGTCTCTTGTAGTGTATGACAAAAGTTATGTTCAAGGAAACTGAAATATGTAGATTTAAAGAAACCTATGCAAAGTATGTTCTATTCCAGGTCAATATTCTGACAATTCCGTGCCACTTTAATATTAGGGTATTCCCTTGGAAGTCACTTAATCTTAAAAAAATCAAAAAACTATGAAAAACTAGGGATAGATAATGAAAAATTTGACAAGTGTTTCAATTTGTAGTGTCACAAAGCATTATTGTAATGAAACTGCAAAAATGGGATGAGACCCAAAAGAAATATATTTACAGGTCAGACAATTTTTTTAAAAATTAAACTGCTCAACTGCCAACCTTCAAGAACAATTTCTTTCTTGTTTCTGTGCCCAGGGAGAAGATCAAACATGTCGATGAACAACGTGAAGAGTGCCAAAAGCACTATCAAAGTCCATATGCACCAGCAGAGCTGCTTTGTTCAAGACACCTTTACAATTTTTGACAACACAGTTAGGGTGATGACCATAATTAATGTGCATATGAGAACTTAAAGTGGAGGAAGAAATATTTTCCAAGCATTCTCCATGTACATTAGAGATAGAATCATGGAGGATAAGTATTTCAAAGGCTACTAGCCATGGTGACTAAGGGGAAACTCAGCATTCAGAGGCACTAAGCCTCTGAGTCTCAGAGCCAGGAGGCAACATCAGAAGGCCATCTCTATGCACTGTTGTTGGCCATCCAGAGGAACTAGTTGGCTACTGTGTGAGACAGGGTGCTGGACTAGATGGACCATTGGTCTGATCCAGCAGGGCTCTTATGTTCTTATGTAGAATCTGCTTTACTAGAAATTTACTATTTAAATAAATAGACTATTCATTCAGGAATTAATATGTCCAATTCCCAAACTGTTTCCATCTGTGGATACTGAAATCCAGAGATTGAAGCTATGTACAGACAAGACAGATTTTTCTACAAACCTAAAAAATGCCCTAAGTTTGTAGAAAAATCTGAAATCTACACAAGCAAGCATAGGGGGTTAACCCTCCAAATGATAAAAGAAGTGGGTGTAGTTTTAAGTAATGGATACCCTCAGTGGCCATTGCTAGGTAATCACACAGTAGTGCCAGCCTTCCAGGCTTGGTTTCTATCAGTAAAAGGCAGAGAAGGAAGACCCTCTCCAGGCCTGTTTTAGCCTGTGAGGGGTACTATTGGGGCCAGCCTTAGCAGCAACCACCAGGCAACTTGTTATCACCTGATCCACATGACTTCTCCAGGCTCAGATGCTTGCTCCTATTTAACAGCAATGCACACATGAAAGCCAGTGTTTAGTGGTTAATGTTTCAGAATAGGATCTGGGAGACCCAACTTCAAATTTCCACTCTGCCATGAAAGCGCATTGGGTGACCTTGGATCAATTACACACTCTCAGCATGGCCTATCTAGTAGGATATTTTATCACAGGATAAAATGGAGTGGAGAATGCTTGCTCTGGGTCTTCATCATGAAGAAAGTGGGGTATAAATTATGTAAATAATAAATATAAGTGAAGATTGGGGAGATAAAATGTAGGTTAATGGGTGGGTAGGAAGAGGAACAGAAAGCAGGAAAACGTAAGTGAATAGGGGATGCCAGAAAGAGAAACAATGAAAGGAGAAGATACAAGGGAAATTGAAGTGCCCCCTGTGAGTCCTTGCGGGTCTCCCGCTATCCAACTTGAGTCCTGCCTGGCAACTGGAACCACATAGCTGAGTGGAGCCCAGCTCAGCAGCTTCTAGGGAGAGGCTTCCAGGGATGGGGGGAGGAACTGAAGATATGAGGGCTAATAAAGATAGGTTGGCTGGTGGGTGTTAAGAAGAGAAGGAAGCAGGAAAAGAGGAGAGGCTATGGGGTGTTCAGGGAAGGGAAAAAGAAAATAACGAGGGAAGGAAAATCAGGTGTCTCCTGCAAATCCTTTTGGGTTCTCTGCCTGTTAAACCTAATTAAAGACTTATGCACAAAACCACTAAAGGTTTCCCTTGTTCAAAAGCTAGTCAAATCTGACTCTAGGTGGTGGTGCTCATCTCCGTTTCCAAGCTGAAGAGCCAGTGCTGTCCAAAGATGTTTCTGTGGTCATGTAGCCGGCATGACTAAATGCCAAGGCACACGGAACACTGTTACTTTCCCATCGAAGCAGTACCTATTTATCTACTTGCAATTTCTTGCTTTCAAACTGCTAGGTTGGCAGGAGCTGGGGCCAGAGACAGGAGCTCATTTCATCACATGGCATTAGGGTCTCAAACTGCTGAGCTACAGACCTTCTGGTCTGCAGCTCAGCGTCTTAACCTCTGAGTCACTGTAGCCATGTAACCACTAGGGTGAGTTAATTTTCTGTTTTTCAAATTTTAAATGCAAAAAGGACATGGATATGGAGAAACTGAATCTAAGCACAGCACCATTCAACCAGATCCTGGTTTAACATGCCTCACGACTATATATTTGAAACACTTGCTGTGGATGGGGTATCTGTGAGATCCCCATTCCTTGATTCAAGCCAGTGCTTTGTATAGTTCTGAATTAATCACTTGATGGCCCACTCTAGAATTTTCAGTGAACAGCAAGAACCGAAAGGCCAGGTTCTAGGAACAAGTTAAGTTTATTTGTTGGTATAACTGTGGACAAAAATATTTTTTCTTAGACTTTGCATTTGTCTAAAACTGTTGCCTTCTGATCATAAAAGTGGCATACTACATCACAGTGCAATGCAAAGTACTCAAGTGACCATTTTAGCAGGTCTGTATTCCAAAAGGTCTAGAATGGATGGTCAATAGATCTGAAAAGCAATTGTTTGAATCAGTACTCATAATTAAAACAAAATACTGGAGTTTAGTACCTTGAGTCTCATGGGTTTCAGTAAGAATCTGTGTGCTGGTATACTAAGACACTGCCTTTTTTATGATGTGCAAGGACAATATTTTACCTACTTCACCCTAGTTATTTATTTCCTGCTGCTGGATAACGTAAGGATCAGATCAATAATCAATTTATCCAAGTGCTTAACTTTACTAGCTTTTAAAGAACAGGCTGCTCATTAGAGCTGAGATGCTGTGTGATGGTGTATTTAAAAATATAATACTAGATATCTCTCAGTTCAGAATGTCCTCAGTTTGGAACTCTGCTTATGATCCAGTGTGTGTATAGGGCTTCTGAATGAGTAAGTTTCCCTGTTCTCTGTAGAAAGGGGAATAGCACAGAACTTACATTTTTGTGTACATGGAATTGCTGTCTCAAGTGGTTGGGGAAAACCACTCATCTTTATTTTGTAGACACTCCATGTACCTAACAGAGCCCCCATGGCTGCAATGAATCACTTATCTTTATTTCTATATAATATTTGGGGGGAAAGCAGCAATGGACAAAAAACCCAAACCTCTGGGCCAAATGTTCTCTAGAATGATATCTGTGAAAACAAATGATTATGACTGTCTTTTTAAAAACAGAAACCTTTCTCTTATTCTTGGATTATATGTTCTAAAGTGAAGTGTTTGATAAGGAGAGATAGCACTTAACACCAAATTAAGCTCATATTCCATCATTTGAAATTGCAGAAAGTAGGAGAAAAGAAAGTTGTGAACCATTAAAGAAATGAAAAAGAAGCCAGATCTGGAACAGTTATGAAACAGCAGCATTTATCAAAAGAACAGTCTGGTAGTGCATGACAAAAACTTCACAGTATACTGAGAAGAATTAGAAATACAAAGTAATAATAGTTGATTGTGGTCCCATCTGCAGATACTTAAATCCACAGATCAGGGCCACACTGATGCAAAACAGAGGGTTCTTCAAACTTGGGTTGCCCGCTGGGTTTGCAGAGAAATCTGAAAACCAAAAGGGATGTTACAAAAATACCTCAAAACAAAATAGAGAGCAGTTCACTGAGAAAGCACAGAGAACTGTTCTAAGCAGGCACATGAAGAGGAGGAGAAGGGTGGGAGAGGAAGAGAAACTGGGTGAGGGGCACTTGTTGCTGAGATGGTGAAGCTGTGAGCTGGGCAGCTGAGAGAGTCATCACCTCTGGTAATGGTGCAGTGGTGAAGTTACAGGGAGGGTGGACAGGCAGAAGGGAGAGTTGATGCCACCACCATGGTGGCAATGCTATGGGGTGGACAGAAGAATCTCCATCACTGGGAAAAGGGCAAGCAGCCAGAAGTATCAGTGCCACAATTGTCAGGCCTGCCATAGTTCTCTACCTCATTGCCACCAGGCCCACCACAGCTCTGTGACTCACTGCCACTGGGATGGGGGCAGCAATGGTAGGAGACAAGGAGATGGGCTAGCAGGGAAATCTTTGTCCTTTCCAGCAATGCCACCGGCCTCCCTGACCTCCAAAAGTAGCTGCCTCCACTCCCTGGCCTGGTGTGGCTCCCTGTCTCTATCACCTCTCCCCCCTAGCCTAGTATGGTTACCTGCGCCCCCATGGTTGCCACCAATTTCCCTACCTCTCACCGTGTCCACCTCACCCCTCAGATGCTGCAAGATCCTTGGGGGTCCCTGCTTGTAATTTATAATACTATGATAAACAATTGAATTGTTTTATGGAACAAAGCTAATTAGAAATGAAATTTATAAAAACAGTAGTAACATAGTAATGCATAAAAGAAGAAACTATATCAGTCAATTAGTAGAGTCAAGGGATTTTTTTTAAAATGCATTTCATTAATGAAATAAAAGTCAAACATTTTGTTCCAATTTTCTCTTTATACTTTAACACCCAGAGCATATTAAAGCAGCTTTTGGAAGTAAGCAGGTGACTCCTATACTATTTCTAAGATCTCAGAATCCTTCAAAGAAAATATGCCTAAGATACCTCTTTGTCATGAGCATGGGAAAGAGACAGTGTAAAAGAGAGAGATCTTTCATGCAACCATCATTGTCCTTCAACAGAATTTAGTTCCTCTTATCTTTGCACCCCATTTTAAAGCCACTCACTAAGAAATGAATCCACCTGATTTCATTGGAGTTTATTTTTTTTAGTAACTTGCCAGAATTAAAATGTGAGACTGATTAGGAAGAATATTGCCCACAACAGATAGCTCCTCCTTATAAAAAAAAAGAATGGGAAAAATCTAGACAGGATCTATGCTGTGGCTTCACAATTTATGACCTACCAAAATATATCAAACCCCTCACCAGATAATCCTGATGTTTTTTGCTCAAAGCTCAAAATGAATGTCCTGTTGTGCCTTCATAGTAGCCAGATCTGTAGGTTTTCCTGAAAAAAAAAATCCTTCATAAACTACAGGATAATGGGAATGTGAGAACAGCCAATCAAAGCATCACTTCATCATAGCACTAGATAAAAGTCACATGACTACCTAGAGATTAGGTCCCACCTCACCCAAATAAACACAACTCCTATTATCAGGGCAAGAGTAGAGCTCCTTCTTGATCATGGCACTAAAATTATGGAACTCCATTCCCACTGATATTCTCCTGTCCTCTTCTGTCACTCTCTTCCACCATCAGGTTAAGACTTCTATTTTGTCTTGTTTTGTCAATGATCTCTCCTTCCTGCATTATGTTTTAATTGCCATCTTTGTGATATATATATTAATTGGTTTTGCAATTTTCTTCTTCTTTTTTTAATTAGCAGCCTTGGCAGCCCTCATGCAGCAGAAAGAAGGGATATAAATTGTGTAAATGTATTCAGATATTTAAAACATTTATTAGCCAACTTTCTTTCATACAAAGCTCAAGGCAGTTTACAACATAGATAAAACACATAAAATAAAATACACTGAAGACATAAACACCAAAATTTAAAATAACAGCTTGGGACTGCTGATAAACATAAACGAATGTAGTCCTAAATAAAACTATCTATTGCCTCCTAAAGTTCAAAAATGAAGGGGCTGGGTGCACCTTTCTGGGAAGGTTGTTCCATAATTGTGGGTTGCCACTGAAAAATCCCTCTGTGACGGACAGGAGGCTGCCCTGCCCCTGTAAGGGGGAAAAAAAATACACAGCCACTGAGCTGAGCCTTTGGGAGTGTTATTCCAGCATCCATTCACCTTTCAGGAGAGGGATGGAATGTTGGAGAGAACCGCAGCAAGAGGAGTTGAGTTCTGCCTCAAGTCTACCTCAGGAAATGAGCAGACAGAGTGAAGGGTAGATCTGCTTGCTAGTGTGACAGAGTGGTTTATCTCTAGCTCTGAGAGAGAACAGAGTATCTGATTGTTAGGCCTGTCTCTGGCAATGAGCAGACCTTGTGCCATTTAGTCTAACTCTTGGGAAAGGGCACGCTGGTGTGGGTGGAATCCTGGGTGTGTGAGGATCCAGCCTAGTGGCTAGTCAGTAAAAGCAAGGTTATGCCAGTTTATGCCTGGAAATATTAAAGAAAATTCATTTATCTGAAGCTGTAACTAGTTTAATGTGCTTCAGCTAGGTTTCTCCTTTGTCTGCCTGGAGACCTTTGCTGCTGATCAGTTCTTTGAAAACAATCTCTCCTTATATATAAAAGAGTTTTTGTGTCCCTCTTGCCTCAGTGTTCCACATGCTCCCACAGGTCCCTGAACTGTTGCTTCCATGGTGTGCCAATCCAGTGGCTGCGTTGCTGCAGTCCCGCCCAACACAGAAGTGTCAGCCAGCATTTCTGCCTCAGTGTGGTGCAAGACAACGAACAGGAAGGACGCTCCACCCACCCAACATTGAGAAGGCTGAGGCTTCCCCCTGCCTCCTGGCCCTCCCGCTGAGGCAGGCAAGCCAGGAAGGGACTGGGGAGGCATTTAAAGCCCTCCCTGCCACTTCTCCTGCCCACCCACCAAAGTGGGTGAGCAGGAGAAGCCCCCCAGCATCCCTGCCCCCTCCTGGCCCACGTGCCAAGGCAGGCGAGCCAGGACAGGACCAGGAAGGCATTTAAGCCCTCCCACCACTTCTCCTACTTGCCTGCCAAAGTGGGTGAGCAGGAGAAGCCTCCCAGTGCCCCCCTCACCCATCCTGGCCTGCCTGCTAAGGCAGGTGAGCCAGGAAGGGACTAGGGAGGCATTTAAAGCCCTCCCTGTCACTTCTCCTGCCTGCCAGCTGAAGCGGACAAGCAGGAGAAGCCTTCCAGAACCCCCACCCCCTCCTGGCCCACCCACCAAGGCAGGTGAGCCAGGAAGGGACCGGGGAGGCACTTAAGCCCTCCCACCACTTCTCCTGCCTGCCTGCCAAAGCGGGCGAGCAGGAGAAGCCTCCTAGCACTCCCCCGCTCCTCCTGGCCTGCCCACTAAGGCAGGCGAGCCAGGAAGGGAACAGGGAGGCATTTAAAGCCCTCCCCACCAGTTCTCCTGCCCGCCTGCCAAAGTGGGCAAACAGAAGAGACCTCCCATTGCCCCCCACCCCTTCCTGGCCCACCTGCCAAGGCGGGAGAGCCAGGAAATGACTGGGGAAGCATGTAAAGTCCTCCCTGCTGCTTCTCCTGCCTGCCTGCTGAAGCGGGCAAGTAGGAGAAGCCTCCCAGCACCCCTGCCCCCTCCTGGCTCACCCTCCAAGGCAGGTGATCCAGGAAAGGACTGGGGAGGCATTTAAAGCCCTCCCTGCCACTTCTCCTGCCCACTTGCCAAAGTGGGCAACCAGGAGAAGCCTTCCAGCACCCCCCGGCACCTTCTGGCCTGCCTACCAAGGCAGGTGAGCCAGGAAAGGCCCGGGAGGGGAGGGCACCGTCGACGGCTGCAGGACCCCGCACTCACCTTGGCCTCCTTCCTAGAGCTCATTGCATTCCTTTCCGCAACGGGCCTTTCTCCTAGTTAGTAAATAAAGAAATAAATCTTCTGTGTTGTTAATATACAATTCCTGCCTCAGTGATCTCAGTATTCTATTTGTTCACCACAAAACTTACCTCACAGCAGTGAATCCAAAGCTTATACACTTGCTACCTTTAGAACACCTAGTAACTGAGGGGAAGGTTTATCGTTTAAAACAAACCTAGTTCCCCAAAAAATCATAGGGGGGCTGTGTAGATCCCCAGTTTGTTGAAAAGGTCTGACACACTCTCTCTTGTGTATCCACCAAATGTGATTCTTTGACTGATGGGACAGTCAAGAGGACTTCTTCCTGTCATCTTAATTCCCAGGCAGGAACAGGAGAAGACAGTCCTTCAAATACCCTGGTCCCAAGACATGTAGGGCTTTAAAGGTCAAAATCAACACCTTTAACTGGGCTCAGGAATGGATCGGTAGCCAGTGTAATGGCTATAATATTGAGATCCCCATCCAGCAGCCTAGCTGCAGCATTCTACACCAGCTGCAGCCTCCAAATACTCTTCAAGGGTATAGCCCATTGAAATAGTCCAGGTTTGATATAACTAAGACATGGATCACAGTGGCAAGATTTAACTGACCCAGGAATGGATGCAGTTCATGCACCAGCTGAAGCTGGGCAAAAGTACTCCTAACCATCAAAGCCACCTCATTTTCTAAGGTGAATGCTGTGTCGAGTAGCACTCCCAAGCTGTGAATCGGGCTTTTCAAGGGGAGTATAACCTCACTCAAGATAGGACAGATCTCAAATCCCAGGTCTACTTTTTTACTGACACAGTTAAACTGTGTTTTGTCAGGGTTAAGTTACAGCTTGTTCACCGTCATCTGGTCCATTATTGACTCCAAGTACTGGTTCATAATATCATCAACATTCTTGGAATTAGGTGGCAAAGGAAAGTAGAGCTGGGTATTACTCGCATATTAGTGCCTCAGCAGCCAAATACTCCTGATGACCTCTCCCAGAGACTTCACATAGATATTAAATCGTATGGGGGATATGATCTAACCCTGAAGATCTCCACAGGTCAATGGCTATGGGGCAGAGCAGGAATCCCCCAGCACCACCCTCTGATACTGCCTCTTCAAATAGGATTCAAATCACCCAGTCCCAGTGCTGAAAGAAATAACTGGGTCACATCCTCCCTGTGTAGTTCTTAGGAGTCAACAACCAAGGTGACCAAGCAGTCTCTGCTCCAAATCCTGGCCTGAACCCTGATTGCAATGGACCCAGAAAATCATTCTCTTTCAAGAGTCCCTGGAGCTGAGAAGCAACCACCTGCTCAAGCACCTTGTCCAACAGTGGAAGACTGAAGACTGCCTGGGAGGTCTCCATTATAGTAGGACTTAGGGAGGGTGACTCCCCCCCCATCTGTCTAATCACTGTCTCAGTGATCACAGGTGGTACAACTCCTGTCCTCAAGGAAGCATTTACCACTCCCCTTACCCTCTCAGCCACCCCGCCCTGTAGCTTTTATCAGCCAGAAAGGGCAAGGGTCAAGAGCCACAGGTGATAGTTTCCACCTCTCCAAGGATATTGTCCATGTCTTCAGACTTCACTAGCTGAAAGGTATCCATGTAAATCAGAAAAACAGGTGCCAGAAGTATGTCATCTGAACATGCATCCATGCCAGCATCTAACCCAGAGCAGATCTGGACGATTTTATCTGCAAAGTAAATAGCAAGTTCATCACAGTGGGCTGTCATGTGGTCAGCATCCAATTTCCTGGTGCTATGATGTAAAAGTCTGAGGACTATATGAAACAGCTCAGCTGAATGATTACATGAAAACACAATAGTGGTGGAGAAATACTGCCTTTTTTGCACTCAGCATTGCCACAGAACAGACTCTAATATGCACTCTATGCCATGTTTGATCAGCCTCGCTTTGACTTTTCCACCAGCAGCACTCTAGCTGTCATTCCCCTCATTTCATTGCCATCAGTTCCCTGGTAAACCAGAGAGACTACTTGGCCCGGTCTGTGGGGAGAGGGCACTTAAGGGTGATTTTGTCAACAGCCTGGGCCATTTCCCTATTCCAACTCAACAGAATTGTCAGCAGCTAAGGAGGGAAAATACATAAGTGTCAATAGGAAAACATCAGGATTCAACAGCCGCCTGGGACAGACAAATAAACAAAGACACTAGGAATGTGAAGTTGGATATTGCCAACCCTAAAAGTTGCCCAATTTATCCATCATCAGATTGGGTAGGCTATATCTGGGGCAGTCAAAGGCTTATCAGGAATTTAACTGTGCCCGTCTGCCTGCATCCCATCCCAAGAAACAGTATTTCTCCCAGCCAAGCTTAGTCCTGGGATTGTTCAGGAAAGCTGCCTTGGCCAATTTCAGTCTTTCTTGGAGAGGGGAGAAATTTTAAATGGCAGCCATCAGTTATGTTCACCATTTTGTGCCACATGTGTGTTTGCTGTGTTGTTCCTTGTGTTCTGGGAGGACTGCAGTGGATTCATTTCTTGGCAGACTGGTTTGATTAATTTCATTTATTAATACGTTACATCTAGCTAGCATTTTCTTCATTCTTTCCCCCGCATGGTGGATAGTAAGGACAGGCTGACATTTGATCACTGGTGTGGGTAGTTTGGGAGACGTATGATTTTCATCATTGTTTGGGGTTCTTGTGTAGATTAATCTCTGGTTTGTTTTGATCTTCTGCCTTTCCTTTTGAGGAGTTTGTTTCTTGTATTTTATTTTGTGTGTGTGTGCATATTATTGAGCCCCCAAAGTCCAGAAAAGCATCATTCATGCTGTTTGCATAGCTGCCCCTCCACGGCTTGGCAGAAGAATGAAGCGTTTCTGCAGCATGTGCCTCGGCAAATGAGACTGCACCATCCATCCTCCCCACCCCCAACAAACCAAATGCAATGCAATGTGAGCTTGCCTCACCTAAAAAGCTGCTATTTCTGCAATGTGATTGGTCGAGTGGGTGGGCACCTCACTAGACAGTCATTCTGGAAGGAGCTTTCTGCTAACAGCAACCATGTGACTAATAGTTACAAAGGGGTTTTTTGGGGGAGGGGAGCAAAACATGCTGTTCCAGAAAATCAGCAGCCTTTTTTTTTTTTTTTTTTTTTTTGCCTTTTCCCATTATAAGAGAGGATGACTGGCTGGGCACCTTATTCAAGGGGCTGTAAAATCAGACCCCATTGTTCAATTCATTTTTACCTCCTGGAGTCTTTAGATGAAAGAGCAGACTAGGATCCCTTGTAATTTGATGACATTTAGTGAAAAAGTCCACTCAAGAAAATCTGCCATTTTCCATGGATGCAAAACAATGGGCAGACATCTGCTCTGATTGTAATGGAAATGGAAATGGAACTTCATGATATGACAACATTTCTGAGAATTCTTAAAACCGATCTACCTCCCCTTTCTCAAAGGACAATATGGAATTACAACAGTATTTTTTCAATGCACACTTGTTAAGAATATTCATGTGCCAGTTGATCCAGATCCAGACAGTTTACCTACCTTTGCAATTACGTTAGTTATTACCAAGTCTGGCAATAGTAAAGGACACAGGAAGAATCTTCATGACTGTAAGTAATTAAGTGTGAAGTGTTAACATTTTGCACAGTTGAAGAATGTGGCAAACAGTATATTGGGAAGGCTCAGTAGTGAATGGGTCAAACTGGAGAGGCTTTGAGGAAGGAATAAGACTATGTACAATCTTTTTTGCAGCACTGAATATATATGATCTGTTCAGAAAAACAAACAAACAGTTTCTTCAACATTCAACTTTGATGATCATAACTGGCAAACAAAACCATGAGCAGAACCTGTGGATTAGTGATCACTAAGGTCAGCACATACAGGCTAGTCTGGGTAACAGGTAGCCGATACTATTGCACAAGTTGCATTTCTTCTTTTCTGTCTGCAACTGTTTATATCAGCCTTGCACAATACCAGAATGTTTGCTGTCCATCAGCCATTTGTAGCAGAGCACCGTCAATATCCTTTTTTGCTGCCCATCAAGCCTACAAAATGAAAATGGGTCTCAAGAACTTAACATGCCTCAACATGTGTTTGGTATGCTGAATTCAGCAGAATGGGATATTTTAAAAGCACTTAGAATATGTTTGCAATCATGTTGCTGTTTGTTCACTTTGCCGGCATGTAATTATATGTATGACTCTACAGCCCACTGATAGTCAGAATGTTTGGACAAAGCACGTATTGATCCATTTATTTACATATTATCCCAAGTAATTACAAAGCCACAACAGGAAGAATTTAGCCTTAGGTTACTGACCTAATTTGACTGTGTGATCCCCAAAAGTTTTATTTGAATCTCTTAATTGTAAAACTGATTGCTTGTACAAGCCACCTGGTGAGTGAATTTGCTTTGGAAAAACACAAAAACAAACAGAACCCCATGAGTCTGAGGCAACATTCAGTTGATTGTCTTTCACAGAAGTCATAAAGAGATTGAAGAATAATTAGAGGAGCAGTAAATAAGAATGAGGACAAATAGGTCAAAAATGAAACTTTAACAAAAAAATCTCTATTACTTGTCAAGACAAGTGGAGAAAACTATATATAGCAAAGGGAAAAGGTATAATCCTGACATCACATTTGGTTCTAATTAGTATTCCTGGAATATGCATTTCTCAAATCTGTATTAAGCATTTGAATTATCATTGACTTAAATGGGAATGGTTTGCAAAGCAATGTTCATGGAAGAGCGGCCAGCACGAACGTTCCATGACCTTTGGTGCTGATCATAGCAGTTTGTGGTGGCTTGTCAATGGATGCATTTACAAACAGACTCCACACAATTAAACTGTTTACAAAACTCCAATTCAACAGGGAGTGTGGGAAACAGGGGATCTTGGAAACACCAGCAGGAACCCTTGAAAGCTTAACAGGCACTGCTGGCTGCCAATAACAGAGTTCCCATTATGCTCTGTGGAATCAGAAAGCAATTTAAATGCTAAGTTCAGCTTATTTATTTATTTATTTCATTAGATTTTTACTCCACCCTCCCAGCAAAGCTGGCTCAGAGCAGTTTAGAACAATATAAAACAATTCAATAAATACAATAAGTAATAAAACCTCAACATGAATTTAAAACCATAAACATACAACATAATATAGTACTAGCATTAGTTCCTCAAAGCTCGGTCAGCTTCTTGATCTACTACAAATGTCCCAGGTACTCAGGTCTGCTACAGATGTCCCAGGCACATGGGTCAGGCTATACTTAAGGGCCCAGAAAGTCAGGCTTGCACCCCGAGGGCTGTCAGATTCAGTGGTGGTGATGGTAACAGTAGTGGTGGTGGCAGCTCCAAAGGCCTGGCGGAAGAGCTCCATTTTACAGGCCTTGCAGAACTGTAACAGGTCCTGCAGGGCCCTGATCTCCTCCGGAAGCTCATTCCACCAGAGTGGAGCCACCACTGAAAAAGTCCTAGCCCTCGTTGAAGCAAGTCTGGCCTCCTTGATGTTCAGGAGGACCAGCCGATTCTGGGTCCCCAATTGCAGTGCTCTCTGGGGAATGTATGGGGAAAGGCAGTCCCTCAGGTATGCAGGTCCCTGGCCATAAAGGGCTTTAAAGGTCATAACCAGTATCTTGAACCAAATCCGGTATGTGATAGGCAGCCAGTACAGTTCTTTTAGGGTGGGCTGGATGTGTTCCCTCACAGAACGACACAACAACAGCCTCGCCATTGGGTCCTGCACTAGCTGTAGCATCCAGATTTGGACCAAGGGCAGCCCCATGTAGAGGGCATTACAGTAATCCAATCTTGAGGTGACCATAGCGTGGATCACTGTTGCCAAGTCATTGTTTTTGAGGAAGGGAACCAACTGCCTAATCAGCCTAAGATGGTAGGGGTGTGCAGTTTATTTATGTGGTATTTTTCAGTTCAGGTCTATTGGCCCTAAAAAAAAAAAAAAGGCCTTTCTGAAAAAATCCTGGATCCCACTACTAGTATAGTGTCTAGGCCCTCCATGTGGCCTAAAAAAAAAAAAAAAAAGTAGGCCTTTCTGAAAAAATCCTGGATCCCAGTACCAGTATCATGTCTGGATCTGGGATATTGAAGAAACCCTGAATTTTTCAGGCCCAATACACACAAGAAGAAAAATACTGGATTAAAAAAAAAGCCAAGCCCAATCCTAGGGCTGGCTTGGCTTCTCCTGCAGTGCAATTTAAACCATGCTGCAGTAGAAACTGGCTCCAGGATTTGCCTATGGCTCGGAGGTCTCTTCAGGAGAGCAATGCTGCCTTTTATCTGGGTGTCAGTCTATACAGGCCAGTTTATACTCCCCTTTATTGGAGAGAGGATTAAACCTGTTAGTGATACCCACCTGCAACCTCTTTGCCAAGGCCCTGACCCATGGGAGAACAGCCAGCTCCAGTGCGGACCCCAGGGCTCAGTCCAACTCTTGAATTGGAGTGATGACTTGCCCCAGGATGGTCATAAGGGTGCACAACATATCAGTGGTCTCCTGGAAGAGCTTGAGGACATTTAGGAGAGGATCAGCCAGTCTTTGGAGCTGATGCTGAGTTCTTCTTCCCTGTGCAGGATTGTCATGAAGGAAATGACATTCTGTGTGGCACTTTTCTACTCCCCCAAACATGCAATCATGGCATAGGTGGAGTTCCTTATCCCCCTCCCCCTCTCCCTCATGCAGCAGACAGGCGGACTTGATGCTTTGCCAGAAGTGGGCATCCAGGCACCAGCAGGTCTTGAGTAAGGATAGCATCTTGTGGGAGGCAGCATCCCAGGTAGCCTTGACAGTGCTCCCCAATCCCATGTAATGCTTTATCACCAGCTGAAGCATGTGCACCAGGCAGACAATGCTGCTGAGGAGCACACACTTCACCTCTGCCGGCATGTTGGCACTGCCGTTCATGACCATGTAGCCATGGACAACGTTGCCACCATCTACTACTCCCTCAGGCTTCTCTGTATCATATGGCAGTGATGTTTTGTGCCCTGTATTCTGCATCCATCCCCTGCATATGGAGCACCACCACTTTGTAGCCTGGTGGCAGGACATTCCCCTCCTGGGGCCTGGGCCGTACCCCGACAGTCCTACTGGCTGCTTCAGAGGGCTGCTATTAAGTACATTGTTCTGCCTTGTGCTCTGGAGACCTGAGCCTTGACCAGTGCCACTGTGGCCAGTGAAAGGCTACATCCTCCATGAGGGAGAAGGGTTGGCCATCCATAGCAATCATCTCAATGAAGATGAGGCAAGTGACTGCTTCCTGGGCCCTCCATGTGGCCCTTTTGACCTCTTGGATGGTGGCCTTCCTTGATGTCCTACCCATGGCAGCCTGAGTGCAGGGAGCCTTTCTTGGAGGGGCATCCTGCTCCCCCACCACTTCTCCCAGCTGAGAAGGAGTGGGCCTATTCTTCCTTCTGCTAGTTACCATACTTTCCTCCATCAGGGTGCATCCTTTGCAGCTGCCTGTGGAGGGCAGAGGAGGTCAACCACTGGAGTAGGTTTGTGCACCTTGAGACATGGATGTAGTACACCTGGCAGTCTTCCACACATGGGTCACTGGGGAGAGTGCGGAAATGTTTCCAAATTGTAGCCCAAGGATTGGAGAAGGTGGGAGGCACAGCTGCTTTCTGGTGCTGGGCTGGGAGGGGCCACGAAAGGGTGTACTCAAGGTGGAAGGAGCAACATGGAGTTGGGATTGGGAAGTAAGGATGCTTCCCCCCACACTCTAAATCACTGCTGTCAGAGTTTTCCTCTCCAGAGAGCGTTAGCAATTACTGGTGTATCTGGACAGTGCTGCTAACAACTCTTTTGCCTCTGCAGGGAGCCCCAGAGCCAGGAACAGATCAAGGGAAGGAGGTTCCAAGACCTTTGGTGATGCCCTACTGGGACTGGGCTACAGTGGGTTGGCAGGGATTTAGCTTTGTTTCTGCTGGGTTTCTATCCTCTATCCACTCCCTATACTTCCTTTCTTGGGTCAACTCTCTGAACTTGGGTGTGTTTGCTGGGCGAGTGCTCAGTGTGCAACCCAGCCTGGGGTTTTGCTTTGCTTCTGCTGCACGTTTCTACCCCCACCCCACCCTCCCCTCCTTTTTTTAATCCAGGGCTTTGGGGCTTTGGGGGTCAGGGCACTGCTTCCACACAGGCTCTCTGCTCGCACCGGGCATTGAGGCATACCTGGTGGGCACTTCAGCTGAGGGCTCATATTATATACCCCCACACTCCCCAGCCCTCCTTTTTATATTTTGGTTCTCTGCTGAGGGTGTTGGGTGTTTATGGGTCAGGGCTCTGGTTTCAGTCAGCCCTTCCACTCATGCCAGGCAGTGGGGAGCAGCTGGTGGGTGACTCAGCTGAAGGCTTACATTTATGCACTCCCCACACCCTACCTCTCCTTTTTGATATTCTGACTCTCTGCACGGGGCTTTGGGTATCTGTGAGTTCAGTGCCCTGAGGGTGAGAGTGGATGGAAATCATGGGGGGGGGGAGAAGCCCTCATCCCCCCATGTACCAGAGGGCCCTGACCCTGGGCACCGACCACAGGCGCCTGCTGGAGGATGTCCCCAGAACATCATCATCATGGGTCTTGGGGCCTCCTTTCTCTGCTTGGTCCATGAGGCCCTCACAGGACATGAAAGAAGAGTTTTTGGCAGTTGACAAACAGTGTCAATTGACGACAATGTTTAGAAGGGGGGACTCCAATAATAGTGATTCAGAGGGTGGTGATGCTGAAGCATCTGCCCCTTCCACATCCCAACTCCTTGATGCTTCTGCTGCCATCATTAGTAGGCACCCCTCTGGAACTTCCCAGCCCAGCACCAGAAAGCAGCTGTGCCTCCCACCTGCTCCAACCATGGTCGTGGGATGACATTTCCACTCCACTGTATGGAAACACTTCTGCACCATCCCCAGTGAGCCCTGTGTGGCAGAGTGCCAGCTGTGCTGTGCCCATATCCAGAGGGGCAGGGACATTCAACACCTGTCCTCCAGGATTCTCCAGAGGCACTTGCAGAGGATGCAATCCAGTGTGTCAGCACCAGATAAAGGCCCACTCCCTCTGTGCAGTGAGAAGTGATGTGAGGCTCCACAGAGAAAGGCTGTAGGCATCATTGTTGGGACACTAAGGCAGGCCAAGCTCCAAGAGGTCATGCCCCCAGGGATGCCAGGACTGCCAGGCAGAAGGGGGAGGACTGAGGAAGCAGTCACTTGTCTAATCGGCAAGATGATTGCCATGGATGGCCAACCTTTCTCCCTCATAGAGGACATAGTTTTTGCTGGCTGCTGCACCACCTGGCTCCTTGGTACACTGTCTCTATGAGGAGGACATTGAGTCATCGAGACTTGCCTACTCCACGGTGGTGCTGGTCAGGGCCAAGCTCTCCAGAGTACAATGCCAAACCATCCACTTCATGATGGACCTCTGGAGCAGGTGGAAGGACAGCTACCTCTCCCTCTCTGCTTATTGGTGGAAACTGGAGAACCTCTCTGTCCTGACTGTCAGGCCCAGGCACCAGGAGGGGACAGTCCTGCCACTGGGCTACAAGGTGATTCTGTTTCATGTGCAGCAGATTGATGCAGCCCATATGGCAGCAAACATCTCTGCCATGATTCAGAGTAGCCTGAGGGAGTGGTTGGGCAGCACCAACATAATCTGCAGCTACATGGTCATGGACGCCAGCACCAACATACTGGCAGTGGTGAGGACTATATGCCTCAAAGGCTTTGTCTGCCTGGTGCATATACTCCACCTGGTGGTGAGGGATACTTGGGAGTACTGTCAAGCCCACCTGGGATGCTGCCACCCTAGAGCTTAGGTTGTTGCTTGAGAACTGCTGGTGCCTGGCCACCCACTTCTTCTGCAGCATCTAGTCTGCTCATCTGCTGTATGAGAGGCAGGGGTAGGGGAAGGAGCCCGAACACTAGCTCATCCAGGATGTGGCCACCTGCTAGAACTCCACCGATGCCATGATTGCACATTTGGTGGAGCAGAAGAGTGTGGTTTGGGATGTCATCTCCTCCATGACCATCCTGCATGGGAAAGAGGAGCTCAACATCTGCTCCAATGACTGGCTGACCCTCTCCTAAATGGTGTGTGTCCTGAAGCTGTTCCAGGACACCACCAACATGTTCTGCACCCATATGGCCAGCCTGAGGCAAGTCATCCCCCGATTCGAGGGCTGGACTGGGAGCTGGCCTCCACACTGTTCTCCTGAGGATCAGGTTGCAGGTGGGCATCACCACCAGGTTGCATCCTCTCTGCAATGAGATGGAATACAAGCTGGCCTGAATTTGTGACCCCTGGATCAAGGGCAGCATTGCTCTTCATAATGCAGACCTCATGGAGTGGAAGTGTGAGCTCTGCAGAGAGGTGCGAAGGTTTTAGGGCAGTAAGTGTGGCCAGAGTGAACAGTGGGCTGAAGAAGCTGGGGGTGAGGAAAAGGAGAAGGAGAAGGGTGTTCACCCCTCTAAGAGATAGGTGAAGGAGAAGCCCCGCTACTGGCTGTCAGTGGTGAAGTGGGAGGTAAGGAGCAGTGCCAAGGGTGCAGGTATGCTATAGTGGAGACCAATCATTCTGAGGCATTCGATGGGGGTCACAGATCTGAGTCACCAGAGAGTCCTTTGGCTACAAGCCAGAGCCTGGGAGAGGGGCTATAAAGTACGGAGACTGAAGCATAGCGTAGTGATTTCAGCTCATACTTTACTTCGGAATTAGGAAAACTTGAGATACAGTAGCCAGCCAGAGGCCACTTTAAATACAAGTACAAACCACACCCAACAACAACAACACACACACACCTGTGATAGGATTATATACAAAGTTACTGCAGCCATAGGTTCCCTTGAGGATCCAGGCGAGCCAATAGGCTGGTTCGAGGATCCTCTCCTTCTATTGTCTAGGGATGCAAAACTAGGCTAGTCTGCCTGGCCACGTGGAAAGATGACTGCATGTGTGGTCGCCATTAGTACACAACAGGGGCACAACATAATGCATCCAGGAGTCTGTGGTCCTCCCTTCATCCAAGTGTTCCAGGTCCATCCCCTTTCACTGGCACTGCTGGCAAGGTGATTCCGGGGCATGGCCAATCCTTCTGGGGTGTTAGCTGGAGGCCAAAAGTGATCGTGTCCTTATACTGGCTGCAAATCAGAGCCTGGGTGGGGGCATGCCATAGGGCATTTGGTAGTTGGGTGAGTCCTCCCTTTGTTTCAGGGCTCCAGGGCAGCCCTTTCACTTGTACCACTGGCAAAGTGATTACAGGGCATGACCAAATTTTCAAGGAACCAATCACCATGTCTTCCTTTTCATAGCACCATTTGTTCCCTGGATAGTTCAGTTGGCCCACAGTCAAGACAATAGCTGTGTATGGCTAATCCATCCTTTTCTGATTTTGGTCCACTCTTTCCTGTTGGGTGTTGGATGGTCTCTGGTCTTTGAGCCAGTCTCTTACTCAGCCCACTGGCAAGATGATGGCTGTGCATGACCAACACACCCCAGCCCTCTTTTCTAATCGTCTGTCTGCTGGTAGACATTAGGTGTTGGGCAGAGCCAGCCTCTCACTCAGCCCACTGGCAAGGTGATTGCTGTGCATGACCAAGGCTTTTCCTAAGGCTTTGTTCTGGAGTTCAGGTGGTCCTCCCTTTCTCTCTCTGTTCTCTCAGGGCCCTGAGCCACCTCCTCATCTTCCTTCCATTTTCAATGCTGTTGAGTCTGGGTGTGTCATCGCCCAGAGCCACCTCCATTGTTATGGGTGACTCCTGGTCCCGGAGGGAGGGGGGATTGGCCGTACCCTGCAATCATCTTGTCTGTGGACAGTGAATAGGACCCAGGGACATGACCACCCAAAACAGTACGAGTGGCTCCTGGGCCCAGGCAGGGGAGGAAGGGTGTTGGCACGTTATTGCTAGCTTCTGCATTTGGGGGCCCTTCTGTATAGGTGTCCAAAAGGGCCTACCCTTTGTTCCAGGATTCCAGTGCTATACCCTTTTACTGGCACTGCTGGCAGGTGATTGCAGGGTATGGCTGACACTTTTCCCAAGGCAACTTGTCTGGTCTTCCATCTTGTGGCAGAGTTTGTTCCAGGGCTCCAGAGCCATCCCTTTTCACTTACTCCACTGGCAAGATGATTGTGGCATGTGTTCAGCCCTTCTAGTGTGTCTGATGTGGGTCGCTAATCTGCATGGCCACGTCCAGTACCTCACCTAGTCCCCTGAGGAATTGGAGTCATGTCCTACTCAGAATTCCCATCCTGTTTTCATATACTGGCTACAAGCCACAGCCTGGAGGGGGTTGTAATTTTTGTATGCCTAGTACTATTGCATTTTTATTAGATCTCTCATGCTGTTTGATTACAGTGTTCTATACCATGTAATCAATTTTGAGTCTCAAGTAGAAAATTGGTAAATAACTAATAAAGTATAAATACTAAATAAATAATGATGAGATGACCACCACTGTACTCATTTGCCCCCCCCTCCAAGTTTTTTTCTGACCATGGGCCTGGTGTAGCTTGTTCTTTTAAACTTGCATCTGCCATTTCCTCCAAAAACATGTTCCTTGGGCATCTTCTTTGAGGGGCTGTAACTCAGAGTTCACCAAGTCCAATCCACAAATTTCTTGGAGGCCGTATAGGGGAGCATCCCAGGGATATCTGCTGTGAGTCTGATGCCTCTAGCTTGCATGAGGTCCATTCTATACACTCCTGAAGCTGCACCTGATGTTTCCCCAACAGCACTTTCCTAGGAGTATTTCTTTGAGGACGCTGTAACTTGAACCTGGTGAGTCCAATCCTCACCAAACTTGGAGGGCAGATAGAGGAGAGTCAGCTGGAGATCCCCTGTGATCTTGGAGTCTCTAGCCTGCCAGGGGGCATTCTGCCACATCACAAAGTTAGCAAATTGGTTTAGTTTGTATGAGGCCATTTTACTTTGGTTCATGGTTTGGTTTATGGGTTAGCCATGAACCACGAACTGAACCAAACAACATTTTCCCAGTTCATGCTCCTAGTATACACCCTTTTGCCAGAGTCAAGCCCCTGATTGTGGTCTAGGTGCAAAGTATAGTCAAAAGAAAGTGAAACCATTTTCCATACTAATAGAAGCCAACTTGTGAATGAATGGATCTGCTTTCTGTTTCAGTTGAATATTTAATATATTCCTCCTGTGCATTTATGATAAAGGGTGCTTATTTATCACTAGTATACAAATGATTCCAGGTTGGTGATGATTCCTAAGTCTGTCATCTAATAAAGAATGATCAGAGATGAACTGAAAGCAGCTGACCAGTAAATTGGACTCATATGCCGGATGGGGATGAATTTGTGATGAATGGAACTATTGTCAATGTCTGTTTATTAAAACAGGTTTTTATAGACAGCATGCCAATCATCCCAAATATGGTTGAAAATAGCAGTTGGATTGGCATATTAATGATCACAGGAGACTGATGTAAATGTCATGAACTATTGAGGAAGAATAAACTGAGGACTAATACTTCTCCTCATCTGTTCCCAGTATGCACAGATAAAAATTTTATCACACCAAACAGCATGGTAGTTTGCATGAATTATTAAATCATATGCATACAAAAGGGTTAGTAATTAAACAGGAAAACTTGTTGAGGATTATCATAACTGACAATGAGTAGAGCTTGCAAAGTCCAACTATAAGTCAAGAGACCAACGTGTATGACTGCTTTTAATTTGTATGACAATTTGTGAGTTATTAATTTATAACACTTTCAGATATTGCCATAGGGGAGTTGAATGTGCAATTGGTCTTTCAGTGTGCAGATGTCAAGCAGGCACAATAAATGGTGATGATATGTTGTTATTTATGCACATGGTTTTTCACTTTCAAAAGAGAAGCAACTTCACCTCAACCAGGTGTCTTGCTTTTGCTCAAAGATGCAGCTTAAAACGATTGCGTCATCTGTTCATGTGCATACTAATGTTTGAGTTTTCCTGATATGATGCCTGTGTCAATCTGGTGGCAGAATGATGCACACAGAACTCCAAAAGGATTATTATTTCATCACTGCAAAGAACTGTTTAATCCAAAGGTGCAGTGCTCAGACTGTAAAGCCTATGACATTTAGAATAATGTTGGAGGCCCTCATTCAGCCAGTTATTTACACAGGCTCTTAAAATGTGCCAATGTGTACAGAGTGCAAGCTGTGTGTCTGACCATTTCTTCAGGAGAAAAACCTGGAGAAAAGGAACAGGATGCCCACAAACATTGGATGGTGCTAAAAGCGTTTCCTGCCTCCTTACAATGCTGTTGAACTAAGGCAAAGAATCAAAGTGCAATCCTGAAGAATGCTAAAGCTTCGTTGTAATCATATCTGACACCGTCATATATTCACAAAGTGTCATCAAATCACACTTCTACATTTTTTTACTAACTCAAGAGGGCTGCAAAATTGTAAAATACAGGAAAATGTTTAAACGTTAACTCAATATTTTCTCTTTTATTCATTCTTCAACCACTCCCCCCACTATCTCTGCCCCATGGTACATTTTCTGCATGAACCCACAACCACCCCCAGAAAAAAAATATTCATTTTGGGATTCCCTCCTCTCACCAACCACATACAACCCAAACATCATATAAAAACCAATCAAGCAACTTGTCTGTCGTTTGGAAGTGCCAGATGTAACCAGAACTCCCAACATTTTGTCCTGGTGGCTGTGATGGATAGGAGGCTGCCCTGCCCCTGAACGGGAAAACAGCCCCTCAGATGATTCAAAGGTCGAATCTGTGCTTGACAGCGTCACAGCAGTTTAAATCTATTGTATTTTTCATATTTTTCTGTAAGCTACTTTGTGCATTTTATATGAAAAGCAGGGTTGAATTTCCTAAAGTAAGTACATAAATAAAAGTGCATGCTTTGCGTTTTTTGTCTGGATGTTGCCTCCCATTTCTGTCATTCCATCTTTTTTTCTCTTAGAGCCCTCTTTCTGCATCGCCAAAGCTCACTCAACACTTTGCTCTTTTCCCCCTTTCCTGCAGTTTCTCTTTGACACTTTCCCCTCTACTTACCTCTACTTCTCCTGGTTATATTCAGTGGCAACAACACACAAGGCTTTCTCTCTCTTGGTAATTCACACACTGAGGAAATTTTAGATGCAAGTAGGCTATCTGGTTGTATCAAAGTAGAAAAGGTGGCATCTCCACCACACTATTTTTAATCTATGGAGAAGAAGCAGCAAGAGGAACCAGGCCTTCCCATTCTCATTTCTGATGGAATTTGGCAGGTGTTCAGTATTCAGCAGAAAAAGTCACAAACACTGGCCGAGGACAGACTGGCAATTTGCCCCGGTAGCCAGTCGCGGCAAAAAACCCCCGGAGTAAACGATACCGGGTTTTCCCGTCCACACAGCGGGGGCCTCTGCCGGAAGATACGGGACGGAGGCGCGCAGGAGCGTTCAGACTGCCGCACCAGAGGCGTGCTATATTTGCCGTTTCCCCATTAATTCGGCTGTGGGTGTATGTGCGCATAAGTGCATTTTGCCGATTTTTTTTTTTTGCCCTGCAACGCCGGCACCGCATTGGGCGGTGGAGCGGGGTGCGGCCAATCACACCGCTGCTGCCTCATGCCCAACGCGGGTTGCTCCCGGCTTTTCGGCTGCGCGTTCAGACTCCCCGGAAGCGGAGAAACGCGCAACAAACGCAGGCTTTCAAGATTTGCACCGGCTTTTATCAGGTGTTTTTTTAATCCAGCAGTGAAGCGCGAGAGCACCGGTAGGCTACGGGTGGGGGCCGCCAGGCAGATGTGCCTGTGTGAACATTCCATTTAATCCGATATTGAGTCGTTGTCAGCCTGGGTCCCATCCCGCGGCAAATTGCCAGTCTGTCCTCGGCCACTTTATGTGTGGAATGTCCAATCAAAGTGTGGGTTTTTTGTTATGCAATCTATCAAAGACTTTTTAAATTTCTAATCCAATTATGAATTTAGTATTGCATTTCAGAAACTACTTTTCAGTTAATGGATTGTTATTTGAAATTAAGTAAATTAGGGATAATTCAGACATTGGGGACACTAGTAGATTTGCTTCCTTGTGATGGGGTTCCAATTAGCAGCTGCAATGTTTGAAAGCTACTTGCCATGTGGGTTGACCTAATGTCATAGAAACTCTCCCATACAGTTTTTACTTTTAGACATGACTTCCATTTAAGTATTAAGTGACTTCTGAAAATGTTCCATTACATTAACTTTTTTGTGGGAAACCACAAGAGGATTCTCCATGCAAACTTCTCCTTGACCCTCATCAGCAATCTTTTGAAAGTCACATAGAAAACTGAACAAGTGGCATTATGCTATGCTGGGACATAGTAGTTTAATTTATCACAACCCACAAATTGCTGTTCATTGTTTCTGTTGTGGAATTGTTGTGGAATTGATTTATTTGTGGGATTTGTATGCCACTTGTGCTCCCAAAAAGACGCACAGAAAAGTACCAAAATACTTTATCATTTAGAGTCAAATGATACAATGCACACAAATAGAACAACACACCCTGGGCTGGCAACACAGGGCCCAGGCTGCATGACAAGGGTTGGGAATTGTTCAACTTGCACTTGTGGCCCCACCCAGACCTTTAATACCAGTAAGCAGAGGAGAACAGATTTATCCCACATGCCACTCAGCTGCCCCTAGCAAGATCTTTATCACAGGTGGATGCTGAGAGAGATACCAAATGAGCAGAATGATTAAGAACCTGAAACAAGCTCTGATGCTGGGTTTATGTGAAGGAAAAGTGGGCAACAGGTCATATTCTTCCCTCTGGTGTAACAGCAGTGATTCTCTCTCTGCCTTGTGGAGCTCCACGATTAGCAGCAGTGTCAAGAACCACCATGGGCTCCCGGTCACAGATCCCACACCCCTCCCCCCATGATCCTGATCCAAACCATGTGTCCAATTTTGTAATTTTATATTTGTGTACAAATACATATATGTGCCAATCTAGGACACAAGTCTTACATCTGATGAAGTGGGCTGTAGTTAAAAAACCCTTGATATGGCAATAAATATTTAGTAAGTAAATCAGTAAGAAATGAAATCTATTTAAGTTTACATTTGCATTTTAGATAGCACAAAAGCAGAGGCAAATTGATTATGCAGTGGTGTTGGGTAAGACATACTGGGATCACTGGGATTGATTTTGATTACATATTTTCTAAAAATCCATCCATAGTAGCAAAGTAGTATTTAGAAAGGAATATTAGCTCTACCAATATGACAGCAACAGCCCATTACCTGAGTAGTGTTTAAAAGGTAATTAAATCTAATTAAGGGGGGATGTACCCAAATTGGACCCTGAGAGGAGGAGTTAGCTCTTAAAGAGGTTCCAGAAAGGGTTAACACAAGATCTTGTAGTCTATCTATACCAGGGTGGATCTCAGTAATGATACCCCAAAATAAAATTATGAAGAAAGTGATGGTAAATACACACAAATAACTTTATTGTATATATAATTTTTTAAAAATCAAAATATAAAGAACCTACTATAAGCATCTGAGAACTGATTCCCCAAGTTCTCACACACACATAAAACAAAATGAGGTGAGGATGAGAGGAAGAGTCAAAGATATGGAGGGAAGGAAGTCCAGAAGGGTGATATTACTTAGTTCAAGGTGTGGGAGAGGCTTGAGAATCACAGGGAGTCCACACAGCAGAAGTCCAAGGCAGCAGAGCATTGAGGAGAGAAGAGGAGACTGCAAAGTGGTTGCAGGGGTATCCAGGTTTTGGGAGGATAGGACAGACTTTCCACCAATTTGGTGGTGTTGATGGTTTGTTTGTGTGTGCTGTTTTCAAGCCTTTGGTATTGCTATTATGATGATAAAGGGAGCTAAGCCCTCCTGTATAACACAGGGAGAAACTCAACTAGCCCAACAACCCCTTTCTGTTTCCAAAGAGAGGGAGGGTGGGAGATCACAAACTTTTTGATACCAAGCTAACAGAAGTAGAGAATGTCAAATTGGGTGGTAGCTCATGGCTACCTGAATAATGAATTAAATTGCATTAGTTTAGTATTGTCTGAGTTTATGTTCCTGATTTCTGCTGGCATGAAATAAATCTCTATAGAAGACAACATATCAGTCAATTTTTTTTAAAAAAAGATCTAAAGATCTGTATACCTACAGACAATCTAGGGTAGTGCCGTGTGAATTCAGTTTTAACAGAACCAGTCTACAACTTTTGTCCATACAATACAATGTATAATGAAAACAGCACTGGTGTATTTTGTTAGCCTGATTGCATGTAATTATCAATAATAATGAGGGGAATATGATTGATTATCAATAGGCAATCAGCTGCGAGAGCGAACACCTGTGTATACAGCCCCGCTGGGAGGTGTTGGTAACAGACCAGGAGACTTTGTATAGTTGAAAAATAAAGTCTTTTACTGAAGTTCTTCACAAGCAAACAATACACAGTCTCACACACAATTACTCAAGTCTAGGAAATACAGAGAGAGGCAAAGCACATTTGCATGAGCAGGTAAATCGTTGGTGGGCAATACCTACCGGTCCCATCATGTAGAGCGTTCCTCAGGAAAAATGGAGGGGAAGGAAACTAAGAAAATTGGGAACCACGTGGCCTGACCAGCAGGTAACACATGGGAACTCGGCCTGCAGACCAGAGTTTAAAGATGGAGGCAAGGATTGGGGACAGCAAGCTGGACATAAGAGGGTCAAAGGTTCGATAGGGGTCGAAGAGCAGAGAGAGAGCCGGTGGTCAGGCATCTCCTTATAAGCAGGAGGGTGGGGGCTGGTCCCAGCCTCTGGTTCCACCTCCTGGTAATTTCATGCCTAAAAATACCCTGTTGGCTGGAAGGTCTAGGGGAGGTGTACCTGAGGAGTGGTCAATATTGAGAGCTAGAAACTTACTCATGTCTGACACCTGGTAGCAGCTAGGATGAGTCACCGGGCCGATTCCATTGTCTTCTTGATGGCATTAGCCAGGCTGCTGATGGCCATCAATTAGTTACCAGGCAATGATGAATAGTCTCTGGCAGGGCTACGTGATGCCTTGCAGGTGAGGGGGGAGGGAAAGAGGCTGCCTGCCTGAGACTATTAGAAGGAACTCTCAATGGTGGTTTTTGGAGCTCCTAGTCCTTGTATTTCATCAAGGCATGGTGCTGTGTTTAGTGCATACTGGGTCTGTTCCATTCTCCTTTATGAGGAACAGGCTGGTAACCTATGCTGGGCACTGGAGCTGCTGGGGAGGTCAGGAGAACGTCTCTTGCCTAGGTGCAGTCTGTTCTGGCATCATGGTGGGGTTACCATGTGGTTCAGTCCCTTATGCATATACTGGCACAGTTTATTGTTTTATTACAGTCTATAAAGAGGCTCAAAAGCCTTGCAGGGCAACAATTTTTGTGCACTGCAGAGCATAGCCTGATTTTCTGGATATTATTATATGTTATTTAGCACCCATGCCAAGCATCTTGATAGAAACTATGGCAGAATGGGTCTGCTCTGGCCTGCAGGCCTTATTCCACCCTGCCTTCCAAGGCTTTCCCAACTCTTGGAGAGGCCTCTCTCTCTCTCTCTCTCTCTCTCTCTCTCTCTCTCTCTCTCTCTCTCTCTCTCTCTCTCTCTCTCTCTCTCTCTCTCTCTCTCTCTCTCTCTCCAGTAACTCACCACCACCACTTGACCTTTGTAAGAACTTGCCACTGGGATGGTAAGGGCTCCTAACTTCCCTTCCACATTCTGAGCCATGCCTCTGTGTCTCCTGCTGCCCAGCACCTGGTCATCACAGGGAGAGTTTAATGCCTTGCACACCCCTAGAGGAATAGCCACTTGCCAACTGCCTGCCTTCCCCCTGGCACTCCCTTTTTAAAAAGTGTGTCCAAGACAGTGGGAGATCTGTGATACAAAGAACCACAGCCAACTGTTGCAGAATTAGGGCCTGGATTGAGCCTCAGTCCTCTGTTAAACCTGTGTTACTTTAATTTCTATAGTAAAGTATTGTTGAATCTTTGGTTCTGTTTCCCAGGTGGCTTCAGGACTCTGCTGGTGCTATGGCTTCTGGTACTGATAACCCTGTATATGACTTTTGCCTTACATGACTTCTGCCTTTTGGAATGTTCATACACTATCAAAGTCTAAATAGATAGGGTATCTGTAACTAGCTTCCTTGACTTTCTGAGTCACCCTAGCTTTCCCTTGACTTTCTTGACTCCAGAAATAGAAAGTTGTGTATGTCAGGTGTACATCAGATGCTTAGCAACAGACTTGACTAAAAGTTACATTAGCTCCTATGGGCAGAAAAAGGTACTTAGTGTCCAAATTTAGTCTTTGTTGTTGTTCTATCCAACCACCCTCTGTTACGGGTCTTGACAGAGCAGCCATGGATACAGAACTACAAGTACACTATTTATGTACTGGGGTTGTGTTGAAATATTCTGTTGAATATTGAAATGCCACAAAAAATGTTTGCTGACATAAGAATAAATGGATTTCAGATAATATCTCTTTCTCTCTTTCTGGATGCAATTGGGATCCCTTCCAGTTTCTCTCCAAGCTCTTTAGGTGAGCACATGGTCAACGGCTGCCTCCTTAATTGAGAGTCCTCTCTGCTCTCATGGCCTTAGCCCCCTATGAAACAGACCTCCTTCCTGCTTCAATAAGTTTTTATCACCTCTCCTTTCCTGTCCCCCTGACCCAGTCAGGCCAGGTCAAGGAAGCTCTTCCTGATATCTCCAGAAATTGCCTTCCTGAAGCCTCTCTTAGTATTTAACACCTCCACATCCCTGTTCCTTCCTTGAAGGGGGGGGGGACTTGACCCACCCCATTGTCTCTAGCTAGATCCATTAGCATTTCTTAAAAGGTAGCTAAGGTAAGCCTGGAAAGTCACTGAACTAACTCCTCACCTCCCTATTCCCTGCCCAGAGAGAGAAACTTGACACAGAGAGTACTACATCTTTCTGTGTTATACCTCTGAGAATGCCAGTCACAGCTACTGGCAAAACGTCAGGTCTTATAATGCTAAAACCACAGCCACACAACCTGGAAAATCTACAGCAACTAATGAACTCTGGCCGTGAAAGCCTTCGACAACATATTGGGGGGGGGGAATCTTTTAAAACTCAGAGTGGAAGTTTTGATCATTTCAGACCTCCAAAGAAAAAAGACATTTCTTCACAGAAACATAGACACATAGAGCTGAAAGGTACCCAATGGTCCTCTAGCCTAACCCCCTACCCAGAGGTGTCAAATTTATTTGTTACAGGGCCCGGATCTGACATAAATGTCACTTTGTCAGGCCGAGCCATGTCTGCCATAAAAATGTAAAGCCAGGTACCAGAGATATAAACTTTATAAAGGGCTCAGGCGAACCCAGTTAATGATATTAATTTTTACTCAAAATACAAACATGCTTAAAACATTAACACTCTTATAGTATTTCCTTACAGTATTTCCTTGATGTCCACCCTCCCACTTCCACTACCTGTGTTATGCATTAGCATTGGGACAATATACAGGGACATAATGCACAGTCTCTGTCATATGGCAATAAAGATAATCAGATGTTCATGGGTCAGATAAGAGCCCTGGATGGGCCAGTTCCAGCCTACAGGTCATATGTATGACACCCTTGCCCTACATAGTGCAGGGGAATTCACAGCTACCTCTTCCCCTGCTCTATGTCCACAGGAAGGAAAAGAAAACCAGGATCCCTGGGCTAATCTGGTTAGGAGGAAAATTCCTTCCTGACACCAAAGTGGCAATCGGTGTTAGTTACCCAGGGCATATAAGATAGGGCCATCAGAGCCAACCACTGGCTCATCCCTTCCTGCCCTCCCTATCATAACCTGCCTGAATTCATGGTGAGTAAATGGTGAGATCAGTATCACAGCTTGAAGCATACAAAATAATTTACATCTATTAATGTCTCATTAAAACAGCCTCTTGATTTGCTTTGAAGTCTGTTATTGATCCCAAGGGCCAAATGGGACTTGATAGGAGCCAGTCATGCTTTCTCTTCATGGGGTCTCCCTGATGATTCAAAGACTCCTTTACAGTTCAGGTTTAATACTGGAAATAAGCACAGTGAGATAAAATGGGGGGAGAGACACAAATGCAACAATGGTGGCAGATTTACACATGTCCACATACAATCATTCTCTATATGTCATATGTTCAGATATTGATAACTTTCTAAGGTCCCTGATCATTGATTTATTGGATTTTTAAAAAGAAAAATATTTTATTTAGTTGCTGGATTTTGAAGGTTTTTTTTCCTTCTTGTTGTTCTCCACCGCTCTTTTTGAAAGAATTTTTTTTTAAAAAATGGAGAGAGAAGACACTTTGACTCTTTTGACCCAATATCCCACACCCCTACTTTATATGCAAATAGAATAGCTAAGTGAATTAACCAGCACAGTGGCCCTGTCCTGTCTAGTTTGGTTTCTGTTCTAGCTATACTGTAATCTTTATGTTTCTCTTTTATTTCCATCTTGTACTGTCTTTAAACTAATTTGATCAAGAAGAACTTGAGCCAGTTTGGTGTACTGGTTAAGCATGCGGACTCTAATCTGGGAGAACCAGGTTTGATTCCCCACTCCTCCTCATGCAGCTGCTTGGGCAAGCCATAGTTCTATCAGAGTTGTCCTCTCAAAGACAGTTCTGGAAAGAGCTCTCTCAGCCCCACCTACCTCACAGGGGTAGGAAGGGGTGGGGAAGGGAAAGGAGTTTGTAAGCCGCTCAGACTCTGAGTGAAGGATGGAGTTTAAATCCAGTCTCCTCCTCCTCCTCCTCCTCCACTTCTTCTTCTTCTGCTGCTAAGTAATAATGGTTCTAATTATTGTTTTGTCTCTGTTCATGTTTGTGTTTTATTCATGATGTATTTTTGACCAGTCTTTGTAGAACAACTTTTAAAATGTGTATACATGAAATTTGCTGATGTGTGTCCTTGAACTCCTTTAAATGGGACTTACTGGCATCCCAAATGATATCATTCTGATAGAAAATGCAACTGAGTATGCCGCAATTGCAAACCAACAACATTTGATACAGGTATTTCAATAGAACAAGATCCTAACAGTAATCCTTAAGGGAAGCCTTATACAGTATTTGCTGACTTGTTAATTGGGCATAAAGTACATAACATTACAGTTGTTTTAATGTAGCAGTCTCTAAGCTATGCATAAATATTTCACCTAAAACAAGTTGCTGATATTCTTCAGGGATATCCATATAAATAGTTGGTGTGGGTGTTCATGAATCTTATTCTCCTTATATTATAAACGGTTGAGTTTGATCCTAAACATTTTAACTCTAAAACTAGTCCCATGTCAGAGATTTACACTGTAATCCTGAACCAAGTTGCACCCTTCTAAATCAATTGAGATCATTGAGCTTAGAAGGGTATAACTGCTTAGAATGGCACTGTCAGTGTTCTGCTGAGTATGCTTACAATGGTGTTCTCAGTAGAAATATATCATTCTAAACCCACTGATTTAAAGGGATTTAGAAGGGTGCAACTCAGTTTAGGACTGCATTTTCAAGATAGCAACCATAGAATGAGGGACAGAGTTACTTAATATCAATCAAGTGGCTTATCTATCCAGTGGATTTTTGCTTGCAATGTTTTGAAACACCCTTACAAGGAATTTGTTTTGAAGCATGAGGGCTTCTGTCACTCCCCACCAAAAAAATCCAGACTACAGACCCTTAAATTTATTTACATCCTAATTTTAATTTATTATTATCCCATTATCTCAACCAAATGATGTAATAATTCTTGGAGGACAGGCCTGTCAATGGCTATTAACCATGATGCTAACTAGAACCTCCATATTCAGAGTCTGTATGCTTCTGAATACCTGTTGCTGGTAACCAACTGTGAGATAGTGTTAATGCCTTTACTCTCTGCTTGTGAATTTCTGCTTGTGAAATATTATGGTGGTGATTGATAGAGGTGTAAAGGTTGTTAGAGTGATGATTTTAAACTGGGAAAGACTTGGCCTGAGATCCCTACTATGAAGCATACTGGATAGCCCTGGGTAAGTCCTGTTTCTCTGCCTAATCTACTTTATGCTATTGTGAAGATAAAAAGGAATCATGCCACGTATGCTGTTCTGGAATTATTGGATGAAGGATGGACTATAATTGTGATAAAGAAATGAAGCTCACCAGTACAGAAAGGAAGTTTGTAGGAAGAGAATAGACACCTGGCATGGTTCATCAGCCTAATGAGATTGCCTAACAGAGCCAATTTGGTGTAGTGGTTAAGTGTGCGGACTCTTATCTGGGAGAACCGGGTTTGATTCCCCACTCCTCCACTTGCACCTGCTGATGTGACCTTGGGTCAGTCACAAGCTCTGGCACAGCTGTTCTCTCAAGGACAGTTTGTGTTAGAGTTCTCTTAGCCCCACCTACCTCACAGGGTGCCTGTTGTGAGGAGAGGAAAGGAAAGGAGTTTGTAAGCCGCTCTGAGACGCCTTTGGGCAGTGAAGGGTGGGGTATAAATCCAAACCCTTCTTCTTCTTCTTCTAAATCACAATTGTTTATTAAGGCACTTAACTCACTTTCCTCCATTTGGTGGAGACTTAAATTGGCTTACAAGGTAAAAACAAAACAAAAACCTACACAACAATACAAACAGAAAACCATTAAATTCCACCAGTACATAAGCACAAATTACCTAGTAACTAATAGACTAAAAAATGAGGAAAGGCACAACAGATTATAACAATTCTATCCTTCATGGAAAGTCTCTTTCCAGGCAAGCATCCCTCCCTCCCCCTTCCCAGGGGCACCTTCCCTTTATGCTTCTAGGGACTGGTGGGCAACAGGCAGAACAGGTGGTGACAGCTCTGCCCTCAATGGGAATAGTCCCTCTCTAGGCAGGCAGGCTCTTTCTCATGGATTATCATTCTGAAGATTTATGTTCTGAGAAAAACAAAAACCATTCATCTCTTTATTTTTTCCTCATGATGCTAGATGCAAAAATAAAAACACAAATCAGAGAGCAGAGCTTTCTTTTCCAAGCTCTTCCCAAATGATCCTGAGCTCTCCCCCCCTCCCATTTTCTGGCTGTAGGATTACTGAAAGAGTTGTCACAGCTGGAGGTGCAGCTGGATTGTGGACAAGGTAGGCAGGTGCCTGGCTGACTCTTTCCCCTCTTTCTCTGTCCAAGCGCAGCAGCTGGACTGTGTCTGGTTTAAGAATGCCCTCTGAGGAAAGGAGTGGGAGGATGGGATTCATCCAACGCCAGGGCAGCATCATAGGCAAGATGTCTGGATACCTAAGTGTTTTACCTCTGCCTCCTTCCCACTGTTATGTGTAAAATGCTAATGTGGAGTACACCATTAGCAGAAATACTTGATTTGTCACTGGATTATTATATTCTCCTCCCTGAGCAGAAGTGAACATTTGACATGGACATTTCACGTGTGTGTTTATAGCAAAGTAAAAATGAAGTGAAAAAACAAACAAACTTGAAGTCTAGTGAAAAGACTAAGTTGCTTGGCATTTCCTCCTCTTGCAAAAGGTACAAATATGCATAGGTGTTGAGAATTTAATAGGATGGTTCCACTTACTTAGCACCAAGGCTCAGAATCTATTTTGAGCACATTCTTGGGGGCACAGATGCTTTGCCAGCCAACTCCACTGACCACCTCCTAACTACACCACTAATTTCTAAGTCTCACATGACAGTGTGGGGCTGCCCTTTGGTCCCAGTCATTTTCGACTCTAAGGTTCTTGTTTCAACCTGTAATTTTCTCCATCTCCATTTAGAAGTACTCTCTTAGTTGATAGAAGATAATGGAAGATGTAGGAGGAAACTGGAATTTATGTGGATTTTACAGGAGGAAAAAAACAAAACATTCAGCCAACTAGCAATATAGTAAGGGTAATTTTGATTGACTGTAGGACCAATCAGGGCATACTTAATTATACATCATACCTCATACTGTTTGGGATTCTTCAAGCTATATGTGAGTTGAAGGGAGCCTGCAGAAATGAGAAAGTATTCCTACCATCACTATCTGTGATTCCAAGTTAATATGTGAGCATGGGAGCAAATAGTACAGGAATAACACTACACCTTTGTGCCAGAACAAAGACTGAGCCCAGTGGCACCTTTAAGAGCAACAAAATGTTATTCAAGATATAAGCTTTCGTGTGCGGACACACTTCCTCAGATACCTTGAATCAAACTTTGTTGGTCTTAAAGGTTCCACTGGACTCAGACTTTGTTCTGCTGCTTCAGACCAACACAGCTACCCATCTGAATCCACCTCTGTGCCAGCCACTCTTGTTTTCATCCCTCTAGTGCATGGCATATGTGTAAAGTTTATTGGAGTAGAAGGGACCATTTGTGTTTTCAAACTTACTTTGGAAGGGCACAATGCTGGCTCCCCACCTCCCTGTTCAGGATCCTGGCCTGCTTGCCTTTCAGCAGCTGTGTTTCATGGCGATGCCATATTGAAAGCCCATATATCAATTTCTTACTAGTAAAATTGGCCAAAGTGCTGAAGTGCAGCTGCCTACTGGGTAGTGTTCAAATGACTTGCAGAGAAGCAGCATAAAGTTTTCCCCCTTGCATATGTGAGTCCTGAGATTTCTTCCTTGCGAGTACTCTAAAGCTTTCAGTAACTGTTTTGTTTACTTGCTCCTTCTTTCCTTCTTTATGTTTTCTTGCCTCAGGCTTCCCCCGCAGCAGTCAATAAGTCATTTTAAGAGATACCTTTTCCACAGTTTGTAAAAATAAGTGCTGTAGGCCGCCTGACAGATGGCTTCATGTTACTTTTTTCAACTGGATTCTCATATTTAACTAAATTTTCTTATCAGATCCTACCTAAAGTTGCAGATGGGTGCTAAGGCAATCCACTACAATGTATTGTAATCAGAAAAAAAATATTAGTAAGTCTGCATTTTATTTAATTGAAATCTTATTTTAAAATATGTATGATGTAGGGGCTTCTACAAGAATCCAAAACTTGCCATCTCACAAATGTAAGCTCTAATATATTTTGAGGGTAGATTCCTTCTGCCACTGTAGAAATAAAAATACTAAGTGCCACCTATGGTAGCCAGTAGAGGGGGTGCCTGGCTATTATTCTTCCTCAAAATTCCAGGGGTACTCAGGTCACAAGGTCTTGGATTTGTAATCTAATGGATATTGAATTTTCAAATTTGTTGGGAGGTTTTTGGTTTACAGGAGCAGTGTCAAAAAAGCTATTCATCTTAAAAAAAAAAAAATTATTGGGATGCATTCAACATTATTAAACATCATTACCAATACAATTTAAAAAGATTTTCACCCCATCCCCCCACCCCCTAATAGGCTTCCAACACTGCTAATAATAAAAAAGAAAAAGTTAAAAGGTAATCAAGTTTAGACTTGTAACAATCGACAAACCAGGTAACCCAATTTCAAATACATAAAAGCCTGACTTTTACAAGCATAATTTCCAATAAAGGTACAGTACAATCAAGTGTTCATTTCATTTCTCATTCAGTTTCAATACAAATCAAGATTGTACATTTTCCCTTTCATTCTATATTCAGTTTCCATATACAATTTCAGGCCTTCCCAGTCTTTTAAATATTGTTCTGCCATTTGTCCATTTAGTTTTTTCATCATTTTGTCCATTTCGGCTAAAAACAGCAGTTTTCTTAACCAGTCATGTATATCTGGCACCTTCTCCGCTTTCCATTGTTGAGCAAAAGCCATTCTCGCCGATGTAATCATATACCATAATAGTGTCCTTTTTTCTTGTGGGATTTTTTCCATTGTCAAACCTAAGAGAAGAAGTTCCGGACTTTTCCTAATAGGAATTTTTAATATTTTCTGCATCTCACAATGTACATTTGACCAGTATACCTTTGCTTTATCGCATGACCACCACATATGGTAGAAAGAACCCTCTATTTTTTTTTACATTTAAAAAAAAAGAGCTATTCATCTTTAGCTGCATTAGATTTATACTTGGTTTAAAAGTGCCTTTTTTGTCCCCTGCCAACTCTGCCTAGCCATTGGCTGAGCTTTTGACCCTATGGAATGCTCTCATAAAAATTCCAATGGCTGAGGGAAATGTCAGTGATAAAAACTTTCTTTGCACCCCTACTTCCGTTGCAATTTCAGTAGTGTTAATCAGTTGGGAAGGGGAAGAACCAAAAGCCACTGAGATACAAGAACAACTATTTGATGATTTACATTTTGGAGAAAAGCCTTCTGGGATTTGGGCATGGCTGTCCATTCCAAGAATAAAACTGGAAAAACCATAACCATGATCTATTTCAGTGACATAGAACAAATCTGTATTCAAATAGTGTGGGAACCATAATAATGTCAACTTCTAGTCAACAAAAGAATTATCCTGAGCACAAAGAAGAAATTTGGTTCAGCTGCTCAAGGAAAATAAGAATAACAGTAGAAACAAATTATTCATTTTTGGCATTTTCCTTCTCTTGTGCATTCAACATCAGAATGCTTATTTTTCCTTGATCAAAATTTTGTTATATCATCCCTGAGGGCAAGCAATAACAGTGCATTAAACAGTATATTTTAATCAGTCTCAGAAATATATTTTAATGATCTTATTTATCATCTTTGACATATACCATTCCTTACAGTATTTTTTTAACCATGCAGCCATATAGCTTTCAGACAAAGAAAAAAAAAACTTGTCTGCTTCAGAAAAATTTACCAACACTTCTCTGGTCTGTTGATTCCATATTTGAGGTGGCAAAGCAGAAAGGTGACTTGCAAGGTGAACTTGTTGCGTATTGTCAAACCAACTTTTGTTCATCTGTTACCCACCGTGAAACTAAAGAAAGGAGGCTAAACTTTAAGGCAATCAGGTTTCTGACATTCCAATAGGAAATATCATAACAAAAGTTGTATGCACATAGACTGAGTTCAGACTGGCAGTTTGAAGCGGGAGCGAGTCGTGGCAAAAAAGCCACGGAACAAACTGTTCCGGCTTTTCCTGGTCACACTGCGCAGACTGATGCTGGAGGTTACCGGGGAGGAAGTGCAAGGGAGCGTTCACACTGTTGGCCCACCCCTGGTGGAGGTGGGCCTGTAAGTGGCGTTTTCCTTACTCCCGGCTTTTTGGGTTAGTGTTCAAACTTCCAGGAAGTGGAATGAAGCACTCTCTGGGATTTGCTACCACTTTCACCAGGTATCTTTTAAACACAGGAGTGAAGTGGTACATGACGAGTCGGCTATGGGTGGAGAACGCCAGACAGATGTGCCTGTGTGAACGCCCCCTTTAATCCGGTTGTGAAAAATTGATGGAACGTGTGTATCTCAGGGCAAACTGCCAGTCAGAACTCAGTCATGGTTTAGCTTTCAGGATTCCTAAGTGCCTCCATGTACATCCCATATTCCCATTAACATCCCATTATCTACCCGATGAAGTCAAGAAACAGATTAACAAAGCCAGAACAGAAAAACTATTGCAAGACAGGCCCCAAAGAGACAATAACAGACCACTAGCAGTCACATACAATTCTCAACTCAAAACAGTTAAACACATCAACAGCGATTTACAACCTCTACTAGATAATGACAGTTCAATTTCACAAGTACTGGAGGGCAAGCCTTTCCTTGCTCTAATACAGCCCCCCAATCTCAAACAACTCCTCACCCATAATAAGGCAACATCTTATTTGAACAGGGGCACTGGTACCAGAGCTTGCAACAAACTCAGATGCCAACTTTGCTGCCACATACACCCAGACAACACAATCGCTGGTCCTAACAATATCAACTACACCATCTCAAATTCATTCACTTGCTCATCTTCTAACATTTTATCTGCCATTAACTGCCAACAATCTTCTTCAGTTCTCTACATAAAGAAAACAAGTCAAACTGTACACCAAAGGGTCTGTAAGACAGAGATGTTCTGCCAGGCATACTGTTGAGGACAGCAACAGTTTGTCATCAAGCCTGGCCTCTTCCATCTCTTCCTCTCCCCTCATGGGAAGATGAATTGGAACTGGTTTTAAATGTCATCTGAAATAGTTCTATTTTGTGATTATTTTAGCTGAGGCCTTCTCCTGATGTTACCTCCTGGCCCCAGGATTCAGAGGTTTAGTGCTTCTGAATGTGGAGGTTCCCCTCAGTCACCATGGCTAGCAGCAAGGCTTTTTTTTCCTATTGGAATGTGCCAGAATGGTGTCTCGGAACCTCTTTGACTCCTCCTAACCCTTGGAGTGCAACCCTGTGTGGAGTTACTCCAGAGCAGCCCTGTTGAGCTGCATAGGATGTCTCTGATGGCAGCTGACTAAAGTCCATTCTGACTGTCTGAGTCTGGGTGCTGCTCCTCATCAACAGGACAGGAAGTTTTGTTCATTCATCTGCAGCACTTAAATGGTTAAAATGACTGAGCTGTTTGCCAGAGAGGCCAAGCAAGGAGTGGAGAAAGGAGCAGAAAAGATTAATTGCTCATTCAGAGGGTCAGGACTCCCAGCTTCCCTTCTACATTCTGAGATCCTGCCTCTGTTCTCCCACTGCCGAGAACCTGGTCACCATGGGGACAGGTTACTGCATTGCACACTCCTGGAGGACTATCCAGTTTCCAACTGCCTGCCTTCCCTGGAGCTCCTTTCCTTTTATCCCCTTAAAAGCTCATTGATTCACATATACTGAGCAGCAGGGAACATTTTTTTTTTTGATGCAAGAGCTAAAAGAACTGAGGCATATTTTGCAGTTGCTAGAGTAAACTTAGGATCCTTATCACTGAGCAAAAGAGCCAGGGTTTCCAGAGTGTACAGAGACAGTTGGTTGATTAAAGGTTTAATATAGTGATCCCTTATATTATCAAAGAACCTGCATTCAAGCAGGGCATGGAAGGATGCATCTATCCTATTAAGGCCACAAGGGTAGATTCTGTCAGAATAGGGCCTAGGAGCTCCTTTTAAAGTAGCATGTCTGACACATTAGAGTTCTGTGTGATACAGAGAACCACTGCCAGCATCAAAAGTTATAAAGTATTTATTAAAAAAAATATTTACAAGTATACTTTTAGCACAGCACCAGATTCAGCAAGGGATCCCAAAAGAAATTGATAAAATGCAAATCCTCTGTCCTTCTCTCTAAACATGCCCTATCAAATGTTAAAATATAGGACAGGCTCTTTAGCTTATAACTTATAGATTTCTATATGGTTACCATTACCTTGAAGCTTCATTCAGGTCTCCAGGATAGCACATGGTCAATGACTGTCTTCCCAGCAGAGACATCTGTGTGCTCTCATGGATGCAGCACCCAAGGAAATGAGTGCTCCTTCCTCCTGCAAGAAGTTTTTAATATCTCTTTGCCCACCCACTGACCAGGTCACACCAGGTCAAAGAGGTGTTTCCTGGAAATTTTCAGGGAATTTCCTCCAAATCTCTGCTCCATGCTTGGGGAAGGGAAGGATCTTGACCCACCCATTATCTCTCCTTCTAGATCTATTAGCATTTGTATGAAGGTGAACTGAGGTACATCTGGGAAGCAGTTGAATTGACTCCCCCCTCCTCCCTGTCTCTGTCCAGAGAGAAAACAACCTTTAAAACAAACAGTGAAAGTTTTGATAATCTCAAACCTTTCTGGGAAAAAATGAATTTCTTCACATGGACATTCATCTCTGACACTTGTCCTAAAGGCCAATCACCACCCATTGTTTAAGTTACAATGCAGTTTTAAAATATTGAGGCAAGTCATTAATTATCACCAGTTAGCATTTAACCTACAAATGAAAGCCAATGTCATGTTAAATCAGACAAGGATCATTATAATCTAGAGAAGGAGGATGGGATTTTTATTCATAGCTCCCCCACCCAAAAAAAAAAAAAACGGTATTCAACTATCTCAAGATTTGTCAGTGACACAGGATTAAATTACATTGATCAAATGTAAATCATGACATACTATCAGCACATGGAAAAGATATAGCAACTGCATTTCAAGAAAATCCAGGGATGAGTTTATTAATGAATTTAAATATTTATGTCAGGCCTAACTTTTGTGGCTCATGGCAACTTACAATTTGGAAAACAAAATAAATAAAATTGCAATTAGTCCCTCCCCCATTAAAATGGCAATTACATCCCATTTAGTTAATAAAACACTGTTGCTGATCCTCCTAAAAAATGTTTATAAAGAAAAAATGGTTCCTTACTTTGCTCTGAGAAATAAAATCTTTGGTTCAGGCTGCAGAGAGGCCTACAGAAATCTTCCTAGAAATAGTCGGAGACAGTTAGAGCACAGTGACCTTGCTAGCCAAATTGTTTGCGGCTGAAGTGCTAGGAAGTACCAAGTTCCAATTAGCACATTCTAAACAACTGAAACTATGGGCACCTGTGTGGGAATGGGCGTGACCTATCTGCAGTATGGTTTTGTTTCTCCCCCCCCTCTTATCCATCCTTGGATGTCATGTGCCTAGCAAGCAAAATAGAGTTACATCATCTCTTGGGTGTCTGATTGGTCCAACAGGCCTGGGGTCAATCAGAGATCTTTTCCGTAAATCTAGTTACTCTTTGCACTGTGGCACTCTTGTGCAGAGTTGGGTGACCACTTGGCCTAGAAGTATGTCAATGGTTGCATAGCTCCAGATGTGGCATCCCACTTGATTGCTGCTTGGAAGGGCTAAAGCCTTGACTATCTTGTCTTGCTGGAACTAATTGCCTGTGATGAACCAGAATGGCAACTGGAACCTTGATTCTATGTTTTAGCTATGCTGGAAAAGCTTAGGTTTGTTTTATTTCCTTCACTGTCTAGTCTCGTTTAAATATTTTTGCACCTTAAAATAAATAACTATATTTTTATCCTGTTGTGGGTTTTGCCTTCATTGACCTCAAAGCCTTCATCCAGAGCTTTGGCCTTTGACTACCTACCAGCTAAATATTTTGTGTTTGGAAACTCAGTTTGCAGCTCTACTCTGCAGGGCTAGCTTTTCTTGTTAATTCCCTGAGAAGCCGGGAGACTTGTCCTTTCCCTCCTGGGCTGTTGGGGTAGATAGAAAGGACTGGTGGCACCTACCAAGATTGGGGTGAGAATTAGTCTCTCTGGAATTTTGTGACTTTGTTTTGCCGCACTCTCCTTGTAACCAAAAGTCCTTACCGGGGGGAGGGGGCAGGATTTTTGACAGTGCTACCATTGACGTTCCCCATCACTTCCTAAGGGAGTTCATTCCATAGAACAGAAGCTACAGCTACTATAAGAAAAGCACAGGCTTTAACTGATGCCAGGCACACTACCTAAAGTGGGTTAACCACCAAAAGTTGGCCATTAAAGGTGTATTCTACCCAGTAGGCTTATGATAGCTTGGTTTGTTATATTCTAAATCCATGCTAGGGTATCCATGGAAATCAACAGTACCAGGAACCAAAGGCAAGAATACAAAATCTGGCAGTGGTCAGTTTTCTAAATGGTCAGACAAGGATGCAAGGCCAGATACAATTGTTTTGGGATGAAAAACTGAGGTTTCCAAAAAAAAAAAAAAGGCAATAGCTAGATAGCTAGAGCAGTTTGGGAATGTTCAATCTGGGCACACTGTGTGCACAATTTAATAAGATGTCCGGCCTGCCAGTGCCAGGTCACGTGATGTGATGTGGTGCCACATGATAAGGGGCAGTCAGATGCCTGAAGCCAGAATAAAGATTGTTCTGCAGGCACCTGATCTTCCCCAACCTTCACACAGCAACAGGGCCAGTGTCACAAGCTGAAAAGTACTTAGGCCTGGAAGCTAGAAAGCTTAGTTCAAATATCACCCTGACATTTTACAGTTCAAAATATGTTTAGAGCTGCTCGGTAGCCATGGCTTTCAGTCTGCCACTAAATGATTTTATCTCTGCTCTCACTAGTGGAGTCAGTCCCCTGGATGTGCCAACATCACCATGTGGTCTTGATAATCTCAAAAGTCAAATTTTGGTACTAGCACATATAGGATCAATTCAGACTGTGGCAGACCAACTAACAAGAAGAGTGGGTTTGAGTTAACCTGCAGTTACCATGGGCTGAAAAGGTTATATGAATTTATTCTTTACAGATCAATGAAGCTGGTAATATAAAACTCAAAAACATTGCAAATAGATTAGTTCCTTTGACATATGCAAGCATTTCCCACCCAAGTTCTATGTAACTTGAACTGTCTCGTAGGTACATGACTGGAACTGTCCATTTATACTAGAGATAAATCTATCTTGAAGTATGGTGTCTAACCCTGGCCTTTTATCTTACATTTAGTGAACTATATGTTGCTTTACAGAGCTGAGAAAGGAAATGACATTCAGAAGAGAAAAAGAAACACTGCTCTCTTCTGTCCAAAGATCAGAAAAGCCAAGGAACGTGAAGAGGTCCCCTGCTCTTGTTTTGGTTTAGGAAACAGATAAGAACTAGTAAAAAAGATTCATTTTTTTTTAAAAAACTAAAAACAATAATCATGATTTCAGATCTTTAAGGAATGGGGGGAGGCAATCTGACAGCCCGTATTGTGCTGAAGTAGAGGTCATGATCATATTTGAAATTCTGCATATTAAAAATAAGAGTTGAAGGCATAATTAAGGAAGATGGTGCATTCATTTTGAGACTCAATCCATAGACATCTAATTCTGACTACGGCCCAGCCCATATGTCAACTGACCAGGGGCACAGCCATGGTGGGGCATCTTGGGGCCACACCCCACAAGTCCCGCTTCCAGAAACTCCATTTTTAAAAAATTTTATCTTGGCATTTTAAATCTGTAAGTTGTGCTATGCCCTGCCTGCACTCCTCAGCCTGATTTACATTAGCCCAGCCATTCCTGCCTAGCTTTGTCATCCTGATTAGCCAGTCCTCCTGGCACATCTGACATCACCAGCCTGATTTACATTAGCCTATTTCACTTCCTCATTCCTGTGCCTAGTAGACTTAGCCTGTTGTCTGATTCACTGGCCCTGGCACATGTGACTTTGTTTACCATTCCCATCCCCACATTGACTGGTCAGTGAATCACACACTTGAACACTTTTTTTAAAAAAATAGCCCTCAGAGTATAATCTTCTTTGGTCCTTGTAAGCGGCCTTGGGATGCTTCACTATTTAAAGATCACAAAGGGTTATCAGCCCCAGCAGCAGGAGATGCGAAGAGGACACCTGTTCTCTGGACTTCAGTGAGATGAAGGCTTTCTTCTCTCTGACCAAGGGTGGGGATTGCCAGGTGTGACACAAATCAGCCCCAAAATCCATGCCTCCTTTTTCAATCAGCTTCGGTTCCCTTGGTCACAGTGCCAGATCTTGGACTTTTTTGAGATCAGGGAAAAACAAACAAGAGAAATGTATCCATTTATACATAGGAGGATTATCCACTCTGGGTTCTTCAAAAGAATGTCCTGGGGACAAATTCCAGCATGCCTGTTTGGCCCGCTTAAAGAGATACCGACTGGGTGAGTCAGTGAGCCCTTTTATTATTGTATTTTTTAATTTTTAATTGGTATTTTGTGACATCACACCCCACCAGTTTCCCCAGGGCCCCCCAAAAAAAAATTCCTAGCTACAGGCCTGCAACTGACAGATACTTGTCTTTCTTCCAAAAGCTGACCACATGGTGGTAAAAACTGAATCTTGCACTCTGGAAAGCTATGAGAGATGACAACATTCTGACCACATGCACATCACATCTCAAAAAAAAAACAGATAATGGGACCATTCAGGGACATGGATGAAGTTGTGACTGTTCAGAACAAGAGACCCAATGAGAATTTGTAGCTGCAGTGGAACTGTAGCAGGAATGGGGAAGAATCCTTGACATTTGCCTTAGAGGTTCCCAACCTTTTTGAGCCTGTGGGCACCTGTAGAATTCTGATATAGGGTGATGGTCACAAGCACAAAATGCTGTTGTAGGAGGTGGAGCCAACCACAAAATGGTTGCCACAGTGAGTCAACCACATACCTGGAGGAAGTGCAAGTATATGAGAGAACAGGGGTGTTTTAAAAAATACAATAGGAAAGAGAAGTTAGAGATAGAATAAAACCAACACAGAGAGGGCAGCTGCCGCCAAAGCAACATTTTAAAAATCTGCACATTCGTGGGAACTATATAAGGTGTTGGCGGGTGGCACAGGCACTATGCCCTGGTGGATTTCTTGATCACATAGAAAAGGTAGCAACTTGACTGAGCTCCCTTTTAAAGTCCTGGATAGTAGAAACACACTAATTGCTTGGGGAGTATAATGTTGAGGTGTAATCAAATCCAGCAATGTTATAATATTTTTAAAAAAATATCTCCAGAATGAAAAGATGTCTAAGGAAGACATGAATATAAGAACTAGAATGTTTTTAGCAGACTCTTTCAAATCTATTTTCTTTTTCAAGACAGTATCTGAGACCCAAAAAGCTACTTCACGTGTAGCCCCTGAGGTATTTGACTGTGTTTTGTCAACCAACATTCTCTTTTGCCATGCCATAAACTATAATTAGACACTAGCCTTGGTTTGAAAAGCAATGGGGCAACTGTCTTTGAGGAACAGAAGGCACCTTTCAGGACCCAGTTTTAGTTCCACAATACCCTGCATCCTTGTCCTTGACTTTAATAGAGCAGGCTTCACTTAGAAAGGGGGGAGCATCAGCAATGTGCAATTTGGGAATGAGCTGAACTGTAACATGTTCTTATTTTGGCAGTTACAACTGCCCTATTGGCAAGCTAGAACTTTTCATCACAAACACAGATAGCCAATTTGTGTATGTGGGGGGGGGGAGATCAGATTGTGGAGGCTGCTTGAGGACAGAGGGTTTTCATCATTAGAACTGAGAAGGCCCTGGCAAGACATAGTAGTAATGTACTTAAAAACAATTGCCACTGAAAATACTTCACACTCCCTAGCAAAACACAAGGACAATGTTCAGCCTTGGGAGGAGAGTTAATACAACAGGACAAACCCCAAGGTTGAAAACCAATCCAACTGAATGAATGATCAAACCTACAGAAGTGTCTGTTGTAGCCCAAGTGACTTTCAGTACCCTTATTTCTGTTTCTACCCAAAGTCACATGGGGAACAGGCTTCAACAGGAAGAACAGCAAATTTAGCAGAATTCTGGTCAGTTTAGGAATTGTACAAGTATCTTGGCATAATTCTGGGAACTTCTGCCAAGTCTAAGGTTGAATCTGCATTTGCATTTTTAAATCAGTTTCATGCTGCTGTGATGCTGTCAAGCATAGAGAAAGACAGTGTCACAGCAGCATGAAACTGATTTAAAAATGTAAATGCAGCATGAAACTGATTTAAACATGCAAATGCAGATTCGACCTAACTCTCTGAACTAGCTCAGGGCTTGTACAACTTCTGTTGAACAAGCCAGATGACTTTGTACATGGGTCTTTAGGACTTATTGGGAACCACAGGGGCTTTTTTTAAGCCAAGCTTTTTAGTTTCCCATCCTTTAGAACTTTTTCAGGGTCTTTGTGGACACATAAAAATTAACCAACAGAATGTGAAGGTACCCTAAAAAAGTAAATGCTGGGTTTGAGAAGGGTTTTGCCTTGCATTCCTCATGTTTCCCCTTAGAACAGCAAAAATGACCAGATTAAATAGTTCACTAGCTACCATTTCAGCCAGCATGAGAAACCAGATTATGACTTACCACTTTCATAACCTCCTTCCAATTCAGCGGTAGCTGAAAAAGGGCAAAGCAGCTTACATGGGTAAATTTTTAAAAGTATAAATCTGAAAGTCTTGTAATTAATACTGAATAATGTATTTACTTCTAAGATATATGAAAAGGGTAGTTTAAAACTGCTCTAAAGCTGTGGCCACACAAGCAGTTTGCCGCGATATAGTAGTGTTAGCTTTGCAGATTTAAAGAGCATGATCAGACAACAACATCTGCCTTCTGGTCATCAGCACCCCTTGTAATCAGGCAGTGGGGAAATGCTAGGGCTTCCACTCCACTTTCCCAAATGTATGAACTCTCCTACCACAAAAGGAACCCAGAAGGGAAGTCTGAACCTGAAGATCCATTTCTGCCACTAGTTTTTTTAGTTGCTGCCTATATGTGCATATGCACACGTGCACATGTGTACATCCACCTGCATTAAAAAAAAACACCACCAAGCAGTGTGCTCTGTGGTTGAGGTGTTGCAGTAATGTGAATGCCTGACCACCAGATGAGCATGTGGAGAAACTGCCCCAGGGTGTGCTTTTGGGTTGGTCTGCCCTGCAACACTTTAAACCAGTGCAACTGTCCTGCAACACTTTAAACCAGTGCCCAAATTGCTGCAAGCCTCCAGTGTGACCACAGCCTAAGGACAGAAAAAACATAAACCTCTCTAAGAACAGGAAGAAAAAAATAAGCCTGTGTATTAGACAAATGTCTACTGAAGATGGAAACTAGGTAGTATTGCTAAACCTCATGTTGAAAAAGGCATCTCAAAAACTTTCAGAAAGAACATGGACACATATCTGATTTTGAGATATCTTGATATTTCATGTGCAACATCTGAGCACAGAATGCGAGTGGCCAGGAAAAGAGATAGCTGAACTTCTTGAGAGATGTTAGACCCCTCAGTGTTAGCAAATGATAGCTACATTCTCACAGGCCACAAAGGAAGGGTTTATGAAGAGACAATAAGAGAAGGATAGGTTCATTCTATCTGGCAATGATTGATATCAGTGTAGCAGAACACACGAGAAGACTTTCTTCATGCCTGTGACAAAGGAAAAGTAACACAGACATGGCAGACAGGTTAATTAAAACAGCATTATGGACATAGAAAAAAATGCAAATGTTGGATTAGTTGACTTCCAAATCAGGCTAATGTGAGTTGCATCCAAGCCCATAGCTACGGTGGTGCACAAAGAGGTGTGGCCTAACCAATAATTTGTTATGCCTCTACAATCAGCACTAGTGATTGTGAAATCTGTCACAAGTTTTCTGCCAATGAGAGGTCCTTCCCTCCTCCTGCCTGCTTCCCTCCCAGGCTTTGCCAATGATTGAGAGATTCTCCTTTTCTCCTCCCATCTCCCTTCTCAGGCTTTTCCAATGAGAGATTCACTTTCCCTCCTCCTCCCTCCCTCCCTGGCTTTCCCTTTGCACTTTGCTTCCTGAACAAGGTAGTTGCTCCTGCTGTGCTCTGAAGCATGTGGCACAGTCCTTTCCCTGCCTTAGCTTGCTAGCTCATGCTAGTCATGGATTCCTCTGATCTGCAGCACTGTAGCACATTAAGGTAGAAGTAGTTTTAATCCACTTCAGTGACTATTTGCAAGTGGATTTTGCCATTCCACAAAGTGAAATCTAGTTGAAAAGTGCACTGAAAGTGGATTGAAAGTGCATTATTTAGTGTGTGTGAAAGTTTGCAATTCTGAGGACCTTGAAGATTTTACAGGAAGGAAATCAGGCATCAAGGTGTACTGAAAACAATACCATTTGCTGAAGTGTGGATGGTGCAAAGATCATGTTCAGTTATCACCAGATAATATGTGTTGCAATATAATCCTACCATTAAAAACAAAAACAAAACACACCTTCCCACAAATGGACACAATCACCACCAACAAAAACACAGCTATCTTCCACTTTCATTATACGATATAAATTGTCCACCTCATACAATTAAAACATTTGGATCATAAATTCCTCTTTAAAACTACCCTTATAAGCAAAACATTCTACCTTAAGCTTACTTTGGGTATTGAATGAATATGCCAAAGTCCCGTCTGATAAATTAAGTAATGAAATCAATCCAGTTCTGATCACCATCAAACTTCCCCTGCTGAACTTATAGATCAATCATTCTATGATATATAATCATTCTTATGTATCAATAATTCTTTGTTAATACTCTACTGTTAGCACATGGTGGAAATACCACAGAATGGATATTGCCTGTTATCAGAAATACAGGCTTTGCCATCTTGTCATATCTTCAGATATGAAGATGAGTCTTACAGCTTCTGGTTTGCATAATGTGTACATAGCCTGAGAAAAACCCTCTCTCATTCCTCCTTCTCTTGCTCTCTGCCTTCCCACCCCCAGCCACACACATTGTGCTACTGCAGCTGGTGATGGTGGTAGTGGCATGTTACCAGCTACTGGGCAATCAGGTGGGAAGATACAGTCTCTTTGCCTTCCCTTCCTTGGTACATATCAAACATCCTGAAGATGACATTTTGCAAAGTATTCCTTGGTGTAGCTCCTTGGGTGAATATGCTTGTTGAATGTCATCTGTTACTACTTTCTGAGTACAAAAAGTGACTTATGAAAATGCCCTTAGTCTAAAAGCAAATCAACATGAGATGTTCGATCGATATGTCCCCACTCTGGTCCTTTACTCTTAAATAATACATGGCTGTTGTAAACTACAGTGTGATCCAGAGACACCTGTCTATTGGGTCTAAGGTGAAATTCAGTCTGAGGTTCTCCATTAACAGGTAGCCCTTATTCTGAGGGCATTCAACTTGAACTAAAACCCAGCAAATTTCCCATGCTCGTGCAATAATTTTAGGATGAGAGTGTATGTGAGGATTTTCCCCCAATTGTAAAAGTATTCTTTCTTTTTCTTTTTTCCCGCTCAAGGGACTAATATCGATCAAATGAGACTAATGTCACAGTTTTGTGTACACTTAGCAAACAGATGTTAATATCCATATATATGTATGCCAGTCAGCAGTACGTGTAATTCATTTTCTCCTCTACAGTCTATACCAAACTGTCACATATTTCAGAACCTTCTAAAAGCTCTATTATTTTATTAGAAATAAAATTTAAAAATATTGCGTACAATGGAAGAATGAGTTTCTGAATCAGCTAAGGTTTGGCAGAAAAGTTGCCTGATAAGCATAGCTATTGGGGAAAGTTAGGATTGTACTTTCATTTTAAGCATTTATATTCTGGGTCTTCTAAATTTTATGAGCTTTGATACAACCCAAAAATGAAGTACTCTGGAAAATTGCTACATACATTGAAAATCTGTTTAGATCATTTTGGAATTGTATGCAGCATCAGAATAAAACAAAGTCTAATATAAATTGGGTTGGCTCTATCGATTCCAACCAGGCCAGCTTATGCAGCTTGAGAGCCAATATGCAGTAAGCTCGTACCTTATCCTAAATGTGAATTGGCAACTATCTTGGTTGGATACATTTGCTTTTAAAATGGAGGAATCCAAGCTATACTTCCAAATACAGAGATGAGTGGTGAATTATGCAATTCAATTTATACAACAATTACTGTTATGGAATCCCCCTCCCTTTAAGACTAGTGGGCAACCATCTGTTTAGACCAGGATTGTAGTTTCAGCCCTAGACAATTAGCTTTTAAGATTGTCACATTAAAATCAATGGAACTTACTTCAAAATAAATCTGCTAAATATTGGAGAATAAGTCACAGAAATTCATTTCTGGATAGAAGTCTTAGCGCTAGAAAAGCACTAAAGTACTTTGACATTCTGACCTGGAGGCTGTGACTGAGGCCTGCTCTCGTAGTCAGGGGAAGACTTGGAAGCAAAAACCACCGTGGGGATAAATCTTCAGAGTAGCTCCCTTGTATGCTTTTATTTAGGGTTAAGGGTAGATCCCAGAAGGTCAAAGAGCACAGAACTAAATGATGCCCAGCAGCAGCAGGAAAGGGAGAGAGGGCTGCATCTTCTCCTGTGCAGAATCCAAAATTGAGTTGTTGTTGTTTTTCCTCTCTGGTTGCGGTCACACGCTCCAGAAAAAATGGGGGGGAGAGCAAGGCTATTTCTTCCAGAGGAATTTGACCTGCAGTTGTATGATCACACCTCCCTTTGAAGCTGTGGGTGCAGTCCATGAGTGTGTGATCAGACGCAACTCTGTGTGAGTCTTTTGGGGGGGGTGCTTTTCTCCCCCATGCACTTAAACAAGGGATCGATGAATTGCACCTCTGCACCAAGGGCTCCCTATGGAGTTTGTGATGATGCACATACTGCAAAGGGGGGGGGGCAATGGCACAGAGTCAGGATGGCCTGATCAGACCATTCTGATGTCATGAGAGTGCACTGGAGCTATCAGACATGGGAAAGTCCATCCGTGGCCCATTGCAACCTGTTTACTACTGGATTTTCCATGATGTCTTTTAACTCCACTTCTGTGGCGGAGCAGAACAGGTTGTCGATGGCTGTGGGGTGCTTCCCAGATGTTGTCTGATTGCGCCCTTTAAATCCAGCATTCGCACCTATGTCGGGTCTAATTGTGCATATGATCGCAGCCTCTGTCTCTGAGAAGCTCTGGGCAGTATACATTGCTCTTGCCTCCCTCATTTTATTCTTACAATTATAGCAATATGGAAAAACTGATTATGTTGTAGGTACTGAGAGGAACCAGGAGTTAGGCAAGCATAATACCCACTTTCTGTTTCTCCTCTGTTGGAGCCTGCATAAAATGAGAGGAGGGTAAGACTGAGAGAGCTCTGTAAAATTGTTATGAACATGAAGTTTAATGTTTGTTCAAAGATAGTGTGTTACAATAAAGATAGAAAGGGCACATTTTGAAATAACAACCCTGCAAACTCAGTTAGGCTGAAAGAGAGTGCAGCTGGCTAAACATCAGGAGACAAACTTCATGGCTGAAAGGGGTTTGCTCCTTCCAGCTACTAGTTCAAGACTGTAACCACTACATCACTCAGATTGTTAAATATTTTCGTGGAGACCAAGAGAGAAGAATGGTTTCCCTAAGACTACCTAGTATGAATGGTGAGATGACAACTGGCTTCCTTGCAAAAGACCATGAAATCAAAGAACAGACTGTGAGATTTCTATTTAAACCACACATAACCAATATAAGCTCACAGTGACCAGTCACAACAGGAATAATTGCTGGCCATATTTATAGTCACAGACTGCACTGCTTGCATTTCATAGTCTTTTAATTATACTCTTTAATTTTTTCACTATAATTGTGTGTGTGTGTAAGAGTGTGCGCGTACATATGTGCATGTGCAGGGATCCACTTTGGTGTGCATGAGTAGGGAATCAACAATCCTTTTTGTCATGGCTGATTTTTAGACCAATCACACATCTGGAGTTCCAATCACAAAACTCAAGCATCGTGTGTAGTTTAATCCATATCAAAGTCCAAGTCTGAAGGTATTTTCATATATTTTGAAAATACTAATCGCATTGCATTTTGTAATAACCTGCAGATATTTTCCAATAATTCTGAGTGGATGTGTTTGCACAACCAAAATATAGCAACCGTTTTCACCACTGAACATTGAAATAATAAAACCAGTCAAAGAAACATATGTATATTTTAATTACAATGAGATAAATAAGTGTTTTTAAGTTTCCATAGGGAGACTATCTGTGCAGCTGAAACATAGGAGGATTTTTACTTGGGAAAGATTCTGCTACATATCAATGAAATTCTAGCCCTAGTGTGATCTTAAATGATTTTATGAATTTACAAAACAGCTGAACAATAGAGTTATTAGTCCTTGATATATTGGGTGACTTTGCAATATCTATGGCCCAATAATTAGAATTATAACTTGAAATTAAGATTCATAAAATTATACCTAATCAGGTATCAGACCCTCAGTCTGGGGAGGGGACTTCTGGGAACATAATTGGCTTATGAGAGCTTATAAAACCTTACACTAGAATAAAAACGTGTTCCTCTTTAAAATGTCATTTCTCCTATTTATTTTTGCTCAAGAGCGTAACAAAAGTACTTCTCTAGAAATATTACCAATTTGGGGTATATAATAAGGAAGTCAACAGAGACAGAGGCCACAGAATTTGAAAATGTGCATCAGAGTCCTTTTCTTATGACTTTGTTTTGCTCCAAGACAGTACCATCATCAGAACTGAGTCTGTTTGTGGCTGAAGACCTTCTGCCTCTCAAGCCTTGTCTACTTACTTTCAGCAAGCTGAGGCAATGCATCCAACGCCTGAGACAATGCATCCCAAACATATCACCTCACTACTGCACAAATGTTGGTCTGACTCAAAATCACTGGCCTGGAATTATTAGGAAAGTAGACCACAAAAATCCTAGCTGCAGTTCTGTTGCTAGGACTACTGGGAAATGCATTTTTATTTGAAGCAAAAGGAAAAGGCATTCCACTCTTGAACTGATGCTATGTAGGCTGTTCCCCACACCACAGAGATCCAGTGGCACCTTAAAGATTAATAGTGTTTATTCAGTCGTGAGGTTTCATGGAGAGAGCTCACTTCTTCAAAGACAATGAAAAAAAGAAAATAATTTTCCTCATTTTTAGCCAGAGAATTATAGAAGGGAAGGAGGAAAAGAGGAACTGAGCAAAGAGATGCCTTTTATAATAAATCAGGTGTAGTTCTCTGTATTGAGACCTGTACAGTTCACATATAACAGCTGGTGACAGAGGTTCAAGCCTGTCTCTCTCATCTTGCAGTGAAGATAAACAGAAGTGCAATAAAGTAAGGTAACCAACAAACTAATTAAGGAAAATGTTTTCTGAAAATAAAGGATTATGGTATAATATAACATGTTAGAAAGGGTGGCCAGGTCTCTCACTATAACCATAAGGTTTGGGGCTATGCCTAGAGTATCCCTCACAATGTCAGCTGGCATTACACTGGAATGTTTTTCCCCACCACTAGGGATAGGCACGAACTGGAAAAATGTGGTTTCGTGTCAATTCTTATTTGACCAATAAAGAAGTGTCTTAGGACTGTGTAGCTTGTTTTAGCTCATTACTCATAGTATACCTGCATTCTCTAGTGTTTATTACTAGGAAAGGCAGGTGAAACATTCTGATGTAGATCAAGTAACACACATATGATTTTGGATAGCCCTATAAAAATTGTAGGGTCTTTTGTTTGTTTGTTTTTTTGAGGGAAGGCATATGTCCTAGATGGGGGCAAGACAGCCTTTTTGTTTCTGGAAGCTACTTAATTTTTTTCAAGAGCCTTGGGAGACCTGTCACAGTCACAAAATGGCATTTTGGAAAGTGGAACCAGACACAAATGGCAGCTTGTACAAAACCTATAGCATTTCAGAGCAGTTTTGCAGTGCTCAAGTAGGGAAACCTTTGCTATGCTGTTTTCCCTAATGAAACCCCTACTCACTCCAAATTATTAACTTCCTCCACAGAAGAAAAATATATATACAGTTGCCTCTATATTTCCCCAAGAAGACACATAACCAATCTCACACATATAGGCCCAGGACAGACTGGCAATTTGCCCCGGTATCGAGTCGCGGCAAAAAAAACCCGGAGTAAACGATACCGGGTTTTCCCGTCCACACAGCGGGGGCCTCTGCCGGAAGAAACGGGACGGAGGCGCGCGGGACCGTTCAGACTGCTGCGCCGGAGGCGCGCTATATTCGCTGTTCCCCCATTATTTTGGCTGTGGGCGTATGTGCGCATGAGCGCTCATGCGGTCATGCACATAAGCACATTTTGCCGATTTTTTTTTTTTTTTGCCCTGCAACGCCGGCACCGCATTGGGCAGTGGAGCGGAGCTCAGCCAATCACGCCGCTGCTGCCTCATGCCCAACGCGGGTTGCTCCCGGCTTTTCGGCTGCGCGTTCAGACTCCCCGGAAGCGGGGAAATGCGCGACGAACGCAGGCTTTCACGATTTGCGACGGCTTTTATCAGGTGTTTTTTTAAACCGGCTCTGAAGCGCGAGGGCTCCGGTAAGCTCCGGGTGGGGGACGCCAGGCAGATGTGCCTGTGTGAACGTTCCATTTACTCCGATATTGAGTCGCTGTCAGCCCGGGTCCCATCCCGCGGCAAATTGCCAGTCTGTCCTCGGCCATAGAGTTGTATGCTATAAAGTTTAGTGCAACAACTGTGCCTACCAACAGCAGAGAGACCTTCAGGAGATAAGAACTGACTTATAGGCAGAGAAGAAGAATGGAAAACAAGGCAAGGATTCAGAAAGCTCTGAATAGAGTATACATTACAGGCCCCCCCCCCACCCCGGCCCTTTTCATGGTGCTTTGAATTGCAAGAGGCTTTCCCCCAAAGTTCTCACCTACTAAGGCTTTAGTGGTGCAGGGTAGCATCTCGATTTGGATCAAGGGTAAAAGATTTTTGCTTGGACAGCAGTAGGAACTTTGGATCTGATGCCTTGTACTGCTGCTTCGTGTGATACAGAGCCATTAAAGTTTAAAGAAATATCTCAAATTGTAATGTTGTATTTTATGGCCTGGAGCACTGAGTTTTATGCCATTTTTTTTTATAAAAAATGGAAGTGGGTTGTGTTCTTCTTTTAATCTTGAATGCCTTTTTAGCACATAGCTAAAACATTCCATGAGCCTATTTATAGCTGGTAAATAAGTACCTGATCTAGTGTATTCTACTGATTTTTTCCTTGGGGAAAATTGGAAATTCTGCACAAACAAAAGGCTCTTTATCCCAAATGATCTCTCCAGGCAAGCCATATGTGGTAAACAAATCCCAATATGTTTCAATCACCTTAATGGCAGAAGTGCAACAACACTTCTGGCCTCCTGGAATAAACATCATATAAGCACTTATTTACTTTTCTCTTCAAAAGAAGAGAATTTATGCAATTTCTACCCATTTTTATTCCTAGTTATCATAGGAAACAGGGCCCAGTTTATGGCAACTGGCAATCAAACCTAGAATATATATCTGTTAATTGTGCTGATCCATCATTGCGTAATGAAAAGGCAACATCCAAAAGCTTCCCTAAATGTTCTTTGGAGCTTAATCAACTGTTATAGATAGCAATAAGAAAAATAGAGAAAATGAATCAATACTTTAATATAAAACTAAGCAAGAGAGGGATTTAAATGGTTTCAGGCTTTTAAAAACAACACATCTTTTATGATACCCTCTCAATCTTATTCCACGATACCCAACGGCTTTCATTAGCATTGATTCATTTCAGAATGTCAAATAGAGATTTAACAGTAGGCTTTGCATTTGCGATAAATGTTGGTATGTTTGTTCATATCATTAGGCTACCACTTTGCAAATGCCACTTTGTATTAATATTATTGAGATGTTTGTTCTGATTGTCAGGGCTTTTAATTTTTGAATGTTGTGTTTGGTTTTTATTTTTATTACATTTATGTAAACTTCCTTGAGTACTTATCAAGTATTGTAGTAGTGCAAAGATGTTATACACAAAGTCAGTAAATTGAAAATGGATGCTCAATAAAATAGATCTTTATATATGTCCCAACTTCTGTTTATATATTGGATGCCCTGCTCTTTAGAACAAAGCAAATCACAGCAGACTATACTTAACTGCAGGGGTCTTTTTTGGGGGGAGCCCACCGGGGGGCAGCTCAGGTAGCTCAGGAGCCAAGCCCCACCCCCAGCCAGCGTCCCAGAGTCTTTCAGGCAGCCGAATGTCAGTTTCAGCTCCATTATATCCTATGGGCCATTGAAGTCAATGGTGAAAACATAGGGTATATTCTGGGGGCTGGAGGGGAGGGGTTTGAGGGAGAGGCTCCATACTCACAGGGTAGCTGTTGAAGCCTATTCCCAAGATACCCACCAAGTTTCAAGAACATTGGACCAGGGGTCCAATTCTATGGGCCCCAAAACAGGTTGCCCCATACTCTTTTCCCACCATAGAGAACAATGGAGGGAATGGGGGCAATCTGTTTGGGGGCCCATAGAATTGGACCCCCGGTCCAATGTTCTTGAAACTTGGTGGGTATCTTGGGGAGAGGCTCCAACAGCTGTGAGTTTGGAGCCTCTCCCTCAAACCGCCTCCTCTCCAGCCCCCAGAATATACCCTATGTTTTCACCACTGACTTCAATGGCCCATAGGATATAATGAGGTCGAATTGCAGCCAAATTTCTTTCCTTCCCTCTTTCCTCCTTCTGTGGCCCAACACTAGTGAGAAGGAGTTTAAACTTTAAAACCCTCCTCTCTTAGCTCCCACACACAGGCCAGCTGGGGAAGGGGAGGGGAGGCTTTTGAAGATGCCTCCCCCCCTTTCGCTTCCCCTTTTGACATCACTTCTGGTGATGTCAGGGGGCATGGCATATGCTAATAGCCTAATAGCTCATTAGCATACCATATGCTAATGAGGTCCTGCAGCTGTTTTTCTATGAAAAGACCCCTGCTTAACTGGATTACAAATAAGAATGTAACATAGGGTTGCCATTTTATGAAAAGCAAAGAATACATACTTCCCAAGTGACTATTTAAAACAAGTGATCACTAGGACAAATCTCATTTTAAATACCCCTACTATTTAAGCTGTAATAATTGCTACTAACTAGGAATATTCCTAACTTTCCAACCCCAAAAGAGAACAATTTTATCAGGTTTGTTTTTTTTAAAAGCCCAAAAGAGGACAGGTACCAAAAAAAGATGACTTCCTCTAAAAAGTGAACATCTGATAATAGCAATGGTAACCCTAGTGTAACAGGATATACCACCTGCCTTACTGGATTAATCTGTTTGTTTTTTGTTACCTGTCTAGTCAATGTTTCCCTAATGAATGAATGAACAAATTAATTAGATAAGGAATCCAGCATTTACCAACACAACTGCATGTAAGCCGTTGTATGCTGGAAAATATCAACTATAAATTTATATCTAACATTAAAAATAAATGTCAGCTTCAAAATAGCAAATCTTCAGCAATTATCTGGTGAACAGTTAACAAAACTTCACTGAGCAGAAGTATGGACAACTTCTACCTTTAAAAAGTTGCCACCTGGGCATATAAACTAGGGTTACCAACCTCCATTTGGGACCTGCAGTTCTCCTAGAATTATACTTGATCTCCAGAGATCAGTTTCCCTCGAGGAAATAGGCTCTGAGGGTAGCCCCTATGACACCGCTTCTCTGTTGAACTCCCTCCACAGGCATTGCCCCAAAATCTTCAGGAATTTCCCAAGCCAGAGTTCACAGCCCTAATACAAACTGCTTTTCAAAAATGTTCATAGTTCCCTTAGGTGTTCTGTTAGCTTCAGTGGCCCTTGGTATGGTGGTTAAGTCCTAGTCTCCGTTAACACAAGGTTTTGGTTCATAAGGCCAGAAAGCCTCCATACAGTAGATGAGCACAGATCTTCCTTTCTGTCACACAGTGTCCTTATTTATTTTACAATATTTATATCCTGCTTTCTCTTCCAAGACCCCAGGGTACATATCACAATAACAGCCATCATAAAGTATATTTAATTCAAACCTAACCATTCATTCAACACACAAATAACTCTGTATGCATATATTGTTATTGTGTGTATGTAACCTGTGTATAAAGACCAATACAAGTAAATTCATCATAGAAACAGTTGCTGAAACAATACAGATTTAGCTGCTTGTCTTAAAGCCTACAGCAAAAAGATCATACAAGTCTCTACAAGATGCTCCCCCACAAGAAGCTTATTCCCCCACATTTAAGGTGGCTGGGCAGGTAGTGTCCAAGCTTGTCACTTTCATTAAAGGCACAGTCAATACATTTTAATGTGAAGAGCCCAGTTGCGGGTGGCAAATTCATGTGATTTGTCTACCAAAAGAGAACTCTCAAAGTTATAGGCAGGAGAGATATTTTGAGATTTCTGTGGCTGCAGTCAGTTTTTTCTTTCTTGCTGGAGCTGACAGTGTGTAATGTGTACAATGGAAACAATATACCGATTGAATGCAAACAATCCAAGCAGAATATATTTTGATAGACAGACTGAGTAGCAGGGTAACAGTAGTAAAATTCAGAAGAAGACAACAACCCTTTAAATAGACGAATAGCCAAAAGGAGGGGGATCCCTGATTCAAGATATACAATTGATCTTTCCATTTCACAGTCCTCTTCTATCCCTGCCTCATCCCCAATGATATATAAAATACATCTGAAAGTTCAGCTGCAAGGGCCTATGCTCACAATTGGATGTGTGCATTCAATCTTCATGCCTGTGTCTTTTCAGTTCTCAATGGACTTCCTTGAACAGTAGAGAACCCAATAATGTAGGCTGTGTTATCTACATACTCTGAAATACAATATCCACTTTCACTCTCTACTCTCTATCCACTTTCTCCACCTTTTGCATAATTTTATAAACTTCTATCATATCACCCCCTTAGTCACCTAAGCTGAAAAGCTCTAGACAAGGAATGCACACTTCAAAAATAGTCATTTTAATTTTCTATTGTAAAGTCAGGAGGCGCATGATTCATTTTCACTGAATAATGGGAGTATTAATATAGTATCACAAAGTTGTATCAGGAAAAAAATCCATTTTAATAAAAGTATCCAATACTCCCAAAATGGAGTGAAAATTATATTATGCCCTTTCTAAAATTACAAAAAAATAAAAAGCAGCAGGATTAGGAATGGAAAGGAAACACAGGAAATGCACCCCAGCTGATCTGTGGTACATCAGCCATTTAGACTTTGGCCCAGGACAGACTGGCAATTTGCCCCGGTATCGAGTCGCGGCAAAAAAAACCCGGAGTAAACGATACCGGGTTTTCCCGTCCACACAGCGGGGGCCTCTGCCAGAAGAAACGGTATGGAGGCGCGCGGGACCGTTCAGACTGCCGCGCCGGAGGCGCGCTATATTCGCTGTTCCCCCATTATTTCGGCTGTGGGCGTATGTGCGCATGAGCGCTCATGCGGTCATGCGCATAAGCGCATTTCGGCGATTTTTTTTTTTTTTTGCCCTGCAATGCCGGCACCGCATTGGGCAGTGGAGCGGAGCTCAGCCAATCACGCCGCTGCTGCCTCATGCCCAACGCGGGTTGCTCCCGGCTTTTCGGCTGCGCGTTCAGACTCCCCGGAAGCGGGGAAACGCGCGATGAACGCAGGCTTCCACGATTTGCGACGGCTTTTATCAGGTGTTTTTTTAAACCGGCTCTGAAGCGCAAGGGCTCCGGTAAGCTCCGGGTGGGGGACGCCAGGCAGATGTGCCTGTGTGAACGTTCCATTTACTCCGATATTGAGTCGCTGTCAGCCCGGGTCCCATCCCGCGGCAAATTGCCAGTCTGTCCTCGGCCTTTAAGGGGCCAGTCTTTCAGTGGGCAGTAGATAAAATGCCAGATCTACCACCAATGGAAAATAACGACTCTTTAGAGTTTAAAGGGCCAATGTACCCCGACAGAACATCAGAACAGCCTTCCAATCTAATTCTGGATAGTTGTAATAGCGATCAGAAATGAAATATCAGAATTCGGAAATATCAGGTAAGCATTCTGTGGTATCAGATGTTCTTAGTCTGATCAGATACCAGAAATATTGGGCATTTTATCTGGTTGGCATAAAAAGCCCCAAGCGTTTTAACCTTTCTTCATAGGGAAGGTGTTCCAACCCTTTTATCATTCTAGTTGCCCTTCTCTGCACTTTTTCCAATGCTATAATATCCTTTTTGAGATGTGGTGACCAGAACTGTACACAGTATTCCAAATGAGGTCACACCAATGATTTATACAGAGGCATGATGACACTGGCTGATTTGTTTTCAATTCCCTTCCTAATAATCCCCAGCATAGCGTTGGCCTTCTTTATTGCAGCTACACACTGTCTAGACATTTTCATTGCGTTATCCACTATGACTCCAAGATCTCTCTCTTGGTCCATCTCTGCCAGTTCAGACCCTATCAACGTATATTTATATTTAGGATTTTTGGCTCCAATGTGCATCACTTTGCACTTGGCCACACTGAACCCCATTTGCCACGTTGACGCCCACTCACCCATCCTCGACAGATCCCTTTGGAGTGCCTCACACTTCTCCCTGGTTTTCACCACCCTGAACAACTTCGTGTCATCTGCAAATTTAGCCACTGCACTGCTTACTCCCAATTCCAAATCATTAATAAACAAGTTAAAAAGCATCGGACCAAGTACTGATCCCTGTGGTACCCCACTGCTTACCACCCTCCACTGAGAAAATTTCCCATTTATACTCACTCTCTGTTTTCTATTTATAAGCCAGTTTTTGATCCACAAGAGGACTTGTTCTTTTATCCCATGACTATTGAGCTTACTTAGGAGCCTTTGATGAGGAACTGTATCAAAAGCTTTCCGGAAGTCAAGGTAAATAATATCTATTGGGTCCCCCTTGTCCACATGTTTGTTCACTCCCTCAAAAAACACTAACAGTTTAGTGAGACAAGATCTTCCCTTACAGAACCCATGCTGAGTTACTTTATTTGTTAACCATGCAGGCTTTTTTCTATACCTATTTGTACCTTTCCTAACCTGTGGTATATATTTTCCAACTCTGTAATATCTTTTAGATATACCGGAACTGTACACAGTATTCTAAATGAGGCAGCATCTATAGATCTTTACAAAGTCATAGCAGTATTGGTTGTTTTATTTTCAGATCCTTTTTCTAATCTCCAGTATGGCGTTTGCCCTTTTCACCTCTGCTATACATTGAGCCAGCATTTCCATTAAGCTATTCACAACAACCCTAAAATATTTTACACTTTCAGTTTCTGTCTGTCCAAATGCCATCAGCATATATTTAAAGTTAGGGTTTTTGTGAGAGATGGAATCACCTTACCTAGATTGATCTTCATTCCCCATGTTGCTGCCCACTCACCCAACTTGGAGCAATCTTCCTGGAGCTCTTTGGAATCCACTCTGGTTTTCCTCATCCATAATAATTGGGTATCATCTGCAAACTTGGCCAGTACACACTGTTTTGGATGATTTTGGTCAGGCCTGATTTCAGAGACAGAAGGAGAATGTGCTGTCAAGTCACAGCTGGCTCATTGTGACTCATCCACAAGGCACTCCAGGCAAGCGAGGAACAGAGGCGGTTTGTCATAAGCCTGCAATTAAGAAGCCCTAGGCAGTTAGTTAGCTTTCTTTCATCAGATCTTTAATCTCCTGGTAAGCGGTACACCTCAACAATGTTTCTGGTTCATTATAATATACAAGTAAAAATATTACTAGAGAATTTTTGCTACCATGTTATTTTTAATTAAAATATAGCAATTTATTTTACATCGTAGCCATTGATTTCACATAGATAATTACTCAAACCAGTAATTATTTCTTACCAAAAGTAAGCAGGTTACAATCAAGCATGAACTCAAAATCTTGTATTTATAGGTTTTCTAAATCCTCTTCCAACAATAGCTAGCTGTCCAAACTAATAGGGTTCACATTTTTGGCTAGCTAATTATAACTTCAAACAATGTACAAAGTTATCTAATTTATTTAGTTGTATTTAGTTTGGGATTCCTGACATTCTCAGGGCCAAACTACACAATACAATTTTTAATGCTTTCCATGAAGCCCCACAGCAACTGTGAGGAAAAGGCTCCTGGGGCTGAATTCAATTCACACCCATGGCATGGGGAGAGAAGGGGTCCATCCCCCCCATGTCATTTTCCCAAGCTGAAAGATCCCCAGGGGGAGTAAATTACTCCACTGTATGTCTGCTGTTCACCATACAGTCAAAACACCTACCATAGTCCCCACTCTCTGTACTCTTAAGGATTAAATCTCCCACTACTAAAAGTCCACCTCTGCCAAACCTGAGAGATGTTCTCAATGTAAGAAGATATAGGTTTGTCATCCAAGGAAGGAGCCCTTCTAAAGGATTGTGTGTGGCAAAGCACTCTAGTTTCATCAAGGGTTAACATGAATAATAGTGGGTCTGCTTCAGCTTGCAGGTGTTTGTAAATGGCCTTTCTCATAGATAGTATCTGTATCTCTTTCAAAGCCTGATACCAGGATGCAGTAATTGGGTAAGTGGGGGGGGGTCTGTACTCAGTTCAGCAACTAGATTGGGGGGGGAGCCAGGATCAAGTTACGTCATATCTTGGAGGTCTTCAGTAAACAAGCACTTTGATTGGATTCTGAAGACCGCCTGATGTCAGAGAGCAGGAAAATATAATTGATTCTTAAATAAGGGTGACACTACACTAACTTTTGATTCCATGGGACAGATGCACAAGCTTCTGGCCTGGACTCTGCAATTTTGAATGGTGCACCAGTTAATGCCAGGTACTAAAGTATCAGAAAGAAAAGTAAGTTCTTGTATTTTTTGCTAATTAACTCTAGAGACTGTGTTACCTAGTAGTATTCTTAATTTTATTTGCTCAATAAACTTGTGTATATTTGGCCTTCTTATGTGCATTTAACCTCGGGGACCCACGAATCTGAGCACTGCTTCTTAGTCTGTGAGGCAGTGGCTCAAAGGGACAGAAGCTTGGGTTTCCTGACAGATTCCTTCCCCTTCCTCAGCCTGACACCCTGCTACCTCAAGACCCTCAAGTTCCATGGTAGTGGAGTTGTCACTACAGGAGCAGAACAGTAGATGGCCAACAATACACTGCTGGTTATGTATCTTCATAACTTTGTCATTTAAAGCTCTTCAGGCTTAGCCAAAACTGCAGATTCTTGTGCTGAGAATGATAATATATAATGTTCTGACTTCTTTACGCTGATGTTGAATTCACACAAGAACTCACTTGTGTGTTTGTTTGTGTGTGTGTGAATGTTTTTCAAGAAGCTTTGTCTTTGGAGTTTTCTCTTGATTCCCTACAAACTTCACCATTAACTCCTACAAAAAATTCCCATTAGTGCCTACTGCTTGCATATGTTGGACACATACTTCTTTAAAAACTGTGACTTCTTAGAGAGCAGAATTCCCAAATCAGCTTCATGCAGCCTGATTCGATGCATGCTTGCTTGTGTAAATCACACTGAAATTAATGAGGCTTTCTCTAAAGAAACAACAGAGAGCATTATATCCTTAGAAATATAGTACACAGGTTAAACCATGATGAATATGTAATATATCTTTGGAGCCCTTGCCAGCTACCTTATTGCAGATTTGGTTTTAAGTATTTATGAATCACTTATAAAGACTATAAATTTCCATAGCATGAATATTTTTGCAATATTTCTGACAAGATCATCAACTTATTCAAAATACATACAGGTCCTATTTTGGATTCATTGAAATTCATTCATGATATATTCATGAATTTTTATATGAGTATTAAGTACTTCTAGAAAATGTGATTTGTGCTAATGCTTATATTTTTTAAAAAATTACAATGCATGATGGCATTGATATGGCTGATTTGTGTATATTAAACCAGCAAAAATTTAATTTGCAAAATGAGCATTTGGAATCTAAGGTGAAAATGTCTTTAATGAATAAATTAAGTACTTTTTCTATGAAAGTTCTGTTAGCAAGCTCTGAAACTTTGGCAGATCATCACAAAGAATGTAGAAAATCCTTCTCTTTACCCTCAGTAGGGAAAGACTTTCCCTCCAAGAAGTTCCTGGTTCATCATAAACTCTCTTTCCCTCTCTCAGCCCTTGCCTGACTTTGACTGTCTGAACGTCAAACTGCGATTTCAAAATTTCATGTGGTATTAACCAACTGGAAAGTTGGAAAGTTCAGTATGCCCTCTCCCCCCCCACCACCGCAGTTGATCACATAAAAGAGCCAAGTGCTTCTTTTCACTTATATTTATTGACCTGAGTATTCATTGTATGTCCTTGCAGAACATAACACCATCTTCAAGCCTTTTCAGTGCATGACAGCTTGGTCCTTGAAGACTGTGATCATGATCACAGCTGACACTCATAAACAAAATTCTACATTGCTTTGACTGTTGACTGAATATTGGTGACATGCTAAGGGGACGGAAGGTCAATGTCATTTCATTTTGATAATTGCTTCCATGGATGCTGGGGTGGGGTAAATGCATTTGTGCAGCTACTGACTTGATAGAAATCTCTCTCCCCCCCCCTTCAAAGAGACAAGATTGTCTGGGAACCTGCAGTTTTAGAAGAAAGCTGGTACAGCAACAATAGTGATTTCTATATTCAAATCCCTTGCCTATTATAGCCTCATAGTGAAGCACTTCATTTATCAAGAACATATTAGGGGGGGGGATAGTTTTAAAATATCACAATGATAGATATTATCTTTCTTCTTTTTATAAAAAATAAATGGCTTACTGTAATTGTGGAAATTACAGTCTTTGCTTCAAAACTTCTGGGAAAATGAGCCATAAGAAGCCCTAAAATCATTTGTCTACTTCTCTTGTCCTTATCCTTCCCAATAATTGCCTCATTTTTGTTAAATATCTTGTGGTTTCCAAGCATTAGTGGTCTTATTTTTCAAAATCATGTTAGGAGCAAAAGAGGAAAAAAATCCACCCTATCAACATTGATCTGATCTTAGAACTCTGGGATATTTATTTACATAAGGATTTATGCTGTTCTTTCATTAGAATGGCAGATGAATACTAAAAGTAGGCTTAATTACATACAAAAAATGCTACTCTCTCCCTCCCAGGTCCCCAAAAGAAAGCTGCCAGACACCAAGTATGGGTTAAACTAGGCCTTATTAAACTTCTACCAGCAGGACAGTAAGTAGTTAACTAATTACTTCAGGTTTTCCAAAAAGCTACACAAAGCATTGATGAGCTTCTGGGCAACGGCAGGGGTGGGTGGGGGTATCTTAACTACTCTACATTTATTATAGCCTGCACACTAAAATGTGCCTATAGTTGCTAACAACCATCAGCACTGTCCCCCAACATCCTTTGCAGGAATTACACACTGGTAGGGTCAGGACTCCCAGCTTCCCTTCCAAGTTCTGAAGCTTTGCTTCTGTGTCTCAGCGCCTGGTCACCATGGGGACTGTTTACTGCTTTGTGCTCCCCTGGATGACTAACCACTTGTCAACTGCCTGACTTTCCCATGACACTCTTTTTAAAATACTGTGTCCAAGACAGTGGAAGTCTATGTGGCACAGAGAACCACTACCAGTATTTATTAAAAAGAAAATGTTCACAAACATACTTATAGCACAGCACTAGACTTAGCAAGGGATTCAAAAGAAATGGGTAAAAGACAAATCCTCTGTTCCTTTCTTTATACATTCCCAGCAAATGTTAGAATATAGGACAGGCTCCTTAGCTTTAGGAAGTTACAGATCTCTACAGACTTACATTACCTTGTAGTGTTCTTCAGCTGTCTAGACCATCACATGGTCAATGGCTGCCTTCTCCAGACCTCAACTAAGATTTCTGTCCTTGCTCCCCTGAATTTTCTCCCTTTCTCCCTCCCACAGATCTGGTCAGACCAGGTCAAGGAAGCTTTTCCAGACATCTCCAGAAATTTCCTTCCTATAGCCTCTGTAGTATTCAATTCCTCCAAATCCTTGCTTGAAGGGGGGGGAGCTTGACTATCCCATTGTCTAGATCTAGTAGCATTTGTATGAAGGTGGGTTGAGGTAAGTCTGGAAAGTACTTGAACTGACTTCCTTCCTCCCTGCCTGTTCTCTGCCCAGATTTAACAGAAAAACAACAACAACAAAAAAAAAAACTCAGAGATAAGGTTTTGTTCATTTCAAACCTCCAAGGGGAAAAAATGCATTTCTTCATGGCGTGCGTGATGACCTAGCCCTGTTGCCTCACTCATATGCAGGATTTTCCCTCTGACTTTCTTCCTTTCTTTTATTCTTAAATTTTATTGAATGTAATGAATTATTGAAGTAACAAATAAAGTGGTGATTACATAATAACAAGATCTACATAGTTATTATTTTTATTTTCTTCCTTTCTTACTGAGCAGCCCCTTTATCTATTTTCTTCTTATCTGAAGATCTATGGCTATCTCATCCTGTCACTTTAGTATATTTTGATGCTGGCTCAGCCCAGGAACTTGAGGGCAGAGGCAAGATCACCTTCTTAACTTAAACTTCTGAAACTGGCTCACAAGAGGCTTTTAAAAGTTCAAAAATAAAGATATTTTATTCAGTGTAGAGGGGGAAAGGTCAGGTGAAATCGGGGTAAAATGTCTGAGGTAAATCAATAATGAACTCTGAGGTAACTTCATAATTTCACATTCATATGTTATCAGCAAGTGAGAGTTTAAAGCTTTTCACAAAGTCTTAGAATCTTAGAGGCTCTGATTTCAGTGTTTCCAAAACATTCCAGTTCACTTTCTTGAGCTGAACTGACTCTTCAGGTTTCAGAAGGTGGGGATACACTACCAAGTTCCCAAATTCCTTCTCGAAACACACCAGGGATCACTCCACTCTTTGAGCTATCTCCCTTTCCAACTGGGCAGGGAATCACTCCTCTAACTAGGAGATCTATCTTTTTTTTCCCTGCCCCCAATAAGGATCTTCACCAGTCCTCCCACTCCTCCTTGCCAACCTTCCAAGTCCTCAGTCTATGTTAAACTGTTCTCACTCAGTGCTAAACTCTTCTTGGTCAGGGCTAAACCATTCCAGTGCTCAGTCAGAGTTAAATTGAATACTCTTCAGCAGTCAGTTCCCAAGTCTTTCTGCTCAACTGATACTAACCAATCAAAACCCTTTGAGTAGCCTGTCATTCAAGGCTCTGTGAGGCATTAATCATTCACATGTTTACACAGCACTTAAGAGCTTTTACAGCACAGTCCATCACATGTTATAACTCTGTTTAGGATGGCTGTGTTATACTGTCTCCACAACTGAGAGAATTGTGGGCTACAACAAAGTGCTGTATATATTTGTAACAGTTATACAGCAAAGCACCAATGGGAAGATGGGAGGGTGACAAATGCTGAGGTGATGTTTATTGATTTTTTTAAAAAGGGATTTGCCTTAGGAAAATATATAAACAATATTTGGCACTGCCCCAAAAGCAGCACTTGCTAACACTGTTTGGAAGAGAAGACTCTGTTGGTAGTGATTCAGAGGGGTTGGTGGTGAAGCATCTGCTCCTTCCATATCACAACTCCCTGCTGCTCCTGCTGCCATCATTGGGGGGGGGCACAGCACTTCCCAGGGCAGCACCAAAAAGCAGCTGTGCCTCCCACCTGCTCCAACCATGGTCATGAGGTCATGTTTCCAGGCTACTGTGGGCAAATACTTCTGCACACTTCCCAGTGACACCTGTGTGGTAGAGTGCCAAGTGTGCCATGCCCATGCCTGGTGGGGCAGGAACACCCACCACCTGTCCACCATTCTTCAGAGGAACTGGCACAGGGTGCACCACAATGTGTCAGCACCAGAGGAAGGAGTGTCAGACAGTGGGAGGCAGAGGAGACCTGGTCTTTCTGAGCAAGGAGAAGCAAGGGAGGAACAGAAGGCTCCTCAAAGAATGTCTCTGGGCTCTGTAATTGAGACTCCAAGGCAGGCCACCCACCAAGTAGTCATGCCCTCAATGATGCCAACACTACCAAGGGGGAGGGCTGAGGAAGCAGTCACTCATCTTGTCAGCAAGATGATTGCCATGGATGCCCAACCCTTCTCCCTCATGGAGAACATAGGCTTCTGCTGGCTGCTGCACCAACTGGCTCTGTAGTAGTTCTCAAGGAGGACCATGAGCCAGTGAATCTTGCCAGCCGTGCACTGCTCGGCAGTGGTGCTGGTCAAGGCTGAATTCACCAGAGCACAAGGCTGAATCATCCACCTCACAGCAGACTTCTGGAGCAGCCGGTAGCTACCTCTCCCTCATGGCCTACTGGTGGCAACTGGAGGACCTCACTGTCCAGACTGTCAGCCCCAGGCCCCAGGTCCTGACACTGGGCTACAAAGTGGTTCTGAACTATATGCAGGGGATGGATGCAGACCACAGGGCATCAAACATTGCTGCCACAATTCAGAGTAGCCTGACAGAATGGATGGATGACAGAAACCAGCATGCCAACACCAGCATGCAGGCAGCATTGAGGGCTGCACCTCAAGGGCATTGCCTGCCTGGTGCACACACTGCACCTGGTGGTGAGGAATGCTCTGGGGCTTGGGATCACTGTTGAGCCCACCTGGGATGCTGCCACCCTCAAGCTTAGGTCCCTGCTCAAGACCTACCAGCTCCTGGCCACCCACTTCTCATACAGCATCAGGTCTGCATATCTACTGTGTGACAGGCAGGGGGAGGGGGATAAGCCTGAACACCGGCTCATCCAGGACGTGGCCATCCAGTGGAACTCCCCCATACCATGATTGCGCATTTGGTGGAGCAGAAGAGCATGGTGCAGGATGTCATCTCCTCTGTGACCATTCTGCATGGGGAAGAGGAGCTCAGCGTTAGCTCTCTCAAATGGTACCTGTCCTCAAACCATTCCAGGATGCAACCAATGTTCTCCGCACTCATACAGAGAGTTTGGCGTAAGTCATCCCCCTGATTTGAGGGCTGGACCAGGCACCTGTACTGCTGCAGGACCCTGAAGGGATGACTGTCCTCCCACCGATCAGGGCCTTGACAGGGAAGTTGCAGGTGGGGATTACCAGCTGGTTACATCCTCTCTGTAATGAGAGGGAGCATAAGCTGGCCTGTATGTATGACCCACAGATGAAGGACAGAATTGATCTCTTTAACACAAAGCTCATGGACTGAAAGCATGAGCTCTGCAGTGAGGCACAGAGGTTTCAGGATAGCAAATATGGCCAGAGGGAACAGAGGGTGGAAGAAGCTGGGGAGGAGGAGGAAGGTGTGCACCTCTCTAAGAAACAGGCAAAGTAGCAGTCCGACTACTGGCTGTTGGTAGCGAAGTTGGAGATCAGGAGCAGTGCTGAGGGGGGCAGGTGTGCTATGGTAAAGGGTCCCATCAAAGTTATGGTCAGAGAGTACTGTACAGTTGTAGTTTGTTCTCAACAGCAACCACCCAACTTGAGCAGTATGTATCTAGAAGGATTAAGGGGGCAAATCCAGATGGATTTAGTTTAAGCCAAAAGCATATTGTCAGATACCAGCTGGGTGCCTCTACTGATACTTGCCTCAACTTTATTCTAAGGATTGTGTTCAGTGTACAGCAAAGGACACAACATATACCCCTTAGGAATCTCATCTGTATGACTTATAGGGTGTGGGTGTTTTCATGAAAACAAATTGTGAGCCATACAAAAGTTTGGATAGTTCTTTGGCTTGAAAAACTTCGATGGCATAAGGAATGTGTGAGCCCCCCTTTGAAAAGAAAAATCTCAGGGTAGCCAATGCCACTATTTGGGTGCTCTCAGTCGTCTGTGTCAACTGGGTTTTCCATGAACCTGTGCATTGAAATACTACACCAAGATATTTAAAGACTTTCACCTGTTCTATCTCATGCCCATCGATCTCCCATTTGTCTTTAATATGTTTCCTGTAGAAAACTAGGATTGTAGAACATCCTTCTGAAACTAGGATATTGGAACATCCTTCTTCCCCCTACAGACACTATATTGTATTCAGTTGCTAATGAAAGCATAACCTTATTGAAGCCTGAAGTACAATCAGAAGTACAAGGAGCACCGTCAAATAGCAGAACAACAGTCACAGCAAACAACACACTGAAAAGATTATGTAGATATAACAAAAAAACAAACACATTTCTACTAAACTTTTAGTACCATGGATCAATTATTTAATGTATTTTGGTTAAATCACAGGCCTGCAGCCATGAGTGGGCCCAGAGGGCAACACCCTTCCCAAATTTGCCATGCCCCTTCACTAATCAGGTGGAGCAGGAGGGGTCAGGAGGAGGCCTTCCCATCATGTTGGCTGATGACCCGAATGGTGGGAGCCTCAGGCCACTGCACTGGACGGCCTGTGTCATCCTGGGGCCAGCCAGCCCAGGAAAGCCTGGGAAGTTTTGGCAAGCTCATAGAGGCCCCGGCCTGCTCCATTTCAGGTGCACTGCTCTGGCAGCTGCTTCTATCGGATCTGGTGGCTCCCTCATTACCCTGTACATGCTCTTTTCAGCCTGAATCCACTTGGCTTTCATGCATGCTTGGTCAGGTCAGGTGTGATGCAGTTTCTCCTCACCCCCCACCCCCACCCCGCTCAGCTCCATCAGATCAGCTGTGTGAGCTAACCTGGATCAGCTGTGCTGTGGTGTCGAGCCTTCACAATTATGCTGCTTACCACTGTGGGGGCTGCCTGTGGGGGGTGGAACATGCGTGTCTCACTCCCCAAAGCTTCAGGCTTGCCCAGCCCAGCCAGTCGTGGACAGAAGAAATCTCCTCTCTCCAGTTGGGGGGGTAAATTTACTTTGTATTTAGTTTTAAAGTTTATACATGTCCCCATGGACAGACCATCTCCTTGGCATGCAGAAGCTCAGTCAGAAGTTCAGTCCCTGGCATTTTCATTTAAAAAGACCAGGCAGGCAGTAGCTGATGGGAAATACATTTGCCTGAGACTCTGGAGAGCTGCTGCTACTCTTAGGGTGTGTTCATATGGGCAGCTAATCCCGCCATTATGCCAGCTCAAATTTGATCCAGATCTTTTTAATCCGTCCTTGCATGATCAGACATCCCCCATGGGAATCGCCTTACTGCACACTGCTTCCACTGTAGATTGTCTAGATGGTGTCCACTGAAGGAGGTGCGCATGTGTATAGGTGTGACTGTGCATCCTTGTAGATCCGAGGCGCTTGCAGGGATAGACTAAAGGAGTTCCAGCCATCCCCCTTGCTATTGAGATCATGCTCAATGGAGGGAATATTTTGCATGTTAGAAGATTCATCCTCCCTCCAGTCCCATCCCATTAACTGACCATCCTTAAAGTGACAGGTCATTCATAAGCATTAAATTCTTCGTGACACTGAATTGGGGTTCTGTAGCCTCTTCTTAAAATGTGTTTAAGTGCATATTGGGTAGTAATTTCTTAAAAAGCGCGACTGCTTGGGATGGTCTGACATCAGACCACCTCAACAGGAGGATTATGCACTGGTGGCATGATCAGACTGGTGAAAGTTCACTGTTGTCCTGTCGGGCCCAAAAAACTCCAGATTTAAAGTGCTATCTTTTAAGTCTGGTTATGAGGCATGGCAAAATGGGATGTCTACAGAACAGGGACGTTTCCCAGATGTTTGTGTCTGGTAGTTCAGCTTAAATCCACCAGGGAATTGTGCATGTCGCAGATCTAAAGAGCCGTCTGCTTGGGACCTCAGTAGACAGTAGTGATGCAATGAACATGAAATTGAGCAAACTCTGGAGGATGGTGGAAGACAGGAGGGCCTGGCGTGATGGGATCCATAAATGTGATGGGGTTGCGAAGACTCAGATTCAACTGTGTGACTGAACAACAAGTGACTTAGATGGACCAATGGTCTGATTCAGCAGCTTCACGTGCCCAATATAACTCTGCCTGTCTTTGTTTAAGGGATATTTTTTTTTTGTTTATTGGTTAGTAAGACCCTGAAGAGCCACTGCCAGTCTGATTAGGCAATTCTGGCTCACTCTGCAAGATCAGTGGTTTGCAGCTGGGTAGGTAAATTGGGCACTGTGCCAGTCCATAGGTGATGCATTGGCTGGCAAGTCAGTCCTTGCTAATATTGGCTTGGTTGTATATTTGCAGCACCCACTGTTGTCTGTGGATGCCTCCGGTCTGAGCTGGCGATTCTGACCTGCTCTGCTTGTCTTGGTTTAAGATAAATTTTGTTGTCGTTGTTTAGTAGTTAGATCTCTGCCTGAGACCCCGAAGAGCCACTGCCAGGTTGAAAAGGCATTCATGTAAGCAATGCTCCCTCTAAACTGTAGAGTCCTATGAGCAGAAATTCTACTTTGTGAGTTACCGGCATTAAAGTTGTGAGCAGGCAGGTGATTTGGCTACTGCATAAATTAGTTTGCTCTGGACTAGAGCCATCCCTTCTGAGCAAAGACAAAAATGGATGAGCCACAGGGTAAAAAACTGTGAGCTAGCTCACGCTAACTCAGCTCAGAGGAAACACCGCATGTAAGCCAGTTCTCTAATGGTTAGCATGTTTTAGCAAATTCAGAGCCTGGAGAATCTATGGTTGGTTTTAGTCAGTACTTGACATCTATGGTTCATTTGTCTCACCAGCTATGTAGAAGTACTGGTTCATTTATGGTCAGCTTGTCTCACTGAGCTGTGTGTATAGGAAATGTATTTAAATTTATTCATATTCTGCTTGACTCACTGAGATCTGTAAAATCAAACAGGTGGAATGGAGAAGGTGTGATGATGATGATGAAAGTGTGTGTTATCTGTTGTTAACTGTGCTCAATGTGTTCTACATGTAAATTATCTTTGTAATAAAACCTGAAACGTTTTTTGTGTGATACACCACTTGACTTAATTACTTGACAATTCTGTACAGGCACATAATTGGCAGCTTTCCACCATGCTAAAGAGCCCCCTTATATAAAAAAGCACCCCTAATAAAAGATTTCTGGCTATGGGGCTGTTAAATTTGATAGTGTGTTCCTATGAAAGATACTTTCTGGCAATAGGTATATTACCTTAAAAACTGCCTGCTTATTATTAGGGAGGAATCTTTCCATTATAGCTTTGCTAATCAATTTGGTGCCGTACCTCAACTGGGCGTACATGAGCCAAGTACTGTATTTTGTGTAGATACATTCTACTACTCTACAGCTTTTTATCTTTTAACAGTTCTTCTGTTCTTTAAATTGAATTAAAGCAATAAGCTGTCTTCATGAACATGGCTTCAGAGCCCTCCTACAGAGATGTGAAAAAGAAATGTTATTTCTCAGATAAGGATCACAGAAAAATGCAGAGCTGCTTTGCTGGTATTTAAACTCCTGTTACATTCCAGTTCTTTGTGTGCCTCAAGATTCTAACACAGACCTTTGGTACTACTTCTAAATACTATTTTTTGTTACAGTTACATTTACAGGGATAGGCTGGTTCTAGAGTCCCACATTGCTGGGTGGTTGCACATTAGCCATTCAAATAATTACTTTATCAATACATGGCAGTAGCTGAAATGCCATGATAACATCACCCTGTCCTCTGCACACATTCTTCACATATGCACAATGTTGAAACAGTTATGGGCAGAGCTTGAAACAGTTCCCATCAGAGGTCACCCATAGGTTGGGAGGACTTCGACTAATGCCTGTGTACCCTGACAGAACCATGGCTACAGAAATCCCTCTTTTATTTTTATTTTTTTCCAAAGGTTGAATTAAGGATGGTTCAAGTCAGGAATAGACAACACCTTTGTGGCTTGTCCAGCAACTACAAAATTGCTTCAAAATACCCAATATAGTACAGTTTTAAGGTAACATAATTGATCACATACTTGAAATAGAACTTTACAATCAGTGGTATAACTGAGACACAAACTCAATGTACATAGCAGCCTCCATCCTAAAAGGTGGTGAAGCAAAACAAATAAAAAGCCCGAAGTACTTTTTTCCCCCCTTTCAGAGTTCCTTGATCTTGAGCAATGACTAAAAAGAATAATATATTATTATGCGGCAAAGCACCCTGTTTTCCCCCCAAGGGTTAATGTGAATATTAGCAGGCCTGCTCTGGCTTGCAGCTGTCTGTAATTGGGCATTCCTGCCTACACCAACCTTAACTCCTTCAAGGCCAGATTCAAGAATGTGATAATTGGCTAATTGTGAGAACCTGTGTTCAGTTCTGTAACTAGATGGGTGGGGGGAAGCAGGGGTGGATGTCGTCATCTTCTGAAGGGTTCTATCAAGCAAGCTCCCTGATGTGGCTTGGGAGACCATCTGGTGCTAGTTGGCCAAAGGGTATAATTGAGCCATAGACAAGAGGGAAGCCATGCTAACTTTATGATTCAACTGGGCAGTGGCTCTGACTATGCTAAGCTTGGTCATGATGGATTGCTATGTAGAATTAATGCTTAAACCTCTAGTTTGGACTTTGATATTCTAAAAGTTGTGCCATCTCATACTAGGTATCAAAATATTAGATAGAATGTTAACTTTTTTGCTGCAGGGTTGCCAATACTATGTTGCCTAGTGATATCCTATTTCTTGAATGATTTAATGCATAGAGGATGTCTAAAATGGGAAGGAAATTTTGAAAGCTTTGATAGTCACCCCCAGCCACCACCACCCCAGCCAAGACAGAGAGAGAGAGAGAGAAGAGAGAGCGCTCTCTCCAGACCCATGTCACACTCCCTTTGATTTCCAGGCAAGTGTCCTTCCATACCCCCCCCCCCTTTACAGAGGGAAGGTGGGCTAGATGAGGTTGTGGGATCCCCCTTGGCCCAATGGGGAAGGGTAGGCAAGAGTCTCACCATAAAAGGATGCTGCTGTGATCATTTTGACAGTTGCAGGCTAAGGAGGTTCAGGGGGTTATAGAATGGATGCTGTGCAAGCTAGAGACACCAAACTCACAGTGAACCTCCGTCTGACTCTCCTCTACCTTCCCTCCAAGTTTGGTGAGGATTTGGTTTATGGGGTCTGAGTTACAGACCCCCTAAAGAAAGGGCCCCCAGGAATGTGCTTTCTGGGGAAATGACTGCCTGTCATTTCCCCAAAAAGCACTTTCCTGGGGGCACCTTCTTCTGTGGGCTGTAAATAAAACCCTGTAAATTCAATCCTCATCAAATTTGGAGGCAGGTACAGGAGAGTCAGCTGGAGATCTCTTGAGAATTTGCTGTCTGTAGCTTACCAGGGGGGCATTCTACCACCTTGCATGCCTTACAAACTGAACTTGTCTATGAGGCAGCTAAAAGTTCATGACAGTCCATGCTTCACGAATGGGGCATGCCATGAACCATGAACCCAATAGCATTTTTCTGGTTTATCCCCATCCAGTCACAACTGTGTTTGTGTTGTCAGCATGGGCCAGATCCATTTGTGGGGAAAGATGGCCTGTATGGATTTGGGGATAAGGGCTTACAGGGGACATGCCTAGCTCAAGGGCAGTCAAGGTGCACTCACTTTCATGTGTCAGGGGAAACCAAACAGTATCCTGCCCCCATGTGGAATCCTGCACACTGCCAACCCACAGTATCCTCTAGCTGTGCATTGGCCAATACCTGGATTCATTACTCCATGTGAGGCCAAGGCTCTTTTAGCTGTAGCCAATAAAAGTTGTGGCTAGTTCTATTCCAACTAAGGTTTTTTTCAGTTTTCTTGCATGTTTGTTGAGTCTGTCTCACTGTCTTCCTGCCCCCTAGGAGCTGGGCCTGAAAGCAATGTCTAGCATGAATACAGGATATCACTTGTCCAAACTAGGTATTCAGCAGCCTTACATCTGACTCTGCCTTGTGACTCCCTTTGGAAAGAGTGTCACATCCTACTCTTGCCTGTGGCTGTAAAACTCAGTGCTTGAAGCTGGCAGTCCTCTAGGAAACTTCTGCATAAACTGCCATGATACTTAAAATGCTTACATAGAAATACACAGCAAATCAGCTTTTTAAGAAAATTAGAAGATGAATATTTTACAAGAACTATTGGAGCAGTTCCGGTTCTGGCTCAGCTGAGAACTGTGCTGAGGCCATGCTCCGTTTCTCTGAATGTTTTATCTTATTTTTAGTTTTACTATCTTTGTTTGTTGGGTGTTTTGCTGGCTGGTAGCCACATCGTTAAGAAGGGAGTTCATTACTGGCACTTGCTGTTTTGGTTCCTTAAATTCTTCTTGAAGTAGACTTGAGCAAGGCTAACACAGATGCAAATGCTGAAGTCTCTTGCCTTGAGAGCTAGCAATAAAGCCGGGGGGGGGTTAATGCTGCCCTGTGCAGGAGACACTTTTTCTTTGTATTCCTCCCCCTAAGTTAAGAGTTTAACTTCAATTTATCTCCTCTTTTCAAGTTCTTAAGCCATAGTTTTAAAGTTTTTATTTATGCTTTTTAAAGCTGAGTTACCACCCCTGTGGTTAGTTTAAAAGTTGATTAATGACCTGCTAGGGTGTTGTCTCAAGCAGGCTTGGAAACTCTTGAGAGCTGTGTGGGTCAGTGATGTTAGTGTAGAACTGACACCTCACCCTCAGGCCACTGCTGTGATAGCTATAACAATTTTAATAACAATTTTAATATATAAGACCAACTTAGTCAAATTTGGATCTTTAAGTTTTTGTCCTATCTTTCTCTTTCTTAAACTAGTATGACCATCATTGCTTTATTATTTTATTGCCTTATTATTTTATAATATTTTTATCTCATCGTTAACTCCAGTTTATATCTATTATTTAACTCCAGTTAAATATTATACACTCCTTTTAAGGCTGAGGTAGGGATCAGACCTAGATACCCCCCTTGAAGAAGGAATACAATGCATAACAAAATAGAGCGAGCTAGAGGATTCTGGGGCATTAGAAACAAAAAAATTGTTTTGATATTTTGGATGACAAAAGAAGTTACAACATGACAGTGATCAAGAGCTGGAGGAGAGCATAGGACCTAGAGAAGCAGCCACGGGAAGAAGTGAGCTACCATTCCAATACTATGTACTAGGTGATACAGATGTTAAAACAAAGGAAGATAATTTTCATTTATTGGCAGCCCAAACATATCTTATTGCTAAATCTCTTGATAAAACTTATGAAAAATTAAATGTACTAACTTCTTACATCCTTCACAATAGGAAGCAAGGGAAGGAAACAGAAAAGGTTCTTTAGATTCTTATCCAAGTACTCACAACTGGGAACCAAGATAAGCCAACAAAATTTGATTTTTAAACCAAGCAAAATTATTCTTGAAATCTTCCTTTATCAAGGCAGAGATATAAGCTGACAGAACAAGTGACAAGCTAAAATACATACCAATAAGGGAAATGGATTTATGGAAATTAGAACGCTTAAGTGGCCCAATGTGTCACCAATCAGTTTTGCTAATTTTCCACTCTAGACATATCCCACAATTACTATGGTACAAAAGGTTCTAAATGAAGCCTTTTGGCCTTTATATAAAAAGACATTTTCACAATTCCAAACTTGGTTCCCTTATGGAGGACAGGGAAATAAGACCAGGAGGGAGGCAAAGCAACTGGAGAGGAGTCAGGCTCTGGCCCACCATTCAAGAGAAGAATCCCCCTATATTATCCAAGTAGACAATGGTAAAGAAAGGAGAACTCCCTAGAGCCAGTCTAAATTTACTGGAGATGGAAGATATGGGCTCCATTCAGATGGCTCTTTAGATCTGTGCCACGCACGAGTGCCTGGTAGATTTAAATGTAATTTCCAGGCAGCAATATTTGGGAAATGGACCTCGTCCATGAACGTCCCATTTTGTTGCACTTCAGAGCCGTACTTAATAGATACTAGTTAAAATCTGGAGTTTTCGGTTCCCAACAGGCCTATTGTGGACTTTCTCCTGTCTGATCGCTCTAGTGCACAATTAAAAAATGGTGCCCATTCGGGATGGTCTGATGTCAGACCATCCCAAATGGGTGTCATTTTTTAAAAAGATCTCAATTCTGCGCATGCTTGGATAAACAAGGATGGGATGTCATGCCTATGCACTTGCCTAAACTTTTTTCTTTTTTAAAAAAAACACCGTGCATGCCTCCTTCAGTGGACGCCATCGGAACAATCCACAGCAGAGGCAGCACGCAGTAAGACAATTCCCTGGGGGGGGCTGTCTGGTCGTGTGACAATGGATTTAAAAGATCAGGATCAAATTAGAGAAGGGCTAATGGCTGGGTTAGGTGCTTGTCTGAACAGACTCATGGCCACTAAACCCCAACTGATCAATCTCACTTCACCTTTGAGATCCCCCAAAATGCAACAACTAACATCAGGAAACTTAGAACAACATCTAGTAGACCCCCCCTAAGAATGACCCTTTTCTAATGGAGGGTGAGTTAATAGCTTCCTTCGGTTTGGTAGCAGCAGAAGTCCAAGAAAGTGTTCTTTCAAGATTATGAACTCTTCTGTGTATACTAAGAGAAACCAAGAATAAGATCCCTTCTGCTCAACTGAATGTGGAGGGGTTAGAGAGGGAAGACAAAAGACCCTTAACCTAGAGGAGGGAAATATGGAATTTGACCCACAAATCAACCAACATGTTACCTCCATTCCTCTAACTAATGGTACTATAGAGGAAGAGGCACACCCGAACTGTAAAAATTCTGGCCAAAAGTAATTGCAATGTCTAGTTTTATTAAGGCATAGGAGGTTATAAACATTAATTGACAAGAGGAAAACCTAACTTTAAAAATCTTCTCATGGAACACTTCAGGATGGGCCTCAAAAATACAGATCACTTAAATTTATACCCAGATTAAGAAACTGCATACCCTGCTGATCCAGGAAATGTGGGTTTCAGAAGAAATCTTTGTAGAAGGATACACTATCTTGTCAGTTAGTGCTGAAAGATATAGTAAAAAGGGACTCTTTTGTGGAGGATTAGCATGTCCAATTGCCACCTCCCTGAATATAATGGAGGTGAGGACAGTAGCTTCTACCTCTCCAGCATTTGTAGGGGTTTTGGCTCTTCCAACAATCTCCTTTTCATTGATAACAGTGTACTTACCCCTTGTCCTAAGGAACAAAGCATTAGTAAGAAACTGGGACAATCTAGATGAATTTATCTCAGAAGCAAAAGAAGGGTTACCAAAGCATTATTTAATAATAACTGGTGACTTTAATGCTCATATTGGTACAGATGGATCTAATATAATCTTAGAGATATTTGACTCAGATAAGGAAAACTTCCCATATAGTGACTCTTTTTTGAATAGGGCAGGAAGGGATCAAGGAGTAAACCCAGCTGGTAAACAATAAATCTGGTGCTTTCTCATAACTTGGTGATAGTCAATGGGTGTAAACTGGTGGACCCTGAAGGGATGCTTTCTTGCTTTACCCATAAGGGTGCCAGCTCAGTAGATTACTGTCTGGTACTGGAAGAGGTGTTAGCTAAGATCTGTGATTTCAAAGTGGGTGACTTCCTTGGGGGTGACCATCTCTCTCTTATTCTAATTTTAGCCACAGATAAACAAATGGCTAAGTCACCATCTCCAACTTCATATGCAGAGCACATCAACCAGAGAATAAGAATAAGGAAATAGACCCCCAATGACTGGTTTGATTATGAATGCCAGATCCTCCTGAGAAAAGTGAGAGCTTATCATAAGAGTGAAGAAATCAGAATATACCTTAATTAGACTTCAGATGGCTAAGGAGAGCTGGAAACAACTAATAATCAATAAGAAAAGGACAACTTTGGTGAAAAAATGGAAAGCTCTGATATCTGCTACCCAAGATGGAAATAGTAGACAGTTCTGGCATATTGTGAACAACAGTGTCAAGAATATTTCTTTTATTCCCTTTTGCATCTCTTCAGATATGCAGTTTACTCTTTTCAGCTGTTTATATTGCAGGGACATAGCCAGAAATATAGAAGATGAAAATTCGGTTGAGATTAGGGAACTGGAATACTGGCCACCAGTGTCAGTCGAGACCATTGAATACCTAATAAAGAACAGGAAATTGGAGAAAGCACCAGGAATGGATGGAGTACCAATAGACTTACTACAATCAAACCCTAAGTGATGGGCAGAAGTTTTGATCTCTCTCTTCTCTATGATAACTTGGGGTGTATTCCCTCTATCTGGGAGAAAGCTCTGGTGGCACCAATTTTTAAGAATAAAGGGGAAAAGCAGGACCTACAGAACTATCACCCAATTACCCTCCTCTCAGTTATTGGGAAAATATACAAAACTTGTTTAAGAATAAGATTGAAAGAATGGATGGAGGAGTCAGAAATTCTGAATGAGGAAAAAGGTGAATTCCACCAAGAATACTCTGGCAGTTCACTGCCCAATTTGATTGAGAAGTATACTTCCCCAGTAAATAATCATCTATCTGTTGCCTTCATGGACTTATGCTCAGCAGTTGATAGGATCTCTAGAACCACACTATGGCAGAAGCTAAAGGAAACCACGATCAGCAGACACCTGCTATGGCTATTGACTAGATTATATTGAGGCACAGAAGTGAAAATCAGATGTAGCCCCTGAAGGCCAAACTACATATTCTATCCCAACCTTTAAAAGCGTTCAATAAGGTTCTGTTGTATTCCCTTACTGATTTAATCTACATATAAATGATATCATCAAAGCAGTTTTAGGACCTACTCATTGTGCACCTATCCTTAATAATCAATATCTTTCAGTTCTAATTTATGCTGAGGCTACTCTGTTATTATCTCACACATCAATAGGTTTGAAACTCATGTTGGTTAGTTTTGGCTCCTACTGTGCCAATGCAGGTTTAAGTATAAGTGCTGAGAAATCAAAAGTAGTTGTCTTCACAAGAGGATGCTGATTAAAGAAAAATGATATTTTGGGATAAAATTAATCAAATGATACTTTATGGAGCCAGAGTGTGGGAAGAAGATACATCTGAGACTATTGACTCCTTCTTATTAAAATTCCTGAGAAAATAACCAGGTTACCAAAGTGTGTATCCAATATAGCTATTTGTCAGTTCCTTCATTAGAATCAGTAGCTTGGCTGGATACATTTAGATTCAGGACTAAAATTCTTTTTAACTATAGATCTAAACTCCTTTTTAGACTAAGAGAAGATCTCTTCCAGAGTAAATGCTTTAATCCAGCTATTTCCAATGGGAAGTGAGAAAACTGCTTCCCAAAGGATCAAAAATCAGCTATTGATGCTAGATTTCAGAAGCATAAATCAGCAAGCAAGAAGGGTATGTTCACTTGCCTCTGATGGACTTGAACCTCCAACTACCTTACCAGCATATTTAAAGTCATGATGGTTCCCTGATATCAAGATTTATTTATTTTCTTTGGTTGCTAGATTGAATGCCATGTTAAGCCCAGAAATGAAAGGTCACTTTTTGGGAGTTCCCTTTTCAGAACGCTGGTGTTTCTACAATACGGGAAAGACAGGTACCTTGGCTCAGCTAGCTATTGAATGTCCCAAATTCAGTGAGGAGAAACAGAGACAGATTATCCCAATACCTGAGATGAAAGAGCTCACAAATATTAATCAGAGCCTTTGTTTTCTTTTACAAGATAAGGGTCTATATATCACCAAGTCACTGGCATCCTACCTTTTAGCAGCTTAAATTAAACAAATAAAATAAAATAAACGTTTTTGACTGGAGTGAGTTCCCCCCACACACATCTCTGTGTGATCAGGCTTAAGGTTGTGGCAAAAAGAGCTGTATCATTAAAGGAAAGGAGTACATAAACTATCAGCTTAGATGTAACTAGCATATTTTACTTTGTTCTGAGTGCTAAGCAATCAATTGCAAAAGCTAAGCCACTTGTTTTATATGACTGGCTTAGGCCGTAAGTTACATATGCCTGTAGATTTGTTTTAAAATATTTAATAGGCAATAAAGCCCTGTTTTCATGGATCAATAACAAATTCTTTGTAAAACCACAATGATCATATAGTTATCTACATTTCAATTATGTATACTCTGCAAGAAGAAATGAAGACAGTCATTTATTATGACATTAATTAAGTTAGTGTATTTGCAGTGATTTTCACATTCAAAATGTGCAATAAATTATTGTAATCACCACTGAACCCATTGTAAGATTTGGGGAACCTATATGAAATTCTAAATAAATACATAAATAACCATGTCTTCCTCTTGCTAATGAATTAGGCCTTCATTAGAGGTGATTTTTGTTTTCAGCTTGACAGTTGTGGCTACTTGTGCCTCCCAATATCCAAAATAAAACTAAGGTGTAAAATAATAATGCAGAAATCTCACTCAGGGCAAGATTTATACATAAAAAAGACTTCTAGGATATACACACTCGATTGCTGCAAATTTAATTTCATTGTAAGTATGCAGAGCTGAAAGTATATTGTTCATGACATCTGACAGACCTTTATCAGGGGAAAAGAGAATGCATGTTAATGCTAAGAGTGTCCAACTACAACCAGAAAAACCCAGGTTCAAATCCATATCTGCCCATGAAGCTCACTAAATGACCGGATAGGCAGGGGATTATACAGATTCATAGAGGATAGGTTTATCATTGAATGTGCCTATAGAGAACTTACACTCTGTGTGCCAGAAAATCTCTGAATACCAGTGCTGAGGGAAGCAACATCAGGAGAAGGTTTTGGCCTCTTTGCCCTGCTTACTGGCTGTCCAGGGCAACTGGTTGGCCACAGTGTGAAAGAGGATGCTTGACTAGATGGGTCACTGGTCTGATCCAGCAGAACTGTTAAGTTCTTATAACCTTGGGCCTGTCATTCTCTTACTCTAACCCTCCTCACAGGGTTATTGTGAGATGAAATGAGGGAGAAGACTATGTATCTCACCCTAATATTCTCAAGGCATCAGTGGAATAAAAATCTAATAAACATCTGTTCTTTGTTTCCTCAACTTTTAAAAATACTGGCTGAGTTCAGACTGGCAGTTTGAAGTGGGAGCGAGTCATGGCAAAAAAAACCCGGAACAAACTGTTCCGGGTTTTCCTGGTCACACTGCGCCGACTGATGCGGGAGCATACCTGGAGGAGGCATGAAGAAGCATTCAGACTGCTGGTCCGGAGGCACGGCTATAAATGGCTTTTTCCTGGTAATACAGCTGTGTGTGCATGTGTGCATATGCGCTCAAGCACATAAGCGCATCAGGGCGATTTGGGGAGGATCCCATTGCATCAGCACCACATTGGGCAGTAGAACGGAGCACATCCAATCATATTGCTGCTACCTTTCCAGGGCAATCAAGTGCAACTTGCGCAGAAACACCCAGCGGACATTATTACCACGGGTTGTTCCCAGCTTTTCAGGTTAGTGTTCACACTAACCAGAAGCAGAATGAAGCAAGATAAATGTGCTTTCTGGGATTTGCTACCACTTTCACTGGGTATCTTTTAAATGCAGGAACGAAGCGGTACACGACGGGTGGGAAACGCCAGACAGATGCACCTGTGTGAACACCCCCTTTAATCTGGATGTGAAACATTGCTGAAACGTGCCTATCCTAGGGCAAACTGCCAGTCTGAACTCAGCCACTGATAATCTATTGAGTTTTCATGAACTTGTAATGCTATTGACTTATACTTAGTAATTTTGCCAGTCTTTTGTGTTCTCCATTGCGTTGAGATTGATACAGACCATTAAAGATATCAGAACTCCCAGATCATATCCCATAATATGTCTAGACTGAGATATGTCTATTCCCGGGCAATGATTTAAATACAGGAAACTTTTCTAAGGGGTATATTATCTATTCTCAGTGTAATGTTGTTGATAAATAAGTGCCCTGGGGCCAGAAAAATTAGGATCCAGAGCCCCTGCTTTGCCTTGAAGCAAAGTGGGGACATTGAATGTTACTTAACTCTACCTCACAGAATTGTTGGAAGACACAACACATAACCTTTGAAGACCTGAAATGCTTGGAGGTATAGGGACCTGTAAGTGAAACATACAGTAAACAGAATTTCAAATACAGAGCAATAGGCCTAATTGATTAACTGATTCTTGCCTTCCTTTCTTCTTTTATTTTTTTTTCTGGTAGTGGTGCTTTGTCTTATTCTCCCCCCATTTTTTTTCCTGCCAGAAATGGGAAAGAGCAGGAAAAATACATTTGTTGCAAGATTATTATTGCTTTTAACACAAATGTTCAGAATAAAGGAGAAAATTCTAGAAGGCAAGGGAATTCATTTACGTAGCTTTGACATTTTGCGACAAAACGGGTGTGTGAAAATAGTGGCTGAAATTGCATTTAGTGTAGAACAAGTGGGGAAGCCACAAGGACTTGTGGGGGTGACATCTCATTTTCCCTTCCCCTACTTACTTTTTCCTTATTTCCTTCTCTGGCAGGCCCAAAAGCCTCTCCATTTTTCCTTTTTCCTTCTCTCCTTCCCACCCACAGGCTAACCTACCTTTTACCTTTCCCCATGTTCAGCTATACTAATTAATTATTTACTTCATTTATATCCACAAAGGGATCCAAAAAGCAGCTTACATCATCCTGTCTGCCATTTTATCTTCACAACAATCTTGTGAAGTAGGTTAGACTGAAAATTTGTGACTGGCCCAAGGTCAACCAGTAAGTGCCACAACAGAATGGAGATTCAAACTTGGTTTCCCCTGATCCTAGCCTGAAACTCTGACCATTATACTACATTGGCATTTGTGGGGTGGCTGCTGTTGAACAATAAAAAGTAGCCAAGCCTGGGTGAGTAATGGAAGTCAAGTGGTAGCAAGTTACCTGATGGTTTCTGCCAGGCTTGGCCCTGATAAGTCCTCCTTCAAAGGCCAAAAAGGCCCTTCTCCTCCTCCAGTCTTTTACTGACAGGAACCAAGACTTCAGAGCTGGTAAGTGGCAATACTGTTATGGTTGTGAGCAGTGGTCACTGAGGGCATTTGCTTCTTAAAGCTACAGGTGCTCCTTTTATTCCCTTCCTCTCTTGTTATGGTAGGAAGGTGAGAACAGTTGTCTATCCTTCCTGGAAAACTCTCTTAGATGAAGGGTTCCATGGAAAACACCCTAGTAACTGGCTGCCACCACTCAGGATCTTCTGATAACATCTAGACTGACCCACTGAGAAGGTAGCATAGTACTAGAGTACTACTAGAGCAATAATGAAGTGACAGAGTGGAAACCCTAGAAAATACCTTATAACCAATTATGTAGTGTCCATACAGTCTCACACATAAAGAAGAGATTCAGATAAATATTCCAGAGAAGTAAATTGTACTAAGCAAAACCAAATAATGTCTATAAAATGGTGTATTATAAAACAGTGAGGAAATAACGGATTCAAAAATGGTGAGGAAAGGGCAAAAATGAAATACAGGGAAAGCACATACAACATGACACAGATGTTCATTTTGAAAAAAAAGCAATACAATTGAACTGACCAAGCAAAACACACATTACCTAAGCTGTAGCAGGTCCCTCAAAGCATGTGCAGAGTTCCTTGTAGTAAGATGTCGGAGGAGTCCTTAATGCCTACCCAACCTCCTGTGGACTTCAGTTTCTGCTGAACATTGAAAACTACTATTTACAAAATTTATCTCCTGTCTTTCTGTCCTTACAAGGGGCTTCAATTGGACCTAAACCAGCCTCATCTTTGAGGGTGACAAGCTGATTTCTCCAATACCATACAAATCCCCATCTCTGATGTCAGAGGTTACTGTTAACAATCAGAGATATATAAAATATAGCCCCACATTCAACAAACATCCGGCAATGGCTCTGAAGTTCCATGAAAATTAAGTGGTCTGGTCAAAACCAGATCATACTTTGTTCAAAAGGGATTAACTCTGTCAGAATGGTCCAATGTGGAATGGAATGGGTCATTCTAATATAAGCTTCCCTGAGTCCAAGATCTCAGATATATTAGGTAGCACTCTTGCCCCCAGTGAGTTATTAGGGTTTCTACCATACACCCCCAATATGTGTATGCATTAAAGATTTTTCTGCAACCCTGCAGCTTTTCTCAGGTTTCTCAGATCTGTTTTGTCTGTCCATGGTCCCAGTCTCTGGATTTAAGTATCCACAGAGGGAGCCATACTGAGAATTAGATATATTGATTCTAGATTTATCAATGTATGTTGAAAAGAACAGGCCTGTCATGATATTTGTTAAAATAATATTTACTTGTCTAAGATAAACAGCCTATGAAGGTGATGCTGAGTCTTAATGGGAGTCCTTTTGGAGCAACCACCTGTAAAAGCTACATTTCTAAATACTGAACTTTACAAGGATTTTTCAGCTTCTAGATTCCCTGCCCATTTTCCCTTAAAGCAGTCACTGAGATGACCAAATAACCCACCAGGGTCACCTAAAGAAGGATTCTGTAGAAGGAGGACAATCTGAGAGCTGGGGAAAGGATTTCTACCAGCAATATCTCCTGAGTCCTCTAGTGATGCCTCAGAAGAAGAAAGAGTAGCTGATGCTGCTTTAAGAGCTATGGCCTTGGCAAGGTCAATCTAATCCTGGTATCTTGCCTGGTGAACTTTGACATCTATTACTGAGGCAGCTCAGCAGTTATTTCTGAGGAGGTCTGTATGTAATAGGTGCACTGCAGTTTCCAAAGACTCCATTTGCAGCAGCAGAATTATCTGAGGGTTTAAAAAATGTAATTTTCTCATTTTAAACTTTGCACAACATTGTACAATATTGTAGGCTGCCTTGTGTAACAATATTGGCAAGAAGGTGGGGTATAAATGTTCCAAATAAAACTCAGAAATCTCTTACACTGCATTTCCTTAGTTTAAAATATTTATTTTATTCTGCTTCCAGTTGATGGAGCCTGTGGTAAAGTGATGAGGTTTAAATTCTTTTCCATATTTTGTATGCACAGAAATAGCACGTGGTATTGAAGTAGTGGAGGACCTATCAAAATACCTTTTACAATACATTGTAACAATTTTAGAAAGGAGCAAATTTTTTCCTTCTGTAGGTCCTTTTTGGATAAAATGCAAGGGTTAATGGATCATCTGAATGATAACAAATATGAAGCAGAAAGTGAAGAGGACTTAAAGAGCCTGTTGCTAAGGATGAAAGAGTAGAGCACAAAAGTTGGCTTGAAACTCAACACCAGAAAAACTAAGATCATGGCATCTGGCTCCATCACTCCTTGGCAACTAGAAGGGGAAGTCATGGAAGCAGTGACAGAATTCACAGAATCAAAGATCACTGCAGACGGTGACTGTAGCCATGAAATTAAAAGATTCCTGCTCCTTGGGAGGAAAGCTATGGCAAACCTAGACAGCATAATAAAAAGTAGAGACATCACCCTGCCAACAAAAGTCCATATGGTCAAAGCAATGGTATTCCCAGTAGTAATGCATGACTGCGAGAGTTGGACCATAAGGAAGGCTGAGTGTCAAATAATAGATGCTTTTGAATTATGGTGCTGGAGAAGACTCTTGAGAGTCTCTTGGACTGCAAGGAGATCAAATCAGTCAATCTTAAAAGAAATCAACTCTGACTGTTCCATGAAAGGCCAGATACTGAAGCTGAAGCTCAAATACTTTGGCCACCAAATGAGAAGGAAGCAGTCACCGGAGAAGACCCTGATGCTGGGAAAGATTGAAGGTCAAGGAAGAAGGGGACGGCAAAGGATGAGATGGTTAGACAGCATTATTGATGCAATTAAGCAAACTCTGGAGGACGACAGAGGACAGGAGGGCCATGGGGTCATGAAGAGTTGGACTCGACTGTGCGACTAAATAACAACACGAAGCTATGGACAGTTCCCAGAGCAGTGCTATGCAGAGCTAGTCCATCGGGATAAAGGTTTTTGAACCTATATGATTGGTGTGGGCCAGACTGTATGCATTACTGTTTTGATTGTCTTAAATAACATGATTGAGTTTTGATTTGTTCAAATATGTAGTCAACTGTTGCGACTATGCAATACAACCTGAGTATATGAAATCATGCAAATGTTGATCAGTGAGTATTTTTACTGCAATGGGACAATCCTGCCCCAGTCATTTTGCATTGCAAACAAAAGATTAGGACAAGAGGGGTGCATGCCAAGTAGCCATCAATTCATCTTATCTGGGAAGCTCTTTTGGTCTCAGCACAGAAGGAAAATATTTGTGCAACTGTTAAAAAAATCCACAAAACTTGTTATTACTTCCAGTATTGAAAAGAAGTTATTTTCATTTGGGGGCCAAGGTTATTTAAAAACAAAAACCAGAACGACTTTGTGTTTTGAGAAAACATGAGCAGGTCATCCTTGGGTTTGATGTTTCTATTGTGCTACTGTCCATTACCTCTAGTGTGATAGAAATGCATTTTGCATAGGAGTTAAGGGAGGGAAATGAAAAGGGGGACATAACTGGCAAAAATGTTTCTCATTCTATACCAACAGAGAGGTGTTTTGTTTGCATTCTGCTCATAATCGCTTTCAGAAATGGTTTGATAAATAAAAAGGAAAAGAGTGACAGAAAGTGACATCTAGAAAGCTTACAGAATGCCAAATTTGTTTCGTGAAAGCTTTCTTCACTGCTTTGCCAGATTGTTGAGACAGTGTTCGAGCATTTTAAACAGTGAAATAGCCATCGCTTTTAGTCACTGACCTCCTCCCATTGCAAATGATGAGATCTTTGGGACATGCCAAAGAGATGTGCAAATAAAAGAAAATGATGACATAGAAATAAAGTGAAATTAGATCCCCATGCTATTTAAAAAAATATATCCTCAAACAAAAGCAGACCAAAATTTGGAAGAATGAGATGTAGTAGTGATTGGAATGGAAGAAAGGAACACAGTGATTAGTGTATCAGACAATCCAGGCTCTGTTTCAGTCAGATGTAAAAAAGCCAAAGGGATGATCCTATCTAAATAGGACCTATTATTGCTGGGCCTGGAGGAGTAAAATAGGAATTGCCAATTTCATTGGCTGCCCCTTTTGCCATGGCTATTGTGGCTGAAGTCTTGACTTCATAAGGCTTTACATAACATGCAAAGTATAACTAGCAATTTTCTGCTCTAAGGGACTCTGCAAGTCCCCACAGATACCTCCTGGGACTTCTGGATCTCACTGTGGGACAGCCCCATGGCTAACAACTTTTTGCTTGGGGGGGCCAATGTTTTTCTCAGGGGGCCTGCCATTACATGTCTGTGTGCTACTGCCATGCCATGCTCATACTTCTAAATAACAACTAAATAATAAATAGAAGTGGCTTACTGCAAAAAAAATGTTTCAGGGAGAGACTTGAAGGCCCATTGGAAATAATGGGAGCCAGGAATGCCAATTGATTTGCATGGGCTCCATTGAAATACATTACAGCTCAAGAAGAGTTGCAAAGAAAATGCAGAATGGATTTTCCATTAATGTCTCTGGTCCCAAATACACTGCTCTGGGACTAGAATGACAGGCCCCACGGTGGAATGTCAGCCCCGCTTCTGGAAAGTGTGAATGCCAACCCAAAAAGCTGGGAGCAACATAAGGCAGCAGCGATATGATTGGCTGTGCTCCGCTGTACTGCCCAATGTGGTGCTGGCGCAACAGGATCCTCCCCAAATCGGCCGGATGTGCTTATGTGCTTGAGTTACCAGGAAAAAGCCATTTACAGCCGCACCTTTGGGCCAGCAGTCTGAATGCTCCCGCGCGCCTCTTCCCAGTATGCTCCCGCATCAGTCAGTGCAGTGTGACTGGGAAAACCCAGAACAGTTTGTTCCGGGGCTTTTTTGCCATGACTGGCTCCCACTTCAAACTGCCAGTCTGAACTCAGTCTGAGACTCTGAGTGAAGGGCTGGGTATAAATCCAATCTCCTCCTCTATCTCCATATTTATTTATCAACTTTTCTCCCATGGAGCTCAAAGCAGAGTACAAAAATCAGTAAGGGCAGGCATCAGCAGCAAGTTATATATGGTAGATGGGAGACCCACCCTTTGCCCCATAGAACAGGTAGCAAAGAGAAAAAGAGGGGTCCCTAGGCAGATTTTGTGAAGTCCTTTTTGTATGCTTGGCGATTCTTGAGAAAGAACAAATTGAAACAGCACAAGACACCCACATCTATCCATTGAATCACAAGTGAACTGCAGGCTGGATCTACATATACAGCCTCTCTTCCTCCTCTCCCGCCCGTTCTGGACTTGGGAGGATTCCATAGAAAGCATTGTTATTACACTTAACTTTGTTATTTAACTTGTAGTTCTGAAAATCTTTGTATTGTAATACCCCATATTAAGTTTCTTTGTTGAAACTTTATAACATTTAGTAATGAGTCTTTATGAGAAATATGCACTATTCTGATATTTCACCACACTGGTGAATGTATTGAATATGATTATTTACCATATTAGTGAACATATATGTGACATTACTTACCAACAGCTGGAATATAATTAGTTTGCTTTTTAAAGTGGTGTTTCTCTGTTCTTTGGGCCACCCTATACAGCAGCAGCAATTGCAGCTTGACTTTCTCTTGGGAAGGTGGCAGTGACAGTATCGAACTCTCTTGGAAAGCTTGGGACTGCCTAACCTTCCTGTTTCACTGGGCATCTGTGCTATATCCATTTTGGCTCTTCTTCTTCTTCCCTTCTCCTTTGCCGAATAGGCAAAAGGCAGAAAGCTGTGATTTCTGCATGCCACTCTCCTCTTTTCACTCAGTTCTGCAACATCGAAAACCAGAAGGACAGGACAGATGAGAATTCAGTGGTGGCTGCTTCTGATTGCACTTGGTGTTCATTCATCTGGGTGGATGAGCAAAAAGCAATGGCAACTAGGAACCATTCTTGTGCTTCTCTTCTGTATGCCATAGTTATGCCTGGGAGGGGCTTGCTGTACAATGTCTTCATGAGGGCCCCCAAAACCTGGAACCAGGCCTGAAGAAAGTTTTCAATCCAGGGCTAGATCTCTTTAGCTTCTGCAGGTTGCTGCACCGTGTGCTTTCAGTCCATGTCCTACTGCATGGCAAAGATATCACACAGAAGGCCATGGTGCATCAATTTTGAACAACTGTAAAAAATTGCAGCCAGAGAGAGAGAGAGAGAGAGAGAGAGAGAGAGAGAGAGAGAGAGAGAGAGAGAGAGAGAGAACATGTTATGTGATGAGAAAATTTTAATCAAAGATGTCTATGCTTGATACTGAAATTGCCATAATGTTAATTGCATGTTCAGATTGGCCAAACCAACCCACTATCCACATTTATTCTTGCAAGATCACATCAAAGCTCTCATGTCCTGGTAAACCAGTGTCTAATACAATGAGGGTTTTCTTACAAGTTACAGTCTAGTTCTGAAGCTAACCAAGCTGATTGTTGTATTTCTATAGCTTGCTGGGAAACAGCATGGAGGTATTGGATATGAGCAGAGTATATCAAGGATATTTACTCAGTAAGCACCACAAAGGAACCTTCAGTGCCAAATATATACATGAAACAAACACTTGGTTTAAAGGAAGCGTCTTCATTTTTAGCAGGTGGTTGATAAGTTGTAAGGCTCTCTTTTAATTTTCACTTCAGATAATGATGGAATATTATTGTGAACATAGTTCAAAATGATTATGATGTGACCGGGAAGGCTTGGCCAGGAACAGAACAAATTGATAAAAACAGTGGCAAAACTGTGCTCTCTTTGAAGTCTGCTGAAGATAATCTTTCAGAAGAAGGAGACAGCTCTTCCTAGTTCATCCTATTATCTCCTTAGTTCATTGCCTGACTTACTCTAGAAGCATGGAACCAGAAGTGAACAACTCTCTCACCTTGAGAAATACTAAATAAAGAGATAAAATGAGATGGGTAAGGGGGGGAAAGGAATACAAGGAGAAAATCAAGCATTCTTGGAACAGTTCACCAATCTTTGGGTAAAGAGAGCTAATTTGGGAAGCAAAAATCTTCTGTTAATGGGCCTGTAGCCACAGTAGGGCATCTTGGGACCACACCCCACAAAACTTTCTTTAAAGTTCAAATTTTAAAATAGTTTAAATGTAGCCACACCACAGCACCACGCCACACCTAGGGTCCAGTCACACTTTGATCGGGATTCACTGCTGTTTCCTTGTGCATGTCAGTTTCACATTCACATGCACCAATCCACCTCCTGCCCCGAAGCAGGCTCACTCGCGCAATGATGCCAGGTTTTCCTGACCCCTGGAAAATCAAGTGTTTTCCTGGCACTTCTGCTTTGAATGCGTGATTTTGCCTATCTAGACAGCCCATCTTTCGCAATGATTGCGATTAGGGCCGTCTGAACACTCTTTGTGCTTTTTTTTTTTTTTAAAGCTTCCGGTTTGAGCGCTTGAGCAAACATGCGCTTAATATATCCATTTAATGTTTAATAATGGATTTATTAAGCACTGTTCAGTCAAGCGCTCAAACCGGAAGCTTAAAAACAACAACACACACACAAAGATGGCCCTGGAGGCAGGAACGAGAGGCGGGGGCTCTGGCAGCCTGGATGGGGCCGGCAAGGAGGATGGCAGAGACGGCAGACATGGCAAAGCCTGTTTTTATGGGGCAATGGTGGCAGCAGTGGCAGCAGCAGCACCCCCCCAAAGTGTCGGCAGAAGCAGCAGCCGCCTGAGCCTCCCCTGTGGCCAGCAGGATCGCCTGGAGGGACGGCACAGCAGTAGGTGAGTGGGTGCTGTAAGAGAGGGGCTGGCTGCATCTAGTCAGCCCAATGTGAAGAAAAATGTTCCCAATTTAAACAAAGCGGGAACAAAGCACAATTACCTTTGCAGTGTGACCAGAGCCCTAGTCCTACCTGTGCTGCCTTCTCCTCCAGCTGGCTGGTCTGGAATGACTCCTCTTGAATCGTCTTCCCCGTTATTAGCTGGCCAGTCCAGCCAGGCAGCGGAGGGCATGGCAGGGAGGCATCAGGCCAGCCAGCCCTCTGGCTCACAGGCATGCCCCTGGAGGAGTGGTGCAGCATGGTCCCAGCCACCTAGCTTGTCCTCAGCTGCAGGAAAAGCAGGTGGCAGTGGCGGCACCAGTGTGGCTGGCTGCTTCTCATGAGGCAGGAGGAGGAGCGGCTGATTGGAGGAGCCCTACAGCCACTGCCTCCCCCTCATGAGCACCATGTGTGTTAGCCCACCAGCCCAGCCTTCTTCTCACATTCCACAGAAGGAGTGGCTCAGGAGGGTGAGCACTGGAAGGAAGGACCACTCCCCGCTCAGAAATGGGGCTGGTGGACAGGGACATTTTTGTTTATTGTGAGGGAAATTCTCGGAAGGTGATTGGTGGCTGGAGGAGTGGTAGTTCAAAGCAGCTGAGTTAGTGTATTTTTTTATTTTTTATGTTATGTGCATGGACACATAAGTTCACTGTGTTCTTGCCCTCAGTCCACACAACAGCCATCCTCCCTCTGTGTGCAGTTCTGCCACTGCTGTCACTGACACAGCAGCAGCAAACAACTCACAGGGGACTGAGGCATGTAAGGACGAGAATAAAAGGTGATGTGGGGGAGCATCCTTGACTTTTCATCCAGGGGCCCAGAATCATTCAGCTCTTCCCTGCCTGAATATAGAAACATCTACACAAGTGCAAACTATACACATGAAGGCACTGTTATAGGGGACCTTGAACATAGTTCGTAAGTATATAAAATAATGTGGATGTTTGGACAACTGGGCACGGGTCCACTACACAGTTAGGAGCATGAGACAGGGCCAGTGCTCGGCCATGCTTTCTTTTTATGCACAGTTCCCTGTACATCAATATTTTCCGTACCCAGGATGTTGGTGTAATTTTATGGGATGAAAAGCTATGTACTGTTTATCAGAAGATGTACCATTTCCATTGTTGAAGAATCAGCAGTCAGTCTCTTCATTTACTGAAATGTCATCGTTTAACTACTGACTAATCAAACAAACCAGAAAAAAATGTTGTAACAGTTTGAAAGGAAATACCTACCTGGGAACAGATAATGCCTGCATGTCTGCTTTGTATACAACCTCATAGCAATATACCATGAGAACAGCATATGGTTTTGTTGATGGAAGCTAATGGAAAATGACAGGCTGTTTGAAGATGCTTTGCTGCCAATTTCATGAATAATGCATCCATGTAACAGGTATAATCGGTGTGGTTTAATAGTCTGCAGCCTCCAGAGAAATAACAGCAGCATACTGAAAAATTATCTCTGTATGAAGACCACCTGACATTAACCTTCTTTTCCATGTCTTTCCCTTTCTGACATCATTGAGTTATTTTTAGCAGCGGTTAAATGAATTCTAAAAAACTAACAAATGAAAGATAATGTTTTGAATTATTTTGTTATTTTTCTCCACTTGGTTATCTATCAAAAATGAAATCATACTATTGGTTTAATAATCGCAAGGCACTTGAGATTAATGTGCATACAAATTGCATTGCCCTGACATTTGAATGCTAACAATATTAGCATCATTTGTATTAATGGATGTTCTTGAGCTTCCCAAGGAAATGTACAAGACACTCATATGTTATTCAGAATCCATCAGCTTCAATGGGACTGTCATAGCCATATCACCATCTTTCTAATTCTGTTTAGTCTTCTATCTATGGTGTCTTGAATGAATTATATAGGAGAGAATTGTTTGTATCATCCCAGACTTCGATTCCCTTTATTTCTCAATTCATATTGGGACAAAATCTATTCTTATGTACATCGCTCTGAGTTCAGATTGAGCATTTTGGAGAAATCATGGGAATAACTGAAAATGGTTCCATTTGGTCAGCCCTGTATCCAGAATTTTTTCATAGGGCTAGGGGCACCACTGATCAAATTAAATTTAATTAAATGAGCTAATCTGCAGATCTGCTTTGAATGTCCCCTTGAGCTGTCAAATGGTGAGAAGAGGACCCAACTCTGTCTCTAGTAGACTGCTGAAACACCAAAGCTGAGGACCGTGGGCTCTTTTATCCCAAGGGTGACCAGCAGCCAGGACTCCCCACCCTATCAGATCCTCACCCAGCCTCTCACCTTGTGTTCTGGCCAACTCACAGTTCTGCCCACCACATCATCTTCTCCCTCCCCCTGGCACCGGGTGCACAGTTTTACCTACAGTCTTACCCCTGTGCTAGACACCACCTCCACTGCCATTGGAGCAGGCATTCAGAGTTTCAGGAGGTGTGGAGTTGTTGAGGCAGTGCTTCCAGTCCAGCATCACTGACATCAGACAGCAGGCAGGTCCTGCTGTGTTTCCACCCCATGGGCTCCCCCCAGCCACATGGCCACCCAAGTAAGGCTGCCAGTCCACAGCCTCCCTCCAGGGTGGGAGTTCACAGCAGTGGGGGGTGCTTCAGGTACAAAGGGGGCACCACCCTATGCACCCCACTGCTGGCTGCAGCCCTGCATTTAATGATTCCATAAGATAGCCATGTCACGTGAATTTTCTATGTCAAAGTGAAAAATCAGCCACAAGCAGAAATGCACAGACATTAAGGAGATTCTCCATGACAAAGAAATACCACATAACTAAAAATGTAATGTTATCTAAAAATAGTAACGGTTTAATTATTTTTGGTTTGCTCTGGTCTATTCTACACACTTGCTTAAAAGCTGGAATGTTGTGTCTGAACACAGAAGAACAGGACTGCAGAAGAAAAATAGGGGGAACAGCTGATAGGAGAGAAGGTTCCCAGCCTCTCAGCTGTTTCCTGGATTTTTTCTGCAGTTTCTCCCAGCCTGGTTTAAATGGACTGAAGAGGGGGGGGCACAGCTGATAGGTGGGGAGCAGCCTCTCAGCTGTTTCCTCAATTTTCCTGGGTCCAAAAAATATCCAGGATATTTTCAGGATTTTTTTTTTTTTTTTTGGGGGGGGGGTTCACGAAAATCTCAGATACTTTTGGGATGTCAAAATATACCAGAAAATATAGATATGGTATTTTGAGGGGATATTTTTGTCTCAGGAAGATCCAAATGCACACCCCTAATAAATATATGCAGTATAAATGGTGAGCACAAACTGAACAATCTAATTCATCAATGTGTGTACCCCTGGCTCATTGATAAAAGGGGGTAGTGGAATGGAAATAGCTATTGAAATTTAGCCTCAGAGTGAAATGTGTCTAATGTAGTATTACTCTCATAAATGTATAAAACAATATTTTCATAACCCTTCTCAGAATGAGACAGAATTTGTCCCAGGTACCAAAAGTATCAAATTTCAGATTTTGGTAATGGAAATGATACACAGCTATGTTCTAAGACCTGCTATTGAAGATTGTGTGTGTGTGTATGTGTGTGTGTGTGTATGAAACAAAACAAAAGAACTGATTGAATAAAAATGATGGAACTGGATCTAACGGTAACTTTTTTGTCATGAGTGGGATCTTTCTACTGACAAAAGGATGTTTCCTTGAGCGGAAGTGCCCTGTGACATTTATTTAATCTCACAGTTGGAAAGGACCACCAATGCCATCTGTTCCAATCCCCTGCCAATATATGAACTATAACTATAATAGTGTTCAATCAATACTTTAAAACCTCCAATGAAAATGAATCCACAGCCTCACAAGGGAGACTGTTCCAGTGTCAAACACCCCTCACCATTAGGAAATTCTTCCTCATATTTAGACAAAGCTTTCTTTATTGTAATTTTATATCCATGAGTCCTGTCATCCAACACAAATGGAAATAAATCTGCCCCATCCTTCATATGGCATCTCTTTTAGGTATTGTAGGGTGTTAATCATATTACCTTTCAAATGTCTTTTTGTCAATGTAGAGATTCCCACGTCCTTCAGCCTCTGCTCACAGGATATGATCTCCAAACCCTCACCAGTTCTGTTGCTCTTCACTGGACTTGTTCCAGATTATTGACATCCTCCCTAAACTGTGGTGCCCCAAATAGAACACTATACTCCAGATCTATCCAATGCAGTCTACAGGACCAATACCTTGCATGACTTAGACATTAGCATTTCTGCTAATACAGCCTAAAACCACATTAGCCTGTTTTACCACTGCACTATACTCTTATGGTCTAACAGAACCCTTTTCTCAGGTGATACTAACCAGCCAGATTTCACCCATCAGATATTTCTAAAGCTGATTTTTACTACCCACATGTAACAGTTCACACTCATGCATATTAAACTTTTTATCCAGGTCTAGCCACATCCTATTTTTATCATCCAAGATATTAACCACCCCACACAGATATAATATATTTTAAGAACACATTGAGGTTCTCTATATACTTCATAGTAACCAGGGGTGGCATGTAGTTTAAGACAGGGATTTGGTACTTTCGTTTTCCCTAAATGGCAGCACAATTTTTGGCTTTGGTACTATTGTTCATGGAGATGCAGAATTTCCCATGCTTCAAGGAAAATTCAGATGTTTTGCAGAATTCATGTTAGGTCAGTCTGATACCAATTTTCCCTCACCTGTGGAAGAAAAAGGAAGACTCTGTACGAATCCTAGAAAGTACCCTTGGTTTAAAAAACAAAACAAAACACCAACCAATTTTATGCACAGTTCACTTGAAATCTGTACTTGATCCTTTGGAAGAGAAAAGGTAGCCTACAAAGAAAAACAGCATACCATTTACATCAACAGGACAGGACTTCCTCCTGTCCTCTTTCCCTGAAGCTCAAAATGCTCACTGAATGGTGACTCCTGAGAGAGAGGGGATGTACCAATGTAGCTTCTCCAGGAGGCATGGGCAGGGGTGTAGTATGGCAGGTTACAGGCAAGATTGCAGATAGTAACCAAAGTCCAGCCCAAAAGGCAGGGGTTCCAGAGAGCAGGTTTACCAAAGTCCAGTCCAGGGTAAAGGAGTTCCGGGCAAGAAATCCAGTCCTAAGTCAGGGATTCCAGAAAAGGCAGTTGTCAGGTCCAGTTCAAGGTTGTAGAGGTCCAGTAGCAGCAAGGTTGGTGGTACAATAACAAAGTATACTTGTCACATCCACAAACTGCTGTTTCTCCTGGCTGAATTTATAACCAAGTCTTAACGAGCTAACCTCCTAGCCAATTCCTTGGCAGTCATCCTGAAGCTACTAATTTTTGCTTCAGTTGACAGCTGACAACAGGCCATGAGATTTGCACTTCTCCGTTCTTGCAATTCTAAGTGTCTCTGATAGCATTGGCACTGCAAGGGTGTGGGAGGGCTGGGAGTGGCTTCAGAAGACTTGTTTACTGATTCAGAGATATATGGTGTTAGCTTGATTTCAGCTGTAGGCTGTGACTTCTGATCAGCCAGTAACCTAATCTCTTGTTGTTCTCCTTCTGGCTCAGAGCCGGCTGCAGACAGTTGTTCAATTACCAGCTGAGAGCTAGCAGGTAACTCTTCGTCTAAGAAATCTGAGCCATCACTCAGCACAGACAGACTTATGATAGGCGGTCTCCTGGAGCGGCATGAGGAGTATAAACTGGAGTTGGCAGTGGCAGAAGAGAACTGGTGAAAATTACCCTCCCCCTTCCATTAGCAGCTGGAGGAATGGCACTACTGAGAAACTTTGTTATATTTTAACTGTTTTAAATGACTTTTATTGTATCTTACTGTGCTATAACTACTGCAGGACCTTTTGTTTAGTGGAAAAGCATTCTAAAAATATACTAACCTAGTGAAATTTGACTGTAGGTTCCAAGCCAGTTCGTACACTATAGGGATGCTCTGAATTTCACTGCAAATATGTTCAACTGTTGAACTTCCCATGTTTAAAAATGGGAATCCAGTTTCCTGGAAACTGCACATGTGCAAAAATACTGCTGATTCACACTGATTGGCAGCCTTTAGTATCACTAAGAACTCCTTAAATGAACACCAAAAATCATTTATTGGTGACTGACTTAAGTGATTTGTGAGTGATCTTTTTTAAATGGCTGCCAAGTAGAACATTTATTTATTTACTTATTCAATTTATATCCCAGCCTCCCCACCAAGGCAGCAAGGATGGCGGCAGTAGACTTGGGCTGTGTGAGCACATGCATGCACGGAAATTATGCCGTACTTCATGGTTGGTAAGTAATACAGTGGAACCACCTGCCAAACACTCACAAACAGATGGGTGAACAATCAAATTGCTATTTGAAAAATCAGGTCTCTGTTTGCAACTGGCGAATATGATGAGAGACAAATTGGTGGGTGTTCGAGCATTCCTAAAATAGTAAGCACACATACAGTGCATGTCATTTGTATGTATAAATTATGAATAATGCATAATATTTATTGACACATAAATAACTTTGAAAAATGCACACCTTTTACAGGAAACATCTGGGGAGTGGAAACAGAATTCATGAATAAAGAATTCAAGCACAAGAGTAACAAGTTTGAAACAACAGCTTTCTGGTTGAAACAGCAGGGGTAAGAAATCTGAAGTAACTCCTATTCAGCCCTCTCACCAAACTGGAACATAATACACACTTAGTTGTGTTAGTGTTGTAAGGGAACCTTGCCTAGACATGTTAATCGAGTGCATATGCTGGTATGTATCTGGCTACATATTTAGGTACATATTGAAGAAATAGATGAGTTGGATTTATATCCCACCCTTAATTCAGAGTGATTTACAATTTCTTTCCCTTCCTCTCCCCACAACAGACACTCTGTGAGCTAGGTGGGGCTGAGAGAGCTCTGAAAGAACTGTGGCTGACCCAAGGTCACCCAGCTAGCTGCATGTGGAGGAGTGGAAAATCAGACCCAGTTCTCCAGATTTCGAGTTTGCTGCTCTTAACCACTACACCGAACTGGCTCTAGACTTTAAGAACTAGAGACTCAGGCTAGAGATGGCTACACATGTATACATCCCATGCCATCCTCATTCAGTCCATACACTCATATTAGATTAGATTAGTTTCAGCAAAAATGATTAAAGAGGTGTGAAAAGATTAGATTACCATAAACAATTCATGGAATCTAAAAATTTAAGCAGTATTAAATTATGTATTTTTCTCTTTAAATAATTTCCTCTCAACAATTGGCAAAATGTAGACTGGTTTGTGATATAGCAGCCTTCAGTCTTTGTACTTACTCTTTTCCTCTTTGACACACAGAAGTTTTGGATTTTGACCTGCACATTTCAAGCTGTCCAAGGATAGGTGACATATAAACTATTTGGATTACCATAAAAGCATTTTCATTCCTATATTCATATGCATAGCTCTTGTGTTGATTAAGGAGTACTGTGACTTTTGCTACAGAGCACCAAAAAGCTAAATGAGCTCTGTAATTAATCTCTGGCAAACACAGCACTCTGCTAGTCAATATTTTGTCAATACAGGATCTATCCTGAAAAACTAAATATGACAAATACTACTGGGTTGAGTTAGGATATATTTATACAACTACTGTGGCATCCCCTAACCTAGTTAGCCCAGGCTAGCCTGATCTCATCAGATCTTGGAAGTTAAGCAGGGACAGCACTTGCTAGCATTTGGATGGGAGATCTACAAAGAACACTAGAGTTGTGACATGGAGGTAGGCAATGGCAAACCACCTATGAACAGTTCTTGTCTTGAAAATCCTACAGGGTCACCATAAATCAGTTGTGACTTGACGGCATTTTCCATCCAGTTTGAGTGAATTATAGCTATCCAAAATTTAAACCAGAATCAGACTTTGTACAGCTATGGTATTTGTATGAGTGTTATGCCTGAATCTATATTCATATAGTTAATGTAATACACGGATAAACATTTTACTTATTATGTGATTTTGGATGCACATCTTTGAGCAACACATATAATGGACTGTGCCTGATATTTGTGAGATACTGACTTGCATGATTTACAGGCCAGCACATTTTAGAGGTGTGCTTCAGACAACAGGTAACAGTTTATGACTTATATGTAATATTATAATTGATTGCAGAGTTGCACATTTTTAAAATCTATTATTGCATACCCAGTTATTATCGGTACAATTAATGTGTAACATAAAGAGATGTAAAACACAGGATACTATATTACACCATGGCATCAATGAAATATTCCACAAGGAATTATATATTTTTAATGTTTGTTTTATAGTGGTCCCTTCATAATTAGTGTCTTCCTGTATAAATTATTACCAATAAAAACACAAATTGTCCTTTTCACTTGGAGCAACATTGTAATTTAAAAAAAAAAACCTCAAGGAAGAATAAAAAAAGTACTCTTCATAAAAACATAGTTGCCTGGAAGAAGAATTCATTTGAACTTAGCAAACACATATCAGACTGTTGTAGAGGCCAAGCTGGTTATGGAAAATTGAAAAACGGACACCTCCTTTCAGTCTTGTACAAAGCCCATGCAAAGCTGAAACCCTTTTCAAAATATCCTCTGTCAGAAATGTTGTTGTTTCCCTCTTTTCTCCTGCATCAAGTCAGTTAACAGGGTAATCAAGGCACTTCCAAAGAATTCTGTGCAGCTGTTAGTTCCCCTCCCTAATGGAAAGGGGGCTCTTTGCCCTTTCCCTTATGAAGAATGGAGCATGAGGCTTCATCAGAGAGGGTTCAGCCAGGTGCATCAGGCAGCCAAGGGGTCTTCTGTCAAATTGACTTGAAGAAGAGCTGGCTTTTATATCCCACTTTCGCCTACCGCAAGGAGTCTCTAAGTGGTTTACAGTCCCCTTCCCTGCCTCTCCCCATGACGGGCACTAAAGTTACCAGGTCCCTCCTGGCAACTGGTAGGGGATGGGAGGAGACCAGTAGAAAGAGAAAGGCCCAGGGCATGTTGCAGCATCACACAGGAAGTGATGTCATAATACCAGTGACTTTGAGGTGATTCACTGCTATTTGGGCAAAAACTCTATGGTAAAACTGGCTTCTCTCATGAAGTTTTTATCCAAATACCAGAGCATCTCTCAAAAGTTGCTGTTGTGATAATGTCAGTTGCTATGAGATGCCAGCAATGTGGGCTGGGCCTTCCTCTTTCTACTGGTAAGTCCCTCCATTGGTTAGCTGATTGGTGGCTGGGGGGCAGGACCTCGCAGTGGAGTACCCTCACCCCCATCTGGGGGTCTGGCAACCCTAATAGGCACCTTGTGAGGTAGGTGGGGCTGAGCCAAAAAGCTGGCAGCCAATAGACAATAAAAGGGTGGGAAATGCTGAGTGTTATGTGAATAAAACCTAGTTTAACCCATGCATTGGTGTCTTATTTCTTCGTTCTGGGGTAGGTTGGCAAGAAGTATCTCGGCATCTGCTCCTATGCATGTTTACTTGGTAATATGTCCTACTGCATTAAATGGGGGGGGAAGGTATCTTAGACATTACAGAGGACAGGCTGCACCAACTCGTATTTCCCCTCCACTGCTCTCCGTTAATGTCTAGTAAATGAAATAAATGATGTGGCATCATCGCTTTCAGGGTTTCTCTGTCTCCTGAAAGTGACAGTGAAAAAAATGGAGTAGGGTTCAGAATGTGCTGAATGTTATCTGTGTGTTGCAGGTTGGCAGCAGCTCCATTCCCCTGTACCGTTTAGTTAGATCCAAAGAGTAGGTAGGACTGCAGTCAGAGACCCAATCCTGCTAGCTCATTAACCACATTCCACCTCTCAAAGTCACATGCTGCATCAAAAATGAAACCTATTGCAAAATCACCCATTTCAAAATAATAAACAGCACATACAACATTCAAATGTCCATCAAATATATATATATTGCATTGCATTGTGGGTAAGACGGAGATGATAAACTGTGTGCATTCCATTGCACATTCTGTTTTGAGACATTCAGTCCTTATTTTCTACTTCTCCCTCTAATTGCTACAGAAATCTATGTATCCAAATACCCCTGTTTCAAGAAAGAAAGTAAATTAGATAGAATTGTACATAATAGTCAGCACCAAGAAGCCAACCATATTAAGTCATGGCATCCACAATGCTAGGGGAAATGTACAACAGAGGCAAGTGCCTTTCTGTTTATCATTACTATTCAAGCTTGATGTACTGGTTCAAAATTGAAAAGGAGCAACTAGGTTTCTTTTTGCTAGGTATTAGAAAGCACAAAGTTCTATGCCCAAACAAGATTAGTTACATAAATCATGGAAAGTCCATTCATGGTCATTAGGACCATGGAATTTCTGGAGGGATGGCATAAAAGCATATATGTGGTTTTCAGCCTCTTCCAGATAGGCTTTTCCCATGTGCTGTTGGTTTCTTATCTCTCCTCCATAGGACCAATATGGGATTGGCTGGTCACACATGGGATTAGCCAGTCATTTGGGGGCCAAGCAGGAATTTTGAGGATCTCCCATGAATGGCTTTTTGTGGGGACCTTTTTTAACCTCCTTCATATTTCAGGAGGACTTTGAGTTCCAGGACTGGTTTAGCTATAACTCAGTTGACTAGAATAGGGCAGGTAGCATTTTATAGATAGGATCATGATGTGAGCATCTGGAGACATCATACAATGATGGGGGGGACTGAGTTCCTGAAGAGCCAGTCATTCATTCTAGAACAGCCTGTGTGCTTAGCAGCATCACCCAAACCCTTTTTGCCACACTGCAGGAGGGAGATGAAGCTGAGCACTTCTTGGCACAATTAACTTGCAGAAAAGGATACACAAAGCCAGCAAATAAATTGCTGGGTGATTTTGGAGGCAGGATGCTGTTATCTAAATGGAGGTAACCATAAAAGACTGCCTCGTGCAGCACTTTTTAAATTCCTAGCCCACCTTAAATTCTTACCAGCAGGCGGTGAAGCCTTGCAATTGTTTAACCAAGAGAAGAAGAAAACCCACAAATAAGGGGGGGAAATCCTGTTTAAATTTAAAATTAACTTTGAGCCCATAACGCTGTTGGGATATTTGGTTAATGCTGCAGAATTTGCCCAGTCACAGAAGTGTGATACTGAGTGTAGTAAATAAATATCCCAAGAAGTATATTGCAAAAAAAGTAAATTTATACCCCCCCTCGGAATAAAGAGGCAGATACAAGAGTTGGGATTAACTAAGGGCCACTTTATTTACTAATATTTACAACTATTGCGGCAAGGGCAAACCCTGACTGCGGTCTCAGGCAAGGCAGATGTGAGCCCTCCAACTATCCCCTTGCCATGTGCTGGGTGAACACCCCTGCCCTGAAGGTGAGCCATACCATCTGGCTTGTGTCTGGTGGGCCTAGCCAACTGGGAGCCTCCTGGCAGGGCCCCACCCCCCGAGCTGCGTAACTCCCAAGGGTGAAGCCCCACCAGGGAGGCTCTAAAGGCAGTCAGAATGTGCCCTCAGAAGGGACCTCTTCTTCAGCTGGTGAATGGGTATCCTTTTGCACCAAGGAACCATCCCTTGGGAGGGAGGGGGCCTCTTGGTAGTTGGTGATTCAATTCTTAGGCAGGTAGACAGCTGGGTGGCGGACCCATGTACTGACCATATGGTGACTTGCCTACCTGGTGTGAAGGCAGCGGGCATTATGTGTGTTGTAGATAGGCTGGTAGATAGTGCTGGGGAGGAGCCAGTGGTCGTGGTGCGTGTTGGCACCAATGATGTAAGGAAATCAGGGCCAGCTCACCTGCTAGGTGAGCTAGGCACTCACCTAGGGCACGCCAACCCATGGGGGCACCAAACTGCATCCTGCCCCCCCGTGAAAAGCCCCCCACCGCCACCTCCCCCCCCCACCAGTGGAGAGCGCCCCGGTGGGGCTCAGGAGGTGGTGGCAGAGTTTGCCCACCCTCCCCCTGGGGGGAACAGGAGGCGGGGTGGTAGCCGCCACCAGGGAAGAGCGCCCTGGTGGCGCACAGGAGGCAGCAGCCACTGACGCCAGTGAAGAGCACCCTGGCGGGATGCAGGACGTGGTGGTGGGGCTTCCCCACCCTCACCCTCCCCCCTTGGAGGAGAAAGGAGGCAGGGCTGGTGGCGGTTGCTGCCAGCGAAGAGCACCCCATCAGGGCACAGGAGGCGGCGGTGGAGCTTGTCCGCCCTCCCTTTCTCCCTTTGGGGGAGGAGAGGAGGCAGCGGCGGCGGTGGCCACTGCCAGCAAACAGTGTCCTGGTGGGGTGCAGGAAGCCGCAGCAGAGCTTGCCCGCCCTCCCCTCCCTCCTTGGGGGAGGGCGCAGGGACAAAAGGGTCTCCAGCCCCCACCGGGAGGTTGGCATCTGACCCACCTAGGGCACAGAACCACCTTGAGCCAGCCCTGGAGGAAATGCAGTCATGAGGTCCTGGAGAAGAAATTTAGACTCTTGGGTCAGAAACTCAAGGCCAGGACCTCCAAGGTAGCCTTTTCAGAAGTGCTACCTGTTCCACGCATGGGGCCACAGATCAGGAATCTCAATGCGTGGATGAGACGATGTAGAGGGGAAGGGTTCAAGTTTGTTAGGCACTGGGATGCTTTTTGGGACAAGAGGGAGCTGTACAAAAGAGACGGTCTCCACTTGTCTTGAGAAGAAACCAGGCTGCTGGCGCTTAAAAACAAAAAGCTGGCAGAGCAGTTTTTAAACAGAATATTGGGGGAAAGCCAACAGGAGATGAAAAGTCTCTGGTTCAGGATGGCTTATCTTGGAGAGATGACAGGGTAGCTGTTGCTTTTCTACAGGGAGGTGGATTGGAATTGTCCACTGAGACTGTGGCTAGTAATAAGAACTGCCTGACAAGGTCTCGATTCAAGTAACAAATATAAACTACAAAAATCTTTTTATAAGTTAATATGTTCTATTGATAACTAATCTCTCTATAAATATAAAAGCCACTTGGGGTGGCAAAGTTCTTTGCCTGGCAAAATCAGTTGGCTCTCTGAAGTGTCACTCAGAAGCTGTCCCTATCCACTAGCTGCATTGCCTCCCCACTCACTGCAGCCTAGGCCACTCTTCTCTGATCGGGCCAGGATTTCAAGGTCATTTGCATATGGAAGCTGATTGGACTTCACTCCATTCCGCATCTCAAACTCCCCCCACCCCCGTGAGACAGTTGGACCTGGTGTATTCTGAGGTAAAATATGTCCTCACTCACAACACTTCCCCTTCAAAAGAAACAAACCCAATAACACAACCACGCCACACTACAAAAAAGATCACACCAGAAACAGAATACCACAAGGCAAAAAAAGGCTGTAATACTAATTCAAAGTGCTGGGGATGAGTTGCATTCTGACAGTGGATGCTGTGAGTGTAGAAAATGATTTATCGACAGAGTAGTGTTTTGGAAAATCTTTAGTAATTGTTTAGTACATTTACCATGGGGCACTCACCCAGAGCCTCTGGCATTTTCTCACTCTGCTGGCATCAAAACCAATTTAAGGCAAAATAGAGATATGGAGACTTTTCCATCCTCCTTTGCATCAATTTGTCTTTGTTGGCAATGGCAACCCTAGGCCTGCCAGCACTCTCAGAGTGACTTCATACCTCCTGATTGGCATGGCATCACTGGCTGGCTAATGAGGTGGGCCACCAACCATCTAGCCATTCTCTTCAACCCCCTGCTGTGTGGCTGACTTTCTCCTAAGGTTGTCAATCTCCAGGTGAGACCTGGAGATCTCCCACTGTTACAATTGATCTCCAGATGAGAGAGATCAGTTCCTCTGGAGAAAATGGCTGCTTTGGAGGGTAGACCCTATGGCACTATACCCTGCTGAATCCTTCTGCCCCCCCCAATGCTGCCCTCCACAGGATCCACCCCCCAAATCTCCAGGTATTTCCCTGCTTAGAGCTGGCAACCCTACTTTCCCCTCAGTGCCTGCTGGTAGGCAACCAAGCTTGGTCCTGTCACCTATTTTGGCCTTTGGGATAAAAACTCATTGGGGCCAGTCCTGATAGGGTTGCCAACTCCAGATGGGAAATACCTGGGGATTTGAGGGATGGAGCCTGAAGAGGGTGAGGTTTCAGGAGGGGTGGGACCTCAGGCAGGTACAGTGCCATAGACTCCACCCATCAAACCAGCCATTCCCTTCTGGGGAACCATTGTTGCCAATCTCTTGGTGGGGGTTGGATCAGAATTACAACTTCGTCTCCAGGAGGGAGGGGGGATGAGATGGAAAGTTGAAGTCAGGGGGCAGAGAACAGTAGGCTGACAATTGGCTGGGAGGGAGATAGGGTTGCCAACTCCAGGTTGGGAAATTCCTGGAGATTTGAGGGGTGGAGCCTGGAGATGGTGAGGTTTGAGGACGGGTGGGATCTCAGGTACAATGCCATAGACTCCACCCTCCAAACCAGCCAGTCCTTCATGGGGACCATTGTTGCCAATCTCCAGGAGAGAGCTGGAGACCACTTAGAATTACAACTGTTCTCCAGGAGGGAGTGGGGAAGAGATGGAAAGCTGAAGTCAGAGGGGCAGATAACGGTAGGTTGATGGTTAGCTGGGAAGGAGATGGGGTTGCCAACTCCAGGTTGTCAAATTCCTGGGGATTTGAGGGGTGGAGCCTGAAGAGGGCGGGGTTTGGGAGGGGTTGGCCCTCAGACAGGTAGAATGCCATAGACTCCACCCTCCAAACCAGCCATTTCATTCTGGGTAACAATTGTTGCTGATCTCCAGGTGAGGGCTGGAGGTCACTCAAAATTACAACTGCTCTTCAGATGGCAGAGATCAGTTCCTCTGGAGAAAATGGTGGACTCTGTCATTGTACCCTGCTGAGGTTGCCGCAGCAAATTCACACTGTGTGCCCAAAGCTGGGACACTCTCCCAGAGCCTCTTTCTAGAGCTCATTGCATTTATTTCCACAATGGGCCTTATTCCTAGTATCTTATAAAGTGCATTGTGTTCTATTATAATACCCTAAAGCAGATATATATATATATATATATATATATATATATATATATATATATATATATATATATATATTCATTACATGCAATAAACAATAACAATCAGTTAATTAAGTATGAAAACTACCAGTCAATTTACATCATTATTTTCAAAGTCAAACCCCAATGGGAGTTTCTAAAATTATATGCCTGCTTCTCCTTGCTTGAAGTCTTCAAAAGGTGGAAAGCTTTCTTTTTATAGTTACATTGATGTTTGTTGCTGGTCCTACAAAAGGCACACTAAGCAGCTGAAGTTCATAGATGAAGCGTTCCTGTCTTTCTTAAGGGAAAGCCGACAGCAGATGAAAAGTCTCTGGTTTGGGATGGCTCATCTCAGAGAGATGACAAGGTAGCTGTTGCTTTTCTACAGGGAGATGGATTGGAAATGCCCACTGAGACTGTGGCTAGTGATATGGACTGCCTGACAAGGTCTCGAGGCAGCAGTTATAGATGTTTCTATACAAATGCTAGAAGTGTCTGAGGTAAAATCAGGGAGTTGGAGTGCTTGGTGTTGAGAGAAAAAATAGACATTGTGGGTATTTTAGAAACTTGGTGGGATGAGGGGAATCAGTGGGATATGGTTATATATTATATCGTAAGGATGGGGGGGGAGGGTTGGAGGTGGGGTGGCTCTGTATGTCAGAGAGAGCATACAGTCCAGTAAGATTGAGAGGGTAAGAGAACTGGTTTCACTTCTGGAAATGCTATGGGTTGAAATAGTGGGCCCAAAAGGAAACTTAACACTGGGGGTTTGTTATCGCCCACCAGATCAAAAGATAGATGAGGATTATAAAATGATGAATGAATTAAAGATAGTGGCTAGACAAAAAAAACCTGTGTTGTAATAGGTGATTTTAACTACTCACACATTGATTGGGTCAATATGTGTTCTAGTCGGGAAAAAAAGATTGAGTTTCTAGAAACCCTCAATGACTGTGCTATGGAGCAGATGGTAACAGAACCTACCAGGGGAGAGGTGATCCTGGATTTGATCCTAAGTAATGCCCAAGACCTAGTGAGAGATGTAAAAGTGATTGCACCACTTGGAAACAGTGACCATAATGTTATTGAGTTCAACATTTGTATAAATAGGGAATTGGCCAAAAAGACTGACACAACCACTTTTGCCTTTAAAAGGGGAAACTTCTCTGATACGAGAGGACATGTGAGGAGGAAACCGAAAGAAAAAATAGAAAGGGTCAAAACCATTGAGGAAGCTTGGAAACTATTTAAAACTACAATTCTAGAAACTCAGAAAAATATATACTGCAGGTTAGGAAAGGCACAAATAGCTGTAGAAAAAAGCCTGCATGGTTAACAAACAAAGTAATGGAAGCTGTAAAAAGTAAGAAGAATTCCTTTAAGCAGTGGAAAGCTAGTCTCAGTGAGGTTGATAAAAGGGAACACAGGCTGTGGCAAACAAAATGCAAGTCTGTGATCAGGCATGCAAAAAGGGAATATGAGGAGCATATAGAAAAAAACATAAAGACCAATAATAAAACTTTCTTCATATACATTAGAAGCAGCCAGGGAGGCAGTGGGCCCTTGGATGACCAAGGGGTAAAAGGAGTAGTGAAGGATGATAGGGAAATGGCTGAGAAGCTGAATGCATTGTTTGCCTCTGTGTTCACTGTGGAATATGAGAACTGCTTGCCCACTCCAGAACTGCTGATTTCGGGAGGGGTGTTGAAAGACCTGAGTCAGATTCAGGTGATGAGAGAGGAGGTCCTACGGCTGATAGACAACTTAAAAACTGATAAATCATCAGGCCTGGATGGCATACATCCAAGAGTTCTGAAAGAACTCAAATGTGAACTTATGGATCTCCTTACAAAAATATGTCATCTTTCATTAAAATCTGCCACCATTCCTGAGGACTGGAAGGTAACTAATGTCACTCCCATCTTTAAAAAGGGTTCCGAAGGAGGTCCAGGAAATTACAGGCCAATCAGTCTGACACTGATACAGGGTAAGTTGGTGGAAACTGTTATTAAGGAAAGAATTAGTAGGCACATTGATGAACAAAAACTATTGAGGCAGACTCAGCATGGGTTCTGTAAGGGAAGATGTTGTCTCACTAACCTGTTGGTGTTCTTTGAGGGGGTGAACAAACACGTGGACAAGGGGGACCCAATAGATGTTGTTTACCTTGTCTTCCAGAAAGCTTTTGATACAGTTCCTCATCAAAGGCTCCTAAGTAAGCTCAATAGTCATGGGATAAAAGGACAAGTCCTTTTGTGGATCAAAAACTGGCATAAATAGAAAACAGAGAGTGAGTATAAATGGGCAATTTTCTCAGTGGAAAGTGGTAAGCAGTGGGATACCACAGGGATCAGTACTCGGTCCGATGCTTTTTAACTTTTTCATTAATGATTTGGAGTTGAGAGTAAGCAGTGAAGTGGCTAAATTTGCAGATGATATGAAGTTGTTCAGGGTGGTGAAAACAAGGGAGGATTGTGAGGCACTCCAAAGGGATCTGTCGAGGATGGGTGAGTGGGCATCAGCATGGCAAATGGGGTTCAATGTGGCCAGGTGCAAAGTGATGCACATAGGAGCCAAAAATCCTAACTATAAATACACGTTGATGGGGTTCAAACTGGCAGAGACTGACCAAGAGAGAGATCCGGGAGTCATAGTAGATAACTCACTGAAAATGACGAGACAGTGTGCAACTGCAATAAAAAAGGCCAATGCTATGCTGAGGATTATTAGGAAGGGTATTGAAAACAGATCAGCCAATATCATAATGTCCCTATATAAATCAGTGGTGCGACCTTATTTGGAGTACTATGTACAGTTATGGTCACCACACCTTAAAAAAGATGTTACAGCTTTGGAACAAGTGCAGAAAAGGGCAACTAGAATGATAAAAGGGTTGGAGAACTTTCCCTATGAGGAAAGATTAAAACACTTGGGGCTCTTTAGCTTGGAGAAACGATGGCTGAGGAGTGACATGATTGAGGTTTATAAGATTATGCATGGGATAGAACAGGTAGAGAAAGAGGTACTTTTCTCCCTTTCTCACAATACAAGAACTTGTGGACAGTCAATGAAATTGCTGAGTGGTCAGGTTAGAACAGATAAAAGGAAGTACTTCTTCACCCAAAGAGTGATTAACACATGGAATTCACTGCCACAGGAAGTGGTGGTGGCTACAAGCATGGACAACTTCAAGAAGGAATTAGATAAACATATGGAGCAGAGGTCCATCAGTGGCTATTAGCCACAAGGTATAGATAGGAATAGATAGGATAGCCACAAGGTCTGGGGCAAGTGGTGCTCTGTATTCTTGGTGCTTGGAGGGGCAATAGTGGGAGAGCTTCTAGTGTCCTGGCCCCACTGGTGGACCTCCTGATGGCACCTAGTATTTTTGGCCACTGTGTGACAGAGTGTTAGACTGGATGGGCCATTGGCCTGATCCAGCATTGGCTTCTCTTATGTTCTTATGTTCTTATCTCCCCAATACAGGTCCTCTAGTCCTGCCTGTATCTTGGTATGTGGCAAAAACTGTCCCAACCCCCCATCCATGGCTTTACGGAGCTCCCTGTTCACTTTTTTCCAGGCCCTGTCCAGGCTTCTGGTGTCTTCAATCCCCCACCATGCCCTCCATGACAGGATGGCAAACCAAATAGCCACCATGTCCAGCCACCGGCATTGGATGAACTCAATGTTAGTCCTGGCTTGCACCAGAAGTGCCTTGCTTTTCAGATTCACTCTGGGCCTATAACCCTATTGGGATATTTGGTTAATGTAGCAGAGTTTGCCTAGTCATAGAAGCATGACACTAAGTGCAGTAAATAAATCGCCCAAAAAGTACATTGCAAGAAAGGTAAAAGTTACATTTATTCAAGTAGATTTACTTCACTTTCAGGTTGCAGTCAAAAGAAGAGAAAGAAGCCTAATTCTAAAGAGTACTTTCCCTATCACGGATGGCCAGGATGTCTTACATCATGTGTGTGGGATTATAAGGGCATTATATCTACAAGAGAAACCTGAAGACACACGTGTCTCTATGGAAGGCCATGTGAAATCAGTGACTGAGAGGACAAAGCAAGAAAGAGGAAGGGTCAGAAGGAAGCTCTGAAGTTAAGAGAGGTATCCCGTTCAAGGAGATAACATTTATACATAGAGTCAGGGCCGTAGCCAGGATTTTGTAATTCAGGGGGCCTTTAAATAAGTCAGGGGGCACTGACATCACAAAATAAATAATAAAAGAAAGATAACATTTTAAAAACTCACTTGTGCAGTGTTTGTAGTCTGCTTGCTTATACGGGGAAGCAAGCTGTGCTTGGGAAGGGGCAGCAGTGGGGAGCCCCCAGGTGGCCCAGAGAGTTGGGAGTCCTCCAGGAGAGCCAGAGTGTTGGGGGGCCTGGGGGCTGCATGGAAGTCAGGGGCCTTGGCAGGAAGTCAGGGGGGCAGGCCCCAAAATGCTCCACTGGTTAGAGTGATGTAGCACCCCCCAACATCCAGGCATGCTGAGTTGCTCACTCCAACATTGCCAGAGCAATGAAAATTGTCATCAAACATTTGTATCTTGGTAGTTTGGGAAAGGGAATGTGGAGATTGCTGTGCTGTTTCGAAAGAGGGCTGAGGGAACAAAGAAGGAGAGTGAATCTCCTCTGGCTTTCAGGCAGGGGTGCCAAGTGGCAGCTACCACCATTACCTCAGGCAACAAAATATGTCAAGCCATCACTTCTTTCTGTCCTCATGCCCATCAGAATCTCTAAATAGTAGAGACATTATGCAATGGAACTTATTAAGACTAGGAAAAAAAGACTCTAGCTCCAATATTGTAATTGACTTATAGTGTAATTATATAACCCACTTTTCTTTTCAATGGGAACCCAAAATAAATTACAGCATTGTTATCCCTACTTCATTTTATTCTCACAACATTGACTGTGGGAATCCAGTAAGCCAGAAAAAAATTGACTTTCCTTGGTGGTTGCACCTAAGTCTGAATAAGTAAATGTCTGTTAACACTCTCTCAGCAAACTGCTTCTTGTAAAAGCCTTGTATCACTTCAGCCATATTTCCAAGGAAAGCGGTAAGTTCTATCTTCACTGGCCTCTAGGCATCGATAATGGTGAATAGTTTCCCGTAAATAATGTAATTCTTCTCTACATTCCTGGCTCTCCAGAGAACAGGACAGTCCAGATTAAAAATGTGCTCTCTGACACACACTACAATTATCATGCTAATATTTTTCATCAAAGGCCACGAAAGAAAAAGAATTAACATAATAATAGGTCAGTGCAGTCAGTAGATGCTCTAAACACATTTCAGGGGAAAATATCTCTACATTCTCAATTAGATCTCCCCAGACAATTAAACAAGTAGCAGGATTGAACAAGAACAACATAACCATATGGATGTTTTTGCTATCTGAATTAACAGTACAATTAAGTTCCAGTCACATCCAATATTTACCAGGTTGGGGGGTGGTTGTTTGTTTTAGGGAGAGAGGAAATTAAAGAAACTCCACAGTACAAGGCTCAGTCTTTTTGATAGTTTTCAAAAAGCAGTCCATATATTTTATAGAAACTGCTAGTGGAAAAAAAAAATGCCATGCTGATGCACCAGATCTTGAGACATGGGCATTTCCTTTCACAGACATGTACAGAAACACTCATGCATTATCTAGAGATAATTGCAACAAAACAGTTTATCTTCAAAAACAAAGGCAAAGAAAATGGGATCATCAATAATAATGGATTGTTGTCTGTTTCCAGAGGCCAGGCATCAGATACAAATGATACCAACGGAAACTGTGAGGATTGGCTACCTGGGGTACCTAATCCCATATCCCTGATGTAGTGTGATAAAAGAAAATGAAGGTTTTGCACAGACATAGTTTGATAAAAGGCCTCCAATCTATGAAATGTGAAGAAATAATTATCCATCTTTTGCAAATAGTTCCCACCCCTAGTACTGAATAACCAGTTTCTTCAGGGTCTAAACTTCTACTTCAAATGATGTGGCTTCCAAAATTATTGAAGTATTTGAGTGCATTCTTAAAAAATATTGCCCACCAGTGTCCTATGCTCAACTGAAGAAACTGCTACAAATTGCTCTAGCTCACATGCTCTTAACCTTCACTTTGTTCATTGAAGCAGGAGGAAGAGGAGATTGGATTTATACCCTAACCTTCACTACCTGAAGGAGTCTCAGAGTGGCTTACAATCCCTTTCCATTCCCTTCCCTTCCCTTCCCCTCCCCTCTCCACAACACACACCCTGTGAGGTAGGTGGGGCTGAAAGAGCCGTCTTGAGAACTGTCCTCTTGAGAACAGCTCTGAAAGAACTTATGACTGGCCCAAGGTCACACCAGCAGCTACTTGTGGAGGAGTGGGGAATCAAACCTGATTCTCATAGATTAGAGTCCGTGCTCCTAACCACTACAGCAAACTGGCTCACAGTTTGTTTAAGAGACTGGTCTAAATGGGGACCCACAAAGGGGACTGCAGTGGAAGTAGGAATCTCATGTTTGCAGGCTAGATATACAACTTGCATAAGAATTGTTTACAGCCTATACTGTGTTCTTATCAATTCAATTTGAGATTCTTTTTTAAAAACTGCCAAAAATCCTTTGTAGATTCAGTAATTAACAGTCTTTGGGGGAAAAGGCATTCTGATAATGCAGTTAAACATAGATATTCATATATTTGTACTATAAACTGTTTTTTTGTTTTTTCTGTTTCTGTTAGCCCAGCAAAAAAAAAAAAAAAAAAAAAGGAGGGGGACTCGTCTAAAAGATTGTAGAAGACTTAAAAGACTGTAGAAGATTGCACAATAATTGCTGTGTTTGTGATTCCAAGGAGTAATTTATACTCTGCCTAAAAGCTGATGATGGCATGGGATGGCAAAAAATTGCCCTAAGTCTACTCAGGAGAAAAGCTTCTTAAGGGGCTGGTTGGATGCCCATTCTTATATAATTAATGAGGTGGGAGTGACTCTCTTGTGGAAGAAGCAGCTGCCATAAGCAGTCTATAAAAGGAATTAATTCACAGATGGGGGGGGGATAGAAGCAAGCAATTTTTTTTTCTGTGTATGGCTGATGGATGGTAGTTTTTTGGGGGGTGGGACTGGAGTACTGATTGATGCATGCATTTATTTAGTCTGTCCCTCATCTATAATAATGTAATTATAGGTATTCTTTAATGGAAATTCAATTCTAGATGGTTCAGAGTATAGGTTAGCTACCTGCTAAATCCAATATAGTACTGAGAGTTTCACTCGGAAAATAAACATTCAGAAAAATCTTCCTGAAATCATATCTCCCCAGAATATAGGTAGAATGGGCTTTTGAGAAGCGTTCTCAACCTATGGCCAAAGGTTCCTACACAGAAAATGGATATACTAGGCAGAAGGTTAGCTTAGAATTCTTAGCTTCCTCCCTCCAAAAAAAAGCATACACTTTGTTTGGGTATTTGAGAGAAAAAGGCTAAAAAACTATAACTGTGCTATCGTATAGATTCATACTTGACTGTTCACTTTAACTTCACCTTGGCAGCTTCTGAGATGGCAGGCAGCTAATGATCAATATGCATCTAACCCCTCCCCTGAGACTGATAGGAAGGGGATGATCCTAGCAATGGAAATCATATTTGTCATGTACAGAGCCTAGTAATATCTTAAAAAGGCATCCCAAACTCTTTAAATGCGAAAAAGGTATATAATGGGAACAATGACTTAACACAGCTACAATAAAATATGGATCATCCCTAGATGTAGGAGCAGCCTTAGTATATGTACTACTCCTTGTCCTTACATGCTTGGGGTTTTTTTAAGGAGGGAGGAGGGTCTAAAAAACAACAACAGCCATGGGGAATATTCAGACACATGGTTCTTCATCTGTATTGCAGTTCCAAGAGGTCATATTGCACATTTTCTGGACATGCAGAGGGTAGAACCTTCACGAGGTTAGTGTGAGATGAAGAATGCTATGAGATGTCTCCTGCAAGTACAGTGTCAACAATTTAGTCAGGTTGCTGAAAGCAAGCATCCCCCCCATAACCTAACTGGTATTACTCCCCTGGTACAAAAGATCCAAACAGGTGTAATCTGTTTCCATGCATCAATGGGATTACTCTGGCTGTACTGGAGCAACTGTCTGTAACTAAAAGCATCTCATTTGCGCAATGATCCTAATGAAGCCTGTATTCAAAAACTGTGCTAACATAATTGCACATAACAAGCTCTACTGTCTACATAAAATATAAATATTCATATACTAATTTCTTAGGATTAGAATCACCGGTCTTTCTTTGGTGCATTAAAGCAGATAAGGTATATGGCCATATCACAACTTTGGCACATTTTTTTTTGAATGGATGCCTATTATTGAACTTCCATTAGAAATGTTAAGAGTTATTTTTGTGAAAGGTGTATAGATGCTTTAATGGGATGATTTTAAAAAAGACTTTCATTGCTTGCTTTTTCTTTATGAGTTTTTTCTGTTACTGACTCTTGTGTTTGACAATCAGCAGTGTTTAATCATGTTCAAATGTTGATCATGAATATTCATAAATGATTATGCATTAGTCAGAACGAACCCATTCAGGCAAAAATCTTACATAAACCCGTTTAACTGCATCTATTTATGGTTCATAATGCATTTGGAAATAACCATGAAATTGCATCAATTGTTTGATATCTGAGTCAATGTAATTCCTAATGCTATTGTTTCAGCAGTTCTTGATGATTGGTGTGAGTATAATCAAAGTTTATAATGGGTTTGGGTGGTAAATGGTGGAAATAAATGAGGAACTTTCCAGATTATGACTTGGAGTTCTGCTATGAATATGAAAATGAAACTGCTAGTAACTACATAAAACAAGTGAATAATCTGAAACAAATGCACAGTATCATTAAATGTCCTACTTTTAGTTATTTGAGGAGTAGCTCTTAAAACTGGCTTTTTACAACTTTTTAATAGGGTACTTATGTGCCTGTGTGCTGGTGTTTTTAATCCACAGAATGAGCCGAAAACCAACCATCTTGACTGTCAGTTTGCAACATCCATTCAGTGGCATAGCTCCTGTTTCTCCCTAATGCAAGGTGTCATATACCAACAGGACAAGGCATAATTGCACCATGGATGGAATATAAAATGCAGTTAGTTGCTTTTTCTTGACAAGGGATTTACATTTATATGAGCTCACATGCAGCTGGATCCCAAAATATGGAGCAGGCCTGGGGCCAAACCCTGAAAATAATGTATATGGTGATTGTTAGCATTTTCCCAGAATGCATCTGCAACCATTGTAATAGCTTCAACAAAATGGTCCTATTTAGCTCTCTTCCCTTATAGAATGCTGATAGCTACTTCATATCCCACATCCTTGGCATAATGTACCTGGTTTAATGTACAGTGGTTTTCTCAAAGCACAGAACATATCTGTGCAACCTTTTCTTTTTCAAATAATCCTACAAATGTAGCCTTCATTTACATTTACATGCTTTTCATCCATCTCTTCTTTTAATGTGTAGTAAGGATGTTATTCTGCAAAACTGTATGAAATAAGGTTTACAAATCAATTATCTGTTAGAGAGTGAGGGATGAAGTTTGTAAGGACAATGACAGTTCTGAAATGCACTTACACAGACTTAACCTGTGAAAATTTACTAAAAAGAAATCCCACTGAATTCAGTAGGGGTTATTTTCAAATGTGTACAGGATTACTGTCTTAAAGATCACATCACGCTGGCTCAAAACGGTGCTAAAACTACATTCCAGTATATGTACATATCCCCCACCCCCTTTCACTTAAAAAAAAATCCTGGTGTATTCAGATTGTTCATTCCAATGTGTACATTCTGAAACTGAGCAAACAAATAAATTCAGATCTAAAGGTGTTAGCTAGAGTACCATTCTGTACATGTTATACAATTTAGGAATAATAATACTTGTATTTAATTCTGGACATGTGGAATTTTTCATTAAAAAACTAACAAACCTGTACTTGTCATTATAGTATAAAAACTGAAACATAGCAAAGCAGGTCATTACAGATATAATAGTGTTCGCCACAGTATAAGCCCCTCCACAAAATAAAATTCAGAGATAGTAATACTTGTCTTTAACTCCTCATGTGTAGTGCGGTCATTTGTTTCTGAAAGATGAATATAATGTTTTGGAATAGGGAGGAGACCAGACTTATAATATTTTCAGTATTCATATCAGATACTCATGTGCCATTATTCTGGCCTTCTGGAATGGTCAGCTAGTGTCTGTATCACAGGCCTTCCAAAATATAGGCTGTATTCCTAATGGAATTTATGTAAAGGGAAAACAGCCATTGAGCCACCCCCAACAATTGAAGGATAGAGAACGCTGCCCCTCTGTAAATTCCAACAACAGCCTGTTCCAGCTGCCTAAAAGAAGATCTATGAGCTGACTGTGAGAATAGAATATTGAATATGGCCGCCATCACTAAACAACAATATGAGTACTAGCACTTTATAATGTCAGATGGTTTTAGAAAGCTTTAGGAGTGTTTTAACTGTATTTATGCGCTTTTATGTAAGCCGTCCTGAGCCAGACTTGGCTGGGAGGTCAGGGTATAAATTTGGTAAATAAATAAATTGTGTCCCTTTCCCTTGGTGTGTTGGTGCACCACGCACGCTCTAGCCCAGATTCCTGCAACCTTGTTGAATTTGTGGGTTTCCCTTTTCTATAGATCCCTGTATATGTACAAGACTTTACCCAGGCACTCCAGCCTTCTGAACCCCATAAAGACCATTTTAGTATGTACTGCCCCTATGCAGACATTTTGTTATAGTAAAATGCTGCTCTTGGCCACTAATTCTATCCTTGAATATAACCTGCATGTGTGAGATATGGAAATGATCCTACGTCTTTCTTTTCTCCCTTCTGGTAGAATGAGCTAAAAGCAGCCATGACAAGAGAATATAACACAAAAAATATATTGGAACCACCAAAATTCAGATTGTAAAAAATTGCACACACATAAAAGCTAATGGGGATTTCTAAGAGGTGAAACTACAGAGTCCAGAAAACAACCCTTGCTTGCTACCTAAAACATTTACATGACTTCAGAAATCTTTCTGCATGGAAAAGAGTGACAAAAGCTGGCTCCAATCTGACATAAGTGAAAAAGAATTCCTGAGAAACAGGAAGTTGCTTTCTGGCAATGCAGAAAGTGGAGTGTTCATTTAAATTCTGCCAAGAAGGATTTGATCAATAAGCCATAACCTGATGAGAATCAGGTTTTTGGTACACAGCCACTGTAATAGTGCAGAATGCAATGGAAGCTGGAGGAGTGCAGAGGGGACTCAGCTGGTGTCAGACCAGAGGAGATTTTCTGGTGAGAGCCCCTGGGTTGAAAGTTGACAAGGCATTATGATAGATAGCCAAGCATGGCACCTGTATGCTGATACACACAGCCCAATTCCGGGATGCTTATATGCTTTACTCATCTCATCTCTATGTAATGGGATTTGTAGTTCCTCTAAACACCTACACAGAGCTTGGATTGTTCTCTACCTAAAACACTAGAATCTTCCATAACACTGACCTCGTCAGGGATTTTGAGAACAACAATTAGCGCCCATTGGAACAAAATGGCTCCCATGAGTGGGGGGTGGCTGGGAGGTTCAGCAGTATTTTAAGTATTTTGAAGCACATATTACTTCAGTGAAGTGGACAAAAGCATGATTGCTCTTTTATTTGGGGATAAAATACTTCAAAGGGGAAACAAGTGGATGCTAGAACGCTCATCAGCAGGCACTATGATAGGAATCACTGACTATGATGGACTCCTGACTCTCCCTCACTCCCTGGCAGATTTTCCCACAACAAAAAAACATTTTAGTTCCCCTCTGTGACTGAGCTGCCCTCCAGTAGTATGTATTTCTTCTTTATTTTATAAGATTTAACTGTCCCATCCTGTTACAGATATTAGTTTAGGCTTCTGACACAGCACAGGAACTTGAGGGGAAATACAGGAGCTGCCTTGTCTTATATTTAAATCCTTATTGAAATGGTACTTGAGGCAAAGTAACTTTCAAAACAGAAATAATATTGTATTGAACAGGCAGGGAATATATATAATAGGACACTGTCAAGCTTTAGAAAGGCTAAGGTAAAACTCCATACTATATACAGATTTGAATTCTTAGATCATAAAAGAAAGTATATTTGTAGTTAGGTTTCAAGATCTTCTAGTTCTGTTGTATACCAAGCAAAGACCACACATGTGGTCAGGGAACCACACAGTCTGGAAAAGGACGCAAGCTTCAGCTCCAGAGACAATAGCCCAAACGGATCCTAGCCTGCACCTATTGGATGGCTAGGATCCTAGGAGAAACCAATGGGGAATAGGGTGTACTGTAAATAACCTATCACATGTGTGTGTGTGTTGGGGGAGTGGGGAACACGGGAATATAAACCGGCTTGCATGCCGGGCAGCCATCTCAAGTCTTAAGTGTACTAATAAAGTATGAGCTGTTATCACGCATCCACGCATCAGTCTCAGTATTTTATAAGTTCTTTCTTTGAGAGGTACTTTGTTTAGTATATTTCAGCACTAACACAGGTTCTTAATACTGTTTTCTGGAGAATAGTGTTTGCTTATTGTTCCTAGATTTCTTCCTTCAAAGTTCTAGGTTTTTTATTTAGATATTACATTTTTTCACTAAGTCCCAAGGTGTCTAAACTAAGTTTCTCCCCTTTATCACAGACAAGGGTTCTCTTCCCAGCCCCTTTCACTGAGAACAAATTCATTGGGGAAATGCTTGTGGAAAGTGCAGTAGCATGAACAAAAGTGTCAAATCCTTTACAATGATGATTCAGCTATAACCTCCTTTAAATGAGAAACTTTTTAAAAAGATGTGTCCTCTTGGTTTGACACACTTGATTGCTGAGGAAAAACTGACTTTCAACCTACAAAATATTTTCTTTGCTGACTTGGATAGACATTTAGATATGCGATGTAGTTTTTCTGTTGGCCTAAGTGATGTTATCAGTAGACACTAGTCCTTTTCAGATAGGGATGCCAACCTCCTGTTATTACAACTGATTCCCAGGTGGCAGAGATCAGTTCACCTGGAGAAAATGGCTGCTTTGGAAGTTGGACTGTATGGCTTTATGGCCCAAACGCCACCCTCCTCAGGCTCTACCCCCAAAATCTCCAGGTATTTTCCAACCTGGAGCTGGAGAAAATGGTTGCTTTGAGGATGAGCTGTGTGGCATTATGTCCTACTGAGGTCCCTCCCCTTCTCAAACTCCATCCTCCCTAGGATCAACTCACAAAATCTCCAGGCATTTCCCAAGCCAGAGCTGGCAACCTTGTCACCATCTCAAGTGAAGAGAACACCCTCTTCATCAGGAATATTTCATGTAGCATGCACACCTGGGACAAGTAGATTTATCTCACTAGGGCCAGTTGAGGCAGCATTCACCTCTAAGACTGGCCAGTAGTCCTTTCCTTCAGTTGGAAAGCTAGGCCAGCTATGAATTTTGACTTTGAAGTAGGGTTGTCAGACTGACCCTCACAATGGGTGGGCAGGCTGGGGAGGGTGGGCATGACAACAGCTACATCAGAGATGTTAATATGCCACTTCTACATACAACCATAGAGTTTCCAGTGATTCTTAGGGCTACTATCTTCACTCACAGGTTGTACCCAGAAGTGACATATCAATGTTGGTGATGTTGCTTATTTTTATTTTATCCCACCACCACTCTGAATGGCAGTGGGCAATTAGGGTAGCCAGACCTCCCAGTTGGGTGGGGGTTTCCTGATTTGGAGGGGCTCCTTCCCATCTGCCAGCCAGCTGGTGGGTGGGGGAAGCCCCACTCCCAAGAGCAACCACCCGGCCTCCTCCCCACCTCTCCCCAGCAGTGTTTAAAGGAAGTCTTTAAAAAATGCTGCTGGGGAGAGGCGGGGACCACACACCTGCACTCTGAGCCCTGAATTTGGGGCTTGGAGTGCAGGCATGCACAGCCTCCCCTCACCTATCCCCAGCAGCATTTGAAGGATGTATTTAAACACTGCTGGGGAGAGGTCATCATGTGGGGACACTCCACTCCCTCCAGAAATGCCCCTCCAAAGTCCCCTGCTGGGAATTTTGAGGGATCTGGCAACCCTATGGGCAATAGAACTTGCCAGTGGAAGGTCTCACACTATAGTGGGAAGCCTGACAAGTCTATTTTGAAAGTATAAGAGATGCAGCTGTGCTGTTGCTATGATAGATCTTTGTCCAGAGAAAGTCAGCTGCAAGTGGCTGTGATGGTGTTAACAGGGTTAGAGTGAGAAGGTCCCTTTCTCCCACACCCAGAAATAAGGAAGAGGGAGGCAGCCTGCCTGCCTGCCTCTTCCCCTGGCCTGTATTGGCCCTGCCCTTGCAATGAAGAGAGGGGGAGAGAGGAAGTATCCAGTAGGCTGGGTATGGCCACCTTGAGCCTTACAAGGCACGTCCACAGCCTCACCAGACTTGAGTGGGCTGGTCACCACCCTTCTGCCATGGCGCTGGCCCAGCCCAGGTGTGGGGGAAAGCTATTGGCCTACCAGGAAAAGTTCTGGTAGCCATAATGACCAGTCCACCCCTGGGTGCGACAGTGAAAAGCAGAAAGTGTAGTAGACAGAAGAGAGCAACTGATGCTCTCAGAAGTGGATGGGTATTGTAGAAGTGGCAGTGAAAGGGAGAAAGCTTGGGGAACATGGGGAATGAAGGAATGACAGGGCAAGCATGAGGAAAGACTTCACATTTTTTTTTTTTTGCAATGCTGTCCTACAGCCTTCTGAAGTAGCAGTTCATGAAGTCAGGTACGTGGTTTCAGTGCTATTGCCACAGCAGTCACAAACACTGATCAGCTTCTAAGGCCTGGCCACCATCACTGCCATCTCCAGTATCACTACAGGAGGTGCATCCAATATAATCCCTGCCTTACAAAGCCACATAAGAGATTTTGATTTATCATGAGTACTCCTGTACCATGTTTTATGGGGGACTAGACAAAACTGGATGTCTGTTTCCTGCTTGATGAGGACAAATCACCTCTTGCTCCAAAATAGCCAAATCTCATTCACAGGGCTGTTAATGTTGATGATGGATGGGCAAAGCGATAGTTCTGTTCTGATAACAGGTTAGAAACCCATTTTCAGCAGTGATGCCAAAATTATTTCATTCAGATTGAGAAACCCAGCTGACGAACACTTTCTGCACCATTGCTAATTAGCCCCATCATCAAAGAAAAATGTCCCCTCGCAGATTTTGATATTAGCACACCACAATTTCCTGTGACAGTGCAATGCAAGATATATTTGCACTTTTCCATCCCTGACAGCTAGGCTCATATATTGCAGAATATGAGAAACTAAATTTAGCTGGCAAGCAGTGTGTGTGTGGAGGGGATTTTCTTTGTTATCAAGGAATGAAATACTCACACAGGGATTAAGTGGAAACATGAATGGTCATTTTGGTAACTTTCGCTATTTAATTCTTCTGTCATCTGGTGTAATTAGCTTCCTCAAGAAGTTTATTAGAAAATACATTGGAATAATATCAAATGACCTAATTAGGTAGTTCCTTAATGCATATGACAAATATAATAAATATTTCAGCGCTGAATGTGGTAATGGATAATTTTCAAAGCAGCTAATGTTTTCTGCAGTGTTTTTTTTTAAAAAAGGCCCTATCATGGAAATGAAATTGGGGGGAAATAGAAATATTACCTGCTAATCTTCTAAGCATGAATATCAAATAAATGCCAGAACCATTCTTTAAAATACGTGAGTCCAACTACAATAAAGACTTAAGTTCACTAATTACTCATCAGATTTGCCGTCTAGTGGCCTGAATCCCAATAGTTTCTACAGGCATAGGTAAATTAATGTGCAGGATACTAGCTAAATCATATGTTAAAGTAGGGATGCTTTCAGGATTTACTTCTCAAACATCTCCTTGGATTTTGGAGCTCTCGGTTAACTGTCATTTCTGAAGTGGAAGAATTGTTTAGGTTGTTGTTGTTACTGTTACTATTATTTTCATTTATAGTCCATCTTTTTAACTGGGACCCAAGGTGGATTACAAGTATGCTTTTTTTAAAAAAAAAAAAAAAAGCTTTTCATTCAGAAGAAGAGATTGGATTTATATCCCGCCCTTCACTACCCAAAGGTGTCTCAGAGCGGCTTACAAACTCCCTTCCCTTCCCCTCCCCACAACAGACACCATGTGAGGTAGGTGGGGCTGAGAGAGCTCTTGACAGAAACTGCTCTTTTTCAAGAACAGCTCTTATCAGAACTACGGCTTGCCCAAGGTCATCCAGCCAGGTGTAAGTAGAAGAGTGGAGGAATCAAACCCGGTTCTCCCAGATTAGAGTCTGCGCACTTAACCACTACACCAAACTGGCTCTCTTTTCAATCAGTAGGTAGATTAAAAGATGTGATACCATTCAAATCTAACAGCTAAGATTGCAGCCTTGATGTTCAAAGGAATGGAAGGATGGTGAGGCAACCAACCAACAGACATGCAGTTAACAACCAACACATTACTGGAATGAAATAGCCAAAACTTTACTGGTTACAGTTGGCAGAGCCTTGGATCAGCATGGGGGCAATAGGCCTGGGCATTGGCCAATCCGCATGCTGGCCAATGATGAGACCAACTACCTCCAGCCTGCCTGATGTGGGAATACCATGGGATGGTAGTATGTGGGAGTCCAGATGGGGTGGACGAAATGGAAAAAAGAGTGGTCCAAATGGAACCTGTAACACATGATAAAGGGTGGGGTGGGTTGAATGAAGCCACAAGGCCATCTGACCTTGGCAGTGCTGCAGGAGTCCCTTAAATCCTGGGTTGGTGGACCTGAAAGGAAGCTCCCTCAGTGTGGTCCACTGGCCCTGTATGGCCAGGCCAGGCCAAACCAGATTGTCCAGGCTGGGGGGGAGGACACTGAGGAGCCTGTGCAGCCATAGAGGCCTTCACAGTTGTTTTCCAGCCATGGTGCCAATGCCAACAGCAAAAAAGCAGCATTGCCCTCCCCATGGGCTCATAAACACAGCCCCAGGGAAGTCTGGAACCCATGCTTTCTAGTAAGACAAAAAAGAAGAAGAAGCAGAAGAAGTTGTACTGGGATTTTAGAACAAGGGAACAAAACGTGAACAAAGCATGTAAACATATCTTTTTAAGGCAGCAAGACAGTGCAGGAAAGAATTTATCTCTAATAGAAGAGAAGAGATTGGATTTATACTCTGCCCTTCACTACCTGAAGGCATCTCAGAGCAGCTTATAATCCCTTTCCCTTTCTCTCCCTACAGCAGACACCCTATGAGGTACGTGGGGCTAAGAGAGCACTCTCAAGAACTGCCATAGAGAGAACAGCTCTGAAAAAATTTATGACTGACCCAAGGTCACATCTTGCATTGGAGGAGTGGGGAATCAAGCCCAGTTCTCCCAGATTAGAGTCTGTGCTCTTAACCACTACACCGAACTGGCTTACCTCCTGAGCTGAACCATTACAGAAAAGCCTTACACGAAAGCCCTCCTGAACAATTCACTTTTTCACATTTGTGAAATGATAGAAGTGTGGGGGCCTTCCTAATACTCTTAGGCAGACAGTTTCATAGTGTAGGAGCCCCCACAGAGAACGTGCATGGATAGACAGTTGCCAAATTTACCTGATTTCGAGGTGACACTTTCAGAAGGCTTTGCTCTGAGGAGTGGAGTTTTCATTAAGAAACAGCAAAAGAGGTGGTCCTGTAGGTATGTGGGTCCAATATCTTTAAGGGCCTTGTCATTGACAGTAGCACCTTGAATTAAACCTGGTAACTGATCGGTAGCCAATAACGGTGTGCAAAGAAAAAAAACTGGTATTTTTCAAGTTCATGGATATTGAACCCAATATTCCCAAATCCAAGTACCGGTATGATATTCAGATTCAGTAAATATTCAGGATTTCCAATTTTTTCCGGCTCCATTACACCCTATGGTATATAGTCAATGGTCTCCATATGGTATAATGGAGAGTCAATCTGGGGGTATCTGGAGCTCTATGGGAGCTGTTGGTACCTCTCCTCAAAAAAACAACAACAACCCTCAAGTTTCAAAAGGATTGGACCAGGGGGTCCAATTCTATGAGTCCACAAAGAAGGGGGGAGGCATTTAAAGGGAACACAACATGGAAATCAGCTAAAATTATAATTCTGCCCAAACCAGGTAAAGACAAAATGAATCCCATGTCATATCACCTAATATCTCTTTTAAACAATGATTATAAAATTTTCACATCCCTATTATCAACTAGGCTCAATTGGATCATAACCAACTATATACAACAGGATCAGATAGGATTTACTGCTGAATGTGACATTACAGTTAATATACAGAAAACTATAGGCATTATTCATTATTGCAAATATCATAAATTACACTCCTCCTTAATTTTGTCCTTGGACATCAAAAAGGCTTTTGATTCCATTGAATTCGACTATCTCTTAAATTTATAAGAGCAAATGCAATTCATTGATAAATTCATTCATGCAGTAAAAACCATATATACATCCCGTAAAGCTAGCTTATTCATAAACGATCTATACTCCAAAGAATTTATACTAAACCAAGGAACTCGGCAAGGTTGTCCTTGGTCTCCTTTATTTTTTGCCCTTTCTATTGAACCACTAGCAATGATTATCCACTCCAACCCCTTAATTGCAGGCGTACAAGTGAAAGGTCATCATATTAAGACAAGCTAATTTGCAGGTGATATGACTATCTATGTAACAAATCCCATAACTACTTTACCAATACTATGTGAATCTCTTTATAAATTGTCTTGGATGGACCGAATCAATATAGTTAAGTCCTTTATATTGCCAATTTTTATATCATTTCTGAGCTCTAGCCATAATTATTCCTCTGCACTATCTTAAATTATGGCAGGGAAATTTGAATAATTTCAGTAGGCAATCTCTTAAACCTAGAGTGAACTTCCAAACCTAGAATGAACTTCCAAGCCCAGGTCACATGGAGGACTAGCAGTCCCCGAACTTAATTTATACTATTCAGCTACCAACCTTTCTAATTTAATCAAATAATACCATCATTCATATGAAGCAGATTGGAAGACTATAGAGGACATATACCTTAATATGGGCTCATTTCCAGAAGCTCTTTGGAGACGATCCAATCTTAGACAAAATAATTAAATTACCCACCCCTTCCTGAATGCTATTTTTAAAACATGGGGCAAATTTAGGAAAATTTTGACACCTACCGGATCTCCAATTACCACATTCTTTGGACAATCCTGGTTCAATCCAAGCTATAACCCTGAAACCTTCCCTAAATGGAGGTCTGCAAATCTAACTAGATTCATTGATATAACCAAACATGGATTCATATTAGAAAAAGCAACTGTGGAACAATCCAAACACATTAACCGGCCATGGTTTGAATATTTGCAGATGGCACACTTGTTTCAATCTCAGAAGGACAACATAAATTTCAATAGACCTTTAAATTATTTTGAGACTTTTGATTACTAAATCTTTTTTTAAAAGAGGCATAATTTCACGAATATACAAATCTTTGTTATCAAAACCCCACTTTAAACTGACATCATCCCAAAAAGCATGGCACAAAGACTTAAACAGAACTCTTTCAGAAAAACAATGGATGCAGATATGGAGTTCATCAGTCTATTCTTCAAGATCAATGCCTATCCAGACAAAACAACTAAAATTTTACTTAGATGGTATTTAATACAAAACAAATTAACACACATGCACCCTTCGCAATCCCCATTGTGTTGGAAACTATGTGGCATTCAGGGCTCATTCTTCCACAACTGGTGGCAGTGTCCTCACATTATTAATTTCTGGTCAGAAATTCTCCAAGAAATCAAGAAGATCATGGGATATGTTCTGCAGAAAGATCCTACTCTAATCTTTTTAAATCTATGGCCCAAAACTCATACTATTAACAGAGATAGGGAACTAATCTCAATCCTACTTACCACCAGAAAAAGCGTTATTGCTATGAAATGAAAAGACAAAGCCATACCTACAATTGAATAATGGAATAGAAAAGTTTGGGATTGTTTCATATCAGATAAAATTACAGACTGGATAGCTCAAAATGAGTCATCAGCCGAGTACAAGAGTGTAAAGTTGAAATGGGCTTGATTTATAGAAAAAACAAAATGGTATAGCAAATAATATTAGGCAAACTAGCTGGGTAGATCAATCCTCTCTGTTACTGTTCCATTAAATTAAAGGTAACATCAAGATAAAATTGGATAAGATCATAAGGGAGACATTATGAACATGAATACATTAATACTAATATTTTATGGAGTTAGACAAATATTGTACAAAAGCTATAGTTGTTCAAACTCTTGGAATTATTTGTTAAGTACTGTATGCTTTATGTTTTGATTCTTTGAACCCTGTATTGTATCTTGTTTCCTTACATGTATTAAAATAAATAAAAAAAATGAGTGAAGAAGACAAAGAAGATGAAGAGTTGGATTTATATTCCACCCTTCACTTGGAGTCTCAGAGAGGCTTACAATTTCCTTCCCTTCCTCTTCCCACAACAGACACCCTGTGAGGTAGGTGGGGCTCTGAGAGAACTGCCTTTGAGAGAACAGCTCTGAGTTAACTGTGGCTGAGCTGGCTGCATGTGGAGAAGTGGAGAAACCAAACCCAGTTCTCTAGATTAGAGTTCGCCACTCTTAACCACTACACCAAATTGGCAATCCCTTTAAACACCAGCTATCTGGTGACCCTGAAAGATCCCAAATATTGGCTGAGTTCAGACTGGCAATTTGCCCCGGGAAGGGACCCGGGCCAACGACGATTCAATCCCGGAGTGAATGGGACGTTCACACAGGCACATCTGCCTGGTATCCCCCACCCGTAGCCAACCGGTGCTGTTGTGCTTCACTGCCGGATTTAAAAAACACCTGATAAAAGCCATAGCAAATCCAAAAGTCCACATGTGTCGCGCGTTTCTCCGCTTCCGGGGAGTCTGAACGCGCAGTCGAAAAGCCGGGAGCAACCCGCGTTGGGCACGAGGCAGCAGCGGTGTGGTTGGCTGCACTCCGCTCCACTGCCCAATGCGGTGTCGGCGTTGCAGGGCAAAAAAAAAAATCAGCAAAATGCACTTGTGCGCATGAGCGCATTAGTGCATGAGTGCTCATGCGCACATACACCCATACACCCACAGCCGAATTAATGGGGAAATGGCGAATATAGCACGCCTCTGACGCAGCAGTCTGAACGCTCCCACGTGCCTCCGTCCCGTATCTTCCAGCAGCGTCCCCCGCTGTGTGGACGGGAAAACCCGGTATAGTTTAATCCGGGGTTTTTTTGCTACGACTGGCTACCGGGGCAAACTGCCAGTCTGTACTCAGCCATTTTGAGTGAAGGCTTCAGTGGACAGTTTGGAGGCTGTCAGTCACCCCCACTATCAAGTGGCAGGGGAGTCCACACTGGGGCCACAATCCATGTGGAATCCAACATCCTGAGCCAGTTTGGTGTAGTGGTTAAGTGCACCGACTCTTATCTGGGAGAACCGGGTTTGATTCCCAACTCCTCCACTTGCACCTGCTGATGTGACCTTGGGTCAGTCACAAGCTCTGGCACAGCTGTTCTCTCAAGGACAGTTTCTGTCAGAAGTTCTCTCAGCCCCACCTACCTCACAGGGTGTGTGTTGTGGGGAGGGGAAGGGAAAGGAGTTTGTAAGCCGCTCTGAGACACCTTTGGGCAGTGAAGGGCGGGGTATAAATCCAAACTCTTCTTCTTCTTCTTCATCCTGCCATCTCCTGGTGACCCTCCTCAGCAGGCAAGCTGGGAGGAATATGGGGTTTTCATCGACCAGCAGGCAAGTTGGCAGATGCCTGGATCTGTTTGCTCCATGATTTTCCAAGACTCTTGCAGCTGTTATAACCAATAAAGTTGTGATGATTTTCAAATCCTGATGGTTGGGAGTTGTCTTATTACAATATTTGGGGAATTGGGTAGCACCTCAATACCTTCCTCATCCCCTTTAGTACTGAATCCACAAAAGAATCATGAAATCAGACATATAAATGTCTTGCAGCATTTTATCCAGGCTCATGTTTACATTGATAAAGGAAGGAAAGACATGAATGGTAGAAAGTAAAAACTGCACACACTCATTTTACCAGATTTTTTAAAACTTCTAGAAAAATCAGAAGCCAAGAGAAATGGCCTGCAGGGCAGAGTGACCAGAGGAATAATAAATGAACAGAATAGAGGAGACCTGCTCTTTGCCAGGGCAAATTATTCTGGAAGTTGATGCCACAGAAGGGAGGTTGCAATTGATGGTAAAGAGAGAGAGAGAAGGAAAAGTGGAATAAGAGATAGATAAGAAGCACATTACTTTCTGAGTTTGGGGGTTCATAGATTCTGCTTTCATTACTTGAGGCAAAATGTTTATGGCTTTCAGGTTTTGCTTAAAAATCCCTTAAATGTTCCATTGCACTAAATCATTTGCAACTCTTGTCTTCGTGACTGATCATAGTAATGCAATAAGCAATAACAATTTGGATGAGATCCAGCAAACACTTCTGTTGCATAATCACCATTCACTTTAATCGAATTTCGTGCCAGCACAATTGGAATGAATGAAGCTGGTGCAACTGGTGCTAAGCTTAGTCAATTACTTCCTTTCTACGCAACGTTATCTCAAGCTTCTGATGACTGAATGGGATGCTTCATGAGCCACTAATTCATTCTCAATTTGATATGTCATGCCCTGCTTTCAGGTGCTGCTTCTAGGCTATAAAAATGCCAACAGATTGGTTTCCTGTTTATCACAGAAGGAAACAATATGCCTCAGAATAGAGAAAAAGCAATTCCATATGGTCTAGTAGACTTCATGCACTTCCATCCTAATTCTCTTTCCACCCATCCCCAGACAATCTAAATGGCATAATCTAAATAGCAGTATCCCATGAACAGTAGAAGCACACAATATATATTCTTTTTTCTTTTAATTGTTCTGCGTATTAAGGAGACAATTTACCCCCACCCATCCCTTTCCTCCCTTCCTCCCTTCCTTTCTGCATTTATCCTGTTTTTGAGAAAAGTGAAATTGAAATGTTAGGGTCAAAATAACAGAAGTAAGAGGATTCCTAAATCAGATTGTCTATGTTTGTTTCCAGCATACATGCAAAAAGAGAAGTCTAATGAGAAACCCACTGGCAGAAGACAGCACTAGAAGGAATTTTATTTGGTTTTTTAGATATAAAGCCATATAAAGACAATACAAATTCCAAAAATAGTAAAACAGTAAATCATCAAGATAAAAGAATGTAAAAGAGATGCAAAAATAGATGAAAAAATTAAACAATTTAAAATATGCAAAACCCAAAAAGCCTACGCGAAAAATTCAGGGGGTATGTTTTTCCTTGGGGGCTCTACAAATTTTAATCAAGATGAAACAGGAAATTACCCACAATTTTCCACAGCAAAATAAAATTTAAAAAGAATGAGAATGCAGTATTCCAGCTCTGTGTAATACCACTGTGAGGGTGTAGAAAAGAGTAAGAGTCCAGTAGCACCTTAAAGACTAACAAAATTTGTGGCGGGGGCCCTGACCTGGATAGCCCAGGCAAGCCAGATCTCATCAGATCTCAGAAGCTAAGCAGGGCCAACCTGGCAAGTATTTGGATAGGAGACCACCAAAGAATACCAGGGATGGGAGGCAGAGGAAGATTATCAAGCCACTTCACTGAATGTCCTTCATGCCCAGTAGCCTCCCTGAGCCTGCTTCGGTGGGGAGGGTGGGGTATAAATCAAATAAATAAATAAATAGGAGTCATCAGAGGTTGCCATGACTTCCAGCCATGGGCACACACATGCACGTGCACACACACAAATTATGCAAAAAAAGAGAGAAAAAACTGAAAAAATTGTGGTAGGGTATGAGGATTTATGAGTCACTATTAGTCTTTAAGGTGCTACTGGACTTGCTCTTCTGCTACAGACAGACAAACACAGCTACTCGTCTTCATCCATACCCATGTGAGGTGGTATCACTTTAGTATCAGTTGTTTGAGGCTTGACTTGCAAATCTACTTCAGCTCACTAGTCCATAGCCTGGGTAATAGAGCAGCCCCTGGGAAAGCAGACATTAGCTATCCCCTTTTTCACATTTTGCTCAGGAACAGTGGCTCATTTGTTGTTGGTGGCATTATTTCAGAAACATGCTTGGCTCATAAAAGAGCTGGAATTTAAAGTACAGAGTGTGAAGATGTTATAAAACTGTCTGTCTGCATAAGAACAAAATGCTAATTGAAGATACCATTGTCTCTTTTGACATCAAAATGTACATGAAGTTTGCTACTAACACAAATTTCCAGGTTTGTAATGTATTCAACTACATTTCTTCCTTATAGGAACAAGTGTATGATTGTAGTTTCCTTTAAAAAAGGCATAGCAAATCAAAGACTGTATAGTGCTGCTGAGAGACTGTTGTTGTTATATATATATAATGGCATATATATATATATATGCCATTTAGTCTTTAAATTGGCAAGCATGACACATCTGTAATATAAAAGTTAGCATTAATCCTGGCTGTTGTTTTGATGTGAAAGTCTACAATCATTCTGAATTGTTCTAGTGTAGCCTCCAACTCCCTTTAAATTGTTCTGCATGCAGCCATTTCCCAGTGATTTTACAAAGAGAAAAGAAGTTTTGCTTTTTTAAATGTGTCTCATCACAGTGATCCTTTGCATGTAGCTTACAATGTTTGCGTTCTTAATTTTGACATTTTCAGCACATTTCCAGCATGCCTAGACAGAAGTCATGTCTACATTTTTTTCCACTGACAAGCTTTAAAAGTTACATCTCCTGTAGCTGCTTCTTTGCTGTATAATTCCTTTCCCTGAAATCCAAAGGTAAGATTGACTATGTCTACTGCAGCATTAATGCTAAAATGCTCCAGTGACATATTACTCTAACCATGATGGAGCTGTAGTGGCAGCCTGTAAGTTAATACTTTTCACTTTGAAATAATCTCCAACCAAACCGCCGAGGTGTGTCTAAATCAAAATGTTAAACAATTGATAACCTCCTGCTGCCCAGCCCATAAACCTGGAAGATTAAAAATATACACTTTTTTCTCATTTCAGTATCATTAAAGTGAGTTTGGGAAGTGGGTCATACACTTTATAGCATTACCCTTTCTAGAGAGTTTCCATTCCTGTGAATGATTTGTGACTGTTGCCTGTCCAGAGAGAACAATGCACAACACTTCAGGCAAGCGAAACTAGGAGGCTTACAGGTTATTTTTATTTATTTCACTTTGTTCTCACCCAGGGCACCTCTAGTGTGCTCTCAGGGCTGCACTGCAATAATCTTGCTCCATATAATAGGATCTCATTCTCTTTATTCAAAATATTCATCTTGAGATTTTGCATATTTTGTGTAATGGCTTTGCTATCGAGCCGAACGTAAGTAATACGAGCATATAACAGTACCGGGGAGAAGAGGCAAATGAACTGTAAAATCAAACTTTCAGTTTCACATTGTCTTACTTCTGAACAAGGGTCTTTTTTTTTTTACTAGAGTAAAATGAATAGCAGATTTGACCTTCAGTTTGAGCCGCTGTCCTGTGAAACATGGTTTCTTTTGCCCTATCAAAGAAGAACACAATTTTGTTCCCTCCTGCCCAGATCTTCTTTTAATAGAAATTGAGCATGAGTCATGCAAGAGGTGACTCCCAAGAAGAAAAATTCTCTTTCTGCAGATTCTTTTTTCTGGCTGAATGGATGGGCACACAAACACACACAGCTCACCCACCACCCACTGCCACATCACATTTAACTCTCAAGGGTTCCCTGATCCTCAGTAATAGCTTTTGGGGAAGAACCTTAGAAGACTGCAATGGGCAGCAACAATTCCCTCCCAATATAGAATCCAGCTGGTACACTGCCAAAAACCTGCTGGAACACTCTTCTGCTGGAGAATGCCATTGCTTTTGTGGACCTCAGGATCTGGTGCCTGGTGTACAATCAGCAGTGCAGCTAATGGTTACAAAATGAACCATGACACATGAATGGACTTGAGGAAGTTGTAGGTACATAATTATATGTATCTACTTGCTGTCAAGTTGCAACCAACTTATGGCAACCTCAGCAATGGGCTTTCAAGCAAGGGAAAGCAAAGGTGGTATGTCATTGTCTTCCTCTGCAGAGTCTTCCTTAGTGGTCTCATCCAAGTATGGACCCTGCTTATTTCCCAAGATCTCACAAGATCAGGGTATACCATACCATTCCACATCCCCAGCTACACAATTATTGATTAAAATAGGGTAAATGACATGAGTAGGGAGTAAGAATAGTTAGACAGTTCTCACAATAGAGGGAGGTAAGGAGTAGAGTTCCACAAGTATTAGTATTGGGACTGGTGCTATTTAAATGATCTGGAATTGGGTGTGAGCAGTCAAGTTTGCGGATGATAACAAAGTATTCAAGATATGAAAAACAAACTAGATTATGAAGAATTACTGGAAGATCTCTAAATTGGGAAAGATTTGTATAGTTGATGAATAATGGAGCAAAATATTTTAACTTTAAAATATATAAGATGATGGTGTCAGACCTGACAGAAACTGAGAGGGAAGGAGCCCTTGAGGGTATAGTGAATAGCTGAATGAAAATGTCTACTCAGTATGCAGCAGGAAAAAAGCAAATTCCATACCGGAGACTCTTAGGAAAGGGACTGAAAATAAAATATTGTACTGCCCTAATATAAATCTATAGTGTATCCTCATTTTGAAAAATGTGTATGATTTGGGTGACTGGATCTCAAAATGGATCTTGCAGAGTGTTGTTGAAGACTTTCATGGCTGGAGTTCATTAGTTGTTGTAGATTTTCCAGGCTTCATGGCCATGGTCTTGGCATTGTAGTACTTGTCGTTTCACCAGCAGCTGTGACTGGCATCTTCAGAGGTATAAAACAGAAAGATGGAATATTCTCTGTGTCAATGTGAGAAGAAAAATGGTAGGCAGGTAATTTATATCTGGGGTAGGTGGGGTAGGGCTGAGTCATTATCTTGTAGGAGTTTCCTGGGCTGTGACATGCTAATGGAGGAGCTTTCCTGAAGAGGTTCTTTTGCATATTGATGGGCTATTGAAATTTTAATCTTATCTGTAGTGCTGTTGTAAGATGTAGAGTGTTCTGTGTTTTTCAGGACAGGAAAACATGTTCTATTTATTTTTAAACTCTCCTCTTTCCTATTGAAATTGTGTTTATGTTTATGAATTTCAATGGGTTTTCTGTGATCTGACATGGTAATTGGATGTGTTGTCCAGCATTTCAGTGTCTTGGAATAAGATACCACGTACTATTTGAGTTATGCTATGTTCAGCCACTGCTGATTTTTCAGGTTGGCCAAGTCTGCAGTGTCTTTCATGTTCCTTTATTCTTGTCTGGATGCTACACTGTTTGATCCCGATGTAAACCTGTCCACAACTGTATGGTATGCGGTATACTCCTGAAGAAGTGAGGGGGTCTCTTCTGTCTTGCTGATCGTAGCATCTGTTGTATTTTTCTGGTTGGTCTGAATCCTGTTTGTAGGTTGTGTTTTTTTCATACGTTTTCCCATCTGATCAATGATTCCTTTGATATATGGCAAAAACACTTTTCTTCAGTTGTTTGTTTTATACTTGGTTTGTTTTATACTTGGAGCAGCCATTTGCTTGAGGTGTGTGGTTTAGATGATTTAGTTCATCATTGAGAAGTGCGGTTCACATATCTGTCTAGCACAGTCTACTAATGTTTTGATTAAGCCTCTTTTTTGCCGAGGGTGGTGATTGGAGTTTTTGTGTAAATAATAATCCATGTGGGTTGGTTTTCTGTAGACCTTGTGACCTAATTGAAGTTTAGCTTTTTTTTCTTCTTCTCACATTGACACAGAGAGTACTCCATCTTTCTGTGTTATACCTCTGAGGATGCCAGTCACAGCTGCTGGTGAAATGTCAGATACTACAATGCCAAGACCACAGCCATAAAGTCCATAAAATCTACAACTAATGATCTTGCAGAGTGTTGGGGGGAAAACACCAAAGACAGCAACCAAGATGATTATGGGGTTGAAGCATCTTTCCTATGAGCAAAAAACTAAAGCATATATAACTCCTCATTTGTGAGTAAAGATGGCTAGTAGTGGACTTGATAGAAATTGATAAAATTATGGCTGTAGTGGAGAATGCATTCAAAGAACTTCTCTCTCTCTCTCTCTCTCTCTCTCTCTCTCTCTCTCTCTCTCTCTCTCTCTCTCTCTCTCTCTCTGTGAGTGTGTGTGTGTGTGCGTATTAAAATACCATGACTTGAGGGCATGCAATGAAATTGATGGCAATTATTCAGAACAGGCAAAAGGAACTACTTCTTAACTCATCCAGTAATTATACAATGTTGGTGGCCTCAAGCACTTATGGCTTTAAAAGATGCTTAGATAGATTCATAGTGGATAGGCCAATGATGCCTATTAGCCTTGATGAATGAAGGGAATTTCCACATCCAGAGGCAGCAAATCTTTGAATACCAGTGCTAGGAGACATAATCAGTGGAAAGCCTTGTCCTATATGCTTTGCTTCTTGGCCCCTCTAGGCAACTGGTTGGCAACTATTTGAAACAGAATGCAGAATTAGATCCAGTTCCCTGATCCAGCATGGGACTTAAGTTCTTAATTTTGGGGAAGATTCCATGATATGTGGGGTCCCTTAGGGGGCTAACCTCTCCCCGATATTATTTAACATATATATGTGTCCTCTTGCCCAGCTGGTGTGGAGTTTTGGGCTGGGGTACCATCGGAACGCTGATGACAGCCATCTGGATACTGCCCAGGAAATCTGGCTGAGTGTTTGGAGGCCGTGGTAAGGTGGTTGAAGCAGAGTCGATTGAGACTGAATCCAGCAAAGATAGAGGTGGGGGAAATACAGGACATGGGTAGCAACTCCCAGCTCTTGGCCACACACCATTAATACCAGCACAGATAATTAAGAGCTTGAGCTGTGTTTCTGGATGCGTCTGTATCAATGGAGGTACAGATCACAGACGATGCCAAACTGGCATTTTTCTAACTGTGCCAGATGAGGCAACTGACCCTCTACCTGTCTTGCCCTGACCTAGCCACGGTAATCCATGCAATGATCACCTCTAGACCTGACTACTGTAACTCACTCTATGGAGGGCTACCCTTGAGACTGATCTAGAAGTTGCAACTGGTCCAGAATGCAGTGGCTCAGATCCTTACAGGGACATCAGGGCCCTGCGGGACTTGCAACAGGATTTGCTGGAAGGCAGAGATGTTCCACCAAGCATATGGTTGGAAACAGCAACTTTTTAAAACAGCAGTCAGTGTCATGAGTTTGTCTGCTCACTCTTCCCCCCTCAGCTAATGGGGGTTAGAAATTTTTGCACTGTGGTGCCATACAGTTTTGATGACATTACACTATTTCTGTATATTAGTAGATTGTATTTTAATATATTCTCCTATTTTAAACTGTTGTACAATACCCTGAGTAACTTTTTTCCCACCATAGAGAACAATGGAGGGAATAGGGGCAACCTGTTTGGGGGCCCATAGAATTGGACCCCCTGGTCCAATGTACTTGAAACTTGGTGGGTATCTTGGGGAGAGGCTCCATAAGCTCCCTCAAACTCCCTCTCCTCCAGCCCCCAGAATATACCCTATGTTTTCACCATTGACTTCAATGGCCCATAGGATATAATGGGACCGAATTGCCGCCAAATTTCTTTCATTCCCTCCTTTCCTTCTCTTTTTCTTCTTTCCCTCCTTCTTTCCTCTCTTTCTTTCCCTCTTTTCTTCCTTCTTTCCTTCTCTCTACTCTTTCTCTTTCCTTCCCTCTTTCCTCCTTCTGTGGCCCAACTCTCATGAGAAGAAGTTTAAACTTTAAACCCCTTCTCTCTTAGCTCCCCCACCCAGACCAGCTGGGGAAGGGAAGGGGAGGCTTTTGAAGATGCCTCCTCCTCTTTTGCTTCCCCTTCTGACATCACTTCCGGTGATGTCAGGGGGTGTGGCATATGCTAATAGCCTAATAGCTCATTAGCATACCATATACTAATGGGCTCCTGCAGATGTTTTTCTATTAAAAGACCCCTGACAGTAATACACAACCGTGAAAGTGGTCTGGTAAACAAGGAATGGGCAAAATCAGTTTTGGTTTACAAAAAAAAATGTAATCCTAGCAACTTCAGAACCATATTGGTTGCTGTAGCTAGCACCCAGTGGTCATTCAGAAAAGGGAGCCCCTCTCTAGTGTTCCAGACCATGCATAACCATACTTCAAGAGCATCAAACCCTGGACTACATGCTTAGGAAATAAATGGGGCTTTCCATGTCAAGATTCCCCCCCTGGATATGTGTCAGAGCAACCTGGACACAGCTACAGTTCACATCTTAGCCAAAATAACATTTCTGCTTAGGTCTGGGCTTCTGAATATTATTGTGAGGATATTATTTCATTCTTCCAGTGGCAAGCTGCGATGCTTAGCTCCAAGCATTTCTGTATTCATTAGAATATGTATAGACTGCAACTATACAAAGGGCAACTAGAGACAGCTTCATTGGTGCCCACACTGGGTGCTACAATCCAGTCCATAGCTGTGCACTTCATGGTGGTGCAGGGGTGTTTTCATTGCCTCTTATGCTCATGGTGCCCTCTAGTAAGGGCATCAACAGTGCCATCCTAAGCAGAATGTACACCTTTCCAAGTTCATTGAAGTCAATGATATTAGAAGGGTGTATATGTATTTTGGATAATATTGTTAATCAGGTGAACATATGAAGCTGCCTTATACTGAGTGAGAACATTGGTCAAAGTCTTCTCTTCCTGACAGTGGATTTCCAGGGTCTCACATAGAGATCTTTCACATTACTACCTGATCCTTTTAATGGGCAAAACCAGGGATTGAACTTCTATATGCAAAGCAGATGCTCTACCGCTGAGCCATGGCCCCTCCCCCACAATAGCTCCTCAAAATTTTCCTTCAATGAAGGTCAGTGGCAGAGGGCTACTACTGGAGGACTGTTGCACAGCCAGCCTGGTTTATGTATTGTGTTCACACATCAAATAGGATGTGCAGGTGAACTGATTTGTCTTGCTTATCTATAGGGCAAGGCTCTCCTCAGAAAGTACCAGCCTAGTCCAAATCTGAAATTACACTTTTGCTTAGTATAAAATATAACTCATATGCCAAGGAAACTCCCAGACATGAACAAATTGAAAACGAATCCATAAACCCTGCACTTTAGAAAGATTTTCTTAGGAAAGTTGTAATAGAAATGGATGTGAAATCTAAACTTTTCATTTTAGCTGCCTATAAATTCTGATCTTGTTTCACAGAAATTCATCATGTTCTATTTGTGAAATTACTTTAGTTGGAGGCTCTCTTCTTCATGGATCGTTATTTGTATATTATTTTCTTTCTCAAGAAAGAAAATTGTGGTACATTTTCCAATAGTCTAAGAATTTCATTTGGAACTCAAGCTTCATTGTTGTCAGTGTCATTGTTATTACAAGTTTAACTGAAACAGTCAATATATTTTCATACATTACTCCTTTTTTAGCCAGGTACATTTCTCCCCTCAAAATCAATTCAGAAACTCCATTTGGTACAGAATGCCATAGCTCTGCTATTATCAGGACCTATATGGGGCATGCATATTCCTCCCATTCTCCACTGGCTCCCCAATTTAAGGTACAGACTCTCACATACAAAGCCCTTCATGGCCATGAACCCTCATATCTGTGAGACGTTTCTCCCACTATGCTCCGCCACAACCGCTTTGCTCACCTGAGCAGGTTCTTCAGCAGGTGCCAACCTGCAAATGGGCAAAAGCAGCCACTGCTTGTACCCGTGCCTTCTCCATTGTGACTCCCACCTTGTGGAATGGCCTTCCTAAAAAGTTCAGGAAGGCTTTCACTCTTCTGGCTTTCTGCCCTTTATGCTAAACTGAATTGTTCAAGGGCTTTTCTACACAGACAATAAGGTAGCACTGTACAAAAGGCTTCATAAAGTTGCTTGGATAAATTACTGTGGACTGTACCCACATAGTTTGCTGTGGGTTGGATCCATTTGTGCAACTTTGCATCATTTAATGTGTCCCGGTAACATTTACGTTTTGCTTCAATTATGTCTTTAGACTTCTGGTTGGCTCTATAACCCAAATCCTATTTCATTGTTTATTGAATGCCCCATATTGTTGATTGTGTTGACTCTTTCTGTGTAACCCAGTGTGAGTCCAAGTGAGAAAGGCAACCTATAAATAAACTAAATAAATATTTTAAATTGTTAGCCACTTTGGTGGCCCTTTGAGGGCAGAAAGATGGGATATAAATTTTGTAAATAAATGAATGGTGGAGAAGCTCTGTGAGCAAGAAAGCAGAAGCAACACAGGCTAAGCCCATTATTACAATGGATAAATGGGAAGCCACTGGTTTCAGGGTAAGAGAGAAACTGCAAGGACAAAAGAACACTGGTTTTCAGAGGCTGTTGTAAGCAAGTGGGAGTTCTCTGGAAAGGAGGGCAACACCACTCATCTTAACTTCTGGCTAAAACCAATTCAGGTCCATCCCCAACAAGGAAAGAGAAAGGGTAGGAATTGCTTTGATTGCTTCATGTGACTTCATTTCTATTCAAGACACAAGTGGCTGTTTCCCTCTGTGCCTCCATCATATTGGGGAATAAGATCTCATAGGGTCTGAGCAAGTGGCCGTGGGGCCTGATTCTGTCTCTGCCTCATTCAGGCAGGACCTGAGCTTAATTTAGCTCTAGAGATATGAGGAAATAACCATGAGGTTTCTTAAAATATACACATTTATTTTTGCAATTGAATACTCAAGAACCAACCTCTGAAGTTTGCTCTGATTCCCCCCCCCCCTGGAAATTTCTTTGTCCCTTCCACTTAGAAACATTAACTGGCACATGGCATAAATCACTTTAAGTACAATCTGGGAAGAAATAAGCATACCAAAGTCACTTTAAAACCAGAGGATTAACTGTCTGATCTTATACATATGTACTGCAAAGCAAGTCTCGTTGAGTTCAGTAGGGATTTAACATCTAGTAAATTTGCTTAATATTACAGTTTAATGTATCTAATGTCTCTCATGGCTGACCCCAGCTATTTGAGCTGGTTGGGTCAAACATAGGCCGAGGACAGACTGGCAATTTGCCGCGGGATGGGACCCGGGCTGACAGCGACTCAATATCGGATTAAATGGAATGTTCACACAGGCACATCTGCCTGGCGTCCCCCACCCGGAGCTTACCGGAGCCCTCGCGCTTCAGTGCCGGATTAAAAAACACCTGATAAAAGCCTTCGCAAATCCAAAAGCCTGCGTTCGTCGCGTGTTTCTCCGCTTCCGGGGAGTCTGAACGCGCAGGCGAAAAGCCGGGAGCAACCCGCGTTGGGCACGAGGCAGCAGCACTGTGATTGGCTGTGCTCCGCTCCACTGCCCAATGCGGTGCCGGCGTTGCAGGGCAAAAAAAAAAAAATCGCCGAAATGCACTTATGCGCATGAGCGCATGAGCGCTCAAGCGCTCATGCGCACATACGCCCACAGCCGAAATAATGGGGAAACAGCGAATATAGCGCGCCTCCGGCACGGCAATCTGAACGCAACGCCCCGCGCGCCTCCGTCCCGTTTCTTCCGGCAGAGGCCCCCGCTGTGTGGACGGGAAAACCCGGTATCGTTTACTCCGGGTTTTTTTTGCCCCGACTCGATACCGGGGCAAATTGCCAGTCTGTCCTCGGCCATATATTAGATTTTTGAAAATGGTTGTGGAGATCTTCTAGTCATTTAACAACTGCAGGTGTCAAAGGTTCTTTCCCTGATTCTCATGAAGAACTAGCAAAGCATGAAAGAAAGATGAAATGAAGCCATGCTACCGTTTACAGAGAATGACAGGAGCTGGTCATTGCAAAAGGACTGGTATTATGGACAACTACTATTGTCCAACAAGAAGTTTCAATTCTAGAATTGTAATTATTACTCACATTTCATACCAATACATATTTTACAGCTCACACAATTCATTTTCACATCAACTCTGTTGTTGTGAACTGGCTAATAACTGGCTGAAGGACACCTAGAAAGATTTTATGGCAGAATAGGGCTTTGAACCCAGGCTTCGCAAGTCCAAGTCTACTATTCTAACCACATTACTTTAAAAAAAAAATTGTGCATGACTGCTTCTGGATTGCACTGTGAATGCACGCCAGTATTTGAGCCTTTAGTTATGCCCACTGTGATTACAGGAGCCATTTCAAGATATTGGAAATATTTCATCAGCAAGGAATTAAATTCCTTCACAATCAGTGAAAGTTCAAGAAGGTCTCAGTTCCTGGATTTAGTCTCTCCCTACCTATGTCAAGGGAACTATATCTTAAATTTGAGAGGATGCATGTCTTCTTCACTTTTGAGCTGAGTTTTACTTTTGTTGATGAATCTCCTCTCCAATAACATGAAGTTCTTAGAACTTTAATCTTTGAAAATCTACTTCCTTCGCTAAAAACTTTTTTTCCATCCATACACCAATTTCCATTCACAATATCAATTTCTTGACCACTGTATACCACTGAGAACCATTTCAGTGACTCTCTTTGTTTGGGAGCAAACATATACCTCTGTAATTTAACCTTATTAACAGATGGAATCGACTTACTGAGGCAGCAGTTTGTTTTAAAAAATCATTTGCTAATTCATAAATACAACCTTAAAGGTAGTGGCTCTTATAATAAATTAAAAAAATATATTAATTAGTAGTTGTGTCACAATAAAGTGTAACAGGCTGTAATGTCTATTCTAACCAAGAGCTTCAGTTTAATTAAAAGTACTTAGGATCATAAAATGTTAATGTTATGAACTAGCTATACAGTAATAAACAATAGTGTGACATAAAGTAATGCACTTCCTTTGGGCTCCAGAAAGCTGTGATCTAAAAAGGCTGTTCAATGGAGACATAGTTTTGGTTATATTTTGCAGGTCCCTTCAATAGTGCATCTGAAAACATTTTAACAAGCCCTTTAGAACAGTAAAAATCATCTAAAAGCAATCTCAAAGGTTGGTATACTTTTGACCTTCGCCAATACTAGAGTAATGATTTTTCCTGAATATTATTTTAAGATATTTTTGTTTGTTTTCTTTTATGATTATTTTAGTTTCCCTAACATGGAAGACCCTTCTGATAAATATGCCGATTAAAACACACACACACACCATAAAATCATTATCAATAATATTTCCACATTTTGCAGAGATCATGAATATAGAATTAAACCCAAACATACACATACATATAACCATCTGCTAAGTTACAGGTGACATTCGATATTGAAGACTAATACAAATTACTGCCAGTCAAAGAACATTCTCATGTCCAGCACTGTAACCTTAAAAGATTTGTATACTGTAGTATACATATTACAACCAATATCATTGCCATTTAAAAATAGGTGTTCCATAAAATTGTCAGAAAATCTCATTTGCCAAAGCCTCAACCAACAGAGAGGGCAAACTCAAGAGCCCTTTTAATTATCCTCCTCCCCCTCCAAAAACCCCTTCTTAATGTTATACTGGGATACGTGCATTGCACCCAGCTCAACTCTCGAAACTGAAAAACTTCTGTATTTATGATTGCTGCAAAATGTTGAAGTATTTAGGGTGGTTGAGGACTTTTCCCACTTTTTCCCTCCAGAAAACTAAGTATTGCAAGGTGAAACTGAAAGACAAAGGAATCAGATGCACTTAATGATACATTGCATTATGATAAAATGTGAATATCTTTTATAATGTTTTACAAACAGTTAAAATGATTATGCATCCAGTATATTTCAAATTAAAAACTCCATGTGAAAAACCAACACCTTTCAAATAAATTATTTGCAGTTCCAGCTATTATTAGGGTTGAAATATATTCTTTGCTGTTAATGGGATGCAATTTGTGACCCATCAGGTCATTTCTACTTTTAGCTTCTCCAATATCATCTGAGTGCTTCCATGATGAGTGGTTTGAAAATACACTGTGATATAGATGGATTATCCTCTTATTACATTCATGACAACTGAGATATTTCATGGTTCTATGGATTTATAATTTGACTGTATAATTTAAAATAGCAACATCCCTCAAAAGCAAATAGGAGAACTAAACTATTGTAATCAAAGCAGAATATTGCAAACAAGAACAGATCTTTGTAGTATTTTATTTTATTGTAACAAACAGATCAGTACTCCTGTATATTTTTGGATTTTTCATTTAGGGTTTATTCAGGAATGCTTCTTATACAACATTTTTCTCCATTTAGACAAATATTCTGTAAGAAAATTGCTGCATACCATCATGCATAAAAATTGCACAAATGTCTCTTTTGCCAGGGTCGCCATTGTTTGGAAACATGACACATCAACCTATTGATTTTTGTAGAACTAGCAGATTTTATTTTCTTGAGTACAGTTTTGTAGTCTCCATATTTCCAGTATTTTGAAACCTACCTGGGTTTAAGAAATGGAAATTTTGCTTACTTGGGTATAATTCTTCAATTTATTCCCTAGATAGTGGTCCAGACCCTGGGTTATATCCTAGCCTGCTGCTAGAAAACTTAAAAAAAAAAAAAAAAAGGTATTGTCCAGACCTGATTTAGAGATATTTTTTTCACTTCCTCCCCAGAACCAGTGTTGTGCAGAATAGTTAAAGTGGCACACTAAATTTAAATCCCAATTTGCCATGAAGCTCTTTGGGCTCACTTGGTTCCAGTCACTTATTTCTCAGCCAAACATGTCACATGGTTATGGCAACAAAACTTGAACAGAGGAGAACTGCAAATACTGCCCTGAATTCCTTGGAGGTTGGTCAGGATAAAAATGTGATAGACATCTCCACCAACCACTCATTGCTATCACGGCCATAAGCAAGATCTGAAACCTGGGAAACACCTAAAGACTGTCCTAAATAAGTAGAAGAAAAAATGTATAGGCATATAAATTCTCCATTCTTCCCACCTGTCACTAGACAAGGAGAATGATGAGGAGACACACTTCCTATGCTGTCCAGCATCTCTGTGCTAGGTAATCCATGTGCTAATCTCAGCAGCCTTTCTGATTATTACTGACTAGCCTGTACTTTGCTACAGTATTTAAGTTCCATAAATCTAATTGTAATACTGATGATGTGAAGTTTGAAATGTAACATTTGTTGTATGAATTCTAATGGAGAAGATTGTAGTGTAAGAAATTAAGTGAGACATACGTACTTTTTTTCCCTCTACTGAAGGACCTCTCTCTAGACCACATTGGTGGTTCTGCCATCTGGTGCTAGGATCACCAGGCTGCTTGATGAGCTCACTCTGGAGCAGGCCACATAGAACTGTCCATTTAAGAAGCAGTCATGTGTTGTCAACTCCTGCCACCTTCCACGAAAGTGATGGCCTCTCTACTTGTTTCCCTGGATTGTTTTCTTACTTGGAGACTGTGTTGTTCCGAGCACCTCAGGGTGATCTCTCTGGTACTTGGCTTGTGCAGCTCAGTGCACTGCAGAAGCACTATATGCAAATGTCTTTGTCGCATTCCTAAGTTGCCTCCTCCTTGTAGCGTTGGTATATCTGGCTTGACGTTTGCCAGGAGCTTTCTTGGGGGCGGTAAGAGGTGAGAGGTGTGAGGGTGTTGCCCTGCAAGGCTTTTTCATGCCTTTTATGAACTATAATAAAATGTGGACTGTGTAAAGTATGCTTAAGGAACTGTACATCCTGGTAACCCACTATGATGCCAGTTGAGACTGCCCACCTGAGAGAAGGACACCTTCCTTTCTGCGTTGCTGTTCCAGTGGCCCTCCAAGGTTACCAGCCCTCTTACCTGATGGAAGATGGATTGGTTCCATAGTATGCACAAAGCACCAGATGCCATGCCATGCCACAGCACAAGGACAAAGGACTCCAAAATGCCATTAGGAGCCCCCTCCAACACACACAGGCAACCCCTCTCCCCCCCTCCATTGACCTGCAGAGCTGCACGTAGCTCAGAAACTCTATTCATGGTTACTTGGCAACTAATCGCTCACCCATCAATGAGCCAGCTAGGACTATCAAAAGACAATAGCATTAGCCTGAAGACTCATCTCATCTACACCCAGGTGCCAGTGTCCAGTCTAAGTTTCTAGTTCTCAATATTGACCACTTCTTAGCTCTCCTCCCCAGCCAATAGTATGTTTTCAGAGATGGACTAACCAGGAGGTATGACCAGGGGATATGGCCAGCCCCCACACCCCCACATAAAAGGGGAAACCCAACCACATGCTTGGTCCTTCTTCTCTATGACCCCTATCTAAGCTTTGTCCCTCTTATGTCCAGCTTGCTATCCCAATACCCTACCTCCATCTTTAACTCTAGATCTGCAGCTAGAGTTCCACGTGTTGCCTGCCAGTTCAGGCCATGTGCCCCAACTTTCAGTTCTCCCCTCCCTTCTTCCATTGGAATGGATCATTCAGCGAGGACAGGTAGCTATTGCCCCAACAACGAATTCCTGCTCATGCAGCCTGCCATGCACATGGAAACAATTGGGGGAACACATGTTGCCCCTTTTTTACCCCCTTAGGGATCATGTTTCTCAGAAATCTCTTTGTGGGGGGTTGACATCATGGTAGGAATGCACTCCCCTTATTTTGGGTTTCTTGGTGCAGGGGTCTGGCCTGGTCATTGAATTGGGGGGAGGGCATACCCCCCTTTTTACAAAATTGCCTCTCATTTATGTTACATTTAAGAAATTGGACATAACTATGTATCCAAAACACCATTCAAGCAATCAGATATTAAGCAAGTTCATATGAACCAGTTTTCTAGAACCCATATTATGAGAAGTGAAATAACCTAATAAAGGAAACCACTTTTCTACAAATTTGGGGTATATTTCCATAATGGGTGGGAGTGTGGCTAAAGCCATTGGTGAGGCTGAGCCAGCAGCATTGCTAAGGTGATCCAGCTGGGGTGGTGTCCCTGATGGATTAAAGTACCCTGGCCCTGCTCCTACACCTGACAGACACTCATCTGTCTGGTGTTGGGTGGGGGATTGTGGTTAAAGGCATTGGAGAGGCTGGGCCAATAGCAGGGCTAAGGCAATCCTGCTGAGCAAACCTCCCTGACATCTGTAAGCATTCCACCTCCTCTCCTACACCTAACAGGCAGCTGCCTATCCAGTGTAGGAGGGGGATGGGAGGAATATTAGAAGCCACTGTGGAGGCTGGGCTGGCAGGATCACTAAGGCGTTACTGCTGGGGCAGGCTTCCTGGTGGCTTTAAGCACCCTGCAACCACTGCTGCACCTGACAGACAACCACTTGTTAGATGTAGGAGGTGTGTGTGTGTTTGAAGCCATGGGGAGGCTGGGCCAGCAACACTGCTGCACCTCGCAGGTAGTTGGCCATTCCTGATCTCCTCAACTGTCATTAGCTCTCTGCAGTCTCCTGTAACTGGGTTTTGTTTTGTTTTTTTTACCTCAGAACACTGAGCTCTGCAGCTGACCAATCAGAGAGTGGGGGGTGCGGGGAGGCAGCTGCCTGGCAGTCACATAGGAAGCAATGGGGGAGCACATTTTACTTCTTTTTATCCCTTTAGGGGTTGAATTTCTAAAAATCGCTTCTAAGTGAGTATCTAAGTCATGGTAGGAGTGCTCTCCCTGAATTTCGTGTTTCTAGGTCCAGGGGTTTACAGTGAGGGAACTTTCTTTTATGTATATATAGATATGGACATGCAGACATGGATTCCTATTTGAAAAGGTAACCCAGGGCTATTTTTGGGTAGGAACACACAGGAACGGAGTTCTGGCTGCTCCCGAGTCAGCCACACCCGGCAGGAACTCATTAGCATAATAGGCCACACCCAACAGCAGAAACTCATCAGGATTGGCTACATTAGGGGTGTGGGCCTAACATGCAAAGGAGTTCCTGTCACAAAAAAAGCCCTGGGTTTTGACAACAAACAAGGTAAACAGAATAAAAAGCAAAAGGTGGGTGTGGCTGGATGACCACACTTCTGGTAACATGGGGTGTGATCTAATATGCTAATGAGTTGTGCTTTCAGGCGTGTGGCCTATGTGAATTAGTTTCTGCTTTGGGGTGTGGCCTATTATGCTACTGAGTTCCTGCTGGGCTTTTTCTACAAAAAAAGCCCTGAGGTAACCTATCATGCAAATAAGGCTCAAAGTTCTAGAGATATTGGGACACCGACTTCCTGGCTGTCACAAGCTAATGGTAAAGTTAGAAAATGAATTGCAGGGTCCCAACATGTAATTAGCTCCAGGGTTCTAGATCCATGCAAGAAACAAGAATCCCTAAGAACTGAGAGAGGAGTCAGCAAACTAGGGCTTCCCCGATATGATGGACAAGTGTGTATAGCTTTATTGTCCACATTGAATGGGAAGTCTCTAGCTTAGTAAATATGAGTTGTTTCATCCTCTGGGATGCAAGTGGTTCTTTCTGTTGATGACAAATACCTCAAGTGAGGCCACTGCTATTTCTATATTCTTCACCTCCAGTACAGTGGAGGCTCTGATAGAATGTCCTCAAAGCAAAGGTGTGCATTAGGCTGCCTTGAGACACAGATATAGAGTTACATGTACAAGTACCTTGACTAAGATAGAGAGGTAATCAGGACTGAAGTGCAAATTTCAGTACTAATTATGGCATTCCCTGAATAGAGCACAGAACCACTGAAAGCAAAACAATTAAAAGCAACCTATGTCTAGATTTTGGAGCCTTTCTAATTACTATAATCAAGAGGACTGCCTGTTCACCTGCTGGAGTCTTGGCCTTTGTACTACTTTGTGAACTTAGTTCATTGAACTGTGTATCTGAATAGTCAGTAGTCAATAAGACTGCCTCCTCTGGTATGTCCTCCAAAGAGCTTGATGCTCTGCTGAGAACAACTCACTGGTGGTTCCTAGCCTTAAAGACATCCAGCTGTTGGTGGAACTGTTGATGGAACTCTCTGTCAAACAACATCCATGCCCTTTGGGACCTTGTGCAGTTCCTCAGGATGTGCAAGGCTGAGATGTTCCACCAGGCTTTTGGTCGAGGACAGCAATGGGCACTATCATATCTGGCACTCCCACTCTGCCTTCTCTTGCTCATTGTGAGACAGTGATGCAATCTGTAAATTTGTTTTTGACACCATCTCATACTGTTTTTAGCTATTTTTATCTCTTGGATTTTAAGAAGAGAAGAAGAAGCAATTGGATTTATACCCCACCCTTCACTACCCAAAGGAGTCTCAGAGCAGCTTACAAACTCCTTTCCCTTCCCCTCCCTACAACAAACACCCTGTGAGGTAGGTGGGGCTGAGAGAGCTCTAACAGAAACTGCTCTTTTTCAAGGACAGCTCTTATCAGAACTATGGCTTGCCCAAGGTCATCCAGCCAGGTGCAAGTGGAGGAGTGGGAAATCAAACCCAGTTCTCCCAGATTAGAGTCCGCACACTTAACCACTACACCAAACTGGCTTGCCTGGTGTATAATGCTATGTTAACTGCCCTGAGCTCTGTCAAGTCAGAGAAGGGTGGTATATAAAGAGGGATTAGATAGATGATAGATAGATAGGTAGGTAGGTAGGTAGGTAGATAGATAGATAGATAGATAGATAGATAGATAGATAGATGATAGATAGATAGATAGATAGATCAGTGCTGTGAAGAGTAGAAACAACCAGAGCAAAAACTCCTCTCTGAGTCTTAGAATGAGCATATAGAACATGATTGTACTCTGTGTTTTGACTTATTAATGGCCCTGATTGGTACCTTGTCCATGCACTCACCAAACAAGTGTACACCTTTGTGCTTGGTGGCAGTGAAGACAGATTTGGTAGATGGAGTTTCTCCCCAAGGTCTTAACCAAGACAAGTCTTTCAATTATGACTGTGGTAACCATGCTACTGCACTTCATTTGTAAGGGTCTCAGTTATATAAGAAGAAGCCATCAAACAAGTAAATGAGGATTTTTGCTGCAGGAACCAAAATCATAGCGGTGCAAGTGCTGTCCAATCCTTCCCAAGTTTACCAAGACCACTTCCAAGACCTCCCAGGAGAATTAGACCAAGGCTCCCAGTTCTACAGACCATTGGAGAAGCTGCCCCCAACCATCCTACCCACAGAGATGTGTCTCTGCCCCCACAGTAGCCAGACCTACAGCTCTATTGGGCCTTGCCCTTGGTTCACACCAGCTGGGAACCACCTTTCACAGTTCCGCAAGACTTATGCCAGCTAGGCTCTGCCTCCTTGGGGCCAACAAGTTTCATGCCAGCTGGGAGCCACCCTTGCTGGGCTAAATGAGATTCATGCCAGCTGAGAGCTGTCCTTGTTGAGCCAGGTGAGACTCATGCTAGCCTTGAGTCACCTTCCCAGGCCGAATAATCCCGTTGCACGGAAGAATGCCACTGCCTGGGAAACTCAGAGAATGAAAGAAAAACAAGACACAGCTGCCATGAATGTACTTGAAGACAAAAAAAAAAAAATCAATATGGATTGTTTGGGGAGGAGGGGGTTCATAATACTTAAAGATCCTGGATTAGTATTACTGTTCTGGGAAATCACTGTAACAATCTGAACCACTGATTTCCATGTATATATTTGGCTTGGGAATTTCATGATGCACACTCCTATTAACTAGGCCTTTTTCCCCCATGCAGGTCCTCTAGCTGCATGGAATACATAAGGCTCATTACTGTTTCCCATCTTCTGTTATAGCTTGAAGGATCAAAAGGAACAGGAGATTGGCAGTGCAGTTTCTAAAGAGAATTATACTCTTGTAAATCCCTTGAAGTCAATGGGTTGAGAAGGGTGCAACTCTGTTTAGTGCAATTTAGAAGGGTGCAACTCTGTTTAGAGTGCAACTGAGTTTCACTTAGAAAAAAATCTCTTTTCTGGTTGAATTTCACCCTTTTTTTAATATCTTTTCTATGATGCACGTACTGTGATGTGATGAAATTGCTGACTTGGTGATGACAGCCCAAACAATCATTGCTGTCAGGGAAAGAATACCTTTTATCTCGAAACTTGTGAAATATTAAGCAAAGTCAACCACAAGATATTCGATTTCTTTTAGAAATGACCTTCCAATTATCTTTCTTTTTAGATCCATTTTGTTTGCACAAAAGAAAGCCAGAAATACGTGTGTGTTTTTTTACAATCCCATTTTCTAGCAAAAGATTTCTCCTTTGTAGAGTGTTAAAAATATTCTTTGAATTGGGTCTTTACAATGAAAGACAAGATTTTACCATAGTGCTTTGCATAATGGCACATATACAAACTAGGTCAAGCGAGTAAGTTGTTTGTTGACTAAAAGTCATAACAAGTTGAAATCCATAAGGAATAAAATAATTTTATGATTCTGTATATAGAAGTCTATTAGAAAAAAAAATGACTTCATGTTCTGCTTCAAATTTCTGATAAGTTCTGTTTGCAAAAGAAATTACTTGTCCCCCATGCCCCAAAAGAGAAGACATCATAAAAAAGCATAGGTTAAATTAGGGTTTACGAATTTCAACATGAACCACAAGTTAAATTTAATGCACAAACACTCCAAATTGAGCAGGTTCCCTAAGATGCTGCCCATTGGATTTCCCAGCATTTGGGGAACCCACCCTGGCTTTAAGCTCATCATGGCCCACAGGCTACACCTTTGCTTTTCCTTACTTGTACCAAACTTGTACAAAGACATGTTGCTCATTAATCCCTTTCCCCCCACAAACATTGTGCAGGGTAAAGATTCTAGTGTTGATGTACAGCCCCCCCATCCTCTGGGACCACACAGCCATCAGTGGCAGGTTTGGGTGCTTCCCCCCATCCTGTGATGCTTCAGGGTGCTTGCCAATCTAAGCAACAAGTACCACACCCATACAAATGCTCCCAAACCCGGTAAGGGCCTCCCCAAGCCTTCAGGGTGAGAACTATTTATAAAACCGAACCTCACGGCAACAAATGGGAAGCAGGTGAAGAACAGCACCTTTATCCTGGCCAATCACATGAGACCCCCAGATTCCTGCTTGGCTCTGAACTGCCCTGGCTAATTCTACATTGTTGTCAACAGGAAGGAAGGGTGGGGATCTCTGCAGTAAAAAAAGCACACCAAATGATGAAAGAACATCTTTCAGTAGCCTTCTGTTCAGCCTTTTCACTGGCTGCATGGCACAAACATCCTTTCTTTTTTTTTCCCCAGTGTCTTGTGCCTCCCATTTTCTGAGAGGAGGTGGGGGGAGGGGAGCCTGTCCCTGCCACTATATGAGCAGGAACATGCCTCTGTATAATGCCTGTGCAGTTGACCTGACAAGTAGTACTTTCCTGCAAGTGAATTGTCCATACTGAATAAGGCCTTTTAAAATATTGTTTTTTGGTTTTAATATCTGCTTAGGGTGATAGCTGTATGAGCAGAGATAGATAGATAGATAGATAGATAGATAGATAGATAGATAGATAGATAGATAGATAGATAGATAGATAGATAGATAGATAGATAGATAGATAGATAGAGATAGAAGTGAACTGTCCAAATATTTAGTTGCAGTAAATAAATAGAAGAGCAAATGATGCTGCAAATCATCTATCCTCTCACAATAAATACAGAAAATTGCATTGTATGAGCTTTTCTTCTTGTGAAACCCCCCCCCCGTCCTTTAGTTCCCACAGTCCCTAACATGGCTTTTTCAACAATCAAAAGGAGTGCCTCTTCCAAGAGCAGGATTGCAGAAGCTGAAAAATAAATCAGCTGCCCTGGGATAATACCTAAGAAATGTTAATAAACAGTTTCCATTTGAATATGAAAACTAAGCATATAGTGTCATTGAGACACTTTGATATTAGTGAGCTAAGCTAAATACAACTGGGAAAATATCCTTCAATCTATTTTTATAACTGCAAAATAAGTGTGTAAGAAACTATAACATTCGATTGGCTGTTTGATGTTATAATATTGTAAAATGCCAGACTAACTATTCATTGAAGACTGCTCCTGGACATACAGTTTCAGAAGTTTACTTTCTAACATAGATCTAATTCTCAACCAATAACTGAAGATATGTGCTGTTAAAAAAGACCTGATCTCAGTTCTAAATAGAACTGAGGGAGCTCTTTTAAAAGCTGCAATAGAAAATTTGGACAGGGATAGGGATAAAAGACAGTTCTTGTATGATAGGAAGTTGCTATATCAATCAGTGATGAATTGAGTGTGTAACATTTTGTGTTGTAAAATAGATTGGAAAGAACAGTGTGAAAGACCTAGCAATGATCCAGAGGCTAAAAGGGAAACCTATCATTTTAAAATGAGTGAACATTCAGATTAGTCACCTTATTGAAAAGAAGCATGAGTGATGATTAGAGTATTATGTGGGAGGTGAATATGGATTCCTTGTTGGTTGTACTTATCAAAGTATTCTGGAGACTTTTAAGGGCGTCTCTCTAGAGACATTAGCCTATGATGCCTTTGTCAGTGTTCTAATTCAAGCTAAAATCCTAACTGTGAGGAGTACAGTAAAAAGTCAGAGTGGAAATATAGTTTCTCCATACTGGATTTCTTTTCTTTTCTTTTTTTTTTTGCCCCCCAAAAGGGATTTTTTATTTGCATTTTTCTATATACTACAAACTACAACAGAAAAAGGGAGGGGAAAACATCTACAACTAGGGAGAAAGAAAAGATAACCACAACTAACTAAAACCCCAAGAGCTGGAGATCTTCAATAATGCTTATATATGTGTTAGTCCAAAAAAGCTTATATAGCATTGAACATGATCTAATAATCCCACTTTTACATCAGCTTAACTATTTTCCCAATTCAAGGACCCTCCCCAGATCATCTCGTAAAATAAAAAACTTTATATGAACTTTCAAAGTCTCAGTTCTTATTTTTCTTCCTCCTTGCGATCTCTCAGCAGATAGCTTTGTTTGGGAGCAGCCACCCCCTTTTCCGCATCAGAGTCCTTGTCAGAAGACAGAGTCCAATTTGCCAATAGATTTGCTATCTTCTTCTTTCGTGTCCTCTTCTGGATCTCCCAGTTGCAGCCTCAGGAACTCACATGCATTAAAAATAGAGTCAATTTTTTTTTCTCTTTTATCCTTTATTTTGAAAGTGACGCCTTAGGGGATTAACCATCTGTATGCAATGATATTTGTTTGTAAAAAAAGAATTAAGTCCTTGTATTTCTTTCTCTTTCTTCTTATTTCAAATGAGACATCTTTTAATATTCTGATATTGTTGCCTCCAATTTTCAGGGGAGTATTTGTAGTCACTTTTAAAATTAAGTCTCTTAAGTGCCTCTTCGAGAATCTCACAATGATTCCCCCTGGCAGATTATTCTTTTTAATGTCTGTAGAGTAGGCTCTGTAAGCCACATCCATTTCGCATAATATGTCTTCTGCTTTTAAATCTGCCACTGGGGCCAGTGCAGTGCTCAACAAATGCTTAAGATTCTCATTGGGAGTCTCAGTCACCCCTTGGAACCGGAGTACCATATTTGCTCTCTCCATTTGCAGCTGTAGCAGTTGAACTTCCTCCGAAGCTTGCTTCTTTTCTAGCATTGGCATCTTTTTCCTACCTTTTTTGAGCTGGCATCAAGTTCCAACACTTTCTCGGCCACCTGCTCTGTTTTCTTCGTAGTTTCCACAAGTTGTAGTTGCTGTGCTGCAAAGTTCTGGTTTAAAGTTTTCAGTTGCTGATTGATGTTGGTTATCTGGTCCAGTAGAGGGCATAGTCTGCTAAAAGCTTAGGGAACTCTATGGTCTCTTCCGCCCTCGGACTCATGCCATCCGGTGGCTTTGGTTTCAATCCTTTGTCAGGTCGCCTCCCTGCCATCTTTCTAGATTGTTTACTTTAGCTTAAAGTTCTTAAAGTCTCTGAAAGTCTCCAAAATGCTCAAGCTTTTACTGATAAGGTTCTTGAAGTTGGTTTCTTAGCTTTTTCTTCCACCCCCCCTTGCTATTCTGCTTTTAAGTCTCTGCGTGTGGGAGGGGCCCCTCCCCCACTCGCTTCCCACGGTGCTACTAAGGGGGGTGTTTTCTTTTTAAAACACTGATTTTTCGCTTTTACTTAACTCACTGCTCATTGCTCATCTTGCGACTTCGCTTGTATCCATTTATTCGCTCAATCTCCGCCACTTGTTCCAGCCAGCAGCTCTAGTTCCATGTGGACACATAGCGGTCAGACCATCAGGGTGGAGGAGCGCCTTAATTCCCCAGCAACGTGCTGGCGAAGAGGCAGCCCCTCAAAAACCCCTTGGCTGGAAGCCTTTTCACCAAGGCTCCTGGGGGGTTGCGATCGCTCCCCCCCCCTCCAAAACCACTAGTGCATAGATCATGCCCCGGGATTGACCTGGAGACACGTCTGCTTTCAAATCGCCATTAACCAGAAATCCATCCATACTGGATTTCTAAGGTATTTTCATGAGTGTAGACTCCAGTTGGGCAGTGGAACCATATTCTCATGGACACATGCTGGGATGGCTAAACATGTTTTGCCATCCCAAGTCATCATGTTGCTCCATGACTTGGAGTGTGCCAGCAGTTGCCTGACTGGGATTGGTGCATGTCTTCTCTTGTGTTGTCCATACACGTACCAAGGTGGGCTACTCCTCATCTCACAGCCCAATGGGTGCAGGAGTGAAGGACATGTATTGCCTCAGTTTTGGAGACCAGTGGTAGAAGTACGAATGTGGAGGGCACTTCCTGCCATGCCACTTTCACTAGCTGTAAGTAAGGCTGCAGCACATGCGCAACTTGTTGGGGTCTGAAATTGTAGTTGCATGCTTCTACCTTCTCTGTGGACATAATTGGAAGAGACTGTTTATGACATATTTGGTATTCCTCCAATCAGGAGGCTGATGAGGCTGCCCTTGCCAAATAAATCTTTTTTTTTCCTGATTTCAGCTGGAGAATGGCGGGGACAGGAATGGCCCAGACAGGCTAGGAACAAAGGATGTTTAAATGCAGTGTCTCCATTTCGAGCCTGTTAGGAACATTTTCATCCCCTCCAGCCAAAGGGACTTTGAGCTCTTTGGCAAGGGCGTCTTTCACTTGATTGTCCACTGGCTGAAGATATCAGAGACAAGCCTTATTCATATGTTACACTGAACACATGTGCAATCCACTTACAGTGTACACTTAATTTTTTTAGATGGGCATTGAGCAATTCTCATGTTACATTCAATACTTGTACAACTGAATGTGTGACTGGAACCATGCATTTATCCAGATCTTGGTCCCCAGTAGGGATGGGCATGAAACAGGAAAAATGCAGTTTGGTTTGGTTTGTGGTTCATGCCTGAACCACAAACCGAACAAAACCAGGAGGCTCATTCGTGAACCAAACCAGTTTGTGGCCCTACAAACCCAATCGAAAGGAACCACAGTCCCTTTAAATGGGGTTTGCAGAAAGCCTGAGAAACAGCCACTGCTCAGCTAATTCAGGCTGTCTTATGCAGTCCCTTTAAACTTTAAAGGGACCATGCCGCTCTTTCAGGCTGTCTTCTGCAGTCTCTAAAGTTTAAAGGGACTGCAGAAGACAGTGTGAAAAAGCTGTGTGGCAGGAAGCGCGTCCCCACCATGCTGGTGTTTTTTGTCCTGTCTTCTGCTGTCCCTTTAAAGTTTAAAAGGATTGCACAAGACAGCCTGAAACAGCTGAGTGGTGGGGAGCCTCCCTGCTGCTCAGTTGTTTTTGCAGCTTTAGCAGGGAACAAAAAGCAAGGGTTTAGAGGGACTCAGAGTCTCTTTAATCTCCCATTTTCTGTTCCATCCCTGAACTGCCCAAGCCACTCTAAAAGTTTGTGGAAATTTGTGACGGTGAACTCATGACAAACTTCTGCTCAGGAACCACAAACAGGGCAAAATTCACCATGAATTTTGCTTCGTGGTTCAGTTCTTGCCCACTCCTAGTTCCCAGTTTCATTTCTAAAGTAAATGTGCATTGGTTTTTTTGTACAAACAAATGGGTGCATATACATAAAGGATATATGTGCATTCACTGTAAAATGTGAACAGGGCTACTGTCTTTTTTGATTATAGTTTGAAGGAGAAGGGGAGGAAGGAGTACAGCTAGCGAGGGAAGGAACAGGTTGAGCAAATCAGGGGTCAGTCAGGGAGAAGTGCTCCTCCCATTGTCATGGCACCCCAAGCAGCCACTTGATAGCAGTTGGTCCCAGGAAAGATTATTCTATTTTAAAATGCTAATGTTCAGCTGATTTGTGATGGATATTTTTGTTACTCACTCTAACCTGTGTAGACTGCTAGGCAATCACTATTTTGACAGTACAGGGCAACTTGCAATGAGGTGATCTATCGATTCTGCATGTTGACAACCACTTACATTGTTTGTCATTATGTGTAGGTATGTGATGAATTTGCTGTGGTTATTCATGAGCGATATCTGATCTTAAATGGCAGCTATAAATTACCCACTTTCTGCATATGTTTTTCTTCACCTAGGCTGTGTAATTGATTTTTACTCACCGATGTAATCATAAGCCAGTCTTATGGGATGTTTACCATGCCATTACTTAAGTTACATCAAAAGTTTTTGCATCTAAGATTAGATGACACAGAGAATTGAATTAAGGTTATGCTTTTACAGATTAAGCTTCATGTAGTCGTCAGCTTTTTCTGTTTGTACTTTCAAAGATAGATAAGTGAAAATACATTTGAAATTTGTAAACATAGTTGATCATTCATTCAAAGAATATGGGGTATGCTAAACTAGTTTTGATGAGTCTTGTGGTTCATATGCAGGCAGCAGTAATGTTTGTCCAGGTTATTGCCTATTACATTATTTTGTGCTTTTACAAAATATAACACTTTTTTACTGTTTATCATATTATTCGGTACCTGTAGTTCAAAAGTATTATTATCCTAGAGTAAATTAAAATAAAATTATTTTATATTTTATTCTGTAATCAGTGTCATCGTTATTCTGATGCAGTTAGGTAAATATTGAAGAAAACATCTCTGCTAAGATTGCAGATAATTGCCCCCCCAGTCGGAATAACGAGACAGACAACAGTTTGGAAGTAAACAAGGGCCACTTTATTAACTATTTAACATAACATTGCGGCAAGGGACCAGCTAAGCGAGCACGGAACAGGCAAGGCAGGTGTCACTCTGCTGACCAACCTTCTTGCCCTTTTCTCGGACGGGTCACCCAGCTCTGGTCTTGAGCCATCGGTCTGGCTCGTGACTAGCAGCCCAGCAAACTGGTCGCCACCTAGGAGTGCCTACCCCTGAAGCCTTCCAACTTGCAGAGAGGAGCATACCCTAAGAGGTTCCCAGAGGAGGTGATCACCGTTCCCCACCCTGGACCATAGAAATCCGAAGGCAGTTCCTGATGACCCCCTGTTCCCTAATGGGGAAAATGCCGTAAGGTGCTCACCGGTTCCGGTTTCTTGCCCGCACCAACCTGCCAAGTGACCAGCCTATTTAAGTGTCGACCACCACAACCAACTATCCAATCCACTGCTCTCAGTGTAAGGTAGGCAAAAACACCTCTACCCAATTCAGCCAATACTGAGTAAAAGCGAAAAATTCCTACCTGGCCCCAATAGGCAACCAGCCAAAGCCTACACTAAGAACAGGGCGGGAGGGTGGGCGAGCACATCGGAGCAACAGATAACGGGCGGGAGCGGAGCCTGGCCATCTATCATAGCCGGCTCCACCCCCTTGCCCACGTCACGACGACAGACGTCGTGACCATGTTGCTGCCCGTCTTCCTTAGGGGGGCAAAGGAGCCCCCGGCGGCCAGTGGCGCTGCCGGCTCGCCGGGAGCTTCGTTCTCTCAATTCTATTAAGTAAATGTATGGTTAGGCCAAGTACACATCTTTAGATCATCCATATAAAATAAAAGTTCATTTTGGACTTTTATGACAACAGGATTTACACTAGTACTTTTAAAAATTCCCTGCCATATTTTCTATGTTGTTGTTAAATACATTGTATGCAACCTTTCCACTCACTTCAGGATCCCCAAGGTGGCAAGCATTAAAACAAAACATTAAAATGTTTAAAACATTCAAAAGTATTTAAAATACAAATATGAATAAAGTATTTAAAACAGTTAAGTAAAACATTATGTAAAACACATAAATTCACAGCAGATCATGCTCATCAGTTTGCTCCCATTGACTTCAATTGAAGCACGGGACATAATTGGTTAACAGAAATCTGGTCAGCCAATTAGGAGAGGGCTAGAAGTGCAAAGGCAGATGCTCTCACAAAAAGTTTCTAAGGCAAGTAATGATACTCATAGGAATATATTAAGTATATTGAATATGTAAACACATGCAGAACTTGAAAAGAATGTAATGCACATCATAAAGTTACACAAACCACAGAATGATGATTCTTAAAGTAATGCAATAGAGAGGCAGATAAAGATAGGTTGGCTGTTAGGTGGGAAGGAAATAGGTTTGCCAACTCCATGTTGGGCAAGTCCTGGACATTTGAGAGGTGAAGCCTGGGGAAGGGAGGATTTGATGAGGGGAGGAACTTTGGACCAGTATAATGCGATATCCACCCCCCAAATCAGACATTTCCTCCACAAGAACTACCATTGCCAGCCTCCAGGTGAGGGCTGGAGATCACCCAGTATTATAACCATTGTACAGGTGACAGAGATCAGTTCCCCTGGGTAAAATGGCTGCTTTGGAGGGTTGAGTCTATTGCATTATACCCTGCTGAGGCCGCTTGCCTCCCCAAACCTCTCTGTCCCAAGGCTGCACCCCCAAATCTCCAGGAATTTCCCAACCCAGTGCTGGCAGCCCTAAGGTGAATGGATCTCTGTAGCTGAAAGATCTGCTGTGATTCCCAGAGAGCTGCCACTGCTGCTATTGGGGGAGAGGAAGCAGGTGAGTGGCTGGGAGTACCACCACCAGTGCTGCTGCTGCTGTGCGGGGTGGGGGAGGAAGCAGGCAGGAGGCTGGGAGAGTGATGGGGTGGGGTGGCAGAAAAACAAAGAGAATGGTGAAGGGGCAGAAAGAGAGAGGAAGTAACATGCTTAAAAAGTAAGAAGGGGGAAGAGAGGGAAACAGAGAGGTAGGAGGGGAGGGGAGGAAACAAACGTGTGAGGAATGGGGTAACCATCCCAAAAGTTTCTTGTGGGTCCCCCCATGTGTGTGTGCGCATCAGTGTCATGGACAAGATGAATAATGGGCATAGCATTACTTGTGTAAACCAAAATTGTAAAACCCCATTCACCAAGATATGGTTCTGCTTGCTTTAAGAGTACCCTTTACTTGTGAATAATTTGGATCCTGTCTGATGCACAACTTAGGCTGCCCTCATACACATTGAATAATACACTTTCAATGCACCTTAGTGCAAGTGGATTTTCCTTTTCACACTGGAAAACCTAGTAGCAAATAATCACTAAAATGCATTGAAAGTGCATTATCTAATATGCGTGAAAGCAGCCTTACACTCCTACTTTCCCCTCTTTCTAATTTACTCATTGTCAAGCCACTTAAAAACTGCTTCAGGGTCCATCTCTGTCTCAGTTCTGGGCTTTTCCACATGCTTACCTTAGGTTGAATCTGCCTTTGCATTTTTAAATCAGTTTTGTGCTGTTGTGATGCTGTCTTTCTCCATGCTTGTTTGAAGAGTTGTTCAGAGAAGATTCATTTAAAGTGGTGTGGAGGTGCAATGACAATGGAGCCACCATGATAGGGCGATAAACATATGCAGACATGAAAAAGTATGTTAGCACTGTTGAAGTGTGAAAACGAAAGCAAACGTAGAAAGATTTTTTGAAGATGGAGTCAGAAGGCTGGGACACCAGTGGGAAAGACAAATGCAGATTCAACCTTACTTTTGATTTTCTTGACAGTAGATCTACAAGCATTTGGGAAGAGTTCTTCTACACATCTGCTCTCCCTCTGCATTTTCAGTTGTGGAGTCAGTTTATTCTCTTCCAGATCAGGATTTTCAAGGGCAATACTATCATCATCAATGGCATCATCAGTGTTGCTGCAGAACCCCCCTTTTATTTTTTGCTCATGCTTATATCCATACTAGGAATAAAGCTTGTTGTGGTAATAAATACAACAAGCACCAATCTGCTGTGGTGACCTCAGCAGGGTAGAATGACACAGAGTCCACCATTTTCTCCAGAGGAACTGATCTCTGCCATCTGAAGAGCAGTTGTAATTCTGCGTGATCTCCATCCCTCCCCTGGAGACTGGCAACAATGGTTCCCCATCAGGGAATGGCTGGCTTGGAGGGTGGAGTCTATGGAATTGTACCTGTCTGAGGTCCCACCCCTCCTCAAACCTCACCTTCTCCAGGCTCCCTCCCTCTAATCTCCAGGAATTTCCCACCTGGAGTTGGCAACCATATCAGGACTGAGCCCAATGAGTTTTCTCCCAAAGGCAAAATAGGTGTGGAAAGGGCCTTTTACTGACAGAATCTGGTTGCCTAGCAACAGGCACTGAGGAGAAAGCACAGTTGCCACTTCTGATTAGGGAAATACCTGGAGATTTGGGGGGTAGATCCTGTAGAGGGCAGCACTGGGGGGGATGGAAGGACTCAGCAGGGGATAATGCCATAGGGTCTACCCTCCAAAGCAGCCATTTTCTCCAGGGGAACTGATCTCTGTCATCTGGAAATCAATTGTAACAGCAGGAGATCTTCAGGTCTCACCTGGAGATTGGCAACCCTAGGGGAAAGTCAGCCACACAGCAGGGGGTTGAAGAGAATGATTTGATGGTCGGTGGCCCACCTCATTAGCCAGCCAGCCATGGTGGAGCCAAAAAGGAGTGAGAGGCATGTTAAGTTTATTCTGACAGGAAAATGGCCAAGCGGAGGAGGGGGTTATGCTGAAAGTCCTTTGTTTTTTTACTCACAGAAGCAAACATGGTTGTTTGGTTGCCTACCAACAGCCACTGAGGAGACAGTCACAGTTAGTCCCACACAGGAGCCAAGAGAAGTGTCTTCCTCAGGAGAGAGTCCAGCTTTCTAGGAGCCACAGCTCATTGCCTCTAGGCCAGACCCTCCCTGGTGTTGCTGCCACTGCTGAAGGAACGTGGGGGAGCCTTTGAAAGGCACTGGACAGCCTTCTCTGCAGTGTAGGACTTGCGGCTGAGGGAGAGGGGCCACGAGGAGCAGCAAAGGTGAGTGCTTCCCCTTCTTGCTGCCGCTCACTAGGTCTGCTTCCTTTTCCCCCGTGGAGGGATTGCCACTCTCAGTGGAGCATCCATCCCCTTTGCCGGCTTCCTCCAGACTGAGAGCAAAACACTGCCTACTGGCTCAGTGGGCGGGGCTGAGCCAACACAGCGAGCCAATGCAGCCACGGGATTGGGAGACTGTGAGAGTGGCAGCTGAGTGGCCAAAGGCTGTGGAAGTTACTCCAGGAGAGACACCAAAACTCTTTTATATAAGGAGAGATATAGATATCATGGCTTTTTTTAAAGGACTGTAAGAATATATCAGTATTAAAAGGATATATCAATATACAGCTGTAATGATAGGCCAAGTATGTTCTTTAAATTACCAGCTTTCATTTTTTAAAAGTAAGTCTCTAGCCTCTGTCTCTCTCATGGAGACATAAGGAAAAACATATCTCTGCAATGGTAGGGGCTAGAGCAGAAGGCTCTAAGATTTTTGACCCTGCAGGCACTTTTAGAATTTTGACACAGTGTGGTGGGTGCAGCCACAAAATGGCTACCACAGGAGGGGGAGCCAGCCACAAAATAGCTGCTGCAGCTTCCCTTCAGTCACATAATGAAGAGCCTTGTGTTGTGTTGGCAGCTGCTCCCAAGGCAACATTTTAATATATATATATATATATATATATATATATATATATATATATATATATATTCACAGCACATCAAAACTCCAGTGGCCAATCAGAAGCTTTGCTGGGCAAAAGACTGACCTGGCCTCACCCACTTTCTGAAAACACAGGGTGGGCACTAGGAAACATGTTGACAGGTAACATGGGGCCCATGGGCACTACACTGGAATACAGACTTTTTAAAATGAAAGTTGGTAATTCAGAGAATCTGCTTGACATATTACAGCAGTATATCAATATATCAATATTATAGTGTCTTAAAAAAATGAGGCCACCCATCTTCAGGATTATACAACAGTATAATCATTGAAAAGTGGGCTGAAGGTGCATGAGAATGGGCAGGACAAAGCAAATTGACAGAAACATGCGGGGAAAAGTGTCTCAAAATTAGCTTCCAGAAAGAGATTGGGATAAAAGTGGTCTCAAAAGAAATAGGAGGGGGAGAACCCAGGAGAAAAAGGGAAAAGGTGAAAAAAGTTTAAGTCATAAAAAATGCATGCAGAAATCAGGGGATAAACCAAAGCAGTATGGGGCCAGAACTGATTGGGGGGGGTTATGTGGGAAAGCCCTCCGTCTCTTCCCACCTTCTTTCCTTCTGCAGCCCTTCCTCCCCATTCCTCGCCAGAGAAGGCTAACTTGCTCAGACTCTTGATACACCGTCACATCCAAGTAGCTTATTCATCTGATTTTGATGCGTTGGATGATTTGCCTTTCATAAATGCTGCTCCTTATTTTTTTATCCTGCTCAGGTACTCTGCCAGTTCCTTTACCAAATTTGTAATGTTTCAGCAAAGATATCCTTACTATGTGTTGTATTGCTCTATTGGTATTTTGTGGTGACTGGGTGTGAAGAAGCATAGAGAAGTTCTGCATCCTGGAACATATTGTGCATACATGTGAACAGAATCTTCAGTAATTATGAGTATTTATTCATAAATTATTTCTAATGACAAAGCAGTATAGCTGTACTCCAATCCAGTGCTGCCCTTTCACCAGTGCAATAATCATACAATCACACCTCAGAAGCATGTTGGAAGAGCTCTTCATCTCTGATTATGACAAGACGGAAAATATAATAAATATCTTATGGGAAAAGAATCTGGGAGTTCCAGTTGACTTAAAAAAAACCCTCCTACTGATCCTGAAACTCAAAAGTTCCTAATTTCTCAGTACTTTACTTACTGTGCAATCCTAAACAAAGGTACACCCATCTTAATCTATTGACATTAATGAGCTTAGAATTGTGTAACTCTGTTTAGGATTGCACTATTACTCTTGCAATTTTCTAAAGTTATACTCTGTTTCTGAACTGCTCAGACATAAGTACAATATTGATAAAATGTTCATTCTGTAATCTCAATACTTCTGCTCCTTCTGTCTCTTTCTATAAAATTACAGCATTCAGGACAGGAGATGTGATGAAAGATGCCTACTCTTGAGAGGCAGGCTTTTGAAATGGAAGAGGGAAGGAATTGTGATGCCCAAGAATAATAATACACTTCGACATGAAATCCCTGTACAATATCAACAATGTCAGTTCAAGATATTTGGGCAGAAAATAACATTGACAGATACTTGGTTCTGATGATCAAACATCCTGTTCAAAGATTTAACCATGCTGAAAGCCTCTTTCACTTTTTTCCAAAATTGTTTCACTGGAAAAAAGTTGGAAAAGTAAGGAAGATTTTCTAAAAATGAAATATCTGTAATGGTTATTAGAACAAATTTTGGAATAATTGCTGGATTTCATGTTAGCAGCAATATGAAAAAGTCCTGTGGTCTCTCATCAGGCCTCCACAACTTTTGTCCTTTCCATGTATCATAATATCAAAGAAGTCTATGAACTTCCCATTGTGTTGAAAGAGAGGAACCCTCAGGTCAGATAACACTTAATCTGCTACTGGGGAAGAGCAGAAGACAAATATTAAATTGCATCATTTTAATGATACAACTGGATTAAAGCCGAAAGGACATTCCGTTGTTGAAATGAATGGATGCGAAAGGAAAGTCCAGTGCTGTTTGACATATATAATAGGAACATGAAAAGTATGAATCGAGGTAAACTTGAAATAGCAAAATAAAAAGTGGAACATTTAACATTGCAATCCTGAGAGTGAGTGAACTAAAGTGGACTGGATTAGGACATTTTCAGTCAGAAAATTATGAAATGTTTTACTCTGGAAATCCCCTTTTAAAGCTGTCTATGCCTGTAGCTACCACCACTTCTTGCAGCAGAGAATTCTACGTGTTAATTACTCTTTGGGTGAAGAAGTACTTCTTTTAATCTGTTCTAAATTTACTGCTCATTGTGTTCATTGAGTGCCCACGAGTTCTTGTATTGTGAGAAAGGGAGAAAAGTACTTCTTTCTCTACCTTCTCTATCCCATGCATAATTTTGTAAATCTCTATCATGTCACCTCTCAGTTGCTGTTTCTCCAAGCTAAAGAGCCCTAACCTCTTTAACCTTTCTTCATAGGGAAGGTGTTCCATCCCCTCAGTCATTGTAGTTGTCCTTTTCTGCACTTTTCCTAATGCTATAATATCTCTTTTAAGGTGCAGTGCCCAGAACTGTACACAGTATTCCAGATGAGGCTGCACCATAGATTTATACAGGGGCATTATGATACTGGATGATTTGTTTTCAGTCCCCTTTCTAATACTCTCCAGCATAGCATTTGCCTTTTTTATTACAGTTACACACTGAGTCAACATTTTCAGCGAGTTATCTACTGCAACTCCAAGATCTCTTTCCTGATCAGTTACTGCCAATCCAGACCTCATCAACGTATATTTATAGTTAGGAGTTTTGGCTTCAGTGTGCATTACTCTGCATTTTCCCATGTTGAACCTCATTTCATTTGCCATGTTGACACCCACTTGCCCAGCCTTGACAGATTCCTCTGGAGCACCTCACAGTTTTCCCTGGTCCTCACCACCCCAAATGACTTAGTGTCATCTGCAAACTTAGTCACTTCACTGCTTAAGACCGTTTCGAAGACTATTCTTCATCAAAGGGTTTAGTGAGTCAAGATAAGTACAATGACCATGCACAAATCAAAATGCTATTCTGGTATTAAGTGGAATCCAAGGCGTCTTAGCAAATTCACAACCCAATAGTATCAATCTAGCAGGCAAAAATAATATTACATATGATACCATTGGGGTATACTAGACAGTATTTTCTCTATGGACTGTTATTGCCCCTAGGAGGGCTTGTGCTTGTGGACTATTTTGGATTGTAGAGCCTCACATCACATGCTGTGGAAGCTCACTGGGTGATGTTGGACCAGTCATAGACTTTCAGCCTAACCTACCTCATAGGGTTGTTGTGTAGATAAAAAGGAGGAGAGAATAATGTCAACTGCTTTAGTCTCCACTGTGGAGAAAGACCATTATTTTCCTCAGTAGAAACTGCAGGGGGAAAGGAGTTGGAAAGCTGAAGACAGAGGGGCATATAAATGTGGGTTGGCTGTTGGGTGGGAAAGAGATAGGGATGCCAACTCCAGGTTGGGAAATTCCTGGATATTTGAGGGATGGAGCCTGGGGATAGTGGGGATTGAGATGGGGAGGGACTTCAAAAAGATAAAATGCCATAGACTCCACCCTTCAAAGCAGTCATTTCCTTTAGGGCAACTGTCACCAACCTCCAGGTTAGGGCTGGAGATCTTCTGGAATTACAACTGATCTCCAGATGACAGAGAACAGTTCCCCTGAAGAAAATGGCTGCTTTGAAGGGTGGAGTTTATGGCATTATACCCTGTTGATGTAACTTCCAAGCTCAAACTTCATCCTCCCAAGGCTCTACCTCCAAATCTCCAGGAATTTCCCAACACTGAGCTGGTAACCCTAAGAGGAACTGATTGCTGTATTTGGGCAATCCATTGTGATTCCTAGAGAGTGGCTGCTGCCACTGCTGCTGTGGAGGGGAGGAAGCAGGTGGGAGGTCAGGAGAGTAATGGGGCAGAAAGAGTGATGGGGTAGGGCAGAAAGGAAGTGACAGGCATGGGGTGGGGAAGAGAGAGAAAGAAAAGGGGTGGCAGAAATGAGAAAGAGCATGAAAGAAGTAGGGGGAGAGGGGATGAAGCAGAGGTGGTGGTGGGGAATGGGATAGCCACTCCTGCAAGTTTCTTGTGGGTCCCCACGTGTTTCCACATAATCACTGAACTGTGAGGACATTTTGATATACTGTCTTGTACATTCCCATTAGCCAATGAGTAGATAAGATGGTCACTTGAGAACACTATTGGGGTGAAATGGCAACCTCATTTGTACTTTTGGTTTGTAGAATTCAGAGAAAAATGGCTCTAGAACCTTTCCTCTTAATACACTGTCACCTATACAATAGTAAACAATGTTCCCAAAGTATAGCCACTTACCACATAATTTATTACCCGGTGGCGGGGGGGGACCCTAATAGAAAATAATCCGGAGATAATTTATGCATTTTTGCCTTTGGGTGTCTTTTTCATGGAGTAGTAAAATACCCCATTGTAGTATTTTTCTGTCCCATACATTTATTAAGAAAACTCAACCTAGGAACTGCTTTAAGTATTCAGAAGAGATACAGGCATTCATGACAACTGCAAACAGACTTTTCTTTTTCTTTTTTTTTAGAAGAAGAAGAGGAGATTGGATTTATACCCCACCCTTCACTACCCAAAGGTGTCTCAGAGTGGTTTACAAACTCCCTTCCCTTCCCCTCCCCACAACAGACACTCTGTGAGGTAGGTGGGGCTGAGAGAGCTCTTGACAGAAACTGCTCTTTTTTCAAGAACAGCTGTGCCAAGCTATGGCTTGCTCAAGGTCATCCAGCCAGGTGCAAGTGGAGGAGTGGGGAAACAAACCCAGTTCTCCCAGATTAGAGTCCGTGCATTTAACCACTACACCAAACTGGCTCTCTTAGATACCCTTAGATACAAGGGGAATTTGGTTTGGGATGGAAATATACTCAAATACAATATGTGCATTTTTTTCAAAGGATGGGTTGAATGTTAATAAACGAAAGACTGGATCCTCCTATACCTTTGCACCACATGTGCTTCTCTGCTTGTTCAGCAGAGACTGGCCTTCTTTGTGGAGCTTCACAGTGGGTTCATTGAAAATACTGGAACTGCATGAATGGAGGTGCCTAGCGCCAGGGGATGTGAGTCCTGCAGTACAGGACTGGTTCCTCAGTCCTTGGAGAAAAATGCAAGTGAAGCAAAAGTACAGGGTCCAAGTCCATATTTTTTGTTAGGGAAGGATTATGTTCTTCAAGTAAGACAGAATCCCTCCTGGTTTGATGGTCACAACAGAGCTAGGGAAGTTTCAAATCCCAATATTGCAATGCTGCTCACTGGAGGACCTTGGACCAGTCATCATCTCTTGGCCTAATCTATACCACAGGGTTATTATGAAGACAAAATAGGAGGGGAAGACATGAATCATACTGAATTCCCTGCAGGAAGTGAGAGTTATAATCTCATATTCTTCTTGATGAGTTCAGTGTAACTCAGGACATGGAAATTTTCTTTATTGCAAGGAAACTTGTCTGGTAAATTATATCCTGTCTATACTGTTAAAAAAAAGAACAAAAAACAGAAATGAATTTATTTTCATGCAGAAGATCTTGAACCTGATTTTGTGATTGGACTTCCATTTGAATCTTTGGAGTTTGAAGCCTGAGCTTATTTTAAGAATGAAGCAAAATCAACAAATAGATATGCCAGTGTAGTCTGTCGGCATATTGTTATATATATGTTATTTAAGGTCACTGAGAGAAAGTCATAGTACTGATATACACTGCCGGATAATAAGGATTAAAAAAAAAAATTAAATGAAACTGAGAAAAATCCTCTGCCAGAAAGATAAAAGGGCCACCCCCAGCATCAGCTCAAGAAGCAAATTTTCACAACAAATGTAAGAGAAGGAAAATGGCAATCGCCTTAGCCTCAGATTATCTTCCAGTATTCAAAAAAAGGGTACTATGAACAGCTACTCCTATTCATTATCGGCTTCAGCTATTAAGCTTTGCTGCTGTACTTTGTGACTCTGTATTCTTTATCAAGGAGAAAATTCTTTGGCATTAAAAAGCCTTATATGCTGATGCTGGCAAGCGTATGATTAAGAATGCAGATGTGGTAATCACCTCTGTATATTGGAAGCTTATTGTGTATTTGAAACAGTCTTGCTGGAGAGAAGAACAAAAAACCAAGCAAAAAACCAACACCAGCATATGTGAAAGGATTCAAAATGGATGATAAAAATTGCAAAAAGGGATTAGTGCGTTTGGCACATGCTTTCCATTTCACCACATATTGAAAACTATGTAATCCAATGGCAAATCTAACACTTTGCATGTTCGGCAGTGGTCATGTTTCCTGTCTGCAAACAAGCTTTATTTTCATAAATAATAGAGAGCACTGTTCCCCTGGAGAAAATGACAGTTTCAGAGGGCATCCCTGCCCCAGACATAGTGTTCTATCTATACCTTGTGTCTAATAGCCACTGATGGACCTCTGCTCCATATGTTTACCAATCCCCTTTTGAAACTGTCTGTACTTGTAGCTGCCACCACTTCATGTGTGAAAAGTACTGAGACTGACAAGTGATTTCAGCTCTCACATACTTTATTAGTACAGGAACAAGACAACTAAGCTGGCTCGCAGGCCGGCTTTTATTCCCAAGTGAACCCACATCCCAAACACACATAACACCTTTGATTTGCTATTTACAGTTAATTGAGTTACCCCGGGCTCCTCGATTGGAAGAATGCGAGGAGCCTACATTCTATTGTCTAAGGGAACGAAGCTTAGGCCCTTGCCTGGCCGTGTGGTGGACCAGTCAGAACCGGTCCGAGCACATGGTTGCCCCAAGTCCATGTTTCCCTGTGAATACACTACACTCCTCCCCCCTTGGTCCGTGAGACACCCACAAACAAAGTCCTATAAATAAGACGGAGGCTTCTTGACCCTCGTCAAGCACCGGGGAGCGGGGCAGGTGAAGACGCCGGTGTCTGAGTCGGGGAACCTACTGGTGCCAAGGAGTGTGGCGCAGCTGTTGAGGCGTCATCCACAGCTGTCAGGATGTCCATGACCGGGGCTATCAGTGCGGCAGCGGGGCTCCCCTCTGGACTGGGGCCCCGTGTTACAGGTTGCAGCTCTCCTACCTCCTGCAGTCCGGGATCCTCATAGTCTGGCTCCCGCTGCTCGACCCGGCGGTGGAGCTGATCTATGTGGTGGTGAAGCACGGTGCCATCCTCGCAGGAGACTTCATATGAACGGGGTCCCCAGACCCGGACCACCCGTGCTGGGACCCATGGTGGTCCTGCGGTGTAGCTCTTGGTGTAGACAGGGTCCTCTGGGAAGAACCCCCTGCTTGCTTGTTGGTCCTCAGTGTCCGGCTCGCGCTCCGGGGCCTGGTCTGGATGTAGCCTGTCCAGACATGACGTGAGGCGGCGACCCAGGAGGAGTTCCGCCGGGCTGCGTCCTGTGGTGGAGTGTGGGGTGATGCGCTGGCCAAACAGGAAGACTGCGAGCTTGTACTCCCAGTCTGGGGAGTCAAACTTTTGGAGGGCGTCCTTGGCAGTCCAGACCATCCTTTCCGCTTGCCCATTCGTGGCGGGGTGGAATGGCACGGAGTGTATATGCCAGATCCCATAGTACGCCATGAACTCTTGGAACTCCTGGGAGGTGAACACTGTGCCGTTGTCCATAACGAGCATGTCAGGCAACCTGTGGGTGCTCAGGATCCGCCACATCACCCTGATGGTGGCTTTGGAGGAGGTAGATGACACCGGAACGACCTCCAGCCACTTACTGTAGGAGTCCACAAGTATGAAGAAGAGCTGCCCCTGGAACAGCCCGGCAAAGTCCAGGTGGAGGCATGACCAAGGGCGGTGGAACAACTCCCAGGCTCGGTCCCGTGCTCTTGGTGGTTCTGGGCGTGAGACCTGGCAGGGCTGGCATTTCCTCACCTTGTCCTCGATGTCCCGATTGAGGCCTGGCCACCAGACGTAGCTTCATGCTAGCGCCTCCATGCGGACCACCCCCAGGTGATGTTCGTGTAGTGCCTCCAGGACACGTTGCTGTAGCGGTGCTGGAATCACCACCCAGCCTCCCCACATCAAGCACCCCTTATGTGTGGACAGTTCATGCTTGTGGGATGCAAATGGGGTGAACTCGGGACCCTCCTTGATCACTGGCCACCCCCTCCCCACCCAGTCCAGGACACGGCAGAGGACTGGGTCCTGGGCCGAGAGGCAGGCCACCTCCCACATATGGACCGGCCGGTCCAGGAGCACCTCCATGAGAGCAACCATGTGCACAGGGCCTGGGTTGGGGTCCATGGTGGCCAGGGGGAAGTGGCTAAGGGTGTCTGTGTGCCCCATAGCCTTCCCGGGTTGATGGGTGAGGGAGTACGCATACCCCAACAGGAAGATGGACCACCGCAGGACCTGGGGTGAAACCATCTGAGGTGTAGACAGGGTCCTCGTGGTCAGCGGCGATGAGCCCCAGGAGTGGCTTATGATCCATCAGGATCTCAAAGGGCTGGCCGTAGAGGTAATGGTGAAACTTCTTCACCCCAGCCACAATCGCTAGTGCCTCCTTATCAATTTGCATGTAGTTATGCTCCGCAGATGATAGAGTCCGGGAGTAGTACGCGACCGGGACCTCCCGGCCATCTGGCAACCGGTGACCCAAGACCACCCTGACTCTGTAGGGAGAGGCGTCGCAGGCGAGGACCACCAGGAGCGACTCCAAGAAGTGGTGGAGGACCAAGTTAGACACGAGCAAGTCCTTGATGCTTTGGAAAGCCGCAGCCTGCGCCGGGCCCCAAACTGAAGCCATGTCTTTGTCGAGGAGGTGGTGGAGAGGCCACCTTGAGAGGCAGGAATGAGTGGTACAAATTGAGCAAGCTGAGGAAAGCCTGCAATTCAGCCTTGGAGGAGGGCGGGGGGTGGCATGCGTGATGGCCTTCACCTTGTTGTCCGTGGGGTGGATCCCTTGCGCGTCCACAGCGAAACCCAGGAACTCGATGCGGGGTACACCCAGGAGGCATTTCTCCTTCTTCACCTTCAGTCCGGTGGCGTCGAACCATTGGAGGACCTGATGGAGACGGTCTGCAAAGGAGTTGGTGTCCGGCGCTGCGACGATGACATCGTCTAGAAAGGGCTGTACTCTGGGGATGCCTTTTAGAAGAGAGTCCATAAAACATTGAAAAATACCCAGAGCTACGCAAACCCCAAACTGCAGCCTCGTGACCTGGAAAGCCCCCTTATGGGTCGTGATTGTCCGGGCATCTGCGGCAGCGGCGATGGACCGAAACGGTGTGCAGGTCATCAGCTTTGAGATGTGCTGTGAGGGTTGTCCGTTGGCCTTTGGAGTGGCAGACCTTCTCGATGTGCCTGCAGTGGAGAAATGGAAAGAATGATTCACTCCATGCACATAGTCATATAATCCCTCCAGTCCCCTAATTACTTCTAATAAAGAAGCTCAAAAACAACAAATAGAAGTGATTCCTAGAACCATTATAAGCAATGTTATGCTCCCTTTTAAGTCTACTCAAGTCAGTGACCCAGTCAGTGGGCTTAGAAGGATGTGTGGTATTTTGCTATGTCAATATTTTATGAATGTTTTATTTTAATGTGGGTTTTTATATGTATATTGCTGTGGGTTAAAACCTAGGCCTCTAGAGAAAGAAAGAGGGGGGTCTGGGTGGGTGATCGAAGTGTGTGATGGTAGCTGTACCCCAGGGAGTGGAGTTGATTGGTTTGGAGAGAGGGAGAGTCAGTTCAGTGTGTGTGAAAAAGAAAGTTGAATGGGTGGAGAGTGAGGTGCTGTGAGAGAGATCTGTGTTTTTTGTGGGAGGTAGTAGCCTAAGTGGCAGGTGAGAAAATAAGTCTTTGTGGCTTGGTCTATTTAAGGAATGTCAGAGAAAGGGGGAGAACTATGTCTGTATGAAACTGTTACACTTATGAACATACCTGAAATCATTGAGCTTCTGAATATTACTGAAACCATTTCATTGTTATAGTTCTAAAACAAACAAATTCCAGAAGGGTAAGCATGCTAGTCTAGCATAGAAAAAAATGAAAGTTTATATTATGATAAAAAGTTTGCATTACAAAACACACATTGTAAAAATTTTAAAACAAAATGAGTAACAATAATTATAAGCATTTTATCGATTTGTCTTAATTTCTTATTCTGTTTTGCATCTGCCTTTTTGTTTTTCTTCCTTGATAGTTATGTTTTGTTAATGTATGATTATGTGCATTCATTATGCAATTGTGTAATACAGGGATCCCTATCTTTTTTTGCCTACAGATATCTTTCAAATTCTAGCACAGGGTGGTAGTCACAGCAAAATGGCTTCCATAGAAGGTGGAGCCAACCATAGAATGGCTACAATGGGGGGGGGAGCCTGTTGCCCTGCAAGGCTTTTTAGCCTCTTTTTGGACTGTAATAAAATAATAAACTGTGCCAGTGCGTGTATGGGAAACTGAACCACATGGTAACCCTCCCAGATGCCAGCAGAGACTGCACCCAGGCAAGAGACGTTTCTCCTGACCTTTCCAGCAGCTCCAGTGCCCAGCAGAGGTTACCAGCCTGTTCTTCATGAAGGAAATATGAAGCAGAACCAGTACACATTAAAGCACAGAATCATGTCTTGATAAAATACAAGAAATAGGAACTCCAAAAACGCCATTGAGAGTTCCTTCTACAGCAGGCAGCCTCTTTCCCTCCCCCACCCTCACCTGAAAGACCTCACGTAGCCCTGGCAGAGTCTATTCATCGTTGCCTAGTAACTGATTGAGAGCCATCAACAGCCGGGCTAATGCCATCAAGAACACAATAGAAGTGGCCGGATGACTCATCCTGGCTGTTACCTGGTGTCAGACATGAGTAAGTTTCTAGCTCTCAGTATTTTTGGTATCTCAGTTTTTTATTGGATATATCACATGTTCATACAATTTAAACAAATCACTACATATCCATTTTTCTTACTCCCTCTCCCCCCAAACAAGGCTTCCCACACTGCTCCAACCCCATTAATGTCTCTCTTATTCTATTACAATTACTTCTAAACTTATATTCTCTTACTAACGGTAACAATTCAAAAAACTAACTCTCTTTCATTTTCTTCTTAATAACTATCAAAACAAATCAAACCACGTTTAATATCCCAATTTTTCAACAGATATTCTTGAAAGTCTTTCCAGTCTTCAAAAAAAGTTTCATCTTCTTCGTTGTTTAATTTTCTTGTTAATTTGTCCATTTCTGCCATAAACAACGTCTTTTTAATCCATTCCCATGTTTCAGGTACTTTATCTTGTTTCCAACATTGAGCAAAAGTCAGTCTAGCTGCTGTAATCAAGTACCATAATAGTGTTCTCTTGGCTACATTTATTTCTTCCATTTTAAGACCTAGCAATAACATCTGTGGGTCTTTCTTAAAAGTACATTTCAGAATTTTTTGTATCTCATTGTGGATCTTAGTCCAATAACATACTACTTTATCGCATGTCCACCACATATGGTAAAAAGACCCTTCATGTTTCTTACATTTCCAACATTTGTTAGACATACTTTCATTTATAATAGCAATTTTTTTAGGCGTCATATACCATCTATACATCATTTTATAACAATTCTCTTTAACATTTACACATGTTGAAATTTTCATTGACCTTTTCCACAAATATTCCCAAGATGTCATTAATATCTCGTTATTAACATTTACCGCCCATTTTATCATTTGCTCTTTTACAATTTCATCCTCAGTATACCATTTCAATAAAACCTTGTACAGTTTAGAAATCATTTTTTTCCCCTTTTCAAGCCATACAGTTTCAATTTCCATATTATTTTCTCTAAAACCATGTTCTCTTTTATCGGTCTTAAATAAGTCATGAATCTGTCTATACTTCAACCAATCATATTCAAATTCCACATCAAATCTATCTTTTAACACAAAATCTTTCCCTTCTAATTTTAAAAGACTTTTATAAGGTAGCCAATCTAACCCTTGATTTCTTGAATATGGATTAATCACTTCTGCTGGTACTATCCAAAGTGGTCTTTCTTCTGAGAAGAATTTTCTATATCTCATCCAAGTCTCGAACAGTGATTGTCTTATAAAGTGGTGTTTGAAGAATTTGTCCATTTTTACTTTTCCATACCATAAGTATGCGTGCCATCCAAACTTGTTGTCATGCCCTTCTAAAGCCAATAACTTCTTATCCTCAAGATTAATCCACTGTTCCAACCATGTTAAACAGACGGCATCATAATACAGTCTTAGATTTGGTAATTGTAGACCTCCTCTTTCTTTTGCATCACATAAAATTTTCATTTTAATCCTTGGTTTTCTTCCTGCCCATACAAATTTGGATAATTCTTTCTGCCACGTATCCAATATTTTCCTTTGTTTTAATATTGGAATAGTCTGAAATAAGAACATCAAACGCGGTAAGACATTCATTTTTACAGTTGCGATTCTTCCCAATAGTGATAAATTCAACGTGTCCCATTTCTTCATGTCTTGCTGAATCTTGTACCACACCTTTTCATAATTATTTTTAAACAGATCAATATTTTTCATGGTTAATTCAATTCCTAAATATTTAGTCTTTGTAACTACTTCACATTGAATTTTCTCTTGTAAGTTCTGTTTGCCTTTGCTTCGTCATATTTTTGCACATCACCTTGGTTTTACTTTTATTAACATAGAATCCCGCAACTGAACCAAATTCTTCAATTTTTTCCATCAATTGTGGTATTTTCTCAATTGGATCCTGAATCATAAACATTACGTCGTCTGCAAATGCTCTGTATTTATATGCAAAACCCTTCACTGTAAGTCCTTCAATGCTGTTATCTTTTCTTATCGCTGTCAATAATATTTCCAATATCCAAATAAACAACGGGGATAGCGGGCAGCCTTGACGTGTTCCCTTTTGGACTTGGAAGAAATCCGTTCTTTCTTTATTTATATTCAAAGTCGCTTTTTGTTCTGAATAAATTGCCACAATCATGTTCAAAAAAGACTGTCCTGTATCCATTTTTTCAATAACTTGCAGCATAAATTCCCAGTTTAAATTATCAAAAGCTTTTTCCGCATCAAGGAAGAGGAATCCAACTTCTTTTTCTGGATGTTTGTCATAGTATTCAATTGCATCAATCACCACTCTTAAATTGTCTCTGATTTGTCTATTTGGTAAAAAACCAGCTTGTTCTTCCGCTATTGTATCTTTCAGATGTTTTTTCAGTCTTTCCGAAATTATTTTTGCAAATAATTTATAATCATTATTTAATAGCGATATTGGTCTATAATTCTTGACATGAGTTAAATCCAAACCTTCTTTAGGTATCAATGAAATAATTGCTTCTTTCCATGAATCTGGGATCCGTTTAGTCTTTCTTATCTCATTCGACAGAAGTACTAAGATAGGGGTTAGCTCCTCTTTAAATTTCTTGTAGAACTTTGCAGTGAAGCCATCTGGACCTGGAGCTTTCCCCAACTTTGCATCTTCTATCGCCATTGTGACTTCTTCCTTCGTTACTAAACCATTTAATAACTCTTTAAATTGTTTTCCCAGCTCTGGAACTTCAATAGTCTCCAAATATTTCTTAATTTTCTGTTGATCAATTCCTTTCTTTTTAAACAGTTTGGCGTAGTATTTAAAGAAGACTCTTTTTATGCCATTCAAATTCATAACATCCTTTCCATCTTCAGTAATCTTATTTATAAAATTCCTTTCTTTTTTATTTTTCAATTGCCACGCTAAAAATTTTCCTGGTTTATCTGCACCCTCAAATGCTTTTTGCTGTAGTTTCTTCAGGTTCCAGTATAATTCTCTGTTGAGTAGAACATTCAATTGATCCTGTAGAAAGTGGATCTCTTTAATAATCTTTTTCTTCCCTGGTCTTTTCTTTTGTTCCTTTTCCTTTTGCCGAATTTTTTCATGAAGGTCCTTTTGTTGTTGCATCCTTTGTTTTTTATCTTTAGAGTTCAGAGAGATAAGCAAGCCTCTCATTACCGCTTTGTATGTATCCTATACAACTTGTATATCCGTACCTTTGTTTAAATTCAATTCAAAAAAGCTTTTTGTCTCTTTTTTCAAAGTTTCATTAATTAATTTTTGATCCAATAAGTCCTCATTAATTCTCCAATGTAATTGTTTAGGCTTTTCTTTAGATATCCAAAGTAAGGGGTTGTGGTCTGAATTAGTTTTCGGTAAGATTTGTATTTTGTAGGTTTTTTGCGCCATCTCCTCTGACATCCAAATCATATCAATTCTGGAAAAGGAGTTATGTCTGTTAGAATAAAACGTATAATCCTTTGTCTTGGGGTTCCACTTCCTCCAAACATCTTCTAGTTTCTCTTGCTTCATTAGCTGAAAAAAATTTTTTGGCAACTTTCCAACCGTCTCTCCAGTTGCTTTGGATTTTCTGTCCAATACATTATTCACTGTACCATTAAAGTCTCCTGCAAGGACTATTTGATCATAATTTAAACAGTCCAACTCTTTAGTCAAATCTTTAAAAAAGTCTCTTTCGCACCATTGGGTGCATATATATTTACAAGCAATGTCTTTTTTTTGTTCATCGTTATTTCCACGCCAACATATCTTCCTTCTTTGTCTGAGAAGATTTGTTTAGGTTCCAATTCTTTTGCAATGTATATCACTGTTCCTTTTTTCTTATTAATTGCTGAGGAATGAAATTCTTCTCCCAATTTTTTATTAATCAAATATTTATTGTCTTGTTTTCTGATATGTGTTTCTTGTAGACAAATTATGTTACATTTTTGTTTCTCTAGCCAATGACTCACTAATCTTCTTTTGTTTGGTGAATTTAGTCCATTTACATTCCAAGATAAAAATTTGTAATCCATAGTTGTTTTGAATTAAATGTCTTTAAAGTCATCAAAGTTGTTCTCTTTAAATCTGTATATATCTCCTTCCGTTTTGAGGGTAAATCTCACCGAATTGTAAACAAATGATAATCCATATGGAATCTCCCATCTAAACCTGATGCTCATTTCTTTTAGTCTGTCTGTTAATTTCTTGAATTTCTTTCTGTCTTGTAAGATCGATCTCAGAATTTCTCTCAGAATTATTATTTTTTTTCCATTAATTTCCAACGGTCGTGTAAATTGCTTCTTGAAAACGTCTTCCTTCATTTTTGTAGTCACAAATTGAACAATCACATCTCTGGGTAATTGCTTTCTCTTGGCATAAGCTGAGTTTACTCTATAAATCAGGTCAAAGTCTGGATCCAAGTCTCCAACATCTTCCCCTATGTAAGTTGTCAATGTATTAATTACTAGGGCCCGTAAGTCCTGATCTTCCTCCTCTTCTATTCCTCTCAATCTCAAATGATTCTGGGTAGCCCTATATTCCATCATGGACTCCGATCTTGTGTTTTCTGACAAGGTTCTTTTAACTTTCTGTTCCATTTCTTCTGATTTTGTCACCAGACTTTTAACCTCTTTTTTAACGTCTTCCATATCTTTTTTTATCCCTGCCACTTCTGTTAGTACCAGTTCTTTTAATTCTTCCATATTTTTTTTCTTTACTTGGACTTGTACTTGTTCTATTTGCTCTAATTGTAATTGCAGCTGTTGTTGCAGCTGTTGCTGCAGCTGTGATTCTATTTGCTTTCCCAAACTCTGCACCACTTCAGTCATCCGTTTTTCCATCGCTTCCATAGTGGCCTGCCACTCTTTTTTTCCTTTGCAGTCATTCTTGGGCTGGGTGATGAGGCCGCTCTTGGTCTTGACCTCAAATCCATCTTGAAAACGACTTCCGGGCTAATCAATCTTTATATTAGCAATCTTCAAGCCAAATTGCCACCTTTGTAACTTCTTCCAATGCTTTCTCGGCTTAAAAATAACTTTTTAAAATTTAGTCCTCCTCAAAATGTCGGGCGCAATTTCTCTATGATTTTCTGGCTAGAGTAGGCTCTTTCCGAACTTCCTGTTTGTCTGTCCGTCACTGTAATCCAACTTCCGGTGGTGGTGGTGTCACACACTAAATCAACTGTCTACTTCCGGTACAGCGACTTCGAAAAACATCCACTCTAGTCTGCTTCCTGTATCATAGAGTCACAGTCAGTTTCGTTTCTGCTACGCAAAGTTTAGACTTAGCTGACCACAGGAATGCAAAACAAAGTCAATTTTCGGCTGTTTTTTCTAGAGGAAAGCTTTCTTTTAACTTTTAAATCAAGCGGAATAGTTCATTAAAGGTTTCTACGCTTATCCGTATGTTTCGATTTCGCGTTCTTCTTTAAACCAGTAAGCAATTGTTCTTTTGTTACCTTACTTGTAATCTCGGGGTTTCGCAGTGCTTCTTCTGTAATCGATGTTAATCTTGATGTTAAAGAGGTCGGTAGATGACGAATTTATGCTGAATTCTCAGCCCAGCTGGTATCTGTAGTGCTGATTAGCAACTGCCCTCTCCGCGGAAGGAGATCAAGTGTAAACAAGCTTCCTTCGAAGCTTATCCACACCGATCTCAACTCCCCTCAGGCTTCGCTGCTTGCTTGCCACCCCCCGTCTGGGGAGTGCTGCGCTGGGCCAGGTAGAGCCCAGACTGTCGTCAGATACTGCTGTACACCCTGCACAAATCGCAAAGTGTGTCAATTCGCCATTTTAACTCCGACCGGAAGCCTCTAGCTCTCAGTATTGACCATCCCTGAGAGGTTTCGGTTTCGGCGTTGCGAATGGCAGCTGCCTCTCAGGACGCTCCTGGAGGTGGTTAGCCCACACGCAGTCAGGGGGGGTCTTCGCATGTGCGAAAGACCCTAGTGAGCCTTAGGCAAAGGCTCCGAACCGGGGGCGCTTTGGGGAGTAGCCTCTTTGCCGGCAGACAGCCGGGAAATTGAGGCTTTCCCCCCACCCCATTCGGCCCCGCTGCATTGTGCCCGTAATGGGACTTAGCAGCGCCACCGATTTCCACCAGGAGTGAGGAACAGCAACATGAATTAAAGTAAAAAGAAGAAACGGCGGTGAACCGTGAGTTGGAGGTCTAATTTGAAGCGAAAACCCGAGCCCTTCCCCCGTAAGCGAATAAGCGTTTGGGAGGAGGGGGAATCCCCCCCCCACTGAGAAACGGGACTTATATAAGAAAGCTAAGGGGGACGAAAGGGAAGAAGGGTTGGTGAATTTACCTTTGGGGTGCTGTTGAAGCTAAAGACTTAGCGGGTCTCCTGAGCGATGCATCACGAACTTTGATAAAGTAAACAAATAAAAGAAATGTCAGCCATGAAGAAGGTCCCTTTGAAACTGGAAAAGAAGGGAGGCAGGGCTTCCGGTCCGGGTAATCCCCCTCCAGAGCCTGCTGTCAGTCAACAGACAAGCGAGCTACTGCACCCTCTGCTGGTCCAAATACAGAAAATCAGCGAAACCTTAACTAACATGGAAGGTGTTCTCAACAGTCAACAAAAGCAACTAACAGAAACGTCAAAGAAGATGGAGGAGATCGCACAGAAATGTTTGGTCTCGACGGAAGACATCGGAAAAGTGAAGAAAAGGGTCAATAAGTTAGAAAGACACCAGGATGCGCAAGAAAAAAGAATTTTGATGTTGCAAATGGAAAAATCGAATCTGACCCTTCGTTTTCAGGGCATTAAAGAAGAAGAGAAGGAAGATCTCAGATCTATACTGGTGAATGCCTTGGCACCCGTAACTGGCAGAGATCAGCGAGAACTAAAAGAAGAGATGGACAAGGTCTATAGGGCCTATTCCGCCTTTACAAAGAAAAACAATCTGCCAGCAGAAGTGGTTGTCAAGTTCGTTAAGCAGAGTACTAGAGATCAAATTCTGCGTGCAGTCTCAGCGGTGCCCTTGAAAATTGGGGAGCAGACTATCAGAATATTGAAAGATGTGCCCTATGAAATCCGGATGAAAAGGAAAGCTTACAAAGGATTGACCACCTTTCTTCAAAGACATCAGACTATATACAGATGGACTTTCCCTGAAGGCCTAGTGTTCAAGTACAAGGATAAAAGAGAAAAGATTGACTCCATCTTCAAAGCACAAGAATTCCTGAAGAGACACGCCAGTTCAGAGGAAGAGGCAGCACTCGCAACTTGGACAGATTTGAGCAGTGAGGACGACAGCGGCCCAGAGGAGGGAGGTGCTGGAGCGGGAGGCGTGAAAACCAAAGAGGGCCCATCCTACAACCTGAGGGATACTAAAAGAAGACAACCTAAGAAATAACTGTTCGAGAAGCGTCAGAAAGGAGTTGATTAATAACTAACCCCAAAGGACATTACTAATCTCATTAACAGAGTTACTTTGGACTTTTGTTAGATGAAAAGAAGACTCCCTAATCACGGGGACCGCCAAAAACTGTATTTATACTGATTTAAACTAACCTTTATTAACAGAATACTCACTCCGCTCTTTTCTTAATCCCTCTATATACCCTACCTCTTTCCTTTATAAAAAGAATAAACTTCTCTCCTTTTTAGGAGGGTTTTGCTAAAAAATAAATAAAATTAAATTTAAAAAAAAGTATTGACCATCCCTCAGGCACACCTCCACACACCTCCCCTACATCTTCCAACCAATAGGGTGCTTTCAGGGACGGACTACCAGGAGGCGGGAATCAGGGAGGTAACCAGCCCCCGCCCTCCTGCTTATAAGGAGATGCCAGACCACCGGCCCTCTCTCTGCTCTTCGACCCCTATCGAACCTTTGACCCTCTTATGTCCAGCTTGCTATCCCCAACCCCTGCCTCCATCTTTAAACTCTGGTCTGCAGGCCGAGTTTCCACGTATTAATCTGCTGGTCAGACCACGTGGCCCCATTTTTCTTAGTTTCTTTCCCCTCCATTTTTCCTGAGGAACGCTCTACATGACGAGACTGGTAAATATGACCCACCAACGACTTATCTGCTAATGCAAAAGTGCTTGCCTCTCTCTGTATTTCTTAGATCTTGAATAATTGTGTGTGAGCTTGTGAAATTGTTTGTGTGTGCAAAACCTCAGTAAAAGACTTTATTTTCAACCATAAAAAGTCTCCTGATCTGTTACCAACTCCTCCCGGTGGGGCTGACCTCTGTATACACAGGTGTTCGCTCTCGCAGCTGATTGCTTATTAATAATCAATATAATTCCCCTCGTTATTATTCATAATAACGCGCAATCAGGCTAACAAGCCAACTATAATGTCATGGAATAAGGTTATACATAACTCTTATAGTAGGTCATCAACATTTATGCAGAAGCCCTATTCAATATGATGCCTTTTAAAACTGACATTGTTTTAAAATATTTTTATGGATACACAAAATAAATATCAATAATGAGCTATCTAAGAAAGCCTCATACAGAAGTATCTGTCTTCAGTTTGCAAGCTCCTAAAATACTTAGGTGACAGGAAAGGGGGGGGGATGATTCTTCACCTGTCTATCCCTTTACACAAGCTCTTCTATCATAAATCTGACCATTTTTAATTGATACTATTGCTTGTAACAATGACAGTTGGTGCTTGGAGGGATGTGAGATTTCATTGCACTCATATACACAAAGAGAGAGAGATCTGTGTCAGATTTTGATTACAATACAAATGATGTTTGAAAAATTAACAAAATTTGATATGGTGATATGCTTCAACCTGAATTATAAAAATACATCAAAACTGGAAAAATCTGATGACTCCAGTAGAAGTTCCAGTTAGGTACATTAAGCTTTTTAGCTGTTCAGCCCAATTTTGCTTAGTCAGGATCAGCTCTCTCACAGTGTTTTTAGTAGTGGGGTACATCAAGAAAAAAATCCATTATAATGTCAGATCCTGGATTTGGAAGGAATTTTTTTTTTTTTTTTTACTATGATTGCTTATTTCTGAGTAGCAAGAAAAGGTGACTACAGAAGTTTGTTGGATTTTCAAGCAGACTGGATTATTAGACTCCAGACACTGACACCTAAAGGGTTAAACTTGTCTTTAGAATTACAGCAGCTTTTATATATATATATATATACACACACACACAAATACAGAGAGTTTGCATCAACTAGTCACTGGAATATAGTAAAGTTTCTTCCAGTGACAATTTGCTATTGATCTTGTACTCCTTTTGAAGAATTACTGCAAGATGAACAGGTTTGTAACATTCATTTAGGCACAGCTTTATCTTATCTTTTATTTACAAGTGCTGAGGTAAGATGTGCATTTTAATCCACTGTTGCCCCACCTCTAATTTATCCAGGGTATTTTATAACAGAGAATACTGATCAGGCTCACCCCTTTTAGCACTCTTCAAAGTGCTTTTACCCCGTTCTTGATCGATCAGACACATATCAGACCCGGCAGCCAAGGAGTGTTGCCGCCGGCCATTTTTTAAAAAATAGTTTCTTCCTTGAGCATGCACACAAGCGCTGATCAGCCTGTTGGGACATGTAGTCTCCCTCTCAAAACTTTTCAATTTACCCCTTCCCCAAAGCACAGGAAAAAGCTGAAGTGCAGGGTATTTTTATTTGAAAGTTTTTATGAAGAAAGCAAAGTTTAGAGCAGTCCCTGTGGGAGAGGGGCAAATGTGCAGTTGTGCACACTTCACTAACTAGTTTTAAAAAATGGTGGCTGAAAAACAAGAGACCAGTCAGACCTGCCTGAGAGCTTGGGTGCTCAACAGAGCAATCAGACAACAGGAAATCCAGTTTGAAACCAGCTCAGCCCAAAAGGACTGGACTTTCACAGGTATCAAATAAACACACAGTGGGGGGGGGACAGGACACAGATGACTGCGGCACAATAGATGTTACTGTCTGATCATGCATTTTAAATCCGTAAGGGAACAGCAATGGCAACGGATTAAATTGCATGTCTGATTATAGCCAAGGAGTTTCTTTTCCTTATGCAATCTCAAGGACAGAATAAACTCTAATGGTTTTTTATGCAATTGATATTTTATGACCTGGATTTTGACTTTTAGTATAATATTTATTTATATAATTTTAACTATATCATTATTTATGTAGACTCAGTTGTATAATTGCACATATTATATATTACAGATTCCCCTGACAAAACCTGTTGGCAAATTGCCTTGGGAATTTTTTTTGGAAATTTTAACTGAATAATAAAATAATAAAATATTTTTAGCCTGATTTTGTACCATCGGCCTTGACCTCCTTTTCACCCAGGCTCATCGCATACAGTTCCCCCTTAGGCAACTTCTGCCCTGGCAACAATTCAGTGGCACAGTCTGAGTGTCTGTGAGGCAGCTACTCGTCCACTTCCTCTTCCTCAAACACCCATGCAAGGTCCTGGTACTCTGGGGGAATAGCATCCATTTCTTTGCTATTGAGACACACCTGCACTGGGTCGTTGGGAGGGGGGTCCCCCACGCCCCATCCCATTTGTGTGTGTGACACTTGGGTGAGATAAATTGGACTAAGCCCTCATCCCACAAGATATAAGGGTCATGGTCATGGAGCCAAAGGCTACACAGCACCAACGGGAAATGAGCTGCCATAGTGATGATGAAGGGACGGTGCTCCCAATGCTTTCCCACCCCCATTTGTAGAGGTACAGTCTTGTATTTGCAAGGGTCTTTCATGGCTGACCCATCCATCTGGGTAAATACCAAGGGTTCTGGGAGTTTAACCATCTTGGCCCCAAGTCCTGTAACAAGCGAGGGGTTGATCAGATCCCATCCACACCCCGAGTCAATCAGACCCCACACACACATGTGGGCCCCCAATTCGGGGTTCATGATAGTTACAGTCATGAAAAAGAGGGGGGTAGCTGCTCTTCGTTTTCCGCATCTCTGGGGTTGGGACCTGCTGGTCAACATGACTCACAACAGGTCCTGACCTTTTCCCACCAGCTGGATCTCCTTGTCACTGGACGACTCCATCTCCCCCTCAGGGAGGTTGGCTTGCAGGGCACACTGGGTTTTGAGGCGAGCAGTCAGCTTCTTCACTGAGGTATCAGCTCACTTGTTATCCAGGGCCTTCCTTGGGGTACCTGTGTGTCCTGATTCCAGGTACATAGCCATGAAGTGACCATCTTCTCCACATCTCAGGCAAAGCCCTTGCTTCATCCGCTGCTCCTGCATCCCCTTCTTCTGTTTCGGTAGCACCTTGGATTTTGGTGTCGACAGCATACTCTTACCCAGGGTAGCCGCATTGTCGATGCAGATGGTTCTCAGTTGGCTTTCGGCATCAGCAGCCTCTCTCATCCATGCATTCAGGGACACGGGTTGAATGCTGCGCAGGACCGTCGCACAGATCTCTGGGTGTAGACCAAGCCAATACTGCTCTGCTAGCACCCCGTCAGGCCACCCTTGGATCTTTGCAGCTTGCCACCTGAACTCCTCTGAGTACTCCCACACTGATTTTTTCCCTTGCTTGAAGGTGCATAGGAAAGCGCAGGCATATTCACTGGCATTCGGGTCCTCATATTGAGCTTGAAGTGCACACATGAAAGCATCCACTGTCCAGAGCTCTGGGCCGTCTTCATTGTGAAGGTTTACATCCTAATCGACAGCCCCCTCCTGCAGCCAGGACACAGTGTAATCCACAATGTGCTCCTCGTCAGGGAACAGGTGGCCCCAATTCAGGACGAACTTCTCTGCTCGCACCATGAAAAATGCCAACTTTTTGGGTGTCCCATCGAACGTTGCATCCAGTAGTTCTGTCAGCCGGTGCACCTCACGGGGTGGCTGCTCTGGTACCCGATCACCTGGAGGTGGCAGGGGTGGGTTGACTGACTGCCACAGGGGTGGAGGTGCTGGCTGCACCGGCTGCCAGAGCAGGAGTTCATCCTGCACCACATCTGCTACAATTCCTAGCAGATTCTGGAATGATCCTTTGACCATCTGCATGAGTCAATCCTGGCTGCGTTCAAGCAGCTCCAAACAGGTGTCTATGATCTCCTTGGTCTCCGCAGTCTCCTGGAGGACGGTTCTGGCCTCCGGCTCATAACTCAGTCCTTGAAAAGGGCGGTCATATTGGCTCTCCTGATGTGGCCCTGGGGTAAGTGTCCAGGTCTCCTGGGTATCTGCGTGAAACTTTCCCCAGTGTGGTCCCTTCATGCTTTTGCCCCACCAAAGGGTTCCAGGAAAGGCTCATTTGAGTCCTTCTCCTCTAGTGGAAGGGTGGTCAGCATGGTGGTTGGCACAGAGGTTGTAGGGACCATTTCCCCAGTTATGGCTGTGGGGATAATCTCTTCCTCACCATTGCTCATCTCAGGATTGAGAGATGCGGGTTGAGGGAATGATGATTCCTGACACTTTGTCAGGCTTCTTAGTCAAGTCACATGACACAAGGCTTCATCAGAAGAAAACTGTTTATTGGTGAATCAGAACTATAGACACATGTACTGCTTGCATCTTGGGAACAGTTGGGCCTCCTAAGTTATACTAATATCAAGGTAAAGGTAAAGGTTCCTTGCTCGAAAGCCAGTCGAATCCGACTCTAGGGTTGTGGTGCTCATCTCCGTTTCAAAGCCGAAGAGCCAGCGCTGTCCAAGCGTTCCGTGGTCATGTGGCCGGCATGACTAAACACCAAGGTGCACGGACGCTGTTCCTTCCCACAGTGGTCCCTATTCATCTACTTGCAATTCTTGCTTTCGAACTGCTAGGTTGGCAGGAGCTGGAGCTAGAGACAGGAGCTCACCCCGTCATGCGGCACCCGGGTCTCAAACTGCTGAACTACTGACCTTCCACAGCCTGCAGTTCAGCGTCTACCCTGAGCCACCGCAGCTCTAATATCAAACTAATATCAAACACCCCCCTTAACAAGCTGAAGCCAATGAGTATAGTTTGTGCACACAGGCAAAGCAGGTGGGCAAAGCAAGCAAACAATCTAAAAGCCATTGGTTCCCAGCTTGGGAGTTCTGCAGCTGGAGCTTCTACAAGGTCAAAGAAACGATAACATACAGACAGTGAAAGTGGTAATGCACAGAGGCTGGTGGACTAAAAGTACTCCTCCACATTCCATAACCATGGCACGGCTACCTGACATCAACTGATTCCTAAAATGGCATGTTCCAGTTGACTGTGGCATTAAAAAAAAAACCTGTCTGTTTTTTCCTACTCTTTCAGAGACTGGCTGACAATTAAAAAATTGTATGTTTTCAGTGAAAATTCTGCATTTGTTACCCTTCGTTGTTGCCTGTTTGTTCCCTTTCATGAACTAAAAGTGGCTTCCTTTGCAGACTATGCATCCCTTTCTGTTGGTCTACCATTATGCAGATATAGTAAAATAAATGACATGAATGCATATTTGAAAGAATGGGAAAGCCCATGGAATGGGAGCCAGAAAAGCCTATTAACTTGTACAGGCTCTGCCAAAATACATTACAGCACACAAAAAGTTGCAATGGCCCAGATAATGTCATTCCACTCTGGGAGTTGTCATTCCAGGCCCAGGGCAAGCTTCTCTAAATCCATTCTGTGTTTCTGATGCAACTTCTGTTTGCTGTAATGTGTTTCAATTGAGGACATGCAAATCAATTGGCATTCCTGGCTCCCCTTGCTCCCAATGAGCACTCATTTTAGTATGTCCTGCTCCAGCTCTCTTTTTAGTCAGCCACAGAAGAATAAAAGGGCTCTGCCCATCGAAGGAGGGAGGGAAAGAGAACTGCATCTCTCTGAGGCTTGTCTCAAGGTGATTGGCTGGAAATACTCTGTGCTCCTCCCCTGCAAGGATCCGATTGAAGGAGGGAAATGCCATTGCTCAAGGAATCAGTTGACTCAAGACAGGACATGAGCACATGTTTCCTGAAAGCACTGCAGCACCTGAAGTTGAAAACAATGTGGATTTCTTCAGGGAGGGTAATTTCATTTCACTAAGAATTCTAGATTCCTAATACCATTCAGGAACATCTTGATAATGACCTGAAACAGCAATTTCTGTTTATATCTTCAGCTCAGGTATTTCATTATATCACACCCTTTGTTTTTAGAATGTTATGCCATCATTTGCATAGATTAAGCATTTTACATACAGCCACTGTCAGCATTATACCATAAACATCAAAAATTCAAAAAGCCCTACTGGTCCTTGTCTACTTTCTTAAACCACTTGGTGGGCACCAGGAAAGATACTCGCAGGGACTATGGCACCTATGGGGGGCCTGTGATGTAGAACAATGGGGGGAAATTAAAACAGAAGTCCAGTGACACAGAGTGGTATTTAAGGCACCAATGATCTTCTGTTTTATTTTGCATGAATGAGATGTGCATCCAAATCGAGATACTACTCATTACTTTCAATGAGACATCACTCATGCAGATGTGTATTTAAATGTGGATATGGCTTAGAGCAGGGGTGTCCAACATATGGCTTGGGGGCCGGATCAGGCCTCAGGAGGGCTTCTCTCAGGCCCACAGTTGTCTCCTGCTTCGTCTTCCAGTTCTGCTGCTGCTGCTGCTGCATCATCAGAGATTTGCAGCTTACAGATGCACACCTGAACAGCGTACTCAAGATTGTAACAGCAAAGACATTTTGATGCAATAATTCAGAGCAAGAGGTGTTAGTTATCAGACACTGTTCAATAAACAAAATATTGCAAGAGTGCTAATGTTTTAAGCATGTTTTTATTTTAAGTAAAAAAAAAAATAACACCTCTGTGTTTGTGTCCTTTATAACATTTATATCTCCACTACCTGGCATTACATTTTATGACACACATGGCTCAGCCCAACAAGGTCTCATTTATGTCAGATCCGGCCCTCATAACAAATGAGTTTGACACCCCTGGCCTAGAGCTTTCAGTGAGGTATGCATTTAGATTCTCATCCCCATCTTCCCCAAGATTTCACGCAGCCCACCACCACCACCACCACCACCACATTGAAACAGCACAAAGCAAAGCAGACAGAATTAGCCAGAAAGTGGCCTGGGGATAGCCATATCATGGGAACAAGATCCCTATCAGAAAATGAACTTGTTGAATTACCGCTGCATCTCTAATCTTAGTGGTTTTTCTTTTATTTCTCTATCAGTTTATTAAAACATACATATATATGTACACACAAGTTTAATGACAAGAAAAGTATGTACTCAGTTTAGTAGTACAGTGAAAAATTACGGTATCTTGTGGTTTAGGACAAGTTAGGGTCACATACATTACAGCTGCTGACAGTAAACAGGTTTATTAAACAGATCAAATAGAAATGCACAAATGATCAAGCCTTAATTACCTTAAAATTTTAATTCCTGATTCAGTGGCAGTCTCAGGTGCAATAGTTAAACGCCATATTAAAATGCAAATAGGCCATTACGTCGTTGCAATCATTTGAATTAGAATGTATTATTTCCTGCACCTTAATTTATCCTATCCAGAGACTAGAAAAGCTTGGCTTATTGTTTAGTTGTAGAAAAAGAGCTAGAATAGATTTGAGATGTGTGGGGATTTTTTAAATGAAGTCCAGCAAGTGAGAGTGAATTGGGGGCAATGAGAGGACAAATTGCAAACTAAGGTATAGGCTGTGGCCATTTATTTCTGGGGATACAATGATTATCTAAGATTTTCATTTCCCAATGTGAAAATTGCATATTTGTAGCAGCAGATAAATGTTCCAAAAATAATGAGAGGTTTAAGAACAATTATTTTGAATCTGCATTATCTTTACTTTTTAACAGAGTGGTTTTAAAGTGATTTTAAAAGAACTTCAAAGATCATGTAAAGAGGCAGAACAGCATCCTGGCACCAAGTAAAACAGCCATGCAATAAAACAGCAGCCAATAGTCTGTTTCAATGCTATTTATCTATACATTATCATCCAGCCATGCAATAAAACAGCAGCCAATAGTCTGTTTCAATGCTGTTTATCTATACATTATCATCCAATAGCCCTTTCTCCAAGACACTCAAGATTGTGTACATGGTCCATCTTCCCAGTTCAGTACTGACAACTCTAAGACAGAGCTAATGATTGACTGAAGGTCACCCAGTGAGCATAGTATGAACATATGTTCACATGCACTTCTATATAGTTAATAAAGCACCGGTAATCCATATCTCTGTACATTGCAGAACAATGTTAGGATCCACAGTAAAATGGAAACTTAACATGTGGAATAGTAAATTAAACAAAATCAAGAAAATCAGACACATGTTTTTTTGTATAAGTGCTCTGGATGTTTGATACTAGTATTTTCCAAGCCAGCTCGGAGCCCGCCAACAGGTTACCCTCATATTCAATTGGCAGGGGAGACCACTTAATGGCAATCATCCTTTTGGAATCCTGCATCCTGCCATCCCAGGGTTCTCCCTCACCCCAGCAGGTGAGGTACACCTACCTCACGGGGTGTTTGTTGTGGGGAGGGGAAGGGAAAGGAGTTTGTAAGCTACTCTGAGACTCCGAGTGAAGGGCGGGGTATAAATCCAACCTCCTCTTCCTCCTCCTTCTCTTCTTCTACTTCCTGGTAGGCCAGTCAGTTGATGCCAGGATCCAGTTGTCCCATGCTTTGCCAAGGCTTCTTACAGCTATAACCAATAAAAGTTGTGGCCATTTTATTCCAAGTGTGGTGAGTTATAGAGGGGGATCCTTTGCCTTCACTGCCCTCTCCCCTCCTCTAAGTGCTGGGACTGCAAACAAGCCTGTGCAGATACACTGCTAGAGAAAGGCTCCCTCCACCCTGCATTTACTCTTCCATTGATGCAGCACAGCTCTCCTATGAGAGACTCATGATAATAGATTATATACAGGAAGAGCTGAAACATTAACTCCTTCAAAAATGTCTTAGGGATATACTTGTCCCAGCTGCCAAGTCTGTATTTAGTATTTGAAGCATGCAGGCCATTCATTTAATACAGAAAACCACAAGGGCTCTGTTGGCACAGCAACAGTAATTCATTATAGAACTTGGACAGAAACTCCCTTGGATCAGACTCAGGAGCAGCACTGCACCAGAACATGTAGTGGTCTCTGCTGTGAAGCAATAACTAGTAATACACAGCTGGTTATTAGCTAGTAATTACTAGCTAGTAATACATAATGGCATTCAGAAGGATTTTTTAAAAAAATGGCTGGTAATCTGTTAAATGCAGAATTCAAAATATCCTCCAACAGAAGTATGCAGACCTTCAATAATGGTATTGCATTACTTAAATTTCATTATCACTTCAATAGGCAAAAGAGCTGGGCTTGATCTATAAATGAGGTCATGACCACCCCTCTGTTCTAGGTGGAGTCACTATATTTCCTGCTACAGCTTCAAAGAATCAGCAGTTTGTCCAGAGGCATCTTCTATGACCTATTCATCATGCTCAGGTTTCTATGGACATTTTTGTATTTATGAATTGCTAATGTCAAAAATGTGTGAGTGAAATACAACCAGTTTTCAGAAGTTTTTCACCCCACTTACTTATAAAGAACATATTTCTTTATAAGCTTCCTTCAGTATCCTGTCATGCTTAAAGTTACAGAGGGTTGCATTGGGCAAGTTTGGTGTGAGATCCAGTTTGGTGTAGTTGTTAAGTCTGGGAGAACTGGGTTTGATTCCCCACTCCTCTACTTGCAGCTGCTGGATGACCTTGAGCAAGCCACAGTTCTGTCAGAGCTGTTCTCTCAAAGACAGTTCTGGAAAGACCTCTCTCAGCCTCACCTACCTCACAGGGTGTCTGTGGTGGGGAGGGGAAGGGAAATGAGTTTGTAAGCCCCTCTGAGACTCCTTCAGGTAGTGAAGGGCGGGGTATAAATCCAATCTCCTTCTCCTCTTCCTCCTCCTCCTCCTCTTCTTCTAATGAAGAGATTTTCCCGAGCTCAAGTACTATTTAATATGATATTGGCTGGATTTTGTTATGAGTTTTAACATGCTATGAGAGGAAGCTGTTTAGGTGTTTCAGATAAGGTGCTTTGAACCCATTGGGGGACGTTTTGGGCATATACCTGTATAAAATGTATAAATAATTGAGACTGCCAGTGGAAGTCTGTCAGAACTTTTGGAGGAAAGCTGCCTGAGCCAAAGGAAGGCTCTGCACTTTACTGTGCAGTGTGGTAGGAACCAGCCCTATAAATGGAGAAGAAGAAGAGAAGAAGAAGAGAAGAGAGAGAAGAGAAGAGAAGAGAAGAGAAGAGAAGAGAGAGAGAGAAGAGAAGAGAAGAGAAGAGAAGAGAAGAGAGAGAAGAGAAGAGAAGAGTCTCAGAGTGGCTTAGAATTCTCTTCCCCTCTTTCTCGTTTTGGCCAGCACAGAAAGATCAGAAAAGGGGATTCTGGTAAGCCTGTCCTGAATCATATGGGTAGAGTTAAGGTCTAGGGATGGGCATGAAGCTTCTCACAAACTAAAGTCTGTGATGAATTTTGGGCAGTTCATGGTTTGTGAACCAAAATTCATGGCAGGTCAACCAGCACAAACTTTCCACGAACTTTCAAGCAGTTTGTGGAGGTTCATGAAAGTTCGTGAATGGATATCTTTCCAGATGGACTGTCTCCACTCAAACAAAATATTTAGTAAACTTCAAAGCCATGGGGGGTGGTGGTGGAATTCTTTAGTTTTGGAAACACTGTTGTCATTTTCAAACTAGTCATGTTAGTTTCAAGAGGGTTTCCTCCCTCCCTTTTCCACATTCTCTTGTGTTCACTTTCCATTTTCTTGCACAGTACTTGCAAAATCCCACTCTCCCTGAGCTTGGAGATCTGTCCTTTTAAGCTTGTGATGCCAGTGGGCACTCTGTGATTGTGCTGGTACTGCTGGACACTCTGTACATTGTGCTAGTTCTCCTTGGCTTGCAATAATGATTGAGCTGTCACTGCCACAATGGCACTAGATTCTGCTGGGCACCAGTACATTGCTCTGATTCCGCTGGGCTTGCAAAAATGCCCTCCACCTTAAGTTTCTACTGCAGAGATTCTCTGGCACTTTGATTCTATTCTGCTGTGCTTCTATTGCCCTTTCTTTTTTGCTGTTTTTCCCCTTCGTGGGAAACAATGGAGGATGGGAGCAGCCAATCCAATCCTCACCAAATTTGGAGGGCAGATAGGGGAGAGTCATTCAGAGATCCTGTGCAAGTTTGGTCTCTCTAGCATGCCAGGTGTCTCTAGCATGTCTCTAGCATGCTGGTAACACACCTCATAAACTGAACTAGTTTGTTTGTTTCTTAAAAGTTTACTGTTCATGGTTCACAAACCAGGCATGCCACAAACAGAACCACATTTTCCTGGTTCATGCCCATCCCTGCTTAGGTCCCTTTTGCCTGGTTCATGCCCATCACTTTTGAAGCACTACACAGTATCAGCCAATGCTTATGTGATAATTTCCTATACAGGTCAACTGGGAATCTTACTTAGGTCTATTCAATTGGTCCTATTCCCAGGAAAGTGTGCTTAGGATTGCCATGTAAAAGTCTTCAACAGATGTGTTCATGTCACAAAAAAAAAAAAAAAAAAACACATCTAGATCAGTGATTCTTAATTTTTTTGGGTTCATGAACCCCTTTGAGAATCTCATGAAAGCTGTGGACCCCCACCCCAGAAAAAAATGTCATAATGAGTTGATGATGATGATTATATGTTATGTGAACATCTACAGTAGCATCCCAAGCCCTCCTACATTTTTTTGGAGTGAAACATTATTGTAATACCATAGTTAAGAATGATTCAGGTGAGTAACTGTGTTGCAACAGAACAAAGATTGAGTCCAGTGGCACCTTTAAGACCAGAAAGTATAATTCTGAGTATAGGCTTTTATGTGCATGCACACTTCTTCAGATACATTGAAACAGTTTTCCTGAGACCTTACATATAGGTAGGGGGGGTACTTGCCAGGAAGGGCTAGTTAGAGTCAAGATGCATAAGAATGTTTTTCATAAAGACGTTTTTCAAAGTAACAGAAAGGAAATCAGAGGGGAAAAAACCCTGCCTGGTTCACAGGCCCCCTGAAACCTGTGTACCCCCTAAAGGTCCATGGACCCCAGGTTAAGAATGCCTAGATGGAGCAAATCAATGGGAAATGTACCTTCTGGTCCCACTCTGACTCCATTCATTTCTTTGAAGCCCTATTCATATCAGCATGTTTAATCACCTACTGGTTTGGTCAAAGTAGACTTATGCATAAACTAAACAAGGTACACTTCAGGACCTCAGATTACAGAGGGTCTATAAATACCAAAAATACTAAATTGCCAGTTTTGGGCAATACCATGGGGCCTTGTAGTTGAGTGACTCAGCATGTCTTAATTCTTCTCAAGCTGCTGTCTGTAAACTGGGCATGCAAGAAATTATATTAAAGTAGCACATATTCAATTGTGCATGTTACAAATATAGTTTATTTACTTGCTCATGACTCTGTAACATATTAAGCTATGCATACAAGAAAACTCATAGAAGTAGATACTGCATAGCAACTCTGAGGTAGGCTAGGCTGAGAGAATGACTGGTCCAAACTGATTTGGCTTGCAGGAGTTTGAACTTGGATTTTCCCAGACCTGTTCCAGCTCTCTGACCACTACACCACACTAGTTCACAGGAAATGAACGGCTGAATCTGATAATTTCTTTTGCATTCTGAATTCAGATTTGGATCTTACATCCCTAATAGCCTTAGATCCCATAACGATTTTCTTTTTCATTAACCAAGAGAACACTGTTAGCTATATCATCTACTCCAAGCATAAACTACAGAGACAGAAATGTATACTGTTTCACCCTTTCCAATCTTTGGTGATCTCTTTCTTTTGAAGTTCCTTCAGACTCAAGAACAAACTTTACCCTCTAGTTGTGGTGGAAAATCTTTTCCTTCTGGCAAGCACACACTGAAGAATGTGCAGCATGCATCAGATTATATGCCTCTGAAAACAAGGAAATGGAGCGTCAAATCAGTTAAATATGGCTCCTCTCTATGCAAACTTGAGAAAGACTACACCAAAACTCCCACTTGGCTTTGAAACCACCATGAATCCACATTTCCTTTTTGCAAGGTGAGAGGGCAGGCAGCTGTCATGACAAAATGCTTTTGTAGGGAAGGCAAAGAGGGCTTAACCATTCATCCCATATTCTACTAGTTGGCTGGGTCAGAAAAGGCTCCGAGACATGCTTTTACTGATGAAACTCTGTGCCCCCCCTGCCCCAATACACTGATTCAAGGCTGGGATCAAAAGCTTTGAACTACGATTCATGAAACATGATATATAGCAAGTAAATGTAGATTACAGTATCTTTTTAAAAAGTCATTGTGTATTGCTCTTGCCCATCCAAGGTCATTTTAGAGTCAGTTTTACAGAACAGTGTGCCAACAATATTATTTTATGTTATAATTAATATATCCAGATGTACATCTATGCATTTCTTGCAGGTGTTAGTGACATGAATGCAAGATATCATCTGCAGAATCATTTCAGCCTTGAAAATGAGTTTAAGTTTCACAGTAACTGAGAGCTGTAATAAACACAAGATTTCTTTGGAATACATTGCTCGCTGCCATCTCAAGTAGTTCATCCTCATTTTATTTGTCCAAGAGCACTGGAGCAAAATTCAGGTATTCTAACTTGTGAATAAAGTTGCCTGATGAAATCTTTGGCATATTTGGGAAATTAACTAAGCCCAATTAGTGTGGAACCTATCAGGAAGTATGGTGTTGCTGGGGGGGGATCTGTTCCCATTAGCTCATTTAGGATCTTGGTTCTGTGGGGAGCAACTTACTGAGTCAGGCACCATCTTTGTCCAGCATTCTGGGGCTGAATGGCTTGCCTGGCCTTCTCCCCCCTGCACCTTCCTCACACAGTTGGCTGATTGGGGTGACCCAAGGGGCAGGGCTGGGTGAACCTGAGGTGGCCCATATTTTTTCTGATCTGCCTGTCCTGCTTAAATCTGACCTCCTGGGGGCTCATGCCACATTATTCCTCTGCAGCTTTCCCATCCAATCCTCCCTCACTATGGTTGTATGGGTTTTCTGGTTCTTGCTTATTCAGTTTTGTTCTTTTATGGCTATTATCACTACCAGTCTGTTTCTTGAATTTGCAATTATCATGATTTGTTAAGTAGTTTTAGCATTGGGCTGGATATTTGAGGGGGGAGATTAGGCCTGTGTGCCCATCATACTGGGAGCCCTAGGGGCATGGGTTAAGGAGGCATGACAAGCTTGGGGGCTACAGGCCTCTCCGTGCCCCCAGGTGGTAGAGGGTTCACACAGTGGCCTGCACCCAGGTGTTCCCATATCTTTGCCATCCCAAGTTTTTCCCTTCAGCCAAAAGGCGGGTCACTTGATGCCTTATATCCATTGCCCTATCCCATGCGATCCCTGTTATCCCATGCATGGTGCTGTCTTGTCTGTTCTGCCTGGTGCCTGGCCACACACACCCCTTTCACCACTAGGGCTGCAATACATTTTCTTTCATTTTTAGGAGAAGCAATAATGGAAACAGAGGAAAGTAAAGGTTAAGTGCAATATCTAGACTACATTCAAAGGCTTCCCTTAATAAGCTCATTCTGGAAACATTATTTTGATAGTTTTCAGTATGTATGTTCCAACTTGTAATACTTTTTGAACTCATAGATTTTGATAGAATGTATTGCCTTTCAGCTTCCTTTGGTATAGATCGGGAGGGTTTCTTTAGGTGGGGGCAGATTTTTTAAATCTTACAATGTAGAAATAATTTAAGGTACCAGTGACATATCTGGAAATAAAGCAAATTATTTGGCTGTAGAATTCTCAAAGGCAAAGCTTTTTCTGCTATATGATGACTATTGGATTTGTGTCCATAATTCATTTTAAGTAAAAGAAATTGTTCCAAATTAGCTTAAAAAATCAATTAAAATTCCGTTGAAACGCCTGTTAAAATTGGCTTCAAACATTTTCACCTTTTTAATGATAATAAAAAGGAGGCTACTGGATATTTTTCTTGATTTGTGCTTTCAGAAATTAGCTGAGTTTGCACTTCTGTATCCATATATACATAGTACCTAAATTTACATATTTGCTGACAGCCTAATGAGTCATTGCAGGACAATTCAAAATCATATTGGGGAGTATTTTTTCTTCTATTCCAAGCAATGATGAGCGGGAAGATCAGAATTATTTCAAGTCAACTTTACCATTGACTTTGCTATTGACACCTCATTGTCTGAGCATCCAAAATGTCCAATGTATTGACACAGTTTACTTTTAATCCAAAGTTCTTGGCCATCAGATCTCCAACAGCACATTGTTCCTTTGGAATGATTATATAAAGAACTGTATCACAAATCAGTGTTTCATTGAATGATGCATATGACACAAGCAGGCACAAATTTAAATGTGTACAATTAGGGTGTGAGTGCAAACCCTCACCAGAAATTTCACTAGTTTTTATAAACATCCTCGAGCTCTCTTGAAAGCCTTGATCTTTTAGTAGGAGCCTCCATATTTGCCTCAACTTTTGCTTTAGATGGAACTCAATAGCACCTTAAGAATGTGCTATGGCCCCTAAGAAGTTGTTACTGAAACTTTTCAAGCATCCTATAGATTTGGCCAGATTTCCCCCCCTCCCCTGATGTCACAAAACTTTGTGACTATCTGGGTGAGAAAAATAAATTCTAGCTTATAACATCTAGTTTATAATGTTCAGCTGCATACAGAAATGAGTATGATTTTCCCAGAAGTTCTTTGTCTTAGTATGTGAAATTATTCTGTGAGATTATATGTATGCATGGCCCACATTTAGCAGACCAGGTGCCCAAAGTCTGATGCTTTGTAGGAGTATGCCAAAAATTCTTTAATGTTAAATCCTTTACTCTCACTGAAACTCATTTTATTGTAGGGAAACTCTGTGAGCTACAAAGCCAAGCAGCTTTGGACACCTATTAGACATACAAAAGAACTTCAACTTCTGTAATATCAATAATTTACTCTAACCTGTTCATTGCTTTGAACTATATGACTAGTCCACCCAAACAAGCAGTCCTTATTTAGTGAATATCTTCATTAATTTTCTCAATTAAATCTTGGAAATATTTTAATCACTTTTTCTAACCCATTAGGATCTAAAACACTGCCTTAATTCTAATTGTTTGGGGGAGGGGTAAATAGAGAGTTATTTACTGGCTTGTAATGTTGATGTTGCCCCTGAAACTGGACTTTCAAGAACAAGCAGTGGTAGAAACCTACCTGGAAATTTACCTCCTCCCTCTAGAAATAAGACAGTAGTCTACCATTGCTTATTCTTGAAAGTCCATTTTTTTCCTGAACCTTTGCCAAGAATACACATAATACTGAATCAAAGGGAGTTTTCCCATCACTAATGTTACAAAGACCACATTTCCCCCATGTGCCTCTATTTTCATGTTTGGTAAAAAGCCAATAACAACTCCAATAAGTTCAGTAACTGATATAACAAAAATGCCTCAGAATGCATCTGGAGAAGTTTTAGTAAGACTACAAGTAATCTATGTGAAAAATTGGTTCATCTTGGCTGGTAACTTGCAGGGACAAAGCCAACAATAGCATGAACTAGCAACACAGCAAGGGATCCTTCTGGAGGTCATCACAGTTGGTTTTGATTTTCACCATCCTGAATAATTTTGTGTCACCTGGAGACTCGGCCACTTCATTGTTCATTCCCAGTTCCAGATCATTTATGAACAAATTAAATAGTCCCAGCCCCGGTGCTGCTGTTTGTGGGAGCCTAATGCTTACTTCACTCTGTTGTGAGAGCTGTACACTTATTCCTATTTTCTAATTCCTGTCATTTAACAAATTTTTGATCCATAAGAGGATCCGTCCTCTTGTTCCATGGCTGTTAATATTTGTCCTTCTACGTACCTAATAACCCTATCTTCGATTACACTTTCTACTAATTTGTTTGGGGCACAAGCTAGACTAATTGGCCTATAGTTTCTTGGTTCCACTTTGGATCCCTTTTTATATATAAAATACTGTAACATTTCCTACTCTGTAGTATTCTATGATTCTTCCCAAACATGTATAAAGTGGGTGGTGAGTAGTCTGATTTTAAGAGCAAAAGGGATGCTTAGGTGAAGCATGCAGAACCTTTTGCACGCCCACCAGTCTTCTTGGCTTATTTCTATATGTCTCCCAGCTTGGCTCACTTCCACTAGTAAAGTATGGGGGGGGATCGAGTCCAGTGGCGTTTTATTCAAGGTGTAAGCTTTTGTGTGCAGGCACACTCCTTCAGGTACATTGAAATGTATGAACTGGCAACTTTCATGAGGTAGACCTGCACTCAATGAATCTGCTGCTATTATGTCTCTATTATTTTGTCTCTGGAAACTTTTTCATTCTGCTGCTTTTGCTCTGATTTCAAGTAGAGTGACCTTTAGGGATAGGCACAAACCAGACAGATGAGGTCAGCACAGCCACGGATCGAACATGGACTGTCATAGACAAAACCCCCATTTGTATGAACTGAACCCATTTGGAGTTCATGATGCAGAGGGCAGCCTTCCCCCCCCCCCCAGTGTGCTAGACACACCAAATTCACAGCACATCTCTGGATGACTCACCTCTGCCAGCCCCCCAAGTTTGGTGGGGATTGGATATACAGGTTCCAAGTCACACACACACCCTCCAAAGAAGGTGCCCCCAGGAAAGTGTTTTCTGGGAAAATGAGCTGCAGGTTTAGGATGATCAGGAGTGTATTAAACAGCTCCCAGGTTTGCTAGAGACATCAAATTTACTGTGCATCTCCTGCTGACTCTCCTCTACCTCTTTCTTCCCCCAACTTCTTCCACCCATTGTTCCCTCTGGCCACATCTGCTGGCCTGAAGCCACCACACTTCTCTGCAGAGTTCACACTTCCACTCTATGAGCTCTGCATTATGGTGGGCATATGTGGGTTGCAAATACAGAACAGCTTGTACTCCCATTCTTCGCTGAAAGGATGCAGCCTGGTGGAGAGCATGAGAGTTTGCCATCCCCTCAAGGCCCGGCTACAGTGCAGAGGCCAATGCCCTGTACAGCACCCTGTACCATTCCCAGGGGAATGACTTGCTCCAGGCTGGCCATGTGGGCTCACAGCACATTGGTAGTGTCCTGGAAGGGCTTCAGGACATTCACCATTTGGCAGAGGGTCACCCAGTTGTTGGAGCTGATGCTGAACTCCTCTTCCCCATTGTCACAGAGGAGTTTACATCCTGAACCTGCTCTTCTGCTCCACCAAATGCTCTATTATGGTGTACATGGAGTTCCAGTGGGTGGGCACATCCTGGATGAGCCAGTGTCTGGGCTCATCCCCCTCCTTCTCTCTCTTGCACAACAGATAGGCAGACTTGATGCTGTGTGAGAAGTGGGCAGCCAGGGCCCAGAGGTCTCCAGCAGGGACCACAGCTCAAGGGTGAAAGCATCTCAGGTGGGTCTCACAGTGCTTCCCAGCCCAGAGCATCCTTCAGCACCAGTTGCAAAGTGTGTGTCAGGCAGACAAAGCACACAGCCCTCATCAATGCCAGCATGTTGGTGATGGCATCTGTGACCATGTAGCCACAGATGACGTTGCTGCCACCCAACCACTCCCTCAGTCTACTCTGAATTCTGAATCATGGCAGAGATGTTTGCAGTCATGTGGTATGTATCCATCCCCTGGGCATGGAGCAGAATGACTTTGTTGCCAGGTGGGAGGACTCTTTCTTCCTGGGGCCTGGACCCAACAGTCCAAGCAGTGAGGTTTTCCAGTTGCCACCAGTGGGTGATGAAGGAGAAGTAACTGTGCTGCCAGCTGTTCCAGAGGTCCATGGTGATATGGACTCTGGACAGCTCAGCCTTGACCAACGATGACAGTGATGCATGGTGAGGAAGACTCACTGGCTCATGGTCCATGGCAAGGGGATAGAATACCAGGGATCCAGGTGGGAGAAGGTTTGGCCATCCAAAGCAGTCATCTCACCAATGAGACAAATGAATGTGTCCTGAGCCCTCTCCCTTGTCCTTTTGGATGGCATTGTCAACATCTCTGGGAACATGACCTCTTGGAGGATGGCCTGCCTTGGGGTCTCAACCATGACACCCAGTGCATGGGGAGCCTTTCTCAGAGGGACCTCCTGCTCCCCCTCTACTTGTCCCTGCTGAGAGGAAGTAGGCCTCTTCCTCCTCCCACTGCCCACCAATCCTTCTTTCAGTGGCTTGAGCATAGGAACAAGATGACAATCCAGTCTGATAAACCACCCAAACCATGATGGCAGACAGCAGAAGAGATCACTAGCAGGAGGGGGGAAGAATATAAAGGCACCCAATAATGAAGCCTCTGTGCTTGGCGTGACCACAGGAACAAGATGCCAATTCGATAAACTACCCACATCCCAATGGCAGACAGCAGACGAGATCACTAGTGCGGGAAGAATATAAAGGCACCCAATAGCTAAGCCCCTATGTTCAGCATGAGCACAGAAAGAAAGTGCTAATCTGATCTGATAAACCTCCCAAACCCTGATGGCAGACACAGACAAGATCACTAGCAGGAGGGGGTGGGGAATATAAAGGGACCCAATAGCTGAGCCCCTGTGTTTGGTATGCTCACACCAAGCACAGGAATAAGATGCCAATCTGTTCCAATCTGATAAACCACTCAAACGTCGACAGCAGACAGCAGAATATAAAGGCTCCCAATAGCTAAGTCCCTGGTTCCAGAAAACTCCCACACCCCCACAGCAGGAAAGAGGAAATCACTAGCAGGAGGGTGGGAATATAAAAGCACCCAATAGCTAAGTCCCTGTGCTCAACATGAGCACAGGAAGAGCAGCAGAGCAGACCCAGATCCCTGGTTCCAAAAAACTCCCACATACCCCAGAAAGCAGAGGAGATCACTAGTGGGAGGGGAGGGATGGAAGGCACAATAGCTAAGCCACTAGTCCCACCCTAGTCCCAAATCCCAGCAACAGAGAGAGATCAAGCAAACAGAAAGCAACAAAGCAAGGTCTGTGCCTCTCTTTCGCTTCACAAGCCAACAAAGGAAAGGGAGGGAGCTCAACTCAATATATAGTCTCGTGAGTCCATATACTAGAATGGGAACTTTGTCATTTGCAGCCAGCAGTGCCTGTCAAGCTTTAGAAGGCTCCTGTTGGTGTTACCAAGAGCGATGACTTCCACCCCCACTGTTGCCTTGGAGTTTTATAGTTTAAATGATCGGTGCCAGTTTGTCTTTGCTCATGAACTGCCATAGACCACCATGAACTGTGCTAAAAAGGTTAATGCAAAGTTGTGATGGTGGGACCACCATGGACATTGCTTCAGAGACCATCCAAAAACTGTGACAAATTTTGGTCCTTGTACCGGTTTGTGCCCATGCCTAGCAACCTTTCCCATGAAGGATAACCCTGAACTTCTGATCAGCTTTTATTGTTAATAAAGAGGGTAAAGCAGAATGTAGAACTTTCTGCTATGAGAAGTTAGTGGAGAAATTATATTCTTGTGGAACAAAAGAAGCTCTCTTTTGACCATTTACTGGTACACATATACATTCATGAAACTGAGCAAACTCCAGAGGATGGCAGAAGACAGGAGGGCCTGGTGTGATGTGGTCCATGGGGTCACAAAGAGTCGGACATGACTATGCAACTAAACAACAACAAATATACATTCACATCCATAAACAAAGGAGGAAAAAACCTTCTGAGGTTTTTAAGGCACTTTGGACATTGAAAAATGAATAAAACATTGAATTTGAAATTGCTTTGTGCATTACAACAAAGAGATAATTTTTTATCATAAAAATAAAGGTTTGGCAGTTTTAGCAAATATGGTCAAAAAAGCAAACTTACAAACTATTATAAATATCATATTTTGTTAAAAAATCTTAAGGGGAAATTTACCATATGTATCTGAAGGATATTTGTTCTGTCAGAACAGATGAGGGTTCCCCCCTCCAATTAGTGATTAAGTAGATTTAGATAGGCGATATCTTTAGTAATTAGACTGCATGTAAAAAAAAAGGAATTATATACCTTATAAGCATGTTTCCTTCTATCAAAGAAGATTTACACAAAATAAATTAAAATGATTGCTTATTTGGGAATACTTTGTGTAGTAGATATGTCATTCAATGTAGACTAGGAGTTGCAGGCAAACTGCAGACTGGTTTTTCCCTCATTATTACAGGAATGTGCTGGCAAACTTTTTTTAAAAAAAATATGTCATGATATTACATGAACAGTCCACTAACTTTGGTGTTGTTTGTGGCAGTTGGTGAATGGATACATTTTCAGACAGTCTGTCTCCACTCAATTAAACTATTTCTAAAACTCCAAGGCAATGCAGGGGTGGAATTCTCCAGCCTTGGAAACACTAATAGGAGCCCTCCAAAGCTTAACAGGCACAAATTCCCATTCTGCTCTATGGGATCAGAAAACTATATATATGCTCAGCTCAGCTTCGCACCCTTCTGTTTGTCGGCTGTTCGCATTGCAGTTACACAGAGAGGGAGGGAACTTGTGTGGCGGACAGAAGAGGACAACTGTTGGGGTGGGTTTCTGCCCCTCCAGACATGGGTGTAGTACACCTGGCACCTGATTGTGAACTTGTCTCCCAGCTGGGGTTTGGGTGTTAGGTGGACTCAAGACTCTCACAAGACTTCACAGCTTAGAGGGAGCATTGATGCTGATGCTCAGCAGCACCTCTTGAAACAATTGTGTGCAGGCAAGGGAAAGCATTGCTACCACTCTAGATATCTTTAAACCACTAACCAGTTATGAAGGTAGAAAGCCAGCAGGAAAGTGGGAGATCTCCAGTATTTTGCACAGAGTGCCACGTGTATGATTAACTACTCAGTGGGCGAAAATTGTGGGTATGTGCTCATTGCATGGAGCCATGGCTCTCAAGGAGCAGGTTTGTTCCCTTGAGGCTAAGGATGCTGACCAAGAGAAGCTGAGGCAATGAGAGACATTTGTGGAAGAGATCCTTAGGGACTTATCAGAACAGTTCCACTCCTTTGCTGACAGCTTTTCTTCTGTTGTGGAGAGTGAGAGTCTTGAGGTAGAAGGGCATCAGTCTGAGGAGGAGGGATGTGACCCCTTCCTTGGGAGATGGACCAATATCCTCTCATACAGAGGATACCCCTGGGGGGCTGGGTGGAGGTGGGCTTCTGGTAGTGGGTGATTCAATCATTAGGAATATAGAGAGTGGGTGTGACTGGTGTTTTGACCACATGGTGACTTGCCTGCCTGGTACAATAGTTCTGGACATCACACACTGTTTAGATAGGTAGGTTGATATATAGTGCTGGAGCGGAGTCAGCAGTCATGATGCACTTTGGCACTGATGATACTGGGAAATGTAGTTGTGTGGTCCTGGAGGAAAAAAAAAAATAGGTTACTAGGCAAAAAGTTAAAGGCCAGGACCCCAAGGGTAGTATTTCCAGAAGTGTTGCCAGTTCTATACCCAGGGCCAGCTAGACAGGCACAGATCAGGGTTCTGAATGCATGGATGAGAAAATGGTGCCAGGAGGATGGGTTTAGATTTGTTAGGCACTGGAGGACTTTCTGGGAGAAGCCAAACCTGTACAAAAGAGACAAGCTTCACTGGAACCAAAAGGGAACCAGGCTGCTGGTGAATAATATCAAAAAAGTGTCAGAGCAGTTTTCAAACTTATCCTGGGGGGTGGGGAGCTGACAGAAGCTGGGGAGCCTCCAGTTTGGGACAAGTCAGTCCAAAGGGATGATTGCATAAACACTCAGAGTAATATTGATAGGTGCATAGTAGAACTTGGGAGTGAGGGAACTGAGAGCCGTGTGTGATGACTAAGGGGCCAAGGGAGACAAGGGTTACTAGAGAGGGGAACACAATATAGATGTCTATATACCAATGCTAGAAGATGCGGGAGCTGGAGTGCTTGGTGTTCAATGACAATTTAAATATAGTAGGTGTCTCGGAAACATGGTGAAATGGGGAAAATCTATGCAATACAGTCATTCCTGGGTATAAGCAATATAGGCAGGACAGGGAGGGATGGGTTGGTGGTCTTGTTGCATTCTACATCAAAGAGGGCATTGAATCAAATGAGTTAGAAAACATCAGTGGGATTAATTTCCCAACAGAAGCAATTTGATTGGAAATACTGGGCCCTAAGGGTTACTTAAAAGTGGGGGTGTACTATCACCAGTCTGATCAAACCCTTGAGGCTGATCCTGAGATGGAGAAGGAAATAAGGGAGGTAACAAAAACAGATAACTTTATGAGACTGGGAGACTTGAACTACCCTCACATCAACTGGGTAAATGTGTGCTCGAGTTATGGTATAAAAATTAGATTCCTAGACATCAAAAATGACTGTGCACTGGAACAGTTGGCCACAGAGCCAACCATAGGGGTAGTGATCTTGGATTTGATTCTAAGTGGGTCTCAAGATCTTGTGAGAGATGTAGAGGTTGTTACACCAATTGGGAACAGTGACCACAATGCTGTTACGTTCAGCATTCAGGTCAATGGAACATTATCCCTGAAGTCCAAAACTGTAACATTTGATTTCAAAAGAGGGAAATTTTCAAAAATGAGGGAAATAGTAAAAAGGAAGCTGAAGGGGAAACACAAGAGAGTCAAATCCCTAGAGGATGCTTGAAAGCTCTTTAAAACCATACAAATTGAAGCCCAAATAGAATGCATTCCTCAGGTTCAGGAAGGCACTGCCAAGTCTATCAATGCAAGTCAAGGAAGCTATAAAAAGTAAAGAGGCTATAAAAGAGCTATTAAAATTTAAGAGGCTTCTTTTAAAAAGTGGAAGGTTTGCCCCAATAAATGGAAAAGGAAGGACCACATGCTCTGGCAAAATAAATGTAAGTCCATAATTTGAAATGCAAACAGAGATTTTGAACAGCGGGTTGCTGAAAGCATCAAGACAAACAATTAACATGTTTTTAATATATATTTGGAGCAGGAAACCAGCCCGAGAGGCAATGGGGGCTTTGGATGACAAAGGAATAAAGGGGATTGCTAAAGAAAGATGGGGAGATGGCAGAGAAGCTCAATGACTTTTTTGCTTCTGTGTTCACTATGGAAAGTGTGGGGCACGTACCCATGCCACAGCCCCTATTTCCAGGAAGGGATTCTGAAGAACTGAGCCAAACTGAGGTAACCAGAGATGAAATTCTAGACCTGCTGGGGAAATCAAAAACCAGTATGTCTCCAGGTCTTGATGGCATACACCCAAGAATTCTTAAGGATGTGAGATCATTGATCTACTAGCCTGTATATATCACTAAATTCAGCTGCTGTACCAGAAGACTGGAAAGTAGCAAATGTTATACCACTTTTTAAAAATGGATCCAGAGGAGAACCAGGAAATTACAGGCCAGTTAGCCTAATGTCTGCCCCAGGCAAATGAGCAGAAATTGTAATCAAAGATAAAATTTGTTAGGCACATAGAGGGACAAAGCCTGCTGAGGGAAAATCAGCATGGCTTCTGAAAAGGGAAGTTATAGAATCATAGAGTTGGAAGGGACCTCCAGGGTCATCTAGCCCAACCCCCTGCACAATGCAGGAAATTCACAAATACCTCCCCCTCCACACCCGCAGTGGCCACTGTTCCATGCCCAGAAGTCCTGCCTCACCAATCTTTTGGAGTTCTTTGAGAAAGAAAACAAGCATGTAGACAATGGTGACCCAGCAGACTTTATATACCTGGACTCCCAAGAGGCTTTTGACAAGGTATCTCACCAAAGACTCCTGAGTAAACTTAGCAGTCATGGGATAAGAGAACATTTTCTCTTATGGATTAAAAACTGGTTAAATGACAGGAAGTAAAGTGTAGAAAGAAATGGACAGTTCTCACAATGGAGGGAAGTAAGCAGTGGTGCTGCACAAGGATTGGTATTGGGGCTGGTACTATTTAATTTATTTACAAATGATCTGGAACTAGGGGTGAGTAGTATAGTGGCCAGGTTTGCAGATAACACAAAGTTATTCAGCATGGTGAAAACCAAGTTCCAAGAGAACCTCCACAAACTGGGTGAATGTGCAACAGTGTGGCAAATGGATTTCAATGTTGGTAAGTGTAAGGTGGTGCACACTGGGACAAAAAAAAATCCCAACTTCAAGTATAGGCTAATGAAGTCTGAACTTGCTGAGGCTGAGAGGGGAAAAGATCTTGGAGTTGTAGTGGATAGCTCAATGAACGTGTCAACTCAGTGTGTTGCAGCAGTGAAAAAGGCAAACTCCATATTAGGGATTATTATGAAAGGGACTGAGAATAAAACAGCCAATATTTTAATGTCCCTGTATAGATCTATGGTGCAGTCTCATTTGGAATACTGTGTACAGTTCTGGTCAGTGTATCTCAAAAACAACATTGCAGAGCTGGAAAAAGTGCAGAGGAGGGTGACCAAGATTATTAAGGGGTTGGGGCACCTTCCCTGTGAGGAAGGCTGAAGAGTTCCTGGGACCTTTCAGTTTAGAAAAAGAGATGGCTAAGGGGGGAATATGAGAGAGGTCTATAAAATTATGCATGAGGTGGAGAGAGTTGACTAAAGTACATTTTTCTTCCTCTCCCAAAATACTAGAACTCGAGGGCATCCAAAGAAACTGATGGGTGGTAGGTTCAAGACAGACAAAAGGAAACATTACATTACACAGAGAATGATTAGAATGTGGAATTCACTGACAGAGGATGTCATGAAGGCCACAGGAATAAACAGCTTTAAAAGTGGATTAGATGGATTCATGGAGGATAAGTCTATCAATGGCTACTAGTAGGGTTGCCAGGGCTTACCTCCTCGCTGGCAGGGGGTGGGAGGGAGCTCTCCAGGAGTGGGGGGTGACATTGCCGCGTGTGATGTCCCCAATATGTTGATGTCACACAGAAGTGACATCATCATGCCAAGGATGTTGTACAGTGACTCTATGGTAAGTTTTGCCCAAAATACTAGAGCATCCCTGCAGGACATCCCTGGAGTGATGACATCACTTCCACATGATGTCATCATGTCAGGGATGTCATGCCGGATTGTGGCTGTTGGGGGTGTGGCTGTCCCCTCTGGCCAGCTGGCCAGCAGTGGAAAGGAGCTCACAAAATTGGGGGATCCTCTGCTCCCACCTGGGGGCTGGCAACCCTTGTTACTAGCCATGGTGACAGGGGAACCTCTACATTCAGAGGCACTGAGCCTCTGAATCCCAGAGTCAGCAGGCAACATCAAGGGAAGGTCCCAGCCTCTATGCCCTGTTGTTGGTCGTCAGAGTACATGCACAGATGCCTAAAGAAACTTACTCCATTTCTCCATCCAGTGTCTGTTACATGTATGATGCCATCTCCTGCACAATTATAGTGTGTATACATTGGGTTGGACACAACCAGCTTTTCCACGGTCAAAAAAGTAAAAAAGAGTCCACTTCAACTAACAAAGAACAAACAAACAAAAAGTATTATGCTGGGGATCAAGGGACCTGCATTGCCAAAAGCCAGGCAGAATGGAAGCTGTAATAAGGAGGAAAAATGAGCGAGGCTGAGTGAAAAAGCTGGCTAGAACCAGCACCCAGTACTAATTCTATTACTACTATATAAAGAGCCTGAGAAGTTGGAAAACAGCTTTGACAGCAATCCAGATTTAGTTATCTCATTGCAATCAATATGGACTTAAGTACTTAACTACACACATACATCCTGACTTCAACATGATGGCATGCCTGATGACTCTGGATTGCAATCTGTGTCCTTTCCAAAAACCCCGTCTGATTCCTGTCAGTCTAAGGTCAAATCTGCATTTGCATTTTTAAATCAGTTTCGTGCTGTATTTGCATTTTTAAATCAGTTTTGTGCTACTGTGATGCTGTCTTTCCCTATGCTTGACGGTGTCACAGCAGCATGAAACTAATTTAAAAATGCAAATGCAGATTCGACCTTTATTGCCTGAGGAGCACAATAGAACTTAAGCACATAGTCCGGGTCCAAAGTAATGGGGATTGAGGCTCTTCATGAAGTTCCTGCATTTCTTCACAGATGAGAATTGTGTTTGATCTATGCTGCAGTGTTCATTTTCTTCACTCTGCTTAAGAGGAGGCTGGCTCGCCCCCTCCCATCCAATCGAGTTCCATGGACTCTGACTGGCTGACAATCACTTAGATTTGCATGAGGCCTAAATCACAAGGACTGGTTTAGGGCCCTGGAGGAGAGGAGAGAGTTTTAAAGATGATTGCCACAAGATTGTACCAAGTGAGGTGAGTAGCATTTTGTGACTAGAACTTTTGCCATAGAAAATCCCATAAAATCCCAGTACAAGCATGCCACAGTGTCACACAGAAACCTCAAAAGACCAAAAGGAACAACATTTATACATGTATAAATTGATGGTGCAACCTCATTAGACCACTCACACCACACACACCTCAAAAAGAATATTTATAGCACTGGGAAAAATGCTGAAAAGGGCAACTGCAGATGAAAGGAAGTACTTCTTCACCCAAACAGTGATTAACACATGGAATTCACTGCTACAGGAGGTGGTGGTGGTGGTGGCTGGCTTGAACAGCTTCCAGATGGAATTTGACAAACGTATGGAGGCTGGAGCAGACAGGAAAAAAACAACCCCCCCTCCCCAAGCAACAGCAACCAGCAGAACTCTTTAAAGTTGTAAACCTGTAAGAACCAAAAAACCTTTCATCTGCTCTAACTTCTAACCTGACTGCTCAGCAATTTCATTGAGTGCCCACAAGTTCTTGTCTTGTGAGAAAGGGTGAAAAGTACTTCTTTCTCTACCTGCTCTATCCCATGCATAGTCTTGTAAACCTCTTATCATGTCACCCCTCAGTCATTGTTTCTCAAAGCTAAGCTCCCCAAGTGTGATAACCTTCCTTCATAGGGAAAGTGTCCTCCTTTTATCATTGCAGTTGCCCTTTTCTGCATTTTTTCCAGTGCTATAAATATTCTTTTTGAGGTGTGTGTGGTGTGAGTGGTCCAATGAGGTTGCAACATCAATTTATACATGTATAAATGATGTTCCTTTTGGTCTTTTGGGGTTTCTGTGTGGCACTGTGCCATGCTTGCACTGCCACAGTGCCACTTGTTCTCATGGCAAACAAGCACCTCCCAAGACAGTTCACTTTCCCTGAGATTCTCTGTGGGAGTCTGACTGCTGGGTGACTGTCTGCTTGCCTGCCTTAAGTGCTGCTGACTGGGTTTCCCCATTGGAAACAATGGAGGTAATGGGGGTAACCTGTTTGGGTGCCCATAGAATTAGGCCCATCGGTCCAATTGCTTTGAGATGTGGGGGTGTATGTGGGGAGAGGCTCCCAAAACTATCCTGAAAATGTGGAGCCTCTCCCTCAAACCCCCTCCCCACCCAGAGCTACTAACAGCACCGTGGGGGAAAAGCAACGTTTTTTCCCACTATAGAGAACAATGGAGGTAATGGGGGCAACCTGTTTGGGGGCCCATAGAATTGGGCCCCCTGGTCCAATGTTCTTGAAACTTGGTGGGTCTCTTGGGGAGAGGTGCCAACAGCTACCCTGAGAGGTTGGAGCCTCTTCCTCAAACCTTCTCCTCTCCAGCCCCCAGAATATACCCTATGTTTTCACCATTTACTTCAATGGCCCATAGGATATGATGGGGCTGAAATTGACATTTGGCTGGCCAAAAGACTCCGGCATTGGCTTGTAGGGCTGAAACTGACATGCGGGAGCCTTTCTGCCCTCCGAAGCTGCCGGAGCTGTGCTCCGGTGTGCTCCCCCCGCAAAAGACCCCTGAGTTTGTAAGCTTGACAGTACAAAGTAAACATGCATTGGATTGCTCTTGTCCAGTACATAATGTCATTCTTCAGCTCTTGCCTCCTTTTCATTTTCAGGCAAACATTAGAAAAAAAAATCTTACTTTAGCAGTGGTACGTCTTTTGAAAGTCAGTGGCATTTAAGAAACACCTGACTTCACTTTTTCATTTTATTTCTTTCTAACTCTGGAAGAATCAGACCTTTGTTTTCCCTCAAGTTTTCAGTTGTTTCTTTTTGTAAAAGATATACATGAAAAAACAACAACATACATTAAGTAGAGTACCATGAACCACTATGATGTGTTACTGAGAATTGCACCTAACAGCTCCTCTTAAAAGATTGTCAGGCCAGACAGTTAAAAAGACTGAAAGGGCAGATTACAGAAAGAGATATGGGGAAACTAATGGAACCACTATTTTAATGTAGCCCAGGAGTTTTCACTTGGCATTTCATCCTCACCCTGGCAGCTATGAATGAGACAAAATGTGGGGGGTGGAAAGTGCCATCAGGTTGCAACAGACTTGTGGCAAGTCTGTAGTATTTTCAAGGCAAGAAAGAAAATGAAGTAGTTTGCCATTGCCTGCTTCTGTGTAGAATACCTGGACTTCCTTGATGGTCTTCCACTCAGGTATTAACCAGGGCTGACCCTTCTTAGATTCTGAGATTTGACTAACCTGGTCCCTTCAGGTCAGGGTAAGACAAAATGTACTGGAAACAAACAAACAAACAAAAAGATTGCATTGATGTCTCCATCTGTCCACACTCACACACATCCAGCCCCATAGCTAACAACTTTTTGCTCAGGGGGCCAATGTTTTTTTTTCAGGCAGCCTGCCATTACATGTCTGTCTGGTATTTCTAAATAACAGCTAAATAATAAGTACAAGTGGTTTATTGCAGAAAAATATTTCAGGGAAAGACTTGAAGGCCTACTGGAAATATTGGGAGTCAGGAATGCCAATTGACCTGCATGGGCTCCATTGAAATACATTACAGCTCAAGAAGAATTACAAAGAAAATGCGGAATAGGTTTTCCATTACGGTCTCTGATCCCAAATACACTGCTCTGGGACTAGAATGACAGGCTCCACAGTGGAATGACAGCCCAAGAGGGTAGGAGATATGTCCTGGGACTGGAATGACAGGCTGCAGAGTGGAATGACAGCTCCTGGGCATAGCAGGAGTGTTTTAGGACTGGAATTACAGGCCCCAGAGTGGAATGAGAGTCCCTGGGGGTTACAGGAGTATTCTGGGACTGGAATGACAGGGCCCAGAGTGGAATGACAGCCCCTGGGGTTAGCAGGATGATTCTGGGACTGGAATAACCAGCTCCAGAGTGGAATGACAGCCCAGGGGGTAGGAGATGTGTTCTGGGTCTGTAATGATAGGCCTGGCATTCCACTCCAAGAACACTCCTGCTACCCCCAGGGGCTGTCATTCCATCTAGGGCCTGTTATTCCACCCCCAGTCCACTCCTGCTACCCCCAGGGGCTGTCATTCTACACTAGGGCCTATCATTCCATTCCCAGAACACTCCTTGTATCCCCAGGGGCTGTCATTCCACCCTGGGGCCTGTCATTCCAGTCCCAGAACACTCCTGATACCCTCAGGGGCTGTCATTCCACTCTGCAGCCTGTCATTCCACTGTCAGAACACACCTGGAGAGGTGCTGTCATTCCACTCTGGGGCATGTCATTCCAGTCCCAAGAGCAGTGTATTTGGGACCAGAGACCTTAATGGAAAATCCATTCTTCATTTTCTTTGAACTCTTCTTGAGCTGTAATGTATTTCAATGGAGCCCATGAAAGTCAATTGGGCATTCCTGGCTCCCATTATTTCCAATGGGCCTTCAAATCTCTCCCATTGTTTCCAGTGGAAAATCTCAATCTTCCTTTTAGTACATCCTTCACATGAGCCTCTCTGGTCTCTAGCTGAACTTCGACATTCCATTTGAGATCTGGAAACGAAGATGTCAATACAAAGACTTAATTCTTTTCCTGCAAAATAAATTAATAACCTACAGATGGAGCTTTCCAGAATGACTTGTGTTCAAATATAATGATAAGAAATTAAAATTGACTCTGTCCAAAAGGCCAAAAAACTTTGTGAAGCAACAACTGGGTGCAGATAAAGATGCTGATCCAAATTTGGAGGAAGAAGAGGAGCCCAGTGAGGAAGAGTCAGAAAATACTTCAAGTGACTCCAGTAGCTCCACTTCAGAGTCTGAGAAAGGAGCAGCAGCACCCAAAACACCAAAAGTGAAGAAGAAGAAGCACAAGAAATAAACAATTTATTTTGGATTACAAAATATTTGACTTTAGCGTAACTAAATTCTACTTGACAGAGGTTTGAACTCTCTGTTTTTATATTTTTCAGTATATCATTGTTATTGCAGGAGTGATTTATTTATCTGTAACCTAACACAAAGCTCTTGTCTTAAGTTAGTGGTAGTGTTCCCCCTGTACCCTTACCTTTAGGTTTTAAGATGTAGAGTATAAAAACAATAAAAAATATTTTAAAAAGAAGCAGCAGTGTTGGGGTTTAAACAAAAGCTGTCATTTTTATAGAAAATAAAGGCATGATATAAGCTTCAGCCCAAATATGGGACAATATGCCATTTCCTGTAGGTACACAATTTACATCATTTTTATTGCTATGAATTTGTGACCCCCTCCCCCCCAGCAATGAATCTGCGATCATCACCACCAGCATGCTTAGAGGGTTCATAATCCAGCAGTCCTGCTGAAGCTAACCAGCTGTTAAGTGCCTGGATGTGAAAACCCTTAGGTACCCTATATATTCTGTCTTAAGTCCCATGGAGGAAGAAAGGTGAGACATAAAATAAATCAGTCGGTTAAGTGCTAAGTAGATTGCCATTCTATTTTTTTATATATATATATATATGGAAACTCAAAGATTTCAGGCATCTTAATATGTTCTCTTCATTAGGAATGAGATGTGCCTCCTACATCCCTTCTGGGAAAGGAACTTCTGAGTCTTTCTTTTTTGCAGCAATTTCTGTTTCCTCACACTTCAAGTCAAATTATGTCAAATTAGTATATTTTTCAATGTTATTTTGGCATCAGTTGTATATAAATGCCATAAACTGCTGATGACATGTAAACTGCATATAAATGACCTTAAAAGGGCATAAACAATATAAAAGAATCATCAGTGTCAGCAGTTAAAATGAGGCAAACCAGAACCGATGATAATAACAACATACACAATGATAATGACTGCATTGGCTTATCTGTACTCCTTGCTGTGCCTGTCCTTCCAAGGCATGCTGAAGCCTTCATGGCTGAGGCTTATATCATGACTGCATGTTGCATTACTAGAAATCCTTTTTAGCAGGCACATCAGGTTGCTCACAAACACCTTGAACCTGTTTGCTGGGTTCCTTACCATATCTATGCATGCAGTCAGTAGCCTCTGTTGGGGAAGTGACCTCACCTAGCACCAACCACCAACTGTTTAAATGAAAAAAAAATTACATCAATGCCTGCTCTCACACAGCCTCATGGGAGTTTTAGTTTATCCCCCCGGGTCCCAGCAGCGGTTCTCATGCTTTGGGGGCTCTGATCCACTGCCGGCAAGCTGGCCAGTGGGGGAAACACCTCCCCCAAACAAGGACATCATCGTGCAATGGCCCTGGCATGATGAAATCACCAGGATGTGACATCATCGTGTTGGTGATATCACACAGTGACACTCTGGCTTTGGGCAAACTCTATGGTTTTGAAGCCAAAAAACCATATTGTTTTTGCCCCAAAATCAGGGTTGTGTGTGACATCCTGCCCATCCCTGGAATGCCGCCCAATCCCCCTGCCACAATGGCCAGGGGACCTGGCAACCCTATTATACATACACACACAACCCCCCACCAAAAAAAAAACCTGGTGACCCAGCCATGGCCCTAAGTGACTCATCTTGTGACGTATCTGCCCACAGCCATCAATAGCTGGCAGTAAACAGATTGTTTAAATGGGATTTTCTACTGTACATGTGTAATAGTATTACCACCTCCAGGTTGGGAAACACCGGGAGATTTGGGGGATGGAACCTGGGGAGGGCAGGGTTTAGGCAAAGGAGGGACCTCAGCAGGATATAATCCCATAGAGTCCCACCTCCAAAGCAGCTGTTTTCTCCAGGGGAACTGATCTTTTTTTTAAAAAAACCACAAATTTTATTAGGATACACAATACTTCACAACTTGGTCCAAATAATATACATCATATCCTTTTCCCAAAAACTCCTCTTCCCCCCCTGTTGGCTCTCAGCATTGTTTCCACCATTAAACCAAACATAATACATGTTAAATCCTTGTTATCATGCAAATTCTACAGGTAACCCAATTTACTTATTTATAACTACTATAAACACTTATTGACTGTATACAATTGTTACATCTTTACTAGTTTTCCAAACTAAAAATACTATCCTTCATTTTCCAGTACTTCTGTATATATTCTTTAAAGTCGCTCCAGTCTGCCAAAAAGGTTTCTGCTTTTAGGTTGTTAAGCTTTCTTGTCCATTTGTCCATTTCTGCTATAAAGAGCAGTTTTCTCAGCCAGTCCCAGAGATCAGGAATCTTTTCATTTTTCCAATTTTGAGCATAAATCATTCTAGCAGTTGTTACCATGTACCATATCAATGTTCTTTTACTCACATTTATTTCTTCTAATTTAAGACCTAAAAGGAACATTTCAGTTTTTTTCTTAAAGGTACATTTCAATTTTTTTTCCATCTCTGTATGTATTGCAGTCCAGAATGTTTTTGCTTTTTCACAAGTTCACCACATATGGTAAAAGGAACCTTCAGCATGTTTACATTTCCAACATTTGTTAGATAAGTTTTTACCTATATTAGCTATCTTTTTTGGTGTCATATACCATCTATTAATGGCGCTGCGGTGGCTCAAGTGGTTAAGACGCTGAACTGCAGGCTGTGGAAGGTCAGTAGTTCAGCAGTTCGAGACCCGGGTGCCGCATGACGGGGTGAGCTCCTGTCTCTAGTTCCAGCTCCTGCCAACCTAGCAGTTCGAAAGCAAGAAATTGCAAGTAGATAAATAGGTACCACTTCGGTGGGAAGGTAACAGCATTCCGTGCACCTTGGTGTTTAGTCATGTTGGCCACATGACCACGGAAACGTCTTCGGACAGCGCTGGCTCTTCGGCTTTGAAACGGAGATGAGCACCGCAACCCTAGAGTCGGATCCGACTGGCTTTCGAGCAAGGGAACCTTTACCTTTACTACCATCTATACATCATTTTAAAACAGTTTTCTTCAAGGTTGGTACATGTAGAAATTTTCAAAGCATTTTTCCATAAAAATTCCCAGGATGACATAGGTATTTCCTTATTCATATTAATTGCCCATTTAATCATTTACTCTTTAACCACTTCATCTTCTGTATGCCATTTTAGCAGAATTTTATACATTTTCGATATCAGTTTCCTCCCTCCTTCCAGCCATAAATTTTCAATTTCATTGTAATTTCCACTGAATCCAACCATTTTTTTGTCTGTCTTATATAAATCAAGTATCTGTCTATAACGCAACCAATTATATTTAAAGTCAAGTTGACTTTCTTCTTTCATCACATATGATTTCCCTTCCTGTCTCAACAAGTCCTTATATTTCAACCAGTCTTGTCCCTTATATTCTGAGAACAGTTTTATCACTTCAGCTGGTACAATCCACATTGTTTTTTTCTTTGGGAAAGAAACTTTTATACTTAATCCAAGCGTCAAAAAGGGCCCTCCTAATATAGTGATGCTTAAAGAAATTATCCATTTTCGACTTGCCATAGTAGAGATATGCATGCCAGCCAAACCTGCAATCGTGTCCTTCTAATGCCAACAGTTTCCTGTTTTCCAGGGTAATCCATTGTTCTAACCAATTTAGGCAAACCGCGTCATGATAAAGTCTTAAATTTGGTAATTGAAAGCCTCCTCTTTCCTTTGCGTCACATAAAATTTTCATTTTAATTCTTGGTTTTTTGCCTGCCCAGACCAATTTGGAAATTTCCTTTTGCCAACAGTTAAATGACTTTGAGTCTTTTACTATGGGAATCGTTTGAAATAAAAACATAAATCGTGGCAAGATATTCATTTTGACCACCAAAATTCTTCCCAACAAAGATAAATTTAATTTGTTCCATTTTTCAATGTCTTTTAAGATTTGAGCCCACAATCTTTCATAGTTGTTTTTATAAAGATCAATATTCTTCATTGTCAGGTCTATACCTAAGAATTTTGTTTTTTTCACTACTTCACAGCTTGTAGACATCTGCAACTCCATTTGTTTTGGGCTCGTCATATTTTTACACATCACCTTGGATTTCTGTCTATTTATGTAAAAGCCTGCTAGCTCTCCAAACTCTTATTTTATGTAATAAAAGCGGTATAGTTTTCAGTGGTTCCTCTGCTATAAACATAACATCATCCGCAAATGCTCTGTACTTATATGTGAATCCTTTTAATGTTAGGCCTTTAATTTCCTTATTTTCTTTAACATTCCAAAGCAAAACCTCTAAAACCCATATGAACAATAGCAGAGAAAGTGGACAACCTTGCCTTGTTCCCTTTTGTACTTTAAAAAATTCCATTGTTTTGTTGTTGACCACTATTTTTGCTTTTTGTTCTCAATATATTGCTTTGATTATATTGAAAAAGGTTCTCCAATGTCCATTTTTTCCATAACATTAAACATAAACTCCCAGTTCAGATTGTCAAACACTTTTTCTGCGTTCACAAAGAAAAAACCCACCTCCTTTTCTGGGTGCTTGTCATAATACTCAATTGCGTCCACAACCATCCTCATATTGTCCCTTATTTGTCTATCAGGCAAAAATCCAGCTTGTTCTTCTGCAATTAAGTCTCTCAAATATATTTTTAGTCTCTCAGCTATAATTTTGGCAAATAACTTATAATCGTTGTTCAAAAGTGAAATTGGCCTATAATTCTTCACAGTTGTTAAATCTTGTGCTTCTTTTGGGATAAGAGAAATAGTTGCTTCCTTCCAAGAGTCTGGTAATTTCCCTATGTCTCTGATCTCATTTGACATAACTTGGAAAATTGGTACAATCTCCTCTTTCAATTTTTTATAAAATTTAGCTGAAAAGCCATCTGGGCCTGGAGGTTTTCCCAATTCTGCATCATCAATAGCTTTGTAAATCTCTTCTGTGGTAATAGGGTTATTAAGAATATCTTTAATTTTTCCCATGGTACTAGGCATTTTTAAATTCTGCAAATATTCTTGAGCTTTTACTTGATCTATTGGATTTGCATGGAAGAGTTTTGCATAATATTTTAAAAATTCTCTCTTTATCCCTTTACAGTCCACAATTTCTCTGTCTCCTGTCACAATTTTGCTTATAATCTTCCTTTCTTTTCTTCTCTTGAGTTGCCACACCAAATACCTTCCTGGTTTGTTAGCTCCTTCAAAAGACTTTTGTTGAAGTTTCTTTAAATTCCAATAAATTTCTTGGTTAAGTATGATATTTAGTTGATCTTGTAAAATTTGTATCTCTCTCATTATTTCCTTTTTCCCTGGTCTTTTCTTTAATTCATTCTCTTTCGTTCTAATCTTTTCCACAAGGTGACTCTGCTGTGCCCTTCTTTCTTTTATCTCTTTATTATTCACTGAGATTAATATTCCTCTCAACACTGCCTTATAGATGTCCCAAACCACTTGAATTTGGGAATCTTGGTTCAAATTTGTTTGGAAAAAAACCTTTGTCTCTTTGCGTAGGTTTTCAACTATAGCCTGTTTAAATCCTCATTCAGCCTCCATCTGAATTGGTTTTTTTCCCCTTGTTTTGACATCCACAGCAATGGGATATGATCCGAATTTATTCTCAGCATTATTTCAATTTTATGGGTTTTAAATGCAAGATCTCCTGATATCCATATCATATCTATTCTGGAGAGAGAATCATGCCTGTTAGAATAAAAGGTAAATTCTTTGCATGTAGGATTCCACTTCCTCTATACATCCTCCAAATTTTCTTGTTTGACTAAATCAAAAAAGGACTTTGGTAGTTTCCCTAGTTTTTCATTGGGTCTTTTTGTTTTCCGGTCTAACTTGTTGTTAATCGTTCCATTAAAATCTCCCATCAAAATAATTTGGTCATATGTAACTCCAATGTTAAGTCCTTAAAAAAAAATCATTTTGTTCCGTTTGGTGCATAAATGTTAACCACCAATGATTTTTTCTCATGTAAAACAACTTCCTTCTTTGTCCTTAAAAATTTCTTTAGACTCCAACTCTTTTTTAACATATATTACCACTCCTTTCTTTTTGTTCTCTGCCAATGAAAAAAGTTCCTCACCCAATTTTTTATTGATTAAGAATTTATAATCCTGTTTTTAATATGGACTTCCTGTAGACCAATTAAATTGCATTTTTGTCTTTCCAGCCAATGCCTAATTATTTTTCTCTTGTTGGGTGAGTTTAGTCCATTAACATTCCAAGAAATCAATTTGTAATCCATGGTGGTATATAATTAATTATCTCCAAAATCTTTATCATTGTCCAATATAAATGTCAACATCTGCTCTCGATCTTTGATTGTGTATCTCATGCCTTGGAAGCTGAAACTCAGCCCTTGTGGGATCTCCCATCTAAATCTCATGTTCTTTTGTTTCAACTTGTCTGCTAACTGTTTGAATTTTTTTCTTTCTTGTATAATCTCCCTTGGCAGCTCTTTCATAATTCTTATCTGTTTCCTGTCTATCTCCAATGGATCCTTGAATTGTTTTCTGAAAATCTCCTCCTTGATTCTCTTAGTCATAAACTGGACTATTACATCTCTTGGTAGATTTTTCTTCTGGGCATAGACTGAGTTAACTCTGTAAACCAGATCAATACTGTATTCCATGTCTTGTTCCTCCATTTTCATATATTCTGACAATGCTTCAGTGATTACATTATAGATATCCTCATTCAAACTTTCTTCAATACCTCTTAGCCTAAGATGTGTCTCTATTCCCCTATATTCCATCACTGTGTCAATTCTGTGGGTCTCTTTTGTCATTGTCTGAACATTCTTTTCCAATACTTGCATTTTGTTCTCCATATCAGTAGACTTTTGTGTAAGATTCTGTAACTCCTTTGTGATTCCTGCAATCTCATTCTTAAATTCATTCTTAAATTCAGTGACTCCTTTGTCCAGGTTTGTCTCCATTTGCTTCCCTAGTCCTTGTATCACCTCCATCATTCTTTTTTCCATCGCCTCCATAGCTAGTTGCCAATTTTTATCTTTTTTCGATGTCATTCTAGGTGAGGACCATGAGTCCGCTCTCTGCCTTGACCTTAGATCCATTTTTAATATTTCAGTCCAGAGGTTTAACCAGCCTTATTTACTGCAATTGTAATCGAATGTTAAGGCTTATAAAAATAAAATCAGCTAACCTTATTCTTTAGTCCTTTAAGCGCTTGTCTGGGTCGCCTGGTTTTCGCCTCACCAAACTTGCTGGTTACTTGGCAAATTCACTTTAAAGTTGTTAAAAGTTTTGACCTTCTCAAAATGGAGGGCGTTTTTTCTCTATGGTAAGGAAGGTCAGAGTCTGCTGCTTCCTGTTGGTTCTTCCTGTCTGTCTGCTTCTCTTGTCCTCCTGGTGTTTCCGGGACATCACTTCCTTTTTTTGAAGCTAGTCCTCCTCAAGCCTGTCTGTTACAGTCCTCTTGTCTCCTCTGGCTGCAGATCGTCACATCCGGCTGTGCTTTCTCTCAATTTGGGCCGCCCCTCCAGCAGATCTCGCGTTAAAAAGCGCTGTTCCCAGCCCCTTATCACTCCGCAAGCCACAGGAATGGTAAACAATCTATCCTTTTTGGTGTTTTTAGCTTTAAAATATGACTTTCTTCACTGGGAATTAAACAGTTATTGTTCTTATACTACAAACGCTTCTCCGGCTGTTTGTACCAAATGCTCCTTGCTAGTCCCGGTAAGTGAAACAATTTTTGTTACCTTCGTTGTTTCTTCTAGGTGTGCACAATGCTTCTTCGTTTAGACTCTTCCTTCTTTTTTCAAGAGATCGGGGGGTGGCGATTTTAAGCTGGTATTCCAGCCCGGCTCAGTCCTGTAGAGATGATTGCAAAGCCCGCATTGGGAGAGGGGATCAAAGCAAAGAAAGAAGTCTCCTCTGAGGCTTATCTCTCACCAATCTCAACTCTCTCTTGGGTCTTCAGTGCTTGCTTGTCTTACCCCTGCCTGGGGTAAGCTGCATTGGGTGCAGAAGTCACCCAAACTGTCAAAAAGGACGGCCGTCCACCCTGAGTGATTTCAGGGTGCTTTAAATCATCATCTTTCCCCAACAGGAAGCCCTCCAGGGGAACTGATCTTTACTGGACGTATCCATGAAATGGGGGCAAATTGATTTCCTGTACTGCATAGCCACAAAAGCAGTCACAAGAGGTAAACAAAACTTACTGACCATGGTAAGTGTGCAGCTGCAAAGCTTCCCCACTCATTGCTTGAGTCAGGCAGCATAGTGTTCGAAGAAGGCACACCGATCTAAAGCTCAGTTTTTCGGTATGTGTGGCTGTGGCAGAAGGCATGTTTGCCATGTTCAGTGTGAAGTTCTCAGTATGCCTAATCTGTACACACAGAATATAGATGTCTTGGCTAGTAATCTTGGTTCCACAAAGACAACAGTAGTCCCATTCAGGAAAGACTTCCTCAAGTCTTCCAACAAGGATTTTGACATGTCAGTACTCAGTTTTGAATGAATGTCTCCTAAAACTTGTAGCAATTTCAGTTTTACAATAGACTTCCCACCCCCCTCAGCAGGAGGAGAAATGGAGGGAAACTGGCTGCAAGACTGAAACACCTAGTGTTAGATATGACAGTTGAGGCAGCAGGTCTCAACAGTGATTCAGCTTTATTCAACAGGTAAGAATGACACAAGAAGAGAAGGGCAACAGGCCCTCTTTTTAAACTGTCCTGGCTGACAAAGCCATGGCCTGAGTTGCTAACAGAACCAATCAAAACATCAACATAAGAACCAATCACCATGTCTCCCTCCAGAACCTTACTAGTAACCTGACTGGCCCTCTACGCAGAGTAGCCAATCATATTTACTCTTTTCCAATACCAGGTTTAAATGGGACTGAGATCCTAGCTCAGTCATTTATGTATGCAGATACATAACACCTAGGCTGAGTATTTTTTTTCCCTCTTGCTATGTCTGCTTTAAATGTACTCCTTGGCTCAGAGTATTCACCAACACCCAAGTTAAAGATTCAGTTCAGATCTCTCAGTACTGTGCTTCTCTTTGCATTCCCATAACTATTCAAACTACCTCATTGAACATGTACAGATTACAAAACACCCCAGGTATTTGTTATGCAGAAAGCATTGCTATCTGTACAGTGGAATATCTTCTGGGGAAGGCATCTGAGGGTGTTTCGTCCCCTGTTGATTTTTAAAATGAACATAATCAGTCTTGTGGTGTAATTTTAGTCAAAATTACTGTGCTTTCTACACAGTCTTCACTGCCACAATTTTTTTCACAAGAATCAATAACTAGAAATACAGAATTGCTGGCATTCTGTTAATTTAGACTTAATATTTTGTGTGAAATTCTCCTAACCAAAAAAAAAAGTCCTTCTGCCAATTTTTCACATTAGTAACCTTTTTTCCCCTTAGAATTAAATGTTGGATATTGTAACTCTGCATATAAGAGGATCTAGGAGGAAAGGGGCTGAGAGAATTCTCTCTCTCAAGTACACTTGGCAGTTGGCCCCACCCTCTCATTGGTTATATGTTGAGCCACTTTGGCTGTTGCTCGGCTTCTGTTTCATCTTATATAGTACCTCTCTTCTCTTTTACATGGGATTGGAGCTGTAGCAAGTTAACCTTTTTGAAGTTAATCTGTTCACAATAAGTTAATTGTACCTCTATTAATATTTCATGTAAGATGTACTTCTGTTTTTGTAAGTAAAATTTATTTTTCTTGTTACCATTGGAGTCAGGTCATCTTTATAATTTGTTTGAACAGCATTTTTGACTTAACTGGATTGGAGATACTGCATAAAGTGTCAGTCAAATATATATATATATATATATACACACACACACACACACACACACACACACTAGGAATAAGGCCCGTTGTGGAAATAAATAGAACGGACTCTAGAAAGAGGCTCTGGGAGAGTACCCCGGCTTTAGGCACTCAGTGACAATTTGCTGTGGTAATCTCAGCAGGGTATAATGACAGAGTCCACCATTTTCTCCAGAGGAACTGATCTTTGCTACCTGAAGAGCAGTAGTAATTTTGAGTGATCTCCAGCCCACCCCCAAGATTGGTAACAGTGGTTCCCCAGGAGGGAGTGGCTGGTTTGGAGGGTGGAGTCTATGGCATTGTACCTGTCTGAGGTCCCACCCCTCCTCAACACTCACCCTCTCCAGGTTTGACCCCTCAAATCTCCAGGAATTTCTCAACCTGGAGTTGACAACCCTATCTCCCTCCCAGCCAACCATCAACCTACCTTTAGTTTTCCATCTCCTCCCCTCCCTCCTAGAGAGCAGTTGTAATTTTGAGTGATCTCCAGCCCCCCACCTGGAGATTGGCAACAATGGTTCCCCATCAGGGAATGGCTGGATTGGAGGGTGGAGTCTATGGCATCGTACCTGTCTGAGGTGCCACCCCTCTTCAAACCTCACCCTCTCCAGGCTCCATCCCTCAAATCTACAGGAAGTGCCCACCTGGAGTTGGCAACCTGATCAGGACTGGGCCCAATGAGTTTTCTCCCAAAGGCCAACATAGGTGTGGAAAGGGCCTTTTACTGACAGAGGAGAAAGTACAGGTGCCAACTTCGATTAGGGAAATACCTGGAGATTTGGGGGAGTGGACCCTGTGGAGGGCAGCATTTGGGATGTGTGTGGAAGGATTCAACAGGGTATAATGCCACAGAGTCTACCCTCCAAAGCAACCATTTTCTCCCGGGGAACTGATCTCTGTCATCTGGAGGTCAACTGTAACAGTGGGAGATCTCCAGGTCCCACCTGGAGATTGGCAGCCCTGGGGAAAGTCAGCCGCATAGCGGGGAGTTGAAGAAAATGGTATGATGGTCGCTGGCCCACCTCGTTAGCCAGCCAGCCATGCTGAAGCCAAGCAGGAGAAAGAGCCTTTTCCCATTTATTCTGACAGGAAAGTGGCTGTTGGGGAGGGGGTTATGCTGGCTGAGTGTCCCAGCTCCTCCATCTGCTCACCCACAGAGACTAATGGATCAAGAGACAGTTTGGTATAGTGGTTAAGTGTGCGGACTCTAATCTGGGAGAACTGGGTTTGATGCCCCATTCCTCCACTTGCAGGTCCTGGATGACCTTGAGCAAGCCATAGTTCCATCAGAGCTGTTCTGAAAGAGCAGTTCTTGAAAGAACCCTCTCAGTCTATCTCACAGGGTGTCTGTTGTGGGAAGGTGAAGGGAAAGGAGTTTGTAAGCCACTCTGAGACTCTAAGTGAAGGGTGGGGTATAAATCCAATCTCTTCTTCTTCTTCTTCTTCTTCAATTGCTTTTCAGAATGCTCTGCAGGATCTGATGCCTCCCAGCGGTTCATTGGATGTGCTGATAGAGGATTGGAATACTCATCTCTCTGAAGGCATTAGTGAAATTGCTCCCTGACCCCATCTTTGTTCCCACCCCAAAGTAGCCCCATGGTACACCATGGAGCTCAGGGGGATGAAGCGGGAACTTAGTGTTAGCCAAATTGCTCTATTATTTAATAAAGATGGGGAATTATAATTATTAATATGCAATTGGCTTATCTATAGGATCTGACCTTTGTATACCAGAGTTAGAATTCCCAAGCACCCAGGAACAGACACAGAAATTTGGTAGCTAAAATAATGATTTCTTTACTAAATATTCTCAAACATACACACAATATTCACACAATATAGCACTAAGGAAGCAGAGGTGATTGATGGGTTATAGAGGTGTGATACAACCTGTTCAGATGTGCAGAGGTCCATGGATTCTGGCCTAAACTCAGAGAGTTCAGGGGTGGCCTGCCTCATCTATTTTGGCCAAAGGGCTGGAGGCCATGGTTGGGTGTTGACTGAGTCAACTGAGACTGAATCCATCAAAGATGGAGGTTCTATGGCTGGGTAGGGGGAATTCAGGGGTGGGATATTATCTCCCAGCTCTTGACAGTGCACCTTTAATACCAGTGCCAACCACCAAGAACCTGGGTGTGATTCTAGATACCTCCCTATCAATGGAGGCCCAGATCATAAATGTTGCCAGACTGGTGTTTCTCCAACTATGCCAGATTAGACAACTTGCCCCCTTCCTGTCTCTCCCTGACCTAGCTACAGTAATCCATGTAATGGGCACCTCCAGCCTAGACTACTGTAACTTACTGTACATAGAGCTACCCTTGAGACTGACCCAGAAATTACAACTGGTCCAGAATGCAGTGACCCAGGTCCTTACTGGGTCCCATTTGACAGCACATATCCAACCAGTGTTTCACCAGCTGCATTGGCTCCAGGTTGAATACCGGATTAGGTTCAAGGTTCTGGTATTAACCTTCAAGGCCCTAAACAGTCTGGGGCCAACATACCTATGGAACCGCCTCTCCTGCTATACCCCTGGAGAGCATTACACTCTGTGGACCAAGACCTTCTGGTAATCCTTGACCCAAAAGAGATCTGGCTGTTCTCATCCAGAGCCAGGATCTGGTGAAACTCTCTGGCTAGTGATTGTATAGGAAAAAACTTTCCTGGTTCATTCATACTAGGTCCAAATGGCTTAGCTGATAACATGTCCCTGTGACTTGTCACCTGCACAGATGGCATGCACAGATGCCAGGCCTAGATATCCATTTCAAAAGCCACTTTGGCACCTCTGAGGGGAAGACCAGACATTGAGACTCTTCCCAAACTTCAAAGCGCAGCAGACATGCCTTCAGCACATACGCAATGGCTGCCCCTACATAGTTAGACACGCCTTTCAGCCCTGTTGGGATTGGGTAAATGGCCATACTCAATTGCGACAGGGGTAGGAGGGGATTATCCTCACCCTATGAGAAAAGACACAGAACTCTCTTGGAAGGAGGGCTCCTTTCTAAGAGTTAGTCTCTGTTTGGATTACAAACTTGCAATACTGAATTTTGCTAGTGGGCAACAAGCTGGCCTTAATTGCCTCCTGCAAGCATGCAAGATTCCCTGGACAATGGACTTTGTTCTACTTGGTCAATGAACCCTGAAGGACTGGTAACTATGGAATATCTCTATGTGTAGTAAGAGCTGGACAAGCTTTAGATTTCTTTGTTTTCCTACCTTTGCAAGTCTCTTGTCATATCTCTGCTTTGCTTAATAAAGATCTTATATAGATTAATCTCACCTGTATTGTTTGACTCATGTATTGCAACTGGATCTCTAAGTCTAGATCTAGGGCCTATGCTGCTCGCCTAGAAAGCTACTACTGTGTGTTAATTATCTGCAGCTCTAGCCCAGAGCTGATAAGTTGTTAATTCCCAGAAACCTGGCAGGAGGTGGGACCTATGCTCCTGTCCGAGTTGGGAACGTCCTTAAATAGGTCCTGGTGGCAGAATACTGATTTAAGTGTTCTTGAAGCATGTGGGACTTTGGTATCTCTCATTCCTGGAGAGGCTTGGGAGAGGCGTGAGATTCTGCACATGCTGGCATAGTAAAAGGACTTGGACCTTCCTTATCTCCTGGACTGGAGGTGAGAAGGTACAAGAAACCTGTACAGTGATGCCCATGTTCTTCAGGACTTGGTCCAGTTCTGCAGGGTCTGCAAGACAGAGATGTTCTGCCAGACATATGGCTGAGGACAGTAATGGTTTGTCTTCGAGTCTGGCTGCTTTTATTTCCTCCTCCCCTCCAGAGGAAAGTGTATAAATTGGTATCCAACACCATCTGAACTAGTTGTGATTTGTACTATATTGTTTTTAATTGTTTAATTGTTTTAACCAAATTTTATTATTATTGATTGATTAGTATATGTATTTACTGAATGTTGTGCACTGCCCTAAGCCTTTGTGGGGGCAGTCTACAAATCAAATAAATAAATGTATGGAGGGGTTTTCCAGGAAACATTTTGGACCTTTCCACACTAGGATCTCATCACTGGTTTTATCAAAGTTCAACATGGGACAAAATACCTTGCGTTTATCCCAGGTTATTACAGCATCCATTTATCCTGGGACAAGTGTGGGGTGAAACCAGGGTAACCTCAATGTAATGTGGAAACAAAAACTATGCCAAGATAATTACAGGGGTGAACTCGAGTATAGTGTAGAACATAAAAAATACCCCAAGATAATTATAAGGGTGAACTCGCCTTTAGTGTAGAATGTAAGTTTGGGGACAGGATTGAACCAGGATTTAAGGTCTAGTGTGGAAAGGACCTTTGAGTCCTTTTCCACATTTTTTGTGGATATTATTCAATGCAAATTCATTATCATTATTTTAATACTAATCAAAATCTATATTTTGTGCTTAATTAAATACTACCACTACTGTGGTGCACCTGGAAATGTTAGGCAGGTGTTTTTGGAGGAAATATATATATAATTTCCAATGTGTTTTCATTTGTGACTTAAGCAAAACACAACAAAAAGTACAATATGCCTTCCTTTAAATAGATTCAGCTGGGAGGGACTATATGACACGACTTATTAAATGGAGGGCTTCAGTGAAATATTTAATGGTGTTTCCCATCATCATCCCATGACTATGTTAATACTGAGTTAATTTAGTTAGTACCAATAATGCAACATTTGGGTAAATATTCAGCTCGGCTTCAGCCGAATGCACACTCCTAGTAGGCAAGGTTCTGGCTGAGTGCCCAGCTGACTGCTCATTGAGGAGGATCAGTGCCTAAGAGATGCCCTCCACAACTGGGTCATTCCAGACCACGGAAGGAGCCAAGACCATGGAGGGCCCTGAGGGTCCATCTGGGGGCTACCACCTACTAGAAGAGGGAGCAGCCCTTGCAAACCCAGGCCACTTCTTCTCAGAGGAAAAAGAAGCCTCAGTGGATCTATTATTATAGCCCTCCACCTTTGCTAGAGCTGGCTGTGCCTGCTTCATTCCTGCTGCTCTGGTTTGGTGAGGCATGTTGCAATTTCAAAACACAGCTATAAATGAGGGAAAACTGGAGAGGTTAAAAAGCAGTGATGAACTATGCCAGCTACAAAACCTAAGCCCTGCAAAAAAGAGAGAGAGAGAGAGAGAGCGAGAGAGAGAAAGAGAGAGAGAGAGGGGTAGGCACAACTCACTTTTTTCTTTTTCTTTTTTAAATACATAACCCCAAACTAATACACAATGAATAAAATGATTATCATTATTTAACTTATTGTAATTTAATTATTTTAATTAGCATACATGTAATAAGACTCTGCCATCAATAGTGCATCAGCTTTTAGACTGCCCTATATCCCCAAGGCACCTAACATCAAACCTAAAATAATTACTAGTGAAGCAATCTGGTTGTAGCTGTATTTCTACTTACAACCTTAGCAATGGCTGAAAAATCTTTCTAAAATTCTGTGTGGCTATCTTCAAAATTAACTTCTTATCATCACTTACCCTTATATATAAGACCCACCAAGCTAAACTCAAGCAAAACCAAGGAGATAATGCAATGGAACAAAGGATCTCTCCTGTAAAGGATTGCCCAATGGAAACTCAAGAAGCACAACTCACCCAGCTGGGTGACTCCAGAGGCACTTTTCCTCCTCGCTCTATGTTTCTCTTCTCCTCTATAGTTTTTGATTATTATTTTTTTAAAGAAGAGTAGCGCTGCTGCAGAGATACCTGTACCTGCAAGCCGATCTTCAGTCCTGGACTCCAGGAAGCTTCCAAGAAGCCTGGTCATGTGCCCAGTGTGAGGACACACCGGAGAATCCAATGGTGGAGGTGAAGGAGTCTCCGATGCAATCTCAAGCTAATGCAGAGAGGGAGCACAAGGAAGCTGAAGTTCCCCAAGGAGGGAGAAAGACGAAGAGGCAAGAAGCTGAAAGTGCCTAATCAATATTTGCGGAGGTGAGAGAGGCCAAAACCCCCAGCAGCGAGGCATTAAGACAGGGATGGGGGCTGGGCAGCCCTCCCCCAGCCCCCTAATCAGAAGGAGCAGAAGGGCCCTGGGACCTGCCAGAGTTTGTCTGGTTGCTGAGGAGGCCACCCTCACCAACTGAAAGCCTGGGACTGCTGCCATTGTTCCTGTCCCTTGCTGAGGAGCCCGGAGCCCTGCAGCCGCAAAGTAGCCACCAGTTTCTAGTGTTTCTATGTAAAACTGTTTACTGATTGTTCCCAATTATCTATAATTTATTAGAGTATCATTTTACCCAAGGTGTGTTAGGGTGTGGTTTATTAGAGATGTCTACTAAGGCAGAACTGATATAGAGGCAGAGAGGGAAAAGAGGAAGGGAAAAACACATCTCCATTTCTCTTTCCTAGATTTTCTGGCTTGCAAAAGGGGCCAGGTTCAAAAGAATCTCCTTTTGCTGGTGTTAGATTCTACCAGGGAAAGAATCCCCAATCTAGGGGGTTAGTTCCCTCTAAGCTGAGGTAGTATGAGCTAGCTCATAGTCTTTTAGCCTCCAGCTCACATATTTTTGTCTTAGCTCAGGAAGGATGGCTCCAGACTAAATTATGCAGTAGCCAAATTGCTTGCTCACAACTTTAATGCCAGTAGCTCACAAAGTAGAATTTTTGCTCACAAAATTCCACAGCATTGATTAGAAAGTAAGGTTTTTAAACACAAGATCCCCTTGGTCTTTTGCCTACCCAGAGTGCAAGGTTGCAATGGTGGCTGGAAAGCACTGAAAGTCAAAGAAGGAATTCTAACCTTATCCTTGCATTAGAGGCCCAATCTGCATCCAGCATTTGCTCTGCTGTTTTACCAGACCCACACTAGAACAGAAAAAGATGCAGCTCAAAACCACGTGCAAATAACCTGGGGCCAACGCCATACTGACTGCAGAGTCACCTCTGAATGGCGATAAAATGGCCATAAATCTATGCAGATGCCACCATAAAACCAAGAGATCAAATGAAGCGAAAGCAGCATGCAGTCTGAATACTGCCATAAAATCCAACAATCAATCAATGTGAAAGTGACTTGTAATGCAGAAGAAAATTTCTGTTCCAACGTGGGTTTGGTAAAACAGTGGAGCAAATGCTAGATGCAGATTGGGCCATACTTACACAACAGACTGAATCAAACAAACAGACAAAAACAAAGGGGAAATTTTATAATGATGCACTATATCAATATTAAGCCAGTTTTCTATTTTTTTTTTTTCATTTTAATGTGGACTTTCATTACACTTTCATTAAAAAACTCAATAACATTAATCCCCAAAATTCTACACTAAAATTCATCTGCCATATTTTGATGTTGCCAGGTATAATTCCTTCAGTTTTGTATTGATTTTGTTCATTTCCTATCAAAAACTAGAACAGCACTGCTGTGGATCTTTCAAAAGACAACATAGAGATTGAGAATCATTGAGAAGGGGGGGGGGAACAATTCCTGCATGTCCCTCCTGTGCATCACAAAGCTGTTATGAACCTTGCTGCATTTACATTTTTAAGGCTCTTTCAAATCAGCAAATGAAAGATGTATAAATGAAAGGAAAGTGTCAATGTTATTAGCTTGTGGATCTAAAATCCCTCAAGGTGAGGCACACATTCTTTATCTAGACTTTGTTTTAAAACCTCTGGTTCAGCAGAAAATACTCTGATTTTTTTATTTCTGAAGTGGGCAAAAAAAGAGAGTAAAGCTGGCAGAGAATTGTACAGGGAGTGGTATTCAGAGTTATATCTAGAGTTTCAATATGTCAAAGATTTCATATTTCAGGGTACTGAGGGGACATTGCTCCTCCAATGCCAACATTGCCCCCAGCTACCTCCTAGTCACTGGTGCACTGTGAGGATGATATGCCAGTACAAATTCATGCAAATACAGTAACATGAAAAGAGCATTCACCTACAGTGATGGCAGAAGTAGTTATTGGGGAGGTGTTGGCAGGCAGATCTGAAATATCAAAACAGCTTTGTGAGCAGGTTCAGAAGTTTGCATCCAAGAGGCACAGAGGGACTCATGGCTTTAGTAAAGGAACTTATGTACAGGCAAGTAGTGGCAGCATATGTTTGGGTCTAAATATCTGCAACAACAACAACAAAATAACATTTGAAGAAACAGTTCCAAGGCTTGTTAGCCTATGCTTGTCACCAACAGTTGAGGCTAGATGGACAGGAAAGAGGAGTCTGCCATGCTTCCATCTGCCTTTCCACTATCATATCCAGAAATCTCCAAATTTTGGTTTTCTGTCTTACAGCTATCTAGCTCAATATCGTCTACTTTGACTGGCAGTATCTTAGGCAAAGAAAGGTATTCTCTAACATCTGAGATCTAATTCAAGATGCCAGGAATTGGACCTTCTGCATGCAAAATATGTGTTCTACTCTGCTATCAACACCCCCCTTCCCATCTGACATTACCATGTTGGACTAATTTTTGTCTTTTAGGTGCCTCCCCATAGTGTAGGATCCTGCAAAATTTCCCTTATAAGAGAGATCAGGTTCTTACAAGGTTAATAGAACTTCATTTTACTTGTGACTTTGTTTTGGAATGTCCATAAGTTTCTGCATACTTCCATAGATGTTAGAGTACTAAACTTAAAATAGTGAAAATATATTATTTAAGTAACAAAGGCTATGAAGGTCCTTCAGTAACATTATGCATTGGGACATGCAAGCTATAAAGTTCTCATATGAGGAATCCCTCAGTTATCTCCAATATACTGAAGACAGACACAGATGAGCTCACTGTTGGGTGAAGACTCGGTACACACAGACTGTGAGAATTAGACATTCAGTAGATGTTCATAAGATGGTCCTCGGACTCATTCAAAAACTCCTGGCTGATATCCTTTATGGGTGTTTAATCTAACTGTAAAAACAACCTAATATTAGGGAGCCATTTACATTGCATAACTTTTTTTCTGGCTGACCCAGCACAGTGCAGGGTCATCCACTCTCACTGGGAAGAGTGCATTGATGCTGAAAGATGTTTATCTGAATGAGGGTTGGTTTTTTTAACAGTGTATAATGTACTGTAATTTATCAATGGCACAGTGATTGTCTTGTCCATTTCCAGGGTTTTTTGGTAGCAGTTATGGTCTTTTTTCTTCATATTTACAACAGCATGAAAGAAAAGTATTTGAGGTGTAGGTGGATAACAAAGGGGGGACGATTATAACAGGGATATCATTTGGGGAATTCTAGCGTGTTTGGAAGCAAATAGTGCTATACTCAGTTATGAAGTGAAATAGTGGAGTCATGTTTATTGGAGATTAATAAGGTCTCAGTGAGTGTCGTGTGGGGAAAAAAACCTACTGAATCTTAAATATAGATTACAGGTCAGAACTCACTGTCATAGCTCTATCAGACAGCAGAAAATTGAACACAATATGTCTATTCGCTGCTGAAGAAGTGAAGAAAAAGGACTGCTTAATAGGAACAAAAAATTACAAACATGGAAGTAAATTTTGTTACCATTGAGGTGGAATTAAACTAGAAATACTTCATTCTCATTTTCTGTCAAAAAGAGAATATTCATGCATCCAGTCAAATTGGCACAATATATAGATCATAGATTAACTATAGTATTATGTATATTATAGATGAAATTCTCCCATCTTTATCATGGGAAATCATACAACACAGTAGTTAAGGCAGCCCCAAGAGTCACGAGAGTTATACAAGGGGCACCAAGGCATTCCAGGAAGCAGTTACACAGGTCTGCAGAAATCATTTGGACATATGGTGACCAGAACTGCATTCAGTATTCTAAATGAGGCTGCACTATAGATCTATACAAAGGCATTATAATATTGGCTGTTTTATTTTCATTCTCTCCCCCCCCACCCCTGTAATAACCCAGTATAGAGCTTGTTTTTTTCAATGCTGCAGCACACTGGGTTGACATTTTCACTGAGCTATCCACCACAACTCCAGGGTCTCTTTCCCTCTATCTCAGCATGTTCAGATCTTATTCGCATATACTCAAATCAAATCAAATTTATTACGGTTGAGACCAGCAAGGTTAAAAATCAACTTGGACAACTAATACATAAAGATTAAAATCACAGCACAATTAAAATTTATACTTCAGCCTTTAGCATTTTCTTAGACAAATAGTTCCGCTTTCTAAGAAGCCAGTGCACAAAACCTTGACTGTCTTCTAAAAGGTATATCCAAAGAATTTCAGGGTTAAAATCAACATAATATTGCTATGGCTTAAATCTAGAAAGTAGAGGAATAAATATCTGGCGTCTTTCTTCTTGCTAATATTCACAATGTAAGTGTATATGTGTAATCGATTCAATCACATTACTCGAACAAGAACAACATCGTTGCTGCACAAGCTGTTGAGAAAATCTACCCTGTAGAACTGCAAATGGAAATGCATCAAAACATACTCTTGAGAAAGCCCATCTGTACCTCTCATAAGTGATATCTGAAAGGTGTGAGGGTACTGTATAGCTTGGTCCTTTTTTCAAACTCCTATAGCTTAAGGGAAGTATTGTCTTATCGTTTGGGGACTCTGTCAGTTAACTTTTGAGAAATTAAAGCTTTCCCTTTATTCAGTCCCATATCCAGCAAGACTTCTGGCTCCAATCCAATCAGCTTAATTTTATCAATTATCTTTAAGGATCATATAGGATAAAGATTGGAGGCTAACAACAGGGGAATTAGTCCCTTGGTGGATTCTTAGCTAGTAGTGTAATGTATACTTTTAATTCTACTTTAGGCAGTCCAGCTTCTTGTCTAAGGATGACATTGGAAGTTCATCTAGGTGCACTGAAGTTCATCTAGGTGCACTCAAAAATCTGGACTGAACCAATTCAAGGATCTTGAATTAGCATATACTTAAAGTTGGGATTTTTTGTTGTTATTGTTCCAATGGGCATCACCTTACATTCAGCTGCACTGAGCTTCATTTGCCGCACTGTTGATCACTTACCCAATTTGTGGAAATCCTCCTGGAGGTCCTGATAGTTGGTCATTCTTTTCAACATCCTGAATAACTTTGTGTCATTTGGCCACTACACAGCTTATACCCAGTTCCAGATTGTTTATGAACAAATTAAATAGCACCAGCCCCGATACCAATCTTTGTGGAACCTCACTGCTTACGTCCCTCCATTGAGGGAACTGTCCACTTTTTGCTTCCTGTTGCTTAACCTTCCTGTTGCTTAACCAATTTTTAATCCATAAGGGAACCCATCCTTTCATCCCATGACTGCTAAGCTTCCTCAGAAGTCCAAGTCTACTAAGTCACCGTTATCTACATATTCGTTCAATTTCTCAAAGAACTTCAAAAAGTTGGTGGGGTAGGACTTCTCTATGCAGAGGACATGCTGATTTCCCCTCAGTAGGTTTTGTAGCTCTATGTGCCTAATAATTCTCTCTTTGAGTATAGTTTCTCTAATTTGCCTGGGAGGACAGATGTTAGGCTAACTGGACCATAAGTTCCACGTTCCCTTCCTGGATCCCTTTTTAAAAATAATTGGCTGCATTCCAGTTTTCTGGTACAGTGACTCATTTTAATGACAAGGTACTAGTTAGTAGATCAACAATCTTGCATTTTTTTAGTTCCCTAAGAACAGCCAGATGTTAACCATCAGGACATGGAGACTTACTTTCTTAAAAAGTTCCTCAATAGGCCTAGAATTCTATTTCTTACTACCTCATTTTGACTCAGATTCCCTTTCTGAAAACAGTGGTTGTGGCCTGGGTATACGCTCACCACTTTCCATGTGAATACAGATGTGAAGAATTCATTTAGCTTCCCTGCCATCTACCCATCTTCCTTTGGCAATCCTTTTGTTCCTTTGCCATCCAAAAATCCAACTGCTTCTTTGGCTGGTCTCCTGCTGTGGATATATTTAAAGAAATTTACATATTGGCACATCAAGCATGGCAGGTAGAATGACAGCGTACCCATAGAAATTTGCATTTTGTAAATCAAGTACAAGAGATAGCATTACTCAGCAGATATTGGGGAGTTTGGGGTGGTCTCAAAAAGGCAGGGTGCAGGGGCAGTGCGAGCACAAAAGCTAGTATTTTGACATTCCCAAACTCATACTGCTCTCACTCAGCTTTTTTCTGCTTCTTCCCAAAAGCCATATGCTTAAACATGGGAGGTGGGAGCTGATACTACAGGAACCAGGGAAACTACTTCTTGACCACTGTGCCATGCCTTCTACCTTTGACTAAGGGTTCAGTTACATGATACATTTCTAACAAATTGTGTTTGGATTCCCCTGACTCAACTGGCTTTCCCCTCAATCATACCACAGCAGTAGGGAATCTCAATTCAAAGCCTGCAGGAGGCAATTTGACTCAGGACATCAGCATGGGGGGAGGCCCCAACCTTACCCACATGCCTTGCCGAAAGGCCCTAGTGAAGAATTATTTGTATAACTTGAGCCACACGTACTCCACTCCTGTTTTGCGACTAAGGTGAAAGGCATATCCCTACCTTGGTACAAATCCCCACCTCTTACTCATCAGAGGAAAACAAACATTAGAATAATGTTTAAGTGTTTGTGCAATCTACAGTGAATGGCACAAGCAGGCTATTAATGCATGTGCACTCAGTGAGAACAACATTCAAGAACTCTGTATTTATATGAACTGAAAATAATCACAGTGGTACATCAAACAATAACACTAACAAGGTTGTGGCAGACAACATTAACAGGCAAAACTTATAAGAAAATGAATACAAATGTGAACAGGGGAAACCCTTGCTAAATGCAAGCACACATTATAACAGCAGCAAATCAAATGGATCTCACCCATGGGCGTCTGTCATACAATAAATCATACAGTCACAATATTTTAGAAAACACCCCCAAAGAACCTGGAAAAATGTTCAGTCTCAAAGAAGACACAACTAGGCAAAGAAAGGCTCTAGCCATGAAGTTATTTTAAAATAAAGGAAGCCCTTAGCAAGGCACTGATAGTTGCTGGAATCACCATGGAGAGACAGACATTCCAGAGTTCTCTTGTGTTTGATTATGATGACTGGTAGGGATCTCTGGTAGAAACATAATAGCTACTTGAAACTTTTTAGAATGAGGGCAGGATAAAAATGGAATCAAGAGTTGCATGATTTTCTGATTCTGTCCCCACAGTCCTTAACTTCAACATTTTGCAGTTTCATGGAAATTTGATATTATACAATAGACTTGCCTCTCAGTTTCAGGGTTACATTAATAACATTTAATATCCCTCATCCACCTATATTGTCAGGTTTGGCGTAAATGCTCTTGGCTCAGAAAACTTGGTAGATAAGCCATTGCTGGACACATAGACAATCTTATTTTACAGCTGAGAGACAGATCCTGATAATTACCCAAATCCACCAAGCTGGGTGCAGACTCTGTTCCTACTGGAAATCTTCCAGCTCATCCTTCCATTTTGCACCTTGTATTTATTCTCTCCTTTCTTAAAGTCCCCCTTGCCCCACCCAGCTTGCCTGCCATTAAACGAAGCTTCCCTCTACTCCTGTCCCTTTGTTTCTTTGCTTTTCTCATACATTTCACATCATGCCATATATGCCAATGACTAATGTTTTTCCACAGAGCAATGGTATGCAAGACTGCCTGCCTGCAACAGTCCTGTGGCTCTGAACGTTCACTCTGTATGTCTACATTTTTTTTTAGAAAGTGGCAGAGTTTGCTGAATTGGATCATAACCTCCCAGTCAATAAATAAATTGCATTAGATTTGTAAGGCATTTTTCATGTGAGTACCTTAGGAATAGCCATAGAAAAAAGCAGATGCAAAAGGCCAGTGCTTACACTGTGAAAAAAGATTATTAATAATGTAGTTCTGGAGACACAGGTGTGTCCTGAAGATGCAGTATATACTGTGGTAAACTATGCTTAAAGAATTAATATACATTCTTACAGATCAGTTTTATGACTGGATGCATTGGTACTCCCCACCTGTAACAGGATGTTTTATTCCTGCATCCAATTAGAAAATCTGAACTAAGAGTTCTAACAGAACTTTGCCTGTTCAAAACATTTAGCAATAGATCTCTCTGGGATATATCTGTTAAAGGCAGTTTATCAGCCTTAAATCTGATAATACAAATGAATATGTGTAAGTTCTGCTCTTTGAACTAAAACCAGCACACTAGACCAAAAACCATCAGAAAATTTATCTTTTTATTGAAAAAAGATATCGTTCTCTTTGTTAAGCAAGATGTTAGAAGATACAGGCATGTGAAAATTAACCTTATAGTTACTGTAAAAACAAGTGCTAAAATTTTTGACATTCCCAACATTTCGTAATCATAGAGTTGGAAGAGATCCCCAAGGTCATCTAGTCCAACCCCCTGCATAATGCAGAAAATTCGCAGATACCTCCCCCCCACATCCCCAGTGACTGCTGTTCCATGCCCAGAAGATGACAAAAAAATCCTCCAGGATGTCCAGCCAAACTGGCCTGGATAAAAATTGCTTCCTGGCTCCAAAGTAACGATCAGCATTTCCCTGGGGGTGTAAGAAAGGACCACAAGAACTAAGCACTGAGGCAACTCTTCCCGCCCTCCCTCTCATGAGCTCCCTAAGTTTACAGAATCAGCATTGCTGTCAGATGACCATCTAGCCTCTGTTTGAAAACCTCCAAACAAGGAGAGTTCACTACTTCCCAAGGATGCCTGTTCCACTGAGGAATCACTCAAATTGTGAGGAAGTTCTTCCTAATGTTTAGCCAAAAACTCTTCTGATTTAATTTCAGCCCACTGGATCTGGTCTGACCTTCTGAGGCAACAGAAAACAACTCCACACCATCCACTAGATTACAGCCCTTCAAGTACTTGAAGATGGTTATCATATCACCTCTCAGTCATCTCCTCTCCAGGCTATACACACCAAGGTCCAACCTTTCCTCATAGGACCCCTCTCCAGACCCCTCACCATCTTTGTTGCCCTTCTCTGGACATGTTTCAACTTGTCTATATCCTTCTTAAACTATGGTACCCAAAACTGAACACAATACTCTAGGTGAAGTCTCACCACAGCAAAGTGATACCATCACTTCACATGATCTAGACATTATACTTTTGTTGATACAGCCCAAAATCACATTTGCCTTTTTAGCTACCGTATCACGGTATCACTAATCTTCAGCGTATGGTCTACTAAGACCCCTAGATCCTTTTCACACATACTACTGCCAAGACTAGTCTCCCCCATCCTATAATTATGCATTTTATTTTTCCTGCTTAAATGCAGAACTTTACATTTATCCCCACTGAAATTTGTTTTATTTGTTTTAGCCCAGTTTTCCAGCCTGTCAAGATCACCCTATATCTTGCCTCTGTCTTCTACCATATTTGTTATCCCTCCTAATTTAGTATCATCTGCATTATTAATAAGCATTCCCTCTATTCCTTCATCCAAATCATTTATAAAGATGTTGAACAAAACAGATCCCAGGACAGATCACATTATGGTAAGTGATATCTTAAAAAGCAAACCAGATTACAGGTTGTTTTTTTGAAACAAACCAACCAACCTTGCTTTTAGGGATTATCAAATAAATCCAAATCACACACACTTAGAAATCTCACCTTATTTTCTTCTGAGACTTCCATTCAGAGAAATCTGATTTGCTTATCACAGTAGTGCATTTTTATAGGAAAAATCTGTCTTATTTTACTCTAAATCTCTTCTATCGATCTTGTGATTACTGTCTAGATATGTGATTGGTTAATGAAGTATGAGATAGTGAACAGGTATATATGAAAATATATCTGATATATCATTGTGTTTTCTAAAGCAAGATAAGAAGGCCAAACTTAATTCTTAATTGTGATTAAAAAGCAATCAATCTAGTATTTCTGCAACTGCTTCAATCAATTGTCAAAGATTAAAGTAACCTTAAGCAACCAGAGTTTGCTTACATTTGAAAAGTTCATGAACCCACAGACTTCAGAAAACAAGCATAATCAGCAAAAAGGATAGTGATGTAATCAAAATACTTCTACACACCCATGTGACATGAAGGATTGCTTGTTTCATGAGGGCCGTTGTGATAACCTGGCAGATACTGTGCTCTTGTTCACAGTTCCAATCAGGGCTGGCTCACTCACTAGGTGAACTAGGAGTTCACCTAGGGCAGGCCAGCCCTTAGGGTGCCAAACTGCACCCCCCACAACCAAAGCCCTGCATCTCCCTGATCTAGCTGGGGACAGGCAGCCTGAGTGGCGGGGCAGGGGAGTCTGGCACGTGGCCAGGGCCTCCTCCTCTCACCAAGTGCCTGGCTGGGGTGGGAGGGCATCACTGAGAGCCCGAGCATGGGGGGGAGCACTGGCCTGTCTGGGCACCACCGAGGCAGGTGGGTGGCATTCCTTCCTGGACCATTTTGGGCCACTGTCATCGTTGTCAGGGCTGCACAGTAGGTGCTCCAGGCTGGACTATGGGCTGAAGGGCACGCATGTGCCTGCCTGCCTCCTGCACCAAGAGCCTTCCACAGTGGCCTCAGGATTGGCTCCGCTATTGTCCTGGCAACTGCCCATGTCTCCCCAGCCATGGGAGGCCCTGCCCCTCCTCCCCCAGCACCCTCTGCTGGGCTGCCCCCACCCCCTCCCACCCCCCTGCAGGCTCTGCGCCCTCCATGCCCTCAAGGGCTGCCCCTCCCCACATCGCAGACTGTGAGTGCCACAAGAATGGGCCAGGCTGGTGTGGGGGGCATCTGGGGGGTGACCTCTGGGTCAGGTAAGTCTTGGGGTGAAGCTCTGGCTGGGCCTTCGACCTCCCTTGCCTGGGTGGGACACCCACCCTGAGACGCCAGGGTTTCACCCACCCTGAGGTGCCAGAAGGAAACCCTGAGATGGTTGTGGTCGAAGCAGCCCATTTCCCGGGGTCTGATGGGGGGGGGGCTTTGCACTAGGCTAAAAATCTGCCCTCAAGGGTCTCCTTTCCTGAGCACAAACCCAGCATGAAAGGTGGAGGGCTTGGGGAACAGGGAGCCCGGGGCTAGTTTTTTTGGGGGGTGGGAGGGGGCAGGGGTGGCCTGGAAGAGTGAGGGTACCGGTGGAGGAGGGGGTAGGGCCGAGTGGGGAGAAGGTGGGCCTGCACAAGAGCCTCACCAAAGCCAAACGCCGAAGGGAAACTGGAGATAGCCCTGCCTGCGGGCCCCGCCAGTTTTCTGCTGCTCTGTCCGAAGCCTCCTTTCCCCGGTACTGAGGACCCAGGTGGAGGGAAGGCATGGGAGGGGGGTAGACACTTCCTCACCCCACAGCACTTTCATTATAGTGGTGTGCCACACGTGTGTTTTTACACATGCACCCAAAGATGCACTTCGCAGAGGGGGCGGAGTGCCGATGGAACTGGGTCTGGGGGCGGCAATTGGGTGCCTTGTTATTTTCTCCTGGGATGGGGGAAGCTTTTGGATTCAGCTGGAAAAGGTAGAAGGGGACCGAATTCCTGCTGGGCCCCTGGTCCCTCCCCATGACCAGCTCGCCCAGCCAGGCAGGCCAGACCCATGTCATCACTGGCCCAAACATGCAGCCGGGGGATTCACATGCTCCGTTGACCCAGGACCCTGGGGTGGAAGAGTGGCGGGTGGGTGGGGAATGGAGGGTGAAGAGAGCTGTGCAGGAGACAGCCATGACACACCGCTTCGACCCTTTGAAGTGGTCTGTCTGGAGTCAGGCCAGTGTCTGAGTGCAGGGGTCCCCAGGGGCCCCTGGGGAGAGCGGCCTCCTTCTGCTCCTGTGGTGGGCAGCATCTCCCTGCAGCGGTCTCTCCTGCTGTGACTAGCAGGCTCTCCAGGGAGAGGTCTTTCGCCTTACCTACCTGGAAGGCTTGAACCTTCTACACACCACACCGGTGTGTTCTCTCCCCGCACTGCGGCCCCAATCCCAGCCCCTGCTGCCACCAGGGCCCCTAAACACAAGCGGTTCTGTGCCCTGCTCTGAGGTGCATCTTTCCAGTGGGGTGCCAGGAACCCAGAGAGGCCAGTCAGTGGATTTTGGTGGGCACACAGGGGGGCACCAGAAGGGATCCTCGCCTAGGGTGCAAAATAAGCTGGGGCCAGCCCTGGTTCCAATGAAATCTTTTTCATAGCAGAGGGTGATTTAAAGGTGCAGTTTCAACAACAGGTAGCTATTAAGATCCATGAAGGACTTCTTCCTAATGTAGATACAGACAGTATGTGGTCATTCAAGGCATGAATAGGGATGGATATGAACCAGGAAAATGTGGTTTGGTTTGTGATTTGTGAACTGACCATGCCATGAACCACTTTTCACAAACCATGGACCATCATGAACTTTTAAGGGCTAAATGAACTGGTTCAGTTTGTGAGGTTCATGATTCAGTAGAATGCCCCTGGCATGCTATAGACACCAAACTCTCAAGGAATTTCTAGTTGACTCTTCTCTATCTGCACTGTAAATTGGTGAGGACTGGATTTACGGGGTCCAAGTTACATCCCCCCGCCAAAAAAGTTGCCCCCATACTCCATTGTTTCCAATGGAGGAAGAAAACAGCAAAAAAGCAAGGGCAACAGAAGCCCAGTAGAACAAAATCAAAGTCCCAGAGAATTTCTGTAGCAGAAACTGAAGGTGGTGGGCATTTTTGCAAACCCAGCAGAACCAATGCAGTCCAGCAGAACCAATGCCACTGTGGCATTGCAAACCCAACAGGACTAAAGTCAAACCAGAGAATCTCTGCAGTAGAAACTAAAGGTGGTGGGCATTTTTGCCAGCCCAGGAGAATCAGTGCAGTATATTAGTACCCAGTAGAACCCAGTGCCATTGAGGCAATGCCACCTCAATAGGACAGATATCTAGCACAGAATCATACTCCGAGCAAGGAGGGATGGAAGCTCAGCAGAACCACTGCAATGCACTAATGCCCAGCAGAACCCAGTTCCAATGTGGCAATGCCACCTCAATCAGAATCCAAGTGTGGTGGGGGGGGGGCATTTTGCAAGCCCAGCAGCACAAGCACAATGTACAGAGTACCCAGCAGTACCAGTGCAACCACGGAGTGCCAGCAGAACACAGTGTCAGTATGGCAACACCAGTTCACTGGGACTGATGTCAAGCACACAATCACAATCCAAGCAAGCAGAGAGCTGGAAGCCCAGCAGAACTAGTGCAATGTATTAGTGCCCAGCAGAACCCAGTGCCAAAGTGGCAATGCCAGTTCAATCACAATCCAAGCAAACGGGGGCATTTTTGCAACCCTAGAAGAATCAGTACAATGTACAGAGTGACCAGCAGTACCATTGGGAAAATTCTCAGTGATATCAAAACCTGATTTCAAGAAGATTTTATAATATAACAAGAACTTGGCTTCAGGAGTTTAAAATATGAACTAATGACAGTCCAAATATCCAACCTACACTCAGTTGTGTTAATGTAAGCCTGCTTTTTGCTGTCATCAGGCAGCAGCCAAAGCAAAAGCAGCAAGAGGTGGTCTCTTTGTTACTGAATTGAATTCAGTGGATAATGAGGCAGTTCAAAAGTAAGGCAAGATATAGGGGATGGGGGAGAAGAGAACTGAAACCAGACAAGGTAAATTGTAACAGAAAGCACTGAGTTTGCTGATGAACAAGAGAATATCAAAAATCACAGCTGATTTGATCTAGGTGGTTCATATGCATTTCCAGGCAATTAGAAAATTAAGAGCAAATCAAGGCCTAAGAAGTCCTACAGTGAACAGAGAAATCAAAGAAAGGATCAGTGAATCTGATCACAAAGACTAGTTTTCTTAAATATTTTCACATCACAAAAACTTGTTTTCCATGACTTGGGGAGGGGAGACTTACATGAGTATTGAAGGATTCACAGGAGGGAGAGCGGAAAAGTGCAGTGCAGGGACATGTAAATTACTGTTGTTCCAACAATGTGACATCACTTCTGGTGCAAACCTGGAAGTAACATCAGCATGCCACAGTGATGCTCCAGGATTCCAGTGAAAGTCTATGGTCACCTTGTAAAACCATCACATTTCAGTAGAATCCTAGAGCATTGCACAGGAAGTGTACCATCAGAACAACAACAATTACCCCTCCCATCCCCCCCCATCCTAACAAGCAGTAATGGGGGACTGGGCTGCCAAGTGGGAGGTCTCTTGCTGGAGCAGGAGCAGGGTACTTGGCATCCATACAGAGTACACATCTCCATGCCCTAGTAATTAGGCTAAGGTCTTCATTTTGATGAACTGAAATGGAGAACTAATGTGAAATAGTAATTAGGATGCTGGACTATGACCTGGGAAATCCACGCTCAAATATCCACTTTGCTATGAAGGTTGCTGGATGACCTTGGCCCAGTACTCTATCTCAGCCTAGTGTACCTCACAGAATTGTGAGAATAAAAATGGGGAAAGAATGACACCCTGGCTGGCAAGATAAAAATATCAGATGAAAACTACCATTGCACAGTGTTGGAAAACTAGAACATTGGCTCAAACATATATTGGCATTAAAATGTACAAAAGAATGTATATCTGAGTGTAGGTTTCGTCTATGGAAAGTGCCCCCTGGAGATCCCATCACAATGCTGGTCAGCAGTTGCTGTGCTGTTTCCCTTAACTTCCCAGTCCTCAGGCCCAGGTGCCATCTGGTCTGAGGTGGGGAGGGGCTGACTTGATCTGGCTGACTCCAGGACAAATGCTGGCCCTGGACAGTCTAGATGTACTATTTATCCCAGTGGGATAGATGCCTGTATGTGAATCCAAAACTATGTAATCGGGTGCATAGTCTGACAAAAGTAAGGGGAATTCTAGTATGTTTTCCCTCTCCACCATCATTTTGTAGCTAAATATGATTGGGTTTGTGACTCCTGTAACATACTCCTGTTCACTACAGAATCTCTGATTTGATTGGACCATGCCAGGAAGAATTAAAAAAAAAAAACTGTTCAGGATAAAAAAAGGCAGCTGCAAGTCAGGAGAGCAACAGCTGCAGGCAGGAGCAATAGAAGCACAATCAGTTGGAAATGGTTGGGGTCAGTGTTCCCTCTAAGCCTCTGGCTCACCAATTTTCGCTTTATCTCAGGAAGGGATGGCTCCAGAGTGAACTAATTGATGCAGGAGCCAAATCGCTCACTCACAGCTTTAATGCCAGTAGCTCACAGAATAGAATTTTTGCTCACAAAACTCCACAGCTTAGAGGGAGCATTGGTTGGGGTACTCTTTGAGTCCTTTGAAGGCACACTTTTCATCTTGAAAATGCCCAAATGTGAAAATTGTGCACTTCTACTACTTAGCCGTTTTAATTTAGACAGAAAGTTGAAATTTCTCTACCTTTAAAAGATATCATCCAATTCTAACCTCATACATATTAGTTTGAGGGCAAAGCTTCTCAAGGTTGTAATAGTTTTATGAATCCAAACAAAACTTTCCCCGTCTCAAGAAATAGCAAATTCCAAACCATATTATTAAAATGATATACAAAGGAGCAACTATTGTCAAGAACATTCGGACTCTATTTTGGTGCTAAGCCTGTACTCCCTCTGGAGTCTATGACCAGCTTACCTGCCCGGCCATCTTGCCTACCCTTGTTTAAAGAATTGTTCATGGAAATAATTACATGATCTTCAGTTGAAGGGTAGGTGCATGTGAGACAAAAGAGGTTCGCTTGGCTAGGAGAAAGGCAGGAGCAGACAACACTTTCATGACTGAATTTCAACCATAGTCAGCTGGTTCCTCCATGGAAAACATAAACTTTTACATGGAAGGACAAGCCTACAGACATGACTCAGCCATGCACAATGGGCTTCATAGCTGTTATGCTAGGAAGTTCCAATCCAATGCAAGAACAATACTTTGTTTTATTTTGACCTCTGGAGATTTCGACTTGTAATTGAAAGAGGCTATTTTTGATGATATCCTCTTTCTCCTTCTGGCCCTTCTCCTTTAAAAAGCCCTCCACTCTGACAAATCCCTCTTGAACATTCCTCCTGGCTTCCATAGACTCTTCCAGAAAATCTCCAGGAATCTCCCTACCTGGAGCTGGCAAAACTAGACTCAGGACTGGCCCCAATGAGTTCCTCTCAAAGGCCTGCAAAGAGTTTCCATCCTTTGTCTGAACCAAGCTTGGTTGCCTACTGCGGTGAAATGGGCTCCAGTTTACCACTCAGCTGTTTGCCTCCCACCCTCATCCTGTGTGCATATTTCACTCCTTAAATTTGCTGCCATGACTCACTGACTCATCACTGCCTTTTTAGAGGGACAGTGAGACCCCTGTGGCCGAATCTCCGTGTTTGGAGATGGAATCCCCAATCTTTGAGGGATCCCTGGAAAGTTGGCAACCCAAGGGTCTGGCCTTTCCTTGCCTCCTTGGGCTACCCCTTCCCTTTGTTATTGTGCAGAGCTGAGGAGACTATGTGGTCAGAGCACAACACAGATTATTAGCCCAAATGAAAGAATGTATCTAACTATTTACACAGTTATGGGGCACACACACACTGTAGGAGTAAGCACACACTACGAACCAGCAGGGCATACACCCACAGGGGATAAACACCATCCTCTTTCCCTACACACTGGCCTCTGGCTCTCTGCTCTAGCATCTCTCTCTCTGGCCCAAGAGAGCAGGGAAAGTTTCATTCATTCCCCAGTCCAGCCGACTGTGGAGTGGCTGAATTTCTGTTGCCTCCAAGGGTTCCCACAAGTCTCTGGCTTGTGGTCTGGTCAGCACAGGCAGCAAGAGCCTTTCCTAACCTCCTGTAGGACAAAGACGGCCTCCTCCCTGGATGGGCTGCAGTCTATATTGATGCTGCCCTGCATATTAGGACAGTCCCTGTTTTCCCTCCCTTTTCTGCCTTGCAGCAGCTGCGATATGTAGGCCCTGGTCACACAGAGAATTTGCCCCGTGAGAGGGATGGCTTGCCTGCAGATTAAAGTGGCGCGATCATACTTTAACATCTGGGAAGCGTCACGTTCCTGTCTCTAACCCGCAGCTTCGGCCCGAAGACGCGGATTTAGAAGCTACCAAGAATCATGCACTATTTTCCTGATAATGCACGGCACATGTGGGTGTCTGATCAGGAACCACTGGTAGCCCTTCGCAGCCAGCACCTCTCAGTGTCCCACACATGCACACAAATGCCTTGCTACTGTGTTGCCTCACGTGGTGTGATCGGCTGCCGGAGGCTTGGGCAGGGAGCCTCTGGGGAAGGTGAGATCTTTTTGCTCCAGCTCTAAAAGCCTCCCTTTCCCTGCGGATTATCCCACTCGTGTGACCGGGGCCATAGTCCAGCAGATGAAGAAGGCCCATTCATCCCAGTGAGTGATACTCCTACAGGCCCCTCTCTGGAACTACAGCTCAATTAAACCTTATGGCGGAACATTTTAAACAAACAACCACAGACAGCAGCCCAGCAGCCATCTTACAAACACAGGTAACTGCCATTTCGTTACACCTACCAACAGCCACTGAGGGAAAAGTTAAGTCCCACACAGGAGGCAAGCAGGAGAAGCGTCTTCATCAAGAGACAAAGCCATTTGCTAGGAATTCTGATAGAGAAGAGTGGGTGAAGTGGATGGGGAAGAGGAGCAGACCCAGCACCTGGCCAATGGCACACGAGTACTTTTAAGTGGCAGCTGGCAGGCCAATGGCTGAGGGAGGGCATTTTACAGCCAATGGGAGTGCATGGAACCTTGCCACCCCAAGTCAGCTTTATATATAAGGAGAGATTACTCCACTTAAACTTAATTTTCTTTGATTATTCTACTAAATCCTTGCCTCTGTCTTCATTCCAGCCTTGCACTGGGATCCTGACACTTGGGCAAAATGACCTATAAAAATAAAGTATGGCAGTCTCAGTCTAGGTTTGGGGCATATATCCTTCTGACCCTGACTCAGTAGTTCTTGCAAGGACAGAAATGCAAGACAATTGACACAATCTTTTACTCCTACATTTTGAATCGCACTTGAAATGTGGGCTCCTTCACAGAAGACACATGTTCAACTGATGTGTACATACCACACACAATATCATTGCAGTCATTGGTTCAGGAGTCTCTGCTGTATGAACTTCCATGGAAATAGCATTTATTTCATATGGAGTGTTACAAACAATGAAGTTTCCTAGGGTAGCATTCTGTTACTAGTGGTCTACATAGCTGATATACCAAAAGCCAGTATGGATGAATGACTGCACATACCAAAGTAAATAGATCTCATTTTGGAAGATTCTGACTTCTAGTGTTTGTAAATTGTTTTTGTTCTGCTTGACTACAGGTGAACTTTAAAATGTGAAATCAATTCAAGAATAAGAAAACCTCAGTGAAGTGAAAATGAAATATTATTTTCCCACCCCCTCTTAACCCCTAAAGACAGTTTGGGAAGAGAAGTTGATAACTGGCAAATTGAAAACACAGAAAGGATTAAGCTGTACTGGGAAAGAGAATTTGTCCTTGATGCTTCAACCACTGGGGTTTTAATTTAACACAGTATTTTCAACATTCTGTTAGTATCACCTACAGATCACTGGATGATGACCTGTGTGGTTTCCTATGTTATGAACAATTATTCCAGATCCTCAAGTAGCAGGAACTCAAAATAGCTGTTTTATACTAGTAGAATTAACCAGTTTTTACCAGTTAATAATCAAGGACAAGGTATTGATAATACATCATCCACAGATTATCTTTAGATCCAGGTCTCTTTTGGTTTATAATCCTTAAAAAAGCCACAGGCAATTTTTGTTAGGTGAATGTCTAGCTCTCTAGATTACATAAATAGCAGCATCCATCATCCTATGGGCTACACATACACCAATCTCAGGTACCAGGAAGAACAGCCCAGTGGCAGGCTGTTCTTCCTGGTACCTTTATAAAGTGTCAGGTCAGAAAACGAAGCAATGGCCCTTGTCACATTCAGGGCAAAGCCTGTCACTATTACTCCATCCAGGGCTTCTAGAATACACAAGTGCAGCAACAACAAACAAGACAAGAGCAAGGTCTACAAACCAGTCCAAAGTCAAGAAGCCAAAGGTTCAGGTCAGAGAAAAAGAAGTTCCAGGGTCCAGGGTTTGGAACCAGTGCAGACTGCAAGGTCTGGGTCTCTAGCTGTGAACACTAGCAAAGACAAAGTACAAAAGCACTAGGTCAGCCCTCAGAATTGCATAACATGCAATATTACTTCCACACTAAGCCTTGTTCACCATGTTCATTTTATTTGCCTCATTAGCTGACTCTTTCCTCAAAGCCCAGGTGATGCTTATTAGCACTGTGTTTATCATCCTCCAAGTGCAAGACCTTACTGCTTCCCTATCAGGTTATCACTCCTGATCCTGTAAAGACTCTGCTCCAGGAATTAACATTAATCTCTGCGGAGTGGTCAGGAGGGCCCTAACTCTTCTTTCTAGAGCTGTCAAGTGCTTCCTTCTTCTCCTGCACTCTTCCAGTTCAGGCAAACCTGGCAGTGACTGATGCTCTGACCTCTGTGTCATCTCTTTCATCTCCTGCCAGAATGAGAAGTCTGGTTGTGACTGGAAAGTGTTCTTATTTCCCAATGTTTCTCTTGCTGGGTCTGCTTCTGGACCCAGCTGCTTGGGTGGGTATTCTAGTCCTGTGGGGCCTGACTCTTCAATTTCTTCATTCTCTGTGGAGGTGGCAACTGGCCGGTCCATGACAGCCCTTTTGTTACACTATATCACTTTCCTAAGTACTTCATAGTATACTAGGTTCTTTTTTTTAGGATTCATGTGGGATCAAAATAAAAAAAGATTAGTTTATTTAATTCATAAAGACTCCTGTTCCATCTTTCTTCTGCCTACTGTGCATGTTGCTTCAGGCAAGCAATTCCATTTAGGAATTCTATTAACATTTTATTTATTGATAAGCCACACAGAGATTCTGTTCTAATTATTAATTTTAATTAATTTTTTCCAGATTTTTTCCCCAAATTTCCAGACTTTTTTGACAACCACCTGGAGAGCAAAATGCCCTGCCCCTTTAACAGATGCCTTGTGTGTGGAAATTGGAAGGTGAAGTTTTTCATGGCATGAAAGAAAATAACAGGATCCAGTAAGGAATAGCCCATTAAACTACTACTACGTTCTTGTACAGGTTGTTGACAACCCTAGTAGAGGGACCTCCAAACATTTACTTCTGAACCCTCATTAATGACATTGCAAATTAGCAAACCTTCCTTTCTCATCGGTAAACCTCCTCTATGGCTGGAATCCTTCTGGGCTAGAGACAATACGTCTCTCATTCCTTAGCCAGATTCTAATTTGATTAAGATTTCAGAAGATAATGAATTCTGAGGACCTTGGTTGCAGACTAAGGGTCTGGTCCTCATGCTGACTGGCAGTGAAGAATTGTCAGCTGTTTAATTTGTTTTACAACACCCAAGCTTGGAACATGCAGGAAGAGTTATCCCTATACCAGTATTAGCACAAGTTGACACTGGTGAATGGGAGAAGCCAAAGTTTGAACTCCTCCCCTATGATCCTCTGTGAGAACATTATATTACTGCCACAACAAAAAGCAGAATTGCTGCAGCTCATCCTCTTCACACATTACAGTGAATGCAATGTTTCCAAGATGTGTAAGAAAGAGCCTATGTGATCCCCTTTAAAAATAATATTGGATATCAGCACCTGGATACATGCAGCATTTAAATCATGTGTACATCATGTGTTGAATGTAACATAAGGTTTATTCAATGCAAGGACAAAGAGAAATCATGTGCTCACTGTACACAAATCGTGTGTTAATTGCAATATATGTTAGAAATTCTGATAACTACTGCATTAAATATGGTGTCATTCAAGCACTTGCCCAGCAGCTACTTAATTGCTTAAAAATACCTCTAAGAAAAGAAACTATTCTGAATCTTCCATTCTGCTTTTTTCCGCAGTAGATTGCCCTGCATCTCCAGATTGAAAACATGAGATATGGCATTTGGCATAAACTAAGACTACTTTATTGATTACATGTCAAATTTGTAATTTTAACAGCCCTCCTCTTATCCTAGAATAAGAAACCTTTCTACCAAGATGAGAGGTTAGAACATGTGTCGAGGCACTCACCTTGCTTGGGTAATTCTACCTGGCTCAATGCTTTCAATCAGTAAATTCACTTCTTGCCCTTCATAATCCATCAAAGCTGTGCAGAGAAGGTCCTATCAACTCTCTGTAAACAAGGAATAAACTGTCAGAGGCCAGGAGGTACCATCCTAACCCAGGTCCTCTTGAGTTAGTGATGGGTTGATTTAGGTAAGCCTCCCATTACTACTGTATGCTTTACAATTATCACATTTTCTATTCATTCTGGTTGGTGGTACAACTGTGCACTGTGATATTTTTAATGTGAAGTAATGCATAAATCAACTGGGCCAATTCAATTTTCTATCTAACAGCACAGAGTAGGCAAAAAGCCCCTGTCCAATTGGACTAGGAGCCAAACAAGAACCTAACTGAGCCCTGTACAGTAACTGGCTAGAACTTTGCTAGACAACATTTGGTTGCCCTTGAATCCAAGAATTGCATCAAGAGGAGGTGCAGATGCTTTAAACAAGCTCAGTTGTGTCATCTCCCCAACCAACTATGAAGAATAAATATGATAAATATGTTGTGCCATCTTGACCTATCATTCACCTCTCTTAAGGCATGAAGAAAATGCACTCTCATGGAAACAAGAGGGTGAGTGAACACAATTCTGAATTCCATAGAAATCTGTATCAACTCTTACTCAGGGTGGGGTTCACAACTCTCTTAACTTAATAGTAAAGTATTCACATGCTAGATTTCAAAATATATTTCTGGAAATTTGGAAGAGGATTTTTTCTTTTTGCCTAAGGATTCATGTTCATGGAGTGAAGTGGACAACAGCCTCAAGAAGACAGTAGAAAGAAAGAAAGAAAGAAAGAAAGAAAGAAAGAAAGAAAGAAAGAAAGAAAGAAAGAAAGAAAGAGAGAGAGAGAGAGAGAGAGAGAGAGAGAGAGAGAGAGAGAGAGAGAGAGAGAGAGAGAGAGAGAGAGAGAGAGAGAGAGAGGGGCTACTTAGTGCTGCTGAGATCAGCATCTGCATGTTCCATCAGTCTCATAAGTGCTGGTGAATAAATGAAAGTTGCCTAAGAGTAACATTAGCTTGTTGTGTACCCAACTTCCATGCCCCACTTTTTCATTCATACTTTGCCATCATCAGCTTGTGCTACATTTTTCTCTATAACCTTTGGACATTTCCAATAAGGCACAGTCACGCAGGCATTGATCTTAGCTGAATGGGTAAAAGTATTTGCTGTCATATAAGAGAAGCTTGCACATGAAGCTTATAGCTCGAATAAAATTTTGTTGATCTTAAAGGTGCCACTGGAAACAATATGGTATAATGGCTAGAGCAGGGGTGTCAAACATAAGGCCCGGGGGCTGGATGCGACCCACCTAGGGCTCTTACTTGGTCCATGAGCAACTGGTATTAGGGAACGAAGCAGGAGGCTGCTGGGGGGGGCGGTGAGCAGGCTCACGTGTTGAGGTGTTTGTGTGTGGTCAAAGCTGCCAAGAAATAGAAAGGAAATGGCTAGAGGGTGGGGCTAAATGGCTAAGTTAAAATAATGGGGGTTACAGAAGCGAAGGCAAAGAAAGGAGTTGTGGTGCTTTTTCCCCTCCCACCTCCTCTGACCACAGCTCAGTGAGGACTGGAGAAGCGACTACAGACACCCCCCAAGCCAGGACCCTGTAATCTGGATCACCCAGGGCCAGTTGCTCAGCCTGGCCCACCTCACAGGGTTTTTGTTGGGGGTGGTGATGATGGGGTGGTTCAGGGAGGAGTCTGGCATGCCTCCTCAAGATCCTCAAAGGCAGGATGGGGGAAGAGAGGAAACACAAAGACTGAGAGATGGATCATAGCCATGCTCAGCTGCTGGGCCTATGGGGGGGATGCTTCCAAGGGCCTATGGGGGGGATGCTTCCAAGGATGTTGACTCATCCCTTAAAGGTGTTATATATACAAAAAGTAGCTGATTTGTATGGAAATGTAAGATATCCCTCCCCCCTTTTATGGTATCCCTTGGAAAAGTCTAGTTTTGCATATGATTAAATGCATTTATTGGGGCTTTTGTGGTTTCCCCAGTAAATCAGTTGCTTTCACTCCTTGGAATCAATTGCTTTTCTTCATATTCTGAGTAAAAATAACATTGTTAATTGGGTTTGCCTGTGTCTTTTATAAAGTTTATATCTCCGGTACCTGACATTACATTTTATGGAATACATGGCTCAGCCTGACAAAGTAATATGGCCCTCATAAAAAAATGAGTTTGACACCCCTGGGCTAGAATGTCAGACTGGATCTAGAAACCCCAGGTTTGGATGCTCAGTTTTCCATGGAACCTTGCTCAACCTTCCATGGAAGCTCATTGGGTGACCTTGGGCCAGTTACACACTCTCAGCCTAAAAGGGTCATTATAAGGATAAAATGGAGAAGGAGAGAGCAATGTAATAAGCCACTTTGAATCACCATAAGGGAATAAGGTGGGGTATCCATTAAGTAAATATTCTTTATAGAAATGAATGGCTTTGTCCAGAATTTTTAAAGCAAACTCATATGGTAAATAACCCCAAAAACAATAACCAAATCTGATTTTAAGAAACTACTTCTTAACAAAAAAAAAAAAGGCTTTCCAGATGCCTTCATTCTTTCTTGCAATCCTTCATACCTCGGGATTTTGCTTTTATACTGATAGCAGGCCGTTTGTTAAAATCATCCATTTATTATACATTTTTTTTTAAAAAAAACCTCTCAAAATATGCAGTGGTGGAAAACACCACTAGCTTTTGCAGATGGCTTTATTGTAACATATACAGAATATGTGACATCAATAGGAGCACATCAGTGTCAATACCATTTATTTCCCCTTCTTGGAATATGAGATATTTCATTTACCGTTTTTAATATACTTCCTCATGCCCAACTGATGGGACAATTGGACAATGAAATGTTGCTTTGTATAATGGTAGAACAGGTGGTTAATAGTGCTTTTTTACTGACAACAACTGTGTCACAACCATACTTCAAACTGTTAAGAGGCATAATTGGACACATCCATGCTCATAAATTAATTTTGATTTTAATGTAGTTGCAAGGATATCTGCCCCTTGCTCCTATGTGAATGAAAAGGTGATTAACTTCTTTGCAGATTTTCATTTCTTTCATTCCCTTTCCTCCTGTTATATTTCAGGAATGGAAAGAAACTGTGATAGCCAGAAACAATGCAGTGACAGAGAACATTGTTAAGAACATAAGAAGAGCCCTGCTGGCTCAGACCAGTAGTACATCTAACCCAGCATCCTGTCTCACATGGTGGCCAACCAGTTCCTATGGATAGCCAACAACAGAGCACAGAGGCTGCATCCATCCACTGAAGTTGCCTCCTGGCTCTGTCATTCAGGGGCTTAGCGCCTCTGAATATGGAGGTTCCCCTCAGCCACCATGGCTAGTAGCCATTGATATACTTATCCTCCAAGAATCTATCTAATCCCCTTTTAAAGCTGTTTATTCTTGTGGCCATCACTACATCCTCAAACCAAACAGCTAAGCAATGGTGAGCAAAAGCAGGGGGTTAAATGCCTTGGAGCCATTTAAACCCCTGCTCTTCACTTTTCATGAACCATCACAAACGACATCAAAATTTGTGGAAGTCCATGGTGGTTCTTCAGTTTGTGAACCACAAACTGGCCAAAATTCATGACAAACTTTAGTTTATGAGCCCCTTCATGCCCATCCCTACCTTCTCCTTTGTTTTGTGTTTCAGCTACCAAGCTAGGAGGTAACCAGTAGTGAATTATGGGAAAGGCAAGTAAGAGTGTAGGGCTGACTGCATGTCATATTTCTGACCCCTCCTACTCCTATCCAGCCCACACTACTTTTGGCACCATGCCACAACAAAAACAATGCTAGCCTTTCCCTAGTCATGCTGAAGAATATCAAAACACTGTTCATTCAAAAAACTAGTTAGTGAAACCCAAAGATGAAAGTGATAATTGATGCCTATAATGTTAATCCTTATTTTGGTTCTTTAACTTGTTTCCTATCACTCTCTTTTCCCACTGTCTTATCTACCTGAGACATTTTTGTTTCTGAATCAGGTACAGGTTCCTTGGACCTGATTCACCTTCCTTGCAGTCACATAGTAGTTACAGGAAATGTCATTTTTAAGCACATAATAATTTTGCTTGGACCACAGCACAGGGAGAGGAGGGGCTCCTGCCTTCTTCCCCTTGCCATTTTCTGAGCCACAGCAGCTCCCACAGGTTTTAAAATGATGGTCCTGGTAGCTGGTGAGAGGCTGCAGGGATAGCAAGTCAAGTCTGGGAAACCCTTGTCTGACTCATTAAAAAGAAGTCTTGCGTAGTTTGGCTCACCTGTTTCCTTTCAAGGGAGTAAGACTTCCTCCAAAGTCAAATGATTTTTCCTGGTGTCTTCCTCTGCTGGAGAGAGACTTACTATAGCCACACATAGCATAACAGTACACAAGCGAACAAGAATCACACTTCCAATATAAGAAGCCATCCAACAAGTATAACATCATCAAATTCAAAGTATACTCTAAAAAACCTGCAGTAAAATTGCCTAAGGGGGAGAGAACAAAAAAAAAAGAAACCTATGTAGTTCAGTCTAACAAACAGGGTCTCAGAATATATACCAGCCATTGCAGATTAAAAATGAAGCTATGAACTATAACTCAGTTGGAAGGAAGAAGATCACTGTTCGTCACATATTGCAAGAAAGGAAACCAGGTGCATACAAATTTGGAGCACATCTGGTGATTACCCAAGTGGGTTTGAGTTAGAGCATCCATGATTTTACTCATTATAAACTGGTCCCATACTTTATTTCACCAAGCCATCACAGTTGGGAGTGAGTGTAAGTCTGGAAGGAATCAATAATGATTAGTAATATTGTAGCCTGTAACAACTGAACAACAATATTAGCTAATATCTCCTTATATATAAAAGAGTTTTGGTGTCTCTCCTGGACATGCTTCCACAGTCTTTGCTCAGCTGCCACTCTCACAGTCTCCCAATCCCGTGGCTGCGTTGACTCACTGGGTTGGCTCGGCCCCGCCCACTGAGCTGGCGGGCAGCATTTCACCCTCAGTCTGGAGGGAGCTGGTGAAGGGGATGGACACTCCACCGAGAGAGCAGCAACCCCTCCACAGGGGAGAAGGAGGCAGACCCAGTGAGCAGCAGCAAGCAGGGGAAGCACTCACCTTCACTGCCCCTTGTGGCCCTTCTTCCTCAGCTGCAAGGCCTGCACTCCCTCAGGGTAATAGCTCAGTGGGCTGCACCGCAGAGAAGGCTGCCCAGCATCTTTCAAAGGCTCCCCCATCTTCCTTCAGCAGTGGCAGCAGCACCAGGGAGGGTATGGCCTAGAGGAAATGACCTGCGGCTCCTGGAAAGCTGGACTCTCTCCTGAGGAAGACACTTCTCTTGGCTCCTGTGTGTGACTAACTGTGACTAACTGTCTCCTCAGTGGCTGTTGATAGGCAACCAAACAACCAAGCTTGCCTCTGTGAGTAAAAAAAAGGACTTTCAGCATAACTCCCTCCCCCACTTGGCCACTTTCCTGTCAGAATAAACTTAACATGCCTCTCACTCCTTTTTGGCTCCACCATGGCTGGCTGGCTAATGAGGTGGGCCACCGACCATCAAATCATTCTTTTCAACCCCCTGCTGTGAGGCTGACTTTCCCCTAGAGTTGCCAATCACCAGGTGAGACATGGAGATCTCCTGCTGTTATAATTGATCTCCAAATGACAGAGATAAGTTCCCCTGGAGAAAATGGCTGCTTTGGAGGGTAGATCCTATGGCATTATCCCCTGCTGAGTCCTTCCATTGCCCCCCAATGCTGCCCTCCACAGGATCCACCCCCCAAATCTCCAGGTATTTCCCTAATCAAAGGTGGCAACTATGCTTTCTCCTCAGTGCCAGTTGCTAGGCAACCAGGATCTGTCAATAAAAGGCTGTTTCCACACCTATTTTGGGAGAAAACCATTGGCGCCCATCCTGATACAGTTGCGAACTCCAAGTGGGAAATTCCTGGAGATTTGAAGGATGGAGCCTGTAGAGGGTGAGGTTTGATGAGGGGTGGGACCTCACACAGGTACAATGCCGTAGACTCCACCCTCCAAGCCAGCCATTCCCTCATGGAGAACCCATGTTGCCAATCTCCAGGTGGGGGCTGGAGATCACACAGAGGGAGGCAGTGGAGATGGAAAGCTGAAGCCAGGGGACAGATAACAGTAGGTTGACAGTTGGCTGGGAGATCGGGTTGCCAACTCCAGGTTGGGAAATTCCTGGAGATTTAAGGGGTGGAGCCTGGAGAGGGTGAGTTTTGAGGAGGGGTGAGACCTCAGACAGGTACAATGCCATAGACTCCACCCTCCAAACCAGCCATCTCCTTCTGGGTAACAATTGTTGCCAGTCTCCAGGGGAGGGATGGAGATCACATAGAATTAGAACTGCTCTTTCGATGGCAGAGATCAGTTCCCCTGTAGAAAATGGTGGATTCTGTGTCATTATACGCTGCTGAGGTCACCACAGCAAATTGGCGCTGAGTGCCCAAGGCCGGGACACTCTCCCAGAGTCTCTTTCTAGAGTTTGTTGTATTTATTTCCACAACAGGCCTTATTCCTAGTATTTTATAAAGTAGGGGAAAACATAATTCCCTACCCAATGGAACAAATCTCCTAATGAATGAAAATAATATTCTGGTCAACTTATTTGGATGTCTACCACCACGAAAGCAGAGTACATATATCTCAGTCATAAATATAACTTGTCCAACAGGAAGCCTTCAGAAACAATGAACTTCAGTTGTCCTAGGTTCCGTACAGATTCCCGGATTCCCTTCAGTATCTTAACAACAAAACCAGCTTCTTTGTTGAGAGGTTAATATGCTTAAAATATCTAAATTTTGTCACCTTTGCCTTTCCAAAAATGCTTTCTAATCAGTTCTTTAACACCTTCTTGAAATTCATGCTGTGTACTTAGAATTGATCAGCAGTTACTTAAAGGGAATAACAAGGAGATCATGTTCATATTTATAGCTGTTTTAATTAGCATATCAGCTGCTTAGAATAGGAGTCATCTATATCACCTTTAAAAAGTCCTTGAATCTGTCCTCAGTGGCACTTCTTGTTTCTTGCTGTGTCATCTTTTAACATGAATCAATGGATACCTTCTATGGGAAGAATATTGGCTTTGATTTAATGAAACATCAGTACCTTTAGAGATGAGACATCAGGTCTCTGAAAAAGTAAAAAAAAAAAGAATCCAGATTCCTTGAACATAAGGAAATCAAACTAGCTAGTTTATGTTTGAATAAACTGGAAGATTCCCTTGTTGACTAATTACAGTTTCATTTGATGCAGAGGTATGTGGGGTGCTTCCCACATGCACATTGCTACAATGAGTCAAATGAAGCATTTTTATTTATTTATTTAAATATTTATTTAAGTATGAACATTTAAAATTCAGTTTTCGGACAGATAGCATCAAATTAGTATCCCCCACTTTGTGGTTGAAATGAGATTGGAAATAGTCCTTAAAATGGTCTGGGCCAATAATATCATAATATTCCTTTTCAAGCATTTTAAACAAGTACAGTAACTGCATGTTGAGACTATTCAGGTGGGTAGCCATGTTGGTCTGAAGCAATAGAACAAAACTTGAGTCCAGTGGCACCTTTAAGACGAACAAAGTTTAATTCTGGGTATAAGTTTTCATGTGTATGTAGACTTGTTCAGTTACACTGAAACAGTTTTCCTCAAGTCTTACATATAGAAAGTGTGCATGCACATTGAAGCTTATACCCAGAATTAAAAATTTGTCAGTCTTAAATGTGCCACTGGACTCAAACTGTGCATGTTGAGAAGAATGGATTCACAGAGATGAGCTGACTTTTGTGAAGTGATTGGAGTCCATGTTGTTGCAAGGTCATGTGGTACAGTGATTAGGGTTGTGGTCTGGACTAAACCCAGAGAGACTCAGGTTCAAAAACCCACACAGTCTTGGTCCAGTCACTCTCAGCCCGACCTACATTCCAGGGTTGTTATGGGAATAAATGGAGATTAAGACAACTTTGTACACTGCTCTGAGCTACTTAAAGCATTGGTAGGATAAAATCATAATAGAGAAATAGTCTTTGTGTACAGGGTCTCTCTATACAATTATATAGCCAGTAAAGGCAGAATTTTCAATCACGTGGAGAAAACTGCATGTGCATACATGAATACACATAGGCAGTATTCATACATCCCAATAAACACAGGTCAGTTATGGAAGAGTCTACAACCAAAGTCATAGTCTCTCTACCCACACTTTACTCCTTTAGCCTTCCAACATCTGAAAAGTATTATTATGACAACTTCATGTTCACATGTATTTCTGAGAAAGGCTTCACATCTCTCCTTATAATAATTATCTTTTGGTTTCACAAGATTCCATGCGCTCCCATTGGCTGTAAAATGCCCTCCCTCAGCCATTGGCCTGTCAGCCACCACTGAAGAGTACTCGAGTGCCATTGGTTGGGTGCTGGGTCTGCTCCTCTTCCCCACCCACTCCCCCTTCAGACAGATTTGCATGTCAGATTTACTGGCAGACAGCTCTCTCTCCTGAGGAAGACAGTTCTCTTGACTCCTGTGAGGGACTGTCCCCTCAGTGGCTGTTGGTAGGCAGCCAAGCTTGGTTCTGTGAGTAAAAAAACAAAGGACTTTCAGCATAACCCCTTCCCCCGCACATAACCCCCTCCCCAATGATCACTTTCCTGTCAGAATAAATGGGAAAAAAGCTCTTTCTCCTGCTTAGCTTCAGCATGGGCAGGTGGGCAATTCCTGGAGATTTGAGGGATGGAGCCTGGAGAGGGTGAGGTTTGAAGAGGGGTGGCACCTCAGACAGGTACGATACCATAGACTCCACCCTCCAATCCAGCCATTCCCTGATGGGGAACCATTGTTGCCAATCTCCAGGTGGGGGCTGGAGATCATTCAAAATTAGAACTGCTCTCTAGGAGGGCGGGGGGAGGAGATGGAAAACTAAAGGTAGGTTGGTGGTTGGCTGGGAGGGAGATCGGGTTATCAACTCCAGGTTGGGAAATTCCTGGAGATTTGAGGGATCGAACCTGGAGAGGGTGAGTGTTGAGGAGGGGTGGGACCTCAGACAGGTACAATGCCATAGACTCCACCCTCCAAAGCAGCCACTCCCTCCTGGGGAACCACTGTTACCAATCTTGGGGGTGGGCTGGAGATTACTCAAAATTACTACTGCTCTTCAGGTAGCAAAGATCAGTTCCTCTGGAGAAAATGGTGGACTCTGTCATTATACCCTGCTGAGATTGCCACAGCAAATTGTCACTGAATGCCCAAAGACGAGGCACTCTCCCAGAGCCTCTTTCTAGAGCCCGTTGTATTTATTTCCACAACAGGCCTTATTCCTAGTCTTATATAAAGCAGAGAAAGAAGAAGCATAATTGACTAAAGCTTCTGTTTTCTGGGCTTCCTGTGAAACATGTGAGGAAGAGTACCATGAATCTCTTGTGTATAGGAGATTAATATATCTCTAGTACAAATACGGGTAAATGAGCTCTGTACAATGGAGATATGTGAACCCCTGCTTATTATATAGGAAGTTTTATACAGGAAGCACAAAAAAACCTAAACACTAATTATTGGCACTTCATTTGTTTCCCTCAGCAGTGTCCCTAGAATATGCTTGCTGGGTTCTTGTTTGTGTTATCAACCCTTATAATATGTGATTGATTTAATTAATTTATTTAAAATATTTATACCCTGCAGACTGAACATAGTTAACAAAACAGCAGAAGCGACAAGACATAAATGTTGCAAGCATTCCGCTACTTAAAACCATAACAGAATTAACACATAGAGTTAAAACCAGCATACAAAGTTAACACAGCTAAAACAGTCTACCCTTCACCAAACGCTCTGTGGAACAGAACAGTTTGCATGTCTTCCTGAACATGGCAAGTAAAGGCACCCGCCATACCCATTCTGGCAGGCTATTGCAGAGGAATGGATCTGCCCTAAATAATGCCCATGATCAGACTGTTGCCAAACTGAACATCCTAAGTCAAGATTCCACCAGGAGAATGTCATCTGAGGAATGCAATAGGCACAGGAGAGTATACTAGGAGATGTGTCATGGTCCCAGGCAGGCCCATAGCCAGGAAATTCTTAGGGTGGGGGGCAGGGTGAGGGTGCCTCCAACACGATGACATCTCTTGTGCATTTAGCATGATGCCAATATAATTAGATCTGTTGATTAAATTAGCATGATGATTGATTAGATTAATGCAGTGGGAAGCCACCCCTCTCCCTCCCCTCCTGTTTGGCCACAGCTCCTTTCCTCAGTGAGCAGTTGCTGCGTGGCCTCACCAGGTCTCCCTGCTTCCCACTGAGGCTGAGCAGGAGGAAAGGGCAAGAGGTGTCCTCTGCATGGAACACCTGATGAGACCGTGTGGCTGAGCAGGAGGGGAGGGAAAGGGTGGTTAAGTGGAATGGCTCCACACTTCCTTCCCCTCCACTGCTGCCTCCTCCTGAGGGCTGGCTAGTGAGGAGGAGGAGGAGAACTGTGGCAAAGGAGGTGCCTGGCCTCCTCTGGCATGGAGCAGGCAGGTGGCACCCTCTGCCCTATCTGCCTGCCTCAAGGCTAGTCTTGCACACTGCGGCTACTGCAGTGACCTGGGGTAGGGGTGGAATTAATTCAGAAGGGGGCATTGCCCCCAGTGCCCCTCCCTAGCTATGTGCCTGGTCCCAGTCTGTGAAGAGTTTTAAAGATAACCAGCACTTTGAATTGGGTCTGAAAGAAAATGTGCAACCATCCAAGCAGCTAACCCCAGATAGGGTCCACATTGTGCACCAACAGAAGCTTCCAGGACATCTTCAAAGGCAACCCCACATACAGCATTTTATAATATTCCAGTACAGAGGTTAGAATAGTGTAGCTTGGTCAGCAGAGTCTAATGAACTAGTTTATGAGCCAGATGTAATTGAAAGAAGGCATGCAAGACTCTTCTGCTGATATATAGAAACATGATACAGAAGGCCTCTGAATCCAGCCTGAAAACATTAATATTAGCATTCCAGACAGAAATATCTTATACACCATTGTGTTTCACTATTATACCATAGAATGTACACAGTAGCAAGGTATATAACGGAAAGGACTGAGGTGGGCAGGTTCCAGAAATAGGAGTCCCAATAATTTTTGTGGGCCTTCTCCTGACCACTTTGTCATAGGACCAAGAATATCTTATATATGAACAAATCCTCTGTGGATCCATTTTATCCAGATATCCCTCCCTTTCACAAACTTACTCCAGCTCTAAACCTCTGAGAAGCCCTGTACCCAGATTTTTGTTGTTGTTGTTGGGGGGCCCCAAGAGTGCAGTCTAGTGCAGTGGGGCTGACTACATCACAGCGTTGTTGTTGTTGTTAGGGAAATATAGAGGGGAGACATGGCTAGGTAAGAGTTGACAGGTAAAAATGGGGGGCAAGCAGTAGCTGGGGCAGTCTGGAAATAATAAAGACCACGTTTTGTGTCTGGAAGTCATATTCTCTCTGAAGCACTGTGCATTGCTCCAGAAACAAAACCTACCCCCAGAAGATCCAAGATGCCTGGCAAGCATTGCTGAAGGATCTGGGAGAGCCCCACAAGGTTTTTCAATCTAACCTGGTTCTGTTGGCTAGCTAGCAGCAGCAGGACAATAACGCCCTGAGTAGCCCCTTAACCCCTGGTGCCAATGGCTATTCTCCTCGCATCTCCTTTCTATACCCCCCACCTTTGCAGGCAATCCAAAAGGAGAGCAAACACAGGAACTTTGTACTGCACCTCCCAAAGCAGCTCGGCTCTTACCTCTAGCCGCACCTCTTTCCTCCTGCTTGGCATTTAAAAACAAACCCCAGCCTGCCTCCTGCAATGGCTCCTCTCTGGCTTCCAGTGGCAGAACCAAGCCCAGAGGCATCACAATCACACTGGCAGCAAGCCAAGCGTGGGCTGAGATGTGCTTCCCCTCCTCCAGCAAGCCAGGTAGATCCTTCACAGAGAGGGGAGAGGGTGGAAGCATGGCTGTTTGGAGTGGGTGCCTGGCTCTTTGGGGAGGGTGCTGGGCACTCGTGGGAACCCCCAAGGATATGGGCCTGCTCTGCAGTGGTAGGGCACTGTCTTGAAATTTAAGTTTTTGTGGGTTTCAATTGTTATATCAAAATGTGTGCTTTTAAGATGGAGAAGCTTTTATCCAACATCAGCATCTAAGTGAATAGCATGAGACTGGGTTGTGTCTGAAACAGATCAAAAGCCACAGCCCAGGGAAGATCCAGAGCCTTGGAAATAAGGGAGCTATAGAAATCCTGACATTTATCTGATGGGTCTTAGCGGAGGGGAGGATTTACAAAGGGTCTATAAGGGATCTATAAAGGGACTCTGCTTAAGCTTAAACTGAGGCAGGTTGGGTTTCCCCTCTGATAATTTGGTAAAACAAGCTCAAGGAGTGTGCAATTGCCTGGAAACTTCTGTACATTGATTGATTGATTGATTGATTGATTGATTGATTGATTGATTGATTTTTACCCTGCCCTCCCTGCCGAGGGAGGCTCATTTCTATCTAATGTTCAGGACTTGGATGAAAACTAGATGAACTGCTGATGGAGCAGACCTGAATATGGCACAGTTTTTGCCACTAATCAGAAAAGGGGGGAAAAAACCCTAAGCAAACTGTTTGGCCCTAATCAAACAATTGCAGAACTATGAAGGAATACACTGACAGTTGCGTAAGAAAAGTCAGCATCTTTTACTTCTGATGGTAAAGCTCTTTTTTTCAAGAGAAGGAAGGGAGAGCCATGTATGCTACTCTGAGCTCCTTGGCGGAAGGGAAGGATAAAAATAGCAAATATTGAGCTCATTTTGTTAATACTTGTAACCAAAAAAAATAATAATAATCTGTTCAATGACTACTGAAGTTCAGATATTGGATCTTTTTTTTTTTTTTAATGGTGATTGACAGAACCTTGTTAACAGTAAAAGGCAGTTCATTTTCCTGCACTGCTGTTACCGCTGTTTTGCTCAGATTTTCCTGTTAACTGCAACTGTGAGGGTGCCTGCACTGTTTAGGATACTTAGGAGCTGTGACAAATATTCATTGCAATCCTAACCAGAGTTATGGCCTCCTTGCTCAGATTGTTAATACGGCTCCCAATATCCCAAATTATTTTGCTGGATGCCTTGAGGGCATTTGAGAAGTAATCCAGGGGAGTGGGGGTGGGGGAATTCATACATCAGTACTAACAAGGAACCACTGGCAATGAATTTCACATTAGTTCTTTGTGATTTACTATTATTACCAAAAAGAAGTATCATGGCTGAGTTCAGACTGGCAATTTGCCCCACTATAGCCACATTTCAGCCACAGTTCCCAAGTGGATTAAAGGGGGCATTCATCTGCCTGGTGTTCCCCACCCGTAGTCAACCCATGCTGTTCCACTTCGCTCCCACGTTTAAAAGATACCTGTTGAAAGTGGTAGCAATTCCCAGAGAGTGCCTGTATCCCACTTCATTCCGCTTCCAGGAAGTGTGAACACCAACACGAAAAGCCGGGAGCAACCCGCATTGTGCATAAGGCAGCAGCGATTGGCTGTGTTCCGCTCTACTGCCCAATGTGGTGCTGGTGCAATGGGATCCTCCCCAAATTGCCCTGATGCACTTATGCGCATGTGCATTCATGCGCATATGCACACATAGCCAAATTATCAGGAAAAAGCCATTTACAGCTGCGCCTCCGGGCCAGCAGTCTGAACGCTCCTGCACACCTCCTCCCAGTATGCTCCCGCATCCGTTGGCCTCGTGGGACCAGGAAAACCCGGAACAGTTTGTTCCAGGGGCTTTTTTGCCACGACTGGCTCCTGCTGCAAAGCACCAGTCTGAACTCAGTCCATGCTTCCCCCCCTTGATGTTCAGACTAACAGCCATTTTCAAAATCATTCTTAATGTTCAGAGTTTCTAGAAACCTCAGTTATATTAAATGATTTGCCACATTTCTACAGGTCCAAGGCATTTCCATTTTTATTTTTTTTTAGGGACCCTTCCCTGAAGAATACCATGACTTTCATTATCAGTCCTTTCATGATCTCATGCAACTTCCCAGCCCCTCCACTGACCTTTGAAAACTTATGTGATTTACAGCAATTTTTTATTTTAATCCCTGGGTTTTGAAGCATAACATACTTTTGGCTCTCCCTTTCCCACTCTCACATCCTGGCCTTTAGGAACTGTGATTCCAGTATTTTCCTGCTTAAAACATGTTTAATGCAGAAATGCAATTATACAAGAAATTGTGAACTAATTTAAACCCAGTTTGAGGCATTAACCTTCCTACTCTTTAAGCCACTTTGACTGGATAAGTGCTGACTTTTTTTGTGTGCTGCTTGTCAGTAGCAAAATATCCCATCAATATGCAATAACTTAAACCAAGGAATTGATGTCTTGTGCTGTTGGGCAGAACCAGCAGAGATTGCGCTCTCAGAATACCAATTATTGAATTGTTCCTGCATTGCACTGTCTATTATCTAAAATGAAAACATTTTGTAATGCCAGGGACCAAACATGATGGTCTCAGCCTTCATGGTGGAAGAGTCTAGTTTATACCTTTATCTTGAAAATGGAAACTCTGGGAAAATTTCAGTCAGTTCTATTTTTTAAAAAAAAATAAAATAATTTAAAAATGTAGTTCTGCATCAACCAAAGGTTTTGTTTTTGTGATTTGGTATTAATGAAGTAATCCAGAATTATTCATAACAATGTCTCTCGTGTATACATTGGTGGAAAAGTGACAGCCGGAAACAGAAATATGTTGGATACAGCCAGTCTTTTCACTCACTCTCACCCAGTTTCTCTCCTTACCCCAGCTCCCACACCACATAGCTTTTGTCCGTGCAGGTTCCATGATCCCTAGTATAGCCTTTGTGGTGGTCAAGTGTTGGAGGTGGAGGACTGTGCAGTGTTCCTTTGTACAGAGCATACTGGGGTTTCAGAGGGAGCAGCAGAACTAGCAAGGCTAGACTGGTCAGTTCCCAAATCCTTCCCTTTGTTGAATGTGGCTGCCCCTTTGAGGCATTTTTTTACCCAAACTGCTATTCTCAGTGATTCCTTCCATCCAAGTAACTCCTTCTCTTCATGCTTCTCTTTTCAATCTGCCATGAGGCCAAGATGTGCTCTCTGCAATCACTCTCCATTCTGGCCTATATAGATAAATAGATTATCTGTTCTTTTGCTATTAAATTATGAAACTATTTTACAAAAAAGGATTTCTCTTTCCTAAAGCAACAAACCTTTATTACATAAACAGCATCCTTCTTCCGCAGCACAGACCCAGCTCTATTACTTACTAAAAGGAGACCCTCCTCCTTGTTTCACCAGAAGAAAAGCTCCTCCAGTCCACTGAATCATGAACTACACAGGCCAATGCCTGTATAGTTTACCTTTTTTCTAGATCTTCCATTTCCAATGGGGGGAGAAGGAGGAGGAGGAAGAGGAGGAGGAGATTGGATTTATACCCTGCCTTTCACCACCAGAAGAAATCTCAGAGTGGCTTACAATCTCCTTTCCCTTCCACTCCCAACAGACATCCTGTGAGGTAGGTGGGGCTGAGAGAGCTCGTTTGAGAACTGCTCATGAGAGAACAACTCTGAAAGAGCATGTAGCTGACCCAAGATCACACAAGCAGCTACATGTGGAGGAGTGGGGAATCAAAACTGGTTCTCCCAGATTAGAGTTTGCGCTCCTAACCACTACACCAAACTGGCTCTCGGGGGGGGGGGGGGGAAGGAAAAATCAATATTTATACAATCTACATATTTGAAATCTGTTGTGTATGTCAGCTATAGAATCTGAATAGTTTTTAATATAGAAGGGACCTCTGGGGTTGTCTAGTCCATCATCATTACAGAGTAACTTTAACCAGTATCACCAGAACTGGTGGTACACTTGCCAGCCTAGGTACTCTTTGAGTGTGTTCATAGGGGCAGCTAATCCCGCCATTATGCCGGCTCAAATTTGATCCTGATCTTTTTAATCTGTCCTCGCATGACCAGACATCCCCCAGGGGAATCGCCTTAATGCACACTGCCTCCATTGTGGATTGTCTAGACAGTATCCACTGAAGGAGGCGCACAGTGTTTTTTGTTTTAAAAAACTTTTTGTACATGTGCATAGGCGTCATGGTGCATCTTTGTGCGGCAGTTTGTTTAAAAAACTTTTTGTGTGTGCACATAGACGTGACAGAGCTTCCTTGTTGATCCGCACATGTGTAGAGATTTTTTAAAATGGCGCCCGCTTGGGATGGTCTAACATCAGACCATCCTGATGGGAGGATTGCGCGCTGGTGGAACAACCAGATGGATGAAAGTCCGCAGTTGTCCCGAAGGTAACCGAAAACCCCAGATTTAATGTAGTATCCAGTACAGATCTGAAGCATGGCAAAATGGGATGCCCATGGAAGAGGGACATTTCCCAGAAGTTTCTATCTGGGCATTAACTTTAGATCTGTGAGGCAATCATGCCTCATGCAGATCTAAAGAACTGTCTGATCGGACTCTTTGACAAATGCAAAAGTGAAACCAAACTCTTGAGATACTGTCAGGTTATTTATTTATTTATTTATGTTTAGTCTACCTTTCTCACATGGACTCAAGGCAGATTGCACATAGTGTGCCAGTACAATCAACAAAATGGGACATTCAATAATTAATGCTCTAGGATACTAGAAATCTGGAACCACCAGAAATATTGACATGACACTTTAAGCTGTACAAAAATTACATAATAGGATTCTGCTTCCCCAAAAATAGTCAATAACACTACCCCCGTGGGACCAAAAAAAGTAAAGTCACCCCTTCAGTCAATCTCCTGTTGCCCTGCAAGGCTTTTGAGCCTCTTTTTGGACTGTGATAAATAATAAACTGTGCCAGTGCGTGTGTAAGGAACTGAACCAAATGGTAACCCTCCCAGATGCCAGCAGAGACTGCACCCAGGCAAGAGACGTTTCTCCTGACCAGCCCAGCAGCTCCAGTGCCCAGCAGAGGTTATCAGCCTGTTTCTCATGAAGGAAATATGAAATAGAACCAGTACACACCAAAGCACAGTGTTTTGATAAAATACCAGAAATAGGAACTCCAAAAACACCATTGAGAGTTCCTTCTACAGCAGGCAGCCTCTTTCCTTCCCCCACCTTCACATGCAAGACCTCACGTAGCCCTGGCAGAGTCTATTCATCGTTGTCTAGTTACTGATTGAGAGCCATCAACAGCTGGGCTAATGCCATCAAGAACACAATAGAAGTGGCCGGATGACTCATCCTGGCTATCACCTGGTGTCAAACATGAGTAAGTTTCTAGCTCTCAGTATTGACCATCCCTCAGGCACACCTCCACACACCTCCCCTACATCTTCCAACCAATAGGGTGCTTTCAGGGACGGACTACCAGGAGGCGGGAATCAGGGAGGTAACCAGCCCCCACCCTCCTGCTTATAAGGGGATGCCAGACCAACGGCTCTCTCTCTGCTCTACGACCCCTATCGAACCTTTAACCCTCTTATGTCCAGCTTGCTATCCCCAACCCTTGCCTCCATCTTTAAACTCTGGTCTTCAGGCAGAGTTTCCACGTGATAATCTGCTGGTCAGACCACGTGGCCCCATTTTTCTTAGTTTCTTTCCCCTCCATTTTTCCTGAGGAACGCTCTACAGGACTCGACTGGTAAATATGACCCACCAACGACTTACCTGCTAATGCAAATGTGCTTACCTCTCTCTGTATTTCTTAGGACTTGAATAATTGTGTGTGAGCTTGTGTAATTGTTTGTGTGTGCAAAACTTCAGTAAAAGACTTTATTTTCAATCATAAAAAGTCTCCTGGTCTGTTACCAACTCCTCCCGGCGGGGCTGACCTCTGTATACATAGGTGTTTGCTCTCGCAGCTGATTGCTTATTAATAATCAATATAATTCCCCTCGTTATTATTCATAATAACGCGCAATCAGGCTAACATCCATATACTCATTTAATATGGTAAGTCCTCTTTGTATATAAAATTCAGAGCCTCAGACCTGCCCTATTAATACTGGTGTCTTTTGATGCCCTTGAATACATTAAAGGGAATAAAGTATCATCAACATTAAAGCTCAACCAGGTAGACAGTAAAGCTTCATTGTTGCTTCCAGTTCTGGAGTTATAGTTGCCTGCTAAAATAACCATCATATCTGGAAAATTCTCCATCAGTTCATCATATAACCCTATTAACATATTGCAATTTTGAGTCAGCATCTGGAGGTAAATAACTTGAAATAAAAATCAAGGGGAAATTATCCAGAGTAACAAAAACAGCCAAAGCCAAATAATTAGAAATCAAAACTTTAGCTGAGGTAATATTTAACACCATGGAGATTAGACATGCTAGTCTGGCCCTAGGTCTCCCTCCCCTGTTCCCTAAGGCAGCTTTTCTGGTGAATCTAATATAACCAGGAAAAGTAATTTCACTTAAAACCCATGTTTCTTGAAGTAAAATAATATCATGTTGGGTTAGAAATTAAAATATGGCATCTGACTTTCACTATTCCAATTAGCTATGTTCCAACTCAGTATTTTGTATTGATTTGCCTTGAGTGGACATAAGTTCTCACATTGTTCAATACATGGGACAGCTGTTAGAATGCTACCGTTCTTAGGCCATATCTGGATTACTGGTTCAAGGGAAACAGGGACAGGAGGTCAGTCATCATATGTGGGGGAGATATCTTGTGGGAGTTTATTCTCTAAGTACAAGCACAGATTCTAATAATTCCTCCCCTCATTTCAGAGGAATGTACAAAGTTATTTTTATTTGTGCCTGATGGAGACTTTCCTAATTCCAACAGGCCTATCTTCTTTTGGGCGGTCATGAGTTTTGCAAGCTTCCTTTACCTCCACCAAGTTATTTTGTTTTGATGCATTAGATACACTTCCATTATTTACATGTGCCTAATTTTAATTAATTTAGCTTGATGTTTTTGTATACAAACAACGACATTTGATTGCTCTAAAACTGGAAGAGCTCCAAATAATTTTAGAAAGCTAACATCAACTGCATCTAGATTTTTTTTTTCTTTCATGGCCAGAGAAAATCATGAAAGTTTCTAAAAGGCCAACCTCGTATTTTCCCTCAACTTGACCAAAGACTGCTTATGGTCTTCTGGAGATGATAAGTCAGTCAACAGATTCTCTTTCAACATTTTGCCCTTGATGGGGGTAAAGATCCTTAGGCCTATGTAGCTGAGTAGGTTTAGTAGAGAACACAGGGATAACAGTTGGAACGATAAAAAAATCTCTGGGGAAAAATGTCATGTGAATGCAACCATGCCCTAGAGAGATTCGGCTGTCCTCAACCAGGGCCAGAGCTTTTTCGGCCCTGGTCCCAACCTGGTGGAACTTTTTGCCAAATAACACCAGGACCCTACGGGATCTTATGCAATTTCGCAGGGCCTGTAAGGAAGAGATGTTCTGCAGGCATTTGGCTGAGGACAGCAATGGTTAACATCATGGCTGGTACCCTATCTACCCACCTAGACTTTTTCTCTGTATAGAACTTATCCCCCCCCCAACATACCAGATATGGTAGGAAGCTACAAAATTTTGTCACCTGCTTTTAATTATAGCATGTTATTGGATTGGTTTTTATGACTTTTATGTTTTTAGAACTGTCGTACATCACCTAGAGCCCCACAGTTTGTGGGGATAGGTGATTAATAAACGGAAATAAATAAATACATAAATAAAATTCAAGGTTAGCCATAATCTGAGATGGAATATTGGGTGAAAAAAGAAGACGTATCAGTCTGGCAGTGCAAATAGAGCCTGTCAGTCTTTCATCATATTTTAACATTTTCAAATCTTTGACCTAATGATGCAGCTGTGCTCTCTGATCAGATGCTTGTTTCCCCAATTAATAATTTAACCTCTAAAAGGATAGATATTCAAAACAACCCTGCATGGATCTAAAATGATCATTTGCTTTACATTGTTCCTAGGCAGTATACTTGGCTCAGAAAGACCTCTCATGTCTCTCCCCTTGTTAGTAAAAGTTATTGAATTTTGACATATTGCTTGTTTGTGTAAAGTGGTTAGGGAAGACGTGTCAAACTTAAGGCCTGGGTGCCAGAACCAGCCCCTCCAGGGATCTTACCTGGCCCCCGAGCAACTGGTGTGAGGAAGGGAAGGCAGGAGGCTGCTTGGGAGGGGGGACAAACAGGCACACATGGTAAGGGTGTGTATGTGTGTGAAGACATAGAAAGGAAATGGCTAGGGGGTGGGGCTAAGAAGCTAAGTTAAAATAGTGGGGGGATGTGAGTGAAGGCAGAGAACAAGGAGGTGTTTCCCCCTCCCACCTCCTCTGACCGCAGCTCAGCAAGGATTGAAGAAGCCATTACATGGCAGCAGAACTGAGCACCTGCCACCACTGCACCAACCAGCTTCATGTTGTTGTTGTTGTTTTTCAAATTGTGACCTTGAGGGGGGTTGGCGAGAGCAGGAGTGCAGAATGGCTGATTGCTGATGAAGGGATGGGGCCAGTAGGGAAGACAGAAGGTGGAGGGCATGGATTGGCAGGCAACTGGGTTGTCTTGTGAATGCTGCGCTGAGGGAAAAGACCTCCTGGCCTCAAAGGCAAGTGGAGGAGCAAATGGGGAAAGGAGTATGGCTGTTGCTGTCACACATCTGAACAGTTGCAGACTGAGTGTTGGGGTGGGTGGGGAACAGCAACTTCCTTCATCCCCCCTGTTCTCAGCCCATGAGGGGAAAGGAGGCATGCCAGCTACTGGAAATACTGATAAAGGTTTTGTCTGGTGCCCATTTATTAAATTTCTGTTGTTCTGTTAAGGTAATTTTTCTAAATAACCCTAATAACCTTTGTATAGGATCTTATAGTGAGAACTATGTAAAAAGACAAGAAAGAAGACAACCATTTTGTGCATTGTGCTTCTGAAGAAGTGTTTTTTTCGAAATGAAGTAACATTCCAGAGTCTTCATAAACCTTTACTGATCTACCCTGCCTTAATTTGTAAATTGCAGGATTTATGTTTACTATTCTACTTTGTCTCAATTTGTAAACTGCAGGAACTTCAGGTCATTGCTTCTATGATTGTTATAGCTTATGCTTTTTGCCTCCATGTATGTTGTTATGCACAGCATGTATTTGGTTTAATTACATATTGTTTGTGTCCTTCCCCCTCCCCGACTTTTTCTTTCTTTACTGGAAAAGGTGTTGGGGCAGGACAATAAGCACCCTTTGGAGGTTTTGCAAACAGTCTCTCTGTCCAGCCTTCCCTCGGCCCCACCACTTCTGGGGGAATGCAAGAGGAATGAAAACTGGAGGTAGAACTGGAGAAGAGATGGATTGTAGCTGTGCTTGATTGCTGAGGCTGAGCATTTGGGGGGTGTACTGAAAAACTACCTTATTTACTTGTGAGGACAATGACTCATCTCCTAAAAGTGCTATATATATAAAAAAGTAGCCAATTTGTATGGGAGTGTAAGACACCCTCCTCCTTTTACATCCGTTGGGGGGAAAACTCATCTTGCACATGATTAAATCCATTTATGGGGCTTTTGTGGGTTCCCCAGTAAACCAATTGTTTTCACTGCTAGGAATCAATTGCTTTTGTTTGCATTTAAGTAAAAAAAATAATATTGTTAATTGGGTTTGCCTATGTCCTCTGTAACATTTATGTCTCTGTTACCTGGCTGCGGTGGCTCAAGTGGTTAAGACACTGAACTGCAGGCTGTGGAAGGTCAGTAGTTCAGCAGTTCAAGACCCGGGTGCCGCAAGACAGAGTGAGCTCCTGTCTCTAGTTCCAGCTCCTGCCAACCTAGCAGTTCGAAAGCAAGAAATTGCAAGTAGATAAATAGGTACCACTTCAGTGGGAAGGTAACAGCGTTCCGTGCACCTTGGTGTTTAGTCATGCTGGCCACATGACCATGGAAACGTCTTTGGACAATGCTGGCTCTTCGGCTTTGAAACGGAGATGAGCACCGCAACCCTAGAGTCGGATTCGACTGGCTTTCGAGCAAGGGAACCTTTACCTTTACCTACCTGGAATTACATTTTATGGCACACATGGTCTGGCCCAACAACGTGACATTTTTGTCAGATCCAGCCCTCATAATAAATGAGTTCAACACCCTTGGGTTAGGGTATCCATTTTCCCATAAATTTTCTGCAATGTCTCAGCAATCAAATATGTCTGTGATGCTAATATATTTAAAATAGAGTTGTCCCCACTGGCTTCCTGAAAAGGTTCAGCTGGTTCACAAAATCCATCTGAAGAGGGCATATCATTAATAAGTGGACCAGAGTCAAAAGGCTTACAGTCCCTTGCCAAATTACCCTCCTTTTCCATAAATAGGGAATCGTCAGTATTATCAGCACTCTCTTCCAGAACTTGAAACCTATTAATAATCTTAATGTTGAATTTTAAGAAGCCCTCAAGTTTATTTTGTTTGGGGGTTGGCATGGGAGAGTCATCAAAAGGGAGCCTCTTTTCTTAGACATTATAAGTGAATAAATAAAAAAACAAATTCAAAGCAATTAAAGTGATTAGTAACAGAAAAGAAAACAAATACAGGTACACATATGACAGCAAACTGATAATTTAACAAGGCAACCATAGCAGACTGGTTTTTTTAAAGAAAAAGAATGAAGATAAAATATATGTAATGCAGGTCTTCTATTGCCTACCAACACTGACCAGCCAGCCATCCCTCCCTTATCCCACATGGCTAATTAAGCTAAAACTAAGGTTGGCATATTCACAAAGATGACCTCTGACAGAAGAAGAAGAAAAAAGAAAGAAACTTTTGAGGCTGCCAAAGGAAGCTACTTTGTGATAAAACAGATCACAAGCCAGTGACCCTGAAAATAAAACCAGAAGATAAAATCAGCTAAAAAGAATTAAAATAAGAAATTCTTCACAAGGCACACAACAACACAGCTGCCCAGCCCAAGCCTGAAACTGGAAGATCAGATCCTACTTACAACGCTTTGTAAAGAGTAGTAAAGACCTCAAGTCCTAATAATTTCTCCAAGTAAGTTTGTGAAACCATTTTGTAGTGTGCAGCCTTATTACCTGCACAAAAAAGCCCTCTTGAATAGTTCAGTTTTGCATGAAGATTGAAAGAAGAAGGAGGAGGAGGAGGAGAAGATTGGATTTATACCTCACCCTTCACTCGGAGTATCAGAGCAGCTTACAAACTCCTTTCCCTTCTCCTCCTCACAACAGACACCCTGTGAGGTAGGGTGTCTGTTGTAGATGCATGGAATTTGATTCTAAGAAGAAGGGCAGGGAGATAAGAAGAATGAAAAGAGTCATTCACTGTGATCACAGGAAAATCATATATATTCAGGGGAAAAAAGAGTCATGTTTAATGTTCTGATCATGCAAATGGCTGTGCCTGGATCAACCAAGCTTCCCAATAGTTCCATTACACATTAAAACACAGAAGTCTATTAAGAATGAGACTATCTGTTGATTGTTCATCCATGGGCACAAGAAGTCTTTTGCTTGCAAAAAAGGGCTGTTTTTTATTTAGCAGAGAAGTATTATTCTAAGAAAAAAAATAATGCCTCCAAACTGAGCATACTACTAGTGCAGAGAGCACTGTGTGAAGCTGTTCTGGAGACACCTATGACAACTTTCTTCCCTTCTCTCTTAAACAACATTGAACGTAAAAATTTACCTTGCTTAGGGGTTCCTTTTAATATATGCTTATATGAAACTATCTCAGTTGAATACCTTTTTAATTTTATGATAAAAGAAATATCCTGTAGCCATCATCAGCTTCTCAGACAAAACCTTTAGAAAATATTGTAATGGAACTTATTTTATTCATGAGAATTACATCTTTATTTATATTAAACAAGCTATACAAATTATATGCTCTGATTTAAAAAAAACAGAGCTCATTTTACAACTGTGTCTAAATTAATAAAAATTGGCAATATAATACCATAATGGCAGACAAAAAGGACATTTCATTTATAACAAACACGGTCATATTCTCCTATAGTCCCAGTTATCACTCCATCACATCCACTCTACTTACAGAAGAGTTACTTGTCTGGATCAGACCCATGTTTTACTAGTAGGTCCACTGTTCATTCAAGGGAAAGCAATAAATTTACTATTTTGTGAGGTAATGTCTGTATTTCTAGAGAGATTTCCTGTTCATTATCACCATACCTCTCCCCAAAACAATTCTGGCATTATTTAAACTGATGATAACATAGTAAAGACCTCCACCAGACAGGATTGAAACTTCAAGTGCTATCACAGTAATCATCAATAGTTTTGCCCGATCCTGTTTTTGCATGCTACAGTAGATCAGTTAATGCCAGGTGCTGATAGGCAAAACTGAACAGAAGTCTAATAAGAATGAGACTATCTGTTGATTGTTCATCCATGGGCACAAGAAGTCTTTTGCTTGCAAAAAAGGGCTGTTTAAATGTGTTTCCATTCAAACCATGGGGGGTAGGCAAATGCCAGCTCCTGCATAATCAAGCAGGGACCGGTCTTTTGCTTGCAGAATGTCTCCGTTTCAATCATGGTTGTCCAGTTAAAAGGATCAGGTAGTAGGTGATTTAAAAGACCTATGCCTAAGATCCTGGAGAAATGCTGCCATTTCTTATAGACCAGGGATCCCCAAACTTTTTGAGCCTGTGGTCATCTTCAGAATTCTGACACAAGGTGGTGAGTGCAGCTACAAAATGGAAGTGGAGCCACACACACTCAGAGGAAGTACAGCTGCTAGGAAACAGAGGAGTAATTTTTAAGAACACATTGGGAAAGAGGAGTAAAAGAATAAAACCAATACTGTGGTGGCAGCTGCTGCCAAAATAATATGATTTTAATCTGCACCAACAATCAGCTCTTCACTGATTCATCTAGGGCTGCAAGCCCCCAGGTGGGAGGGGGATCCCCCATTTTAATGGGCTCCTGCCTGCCCCCAACAGCCAAGACCCAGCATGATGACCCTAATATGATGACATCACACAGAAGTGACATCCTCATTCCAGGGACATCACACAGTGATGCTCTGATGCTTTGGGCAAAATTCGCCATGTGACATCCCCAGCATGATTACATCACTTCCATATTACATCACCACATTGGGGACATCATGTGCAGCAACATCGCCCTGCCCCCCACTCCCTCCCACCCCCACCAGTGAGGAGGTAAGACCTGGCAACCCTCGGTTCATCAGAAGCCCTGGAGGGCAAGAGGCCTGTGTGGCCCCGCCCACTTTCTAAAAAACCTTTGTGGGTGCCAAGAAAAGTGTTGGTGTGCATCATGGTGCCCTTGAAAGACAAATGGTCTGACTCAGAACTGTGTCAGAATCATTGACACTATAAGGCAGCTTCATGTGTTCATATGAGTATGGCATGTGCTGGAAATAGCACTAAAGGGCATCACATTACATTTCGAAGAAAACCATTCTGCAAGACTAGAGATTATGAGCAAACATAGAAGTCAATGGCTGAGGCCTTCAGCAACAGCATCAACAGAAGTTGGAAAGGATATTCGGGAAAGACATAGGGGCAATTGTGAAGGTACCCAAGGTTCTTCTGTGATCTATGGGAACAGGGAAGTTTGACTGCACATCTGCAATTAAAAGCCTATCACTGAAGAGGTCAGAAGAACAAGACAGACATTATTCTAGAGCACAGATGACCAGGGATAAAACTCCCATTATTGCAAAACGAGTTAGAGAAGTTAGCAGTGTGATGGCTCTCAAGAAAAACAATTATCCACAACCAAGATATTCTTGGTTAGTCCACAGAGGTCCAACTCATTTGAAATCTTGTTCCTTAGAATACCAAGAAAACCAGAATTTTCATTTAAAGAAAGAAGCTCTGAACATAGTGTGCATTAATTTGTATATCCACAATCTGTGAGGTAAATTGAACACATCCAGAATGAAATCCAGAGCAGGAGCACTTGTGTTTTCCAGCACTGGTTAGGGAAAGGGGAAGAGGAAGATAATGCATTGATGAGCAGCAGACAATCAGATGAAGGATTCACGTAGGACTAGCAAGACCATTTTGCACCATCCACACCTCCAAACACTTTCTCACTTAGCACACAATACATAGAACAAAGGCACAACCTGACAGACATTTAAAAATAATGACAACAACAACATAGAAGGAGATGGCCATTTGGGAATCATATATGTAATTCTGAACCACACCACAGAGTAGCAAAATGGAGCCACATACAAGTAGCAGGGATTTCTTTACACACCTGAAGGATGTCCCAGGTTTGCAGAAGAATATGATTTTTTTTTAAAAAAAGGATTGAAACTGCACAAAATAATAGAAATTCCTGTAGCTTTGAGAATGCCCACGCAGTTGCCATTTTGGAGGTTCCAACCACAAGTGTTGAGCCTTGCAAGTCTTCATTTCTGTAAAGCAAAGCAATGGGGTGAATACGGGTGGACTTGGACAAAATAGACCTTAAAAGATTTCTGTTCCCCACCCCTATCATGCCCCCTAATGAAGGAGGATTCATTGGGTACAGGCCTCATGGTGACCACTTCCCATACAACTGGGCCTGACTTAGTACTGGCAGCCACTGTGCATCTGGGCCGGGCCCAGCCCAGCACCAGCTGCTACCACACAACTCAGGTAGACTTTTCCCAAGAATATGCTTCTGTGTGAGGGAAGGAGGGAAAGCTAGAGATGGGAGCGAATAAAGGTAGGTTGGTTGGTAGGTGGGAAGAACAGAAAGAGGCAAGTAAAGGGGAGATACTACCGTGGCTTTCAGGGAAGCGAAAGGTGAAATAGTGGAGGAAGGAATACATAAGAAAATGAAATGGCTTGTGAAAGTCTTTGAAGATCTCCTGCTTGTACAGCTTCAAAAACAAATGATTATGTTGATATTGATTTGTCTTGAGCAGCTGTTTTCCTCTGCTCTAAGGGCTCTTCCACTGTTGGAGGAACAATTCTTTCTGCTGATACCACTTCTAATGCAGACCCGCACATTGTGTATATCCTGGGTATTAAGTGAACCCAGGATAGCATTATGGGGTGTAGCCAACTACAGAAGAATGGAAAGTAGGAAAATTCCCATCAGGTGAGCTCTGCTCCACTTGCAGTTCGCTGTGTTTTTTTGTAAGTTTGTTTGTTTGGTTGATTGGTTGGATGGATGGGTGGGATTTTTTAAGAGACTGGACAAGTAGAGCTTGCCTGTTTGCTTGACTTCCACTTTCCCAAATTCCTTATTGCACACTTCTCCAATGCCAACAAGCAGCACTACTGACAAGAAGTACTTATATAAAGTCTTGCATGAAATCTTATGCTAGTGAGACAATTTGCAGAACAATGTTCAATTATGATTATATTCTGGAGGTGGTATGTAGGGTACAGTCCCAAGAGTCAATACTGGATATGTTGTTTCTTCACTGGTATATTGTCCATTTGTTCCTGCACTGTCAAACTCCTAAACCAATTTAGCCCATGAAAAAAAAATATAATAATCCCACCATTCGTGAAAGAAAGAAAAAATCTTAACTGTCAAATTACATTTTACGGGTGTTTGCTACATTTGCCTTTGCTAATTGCATAGCTCCATCCCTGTGTATTCATTAGTGCTAAAGTACATGGCATACCTTTGGCATATTCTATTTTTAATATAAAATTAGGAAGATAAATACTTAATTTAAACATTATTTACTAAATTAAATACAGGGAGCTGCAGTCATAGATACAGCCACAGGATCAGGAGAAATGTGCTTGCATTATAATTAGCATAAGTATAGAACTTCAGCCTCCAGTACCTTAAAAGCATACATGAAGTATTAATATACTAGACTTAAAATGGCATTAAAAATTAATGCATCTTCATTACAGGGGTTCATTAATATCTTCAATTTATTCAAACTCCCTGCTTTTAGCCTATCTCTCAGTACTTTATTGAACTTAAAATTTCTTTTTTAAAAACATGATAATATAAAGTTAATATCAATAAAAACTGGCTCGTAGTCCATTAGATCTGAAAGGTAGCAGAAGGCTATCTGTTCTGTCTCCAGCTGCAATGCAAAAATACCCATCTACCAGCTACCCAGAGAGTAAACCAAGAACAGAGGTGCATAAAAGAGTTTTCAGAGCAAATTATTTTGGATGATTCAGACAAGTGATCCAAGCCATCACAGTGAAAGGAAAGCTATAGTCATGTGACAATCACTAGCCAATACAATCCAGACTAAAATTCCTTCCACACTTCTGATTTGCTGATAGATCCTGCTTGCCTTCATTAATATCCATTCTGCCAGGCCTTTGGCATGTTGTTATCAAATTGCTGCTGTGGTATGGTTTTGTCTAAGTGTTCTTGTTGTTGGTATAAGTGTGTTTTTAATGACTTCTACTGAATAGTATGGGAGGGAACCTTAAAATATGTTGTAAAAAATGCTATGGATGTACACCATTCCCAGCCATCCAGAACATTACAAATCTGCATTTCTCGATAAATTTGTCAAGCATTATCACAGGATAGCTGCTAATATAGCCTCTTAATTTAGACAGGAGCTAGGCTCCAAATTATCTTGAAGCAATCAAAAGTCAAAGGCAACTCACATTTCCCCCCCCCCAACAATCTGTGATACACCTTTTAGCTATTATAAATAAGTTTATAATTAACTCTAAATCATCATGCTCAGCAGTATCTCCTAAATACTATCCTAAGAGAGATGTGTAAATGTAATCTTTCTAAATGTATATTCCAGAGTTTTAGTGGTGAGACATCAAATGACCAGGGCACATGTGCATGAATGAAAACTGATATAAATGAGTGTGTTCATCACATAATTGTTTTCAGTGGTATTCAAACACTTTTCTGTTTGAATCAAAATTGGCGCACAGTTTGCTGGCTGCACCCTTGAACTCCATACAGATTTTCAGTCCCATTTGACTGTATGTTTTTTTATCTACTGCCCTGTGAAATAATTGTTTACCTTCAGGTTTCTAATTATTAATTTATTTTGTACTGAAGTGAGAACATTCCTTTTTCATCTCAAGAAATGTTAATGGGCTGGCCTGACACCTTGACATCTTTGCCTTGAAACCCTCCCAAAGGCAAGTACAATTGGTCTCTATTTGCATAAGTGTTATAATATCCATCAATTTACTGGCAGTTAAGTGACTACTCTTCTGATACAATCACTTTCCTTTATTGGAGGGATTTTATAAAGAGAACTTGGTTTGAGCAAGGACATTTTTAAATTAATGGTGAATGTGTATTTCAATGGAAATTTATCCTGATACAAGGATAAACACACAGTATACAGTTCACATATAATGAGCATGTACTTGAAAACTCATTTGTTGCTGTTTTTGCATCAAGATACACATATGCCTCAGTAGCTGAGAAGGGCAACATGTACCCTTTAGTAAAAACAAATTAAAAAAACCCACAAAATGGCAGAGCAATGCTATGGAAGGATGGAATGATTTTGCCATTGTCATTTTAAAGGCTCCCCCACATTGGGGGAAAAAAATCTCTCTGAGAAACTAGATGACTGGCCAGGCCACAGCCCACCTGTCTTCCACTTTTTTTAGCTTTCTACTTGCAGGGAGGGGACTACTATTTCTTTGTTTTGTAAATAGAGGCGCATCCAGTAATTCAGATAACCCCAGTACAATCTGAATTAGTGCAGTCCATGCTACTGTGGGACCTCAGTGGTGTACAATGCCATAGAGTCCACTATTCAAAGCATCCATTTTCTCCAAGGCAACTAACTTCTGTAGTCTGGAGATGAGCTGTAATTCCAGAGGATTCCCAGATCCCACCTCGAGGCTGGCATTTCTATAGAGATCCAGCTTTGTCTACAGTAGTCTTCTTAATAAGGGGAAAGTCTACAATACTTTCAGTGCAGTCCTAAACAGAGTTACACTCTTCTAAGCCTATTGACATAAAGGGTTTAAAGGACTATCACCCTGTTTAGGATTGCACTTAGTCAGAAATAGAAAGGCCAAGGAGGGCAAAGTGGAGTACTAGTTTAATATGGTGGCAAGACCAGTGTGAATTATCATTACCGAGAAGTAGTTGGCTAACTAGAGTGACAGTTCTAAAAACTGAGTTTAATCTTTTATTGCCTAGGAGAGAAACAGAAGACAGTTCTGTGATTTGTCCTAACCAAGAGCTCAGAGCTATAAGACTTTAATAATATGGGATTTGGAATAAGCCCTGAGCTCATTAGAATGAATGAAATGTCTCTCCCATTTGTACAGTTTCCCTTCAGCTTTCACTGTGTTGTCACGTGAAACCTACTTGGTGGTCCAATTAAAGATCACTGAGGGATAAAAGCAAACTTATTAGCTATTAACTGGCAGTATAGTATAGTATAGTAGCATGATTTTTAAAGCAGGAAGTTTCTAACAATGGAAGTAGAGTTTACTAAAATCTGGACAATGATAATGAATAAGCTGGAAGGAAATTTGAGAGATGATCCCCTTCATTTTTATGTTGTATGGCTGCATTTCTCAAACAGACAAAATAAAATTATACATTGGAAGCACAAACTAATGGAAAAATCTGATAAGAATTAAATTGACTCCATATTCTCATGATAGTCTATAATCCTGAGGTTCAAAACAACTGATATACGTTCAGTTGTCTGTATTCCTTTATGTTACAAGGCAAACAAAATAAATGTTTTAACTGTGCAGTTTATTTATTTTGGTTATATGTTGGTATCACGATGGACCATTCTTTGCAAACCAGTTAATATTACTCCAAAATTAGCTGCATATGCAATTACAGCACAGAGAATCTGCAAACTGAGAGATAACAACAACAACAACAACAATTTAATTTCTATGCTGCCCATAGTTGAAGCTCTCTGGGTGATTTACAACAAATATGAAACAATAAAATACAATAAAAGAAAACATTAAACATTAAAAATTAATTTAAGAAAACATAAAAACATTTAAAAACAATAGACCTGATCCCAAAAGATCTGACCAGAAGTGAAATAAATCAACCACCTTTCCCCATACAGAGTGTGGATTTGTTTTCATTATTACTTCAGTCCTTTCCATTGTTCACTAACATCAGTGGAAGATGCCTCCTCACTTAAAACAAAGAACACAAGCTGATTTGTGCTTTTTCTGCAAGGCACAATATTACTTCTTCCTCATTTACTGTTAAGCTGTTGTTGTTGTTCAGTTGTATAGTCGAGTACAACTCTTCACAACCTCATGGACCACGTTCATGCCAGGCCCTCCTGTCTTCCGCCGTCCTCCAGAGTTTGCTTAATTTCATGTTCGTTACATGGATAACACTGTCTAACCATCTCATCCTTCGCTGTCCCCTTCTTCTTTTACCTTCAATCTTTCTCAGCATCAGGGTCTTCTCCAGTGAATACTACCTTCTCATTTGGTAGCCAAAGTATTTGAGCTTCAGCTTCAGTATCTGGCCTTCCAGGGAGCAGTCAAGGTTGATTTCTTTTAGGACCAACTGATTTGATCTCTCTGCAGTCCAAGGGACTCCCAAGAGTCTTCTCCAGCACCATCAGCACTCGGCCTTCTTTATAGTCCAACTCTCGCAGCCATACATTACTACTGGGAATACCACTGTTTTGACCATACGGACCTTTTTTGGCAAGGTGATGTCTTTATTATGCTGTCTAGGTTTGCCATAGCTTTTCTCCCAAAGAGCAGGCGTCTTTTAATTTCCTGGCTGCAGTCACCGTCTGCAGTGATCTTGGATCCCAGGAATGTAAATTCTGTCACTGCTTCCATGACTTCCCCTTCTATTTGCCAAGGAATGATGAGGCCGGATGCCATGATCTTAGTTTAACTACAAAACTACAAAATCTATGTGCAGGGAACCATTCCTCCAAATAAGACATCACTCAGTGCTACTCTCTCAGAAAGTTCCCACACAACATGGAGGGCAAAGTGAAATAGGCTCAGAACAGGAAGTAAAATCGCCTGAACAATTTTATACTGTTTTTTTTTTCTGATTACGGTCAGGATCCTGCAGTTACAGATTCCTGTGTTTCTCTGAATCATCAGGGCATCTGTCATGCCATCTCATGGATTCTAGAGATACACTTTTGGTAGTTTCCCTGCTACCACCTGGAGAACTTGATTTGTCAGATAGACTGCTCCAGTCCAATCAGTACTTCAGTGCTTGAATGTGGGTCTACACAAAGATCCCCACCTCCCTACTTCTCAGGTTTGTTTGGTATTGCAAATTTAAAACAGATGGCTTATTGGGGAGGGGGACCCAGAAAGTCTCTCAAAGCCAGAATACATATTGTAAAGGTTTTATTCACATAAGATCTCTACAAGATAATTGAGGCAACAAAATATGTTTTTGCTACAAAAGCATAAAATCTTCAGATATCTCCACATCTAAGAGATGGATCATAACCTACCCCACAACAGTTGTCTAGGTTTGGCCAAAGCATGATAAAGATGTGAACCCTTCTTGTCCCATTTAAAAAGTGGGCAAATTCATTCAGAACTCTAAACTCTGTTTAGAGAAATTCTCTTAATTCCTCTTTACACTACTTCTCCTTGAAATCAACAATCCATTTCTTTTTTTTTCTTTTAAAAAAGGAATTTGGGAGCTTCTAATTCATTCCATTTTAATTAAAGGAATTTTTGAAGAGAGGGGTAGGAAGGGGGGTAAATTTCAGAATTTTTCTAGAAGCTCAGAGGTAGGCAATGTCTTCCCAGACCTTTCTGTTGTCCTATTAGAACACCACCCTATGATGTGTAGTGAAATAATTTCAAGAGCTGCACTTACAAAAGGGTGCATTGATTTCTCTTCAAAGAAAAGTGAAGGAGAAATCCCTCCTTTAAAATAGAAAAAAGAGACAATCAGAGGAAACAATATCTAAGAAATTGAAATGGGGGGGGGGGGGCTCCCTGTAACAACACTACAGTAAAGGAAATTTAACCAAAAAAAATTACCCTTATGACTCCAGGGTGTTTTGCACATGGCTTCCAAATGGTGTCATGTACAAAATAAAAGTGATGGAAGAGCAAATCTCAGGCCAAGGGGATTCTCCGTTGATTCTCTGTTGTCAGTTTTCAGGCCTTTGTGACAGATGCCAGTTGTGACACCCGTATACTGATTCTTACTTAATCCTACCCTATCTGGGATGCTCACATGTGTTGTTTAAATCTCTGTGCTTATCTCTGCATTTTGTACTTTATTGCAAACTCAGATAATATAGGCCTGCTCTTTCCTAAATCATGGGGATCCTTCTATAACACCTACTACCTTAAAATCTTATATTGGATAAATATATACCTGAAAAACATGAATTCTGACAGAAATACCTCCTCTCTCAAGAGGAAGATAGTACACTAGGGGGTACTGTCATTGATTAAACATAGAACATGCATTCCATGCACCAAATGGCAGTTATATCTTGTGACAGTGTATTGACCAAAAAAGTGATGTAAAACCCAAATGTATTCTTCTGCTTGCATAAAAAAAAATATACAATGTGTTATTCATAGTAACCTATTATGGCACAGAAGCTTTCTCAGGTGTTGAGGCTTGGGGAAGAATCCAGACCATGTCCACTCAGAAATAGTCCCATCCCACTGTATTCAGATGTGCTAACTCCCAGGAAAGTGTTCTTAAATTTGCAGCCTTAGTTATACAGGGATTGGAGGGGCATGTCAAGACCACTGGAATAAACACTTTAAATTTCATCTAGAAAGAAGAGTGGAAGAGTCAAATGGCACTAACAAGAGGACCAAAGCTGATCCTGAACCCTTTAGGGACAATCCTTAAAATATGAGAAATCATTGAATTCACTTCAAGGGGATCATTTTAAAGACAAGAATAACTTTGGAAAAGTTGAATAATTTTGGTTAAAAATTCAGGATATGCTACATTTCTATATAGTTCTCAAAATATAGCAGGTAACATCCTTAATAACAGCTCTGAGTTATCCAGGCAGTAGAACTTTCAAACTATTAAATTTCTATCCCGATCAAACTCTGTTGATTTCCCATTTCCCTGCTCTGATCCCCTTTATCTGCAATCTGACTAGTTCAGTTTGAAGTTTTGTTGTTTTACTTCTAGTATCTTCTGATGGCCAAACTATGGAAGAGGTCAGACAGCAGGGCAGCAAGGCAGAATATGGCTTCAGTCTAAGGGTTACCTCTAATGGGGATAGTTCACTTCCAGCTTCAATCAATGAATCTGAAAGGTCTGTAGCATTCTAATTATGACATGACTCCTGGTCTCACCTCAATTATGGCATGGTAACACTTCATTCTATCTTGTATATTTACGTAGCTTGTAAAACCTCAGTCCAACAAAAAAAAAGAAGTCCTTTGTTTTCTTCCCCATCTATGAGGGAGGTCATACTTGCAATTTTTTCCTCCTAGCTTTAAACTCAGAGGTTAAAATATGATGTTTGGAATGGTGATAGAAATGTCTAAATAAAGAAATTGGGGTCTTTGACCTCAATCTCTGTTTCTATTGGGGGGATTCACCCTGTGTTTGCCAGTGGAATCGGAGTAACCTGTGCCTGACAATTTAACCTTTTACGTTTTGAGAACTAGGACAGACCTCAAACTTCCCATCGATACATCAGTATATAATTATAAAGTTGCTGCAATAAATCAACACAACACAAAATTATACATAAAATATTAAATAGAATTGTTGAAGATCTTTTATTGCCATGTGAACTTCAGTTTTCCTTTTCTATCTTAATCTGTTTTACTTAAATTGTCTGCACTCAAAACAGGTAAGCTACAGGTGTGGTTTCTTCCTTTTTTTGCATTAAACAATGTGTTCAATTAACATTAAAAGGAGGGAATATGTGTCCCATTAAAATCTCTTGATCAGAAAACAATAATCTATTTATCCGCTTGCTAGCTAGAATTCCTCAATGAAATAGAGGGTAAAATTCAGCATGATATTGGGACTTTCATTAATAGATATCCCACAGTTTTAAAAAGAGCTGTTGTGAGAGGCCCTGATTTTGATTAGTGGTACTTTATCAGAGGAGGCTTTAACCTCAAATCCAGTATAACTCCTAAACTCTTAACCAAGTCAGCTATGGTCAACAAACTAAGACATGGTGCCTACCTGGGAACTGGCAGCCAATAAACACACAATATGCTTAATCTATCCTTAGTCTCCAATACAAGGAGCCTACAATCAGTGCCAGTGGTAGTTTGCATAGGGAGTCTGGATGTTGAAGGACTCACAATGCTAATAGACACACATTCTCCCATGCCACTTGTGAGGGGTTGGTGGAGGGTTGCATAACCAGGTGGAGTTAGTTGGGACAGACACACCACACTTTTTTTCTCTGTTAAGCAGCTCATTTCCCTCTTCACCTAGCAATCTGGAGTGATGTGCAATTTGGTGCCACATCCATCTAGTATTGAACAATATTAATGAATACATGGAGGACATAGGAGTGTCTGCATCACCATCTCTTGGGATGTCACGGAGGTTAGATAGGCAGCAAGCATCCCTGGCAAATACAGGCCATCGTTGGATAATCCCACCATCATATTTACCAGGTCCCATCTGCACTGAAATATGCATCCATCAAACTTCCTGCCCGAAGTAAAGACTGTCTCCAGCACCTCTAAGAAACTCTCCACATTCAGCATGCTACCCTCCACAGACAGGTCTTACAGTAGTCCAGGGCTACAATCTAGGTGGACTGATATTAGTGCTGACCAATAGGTATTGTTCTACAACAGTACTGCTCATGGGTTGCAGGGATACTGATGTCTCTCTCCCTCTCTTTTAGTGCCATAATGTCCAATCATGTGAAATGGCTATGCCCTGATTGCATGCCACAGGCCAAGAGCCCTTGTGCTTTCAACCTTCAGCTTGCCAGTCTTGTAGAGGTCTGCCTAGGGATGGGCATCAGCTGGGAAAATGCAGTTCATTTTGGTTCGTGAGGCACAAACCATCATGAACTTTTAGGCACCAAATAAACTGGTTCAGTTTGTGAGGGTTGTGATACAGGAGAATATCCCCCAGCATGCTAGAGGCACCACACTTGCAGGAGATTTCTGGCTGACTCTTCTCTACCTGTCCTTCAAGTTTGGTGATGATTGGATTTACAGAATCTGAGTTACAGCCTCCAAAGAAGGTGTCCCCTGGAAAGTGCTTTCTGGGGAAATGACAGGCGCAGATTCAGGAGGTTCAGAGGTGTAGAGAACAGACTCTGTGCAAGCTAGAGGCTCACAGGGGATCTCTCTCTGATGCTTCTCTATATATCCACCAAGTTATGTGCAGATTGGGCTTAGGGAGGTATGCCCCCCCCCAAGAAGATGGACAAGGGTAACCCAATAGATGTTGTTTACCTAGACTTCCAGAAAGTTTTTGATAAAATCCCTCATCAAAAGCTTCTGAGTAAACTCTGCAGACATGGGATGAGAAGACAAGTCTTGCGGATTAAAAACTGTTTAATTAACAGGAAACAGGGAATGAGTATAAACAGGCAGTTTTCACACTGGAAGATGGGAAGCAGTCAGGTACCGCAGGGCTCAGTACTAGGTCTGGTGCTTTTTAACTTGTTCATTAATGATTTGGAGTTGGAAGTAAGCAGTGAAGTGGCTAAATCTGCAGATGACACTAAGTTGTTAATGGATGTGAAAACCAGGGAGGACTGTGAGAGGTTCCAGGGTGATCTGTCAAGGCTGGATGAGTGGACACCAATGTGGCAAATGCGATTCAGAATGTGCAAGTGCAAAGTAATGCACATTGGAGTAAAAAATCGCAACTATAAATACACATTGATGGGGTCTGAACTGGCGGTAACTGACCAGGAGAGAGATCTTGAAGTGATGGTAGATAACTCACTGAAAAATGTTGACTTAGTGTGTGACTGCAATAACAAAGGCAAATGCTATGCTGGGGATTATTAGGAAAGGAATTGAAAACAAATCAGCCCGTACAATAATGCCCCTGTATAAATCTATGGTGCGGCCTTATTTGGAATACTGTTGTGACAGACTGCACCTTTAAACTGTTGTACATAAAACTACAGGACTGTGAAGGGTTATTTTTTCACAGAGCCAGAGAACCTTAGGTGACAGGCTACTCTGAGAAATCTGATTGGTCAGCATCACCTGAGCAGACAGAGTCTTGAGAGAACTGGATGCCAAGGAGAAGAGATTCATATTCCTGCCTTAATTGTGACAAGACGTGTATCAAGATCATCTTAGACTAGCTCTGACAGAAAAAGGGTTTCATGCTGACAAAGTAATAATTCACCTATGACTTAATATAGTCTTAATTCAGCATTAGCTGAAAGTAGTTTTGAACACAGACAGTGAACTGGGGGAATGTTTGGCAAGGAGGTTTGGGTAGAATAAGAACTCTCCCATCTTGGCCAAAAGGAATAGGGGATAAATCTTCTAAGGAGAGAAGAAGAATCCCTATCCAGTTAAACAGGGAAAGTATCTCTAAGAAGTAGAGATTCCCTGATTTAGTGTGATTGGAAACTGCTTGTAAGGACTTAAAAGTCAGTTGACAGTTCAAGATGTCTGGTTCCAAGAGAAGGGATTTGAATTCCAGGAAGAGGGTACCAGCCTTCTAGACACCAAAAGTCTGCTATTACACAAATAAAATGAACTGGAGTGGTTTGGGAAAAACCAGGAACCAATGCCTCTCAAAATAACTATAGTAACTGTGCTTAAAACTATTTTGCCTCAGTATTTTCAACCCCTGACTTTACCTAACCTTTCCCCTTGATGTTAAATAAAACCTTTTCTTATTTTTGAATTTTAAATGTGTCTCAAGTGCCATTTTATGTCAGTTAAGAGAAAGGAAGAACCTAACCATTCCCTCAGTGGCTATTAGCTATAAGGTATAGATGGAACACTATGTCTGGGGCAGTGGTGCTCTGTATTCTTGGTGCTTGATGGGCCACAGTGGGAGGGCTTCTGGAGTTCTGGCCCTCCTAGTGGACCTCGTGATGACACCTGGGTTTTGAACACTGTATGACACAGTGTTGGACTGGATGGGCCATTGACCTGATCCAACATGGCTTCCCTTATGTTCTTATGATGCCCTCAGGAAAGTGCTTTGGGGAGAAATGTCAGGCATGGGTTCAAAAGTGTATAGAATGGCAAGGTATACACATCAAACAAACAGGGAACCTCACCCAGTTACCAGCTCTTCTACAATCTCTCCAAATTGGGGGTAGATTATATTTCTGGGGTCCCAATTACAGTCCCCCCAAAAAAGGTTTCCCCAGTGCTCTCTCTGGAAAAGACAGCTGCAGTTACAGGAGTTTATGGAATGACTCAGCAACAAACCAGTGACACCAAACTCACAGGGAAACTTCACCTGGAAGCAAGTCAAGCATCCTCCAATGCTTGCACTGCCTTAACTGTGACAAGACATGTATCAACATCATCTTAGACTATCCCTAAGTCAGTTAAGGGGTATATTCTTCTATGCAGCAAAGAAATGGAAACATGTTGAGCTGGCAGGACCAGGTTTCCAAAGGCATTCCCCCTAATGCAGCAAGGCTATCTACCATGTTCTCTCCTGTACCTGTGCATGGGAGAGAAAAAGAGAGAAGGGACCATAGCATTGGGCAGAAGCAATCCTGGCCCTGCAGCATTAGCCTTCTCTTGAGAGAAGCAGGGCGAAATCCGTAATTGACAGCTGCTTATAAACCTAGAACTTATAAACTTTTTTCTTCTTTCCATTTTTGTTGCTGGTGTGTTCCTTAGTTAGTTGTTTCTTTTCACTACATGTTAACAAGAATAGCATTGAAAATGGCATACATTTAATAGGAGAAACTTGGGTATGAAAAAAAATAGAAAATTGGGCAAAAATAAAAACTTGTTGGTTTGATTCACACGAGGGGAAGTAAAACCAAAACATAGATTTACAAGCTGAAATGGAGGGGCAGTAAAATTTAGTAGCTTCTCTAAAAATAATGTATACTTTCTTTTTTAAAAAAATGGTTAATGTCAAACCAAAATGGATGCAGTGAACTTGTTGTGCCCTCCCTGCTGCATTGTTAGTAACGTGATTCAGCATTGGAGATAAGTATATGTATGCCTTACAAAAATCAATTCATAAATTTGCTTGCTTGTTTATGTAAGGCCAATGAAGAAAGCATACTTTGATCCAACTATAGTTAATTAGTTTTAAGTTCCATTAATTTCAGTGGAAGAGATTTACAGTGCAGTCCAGAACAGCTCAACTCAAAATCCTCCTCAAGTCAATTCAGAAAGGATTACTCCCAAGAAAATGTTCTTAGGATGGCACTGTTAAGCATTTACTTCATTTTCCCCCTAGAATCAATGGAATTAAAAAGTAGTTAACTCTTGACTGGATCATGGTCTTCATTCAAGAAACAGGCACATTAATCAGAAGAAATATGTTCCTATATGGCAGTTAAAGTGTTTTATTACTAAATATCTTAAGCATAGTGTTATCAGTGAAAACACATTCAATTAGCTATCTTCAACCATGTTACAACACAGTTTTGGAATGTGTTCTGATGGCAATGTTGGATGTGTATTTAGTGCATGTGATGTGACATTTTAATAATGCACTCCACTTTTCTGAAATGCATTAAGCTGCCACACGTACACTTATTGCATTTCCTAAAAGTGCATATTACAAGAGCCAGCATTTATTTTAAAAACACATTCTTTCAGTATCAGAAATAGAAAAAAGACATGTTTGTTTTCATCGTATGTCCCCCAAGTTTAAGGATCCACTGACCATATTAATGTGCTAGATATGTGCAAATCATAAATTTACTAATATAGTTCAAACAATAGTAACTCTTAAATATAGAACCCATGCTTGAGATTGCCCCCTTATTCAAAATGAAGAGTCAGAAACAAAGACTTGGGTAACTAAAGGGCCACTTTATTTAACATATTAATTTGTAGCTCAATGGCAGGGGCAAAGTGCTTGCAGCACAGCCAAGGTGAGGGATCATCCCTGACCCCTCCCTAGCCATATAAAAGGGAGCCACCCAGCCCCCAGATTGAGCCAGTACCTTTATCTCGCATCTGTCTGGCACAAGCAGACAATGCCATAGCTCTCACTCCACCAAGCCATACAACTTAGGTGGAGCTCAATCCATGCAGACCCAAGACAGTCTGCCTTCCGAATCCCAGGCCGTGCAACCCAAAGGCTCATCCGACCAGAATCCTAGCCCCAAACTGGGTTTGTTAAATGGTTCTCCCCTAGCTGCATCACAATCACCAGCCCCCATCCCACCAACTAAAGTGACCAACCTACAACAAGGCACCACCACCCCATGCCAATTCCACAACCCGCTGACGGACTGTACAGGGTAGGCAACAAAATATCCCCAAGCACAGCTAATCAGTCGGAGATCAAAAATTCCTAACCGACCCCAACAAATGGGCAACCAGCCAAAGCCTATACAGTGACCAGGATGGGAAGGTGGGCCAGAAAAATGGCAACTAAGAGGGTGGGAGTGGAGCCGGCTGTTAAAATGTGCCAGCTCCACCCCCTAAGGGCCTGGATGCTGTGAATCAGCATCCAGCCTGCTCCTCCTCCATCAAAGGAGGCAAAGGCGGTCCCTGGCAGCACAGCTGTTGGCCATCTGCTGGATGGGGCCGGAATCTTGGGAAAGAATGGAAAAAATCACTCGCAAGCCAGTTCACTCCTGCCTGTGCCTGTTCTTCAAGTAAGGATTTTAATTGCTTATAGAATTGTGATTTTTTCCCCCTCCAGTCTGTTTAAAATTTGGCAGGAAGGATACCTTAGACAGGGGAGCAAGTTTTGAGAATTTCATCCCAATTAAATGGAGCTGAAGCTGTAGGTAGAGATTTTTCCTATGGAAACCATCAGAAATGACTGTTAAATTGATTTCCTGACAGAACTAGCTTTAATTCTGATATTTAATTCTGATCACCCACATCCTATTACGTGCTAATGATAGTTGCTTCGTTGTTAGAGAGTCATCTGAAAATATGAAAGACTGAAAGAACACTGATGTGTAAATTGCAGCATTCTTGAACACAAGAAAGAATTTGCTTTTTATTGAATATGTAAGATTTTTCTAAATTATATTGTAAATATAATTTGTACTACTTTCACCCAAATATCTTCCTTTCCTTTGTCTTTATCCATGTAAGCCACCCAATATTTTTTTCCTTTCACATTTTTATTGAAAAAAGATACAAATAACAATGTAAACAACCATAGAGCCAGGCAGTAAATAATATACACCCAAACTTCAGAAAACACACAAATTTGCATTAATACATTCAACCTTTCAGCTCTCTAGTAAATTTAGTGAACCCCACAAAACCTGCCACAAGCAAATTAATTCAGCTTATATTTAGCTCTGTTCATTACAGAAGACCTAAGCAGCTCAATGATCCCATTTTATGTCAGAAGCGTAACCAAGAAAAATAAGAAGTGTTTGTTGGAAGTATGTTCTTGTTTGACATATACTGAAGCAACTAGAACCAAACGGACTCAAAGCGAGAAGCCACAGAGGACGAACCTCCTTTCGCTAATTGGACGACATTTGTGATTTTAGCTAGAATAAACTGGTCTCATATCTTATCATACCAGCTCTGAATAGTTGGGGAAGTGGTCAATTTCCAGAGTGAAGCTATTGTTATTCTTGCTGCAGCCAATAAGATTGAGGTGAGTTCTTTAAGAGCTACTGTTCCAACCGTCGAATCCAAAATATTAAGAAGTGCCAAGTCTGGAGTGATGAGTAAATTAAGCTGAGTAATCTCATTGATTTGTCCAATGACTTCACACCAAAAGGGGGATACCTTAGGACACTCCCACCAACAGTGATAGTAAGAACCTACGTGACCACAATTTTTCCAGCATTGGGGACTATGAGAAGATGCCATTTTATTCAGACATTCCGGGGTGTAATACCAGCGGGAGATTGTTTTAAAGAATTGAAGTTTGATGCTAAAGCTTTTTGAAGAATGGCAATATTAACAAAAAAACCAACAATTTATAAAACAGGTGTTTTCCTTGGTTGTGTGAGTTCTGTTAATGTGGTGGAGAGAAGAGAAAGCTGTTGGACATGTCTCACTTATACTAGCACTGTACACTTTCCCTGCCTAATGTCTGTAGATGAGCCTATACTTAACTGATTTGCAAACATTTTCCACAGTCTCATGCTTGGGCACTGTTTGTTTGTTTATTATTGGGATGTTTATCTTCTCTTTGCCCTCCAGAAGGGACTAAATGTGGCCTATATAGTATGAACAGAAAAATAATAAATCCTGAACAATAATTAAACATTCCACTAAAACAATGTTCCAAGAAATTTCACGGATCTTGCTCCCCTCTAAAAGTTCTTCTGAACAATATAAAGTTTTATTTATTTTTTTAAAAAAGAAACAATAACTAGTAGCCTTTCTGCATTCTTAAGCAGACTGTTCTGGATACCCGGGGCCACAGCTAAAAAGGCCTGCCACCATATGTTTGCAGATTTGATCAGTCTTATGGAAGCAATAGGCAGGAGAAATTGTTTGGATGAGCAAAACTGGAGTCAGATTAAGCAAGCACCAATCAGTATAAAGAATGTCACTGACTAATGAATACTGTCAATAGTGCAGGTGAGAAAGGTTACATGCACTTGGATTGTAGCTGACTTTCAATTATGTATGGCCAGCCTTTAATTCCTTTGGACCATACAAGCTGGTAAAATATGAACATTCTCCAGCATAACCAGCCAGCCACCCTGCTGAATTCAACTACACAGACACAAACCCAGTTGAAATCCATTTTTTCCCACTTTCAAATAAATAATTTAATGCCTTTATGCAATCCTTGAACAGAGTTATTTCAGTTATTTCAGCAAGAAAAGTTTATTTTTAACATCCTGTTTGCAAAACCTAAACTATCACTAGAAAGAATACTGTTCCATAATGTATCTCTTTTCCACCCATTTCCATCATAATTTTCCTAGTATACATGTAACATTGCCCCCCCATTCGGAATGAAGAGACAGACACCAATATGGATTTAACAAGGGCCACTTTATTAATTATTTAATAATGACAAATACTAGCGAGGGGTTGTCAGAATGTACTGAGGAATATGACAGGTGTCAAACTCCAGACCACCTGCATTTCCTTCTGGGCGACGCACCTGCTCCGATCACAAGCCACCGAAGGTAGCTTTTTGACCAGCAGCTTGGCATGTTGAAAAGAACCCCTGACCCACCACCCCAGAAGCCGCAAAGGCCCGCTAAGGTAGGCCGGGCCAGATTGTTCCAAGGAAGATCACCCCTTCCCGGCCTTGAGCCGCAAAGGCCCGAAAGCCGTTCCTGGAGGACCCTTTATTTCCTTTATAACAATGCCCCGGTGCTCACCATTTCCGTCCAGATTGCGCTACCCCACCACAGCAAAGGCCAAGCCTCTGCTTAGGCCTTGGCCCCCACCATGCGATCCAGCGCCGCCAGGACCCCTCACTTCAGATCTGAAAGAAAAATGTCGTTGCCCTTGTTAGAGAGGTGCACCCCATCCCCCCTATACAGGTCAGGGAACTCGACCCGTATATCAGGGTGCAACAGAAAAATGCCCAAACCGCCCTCCATGGCATTCTTAAACTGCCGGTTGGCATTCCGCCTTGCCCGGTCCAGACACCTAGGGTCACCAATGCTGCGCCACACCTGACGTGGTAACATCGCTGACAGGACCAGTTGCACCCCCGGCCAACTGTCCGCAATGCCAGCCAAATCTGCCTTGGCCTGAATGACTAGGGCCTTACCTTTCATGAGACCCAAGTCATTACCACCAAGGTGTATCAGCAGTACATCAGGCGGAGGACCATGTCTCTCCCCAAACAGTAGCGGCATCAACTGAGGCCAGTGCATGCCTCTTCGGCCAAGCCACTCGACCTCTGCCCGCTCACTGCATCCCAACTGGGATCCGATGGTTGTTCTCTTGGCCCGGTGCGCGGCCCAGAACACCATACTGTGGCCACAGATCAGCACACGGCTCCTCCTCCGGCCACCAACCGCACCTGAAACAGAAACTAGTTAACCAAAACAAGACAAGAGCACTAGGCTCAAAACAACATGCTCCAATTCCCATTAAAACAAAACTAAATGAGCAGCTCAGACTTTGCAGGTCCGTACATACATCTTGTAACGTGCTGACCGCCACCTGCCTATTCTTTGGATATCAGGTCCCTGATATCTCATAGCCGCAGCAGTGGAAGCTGCCCCAATTCTGAAAGAGTGAGTCCCAAATTGGAAACTACCAAGGCCCAAAGCAACCAGAGCCTTCTTGGTAATTGCCCAAAATTGAAACCTGGTCAAGGGCGATCCATCCCTGTGTATAAACGGGAGACCTATACTACTCCCCCTCAAAGCCAAATATGTGCGGAGTGCTACAACTGGACAAAGGTCAGAATCAAAACAAGGGCCCACTGAAATTATAGTGCCCTTGCCCAATTGGTCTGTCTTAGAACACCGAATTGTAATTTGTAGGCCCTCATCACTTACCCGGACATCCCCTATGCTTAACGCATAGCCCGACTTGTCCTGTCGGGAGCGGGCTACCAACTCACTAATTCTAAGAGCCCCGAAAAATGCAACCAAGGCTGCTGAATGAAACAAGGCAGCCTCGTATGCATATGAACACAAAGAAACCCATTGGGGTTTCAAACCCTTAAGTACAGAAGGGGGAAAAGGTTCTCTTGTGTCAGGGGGAGCACCATCCTCTCGGGCCCAGCCATCCAGCATTTTCCGAATACGGAAATCCCCAGTGTCATCCCTGAAACCCCCGGCCTTACTTGCAAAGGCAAGGGCTGACAACTTGCCCCGGATGGAACGGACAGACAGACCCTTACCTTTCACAGACATGCAGAATTGGATCAGGTGTGACACTGGGATAGGCCAGAGTTGCTGAAGACCCACCTTCTGCCTAAAAGCCACAAACTGCTGGCCGGCCCGCTTATAAGCCCGGTGTGTGCTGGGTGCAAGAGCTAAGCCCATTGCCCTCTCGGCTTCAGCCCTCCAATCTGCCACAGGTCTTCGGGCATTCTTACCGCTACTCGGTCGGAGTCCGGGGCCAACTGACGAAACCTCTCCATCTGTTTCCGAGACAGAGCGTCAGCGACCCCGTTATTGACTCCTGGCACATGCCTGGCCTTAAACAAAATATTGTAGCGCAAGCATTGGAGGGTAAAGGCCCGGACAAGCGCCATTACTCTGGGTGACCTAGACGTTAAAGAGTTGATGACCTGTACTGTTGCCATGTTATCACACCAAAAGTGAACTGTCTGGCAAGCAAGGTCATCAGCCCAAATGTGCACAGCTACCACTATGGGAAAAAACTCCAAAAACGTCAGGTCACGCATCCATCCAGCATGAATCCACCCAGATGGCCAGTCCTCTGCACACCAGTGACCCCTAAAGTATACACCGAAACCCGAAGAGCCTGCAGCATCAGAGGTGACCTGCAGTTCAGCCTCGAGTTGGAGATCAGTCCTCCAAAAGGACACCCCATTATAAGAGGCCAAGAAGTCCTGCCAAACTGACAGGTCATCTCTCATCCCTAGAGTAACCCTGGTCCTATGATGTGGACGCCTTAAACCTATTGTTGAGTCGCACAGCCTGCGCAAGAATGTCCTCCCTGGGGCCACCACTTTACACGCAAAATTAAGGTGCCCAATTAGCTGTTGCAACTCCTTGAGTGTCAATTTAGTTTTAGTACACGCTTCCTCAACTAACCGACAAAGGTTAGCCAGTTTATCAGAAGGCAAGCGTGACACCTGTAGCACAGTGTCCAACTCAATACCTAGGAAAGTTAAAACCGAACTAGGGCCTTCTGTTTTCTCGACAGCTAAAGGAACTCCCAGTTCCTTAGCCATTTGCTCAAAACTGGACAATAACTGTGCACAAATTCTTGATCCAGCAGGGCCGGCAAATAGAAAATCATCCAAATAGTGGGCAGTACTGGACAAGCCCGTGCGTGCATGCAGAGCCCATTCCAAAAAGGAGCTGAACCTTTCAAATGCAGCGCAGGACACAGAGCATCCCATCGGGAGGGCCCTGTCCATATAGTACTGCCCATCAAAGGAGAAACCCAGAAGGACAAAGTCATCTGGATGGACCGGCAGAAGACGAAAGGCTGACTTGATATCACATTTAGCCAATTCAGCGCCTTGCCCGCAGCTACGAACCATACCAATCGCCTCATCAAAAGAAGTGTACCGAACTGAACAGAGTTCACTAGGTATGGCATCATTCACCGAGCTGCCATGAGGATAAGACAAATGGTGAATGAGGCGGTACTCCCCAGGTGCCTTTTTTGGCACCACACCTAAGGGCGATACCCGCAAATTAGGCACCGGAGGAAAGGGAAAAGGACCAACTACCCTGCCTTCCAAACATTCTTTCAGAATCTTGGCTCTAACCACCCGTTCCATGCCACAAACTGAGGGCAAATTAGGAGCTGAAAAGGAACATCTCTCACCCATATAGGGAATGTGAAAACCAAACTTGAACCCCTCCAACAAATACTGCCTATCGGCAAACTTAGGGTAAAGGCGCAACAGGCGCTCCAACACCGGGACCTTAATTGGACTGGGTCCCTTTGTCAGGCAAGGCCTGACCGCCCCCCCCTCCCTGACGTCTGCCACCCTTGCCATCCCTAGCAGCGGATCTGAACTTTGACTTGGGGCAGGATGGAAAGGAGTGGGAGCCAGCACAGAGGGGGCATTCGTGCCGAAAGGGACATGGCCTACGGCCACAGGACCCTAGTGAGGAAAACTCCCAACATAAAGGGCGCCCTTGCACTGCCTGGCCACCTAGGGACCGAGTGACCCCAACATTGGCTGCATTAGCCTTTTTTACAACATGCCCACTGTCTGAATGCTCCCCCCATCGGCTTGGCTGGGGACATCGTCTGCATCCAAATATGTGGATGGATCAAATCCCAACGGAGAGCTGGATACATAGCTGCCTTCATCCTGAAGGTCCTATCGTACTCCATCCAGGCAGACCCAGCAAAATCGGAATAACCCTTATGGATTATATCCATATATTGGAGCAACGATGAAGCCCTTTCAGGTTTTGCCCTAACTAGCACCCCCGCATAGATTAAAAAGCCAGGGTACCAGTTAGCATAAATCCTGTCCACTCTACGACGCTTCAAGCGTTCTTTATCGTGCTCATCAAGGTCCTCACGATCCTTCTTATCTAATTCCCTTTACAACAAGGAGAAGACATCTACATAATCTCCCCGCAGGATCTTCTCCCTGGTAGCCGAAGTGAGGTGGTCACCTAATGGCATGGCAAGCTCCCCTGATGGCAACTCCTTTGCTGGCACCATCTCGTAAGTCCTATTACCAGGATCTGGGGGAGCACAACCAGTCCACACCCCACCCTGCAATTGCATACCTGAGCAGGCCGGTGGGGCCGTGCCCACTGTGGCTAATGAAGATTCACCAGGCGGTGACATCATTAAACCATCACCAGCGGGAGGATCCACCAAAGTGCCAGCCGCTGTTACCCCATCTGCCGCAGGTTGAACCTGTGTAGCCTCGACTGATCTGGATGGAGCAGGCATACTGACTGCCATAGGCAGAGGTGCCCCTCCCGGCATGAACATAGGCAACACAGTGGGAGCCTGCAAGCCCACCGGGCCCCATGGCCAAGTGATGTCTTGTGTTTGAGTTGCAATAGGCCTACCTGACACCTGAGATGGGACACTGCGAACATCGACCTGCTGATCCTCGCCCTGTCGTTCCACCGCGGCAGCCTCCATCAAAGCCGGTCGTGCGTCATCTCTCACTGGTACAACAGCCTGGCTTGGTAGACCTGCACACCGGCCCTCAATAGCAGAAAGACGGGTCAGTACCTGGGCCTGAAAAGACTCCATAGAGGACATGTCTGGCGGCGCCGAGGGCAAAGGCCCATCCAGACGCCGCTCAATGCTAGCTAATCTATCTAGAATGGCCCTACTGACCGGACCATCCCAGAACGCTTCCAAAAGGGCCGGTGAAATACCACCGGTGGGCATCCCAGGAACCGCAGCCAATTGCACAGAGCCTGACGGTGGAGCAGGCGCCAAGAACCCTGGTGATGTAACTGCGCCCGTCACAGCCTCTGCAGACACTGACTCCACTGCAGCAGCATATGAATGGACCAACGCAGGCCGTTTTTTAAGAGGCTGCCTGCCCTGAACAGGAACAGCCCCAGCTCGTTTAGGAGCGGGTTGATTCCCCTTAGAAACCCCAGCAACCTTCTTAGGAGCCATGCTTAGTACACAGGGCCAAATAGATAACCACCTGGAACAGCACAGCTCACACTTCCCCCCCCACAAGCCCAAAAAGGCTAAAGAAGAACTATATAACCGGCAGGAGCCCAATTATGAGTAGTAGTAATCAGGAGAGTGATCTAGGATGGCCAGCAAAACAAGGCCCATCAAATGCTGCTGTAGAGGAAGGCACCAAAATGGCCGCTGGCAAGGAAAAAACCTAAAATGGCCGCTGGCAAGGAAAACCTAAGATGGCCGCTGACAAGGGAAAACCTAAGATGGCCGCCCGCAAAGAACTGAACAGTGCCACAAGGTGTATGTAAAATGGCTGCCCAATTCAAATATAGCAAACGGCCACCCAACTTCTCCCAACCCAAACAGCCTTCACCCTGTTGCCAAAAGGACCATGGGCCTACCAAACGGCGTAGCAGCCCATACACCCCCACCTTGTATCCACTTTCAGTAAGAAGGGGGGGGAGTGGAAGATGAAAAGCCAGAAACGCAGCCCCCGTGGCGTCACCACACCACGAGCCACTGCCACTCCGCAAAGGGGGGGGGGATATACTCCCAACTGACCCTTAACAACTAACTACACGAAAAGGGAGACCAGCCCACCAGCGCCACAACCTCCCCTGGCAGCCTCTACTGCCCAGCAGCCCCAAGCCACACTATCGACGCCTCGATCCAGGGCAGCCCCCACAGCCGATCTTCGTAGAATGCCCCAGCTGCTGTCAAAAGCCGCCGCCGCCGCCAAAAGACGCCGCCGAAACCGCCGCCTCGAAACCGCGACCTAAAGCCGCGGGATCGACGATTCACCCCCAAACCACAGACGTGATACTGCTGCGACTCTCTGCCTAGCCAGAAGGCCTCCCGCACGCAGCAGCACAGCGTCTGCCGTCAGGACCGAGCGCGCCGACGAACTGGTGAGGGGGGGCAAGAGCCAGACCTAAATAGGCTGGCTCTGCCCCCTGTTGGCGTCTTCCTTCTCCATGCCTCTCGCGGAGGCAAATCAGCCCCTTCCCGCCAGCGCAGGCTCGGCGGGGGTCGGGGCTCGCATTTTCCTAGTATATGTGTACACATTCAGAAAGTAAGACAGAGAATATCAGCTTATTGTGACGTAGAAGAGTCCTCCATCTGTGGAGTGGCAGGTGGAGACATACACAGGATCCCATTGTTGGGGAGTCACTTTCAGAGTGCACAAGACTAATTCCGTAGCCAGCATGGCAAAGCCTCGCTTCCACATGTAAGACAGTGAGGTCTTTCACTTTACCTTAAAAATCCACTTTTATCACCCAGTGTAAATATTTTTTTTCTTGTGTTCACACAACTTCATAACTATCCCAGCACTCTTATATCTTCCCCATTCTCCCATACCGTTCCTAATAAAACTGGTTTCTCCTGCATTTTGGGGGGGAAAGTGAAATGAATTCACAACAAAGCTCTGCTCTGTTATCTGAACTAAGTTTTTCAGATTGGTGACTTCTAGCAAACCTATCACCCCACCAAAACTCGCCCAGAAAGGGCAGGCTGGTGGGGGTGTATTTCTTTTTTTAATTTGCATCACAATGGCAACATGTTTCAGAGATCAAAGGCCCCTGCGGTGAGGCAGCTTCCACTGCTCTGCCTTGTGAGCATGTGCATCTCTCTCTCAGTCTGGTCTCATCTCTCTGCCTCTCCCTCCAGTGTGAGCCTGGATCATGTCCCCCTCTTCAATACTGATTGAAGGTGCCTGCATTGGGGCACCTGGGGCACATCTCTCTCTCTCTCTCTCTGGTCTGGTCTGGTCTGGTCTGGTCTGGTCTGGTCTGGTCTCTGCCTCTCTCTCCAGCCTAAGCTGGGATCATGTCTCCCTCTTCAGTACCAAAGCCAATAAAGGTGCAAATAAATTCTCTTTTGTGCCTTAGCTACTATGCTTTACACAAGAGCAAATGGGGCAACTGTCATGTAAAGAAGGTGGAGTGAACAAGGCTGCTGAAATACTCCAACATTTTGAATGTGTACCCCCCCCCAAAAAAAAACAACAACAAAAAAACAGGTGAAACAGATGGAACTCCTGAGGGGAAGTCTGAATGGTTTGCACTGATGGTGGCACAATAATCAGAAGTGGCACAATATGTGCAAAAATGCAAGAGGCGGCTGCAGTTTGAAACCCCCCAGTATCACCTGGCTGCGTATTTGTACTACTAAGCAAAAAGTGGTGAAGCTGAAACAACAGTCAATAGCTACAACGTCTCAAGAGATGTTAAATATGAATATCTCTAGAGAATCTAGAGATTAACTACAGGACAATATATTGCACATCAAAAACCATAGGGGCTTTTTATTATTCAAACTAGAGTTTTTAAAGTCTCCGTTTGAGAGGATTAAATATTGTTCAGTTTCAAACTTTTGCTGTGTATGTGAGCTTCAAATCTTCTATTCCTTTTGGCATTGTCTATAGAAAAGATTCTTACTAGTTACTGAAAAGTTCTGATTTGCTATTTGAAAACAGATATATTACTGTACTGCTCAGACATTCAAATCACAGTTGGAAAAAGCTATATTTTTAATAGCATCTAGCTTTCATTTTCTCATGGTCTCAGGTCTCTCAGACTACCCAATACAGCCACAAATTTTCCTCCATATGGAAATGGTCACATAGGCACAGAGACATCATTTCTAGATATTTTATCCAAAAGGCAGAAAGTTACAGCAAAACTCAGTCATTTCTTCTAACCATAATATCACAAAATCACATATTCAGGTTTCACTTTCAAATTATATGTGTAAGCATTTAGGATACATTAATTTACAGTGATGATTACTAAATATTCTTGCTTTCTTATTATAATCTTGAACAAGAAACACATACATTTCATATAATTAATTTAAATTTTATTTTATAGGGTGTATTTATTTCTTATTCAATGTTATACTGACAAACTAGAGTCTGAAAACTGAAACATCCTCATAGTCCTAATCCTATTGTGTCAACTTTTGAGTGCAGTTATTTATCTACTGCTAGAAATGTGTCAGTTTCTCAAGCAGTAATCTTACCATCTCTAGCCATGCCCACTACTGTTTGTGGAAGCCACAAGATAATCCCATTAAGAAACTCTGTCTTCAATTTAAAGAAAATTTTTATTATAGCAGAACTTGTGTGTTTGACAGACACTTTCAGCATACTGTAAGCCTTACAACAAACAAGACTAGAAACCTCTGGCCTTACATCAAACTCAGGAAAACCCAGATAGGAAATCATGGTTCCCTAATCAATAGATCTAATTCTCAACATAGCCAAATCTGTGGATACTTAATGTGGGCCATGATCAAATGCAATGTATCTTTCTTCAAACCTAAGGAAAGTCCTAGGTTTGAAGAAATATACACACTGCCAAAATGATAAAAGAAGCACCTGTAGCTATAAGAAACAGATGCCCTCAATGGTCATTGCCAGGCAACCACAACAATATTGCCAGTCATCCAAGTTTGATTTCTGTCAATAAAAGGCTGGGGGAGAGCAAAGGGCTCTTTCCAGGTTTGTTTTAGCCTCTGCAGGAGATTTAATTGAGACCAGGACTGACAGCCACTAACTTATTACCACCTGACTTGCATGACTCATTTAGGCCCAGGTACTTGCTACTGTTCAACAGCAGCCATCCCACAAAAGCCAGAGGAGTATAGTGGTTAGAGCTTCAGACTAGAATCTGGAAGACCCAAGTTTAAATCACTGCTCTGTCATGGAAGGTTGTTGCCTTTTACTCTTGGGTAGCTCCAAAACAGGGCTGCCCTACTTTCTAACCTGAACCAAAGTCCAAAAAAAGCCAGACACTCTCAGCTTGAACCACAGAGTCAGGCTGCAAGTGGTCTGCAAAAAGGGATTTCATATTCAGGTTTCATAAGGTGACCTCAGAGCAAGCCTCCAGTCTTCCCTCTCCACCCAGCAGAGATTATGCTTATGGAATGACAGTGGGTTCTACCAGATAAAGTATATCTATATTTCTAAATGTCGGTTTAGAGGCCATCTGGCAGTTAACTCTGTCTCCAGTAATTCTTTGTCTGAATTCTTTGTCTTGCTTGCTCTGTAACTCAAGATACCTGGATAAACCAATCAATCATTCAAATGTTTAGCAATCCTTCCTGAGCTAATCAGGGATGTCTCCTAACTTTTGTCCACCCCGGGCCAGGACTATTAGTGAGTCAGATAATCCATTTAACTATCTACCCAGCACCTGGCTTCTATTGTTAAATCCAGACCCTGCCTCTCTGGAAGCTCATTGGTCATACCTAAGGTCTGCCCCTACTGGCATCACACACCCCTGGGACTCATCATTGGTCCAGGTAATCTATTGTTCTCACCTGAGACCAGCCCCCAGGGCCACCCATTAGTCTGCATTCTTTGCTAGTGCCTATATCCCAGCACACACATGGCCTTAGACCGTGTGTTTTTCTGCCATGATCCAAAATGGCAGGCCACCCCTGAAATCTCTGAGTTTAGGCCAGAATCTATGGACCTCTGCACATCTGGACAGGTTGTATCACCCCTCTATAACCCATCAATCACCTCTCTCTCCTTAGTGCTATACTGTGTGTATGCTTGAGAATATTTAGTAAAGAAATCATTATTTTAGCCACCCAGTTTCTGTGTCTGTTCCTGGTTTCCTGGGAATTCTAACTCTGGTATACACAGGTCAGATCCTATAGATAATCCAATTGCATATTGATAATTATAATTCCCCATCTTTATTAAATAATAGAGCAATTTGGCTAACAAGGTCACTAGGTGATCTTGGGCCAGTCTAACTGCTCTCACAGGGCTGTTCTAAGGATAAAATGGAGGAAGAAGATGATGATACAAGAAAGATGCAAGCTGCTTTGGGTTCCCATTGTAGAGAAAGGTGAGGTATAAATGAAATAATAAATATAGCTGAACGTGGTGGGGGGGGAGATTAAAGGCTGAGAAAGAGTGGAGGTGGAGAAATGGAGGAGGATATATGGGTTGCTAGAAAGAGAAAAAAGAGACAATATGAGGGGTGGGAGATACAGGGGGAAGTGTAGTGCCCCTCACAAGTCCTTGAGAGTTGTCTACCGTGGAACTTGACCTGGCCTAGCAGCTGGCAGCACAGAAATGGGTCATGGTTTTTCCAGGTAGAGGCTTTGGGGGGGGGACTGAAGATGAGGCACCAATAAAAGCAGCTTTCTTGGTTGGTGGGAAAGGAAGAAGGAAGCAGGAAAAGGGGAGAGGCTATGGGGGCTTTCAGAGAAGAGAAAGATGAAATAGTGTGGGAGGAGGGAAATGAGATGCCCCTGAGAGCCTTTGTGGGTCCCCCATTTTGTCTGATGAAGGGAACTTTGACTTTTGAAACCTTTAAAATCTTGAAAATTACCTGTTAAATACTGAAAAACAGGGTATTTTGGTTGCTGTTATTTCTCTACCACTATCACTACCATCCAACTGACAGCAATAAAAAAAAAATCACTGAGAAATCTGAGATGGATGAAGAATTTAGAAAATTAGCTTAACAGACCCAACAAAGCCCAGAATGAAAGAAAAAAAATGGTGAAAGTCATTCTGGGACAGCACTGTTTGGTATCCCTTCTACAGGAAGCAATCCCTTCTACAGCAAGAATAATTCATCAATCTTTTTCAACATTCTTACAACTCAGGCCTAGTAGGCATATTCCTAGGATATTTTTTTGAAGCTACACATCTCTCCTTGTTCAAATATATTCCCAGTCATTGGTCTTTTCAAATTAATGTGTTATGGATGACCACAACTGGAAGAATTGTTAGATGTCCTGCCCAGGAAATATTCAAACACATTGAGGAAGAAAAATATCTTTCCTTTATTTGGTCTAATCAGTTTTACTTAGACTCAGCAGAAATAGAGTCTATGAATATTCAGTAGGTGCTCAAGCCAAGCAAAAAGAAGCCAAAGGTGGGGGGGGGAACCACTGCACTTCAAAAAATCACCTCTTGAAATTATTTTAATGTCTGTCCTTTTGTCCCTGGTCTTGACCATGCCTTAGGATTTACTGAAAGAAATGTGGACAACCATGACATTATGTTAAGGAAATGAACCCATCAAAATATGCACCCTTTGTTTCTGAACTCTAGAGGGTTTATGATCAAAAGGAATATCAGTCAGCAGGGAAGAGACATCAGTAAGGAACCATTTCAAAGTTACACTCCCAGTTAATATTATCAGATTCCCCCAAATTAGAACCTCCGGGATACATATGCATAATTGGTTCTCAGTTGTGGAAGGTGGTTTCATTCCACTTTTATCAAAAATACTAATGCTTGGTAAGGGAGGAAGGACACTGTGAGGAGGAGGAGGAGGAGATTGGATTTATACCCCACTCTTCACTTGGAGGGTGTGTTCAGACGGATCTTTTGATCTGCCATAGGAACGACTCCCTTGCGGATCAAAAATGCACAACCAGACAGAAACATCTGCGAAATATTCCGGTCCCATAAGCATCCCGTTCTGCTGCGCCTCCAATCCTGATTTAAAAAGTAGCAGTTTCAATGTAGGGTTTTCGCTTACCCGCGCAACAACTGCAGACTTTCTTCCGTCTGGTCACTCCATTAGCACGCGATGCTCCCGTCGGCTTGGTCTGACGTCAGACCGAGCCGACGGGGGCGCGATTTTTAAAAAATTGAAACCCCATGTGCGCTTTAACGAGGAAACGCATTCAGCGATAAGCGCTACGAGGAATGTAATATTCATGCTTATTTCTTTTAGGGACAAGACGTTACCGCGAAGGGAGATGGAGGGGGGGAAGGACTGTTCTAACTTGCAAAATAGTCCCTCCATTGATCATGATGGCAAGGGGGAGGACCGGGACTTTGCTGAAAACCCTCCGCGATCGCCTCAGTTCTCAAAGGAGGCGCAGCCTTGCCTATGCGAATGTACAAAACTTTTTTAAAAAAAATCCTCGGTGGATGCCGTGTAGACAAATCACGGTGGGAACAACGCACGGTGAGGCTATTTCATGGGGGGCGTCTGGTCGTGCTAGGCTGGATTAAAAAAATCGGGATAAAATTTTAGGAGGGCTCATGGCGCGATTGACTGGCCGTCTGAACGCAGCCTCAGAGCGCCTTTCCCTTCCCCTCCCCACAACAGACACCAGGGAGTGTGGGGGAAGAAACACAGGACAGGCTATGAGAGTGCTCACCACTGAAATGGCTATTGCTGTCCCATACCACTCCCCTACTCTAGATAAAGTGATGAGGTCTACAAGTAGGAATGTAGAGATATAGATACAGTTGTCAAGTTGGTTTCATTAAGGTTCAGATCCCCCCTTTCCATTTGACCAGTTCTTCTGCATGGCACACTGAGGCAGTTTGTCATCAGATACCTTTTCCCATTTGCGTGGCTCACTGTTCAGAATGGAGGTGTTCCTTAAACCATGTGCAAGAGAGAACTAGTCAGCAGCTTCTTTAGCATAGAAATAAGAGGCAATAGAAGGAAGATTTTTAAATTATACTTGAGTTACTTTAGTGTGGACGAGTGGACCGTATTTACAGTTACACATGTCAAGAACACAGGTCTCCCCAATTGCATGAGAGAGGGCAGTGTGTGTGCAGGCCCACCCAGAGATTTAGAGTGGCTTGGGCCAACTCCAGGTTTGAGGCTCCTAAGCCATAAAAAAATGATGATGCATGATAAACAAGTTGCAAAACTTATCAAATGACAAAATTAACAAGTGTTGAAATCTGAGTCCCGTTTGAACTTGAGTCCCAGGCAAATTGGCATTCCTAACTCTCCCCCACATTGGCACTGTACACACATTCTGAACAACAGCAGGAAGGAAACTGATTGGTTATCATCTAAAACTGTCATGTCTTTTAGGTAGGCCAATTTGTAGAATCAGTGTGACTAGGATCACTTTCTAATGATGGGGAAATCCATGTTTTTTTAGTTCACAAGACAAATACTCCCCTGTTTAGTACAAGATATTAAAGCATTCACCAGACACACTTCAATGCACCTAAAAGTCATAAGAGAGGATGGGCAGGGGAACACATTTCATCCTATGGTGCAGTTTGATTTAAAATGCAATATAAACACATACATGGTGCTTTGTAATCTATATATTTTTTTCATCATGTTCACACTTCTTGTCAGTCGATAGTAATTTCTGATGAGATTCTTAGCAAATCCCACCCCTCCTCCACTCTAGCCACTCCATATAAACTTGATCAAGGGCACTGTGTTCTTCTAACACATCTCTCAATAGAATGCATATCGAACAGAGGAGGGAGAATCTAAATTGAGGCTAAGGAATTAATTTCTTCCTCTCTGTGTGTGAGAGGGGAAATTAATAGATAAATTCATTTTAGTATTAATAGAATTTATGCACGTATTCTTCTGGAATACTAAGAGAATAGGTGCCCCAGAACACTGGGAAGAAATTTATATGACAGCAGCTGTAAAAGTAGAAGCTGGACTATAGTGAAAACATCTGAGTTAGATATAAATGAGGAACATAGATGAAGCTGTAGGCTTTACTTTTTCCTCTCAGTTTAATAAATTTCAGAATTGTTGATATTTAAAATAGAGATTAAAACAAAATTTGTGTTCAAATCAATCCTATCACTCTTGGGCATACACGTCTTTCTTCACCATTAGTTTGTACAGATGGGAACCCACAAGGACTTGTGATGGGCATCTCATTTCCCCTCCCCCACTATTTCCTCTTTTTCCGTTTCCTGAAAGCACCCATAGCCTCTCCCCTTTTCCTGCTTCCTTTTCTCCTTCTCATCCAATCTTTAACTGCCCCCTGTTTTCAGCTTTGCCTCTCTGCCCCCAACAGCCTCTACCTAGGAAAACAATGGCCCAGTTGTTTGGTGATAGCCTCTGGGCCAGGCCCATTGCATGGCAGGGAACCCTCAAGGACTTGTGCGGGGCACCTCACTTTCCTGTTCATCCCCCTCCCAGCACTATTTCCTCTTCCCTTCCTCCTAGCAACCCCACATCCTCCCCACTTTCCCTGCCTCATTCTCTCCTTGTCAGCCATTCACCAACCTACCTTTTATCGGCTTCCCATCTTCAGCTATTTACTTCATTTATACACCACCTTTTTCCACAGTGGGGACCAAAGCAGCTTGCATTATTCTCCTTTCTTCCTTTTTATCTTCACAACAGCCCTGTGAGGTAGGTTAGGCTGAACATATGTGACTGGCCCAAATCACTCAGTGACCTTCCACAACAAGATGGGGATTCAACCCTGGGTTTCCCAGACCCTACTCAGAATCTCTAATCAGTACACCATACTTTCATAGGATGGCTGTTGTTGAACAGTAGCAAGCAGCCAGGTCTTGCTCAATCACACAAAAGTTGGGTGGTATCAATTCACCCAGTGGTTATTGCCAGGTCTAGGGTTTCCAAACTGGGAGATATCCCAGAGTTACAACTGATTTCCAGATTACAGAGACCTGTCCCCCTACAGAAAATGACTGCTTTGAAGGGTGGACTCTATGGCATTATATCCAGCTGAGGCCTTTCCACTCCCTGAACCCTGTAAGTCCCCAGACTCCATTACAAAATCTTCAGGAATTTGCCAACCTGGATCTGCCAAACTGGCCAGTCCTGGCTCTGATGAGTCTTCATTCAAAGGCCAAAACAGCCCTGGAGAGGACCCCTTCCACTGCCTTTTATTCACAGAAACCAAGCTAGGAATGCTAACAGTGGCCGCCGAGAGAATCCATTTCTTAAGGATACAGATGGTCCTTTTATTGAGTTTTTTAACCCCCCGTGTGTGTGTATGTGTGCATGTACTTAGACTTCACATTTTTCTACAAATGTGGGGTATTTTCCAGGTCTGTAGAGTGATCTGTCTTGCCCATTCACAGCTCAAATCGTTGGACTTGTGTACTCAGTTTTGACCAATTTGGCTATTAGAATAAAGAAGTGGGGAATCTGAAAGGACTTGTGGGGGCTTCTCATTTTTCCTTCCACCACTACACCTTATTTCCCTTTCCTGAAAGCCCATGTAGCCTTTCCCCTTTTCGTGTTTCCTTATCTCCTTACCATCCAGCAGCCAACCTACCTTTATCTGCTCACCTCTTTGACTTTTGTTCTTTCCCTCCACTGGACAGTCTCTTCCAAGGAAAAGTATGGCCCATTTGTGTGGTGCCAGTTGAGCTGAGCCTGTTTGCATGGGGAGGGGGGACCTGCAAAGTCTTGAGAGGGCACCTCACTTTCTTCTGCATCCCCTCTTCACACTATTTCCCCTTTCCCTCATCCAAGATAAATACCATATCCTCACATTTCCCTGCTTCTTCTCTCCTTCATACCGACCATCAATCTACCTTTTATCTGACCTCTTATCATTTATTTAATTCATTTATATCCTGCCTTTCTCCACAAAGGAAATCCAATGCAGCTTACATCATTCTCCTCCTCACAAAAATTCTGTGAAGTAGGTTAGACTGGGAATGTGTAACTGGTCACCAAGTGAGCTTCCACAGCAGAATTAGGATTCAAGGTCCTAGTCTGAAACTCTAACCACTACACCATACTGGCTTTCATGGGATGGCTGCTGTTGAACAGTAGCAAGCAGCCAGACCCAAATGCCCCTGTATAAATCAATTGTGCAACTTCATTTGGAGTACTGTGTACAGTTCTGGTCACCACCCCTCAAAAAGGATATTATAGCATTGGAAAAAGTACAGAAAAGGGCAACTAGAACAATAAAAGGGTTGGAACACTTTCCCTATGAAGAGAGGTTAAAGTGCTTGGGGCTCTTTAGCTTGGAGAAACTATGACTGAGGGGTAACATGATTGAGGTTTACAAGATTATGCATGAGATAGAGCAGGTAGAGAAAGAAGTACTTTTCTCTTTCTCACAATGCAATAATTCATGGGCACTTAATGAAGTTGCTGAGCAGTTGGGTTAGAACGGATAAAAGGAAGTACTTCTTCACCCAAAGAGTGATTAACACATGGAATTCACTGCCACAGGAGGTGGTGGTAGCTACAAGCATGAACAGTGTTAAGAGGGAATTGGATAAACATGGAGCAGAGGTCCATCAGTGGCGATTAGCCGCAAGGTATAGAGAGGAACTCTCAGTCTGGGGCAAGTGAAACTCTGTATTCTTGGTGCTGGGGGGGTCAAGAATGGGAGGGTTTCTAATGTTCTGGCCCCTCTGATGGACCTCCTGATGGCACTTGGGATTTTTGGCCACTGTGTGATTGTGTTGGACTGGATAGGCCATTGGCCTGATCCAGCATTAGCTTATCTTATGTTCTTATGACCTAGGTAAGTCATGCAGTTCTCGTGGGATCAAGTTACTTGGTGGTTGCTACTAGGCCTGACCCTAATGAGTCCTCCCTCAGTGTCCAAAATAGCCCTGGAAAGGCCCTGCCCCCCTACCTTTAACTTAAGGAAACCAAGCCCAGAATGCTGGTTTGTTAAAACCACAACCACTGCTTCTATCATTTTGGGTTTTTCTAAACCCCGTTCCCAAAAGAGTGAGTGTGTGTGTATGTGTGTGTATAAATTTTAGATTTCTCAGCAGACCTGAAATATTTTTTCAGGTTTGTAGGCAGATCTATTTTGTTCATTCACCACTCCAGTCTCGGATTTAAGTATCCTCAGATGGGGTGACACTTCACTATTATTAGAATATATTATTTTAACCATAGTTTACGACATTAACACCCAAACAATTTCTGCTGTCTTACTAGAAAAATGTGTTTTGCATCCTGCTGCATACCCACATACTACTACGTGCCACTCTAATCCACCCCTGCCCTGGTCAACTCTTGCTTTAACTTTTTTTCACTTTTAGGTCCTTTGTGCACTTGGATCTCATCCTTGGTTTTATCAGAGTTCAATTCGCAACACAATAGCTTGCATTTATCCCTGGCTATAACAGCATCTGTTTATCCTGCAGTCAAGTGTAGGGCAAAACCAGGGTGACCTCAATGTAATGTGAAAACGAAAAATACTCCGAGATAATTTCAGGGGTGAACTCAAGTGTAGTGTAGAATGTAAAAATACCCCAAGATTATTACAGGGGTGAATTCACATGTAGTGTAGAATGTAAATTCCTGGACAGGGTTGAACCAAGATTTAAGGTCTAGTGCAGAAAGGACCTTAGTATGTCTTTTCTGCTTTTCCTTAATTTCATGATGATGGAAAATGGACCTTGTCAGGGACCATAAAGCCAAGATCCAGCCAGAGACCAAGGGACAAAGTATCTAGCCCTCCTGGGATGGAGATTGAGAAAGTCACCTTTGCAAGGTAGGATGTTTACAAGGTGAGTTTCAGAAAACAATTAATTTGATAGCTATTGGCAAGGAGGGCTAAAGTACTGGATTCAGACTGAAGCCTCCTGAATTTAAGAACACCACAAAATATAAGTGTTTTATAAAATTTTGCAGAAATAGTCAATAAAAGAACAGTGAATGGTGAGGATAAAAGTAATAAAGGTGTAAGTCTAAACAAAACAGATTTACAAGCATGGGTTCAAGAGCCAGATGCTACCCATAAGACTTGAGTCCAATAGTGTTCCAAAGTCCAAGGAAAGTTTTCCAGGCAGTATGATGAACCTAGCATCAAGACATATACCAAAGTTGGATGTAATCCAGACACAGGGCAAAATTAGAACAAAAGATATTCCTCATACGCTTAACAACCGGTGTTGGCCTGATTCTAGTTAATCAATCAAATGTATAATGAATGATGTAACTTGACCAATCAGATATGTTGCTAACCAGGTGATTCAAGAAATAATATGAGTTTACCAATTAGACTAAATGCCCTGCAGATGCATCAGGTCCAATGAAACAAACACCTTCTCCCACCCATGAGCTCAGGAGCTAAGGAGATGGAATGTGCCCTCCCAGATTCTTGTGACTTTGAAACTGCCAGGCCTAATGATATGCCTAGTACCTGGGTTACCTCCCTGATCTTTGAATCTACAAAAAGCTACAAAAAGAGAGAAACTTCCATACTTTGTAGGCCTCAGCCTGAACCACTGTTTGAATTGAACAAGAAACGGTTAAAAGGAACCAGTTTCTTGACAGACCTATATCAGACAGTTGGGATATAATACTAAAAACATGCTTGCATGAAGACATTATCATTGGGGTGTACATTGGAAATGTAGCTTTGGAGCAAGTACTGTTTTTCAGTTTATTCTTAATGAAATAGTCCATAAAGCACAATGGCTTGTTGGACTTACTCAAGCTAGGTCTAATATAGACATTTAGTAAAATATAATAAATAGATATACATAATTCAAATTTAAAAGTTTACATCATAAAAGGATGGAACAAATACATTTTAAATGTTCCTTCAGTGCCTTATATCCCCAAGTTTGCTGGAGACTTCCAATCTGTTGTATAAGCCTGCTGTTTGCTATCTGCTGTGGAGCTAGTGCTGTGTGTATACTATGTGGTATTATGCATCTTTCATTGCCTGAAATGTTTGGTGCAGCTTTGGCCTAGGTCTGAATTTTTGGGTGGCAAATAATGAATTGGAACTGATCAAATCTACCTCATGACAAAACTTTATAGGTATGCATTGAACTAGAATGCATCCCCTGCCTCAACTGTATCAAACAGCCCTGTGTACAGGGGAGGGTAGACTATAAATCAAACAAATAAAATAAATAAATAACCTGGAGCTTTTTGGAAGAATGTGCCAATCCTACATTTTGAGGGATCACCTCTGGGCCACGGCAAGGTTTATAAGTAGGATTAGTATAGGGTTGCCAGGACATATATAGTATAGGGTTGCCAGGATTAGTATAGGGTTGCCTGTTTATAAATAGGACATGTACTTGCCAGGTTTATAAATAGGATTAGTATATGGTTGCCAGGTTGCCAGATGAGGGGACTTACTGAGACATCTGATGTAGAGTGACATGTCTTGTCACTGCCCAAGTGACCCGGAAGTGATGTCATCATGTCCAGAATGTTGGGGGCAACACTCTGGTATTTGGGCAAAAATTCTATGATAAATTTGGCTTCTACCATAGAGTTTTTGCCCAAATACCACAGCACTGCCCTGATGTCTTAGATGAGATGGTGTCACTTCCAGGTTATGCGGGCAGTGACGTAGACACATTGCTGTACGTCATATGAATTTCCCTCTTTTGGGGGGTAAGTTCTCCCCTGCCAGCCAGCTGATTGGTGATAGGGTGGTGGGGCCTGGTGGCAGGGAGTCTGGCAACCTAGATTAACAGGATAGAAGGGAAGGATGTAGTAAGGATGCTAAATATACAGCTAACAAGAAAACACATGTCCAACCAGGAGAGTAGTGTCATATTTGAAACATAAGTTATTTTTGTTTCCCATCTATATCCTTCCATTTTTGTCATGGTAGTATACAGTTATTAAACAATTATATTTGGTTTCCTTCAGACTTCCTGCTTAGACTCCCTGGGGTTTAAGATAATATCTTTTTATGTTGCCATAAAGATTTTTTTTAAATGGTTTTTTCTCCTTTTTTCTAAAGTCTGAACTTTTGCTCTGTTGCTTTGTGATGACTTTTGTGAAAGTGCAAATGATTCAGGTATAAGTAAAATATGCACACACATTCTACAGAGAGAATTAATTAGGAAGAAATCACCAAGTTGCTTGATTTAGAGTTGATACAATCTGGTTTAGGTGATTAAAAACCCTGGAAGAATCCCACCAACACCAAAGGGCTTAAAAAAGATAGTCCTTGAGGGTTTCAGCTTTATTGCTCATGTTCCCTTATCACCTGTGCCATTTGTTTCATTTAATTAATAATTAACTTATATAAACCATTCTTAAATGAATTGGGTGAGCCAAGAACATTTATTTCAGAGACCATCAAATAAATGCCAGTATAGTCATAAAATGAAAGAATATTTATAAGAATAAATGTAATCCTTCTCCTAAATGATGTCCATATAACAGTAACATGGAAAATGGCACATTAAATTCCTACTCTTTTCTCCTCTAGTTTAAGATGAATCTAAATTTATTTGATATGCATTCCATCTAGGTCAGGGCCATGAGGCTTTCAGTTCAATGTGCAGGTGACACACCTAAGGTATTTAAATATATAATAGGTATCTTACATCTTCCTGCAGACCATCTTTGTATTTCATGAATGTAGATGGTTTCATTACTCGTAAGTGCCACAGGCAGGAAACATCAAGATAGTCCAAGAATGTATTTGAAACATTTTACTAATTCTTCAAAGATCATCTGAGAATTTTAATGAGTATTCTGCTGCTGCACGTTGGCCTGCATTAAAATAAATCCAGAGAATAATGTACATGGGAAGAATTTTGAAACTAATCATCCTGGAAAGAATCGTCTTTAAAAGCAGAATTGAATTATGCTACACAATCCAGTCTTCAGTTTGCCACATTAGCAAAATTCTCCTCTGCTAATGAATTGTAGCAATTCTTTATTAAAAGATGAATTTTGAAACTGCTTTTTGTACAAAAATCCATTAATCATATTCTCAAATTCAGTCAAACTCAATTCAAACCTCAAGCCAGTTAAAGTAGAAAAATTGTTTGGTTTACTGATACTTAATTTAACTGAGCTAGGTTTTTTTTTTTTAATGGAGCTTTGACATTAATTGAGACATCTAGACATATTTCACCATTACTTCCAGAGCTTAAATGGCTACCATGGTTTTTCCAGTTTGTTTACAATATGAAGCCCTGAATGGTTTGGGACTAGGAATCTTAAGAACTATTTGCTCCCATAAAAACCTCACCAGTTGTTAAGATATTCATGGGAGGTCTTTCTCCCCACCTTTATAAGGAAGGCAGATGACTACCAGAAACAAGGTCATCTTGGTAATGACATATCAGATGTGGAACTCTCTCACCTTATTCTTGAGCTGTGCCAAATGATGTTTAGGAATAAAAATTCTTAAACATTAAAAGCTGCCTTAGAATGAATCAAATTATTGCCTACTCAACATTGTCTGCTCTGACTAGGAGCTAGGGTTGCCAGCTCTGGGCTGGAAAATACCTGGAGACTTTGGGGGTGGAGCCAGGAGAGGATGGGGTTTGGGAGAGGAGGGGCCTCAGCATGGTACAAAGCCATAGAGTCCACCCTTAAAAGTAGCCATTTTCTTCAGGGGAGCTGATCTCTGTCATAGGGAGATCAGTTGTAGAAGTGGAAGATCTCCAGAGCCCACCTGGAGGCTGGCAACCCTACTAGGAGCAGCTCTCCAACATCTAAGGCATAAGTCCTGCTACCTAACATTCTGACATTCTTTCAACTGGAGATGCCAGTTTCTGCGTGTATAGCATGAGTTATACCAGGGGTGTCAAACATGCAGCCCAGGGGCCAGATCAGGTCCCCGGAGGGCTTCTATCAGGCCCGCAGTGGAACAGGCTGTCTTCTGCTGCTTCTTCCAGTTCTACTGCTGCTGAGTCATTGCAGATTTGCAGCTTGCAGATACACACCTGAACAGCATACTCAAGATTGCAACAGCACAGTCATTTTGATGCAATAATTTAGAGCAAGAGGAGTCAGTTATCAGACACTGTTAAATAAATGAAGTATTGCAAGAGTGCTAATGTTTTAAGCATGTTTTTATTTTGAGTAAAAAAAAAAACAACCCTTTGTGTTTGTGTCCTTTATAAAGTTTATATCTCTGCTACCTGGCATTACATTTTATGACACACATGGCCCGGCCCAACAAGGTCTCATTTATGTCAGATCCGGCCCTCATAACAAATGAGTTCAGCACCCTTGTGTTATACCATTTTCCCTTCACTTTTAATAACCTTAGTAAGGTTTTATTGTATTACTGCTTTTGATTTATGTTGGTTATATTTCATTGTATTTATTATTGTTTTGTTGCAATTGTGTTATAGTATTTTTAAATTAATAGTAAAGGTTCCTTGAGAATCAAATATTGAAAGATATAATACAGTTTGGTGTAGCGGTTAAGTGCGTTGACTCTAATCTGGGAGAACTGGATTTGATTCCCCACTCTTCTGCTCGCAGCTGCCGGATGACCTTGAGCAAGCCATAGTTCTGACACAGCTGTTCTTGAAAAAGAGCAGTTTCTGTCAGAGCTCTCTCAGCCCCACCTACCTCACAGGGTGTCTGTTGTGGGGAGGGGAAGGGAAAGGAGTTTGTAAGCTGCTCTGAGACACCTTTGGGTATTTGGTGGGGTATAAATCCAATCTCTTCTTCTACAGTATTTTGAATAAATAAATTAGGGATGTACATATATGTAGTTTTTCATTTCAGTTTTCAAGAATAATTCAAAATAGTGTTTATAGCATTTTACACAGTTTAAAATCCATTTTATATTATATATTAGTTCTATTCCATTTTACACCATGTTATTCCATTTTTACACCATCATTTATATATATTTGTGCACCATTTATACCTAACTAATTCAAAAACAGACATCAAATTTAATGGCAATATTTCTATCAAATTTCAAATTATGATCTTGAGAAACTATGGAAAAGTTATGGAGAGACATTTATCTGGGGAAAATAGAAGTATGAGGCTGCAATCACACACACTATATAATCCACTTTCAATGCACTTTCAAACTGGACTTTATCAGTTCACACAGTAAAATCCAGTTTGAAAGTGCATTGAAAGTGGTCTCTTTAGTGTATATGCTCGCAGCCAAAATTCACCTTAATTCCCATCCTGTTTCTTCAGTTTCTTCTCATGATAGGGAATTCAACATCCATGAATCTCCAATAGATGTTGTGACATTCCCTGTGATCCAGCTCATGACCCAAATTGTATATGTGTTTTTACAAAAGATGTGAAATTCCACGAAGGGAACAGCTTCACACAGACATTCCTTTATGCTCACAGAGCTATAACTCCACACAAATGTGGAGATGTTTTTCAGTAAGGAGAACTCTATGGTTGTGGTCACACACAATACATAGTCCACTTTCAATCCAATTTCAATGCACTTTCCAACTGGATTTTGCCAGTTCACACAGTAAAAATCCAGTTGGAAAGTATACTGAAAGTGGATTGAAAGTGGATTATTTAGTTTGTGTGACCACAGCCTATATTCTCATCAGACCTTTTGACGCTATATGGACAGCTGGCTTAGACTACCCACAGGTAAACATGAAAATTACAGGCACATACTATCTGTCATTTGTATGTCATGTTTTCTTTTGGTATAATAGCATTTAGTTTATCCCCAGCTAATCTTATTTTGTATAAATGAAAAATGGCTCCTCTTGTCCTCTGTTAAAAGTGTAACTTCACAAATGTAATTATTGATTTTTGTCAGAACCCCATTCTAGGAAAGACTTGTAGTAATTAGTAAATTTACATAACAGTCTGTTTTCATTTTGTAATCCCATTACAAAAAAATCCCCCTTTTATATTCTGCTATCTTTCACACTACTTCATGCATAGCACAGTGCTACAGAGTACACTGAAAGATAATTGGTAGAATTATAATTATAGTTTTAACAGTGAATGTTTCTTTTAACTTCATTCTGTCAAATCATTAAAATGTATATGTGTTGCATATTTCTGGGAATTGTATATGAGCCACATTAATCAAGAACAACTACTGCTAACATTGAAAACTAAGGGCAAGATCTAGCCAGATCAAATACACTAAAGTTTCACTAATGTGCTTCTTTTGTTAGGTGAAAATGCTTATCTTTGGCCCAGGACAGACTGGCAATTTGCCCCGGTAGCCAGTCGCGGCAAAAAAAAACCCGGATTAAACAATACCGGGTTTTCCCGTCCACACAGCGGGGGCCGCTGCCGGAAGATACGGGACAGAGGCATGCGGGAGCGTTCAGACTGCCACGCCGGAGGTGTGCTATATTCGCCATTTCCCCATTAATTCGGCTGTGGGTGTATGTGCGCATGAGCGCTCATGCGCATAAGCGCATTTTGCCAATATTTTTTTTTTTTGCCCTGCAATGCCGGCACCGCATTGGGCAGTGGAGCGGAGCACAGCCAATCACACCGCTGCTGCCTCATACCCAACGCGGGTTGCTCCCGGCTTTTCGGCTGCGCGTTCAGACTCCCCGGAAGCGGAGAAACGCGCGACGAACGCAGGCTTTCAAGATTTGCGAAGGCTTTTATCAGGTGTTTTTTTAATCCGGCAGTGAAGCGCAAGAGCACCGGTAGGCTACGGGTGGGGGACGCCAGGCAGATGTGCCTGTGTGAACGTTCCATTTACTCCGGTATTGAATCGTTGTCAGCCCGGGTCCCATCCCGGGGCAAATTGCCAGTCTGTCCTCGGCCTTTGATTGGACCATATCTTTAAGGATACAGACCTGTCACCATGTGCATATTTGTTCCATTCTATTCAGTGGAATGTGGGTATCAGAACTCTCTTAAGTGGAATTGTCTTCTTTTAAACTTAATATCAATATCAAATTTAATATCAATATAGCTAATTCTCCATGTGAACAAAGCTGTGGATACTAAATCTAGAGACTGGAGCAATAAACAGTCAAGACAGATCTTTCTAGAAACCTGAAAAATGTCAGGGTTGCCAAAAAAAACAGAAATCTTTTTTTTAAAAGATAAAAGTAGCACTCATAACCTTAAGCAATGGATTCCCTCCTTGGCCATTTTTTGGCAACCATACAGTATTGCCAGTCTTCAAGCCTTGTTTTGGGTCAGTAAAAGCTGGGGGGCAGGGACCTTTCCAAGGCTGTTTTGGCTTTTGAGGGAGGAAGCAAGGGCAGACTAGAAATGAAAACAGCTCTGGAAAAGGGTCCCAACCTGTCACCCTGGCCTACCTCCTCCTCCAAAAGATGGAGGGAGAGAGGAATAGGAATTCTATCAGTCCTACCCTGCTCCCATAAAGGCTGTGCACCATCCCCAAATGGCTGTGTGCTGCCTTTATTGTCTTGGGTGAGGCTTGGGCAGGCCAGGAACTGCCTCTCTCACCTCATGCAGAACTTGGGTGCCACCTCTTCCATACCATGCAACACTCAGGCAGGCAGGACATAGTCCTTCTGCCATAGGGCTGGCCTATCCCAAGCGAAGGGGATGGGCATCAGCCCACTGGCAAGCATCCTGGTGCCCATAATAGCCAATCCATACCTGGGAAGAGGAATCATGGCCAGGATTGTCAGCAACCACTGGGTGACTTGCTGCCATGGACTTGCATGGCTCACCAGACCCAGCTGCTTGCTACTGTTCAACAACAGCCACCGCATACAAGCCAGTGTTGTATATTGGCTGGAGTTTCAGAGTAGGATCTGGGAGACCAAGGTTCAAATCACCACTCTGCCATGGGAGCTCACTGGTTTACCATGGCCTGGTTGGTCTTTCTCAGTTTCTTACCTCACAGGGTCATTGTGATGATAAAATGGAGGGATGGAGAATTATGTAAGCTGTTTTGGGTTCCCATTGTGGAGAAAGGTGGGGTATAAATGAAATAAACATAGCAAAAGATGGGGCAGATAAAAGATATGTTGGGTGGTTGATGGGTGGGAAAGAAACAAGGAAAGGTGAACATATGGAGATTGCTAGGAGGAGGGGGAAAGGGAAATATTGTGAGGAAAGGGATTCATGGGAAAATGAGGTGTCCCTTGCAAATCCTTGTGCCACTGAGCCTGGCCTGGTAGGTGGCACTGCACAACTGGGCTATAATTTTCCTGGATAGAGGATGCCAGGGAGAAGAAAGGAGGAAAAATAGAAGAAAGGGGATAGAGAAGGTAAGTTGGCTGGTGAGTGGGAAGAAGGAAGCAGGAAAATGGGAAAACTTATGTGGACTTTTAGGGAAGCCAAAGAGGAAATAGTGGGGGAGGGAAAATGTGATGTTCCCCACAAATCCTTGTTGGTCCCCTGCCTGTTGTTCAAAATTGCATATTGCATGTAATAGCCACTAAAGTTGTGTTTTCGAATATGAAGGCTTTTGTGCAATCAATTAAGTACATAGATTCCTTTAATATCTGTATGATAGAATTATATTAATCATGTGTAGAGGTGTAGAGCTGGAGAAAGCATGCTTTATTTATTTATGCAAATATTTATATCCTACTTTTCTCCCCACTTGGGAATGGAGAGCCAGAATGGTTTGGTGATTAACAAGTTGAAGTAGGATCTAGATACTCAGGTACAAATCCTCTCTCTGCCATGGAAGCTTGTTGGAGGATCTTGGGCCTATCACACATTCTTTGTCTAACCTCCCTAACAGGGGTGTTTTTAAGGATAAAATGGAGGAGAGAATAATGATTCAAGCTACTTTGGGTGAGAAAAAGACTTGGAAAAATTGAATCAATTTCAATTATCTTTTATGGGAAGAATAGCTACTATTAAGATGAACGTTTTACCGAGAATTCTCTTTTTATTTCAAACAATTCCAATTGTATTGAACCAACAACACTATAAAGAATTAGAAAAATTGACATGGCAGTTTCAATTTCTGGCAAAATTTTTGGCAAAATAAAAGACCAAGAATTAAGATGGAAGTGTTACAAGATGTGAAAGAAAGGGGAGGCTTTGCAGTATCCAATTGGCAACTTTATCAGAAAGCTACTACCTTGACTTGGTTGAAAGAATGGATTATCCTGGAAAACTTGAGGTTATTGAAATTAGAAGACCATGATTTGAAAATAGGATGGCACACCTTTATATGGTATGAGAAAATGGAGGTACATAAATACTTTAAACAACACTCAGTGAGAGCATCTCTGTTAAAAGTTTGGGAAGGTGTTAAACATGTTTTTTTAATACAAAAATATCTAAATGGGCCTCACCTTTAGAGACTTTTATTAATCCTAACATTCTCACTAAGGAACTTGTATGGACACATGAAGATTTGTTAGATAAGAAGAACTTACTAAAACCACAAGATGTTTTTTTTTTAAAAAAATAACATTTTATTAATAAATGCAAAAAAGGAAAATAGCAATTAACAAAACAGGTAAGTTGGAGTATACACGAAAAGAGTGTTAGAGTTACTAAAAAGAGTATTACATTTTCAAAGTTACAGTATCAGTTTACATTTTTCAAATCAAGGAGACATTCACATCTTACCATAAATTTAAGTCATTAACTGTAGTAGGGATTTCACCCTGATCAATTAAATATTCCACAATAGGGAACCAAATCATAGCGTGATCTAAAGAAGATTTGTATACATCTCTTCCATCTACATTTTCCGTTATTTTTGACATTATATAGAACTTCCAAAGTTTAGCATGCCAATGATGTTATTGAGGACTTTTAGTGTCTTTCCAAAATAAGGCTACTGCATTTTTAGCTGCTGCCAACAAAATGGCTATTCTTTTCATAGTATTACTAGATTGTATATGCATTTGCCATCTATTTAGTAGTATATGTTCCACTGTGCATTGCAATTCATAACCAGTTATATTTTTAACCTGAGTTATTATTTCTGTCCAGAACAGCTCTAGTTTTGGGCATTCAAGCCAACAATGGACATAATTTCCCACACCTCCACATTTCTTCCAACATGCAGGAGAAACAGCAGATGTTATATGCGATAATTTCTGAGGTGTTAAATACCAAAAAGTAAGTATTTTAAAAGTTTGTAATTTTATTTCTATAATATTCGTATTAAAGGGAAACGTCCTCCATATGTAGTGCCAGTCGTCATCAGATAAAATAGAATTACAGATAGAATGCCACCTTTTCTGATATGTCAATAAGTTGTGAGACTCTATTTCCATTAATTCTAAATATAGTTTAGCCATAAGTTGTCTTCTAGAGGTATTCATCCATTTATATATCTTTTCAAAATTTGATAAAGGACGCTTAATGATATTATTTAAATGTATTTGAGAACAAAAGTGGGATATTTGTAGAAATTGCATCCAAGAGATAGTAGAACCCAGTTTTGCTTCTAATTGAGTTTTATTCATTAAAATATTGTTTTCTACAATATCTTCAATTTTTGTAATGTTTGCTTTTTTCCATGTTTCCTGGTGTATTGGGAAATTTGGAGGTAATAAACTTTTTTGATTAAAGAGATGTTGGAATTTTGAAAGTCCAGGGATCAATTGTTTTCTTTTATTTTCCCAGGTGGCTAAGAAGGTTTGCAGGATCAGACTATCAGTTATTTTTTTGGAACGTTCTGAAGGTGTTTGCCAGATTGTTTCCGGAACATCATATGGGTAGGTATAGTGTGTTTGTATTATAATCCAATCCTTATTTTGGTAATCATGTAGCATTTTGAGAATGTTGGCTAGGTGATTAGCTTGGTAGTATTTATATAGGTCTGGAAAGCCTAGTCCCCCTTTAAGTTTATGCTTGGTTAATGTTTCCACACTAACCCTATGGCGTTTATAAGCCCAAAAAAAGTTTAATAAGATTTTTTGCCATACCTCAATTTGTTTCTTAGATATTGTTATTGGTAGAATTCTAAAAAGAAATAAGAACTTAGGTAATACATATGTTCGAATGATGTTTAGGCGATCATGCCAAGAAAGAGACATTTTATGCCATTGAGTAAATTTTCTCTTTAGTTCTTCTATTAAGGAATCATAGTTAACTGAATGTATATCTTTAAGTTGCAAAGGAATTTTAAGCCCTAAATAGCTCAAATATTTTGTGGTCCATTTATAAAGGACTGATTTTTTAAGCTTTTTCACAGTATCATCCTCTAAGTATATTGGAAAAATAGAGGATTTGGCAATATTGACTTGTAATCCTGATACATTGTCAAACTCTTCCAATATTTTTTGAAGCGATGGTAAAGAAATTGTAGGTTTAGTCAAAAATAATAAAATATCATCTGCAAATAAAGCTAATTTAAAAATTTTATTTGCTATATGTATCCCATGTAGATTTGAATGCATTCTAATCCTTGAGGCTAAAGGCTCCATTACCAAAGCGAATAATTGAGGAGATAATGGGCATCCCTGCCTAGTGCCCCGTTTTAAATTAAACTTATCCGAAATAGAGCTATTTATACAAAGTTGAGCTGTAGGTTGATCATATATTGCATTAATTATGCGTATAAAGCTTTCACCAAAGCCTAAACGTTTTAGCAATTGTTTTAAATATATAAAGTTAACTGAATCAAAGGCTTTTTGTATATCTAAGGCAACACAAATGGATTGTAATTTATTTTGTTTACAAAAATTAATTAAACTCAGTGTTTTATAAGTACTGTCCGTAATGTCTCTATGGGGCATAAAGCCAACTTGGTCTTGATGGACATATTGCGTCACAAATGAGCTTAGACGTGATGCTATTATAGTGGAGAAGAACTTAAAATCACTGTTTAAAAGGGAAATTGGCCTGTAAGAGGCAACATCAGTCAAATCTTTACCTGCTTTTGGAATAACTATTATTGAGGCTTGCAGCCACGAAAGGGGTAAAATTCCATATTGCATGACATAGTTGCAGGTTTTAGTAAAGGGTAAAGCTATGGTATCCTGATATTTTTGTATAATTCTGAGCTAAAGCCATCCGGGCCAGGAGCTTTATTACACTTGGATTTTTTAATAGCTGCAATCACTTCCTTTTCAGTAATAGGACTCTCCATTACTGCTTTATGTTCTTCTGACAATTTAATATTGTTATAGTATTTTTCTAGATATATTTTAATTGAGGTTGCATTTATTTCTTTTGTTTCATATAATTGTTTATAATATTTTAGAAAAGCCTTTGTTATTTGCTGTGTTTCAAATTGTAGTTTACCTTGTCTGTCCTTTATTGAGGTAATTAATCTGGCTTCCCTTTTCTGTCTGACTCTTCTAGTCAAAACTTTCAGTGCCTTCGATGTGTTTTGCCATGATTTTTGTTGCAAGTAGAGTAAGTTTTGCTGTATTTGATTGATGTCAAGTGTATCTAGCTCCCGTCTTATGGCTAATAATTTCTTGTATGCTTTTTTATTGCCTGTTTGTTTGTGTTTCATTTCCAGCACAGCTATTTCTGTTAACAGTTTTTCTCTTTTTTGCTTTCTTTGTTTGTTTAGATAAGCTGCCTTGGATATCAACTCACCCCTTACGACAGGCTTCATTGCATCCCAAATAATTGCTGGGGATACATCTTCTGTGTTATTGTCTATGAAATAATTTTTAATGACTGATTCTATCTCAGCTGCTATGATTTGATTTTTTAATAAATTTGTATTCAGCTTCCATGTTTTTGTCTTACTTCCATACCTAGTTCTAAATCACAGCTGACCCAATGATGGTCAGACCATTGCAGATTCCCAATTTGGGCTGATTTAATTTTATTTATTATAGATGGTGAAGCTAATATGTAATCAATTCTGGTATAGGTTTTATGTCTCTGTGAATAATATGTGTAGTCACGTTCTCCTATATGTAACTGTCTCCAGATATCTATTAAAGAATATTGTTGGATCAACCTCGCAAGGGGGTTTGTTTCTTCTCAATCTGTATGCATTTTTTCTGCATCTTATTGAAGGAGGATCTATCCAAGGAATAATCCATAATACAGTTTAGATCTCCCCGATTATTAAATCACCTTCTTGAAAGTTGGCTAGCTTATTTAGGACTTCAGTCATAAAAGCTATTTGATTTGTATTTGGTGCATACAAAACAGCTAGAGTTACAACAGTTGTATCAACACTTCCTACCACAAATAAAAATCTACCTACAGGGTCTTTGAGTATTTTCTTAAGCGTGAAGTTAGTATTAGTTGAAATTAGGATGGCTACACCTCGAGATTTAGAGGAGCCATACGACTGCCATTGATATTTGAATTTTTGTGATTTAAAAAGACATGGATACTTAGCAGTGTTGTGTGTTTCCTGAAGAAAAACAATATTTGGATGTTCTTTAGTTATTTGCGCAAAAATACGCTTACGTTTCACAGGGTTGCTCATGCCTCTGGTATTATAAGTCATGCATCTAAGTAGTTTTGACATTTTATAGAATCAACAAAATAACAATACTTTTGCACAGATGTAAATGGTATATCTTACATATATTCTACCTGATTATTGTATATAATAAAACAATGCATGCAACGTAACTAAGGAATTACTATCACTCTTTCCTAGAAATGAAAAGTCAAGGAAAATATTACTTTTGTAACTAGCTTTAACTACTCTCCTGGAGACTAATACTGCCTTACCTGCCTTATCAACTGTGTAACAGTAACTTTACTTAACTTAACCTGTTTGGTAACTATACTCAATATCTAACTCTAATAACAACCCCCCCCACCCCTAACTGAAAACACACACCAAAATAAAAAGACTAAGGGTAAAAGAAAAAGAACTTCCTGTAACCCTTCCCCAAATACTTGGGAGAGGTAGTGAGATTAAATCTCTCACTCCTTAGAACAAGGATCGAAGTTATGAATTTGAGACTATATCCAGACTTTAACTATAGAAGGAACTGGTGTGAATAATACTTGCTCCCCCTTCCCCCCAATACCATATATGGTCTTTAGAATATTGTATACATATTTAACATAATAATCTTTAAACCATTAGAATAAATGACCACTTTATGAAACCTTCATACAGCAGATAATTATACATTTACTCTCAGTGAGTTATAAGTCAAGGACGTGCCATTACTTTGTTTTCCTTATGTGGAGTTAGATTGTACTGCAGTCTTCTTTTAAAAGATTGTCTGTCAGTCTCCATAGATTGCTGGGTGATTTCCAGGAGTTCCAGTAATGTTTGACCAGATTCCAGGTCTGTAGCTGTGTACAATGTTCCTTTGAGCCATACTTGCAATTTTGCAGCAGCAGACCATCTATATCTTATGTTTGCTTCCCTGAGTTGCATGGTGATCGGCTTTAGAGTCCTTCTCTGTGCAATAGCATCCGGGGGTAAGTCAGGGAAAACTTCTATTTTAATATCCAAAAAGGGAAGATTTTTGTTTACTCTGGCTTCTGTTAGTATTTTATTTTTGGTTCTTGCATCCAGAAACGTTGCCAGAATATCTCTTGATCCTCTACGCTTATCTTTGTTTTTCTGTCCCAATCTGTGAGCTTTTAAAATCATAGGGGCCACACCATCTTCAAGCTTAAGAATAGATGCAAGCCATTGTGCCAGAAATATTTGTAATTCACTTTTCTCTTCAGCGTCCTCAGGAAAACCACGAAATTTCAAATTATATTGCCTGGTCTCCATTTCTAGAGCCAACAGTCTTTTCTGAGTTACTGTCTCTTCAGTTTTAAAAGTTTTAATTGCTTCTGCAGCTTGTAAACCTAAAGAAGTTGCATGATCTGCTTTTTTATCAACTTCCTGCAGAGCTTGTTTTATATCATTTATCTGGGTCTGTATAGGCTCAAATAATGCCTTCATGGAGTCTAAAATTCTTGTCTCCATTTTGCTCATTTGTTTTAAAACATTTTGAGAGTCAATTTGCAAATCATCTGTACCTTGTTGCTGAGTGCCGTCAGCCATCTTGTCTTCAGTAGTTTTACAAGCAGATCGGCCTGCAGTCGTTGTAGCAAGTTGGAAGTAGTCAGTAAGTGGTCGCTCTGTATCTTTTTTCTGGTTCCTGGGTCTCTCACTGGATCTCCCCATATATTTAGAGTCGTTTGCAATCAAAAGTGGTGCGATTTAGGAGGTATTGGGGCGAGAAGGAGCAGAGCTCTAGAATTGTGCAGCCATTCTTCTTAGTGTCAGGCCACGCCCCCCAACCACAAGATGTTTTGCAAAGTCAGGGTGTTGCTCTAAACTGGTGGGGAAAGGTGCAGTTAGATTCCAGATATGCAAAAGATAAGAACATCAGTTTTTGTGATACTGAAATAGATAAAATATTGATGGGTAAAGATGTAGAATATATAAAGATGTCTTATACTATTTTGTTAGATATGGAATTGCAAGATGAAACAGTTAAAACCGCAATGATTAAATGGACACAAAACATGGGTCATAATATTCAGTTAGGCCAATGGGCGAAGGTAAGGAAAACAAATATAAAATTTACTAAAGCTGTCTTATTTAAAGAAAATATATATAAAATGTTTTAGAGATGGCATATGACACCAGATAATGTAGCTATAATGGTACCCAAATATGTCAAATATTTGCTGGAAATGTAAACAAAAATCTGGTTCATTTTTTCACATGTGGTGGCCATGCAAGATTACAAAAAAATATGGATATGGATTCATGAGATATTGCAAAAGATATTAGATATAACTGTACCATTTGTACCAGAACTGTTTTTATTAAATATAGTACCAGAGACATTTAAGAAACCAGACACATATAAACTCATATATGTAATAACTATGCCTAGAATTTTATATGCAAAATATTGGAAGAAGGACGAAGTCCCATCAAAAGAAGAAACAATCTACAAATTATTGGAAACAGCAGAAATGGACAAACTGACTTTACAACTACAAGAAAAACAAGAAGAAATCTTTGTTAAGAATTGGGCAAGAGTTTATAAATGGTTGGAGGAGTATCTTAAGAAACCTTAAAAATGCGTTATAAACTCTTAATATGAAAACTATAAAATGTAATGTGTATACAGTATAGATTCCATTTAGACAAATGTAAGCAAAAGTAACGAGTACAGACTTCAGGCTTGTTGTTTGTTGACTTTGCTTTCCTGTATATGTTATTCTCTGTTTCTTTATTCTTTCTGAAAAATAAAAATCTTTATATATAAAAAAAGAATAATGTAACACTTACTTCTGAGTAGACATGCATAGGCTTGTGCCCAAAGTAGCTTACAAAGAAACATAAAATATATAGTTTAGATAAATAAAAAATATATGCTATACGGTGATAATAACTACAGCTCCTGAGCTGATCCGGAATCCATCTTTCTCATTCAGATCTCATTCACCTGGCTGATAAATTCCCAAGATTCCCCTTTCCCAACAGGCAATGTCTGTCTGTACAAAGTCACAGATCTTTCATCCAGAAGAGCAAGGGGCAGACCTAATATACTGGATAATGCATGAACCTACACTAATGTTAACATGACCTTGGTTCTAAAAACCATGATCACTTCAGTATTCTAAATATCTGTTCACTTGCACTGACTTATTCAGCTTCAATTTTGGCACAATCAGGAGACTGGCATCCTGAGATCTTTGCACTCAGCCAGAATGTTAAGTATAAGCAGTTTATTAAGGTAAGCGAATCCAAGGACATACAAGGTCTTGTAAGTCAGGACACCTATTTTAAAATGAATATGTAAACAGGCTGGTTGTCAATGGAAATGTCTGGGTATGATGAGAACGGATCCAAATAATGTAAAATATTACTTTTATCCCAATACACTGCTAGAAGTCTTATTATGGCTGGGACCAGGGAACAACAATGTTAGGATGACAAATTTGGCCCATAACCAGACAAATGTGATTATTTTCAACTACTGAAATTAATCACTCTGCTCATATGCTAAATATTACTTCTGCATTATTCTATACATTTATTATGCACATATTTATTTTCCCCACATTTCTAAGAAAATATATAAAGTTGCAGGGCAAATAATTATCAAAGTACAAAATGGAGGAGTTCCCTCCCTCCTCAGAAAGAAAGGGACAGGTTTATATTCCATATTATCTGTTTGGTTATTGACATTGATTTCATTTATGAATAAATATGTTGTTAGTGAGAACTGGATTGGAGGGGGATGGTTGAGGAGGTTTTGTGCCTGCTCCCTATTTTTTTAAAGGAGCTCCCATTCACATACACACTAAGACCCATTGTTTTTCACCCCAAGATTCTTCAGGCTTTGGATGCCTGAGATGCAGGGAGAATCCATCAAGTTGGATATTAAGGCAGTCTCTCAATTAAGGCAGAAATTCCTCTAGGCACTTTCATTAACTTTTCAAGTAATTTAACCCTCTGATTACCCCTCCACTTCTGCAATGTGTGATCCATTGCTGTTGCTACCCTAACAGAAAGAACACAATCTGCACTACTTGGGTGTCTAACTTAAAGTAATACAACTAGTATATACAACAGGCTGAAGGATCCTTTTTGACCCAGAATGTGTGTGCGAGGTGTTCTAGAAACATGACATGACAGATCTAACATGGGGACTGATTTGAGTAAAAGTATTCCTCTAATATGTTGGGGTTGAGGAAATGTTCCATATTTACAGTGCAATTCTAAGCAGAGATGCACTTTTTTATTCTAATTTATTCCAGTGGTTCTCATTGGTTTCGGTTCTCTGCTTTTTGATGTTGGATTTGTGGATTTGTTTATGTTCAGAAGACTTATAAATTCAGTATTTAAAATATGTATAATTTATAATGCTGATTTATTGACATACAAATGAAATGTGGAAATGTATACATTTTGGGGTAAGAACAGTGCAACAAAACAGGAAGCAGCATGTAAATAAAGAATCATGAGTTTGGATTTGCACAAGGGATAAACATAACTGAAATGAGAAATTTTGCAACTGAGTTAACAGCCATGAGAAACCCAAAACTATACTTTCTTTATAAGCATAATCCCTTTATAATAAAATCACTCCCAATAGCCTTGATTCTTATAACATTACCTTTACAAATGGATTCTTCATGTTTACTAACGTCCTTTCTTTTTTTCCATTGATTTTAACTACTTTGTCCCATTTCTGCTGCTACTAGTTTGGTGTAGTGGTTAAGTGCGCAGACTCTAATCTCAGAGAACTGGGTTTGATTCCCCACTCCTCCACTTGCACCTGGCTGGATGACCTTGGGCAAGCCGTAGTTCTGATAAGAGCTGTTCTTGAAAAAGAACAGTTTCTGTCAAGAGCTCTCTCAGCCCCACCTACCTCACAGGGTGTCTGTTGTTGGGAAGGGGAAGGGAAAGGAGTTTGTAAGCCACTCTGAGACACCTTTGGTTAGTGAAGGGTGGGGTATAAATCCAATCTCCTCCTCCTCCTCTTCTTCTTCTTCTACTACTATTACTACTACTACTATAAGGTCTGTGATGTCGCTAGACAATAACAAAGCTATTGTATACAGGAAGAGCCATGTAAATGTGAATGTTCACAGACATCGTTGAAAGACACATTACATAGTCAAATCTTTGCAGCTCTAAATGGTAGCACTGAGGACAAAGATGTATGTGACAGAGGCCTCAATGCACCCTGTTACACATTTGTTTGTTGCTGAAAAGCCAAGAATATAAAATGGTTGAATAAGCCAAAGTTTGAAACCTCTGCAAATCACTGCTCAGAACATGATTCACATTTTAATGTCTGCTAAGATGCTGCTGTTGAGTTGAAAGTTTATTCTAATTAATTTGTATTATTTGACAAAGACAGGAGGTTGGGAATTATATATTTAACAAGTGGGGGCCCTGCAAGACTTGTGGGGGGGGAAATCCCATTGCTGAGCTGGCAAGGCTCCACGCCACACCACCTAACACTGAACCAGCAGCCGGCATCCGCCACTGTGGCTTCTGAGCCCACAGCAGCTGCTGACATCTGCCACCACACTCAGGCCCAGAGCGGCTGCCGGCATCCTCATCTCTCTATCTCAGGCCTGCAGAAGCTGCCAGTGACCCTTGCTGCAGTTTCCAGGCCCACAATGGCTGTGGGTATCCTCTGCTGTGGCTGGGTCTCAATGGCTGCCAGTGTCCTCCTCTGCCGAGCCCACAGCAGCTGCCAGCATATACCAACGCTGGGCCCAGAGCAGCAGCTGGCATCCTCCTTTGCCGCAGTATCCAACTGGAGCAGTTTCCCTGACAGCATTGTCTGCACATGCACAGACAGCACAATTGTATTTTGGAGGGATTTACCCCCCCCACACACTATATATATTTTTTGTTTTAATTTTTTTCTGCAAATGTGGAGAATTCCCTAGGTTTGCTGGAAAATCTCTTTAGTGTCCATGTGGCCCTGATCTGTGGATTTAGATATCCACGGATAGGAGGGCCCATATGTCAGTAATGGTATATAGATACTATTTTTCAGTACCTTTGACAATGAAGATTAGGCATGAATGGAAGAATCTCCCCCAAAACAAGGTCATTTCCTTCACCTCTCAAAGATGTCTCTGTGTGCTCAAATGAAAAAGCTGTACATTATCAGTGGAGCTGCTATTTACAAAAGTGTGTTTTTCAAGCCAGAATATCATTCTCTTTTATTGAGCAGTATCTCTGTATCATTTGAAATTGCTGACAAAACTGAGAGTAGAATTACATGTGTTTCTTGTTTGGTTTTTAAATATTACATCAGACTTAAAGAGGTTTTCATTCCTTTGAAGATGGTATGTCAATTGGTCTATTTAATTAAACAGAGCACATTTCTCTTTTTATTGTATATAGAGAGCAGATTTACAATTGGGCTTGGACTTAGATTAAGTTTATGAAACAAGACTGAGGTACAACATTATACAGAGTTCTATAAAATTATGATATGCAGAAATGGATAAACAGGATAAAGATAATTTGTCTCTAATATAGCAAAAGCTCAAGGTTACCAATATGAAGTCACTTTGCAATAGATTTATGATGGAGAGGAGGAGGAGGAAGAGATTGGATTTATACCCTGCCCTTACCTGAAGGAGTCTCAGAACAGTTTACAATCCCCTTCCCTTCCCTTCCCTTCCCTTCCCTTCCCTTCCCTTCCCTTCCCTTCCTTCCTTCCCTTCCCTTCCCTTCCCTTCCCTTCGCCTCCCCACAGCAGACACCCTGTGAGGTGTTGGGGCTGAGAGAGCTCTCTCCAGAACTGTCCTTAAGAGAACAGCTCTGAAAGAACTTATGACTGACCCAAGGTCACACCAGCAGCTGCATGTGGAGGAACGGGGAATCAACCCCAGAACAGAGTCCATACTCTTAACCACTATACCAAACTGGCTCTTAACACATGTTGACTTCAGCACCGCAAGATGTGGTAGCACCCACACATTTAATTTAAAGTTATTTTAAAAGTAATTAAATTCATGGAGTATGTTAATTCAGACCCCTTCAACAAGAGGCTTCTACTAATCTTCAGGTTCTCACCGTGATTGGGTACACAACTCTCAGTTCTCACTCTGGGAGTACACAACTTTCCCCTTAATCAAGAGGCTTCTATTGATCTTTCGAGTGGTCTTTAACTGGTTAGGCCATGACTATGAGTAGGAAGGATAGGGTGGATTTGCCCAAATGATTACCCTGTGAGTTTTCTCAGCTGCAGCTTACTCTAAAAAATTAATTGCATAGATTAACCCAATACAGTTGTCTCATGTCTTTATGTGAGAAGAGGCTGCACAAACCCAACAACATTCATACACTCTACAAACAAGTTTTCAATATCAGCATCAACATTTAAAACATCTGAGATCTATAAAAATTTCTAAAACTTGTTACTTATTTGGCAAAGTTACTACTATTGGCAAGTATGGAGCGATAGTAGTGACATTGCTAAAATAGTCATTGGTCCAAGATGCTCAGTTTTACTGGATGCTAGTCTATGAAACAACATTTAAAGAGCTGAAGGAATTATTAATAAAAGCATATTCACTGAAGTACTACATTGTAAAATAACAAATATCTGTGTCAGTTGATGCTGTTCTTCAGGATTAGAAGCAGAAAGTTCACCCACGGCAGAGGCACTGACAACTACCCAAAGATTTATGCCTAGACAGAAAAATAAATGCTGTCACCTACTGAAAAACAATGATAGTTGAAACAGATTAAAAATAAACCACATTATACAAGGCATTTTTTTCCAGAAAACATTTGTATATGTTTGTCCAAAAATTCAATATTGGGACTTAGTTCACACTACATCAGGTCTATTGTTTCTTCAATCTAACACATGTGGCAGAAAAAGAAATTCAACCAGTAAAGGAGGATTCTGAAGAAATCCAGTCTGGACAATGAAAACCTTTATCTCAGCCTACTAGTACACAGAAATACACCTACAGGAGATAAACTTTTAATGGGATGACATTTGAGATGTAGACTGGCTATCTTAGTATCATTGCTACTGTCTCAGCTGATAAAGGAAGACATAGTTGTGGCCTAACCAGTTAAAGACCACTCAAAAGATCAATAGAAGTCTCTTGATTAAGGGGAAAGTTGTGTACCCCCAGGGTAAGAACTGAGAGTTGTGTACCCAATATATGGATATATGGTTGTCCCCAGCACCCTCCTCAATGAAGACACAAGGCATCCATGCTTAGGTTTAACTAGTTTATTTAAATGGTTTCTCTATATCATCTATTAGCATATTTATGGGCAGTATGCCGACAGCCACCATCATTTGGTCACTCCACCTTAGCTTCAACCTCAAGGAGTAATTTTTGCCGGCTTTATCTCCACCAACACATGAACTATGCCAAGCGGTTCCTGTGGTGAAAATAGGGTTGCCAACTCTGGCTTGGGAAGTTCCTGAAGATTTGAAGGCTGTACCTGAGAAGGGTGGAGGTTGGGGAGGGGAAGAAACTCAGCAAAGATACAATGTCATAGAGTTCACCCTCCAAAGTGGCAATTTCCTGCAGGGCAACTGATCTTTCTGTTCTGGAAATCAGTTGTAATTCCAGGAGATCCCAGGCCTTACCTGCAGTTTGGCCCCCCTAGGTGAAGATTTACATTGAATGATACTGTTAATAAATAGTCAATATTTGGAAGAGAGACCATCTGCCTCCTAGTGATGTCTGGGAAAAACAAGTTGTGTTGATTGTTGTTAATATGGTTGCTGGAGCTGTTGCAGTTAAGGCCTCTATGCCAAAGTTTAATTGCCTCACAAGCAGCTGGGATCAATGAAATGCTTATCACAGTGTAATTGTGAGACTTCAGAGAAGAAGAAGAAGAAGAAGAAGAAGAAGAGGAGGAGGAGGAGGAGGAGGAGGAGATTATTATGATGATTGGCTTTATACCCCACCAACTACCCAAAAGTGTCTCAGAGCGGCTTACAAACTCCTTTCCCTTCCCCACAACAGACACCCCGTGAGGTAGGTGGGGCTGAGAGAGCTCTGAGAGAACTGCTCTTTCAAGGACAGCTTTGACAGAACTATGGCTTGCCCAAGGTCATCCAACAGCTGCAAGTGGAAGAGTGGGGAATCAAACCCAGTTCTTCCAGATTAGAGTCTATGCACTTAACCGCTACACCAAGACTTGGGACATCTAGGATTATATCAAGAAGCATCACTAATAAGAAGATGAGTTATATTCTGTTTAACAAGGAAGATATAACAACAGGAACAACCAAAATGTCCTATGGCCAGGTATATGGAAGAAGCAGTTGTGGGAAACAGCAACAAGAAGTTGAAACTCAGAGCAGCAAACCTTTTCACTTACTTTGCAGTAAGAGCTGTATAGGGTTAAGTAAGGTTTGTTTGTTCCATATTTCAATCTCATGTGGCATCATTTTATAAAGTATGCAGCAGCAAATATTATAGTTCATAGCTGAAGTAACTGAAATAATCTAGCAAATACACTTTCTCCATAAGAGAAGTACACTGACCTCAGGGCATTTATAGTGCTAAGACCAAAGAAGAAAGGTAGTGATGGTTTCTATAAACTTGTCATTCATGCATATGCTACTGTATTAGAGGAAATTACATGTTTAATTTCTAAAAATACAGTTTTAAAATAAAAGTATTGCTTGGCTGCTAAAATGTTGAGTTTCCTGTGCAGCTTGACTTTCACCTTGCAGCTAGCAGCAACAAATGCTCTAATCCTCTGTAACCGCATTATATTTCAGGATGTGCCCTCTGAGACCATCCCTCAAAAGAACATTGCCAGCCTGTTATAGGGTGAGCGGTTATGGCTCCATTAGCTGGCCTGAAATGGGAGGCAAGCCAGACCCTGAAGCATTGTAAAGCCCTTGTCTCCTCCTAAGACAAGCCAAAAAAGATTGTGCCACTGAGAAGGAGAGCCTTTGATGTTCTCTATAGTTTTGGTCTAATGCCATCACATATGGAAAGTGCTGATCTCACAAGGTGCCTGGTATGTGAGTATGTGACCCCCTTGCAAGGACATGAGTGCATTAGTTATGTGTGTCTCAATGTTTTAGAAGTTTTCTAGCACACCTTCGGTGCAATGCCTAAATCGAATCTACTCCTGCATAATGCCCCTGTAGGTTTTTTAATCATATATTATTAGACTGCCTCATTCCAATGATGTGTTGGAGTGATAAATCATCAGTGTGTGCCGCTGCTGTGATGAGATGTTGCTTCAGTATGCCATTGAAGCTGTCATTCTGTTAATGTATTATTAAGGCATACTGATGATGTGTTGTGCAAAAGATGGTGCAGCCAAAGGAACAAAAGGTTTAGGAGACAATTCAACATAATTACAAGTTAAATGTCAGCCAGCACACAGCAGGCTACAAATGGCTTTCATGGATTCACTAAATCGCCTTTCCTTTCTCAGCTGTTTGTGGTTTCAAGTATCTTGTTTTTAGACCCCTTGAATCGTTTGCGAAGAGGAAGATACGATTCAGGAAAGAATTGTTTCAAATAAGACAAAAGCACTAGTACAACACAATAACTGTTTTCTTCACGCAAGAAGCAAACTCCCCTTTTTGTGAGATCAGTGGAGCTTCACGAACCAATTTTAACAAGCATCCAGGTCAAAAACATTCATAGATTATCAGGTGTTGCCTGGAACCAATTGCTTCTTAAGATTTATAGCCCACTCTATTTCTTATTATCAGGGTCAGAAGTAACGTTTTCCTTAAGCACCCCATTGTTGAGTATAAGCATGCCTCAGAATTCTGTGAGGTAGTTCTTGTTGAACATAACCATATCAGACTGCAGGTGTGGACAGCATAGGTGACTGTTCTCACATGTAACACAACATCCCAGTACATTTTTTTAATTATTTTTAAGGAACTTTATTGAACACATCAAATACAATAATATTCCAACATGGAAATATTCAATAATATACAAACAGTAAAGAGTATAATAGTCATACAAGTATTCTATATAACTTCTAAAGCATCCAATATCAAAGTACCTAGAGGTGGGGAGAATAGTACTTTTAAGATGAATAGCAAAGAGAAGGAAAGAAGTATTAGAAGAAAAAGTAAAAAGAGAGTTGAAGCAAGAAGCTGGCAAGAGTATTTCATCTGAAGGTAGATCTTTTAAAAGTACAGCTAGGCCTTGTAAACAGCATTGGAAGGGAGAAAGTCCTTTTCTGTCATATACTGCAGCATGGGGAACCAGTTCCTTACAAAACAAGCATGTAAAGCATTAGGTTCAGTGATTCATTGTTAAAAGAAACCACAATCTTTTCCATAATCAAAAAAGTCCCATATTTTATCTCTCCAGGCCAAGTCTGACGGGGGATTGTATGATTTCCAGGAGGCAGCCAATGTAAGTCTCGTAATTGCTAACAATATTGACACAGCTTCAAAGATCATTGTATGTGATGAGGTTTGATCTGTTAGATTTAGTAGTATCGTGGTTGGGTGAAATGGAAGGTCCGAAGATGTAATTGTATTCATTTCTTGCAAAATTTGTTCCCAGTAGGGTTTGATATAGATACAAGCCCACCAACAGTGAAAGAAGTCGGCACGTTGTCCATCCCACTACATGAAAAAACAGAATGTCAAGAGTCAAGATGTTCTAGGCTGGGATTTTCTCTGATAAATTAGTTTTTCTGAGTGGATGTTGTAGACTATTCCAACTTGCAGTCTGTAGTCTGAAGCTATACAGAAAAGCTGTCTAGTTTTGCTGCACATGTAGCTTATTTCCTAAGTCACCATTATTCTAGTTTTGCAAATGGCAATAGCTGTGACTACTCAAAGTAAATGAGTACTATAGACCTCTGCTGCTGAATCATGGTCTTACCAGTAGTAAGTGATATTACACTAACACAAGACATGAGGAGTATGTGGGTTTTGTGGTACTAACCTGCCACCATTTGCATTCTGACACTTCACAATGACTACCAGTATTGGTGTGGGACTCTGACCTTGCTGATGTGATCTGGTGTGGGACTCTGACCTCTGATCTGACCTTGCTGACCACCACTGGCAGATGGGAACTTGAGAGCAGTGGGCAATAGCCTTATTGAAAATTAGCATGGTTTCACTAACAGAAGTGATATTGTACATACAGATGCACTAAACATCTTGTGCAAGTAGGGTTTCCAGCTGACGGCTGGCACTCAACAGAAGACTGGGGCAGGGACATGGGGGATACTATCACTATGAGGTCATTCCTGGGCTGAACTCAGAAGTGATGTCATTTTATTGATGAAATGAACGTAAAAACATAAGAGAAGCCAATGTCAGATCAGGCCAATGGCCCATCCAGTCCAACACTCTGTCACATAGTGGACAAAAATACCAGGTGCAATCAGGAGATCCAGCAGTGGGACCAGGACACTGGAAGCCCTCCCACTGCTGTCCCTCCAAGCACCAAGAATGTAGGGCATCACTTGCCCCACACTGAGAATTTCTATCTATACATTGCAGCTAATAGCCACTGATGGACCTCTGTTCCATATGTTTATCCAATTCCCTCTTGAAGCCGTCCATCCTTGTAGCTGCCACCACCTCCAGTGGCAGTGAATTCCATCACTCTTTGGGTGAATCACTCTTTGGGTGGAAAAATACTTCCTTTTATCCATTCTAACCCGACTGCTCAGGAATTCCAAGGAGTGCCCACAAGTTGTTGTATTGTGAAAAAGGGAGAAAAGTACTTCTTTCTCTACATGCTCTATCCCAAGCTTAATCTTGTAAACCTTGATCATGTCAGTCATCATTTCTCCAAGCTAAAGAGCCCTAAGTGCCTTAACCTTTCTTCATAGGGAAAGTGTTCCAACCCTTTTATCATTCTAGTTGCCCTTTTCTACAGTTTTTCCAATGCTATAATATCCTTCTTGAGGTGTGGTGACCAGAACTCTACACAGCATTCCAAATGAGGCCGCACCGTTGATTTATACAGGGGCATTATGATACTGGCTGATTTGTTCTCAGTTCCCTTTCTAATAATCCCCAGCATAGCATTGGCCTTTTTTACATTGAAGTTGCACAATGTCTTGACATATTCAATGAGTTATCTACTACAATTCCAAGATCCCTCTCTTGGTCAGTCTCTGCCAGTTCGGATCCCATCAACATGTATTTATAGTTAGGATTTTTGGCTCCAATGTGCATCACTTTGCACTTGGCCACATTGAACCCTATTTGTCACGTCAACACCCACTTACCCATCCTTGACCCTTTGGAGTGCCTCACAATCCTCCCTGGTTTTTACCACCCTGAATAACTTCGTGTCATCCACAAATTTAGCCACTTCACTGCTTACTCCCAACTCCAAATCATTAATGAACAAGCATCAGACCGAGTACTGATCCCTGCAGTACCCCACTACTTACCACCCTCCACTGAGAAAATTTCCCATTTATACTCACTTCCTGTTTCCTGTTAATTAGCCAGTTTTTGATCCACAAGAGGACTTGTCCTTTTATCCCATGACTAGTAAGCTTACTTAGGAGCCTTTGATGAGGAGTTTTATCAAAAGCTTTCTGGAAGTCAAGGTAAACAATATCTATTGGGTCCCCCTTGTCCACATGTTTGTTCACCTCCTCAAAGAACACTAACATGTTAGTGAAACAAGGGCTGAAGTCAGAGTGGCAGTTTGAAGTGCGAGGGAGTCGTGGCAAAAAGACCCAGAACAAAGTGTTCTGGGCTTTCCCAGTCACACTGCACCAACTGATACGGGAGCATACCAGGGAGCATTTGCACTGTTGGCCCACTCCTGACGGAGGTGTGGCTGTAAGCAGTTTTTTTTGTAATCCAGTTATATGCGCTTATGTGCTCATATGCATAAGTGCATCCCTACCAGATCAGCTTGTTCATGTCCACATGTCCAGGAAGCGGGATAAATGCACTCTCCAGGGTTTGCTACCACTTTCACCTGGTATTTTTTAAACTCAGGAGGGAAGCATTACAAAATGGGTTGAGTGCGTCTGGGGAACGTCTGACAGATGTCCCTGTGTGAACCGGCCCTTTAATCCGTTTGTGAAACATTTCTGAAACATGCCTATATTGGGCCAAACTGCCAGTCTGAATTCAGCCAAGATCTTCCCTTACAGAACCCATGCTGAGTCTTCCTCAATAGTTTTTGTTCATTAATATGCCTACTAATTCTCTCTTTAATAACTTACCCAGTATTGACATCAGACTGACTGGCCTGTAATTTCCCAGATCTCCTCTGGAACCCTTTTTAAAGATGTGGGTGACCTAAGATTCAACAGAAACTCTGTGGTTTTACCACTATGTAAACCATAGCATTTCAGGTGAATCCAAGAATGTGTTAGAAATAACTTCTAGAGGTAGCTTGGCTCTCAGAGAAGGTGACCAGACTTCCTGGAACCATCACCAATTCAGCACAAGCTATATTATTTGATCTGCAGGTGTCAAAATAATAGAACTAATGTGCACAGGGCTAATATTAAACTTTATTAAGCACACTAGGGGCAAGGCCCGTTGTAGGCATGAGACAACAGGCTCTAGGAGGATGTGGGAGGCCCTTGTGCTGCTGCCCTGCACACTGTGGTGAGACCCCGGGACAGCATCAGTCTGAGGGCCCTCCAGCCAGAGAAGCCCCGGGGAGGGATTTAAATGCCCCTGTGCCCTCCCGGTCCTTCCTAACTCACCTTCTTCAGCAGGCTAGCTAGGAAGGGGGCAGGGGCAGCTCTGTTGGGCTTCTCCAGCTGGCCTGCTTCAGCGCACCATCCGGAGAAGCCCTGGGAGGGATTTAAACACCCCCACTGCCCCCCCGGGTCCTTCCTAGCTCACCTGCCTCGGCGGGCCAGTTAGGAAGGGGGTGGGGCAACTCTGTTGGGCTTCTCCAGCTGGCTTGTTTGAGCACACCAGCTGGAGAAGCCCCAGGGAGGGATCTAAACACCCCCACACCTCCTGGGTCCTTCTTAGCTCGCCTGCCTCAGCAAACCAGCTAGGAAGGGGGCAGGGGTCTGTCGGGCTTCTCCAGGTGGCCTGCTTCAGCGTGCCAGCCGGAGAAGCCCTGGGGAGGGATTTAAATGCACCTGCGCCCTCCCGACGGGCAAGCTAGGAAGGGCGTGGGGAAGGGGGGAGTTGGCCCTGGCCCCTTGGAAGGGAGCCTGGTGAAAGTCTGTGGCCGCAGTGCTGGACCTCCTGATAGCACGTGGTATCTTTGGCCACTGTGTGACAAAGTGTTGGACTAGATGGACTAGATGGGCCATTGGCCTGATTTAACATTGGCTTCTCTTATGTCCTCTTATGTTCTCTTATGGCCTTGGGGCCCGGAAGGGATGCGGCCCTTTTGGCCTCAGGCCAGTGTGTGGCTCTGTGCCATGGGCTGCAGCAAACAATGGGGAAAGGCTGGCTAGTGACCTTGGAAAATCCTCCAGGCTATAGAAGAGTCGTCTGGGCTGTAGAACAGGCTGAGAAAGGCAGCGTCGAAGGAGTCTAGGCAGATGCAAACTCTCCATGTTCTCTCCTGAGGAGAATGTGTCTTCTGTGGAGATTTTTGGCACCAGTCAGTTCTGTGGGTGGGACTCACAGAACTCAGCCACTGGTTAGGGAGCCCCTGAGAATGACAGATCCAGCAACCAACTTGTTTTGGAGCATGTTGGAATGTTCAGGGGAGTCCGTGACCAAAACAGAATTATGTATACCGGAGGATAGCCACACAGCAGACACACCTTCATCCAGTTACACAACACTCACCCTAAAAGTCCAGCTGGCTGATGATACCCCATACTGATTGATCAGGAGAAATCTTTCAGAAATTACTGGTTTCATCAAGGGTGGCATAGATTTTACACTTTCCTCCTCTAGTGCCTTGTAAGTTTTTGCTTCCATCTCTCCATTCTTTAAATAGCTTGATGAGACATTCTAAAGCTGACTGCTGTATGCACCATATCTTTGCAAAACAAATACTGGGTAAGCCTCCTGCTGCCAAAAGGAAAAAAAAAATCCTCTGCTCACTGTTCATAACTAGAATTGAGTTAGTGGGGTACCACTGGCATGCAGGAAAGACAGCCTGAGCACAAGCCCCTTAACTCCAAGAACTCAGACAGCACTCGCACTGAGCATAGTCGGGTGTTACCTGTGGTCCCAAGGACCACGGTAGCATCCCTGCCATGCTGATCAGTTCTGGATTTATGCATCAGTACACAGACATCTCCCACAGCCAACTTCAAATCTAGACACTTACTCTTTGGTAAACTGGGTGCTGGCTGGCAGCTGCCAATCATTCTTTGGTTAGCTCAGGACAGGCATTATAAATCTTCTGCTTTCCTGTGGTCATAAGCAATGCTCCCTCTAAGCTGTGGAGTCTTGTGAGCAAAAAATCTACTTTGTGAGCTCCTGGCATTAAAGTTGTGAGTGAGCAATTTGGCTACTGCCTAAATTACTTTGCTCTGGAGCCATCCTTCTTGAGCTAAGACAAAAATGTGTGAGCCGGAGACTAAAAAACTGTGAGCTAGCTCACACTAACTCAGTTTAGAGGGAACAATGGTCATAAGTATTGAAAGTCCTTCTACTTTTCTGGGAACATATGTTCTATCTTGTCCACTAAATATAAAGTAAGTTCCCCTTTTTCCCAAGTATTGCAGTTTTGCTAGGAGACTGGCATAGCAGTCTCCAAAGGTCTTTCTATAAAGAGGCCCTTTGGCCTTTAGCTAAGTCAAAAGATTAATTTTGGGCAATGATAGATTACATATCTATTAAATGTCATGTCAATGCCATGCCAAGTTCACCCCCAAAATGACATCATGCCATGACCACAATTTTCAGATCACTCCCCCCCCCTTGCTGCCCTACCAAGCAGTGATGGGGGTCAGAGGCTATAGCAGGAGACCTGGCACCCCTAATTGCAAGCAAATCAGGTGTTTCTGCTGGTTTTTTTTTTAATGTCCTTAGAACTGACTTGATCCCTTTGAAACAATGCAAAATGAAGCAACTTATAATAATGTTTTCATATTAATTCATTTATTATACATTCATATTTAATTATGTCTTCCCTGTATTTCTTCTTTTTCCTTCCATGGGGGTTATCTTTGTAATGGTTACGCTTGATCAGGGTGCATTATTTATTTATTTATTTTTATTTATTTATAATTCTATTTATACCCCGCCCTCCCCTAAGGCTCAGGGCAACCAACAATTGGGGCCAAAGCCATAATTAAAACAATTAAAACAAGATAAAAACATAACAATAGTACAACAAAGTGCTGGTACTCTGATATTCCCAGTTCCAAGATGGGTTCTGGTAAAGTGGACCCGGACCAACAATGTAAGTTCCTTTTTTTTTTTTTTTTGTAAAACTCTCTTAAAAAAGAGAGAATTTTATTCTTTTTTTATAAGAAACAGGAGGGGTAGACAGATGGGGAAAGAGAAAGATGGAGTGAGTTTTTTCCTGTTAGTAAGTGTTAGTTTAGGTTAATAACCAATACCAGTTTTGGCATCCATCGTGGTTAGTAGATCTTCTTTTTAGCTATTGCAAAGTCCAAAGTCACTCTGTTAAAACAGTTAGTAAAGTCCATTGGGGTTAGTAATTAAACAGCTCCTTTCAGATGCTACACGAACAGTCCTCAAAGTATCTTCTTTTTAAATCTCTTCCAATTACGGATTGAGTCCATTTTAACTTTGAAGTCTTCTGTTCCATCACCACCTTCCCCTGGGCTGCTGTCTTCTTCGCATCTTCCTCCCTGCTGGCATACCTCTTCAAAAGTTTCTGTATTTTAAAAATGAAATCCTTCTTTCTTTTCTCTTTTTCCTTGAACTTCTGGCTTTCAGGCTTCCTGGGCTCCACAAACTCTTCAGATGAAATTAGATCTCCCGTTTGTCGCTTGGTATGCTCAACATCCCCTTCTACTGGCAGAGTATTCTCTTTTATAAAGGCGGAATAGGCTTTGGGAGCCTTATCCACCTCTTCTTTTAATTTTATCGCTTCACTGCCAGTTAGGGGTGCCAAGACATTTGTCAAGGTAAATCCGAGATCCTCTTTCTCTTCTTTTTTAACGCCCTGGGAACCTAAGATCAAATTCGATTTCTGTTCAATCTCCAGCATCTTTCTAGTTGTTTCCGACATCTGTTTCTGTCGACTGATGAGAAGACTATCCATTTTAAACAGATTTTCATTGATTTTCCGCAGTTGTTCCAGCAGAGGGCACAGCATCTCCTTTTCCTGTTGATTGACAGCAAGCTCTTGGGGGGGGCTATCTGGACCGGAAGTCCCTCCTCTCTTCTCTTCCGGTATCTTCAGGACTTTTTCCAGTATCGACATTTTGTTTTTTTGTTTACTTTTAAAAAGTTCGTGCCGCATCCCCCAGAAAGCTAAGATGATCAAAATCTTCCATGCAACCCCAACGGTACTTTCACCAACGCCTTTTCTTCTCTCCACCCCCCTTCGCGCTCCCTTTTTAGCTCTTGCTTCTCAAAGGGGGTGGGAATTCCTCCCTCCTCCCAACGCTCATACGCATGCAGGGGGGCTCCGGTTTACGCTTCAAAATAGATCTCCAACTCACGGTTCGATGCCACTTCTTCTTTTTATATTAAGCCATAATGCTGTCTTCACTCCTGGAATTCGGTGGCGCCGCTAAGTCCCATTACGGGCACGCCGCAGCGGGGCCGATTGGGGCGGGGAGAAAGCCTCAATTTCCCGGCTGTCTGCCGGCAAAGAGGCTACTCCCCATGCGCCCCCGGTTCGGAGCCTTTACCTAAGGCTCACTAGGGTCTTTCGCATATGCAAAGACCCCCCCTAACTGCGCGTGGGCTAACCGCCTCCGGGAGCGTCCCGAGAAGCGGCCGCCATTCGCGACGCCGAAACCGAAACCATCAACAATGTAAGTTCCAAAGCTGTAGATAGCCAGTCTTCTTCCCAGGGCCCGCTTGCACCCAGATGGTATCTCTGCCAATTTCTGGTGACGGTGCATTGATGGAACAGTAGCAGCAGCGGCTTCTACTCAAAAGAGGCAGCAGCTCCTACTTGAAAGCCTTGCAGGACCTGTGGAACTGTGCCAGATCCCACAGGACCCGGATCTCCTCCGGGAGCTCATTCCACCAGGTAGGAGCCACCACCAAAAAGGCCCTGGCCCTAGTCCTGGCGAATTTGATGTCCCTGAGGCCTGGGCTAGTCAAAAGATGTTGGCCCCCCAACCGTAGTGCCTTTGGGGGAACATATGGGGAAAGGCGGTCCCTTAGGTATGCCGGACCCTGACCCAAGGTCTCTAAAATCCAGGGAAATCAATGATTTTCAGTGACTCTCTAGGACTGGGCAACTGTTTCTGCACTAAAGCAAACTTTGCCACTCTGACATGAACTTAAAAAGGCTGCTTTCTTGTTATTGCATTTGAAGCTTTATCTGCCCTCATCAAAAGGAACTCAAGTCACTTGTACACATTTTGGAAATAAAATTAATCAATGACACATTAGTGTCAACTGTGCATTTTGTAAAGATAGCATTATTATATTACCATTATTCCCACTGTGCATATGCAAATCCTTCTCTTCAACTCTGGGTCCAAAGGAACTGTGACTTGAGAGTCTGGGAACAAACTCAGTTCTGTAAATACACATCTGTATATTGCTACTTCAGTTGGTGAAACATATCTGTGTTGGAATCATCTCCCTAATCCTAGTCAACAATTCCATTGGCATTGAGGATTTTAGCTATATTCAGTTGCAGGCACACAGCCACATCTCTTTTACTGTAACCTAGCTGCATGTAGGCAGCTGCAACTAGTTGCAGACCTCAGATTTCACATCCTTCTACATCATTATGTATTGATTACAGATTCTGATTTTGTGTCCCTCTTTACAACGAAGTCCAAAAGCAGTGTATGCCTACAACTGTACCTTGTACAGCTTCTATTCACTGAATATTTACAGAATCTAGATACATATCAATAAGAATTGCAGTCTCTTTCCTGATCCAATTATTTTGACTCAGTGCTCAAGAATTTGTAGCTGCAGTATGAGCCCTTCTCTCGGGACTGTTGTGCACATCCTTTTCAGTTTCACCGTCAATAATACTCTCAGACAGAGATTCAGTTTCTTCAAACACTGATTGCCAGTTGGAATCTACGCCACACCATCATAATCATTACTTGCTGAAACAGCCATTTTGATTTTCTAATCTGTTCTCACTGCTCAAATAACCATATGTAGATTTCAATTAGTGACCATGCTTGCACATCACCTCATCAATATGAGCACACAAGCAATGAAAATAAGAGTGCAGAAAAGTCCCCAGTCTCCAATATGGTGATAATAATATTGGCCTATTTTACAGGGATATTGCACAGGGAAATATGAATTTTTAAGTATTGAAAGTACTCTGCAAAGCACAATACACCTTGTAGGTTCCTTGAGTTCCATGAGTGTGGAATATAAATGCAAAAATAAGTACAAATGTTAAGTATTGTGTTTAGTATTATCTGCTTCTTTTCTTTTATTTATTTGTAAATTTTATATCCTTCTTTTTGCCTCCTAAAGGCCGCCAAGGTGGCTAGCAAATTGAAACTTACATAATATAACCATTTTTTAAAACAATTTAAACATATTTTACACACTGTCCAACAGATAATAACATCAGAATCAGCAGGAAAAAAAACTGTGTAAAATATTTTAAATTGTTTTTTTTTTTGTAGTAAAACTCTCCTAAAGAGGAGAGAATTTTATTCTTTTTATATAAGAAAAGGGTAGGGTAGACAGATGGAGAAAGAAAAAGGTGGAGTGAAGTTTTCTCTGTTAAAAGGGTTAGTTTAAGTTAGTAATCAGTACCATTTTTGGCATCTGTCATGGTTAGAAGATCTTCTTTTTAACTTTGCAAAGTCCAAAATCACTCTGTTAATACAGTTAGTAAAGTCCATTGGGGTTAGTAATTAAACAGCTCCTTCCAGATGCAACACGAACAATCCTCAAGGTGTCTTCTTTTTAAGTCTCTTCCAATTATGGATTGAGTCCTTTTTAACCTGGATGCCTTCCGTTCCATCGCCTCCTTCCCCTGGGCTGCTGTCTTCTTCACTGCTTATCCCAATTTTGAGCGCTGCGTCTTCCTCCCAGCTGGCGTGTCTCTTCAGAAGTTTTTGCGTTTTAAGGATGTAGTTTATCTTCTTTCTTTTCTCTTTTTCCTTGTACTTCTGACCTTCAAATTTCCAGGGTGCCATAGCCACTTCACATGAAATTGGATCTCTGATACATTGCCTGCTATGCTCAGCCTCCCCTTCTACTGGCAGAGTATTTTCTTTTATAAAAGCGGAATAGGCTTTGGGAGCCATGTCCACCTCTTCTTTTAATTCTTTCGCTTCACTGCCAGTTAGGGGTGCCAAAACATTCGTCCAGGTAGATCCGAGATCTTCTTTCTCTTCTTCTTTTACGCCCTGAAGACTTAAAATTAAATTCGTTTTCTGTTCAATTTCCGCCATCTTCCTTGATGTTTCCGATATTTGTTTCTGTCGACTGATGAAGACACTTTCCACTTTAAGCAAAGTTTCGTTGATTTTCTGCATTTGCTCCAGCAGAGGGCGCAGTATCTCATTTTCTTGTTGATTGACAGCAAGCTCGGGGGGGGGCTACCCAGACCGGAAGTCCCTCCTCTCTTCTCTTCCGGTTTCTGCAGGACTTTCCCCATTGTCGACATTTTGTTTTATTGTTTACTTTTACAAAGTTCGTACCGCATCCCCCAGGGAGCTAAAAGGATCGTAATCTTCCGTACAACCCCGACGGTACTTTCACCAACACTGTTTTTTCTCTCTGCCCCCCTTCGTGCTCCCTTTTTAGATCTTGCTTCTCAAACGGGGTGGGGACTCCTCCCTCCTCCCATACGGTTAAACGCTTGCAGGGGGCTTAAATTCACACTTCAAAATAGATCTTCAACTCACGATTCGATGCCACTTCTTCTTTTTATGTTAAATCATAGCGCTGTCTTCACTCCTGGAAGTCGGTGGCACTGCTAAGTCCCATTACGGGCACGACGCAGCGGGGCCAATTGGGGCGGGGAGAAAGCCTCAATTTTCCGGCTGTCTGCCAGCAAAGAGGCTACTCCCCAAAGCACCCCCGGTTCGGAGCCTTTAGTTAAGGCTCACTAGGGTCTTTCGCATATGCGAAGACCCCCCCTAACTGCGTGTGGGCTAACCACCTCCGGGAGCATCCCGAGAGGCGGCTGCCATTCGCAACGCCGAAACCGAAACCCAAATATTTTAAATTGTTTAAAAGTTTGGTTATTTTTCATTCGTTGTTTTCATTCTATGTTCTTGTGCAATCTCAAGAAGAGTTACACCTTCCTAAAGTAACAGGTTTGGAAGGGTGTAACTCTGTTTAGGATTGCACTGTATGTTTCATAATTTCATTGCCCTGTAAAAGAGGCAAAGGTGGAACAGAAATAAATCCATTTCCCAACCAAGGCTTGACTTTCTGTGATAACTCCCAGCTATTGCCTGGGTGATCTGACTCTGCGAGGTAGCATGTCCACTCCAGTGACAAAATTTCTCAGCTCCAGTGATAAAGGCCGAGTTCAGACTGGCAGTTTGGTCCAAGATAGGCATGTTTCAGAAACGTTTCACAAACAGATTAGAGGGACAGTTCACACAGGCATATCTGTCAGGTATTCCCCAGCCGTATTCAACCTGTCTTGTAATGCTTCCCTCCCGAGTTTAAAAAATACCAGGTGAAAGTGGTAGCAAACCCTGGAGACCGCATTCATGCCACGTTCATCTTGCTTCCCAGAAGTGTGAATGCAAACAAGCTGATCCACTAGGGATGCTGTTATGCACATGAGTGCTTATGCGCATGAGCACATAAGCACACATCATCAGATTACATTACAAAAAGCCGCTTATGGCTATGGCTCTGACAGGGGCAGGCCAACAGTGTGAACACTCCCTTGCACCTCCTCCCCAGAATGATCCCAACATCAGTCAGTGCCGTGTGACTGGGAAAACCCAGAACACATTGTTCCGGGTCTTTTTGCCATGACTCCCTCGCGCTTCAAACTACCAGCCTGAACTCAATTAAAGTGTCCGGAATAAGGGAATAAACAGGTGAGTTTAGCAGACTTGCAAGTTCAGCAGCAGGATGAGGAAGCCAGGGCACTAGTCTCTCCATGTCCCTAATAGGGTAAGCAGACGTTCCCAAACAACCCCACATAAATAGAAAATTTACAAAAAGGGGAATTAAAAAAAAAGAACAATTATGAAGGTAGAATGTCAGTCAGGGATCGGGGGCTATCCAGCGTATTGCACTGAGTGTAACATGTATGACTATCTGCCAATTGGACAGAAGTCATGTCCTCAGTTCAAGGAGCTCCTGGTTCTCAGGGAATGAGTTCACACCCTTAAGGCCAAGGTGGGTACAGGTTTCTTGAACCCTCTCACCCCCAGTCCATGAGATAAGAAAGGTCCAAGTCTTGTTACTATGCCAGCATGTGCAGAATCTCACTACTCTCCCATGCCCCTCCAGGAATGAGAGTTACCAAAGACCCACATGCTTCAGGAACATTTAAATCAATATTCTGCCACCAGGACCTCACAACTAGGATTCCCACCAGGCTCAGGAGAGAGGTCCCACCTCCTGGTTGGTTTCTGGGAATTAATAACTTATCAGCTCTGGGCTAGAGCAATTTATTAACACACAGTAGTAGACCTCAGCTGAGCACCCCAGGCCATGAGATTTAGCCTTAGAGATCCAGTTGCAATACAGAATTCAAACTCAGATGAGATTAATCTGTACAAGATGTTTATTAAGCAAAGCAATTATATGACAAGGGTCTTGCAAAGGTAGGAAAACAAGAAATCTATAACTTGACCAGCTCTTACTACACATAGAGGTATGGTATAGTTACCAGTCTTTCAGAGTCCATGGTCCAGGTAGTACAAAGTCCATTGTCCAGGGAATCGTAAGGAGGAACCACATGCTTGCAGTAGGCAATTAAGGCCAGCTTGCTGCCCACTAGCAAAACTCAGTGTTGCCAGTTTGTATTCCAAACAGAGACTAACTCTTAGAAAGAAGCTCACTTTCCAGGACAACTCTGTCTCAGTTTCCATAGGGTGATTACAACTCCCTCCTTCTTCCATCACAATTGAATATGGTCATTTATCCAATCGCAAGGGAATTAATAGGTGTGTCCAGCAGACATTGCCTATGCTACTGAAGGCACGTTTGCTGAGCTTTGAAATGTAAATCTCTTGGGTCAAGCTCTTCCATGTGTGGGAAGGAGCCTGAATGTCTCCTAAAGGTGACAATATTGGTATGAAGCTTGGCCATCTGTGCATGCCATCTGTTCAGGTGTCAAAAGTCACAAGGATATGTTATCAGCTAGGCCATTTGGGCCTAGTATGAATGAACCAGGAAAGTCTTTTCCTATACAGTGGCTGACCTGGAGAAGCAAAGACAGTCAGTTAGGTGCATAGATAAGATTCTTAGACACTTATTAGATGTGTCCCACTCAGAGAATGGCACCCTGCCTCTGCCAGGGAGCATGAGGGTCAAGGGGAATCAATGCACCATGCTGATGAAAGCTGGAATGTTCCCCCAGAAGGGACCCCTTCTACAGTTGGTGAACGGGTATCCTTTCACACCAAGGAACCATTCCCAGGCTGGGAGGGAGGGGGGCTCTTGGTAGGTGGTGATTCAACCCTTAGGCATGTAGCTAGATGGGTGGCAAACCTGTGTACTGACTACATGGTGACTTGCCTGCCTGATGTGAAGGTAGCAGACATTATGCATGGTCTAGATAGGCTGGTAGAGACTGCTGGGGAGGAGCCAGTGGTACAAGTTGGCACCTACAATGTGTGGAAATGTACTCCATCAGTGGCTATTAGCCACAAGGTACAGATGGGACACTATGTCTGGGGCAGTGATGCTGTGTACTCTTGGTGCTCAGGGAGCAACAGTGGGAGGACTTCTGAGTTCTGGCCCCATTGATGGACCTCCTGATGACACCTAGGTTTGGCTACTGTGTGACACAGAGTGTTGGATTGGATGGGACATTGGCCTGATCCAACATGGCTTCTCTTATATTCTTATGATCTGGATAGGCCAGGCTAGCCCAGTCTTGTCAGATCTCAAAAGCTAACTATGGTTGTCCCTGTTTAGTATTTGGATAGGAGACCACCAAGAAATACCAGGATCACTAGGGAGAGGCAGGCAATAGCAAACCACCTCTGTTAATCTCTTGCCTTGAAAACTCTATGTGGTCATCATAAGTCAACTCTGACTTGATGTTGTTTTTTTTTTTTAAAAAAAAAAGCCTTGATACAGACCTATTGCAATTCTTATTTTCCACTTCCCCATAAAAAAAAAAAAAAAATGTTCTGCTATAGTCCTGGTTGTAACAAGCTGTGTTTCTCCCAGCCTTTTGGATTCTTGGGTGACTGAAGCTGATGGTGTGGCTAGAAAACTTTTTGACTAGATGGTAGCACAAAAGAAAGTGAGCGAGAGAGAGAATATGATCAATATTTCTGTCCATGTTAGTTGGAGTCAACATGGATCCAGGCTACTTAATGTCTTCTTCCACAGCCTGTAGATGTCACTCATAAAAGAAACAGGGCAGTGAAACAAGAAAAGTCAACTCTCTGAGACAGAGACTGGTAGGACTATGTTTCTGATGGAGGAACGGAATTCTACACAGAACTCAACCCAAGTTCCTCTGCCAATAACATGGTGTGGCAAATCATAACAAGGGCAAGTAAGTATGGTTATGTAAAAGAAATAGTGTGCAAATAGTTAATGCCTCTATGCAGTGACCTGACCTTTCCCTTTGAAAGGTTCAGTGATTTGAAATGAAAGTAAAGGAACTTTAATAGATCATATCTAATTAGAAAGTCTAGACTATGATAGAATGACTCTTTGGTATCATTATCTTCCTGCCATAATAGCAATATGTACACCACTTGAAGGATGTGAGTTAATGAGGCACAAATGGTCACTAGTGTCTTTAACACAGTCCATGGCCCACAAATGAATGGTCTTATGCATAATTTATGAATAAATACCTTGACATCTGATTAAGGAAAGGATGGCAAAACTGAAAAACCTTGACTACTGTCATGTCTCTGGGAAGATCTGACAAATCCTGCCCCATCCACAAAATGTATTCCCTGCCAAGATTATCACATTGAACTACCCAACTTGTTGCTCTCCTCATTGCTCTATTTTAGTGGATCAGTGTAAGCATGTTATAGTTATACATTCTCCTGGAATTCCTAAGGGTCAAATAGAATGGCCCAAGTGAAGAGAGCAAAGGAGAGGGAACAGAGATTATCTGTGATACAGCAGCTGTAGAGAATCAAAGAATTTGTGTCAGCACTTTAATGTAGCAAGGGCTCCTACAAATTGTTGTGTAATAAATATGACATGAACATATAACAATTCTTTATACAAAGTCAGACCACATGATCCATCTAGCTCAGGATTCCCTGCTAGCAGCAGCTTTACAGGGTTTCATACAAGGAAGTGTCTTCCCCACAATCACCTGTAATGCTGGCTCAGAAGTTGGACCATGTGTTGATATTCACAGTAATTATTGAATAAGCAACTAATTCTCCATGACTGCTGAAAAATGCTTTATAAGTACTGTAAATAAATAAATTTGAAGGGATGGGTCAGCAAAAAATGGGGATGGTAGACATAAAAAACTACAGGATTGCCACTCCCGGGCCCTGGTCACACGGGCCAGATAATGTGGGGGGGAGGTATGGCTATTTGCCCCAGAGCAAAATGAAGCATGGTAGCCCGATCACATGGTCCCCTGAGTCTCCATGCTTAGGCTGTCACCCTATGCTGAAGCGTGGCAAAGAAGCAGTGCGGCACGATCACACAAGCGGCAATCGCAAGCTACCTCTTCCGGATCAGACGGGCAATTGCTCTCGGCTTTGCTTTTGTGCGCATGCACAGTTCTGCAGAGCAGCACTACTTCCAGTTTCACGTTTGTGCACATGTACAGTTTTGCATTTGTACGCATCCTATGGAGGCTTACAAAAAACATCCAGTTTGTGATGGGATGCTAGCGTTTCTGCGATCAGACACCCACCTGTGCTGTGTGTTTTCTGGATACTAGTGCACTTTCCTAGGTACTTTTTAACTCTGCATCTTCAGTGGGGCACCACGGGTTAGCCACGGGTGTGCTACACTTCTCAGATGTTGTGGTATGATTGTGCCCTGAAAATCCACCCGATATTCATGCCTCTCACACTGCAAATTCTCTGTGTGACTGGGGCCCTGCTATACTGTCTGAGCAAAGCCTTCTAAAGGTGCCACCATGCAAATAGGGGAAATTAACAGCTGCCTCTACACATGTATTCTCTTTGTGGCTTCAGCTTTGTAGAATGGCCTATCTGAGGAGGCTAGAAAGGCTCCCACACTTCTGACACTCTACAGATTATGGCTGTGGTCACACACACTAAATAATCTACTTTCAATGTACTTTCCAACTGGATTTTTACTGTGTGAACTGGCAAAATCTAATTCAAAAGTGCATTGAAAGTGGATTATTTAGTGTGTATGACTGCAGCCTATGTAAAACAGAATTGGTCAGGAGGGCATTTTTATAAAGGGAATAGGACTGTTACATGATAGAATGATTCAGAATGACATTCTTCATGAAATGAAAAGGACTATAGTCTATTCCAAAGTATATCTTATGCTGTCTGATTTCATTATTTTATACTGTGTGATATCTACCTTGAGTATCAATGAGAAAGGTAGGCAATAGATACAGTAAATAAATAAATATTATTTACCTGAATCAAAGTTGTGGGGAGAGGCAGGGAAGGAGATTGTAAACCACTCTGAGAGTGAAGGGAGGGGTATAAATCCAATCTCCTCCTCCTCCTCCTCCTCTTCTTCAAGAGGAATGCTCTCAACATATCTGAAAGGTTATCTCTTCCTGTAAGATCCATTTTGATCTCTTAGATCTGTATCAACACTGTCTTAATAATGGAATTGGTTTATATAGTTTTATGTGGTTTTAACTGTATTTTATATACTGACTGTGAGCTGCCCTGAGCCTGCAATGAGAGGAGGGCAGAATTTAAATGTGATTAATAAATAAAAATAAATAAATTAGATCAACAAGGTCTCTCTCTACCTTGAGATTCAGTCTTACAGTAGAACGCAAAGAAGTTCCTTTCTCCAGCTGTTACAATTCTCACTGTCTCCCAGTGCTTGCAAGCCTGTTCATGGCTGTAGTTTTTTTCTCAGATCTCTTTTTTGCCATCCTTTTCCCTCCCTTTCTTTCCTCTTTCCCTTGTCTAATCAGGAAAAAGGCAGCTGTCAAAGTTAGTGTCAGGTGTTGGGAGATGTTGTGCCTCAGGAATTCCATGACAAAGTATTGTTGTAATTCTAATGCATTTCATTTACAGTCTTGGGGTTTGGGATTTATGTGTCTGAATGAAGTTTTAGTAACCTGTCTCCCCAAAGCTTATAAACTCTTGTTTGTCAATGGTAAAGGATGTAACCCCAGGCCCCATCATTAATCTGATGACCAGTTTCACAGGTTACTCGTATTAGTGATGTGGAGTAGGAAAGATATTTTCTTGAGATGCAGAGTTTCAAGGCTAGAATCTTCTTTAAAGGAACAGTTTGTCATCCCTACTTTTTCAGATTATTCTAAATAAATATTTTAAACAAATGTTTTCTCATGTGCTGTGTGGTTAGTAGACTGGACACATAGATATGCCTTTTTATGTCAATGTCTAAAGTGAATCTTGGGATTTTTTGCTATTTTTTTCTTAAATTGCACACATAGGGACAATGGAGGCCCCATTTGAAAAAAAGGACAAAGCTGCCCCTAGCTGTTTATTGTCTTTGCACCTAATGTTATGACAAGAGGAGCTGATCATCACTATTCCCCATGCAGAACAGTACTAGCTTCAAATGGTTCATATCCCTTCCCTAATCCCCACAAATTAGGGGTTACAGTAAACTGTAAGATGACTAAAATACAGGGAATGTAGTTACAGGGATGAGAAGCAACGAAGAACTAGTAGACGATATGGAGGTTTAAGTGACAGAAGTGTGGAGAAGCCAGCAAAAGCACCGTGTGTGTGTGTGTGTGTGTGTGTGTGTGTGTGTGTGTGTGTGTGTGTAAATAGAGTCCATGGCTGTACATAGATGTGGGATGATTGGGCTTGATGTAGAGGAAGGGATCCTATATCTCATTATTTTTGAATAAGCACTAGATGCTAGTGTTTTTTTCTTACCAAGCTTTTTGTTTTTGGCAGGTTCAAGACTTAAGTAGTTATTTCAGGCTGTGATCACGCGCACAAGATAACACTGGGGGGTGGGAAGCAAGGCTATTTGCTCCGTAGAAATTTGACCCACATTTGCATTATCACACAGTCCATGGGAGCTGCAGGAACGGCCCATCATTGCATGATCAGACGCAAGCCATGGATAAATTGGGGGGGGGGTGTTGCCACGTGTTTCTGATGCGCTTAAATGGGGGATCGATGAATTGCATCTCCACACTGAGGGCTTTCTAAGGCAGTATGCAATGATGTGCATACTGGGAAGGGGGAAATAAAATGGCACAGAGTTGGAATGGCCTGATCAGACCATCCTGATGCCATGAGAGCGCGCTGGTGCAATCACACAGGGGAAAGTCCATCCGTGGCCCATAGCAACCCATTTGATAGTTTCCCTAGTGTCTTTTAATTCTGCTCTTGCGACGGAGCAAAACGGGTTGCCGATGGGTGCAGTATGCTGGCCAAATGTTCATGTCTGATCGCACCTGTTAAATCTGCCCAGCATTCACGCCTATGGCATGGCTAATTGTGTGTGTGATCGCAGCCTCAGTATTTCTAAGCAAAACTTGTATCAAACACTTAATTAGGTTTTATGCTACCAAACAGTACTAAGCTTTTAAAGAAGCATTCAAAGCAAGTGCCTACATACACCATGAGTTAACAGAGTGCTCTGTGGGTGGAGAAACTCTCTTAATGGAAAGTGAAAATGCATAAATCACATCAAACACAACCTAAAAAGAGAAGATATTTAACTACATAAAACAATGTCAAGTAGTAGGTAAGCCAAAAGCTAGTAAATGCTACTGGAATACAAGCTAAGATTAATGAAAATAAATTCTATTATCAGCAAAACTGAACTTTAATGGATACTGTTTATCAAAATGGCAAAATGCCTTTTGGCATTTGTTACCAATGTGATTGTATTTTATTGATAAATTATTGAAGGAAATAATTGTCCTTGCAGGTCTTCTTTTTGCAATGTACTTCAAAATAACTTTCCAAATAAACCACTAGTATTTTGTTGTTAAGAGAACAGCACATTTTCATTTTCCAAAACCAGCAGGGATTGTCTACATTCAATAGTTCTGAACCAGTTCATACATGCTGACTTTGAGAGGAAGCTCTTGACATGAGTATAATAGAGGAAACTGACATTTATCCCCAATGATTAAAACTACACCATTATTTACAATTGGCTGTAATTCTTCGGATGTACAATCTAAACTGTACTTACATCATCAGGTCAACTTTAATTAATAATCTAATTTTCACAGCAAACATAAGAATATAAGAGAAGCCAATGTTGGATCAGGCCAATGGCCCATGCAGTCCAACACTCTATCACACAGTGGCCAAAAATACCAGGTGTCATCAGGAGGTCCACCAGTGGGGCCAGGACACTAGAAGCCCTCCCACTGTTGCTCCACCCCCAAGTACCAAAAATACAGAGCATTTGTCAAGTCCTGGAATACAATCAATCTCACCCACACTCCTGTAGCAGTAAGGTTTGTTTATTAGGAGAAAGAAAGGATCCAAGCATAGACAACTTCTCATGTTGGAACTGATTCCCTAATGTCAGTATTGATATTATACTGAGAATAGGAAATCCACCAACTCCCCTTAGCCAATCAATGGACCCACTCAGCCCACCAAACGTTTTCTCTGCCCATACCACTGCCCCCTAACACCTGCATACTGATGGTTACACTATCTAGAAGCTGCTTGGACTACAAGGCCACATAAAATGATGACATCACATTCTTCCCAGGGCATCCTGGGAGGCTTCTGCATGATAACTGTTACACGCTTGCACTAACCAACCCAAACTGACATTCACTCCCCCCCCCAGTAGACAGTGCAGATGATAAAAAGCCAGGCAAGAAATATGGGAAAATGCATATGACTGTGTAAGTAAAAGAAAACACTTGGCAAGCGAGGCCCGAGTTTGGCAGCAACACTTGCCCCAGAGTTCCTATCTATACCTTGTGGCTAATAGCCATTGATGGACCTCTGTGACATATGTTTATCTTTCAAGTATCTTTCAGCTTTAAACAAGATACAATAAAACTAGGACCAAACATTCATTTAAGATAGAATCAAAGTATAAAAGGGAAAAAAGGGAAACAATAAAATAAAACATTGATTTACCACAGGTATCATTATGCATACCCAAGAGATTTCCAAAACAGCTCCACTTGGCAGTTTCCTGAACTATTTCTGGAAGGCTGTTTTACATACCTGGGGCCACTACAGAAAAAGTCTTGCCTCATAGAGAAAATTGGTACAATGAGCAGCTGGGAATATCTGAGCTGCCGCACAGGTTCACGGCACGAGAGATGGTACTTCTGTTATCCAATATAGTTTTATCCTCAACAATCAGGTTTGCTGAAGCTGCCTGACAGAAACTTCTCACAAAAACAATTAAAACACAATTGTTTTAATCAACTCCTAGTGGTAGAGGCATGTGTACAGAAATTTAAATTGTACCTCCCATTTCTGCCTTCATCTGTTTAGGTATCATTTATTTAGAATTCTTTTTTTCTCTTGAGGGATGAGGCTATAATTACCTATCCTCTTCATAAGTTATATGGTACATCTAGTGATATCATTGCCTGGATAAGAATTCAGGAATTTAAATCTGGATTTCCCATTGTGTCCACTGTGCCGTGGTATTCCATTAGAAGGACATCTGAACAGCTGTCACTCGTATTCTGTGGGGTTTCAGCCTTGTCATTGTTTAAATTCAAGGATTATGAGTTGAAATAAGATAACTGTTATTTAACTGTTCATTAATATCAAGAACTCTCAACAACAAGAACTCTCTAGGTAAGTGCTACAAAGCCATCCAGAGAGATTCTTGTCTGAATAAGAATTTGAACCTAGATTATCCACAACTAACCCCAGTGCTCTATCCATTGAATCATTCCATATTAATAGCCAGCAAAAAGTAAAAGTCATCAATGTCACTGCACTTTGAAGAGTACCTGTCCTCCCTGAGTAAGTAGGATGTACTCAAAGATCTGAAAAGGGTTTGATCACAATGGGCACTAGTTTGACCCATGATGCACATAACGTAAGTGCCATCAAATTGCAACCAATGTATGGCAATTCCAGCAAGTGGCTTTCAAGGCAAGTGAGAAGCAGAGGTGGTTTGCCATTTTCTTCCTCTTCAAAGTCTTCCTTAGTGGTCTCATCCAAGTGTGGACTCTGTTTATCTTCCAAAATCTAATGACTGAGCTACACCATGCTGCCTTCCCTCCCACTTGACCCGTGAACTATCTTGTAAATAGCTCTTCATACACTTTACCTACCAATTTAGTTCTCTGGCAGCCTATTTCCAGCAAAGATTATAAAATGTTACAAGATCTTTCTGCCACATCAGCTAAGAAATACTGTGTTTTTTTTAAGTTATACAATGCCTTCTTTGCCTCCAAGGGGGGGGAAAGGCTTCCACTTGCTAGTATGAAGCTGGATTTCTGCTTACAGATACATGCACACCATGCCCTGTATTTCCATCTCTTTGTATTCAGGTGATGTTTGAGTGATTAGCATGATGCTGACAGAGATGCTGACATGAGGTGTTTGAAACAAAAGTTTTTTGAATTATTAACAAAATGACAAGGGCAAAATCAGGCAATGTACAGGGAAGCTGAGACTTTAAATGTCCAATAACCGATACTAAATTTTAATGAAGTCCAGAGTGACACCGAAATGCACCATTTCATTTGCCGTTAACCTTTTTGATGCATTGCTCTCATGTCTTTAACTTCTTGAGGCAGGGTGCCTTTTAATGACAAGGACAGGTGGCTGTTCCATTGAAGTGAAAATTCCTAACTGAAATGCAGCAGGAGAGTGAGAATCAATGGAAGACAGATATGACGGGAGATAGGTATTTTGGAAGAAATAGCTGGAATCAGACAGCAAGGATGAGTTTGGAACCAGCTAAGCTCTGGAGGTCTCTGAAGAATATGTAGGTGGTGATGTTCAAAATAAGAAAATGTATGTGTGTGATGCCTGAAATATAATGCCTCCTATAAATATCATACTAAGGAAGAGCTTGATAATATATAGCAGTGCATTCAAGCTCCTTCAGTCCTGTCAAAACCCCACCCTAAAATACCCAGAATATTCTAGTGAAATTGATTCCAGGGACAGCTTATGCGGGGGTTTGCTTGGAAGATGATAAAAATAAGAAGGGGTTTTGGGTGCCTTGGACAAAGGGCATCTGGAGGCAGCAACAGAAACACTGGAGACACTCATGTGTCACACAAGTGTAAAGTTACTGAGCAGACAGCAAAACCTGGTACTGACAAGCATTTTCTTTGTCCTCTCAGCAACCATGTACTTATACTTCTCCTTCCATCAAACAGTGCAACTCCCAACAGAGCTTGGCAATAACCATCTGCTGGTCTACCAGGGGAAATTGTTAGGAGGTGCTTCTTTCCCTTCCTGTCTCTTACAAATGGTTGGGAACTGGGAGTAGTAGCCACCTTGGTTTGGCCAATTATGGAGAAGCTTCTTGGGACACTTCACTCTGTTCCTATAGTAAACATTTGTATGAAGCCTTCAGCTGAACTGGTGAATTCCAGGGCATATTAACCTCTTCTGCCTTGTGTTTTATCTTTTAGGAGGTAGTATAGTGTAGAGTATTGGAAGGGAACCTGGAGGCATCCAGGCTTATCTCTTTACCTCAGTATGATGCTTACTGGGTGTCTTTCAGCTGGCATCCTTCCTTAGGCTGGCCTACCTCACAAGGTTACAGCAAGAGAAGACTGAAGGTAGTTAGAAGGGATTAAGTGTGCCACCCTAAACTTTTGGAAAGAAATCTGGGGATATAAAATAGATAAAATATAATTCCATTTTCTTTATGTAGCTATGAGTATCATATATGTGAACAGGTTATAGAGGTGTATCTTTTGTGAAGTGATAAGAATGAGCAGCCTTCTGACAAGCAGCCCTTTTCTCCAACAGAAGCCCAGAGATCCATTTTAATTCCAGGAGATTTCTAGGCCCCTTCCTGGAGGTTGGCAACCCCATGCCTTTTCTACTACAGCACTAGTGTTTGTAATGTATATCTTCTGAATACTTCACGTGTAGCTAAAGCACCATTCTGTTTGTGATAGGATGCAGTAGGCTTTATATCGGTGGAGCCCTTGAACTTTTGGAAGGTATGTCGAACACCCTCATGTTGTGTGTTTGCACAAATATAGCCCAAATTACTGGGGGAGAGGGCATAAAGTGTGAGTCTGAGCTTCAGGTGCAGTTTTTTCACAACTGAACAGCAAGAATGAGTAACATGTGCCCTTGGCTGTCAAAGCCACTGAAAGACAAAGCAGGAAACAACATGCCAAGCCTGAGGCAAAACAAAGGTCTGTTTTAAGGTGCTGGCCTAAAGCAAATAATTTTGGACATCCATAGCTGCAAAAGCAAAACAAAACAGCCAGAGGACTAAATGGCATTAATGGTAAGTATTATTCTGTGTAAGGGTTGGGTGTTTAGGTCTTAACTGACCTAGTAATCTAATAATCTGGACAAATTGCTAGATGGACCATCACTATAATGATCAACAGTAGGCATATCTGTTTTTCAGATTTCCGGTTGGGCAGGCTGATGGCAGCCATTTCTCCCGGCTCTCGGGGACATGGACTGCAAACCAGCGGGTAGAGAGGGGGTGCAATCATACGCATCCCCTCAGGGCTCATGGGATGAGCCCTGAGTCAGGGGGCGCTAAGGTGGGGGCGTCCTTTTGCCCACGGTCTCTCCACTGTGTTCCAGTATTGGCCAAGGCTTCACATACCAGATCAAGCGACAGTGATCAAGTTCTAATTGACTGGCTGAATCCATGAAGTTACTGAAGAAGTGTGAGTAAAAGCTATGAAGCATCAGAGGGAGGCAAAGTTTATCCCTGTAAGCATGGGGGGGAGGTAACTACGCCCCCCCCCCCGGTTGACCAGATAAAGGAGATTAATTACTACTGGATAAATGGAGCTTGAAGGGACTGTGATGGAGGAGTGCCGAGATTTAAGAACCGAGTAACAGATAAGCAAACATTCAGGACTTTAAAAACGGTATCTGAAAATCTACGTCAACTGGCTGGCTAGAAATGGCAAGCTTTCTTTTAAAGACTGTTAACATCACAATAAGTGTCAGAGTGAAGCAAAGTCTACCCCCTCCTCAAAAAAAGAAGCAGAGGGGAAAGGGAACTCCCTCCCCCCGTATAACAATGTTAAAATAAAGCTCTTAAGGGGGTAGAGTGAAAAGAGAGAAAGGATTGAATGGAAAAACTTATGAGTGTCGAAGTGTTCTTATGAACTGTGGCTGTAAATGCAGCAGAACTTTCCTTTAGCAGACAGAGAGTGGGAACCCCCTCCCCTCAAAAGACAAAGCTACTATGTAAACATCTGAAAGCAACCTCTTTAGGCATTGGAAATCATCCTTTTCCTTTTCAAAGAAACTCTAAACATCTCCGTGAGTGGTGACTGTGAGAATGAATTAATGGATTTATGGGACCCTGGCAATTTCGTAATAAAAAGAAGATAAACAGACACCTCTGAAAATGGCGCTTGTTGCGTCAAAAGGATTAAAACGAAACTGAATCCTCTTCGGGAAGTCGAAAGTTTAACTGAACAATAAACACTACTGAGAAAGACTGGCGGGGCAGCGGGGCAGCTGCGTCCTCCCTTGACAAGCAAAAAATAAAGTTACTAGGCATTTCAATGGGGGGGACAGAGCTAATGAAAGTTGGATGAAAGGTGGATATGTGGGTTAGTTGTTCAGGAGATAGTGTATTTTTAGAAGATATGGACTGTGAGCTGAAGAAGATCGAGAGAAGAGGATTCTCCAGCAAAGAATTTTTGCAGATAATGCTTTTGATTAAGCAGGGAGGTATGGATAAAATAGGGGTGAAGGGTTCACATAGAAAAGATGGATGATTGATGATGATTGTGCAAATGAAATTTAAATGTATTTTATCAACTTAGACTAATATTTTAAATGGAAGAGGTGAAGGGGATGTTACTTGATGCTTATTTAGGTTCTTTCTTTGTTGTTTTTGTTTTTAATAAGAGTATAAATGGAGTGAGCTTTTAGAAGAAGGATAGGTAAAGGTAAAGGTTCCCTTGCTCGAAAGCCAGTCGAATCCGACTCTAGGGTTGCGGTGCTCATCTCCGTTTCAAAGCCGAAGAGCCAGCGCTGTCCGAGGACGTTTCCATGGTCATGTGGCCGGCATGACTAAACACCAAGGTGCACGGAACGCTGTTACCTTCCCACCAAAGTGGTACCTATTTATCTACTTGCAATTTCTTGCTTTCGAACTGCTAGGTTGGCAGGAGCTGGAACTAGAGACAGGAGCTCACCCCATCATGCGGCACCCGGGTCTCGAACTGCTGAACTACTGACCTTCCACAGCCTGCAGTTCAGCATCTTAACCACTTGAGCCACCGCAGCTCCTAGAAGAAGGATATTCAAGCCTAATTTTGATGTATTTAGTAATTTCACTTAAATAATTTTGGATGTTGGGAGGATTGCAGGTAATGGTTGGTTAATGGACAGAATGTAATAGCCAGATGGGCAGAAACTATTGTTTTTTAGATGACGAGGATGCCTGATGTTTGCATAAAAGAAATTTAGGTGTATTTCAGAAGTATATTCCAAACAGTCTGTATGATCTAGAGCTTCTATAAGTGATTGATCTAACTGCCACCTTCAAGGTTAACAACTGAAAGTTCTTCTTATTGCCATATTTGTAAGCATTGTATATGATCACCACACCTTGGATTTTCTTTTCTATCTCCCCTTGTAGAGTGTTTTAGTACCCTTTCCTTTTTCTGTAGTTTTTAGAAAATGCAATAAAAAATTCCCTCCGGGGGGCCAAAAAAAACAAAACAAAAAACAGTAGGCATATCTGATTTCATCTGGCTGGAAGATGGCACTGATATATAATTAACTCTTCCCCACCCCTTTACTTGGCCAGAAAAGCCTGGCTTATTCAGCCCTGTAGTCTGGAATTTTCAGTGGGGGGCACCAGGGGGGTGCTAATTAGACTGGCTGGCTGGCCTGAGCTGTGAAGAAAAGAGCAGTGGTGGAGGCAGCAAGTTCTCTGGCACCCAGCCTTCAGTACCACCTATGAGATCGTGGTTGGTGGGCATGTGGGAGGGGGGAGCAGAGAGAAAGACACACGCTGCTCTTCCTCTTCTCAGCATAGCCCACCTGAGGCTTCAGTGTGACCCAACCTGCCTGGATCGACTGCTGTCCTCTGCCTGACACATTGGGGAGGAGGAATAGACATCCCATGTCTGATTTCTTTTTGGCACTTCTTCCCCAGCCCCCCATATATCTATATCTCCCCCCCCCCCAGCAGAGTCATTGAAGGGGGAATCCCAAACCAAGTCCAGGGCCAACTTTCTCTTTCCTAGCCAAGGTCCGACTGCCAGTGATGGGTCTGCCCAGTGACTTGTGACATTTTCAGAATACCTCTTTCCAACTGGATGGGAATTTCCCCCTGAGCCAATCCAGGCTCTTGCCCTGAATTCCTCCCTGCTAGACTTGGATGAAAGTGTGTTGGAAGTTGGTGGGGTAGAAGTGAAGTGCCTGGCTTTCAAGCAAGTATTTCTGCTCCTAGCCCAATGGGGGGTGTCCTGCCACCTGTGGGTGCCTGCCTGCTGCCCAAACCAGCAACCAGAGCTGGGATGGAGTTTTGCATAGGCTTCTCTTTCCTCCCTGTTGGCAACAACCTTTGACCACCTCCTCCTTCAGCAGCTTCCTTGGGTCCAGTCAGTGATTCCTGGGGATTTCCATGACGAGATGCATGTGCCATGGTGGGGCTCTGCCTTAATCATGGGGGCTCTGCCCCTAAAGCCCTCTCATTGGCTATGGCCCTGTTCCTCACTGCTTTACTTGGCCAGAAAAGCCTGGCTTGTTCAGCCTTTGTGGTTTCCATCTTGAACTAGCGGTGGTGGATATTGACGGCGGCAGCGGCAGTGATGGCGGCAGCGGCGGCAGGCGAAGCAGATGGCCGAACCTGGCGGTGGGCGGAGCTGTGGGTGGAGCCGTGATGTGCGGGCGGCGTGACGGCGCGGCACGGTGGAGCCTGTTGGACGCAGACCGGAAGCCGAGGCCGGCTGCGGAAGTCTCCTGGCCCAGGAAAGGAAGATCTTTGCTGGGGGCTCGAAGTGCACCAAGGCTGCAGCAGGACGCCTGGAGCCCCGCCAGAAGAGAACGGGAAGCCCTGCTCAGGGTGCCAGTAGGATGTCCCTCCCCCATTGATTGTGGCCCTAGTTAGGGAAGGATCATATACCGTGTAAACCGCTCTGAGACCCCCCGGGGCTTGAGCGGTATATAAGCTGAATAAATAAATAAATAAATAAATAAATAAATAAATAAATAAACTAGACTTTACCAGGGCTAGCTAAAGGATAACTGGGCCCTGTCATTGATGCATAATTGGATAGAGTTGGTATTGAATGGATAGCTTATTAGGGATGGGCATGAACCAAACCACAAAGAAAAATTTGTGATAAATTTCACCCTGTTCATGGTTTGGGAACAGAAGTTTTTTGACATGTTCACTGGCACAAACTTCCACATACTTTTAGAGCATTTTATGAGGTTCATGCAGTTAATGGAGGGGTAGAAAGTAGGGGTTTAAAAGGACTCCAAGTCCCTTTAAACCCTAGCTTTCTGTTCCCTGTTAAAGCTGTAAAAAAAGCTGAATGGCAGAAGGCTCCTCACTGCTCAGTTATTTCAGACTGTCTTGGGCAGTCCCTTTAAACTTTAAAAGGACTGCATAAGACAGGGTGAAAAACAGCTGCATCGCAAGGAGGTGCTCCCCACTACATAGTTCTTTTATGCTGCCTTCCACATTCCTTTTAAAGTTTGAAGGGACTGCACGAAACAGCCTGAAACAGCACCCCACCACACAGCTGTTTTTTGCCCTGTCTTCTGCAGACCCTTTCAACTTTAAAGGGACTGCCCAAGACAGCCTGAAACATCTGAGTGGCAGGGAGCAAGCTGCTCCCCATTGCTCAGCTGTTTTTCAGGCTTTCTGCAAACTCCATTTAAAGAGACTCCCTTTCATTGGGGTTTGCAGGGCCATGAACCACATGAGCCAGTTCAGTTCATGAAAGAGCTTCCTGGTTCGGTTTGAGGTTCAGTTCATGGTTCAGTCACAATCTGTATTTTCCTAATTCATGCCCATATCTACAGTTTCTGTCATAGTTCAGTTAAGTGTCTGGTCTTTGCTTTTTAAGGGCTCAGCATTGTGCTTTCAGGGCAGTTATTTTAATTTAAAATGTTAATTATGACTTAATTGGCCTTGTGTGGCCACTTGAATAATCTTATGGCACTGGGTGGCCTCACTTCTACTGGAGCCTGGCTGCTTATGGGTTCATAAGTAGCCCTGATTTAACCATTTAATTAATCAGAAGATATGTTGTATATATCACTGGGGTTTAGGTGCAAGAATCTTCCGTTAGATGCTTTTAGCATTTATATGTTGAGCTAGTTCTGTCCATAATTATGAACAAGTTATTGGTCTTGCATAACCACTATTATGTGCCTTATCATAAAGCTGGTTTATGTCTGATGCCAATACAGTGCTTGGAATATATAAGGTCTTGAGATCTCATACATGGCAGTGTCTTGGACCTTGTTCCTACAATAACTGGTGTGGGCAGACAGCAGTATGTGGTGCTTCACAATGATGACAATACTGAGATTTGTTGTGGGGGCATTGTGTGAATTTGTGACATTCAGGGGAAGTGACCAAGGTCAGTCTGAGTATCTGGATTGTTAGCATCCAGACCCCCTCCTCAAGGTCAGGGAAGCCTGGGGCAAACACTTCCAGAGCCTGGGAAGTCCAGGACAATGTTCAGACATAGATGCCAATCACATAACGCCATGGGAAACTAAGAGAACTATATTTTGATTAGATCAGGAAGTGGTCAGCACAGATATCTTTCCCCCACCCTAAAAGCAAGCATAACTTAATCAAATGGATTACTCAGACTTATGCAAATAATCTCTGGAAGATTTCTTTAGCAACTCAAGCAAGCGATTACTCTCAAACTTTCTTTTGCATATGCAAGATTACTTTTTTTTTTCTTCACAATCATCTAAGTGCAACTTAATCACTTTATCTCAGTGTCATCTGTCTGATCAAGTTTTCCTGGTAAATCAACAGGACCATTAGTGGCAATCAAGCCACAAGCCAAACCTTTGTTTCACTCAGGTAAAGCAATCATCATGATTGTTCTCTAAAAGTTTCCCACTGGAAAGGGCACACAAACCTTTCCACAGTTTCCAACACAATTTTCCTTTATGGATTGCCCCCCCCACACACACCTCCTCAGTGTGTTGTGTGTTCTTGGCAAAGACCACATACACCTCCACTTGTGAGCTTCTTTTCCTCTCCTTCACAGAATGAAATGCTGGTCATTTCTCTTCAGAACTGCTGCTTCCACAGACCTCTCCAGGACTGGTAAATATCCCCTGCTCCTCTCTGCTTTTCCAGTTAGCTTTTGAATGTTGTATGTTTTACTGAATGAACCTTTTTTTTTCATTTTTTTGTTAATAGGAAGTCTCTTAAGTCTGAAAAATTGTTTGTTTATTTGAGAGTTCTCACAGGGACAAACCCTGTAAACATTAGTTAGTTTTTCCTTTCTGGTTGCCCCCTCTCACACAGTCTCCTGTGTTCATTCCCCCAACTAATTGGAGGCTGCCTGTTGGGGTAACAGATTAGTAACAGAATGGTACACCACACAGTGTTTGATTTAGCTGTAGCTGAATGTAGGGATATCTATGGGAAATGCAGAAACTTTCTTTTGAGGTTTGGAGAAGTGTGTCTTGCTGCCCAGTTGGGTTTTTCAGGGCAGGCTAGCCAGTGGCATACTCCTGAGTGTGTGTGTGTGTGTAAAGAATCGTAAAGTCACAGCTGACTTATGGTGACCCCAGCAAGGGATTTTCAAGTCAAGTGACAAACAGAGGTGGTTTGCCATTGCCTTCCTTGGCAGAGTCTTCCTTGATGGTTTCCCTTGCAAGTACTGAACCTGATTAGCTTCCGAGAGCAGAAAAGATCAGGTTATACCCTGCCACCTTCTTTCTCCTGATTATAGACCATAGTTAAGGAAGTAATGGCCAGAGTCTGTTCTAATTTAGGTTGGCTGCCCTGGTGCCTTAGTCCCAATATACTCCCTAGTGTATGGTCCCAGTGTACACTTCTTGGCACTGTTTTATATGCAGGTGAGGATAAACAAAGCCAGTGGTAATGCTGGCTAAATTTGAGGTCAGGGTAGTTTTGTCCAAAACAATAGTAGCCACAGAAGGCTGCTTACTAGCACCAACTCGCACTAATGAGTGGATACATAACTGATGTAGATCAGCCATTAATAAACTAATTAACTTGCATACTGGTGTCTCATGTCCTTATTTGGGGGTACCAGTACTGAAAGAAACTTCAAATTACTGAGGGAGTCCATCTTCATAGTATGTTCCTCCATATTTCCAGAATATCTGGCAGCAGTTTTAGATTCAGTCTTGCACTGAGAATCTTCTAAAGTCAAATGAATAGTGGTAGAACTCTGTGACAGCTGATAAGACTTGGATTTACCAAAGACCACACTACAGGAATAGAAGACTGTTTAATAGGAAAGTTCCCTTCCATCTACCCACCAGCACCAATACTGGTTTCACAGTGTCAGGGAATTCTTTTGTAGCTTGAACAGGGGACTACAGATGGGAGAGCCAACACAAGCACATCCTGTACACAGATTTTTTTTGGATTTAAGCCACTATTATTCAACAATGAAATCAAAGCAATGCTTTAGACCTTTGAAAATAAAACTGATATAAGGGTAATTGTGGGAGAAACTAATTTTACCACTCCTCCCCTTAAATGTAATTGAGAAGACCATAAACTGTATTTGTGAAAAGGCAATTCGCTTTCATTCTGCTTGCCATTTTAAAAAAATGACTAACTGTGGACATCCAAAACATATGTTATCTGAGAATATTACAGCAACTTTAAATCTAATAAATCTTTGTCCCGACTCCCCCCTCCCCCTAGTCATTTAGCATGATTAATGTTTGGGATGTGTAGCAACCATTTTCAGTTAGGTTCATTGTATGGTTCAATATTTGCAGACTTCTACTTCCAAATATACAGAATACATCTTTTTATTCAGTGCTCCCTTGCATTCTTTATGGGGGAAATCCCTTCTAAATAAAATCATAGGGTTGTTCATTCCCTGTTTTTGATCACTTTAGTTTTACTGAAATCTTTTCAACAAGAATACCCGTGGCTTTAGTAAAGGTAAAGGTTTTCTTTGCTCGAAAGCTAGTCGAATCCAACAACATAAATGCTACATGTGACATTATGCCTCAGTTTCAGTGGTCCACAGTGCTATGCATATATCGCAAGGGCCCTCATTTGATTCTGAGTAATTTCCAAATCATCCTAGATTTAGTCTATTTTGATCAGCTATTCCATTTCCATTTTGTCAGGCACTCTGTTGGTCCTTTAGTATGCCTTCTCTAATTCCTCTTCCACCCCATCCTAATAAAATATCTGTTGTGCTTCATTTTTTTTTCAATCTTCCTCTTTCATTTTTCTCCATTGTCTACTTTAATTTTTTCCATTTGTGATGTGCACATTTCTCTGTGTTACATTGAATTGGACAGGAAATGGATTTGCTTATCTAAAATAATTTGGAGAATGGTATTATTCAGTGAACATTTGTTCAATTTTGAGTCCATTATTTCGAAGTACAGCCCCTTGAATCATTGCAAAGCCTCATGTCATTCCTGTGTTCTCATATCACCCAGGCCAATTTGAGACACCCTTGATGATGTTAACTACTCATATAGGGAAGAGAAATTAAATCTATGTGCCTTACAACAAAAGACATTAAGGGGACAATTTAACACTTTATTTTTAAAAAGTTTCTATACAGAATGAATAGATCCAGTCAGGAATAAAAGCAATCCATAATTATAGTTTCTTACCCACTGATATTAAGTATAGCAGTTGGAGTAAAAATTATGAGAAGACCCAGCAGCTAACTCAAGAGAACTGACCAGGGCAGATTTGTTCCTCTTCTATGCCTGTACATCTAAGTGATAATGATTGCCAATTTAACTAGCTGAGATTGTGTAACTCTTGAGGTCAAAACCTCTGTGCTTTATGGTAGAGCATAGCTGGGTTGATTTAAAACATCTAATTTTTCTAGGCTCATTAAATATTTAAAAAAAGAACAGATCTTAAATGCAAGCTACATTCCTGTGAAGACACCATCAAAGAACATGGTACTTGTAGATAAGAAAAATCATGCTCAGAGAGTAAGGTGGCTTCTTATATAACCATTTATATTCAGGTAGAAATAGCTAAGTAAAAATACATATGATACATCAGTTGTGCATCTATGTAAAATAGCCACATCTCTTTAATGTATACAGAAGCAATGGGCTAATATTTTCTGTTACCAGACCACATAGCCATCCATAAGGGAACCTTCATATTTCAGTAAAATTCAGTTGGTGCTTCAGAAAGGCATTTGCTCCAGAATGACAATAGGGAAGCAGCTTGAATACTCTACTTAAAGCTCTTCCTAACATAATAAAAGAGGAACAACCCCAATCGTTCTACATGGAAGTTGTGAATTAATCCCTTCTCCACTGAAAAATGCAGGTGATGCCTAAATTATTAGTTATGACAGTGAACACATAATGCATAGAAAGACTGAGTTGGTAACCATCCCTATCTTAAACCTATTTTTCCCCTGGGATATGACCATCAGTTGACACCCGATTCTTTGTCCAATCTTCAGATTATTCCAAGTGGGCCGTGCCTGCAGTTACTTTGGTGCATCACTTTTGCATCTATGGTTTTCCTACCTGGTAATCAGAATCAAATTGGTCAGTAAGATCCAAACTTTTTTGTCTTCAAACCAGTCCTGGCTTTGGAGACTACTAAATGCTCACCTTCCAAATTTTTTATAGTATAAATATAGCGCCCCCCTTCCAGAACTTTGCGGCAGCCATTCCCCTGAGCTTCCTCTCTACTGCCCTTTGTGTAGATCGAACAGAGGACTCTGGGAGATTTAGAGCTGGCTTCAGTGTCTGCCCTGCTTCTTCCATCTTCGCTCCCACCCAGAACCCACATCAGGACAGGCTTGTATTTTTTTCCCCATTTTTCTCCCTTTTTGTGTGTTTTATTGCTTAGATGTTAGGTTATCTAGGGTTAAAGCTTGCTCTGTGTGTATGTGTGTGCTTGTGCAAGACAGCCTGCAGCTCTCTGAGTGCCTCCTGCTTTTCTTAATCTATACTTCTCAATAAAAAATTAGACTCTGGTGTTGGCCTGCAGTGCTGTCTGACAAAGGGAGCTCTGACTCTCAAAAGCTCATACCCTGGAAATCTTGTTGGTCTCTAAGGTGCTAGTAGACACAACTCTAGAAGCACTGAATAATACATAGATATGAATATGATCCTCACAGCTGATAAGTTGCATATATGTTTTGTGTGAGAAGCTGTTTCCATTAAAAATTCTAGGGATGGAATAGAATTTACTGAAATTCACTAAGACTGCCAAAATTTCCTAGAGAATGTGGGTCCATGTAATTAAATCTGACACAGGAAAATGGCACACCATGGAACATATGAATACTGTAGTAGCAGCAGACTCACCAGGTAAGATACGTGCCCATAGTACATTAGACATGTGGTTCATTAAATGCCAACCCTGTTCTGGAAAAGCAGACAATATGACACCCATAAAAACTGCATATTCAATGTTATATATGCAGACCACCACCAGGGGACCGTGGCTAAGCAGGAGCTTAGTCCCCTAACACAAAGGGGACCTAGTCCACCTCAAGTCCACCAATAGAACCTTGGTGGGAAATTCAAACCTTCCAATGGGGACATGGGTGTGCCGGGTGGAGTGTATATAGTTGGCCTTGCAGGGCCGTTTTCTTTGTCTAGTGTGTGAAGTACAATAAACACGTCTGAACGCATGTCATAGTTCGAGTCTTCCATGAGGCGAACCCAGTACTTTACATTCAGACATCCAACTTTTAAAAGTGTGAACAGCTAAACTTTTTTTTGTTGCCCTTCTTATCAGAGTTAGCATCTCATTTGCCCTCATCCCCTTCTGGTCTAGGCAGTGAAAAGAACATCTACATATTAACCATCTAGGTTGCATTCCCAGAACTTTGAGGGGAGGGGGATATCTGGGGGATCTTCAAAATCGCTGTAGGCTGCAGAAACCTTAGTAGCGCCCAGTTGTTCAGAACCCCAAATCATTCCCAGGCCCACATAGACATCCCTGCACCTTAACGTCCATGCTGGCAAACTTGGAATATGCACACCCTTGACCCAGTAACTCCCCACCATGTATGTGCATTCCTCCTTAAAGGATGACTCACTGGAACCTGAGTTGCTGCCTGAAGAATTGTGATCTCTAGTTATCCTTTGAGACTTACAATGTTTGGTGTACCTGTTCTTACATGGTGGCTGGCTCTGGGAAGTGCCTTCCAGAGAATCTAGGGATGAACTGGATTCAGCTGGGGAGCAGGGCCTCCTACCCTTGCCCCTGGAGTCCTGGTTTTTGTAGGGGCAGAAGCTTGGAGGTTGAAGTGCTTGAGCCCAGCTGAAAATGCTCAGGTAATTTTTCTAATGTCTGGGCAGTCCCCAAGAGAATAGCAGTATTATTCAGCACTGAAGCCACGTTGGAAGCTAGATTGCTATTAACTGGTTCCTGTGTAGCTTTGGGCTGCCAGTCTGCCCCCTTGCCTACAGCTGGCCTTTTGGATGAAATGCTTCAGGAAGCATTTTTAGTTGGTTTAGGAGCATTGGACCTCCTGTTTCTCTGGGTTGTGGCTGCACTCCTATTGGGAGCCCCAGCTTAGAGCCTGCATAGCTTTTCCCTTTGTTCACGGTGCACTTAGGAGGCATTTTATGCTGCTACAGACTTTTCCTTAAAGCAAATCCTAATGCTTAAACTGTATATTGCTTAACCAAACTTATCTGACTACTACAGTGCAGCCTATAATTATACAGTCAATAGTATGTTCAAATCCCTCTCTCTTAATTTTCTTTTTAACTGTTTTTAACTGTTAGCTTAAGCTAGAAGCTTTTAAACTGTTTTTAAACTGCTAGCTTAAACTACAAGCTATGTATACTGGTATATAAAGATTGAATACCCTCAATCAAAACCAGTCCAGCTCAGTACCAAAAATAGAAACTAGCTGTCATGTAAGGAAATAAGACAAATGTAGAAGCTAAAACAAAAACAAAAACCAGAACCTAGCTCTGCTGTAAAAAAACAAGACAAACGTAGAAACATGGCAATAAATACCTTATCAGTATTTTCCAGATATTTGTTCAACCAAATATAGAGCTTGGTATTTTTCCAGCTATCTGAAATAGCCAAGCCCCCCCCAAATCCCAAAAAATATTTAGGATTTTTTGGGACCACTGGATAGCTGAAGTTAAAGGGCTCCATGCAGCACAGCAGCTCCTGGGGCTCGCTTTCTCCTGCAGCCTGGTTTAAACCTGACTGCAAGAGAAAAAGAGCCCAGCCAGGATTGCCTGTGCTGCACGGAACAATATTACAACCTGGTTTAATTTATTTGTTTGTTTGTTTTATTCAGTTTATATAAGTACAATACCTCTATTGGCATAGTAAATTGAACATAATGTTTAGGGTCAATATATAAAATTAAAATCCATACACAAGATTATATAAGAATTAATTTATAATGGCTTAGATTTGGCTTTAAGAATTTCTTCCAAAATTTTTGCAACTGCTCTAGTAATTTCCGCTACTGACTCATTCAGTAAGAATTGACAATTGATCACAACGTTAAGATCAATTACCTGGGATAAATTTCCAAACAACTTGTGATGAAAATTGTCATTAAATTGACACTCAAGCATTATGTGCTAAATTAATTCAGGAAGGTTTGCTCCACAAGGGCAAAGTCTCTCTCTCAAAAAAGGGTGTGTATGATGATCTCTCCCACAGAGAACATTGGAGAGGAATGCATTCATTCCAGCCAGCATAAAAGCTTTATGTTGGAAAGGAATCTCAAGATTGTTTAAGTAATGGGACATTATCCCAGGCTGCGTATCTAAACTTTAAAAGCAGGAGAACATATATAAGGCTGAGCAGGGAAAAGTTTATGGAATTCCTGTTCCAAAAGCTTCTGTTTAATAAATCTAAAATTATATAACATCAGACAGAAGTAAATAATCTATTACAATCCCTATATTATTGGGTTTGGACATAATTCCATCTAACCAGGTTGCATTATAAAAATCATTCTTTAGATAAGAGAGTAGATTGCCAACCCTAAAGTAATTTTTTAGCCAAAATTTAAAAGTTACAATCCACACCTTAATTTCAATCAAGGATTGGCCCATATTCAGTTTATATCCCACCCTATCCTGCAAGTGGGCTCAGAGCGGCTCACAACAAGATAACAATAAATAATAAATTCATAAAAACATAATTGCATCTAGATAAAATTACTTAAAACAGTTCCTGATGGCAGCTTAATAGTTTCTAACTACAGTGGCTGCTGCAACAATGCCAGGGAGGGCACGTTCCTGTCAGTGACTGGCACCAAGTTATTACAAACCAAATCAAAAACTGACTGTGAACATCAGACCTCGAAGTATCAACAGTCAAACAACTTGTAAATGCAATAAGTGATGCCTATTTGAAGTGCACACAGTTCACAAATGTACAAAATACAATTTCAATAAGTCATAAGGAAAATTCTGTTCTTTTTTTTTTTGTACAATGAATAATGTCTGTTTGAAATGTATACAATTCACAAATATACAAAATCAATAAATCCTAAGAAAAATCCTATTCAACACCATTTCGTCCTCAGGAAATTCTTCCTAAGGAAATGTCCTGTACAGGGCAGTGACCTTCAAGCTCTTAAGATTATATCTGTTTTCAACAAGAGCAATAAACAATCAGCTGGGCGCTGATCACAAAACCTTCCTAAGGTGAATATCACATGAATATCTTTCTGGTTTTTAAAAAAGGGTCTCTCAGCATTGGTGACCTGGGCCTCCATAGAAAGGGAGGCCTCCGGAATCACCTCTGGACTCCTTACCATTGGGGCTGGCACAAATGGCACCCTCCAGGGGCTGGGAGTCAGGTTCCCTATCCTGCCCCCCCACAACTCAGGTGTAGGACTTCCATCTTCACTGGATTCAGCGGACTGCAGGAGAAAATGACCCCAGCCAGGATCTCCTGGGCTGCACGGAGCAATATGCTCCACATGGCACAGCAGCTCCTGGGCTCCTTTCTTCTGCAGCCTGGTTTAAACTGGACTGCAGGATAAAGTGAGTCCAGCCATGATCTCCCATGTCACATGGAACAATGTGCTCCACACAGCACAGCAGTTCCTGGGGCTCGCTTTAAACTGCAGGATTGTGGTCACTTCAAATGAGTTCACTCATGGCTTGGAGCAGGTGCTGAAAAGGATTGTGGTCTCTTCAAACACCCTCTCCAAGTTCACTCGCCACTTGGAGAAGGTTCCCAAAGGGATCGGTCCATTTAAGCACCATCTCCAAGCGGCAAGCAAACTCACCTCCTGGAGAAGCCAAAAAAATCAGCAATCCCAATTATTTCCCAAATTCCAATACCATACCAAAAAGAAGCCTCTGCCCAGATGTCCAATAATGCTCATAACAAAGTTTTCCCCCAGCCAGCAGCTTTCCCAAATGAAATACAGCAGATTAAATATCGGCTTTGAAAAGTAGGGCTCTCTGCTGTGTGCTTTTTGGGAAATGCCTAAGTCTCCAAAGTCTAACAACCCTGCACCTACTTGATCAGAGAGTACTTGATCAGAGAGCATCCACCATGTGAAGTCTCAGAGAGAAGTCCTTTGCAGAGCCACAAAAGCAGGGCAAAATGCTCTGCAGCAGCAGTTTAAATGCCCTGAGAGAGTCCATCAAAATGCCCACATCATCACCACTCCCAGTGTTACCCCGGGCCCTGGAGACCTTGATGAAGAGAAGAAGAAGAGATTGGATTTATACCCTGCCCTTCACTTGGAGTCTCAGAGTGGCTTACAAACTCCTTTCCCTTTCCCTCCCCATAACAGACACCCTGTGAGGTAGGTGGGGCTGAGAGAACTCTAACATAATCTGCTCTTTCAGGAACAGCTGTGCCAGAGTTTGTGACTGACCCAAGGTCACATCAGCAGGTACAAGTGGAGGAGCGGGGAATCAAACCTGGTTCTCCCAGATTAGAGTCCGCACACTTAACCAAACTGATGAAGATGTGGCTAGCTGGCCCGGGAACCCTGTCAGGCACCAGCCTCCAAACTAGCCAGCCAGCTGGCACACATGACTGCTGGCACCAACAGACTTCTTCCCTGCTTCTCTCCTGGCCCAAGTGGCAAAAACCGGCACCTGGTCAGTCAGATTCTCACACTTCTCTACAGATCATATCACCAAAGTCCCCCTATATGTTCCAAGCATGTACAAGATGATGTGTAATCTCATTCCACATGCTTTATATGTGATATCGGTGTCCTAGCTGGGATTTATATAGTGTTATTTTATATTGCTCTTAATTGGCTGAAGTCTTAGTTTGTATTAAAACAAATCCATGGCTGTGCAAGCATGTCTGGAGGAAAGTGGGAAGGATATATATATATATATTACTACCATTAAGTTCAATGGAAGGGTTTATTTATTCCTTTAGAAAATATGCATGCCACCTCTCCAGACCCGCTCAGTGGCTTACAGCAACAAAACAAATGCAGATACCATGAAAGCAATAAAAAACAAAGAATACTAATAAACCATATCAATAAAATATCCAAGTGTAAAACAAACATGGAAATAAAAACAGTCAATAAAAGCCATCCAGGACAAAATAGCACGTAAAACAGAGCAGGATAAAATTATATTGAAAAAACCATTTTCAGCCCAGGAAAAGACCATAAAACACCTTTAAAAGATGGACTCCCTTAGTTAAAAGCCTGGGGAAAGAGACATGTTTTGGCCTTGCACCTAAAAGACAGTAAAGGAGCAGGGCATTCCAAGGGTGAGGTGCCACTTCCAAAAGACCGTATCTCTGGTCGCTCCCTGCCTTACTTCTGCTGGTGGGAGCACAGAGAGCAGGGCCTGAAATAAGGATTTCAGCTGGTGGCTTGGACAATACAAAAACCACCTCCTTCACTGATGTAACACTATACCAGTGCCATTGGGTAAGATATGAGCTGGGGGAACTCAGGATATTAGCTAAGTTCCAGTCCTCCCCTGCCTTGATATGTCTCCAGAACTCTCTGTTTCCAGTCCTGATGCTGCTGCGGTGCATCTGCACATTATGCTGGCATAGGGACTTAGTTGTCATCCTAAGCAGTTTCCAGAATGGCTTTAGGACTATGCTTTGAATCACTGTCTTTTTTGCCATGACTGTTGTTCAAGAAAGTAAACATTCTAAAAATTAAAATCTTCTACCAGCTATGAATATAGCTCATTTCAAGACAGTGCTGTACTACATCACTATGAACACTCAGCTCTACTTTAAAGCTCTAATTAGACTTCAGATTTGACAGTAAAGCTTTATATTTATTTTGTCCTTGAGGATTGTCTATAAGGTCCAAAAAGCATTAGAAAGCACAGCATGAACAGGGTGAGGGGGAAGAAGTAAACAAGAATTAATGGGAACATAATATATGGGGAGCTATATATTGTTTGAGTTGCTTCCCTTGTTATAGCCAGTCTTTAAAGCATGAACTTCCCATGTCTGACATGGAAAGGAAGCTCAAGAAAATCAATACCTCATTAAGACAATGGTTTGGTTGTCAGTCAGCTCCCCAAAAGAAAGTTCTTCACAGAAGGTCTTGTAAACAAAAGCTTTCTGTGTCACAATTAACTGATGAAACCAAGGTAACTAACTGCTGACTGAACAGTAATGACACTGTGAGGGACAATGAGACAAACAGGTAAGTGGCATCATTCTGGGAAATAAAAACCCAATAAAATATCAATGTTCTCCTGGTGATTGCTATCTCTTCATTAGTTTCTGCTATGAGCAATTGTGGGATGGGCAGGATGCAAATACAAAACTAAATAAAAAGTAAAACAAATAAAGCAACATTCATGTACAAATTTATAATAGGCTTGATCCTGTTATGAATGGGTATCATGTGTGTATATAGGGGAAAATGCTTAAAAGAGAACTGTCTGCCCCTCAGCCTATGTAGATAATCTAGCATGCACATCATGCAACAGACCATTAGGGACAACAAGTAAAGTTTCTGCAAGGATTTGTGAGGGGCACAACAGTTCCCCCTGTATCTCTTTCCCCTCACAATTTTGTCTTTCTCTGTTCCTGGCAACCCCTATATCCTCTCCTTACTTCCTTCACTCTTTCTCACCCACCAACGTCTTCAGCTCTATTTATTTACTTCTTTTATACCTGTTCTCCACAATAGGGACTCAAAGTGGCTTACATCATTCTTCTATCTTCCTTTTTATTCTCACAACAACTGTGGGTGCGGTCACACAATCCTTTTGATTAGGGTTCACCGCTGTTCCCTCGCACATGTAAATTTCACGTTCACATGTGCCAATCCGCCTCCCATGCCAAAGCAGGCTTACTCTTGTAATTGTTCCAGTTTTTCCTGCCCCCTGGAAAATCAGGTATTTTCCTGGCACTTGCGCTTTGAATGCACAATTTCACCCACCTGGACAGCCGTCTTTTGCAATGATTGTCCTTTAAAAAAAAAAAAAAAAAAAAAGCTTCCAGTTTGAGTGCTTGAGTAAACGTGCGCTTAATAAATCCATTATTAAATGTTATTTTATGTCCATTTCTCTGTTTAAACATAATATTAATTTGTTGTAAGAAGCACAGAAGCCCCTTCCCCTGGAACTGTTAGCTTGCAGCACCCTGGAGGCGGGAACAAGAGGCGGAGGGAACAAGAGGATTGCCTGGAGGGACTCCGCAGCGGCAGGTGAGTGGGTGGTGGAAGAGAGCCGGCTGCATCTAGTCAGCCCAACCCAAAGAAAAATGTTCCCGATTTAATTAAAGTGGGAACAAAGCGCAATTACCTTGCCAGTGTGACCACAGCCCGTGTGAGATAGGCTAGACTGAAAATGTATAATTGTCCCAAGGTAACTCAGTGAACTTCCACAGAAGAGTGATAAGCTGAACCTGAGTCTCCTAGATACTAGTCTGAAAATTTTAACCACTACACTACAGTGGCTTTTGTTGGTGATTGTTGAACTTTAGCAAACAGCTGAGCCTGGGTGAATCAATCTGGTCAGCTCATAGCAGGTCTCCTAGTGATTGCTGCTGGCCCTGGCCCTGATGACCTCAAAGGCCTGAACAGCCCTGGACCCCCAACCTTTTATTGACAGAAACCAAGGCTTGAAGGCTGGCGATACTGAAGTGGTTGCCTAGCAACAGCCACTGGGGACATTTGTTTCTTAAAGCTACAGGTGCTGCTTCTATTATGGGGATGGGCTTAAATCCTTCCAAAGGTATTGTAGATTTGTTTTGTTCTGATTTCAGATTTTTCCCCCCTGCAAACCTGGGGCTTTAGTTAGGTTCATAGATATATCCATCTTCTTTGTCTGTGGCTCCAGTCACTGATTTGAGTACACACAGTTTTGGCAATGTTGAGAATTATGTACACTGATGACTTTTTGGTCAGTTCACAGGCCTTTTCAGTAGCAGCTCTTATTCTTCAGAATCACCTTCCAGAGGAAGTCAGAAAATCACTTTCCCTGTTGGTCTTCTGGAAGTTCTCCAAGGGCAGTAAACTGCTTTTGACAGCATTCAACATCTAACACTTGAGCTTGAGTGATGGCCCTGGTCCTTTCCACATTTGCTTGCCACTCCATATTTTTTAGTGTTTGAGTTGAGGCAGTTTAAGTCCACAGCAAAACAGCATCCATATAACCTGGGGCAACAGCAGACTGAAACTGGGCTGACCACTGAAGGGAGACAGTGTAATGCAGAAGGGGGGGGTAGTGGAAACAGAATAATAAGAAGGTTAAACTCAATTTTAGTGCAGAATGGGGGGGGGGACTTGGATTAAAAAGAAGGCTGAATTCAATTTTAGTGCAGACTTGCTTAGAGGAAACCGCAGTGAACATGGATTAAAAGGAGAGTGCAGAAAGGGTCACTGTCTGCCTGGTTGCCAACTCCAACTTGGAAAATTACTGGAAGTTGATGATAGTGCCTCAAGAGGCTGGAGCTTGGAGAGGGGAGAGAGTTCAATGGGAATGTGATCCCATAGAGTCTGACCACTGAAAGCTGCTGTTTCCTCCAGGTAAACAGTCTTTGTAGCTGTAATTCCAAGAGAACTGCAGGACCCAACCTGCTGCTGGTAACCCTAATAAAGTCTTAGGTTTATAGGAATCTGGAACTGTTTTAAATAGTTCCAGAATTTGTTTGGATTTATTTTTATTATCCTTCTGTCTTCTTGGGATGTGTTGGCTGGTTTTGGGCCCCTTAGAAAGCAGAAAGATGATACAAATATTTAATATAATTGATCAACAAATATATGACAGTTATTCACTGCCCTCTTATTCCCTGGAAAGAGAAAACTTTGAAAACTGCTGCCACTCAGTGTACTGAATCCTAAACTGGATGGATCTATTGGCTGACTCTGTATCAAATAGCTTTTGTATATATGTATATGCATATATGTACTAATGAGGGGAAAGAAGTAAACAGGCAGTGTTGAATTCCATGGGGATCTGTTCATGCATGGGCACTGCACTCTTTTTGTGAAGGATCATGCCCTCACTGTAGAATGATTTCTTCTCATCCTGTTTGATAGAGCATTTATCATTATCCATCCAATTGAATTTCAAATAACTTAAATTACTAATATGCCTGCTTAAAATGTGATTGTGTCTCATAAGTCTTCATTTAGTTCTGGGGGTAGCCTTGTTGGTCTGCAGTAGAACAGTTAGATTCAAGTCCAGTAGCATCTTAGAGACCAACAACATCTTGGTGGTATAAGCTTTCAAGAGTCAAAGCTGCCTTCATAAACTGTACTTTGAAGAAAACACTAATAGGGTGCATTCAGACAGCATGCTGGGAGTGGTGTAAATTTCTCCAGTCCAATAAGGGGCTTTTTAACCCAAAGAATCATGATCACACTGACCTCCTTGTTCCGGATCACTGCACAGTCACATCGCTCCCCACTAGGAGCGTGCATCAGTGGGGTTTTTTCCCTCTCAGTTTGAGCATGTGCACAGGCAGCCATCTTTAGAACTAAAATTTTCATACATGCGCAGAACAGCAATTTCCACACTTCCCTTTAAACTTTAAATGAACACTTTAGATGAAACTTTTACCCCCGAAACTGGCCTCCGTGAGATCCTGAACTCATCTAAATGCTTAAGCTAGGCACCATTCAAACTTTGCTTTTACTAACTTAGGAGCAGAGTTCTGCCCATGTGCATACCACGGAGACTTAAAAAAAAAATGGCAGATGAAAAGTGGAAGCCTGAGGCTTCTGTGGCAGCTTTCCAGAGGGAGGGGGTTGAAGCATCTGGAAGTGGCTCAACACCAGAGCGATCAGATGACAGAAAAGGCTCGAAATGGAGAATCGGGAAAATACCACTTGGGTAAGTGGTATCAAAATACTCTGTTTTAAAGGGGGGTTGATCTGGAAAGCGATGGCTGGGGACAGTGCACAGATGTTGGGTGTGTGAATGCAGATATAAAATCCGTTACTGAAGCATGCCAAAAGTGGTTCAAATGGCACGTCTGAATGCACCCATAGAGAAGTAGCAGATCATTTCGTTTGGGATGCCTTTAAAGCAGTGGTTAGGGGAAAACTGATCACTATAGCTACAAAACTGAAAAAAGAAAGAGAACAGAAAAAACATTATTGGAAAACATTCAAAATCTGGAAGCCAGACATAAAAAAAAGAGGAAGCAAGAAAATATACAAAGAACTTCTAGCCACTCATAAAGTCTTGGAAGCAAGGGAATCATGCCAAATACAAAAGAATATTCTATATGTAAAACAACAATATTGGCAGAAAAATCTGAAAAGCATCAAATTGCTAGCATGGCAGGTAAAAAAAACAACAATCAGAAAGAAGAATCTTCTCCATAATTGACAAACATAACTCTAAACTTACAACTCCTCTGGAAATAAGTGAATGCTTCACACAATTTTATGAACATTTATATGCTTAAAAAAACCAAACCAGGAGAATATACAGGATTTCCTACAAATGAATAATTTAATAAATGAGCTAAAACCAGAATATCATCAGAGGTTGAAGCAACAAATCTCAGCTTAAGAAGTCCTGGAAGCCATAAAACAGGCAAAACCTAATACTGCTCCCGGCAGCGACAGCTTTGGACCATTGTTCTACAAAGCATTTAATATGCTTCTTGTTGACCATCTGACCCGCATATGTAACTTTCTGTTGGAGACAGGAAATATGCCACCATTCTGGGAGGAATCACACATCATAACCATTCGCAAGGAATACAAAAACCGGGACTCACCTTCTTCATACAGACCCATTGCACTTCTGAATTGTGATGCAAAAATCCTGGCTAACCAACTTTAAGAAATCATATTGGATTATATGAGTCCTGATCAGACTGGGTTCCTCCCCAAGAGAACTATGATGGACAACATCCACTGTACACTAAAGAACAGAAGGGGGAATCTCTTATGCTTACAATCGATCTAGAAAAAGCATTCGATAGTTTGGAAATTGGTTACTTAAGACAGTTATTGAAATCAATGAACTTTGGGGGGAAATTTCAGACAGCTATCAGATCTCTTTATGCCAACCCAATGGCACAGATTCAAACCAATGATATACTGAGCAGACCTATATTAATGCAACATCGTACCAGACAGGGCTGCCCGTTGTCTTCCCTGCTCTTCACCCTGGCGATTGAACCTATGGCCAAAGCGATTAGAGATAATCCAAGAGTTAAAGGAATATAGGTTGGTGACGTGATACATAAGGTCAACCTCTATGAGGATGATTTGGTCATTTTTATCACCGACCCAGAAACATCCCTAAGAGAACTATAGAATCTCTTCATGAAATTCGGCTCCCGGTGACCCAGCAATGCTGCTGGTCGCCGGGGGCTGCTTTGCCGCCCCGAGGAAGCCGGGCAGCAACGGAGTCACGATGCCTGGCGTCGTGACGTGGGCAGGGGGCGGAGCCAGCTAGAATAAAGGGCCAGGCTCCGCTCCCACCCGTTGTCAGTGCTCTGAAGTGAGTAGTTGCTCCGAGCATGATCTGCAACGGCGTGGGCCAGGGCCTTTGGAAGCTTCTAGCCCAGCAGGCATCCTTCCCCTTTTTGATACCTGCCGCAGCCGGGAGCGGCCGGGAACGTCGGGCCGCGTCTGCGGTGGCCGGGACCTTTGGGCTGCATCTGCAGCAGCCCAGGAGAGGCTGTTCATGGCTGCGAGGGCCAGCCAGGGCATTGGGTTCGAGCGTTGGGTGCAGTGACGGCCTTGGTTGTGGCCACGGTGCTCGGCGAGTACTGGAGGCCTCGGTGGCAGCATGGGCTGTGACCTGGGCCTCGGGGGCACAGCGGCGGTGGCCAGAGCATCAGGACAATGGAGAACACATGTGGCAGAGGCTAAGCAATTTTTTTTTTTTTTTTGAGCTTTGGGGGTGCACCTGCGGTCGGGCTCACTCTGGCCCGGGGCTTCATTTGCTTGCTTCGGGGGTGGGGGTGGTATGGGCCTTTGGGGGCTGGGAGCCACGGCAGTTGGTAAGGCCACTTAGTCTGCCGTTCCCACCCCATTCTGCCCAGATTGAGGTTGGTCGGCACATTTCCTGTGTAATCACTGATAAAGCCTCCCCCCCATCACCATTTTCCCACCATTAGTTTCTTTCCCACCACTGATCAGGCCTAGGTGTGCTATTGGAGGGTGTGGGGTTTGTCCTCTACCACCCTTCAATTTCTTCAGGGGCAGCCATTTTATGGAGGGTTGTTGGGCAGCCATTTTAGGTGACATTTGGCTGTATATAGTCGACCATCTTAGAGGGGAAAAGGAGTACTGACGCCCCAGGCACTTGATAGGCTAGGTGGCTATTTTTGTAACTAGGCCTGCAGTGGCTGGTTATACTTGATGGGTCTACATTCTGGGGTGGTCATCATGACTGTTTTTAGTTTGGTTTGAAAGGGGCTTATACAGCATCCCTTAAAATTTCCACAGAATGACTGAGTTTTTCTGTATTATGAATAGTTTCTTCAGGGGTTTGGCACCGGGAGCAGGAACCTCAGTCACCCTCTTCGTTGGGTGGGCCATGGTTCTGGCACGGCTTTTTTGAGAGGGGCCATTTCTGTCTGGGCTCTCTCGGTCTCGCATGCCTCGCAGGGTGTTTGTTGCGGGGAGGGGAAGGGAACAGGATTTTTGTGTGAGACTCCGGGTTAAGAACAGGGTATTAATCCAATCCCTTCTTCTTAATTTAATCCTATATTCAGAGGTGCTAGTCCATAACATAATTGGGTTTTTAATTAGGTGGCTCCACAGTAATACCCACAGACGAGTGGTCAGTTTCCTTGGAGGTGAATCTAGGTTTTTCTTTGAAACTACATCGCTACAGGATACATGGCTGTAGAATAAATGCATCAGGAGACAAGGATGGTTCAAAGTTTGAAGTCAGGATTGTGGACTTGAGGCTCTGGAACTGTAGTAAGATGAGTTTGCATAATGGGCCATGGTTCTAAACTGTGTGTCTCATCCCCCCCTTTTTTATAAGAAAGGCACACAGGGTATTCTATCTAATAGCAATGTTATGTTTTATTTAGAAAATGGTATTATAAAGTTCCAGGGCTTTAGATTGTATATCTGGCCCTAAAATAAAGGGATATTGCAGCATAGTGGTTAAGAGCAGTGGACTCTAGCCTGGGGATCCAGATTTGGGTTTCTATTCCTTCCCATGAAGCTCGCTGAGTGTCCTTGGGTTGGTCGTGGTTTTCTTGGAGCTGTTCGCTTAGGAGCGGTTCTCCCAGGGCGGTCTTGGCCACACCTGCCTCATGAGGTGCTTTTGTGGGGATGGGTGGGGAAAGAGATGGTCATCCATTCTGTGCAAAGGGTGGGGGTATAAATCCAGTCTTTTCTCCTCTGAATACCATAGAGGCCTTTAATGGTACTTAACTGTACACTACGAATTAAAAAAAAAATTGATTGGGAGTGTAACCAATGGGAACAGCTACTTGAAACTTGGTAGCTTAACTGGGCATTTAGTGTGGGGGGTGAATTCAGGTGTAATCAGAATGGTAAATAACTGAACTTCTAATGGTTTCCTTCTGTGAAGGAATCCTTATTAGCAACCTGTGCCTTTGACAGTGTGAATGCTTGCTGAGTGGGCAAAAATTGGGTTAGTGCTGGTCATGTGTTAGGATTCATAATACTCATTGCAATATGTTATCAGTGTCTTATGTTTCTGTTTTAGCAGGGATACGGTGTGACTTTCAATCTGATGCAGGATCTGGGAATCTGACAGCTGGCATGGCGTTACTGGTCATTGGTTTGGTCCTAAGGAGCATTCTTCACAGGTTTCATAGTGTATTTGTCTTTAGGGGGACTTCCAGTGAGTGGTCAGGACCTAGATGAGTGGCGCTGGTCATGACAGGCTGTGGGAGGTGCCAGCTGGGTTGCAGCAGTTGAGCCACGGCAATAAGACAGTAGGCAGAAGGTTCCTAGGTAAGTTCCAGTGGGGCATGAATTTAGCAGGACCCGTCAGTGGATCAGCATGACTTGGCAGGCCAGATGGCGGTTCTGCACATGCATGTGGGAGGAATGGAGATACTTCTCGACCTGGCAGCCCAGCCTTAATAAAGTAAAGGTTCCCTTGCTCGAAAGCCAGTTGAATCCGACTCTAGGGTTGCGGTGCTCATCTCCGTTTCAAAGCCGAAGAGCCAGCGCTGTCTGAAGACGTTTCCGTGGTCATGTGGCCGGCATGACTAGACGCCGAGGCGCACGGAATGCTGTTACCTTCCCACCGAAGTGGTCCCTATTTATCTACTTGCAATTTCTTGCTTTCGACCTGCTAGGTTGGCAGGAGCTGGGGCCAGAGACGGGAGAGCTCACTCCGTCATGCGGCACTCTCGGGCCTCGAACTGCTGAACTACTGGCCTTCCGCAGCCTGCAGTTCAGCGTCTTAACCACTTGAGCCACCACAGCCCCAGCCTTAATACATTAGGTAAATAAGTTCCACTGGTGCCATCTGCAGCTTTTGGTGAGTGTGCATACAGCCTGCACGTGTGTGCATACATCAGATGGTAGGATGGAGCCAATGCACATTTCTGTGTGCTTGTCCCAGTCTTTCGGTTAGGAACCCAGTTCCTATTAGGAAATACCAGGTACTGTGCACTATTTAGGGTAAGGTTTTTTACAAATAAATAAATAAATAATTGAATAAATAAATAAATACCAAAGAGCAGACAAAATTAATTATATAGGTTTATTGTGACACCACAGGGTAAACATCACAATTTTTAAAGCCGAACTTATTGGTGGATTAAGAGGATTCTTAGTGGTTGTTATAGGACCATTTCATTTACTTAGAAGCATTTTCAAATGCTTTATTTGGGTGGTCCCTTGATTTTTTAACAACGGGTGCATACCTGTCTAGGTTTGCTTGCCATACTTGGATGACCAGGATATCCTCTAGCGTTGTTTTCACAGTTTAACAATCCAGGAAACCTGGGACTAGATCAGAGAGGATCTCTGCTGACGTAGACTTTAGCTAGTGACACTTCCAGGCCTCAGTTTCCTATCTTTCAAGAGGCTGGTTGCCAGGAGACCCCAAGGACAAGGATCTTGTCTGTTTAATAGAAATTTAATGCATGGAAATGCACAGCTTAGTTTTCATGGCTTGGAGGTAAATAGCATCTCTTGATAATGCCATCCCTTTAAAGGGAGGAGGCTTCCTTGGCTACACAGGAATATACATGAGTTAGGTCATTTGATCAGGGCACATGTGAGCCTTATGTACGTTAGGCAGTGCCTTACAGATCACAATGGCTGTGCAAATGGAAACATTGTGGTGTGGATGTAGTGGAATTCTACAGCATTATATGAAGGTATTGGGGAAAGGGAGCTCTGGAGGACCAGAGGCTGCCTATTATCTGGCAGTGAATTAAGGATCAATTTTTGCAGCCTGGGATGTTGCTGCACTTCAGGTTATTAATTCAGTTACCGATTTAGGCCTGCAGATGGAACCTTTCCGATTAGGCATCCTCTTTGCAGCAGTTGGGCCTTTCTTGGGTGAAGTGTGGAACTCACTCTTCTCGGTTCAGTGCCGCTTCTACTGCAGCTGCCCTGGCTACGGGTTCCCTTGCTGTGTGGTGGTGTCAGTGGAACCTTCTTCATAGTAAGACTTTTGTCTGGTCACTACACTCCAGTTGGGGGGTGGCGTTGTGGCTCAGTGTGCTAGTGGCGGGCTTTTGCCTAGTGTTCCAACAATGGAATTACACGGTTTAAAGTTATTAATGAGGTTTTCTTGCAGGTGCTGCTGGTCGCGTGGCAAGGTGATGGGTCGCTGCCTGCGCCCCAGTATGGTCCTTTGGGTCACCCACCAGGCCAGGAGGACACCTTGGCCCGTGAAGGACCTTGTGCTATGAGCTGAGGCAGACCTGGCAATAATAAGAGCAAGATAATAGAGTGCAGATAGTCTGGCTGGCTATTCTGCTTCACCATGAAGGACATGGCCTTGGTGCTGCAAGTGGAGTTGGACCTTGTGATGATAAGAGCAAGGTGGCCTGCAGATAAGCTGGCTGGCTATTCTGCTTCACCATGAAGGACAAGGACATGGCGCTAAGAGTGGAGGCTGACCTTGTAATGATAGGAGCAGGGTAGCCTGGAGTGCAGATAGTCTGGTCAGCTATTCTGCTTCGCCATGAATGACAAAGACATGGTGCTATGAGTGGTGACTGACCTTGCGAGGATAAGAGCAAGGTGGTCTGGTGTGCCATGAAGGGCAAGGCCCTGGTCTTTCATGTGGAGGCTGGCCTTGCAACAATGAGAGCAAGGTGGTCCAGTAGTGCGGAGAATGGTGTCTGATATTCTGCCCTGCCACATATGGCGCAATTAGGGAGACTCCGGAGGGCATTCAGCCACCCGCTAGATGAGGAAGGCCATGGAGCATGGTGGAGTTATGGGACCCGTATACTCCTGATGGGGTACACCTATCAGGCAAGGGCAAGGGGTTATTTTTGTTGGACTTGCGGCAAGGGATTAGGTCAGCCTTGGCCCTTTTTGGTGGGGAGCAAAGACCAAAGCAGAGGCTTGGTCTTGGCTGTGGCAGTTTGGTGCAGGCAAGAAACCGGAACCGGTGAGCACCTTACGGCATTTTCCCCATTAGGGAACGGGGTCATCAGGAACTGCCTTCGGATTTCTATGGTCCAGGGTGGGAACGGTGATCACCTCCTCTGGGAACCTCTTAGGGTATGCTCCTCTCTGCAAGTTGGAAGGCTTCAGGGGTAGGCGCTCCTAGGTGGAGACCAGTTTGCTGGGCTGCTGGTCGCGAGCCAGAACGATGGCTCAAGACCAGAGCTGGGTGACCCGCCCGAGAAAAGGGCAAGGAGGTTGGTCAGGTGAGTGACACCTGCCTTGCCTGTTCTGTGCTCGCTTAGCTGGTCCCTTGCCGCAATGTTATGTTAAATAGTTAATAAAGTGGCCCTTGTTTACTTCCAAACGGTTGTCTGTCTCGTTATTCCGACTGGGGGGGCAAATACAACCTCTACTCAGCCTGAAGGTTAATCTAGAAAAATCAAAAATAATTCCAATTAACATCCATTCAAACACCAAGAAGAACATCCTCTTGCAGTTTCCATACAAATGGACAGATTCCCCTTGGAGATGCCTGGGGATCCAGATCCAAAAATCCAAATGAAACAGTGGGATTCGATGGGCCTCTCCTGGGCAGATAAAATCAATATCATTATAAGCCTGATCTTACCCAAATTCTTATTCGCTTTCAGAGCTTTACCGATACTAATCCCAAAGAAAGACTTAACTCAATGGCAAAATGCTGTCTTGAAATTCTTCTGGAGTTATAAGAAACCCAGAATTCAGTTGGCAGTCTTAAAGCGCAGAACCAGAACAGGAGGCTTGGATTTCCCAGATCTTTCTCTATATTACGAAGCTATAGTCAGGATTTTAACGGCTGACGCACCTCCTATGTGGCAAGGCATAGAAGAAACCAACTGTAGATCCATTACTCTATCTGACATAATATGGCAACAACCTAACGAATGGTCCTCACTTGTCAAGGCTCATCTCTACCTCAGCCCCGCTCTCGAAATCTGGGACAGACGCAGGAAAACACTAATCCTGGGAACTTCAAGATTATCTTCTTTCTTAAATCAAGACTGGTTCACTCCAGGAAAGGAAGGTTATGTTTTTCAGTCATGGAGACAATCAGGTCTTACCCGACTAATAGATATTACGGACAAAGGAATACCCCTCACCAAAGCAGCTCCAGAAGAGAAACTTGGAGAACAAGTCCCTTGGTTCCACTATCTACAAGTCCAACATTTACTGCACCAGCTTCCTAAAAGGACTCCTTCACTTCCGTACATGGCCTTTGAGCTTCTGATTAAAAACAAAAACAGCGATGTCAAGGGGTTGGTATCAAAAATATACAAAATCCTAATTAACAGTGGGAAACAATGCACCATGAAATCACAACTTCAATGGCAATTAGACTGCCAAAACAGGATTCACCCAGACAACTGGGAAGAAACCTGGCATTCACCTAGCCTATCTTCGAGACTCTTCTGCATCAAATTGAATGCTTTTAAAACTCTAAATCGCTGGTATCTGACCCCAGCAAGGCTAAACAAAATAAACCCAAGGATAAGTAAATTCTGTTGGAAGAACTGTGGTCTGACAGGTGACTTTATATACTGTTGGTGGTTGTGCCCTTCAATCCAACAGTACTGGACACAAATCTTAGCTCAAATCTTTTTCATCATGGGTCACAACTTACCATTCCTTCCTGAGACAGTTCTGCTGGATGTCCTCCCAGAAGTCTGTAAAAGAAACACAATGAACAAATTAATATCCACTCTGCTACCAATCGCCAGAATAGTTCTAGCACAAAAGTGGAAGGGGGAAAAAAACCCACCTTGCAATGTTGGCAAAATAAAGTCCGGGAGCATTTTGTTCACAGCAAAATAGTTAATCCACAACTAACCTGGAATTTCACAATTTACCAAACATCATTCCAAGCCATCTGGTTTTCTGTAGTCAGTTATCTGTTAGAAATGGGAATTATCCTGAATAACAAGCATTACCATGAGCTGTTATATTTTTGAAATATGAGTAATCTATAATTTGAAATGAAGAAAAGCCCTTGAACAATTGGTGTGTGACAATTAGCTAGTGATTATAACTAACTGTAGGCTCGCCCTAAATACTGAATGGCACTGTTGTATTATTGTATTATGTTGAAACAATAAAAATTTAAATATATATATTTAGAAAAAAGCAAGTGCCTCCTCCACTTGCACCTGCTGGATGACCTTGAGCAAGCCATAGTTCTGGCACAGCAAAAAAAAAAAAAGAGCAGTTTCTGTCAGAGCTCTCTCAGCCCCACCTACCTCACAGGGTGTCTGTTATGGGGAGGGGAGGGGAAGGGAAAGGAGTTTGTAAGCCACTCTGAGACTCCTTTGGGTAGTGGAAGGAGGGATATAAATCCAATCTCTTCTTCTTCTTTAATTTAATAAGTAATTTTGTCATGTCAAGGGCAAATTCCTAATCCTGGATGTTTAACAGTAGCAAACAATGCAAAAATAAGAGAGGCCGAAAGAAAAGATGTGACAAACCTGTCATGTTATGTTTTGTGACCACTTCACTTTCAATATTGGTAGCTATGTTTTCTTTTGACATTCTACATGGTTAGTATTAAAACAACAATTTATACTGATATATAGCTATAGGTGCTGACATATTAGCTTTCATGACATGGCCACTTTGATGAAGCATGTTCTTCCTGTAGGCAAAAAACCGAAAAGGTAATCAGATGAGAAGAACCCAGCACTTAAAGTATCATCCATTCTAGATGGGGTTGTATTCCCCATGAAGGAACAGGTTTGCAGTTTGGGGGTGCTCTTGGACTCAGGCCTACTACTGAATAACCAAGTCACAACTATGGTCAGGAGAACCTTTCACCAGCTTCACCTGGCTAACCAGCTGTGGTCTTTCCTGTGCAGAAAATATCTGGCCACTAGGGATGTGCATTTGGATATATCATGTCTGAATATACACACACACACTTCATTAGGTTTGCTTTTTTGTGGTGAATTATCAGGTTCAACACCGGCCATGGCCACACTGGTGGCTTGGTGCAATATAGTGCCACCTCTAATCGAACTGGTTGAAAGTGCTGCGGGGCATATCAGCCACACAGCACACACTGCTGTCTGTTACCCATAGAGACATCCTGTGGTAAAGCATTCACATTATTGCAGTGCCTCAGCCAAAAATATCAAAATTCATTTTTGCACATAAGTGTGCATGCATGCACATGTGCATATAAGCATTTAAAAAAAAAAAAAAAACAACCCTCCCTAGCAGCAGAATAGATCTGCAGGTTCAGACTGCCAAATCCATTCTGTGTGTGCTCCCCCAGGTTCAGACATCTGGCCATGCTCAATGATTGTGCGGGGAACCAAAAACACCACTTGTGATGTAGTGCCTTTTTAACCTGGCTCCAAGTCATCCTATGATGGGATAAATATGGCTGGGGAATGCCTGACAGATGTGGCTGTCTGATTGCACCCATTTGATCTGGAGGGAACGAGTGGTTGTGCTGGGCAAAACTGCCCGTGTTATCACGGCCATTGTCTTTGATTCTTGGGTTGTATATTGGCTCAGATTCTCTGGTTTTACATTTGTTAGGCTTGCACAGCAGTCCTATTCATCCTAGTTTGAATGATTCTTTGGTTTGACATTAGGTCTAACATTGGGTTGGATTGTCAGAATTATCAGATTCCTTAGTTCTTCATTGGATCTTTGGGTTTGTTGGTTCTGTCTGCTTTGAGAGGCTTTTGGCCAAGGGTTACTTTGCTAGGTCTTACATCTTTGTCTGTTCTCTGCCTGGAGAAAGCATGGAATTCCCTCCCCTGTAGCAAGCAATGGAGGATGGCTGAGGGCTTCTTGTTCAGGGGCCCATAGAATTGGATCTGGTGGTCCAATTCACTTGATATTAGGAAGTTTTCTTTAAAGAATATAAAAGCTGCACATCCCTACTGGTCGCTGTAGTGCATGTCCTGCTTACATCTAGATTAGATTACTGCACTGAGCTCTACATGGGGCTGCCAGTGAAAGGTGTTTGGAAATTTCAACTGGTGAGTGAATGGTAACATTTGTTTATCACACCTGATATTTTTGAGTCAGAATGATAGGGCTGCAAAATTCAGTAGTGCCCTAGATTGGATTCCAGTTGTGTGTCATTTAAAACGTTGAGTCAGAACTGAAGCTCATCATGATTTCCCTTGGAGGAATGGGAAGCAAATTTGTGGGTATACTCCACTTGCAGCCAGATTTTTTTTTTTTGGGGGGGATACTCCAGAATGGAATCCTCATTTTCTCCCTCTAATTTTCAGGCAGATAAGAGAAAGCATTCTTGTTCTAGAGGCATTTCACATTCTCACTTACACAGTACATGAGTTTTTGCCTCCTTTCCTAATGGGGTGGGTGGACTGTCTGTATTTTAAAATAATTATAGAAAGTACAGGCAAAAGAAGCTAAACCTTGCTCCCTCCCTCCCTCCTTACTGCTATCTGTATCTGTCAGCATGTCCCTCCCCACCCCCCACCCCCTAGCTGATTTCTCATAGTGGTGCCTGGCTAGAAGAAAATCTGCTTCAAGCAGCAAAGTCCAAAAAGGTAGGATGGGTAAGGGAAAGGGCTTGGTACCTGCATGCTCTGGTTTCATTTACAACAGACATAAAGACACCCCCCCAACACATGCACAGACACTGGAACTACGTTTGAGGAGTAGGCTTGTCCTCTGCCTTCTGGGCCTTGGAATGCATCACTGTAGTTTCTTTCAGAGATACATAAAGCTCCAACGTTTTCTACGAGAAACAGGAAAATATATGAGTGTGTGCTCTGTAGTAAAGAATGATGCAGTGCTCTAGAAGTTCTGTGTGACCAAATCACAGGAACCAGGATCTTTAAAATTGTGACATTAAAACTGCATGTATTAAGCACCAAGGCATATTAAAAGCTATGCTGACTGTGATTAAAGTTGCCAAACTGGGGGACTTGGAGCAAACTAAAGGATAAAAGGGGAAAGATACTGATTACATTTGAAAGCAAGATAAAAGTATGGCTCCTATAATGAAATGGAATATACTTGATGAAGCAGCAAGTAGAGAAAATGTTTCTGCTGAACCATGCAAAAGAGGAACGCACAAAGGGTAAGGCACTGCTTAAGAGAATCTCATAGCCTCGTGTAATCTGACATTATAATAATACTTAATAGTAGATATCAGCTGTAGGAGAGACTTGAAACACCCAAGATTACTTGTGGAATACACGGAAAGAGGCTGGAAACAATTGGCTGCCTTGCCATTTTACACTGTTTTCATTCACTTGGTTTCAGCTACGAGGGCAGTTAATTTTTGATTGCCTTCGTGTTAACACTGAAAGTCTGACACAGTTTTCATTGCTTTAAAGATTCTCCCCAGTCCTCAAGTTTGCCCAGTAGGCGCTATTCCTCCTCTGTGCCATGCTGTGGTGGCCATGCAGTAGGAAGAACCTGCAGAGAAACAGAACCGGACTGCTGAGCTTCCCTTCACACAGTCTCATGTCAGTCCATGCGGGGGGGGGCATAGAAAGAAATATATGCATATATACAGCACAGGAGGGGGTATTAAAAATGTGCTATGTTGTGGCTTGTCATCCTGTTGGGAGAAGCTATCACCGTCATTGGGCCATGGTTGACTCCTCTCTTGGCTTCTGGGTTTTTTTTAAAAAAAATATTTACACGCTACCTTGCCACCCAACTTAGAGTTCCCAAGGCAGCAAACAATCAAAACAGTGTTTTAAATACAGATTTGAGATATACAAAATATTTAAAACAAATAAAATACGTAAACACAGACACATACCAACATGGAGGAGAGACAATGAGAGTTAATGAGAGAACATCAAATGAAACCAAAATGTCTTCACCTCCTGGTGAAAGACAATGATAAGAGGGAGACCAAAGAATCTCAGTAGGGAGGGAGTTTGAAAGTTTTGGAGCTCTGACTGAGAAGGCCCTTTCTCAGGTTGACACCCATCCAGTCCCAGATGGCAGGGGCACCTGAAGCAGCGCCTCCGAAGATGACTGGAGTGATCACGTAGGTTCATATGGGAGTAGAAAGTACTTACATTTCTCATGTCCTCTAGACTCACATTACTGAACCATTTTTGTTGTTGTTTAGTTATATGGTTCACTCAGGAAAATCAGTTGAGAACTGCTGATCAGGAAAAGTAGATAAAAAGTTTCATGGTGTGTGTGTCAGTCTCATCTGCATGATTCTGAGTGTGGTCTTTATGCCTGTATTCTTTACATGTAAAATAGGAATAGCGGACTTTCGGTTTCGGCGGAGCGAATGGCGGCCACCTCTCGGGACGTTCCCGGAGATGGTTAGCCCACGCGCAGTTTGGGGGGGTCTTCGCATGTGCGAAAGACCCTAGTGAGCCTTAGGCAAAGGCTCCGAACCGGGGGCGCTTGGGGAGTAGCCTCTTTGCTGGCAGACAGCCAGGAAATTGAGGCTTTCTCCCTGCCCCAATCGGCCCCGCTGCGTCGTGCCTGTAATGGGACTTAGCAACGCCACCGACTTCCAGGAGTGAAGAAAGTGACATGAATTAAAATAAAAAGAAGAATTGGCATCGAATCGTGAGTTGAAGATCTATTTTGAAGCGAGAATTTGAACCCCCCCCCCGCAAGCGTATAAGCGTATGGGAGGAGGGAGGAGTCCCCACCCCTTTTGAGAAGCGGAATCTATAAAGGAAACGCGAAGGGGGGCAAAGAGAAAAAAGTGTTGGTGAAAGTACCTTTGGGGTTTTACGGAAGATTATGAGCTTATTAGCTTCTTGAGGGACGCGGCACGAACTTTGAAAAAGTAAACAAACAAAAAAAGAAAATGTCGACGGTGGAAAAGGTCCTGCAGAAACCGGAAAAGAAAAGGGGAGGGACTTCCGGTCCGGGTAACCCCCCCAGAGCTTGCTGTCAATCAACAGGAAAGTGAGATACTGTGCCCTCTGCTGGAGCAAATGCAGAAAATCAACAAAACTTTGATTAAAATGGAAAGTGTTCTCATCAGCCGACAAAAACAAATATCAGAAACAACAAGGAAGATGGAAGAAATCGCACAGAAATCTAATCTGACTCTACGTTTTCAGGGCGTGAAAGAAGAAGAGAAAGAAGATCTCAGATCTACCTTGGCGAATGTCTTGGCACCCCTAACTGGCAGAGAAGCGAAAGAGTTAAAAGAAGAGGTGGATATGGCCTTTAAAGCCTATCCCGCTTTTATGAAGAAAAATAATCTGCCAGTAGAAGGGGTTGTTGAGCTTATCAAGCAGCATACTAGAGATCCAATTTCATGTGTAGTGTTTGCGGAGCCCGTGAAAATTGGAGGGCAGAAATATAAGGATAAAGAGAAAAGAGAGAAGATAGACTCCGTCTTTAAAGCACAAAAACTTCTGAAGAGACACGCCAGCACAGAGGAAGACGCAGCACTCACAATTTGGACAAATTCAAGCAGTGAAGAAGACAGCAGCCCAGGGGAAGGAGGTGCCGGAGCGGGAGATACCAAGGCCAAAAAGGGCTCAACTTATAATTTGAGAGACTTAAAAAGAAGACATCTTAAGAAGTAATTGTTCGTGTAACATCCGAAAGGAGCTGATTAATAACTAACCCCAATGGACTTTACTAACTTTATTAACAGAGTTATTTTGGACTTTGGAAAGTTGAAAAGAAGATCTTTCAACCATGATGGATGCCAAAAACTGTATTAAATACTAACTAAAACTAACTTTTTTAACAGAAAAAAAATTCACTCCACCCTTTTCTTACTCCATCTATATACCCTACCCTTTTCTTATAAAAACAATAAAATTCTCTCCTTTTTAGGAGAGTTATTAAAAAAAAAAAAAAATAGGAATAGCAATAGCTTCTGTGCCTTAACAAAGAACTATACATCTGATGAGTACCTGATTTACAGTATGCAGAGTTAACTCCAGTCTAATCACTTAAACTGGAATACCTCTGCATAGGTTTACACTACTAGTATAGTTAAATTCATTTACTGTAGGTTAGCGATGCTTTCAGATTTCTCATCATTGTGGTTCCAGACCTGAAATTCCCATTATAATGTTGCTTTTCCTTGTGTAATCTGCTTTTTTGTTGTTCAGTCGCACAGTCGAGTCCGACTCTTCGCGACCCCATGGACCAGATTACGCCAGGCCCTCCTGTCTTCCGCTGTCCGCTGAAGTTTGCTCAATTTCATGTTCGTTGTATCGATGACACTGTCTAACCATCTCATTCTTTGCCGTCCCCTTCTTCTTTGACCTTCAATCTTTCCCAGCATCAGGGTCTTCTCCAGTGAATGCTCCCTTCTCATTTGGTGGCCAAAGTATTTGAGCTTCAGCTTCAGGATCTGGCCTTCCAGGGAACAGTCAGGGTTGATTTCTTTTAGGATTGACTGATTTGATCTCCTTGCAGTCCAAGGGACTCTCAAGAGTCTTCTCCAGCACCATAGTTCAAAAGAATCTATTCTTCGGCGCTCGGCCTTCCTTATAGTCCAACTCTCACAGCCATACATTACTACGGGGAATACCATTGCTTTGACCATGCGGACTTTTGTTGGCAAGGTGATGTCTCTGCTTTTTATCATGCTGTTTAGGTTTGCCATCGCTTTCCTCCCAAGGAGCAGGCGTCTTTTAATTTCATGGCTGCAGTCACCATCTGCAGTGATCTGGGATCCTAGGAACGTGAAGTCTGTCACTACTTCTACGACTTCCCCTTCTATTTGCCAAGGAGTGATGGGGCCAGATGCCATGATCTTAGTTTTTTTGATGTTGAGCTTCAAGCCCACTTTTGCACTCTCCTCTTTCACCCTGAGCAAGAGGCTCTTTAGGTCCTCTTCACTTTCTGCCATCAGAGTGGTATCATCTGCATATCTGAGGTTATTGATCTTTTCCCCAGCAATCTTAACTCCAGCTTGTGATTCATCCAGGCCAGCATTTCGCATGATGTACTCTGCATATAAATTAAATAAGCAAGGTGACAATATACATCCTTGTCGTACTCCTTTTCCTATGCTAAACCAATCAGTTGTTCCATATCCGGTTCTAACTGTTGCTTCTTGACCCTTATACAGGTTTCTCAGGAGACATATGAGGTGGTCTGGTACTCCCATCTCTTTAAGAACCTGCCATAATTTATTGTGATCCACACAATCAAAGGCTTTAGCATAGTCAATGAAGCAGAAGTAGATGTTTTTCTGGTATTCTCTTGCTTTCTCCATAATCCAGCGAATGTTGGCAATTTGATCTCTAGTTCCTCTACCTCTTCGAAACCCAGCTTGTACTTCTGGCAGTTCTCTATCCACGTACTGTTGGAGCCTAGCTTGTAGGATTTTGAGCATGACCTTGCTAGCGTGTGAAATGAGTGCAATTGTGCGATAGTTTGAACATTCCTTGACGTTGCCCTTCTTTGGGATTGGAATGTAAACTGACCTTTTCCAATCCTGTGGCCACTGTTGTGTTTTCCAAATTTGTTGGCAAATTGAGTGCAGCACTTTAACAGCATCTTCTTTTAAGACTTTGAATAACTCAGCTGGGATACCATCACCTCCACTAGCTTTGTTGTTAGTAATGCTTTCTAAGGCCCATTTAACTTCGCTTTCCAGGATGTCTGGCTCAAGGTCGGTGATTATACCATCGTGGTTGTCAAGGACCTCGAGGTCCTTCTTGTATAGTTCTTCTGTGTATTCTTGCCATCTTTTCCTAATCTCTTCTGCTTCTGTTAAGTCCCTACCGTTTTTGTCCTTTATCATGGCCAGCTTTGCATGGAACGTTCCCTTGATTTCTCCAATTTTCTTGAAGAGATCTCTAGTCCTTCCCAATCTATTGTTTTCCTCTATTACTTTGCATTGTTCATTCAGGAAAGCCTCCTTATCTCTCCTTGCTGTTCTCTGGAAATCTGCATTCAGTTGGGCAAATCTTTCCTTTTCCCCATTGCCTTTAGCTTTCCTTCTTTCCTCTGCTATGTGTAAAGCCTCATCAGACAGCCACTTTGCTTTTTTGCATTTCTTTTTCTTTGGGATGGCAGTGAGTGCTGCCTCCTTTACAATGTCACGGACCTCTGTCCATAGTTCTTCAGGCACTCTGTCTATCAAATCTAGTCCCTTAAACCTATTCTTCACCTCTACTGTATATTCATCGGGGATGCGATCTAGGTCAAATCTGAATGGCCTTGTGGTTTTCCCAACTTTCTTCAATTTAAGTCTGAATTTTGCAATGAGTAGCTCATGATCTGAGCCACAGTCAGCTCCAGGTCTTGTTTTTACTGACTGGATAGAGCTTCTCCATCTTTGACTGCAAATTATATAGTCAATCTGATTTCGGTGTTGCCCATCTGGTGATGTCCATGTGTAGAGACGCCTCTTAGGTTGTTGGAAAAGGGTGTTTGCTATGACCAGCGTGTTCTCTTGACAAAACTCTGTTAGCCTTTGCCCTGCTTCATTTTGTTCTCCAAGGCCAAACTTGTCTGTTATTCCAGTTACCTTTTGATTTCCTACTTTAGCATTCCAGTCCCCTATGATGATGAGGACATCATTTTTTGGTGTTAGTTCTACGAGCTGTTGTAGATCTTCGTAGAACTGGTCCACTTCAGCCTCTTCTGCAGCAGTGGTTGGGGCATAGACGGATTACTGTGATGTTGAATGGTTTGCCTTGTATTCGGACCGAAATCATTCTGTCATTTTTGAGATTGTATCCCAATACTGCCTTTCTCACTCTCTTGTTGACTATAAAGGCCACACCATTTTTTCTACGGGATTTCTGGCCACAGTAGTAGATATAATGGTCTTCTGAGTTAAATTCGCCCATTCCTGTCCACTTTAGTTCACTGATTCCCAAGATGTCGATGTTCATTCTTGCCATCTCATTTTTGACCACGTCAAGCTTACCTTGATTCATAGATCTTACATTCCAGGTTCCTATGCAGTATTGTTCTTTGCAGCATCGAACTTTCCTTTCACCGTCAGACACATCCACAACTGAGCGTCCTTTCGGCTTTGGCCCAGCCGCTTCACTCTTTCTGGGGTTACTCGTACTTGCCCTCTGCTCTTCCTCAGTAGCATATTGGACACCTTCCGACCTGAGGGGCTCATCTTCCGGCGTCATATCTTTTAGCCTTTTGTTACTGTCCATGGGGTTTTCTTGGCAAAGATACTGGAGTGGGTTGCCATTTCCTTCTCCAGGGGATCACGCTTGGTCTGAGTTCTCTGCAGTGGCCTGTCCGTCCTGGGTGGCCCTCCACAGCATAGCCCACAGCCTCATTGAACCACGCAAGCCCCCTCGCCACGACAAGGCAGTGATCCATGAGGGAGGTAATCTGCTTTATTAGTTCTTTATTTCCCCTCCATTCTAACTTCATACTACATTTTTTCCTGTAAATGTACACATTTTAGTATAATTTGTGCATCAACATTCTAGCTATTTAATAGGTAAAGGTAAAGGTTTCCCTTGCTCAAAAGCCAGTCGAATCCAACTCTAGGGATGCAGAGCTCATCTCCATTTCCAAGCAGAAGAGCCAGTGCTGTCTGAAGACATTTCCATGGTCATGTGACCGGCATGACTAGACACTGAGGTGCATGGAATGCTGTTACCTTCTCATCGAAGCGGTACCTATTTATCTACTTGCAATTTCTTGTTTTCGAACTGCTAGGTTGCCAGGAGCTGGGACCAGAGACGGGAGCTCACTCCGTCATACGGCACTCGGGTCTCGAACTGCTGAACTACCAACCTTCCGCTCTGCAGTTCAGCGTCTTAATCACTTGAGCCACCACAGCTCCATATATATTTAATAATGAAACATAAATCCAAAATGAAGCATAGATAATTTAATGGTTGATTAAACAGATGCCTGTTGTTACATTTTGTACTACATGTACAAATGAGAGAGCAATGAGACCCAGAGTAGTGTAATGGTTAAAAGTGGACTAGGATCAGGGGGAATCAGGTTCAGATCCCCACTCTGCCATGGAAGCTTGCTGGGTGACCTTGGGCCAGTCAGACACCCTTAGGCTAACCTATCTCACTGGGTTGCTGTGAGGATAAAATGGAGGGGAGCTCACCATGCTATAAATTAGAACCAAAAGAGGATTTCAGATTTTGCCGTTTGAATTTGGGTGCCATAATTTGCCCTCCAATTTTGACCTTTGCATTTCAGAATGAGTATTTGTCTTAATTTGAATGGTTAAAAGAACAATTGAAGCGATTATGACTCTAACTCATTCTAATGTAAGTCTTCTGTCAATTGCTCTCGTATGTTCAACTGCAAGTGCATGGCAGTCACCAAATTTTGTCAGATCCTACCATACACCCACTTTCAAATATGTTCATTCCTTCTGCAACGAAGTCCAGGTTGGCTCTGCATATAGAATCAAGTGAGATGTAGAAGAATATTGACAGCAATACGCAATATAACACTGATTGGTCCTGGCATTACTGTGGATAATGGGGTGCAAATACTAAACACTGTAGGCTAGATCCCACCAAATCTTCCAGTGGTGGAAAAAAGAAGGAAGTGTCCCCTCTGACCATCCAAAAAAGTTCATGAGCCCTGCATTGTAAAAATGATGTTGGTTGGGGCCAATAGTAAGAAGAAGAGTTCAGTGACATCATGTTAAAAATCTGGCTGGATTCCACCCACAGGTGTTGTGAATCATGCTGTGAAGTAATAGGGATCAGATAGTGCTACTGTTCTGCAGTTCAAGGGCTGCAGTTCTATCTGTGTTACTCTTTGGAATCTTTCCTATCATTTCTCCCATAGACATGAGTAACTTTAAAAGGAAGGTGGAGGTCTTAAAGAACATTGTTCTCCCCACTTTTGATGAAGAGCAACTGATCCTTGCTGAAACAGTTAAAAGCCTTGGGATTAAAATGGATCCAGCTTTATTACTGGAGCAGCAAGTTAATGCAGCTGCAAAACAGGCTTTCTACCAACTCAGCCTACCCCTTGAGATGGCCCCTTACCTTGAGATGGCTGACCTGGCCACTTGGATCCATGCCACAGTAACACTCCTCTAAAAGTCTCCCCTCAAAATCAACCCAGAAGCTCCAATTGGTGCAGAATGCTGTGATGCAGCTATTAGAGGGAGCTAGATGAAGCATACATATTGCTCTCATTCTGCAAACACTTCATTGGCTGCTCATTTGTTAAGAGGCTCAGTTTAAGGTATTGGCTATCACATACAAAATCCTTCATGGTCTTGGTCCCTCTTATTTGCAGGACCACCATGTAAGAAATAAGAATTAAGATTTTGGATAGAAAACTTAGTAGCATTCACATTAGATATAATCAATATATTTTCAAGCATTTGAAAGCAAGCTTGCAGACTTTTGCCCTGTTTTTGAAATAGAGGAACTAACAGTTGTTGGTAAGAATGAAAGCAGACGTTCCAAGCATCAGCAATCTAAAAAGGGTACTTTCTGAGAACAGGATACCATTAGGCCAGCTAACCGCAAGTTACACGGGACAGCTACTAGGCCAAAAAGCAGAAGTCCAAAAGGTTACATGCCTAATGAAGCATGACCACTAGAAAGGTACCTAGCTTTTAGCAAATAAATGTTAATATAGAAAGTTTGGACTCAGCAAACTTACAGCCTTATATGGAACAAGTAAATAAGATTGGGAGGGTCTTCATGATTGCTGAGATTGCTGAAATAACTATGGAGTCTGTCTTGTCAACATAAGTATTTGGATTAGTCTGTAACCCTGGCTGTTAGACCAATGGCAATTCAATGGGAGGGAGTTTGTTATTTTCCATATGACAATGTTAGGAGGTATAAAGGTGTGTGTTTTCAAAGTATTGGGTGTGCCTGCTTTGTTGCTGTGCACCCTCTTGCAAGAGTATATCAATAAAAATTCTTCTGCTTCATTGAATGGTCTGACTCTCCAGTATATTGGTAAGATAATTTGCATTTCTGACAACCTCTCCCACTCAGGCTCTGCCATGACAACTTTACTTCTGTCAGCAGGGCCTTCTGCAGGTTTTGCCTGCAAAATGGCAAAACCAACAATTGCCTGTAGATGTGCTTTCCCTGTTGTGGCTCCCACCTTCTGGAATGACCTGCCAAAGGAGGGCAGGAAAGCTGCCACTCTCCTGGTTTTCCACAAACTATGCCAAACTGAACTATGCAAGAGGGCTTATCTGCACAGGTAATAGAGTTGCTCTGTACAAAATGGTTCACAAACTTACTTGAATAAATAATCAGGAACTGTGGTCTATACTTCTATGTATAGCTTGCTATCAGTAGGATCCTCTTATGTAATGTTTGCATTTTCTTGATTGGATCCAGATTTCTACAATCCTAATGCATTATTTATTGGATGTCCAGTTTGCTGATTGCATGGACTTGCTATGCATAATCCACCCTAAGTCCCTGTGAGGCAGACTATAAATAAATAACAAATAAATAAAAGTGCCCCTTTATTCTGTCTCTCTGAAATTTGGCCGTGTGTGTGACCTCAGGGAATACTACAGTCTCCCTGAGCTTTGTCTGGTCTGGATGGAAAAAAACATGGAGGTACAGACCTGGGAGGTGGGGCTCTTCTGGAAACAAATTGGAAATAATAATGAAACAGAATTGTGAAAACAGAGCAATGGCACTGAAAGAAACAGTAATGAAACAAAATCATGTGAAGCAACCCAAGAACAAAACAGCCCTTCTGGAATTAATAAGAAAAATTGGGGGAGGGGAGCCCCCATGCACCAATCCAGAAAGCTGTTCTGAGGATGGCCCTGCCAGGCATTCAGAATGCCAGAGTGGTGACTAGTGACAGCAGAGATGATGATCCTCCTGATGAGCAGGCTTAAATTGGAGAGATCTGGGGCTAGCTCAGCATGAAGCACAAGAGGTAAACACCTGCATTCAGTACTTTCCCAGTCCTGACATTATACTAATGTGCGCAAAGAAGCACCAATAATAAGAATAATTTAGCACAAAAATCATATTGTAAATGAAGCCTTTTGTCGTTAAGTTTCTATTTGTTTAACGGCCTGTGCCAAGGATGACCACAATCGTAATGTCAAAATTAAATAAACACCAATAGGGAGCATGAAGATGGGAGTTACTTAATGAGTTTTAATTAATTTTAATTGCTGACATTTTGCATAGTAGCATAGCATTGTGATTTTCCCCTCTCCCCTCCCCCTTCCCTCCTCTCTTGATGACTTTGGGACATCTGCCAATTTGGTTATTGCTCTGGGTTCCCTTAGTGCTGTTTAAAAATGAAGAGCTTTGAACAGGTGAAAAGTTTAAAATCCATTTGAGTCAAGTGATTATATGGAAATGGGCGATTAGAGCTTGCACTTGCATTTGTGAGGAAGAGGGGGGAACTTGCACAGGGATTGTGCATCAGCAGGAGTCTGCAATCTGCCTCACAGGATTTGTGTAGGCACCATGCTATATATAGTCGCTCCAGTCACGCTGTGAGCCTTGCAAGAATAATATACACAAAGACTTCTAAACTATTTGGCTTAACAAATAAACAATTTTTCAGCATGAAAAGACTTGACTTCTGTGTGTTTTAGGCAAATCACACAAAGTCAAGGTAAATCTTATGATACAGGATGGGGGGAGGCCAAAATAGCAGCTAACAGCTGGCTATATAAATGGCAAACATCTTTTAAAACATAAATGGCTTCTTAATCTTGCCATTGAAGCAGAGTTACACTATTTCAAGCCCATTAATGTCAATGGATGTAGAAGGGCGTAACTCTGCTTAGGGTACCACTGTTAGATGTTCTTCTCTTTTCAGAGAGGGTGTTTTCTTTTGTTGATTTTTAGATGATTATTTCCTAAGAAACTGCTAGCAAACACATGCAAAATTCTTTTTGACATTGTCAGCTGGATTGGTCTATGCTTCCCCCCGGAGCCCATTCAGAGATGCTGACACTTGGCTTTTATTCTGAATCTACTTCTCATTAATTACTGACAACATTCTCTGTCTGCACATGCATATATATGTGTGTGTGTGTGTGTGTGTGTTTGTGTGTGTGGACCTAATAGGCCAGCAGATATTCAACTACCAGGGGAAACTATGATAGGATTTTATATTATTTTATTGTTTTTCAATGAGCTTTAAATACTATAATTGTTTGTTTCCAATTTTAAAATGTTTAAAAAATCAAGTTGGCCCTCAGACTTCTTATAGATGATTCACAGCAGCTGACCTGGAACTCAGTTATAATTGTATGCCATTATTTACAGACACCAAGTTTGTCAGCAATTATCTGACATTGTCTCCCTTTCTGAAAAAATTGGTTCACTTAAATGCTACAGTCTTGTCTACTTTACACAGCCTGGTTTAAGGACTGCAGTCCAGGTAAGATCATGGCATCCGGCCCCATCACTCCTTGGCAAATAGAAGGGGAAGTAGTAGAAGTAGTGACAGACTTCACGTTCTTGGGATCCCAGATCACTGCAGATGGTGACTGCGGCCATGAAATTAAAAGACACCTGCTCCTTGGGAGGAAAGCAATGGCAAACCTAAACAGCATGATAAAAAGCAGAGACATCACCCTGCCAACAAAAGTCCGTATGGTCAAAGCAATTGTATTCCCAGTAGTAATGTATGGCTGCGAGAGTTGGACTATAAGGAAGGCCGAGCGCCGAAGAATAGATTCTTTTGAACTATGGTGCTGGAGAAGACTTGTGAGAGTCCCTTGGACTGCAAGGAGATCAAATCAGTCAATCCTAAAAGAAATCAACCCTGACTGTTCCCTGGAAGGCCAGATCCTGAAGCTGAAGCTCAAATACTTTGGCCACCAAATGAGAAGGGAGCATTCACTGGAGAAGACCCTGATGCTGGGAAAGATTGAAGGTCAAAGAAGAAGGGGACGGCAGAGGATGAGATGGTTAGACAGTGTCATCGATGCAACGAACATGAAATTGAGCAAACTTCAGCGGACAGCGGAAGACAGGAGGGCCTGGCGTAATCTGGTCCATGGTGTCGCGAAGAGTCGGACTCGACTGTGCGACTGAACAACAACAACAACATTTAAGAAACTTCCTGTTTGTTAGGTTAGGCAGCATTCTGACAGTTTGTTACCACCAGTGGCCTGCCTTGTTGTTTGGGGAAATTACCTAGGCAGCAGGCAAGGCCAGAGGGGTACAAGGGACTTGTACACCTGTCTATACCAAGTTCGAGTATAGTAGGAAGACTCCAAATTTGAGGAGTAAATTAAATAGTTTTTATTAAAGTATTTCCCTAATTACAAGCACACTAAATATTCAAAAAGAGCAAGCAATACAGAACTAAGAAAGCAGAGGTGATTGATAGCTAATAGGTCAGTTACAGAGTGACACAACCTGTCCAGATGTGCAGGGGTCCATGGAGACGAGTTTATGGCCCAAACCAAAGTTTGTGGGTGAACTGCCAGTTGACATCAGGGCAGAGACACAAAATCTGAGGCCATGGGCTCTGATGGATATAGATATTGGAAAACAATGCAGACCAATGGGAGGCCTTTGGGGCTGATTTCAGGTGAGAACAATAGATTACTTGCACCAGTGATGAGCTTCGGGAGGTGTGGCATCCAGAGGGGCAAGTCCTAGGTGGGACCAATGAGCTTTCAGAGGGGCAGAATCTAGCTACACAATAGTCCCAATGGGTCTAGCCAGGTGCTGGATGGCTAGTTGAATGGGTCTTGATGGCCACTGATGGTTCTCAGATTTACACAGAAGGTGAGAGATGGGTCCCTCATAGATGTCAGGAAGGATCATTAATAATTTGAATATTTGATTAATTATCTCAGTATCCTGAAGGATGGGACAAGAAAGACAGGTGTTAAGACAAAGGATCTACAGGAATCACAAAAAGGACTGGGTAAAGTTCTGGAAACAGAAGGGCTATGTGCCAGGTGGCAACTGAATGCAGTTGCCACCTGGCACATAGAAATACAGATACCTACATCTGGAGGAACCTGCCTTCATTGTCACTGATGGAGGAGGGGAGGTGAAAGATTGTCTTGGAGGGCTGCCTTGTATGAAAACCTGAAAATGGAGACCCTCCTTCCAGAGCTGTGGCTAGCTCTGTGTTTCAGGCCAGGAGTGCCTTCCTTTGGTCTGACTTTTGTGGGTCTTTGGTTCAGGTCAGGAGTGGGGTGCCCCTGCTGGTAGGGCTACCCTATAGTATAGCAGGCCTGGTAACTCTGGCAAACAAATTATACTTGACCTGTAATGCTGGTTGTCATATTTCACTTTAAAAAAAAGTAGACTACAAGAGTTCCCCTCCCTCTCAAGTGCTGGTATGTTTTCTAAGGCTCAGCGCAGGGCAACGGTCTGAGGTCAGGTCTACCAATATAGTAGACTGGGTGGGAAGACCTGTTCTCTGGAGGCCAGATCTACCAATATAGTGGAAAGGGGTGGGTACACCTGTTCTCTGGAGATCAGGTCTACCAATATAGTGTAAAGGGGAGGGTAGACCTCTTCACCAAAGTCCTGGTCTACCCACATAGAGGACAACATTTTCTGTAACAAAATTTGACTTGATTCTATTTATTCTTCTAAAAACTAATTTACATAATAGTCAAATGTAGACACACAACTTTAACGCTACTAGCTTTTTTCACTCAGAAGGTAGACTTTTTTGCTCACAGCACTGGAGCTTAGAGGGAACATTGGTTCCAGGTTCACATCCTCAATCTGCTGTAGAAGCCCAGTTGACTTTGGGCCAATTACACACTCTCAGACTAACCTACACATGGTATGAGAACACATGGTATGAGGACAAAATGAAGTAAGCAGAATGATATAAGCTGCTTTGGGTTCCCATTGAGGAAGAAGGTGGGGTATAAATGAAGTAAATAATAAATGTAGTTGAAAATGGGAGAAAGATAAAAGGTAGGTAAGGTTGGTGGGCAGGAAGGAGAGAAGAAAACAGGGAAAATTAAGGATATGGGGGCTGCCAGGAGGGGAAAAATAGTGTAAAGAGGGGCAAATAAGGTGCTCCCCACAATTCCTTTTAGGTTACTCACTGTTTAGCTAGGTCCAGCCCAATCAGCAGCAAACAACTGGCAGCATACAACTGATCCAGACTTTTCTGGGGGAGAGGCTTTCAGAGCAAGGGAAGGAGGGAAAGCTGAAAGGGGGCAGATAAAAGTAGGTCAACTGGTGGATGAGAAGGAGAGAAGGAAACATGAAAAGGGGAGAAGATATGGGAGCTTTCAAGAAAGAGGAAATATGGGGGGGGGGAGAAGAAAATTAGATGCCCCTACAAGTCCCCTACTTTTATTATATAAAAGCCTCCCAATAAAATTGTGCTGTAGGAATTTTTTCCTGTCACATAGTGAAGGCCATCAAAGTTCAGAGCTCCATCTATGTATCTAATAGCCAAGGGTCCTTCTGTGTGCAGATACTTATTTCTGCAGAACAAGGGCACCTGGAAGCTAAAGAGATTTTTCTGCACACTTGGAATACTCTCCAGGGTTGCAGAAAAATGCAAAAAGTTAAAAAAAAATACACGGGGGTGGGGGTTTAACCCCCCCCAAAAAATATAAAAATGAGTTGTCTGCACTTGTGCAGTCTGAACTTGTGGTTCCTCACACTGGACTTGGAGCTTTGCTCAGTGGCTGGCCTCCTCACCGCCAGCAAGACAGCCTTGGAGTAACGAGGCAGGGGATGCTGACATCGCTGGGTCCTTCCCAAGCAGCTGGCCTCCCCACTGCCAGCAAGGCAGCCTTGGAGCCGCAGGGCAGAGGACGCTGCCACCAGATCCCTCCCAGGTGAGCTGCCTCCCCACTGCCAGAAAATGAGGAAGCTGTAGAAAAGGAGGCTGAAGAGGGAGAGAGAGAGAGAGAGAGAAATAGGGGACAGAAAGAGAAGGGGTGAGAAAGAATTCCTAGAGAAGAGGGTAGGAAGGAAAGCTAACATAGAAGGGGTGAGAATGGGAGGTAAGGGAAGACTGATAGATAAGGGGTGGATGCAGAAAGACAGGAGGGAACTTTGACAAGGAAGGAGGGAGAGGGAAGTAAAGGTGGGGGAAATGCCCCCTCCCCGCAAGTTTCTTGCAGGTCTCCCCTTGTTGTTTCTATTTTTAAAAGCCTGCTTGATTTTGTTTCTCCCTTGTATGAACGGAACTTATCAGTGTCATTTTTGTATCCTTTTTGTTCTTTTACAACAAATTTTCCTCACTAGGCTTATATCATTTAAACATTATCTTTGTGTCAGTTATGCCTATTGGGTTGGATCTGAACTAACCTGGCAATTTCCATTTATTCCTCCTTACCACTGAAGACCCACACCCCCTCAGTGAGATACAGTCAGGGCCGGCTCGCCCACTAGGTAAACTAGGCGCTCGCCTAGGGTGCCAGCCCTGCAGGGGCGCCAAAATGCCCCCCGCCCCCCCATGAAAAGCTCCCCTTCCCGCCCAGCACCGGCAGCCCCGGCTTTCCTGAAAAGCCGGCACCGCCACTGGGAAGGAAGGTGCGAGGGTTCTAACCCCACCCCTTCCCCGGCTCTCCTGGGCACCTCGCAGCTGCGAGGCACCCAGAAAAGCCGCCGCTGGGAGGGAAGGGGTGAGGATTCTAACCCCACCCCTTCCCTGGCTCTTCTGGATGCCTCACAGCTGCGAGGCACCCAGGAGAGCCGACGCTGCCACTGGGAGGGAAGGGGCGAGGCACCCAGAAAAGCCGGCGCCGCCACTGGGAGGGAAGGGGCGAGGGTTCAAACCCTGCCCCTTCCCTGGCTCTTCTGGGCACCTCGCAACTGCGAGGCACCCAGGAGAGCCGGCACCGCCGCTAGGAGGGAAGGGGCGAAGGTTCTCACAGTTGTTCTTGCAGTTGTTCTCGCAGTTGCGAGGCGCCCAGGAAAACGGCGCTGGGCCATCTCCAGGCCCCACCAGGAGGTTGGCATCCCCAGTGGGGTGGGCACCCCAGGCTGTCCTGCCTAGGGCGCCCAGACACCTGGGGCCAGCCCTGGATACAGTGAGAGGGGAGAGGTAGGAACCTTCTGTTCCACTTACAGAAAATTGCATCTGGATCTAACTCACAACAACTGTAATATATAAATAGTGTGAAAATTGTATTGGGGCAGTGATTTTTTAAAAACAAGAGCAACAACAATTAAAATAGGCAAAACAATAAAAGTCGTGCATGGCAATATAGCAATACAGCAAGAAATGGAAACTGAGTATTTGTAAGTCCCTGGTTATCATCCTGTTAATACTTATTTTGGTGAAACTGGTATTGACATACTATAAAATACTCTGATGTGCACATTAGTTCTTTATTTCAGACTTTCTTGAAGAATTATTTATGGCTTCATCACAGAATCAACAAGGGAATGTCTATTGCCCCCATACCATACAATGAAGACCCCAGACAAAATGCCTAGATTAAACTAGGATTTATTAATTACAGTATGAATTGCAAAATAATTTACGCTCTCCCTTGTGAGAGTTCCCTAAGTGGCTGCCCTACTGGGTATACCAGTGTTTGGACAGCCTACCCTGGCTCTCATCTCAGTGTGGCCAAAGGTCATATGTTGCTTTTTCCTGCCTTCACTAAACTTGTGCACTAAACTTGTGCACTGCCCCCCACTGGACAGTGCAAAGGTTCAAGCAATGATGCCCAGCACTGAGATATTAAACATTCCCAGCCTTCTGGGAAGAATGCTGCTATTAGTGGCTAGTTTAGGTGCTTCACCCCATCCCGGGGTGCTTGCCAATAATTAAATAACAAGTGCCTCTCCTGCACAAATACCACCAATCCCTTTAGAGAATCACCAACCCCTTGGGATCAGGCTGCTTGGTATAACTCAGCCCCACCACAACAAATGTGAAGCATGTGAAAACAGGTCCCTCATCAGATACCCCCATTCCTGCTCTACCCTCCCACAGCAAAACAACAACAACAACTCTACATTAAATGAGGAGGGAACGGCTTTAAATAGCCTCCAATTATCTGCTCCCTCATTGGCTGCACTGCACAAGGCAGCCCCTCCTTCTTCCAGAACTCCAATGTTTGGTGCCACCAATTCTCTGAGGAGCATGGGTATTAAAACACTCCTGCCACTACTTGCACAGCAATGTGCTCTGTTGTGTTCATAGTTCTGATATCTGTTGTGTTCATGGTTTTTATGTCACAGGAGCCGTGTTCTGCATAATGGAGGAGGGATAAACTGAAACTTAGGTGGGATTTAGTGCAGTTTTTGTTACTGTTTTCATTATAAAATGAAAAAGGAAGGTTGTAAATAAAAGGTATAGAAAACAAGATCAAATAGGTCTATAAAATCATGAGATTGGTCATTTTTTCTTGTGCTGGCAAAAATTTAACCAAGTGAGAAATCTCTGGTTGGATCCCAGTGATTGACCTCTAATTTGTCTTCCAGCATTCCAGTATTTAAAGACAGAATCAGGTTGGATTTATTTCCTTGTGGAGTACAATTTATACTTTCAGTCTCCTGTGCACAGTTTTATTCATTCCTAAAGTGTCATAAATCCAATGTCTCCAAGTTAATGTCTCACCAATGAATAAACTCAGTTGTAAACAAGCGATCCCAGATGTTTTCTGGTAAGGGTTACAGCTTCATATTTAACCCTGAGTCACTTTTATACATTACTCACTGTTCTGTCTACTGGATGTAAATATCTTCTGAGATTCTATGTGATACTTAATCGGCATCATAACTTCAAATGTCAGAGATCAGAATTACTCATTTAGGTCAACAAAATAAAAGTAGTAGGATGTTCAAGGAGAGACTTGAGCTTAAGTAACCTTTGAAATGCAAGTGATCTTCACCACTTCAAAACCAAAAGATGGTTTGATGCCAAACCCAGATACATGTTGAGGGCCAAAAGCTTCTATAGCTTCCAGAAGTGCAAAGAAGTAAGATGGAGGCAGTGCTCTTTGATCCACTATGCATCAGCCAGCAGGAAACACAAACATGAGAAGAATAGCATGGAAAATAGAAGAAATATTAATACTCCAGTGACATAAAGAAGAAATCCAAAGGGTAATCAATGAATTGTTCTCCCCATCATTTTTACAAAGGCTAATATCTGCAACACCTGAGCCCTGATTCAAATCCCTAGGACAGCTGGGGAAATAATTTAACCCTCCCATCCCCGTGTGACTTTACCAATGAAAACCAACTCCCCAGTGCTCTTCTTAGCTGTGTGTGGGGAAAGATTGGCAAAGAGTGCCTTACTACCTTTATTTCCAGTCTGCATAATAACTGCATGGGGGAATCTGTTTGGGTTGGCAAAAATATGCATATGAGGCCTATTTGTGTGCCCAAAACACCATGAAATATTTTTGTAAACAACAAGGTTAAGAGCCATAGTGATACTTCATTGTTTCAGGAACCAGGCAATTTGTGGATGTCTAGTGGCTCTGTGACACAGCTGGCCTGACTGACAGGAAATTAAGCAAGTCAAGAAATGTCCTAAGGCCAGTTTGATGCAGCATCTGGAGCTTAAAAACCTTCCCCACACAAAGCAAAGGCAGAGAGCAAGGGCTCAGGAAACCCCAGCAGGACATGGAAAACACTTCTGTAAATATGGCAGCTGCATCAACGACTTCTGCCGTGCAGCAGCTGCCTCAGCTACAGTTTCAACTGGAAAATATGCCAGCCCTAGAAAAAGGGCTGTTCTTCCTAACTGAGGGATCCCCACCAGAGTGTGTGTGTGGGAGGGCATTCTGGATAGCATAATTGCATCAGTTCTGGTCCTTTACTGCTTCAGTTTATCCACTGTCTCTGGAGCCATTAGTTTCCACTTCACATGTTTCCTAGGGTCCCCCCCCCGGTTCTTTTGTGACCACTTTTACCCTGATCTTTTTCAGGCAGTTGAATTGGAGCCACATTTGTTCATGTGTACCTTGTGGCTAATAGCCACTGATGGACTTCTGCTCCATATGTTTATCTAATTCCCTCTTGAAACTGTCCATGCTTGTAGCTGCCACCACCTTGCCACAATGCCACACAACAAAGTGAGCTCTCCCAGGCAGGCAAGGAGAGGGATTGAGGGTGCCCAGCATCGCCCACTCACCATGTCCATCTGCCACTCCAAGCAGGCACCAGCCAGCTCATCACCTCGCCATGCCACCCCCCATGGGTCGAGCCAGCAAAGGACAAGCAGTGCTTCCCCAACCTGCAGCCTGATGCCCAGAGCCAGGGAGGTGGAGCAGACGAGATGAGCCACCCAGCCACGCAGCTGGGTGGGGAAAAAGGGTGACACCTGCTGCCTTTGCCGGTCTGCGCCACTTCAGCCCCAGCACCTATTTTTTCCCAGCTGGAGAAGCCCCTCCCCCAGTGGCACACCTCGATGGAGGAATGGCACACTTCCGGTCACCCCGGAATCTCCCCCCCCCAAAAAAAGGCAACATGCTCCAACCGCAGGGCTTTTGGCGGGGGCAGGGGGGTTTTTTTGGCGGGGGGCGGGCGCAGTTCTGCACTTTGATGATTGGCCCGCCCTAGGAGAATGTCTAGCTCGCCTAGTGAGTAGGCCGGCCCTGACTTCAGTAATGAGGAATTTTTATTCCTCTTACCAGCAAATTTTCAAATATACTTAAAGAAGAAGAAGAAAAAAAGAACACTTGCCTGATAGTGCTCTCTCCCTCTATCCCTATAAGAAGGCACAGGAGCCACACTGCTCTTCTCCTGTGCTTGCAGCCATAAATACCTTTTTCTTTCTCTGACATGGAATTTCCCCCTACACACACACACACAGCCTTTTGCTTCCTTGCAATTTCAGAAGGTACATGAGCACTCTTTGCTCCTTCTGGCTACTCAGCGTTCACTCCCTGCTTTTGTGCTTGGCTCTCTTGATATGCCCCTCCTTGTTGGAAAGAAGGATCCTACCTTCTTTGCATAGGCAAGTCTTTGATTTTTTTTAAAGATCCTGATACTGATATATTTCTGTAAGCTGTGCCTCTGACTTGATACCCATTTTTGTGTGTGTGTGTGTGAGAAATTCATTTTTATGGCTGTTGGGGATATTTGTTATCACCTTTGATTCTGTGGGGAATGTTGCAGAGTACCCTCACTGGCCTGCTTCATTGTTTTCAGCCTTCTGGAGACATTTGCACAATGCTTTTAAGCATTAAGTACTGGCTGCTTGAAAGCAATTGACCAGATTGGGGGGGGTAACTGACTCCTCTCCATTTGGATGTTGTCTGTTGGCAGGAAAGCTTTAAAAAAAATAAAACCAGTTTGCAGCTCCAAACACCCAAATATTTGTAAACCTTGAATCAACACCATTTTTTAAGCAGGGACAATATAGTGATTTTCATGCATGCACATGCCAAAGCCCCCTCCCTTCTAGCTCTTGTGCAACAACAACAACAATTAAAAGAGAAGTCAGCACTGTGGTGCTATCAATGATGACAGCACCTGGGAGGCAAAGCACCCTAATTTCCCTTTTGAGCTAACATGAATGTTTGATAGGGTTGCCAGGTCTTACCTGGATAGCAATTTGGGGGGGGGGGTCCTGGTTCCAGTCCTGGAGGTCTTTGGTGTGAATGAAGTGCACGTGCTGCAATGACATCACCTAGAAGTGATGTCATTGTGCTGGGCACATTGCAGAGGGGGAACACTCAATCATTTAAGGAAAAACTTAGAGTGTCCCCCCTGCAATGTTCCCAGCATGATGACGTCACCTCTGGGTGATGTCATCACATCAGGTATGTCAGTGCACACGAGGCTCTTTGGGGATGGATTTCCCCCACCATCCAGATCCAGGCTGGCAGATTGGAGGCTGCCCCGCTTGGGGGATCTGGCAGCCCTAATCTTTGAAGACCTAGTTTGGCTTGCAGGTGTTCCTGATTTTATCCTTATATCTTTCCAGGCTGGACTCAAGAATGTGGTAACTGGTTAATCATGGGAACCTGTGTTCAATTGTATAATCAGATGGGAGGGGGGATTAGGAGCTGTTTAGGAGCCCTGATTGGACCCAAGAAACCACCTGATGTCAGGGGGTAACAAGCTATAAGTGTATAGGCCAGAGGAAGTCATGCTAATGTTATGCTAATTTCATACCAGTATGCTTTGATACGTTATGCTTCATCATGATGGTCTACGATGTGTAAAATGCTTTTATGCCACTGCTTGGATTTTTTTCTGCAAGAAGATTTGTCGTCTAATACTCAGGTATAAAATGTATTAGAAAGGTTAGCGTCTCTGTTTTCTTGTTACTAAATTGCTGCGATTCTATTGAGTGGCAAATTCTTTTAAACTATTTACTAAACCTTTATATTAAAGGCCTGGATTTCTTATGTGTATCCTATCTCAAGGACCTATCTCAAGGACCTACGGGTCTGGGAAATTATTCAGGGCTTCCTTGTAGGGGACCTGGAGCAATAACTCCGGGGGTGGACCTAGGCTCAGGCCTCTGACAGCACTCTTGCTCAAAAATCCTGTTTTTAAAGGCAAATCTGTAAGAAAATAAACTGAAGTGGCAACTGGGAAAATATGTTGGGAAGGAAGACTTGTAGAATCCTGTGCTCAACATGATTCTGTTGCTAGCAGGACACCTACTAAGAAAAGCACGGATAATTTGTGTATGTGGAAAAACTCTGGATCTGTAGCTTAACAGTGCTGTTACAATGCAATGTTAAATCAGGAGCAAGTAGATACCAATAAGGAGGTATCCATCATCCATATTATGCTTTCAAACCATAAGGTCGTTTTATTAAATATTATTAAAATTTGAAATGTTGATGGTGTCCCATGACTTCTTTTACTCTTCTTCATGTGTGCCATTTTGTCATGATTCATGATGTCTGAGGAGTTGGGAGAGGTCACATTTCAAACATATGATAGTTTTCATTTCAGCTCTCCCCATTGAGACCTGTATTAATGCTGCGTTTGATGCCAAGAACTGTATCTATAACAATTTAATATCTGCAATGTAATAAATGCATCAGTCTTAAAGAAAAGGGACATGACACAAAATCACCAAAAGTGGTGTTTCTGGTACCCAAGACAGATGACTGTATAATAATTTTAAACCTCCCATATAAGGAGCCACTAAGCAAGCTTTTTTTTAAAAAAAAATCTACCTTGCTCTAATATCAATTTCCTGTATCAGGTTCTGAGATCATTCTTTACTCTGGCAAGACACCAGGTGAGGATATGATCCTCCCAAGGTATTTAAATATTTCCCTGACTGGTTTTGGAAAAGCTGTAAACTCAGAGCAACACAACAGGGGCTTTCCCCCTAGGATGGAAGTGCAGTATTGTGGTCTCAATATTTAAAAATGGCAACAAGCATGTCCCCAGCAACTATCATACAATTAGCCTGCTGGATATAGTTTCCAAAATGTATGGCAAATATCTCCTGAGTTAACTGGAGGGCTGGAAAACCTCCAGTCACATCATCTGCTCAGAGGAAGTGGGTGTTAGAGAAGGGCAAGGTACAATTGACCACTGTCAATCCTATACCACCTTGCCTCAAAACATATAAAGGCATCTGTTTGCAGCTTTTGTGGACTTAAAAACTACATGTGACTCAGTGGATAAGAACCACCTTTGAGCCAAGCTGGCTTTTACAAACATCAGCTAATGGTTACTGTTCTTGATGCATGAACTTCACAGCAATTTATCAGCTAAAGTAAGAGTTAGGACCTCTGGATCCTTAACTGAAAAAAATCCCAATTTTCTGAGGGGTAAAAAAGGATGTGTTTTAGCTCTATTAATTAATTAATATTTATTTATAAATTTGATGTATAGGTCACCCTCCCCTGTGTACAAGGTTCAAGGCAGTGATTGACAGTTACAGTAAAATTCATTCAGTTGAATTAAAACAATTAAAAACAGAGTAGACAATACAATTTTAGAATGGTGCTTAAATAAAGCACATTATTACTATCCTATGTGGGGGGAGAGAGAAAAGAAAGGCCAGGCAGGATGGAAACCATTGCTATCCTCCACTGTAAGCCTGGTGGAACATACAGGGCCGGCTCCAGGTGTCTGGGCGCCCTAGGCAGGACAGCCTGGGGCGCCCCCACTGGGGATGCCAACCTCCCGGTGGGACCTGGAGACCGGGGCGTCGGCGGGGCGCTGGCTTTCCTGGAGGCTCTGCAGCTGCGGGACCCCCAGGAAAGCCGGGAAGGGGCGGGAGGGTCCAGCCTCCGCCCCTCCCTCCTGGCACCGGCTTTTTGGGGGCCCCGCGGCTGCGAGACCCCCAGGAAAGCCGGGAAGAGGGCGCGGGGGGTCTAGCCTCCGCCCCCTACCTCCCGGCGCTGGCTTTTCTGCGGGCCCCGCGGCTGCGGGACCCCCAGGAAAGCCGGGAAGGGGACGGGGGGGTCCAGCCTCTGCCCCCTCCCTCCCGGCGCTAGCTTTTCTGCAGGCCCCGCGGCTGCAGGACCCCCAGGAAAGCCGGGAAGGGGGCGGGGGGGTCTAGCCTCCGTCCCCTCCCTCCCAGCACCGGCTTTTCTGTGGGCCCCGCGGCTGCAGGACCCCCAGAAAAGCCGGGAAGGGGCGGGGGGTCTAGCCTCCACCCCCTCCCTCCCGGCGCCGGCTTTTCTGTGGGACCCGCGGCTGCGGGACCCCCAGAAAAGCCGGGAAGGGCACGCGGGGGGGGTCTAGCCTCCGCCCCCTCCCTCCAGGCACCGGCTTTTCTGCGGGCACCGCTGGGAAGGGGGCGGGGGTCTGGCGGCGCCGGCGGGCGCCGGGTTAGGATGGGGGGGAGTTTTTGGGGGGAGTGGGGCGCCATTTGGCGCCCCTCAGGCCAGGGCGCCCTAGGCGGGCGCCTAGTTCACCCTATGGGCGATCCGGCCCTGGGAACATATCTGCCTTACAAGCCCTGCAGAACTGCATTAGGTCCAGACATCACTTGGCAGAGAGTTCCACCAGGTCAGAGCCAGGGCCAAAAAAGTCCTGGCTCTAGTTGAGGACAGTCAGATGTTTTTCAGGCCAGGGATCACCACTAGGTTCTTCTCTCCAGCGTGCAATGTTCTTTGGGGGGTATACCAGGAGAGATAGTCCTGTGGATACATTAGTCTCAAACAATTTAGGGCCTTAAGAGTTAACGCCAGAACCTTGAACCTGATCCGGTTTTCAACCTGGAGCCAATGCAGCTGGCGGAGCACTGGTTGAATGTGCACTATCTGTATAACTTACAAGCCCTGCACTGCTGCATTCTAAACCAGTTGTAATTTCCAGGTTAGTCTCAGGGATAGCCCTGCATAGAGCGAGTTACAGTAGTCTAACCTGGAGGTGACTGTTGTGTGGGTTACTGTGGCTGGGTCAGGATGAGACAGGAAGGAGGCCAGTATTACCACAGCCTCCTTTAATCCCTCTGGATAGATCCCTAAACTAAGGGACATAAGAACGTAAGAGAAGCCAATGTTGAATCAGGCCAATGGCCCATCTAGTCCAACACTCTGTCACACAGTGGCCAAAAATACCAGGTGCCATCAGGAGGTCCAGCAGTGGGGCCAGGACACTAGAAGCCCTCCCACTGCTGCCCCCTCCAGCACCAAGAATAGAGTGCATCACCTGCCCCAAACTGAGAGTTCCCATCTATACCCTGTGGCTAATAGCCACTGATGGACTTCTGCTCCATGTTTATCTAATTCCCTCTTGAAACTGTCCACATGCTTGTAGCTGCCACCACCTCCTGTGGCAGTGAATTCCAAATGTTAATCACTCTTTGGGTGAAGAAGTACTTACTTTTATCTGTTCTAACCTGACTGCTCAGCAATTTCATGGAGTGCCCACGAGTTCTTGTATTGTGAGAAAGGGAGAAAAGTATTTCTTTCTCAACCTGCTCAGTCCCATTCATAATCTTATAAACCTCGATCATGTCACCCCTCAGCCGTCGTTTCTCCAAGCTAAAGAGCCCTAAGGTTTTAACCTTTCTTCATAGGGAAGGTGTTCCAATCCTTTTATCATTCTAGTTGCCATTCTCTGCACTTTTTCCAATGTTATAATATCCTTTTTGAGATGTGGCGACCAGAACTGTACACAGTGTTCCAAATGAGGTCACACCAATGATTTATACAGGGGCATTGTGATACTGGCTGATTTGTTTTCAGTCACATTGATAATATCTACTAAGGGGCCCATGTTCCCTCACCACTGACTTTCACCAGCCATGATGGACATAGGTCTAAAAGGCAGGTGGTTCACTTTACAGCACCCCAAATCCTGTTAACAGCAACCCAAGAGAGTCAGCTGATGGTGTCTAGTACTGAATCCAAAGATAGCAAAGGCCTCCAGTTCACATATTGTATCAATGTTGGCAGGCCGGCCATGGCGAAAAAGATCACAAAGGCCTCACAGTTAATTTTGGATTCTCTCTATAAGAGACATTAAAGACCTAATAATTCTAAATAATCATGCTAAGTGAAAGCTAGTAGATGCATGGAGGCTCTATAAAATTCCATTTTTGCAGCTCATAGGCTTACATAAACCTCCTATAAGATGTTCTTGCAGCTTTGTCATGAGACTGACAATATAAGCTATACCTCAACATGAAAGGGTGAAGTGATCAGACCCAGAGCTCTTTTCACCGTCATTTGGTCAACAGAAAGTATATTCTCCTAAATTTTTCATCTGGCATAGGAATGCAAGCATTGTGCTTTCCTGGGAGATGTGATGGAGCTCTTTGAACTTGCCTCAGCTGCGATTAAGTGGATCGAAAATTTAAATAGTAGTGTCTATATACCCATTGTTTCAACTTGGTTACATATTTTATATTATCATATGCTTCCTGTGTGTAATTCTACCAAATAAATAAATATTCTCCTATATGCTGATGACATGGTTCTACTGTCTCTTACTCAAGTCTACCTCTTGAGGATGTTGCATAGGTGTAGCAACTTCTGCAAAGAAGAATAATTATATATCAACTACTCAAGGTGACAAAAAAAAAACCTAAGGTGATGGCTTTTGGAAAGAAGTCTCATAAATTCCAATGGCATATAGATAATTTCCTATAGATCTGTGTAGTAGTTTCAAGTCGCTTGGGGTAATATTCTCTGAAACCGTTTCCTGAAACGCCCATCTGGTGATAACAAACAGGACCACATATGAGCTCTTTACTTGGCTAGCATGGCCTTTCATAAACTCAGAAATGCCATCTAATTTCAAACAAAGGCAACTGCCATGTTAGTTGACCACTATTTGCAAAAAAATAGTGTCTCAGAGATTATGAATCTGCGGCACTCTGGGACAGAGGAACCTCTTCCACTATGTCCTGTTTTGCCATCATTATTCAGCTCCCAGGTCCAAGTTTCTTACAGCCATTTTAGCCAGCTAGCTTCATGCTTAGTAGTAGATAAAATGATCTATCTTCTTTCTGATGAAGACCAGCATGTTGCATATATGGTATCTTTGTATGTAATGGTTACTTTAAAAATCCATGCAAAAATTTTGCTCAATATTTAATTCGCCACAATTTATGCCATATTTTGCCCCCAGACATTTTAACATCACTTTAAATTTTATTATGATTTTATTGTTGTTCTATTTCTCACTGCTTGGGCAATTGCTTTTGTTATGCTGTAAATGCCTTTGGCCATATACAATAAATTCTTGCCCACCTCCCATATAGTTTCTATGACTATTGAAATATTGTTATGATCAGGGATGAAACAAAAATTCATGGGGAGAAGAGAGGAAGTACTTTTGCCAAAGTTTTAATCTACCATCCCTCCCCCCACACACACACTAATTGACATTGGCATGAAACATATTGATTGCATTTAGCCAAAACAAGTCATTGCAGCGTGCAAAACACATAATCTTTTTCAGGATTACATTCATAGCAGATAATGCTGGAATAAGAACAGCCTGAGCCAGATCACACTTTCTCTTATATATTCTCAAGATAACTGATAGCAAACCTAGTCCTTTTTTGACAGTTTCTATATGGAGAAATAGGAAGGTTAAACAATAGGTAACCCCCCAGGGATATGCAAATAATGCTGTATTTCACTCAGTAGATGGCTCTCTCACATCTGAATTACTGAGGGTGATGCCTCTGGAAGACAAAATTAATGAAATGGCCTATTGAAGGTACTATTTTATATGAACTCTCAATATTTGACTATTGGGTAGCCATTGACATTCTAACCAGGCTCATTTAAAGAGTGGATACACTAAATGTTCAGCACCACAAAACTTTTGAAGAAGACAGATGCTTTGGATAGCAAGGGACAGACAACTATTAAGATGTTCAATGAAAAGTGAAAAATCATCAGCCAATACTATGCAACTCTCCGGTGTAAGGAAGGAAATAGCCTTTTAAAAGTTCAAATATTTATCAGCAGTGGTTTTCAACCCAGCCACCCATGGCTGGGAGGGTGGGGTATAAATTTAATAAATAAATAAAATTCTGCCTTTAAAAATGTATAACTTGCAAGAAATTTGGTAGCTATGTTTTGTTTGCTCACATGGAAAAACAACAATTATTTGTATTTGGAGAATACATGAGATGTTTTGAGAACTGCTGACTAAACAGTAGAAATATGAAGTCATTGCTGTCTTTGTGGATTGATGATGACGCAGAGATCAGTGAGATGATAAATACTGCTCGGAAGAATGTGATCTGGCTTCTTTCCACAACATGCATTAATTTGCCGGCAAATACACCTTGTAGCAAAGAATGTTACTATTTACACTAGTTTCTTTCTTGCTCTATCAAAAGTGCTCAGTGTGGATTAATGTATCCTTACTTTGTTCTCTCAATAGCTGTGGAGTGCTGAAGATAGTTGCTTTTATTTGTTACCTATAGTCCACCTTCCTCCCTGAGGCTCAAGGCAGATTACATATATAAATCAGTACAATCAACAGGATGAGAAGACATATATTAAACAATCAAGATGGGTAGCCATGTTAGTCTGTCTGTAGCTGTAGAAAAAAGCAAGAGTCCAGTAGCACCTTAAAGGCTAACAAAATATGTGGAAGGATATGAGCTTTCATGAGTCACTGCTCACTTCTACAGTCTACTTAGTCTTTGAGGTGCTACTGGACTTTTGCTCTTTTCTACTGCGAGCAAGGGAAACTTTATCTTATTAAACAATGTAATAAGACTAGGATTTCAGAAATCTGAAAAGGAATGAGTGTTCAGCATGATATGTTAAATATTGCAAGATATGGCATTACATTAGTAGAAATACAATGCAGTGAGAGCAAAAGAAAAACACACAGCCTATATATATATATAAAGAAAGTCCCCTCACTGTAAAATCAACACCCAGGCCAAACCCCTGGATCTAGAAACATGAAATTCAGGGAGAACATTCCTAGCATGATGTAGATGTTCACTAAGAAGGGATTTTTTGAAATTTGCCCTCTAAGAGGGTCAAAAGGGGTAAAATGTGCTCCTCCATTGGTTCCTACGTGGCTGCCAGGCTGCTGCCTCCTTGCACTCACACACACACTATTGGTCAGCTGCAGAGTTCAGTGTTCTGAGGTTAAAAAAAAAAGTTACAGGAGACTGCAGAGAGTGAACAACGGTTGAGGAAATCAAGAATGGCCAATCACCTGTGAGATGCAGCAATACTGCTGGCCCAGCCTCCCTGATGGCTTCAAACACACACATCCCACCTCCTACACCTGACAGGTGGCTGTCTGTCATGCAGCAGTGGGTGCAGGGTGCTAAAAAACTATCAGAGAGTCTGCCCCAGCAGTAATGCCATAGCAATCCTGCTGGCCCAGCCTCCACAATGGCTTGCAATATCCTGCCGCTCCCCTTCTACACTGGACAGGCAGCTGCCTGTCAGGGGTAGGAGAGGGAGTGGGATGCTTACAGCTGTCAGGGAGGCTTGCTCAGCAAGACTGCCTTAGCTCTGCTGCTGGCCCAGCCTCCCTGATGCCTTTAAACACTGTCCTCCCCCAACACCAACCAAGTGGGTGTCTGTCAGGTGCAGGAGCAAGGCCAGGGTCCTTTAGTCCATCAGAGAGGCCACCCAAGCAGAAACACCTTAGCAAGGCTGCTGGACCAGCCTTTCCAGTAGCTTTAGACAGACTACCACTGACCCCTCCTCCACCTGACAGGAGGTTTTCTGTCAAGTGCAGGAACAGAGGCAGATCATTGAAAGCCATCAGGGAGGCTGCCCAAGCAGTATTGCTTTAGCAGTCCTGCTGGTCCAGTCTCCCCAATGCCTTCAGACATGCTACCCCTCCTACACCTGACAAACAGGGTTGGAAGGGGCACAGAGCCCTTAAAGCCATTGGGGAGGATTGCTCTGCAGGATTGTCTTAGCACTGCTGCTAGCCCAGCCTCCCCAATGCCTTTAAACACAATCCCCCCCTTACACCAGACAGGTGGTTATTTGTCAGATGTAGGAGCAGGGACAGGGTATTGTATGCTGCTGCAGAATGAGGTTCTGCACTCAACCCACTCAAACTCTGCAATGGCACCAGACTGCAAGTGAAGGCCCTGCAAAGGAAAATCACCAAGGCCACACTGCTCACTGACAGTGCTCCAGAAGAGTCAGTGTTTATACCACACATACCACTCATACTATCAGAAAAACCCTTCAAGAGACTGCAGTTCCCCTTCAAGATCTGCTTTGCTATGACCATCAACAAGTCCCAAGGCCAGACACTGAAGGAGGCAGGAATTGACTTATCAGACAGCTGCTTCTCATATGGACAGTTCTGTGTGGCCTGCTCCAGAGTGAGCTCACCAAGCAGCCTGGTGATCCTAGCACCTGAGGGCAGAACCACCAATGTGGTCTACAGAGAGGCCCTTCAGTAGAGGGAAAAAAAAGTATGTATGTCTCACTTCATTTTTTACACTACAGTCTTTCTCCATTAGAATTCCTACAACAAATGTTACATTTCAAAATTTACGTCACCAGTATTATAACTGGATTTATGGAACTTAAATACCATAGTGAAGCACAGTTATCAGGCTAGTATTTAAACTTGATGAATCTATATTTTCCCCACCCCCTCTTGCCTTTTGTATCCCACTTTTTTTGAAAAAATTAAAAACATTAATTATAAGAGAAAAATACACAGCAACAGATAGTATATAGTAGAAGTATAGTCCACAGTCCCTTTCTCTCTATTGAAATATCTTCCTGAATCATCCTGTTATAACACAGCCCTATTCCTTTATACAAATGCCGTATGAAACAGTTCGGTTTTACTTAGTCTACGGAAAGCCAAAATTGTGGAATGCTCCTTGACCTCCTTGGGTAGGCCACTTCATAGGGTGGGGGCTACTACAGAGGATGCACATGTCCGGGCAATTGTTGATCTTGCCCATTTGCAGGGTGGCACCTGTAGAAGGCTTTGTTCAGAATAGTGAACCTGTGGTGGAAAGATAGGAGGAGAGGTAGTCCTGCAGATGTGGAAGTCCAAGGCCATGAAGGTACCTTGAACTGAACTCAATAATTAATGGGCAGCCAATGGAGTGACTACAGAATGGGTATAATATATATGCTCCACCAGGCTTCAGATAATAACTGACCTGCAACATTCTGCACTAACTGGAATTTCTGACTTGATTTCAAGACCTATACAGAGTGTATTATAGTAGTCTAGTCTTAATGTTACCATGGTGCAAAGGTACAAATAGAAAAAGGAATGGGACTGCCATTTATGTGGTCCTTGCATGACTTCAGCAGCCAAGATGAACAAGGATAAGTGGTAGCCTTCAGAGATCCCAGGAACCTGTTAGTGTCTATTGTGGTTACATAAACAGACTAGATGGTGTGTTAGATATTTCTTCTGTCTGATCCATGGTAAAATTGGCATCCAAGTCAGAGTGTATTCAAGAATTTTTGTTAGCAATTTTTTTAAAAGGCATTACAGCTAATTTCCTGTTCTTGAGTCAATAAAGATTCAGATTTAGGAGTCAGTTGATGCCAACATGCCTTGATAAATTGGGATAATTGTGAACTGCTGATGCAATGATAGCAGAGAAGTAACATTTCTTTGCCATTGACACTGCTGCTTCATAGGTCTTCCAGTAAGCTCTATAACAGACAGACACCAGGTTTATACCTGGGAGTATCACTGATGATGGCCTAAACAATGAAGAAGAATAAGATATTGGATTTAGACCCCGCCCTTCACTTGAAGTCTTAGAGCGGCTTACAAACTCCTTTCCCTCCCCCTCCCCCTGAGAGAGCTCTTTCCAGAACTGTCCTTGAGAGAACAGATCTGGCAGAACTGTGGGTTGGCCCAAGGTCATCCAGCAGCTACAAGTGGAGGAGTGGGAAATCAAAGCTGGTTCTCCCAGATGAGAGTCCGCACACTTAAACAAAATGTCACTATAACATTAATATATCTAGATTAGCCTGGGACTGCTTTATGGCTTCTTTGTGGTAGGTAGCATGCCAAATATTGGAAGTTTCCTTAGTAATTTGTGCCTGGGGCAGGATGGTTGATGAATATGCTATTTCAATGTAGATGGGAGCTGGTAGATATGGAGGTGGGGATTTTCAGAGATGACCTCCACTAGGTAAGACTGTTTGCTGCTTATCTAATTTCTGCTGATGTAAAGGTCCCTATTCCTTCCAATGCCTCTTTAATATTGCACAATACTAGATCAGCAAGGGGCAAAATGGAACTCCCGTCTAGACTGTTGAATGAAGAGAATATTAACCTGGTTTCAATAAATGAAACCTGGGGGTGGGGGGAGATATTGGCTGAGTTCAGACTGGCAGTTTGAAGTGGGAGCCAGTCATGGGGAAAAAAGCCCCAGAACAAACTGTTCCGGGTTTTCCCGACCACAAGGGGCCGACTGATGTGGGAGCATACCGGGAGGAGGCACGCAGGAGCGTTCAGACTGCTGGCCCAGAGGCACAGCTGTAAATGGCTTTTTCCTGGCAAATCGGCTGGATGCCTATTTGCACTCATACACTCATAGGCATCCAGCTGATTTGGGGAGGATCCCGTTGCACTGGCACTGCATTGGGCAGTAGAACGGAGCACAGCCAATCATATCACTGCTGACTTATGCACAACATGGGTTGCTCCCAGCTTTTCAGCTGAGCGTTCACACTTCCGGGAAGTGGAATGTAGCGGGATAAAGGCACTCTCTGGGATTTGCTACCACTTTCAACAGGTATCTTTTAATCCCAGGAGCAAAGCGGAACAGCACGGGTTGCCTACGGGTGGGGAACACCAGGCAGGTGTTCCTGTGGAAACACCCCCTTTAATCTGCATGGGAAATGTGGCTGAAACATGGCTATAGCAGGGCAAATTGCCAGTCTGAACTCAGCCATTGTGTGTCTGTCCCAATTTTACTCTGCCTGCTTATGCAGTCCTTCATCAACCCCACACTGGAAGATGGGGAAAGGGGGTTCTTATTATCTTCTGTGAGTCCTTCCTTTTTTGCAGACCTCTGGTGCAAAATATTACTGGCATTGATTATATGCTCATTACATTAGAATCTACGGATAGGTTGGACATTCTGCTTCTTTATTGGCTGCCCAGTTCTCCAGCAGATACCTTGCCTGAGTTGGCAGAGGTGCTCTCAGGGGTGGTGATGAAGATGGATTGTTCTGGGGGATGTCAGTATTCAAGCCAAGGATACCTTGCTGGGGCCAGCCCATGATTTTATAGCTTCTTTGGCTGCCCTGGGTGTCAGAAGCCCTAACTCAGTCAGCCAAACACCATGCCTTGTGGTTCAAACAAGAATAGCGTTTATTAGGAAGCTGCAATAGAAAAGTCACTGGAGCAGATACATTGTTCAGAATAACTTGGTTACACAAAGCAGGCGGTTATACAGGGAAGGGGGTGAATGGGGACCCCCCCTTCTACCAATCAGGGAATACCATGCGAATGGGAATCGAAAGTTACTACGCTAATGAAGTTCCCACCGCCCCCATTACTCTCAGCAAAGCTGCAGCTTTGAAAGAGATAGGAAAGCTCGCAGCTTGACTCTCCAAGGTCAGAATGTTCAGTCTACCAGATAGGGGTTACCAGAGCCACATTCCATTCTCACACATCAGGCATAAATCAACACCCCTACGATCCCAACCTCCCGCCCGTCACGCCACCATGGCACCCATAGCCATCCTCCCCTCCCCTCCATCCATCATGGCAGGACTACCTGACATGCAGCCCTCCTGAAAACAAATCTACCCCTTTGGTTTGTGGGGGTACAGTTTGTGAAAAGCCCGGATTAACCGGGGGGCTCGAACATTTTCCGCCCTGACCCACTCCCTCTGTTCAGGCCCAAAATCAACCCACTCCACTAGATAAAATAAGCGATTGCAAGATAGCTTAGAGTCCAAGATCTGTGAAACTTCGTAGTGAGGTTCCCCCCCCACCAATAGCGGAGGCGGGGCGGGTTGCTTCGGTCTCCATTGGTTCTCTTCAGGCGCCCGGCGTAGAAGCCTTACATGAAAGACAGGATGAACAGATTTTAGAGACTTAGGCAAAGCAAGTTCTACAGTCACATTGTTAATAACTCTCACAATCTCAAAAGGTCCAACAAATTTCCAACCAAGCTTGCGACTCGGCTGAATGCCACGTAAATTTTGCGTGGACAAATAAGCAAACTCCCCACACTTGGGAATCCAGGACAGACTGCGTTTCTTGTCCGCTTGGATTTTGTAGGCGTTTTTAGCCTCCTCTAGAGTCTTGGCTAACGATGACCATGCAGTTTGCAAATGTTTGCACCAGTCTCCAGCATCTCCCGCCGGGAGGTCGGGAGAACTCAAAAACGGTAAAGGCGGGGCATCATATCCATGAACCGCCTTGAATGGGGACATCCCTGTCGATGAGTGTTGAGTGTTGTTGTAACAGAACTCAGCCAAAGGTAACAGAGAGTGCCAATTGTCCTGCTGGAAGTTAGTAAAACAGCGCAAATATTGCTCAAGAGTTTGATTCACACGTTCGGTCTGCCCATCTGTTTCTGGGTGGTATGCACTGCTAACCCCCCTCTCCACCCCAAGCAGTGACATTAATTCCGTCCAGAAATGCGAAACAAATTGAACCCCTCTATCCGAGACCACCTTAGCAGGTAAAGTGTGGAGCCTCACAACATGTTGCAGGAACGCTGAGGCTAGTTTCTTGGCAGAGGGGATGGATGCAAATGGAACGAAATGAGCCTGTTTAGTGAATAGATCCACTATCACCCAGATGACCGTATTCCCCCCGCTCGGGGGTAAGTCAGTAATAAAGTCCATAGAGATCACTTCCCATGGACGAGCCGGCGTGGGGAGGGGTTGTAGTGCTCCTGGGGGTTTACCGGGTCTGGGCTTACTCATCAAGCACGTTTGGCAAGCCGACGTGAATAACGAAATGTCTTTTCGTAGCCCAGGCCACCAAAATTGTCTCTGTAGGAGCTGGAGAGATTTTACAAACCCCGTGTGCCCGGCCAGTTTCGATCCATGCGCCCAGCTCATCACCTCCCCCCTAAGAGAACTGGGAACAAACAGTTACAACAGCCATGCACATCCTGAGAGACTCCTTCCTCCCCCCACCTCTTTCATATCAGCGTCAGACATAGCTGTAGAAAGCTTTGTAATCCAGTCATTGGTGGGAGGGGTTGGGGCTGGAGGGGGACGCTTGGCTTGCTTTCGGGTGGTGACTGCCCCTCCCAACTGGGAAGGCGTGAAAACCGAGTCACGAATCTCCTCCCTTTTACTGTCGTGTTGTGGGAGGCGTGACAATGCATCGGCAAGCGAGTTAGACGTCCCAGGGAAGTGGTGCAGTGTAAAATTGAACTTGGAGAAGAAATCGGCCCATCGCAGCTGTTTGGCATTCAGGGAACGGGGGGAGCGGAGAAGTTTGAGGTTTTTGTGATCAGTCCATACCTCGAAAGGGACCCGCGCCCCCTCTAGCCAATGGCGCCAGGTCGACAACGCTAAGCGGATCGATCCCGCTTCTTTTTCCCACACCGACCAATTCCTTTCAGTATCATTAAATTTTCTAGAAACATAGGCGAGGGGGTGCAATTTACCATCCTCCCCCTCTTGGAGGATCGCCCCTCCCATAGCAACGTCAGAAGCGTCTACTTGCACAATGAATTTCTTAAGTTCATTCGGGTGGGCTAACACAGGCTCCGACGTGAAAAGGGCTTTTAACTGGTCAAATGCCCGTTGGCATTTCGGGGACCACTCTAGTTTGGCCCCGGGTCGAGTGCAGTCGGGTGACTTCCCTTTCGTTTTAAGCAGATCAGTTAAGGGGAGAGCCACTTGAGCAAAGTTTGACAGGAATGATCTGTAAAAGTTCGCGAATCCGAGGAACCCTTGGAGTTGCCTCCGGGTTTTGGGTGGCTCCCACCCCACCACATCTTTTATTTTGTCAGGGTCCATCTCAATCCCCTTTTGGGATATGCGGTAGCCCAAGAAAGGGATCTCCGACTTGTGAAATTCACATTTGGATAGCTTAGCAAAAAGTTTATGCTTGTGCAACGTTTGTAAAACTTCCCGCACTAGTTTTACGTGAGATTTCAGGTCAGGGGAATACAAAAGAATGTCATCAAGGTAAACAAGGACCCCCTTGAACAAATACTTGTGGAGCACTTCATTGATCAAATTCATGAAGACCCCCGGCGCCCCCTGAAGCCCGAATGGCATGACTAAGTATTCAAATTGACCCAGGGGTGTATTGAACGCCGTTTTGAATTCATCCCCCTCCCAAATACGGACCCTGAAGTAAGCATCCCTGAGATCTAGCTTCGAGAAAAATTTTCCCCCCAGCCACCGCAGCCAACAAGTCTTTGATTAGGGGCATGGGGTAAGCGTTCGTGTTTGAGACTGCATTCAATCCACGATAGTCGGTGCATAACCGCAAACCCCCGTCCTTCTTTTTCCGAAAGAGCACGGGAGCTGCAAACGGGGAGGATGCCGGTCGTATAAACCCCCTGCTCAGGTTTTTGTCAATAAACTTTCTCAGCTCCACCTTCTCCGAGGGGCTCATGGAGTATAACTTCCCCTTGGGCAGTTTCTGGTTAGGTAAAATCTCAATTGCACAGTCTGAGTTCCTATGGGGGGGTAGTTCATCTGCTTCCTCCTCTCCAAAGACAGAAGCTAGGTCACGGTATTCTGGAGGGATTCCCTCTAGTTCCGCCTCTGCTACCCCCACCGTCACTAGGGGCTTCCCCCCCCCATGGGTCCCCACTCTTGCTTCCATAGGTGGGACTGGCATTTCTCGGAGATGAAATTCACTTTTCCCTCCCCCCATAAAACGTGTGGATCGTGATCGAAGAACCATGCGCTCCCGAGTACCAGGGGGAAGCGGGCAGACGGGGTAACAACGAAGGGTCTCTCCTCCCAGTGATGCCCAATCCCCACCCTCAAAGGAACAGTCTCGTATTTACAAGGTTCTTTCATGGTGGATCCGTCCATCTGCGTGAAAATCAGGGGGTCGTTTAGTTTAATTACTTTTGCCCCCAGTCCTGTCACTAGTGTGGGGTTGATGAGGTCTCTCCCACACCCAGAGTCAATGAGAGCCCGTACTCTCACATGGGTCAATAGACCCGGGTCCACTAAAGTCACCGTGAGAAAGAAAAGAGAGGGGGTTTGCTCACCGGGGTTTGCGCCTGGGAGTCTGGGACCTGCTGTTCAGCGCTGTTCACAGCAGGTCCGTCTCGTTTCCCGGCGGCACAGTCTCGCCATCCGTTGAGTCCGACGCTTCGCTAAGCGGCTTGGCTTGCAGGGCTTTTGCTCCTCTCAGCTTGGCCACCGGCTTTGGCGTGGACGTGTCGAATTTCTTCTTGACTCCCTTAGGCGCTCCAGTTGATGCAGGGGAACTTGGGCAGCTCGCGGCAAAGTGGCCCCCTTCCCCGCACTTGAGGCATAACCCTTGCTTCATCCGGAGTTCTCTTGTGCCATCCTTCTGCTTTGGATTCGGTGTGGGGTGTTTTCCCCGTGGAGCCGGTGTAGGACCCCGGTTGACCATTGCTGCTGCATCATCCAATTTAATGGTTTTCAGGCGGTTCTCCATAGTAATGGCGGCTTGTATCCAACCAGATAGGGTGTCTGGGTCTTGGGTCTTTGTGACTTCCCGACGAATCTCCGCGTTGAGCCCCAACTTGTAGTACTCCACGAGGGTCCCATCTTGCATTCCCCGGATCTTGGCCGCGCACCTCTGGAACTCCGCGGTGTAGTCTCTGACCGATCTCGTACCTTGCTTGAGGGCCCGGATTGTCGCCTTTGCCGCTTTATTGGAGTTCACATCCTCGAATTGCTCTTTCATGGCCCACATGAAAGAATCGATTTCTCTTAGTTCTTGTCCATCAGCCTGATGAAGTCCAACATACCAGTCAGCGGCCGCTCCTTTCAGGTGGGCTGCTATGACATCGACCATGCGGTCTTCGCGTTGGAATAGGTGGCCCCAGGTCTCGATAAATCTTTCAGCCCTCACGAGGAAGAACGGAAACTTTTCTGGATCCCCATCAAAGTCCGCGTCCAGGAGTTCCGCCGGCTTCGGTGGCAGGAACCCCCATGGGCGAGGGGGTGGCTGCCCCAGTGGCCCCTGCGGCCCTGGCCCCCCTGGTTGCACCGGAGGGTCGGCTGGCACGTTCTGCTGGTCTGGAGCTGGCACCGGGCGTTGATCCTGGGGAGGTTGGTCGGGTGGTTCCTCTCGCCTTTGTCGCTCTCGCTCTTCCCGGATGCCCTCCGCGATCATCTGTGGGATGCGGACGAGGGATTCATCTAGGAAACGCATCAGGCAGTCTTGGCTCGGCTCCCCACTCCACCTCCGCCTCACCACGGGCCCTTCCAGGCTTTCGGAGTCTCGGCCGGTGTCTTCCAGGGCCCCAGCCGTGATCAGTCTGCGGACCGATCTTTCGGGGTGGCTTCCCCCCACCGATGCCCGAGGGGTTCCAAACCACGTTTCGTGAGTTTCTGCCAGGGGTTTCACCCAGTCTCGTCTGCGTCTGACTCGGGTGGTCACCCCCCCATAGGCGGCTCCATATGGATCCCCATAGGGCCCTCCGAAGTCGTACTCCTGACCCCACTTCTCCGGTACATACGTATCAGGGGTCTCTTTGGGTACATCCTTCTTAGGAGGTTTCTTATCCTCTTTCTTTTCCTCTTCGATCGGGAGAGTGTCTTCTTCACCGCTGCTCATTTTGGAACCGCAGGTTTCCGACCAGTCCCGAACTTTGATGATGATTCTGAACAAACTGTCAGAAGCCCTAACTCAGTCAGCCAAACACCATGCCTTGTGGTTCAAACAAGAATAGCGTTTATTAGGAAGCTGCAATAGAAAGGTCACTGGAGCAGATACATTGTTCAGAATAACTTGGTTACACAAAGCAGGCGGTTATACAGGGAAGGGGGTGAATGGGGACCCCCCCTTCTACCAATCAGGGAATACCATGCGAATGGGAATCGAAAGTTACTACGCTAATGAAGTTCCCACTGCCCCCATTACTCTCAGCAAAGCTGCAGCTTTGAAAGAGATAGCAAAGCTCGCAGCTTGACTCTCCAAGGTCAGAATGTTCAGTCTACCAGATAGGGGTTACCAGAGCCACATTCCATTCTCACACATCAGGCATAAATCAACACCCCTACGATCCCAACCTCCCGCCCGTCACGCCACCATGGCGCCCATAGCCATCCTCCCCTCCCCTCCATCCATCATGGCAGGACTACCTGACACTGGGCCTGTCTCAAATTGTGACATACCCAACATATAAAAGAGGTAACTCCTTGGACAATATTTTGCACTGAGCCTTTGGGGGAAGGTCTCATTTCGGGGTTGGAGCTTCAGCCTGAACCATGGTCTGACCACTATCTCAAAGATAAGATGTAGTCTCACTCTAACCACTATACAGCACTATGGGCAGAAAGAGACAAGTGATTTCTGTCCTGTCTGTTTGAGCCCTTGGCAATGGGCCAGTTATTTATTTTAGTCTCATCTATTTCACAAGTTTGTGGAGGAGAGAACTAGGGAGAAGGGGAGAACCATGTTTACAGCCTTAGCTCCTCAGAAGAAGTCCAGGATAAAAAAAAATGTAATAGATTGTGCCAGTCTTAAACTCTGTCATCATGATCCTGCATATGCCATTCATCCTGGCTTGCACATTGACAGAATCACACTGAATACACAAGTGAATGTGGACAGTGCATTTAGAGTCATGGCAAAAAGTCATCTTTTTAAAATAATAGACTTATAAACAGGGCAATAGAAACTAGAGAGATGAATTTCTCCTGACTGTGCCATAGGTATCTACTATAAGAGATGGAAGCCCGTGACCAGAGACAACCTGATTCAGCGGTTGGGAAAGTCACACAGAATCACATGGGCACATATTCTGATCACATTACTGGAAGAAAGCCGGAATGATTAGTGGATCCTTGAGTATATAGTTGCATTCAAGGAGACACAAACTGGAGTCTATCTACTTGTCACAAGTGAGGTACCAATTAATGAAAATATCATGAGTCACTATTTCATCCTTGCTTGTCCAGCTGGGAATGGGAGAGACTGACTCTTGAGGCTGAGGCCTTCATCCTGAGTTGCCCTAGCATGAATGGATGATACTTCCAGTTTTGAAATGGGGTGGGTGGGTTCTGAGTTCTGTTGAGTCCCTGCTCAGCTACAGGGACCATTAACCCTCTGAAGCAGTTGGGGGGGGGGTAGAAGGACACAGCAGGAAGACTCAAGGCTTTCTTACCTCTTCTTTCTCAGGTTTTGGGATTCAGGTCTGAGCAGGCAGGCTGTCTTCCTTAACACACCATAGACAAACTGGACAATCCAGTTTTATTAATGCAAGCAGAATTTCTGAAAAGTTGTATTCAGATGGGTAGTCATGTTGGCCTGAAGCAGCAAAACAAAGTTTGAGTCCAGTGGCGTCTTTAAGACCAACAAAAGTTTTATTCTGGGTATAAGGTTTCATGTGCGCACACACACTTCTTCAAATACCATCTGAAGAAGTGTGTGTGACAAGCCGTAGTATGTGATGGAACTACAAGGCCTCACTGTTTGGTTAGAGGCTAATGGCAAGATCCCTTCCACACATTTATAAATGTCCTAGTGGCTGCTGAATAATTTCCAGTCCCACCTTAGATAAAACTGATACTGCCCATGCTGCAAGTTCAATGCACATTGTTCAGACTTTTTTGTTGCTGTTTTCCCTGTCCTGTGGTTGAATTTGTTCTCAGTTTACAATAAAGAGTATAAAAACACCAGTTTTCAAAAAAAAAAAAAAGGGGGGGGGTATCCAATTTATGCAGATGGGGATGGGCATGAACCAGCTCACGAAGAAAAGTTTGTCATGAATTTTGGTCAATTTGTGGTTTGTGAATCAGTGTTCATAGAAGGGCTCTTGGCACAAACATTTTATTAACTTTGGTGCTGTTTGTGGCAGTACATGCATGGATACATTTCCAGACAGACAATTAAACCATTTACAAAACTCCAACACAACAGGGGAGTCGAATTCTGCAGCCCTGGAAACACCAACAGGACCCCTCCAAAGCTTAACAGGAACTGCTGGCTGCCAGGAATAGAGTTCCCATTCTGCTCTAAGGGATCAGAAAGCTATATATACACTCAGCTCCACACCCTTTCAACTGTCAGCTTGTTCGCAGTTACACAGAGAGGCAGGGAACTTGTTAAATTTGGACTAGCAGTTCACATTCATTTATTCTTTTATGACTGTGAACATCTCTCCCCTGCTGGGATTTGGATGTTAGGTGGATTCAGTCACTGCATCTCTCCACTCATGCTGAGCAGAGGGGCTCAGTTACTGGGTGCTTTGGCTCAGTGAGGATGGACATTTTATACCCTCCTGACAGTGAACTTCTCTCCCTCACTGGGGTTTGGGTGTTAGGTGGACTCAGGGCTCTGAGCCACCCTATGTTTCTGCTCATGCCAAGCAGCAGGGTTTAACTACTGGGTGCCTTGGTTGAGTGAGAACCCACATTTGATACCCTCCCCTGCTGGGACTTGGGTGTTCGGTGGACTCAGAGCTGTGAGCCCCCATCTCTCTGCTCTCACTGAGTGGAGGGGCTTAGCTACTGGCTGCCTTGGCTGAGTGAGGACCCACATTTTATACCCTCCTGATTGTGAACTTCTCTCCCGTTCTGTGGTTTGGGTATTACGTGTATTCAGAGCATGGCCACCAAAGAGAGGTTGGGGCAGATGATGGCCTTGCACGACCAGTACTCCAGGGGATCAGCGTCAGTGGGCTCAGGGGACTTGGCAAGGTACTCCCTCACTACCACCTCTGCCAAATCCTCTGCCATTGCATGCCTGGCAATCCCGCAGCTACTGACCTCCCAGTTCACTACTGACAACTAGTAGCAGGACTTCTCCCTGGCTGGGCTTTTGAGGCAGAGGTGCTGGGCTGTGGTTCTTCCTCCTCCTTCCCAGCCTCTTCCAACCACTATTCCCTCTGGCCATGTCTGTTGGCCTGTAGCCTCCACACTTCTTTGTACAGCTCATGCTTCCATTGCAAGAGCTCTGCATTCAGGAGAGCAATGATGCCTTTTATCCGGGGTCACAGACTATATAGGCCAGGTTATGCTACCCTTTCTTGCAGAGAGGATGGAATCTGGTGGTGATGTCCACCTGCAACCCCTCTGCCAAGGCTCTGACCCATGGGAAAACAGTTTGCTCCAGTGCAGAGGCCACCACCCAGTCCAGCCCTCAAATCAGGGGGATGATTTGCCCCAGGCTGGCCGTATGGGCACAGATCACATCAGTGGACTCCTGGAAGGGCTTGAGGACAAGCTTCATTTGGGAGAGGGTCAGCCAGTTGTTAGAGCTGATGCTGAGCTCCTCTTCCCTGTGCATGATGGTCATGGAGGAGATGACATCCTCTTGGACCTGCCTTAATGTCTCACTCATGGCATCTTGAGTGTGGGGAGCCTTTCTTGGAGGCGCCTTCTGCTCCCCCTCCACTTCTCCCTGCTGAGAGGGAGTGGGCTTCTTCTTCCCACTGGCCTCCACTCTTTCCTCCAGCAGCAACATATTGGGGTGCACCCTTTGCAGGTGCCTGTGTAAGATGGAGGAGGACAAGTGTCGGGGTGGGTTTGTAGACATGGGTGTGGCATAACTGGCACTCTGCCACACAGGGGTCATGGGGAGGGTGCAGAAATGTTTCCAAACTGTTTTGTGGCACTGGACTGGGAGGTGCCATGAAGTTGTGTACTCTAGGCTGGAGCAGCAACAGATAGTTTAGATGTGGAAGGGAAGAATGCTTCCCCCCACCCTCTGAATCACTGCTGCCAGAGTCCTCCTCACCAAAGCATGTTAGCAACTGCTAGTGTCTCTGGAAGGTGCTAACAACTCTTTTACCTCTGTGAAGAACCCCAGGAACAGATCAGGGGAAGGAGGTTCTGAGACCCCTGACAATGCCCTACTAGGGCTGGGGTCCAGTGGCCTGGCAGGATGGGTTTGGCACCCAGGGATGGGAGTCTGTGGTACATGGAGTGGGGGATTTTGTCCCCCATAATGAGCACCCTTTGCACCCACTTTCACCATCATAGCACACAGAGTTGTTCACACTCAGGACAGGAGGAGTAGGAGGGTAGCCCCAATCACAAGTCTTGTCATGTCTGCATTTCTGGCCTTCCAAATCTTCCTTTGGAGAATTGTGGATGGCCCAGCCAGTCTGACAGGTGTTTCCTGTGCTGAGAAGAAGAGTACACCACTGTGTTTCAGCCTTTGGAGGGGCTGTGAGAGCTGTGGGCACTGGGCACATTTCTCTTGCTTGTCTGGTGGGGCTGGGATGCTCACCAAGCTGTTGTGGGGTCACTTTGGAGAGTCCCTGTCAGAAGTCTCTTGTCATGGGCTGCCTTTCTTTCCTTTAGAATCTGCTTTTGGAGACTTGGGAGAGGCTGCGATCATAGGGGGGATGTTTGTCTTGCTTCCAGTGTCTGGTGGGGGTGTGTGTCTGTCCAGGTGAAGTTTCCCTGTGAGCTTTGTGTCAGTGGCTTGTTCCTTTGCCATTCCATGGACTCCTGTAACTGCAGCTGTCTTTTCCAGAGAGAGCACTGGGAAGACCTTTTTTTGGGGTCCATAACTGGGGTCCCAAAAATGTAATCCACCCCCAACTTGGAGAGATTGTAGAGAAGTGGGCAGCAGGGTGAGATTCCCTGTGCATCTGGTGTGTATAGCTTGCAGGGGGTCCATTCTATACACTTTTGTTCCTGTGCCTGAAATTTTTCCTGCCCCAAAGCATTTACCTGGCTTGACCTTAGTCCTGTTGGGTTTGCAGTGCCACTGTGGCACTGGTTCTTCTGGGCACATTGCACTGTTTTTTTGTTGGTTTGCAAAAATGCCCCCCACCTTCAGTTTCTATTGCAGAAATTCTCAAGGATTATGATTCTGTTCTGCTGGGCTTCCATTGCCCTTGCTTGTTTTGCTGTGTTTTCCCCTCCTTTGGAAACAATGGAGGATGGGAGCACCTCCTTGGGAGGAGGGATAACTCAGACCCTGCAAATCCAATTCTTACCAAACGTGGAGAGAAGGTAGGGGAGCATCAGCCAGAGAGCTGCTGCTAGTTTGGTGTCTCTTGCACAGGATCCATTCTATACACTCTTGAACCCCCTGAACCTGTGCCTGAACCCCATAAATCCAATCAATCACCAATCTTGGAGGACATGTAGAGGAGAGTCAGCTGAAGACTCCCAGAGAGTTTGGTGTCTCTAGTGTGCCAGGGGGCCATTCTACTGCATCATGAACCTCAAAAACTGAACCAGTTTGTCTACTGTCAAAAAGTTTGCAAAGGTCTGTCATTCATGCACTGGTCATGCCACAAACCACAAACCAATATGAACCACATTTTCCTGGTTCATGCTAATCTTTATATGCAAAGGAACAATCAGGTAATCATATGTCTCTGAATTTGCTGTTCACCTAGGACTCATCTTTCCACTCTTGTATGTTGATGGACTGAAAATCCAGACCTTATATCATGTTAGTAAATGCAGAGTGTTCCTATGTTGGTTTTAATCATACTAGGGTATCCCATGAGGGATGACACTGTGGACACTTCTCAGGATGCAAAGTTATTAGTTTTATCCATAGGCCCCTTTGGTTTTGCAAATACAGTTCAGGAAAAAAAAATATTAGGGGGGTATTTGTTTATTTTTAAGACTCTATGCTGTTTTTGAAAAATAAAAATGCCCAAGACTGCATGGAAATCTTTGAATGAAGCAAAATAATCATGGAGGGGTGTACCCAGTTCTGGAACAAAAAGATATATGAGAATATGGGGAAGAATATTGAACACTGTAGTTAATATAAGGGCAGCAGTGGATGGGGAAAATGAAAAGTGAAACAGATGATAGAAATTATGGTATTTGAAAGCCCTGAATGCATAGATCTAGATCAGGTAGCAATCTGATGATCAAAGATTTGAACCTCCTCCTTGGCACATTAAACCTAATAGGCTCTCTTTTCCTAAGATTCTTTTCCTAAGATTGCCAGGGCTGCAATCTTATTTTCCAAAGCCCTCTATTTCATCATTATATTGCAAGAAAATGGCCCCTTTTCACTGCAGGGCTGCCGATTCTTCCACTATAACGTGTACTCCCACTGCAGCCACCAGTGCTATAAACAGCATTTGCCTTCCAGACTCAAAGCTTTTTTACAATGCAGCTCAGATAATCAGCCAGAGAAAGCAATTCTCTTAGGCCTGGTTTTTGACCTTGAAAATATCGGTTCTCAGTGAAGAAAGTTGGAGCTTTGTATTCAAGTATGGAAACAAGACCCTCATAGCTGCTACATATTATACTGAATGAACCTTTCTATATGATCTACAAATTAGTACAGGAAACTGATTAAGGGAATTACAGCAGAAGTACCCTATCATTTGATGCTTTCAATATAATGCCATAAGTATCTTAGGGAAGAAGAAAGGCAAAACATTTACTACAATTGTTGCCTGCAGGATATTACCGGGTTGCTTTTTCCAAACTCGTCTTTATTTTGTCATGTTTCTAGTTTGGTGTAGTGTTTGAGAGCAGTGGACTCTATAATCTGGAGAACCAGGTTTGATTCCCCACTCCTTCACATGCAGCCAGTTGGGTGATGTTGGGTCAATCACAGTTCTCTCAGAGCTCTTTCAGCCCCACCTACCTCACTGGGTATCTGTTGTGGGGAGAGGAAGGGAAGGCAATTGTAAGCCGCTCTGAGATGCTGAGTGAAGGGCAGGGTATAAATCCAACTCTTCTTCTTCTTCTTCTTCTTCTTCTTCTTCTTCTTCTTCTTCTTCTTCTTCTTCTTCTTCTTCTTCTTCTTCTTCTTCTTCTTCTTCTTCTTCTTCTTCTTCTCTCCTCTGTTTTCAATCCAAGTCAATGTGTTGGCCAACTTTGAATCTTAGGTCATTCATATTTCATTGCTATAAATTTCCATGTGACAACAAGGAAGTATTGTTCTTCATATGGAAGAGCAGATATACAAAAAATTGAAATGGAATACAGCTCCTAACCAGCCATATCACATTGCAAATTACAAACAGGTCTATGAGATGTTGCGTGCATGACACAATTGTTCATAAGAACTAGCATTATGTCTTCAGAGCCTGCAGAAGTGTAGGCGGGGCTTCTAACGGAACTCATATCATTGCTGCAGAAGCAGCTGCTCCCACACTGGTATTTCTTAGGCTGCAGTCATGCACACTAAATAATCCACTTTCAATTCACTTTCAGTGCACTTTCCAACTGAATTTTACTTGTGTGAACTTGCAAAATCCAGTTGGAAAGTGCACAGAAAGTGGATTGAAAATGGATTATTCAGTATGTGTGACAACAGCCTCTGTAACAGTCTAATTTCAAAGGCAAGAGTAGCAGAACAGGATGTCTCTATTCCCCTTTCCAAGGTTAAATAGCAGCCATAAGCCATTAATACAACTCATCCATGGGATCACGATGTGTTTTACCACCATTACACTTTACTGGAAGTTTACATTAAGCCTGTAATCCTGATTTACCTGGGAGTAAGCCCCATTGTACACAGTGGGGCTTAGTTCCAAGTAGATGTGCATAGGTTTATACTGCACATTACTGCCCTGACAAGCTATTTGAAGAGTCTTCCCTAAAAATGTCAGCAATATAAGCCAAACATTTACTGTAACATACTATTATCATAGGCCAAGAACAGGGTTATACTTTTGTTCTTGCATTTCCCTTACACATATCTGCAGCATAGAAAAAAGTGTGGTATACATTTTGCTGTAAACATACTAGGATATATTATGTGTGAATACCTAAGCAATGTTAGGATCTAATGTGTGCTGCTATCAACACACATAGAATTATATTCAATAATTTGGCGCTTTAAAAAATGATGAGTTTCACCCTTATTACATATGATCATTGTTCATTCAGCCATGCTTTTATGGAAGTCATACAATAGCTGCCAGAAATTAGGATCCCCCAGAATGAATTTGGGCATGTCAGCCTTGAACACTCAGCCATATGCCAGCAATTTATAAAGAAATCTACTGTATTTTTTAAAATTGCTGCATGACTAGCTAGAAGTATATGCCCCACGTGCCTTAAAGTAGTGACTTGTTATAGAGTCAAAGGCTCAGCAGGCCAAATGTCAACAAATCAACATATATGTCAGAAGTTAGTGTGGGACTAGGTCAGGCTGTGCTGTCTTAATTACAGGCTTTCCACTTTGTTTATAGGACTAACTGGGATAGTGGGTATGTTTGTTCATCCAACTCTTTAGACCAGTGGTTTTCATATATTCTTTTTTTCAGGGAGCACCTGCCATATCAAAGTGTCAGCTATGGGACCTCTATATGTTGAACATTTTTCTGGGATGTTTTCTAGAGCATGTATTCAGTTCACTGGCCAGTCTATTGAGCCTCACAATTGCCTTATCTGAACCAGAAGTGCACTTTACAGTTCTCTAGAGCTTCAAATTATAAGGCAAGAGCAACAGAACTGGCTAAACTTTATTTCAGGAAAGCTCATATGTCATTACTGATCCTACTATGAGAAATCCTGGTAAACTAGGAAGTACCCCAGGCCCCCCCAAACACATTTTGAAAACCACAAAATCCATTTCTCTAGTCTCAGTACTAAAATATTCTAATTACATTGCTAAAAATATGTATACATCTGGCAAATCTTTCCAGTTTTGTTCACTATACATGCATATTTATTTTTGCACATAACAAGAGAGATCCAGGGGGACTGATTTTATTTGCACGGTTATGTTTGCAAAATGGAAAGCAACTAAATTTTACCATTAAGACACGATTGCCAGACATGTGTCGGGTGCTTACTCAATGACAGCACAATGGATTCTAATCTGTATAAGAAGGGATATGAAAAGTAATGAAGTTATGGAGCATTCAACAAGGTTGCACTTACCTGTAACTGTTGCTAATCAAGTGGTTTTCTGTGCAGGGACGCATGAGACCATGCATGTGCAGGCCTGCAGCAGAGATCTTTTTCAATGTTCTCTCAGCGGTTCAGAGCACTCAGCCCCCTCCCCTCATGGGTCGCTCCTTCCCACCCAGCCAATACATGATAGGACAAGGCAAGTGCTCCTTCCCTCAGTCCCTTCTTACTGCCATGGAAGGACTCCATGAGAGTGAGGTTTCCACCACAGGGAAAGGAGGGAGCCATGTGTGCCTGCACAGAAGACTACTCGATGAACACCAGTTACAGGTAAGTGCAACTCTATTTCATCTTCATGGCTTCACTGCAGTCTCACATGGGAGAATAGCAAGCTCACTTACCAGCAGGAGGTGGGTATGAGATCTTCAGTGAAATCACTTAAGAATCACTTTCCCCACAGCTGTGTCCCATCTGGAATTGACATTGACTGTGTAGTGCTTGATGAATGTCAACAGGGAGGACCAGGTGGCTGCTTTGCAGATGCTGTCCAAGGGAAATTTGGCAAGGAAGGCTACAGAGGAAGACTGAGACCCAGCCAACTGAGCTCTGAAATGGAGTAGGCAGTCGACTTTGGGGGCAGAGTATGCCAACTGAATGGCCTTGACCACCCAATGTGAGATGGTTTGGGAGGAGGCTGCCCGGCGTTTGCGGGGGCCAGCAAAGCAAACCGGCAGGTTGTGTTCTCTTTCCAGAAGGATGTGGTATGGTCTAAATAAAAAAGCAGTGACCTATGAATGTTTCAAGTGTGCAGGGTTCATCCTTTGTCCATAATAGGAGAGGGAGGAAACACTGGCAGGACTATGTCCTGGGAAACATGAAGGGCAGATAAACCTTTGGGGAGGAGGTCTAGGCTAGGGTAGAGAACCACCTAGTGAAATCTGATAGAGGGTGGGATAACTGTAAGGCCCTAAGTTCTCCTACTCTTTGGGTGGAAGTAACTGCTAGAAGGAATGCGACCTTATAGGAAAGGAAAGACAGGTCACATGTGGTAAGGGGCTCAATGGGCTCGAACATTAGCATGGAGAGCACCAATGAAAGACTCCACTGGGGAACTGGAGGGGGTGTTGGTGGGTGTAAGTTAAATAACAACTTGAGGAATTCCCCCCAAAAAAATTGGGACTGAAAAAACAGAGGAACATGCAAAGGGGGGGGTATGGGCTGAGTGGTCCAGTTCCAAGGGTCTGATCTTTGCCTGGCGCTGCTAGGGCCTTCTCCCAAAGCTTTTAACCTAGAGGGTCAATTCAGATGAGCTTTTGGGGAAACTGCTTGCAAACTGAGCAAGTGGAGACATTGTGGGCTTTGCCCAAGCATTGGAGGCAGCAGTTGTGGTCATCTAACTGAGCCATTTTTAGGTCACATTCAACACATTTTTTAAAAAAACAGCCATAGCTCAGTACTAATGTCCTCCTTCCAATCCCCCTTTTTATACAGAAATAAAGTAGGATGAAGATGTGAAGGGTGAATAATTAGAGAAGATTGCCAAGGGAAAAGCCATAATGATCAGAAGAAAGTGAAGACGTCCAGTCTCCATGGTGGAGAAGAAAGGACTAAAGGAAGGAACTCTCGCTCCACCCCATCATGTGTCAGCTGGGTGGGAAGGAGCTGACCCTTGAGGGGAGGGGGCTGAGTGCTCCAAACCATTTAGAGAGCTTTGGAAAAGATCTCCATGGCAGGCCCACATAAGGGCCGTCCCATATATGCTTGCACAGAAGCCAAAAAGATAAAAGATCTGATTCATTACTTTTTTAATGCCTCTAATGGCAGTTTCACATTCTTCCTCTTGGCTGCATTTTTCTGTAATCATAGAACAACTAGTTTTCTCTTCAGACTACCCCATCAATGTATTGTTCTATTTCAGGAATTACTAAAAAACAAAACAAAGAACCTTCAATCATTTAGGAAAGAGAAAGGCAATAAAACTCAGACTGACCGTTCTGTTCAGACCTGAATGATCTAAAGTGTCTTCAATGTCTGGTTTTATAACACATTTAGTCCCAATCGAAGTAGTTAGTCTCAGTGAGAGGACAACCTGTAATTATATCAGGGAGTGCTGAGGCATAGCAAGGATGTAATAAATGTCAGTGTGTGTGGAAAATTTGGAGCTTGACCTGATTCACTTTTGCTTCTTCTACATCTTTCCTCCTCTTGTTATGCACCCAGATAAAGAACACACTATAAATGGATAATGAAGACACCATGTTACAAGCAACGAACCTCAGAAGGTTCTTAGGCTTGGCTTTGCTGAGCAGCTATAAGTCATTAACACAGTAAAGTCTCTGCTTAAATGGAAAGCATGATGGTTTGAACCATAAGCCACTGAATTTATATTATATACATGTAAGTGCAATTGAAAATAGCACCCCCTGTCCATGCCATTCCTTTTCACTCATCACACTGAAAGTTCATAAGAAGAGCCCTGGCACATGAATTATAGAGTGATTAACATATGGAATTCACTGCCACAGGAGGTGATGGCAGTTGCAAGCATGGACAGTTTCAAGAGGGAATTAGATAAACATATGGAGCAGAAGTCCATCAGTGGCTATTAGCCACAGGGTATAGATGGGAACTCTGAGTCTGGGGCAGGTGATGCACTCTATTCTTGGTGCTGGAGGGGGCAGCAGTGGGAGGGCTTCTGGTGCCCTGGCCCCACTGCTGGACCTCCTGATGGCATCTGGTATATTTTGGCTGCTGTGTGACAGAGTGTTGGACTAGATGGACCATTGGCCTGATTCAACATTGGCTTCTCTTATGTTCTTACCAGTGGTCCATGTAGTTCAACATCCTGTTTTGCATAGTGGCCACTGGCCAGCTGTTAATCTAGAGGGTCAATACGCAGGGCACAGAGGCCAAAGTGTTCCACTGATGCTGCCTCCTTGCACTGGGTTTCAGAAGTTTGCTACCTCTGAATGGGAAAGTTCCCATCCAGTCACTATGGCTACTAACCACTGATGGACCTATCTGACATGAATCTGTCTCTTTTCTTCCTGCTGATGACACCAGTGATGGGAAACAGGACTGGGGAAACTCCAGAGGTGATATCATAGTGTTACTGGGCATTGCAGGGAAAGAATTAGACAGATGGGGCTGCATGTTTGTTAAGTAAACATGCATAGAATCAAGCTGTAGTTTTGCAGTCTTAATGCTAGTATTAAGAATTAAGCACCCCGTGAAGTTAATTTTAGACTTGCTTAGGATAGGATTGCAGCATTCATTCAATTAACTCTCATGGAATTTAAATGGTTCCTAAGGGGCGGTATACATTATGGGCATAATAAGTAAATCAGCCCCATCTGGATAGCTGCTTGCAATGCCTATATAACAAAATGGAAGTGCAGTTGCTTGTCTAGGGAAGCTCTCAGTTTGTGCAAAAGAGGCACTTGCCACTTAATTTCCTTCTTCACTGCAACTTCCTCATCACATGGCATTTTGCCCACAGGGGCCTCCTGCCTTCAGCACTGGCTTTTCAGGATTGTGGTGTGCTGAGAGGAGAGGAAGGTGGGGAGATTCTGCCTCCAGGAGCACCTTGCATTTGTGGCATTTAGGATTCAACTGAGGTCCATGTTCTTACTTCATCAAAGTGGTTTATTTGTATCATATGACTTATTCTGCACATCTCATTTGCTGGAATCAACATAATAATTCCAAAAAAAATTCACTTCCTCTATGAAACTTAATTCATGACCATTATCAGATTTGTGGGACAATGTTTAAAATATCAGTCACACATGACACAGTCAGCCAGGGCTGAAAAAGATGTGCAAGCTTGAGCATGGAAGAGATTCCTGTGTACTTCTGAAAAGCACATCTCTAGAGTGGAATAAAACAACATACTTATATGGTGGACTGACTCATCTTGAATATGTGTGATTGGAAGCTGAAACATGGAATAATTTTAATGTTAATGATAACGAGGAACACAAGGTAATGTTTGAAATATTTTATAAAAAAGATGTTACACAGTTTGATTTAAAAAAGAGAGAGGGGCATATTTGCACATTACAGTTCTTTCTTCTTTGAGAGATATCTGCTTGAATCAGCAAGTCTATAGCTAAATGTAGATATATGGACAGGACTGACATTCATCAAAGGACTTTCTCATGCCCTTATAGGATTTTTGTCTTCTTTCTTTTGAACAGCAAACCGCAAAGTCATATCACAAACTATTTTGAAGGTTTTCCCAGTTTCAAAAAAAGGGTGCTACATGGCATGATAGACTGAAGTTAGAGAAACACAAACCATAAGATCTGTCAGGTATGAGGAAGTAATTGTGTAGTTCTTTAGATCCCAGTCCTGAACTATAATATTTTCCTGGGACCAAACACTTTCCTTCGAAGCTTCTTTTGGAAGCACTTACATAACTCTGGCAGCTCAACTTGTTACTGAGTTTTATACACTCAACATTTTTAATTGCATTTTTTTACATATGTGACTAAATGGGCAATAGCACCAAGTTCCATTACAAAATCAGTCATTCACAAACACACGCGCACGCACAACTAGAAGCAAATCTACTGAATCATGAAACAATCACTGTCTACAAAAGAAGTTATCAAACATCAAGAACTCTGTTGTACATGATTTAGTTTTTAATGAAACTGAAGGCCACTTTCATATAGTTTGCTGATAATGCGGAGCTGCAAGAAGTACAGAGATTTAAAGTAATTTCCCTCTCACTTGTGTTACAGTTATATTAAAGGTGTTCTTTTCTCCCACAAGAGTCCTCCCCTTCTCCTTACAAAAGATCTTTTCAGAGAAAGCATAATCTTCTGGAGCCTGGGTTCTTAAAAAAAATATAAGATGGACTTCCCTATAGTGGTGTCAGCAATTGCTAGGAAAAGCACACGCTTCCTTCTAACACCTCCCCTCTTCTAGTGTGTAGGTATTCATTTGCTCAATAGTTAAACATACATTTGTTCCAAATATCCATCTATACAATTGAGAAACTGTGTTGGTTGATAGTCTTCAGACATGAAGGAAAAATGCTCAAATTTTAAAGAATCATTCTCCTCTTTAAAGCCCTTACTGGCTTTAAAGCACACAGGGAGTTCATTGGCTCTTTCTTGACCTGGTGCTCTGCTTATCTTCTTGTCTAGAACAAAAGCAAATTTATCCAATTGATTTACTTAGTGTTTGTTATGAAAGTTTGGGAAGACTCCAGTTATTTGCTTCTTGATTTAGGAAGGCTCACTGTTTTATGAAGAACCCTGCTCTATTGACAGGGCTGGATTAAGATATGCTGAGGCCCTACAACATGTCAATTTTAAGAGGCATCACAGAATTACCAAAAAAAATGGTAATTTCATTTTGGGGGGAGAGATTGCATTTAGAAGCCACACATAATTCGAGGTCCTAAACTTTAGCTTACTTAGCTTGTGCATAAATCCAGCTCTGTCTATAGAGTCACTTTCTTCTCTTTAGGTCCTATTCCTGCAAACAAGTTCAAGGACTATTTTCATATGTAGCCACTGCATAGTTTGTAAGCCCAAGTATGTGGGATAATGTTTTCAGGACTGGGACCTTATTCAGGAACTCAACAACCAATCTTTAGCAAGACCAAAGAAAAATAGAAGAAAACAGGAACAGACTATTAAAATAAAGTACTATTCTACTTGAATACATGTCTTATCTGCTAGTAATAAATCAGGACAGCTAAAATATAAATATTGCCTGAATCATAAAAACTTGTCATATTCTACGAAATCCTACTTCAAAAATCCGACATTATTTTAACCGACTGCAATCATCTTTCTAGTTTGGCACACCTGAACCAGTGCAGAAATGATGTGTTATGAAGTTAACTCCCGAGGGAAAAATACTTATGAGCGTCAGGAAGGATCTGAAGATGGATTCTGGTGCTAATCGTATCACACTGCTTAACATATAAAAGAAATGTAAAAGAGTCTTTTGCCATGATTTCTTGGCAGCAAAAGAGGTAGGGAACTTGATGGAAGGAGCAGGTTTGTTTAAATTGCTGGAACACATAGAATAGATGACCTTGAAAACTACAACTTGCATTATAGACTGCCTCTGTAGTTTCCTTTTGAAAATGCAAAGTAAAAACATTTTATTCAAATCTCTCTCAGACATAGTAATGGCTCAGAAGAACAATGGCAGTGGCGTGTCCTTGTAGCAGTGTTCCTCTCTGAGAGATGAACGACGGGCTCAATTGCTTCACTGTAATTTCTCTATTTCCATGCTTCATTTCCTTCCTGTAGCTGAGACTGGAGGAAAAAAACAGCATGTTCTCAAGCATCTAATACCATGATGCAGTATAATAAACCTGAATGCAGTGGAGATCGGAACTCTGGAATAAACATACTTTTTCATGTCAAGATTTTATTTAAAAACAAAGCAAAAAGAAAATGTCTCCTGTACTAATCAGAAGAGATCATTAACAAAAACAATAAATAGACAGCAACTTTCCCCCATACCTACAAAGGCATCACAACACTGCAAGAATTACTTCCCAGCTAATTGCCTGATGTGGCCTGGAAACAATTTTCATAAGGCAATAGTATGTGTTGCAGATTTTCACAATAGGAGTTGCAATCTATTTTCAGAATTACCCAGATATTTACAGAGGCTTTTGGACTAAATAGCTTTTAAACCAACTTTTAAAACAAGTCATAGTGATGGTTATTTCTGAGCCAGCAAACTGCATGCAATGCTGTAAATAAAATACTTAACTTTGCATCAGTAGTACACAATATATTGTAATATTGTTGTATGTGGTAGATTTTTTCCACTCCTTATTCCCTTTCTCTCCACTAAGCAGAGGCTCTGCAGTGTGGTCTTGGCAGTACTGAGAAGGCATCTATAGGGTATCATTGGCTCATTGAGGTCACAGTGCACTACTTACTCTTAGAGGTTAGTTGCCTCTGCAGGTATATGAGTGTTGCTATCTATTTGCACATGGCCAAGCATCTTAAAATGTTACCAAAAATACCACCGGATGCTCAGAATCTGTGTGTTCAGTGCAGTCCCTAGGACAAAGTTCTAATGAAGATATGTTTCACCAAGGCAAAAAAAAAAAAAAAAAAGTTAAAAATGGAGAAATATTTACAGATTTTCGTGGTCCGAATATTGAGTTTTTATTTTCTTTTCCTTTAGTGCATTGTCATAGAAAGGTTTGAAGGCTATGAATACAAATTTTCTGGTCCAGTTCCGTACATATCTGCAAGTCGTTTAAAACGAGGCCCCCAGTCACTGAGGTAATCGTAATTCTGGTCAGAGTTTGAACTGATAGAATCTAAAGAGCTGAGTGACTCAGCCACTGAACCATTTCCCTCAAATGCATATGTCTGCAGGGAATCGTAGGGGGGTGCACAAGGATCCACATCAGCCTCTTTTAGTCTCTCCCAAATAAATTCTCTAAAAATGACGTTATCTGGAATGCTTTTAAATGATGGTCTACTCAAGAACTGAATTTCTGGAGTCACATCCCTCCTGGTCTTGGTGTCTCGGATGATATTGAGGTTCCTCAAGGCAGCCATATCAAAGGCTTCTGTGTCTTCTTCTCCACCTCCCTCGTCATCATATCTGACTATATTTTCCCTGATATCTCTCTCTTCATCGAAAACAAGGGGCTCTTTTTTCCGCCTTCTCATTGTAACAATCAGCAGGACAAGCACTGTAAGTAAATATGAATTATTATTAAACTCCTACTCACAATGAAGATATTCCAAAACATAGCCATGATAGAAACCTTCTGCCAATGTGGTGGTCACGTGAGTTGATTTTTAAAATTTGCAGACAGGTTCTAAAATGCCTTTAAGACCAAGAGCATTTAGACATTAAGGAATCTATTACACCCTTCACCTGATTTAATGTCTTTATATTTAATTCTGTATCCTGCACTGGCTGCTGAAACATAAATTTTAAGAGCCAATTCGGGACGAATATTACAACCTCACTGCCATGAAATAAAAGGAGACCTTTTTCTGAACTCTTAATTGCCCAAGTGATAAAAAGCACATTCATAAACATACCACATGTAATTTAACTGTCACAGTTTGGAAAGTGACTCCATTATTGTAGTATATGGGGATAAGCCGTCTGATAAAGTATCCAATCTTTGATTGGGAAATTCAGAGTTGTTAAGTAATATCTGGCATAAGTCTTGGTTTGTACATTAAAAGCATCTCTCTAATAGATAACACTTTTCTTTAATGTGTGAAGTACTGCACCATGTACCTGTGAATTATGTCTAATGAGAACTGGAAATGCTGTTGGAGTTTATTAGATCAGCCCGTGACAGTATGGGGTAATAATTCTGAAATTTCTATACTTAGAGAATTTCTTGTTAGCTTCAATGCCAAAATGAATATTTGGAGAGCTAGCCAACATCATGCTGTATTATACATTCCTAATAATCTGAGACTAGTTTTGTGCAAAAATAAAATCTGAGTCCTATTATTCATGTTTCAAAGTACATATGCACAACACTTTTAGAAATCTTTTAAAAACAAATAGTTCGATTTATCAATGAATGCATACACAAATTTATTTGTACAAATATTTCTAGCCCCATTAGGGGGGAAAAGCTCATTATAATCCATATTGTAGTGGGCCAGAAGTAGAAAACTGGAAAAACTAAAATGCATCACAATAGAGATAAAATAATTGTTTCCCCATAGTTAATACCCTGACCTGTCTAGCCCAATCTCATCAGATCTTGGAAGCTAAGCAGGGTTGGCCTTGGTTAGTACCTGGATGGGAGGTCACCAGGAAGTCCAGGGTTGCTATGCAGAGACAGGCAATGGCAAACTACCTCTGTCCTTCTCTTGCCTTGAAAACCCTACAGGGTTACCATGAGGCAACTGCAACTTGATGGCACTTTCCACCATTATGGTTAATAATGAGTGAGACAGACTGTTGTTGCTAATAACAATTAGAACAGCACAATTAGCAGAAAGTATCTTCCCCATGAATTCATGTCTGGAAGTATGCAATGCAGCTAATAACACTACTTTGCTGGAACACACAAAAACTATTTTCCATGGGGGGTTCGACCATGTGGATCAAAGCACTTAAATAATGGCACCACAAGTAGATTTGCTAGATGTTTCTGTAAACCTGAGGGAACCCTTAAGATTGCTGAAAAATTGTACAAACTTCATATATAGGGAGAGCTGCTGTCAGTCAATTCTGGTGACTCTTAAGTATGGAAGCCAGAGATCAAACATGCCAATTCTTATGTTGGCCACTCCTAATCCAAACCTGCCTATAGGGAGGAGAAATGAAATAAGAAAGAAGAAAGACTTTTGGATCTTGGGTTTGCCCTATATGAGACAAATGATAAATGATAATACTAAAACTCATCTTAGGGCTCACATTCACAAAACGAGTCTTTTCTAATTTTGACTTTTGCCCACACTGGGGTGGTACTACAGTGGCATTATTGAGCAGTTATATCTCCTCTATACTTGAGTGCAAATGTGCTTTCACACCGTGACATGTTTTGCAGGTTTCACTGGGGGACTTAAATACCTGCTAATAAGTGCAAAATATATGAAACTCAGTAGATCTGCTTGCCTAGAGGTACAATAAAAATCAAGATAAAATGAATGTTTTATGTGGTTATGCCTTGCATAGCCCAAGATTGCTTGAAGCCAAGAAAAATATGAAGTCTTTGAAAGGTTAAACATTTTAGCATTTAAATGGCTTTAAGAGAATATTAATTTCTAATCACTCCAACTGCTCCTGAACAATAATTTTTAACCTCTACATGAATAAATGCTCCTTTAGCAGCTTTGCCAGAGCCATGGCAATGTCTGCACAACCAGTTACTGAAAATTCCATTGCAAGAACAGTTGGGTTTGAATGGGAGCTATTTTAAACAAGGCTTTTTTTAAAAAAAAAATCTCATTTTTGAAACAAGGCAGTAATTAGTGTCTGGCTGAATGGCCAGGAAGGCTAATATTCAGGGTTGTTCATTAGACTTACTCATAATGAACACTTGCAACCTTTTAGAACACAAAATCAGCCACTGCTACCAATTAACCCACTGCCACATAGTCAAGTCTCATCATACTTGAGATTCTAAAGGAGCTGGGTAAAAAATGTGAGTGGTCCAAGGTCATCCAGTGCACTAAATGACTAAGTGGAGATTTGAACCTGAGTATTCCTGTGTCAGTGATAAAACCTCTACTTGTGAAGGCAGATCTGGGATAATTTCCCCACCACTCATGCTAATCATCGATTATCACTTGATGGTACATATACCCTAAACATAGGTACTTTCACCGTTGCAGCACACACAACTGTTTTTGTTGTAAGTCAAAACATTGTTTCTTGACCTCCCCACAAAATCACTCTCTACCTATTTCCAAGAAGTACAAACTTTCCATGCTCTGTTAAAACTGAAATGGCTGTTAGGACACTGTGTAGGGAGGCATTGTTGTTGTTGTTTTTTTTAAACCACTTATCTCTGTAAATATAATGCAACAAAAGCACGTGAATTCCAGAAACAGTGATACATGACTGAAGAAAAAGTGAGTTCGCTGTGTGTCCATAATAAAAAAGATAGTTACTATTATGTTAAATGGTTATTATAAAAGCAATTACTATTGTGTCTCTGTGATGTTAACTGGGGGGAAAATACATTGAAATTGAAATGTAACTTGCACAGGCATTAAAGGTTTTTCTCACTCATTTCTTTAAATAATTATGTCCTGCATAAAGAGAGTGACACACAGCATGATGTTTTTCATGTGCTTTTGTACAATACATTCATTTTGTAGGGATTTATTTTTGTTCCTACTTGGAAACAATTATATGGTTATCTAGGAACCCAGGGGGTCCATGACTGCTTTGTTCTCTGTGTCCACCTTCATGGTTCCTGGTCCAGGGTTGGCAAAGACCTCTGATGAAGAGAGGGGAGGCTGTTAACTATGTTAACTACACCTTGTTCCTCCTCATCTCTTCCCAAGTCTCTCCTCCACAACCTGGAGAAGACTTGGAGCTTCCTCCTTGGGCTGCTATTTGGCCCCTTATGTGGGCCAGGCTGTTTTATGGATACCAGGGACTGCCAAAAAGACAAATAAATGGGTTCTAGATCAAATCAAGCCTGAACTCTCCATTGAAGCTAAACTGACTAAACTGACATAACAAGACCTCACTTCCTTTTTCTTTAACGGGGCAGTCCCTTTTCTTATGCTTTCTGTTTGTCCCACTCAGTTGTTTAAATGTACAAGGAAATAAGCTGGCCCAGCCTAGGGAATTTAGGGCTGACCAAAAATAGCAATGAGGTAACTTTCTATAATTATAAACAATAGATAGTTTGTCACAATAAAGTAACCAGTTATACATACAGTTCTTTAAAACTGCGAAGAGAGATCACTGGTCCTTCACTTCTTAGACAGACATGGAGAAACTTATTTCTCATGAAGTTCTTAAAGTCTGTCAAGGCAGGAACATGCACATAAGTTCCAATTTTCCTTCATTTTCAATTTGCAGGAATCACCTCACTTTACTGGGAGGTATTTTTCCTCAGGGAATTACTTGTTCCACTTCCCTAATTCAGGATCCTATCTCAATCCTTGACTCTGCTTAACTTCTTAACTGAACGACCTGCCACTCTCAACTGTCATTCATAACTGGAACTCTTAGCTGTAGAATTCCATTTGAACCTCCTGTCAATCAAGTTTCTCAGATTGGGCTAAGACATTAACCATTAACTGTGCATTACATAAGGCTACCATACTTTAGTCACATTATGAGAAGACAATACTTACTGGAAAAGTCAATAATTCTAAGAAAAGTTGAAAGCAACAGAAAAAGAGGAATACCCAATATGAGATGGCTTGACTCAATCAAGGAGGACATGGCCCTTAGTTTGGAAGACCATAGGATGTTTGGCAGCCATTAATTCCATAAGTCAGAAGTGATTTGATGGCATTTAAGATGGTCCAAGCTTAATCATGGGCATGCCCAACAGCCTTCCTACACCTGTTCTCCATTTGATTGATATCCTGGCTAGTCTGGCCCAGCTCCAGGTGCTGCTGGCAGCTCCTTAAAGGGGTTGTTCAATGATGTATAGGAAGCATGCTGGCCCTCTTGCAGCTGGAGTGGCCATAAGTGCTGCTGGGGGCTCAAAAGTCAGGGCCAGGGCCATGACCACCTGCTGCAGCCTGTGTAAGTCCGAAAGAAAATTTAGTCTTGGAACATTTAATATCAATTTCTTTTTTTAGATTTACAGCCTACTTTAAGCCTAAAGATTTCTAAAAACAACAGTTCTATATGGATCTGTAAGATTTAAAGTCAGTCTATACATTATGCAGAATGATGCAATATAATGTTTTTTTAAAATAATAATAATAAAATTCTGGACTGTAATTTCACACTGTAGATGATAAGGGTGGTGACAAGTTTTTTGTGTCCATGTTTGTGTTTTCATGGCTATCAGGGTCAGATTCAGGTAGTGATCAGCTGCTCTGGAATCATTTACAGTCCCAGGCCCCTGCTCTCCATTGATGGATCAGCTCATTTTATACCCTGGTATTCTCCACAAAGAGAAGCCAGATTGGCTTACAACAACATTCTCCTCTCCTCCAGTGTTGAAAGCTGTGGGTGGTTGGCTCAGACTGAGTCGACTGAAATTGAATCTGACAAAGATGGAGGTCCTGTGCCTGAGTTGGAGTGGCCTGGGGGTAGGGATCCCACTCCTGACCTTCAATGGGGTGCCATTGGTGCCAGCGCCAGAGGTTAGGAGCTTGGGAGTGCTCCTGGATGCCTCCTTAATGATGGAAGCCCAGGTAGCAGCCACTGCAAAGCCCAGTTTTATCATCCTTGGCTGATGAGGCAGCTGGTTTCCTTCCTTGAATGCAATGACCTGGCAACAGTGATCCACACAATGGTTACCTCGAGACTGGATTACTGTGATGTTCTCTACATGGGGCTGTCCTTGTCCTAAATCCAGAAGCTGCAACTGGTGCAAAACGTGGTGGACAGACTAAACTAAATGTGAAGCTGGTGCAAAATGTGGCAGACAGGAGCCTGCACTAAATGTGGGAGCACATCCAGCCTGCACTAAAAGCACTGCAGTGGCTGCCTACAGCATACCCAATTCAGTTCAAGGTGCTGGTTCTTACCTTTAAAGCCCTATATGGTCAGGGGCCTACAATTCCCCCACATGTTCTCCAGAGAGCACTACGATTGGGGTCCCTTTCGGGCCCCAGAGAAGCCAGGTGGGCTGTGACGAGGGCCAGGGCCTTTTCAGTGGTGACTCTGTACTGGTGGAATGAGCTCCCAGAGGACATCAGGGCCCTGCGAGACCTTTTACAGTTCTGCAGGGCCTGTAAGACGGAGGTCTTCCACCACGCCTTCAATTAGGGACCTGTACCCAAGAAACTGTGGCCTTGGCCCTAATATTAACATCATTGTTAACAGCCAATTTAACCTATACTATGATGTCAGACGGCTGTTGCCTGAGGATGCTGCTAATGCCTGCCATCTGATACAAACTAGCACTTTATATTTTACAATTGTACAAGTGGAGACCCACAAGAAACTTGTGGGATGGTCATCCCATTCCTCACACTTTGCTTCCTCCCCTCAACCCTTACCTTTCTCACACTCTTTATCCCTTCTGGGGGTGGAGCCATAGATTCAACCCTCCAAAGCAGCCATTATCCAGGGGAACTGATCTCTGTCACCTGGACAACAGTTGTAATTCTAGGTGATCTCCAGCCCTCACCCAGAGGCTGGTAATGACAGTTCTCAAGGAGGAAACAGCTGGTTTGGAGGGTGGAGTCTATGGTATTATACCGGTCTGAAGTTCCTTCCCTCCTCAAACCCCACCCTCCCCAGGCTCCATCCCCAAATCTCCAGGTGTTTCCAGACCTGCAGCTGGCAACCCCACCACCCCCATCCCCTGTCAGTGCCCATGAGTTGGCAACCTCCAAGTGGGGCCTCAAGGGTGAACTCTAGACAACAGAGATCTGTCTGCCTGGAGAAAATGGCTGCTTTAGAGGGTGGATTCTATGGCATTATACCCAGCTGAGGCCTCTCCCTTCCCAAATTGTGCCCTCCTTACACTCTACCACAAAACCTCTAGGAATTCCCCAGCCTGGCTCCAAGGCTCCCTCCCTCCTTCCAAGAGCAAAAGAGGCCTGGAAAGGGCCCTCCCTCCAACCTTTTACTGACAGAGCCAGTTAGAAGCCTCCCCCCCACGTTCTAATCTCTCACCGTTGATGCCTGGAGTTAGGTCCCTGCAGAGGCCATTTCAAAAGGTTTTTGGGGGAATTAAACTATTCCTGAAGGGATTTTTTTACTTTTTGGATTTTTCTGCAGATCCAGGAAGTTTCCTGACTATGTAGGAAAAGCTGTTGGGGGAGAGTGAGCCCTCTGTTGGTGGAAATAAGTATCTGCACACACAAAAATAGTATAAGGATTGTTTCTGTTTTGTTTTACATTTTCTATGTAAGCTGCCCTGAGCCTGCCTTGGCGGGGAGGGTGGGATATAAATAAAATAAATAAATAAATCTTCATAAATATACTGGAGGTGCTCCAGTAGGCAGCAGACAAAAAACCCCCCACCTTGCATTGTTTAAAGAGGGTTCTGATGCTTGAGCTGAAAAAGTCCTAGAAAGCTGATTCGGCTAAGACCAAACTTTAGGACATGAAGTTCCCAGATCAAGCCCTAGGATCCCTGATGAGAGCTGAATCAGACTAGGAATAAGGTTGTTGTCTTAATATGATTCTAGATAGCAACATGATTGTCATTGACTACATATAAAGTGGTGGAGCACCTAACAAGGTACTTGATTGCCTAGTACCAGTACCATCACTGATGGTAAGAGATATTCTGTTCTCTCACCGTATATGCATGGATTTATTAGCATATTTAGGTGTTTTAGTCACCACCCTGTGTCTTTCATCAGTTAGTGCAATGAGTGAATCCAGATTAGCGTGTCACTCTTAACCACTATATTATACTGGTTCTTTCAAGTATGAGGAATTCAGTGGGTGGACAGGGGCAAACACTAATGTCCCGGGCAGGACTTTGTAATGACATGAGAAAGCAGCAAACACAATGCAATTAAAGATGTGAAATGGCCTTGCTCACACACATTACTTAAAGAGAGAACAAGGCGACTCATGCATTTTATTATCTAGTATTTTACTGCTCATACAACTAAATCAATTTGTTGTGCTTCTCTATTGGGTTATGTGGCCTGGATAAATAAAACCAATTTCCAAATATATTGCTATAGATCTGAACTTTTGACACTGTAAGATCAATCAAATATTTATTTGTTTAGAGATTTGCAAGACAGCAAAGAAAACTGATGTGTATAAACTAATAGATTTATTTATTCTTTATTCCATATGGATGCTAGTTTTAAATGAGTCCTGTGGCTGTGTGGTTTTTAATTACTAGTAATTTGCCATTATTCATTTCCTGTATATTAAGAGATCTACTGCGCTCTGATTTGAATTCAAGAAAGACCTTGTCAAGAAGAGAAACATCGCTTGTAAAGATCTGGAAATGGAGCTGATCATTGCTTGAAGTAAACAACATAGTACTTCTCAACCAGAGGCTGTGAAACTATTGTGCCTGCTAGTTAATTTACAAAAAAGAGTCCCCCTGCTCTGGAAATGGAAAACACTTCTTGTAAATGAAGGCCACAAGCCAACACAATAGCTGATTGTTTTGTCTAAACATACATAATTATGGGCTGGACTTCTGCCTTATATGCACTTTCAACACAACTTACTTCTGAATAAATATCAGTAGGATGGGACTGCAAGACATCTTTGTGAACTGTACTCTGATGCAATGAACAAACTGTTAGAAGAGGTTGGAACAGTGCACTTGAAAATGTGTATGCTCCCCAGCATGCTCCACATCTAGTTAATTATTTGTATTCTGTTAATTGGAGCTGATTTAGAATTCCCAGCTAATCTAACCACAGTTGAATCTGGTTTGAAAGTTGTTTTTCAGCTACACTGGGGAACTATGGAATATTTGTAACACAAACAGATTTAATATGTGAACTGTGAAAGCTGTTTTTGTGGTTTTAACAGCCTAAAAGTCTGTCTGGAGATTTTAGCCTTTTACATTTACCATTCCTCTCCACGGTAGTGCCTTTCTCTGAATAAAACACTGGCTCTCTCAGTCTTGCTGGAATCTCTGCCTGTCTTTCTCTCTGTTCCTATGCTTGCAAATCCCAGGAGGTCTCAACTGGAGGCCTGAACCCCTAGTTGACAACTCTGTCAAATCTGAGAAGCCCAGCTAAATGAAATGATTTGATGCAGCTAGCAATGGACTCATTGGGCTCTCTCTCTCTATGTTTTGCTTGAGAACTTTTCTCAATATCTGATTGTTAATAATCCAAATAAATGTGTGAATTGATATCAAAATCACATATTTAAATTGATTTCTAGCCCTTCTTTCAGAGTTACTTGTTCAGCTGAGCTGTTTTGCAGTTAATGTTTAACAAAAAGGTATCTGATAAATGTTAAATTGAACCAGTTCCCTATGTTGTATGCCAGTTTTTTCATATTAATAAATAGTATTAAGGAAGCAGAAATAAAATAAGAAGGGGTTTTTCTAGACTATCATGGTTTGATTAAATCAGACATGTCAAACATACAGCCTGAGGCCTAGAACCAGCCTGTCCAGGGCTCTTATTTGGTCCGCAAGCAACTGGGGAGAACCAATCCAAATGTGGCCCAGAAGAGTCTATACCCCTGCTAAGGTCTCTCCCTTTCCCAAATGCAGGCCCAGCCCAGGGTCTTCTCCCAGATCTCCAGTGATTGCCCAAACTAGAGTTGGCAACCGTAAGGGGCAAGGAGGGCTAGTTTGGCTCCAAGCTCTGCTAACACGAGGTATGGGTCACAGTCGTTGGTAAAATATCTCCAGTTCCTGGCATTACATTTTATGGCACACGTGGCCCGGCCCGACAAAGTGACATTTATGTCATATCCAGCCCTCATGACAAATGATTTCGATACCTCTGGATTAAATAGTGAATAACTTTATGCTTGCCAATTGTATCTGTTAAACAGAGGGTTTTGGCCACTATCCAGAGAAGAAAGGAGTGTGCTTAAGCCTATTGATTTCAATTGACTTAACTAGGCTTAATTTGTAGGCTTCAGCTCTCCATAGATGAAAACTGAGGGGAAGCAATTGGTGATGGAGTTCAGCAATACAATCCAGATTCAAATGGAACATAAACAGAAAATGGAAACATGTAAACTGATGGGAAGGCCAATAATAGGCAACATATAATAAATGTACATGTATCATATCACATGTACATAACTTCAGAAACAGTGGTCCCATTTTGCAGCTGAGCAGCTCAGAGTATAGCACCCTTAGATTTTATGACAGAGAACTCTTAAGTAGAAATAACAGTTAAGTAAGATGAATGTCTCTGAGCATATGCAGAATATTTTCCCCCTCCATAGTGAACAGCAGCAGCTTCCCTTTCCTCCAAAGATATAGCAAAAATGTATATGAATAGCAGGGAAGATGGATATTCAGTGACTTTATACACAATTCACTTCTTGTTCCCTACTCCTTTTCTTCCAGCAACTCTTTACAAAAACAGGCTGTTCTTCATAGCCTTCCTATTTTGTTACAGGCAATTTCTCCTCATCTATTCTCCTTCCCCCATGGTGTTACTAGGGCTTAGCTGAGGGGTCTCTTTTCAGTTCCACGCCTGAGTCCCCAAAATACGGGAAGAAATAATAGCTCTAGTCATGACGAGGACCTTTTCCTCTCCACAGTGGAACTGCAAAGTCATGCCTCCCCACTTACTATGAATTCAGGAGGTGATTGCGCCTTAGCACACACCTGGGCAAAATCCACAGTCCTCTCTCCTTCTACAATCATTCCTGGCCTTCTCCTCTTTCACTTCCTCTCATTCTAGCAGACCAACTCACATAACAAAAATTATCTATTCTATTTTACCGAAGCAGGCCATTTTCTTGTTGTGACTCTTCCCATCCACAGTTATGTTCTTCCCACCCATTGCAGTTCTGTCTGGATTTTCCCAGTCTTAGGTCACGATCAAACAGGCAGTGCAATCCACTGTTGTCCCACCTCTAATAGAGCCAGATTATTTTGTTACAGAGAATCCTGACTAGACTCACCCCTTTTAGCACTCTTCAAAGCAATTCTCCTGGCTGTGGAATGATCAGACAGCACCAAGCACAGAGTCAGCCTGTCGGCCATTTTTTTTTAGAAGTTTGTCCTAGGAACATGCCCACACGCAGGGATGAACCTTCTGGGATATGTAGTTCATGGGGCTGTCAGCCATTACTTTAAAAAGTTTTCCCTCTGAGCATGTGCACAAGTGCTTGCTAAGAATGCTGGGATATGGAGTTCACTGCCATCCTCCCTCTAATCTTTTCAATTTAACCCTCCCCCAAATGAAATTAAAAAGCTTCAGAACAGGGGTGTCTTTCTTTGAGAGTTTTTTTTTAAAACAAGGTTTTGAGCAGCCCCCCTGTGGGGGGGGGGGAGATGCATGTCATGCCATCCTCACTAATTAGGGGGAGAAATGGCAGCTGGAAAACAAAGAGATCAGTGAGACCTGCCTGGTGGCTTGGATGTGCAACAAGTGACTAGGTGACAGGAAATCCATTTTGGAAGCAGCTCAGACCAACAGGACTGGATTTTCTCAAGTATCAAAGAAATACAGGGCAAGGGGAGGGGGGATGGAACTCAGACAACTGGGGCATGACAGACAGATGTTGCTGTCTGATCGTGCACTTTAAATCCATAAGGGAACAGCAAGGGCAATGGATCAAATTGCCCGTGTGAATATGCCCTTAGTGATCTGGAATGCGGCAGAACAAGCCAATAATAAAGACACCTAATTTGCATTTCATTCTGACTTTGAGGAGGGAAGTTTAGGGATCAGAGGCTCTTAGAAAACTATGCTATATTCCATTTTCTTTCCTGGCTCAGTAAGAATGTATAGCTACATGGTCAGCTATCAGTTTTGGGCATCATGAAGGATAGGGCTATCAGAGGCTACCAGTACCAGGAGGAAACATAAAGGAAAGGCTGTGGCCATTATTCCTTGCTTTTTGGCCCTGCAGAGCAAGTGGATTCACCACTACTATGTATGGCACTGATACAGAACTAGATGGATCACTGGCTTGATCAAGTAAGGGCACAGGCACATCATTATTGTATTATCTCAAATACAGAGGCCTACATACATGGGCAGATTCTTTGTCATATCTGTCTTAGGCTTCAGCTTTAGATGCCATACACATATTAGAGGCGGAAAGTGCTGTCAAGTTGCATCCAACTGATAGTGACCCTTTAGATTTTTAAAGCAAGAGATGAATGGAGGTGGTTTGCCACTGTGTTCCTCTGCACAGCAGTCCCGGTCTTCCTTGGTGGTCTCCTATCCAAGTACTAACCACAGCTGACTCTGGTTAACTTCCAAGATCTGATGCGATCAGGCTAATATGGCCATCCAAGTCAGGGTATGCTAAATGTTGCACACACACAAAAGATGGGGGAGAAGTTCTTTGCTGCTCCTTAAAAATTGAGATGATTGGAGGATGTTAATTTTCCCAGCAGAGGGTTCTGAAAAGTATGGCAATACTAGCTGAATCAAGGCAGTTATAGCACACGTTAATTCCATTTTGGATTGTGGCTGTTATCCTTTCTAAACACAGTGTTCCACTTCTCCTTTGCACCCATAAATTGTAGCTGATTCAAGAGATGTTATTGCTCCCGGCATTGCTTTGCATGCTCCTTGAAAAAGCTTAACTTTGATAGTGTGCATCTGAACTATAAAAGCTCAAAGAAATACTCTTGTGGAGCTTAGAATGCATAACATCTCTGTTGCAAGAATCATTTTTAAAAAGCAGCCAATAAACATTGCACATCCCTTGGTGTATACTTGCTATGGATAACTGATTTACACAGCAATCATTTCCTAGAGACAGCAATGATTAAAAATTTATCCCACAGAAACCCAAGGTGCTGGCAATCCTTACATCAACATTACTTGCCCAGATGAGGCCAGACCTGTGCCAGATCTAAACATTCATCTGCATTAATAATTAATATAAGATGCCAAGTAATACCAAGATTCTAGCTCAGAACTCTTCACATATAGATTTAGAACAGGTAATACAGATAAGAGATTTCTTAACACAGTAATAATTATTTCCTTTCCCACAAGCCTTCAACTGCATTTTTATGCATTAGCTTGATGATTTTAATCCAACCTGGTGACTGGGAGAATGGACTTCTGTTCGTCTCTGAAGGTGTATATTCATTCCAGATATTGTAATGAAAGGATGGGGTTTTGTCATCATCATAGATTCTGGGTTTCAACGGATGCATTTTTTTGGTTTGCCTCTCACTTTTCCTGTACCAAAAATGCAGTTCTAAGCAGAGTTACACCCTTCTAAGTCAGTAAAAGTTACTGGAGATAGAAGGAACAAAGTCTGAGTCCAGTGGCACACACATATCATACTTTGTTGGTCTTAAAGGTGCCACTGGATTCAAACTTTGCTCTACTGCTTCAGACCAACATGCTTCAGACCAACATGGCTACTCACCTGGAAATAGAAGGGTATAACTTTGCTTAAGAATGCAGTTTGGTTAAGTGCGCGGACTCTAATCTGGGAGAACCGGGTTTGATTCCCCACTCCTCCACTTGCACCTGGCTGGATGACCTTGGGCATGCCATAGCTCTGGCATAGCTGTTCTTGAAAAAAGAGCAGTTTCTGTCAGAGCTCTCTCAGCCCCACCTACCTCACAGGTTGTCTGTTGTGGGGAGGGGAAGGGGAAGGAGTTTGTAAACTCCTTTGGGTAAACTCCTTTGGGTAGTGAAGAGTGGGGTATAAATCCAATCTCCTCCTCCTCCTTGTCGTCGTCTTCTTCTTTGTTTACTGTGCTGATCTCTAGGTCTATGCACAATAAGTTGTCGGTGTTCATGAGTTGCTGTGTCAGTGGGCGAGCCCAAGGGTTAAACTGTAAAGCTGATGCTCTTAATCTCTTACCTCTTTGCATCAGACAGAACAAATCTGCAGCAAAATATCTGGCATAATAGAAACTAATTACTATAGACAATTTCTTGGAGATGCCTGATGTAGCCACCTATTGCAGCTAAATGAGTCTGGATGCAGCCAGTATCTCTGTGGAAGACCATTTCTGAAACCCTACCTCCTGAAGCCCCTTGAAGAACAAAAATAAATAAATAAATAAAAGCAACAGCATTTGTACTTGTTCTGAAGGAGGACTGTAGGCGAACAGAAGTCATAGGACATACCTAGCAAGGTCAGGACACATGCCAGTATTGCTATTAGTGCTCCAGTGCTAAGCCCGGCTGGCAAGATATAGGCCTCTGCGTTGCAAGTTTGAGCGATGCCATCAGTATCGCAATCACATACCCGGATAGTAAGGGTATTGGTGCTACTGAGTGAAGGAGAACCACTGTCGACAATAAATATTGGCAAATAGTAAACTGATTGTTCCTGCCTCCGAAATCCATTCCTTCTGGTTATTATGGATGCTGTGTTGTCTAAAGTAAGAAAGAGATAAGAGAGAGACAAACTTAAAACAAAAAACAAAAAACAAATACTCCATTGGCTATTTTAAAACTTTTTTTTAGCCCTGGCATTGTTTGGAACGAGAAGAATAAGTTCTACCACATTTTCTTATGGATGGGGTTAAAATACTCCATACACTCTAATGCAAAGAGCCAAGAAAAGATGGATAGCAGTAAAAGTTAAAGTGCATGCTTTATCTGTTATATTTAGCATTGCTGGCCTCTCGATGCCTACAGTGACCTAAGATCCTATACAGGTGGTAGCAGGCAGGCATGTTTCTCCCAGATAACCTCCTTAGGTCATGTGTTATTTGTTACAAGCAAATGCTATATGTATCTGTATAGAGTGCTTGCATTATAAATTATGTTGAGATGCTAGGGAGAGCCACACACATATTTAATCACTGAACAACAGGATCTATGGTTCAGGTGAGCAACTGAATTGGGCCACTGTCTGTCTAAACTAAACCTACATACTTTGAGATGATGATACTGGAACTTCAGTATTAAGTGTCCAGTGTGCATTTTCAGGTACTTAAACCTTGTTGATAAGAGGCCTGACACGCCTTGGTACATACTATGCAGAAATCTAAAGCACCTGAATGGCACAAAGAAAATTACGTTAATGCACACAGCTATTTACTTTTAAATGTAAAGGAACTATTACATGAACACATTTAACAGTTATATATGAAAGTTTTAGCTTTCCTCACTGTTAAGAATACTGGATGTTTGATGGGACAAAAGAATCACTATGGTTCTGGATCTTGCCATTCCCTGTATTTGTAAAAGAATCACTTCTATAGAAACTGACAAAAAAGGTATGGATAACATCACCAAGGATAAGTAAGAACTATGTCTTCCCAAGTTTATGATTTAGTCACTTTTTCCTTACATAAAACATGATCTGTTCAATACAATAAATATTTAAACGTTTAGAACATGCTCATGTTGAATAAATAGGAAGGAAAAGTATATGCTAGAGAGGAGCCCTCCAGGACAGAGCCCCTGTTAGCTTTGAAGTGAAGTGAAGTGAAGTGAAGTGAAGTGAAAGACAATGCTGTAGAATTACAGGTTCCTAAATGTAATATTTGCCTTTCATAAAAATTACATTGTTATTTATTTTTTTAAAAAAGTACACGGAAATCTAATAGTAAAATAGTAAAAGGACTGAAATGACACAATAACTCATAAATAAACAGACACTCCTTTTAAAAAACTGTACCCAAGTCTAATAGGTATGGCTGCCACAACTGATTTGCAAATGTCAGGACTGAACAGATACTAGAGATGTTACTGAAGTTTGTAACTACCCCACTTAGCTTACTGACTTTGATATTTTGTAAAGCTTTGTCTTCAGTTTAGACAAGCACGATTCAGGGTCTTGCTGAAGGATAGCATTCTTTGTCGATATTCACAACTAGGTTTTTATAAACCATAACACATGAAAGTAAAATAAGAATAGCACTTTGTAACTGTGCACAAATTTTTACCACAGAGTGATTTTGCAGCCCTGAACAAAGCTCCAGGATTAGATCCCAGAATCACTGCCCCCTGCCTCCCCACCTGGGCTACTCCAGACTCAAGCCAAGTGCAAGGAAGGGGTGGTCAAGTACTGCCACAACAAGTGCTTCCTTTTCTTTCCCCTCCCTTTGGGGGGCATGGCTGTGGGTGGTCAACACTCCAGCCCAGGGCTCGGGGCAATTATCCACCCCAATCTTTAGTTATCAGCACAAGACTATCCCAATCTTTAATTATCAGCACAATAGGATTCTTTGCAGGAGAGAAAACAAGAAAATGGAATCCTTGGTTTCACTCTCCAAAACATTTTTATAGATGACTCTACTGAAAAAAAGGTTGTTTTCTCAAAGCACCAGCCTCTTTGCCAAGTGTTTAAGGGCTCATTTTTCTATATTCTGAGTTACATTAATCAAACACGAGGCCCAGGAAATTTTTCAGCTGCTGCCCTGAGGTATAATTTAATTTAGATAAAGACCTATGAATACAAAAAGTGAAAAGAATCAGTTTAAGGAAAGGATCGGAAGCCCATCTGTTTGGCTCATGGCTTAAAATGATTTAAACAGCAGCTTCTTTCTCCTGACAGATAATCTATGGATAAAAATTACTTTGGGGTCTGATTGCTCTTAATTAATGTTCCTCCTGACAAGGATGTTACTCCAGATGACAATCAGTATTGCTTGTCTCAAGAAATAAGAGCCTTGGCGTGTCAACACTGATGCCCCTGGGTTGCCAACCACAATTGGTATCTTACCTTTGTTATCTTGCAATGTAAAATTGTGGTTATTTGCTGCCTCTCCTGCCAAGCTGAAGGTAAACTGATGGCCACTGGGTGGATCATCTTTGTCAATGGCACTGATTCTCTGAATTACCTGGGGGGGGAAAACAGGGGTTTGCCTTCTGTTAGATTTTAGTGCATATAATATATGGATATGTATTTCCTGAAGCATACAAGGTAAGTGCTAGCAGGAATAATAAGGAAAATTCACACCTCTACCTATTATTTTATTCACTTAGTTATTAAAATATTTATACCCCACCTTTCCTCATGGTTTGAAGTGTTTTATAAAATGCAAATTTAAATGTATAAATAATGCTCAAGCCCACTACTAGTTTATATTGCTCTTTCTACAGGGAGTACAGGTCCCCACTGGGGAGAAAGGCAGGGTACAAAGGAAGGAAGTAAATAATAAAAAAAATACCATCCTGGATTGCTGTTGTCTTTCTCTCAACATATCAAGGCCATCAAACTGTTAAATTTAACAAGCACATGCTCATCACTATTTTCTGGAGTTTCTTTTGCAATAGCTGCTCTATTTTTTTCCCCCCAAAATGCTTTTAAAAGTCCCTTACTTACATTTAAGTAACAGCTTGGGGTAGATGGGGGATAACATGGGAAAATAAGTAAATAATATTTATTTATTCATTCACATTTATATCCTACCCATCCCATACCAACAAAAAGTAGTCTTTCCAATGTAGCAGTAAATGTACAGAAATTCCAAAAACTAAACAAAGGGTTCTTTATATCTGCCATGTTTCTATTATTGCTAGAAAATATGTTTTTATATTTTGTCTGTTTACATATCCATTTCAACAAAATCTGAAACTTTTATCTACCATTCAGCAAACTATTTGGGTCACAGCCTTCTTTCAGTAATGCACCCCAAAATTCTGTCATAACAATAGCTTGTGTGTCAGTTTCTGGAGGATATGAAAATAATAAATATCTACTGATGGAATTTTTACAGTGACATCCCTAAGCAGAGCTACGTATTTTCTAATCCTGTTATCTTCAATGCACTAGGAACAGTATTACTGTCCTTAAGAAAGCAGTGTTAAATATTCAAGTCAAAATCAGAAAGAACTGAAGGGAGACCAAAATGTTCATTCCATACTGGGGCACACAGCTCTTGTGTTACTGCACCACATCAGACTGGGGATGAGCGAGTTCTCTCTCTCTTTTAAATGTTCCTACATTAAATTAATACCACCTATGAAAAAAAGCTCTTGTGTGACAGAAAAGACCATGAGTGCAGATGAACATGATGGGGGGGAGGGGTTGGGGGGGTAGAGAAAAATTCCTTAAGCTAAACATTGGAGAAAATTTACTGTAAGAAAGACAGGCTGGCAAAAGAGATCTAATGAAATGGGGGAACCATTATCATACAAGGAGGCCAGATAGGCATCTGTCGCAATATGATTCTGTACTTAAATAATAGGGACTATACTGGCATTTCCTGTATTTCCTTCAAATTCTGTGATCTTTTCCAGTAAATTAAGAATAGCAGAGGCCAAATAACATTGACAGTTGCCTAAAGTAACATAGTCAAAAGCTATCTGTCAGCTGTCAGCTAGTGTCAGCTGCTGTACTCAGAGGACAAGTCCCAACTTGTTCTGCCTAGCACTGAACAGTGTGCAGTCACTGTGACTCAGCAGTCCACTGATTGGTGGAGGTTTGTATATAAGTCTTTGTACTGCTGCCATACTCTCTCCTTCTGTATATTGGATGCCTGGCGTAGCACTTTGCTTGTGAATACTGTGAATAAAACTCTTGTATATAGTGTACCACTGGACTGCCTTTGTGTGGTTACTATAAGAGGTTCCTCTGCTGGATCTACAGTGCAAGCAGGTGAGAGACTGGTGGCTGGGAAGTCCTAGTAAGGTTTGGGGGCTTGAACCATTAAGACACGCACCCCACAACAGTGTGGACTGGATTAAATAACACGGAATGAACATTAAAATACTAAAGGAGTGTGGACAACTATTTTATAAGTTTTTTGACAGAAGTGAAGGTGATTCTACCTAACTTTCAGTGCTGCCCTTTCAATACTTTCATGGAAGCAAGCCCCATTAAATAGACTTGAATGGGATTCTGAGTAGACCTCTTTATGATTACACTGATAATGAGAAATCTGTGAATGGATCCCTTGTGGTTTTTAAAATGGCAAATAGCAACCGCAAGAGAGCTCTTATTTGGACTGGGGAAACAATGTGAAGGGGGTTAACCTCTTCCTCACATTCTTTCCTTCCAATTTCAATAGACCCCCTAGGACCTGTTATTTACCTCAAGGGGTCATCCATACAATGATACCAATTCCTTATTCCTGTATGATACCAATTCCTTATTCCTGACTAATCTCAGGGAGGGTATATACCTCCTTGCACCTCTGGAGTCTGGAACAGGGCTCCCCATAAATGCTATTTACTGTTAAAAACCTATGGAAGATCCATTCATTTATCTCCTAATGGCTCATCTTGTTATGCATTTGGGCAATTGTCACACTATTGGTTTAAATATGGCTTAAACCATTCCTTTTCCTTACACTTTCACCACACTGGGGAAGTAATCTGTATGGACCAAGAGTACTAACATTTGCAGGATATGCAATTAAAATGCTGGACATGTTCAAAATGAGTTGTTATGCTCAGAAGCATTGTTGCACTGGAGTGTACTAGTAAACATCAGATCTTCCCATTTACACAGTATTTCAGCCATCTCATTGCAGCAACATAAGGACCTGAGGTTGGGTTGCGCATGAGCTCCATACCATCACATAGAAGAAAATCAGCATTACAAATAATTCCTCAGATGTTTCCATTTTTGTGCATCTTTCTGGTGTAATCGCCCCAAACTTTAATGTTATTATTTCAAACGTGAGTAAAACACAGAATCAACAGAAGGCAGAACACTGCTCTGAGCTCATGGCAGAAAGGATAGGATATAAATGTAATAAATAATGAAAGAGAACCAACATAATGGTTACAGTGCTGGGCAAGGGCTTGGGGTGGCCTTGGTTTAAATTCCCACTCAGATACCTTGGGTCAGTCACTCTCTCTCCGCTAGTCTACCACACAAGATGTGTTGGGTGAATTAGATGGAGCAGGAGAAAACCATATAGTAGACATAAAAATACTGATAACCCATTGAGGATGTGATTTTTTTCATGTGATACAGAGGTAAACCTTCATAAATAAAAAGTTTCTGTCTGGCTCTAGGAACTGTATTGGATTCAAGATTCCAGTGTAATTGAGACAGACGTTTATACATTGTGGTATCATTGTCTTTATATACCTGTCATCTTGTCAACAGCCACTTGGTATGTGATCACAATGTATTCCTACTATTTAAAAAAACCCAAAAAATGGGGAGAAAACCCCCTCTTCATAGTGCTAAACTGGGAGAATGTGTGATTTTTCAGAGATTAGGAAGCCCAGAGGATCTTCTAAACTGACGTGCAATGCAAATTTACCTGCCCAGTTCTCTCACAGGGTCTCAAATGATAAAGATTTCAGACGTGGTTAATGTTTGTTTTAGCTTCAAATCATCATGTCATTTTTACTACAATAAACTGATTATATTTTATCTTAAAAGAGGCAACACTGCAAATCAAATTACCGCTGTGCAGCAAGTATCATCAAGCTGTTAGGAATATAAATCCACACCTTGCCAAGCTCTGCATTTTCACAGACAGTTGTTTCATAATCCATTGCAAACTCAGGAGCGTTGTCATTGATGTCAAGGATAGTGATGGCTACATATCCTCTCCCAATCTGTGAAGGGTTTTCTGGTGGAAACAAGAACCAGTTATTATTCCTTTCCTCCCCCACTGGGAACTAATTCTGAAAGGATGAAATATTCTCTATGTGGACAGATCAACAAAAGGATGTTGTCAATGGGATTTTGTCACCCACAAAGAAAGGAAAACAACTCTACAGCTGCCACATTTGATCATGCTAATGGATTGTTGTTATCCTGTCTCTGCTAATGGTCAGTGCTGGTAGCCTGAGAAGAAAATACAGGAAAAGGAGTAAATCCATCCAGCTCCTGGCATTTGTGTTCTGCTTCCAGCAGTTATAAAATATCATGATTCTGTCCCCCTTGACCTCCCAGTTCTCTGTGTTATACATGATAGGCCCTACTGTAAGGATGCATAATGAACTTTTGTGAGGCACAGGGTAATCCTAGAAAAGCAAGAGGCTGCTCCATTATTATCAGTAAGGACTGGATTGTCACTTCCAATGCTATGGTTCATGATGGTCCCTAAACAAATTAGGTAAACAGTACCATTAACTTTTAGTGGTTTATCACTATACCTTTTTCTTAATCTATTTACACTTTAATGAAGGCCTTGATTCAGTGTCACTGGACACATATTACAGTGAAAGCCCACGCTTTAGATAAGGCTTACAAAACCCTTGAAATGGTAACTTACGACTCTCCATTGCTAACACCGTGATGTTATGAACAGCATTTGTCTCTCTGTCCAAAGGCTTTGCTGTCGTAATGACCCCGCTGTTGGCATCAATATTGAAATATCTCTCCAGGTCTGTGTTTCGATCTATTGAGTACCTGGATGAAAGATGAAACCAAACTTTTGATGTATGGATAATGGTATTTTGCTAAAATGTTTCATTGATTTCACATTAAGGTGAAAGAGCTTTCGTTAAGTTCCCTTTTCATCCAGATTCTTTTTTATTTTTTGTCCGACATCTCTTGGTTTTCCAGGAAAAAAAGAAAGAGCACAATATAGGAGCCATCTGGTTCAGCAAAATATACTGCACAGGAGATGGTTGGCTCTGGTCCCACAATTTCATAATACCCTCCTAAGTGAGGTCACAGGCATTTCCTTTTTTCCCCCTTTCCTTTTATTCTGAGGGCAGCCGTTCATTTATTTTTGGATGATTCTCCTCCTGAACCCAGCCTAATGTGGAATAGATTTGGAAGCTGGCCACTTGGCAGTATCAACCCCATGCAGTTCCCAGCAGAGCTTCCGTTCTGAAGTATAGAACTTTTTTGTCATGGACAGAAAAGCTCCTGCATTACCCTGTGTCACAGGAGTGGATGAAAAAAAACACCCTGCAGAGCAGGTCAGGGATTACATATCATCACATTGGCTCCTGGGGCCTTATTGTCATCGTACAAACACTGGCTGCTGTCATGGAGCTCCTCCTTTGATCCTGAGAGCTGGTTTCAAACAGGAGGAAAACCTCAAACCAACAAAGAAACTAGGAGCAAGAGAGAAATTGTCCATTGCTCAAATGTCTTTTTTCTTTCATTAGCTCATAACAAGTTCTCAAGGATCACTTTCCCTATGAGGGAGGACCATAGAAGCTTTTCATTTTGGAAAACAGAAACATAAAAGAGGGGGATCATATAAACAGAAGTTTATAAGATAAGAATCAAGATGTAAGCTTATAATATTATGCATAGCATGTATCCCTAGCCAGGATACTTAAGTCCAGTTAAGCTTCTCTGTCTATACCCCAAGTTTTATTCTCTTCCAGCATGTTTGTCAGCATTTGATGATCCTTTGAACAATGTGAAACCAGCACTGAATGTGGTTTTCCAGAGCTCTGGGGATGCTGCTGCTGCAAGGGGAATTTATGTCTACTCCTCAGGGAGGTTTGCTGTACCAAAGCAGATGATGAATGCTGATCAGGTGGGAACAATATAGTAAGTAAATAAAACAACAACAACAACCAAACCAACACTGTCTCATCTTTAGAAACAGAAGCATCACCACTTGAGCTCCCCATCCTTTTGCTTTAAAGTGGGTGAAAAAAAATCATCTAAATGACCTGTATTCATTTTACTCTGAAGGTCCCTTGATTTATTAGGAAAGAATTTCTGAAGAAAATGGAAGCATTTTGTGTAAACAGAACATAATTTATAACAGCTTGTCCTTAGCTCTTAGCAAGGCATGGTATTTGTATCCTTAAACATTCTCCCACAGCATCGTATCTAGCATTCTCAGCTGTTGCTATGGTAGATCTGAACTCCCCTGCCACCTCCACCATCCTGTTTTTGGATACCTTGATTTGTTAAAGGGGTGAAATGCTGACCCACTTTCCTTGTTCTATTCTCGGAAGCCCCTCAACTGTCCTGTCACCTGCCCTCTGGTCATGAAATCTCGTACCGAAACAAAAGTTGATAGATTCAGGTGGGTAGCTTTGCTGGTCTGAAGCAACAGAACAAAGTTTGAGTCCAGTAGCACCGTTAAGACCAAGGAAGTTAATTCTGGGTATAAGCTTTCCTGTATATGCACACTTCAGATTCATTGTAACAGTTTTCCTCACACCTGACATATAGGGGGAGAGACATTGGGGGGGGGGGTAGTTGCCAGGAAGGACTAGTTTGAGTCAACTGGGCAATAAGTATAACAGAGATTGGATTAAAGCTGTTGTTAAGATCTGTGAATGGCAGCAAATTAGCATACAAATACAAGAGTTAACAAACACAAATAAAAACTAAATTTGAGTCCAATGGCACCTCCAAGATCAACAAACGTCAATTCTGGGTATAAGTGAGAATAGAAGAGACTTAGCTTGTGTAGATGCACACTTCCTCAGATCCACTGGAAACAGATTTCCTCAAGTGTTACATGTGTGTGGGGGGGAGTTAGTTCCTGGGAAGGGCTAATTAGAGTCAAGATGCATAAGTACAGCTAAGATTGGAACAATACAGTTGGTAAGATCTATGAACAGTGGCAAATTAGTATACAGATAATAAAAGTGTTAACAACAAATGTGAGAACTGAATGTAGTGGAAACTTTAAGACTAACAAAGTTTAATTCTGAGTGAGAACTATGTGACTTAGCATGTGTAGTGAGATAAGAACCCAATATCTCTGTTAAGCCCTAGGGGTTCTGAGTTTGTAATAACTTGTAATTTAACAATCTCTCATTCCAGTCACTTTCTGAAATTCCTTTGCAGTAAAACAGCTATGTTGAGGTCACCCATTGAATGTCCTAGAAGGCTGAAGTGTTCTTCTACAGGTTTCTCAGTCTAGTGATTCTTAATGTCAGATATGTGTCCATTTATCCTTTAGCTAAAGTTTAACCTGTTTGCCCTATGTAGAGAACTGAAGGGCATTGTTGGCATTTAATGCCATATACTATGTTAGAAGATGAGCAAATGAATGAGCCTGAAATGGTATAGTGGATGTTGTTAGGTCCAGTGATTTTGTTGTTTGGGTATATGTGGCAGCAAAGTTGGCACCTGGGTTTATTGCAAGCTCTGGTATCAGTATCCATGTTCAGATTAGATGTTGCATTATTGTGGGTGAGGAGTTGTTTGAGATTGGGGGGCTTTCTAAGCGCAGGAAAAGGGTTGCCTCCCAGTACTTGTGAGTACTTGTTAACTCTTTTATTATCTGTATGCTAATTTGCTGCTATTCACAGACCTTACCAACTGCATTATTCCAATCTGATGAAGTGTGCATGCACATGAAAGCTTATACCCAGAATTAAACTTTGTTGGTCTTAAAGATGCCGCTGGACTCAAACTTTGAAATAAATGTTGTTAGTCTTTAGGAAAGGTTATCCGACTTTTTTGTAATTTTACTACAACAGACTAACTAAAATGGCTCCGCTTCCAGAATTTCAGTGTGTAGTCCATTCTCACTCCTCTTTTGTCTACATACTTATTGAATGGATAACTCTCTGGCACTTCCTAGAGGATGTCCCTCATGATTTTCAGTGCTAGTTGTGGGCATTCCTTTTGCCTGTCATGACGGAACACCCACTGTTAGCACAGTTCTGTTTCTGTAACTCTTGAAGAAGTTTGAAAGATTCTCCCCCACTTTAGTAAGGAAATTTCACAGTGGTAGTGCTCAAAAACTCCTGTTTTATACCATGGAAAACTATGAAGCAGCTCAGATGGTGAGGGCAGAAAAGTGACTTAGAGCTGCCTTATATCCCCTGTCAATCCGCATTTTAGTAAATGCAGTCATGTCAAGGGAGTGTTTATCACAAGTGTAAAAGTGCATGGTTATTTATTTAATTTTATACCACTTCTCTTTGATTAAAAGCTTGAAGCAGTTTACGACAATGTACAATTGCATCAGTTAAAATATGTACAAAAATAGTGTAATAATTATCACCCTGATATGAATAACCCATGTAAGCCCGATCTTGTCAGATCTCGGAAGCTAAACAGGGCTAACTCTAGCAAATACTTGGATGGGAGACCTCCAGAGAATACCAGGGTTGGGAGGCAGAGGCAGGCTATTAAGCCACTTCTCTGAATGTCCTCTACACCCCAGTAGGAGTCGCCAGAGGTCGTCATAACTTCCAGGCATGGGCATGTGCGCATATGCACACACACAAAAAAACCCCCAGCATAATAATTATCTATTAAAATTCTATGTAGTTGTATAAAATAATACAAAATGCATAAAACCAGTCTAATCCCAAACCCTAAAACATCTCTGAATAGAGAGATATTATTAGCCAAAATCACACCACAATAGTTCTGCCTTACAGAGTCTCTGAAATGTCATCAGGTCCTGCTGTGTACGACTGTCTTCTGACAGTGTGTTCCAGAGGGAGGGTGCTACAATTGTGAAGGCCCTCCTCCTGGTAGAAGAAAGTCATGCTGATCTGAGATCACCAGAAAGCCCTGTGAAGATGAATGAATGGGGTGGAGGGATCATAATGAGAGAAGTAGTCCCATCGGTATGAGGGTCTCAGACCATTAAGGGCTTTAAAGGTAAGAGCCAACACCTTGAATTGGGTCTGGAAACTTCAAGATTAGTGTTATATGAACTGACTATAATGACTTTCTGGCATTCTTTACCACTTGAAGTTTCCAAAGTGACATCCAAAGAGCAGTAATCTAAATGAGAGGTGACCACTGCATGGATCAATGGTAAGGTCAGACTGTGATAGATATAGAGAAAGTTGTTGGGTCCAGTGAGGATGGAAAAATGCTGTTCTAGCCAACATTGATCCCTGTTTGTCCATGGATCTAGCACAGGATCTAGCCAAGCCCCAAACTCTTCAAAGAGTCTACAAAAGAAAGCCGGGCTCCGTCAAGTGATGGGAATGACAAATTCCTCATAGCCAGAGTGCTTCCCAGCCACAAGAACTCAGGTTTTTTTTTTCAGGATTTAGCTTCAGCCAGCTGTTCCTTAGCCATTCTGCCATGACATCCAGACACTGGACCAGGGAGAAGATACTGCTTCCGGATGCTTATCAAGCAGGAGGTAGAGCTGGGTGCCATCAGCATACTGGTGGCATCCAAACCCAAACCTTCTGAACCTCCTGATGACATCCACTAGAGGGCACACATACGCACACACACGATTGATCCCAGTGGGACCCAATAATTTAGTTCCCATCAGGATGGTTCCCCGATGACCATCCTCACTGAGTGTTCGTGGAGGAAGGAGGCAAACTACAGTGAGGATAGGTGGTCGATGAGGATCAAATGGTCAACTGTGTCAAACATTACTGACAGATCTCATATAATCAACAGTGCATAACCACCCTTATCCAGCTGAAGACAGATGTCATTAACCAGGGCTGTTATAGCAATCTCAGTCCCAAAGCCCAACATAGTATGGAGAACTTTTTTCTCATCTCTTTCTGTATTAGTATTTGGAGTACTTAATGCTGTATATAGGGATATGGAATGTATAGTATAGCCTGATCTCATCAGATCTTGGAAGCTAAGAAGGGTCAGCAGTTGGATGGGAAACCACCGAGGACAACTTTGCAGAGGAAGGCAATGGCAAACCACCTCTGCTTAATCACTTTCCTTGAAAACGCCATGAGGTTGCTATAAGTTGGCTGCCACTTGATGACACTTTACACACACAATGAAGTATTTAGGCTGTAGATTCATACAAAATCAAACATTTTGCACAATGCACAATTAGTTGGTGAACTCATTGTCAAATGGTATAATAATGACCACTAGCTTACTTGACTTTAAAAGGGAATAAGGCAACATCATGGAGATAAGTTCATAAATTGCCAGATGGTTAAATGAAAACTTTATATGCATAAACAGAAGAAGAAGAAGAAGAAGAAGAAGAAGAAGAAGAAGAAGAAGAAGAAGAAGAAGAAGAAGAAGAAGAAGAAGAAGAAGAAGAAGAAGAAGAAGAAGAAGAAGAAGAAGAAGAAGAAGAAGAAGAAGAAGAAGAAGAAGAAGAAGAAGGCAGGAGGAAGAGCCGGAGCTAGGGTTCACTACCCAAAGAAGTCTCAGAGCGGCTTACAAACTCCTTTCCTTTCCCTTCCCCACAACAGAATAAGAAGAGGAAGAGGAGGAGGAGGAGGAGGAGGAGGAGATTGGATTTATACTCTGCCCTTCACTCGGAGTCTCAGAGCAGCTTACAAACTCCTTTTCCCTTCCCAGGGCTCTTTTTGTAGCAGGAACTCCTTTGCATATTAGGCAACACACCCCAATGTAGCCAATCCTCCAAGAGCTTACAGTAGCCCCTGTAAGAAGAGCTCTGTAAGCTCTTGGAGGTTTAGCTACATTAGGGGTGTGTTGCCTAATATGCAAAGGAGTTCCTGCTACAAAAAGAGCCCTGCCCCTTTCCCTCCCCACAACAGACACCCTGTGAGGTAGGTGGGGCTGAGAGAGCTCTGACAGAAACTGCTCTTTTCAAGAACACCTCTGACATAACTATGGCTTGCTCAAGGTCATCCAGCAGCTGCTAGCGGAGGAGTGGGGAATCAAACCTGGTTCTCCCAGACAGAGTCCGCGCACTTAACCACTATACCAAACCTCTGAATACCAAGTGCTGAGTATTTGACCTTGACCTTGGGACCTTTTCGCAGACCTTTTAAGACCTTGACCACTGTGGTAAAAATATGCTAAAGTAGGGGATAATTTATCTGCTCTTTCTACAATGTTTCTTGGACCTACTACTGATCTACTTCCTCAAGCAATCATATACAACTTTCTTTTATGTGACAAATGGAACCTGCTGTCCTTGAACAGACATCATTGGACCCAACTGACTGCCAGTTCCTAGCTGTTCCATTTACATTCATTTCTACTCTAATTTATTATTTTAAGTATTTTTAACCCCAGTTTTCTCACACACTGGGAATTCCCAAGTAGGTTACAAAGTAAAATACATCAACACAATAGGAATGTACACAAAAATGTACAAAACAACAACCCCCTAAAAATGTCCTAACAGAGTCTCCAATTACTTTCTAGGCATGTTTGAGAATAAAATGTTATAGTTTTTCAGGATGACTGCTATCTTTTTGGACATTTTTAGTTCTCTTTTTGCATCTTGGGAATTCTATGTCAGTGATGATGGAAGGATCTTTAGAAAGCAGTGTTGATATAAATTGTTGTAAGCTGATAGCCAGAAATGGAACCATCGCTAATAATTGGGATTTGTTCTGTTAGGGATTCCACTTACCTGTCTCCAGTGGGTTTTTTGGTAGTTTATTACTAAATGATCTCTACCACAATACTGAATAAGCACTGTTAGTGCTTCCAATGGAAGGACTCTTTTAGATCATTTCTGCTTGAATTAGCAGTAGCAGAAAATGGGGAGGGGGAAATGGCATTGCACAATGGGCAACATCATTCCCAGCCAAAACAGTCACCACATCATGATGACACTCTAGGAATCCAACAAATTTCTATGGGTTTTTGGCTGGAAGTGACAAAATGCTTTATGCAACACCCTTTCCATTTCCTCCTCCCAGAGCCTGGTAAGTCTCTTGCCAGTTGCCAGCCCTATGTTCTGTCATTGACATATGAGGCCACAGCACTGGTTCAGATCGTTATAGATCACTAGTGGTTGGTCAACACATTAGAAATTCCCCAAAACTTTGCCATCATCCATCTTTCACCAAGTACTAGTTATGGAATGTGCTACATTAAGAGTAAATAAACCATTTTTAGGGCTGTTCAAACAATTAAAAATTCTTTTTGTTTATTTAATAATCTGTCTTTCACTGATTAATTAATCAATCAATCCAATTTACATATTCTCAAAACAACAAAGATGCAAGCATCAAGTAATGTTAATCAACATTGTTTTATTTATTTTCAGAAGCACTCTAAATTATTAGTCATTGGGTAGGGCTGCCAAGAGGCATTAGCAGACCCTGAACAAAACTTCCCTCTGGATTTCCCTCATGTCACTCATACCCAGATCAAAAATCACATGGAAGAAAATGGCATTACTTGTCCAGATACATGGACCCCCCAGAGTGATCAGAGCTGCTTTCAGTCAGTGCTGAGGGATCACTGTCTTTTTATAGCTTAGGAATTTCTTTTCCTTTGGTGTTGTTATGACTTAGGGATGCCAGCTTCCAGGTGGGGCCTGGGGATACCCTGGAATTACAGTTCATCCCCAGATTACAGAGATCAATTCTCCTGGAGAAAATGAATTCTTTTGAGGATGGACTCTATGGCATTGTACCCCACTGAGGTCCCTGTCTTTCCCAGGCTCTATCCCCAAATCTTCAATAGTTTCTCATTCTGGATCTGGCAACCCTATCCCCTCCATTCTCCACTGGTGGCCAGGGAAGATCTGGCAACCCTATTATTACTGGTGCTACCATGTTCTTCTACCTTTTTCATGTACTGAAAATAGTTCAAGATAAATATTAATAAACAATAGGAGCCATTCTTAAATTAATTAAAAATATAACAACATATATGTTTTAAGAACCAGGGAAGGTCACTGCCTACTAGGGAACCAAAATAGCTCCCATTCCCCAAACAAATATGTGCCATTTCCTTGACACTGCAGTAATTAAAATGGAACCCCATCAACTAGTTAACCAATGCTTCAGGTCTAATGATTATACAGGTTAGAGCAAGATCACTGGTTTTTCAGTTCCTTGATTTTTTCTGTTCTTGTCACTCTCTCTGCAGTTTAATGGACTCCAAAATGGGTCAATTATTTTTATTCCTATCCTCCAGGATTATATCAATTCTTCCTTTGGATATTATTTTAGTGCTTCCTTTTGTTTCCCCCATTCCTGTTCTGCTATATTTGGGAAATACTGCTCTTAAACAGCTTCATGGCAGGCATCCTTCCTCCAGAGACATCATCTGTCACCTCTGCCATGTAGTCAGTCTTGGCAGACCCAGGCAGCTGGAATTTAATCTCTGGCCAGCTCTCAGGCTCCCCAGTTATTAACCCTGTCACTTGTTCAACTGTTCAACACAGCTACTAAAAAGGCAGCTCCTAGAACACTTATTTACATGTACACATTTCTCTGAGCAAAATTCAACAAATAATTTATATATGCTAAAATAATATAATACTGTTACATATAATGTATGCCTATCTGCCTCTGAAAACATGGAATTTTATGGCCAAGAAGTATCGATATTTTTCTAAACTGAGATAATTACTACAATTTCCCTGCTACAACTTGGAGTCTAAGAAAGTGTAGTTTGCTCAGGGCTGACCAGTATGAGGCAATATTTGGAATCCTATTGATTAATTATCAACACGTTTTATTGCAGCATAAGTTTTTGGGAAGTAGAACCCTCTGTATCAGAAAAAAGTAGGATCTAGTTCACAAAAAACTTATGAAACAACAAATCTCTTCATCTTCTACACTCCACAGGACTAAGGTTTGTTTTTGCTACAACAGATTAACATAACAAGCCCTTCAGAACATATTTCCTAGATCAGTGGTTCTCTAGACCAAACTACATGAACAACTGGGGAAAGTCAACATGGATCCCCTGAGCATTTTTATTGGCAAATGCAAGCTGCTAGGGTGGTGGTGCTAGTGGAGGATCAATCCCCCCCATGCCACCCCCCCAACAAAAAAAAAATCAGACTGAGTGGTTGGTAGTGGGACAATTTAAGCATATAGGGTTGCCAGAGCATATTTGAGATGCCAGAGGGGTGATGGGGGGATGTGCCGGGAGCCAGAAGCGTTACCCCGATGTGCTGACGTTACTGGAAGTGACATAGCGCGCCATGCCCACATCACTTCTGAATGATGTAGATGCATCAGGGACAACATTCTGGTTTAGGGGCAAAACTCTATGGTAAAATCGACCTCAAACCATAGAGTTTTGTCCAAAAACCAGAGCATCACCCTCCCCCAGTCACCAATATGCCTACATTACTTCTGGGTGATGTAGGCACGTTGCTCCACATGCTGTTGGGAGATAATTTCCTCCCTCTGGCCAGCTGACTGGCAGTGGACAGAAGCCCACAAAAGCAGGGAATCCCCCACTCTAGACTGGGGACTGGCAATCCTACAAGCATACCTGAATGATACCTTTGCCCTTGCTCTGTTTCAGCTCTGAGCTTTCAGACTGACCCGTTAGCCACTCTGGTGGATAATTTCTATCTACAAATAAACAAAGGGAAATTCACCCTTCTAGTGATCTGAGGGCCAAACTATATGTTTGGGTTTTTAATGAGTCGAGTCCAGGTCCCCCTGACCAACTTGGGTTCCCTGTAGCCACACAGTAGTTGCTGGAAATGGCTTTTAAAAATAAAAAAAACCAAATGGGCTCAAAATGCCACCATGATAGGGAGGAAGACTCCTGCCCAGTGTTCCCTCTAAGCTGAGTTAGTGTGAGCTAGCTTATAGTTTTTTAGTCTCTGGCTCACACATTTTTGTCTTAGCTCAGGAAGGATGCCTCCAGAGCAAACTAATTTATGCAGCAGCCAAATTGCTCACTCACAGCTTTAATGCTAGTAGCTCACAAAGTAGAATTTTTGCTCACAAGCTGTTTTCCCATGCTAAAATGAGAAAATTAGTTCCCCATTTTTGCTGTTCCACATGCACAACATATTCCACTTGGAGCAGTGATAATGGGAAATAATTCCCACCAGCACTGTTCCAGCATGGTAAAATGGTTTGAGGGGGAAGGCAGGAGTCCTTTCTCCCCCATGGAGGAGTTCCAAACCTATTTTGGGTTCTCCTTTATATTTTAAAAGCCATTCCCTGCAGCTGAGTTCCCTGGGCCCAACTCAATAAAAACCTGAATGTGTTGTTTGGACTTTAGTGTTTTGAAATTCAGCCTATGTCACAGTCAGACTATTACCTGCTGAGTCTTGGAAGGTTGGTTACATTAATTTGCCCAGGGCTAATGTATCCTAGGAGATTCTAAGAAGTGCTCAGGGATTTGGGTTGACCAATTTGTGACACGGTGGAAAGTCTGGTGGGAATGATGAATTCCACCTGATGATAGACAGGGCCACCCCATGGTGTCCTCTGCTGCCTTTAGCTCGAGCCCCCAGTTTAAAGAGGAGCTGGTTGCATTAAAAAGTGCTGGTAGATATCTAAAGTGACAGTGGCAGAAAACTCAGGCCAAATCTGATCAAACACAATATAGAGGCGGTTGGAAAGCCAATGAAGAAGGGGTGGAAGAAATCTCTGCTACTATTGAGTCAGCTGAATCATATCAAACACATTTATTTAATTAGGCAGTTTACAGCTCCCAGGAGTGAGTCTCTAAATGTTCGTCATTTGGCATTTAGCTGTGATGTTTTCACATGGTTCTTTGCGGATAAAATCTCTCAGATCCATTGCAACCTAGATGCTAAGGTAATCAGCACACAGGCAGTAGAAGTATCTGTAGCACCAGCTAGTCGCTGTTGCTTGGGAGAACAAAGTAAAGTTGAATCCAGATAAGGCAGAGGTGAAGCTGTTTGGAAGAGCCACTGCTTTAAACAGGATTGTTCTTTCTATGATGAAATAATTATTTTTGATGAAATAATCTTCATGCATCCTGTTTTCCTACTAGAGAAACAGGTGTCCATGACAGTGAAAAATACTCCCCCCCAGCAGTTTTTTCAGTTTTGTTTTTAATGTTGTGCTTCCATGTTTGTTTTATCAAATTGTTTTATATTGTTATTAACTACATTGGTTCCTGGGATGCCTAGGAGAAAGGTGGTTATATACATACTTTAAACAAGCAATATTTTAATTTTTTTGGATGTATCTGCAAGCCTTTGATATAGGTGATCGATCTACTTTAAAACAGTGTTTAGAAAGTACAGTGAGATAAAGAAGAGAGAATTGCAATGTTTTTGGTCTTTTTTGTTTGATCAGACTTGAACTTTCTATTGGGGATATGGATTTAGCTTTTTGGAACTTCTCTTATGAAGCCCCACAACACTCTGTGCTCATCTGTAGCTCTGGGCACTAGCCTAATAGCTTATTAATTGAGCCTCTGAAGCAGCCATCCGTGCCCTAAGCCAGCACTTGGAAGCCATGGTCCAGGGGCTGAAATGGAACAAGCTGAAACTGAATCCAGTAAAAAAAAAAGGAGACTTGGAAGTAGATGTTCTGGAGGGAGCTCATCATTTGAAGATCCCATGAAGAATTTGGAGGAGCTCTTGGACATAGCCTTGTGTGACTGAAAAAGGCTGGTATAATGAGAAATGTCTTCTTTTAGTTTCATCTTGCATGCCATTGTAAGGTTAGGGGAAACTAAACTATGCAAAACTGAATTGTCCAAGAGGACGTTTCTAAGCAGGCAATAGGGTAGTATTGTACAAAATGTTTCACAAAGCTACATGGACAAATTATTTGGGGCTGTGTATACTATTGTGTATAGTTCATTGTAATTTGAATCCTCTTATGTACTTTTGAATCATTCTTTTTGAGGTGTGTGTGGTGTGAGTGGTCCAATGAGGTTGCACCATCAATTTATACATGTATAAATGATGTTCCTTTTGGTCTTTTGGGGTTTCTGTGTGGCACAGTGGCATGCTTGCACTGCCCCAGTGCCACTTGTTTTGGAGTGTGCCACTTGTTCTCAGTTCACTTTCCTTGAGATTCTCTAGGAGGGTCTGAGTGCTGGTGCTGCCTGCTTGCCTGCCTTAAATGCTGCTGGCTGGGTTTCCCAATTGGAAACAATGGAGGTAATGGGGGTAACCTGTTTGAGTGCCCATAGAATTAGGCCCATTGGTCCAATTGCTTTGAGACATGGGGTGTATGTGGGGAGAGGCTCCCGAAGCTACCCTGAAAATTTGGAGCCTCTCCCTCAAACCCCCTCCCCCCTAGAGCTACTAACTGCACCGTGGGAAAAACATAATGTTTTTTCCCACCATAGAGAACAATGGAGGGGATGGGGGCAACCTGTTTGGGGGCCCATAGAATTGGATCCCCTGGTCCAATGTTCTTGAAACTTGGTGGGTGTCTTGGAGAGAGACTCCAACAGCTACCCTGTGAGTTTGGAGCTTCTTCCTCAAACTCCCTCCTCTCCAGCCCCCAGAATATATCCTATGTTTTCACCATTGACTTCAATGGCCCATAGGATATAATGGGGCTGAAATTGACATTTGGCTGGCCGAAAGATTCCCGAATCCACTTGTACTGCTGAAACTGACATGTGGGAGCCTTTCTGACCTCCAAAACTGCCGGAGCTGCACTCCAGTGCGCTCCCCCCCAAAAAGACCCCTGGTTATTAGACCAAAAGTTCAGGGAACATGAGAATTGCATAGTACTTCCAACTGAGTTTCTGAAGTTATTTATCATCCAATCTTTTGTCTGAAATGGTACATTTAACTTATAAAGAAGTTAAAAGAGAAAAAAATACATCTTTGTAACAAAAATATTTTGCATTGTATAAACATATACATTACAAAAATATCAATTTAAAGATTTAATTTGTTAAACAAATGTGTCTTTGGGAAGAACGATTTGGTAGCAGATTTCTATAAACTGCACATTCAATATGCATCCAGCATACACGTTGTCTTTTTTCTGCAAATAGTTTGCTTGACAATGCATTCACATAATTAATTTAATTGGAACATAAGCTATGGTTTGTGGATAATAACAGATTCTTGAATTCTGAAGAATATTTTCATTACATAATCCAGTTAATTTCATTTGTTGCACTGAAAATATAATTTCAAGAAGAGATTTAAATAAGCCAATGCAACTGTAACACAGCCCAGAAGACAAAATATCCCCATTTGTGAAATGATATAGTTGCATACTACAGGGATAAAATGAATACGTATATGATTCTCAGTGCGATTCCATCTATGGATAGCTCAGTCTGGAGACTGGGGCTGTGAACAGACCAGATAGATCTTTCTACAAACCTCAGGAAAGATCCAGATTTTCAGAAAAATCTGAAATCTAAAAAAGAAAAGTACAAGGCAGGGTGGAGGTAGGACCCTTTCAAGGTCTGTTCTGGCATTTGAGGGAAAACTGATTGGGTCTTGGCCCATTAGCAACCACAAGGTGACTTGCTACCATCAAACTTGCATGACTCACCCAGGCCTGGCTGCTTGATACTACTCAACAGCAGCCACCCCACGAACCAGTGTTAGAATTGCAGTTGTTAAATGGAACCTGGGAAATCTCCACCTTGCCATGGATGTTCACTGAGTTATATGGGCCAGTCACATGTTCTCAGCCTAACTTATCTCAGCCTAACCTAAGTCAGGATAAAAGAAGAAGAAAAAGAAGAGAAGAGACTGGATTTATACCCCACCCTTCACTACCCAAAGGAGTCTCAGAGCGGCTTACAAACTCCTTTCCCTTCCCCTCCCCACAACAGACACCCTGTGAGGTAGGTGGGGCTGAGAGAGCTCTGACAGCAACTGCTCTTTTTCAAGAACAGCTGTGCCAGAACTATGGCTTGCCCAAGGTCATCCAGCAAGTGCAAGTGGAGGAGTGGAGAATCAAACCCGGTTCTCCCAGATTGGAGTCCGTGCACTTAACCACAACACCAAACAGAGGAGAATGATGTAAGCTGCTTTGGGTCCCCATTGTGGAGAAAGCAGGATATAAATGAAGTAAATAAATGATATTACTGAAGTGGGGGGCAGGCAAAAAGTAGATGGATGTGTGGGTTGCTAGGAGGAGGGAAAGACGATACAGAGGAAAGTGAGTTGTGTCCCTCCCAAGCATATAGAAGGGGGTTGGCTGGTGGGTGGGAAGTAGAGGAAGCAGGAAAACAAAAATCTAGAAAAAGGCCGTGACTATGGGAGCTTTCAGGGAAAGGAAAATGAGATCCCCCCTGCAACTTCTTGTGGATCCCCCACTTGTACAATTGCAAAATGCAGTGAAATGCAAGGGCTTTGTCCTACATATGATGGTAAATGAAACATCAGCAAACTGAAAAAGCATAGGAAAGGAGTTGTAAAATTACCTGACTGGACTATTAGAGGCATCTGGGTCATGAGCTGCTACAGTTCCAATGATGGTGCCCACTTTGGCTGCTTCAGACACTACCATAGAGTACAGACGGGAGGTAAATACAGGTGGCTCATCAACATCTTCCACAATGATCTTCACTGTTGTCATATCACTGAACGGCCCAAGGCTGAGAAAACGAGGATCAACCTGTTTATTTGCTGCTTCTATCCTCAATGTATAGCTAGCTTTGGCTTCGTAATCCAGCTCCTACAAAGAAAATAGTTTAATCAAGCACAGTACAGTTTATTGTTACGGTCCTTAGACCAGTCATACAAAAAAATAAATACACTTTTACAATATTCCAAAATTTTAAAATACATCAATAAAACATTCAAAGCAGATTAAAATTTAATCTAATGTCTAACTACCGTAACTAACTACCATAAAATTTCCGTAATCTGAGTATCGCCATACAGAAACTAGCTACTTGGTAGGTGATCTTGGGATTTCTATCAAGTTCTGTGCTTTACAGATATCTGTGGCTTTATGAGTTTTATTGTTCCAGTGAACAAAATGCTGGTTGTTCCCAAATGCTGATATTTCTCACCATCTCAGCTAAATCATATAATAGATTCCTCCTACCATACCTGGAAGTTTTCTTAAAACTCTGTAATGAGATCAAATTGAATAGAGTCTGGTGAAAAAACAAACAGAAAACAAAAAGCTGGCAGGAATTGTTGCTACACCAATGACAAGCCTTCCAAAATCCTATTGGCTGTGGAGCCATCTATCTTTTGAACCTTTTATAGGGCACATTCCAGGGACCAGGGCAGTGAGGGAATGAAGGAAGAAAACTCCCATATTAATTATGTATTATTATTTGCAAACAGTAGTTTCACTAAATTTATTTGCATTATTTGTTTCCCAATATACCGTAGATAAACATCTAAAATATCAAGGAAGCTGCATATGAGTAGGAAAAGAAATCAGAAGTACTTAGCATTTTCCTCCTATTTTGTTCATTAATCTTTGTAAAAAGGAAGGTAATTAGATGGTGAGCAAATTATTTAATAAGAGTAAACAATGAAATCCAAGCAATAATAATACGTAATAATCATCATGATAATTTTTCTGTGTCTGAAGTGGTCTTCAAAGGACATAAGTTAGCCAAGTGAAAATTGGTTGAACTGCTGTTGCTGCCACAATCAAATATGTAAATTAGATTGATAAAGAAGAATGGTAGAACAAATTGCTGCTAATAACACTATTGCTGCAGTTCACAGGGTCATGGAAGAAGCAGCAGATGAAGGAAGGGATTACACACTTCATAATTGGCTGAGAATGAAAGAATGTATTCACAATGGTCTGAAATGAAAAAAAAAAAGACTTCTCAGGCAGGCCTGTAGCTACAGTGGGGCATTTTGGGGTCCACTTCCTGCGAAGGCCCCCTGACTTCCATCCAGGACCCCTCAACTTTCTGGGCCACCCAGAGGACTCCCCACCACTGCCCCTTCCCCAAGTGTGGCTTGCTTCCTCGCTGCCCCCGCTGCCCCTTCTCCAAGCTAGAATGATTTTTTTACATTTTTATTTAAATTTTATTTTTTATTTTGTGACGTCAATGCACCCTGACTTATTTAAAGGCCCCCAAATTACAAAATCCTGGCTACAGGCCTGTTCGCAGGGTACATGCAATGTCTTTGTACACATTATATTTTCCAGCTCACAATTAAGGTACATTAACAGTACAGTTCTAGGAATATGTGCCTGGGAGTAAGCCTCACTGAAAAGATGAGTCAGATTCTGAGTGGACCTGCTTAGATTTGCTCTCTATGGTAATGCTTGACAGAATCTAGTAGGGCTTTTGGGCAGCACTGTGATTTTACAGATGGCCAAGAGAATCCAAACCATACAATTACTAGAAAATTGTGCCAAAGAGGGAGAACCAGATCCTAGCCTGATATGAGCCCTCTTGGAATACTTATTATTTTGTTTACATTCCATTTTTCTACCTAATGGAGAACCATTCTCTCCTCATCCATGTTATCCTCATGAAACAATCATGTAAAGTAGGTTAAGCTGAGAGATTGTGATGGGCCCAAGGTTACCTGGTGAGCTTCCGTGGCAAAACAGGAATTCAAAGTCAGTTTTCCTAGGTTCTAGTCCAATCATTCTACCCATTACACTTTTTGAATTAGGAGGGGAACCCTCCCCCATTTTTAAGCAAATTATGGGTTAGATCCAAAGATTCCTGAATGGAACAGAAATAGCCACTAATTCTGTTCTGCAAACACTCGTATACAACATACTTGTTGCAGTTATAGTAGTTCTGTTTCTGCAAGAGGTTATACAAGAAGGGCTCTTTGGATCTATGCAATATTCCTGGCTTTCTCCTATTTTTAAGAGTGAACAATTATCATTAGATTGAACTATTTCAGTTTGTGAAACCTGCTGAAACTTCCCATTACAGTTACACAATAGAGAATAGCTTTAGGTCACTGAAAGAAGCATATGACTTAGAGACAGGAGCGCCAAGTTCAGGCCTCGGCTCTTACACAGAATATCTATGCTTTTAATAAATTGTTTGGTTTTTTTAATTTAAAATATTGAGCAGGTATTCCTGTGACAAAAAAAGGCACATGATACAATGTATATGCATAGATACTCTTTTTTAAAGTATAAACACAACTGCTGTCATGGGAAACAAGCAAAATAAAGTATGAGTCAGTGCCAGTTTTTCAAGGCACCACACATTGCCTGTTAAAAGAAAACTATTTAAAGCAGCCTTTCTCGTAAGGTTACTAATTAAAATGTAACATGAGAGTTTGCTGACCGGATGGTAATGATGACCTGGCAAAAGACAAGTTCCTTTAATTTAAAATTTATAGTCCAGGGCCCTCAAACACTCTGCATGCCTGAACTAACCCAACTGTTGTTAACCTGATTTTTGCTTGATGTACTAATATTGCTATTGTTGGTTGATGTTTGCATGACCATTTCATTAAAACATTGAGGACCCACAAGGATACCACTCACAAATGTACATATAAAATATCTGAAACCCGTGTTGAAAGCTGTGGCTGGTTGACTTACACTGAGTCGACTGAAATTGAATCTAACGAAGATGGAGGTACTGTGACTGAGTCGGAGTGGCCCGAGGGTAGGGATCCCACTCCTGACCTTCAATGGGGCACCATTGGTGCCAGCGCCGGAGGTTAGGAATTTAGGACTGCTCCTGGATGCCTCCTTAACAATGGAGGTCCAGGTAGCAGCCATTGCCAAATCAGCCTTTTATCATATTTGGCTGATCAGGCAGTTGGTTCCCTTCCTCGAATACAATGACCTGGCAACAGTGATCCATGCAATGGTCACCTCATGATTGGACTACTGCAATGCTTTCTAGATGGGGCTGCCCTTGTCCCAAATCCAGAAGTTGTAGCTGGTGCAGAATGCAGCAGCCAGGCTGTTGTTGGGTCTCCCTATGCAGGAGCACATCCAGCCTGCATTAAAAGCACTGCACTGGCTGCCTATAGCATACTGAATTCGGTTCAAGGTGCTGGTTCTTACCTTTAAAGCCCTATATGGTCAGGGGCCTATATATCTAAGTGACCGCCTTTCTCCATATGTTCCCCAGAGAGTACTACAATCGGGGTCCCAAAATTATCTGGCCCTCCTGGGTCCTAGAGAAGCAAGGACCAGGGCTTTTTCAGTGGCAGCTCCGCACTGGTGGAATGAGCTCCTGGATGACTTTAGGGACCTGCAGGAGCTTTTACACTTCCACAGTGCCTGCAATGTGGAGCTCTTCCACCAGGCCTTTGAGTAGGGAGCCGACCTAATAAATTGAGACCTTGGCCACAAACTAACATCATTATTAACATGTCACTATTAGATTCAAATTACCAGCATCATCAACATGTTAATATTAGATGCTGCTACTGCCCACCATCGGCCACGAAGAGCACTACCACTTTACTCTGTTCTTTTATGATTGTATCATTGCGGTTTTATTTAACTTTGTGTTTTCATGTTCTAAAATGTTTTATGTAAGCCACCCTTGGCAGGAAGGACGGGATACAAGTCAAATAAATAAATAAATAAATAAAACTTTAGGCAGTCTTCCAGCTGTTTGCAGAGTCTACAGAGCAGTGCCAGTAGCAGCCCACTATGGCTCCACAGTATGGCTGGAAAACATGAGGCACCTATCCAACTGAAATGAAGCAGGTATGATCCTGTATGAGAACACTTATGTACGTAAGCTGGACAGAAGAAAAGTTGGATGTAAATGTAGTATTAAAATTAACTGTGATGACATTGACCATTTAACAACCACATACTTGCAAAGTACACCCCAGCTATCTCTACTTTCAGTGCCATAAAGCAGAGTCTTTCCTCTCAGTCTCTGCTTAGTACTGGTCATTCTGTTGTCATTCAGTCCCTGTTGTCCTGCATGAACTCCCTATAGTTCACAAGCAAAAGAAGAGCAGCCACTGGTTTGCTGAAGCCTGGCTGATAGGCCTCCAGCTTTCAATCACTAAAGTAATCCAAAGTTTGTTGTTGTTGTTTTTAAATAAATATTTTTGTTTCTTACACAAAACCCCACTCATATGCATACATCCAAGTAGAAGCTTGTATAACATACAGTTTTACCCAAGATTGCATGTATTAATTTTGTGCAGAGGAGATTTATGCAGCTGAGCCAAATATATACCCAAATAAGACCTTGTTGACATTATTTGGGCATATATTCAGCAGAATGTGATTCTCTGATGTGCATCCAGCAGCTGAATAGAGAATCCCAAATAAATTTGGGATTCCCGAACATCTGCTGGGCTTGTTGTGCTATTTTCCCCACCACTGGAAACAGAATTGGACTTCCCGGTCTAATAGTTTTGAGACTTGGGGTTCTTTGGGGGAGTGGCTCCAGCAGCTACACTGCAAATTTGGTGCCTCTACCTCAAACCCCCTTCCCCCAGGCCACTGAATATACCCTTGGAGAGATTTGCCACTGCCTATAAAGGCCCCATAGGGTATAATGGGGCCGAATATATTCTGGAATCTCAAATATTTCCTGAATACGATATCAATACTGATCTTGATATTCAGGAATATTCAGGTATACTAAATATATTCAGCTTAGAAAATCCCGAATGCAAATAATACCAAATATTTTTTTCTCTCTACAAACACCATCTAGATAGCCCTAATAGTTATTCTACTCAAACTATAGTTTAGCTGGCCTCCCGATTACCCTTTCATTAGTACATTCTATGACTGAAACACGGCACTGTCTTATAATAGCAAGGCAACCTCTTGCAAATCACTACATCAGTGTTGAAGGTTAAAAGGACAATGCATACTTTAGTTCTTCCTTCTGTACAGTGAATGGAGCTTGACAGCTTCATTAATATCTGTGCATTAGTGTTATCTGATTAGATCCTATGCCTCATCCATTCATCTTTTTAAAATGTAACAGTGAACATTTTGTCCTGTCTAAAGGAAATTACAAAACAAGTCATCCCTATTTAAAGGGTGGGGGGGAGCAGTGATGGGTAGTTACTCTTCAGAGGAAGCATATTTTTAACTCTCATTTTTTAAACTATATAATAACTTTTTTGTTAATAATGTCATTTATATGGATACAATATCATTGGAGAACCCTGACACTGGATAAAGGAATTCTTTCATATAGGAAAATGTTCCAGTCTCCTCTAAATTGCTCAGGTCTGTGTCTTTTCAATGGAATGAATAATTCAGGAATCTTAATTTGCTAAGTATTTTTACTATAAATTGTATAACAATGCTACAATAGTAAATACACAAAAAGGTTACCAAGAATTAAAGGATGCCTCTTAATTTCAGCTATTTCTGTAAACTGCTACAAAGACTGCTGAGAAAATATTCAAAATAAGACTATGTTTCACCAACATAGCTGTCCAGCTCCCATTTGGCTAGTCTGAGAATGGGAAGAAGGAGCCTTCAAACACAAAAAGCATTGTATATGAAAAAGGAAGTGAAGAGGAGAAGAGGAAGAGATTGGATTTATACCCCGCCCTTCACATGGAGCGGTTTACAGGTTCCTTTCCCATCCCTCCCCACCACTGACATCCTGTGAGTTAGGTGGGGCTGAGAGAGCTCTGACAAAAACTGCTCTTTTTCAAGAACAGCTGTGACAGAACTATGGCTTGCCCAAAGTCATCCAGCAGATGCAAGCGGAGGGGTGGGGAATCAAACCCGGTTCTCCCAGATTAGAGTCCGTACACTTAACCACTACACCAAACTGGCTCTCAGTGAGTTATTCAATTTCTTCCTCATAAAGTGTTCACTTTTATTGAATAAAACTGTTAAATGATCTGAAACTCAGAAATTCCTTATCATGTCTAGTTAGCCACAGAATGCTGCACATCCCTGTCCTGGTATTACTGGGTACTTTTGTTTCCTAGAGAACTCTGAAATAACTTCAATAGCTTCTCCAGTCCCATGCATTTATACTTAATGTATGTATACTGACTCCTGATAATGGCACTGACCTTTTCCTCTGTGGCTAACTTCCTAAACTGCTGAGTCTTGTGTTAAATCCAACAAATGCATGTTGAACCTCAACAAGATGGGTCAGAGTCTCCAAACTGCAATTCTGGTTCATTAATGAAAACAAATTGGATCTGTGAAGGTAGCATATTTAATATTTAGCCAACATTATGGTCCAAAAGATGATGGGCTGATTTCCCACTACAGCTGCCTCGGTGTTGCGCCGCTGTTTGCCCCGATACTATTAGTCAATTTCACACCCAAAGCCGCGGGGCTGCATTTGACCTGTGGCTTCGCCTGATTTCCCCCACAGTTTCATGATCCTCAAAAACCAGGATTCGAAAACTGCGGGGGAAATCGGGCGAAGCTGCGGGTCAAAATGCAGCCCCGCAGCTTTGGGTGTGAAATTGACTAATAGTATCGGGGCAAACAGCGGCGCAACACCAAGCAGCTGTAGTGGGAAATCAGCCATGGTGTGGTAAGCCATAGCACTTAGCCATTTGGGTATATTTCTTCACAATCTGACCCAACGCATAGTGCTAGTTTATGTAACTTAGAACACTACAGGTAACATAGAAAAGATACTGAAATTCCCTTGACGAAAAGGGCTGTTCCATATGCATAGCAAAGACTAATGTCCTATGTCAAATGGAACCATATTTGTAGGTTATTACATCCAATGAGGTGTATTTGTTTTTTGGGGATTTTTTTTTGCTGCCAAGCCACAGCTGACATACAGAGACCCTGTGGGGTTTTCAAGGCAAGAGACAGTCAGCTCACTGCCATTAAAGCTGATGGGGGGTCAGCCTGACTGAGCTTGACTGAGTTCCTTGGAATGTGTTAACTTTTGATTCTCCTGTTGCTGTACTGATGCCTCCTTATCTGTATGTTTTATGTATATGACCTTGGTCTCTGGTTTCCTAGCTTGTAACATCATCTCTGGGAACATGGGTCCATTATTTCTTGGCGGGCCCTGCTTTTCACCTTGATTGGCTCTGTGCCACCCAGTGACCCCCTTTTGAATCCTGTATATCTGCCCACCCCGCGCTTTATGCCTTAGTCTTAATACAGATCCTGATGTATAGACATACTGCCAATATTGATCAATAAACTTTACTTCTGAAGAAGCCGGTTGTTAGTCCTAATTAAGACTACCTGTGGGTTCTGAACTTGCACCTCACCATGAGTGGCGAAGAAGAAGAATCCGTGCCTACCACTTCCAGCGAAGAGGTCCTGGTGATGACCACCCCACCTGCTACAGCAGCAGGAGCCACCGGAGGAGCAGAAGCACCCTGGGTGAGGGGTGCCTGGAGTACAACAGACCCCTATGACTGGTCATGATATTTGAAGGTGACTAGTGAGATGTGGAGTACCCTGTCCCATCTGAACAGGGTACTCTACCCTGTCCCATCTGAAGATGCCGGTAGGGATTGGGCAAATCGAAAAAGTGCTACCAGAGCTGTGATGGCAGAAAGAGATCCCACGGAGGATTGGTTCGAGCAGATGCAACAGGCGTTGATGGCAAAGCAAGAAGAGCTACACCAGGAGTTACTCAAAGCCCTGATGGGGTTGCCCCAATTGGTGACAACTACAGTGCGATATGAGATGGGATTACAGCCCCAGCTGGCACCTGCCAGTCCCCCTGCAATACTGGGGCCACAGCCACCTGTGGCCCCTGCAGGGCCCCTGGCAGCCCCGATCCTCACCCCAGCTCCAGCTCTGGCACCAGGACCAGGACTGGAATGCCAAAAGGAGTTGCTGGACACTATGTTTGATGGGGACCATGATAAGCTGACCTTCCTAGAAGTAGGAAGCCAGCCAGGGAGGCAGTGGGGCCCTTGGATGACCAAGGGGTAAAAGGAGTAGTGAAGGATGATAGGGAAATGGCTGAGAAGCTGAATGCATTTTTTGCCTCTGTCTTCACTGTGGAAGAGGAGAAGTGTTTGCCCACTCCAGAAGCACCGATTTCGGGAGGGGGTTTGAAAGACCTGAATCAGATTGCGGTAACAAGAGAGGAAGTCCTCCGACTGATGGACAATTTAAAAACTAATAAATCATCAGGCCCGGATGGCATTCATCCAAGAGTTCTGAAAGAACTCAAATGTGAACTTGTGGATCTCCTGACAAAAATATGTAATCTTTCTTTAAAATCTGCCTCCATTCCTGAGGACTGGAAGGTAGCTAATGTCACTCCCATCTTTAAAAAGGGCTCCAGGGGAGATCCAGGAAATTACAGGCCAGTCAGTCTGACATCGATACTGGGTACGCTGGTGGAAACTGTTATTAAGGAAAGAATTAGTAGGCACATTGATGAACAAAAACTATTGAGGCAGACTCAGCATGGGTTCTGTAAGGGAAGATCTTGTCTCACTAACCTGTTAGTGTTTTTTGAGGGAGTGAACAAACATGTGGACAAGGGGGACCCAATAGATATTATTTACCTTGACTTCCGGAAAGCTTTTGATACAGTTCCTCATCAAAGGCTCCTAAGTAAGCTCAATAGTCATGGGATAAAAGGACAAGTCCTCTTGTGGATCAAAAACTGGCTTATAAATAGGAAACAGAGAGTGAGTATAAATGGGAAACTTTCTCAGTGGAGGTTGGTAAGCAGTGGGGTACCACAGGGATCAGTACTCGGTCCGATGCTTTTTAACTTGTTTATTAACGATTTGGAATTAGGAGTAAGCAGTGATGTGGCTAAATTTGCAGATGACACAAAGTTGTTCAGGGTGGTGAAAACCAGGGAGGATTGTGAGGCACTCCAAAGGGATCTGTTGAGGATGGGTGAGTGGGCATCAACGTGGCAAATGGGGTTCAATGTGGCCAAGTGCAAAGTGATGCACATTGGAGCCAAAAATCCTAAATATAAATACACGTTGATGGGGTATGATCTGGCAGAGACGGACCAAGAGAGAGATCTTGGAGTCGTAGTGGATAACTCGCTGAAAATGTCTACACAATGTGTAGCTGCAATAAAGAAGGCCAACGCTATGCTGGGGATTATTAGGAAGGGAATTGATAACAAATCAGCCAGTATCATCATGCCCCTGTATAAATCATTGGTGTGACCTCATTTGGAATACTGTGTACAGTTCTGGTCACCACATCTCCAAAAGGATATTATAGCATTGGAAAAAGTGCAGAGAAGGGCAACTAGAATGATAAAAGGGTTGGAACACCTTCCCTATGAAGAAAGGTTAAAATGCTTGGGGCTCTTTAGCTTGGAGAAACGACGGCTGAGAGGTGACATGATCGAGGTTTATAAGATTATGAATGGGATTGAGCAGGTTGAGAAAGAAGTACTTTTCTCCCTTTCTCACAATACAAGAACTCGTGGGCACTCTATGAAATTGCTGAGCAGTCGGGTTAGAACAGATAAAAGGAAATACTTCTTCACCCAAAGAGTGATTAACATATGGAATTCACTGCCACAGGAGGTCGTGGCAGCTGCAAGCATGGTCAGTTTCAAGAGGAAATTAGATAAACATATGGAGCAGAAGTCCACCAGTGGCTATTAGCCACAGGGTATAGATGGGAACTCTCAGTCTGGGGCAGGTGATGCACTCTATTCTTGTTGCTGGAGGGGGCAGCAGTGGGAGGGCTTCTGGTGCCCTGGCCCCACTGCTGGACCTCCTGATGGCACCTGGTATATTTTGGCCGCTGTGTGACAGAGTGTTGGACTAGATGGGCCATTGGCCTGATTCAACATTGGCTTCTCTTATGTTCTTATGTTTTTATGTTCTTCACCCTGCAAGTGCAGACGTTCCTATGGGACTGGGGCCACCTGTTCCCAACAGATGAGCTTCATGTAGACTACACCAGAGGGAAGCTACATGAACAAGTAGCCAACTGGTTTGTGGCACTGAACAACATACAAGGCCCTGAACTGAAAGATGTCTCGGTTTTCATGTGGGCTCTTCGACATCAATACAAAGACCCGAAAAGAGACAAGAAGGCATGGAACTGTCTCTGCACCCTAAAGTAAGGAGGCCGCTCGGTGTGAGGATACTCTGAGGAATTCAAAAGGTATGCTTCCAAAATCCAAGGGTGGTCAGAGACTGTACTGGTAGAGCAGTATCGGATCAGCCTCAATAGCCAAGTTCTTGAGGCCATCCTGAGAAACGTGATCCCACCAATGCTGATGGGGTGAGTGCATGAAGTGGAAGACAAGGAGAGCAGGTACCAGATGATGAGGGAGTTGGGGGTCCATGGTGGCGGGAAGCCCCTTGGAGGACCCTTGAAGAGCCCACTCCCAAAACCTGCAGAGCCAGCCCGAGAGCAACGCATGAGACTGGATCTCTGCCTCAGATGTGGAGAATCAGGCCACTGTGCTGCTTCTTGCCCCACGACAAGCCTTCCGAGTGGAACCAAAGGGCCGGAGAAGAAGACTACTAGCAGAGACTCAAGAAAGGGAGAAGGGGCACGACCTAAGCAGCAATGAGTGCTACAAGTAGGAACTGTGGCACCAAGTCCTCATCCAGTGAGGGGGAAGCACCTCAGCCGGTGGGAAACAGCCAGGACCTGCTGTGAATGGCACAAGCAAGCAGGTCTGCCCTACAAGCAACCCGTTCCCCCCCTTTTTGTGACTGTAACACTGGCCAACCCTGATCTTGGTATCCAGATCCAGGTCTGAGTGCTGATAGATTTGGGTTGTGCCTGGGACATTATTAGTCCATCCATTGTTACTGGGCTGGGAATAGCCATCCAAAGACTCTCAGAGCCTTTGATATTCACACAGATGGATGGAATCCCTATGCGAGAACCCTGTAAATATCAAACAATGCCTGTGGTGATGGGGGCAGGGTCTCACTGGGAGACACAGATTTTTGAAATTACCCCTACAGCTTGATTCTCCCTGGTATTAGGGAACCCTTGGCTCTGAGATTATGACCCAGACATTTCCTAGAGCCAAGCGATGGTATATTTCAATTTACGGGGGTGTGCCCAACACAGGTGGGATCCTAGCTGGGGGGAAGAGCCTAAAGCCGCTTGCGAACCAGCCTGCCTAGCCCAGGAGGAGTATTGTTCCATCCCCCCAAAATACTGAGAATTGGCTAGGCTGTTTGAGGAGCACGAGGCTGATGAACTCCCAGGTCATAAAATGCCTAAAGGGAAATGATATTCTATGACCTTAACAGAGAAGGAAGATCTCCGAAAGTTCATTGATAAAAATCTGGCTTGCAGCTTCATATGCCCCGCCTCTTCCCTGTTCATAGCCACTGTTCTGTTCTGGAAAAAGAAGGAAGGGGGCCTGCGTCTGTGTACAGATTACAAGGGGCTCAATGCAGTATCCACCTCGAACACTTATTCCCTCTCACTAATTAAAGACTTATTGGTGGAGGTGGCCAAAGGGAAGATTTTCACGAAATTAGACCTTCAAGATGCATACTTTCGGGTGCGCATAAGGGAAGGGGATGAACACTCCACTCAGGCAGTTTGAATACCTGGTGATGTCATTCAGGTTGAAAGGGGCACCCAGGGTCTTCATGAACTTGATCAATGAAGTGTTACACAAGCACCTATTCAAGGGGGTCCTTGTTTACCTTGATGATATCTTGATGTATTCCCCTGATACGAGGTCACATGTACAATTGGTGAGGGAGGTACTACAAACCCTCTACGACCACAAACTGTTTGCTAAGCTATCGAAGTACAAGTTCCACCAGACTGAGGTGGATTTCCTGGGCTATCACATCTCATGCAGGGGCTTAGAGATGGACCTAGCCAATGTGGCTGATGTATTGGGGTGCGAGCCCCCAAACCTGGAGACAACTCCAATCATTCATCGGATTCACGAATTTTTACAGGCCCTTCACCCCAACTTTGCCCAGGTGTCCTTACTGCTCACAGACCTTCTGGAAACCAAGGGGAAGGGGCCTGAGGGAGCGAAATCCAGGGCCAAACTAACCTGGATGGATGAATGCCAAGAGGCATTCACAAAGCTTAAGCAGCTGTTCACCTCTGAGCCCATCCTCCAACATCCCAATGAAAACAAAAAAAATTTCTGGTGCAGGTAGATGCATCAGATGTTGCCCGGGGGGGGCATTTTGCAACAGGGGAGGGTGGGAAATTACCACCCCCCCCCGGGTCAAGAAAGTTTAACGCCACAGAATGGAATTGGGCAGTGTGAGACAAGGAAGCTGCTGCAATCCAATTGGCCCTGGTTATGTAAAGGCACTGGTTGGAGGGGGCTAGGATCCCACTCAAAGGCCGAGGACAGACTGGCAATTTGCCCCGGGATGGGACCCGGGCTGACAACGATTCAATACCGGAGTAAATGGAATGTTCACACAGGCACATCTGCCTGGCGTCCCCCACCCGTAGCCTACCGGTGCTCTTGCGCTTCACTGCCGGATTAAAAAAACACCTGATAAAAGCCTTTGCAAATCTTGAAAGCCTGCATTTGTCGCGTGTTTCTCCACTTCTGGGGAGTCTGAACGCGCAGCTGAAAAGCCGGGAGCAACCCGCGTTGGGCATGAGGCAGCAGCAGTGTGATTGGCTGCGCTCCGCTCCACTGCCCAATGCGGTGCCGGCGTTGCAGGGCAAAAAAAAAAAATCTGCAAAATGCGCTTATGCGCATGAGCACTCATGCGCTCATACACCCACAGCCGAATTAATGGGGAAACGGCGAATACAGCACGCCTCCAGCGCGGCAGTCTGAATGCTCCCGCGCGCCTCCGTCCTGTATCTTCCGGCAGCGGCCCCCGCTGTGTGGATGGGAAAACCCGGTATTGTTTAATCTGGTTTTTTTTTGCCGCGACTGGCTACCGGGGCAAATTGCCAGTCTGTCCTGGGCCAAAGTCTGGACGGATCACAAAAACTTACAGACGTTGTGTGCTCCCCGCCATCTTAATGCCAAGCAGTTACGGTGGGCGGAGTTCTTCTCCAAATTCCGGTTCAACCTACATCATTTCCCAGGGATAGCCAACTCCCTGGCTGACATCGTCTCATGTCTCCCACAACATGCCAGTGAGTGGGAGGAGATGATTGACTCTATGTTCATGCCCGCCCAGTTGGGGGGGGCGGTGGTAAATCAGGTGCAAGCACAGAAAACCACAACAGTTGAGGTGGACTCCTGGGTGGAGCCATTCCGCGCCACCATCATGGACAAACACTGAGAAGAGGCAGAGGTTGAGGGCTCCCTCACATTACATGACAATAGTTGCTGGTACAAGGGGGAGAAACTGTTTGTACCACTTAGCCTCTGTGGGGATGTGATGCATTTGGGGCATGAGTCAAATCTTGCTGGACATTATGGGTTCTGAAAACCTTGCATGTCCTTCAAAGACAATTCTGGTGGCCGCACATGAGATGCGACATCTCCTTGTACATGGAGGCATGTCAGATTTGCTTGATGTGTAAAAAATGCCCAGGCAAATCGCCTGGGAGACTCCAGCTGTTTGAGACACCAAGTCAGCCATGGGAGGTGATCTCTATGGACTTTTTCACTGACCTACCACTCAGCAAGGGAAAACGGTGATATGGGTGGTAGCGGCTCTGTTAACAAAGCAAGCACACTTTGTCCCTTGTAAACAAATCCCTTCTGCTAAGGCATTGGTTAAACTCTTCTTGACCCACGTGGTCCGTTTGCATTCCAACCCTGCTAAGATAATTTCTGACAGGGGGCTCCAGTTTGTTGCTAAGTTCTGGAAAGAACTTATGTTGGTCCTTGGGGTGCAACAGGGCCTCAGCAGTGCATACCATCCTGAGACAGATGGTCAAACAGAGCAGGTTAATCAAGTGGTGAAACAGTTCTTATGCTGCTTTATCAACTATCAGCAAGATGACGGGGTAGAGTTGCTCCCGTATGCAGAATACAGCTACATTAACTCAATTCATAGTTCAACCAAGTTGTCCCCCTTCAAAGCATTGTATGGTTAAGAGGGAGCCCCCCTCCCAACCACGACTCCCCTTCCTGAAGGGTGAGGGAATGTGAACGACTGGTGGAAGGAACTGGAGGGGCAATGGGTTCTGATCCACAAAACTCTGAACTGGGCAGAGGAGCAATATAAAATGTATGCTGACAGGGGGAGGGCATCTGAATGTGTGGGAGACTCTGTATATCTTTCCACGAAAAACTTAAAGGGCCTCCAGCCCTGGAGGAAGTTGGGGTGGAAGTATGTATGGACTTTTACTGTACTGCACAAAATCAATGAAGTGACTGTTGAACTTGACTTGCTTAAAAATCGTAAAGGGATACATTCCATCTTTCATTTCAGTTTGTTCAAGTGAGACCCGGGGCCAAACATATGGAAGTCACACCCGCCCGCCCCCCTTCCTCTGACAGTGAATGAAGAACAGCATCATGAAGTGGGACAAATCTTGAACTCTAAGCTGCACAAGGGGGCTTGTTTTACTTGGTTCAATGGAAAGATTTTGATTCCTCCCATAATGAATGGGTTTGTGCCTGTCATGTTAAGGCTCCTCACCTCATCCATGCTTTCCACAACAAGTTCCTGGAAAAGCCTGTGGTGAGCCTTGGGAGGGCAGGATGTCAGCTCGCTGCCATTAAAGCTGAGGGGGGGGGGTGAGCTTGACTGAGCCTGAGTTCCTTGGAATGTGTTAACTTTCAATTCTCCTGTTGCTCTACTAATGCCTCCTTATCTGTATGTTTATGTATATGACCTTGGTCTCTGGGTTCCTAGCTTGTAACATCATTTCTGGGAACACAGGTCCATTATTTCTTGATGGGCCCTGCTTTTCACCTTGATTTGCTCCATGCTGTCCAATGACCCCTTTTGAATCCTGTATATCTGCCCACCCCGCGCTTTATGCCTTAGTCTTAACACAGATCCTGACGTATAGACATACTGGCAATATTGATCAATAAACTTTACTTCTGAAGAAGCCAGTTGTTGGTCCTAATTGCTGCAGGAGTCTGACAGAGACTTTCAGGGGTGGTTTGCCATTGCCTGCTTCCATGTCACAACCCTGGTATGCCTCGCCACTTGCAAAATATTACCACTGTGCCAGCAGTTAATTTTAATACAAGAAACAGCAATTTATATCATATGAATAAAGGATACAAAATTATAGAAACTAGCATCTATTTACATATTGAATATTGTGCAGTCTCTTTTATTTAGCTGGAGGAGGAAGAAGAAGATAATATTGGGTTTATACCCCGCCCATGGCCGGCTCGCCTAGAGCACGCTGGCCGCAGGGGTGCCAAAAGGTGCCCCCCCCCGCAAAAAGCCCCCCTGCATCTTCCCAGGCTTGCTTCGGCACCCTGCAGAGCCCAGCGCAGAGGAAAGCCAGTGCTGGGAGGGAGGGGGCGGCGGCTAGACCCCCTGCCCCCTTCCCGGCTTTTCTGGGGGTCCTGCAGCCACGGAGCCCCCAGGAAAGCCAGTGCTGGGAGGGAGGGGCAGCGATTTAAACCACTGCCCCCTTCCTGGCTTTCCTGTGGGTCCCGCAGCCATGGAGCCCCCAGGAAAGCCAGTGCTGGGAGGGAGGGGGTGGCAGCTAGACCCCCCGCCCCCTTCCCGGCTTTCCTGGGGGTCCCACAGCCATGGAGCCCCCAGGAAAGCCGGCGCTGGGAGGGAGGGGGCGGCAGCTAGACCCCCCCCCACTCCCTTCCCGGGCTTCCCTGGGGGTCCCGCAGCTGTGGAGCCCACAGGAAAGCCAGCACTGGGAGGGAGGGGGTGGTGGCTAGACCCCCCGACCCCTTCCTGGCTTTCCTGGGGGCCCCACAGCTACGGAGTACTCAGGAAAGCCAGCGCTCCACCGCAACCCCTGGTCTCCAGGCCCCACTGGGAGGTTGGCATCCCGATGGGGGGCGCCCCAGGCTATCCTGCCTAGGGCACCCAGACACCTGGAGCTGGCCCTGACCCCACCCTTCATTGCCCAAAGGCATCTCAGAGTGGCTTACAAACTCCTTTCCCTTCTCCTCCCCACAACAGACACCCTGTGAGGTAGGTGGGGCTGAGAGAACTTCTGACAGAAACTGCTCTTTTTCAAGAACTGTGCCAGGGCTTGTTACTGACCCAAGGTCACATCAGCAGGTGCGAGTGGAGGAGTGGGGAATCAAACCCGGTTCTCCCAGATTAGAGTCCGTGCACTTTACTACACCAAACAAGAAACAAAAGTACTGACGTCCAACCCCTTGCCCATTAGATGTTTTGCTTACCATGCTTTCTAACATGCCTTCAGGCACTGCCCACTCATTTTTTGAAGTCACAATGGCTAGACATTTGTTTCATTTTATAAATAAAAGATGGGAGCCCTATACTAAATTCTGAACCAGGATAAAACAATCCATACTTGTGCAGTGTGAAAATGAATATTTAAAGATGTTATTCAAAGATGTTGTTATTGGAGCATGTAAAAAGTCACTGGCTGCTATTTATATATGGCTCTCCTGATAAGTTTCAAATGTTATTTCCAGCACTATGATTGGCAGGTCATTTCTCTCCTCTCTCCTCCCTCTCGATTGTGTATAAAACATAAAAGAAAAAAAATAATCTAAGTTATTTACCACATTCTGCACTATGCCAAAAATAAGAGCAATAAAGTCCCAGCCAGCCCCATGACAAAATTAAAATGTATGCATCTTGGCTTGCTACATGAGAGACCTGAGACATTCAATATTGTTCAATGTGACATTGACAAATGTTATCCTGCTAGGATAGGCATAATTCTTCTAGATATGTATTGAAAGACATTAAATGAGCAAGCCACATTAAACTGGATGGTGATCAAAGAAAGGCTAACTTTTCTACTTTTTTTTGCTAGTTTTGCTTCAAATCTGTACCACAGAGCATATATTCAGCCAGGACAATGCTACAAGAATATGGCAGAGAAATAGGGTTGCCAGCTCCAGGTCGGGAAATACCTAGAACAATTTTGGGGGTGCAGACTGAGGAGGGTGGGGTTTGGGGACGGGAGAGACTTCAGTGGAGTATAATGCCATAGAATCCATCTTTGACAGTGACCATTTTCTCCAGGTGCAGGTGAACTGATCTCTGCTGCCTGGAGGTCAGTTGTAATAGTGGGAGATCTCCAGCCATCATATGGAGACTATATCCAAAAGAGAGCTCACGGGAGGAGGTTGTATCAAAACATAAACACTCCTTGAATAACTTACGAACAGAAGTTCATACCCAACATACTATGAATAGCCATGGAAAAACAGAGAGAGCAATCTGCTAATCAGAACTGGATTAAAAAAAAAACTCTAGGTGCCATGGGAACCTGATCTTCTGAAACAGAACAGATTTCTCCATCCATTGGGTGAAATCTGCTCCTTGCAGGTACTGAGAATGAGATCATGAGTACAGAACAAAATTTGAGATTACCTTCTGTATCATAATAATCCCTTCTTGTGTCTCTTTGTCCACTAAAACTTTGAAAACTCCCAAGCCATCACCATCCACAATCTTATATTCCATTTCAGCATTAGGTCCCACGTCGGCATCCACAGCCTTTAGTCTTGCCACCACTGAAGCCACTGGTAAAGACTCAGGGACATTATATTGGTATGACCCTATAAAATTCAAAACAACAGTTGAACAGTTGTCTGGTTCAATTTATTAGTATTATAATTTAAATTTGTAGCTAAGGAAAGTATTGTATAAAACAAATGCATTTGCTGTTTTTAAGAAAGTGTGTTGTTAGTGTTGTTAGCGTAGAGGACAATTCAAGGGATTTCCAGGAATCTTTGGGAAAGATTCTTTGGGATCCTCCAGGGAGGATTGATGAATTGTTAACCACTAAGCAAAACTGTGGAAACAGGTGTTTTAAATCAAATTTAATTGACAACAAGAATTTTCTAATTAGGCTAGGTGTTGGGTTTTGGTTTTTTTTTACATCAGCCTTTTTAATTGGAATGACAGGAAGCACCACTGCTAACATTAGAGATTTATGGTGGGATCCTTTACTTCAAAGGATCTAGGAATAATTGGTCAAGATGTTTTTAAAAGAGCCTAATTGGGGTGAATGAAGGGATAACCCCCTTTTCCTACTTGCTGTGTGTTTTTAGAAAATTAAAATATTTTGTATTTTGTTTAAAGCATTAAGATTATGGTATAAGATATTTGTAAAGAGCAGCAGCTAGCTGAATTATTTTAAGCTTTGCTATAGAAAGTTATTATACTTAAGACAAAAAAAATACTTGCTCAAAGAGAAACTGTTATACACTTAAAATTAACCTGGCATAGATCCATAAGCTACTAACAAGCAGAAAGTTGGACCAAGAAGTTTATGAAAACAAAATAATCAATCATGCACATCTGTCATTCATTAGAAGCCAATTAAAAGATACAGAATTTGTACCATACAAAGAGGGGAACTGCTGGCTAAAGTAAAATAGTACATTTTATAAATTAGAAGTTTCAATTTAGACAAAAAAAGCTTTATAAAATTAACAAAAATATTCTGATGGACCAAAATAAAGGATAATAGATAAATTTAAGTTATTTGTAAGGCTTTATGCCATAGGCTACTTTGAAAGATTAAAATAATATGTATAAAGGGTTTAATTCTTTAGAATATCATTATAATGATATATGTTTTTATATTTTTCATGTTTTGTATACCCTTAGTGAAAATAAGCTTATAAAAATGCTTTAAGAGTGCTATAATATTTTATATGCATGCATTAATGTAAAAGTAAGCAGTTTTGTAATGAAAACAGCTACTTTTTGTACTGAAAATGAACTCAGCCTGAGAGTCCATTCAAAGGTGAAATGAGTCTAGGTAGGCAGCCAAAAAAAATAAGCACCTGTATAAATCAATTTTAACGAGACAAGCACCTGCACTGTAGAGTTGAGATGCGGCCAAGTAACATCTGTTGGCCAAATATGTAATTGATGAGTGACCAGACAAAAAGATCTAAACTGAGCATGTGCAAATGATGTCAGTGATGATGTAAAGTGAGGAGGAGAAAGAAGAGCATATAAGCAAGATCCCTGCTGTAAGTCACTGAACATCTGCACCAAATTACTTAGCGGTGAGGTATTCCTTTATTCAAATAAATCTTTTCCCTACCCTTTATTGCCTGGAATTGTCTGTTTCACTGTGTGGTTTATTGGCTAGCCACACAAGTCAAAGAATATTAGCGCACTCAGGGCATTGCTTTCATTAGGAAGTAAGTTGTCTTCGTATAACATCAGTACTTTGTGCTCTCAAGGAGGACTATGCTTTGATAAGGTTACCAAAAGCACTACTCTGTCCAAATGCATCACTACCCCACGCATGAAACCCCAAATTCATTTGTATGTTTGCTGGACTACATAGTAGACCTGATTAAGTATCCCTAAACCACCCTGTCAAATTACTTGTGCATGTACAATGCAATCCTATGCAGAGTTAGATCCTTTTGTCCACTGAAGGCACATGAATGGCTTATGTGTAACACTGAAGAAGGGAGTATGCAAACATCATAGATCAGCTTAAATGGAATGTACTCCAAAATCAGAAAATCTTTGTTCATGTAAACTGTGGCATCACCTGTATCCCTTCCTTCAATGTTATATCACTCCTGTAAGTACACCAGACATATGAGTTTCATGTACTAGTAAGCTGGTAAAAATAATGTCTTTCTTCCCTACATTTAAAAAACAACAAAAGTAGAACACAGCCAATGACCTTTTCTCATGTATGTCCCATGTCACCAAAGCAAAGGAATAAATATAAGAAAGACCAGAGATAAGTCTTAATTGTGACTAAAAGAGACAGTTTCCTAGCTCCTCATATCAAGTAACTGAGATAAATTCTACTCTTGCCTCTTTAACAGCAAAGGCATCCTCCTTCTCTCTTGAAAACTCCATATCTGAGGCTCCAGCTGAAATTGATACAGATTGCTGCTTAAAATGTGGACTGAAACCTCTACCATTTTCACTTTCCGAAACGGAATCCCTGGTGTTTCATTATTACCTAAACCACTGGAAGAACAAAAATCTAATTCCCTTTTTTCGCTTTCGATTGGTTTGTCTTTTTATACCCACTTGAGAAGAGACCAGATTGGACATGCATATGTTCCTCACATTAGTCTAATTCACTCCTGCAATGACTTTACAAGAAAGACTGGAGCAAGGTGAGGAAAAACATCAGACTGTTTATAAACAGGGTGCCTCAAGTCTGGAAATAGACTTTCTCCCCTGTTCTTCGTTTAATCATGAGCCACCTTGGTCAAAGCAAATAAATTGAGGGCAGATTGTTTTCTAGTTCTCCCTAGATTGATTTTTTTCCCCCTATGAAACACTGAGCATCTGCCAGGAAAAAAAATAACAGATAGTCAAGTAACGTGAAATGTGCACCAGAATAGAAGATATACATTCTGATAGAAAGATGGAAGATGCACACCAGAAAGCACTGGAAATAAATCATAGAAATATTACTATCATAATGTGAGAAAGAAACAAAGTATCCTCAAGGAGCACAGTCAGAGTGATACACAAAGCAACACAAAGCAGAAAAGGCTCCAAAAGGTAGGAATTGACATTCAGCAAGAGGAGCAAGAAGTGTGTAGGGTGCAGTAGAGCCTGCAATGTGGTCAAGCTAACATACCTGAGAGATTGGGAATAGAGAAAGATTCACTACTGAACTTAAACCGGTAGACTGAAGAACCATAAAGACTGCATGTCTTAATTTAATCTTTCAGGTGGGCACTGGCCCAGGAATGTGTCAGTGGGACTGAGAAGCTATAACCCAGTGCTACCACCTCCAGGATCAGTCCTTGGCATATCCATGTGAGGGATCTCTGGCATCAGGTATCGGAAAAGACCTTGCCTGCAGCTTTAAAACTTCTGCCAATCAGAGTAGACAATACTCAGCTAGCTGGATTTACAGTCTGACTTGGCGTAAGGCAGTGTCATATGTTCCATTACTGCACTGAGGGGATAAACTCAGCCACCAACGCAATAACTGGTGCATCAGAAGTGTGCAGGAAGCAGGCCAGAAAACAATACTGGTATGTTTCAAAACAGAGACATAGTGGGGGTGGTAATGTTTGTTCTCTGTTTCATAGAACCACACAATACAAACTTGCTACCCAGTGCCATTCAGATTACAGTGTGTTGCAAGCAGGGAGCCAATCAAGCAGAATCAGATGACTCATGCAAACATGCAAGTCACAGACTGCTGAAGAAGGCAAAACCAGGTTTAAAGCAAACAGGCTTCATATTACATCTCTTACATCAGACACAGTGAGTGACACATCACTCCACCTGTTGCAGGAAATTGCTGCCTATGGAAAATAGTCAATGTATCTTGTCTGGGGTCAGCATCAAAGCAACTGCAGTAAGTGAAATAAACTTTTATTCAAACCGTGTATCCCTGTTTCAAATAAACATGAGCATGCTTCCAGGTAACACGTGGTACTGTAAGAAACTTACGTCGGGGAAAACGAGGAGGGTTGTCATTGACATCTGTGAGAGTGACAGTGACTGAAGTGGTCCCAGATAGTCCCCCATTTTGACCAACCATATCCTTTGCTTGGATGACGAGCAGATACTGGTCTTTTGCTTCTCTGTCCATATTGGGGAGAGCAGTCTTGATAACACCTGGAATATGCCAAATACATACAATAGTGATGCTAGCATTTGCAGTAGCAACAAGAATGTTTAACAAGCACATCAATGGACTCTCCTGAGACTTTGTGAACCAGTCCAGTGTTTCAGCAGAAGTTAGATGCTGTCAGCTCCTGGTAAAATGGTAGAGGAGTACATTTTCCCTGTTGACTCACCGTCCCATTTGCACAAACAAAACTGAAATGGGGATTTTTGGCTCAAGAAATTCAAAAGCTTCCCGAATTAAAATCAATCTGAAGTAATATTTATATATTCACTAACAGGATACAAAGTTTGTCCAGATTTCTCTCCCTTAGGCCCGATACATTCAGAATACACCTTACACAGTATGAAAATATTCACTGTGGTTAAGGTTAGATTCATTACCCCCGAAAGAGAATGCCAATATCATACATGTGAATTCTCTATGACACTGTCCCACATCAGTACATCCTACACACTCCTGGAATACTTGTGAATTTTAGCTTTAAAATTTTACAAGTAAGTCACATTGAAAATTTAAAGATAAGGATCCCATTAAAATTTTTGCATGCACGGATGACATTATTTTTTCCTACCTGCACCACAGTACCTCTCCACCCCATCCCCACCCCATGCTGCTTTTAGTGTATCCCTGTGTCCCTGGAGCAGAATTTGAGGGACATTTGGGGCTGCAGATGGATGGGGAAGGTGTGGAAATTACCCTTCCATCCCCAGAATTTAGAAGGAATCCAGCCATATACAATCATTGAGAAAGTGGCTGTACAAATTCATACCTTGAAACTATTTGCTATCAGAAGTAACATTGCTAACACATTTCAAGGTACACAGAGTAAGGAGACAAAATCCACAGGGTTATGAAAGTGTTGGGTCAGTTCCAAGATGTTCTTTTCTAGCTTTGCTCTCTGACTCTCCATCTGCAGAGGTAAAGCAGGTGGTGACCAGAGCCTAGAACTTTGGAATTTTGGGATTTTATTGGCTTGGGTTGATGTATTTATGTTACTGATTTGGATTCTTGGATAGGTATGTTTAACATGGAATGAGTTGTTTTTGTTTGCTTTCTTGATTTATTGTTGTGAGCAGCCTCAAGGTCTGGAGAAGTGACATACAAAGTTTTTAAATAAATAATGTTTGTCCTTGCTTTGCTAACTTGATTGAAACATTGGTTCTTGGATTTACTGGAACCTCTGCTGCCCAATAAGAAAATGCTCTCTGAGGAGAACACTCTAACAATCTTACTGGCTGGGGCTGACCAAAAAAACTACTGTTTCTGTGGTGGTTTCTATGTTCTGTAATGAAAATTTGAGACAAGATAACATCCAGTGCATAATTTACTCAGATTCTAACCTTTTAACTGTCGGTATCTTAAGACAAAGTGATGTATCAAGAAGTTTTATGTAGTAATAAATTTTATATTAGTGTCTTTATCTGTTTTACTCTGCTTCTGAGTGGCCTCTGGGCCATAATAAAGACTGAACTCAACTGAACCAAATAACTAATGAAAAGATTTAAAAACAAACTTTCTTCTTTTGCTGCTAACTGATGCTGCTGTTTTGTTTCTGTACATTTATAGGGGGATCTACATTTCTGTAACCTCTGAGGGCAGTCTATACCCTGTACCAATGCTCCCTCTAAGCTGTGAAGTCTTGTGAGCAAAAATTCTGCTTTGTGAGCTATTGGCTTTAAAGTTGTCCGTGAGCAATGTGACTACTGCATAAATTAGTTTGCTCTGGAGCCATCCTTCCTGAACTAAGACAAAAATGTGTGAGCCAGAGGCTAAAAAACTGTGAACTAGCTCACACTAACTCAGCTTAGACGGAGCATTGCCCTATGTCCAAATATCCAAGCCACACTTGGCAGTGGCTACAGACAGACTAGGCCATGGTGGCTCAGAGGTTAAGACGCTAAGCTGCAGACTGAAAGGTTTGTAGCTCAGCGGTTTGAGACCCTAGTGCTGTGTGACAGAGTGAGCTCCCATTTCTGGCCCCAGCTCCTGCCAACCTAGCAGTTCTAAAGCAAGAAACTGCAAGTAAATAAACAGGTACCACTTTGGTGGGAAGGTAACAGCATTCCGTGCATCTTGGCATTTAGTCATGCTGGCAACATGACCACGGAAACGTCTTCGGACAGCTTGGTGTAGTGGTTAAGTGCGTGGACTGTAATCTGAGAGAACTGGGTTTGCTTCCCCATGCCTCCACTTGCAGCTGCTGGATGGACCTTGGGCAAGCCATAGTTCTCTCAGAGCTGTTTTCTCAAGGACAGATCTTGAAAGAGCTCTCTCAGCCCCACCTACCTCACAGGGTGTCTGTTATGGGGAGGGGAAGGGAAAGAAGTTTGTAAGCTGCTCTGAGATTCCAAGTGAAGGGCAGGGTATAAGTCCAATCTCCTCCTCTTCCTCCTTCTTCTTAATGGAGATGAGCACCACCCCCTAGAGTCGGATTCGACTAGCTTTCACGCAAGGGAAACCTTTACGTTTACTTTACAGACAGACTACACATGGGGAGGGGGGACTGTCATGTGGCACACATGCCATTCAAAAGCAGTTTCTGATTCAAGGTAATCACTGGACTATGAAAACACACACACACACAATAGTTTGCCTCTAAAATATGTGTGCATCTAGCACTGCTAGTTGATTGCAGTAATGCTGAACACATTAAACTGCCATTATACAGCCAATCACTGATCCAGAAAGGTAAGTATGGGTTATTTTGACTGGTAATGGCTCTCCAGGGACCCAGGCAGAAGTATTTTATATAACCTACTACTGATCCTTTTAGCTGCAGATGCAGAGGGTTGAACCTGGGACTTTCTTCATACAAAGCAGGTGCTGTTCTACTAAGTTATGGTCCCTTCTCACTAAACCAGAAATCCGAGAAGCTGCTCCAGAAAGGTACAACCATGAGGAGGAGGAGGAGGAGGAGGAGGAGGAGGAGGAGGAGGAGATTGGATTTATGCCCCACCATTCTCAGAGCAGCTTACACATTCCTTTCTCTTCCCCTCCCAACAAGAGAAACCCTGTGAGGTAGATGGGACTGAAAGAGCTCTTTCAAGAACTGCCCTTTCAAGGACAGCTTTGACAGAAATATGGCTTGCCCCAGGTCATCCAGCAGCTGCATGTGGAGTAGTGGGGAATCAAATCTAGTTCTCCCAGATTAAAGTGCACACACTTAACCACTACACCAAACTGTGGGGAGCCCTTCCTGTATATGCATTATGATCCCCCCATATCCACCATGTGGGCAGATGTTTGTGGTCTGAGCACACAATTCAAAAGAGAGTTGAATACAAAACAGCAAAACAAAATATACAATCTCCCCCCTTTCGTAAGTATGGAGAAGTTCCTGGCCCTTTACATTTAACCTCCACAATGATGGTATAAAATGTGAAAAGAGATATGATTCCAAGCTCCTAGCCTGACTTTCCTAATGATCCACAATTGTAAATGACCCAATGCTTTCTTGTTGCTATTAATAATCTTGTATCTCTTTGTGCATTTCAATGAGGCTTTCTTGAATTGGCTAATATCTTTAAAAAAAAACAATAACCACTTCTAAAGCACTCATTGTAATTAGGAGGCTTTGATGTAATAATTGAAACAGTGTATTATCTGAAACAGTTTTATGGGTTTATCCATTTGGCCATCTCTGTGCCATATGTAATTATGCTTTGAAATTTAAGGAAAAAAGGAAAGGGTCGGGGGAGAACAGCTAGCTATTCACCATTCTGCTGTGCAGATAAGTATCAGACAAATATTTCTCCTCCAACTAGAAAGGCTTTATGACTATACAAGTGGAGACCCGCAAGAAACTTGCGGGATGGTTATCTCATTCATCACACCTCTGCTTCCTCTCCTCACCCCCTACCTCTCTCACACTATTTCTCTCCTCTGTCCCCTGTTTCTTATTCTCCATTTCTCCTCCATGCATGTGACTTCCTCTCGCTTTCTGACCTGTCATCTTTCTCTTTGTTTTTCTGCCTCCCCACTTAATCACTCTTTCTCTCTCTTTCTGCCCCCACCCCATCATTCTTTCTTTCTGCCCCCATCACTCTCCCAGCCTCCTTCCTGCTTCCTCCCCCACTCCGCAGAGCAGCAGCAACAATGGTGGCAGTGCTCTCAACCACCTACCTGCTTCTTCTCTCCCCACAGCAGCAGTGGCAGCACTCTGGGAATCACAACAGATCTCCCAGCTACAGAGATCAATTCACCTTAGGGCTGCCAGCTCCAGGGTTGGAAATTCCTGGAGATTTGGGGGTGGAGCCTTGGGACAGTGAGGCTTGGGGAGGCAAGCAGCCTCAGCAGGGTATGATGCCTTAGACTCAACCCTCCAAAGCAGCCATTTTATCTAGGGGAACTGATCTCTGTTGCCTGGACAACAGTTGTAATTCTGGGTGATCTCCAGTCCTCACCAGGGGGCTGGCAATGGTGGTTCTTGTGAAAGAAATGGCTGGAGGGTGGAATCTATGGCATAACACCAGTCCGAAGTCCCTCACCTCCTCAAATCCCACCCTCTCCAGGCTTCACCCCTCAAATGTCCAGGGATTTCCCAACCTGGAGTTGGCAACCCTATTTCCTTCCCACCCAACAGCCAACCTACCTTTATCTGCCTCTCTGTCTTCTGCTTTCCATCTCCACCCCCCAGCCTCTACCTAGGAAAATTACAGCCTTTCTCCACAGTGAGGACCAAAGCAGCTTTCATTATTCCCGCCTTCTTTTTATCTGCACAACAACCCTGTGAGGTTGGTTAGGCTGAAATATGTGACTGGTCCAAAATCACCCAGTCACCTTCCACTGCAAGATGGGGATCTGAACCTGGGTCTTGCAGATCCTACTTTAAAGCTCCAACTGCTGCACCTCACTGGCTTTCATAGGGTGGCTGCTGATGAATGCTGGCAAGCAGCCAAGGCTAGGTGAGTCATGCAAATCAGGGGGGACCTAGCAACCCTAGACTGCTGTCAGGCCTAGAGTTGCCAACCTCCAAATGGGCCCTGGAGACCCCCTAGAATTACAACTGGACTCTAGACAGCAGAGGTCTCTCCCTGCAGAAAATGGCTGCTTTGAAGGGTGGACTCTGTGGCATTATATCCAGCTGAGGCCTCTCCCTTCCCAAAACCAGCCCTCCTTAGAGTCCACCACAAAATCTCTACGAATCCCCCAGCCTGGCACTGGCAACTCTAGTGAGGCCTGGCCCCAAGGTTCCCTTCCTCCTTCCCTCCCTGAAAGGCCAAAAGAGGCCTGGAAAGGGCCCTTCCCCCACCCTTTTACCGACAAAGCCAGTTAGAAGCCTCTCCCCCCGCCCCCAACGTTCTAATCTCTCACCGTTGATGCCTGAAGCAGATCCCTGCAGAGGCCATTTCAGAAGGTTTTTTGGGGGATTCAACCATCCCTGAAGGGATTTTCCTAGTTTTTGGATTTTTCTACAAACCAAGGAAGTCTATTGACTATGTAGGAAAAGCTGTTGGGGGACAGTGAGCCCCCTGTTGGTGGAGATAGGTATCCACACATTTTGGCTATTAGAATAAGGATTGTGCTTGTTATACAGTACAGCTAACTCTGATTTTCAGGGAGACAGACTTTTACTCCATCACCACTTTGTGTGTCACCAATGGGGAACACATATATTACACTGATAACTGAGTGGTGTGTGTGTGGGGAGCTCTATATCTCCATTTGATATTTGTAAACTCTTCTGTTGCAGTTTTATTTATTTCCTCTTCTTTTGAATCTCAAGAATCCCATTAATCTTCGTTATGCTGAAAGCTTTATTTTTTAAAAAAGTCACAGCTTTATTTCATCTGTACTAAACAGACTGATAAGACTAATGGGCAATTTAATGAATTATTTCTAAATTTTGGGGTTTTTTACACTTCTTACCTTTGCTAAAAACTATTCTGACCTCATACGGTGATACGATGTCCCATTCCATGCTGGTTATTGTTTTGTGCAGTGTTGCCTATACAGATCTGGAGGAAAACCACCATTTCCATGCACCACCCAGAGTTGCACCCTTTTAGTCCCTGATAAGAAACTAAAACAGAATTACAAACCAAATTCATAAAACTCAAGCACAACTGTTCTTTCCTAAAAGACTCAAATAAATGTCCTCGGAGGAGAGGGGGGATTGCCATACATTCCACTGAAAAAATGCAATTGGACCTCTCCTCACTTCTTCAGTTAGACTATTCCATGTTGCCCTCTCCTCAGTGATATGTCTGGTCCTCCCCTGGTTAGTGTATGGAAGATACCTGGCTACTAAACAAGTAATATAAGGGTGCTGGTGTGACTGAAGATATAAACAATTCAGTCATTGAGATATCCATGAAAGAAGAGGACTAATTAAAGAATCCTGCAATTTAACGTAGAAGTCATAATAAAGCAAAACATGGGATACAGAGTCAAGATTTCTGGTCCTACATGGCCAAAGTCTTTCATGATAAGGAATATTTGCAAATCTTCCAAACCACTGTGGGGAGAGCATTAAATGTTGTAAGTGTAAAGGCTCAACATAATTGAGGAGATGTTAAGTATGAAAAATAGGATGCTAAAACCCCATGATCAGGTGTAATACCAAACTCCAGCAGGGAGTACGTCCTGTTTGCTAAAGAGCAGAGAGTTTCTTTTCCAATGTCCAAAAGTCTCTACTTCAATCATCTAAAAGCTGAGATTCTTCTAACATAAAAAGAGAATTGAGAGGGATACCAATAGACTGTATTTTCCTCAAAATTAAATGTGACCAATTAGGGAGGAATCAGAGAACACATACAACACAAAGCTAGGGGATTCTGCCCTGTAAAGGAGGCATAGCCAAAATTTCAGGGCTAGGAGCCAAGCGCTGGTCTCTAAAAGGCTTTGTCCTGTCTCCAAACACATGGTGACACTGCTTACACAGTTTTGGACACGCACCCCAATATGGCACAGATACATTGTCTGAATTTGCTCAACACATTGGTTGAAAGTGCTAATCCAAATGGGAATCCTGTAGGATTAGGGATGGGCACAAATGGAACCATGCAGCAAAATTCATCACAAATGTTGCCCTATTCATGGTCCAAGAACAGAAGTTCATGACGGGGTCTGCTGTCACAAGCTTCCATGAACTTTTAGAGCAGTTCATGTGACTCCTGGAAGTTCATTAATGGAGCAGAAAGGGGTTTTCTGTTTCCTAGAAAAGTCACAAAAACAGCTGAGTGGTGGGGAGACACTCTCTGCTGTGCAGCTGTTTTGAGAAAGGAAGACATGTTGAACTGGAATATATGGAACTATAAATGTATTTTAAATACTTAGCTATCTACTTCCATTATTAAACAATGGAATCCAATGAAACTGGATATTAAACAATGGAAGACAATCCAAGCGCTCTAATTCCTAATTAGGGTCTTTTTGAAAGAAAATGAAATTCCACATAGGCCCAGAGAAATCTAATCTTTAAAAAAAAATCAGAATAAACCAAAATAATTTCCTTTTAATTCTCCTTTCCCCAACCTGTCCCTTCCTTTCATCATACATACATCTGTGCATGCGTGTGTGAGAGAGAGAGATATGAAGTCTCAAAGAAAACAGCAAATTATCTCAATGTAAATTGTGCTTTTCAGAAGAATACATCTACCCTCCCTCCTACCCTCCCTCTGAAGAAGACATATATAAAAGCTTATAGCTGAAATAAAATGTTGCTGGTCTTAAAGGAGCCATAGGACTCAGACTTTGCTCTCTCTCTCCTGGGTGGGGCTCTCTCTCTCTCTTAGCCTCCTCCTCTCTTCCTCCCGAAGGAGGAGCCCTCAGCCAATAGAGGGAAGTGAGGCTTGGCTTGGAAGGAAGCAAGAAGCAGGAAGGAGGCTTGGAAGGAAGCAGGAAGCAGCAGAGGGAGCTGGGCAAAAGCAAGCTGTGATGCAGCAGCAGCAGCACTGGAGAAGTAAACAGGAGTGAGCCAGTTGCTCGTGGGCTGGATATGAGCCTTGTAATGGCTAGATCTGGCCCACAGGCCATATCTTTGACACCCCTGCTCTAAGGTTTGAAAAAGAATTGCTTTGGTCCCACTCCCTCCCTCTTCCACTGGTTGCTAGCGAATGGCCAGCAATCCTAGTGGTTCACTATGTATGAGTACTATTTGTTTACTTAGTACATTTTCATTCTGCCCTTCCTGTAAAGAGCTCAAGGTGTTATAGATTAGTTTCCTCTCCTCCATTTCACTCTTACTATAACCCTGTGAAATAAGTTAGGCTGAGGGTGACTGAGGTTACCTAGTGAGCTTTATAGCAGAGCAGGATTTGAATGTGATTCTCCCAGAACTTAGTTCACCAGTCTAGCCACTACATCACACTGACTCTCTACAGTGTTTCCAATAGAAATTTCTAGTCCTTGGATTAGGTGTGAAGTCTATAAAATTATAATGTGCAAAAATACAAGCCAGAAAAATAGAGGTACTAATAGCTCTCTACAAAGATGAAATTTGAACAAGCCCTTGGAATTATGCTAACCTTCAACCTGGCTTTGATCCCCCCCCCCAGGTTGGCAGGTCCTAAACTGAACTTTGCCAGATTTTTAATGGTGAAATTGCAGGGAAAATTTCAAAGGAAAAGTCTTTCAAAGGAAAACACACAGAAACCCAGGAATTGTTTTGTTGAATCAGATGATAGTTCACCTAGCCTAGCAGTCCAATACTGGTCAGCTAGATTCCTTTAGAAATTCAAAGGTCAGAAAAATCCCTTGCTGTTTGACCCTGGTAATCAGAGGTATACAGTCACTGAACATGCAGCTGCCATTTAGCTAATACACCTGTGAACAGACATACCCATCCATAAATGGCATTGTTGGATCACAGTGTCTCTTCTGCAAACTGTGATCAGATAAACATGCCATCATATATACCTCTGCCTGTATTACTTTGCTGCTTAAGATTTTCTGTTTGGTTTCATTTCTTGATCCAGAGTTACTGAGGATAGGGAAAGTATGACAGCTCTTACCAGTCTTTGGTTCCACAGAAAAATATGGCTGTCCTTGAAGAATGCTGTAAACCACCCTGGCACTGTTGCCATATGTAGGGTCATCTGCATCAGTCGCTGTTACTTGTACCACCGAGGTGCCTGTAAAATCATTCAGAGCAATAATATCTTTGTTAAACATTGTACCATCTGGAATGTTATTCATGCAAAGAAGTACAGACTAGTGCTTGTGTAGGATTGGGGTGAAATGTACTGAACAATAATATTTTGCATACATAAAGAGCTTTTAAAAGCACCTCCTGTACACCAACTTGCTGTAATTCTTCCAGGTGAACATTACTGTCCTCAAATGGCAGATTGGGGTGGAGAGCCTTGGATGAGTGGTTTGGCTAAGACAACCTACTGAATTAATGGTAGTCAGATATTTGAAATGGAGGCTTCATCACTCACAGTTAATCCATTACACTATAATGGCTTCCCAAACTGTCGTAGCCACAGGCTTCCATGTTATGTTATGATCTGTGAGATGCAGAATTTTTTTTTTTATTTCCTGCATTCTGTGAAATGTCTGTTTGGAACTTGCTTATGGTTTTGTTTTATTATTCATCTATTAAATTAGATTTTTAAAACTGCCCTCCCCTGTGGGACTGGGCTCAAGGCAGTGTACATCAATAATAATAATAAAAAACCATTTACACAATAATTCACAGTTAAAATAATTAATATAATAAAGTAGTTAGTCTAGTAACCAGTAAAATGGCAATGAGACTATCAGAATGTGCCATTGCCTTGTGGTGGTCGGGAGGAAAACAGGAGTGCCAGGTAGATGTAAAACCATTGCTGACCACAACCAAACACCTGGCAGAACATCTCCTCAATACCCTTTTATTTTCACTTTTGTGTGTAAACCACCACACACAAATCTGTTTCTACTTTCAACCTCAATTACGACTGTATTTCAGTTTTCTTTAACAAAACATATTTGCTTCTACTGCTTGTCCAAGCTGCTTGTCCATGCATCAATATTGAGCTGGAATGGCTTTACAATTTTTTAGTGCATATGGTGAAAATCTTCAACTCTGCATCAATGCACCAACACACCAGATCCCAGGTCTTATTAATCCCTGTCTAGTATTGTGGTTTAGCAGTTTCAAATATGACTTGTTTAAATTGTCTTCATGTTTCCCTAGGACCCAAGGGAAAACATGAAATGACGGGGCATTGTGAGCTTTTGTACATAAGCTGCTTCATGCGCTGGTCAAGAACATGGGAAGGCATCCTGACACAAACTAAGGGCCATGTGTTTGTCTGCAAAACTATACTCTTCTCCAGAGAAATAACTACAACTTCCTACAAAGGAAATGTGCTGGGTGAATTTGGTCTGGACACACACTCTCAGCCTAATCTACCTCACTGGCTTGTTATTCCTCTTCTAACTTCTTACTGAGAAAGACTGGATTATGAGGGCATGGATACAGTGAAAAGGGTGAGGGAACCCAGTTGCACCCAGGAGAACCCTGGCATAAGGAGCCTAACAAAGCGCACGCACATGCGCACACACACACACTGTAGAAAGGCACACAAAAGCTCATACCTTGAACAAAAGTTTGTTGATCTTAAAAGTGCTTGGTATTTTTCCTGTGCAACTGAGGCAGCGGAGCAAAGCAAGCTCTCCCTCCCTCCCTCCCAGGAGGAGCCTCAGCCAGTGGAAGGGAAGAAAGGCTTCCCTTTGTCTCCTGTAGGATTGAGGCAGCTTGGCCAGTTCCCTTCTTCCTCCTGGGAGGAGGAGGGGGAGGATCCTCAGCCAGTGTTTTACCAGACTGTCTCAATTGCATAGGAGAGGCTTGCCTATCTATTTCTCCTGTGCAATTGAGAGAATCTGGTAACACAAGCTGTGACGTGGCAGCAGAAGAAGAACTGGGAAATTAAGCAGAAAACAGTCAGGTCTTTGTGGGCCAGATTGGAGCCCTCCAAAGGTCTGATCTGGCCTGTGGGCTGCACGTTTGACACCCCTGAGTTGTAGCATCTGACAGTGACTGGGGAGACCAAGGTTGGAATCCCCACTCAGACCTGAAGCTCTGTGGCTGATGTGTGACCAACAACTCTCTCTCACCCCAACCTACCGCAGAGGATTTTCATGAGGGGTAAAATGGGAGAAGTGGAATCCTATATATGTTGCATTGAGCTTCTTTGAGGGACAACAGGATAAATATGTAATAGGATTCCTGGGAAGGGAATACACAGTCATCTATTTGCTGCTACAGAAAATTTGTGCAAGCTGCCTCCTGAGGCAACCCAGTAATAAGCCATCCCTAACAAGACTTCTATGTGTATCATTAAAAAAAAAAAGGTTTGTGATGCAAAACCATAGCTGCAACGATGACCTCCCCTACCACTAGAAATAGTTGATTCAGTAAAAAATATAGAAGAGCCAAGCTTTTAATAAGCATTTAAATCTATTTTTGCCATTAAATTTATTCTTTCCTCAGCTAAAAGTGGTGGTTTCATTGCCTTTTAATGATGATGGTGCTGTCCTAATCCACAAGGGAATGAGTGCAGAATGACATGAAAAAGCTTTCCTCAAGTCACCTGTGACAAAGTCACTTGACCCTGACCATGACTGGAACAAGGTGGTTGTTCACTCTTTGTGAACATTTAACCTTTGGTCTCTGTGATGAGATTACAAATAGGAGAGTCCTTGAATGGAAGTAATTTGCTATGTAAACATTTATCCACTCAGAAATTGACTTCTGCTACCAGCTCATTATGAAGGTACTGATGTAATAGGAGGGGATCAAAGAGTTTCCATTTTACACACTATTGACCTCTCATCATGTGCACAAATAAGGTTTTGTTTAGTATGAAAACTCTGCACTGCCCAGTAAAAATCAGATGATCCAATCAACAAAACAATATTTATAACAAAATCTAATTTACTTTCCCTTGGTATATAATGAAAACAAAACAGTATTTTTACAAATAAAATGACCCAGTCCTTTGTTTATTTTTTGTTTAATAAGAGCTTCCCTGTATTGCCCCCATAGCTGGAATAAAGAGACTAACACTGGTGTGTTGGTATAAATAAAGGGCAGCTTTATTAACTTTTAATTTTAAATCATAAACTGAAACCTGGCAGAGGCCAATTAAGACATAAGCCTAGGCAAAGGGATACCCCCTGATCCCTTTCCTGGCCAAAACTGGGCGAGCCACAGAGCCCCTGGTGCAAGCCAATGCTAACATGGCTATTGCAAGGTGGCAGTACATGCTAATAACCCCCGGAAAGGAAGCCAGCTGCCTCAAGCTGTCAGACTTGAGGGGAGACTGAATCCAGGGGGTACTGCAGTCCATTTGAAATCCTCACCCAAGGTCCATGCCAAGGTATGGTTCCTGCTAAACATGCCCACCCCCCAATCAAAGGAGGTCTATCTGTTGGTGCTCCCCACCCCATAAAACCAGCCAGATTCCTGCCAGGGAACCTAATTAATGGCACCAACCCTGAGCCAATTACCCAACAACATCATACAGAGTGAATTAGGCAAAAAACACCCCCTTTTCATGCCAATTTGAGATAGGGGGGGAAATTCCTACCAGCCCCAAAAGTGGCAACCAGCAGAATCCCATGTTGTAGAATGAGGGTGACCGATTGAAATGAGAAGACTGCTCATTAGAAGGGTAGGCAGAGAAGGTAAACAACAGGCTCCACCCCTCCACTCATATGGGCAGGAATTGCCCAGCAAATCTCTTCCTCCTTCCATGGATGCAAAGGAGGCCCTCCATTCTAAAGCAACCACAAGGGTTGCAGCCTAGTAAAGTAAAGGTAAAGGTTCCCTTGCTCGAAAGCCAGTCGAATCCGACTCTAGGGTTGCGGTGCTCATCTCCGTTTCAAAGCCGAAGAGCCAGCGCTGTCCAAAGACATTTCCGTGGTCATGTGGCCGGCATGACTAAACACCAAGGTGCACGGAACGCTGTTACCTTCCCACCGAAGTGGTACCTATTTATCTACTTGCAATTTCTTGCTTTCGAACTGCTAGTTTGGCAGGAGCTGGAACTAGAGACAGGAGCTCACCCCGTCATGCGGCACCCGGGTCTCGAACTGCTGAACTACTGACCTTCCACAGCCTGCAGTTCAGCGTCTTAACCACTTGAGCCACCACAGCAGCCTAGTAGGGCTGTGTAATATCCTGTCAACGTAACTACATATCCAAGCTAGGGATGGGCATGAACCAGTCAGATTGGGACTCAGAACGTGACATTCGGCACTCACATGGTCTCTGAAGAAATCTCTAATTTTGGGGTGTGTGGCTTGGGGCAGCTCAGGAAAATGACAAAACTGGCGTGGAAATGCTAGGCAAAGGTGGGGGTTGTGTTTAAAAGCCTTGGAAACTCAAATTGGCAACAGGGACCCTCCAAATCTTGATAGGCAATGCTGCCTGCCAATAACAGAGCTTCTGTTCGTCATGATGGATGTGCTATATAAAGCCGAGAGAAGTGCACATTTCCATTGTTGGGTTTTGGTTGGAAATGGAGAGGGAGGGAGAGGGAGGAGAGAGAGCATTGAATGTACTCGGTCAGGCCAGGGGGCTTTGCTTTGCCCTGGGTTCCTGGGCCATTCATCTTTGTTTGTTTGTTTGTTTGCTGTGAAGTGGGAAAGAATTGGAAATGTTCTCTCATTTTTGTGTGAGTTCCCTTCCTTTTTTATCATTTTATTTCACAACGTCACTTTGCAGTTTAAGACTTCACAGAGAGGGAGAGGGGCTTTAGAGACAAAGTTGAATGAAGAGCTTTGCTGGGAGTTGTTGTTGTTGTTGTTCAGTCGCACAGTCGAGTCCGACTCTTCGCGGCCCCATGGACCAGATTACGCCAGGCCCTCCTGTCTTCCGCTGTCCGCTGAAGTTTGCTCAATTTCATGTTCATTGCATCAATGACACTGTCTAACCATCTCATCCTTTGCCGTCCTCTTCTTCTTTGACCTTCAATCTTTCCCAGCATCAGGGTCTTCTCCAGTGAATGCTCCCTTCTCATTTGGTGGCCAAAGTATTTGAGCTTCAGCTTCAGGATCTGGCCTTCCAAGGAACAATCAGGGTTGATTTCTTTTAGGATTGACTGATTTGATCTCCTTGCAGTCCAAGGGACTCTCAAGAGTCTTCTCCAGCACCATAGTTCAAAAGAATCTATTCTTCGGCGCTCGGCCTTCCTTATAGTCCAACTCTCACAGTCATACATTACTACGGGGAATACCATTGCTTTGACCATTCGGACTTTTGTTGGCAAGGTGACGTCTCTGCTTTTTATCATACTGTTTAGGTTTGCCATCACTTTCCTCCCAAGGAGCAGGCGTCTTTTAATTTCATGGCTGCAGTCACCATCTGCAGTGATCTGGGATCCTAGGAACGTGAAGTCTGTCACTACTTCTACGACTTCTCCTTCTATTTGCCAAGGAGTGATGGGCCCAGATGCCATGATCTTAGTTTTTTTGATGTTGAGCTTCAAGCCCACTTTTGCGCTCTCCTCTTTCACCCTGAGCAAAAGGCTCTTTAGGTCCTCTTCACTTTCTGCCATCAGAGTGGTATCGTCTGCATATCTGAGGTTATTGATCTTTTCCCCAGCAATCTTAACTCCAGCTTGTGATTCATCCAGGCAGGTATTTTGCATGATGTACTCTGCATATAAATTAAATAAGCAAGGTGACAATATACATCCTTGTTGTACTCCTTTTCCTATGCTAAACCAATCAGTTGTTCCATATCCGGTTCTAACTGTTGCTTCTTGACCCTTATACAGGTTTCTCAGGAGACATGTGAGGTGGTCCGGTACTCCCATCTCTTTAAGAACCTGCCATAATTTATTGTGATCCACACAATCAAAGGCTTTAGCATAGTCAATGAAGCAGAAGTAGATGTTTTTCTGGTACTCTCTTGCTTTCTCCATAATCCAGCGAATGTTGGCAATTTGATCTCTAGTTCCTCTACCTCTTCGAAACCCAGCTTGTACTTCTGGCAATTCTCTATCCACGTACTGTTGAAGCCTAGCTTGTAGGATTTTGAGCATGACCTTGCTAGCGTGTGAAATGAGTGCAATTGTGCGATAGTTTGAACATTCCTTGACATTGCCCTTCTTTGGGATTGGAATGTAAACTGACCTTTTCCAATCCTGTGGCCACTGTTGTGTTTTCCAAATTTGTTGGCAAATTGAGTGCAGCACTTTAACAGCATCTTCTTTTAAGACTTTGAATAACTCAGCTGGGATACCATCACCTCCACTAGCTTTGCTGTTAGTAATGCTTTCTAAGGCCCATTTAACTTCACTTTCCAGGATGTCTGGCTCGAGGTCAGTGATTATACCATCGTGGTTGTCAAGGACATTGAGGTCCTTCTTGTATAGTTCTTCTGTGTATTCTTGCCATCTTTTCCTAATCTCTTCTGCTTCTGTTAGGTCCCTACCGTTTTTGTCCTTTATCATGGCCAGCTTTGCATGGAACGTTCCCTTGATTTCTCCAATTCTCTTGAACAGATCTCTAGTCCTTCCCAATCTATTGTTTTCCTCTATTACTTTGCATTGTTCATTCAGGAAAGCCTCCTTATCTCTCCTTGCTGTTCTCTGGAAATCTGCATTCAGTTGGGCAAATCTTTCCTTTTCACCGTTGCCTTTAGCTTTCCTTCTTTCCTCTGCTATGTGTAAAGCCTCATCAGACAGCCACTTTGCTTTCTTGCATTTCTTTTTCTTTGGGATGGCGGTGATTGCTGCCTCCTTTACAATGTCACAGACCTCTGTCCATAGTTCTTCAGGCACTCTGTCTATCAAATCTAGTCCCTTAAACCTATTCTTCACCTCTACTGTATATTCATCGGGGATGCGATCTAGGTCAAATCTGAATGGCCTTGTGGTTTTCCCAACTTTCTTCAATTTAAGTCTGAATTTTGCAATGAGTAGCTCATGATCTGAGCCACAGTCAGCTCCAGGTCTTGTTTTTACTGACTGGATAGAGCTTCTCCATCTTTGACTGCAAATTATATAGTCAATCTGATTTCGGTGTTGTCCATCTGGTGATGTCCATGTGTAGAGACGCCTCTTAGGTTGTTGGAAAAGGGTGTTCGCTATGACCAGCGTGTTCTCTTGACAAAACTCTGTTAGCCTTTGCCCTGCTTCATTTTGTTCTCCAAGGCCAAACTTGTCTGTTATTCCGGTTACCTTTTGATTTCCTACTTTAGCATTCCAGTCCCCTATGATGATGAGGACATCATTTTTTGGTATTAGTTCTATGAACTGTTGTAGGTCTTCATAGAACTGGTCCATTTCAGCCTCTTCTGCAGCAGTGGTTGGGGCATAGACTTGGATTACTGTGATATTGAATGGTTTGCCTTGGATTCGGACTGAGATCATTCTGTCATTTTTGAGATTGTATCCCAGTACTGCCTTTCTCACTCTCTTGTTGACTATAAAGGCCACACCATTTTTTCTACGGTATTCTGGGCCACAGTAGTAGATATAATGGTCTTCTGAATTAAATTTGCCCATTCCTGTCCACTTTAGTTCACTGATTCCCAAGATGTTGATGTTCATTCTTGCCATCTCATTTTTGACCACGTCAAGCTTACCTTGATTCATAGACCTTACATTCCAGGTTCCTATGCAGTATTGTTCTTTGCAGCATCGAACTTTCCTTTCACCGTCAGAAACATCCACAACTGAGCGTCCTTTCGGCTTTGGCCCAGTCGCTTCACTCTTTCTGGGGTTACTCGTACTTGCCCTCTGCTCTTCCTCAGTAGCATATTGGACACCTTCCGACCTGAGGGGCTCATCTTCCGGCGTCATATCTTTTAGCCTTTTGTTACTGTCCATGGGGTTTTCTTGGCAAAGATACTGGAGTGGGTTGCCATTTCCTTCTCCAGGGGGATCACGCTTGGTCTGAGTTCTCTGCTGTGGCCTGTCCGTCCTGGGTGGCCCTCCACGCCATAGCCCACAGCCTCATTGAACCATGTAAGCCCCCTCGCCACGACAAGGCAGTGATCCATGAGGGAGTTGCTGGGAGTGGGGAGATACATTTCTCTCATTCAGTGGGCTTTGCTTTGCCCTGGGTTCTTTGGCATTCATCTTTTTTGTTTTTTTGCAGTGAAAGCAGAAAAGGATCGATCTCTCATTTTCCAATGGTTCCCTCAATCCCTTCCTCACCCCCATATTATTTCACACCATCACTTTGCAGTTTGAGGAAGAGGGTGACAAAGTTGAAGAATGGGGGGGCATGGGGGGAATTAGGCTGGGCATGGGGGGAATTAGGGGACTTTGCCCTGCCCTGGGTTCCCTGGCCATTTTTTTGTTTGTTTGCTGTGAGGGAGGGAATTGGGACTGTGCTCCCACATTCCACATGGGCTTTTGTTTGGGCAGCTTTTCCTGCTTTTCTTTTCTTGTGGTCTGACTCTGTTCTCCCTTCTTCCCCCCCCCCCTTAATTTCACTTTCCCGCTTTGGGTTGCAGTTGGGCCTTGAGGGATTACTCCTTTAATTTCGGGCTTGGGGGGGGGGCTTCTCTGTTATTTTTTCACCTACCCACACACTGGGATGGTTTTCCTTTTGGGGTGATCGCTCCCTGTCTGATTTTCTACACACACCCTGCCTTGGGAGAATTGTTCCAGCCTCGAGAAGTGGGATGACTTTACAACTGAGCTGTCTATGCCAATTTCCACCCCCCCACACACACACACATACTGAGCTGCTTCTCCTTTTGGGGCCAGTCCGCATACTCAGTTTGCCTTGCAGTGATCATTCCAGTGTCGGGGAGTGGGGTGACACCCCTGCCCAGGTTTCTATGCCAATTTACCCCACACACACACACACACTGAGCTGTTTATCCTTTTGGGAACTGCCTGCCTGCTTTCCTATACATACCCTACCTTGGGGGAATTGTTCCGGTCTCGAGGAGTGGGGTGACTTCACTGCCCTGCTCTCCATGCCGATTTCCACCCTGCACGCTGAGCTGCTTCTCCTTTTGGGATCTGCCTACACTCTCCACCTGTCTTGGAGTACTTCTTCCAGTCTCAGAGAGCAGAAAGATGTTGCTGCTCAGCTCTCAACTCCGGTCCACCCCCCCCCCAAGCTGCTTCTCCTTTTAGGGTCTGCTTGCACACTCAGCCTAGAAATTTGGATGACCTGGAGGTCCTTGCAACCAGACCAAAACAATGGTCTCTCTCTACATCAGCAGATATAAAGGTCACCAAACCACCACTGGCCCTCCCAAATGGGCCAGATTTAATGGCTGGTAAAACAAAGGAGTAAAAGCCCAGTAAAGAAGGTGACGAAGGGTCCAGACACTGTATTTCCTGGAGGGAGATGATGTGAAATTTGTTTAAATATTGTTCAAAGCTGTTGCCCACAAATTTAGAATGCCACCCAGCTATATTCCAGGAAATAATTTTGATACCTCCAGAGTCCTTTAATAGTCAATTAATAGAATTAAACATTAAACTTTCACCCATGCTATGCTATAATAATGCAGGTCCTAATTTAGACAAATGGCATCTTAAATGGAGTGTTAGTCTAGACAATAAAATTAATGCTCTTCTCAACTCTCAGCAATTAATGGAATTGAGAAACCACATGAACTCACTAACTCAGGTATTTTTTGATATCTTTGCAAATATTATTTCCTTGTTGAATCCTTATATAACTAGTTAGACAAACTAACCAGGGCCATATAAGAACAACTTGGTTCAACCAGGAATGGAGACTCATCAGGCAAACCTTATGTATATTCCAAAATAGAGTCAGAATAGCAAGGTCTGATAATTCAGTTTAGCTATTGTCTCAGTTCCATTCCCAATATAAACAGCTCCTAAAGAGGGGAGGAAACCTCCTCCCAATGAAAATTACAGTGGGAAGAGTTGAGTTTCTCCATCATACCAAAAGCGTGCACACGTGCACACACATGTACAGACAGACACACACACAACAAGAGGTTTTGGGAACAGATACCTTTAGGCACCCAAGTTAGTAATTTTAACACTGATGCTCTTATTCAAGCAGAAATGTGGATCTGTTGCTTTTTTACTCTTTATATTAACACCCAAACGGAGTCATTTTCTGGGTATCCAGTTATGGACTTGGACCCTCTTTCAACCTGGGCTCCAATTTCAACCTCAGAATGTAGTCAGCTGATTGACACCTTGCCCTTAGGTAAAGCTCCTGAGGAAGATTTGGTGCCACCTGAGGTATTCAAGATGAATGTTCATTGGTGGTACCGCATTTTAATTAGACTTTTCTCAGAAATTGATTATATCTGTACTATTCCATCCAATTGGAAACAAAGTATTATAATTTCTATTTATAAAAAAGGCAGCAGGCAAGATCCTGTTAATTATCACCTGATCAGTCTGGATACTACTTCTAAATTATACTGCTAAATAGTGGGTGTAACACAGCAGAGGCGAAGGCAGAGTGATTTCAACAAGCAGCAGTTTATTGCATCTCAACAGGATTGCTTTACATGGGGCAACTGTCCTAACTATATACACCTAAGCTACTCCCAGCCCCCATGCAATTGGTGAGTTCAAATGGCCTCCAAGTTCCAGATTGGCTGGCTGCCCTCAGGGGCCAATTCATATGCAGGTTCCAGGATCCTGCCTGCCTCTGTTGTGGGGCTTCAAGCTCCAACTAGGTGGCCTGCCTAGGCAAGACCAGACATGCCTCCCCACTCTCCATCTAGGTGGCCTGCAAAACAAGTCAAGGCATGCCTTCTTATGCTGGCTAGTAGCACCTACAGCAGTTAAGCCTGAGTGGAAGATTGCACATGTCCAGACATAACAATATACACACCATCTTTTATTCATATGGGAAGATTGGGCAGAATCATCAAACCTTTTCAATCCCGAACAGGAAGATTTCTGTAAGAGTCATAGTACAGTTCATCCCTGTTTGACATTGAAGGATCTGATTCAGAAATGCACAAAAAATTATAGAAGATGACTCTACGTTGCTTTTGTTGACCTCACTTCATCCTTTGACTCCATTGAGTGATCAAGACTATAGGGCAAACTTGATAAAACAAACATTGCTAGAAGGCTTTTTAGGATACTGAGGGAATTACATTCCAACCTCACAGTCAGGATAGGAGTGGGTTCATATGGCTCTCTTATTGTCCCTGTTCCATGAAGGAAGGGTTTTGGTGTAGGAGAGCCAGTTTGGTGTAGTGGTTAAGCGCACGGCTTCTAATCTGGGAGAACTGGGTTTGATTCCCCACTCCTCCACTTGCATCTGCTGATGTGACCTTGGGTCAGTCACAAGCTCTGGCACAGCTGTTCTCTCAAGGACAGTTTCTGTCAGAAGTTCTCTCAGCCCCACCTACCTCACAGGGTGTCTGTTGTGGGGAGGGGAAGGGAAAGGAGTTTGTAAGCCGCTCTGAGACTCCAAGTGAAGGGCGGGGTATAAATCCAATCTCTTCTTCTTCTTCTTCTTCTTCTTCTTCTTCTTCTTCTTCTTCTTCTTCTTCTTCTTCTTCTTCTTCTTCTTCTTCTTCTTCTTCTTCTTCTTCTTCTTAAAACAAGGCTGTCTGTTGGCTCCCTTTCTGTTTAATTTTTATAGCAAATATTTTGTCCAGGCCCTGGAATCCCAGAACTCCCCCTCATAATTGGTTAGTTGGAAATATTTCAGTCCTGCTGTATGCAGATAATATGGAAATCATGTATTTTATCAAAATTGGGCTCAGAAGGATACTAGTTAGGTTGGCTGATTATTGTGACAGAGCGGAATTAAAGATTTAATTATAATGAAACAAAAATCATAGTCTTCGTTAATAATAGATTCAAGCACAGATGGACTACTACTGCTCATGAAATAGAACAATGCCCCCTCTTTAAATATCTAAGCATAGTATCTCATGAGTCTCTGTCTTGGCAGGTACTTTTCTGAAGTCCGTTTGTTAAAATATTGTTTTTGGTACTACATGAAAGGGACTCAATGGTCCAATTCACTGTCCACTATTCTGCACTTATACTCCTTGCCAGAGATGGGCATGAACCAGGAAAATGGAGGTTTGTGAAGGTTCATTGAGTCTCATGAAACACAACCCTCCACAAACCTTTCCATTTAATGAACCAGTCCATAGTTCATGGTTCATGATGTGATGCAGCTTCCAGGTCACCTCTTGGATGTCACTTGTGCACCGCATAATTTGCAAAAGCAATTTAACGGATTGCCTTTAAATGGCTTTCATAAGCTGTGCTTGCAAGCAAACTCAAGTGAACTTGCAAGTGAACTCAAAAGCCATTTAAATGCATTCTGAGTTCACTTGTGAATTGCACTGTTACCACAGTGCAACTCAGTGAATGAACTCAAAAGGCCGAGTTGTGCAGTGGTGGTGGTGCAGTTTGGAGAAGGCATTTAAAGAGATTGCTGTTGCCAGACCCTGGGAAGTTCATTACAGTGGGATGGCAGGAACTTCAGTTCACAAACCATGGACCGGGCCCAGTTCATCACGAATGGGTTCATGCCCATCCCTACTCCTTGTCCTCTTTAGAAACTATAAAGCTTTGGGATTCAAGCAAAATTTATAATTGGCTTTTTCAAAAAGATGACCTTTGTCACCTAGTATGGCCTGACCAGGGCCAGCCCATCATTGACAAAATTTAGGCAGCTGCCTATGGGTGCTGATTTGATGAGGGCACTGTTCTGGCCTGCCTGCTGCCCCACCTTCCCCTCCCACATAATCCAACCGAGTGAGAGCTAGATGTGAACGTCAGGCTGCTATTCCTATGGTGCAATGACTGGTCTTCCGGTGAGGGAAGTGGCTTTCGCCACTGGTGGGGACACTGCTTTTGGCCTCCGGGGACACGGGGAGGTGCACATGTGGGGATGTCCCAGCAGGGTGGAGGAAAGGGGCCCGATGGCCTGCTGGTCCATGCATCACATGTGGTTGCCTCTCCCCTCCCGGCAGCTGCCCTGGTGGGTGGAGTTTGCTCTGGCCACACTCCTGCTCTGGAGCCATCATGCAAGCAACCCCATCCCATGGTTCCAGTCAAGAGGGACTGCCGCAGGAGCACCCACACACCCGCCTTTGTCGTGCCCCTGTGTCATGCCAGAGATACTGATTCACAGAATCATTACAGAGAAGAAGTCTGTAAGTGTAGTCAGAATCAGCATGTCCAATAATCTAAGTAAATGGGAGACAGCTGGGTCAAGGCAGCAATCCCTAATTAGCCTAGGATGGGGATTGGGGAAGTGAAAAATAAGAATCCAGTTCTAGAGGCAGGAAAAAAAGGAACCGATGGACTTGGCTGAACACACACACATCTATGCGTTCCGAGGAAGCTGTGAGACCGGAGGTTCTTGACAACTTGACGAATGCCAGGAATACTGCACGTGGCCTTGAGGGAGCCAGAGGCTGCGGCGAGAATTTTCCTGAACTGCTCACTGTGAGGTATAGTCCGGGTGCAGGAGCTGCTCAGAAGACAGCCAGTGTCTGCAAGCAAGTGAGTCTTGGCAGTGCTGAGAGACCGGGGAAACCTCCAGGACTGTTAGAGCAGGCTAGTGATAACAAACCCTGGAAGGTGTGGCTCAAGTTCTGAGTGAACCCTGAAGCAAGCGGCTAAGCCAGAAGGAGCCGGACGTTCAGGGAGAAAGGATCAACAAACCGTATGTTTATAGTAGCTAGATAGTTAGGGTAGTTTTGTCTATTGTCTATTTTATTTCACAACTCCCCCTATTTGTTTTATTTATCTTGAATAAACCTTTATGTTCTATGAGCCGGGAGTCTGAACAAGTCTTTGGGCAGTAGAGACTGTTTATGTGCCCTCCTTGCTTCTCCTAAGCTGAGCCGGCTGGCTCTGGAAACGAAGGGGACTTGGATAAGGGAAGCATGCTACCAGAGTAACGCTGAGCCCCAGTTTAAATTGAGGCCCAGACCCAGGGGGTTGCCTGAGAGATATTGTGGTCAACACTCCACTTAGCGCCCCCCCCCCCAGGGCTCTGATAGACGAGTAAAATTTTTGTGATACCCTGAAACCAGACCACTGGCACTCATGGAGGGGGTGGGGGCACCATAAAATTGGTGGGCACATGGGGGGGCACCAGAATGGGGGGTTGCCTAGTGTGCAAAAAAACCTGGGGCCAGCCCTGGGCCTGACAATCCAAATTCTCTCTGTGGTATCCTTGGATTAAGAAAAACAAGTTATTCTCTCCTTACTTAGCTGACTTTTCCGATGTTACATTAAGAAAGGCATTTACTAGTGCACATTTTCAGACTATGCCATCTGAGTATTTACAAGGCAGTTTTCAAAAAATTCCTGTGGAACAATGCCTCTGCCCTTGTGGTCTTAATTAGGTGGAAGATAGTGTACACTACATTCTACATTGTTCCTTCTCTGGGTCCATTCAAAACAAACTGCTGAATCAACTTCTTGTAAATTTTTCCAGCTCAGATGAGGAATGTATTATTAATTTTTTTTTGGCTGATGCTATCCATTTTGTTACCCTCCAAGTGGCTACTTTTATCTTTTTATCAATAAATATAAGGAAGAAATTAGTATCTGTTAATTCTGCAATAATTTTAGCTAAATTGTAATTCCATGTTATCTTATGGATTTTTTCCCTGTCGCATTTATTTCTTATCATCTTAGTTTTAAACTTTTAAAGTTTTATCCTATTATATAAAAATGTTTTAACCCCTCTGTTGTGGAGCACATACTGTTATATGTTGGTTATATGCTGGGATGTTATGGCCTATGGCTACAACAATAACAGTAAACTTCACAAACTTCACTACTGATACTGTGCAAAGAGGAGACCCTATGTAAGGCCTGTTCCTCTACCTTTACTTACTTACTTACATGATTAATTGTCTGCATTGTCACAGGGATTCAAGGCAGATTACATATAGAGAGCCAATACAATTACAAAAAAAGGACATTCAATAAACAAATGCATTAGGATTTTAGAAATCTGGATCCAACCAGAAAGAATTGAAGCATAGCATAAGTATTCACATGACACATTAAGCAGTACAGAAATCACATAAATAGGATCATAATTTCAATAAGCTAAACACAGCACTATACACCACAGTCCTTAATAATTTATACAAGCAATTTTGTAAAACCATTTTGCGCAGTGCAACCCTATTACCTGTGCAGACAAGCCCTCTTGAATATTCTGTTTTGCACAGTTTGCAGAAGGCCAGGAGAGTGGCAGCCACAGTTTCCAGACCATTCCTTCTAGGGATGCCAGTCTCCAGGTGGGGCCTGGGGATCTCCCAGAATTACAGCTCATCTGCAAACTACAAAGATCAGTTTCCCCAGAGAAAATGGATGCTTTGGAGTGTGGACTCTGTGGGATTGTACCCCACTGAGGTTCTTGTCCTCTCCAGGCTCTACCCCCAAATCTGCCCTAGGGGTTGCTGGCAACCCTACTCCTTTCTCATGATTCCCTCATCAAAAGTGGCTCACCAAGCATCAAAGAAAGCCTGTTTTTTTTTTTATAGTTGCTTCAACCTTATGGAAAGGGCTATTTTATTTATTAGAGCTTTAAACTGACTGCATGTTGCAGACAGTGTATTGCATTTTGTTTGGTTATATTAGCTGAGTGAAGAATTTTATTGTCACTGGATGTTTTAACTATGTACCGTAAGATGCCTTCAAGCAATGAGGTGGGTTATAAATGTTTTAATAGAGAAAAAAAAATTCTCATAGTACTTCACCACTTTTTTTTTCATCTATACATAAAAGAGGCTTAAGCTTTTCCATAACTGGCATAGACAAACATCTACAATTTTCCAACTTTCTGGTTAACTCCTAACTTCTCTTCTTTGACACTAAAAATTATGATGCTGCTGTGTTTGAAACTGTTCTACAGACCAGCATGGACACCAACTATCTTAATCCATACCCACTGAAAGACAAAGCTAAAAATTAGTGTGATTGATATATGGATTTACCCAGGGGTCTTTTCCTAGAAAAACAGCTGCAGGCATATTAGCATATGCCAAGCCCCCTGACATCACCGGAAGTGATGTCAGAAGGGGAAACAAAAGGGGGGGAGGCATCTTCAAAAGCCTCCCCTCCCCTCCCCTCCCCTTCCCTTCCCCAGCTAGTCTGAGTGGGGGAGCTAAGAGAGAAGGGGTTTAAAGTTTAAACTCCTTCTCATGAGAGCTGGGCCACAGAAGGAGGAAAGAGGGAAGGAAAGAGAGAGATTAGAGAGAAGGAAAGAAGGAAGGAAAGAGGGAAAGAAAGAGAAGGAAAGGGGGGAAAGAAAGAGAGGGAAGAAGGAGGGAAACAGGGAAAGGAGGAAAAAGAGAAGAGAAGAAGGTGGGAAAGAAAGAGAGAAGAAGAAGAGAAGAGAGAGAGAAGAGAAGAGAAGAGAAGAGAAGAGAAGAGAAGAGAAGAGAAGAGAAGAGAAAGAGAAGAGAAGAGAAGAGAGAGAGAAGAGAAGAGAAGAGAAGAAGGAGGGAAAGAGGAAAAAAAGAGAAGGAAAGGAGGGAATGAAAGAAATTCGGTGGCAATTTGGCCCCATTATATCCTATGGGCTATTGAAGTCAATGGTGAAAACATAGGGTATATTCTGGGGGCTGGAGGGGAGGGGGTTTGAGGGAGAGGCTCCAAACTCACAGGGTAGCTGATGGAGCCTCTCCCCAAGATACCCACCAAGTGTCAAGAACATTGGACCAGGGGGTCCAATTATGTGGGCCCCTAAACAGGTTGTCCCTATTCCCTCCATTGTTCTCTATGGTGGGGAAAAAAGTTACAGCAGTAAACACTTCAGGCAGCAGGACTGTGGTCACGGGCTGTCCCTGAAGGTTTGGTGAAGTGAACTCTGGTTTCCAGAAGAGGGTATCTGGAGATATAAGTGACTGTGGAGTTAAATGAGGAGAAAATCAGGGACCACAGAATCAGTCTCTGGTTCAATTGGTGGGCAGTTTGCAGGTGTTCGAGGCTACAGTGGATTGTGTGAACTTGCACCAAGTGTCAGGCAATGCTCCCTCTAAGCCTCACGGTGTTGTAAGCAGAAATTCTACCTTGTGAATGAAAAAAGCAAGTAGCATTAAAGTTGTGAGCAGGTCTACATTTGACTATTGCATACATTATTTTTAAGATTATTTCCATAAACTTGTAAAAATCTCAGAATAAATTCTTTTAAGCTGTATTTAAACTATATTTTAAGAATAAACATTACAAGTGAAAATGGAATCAAGTCAAATTTCAATACACAGAATGTCCTCTATGGGGGTAGACCAGACCTCCGGAAAACAGGTCTACCTTCCCCAGTACACTATATTGGTAGACCTGGCCACCAGAGAACAGGTCTATCTACCCCTTTCCACTATATTGGTAAGGCCAGACCTCCAGAGAACAGGTCTACCTACCCCTTTCCACTATATTGGTAGACCTGGCCTCTAGAGAACAGGTCTACTCACTCCAGTCCAATGTACTGGTAGACCTGGCCTTGGATCTGGCGGTCGACCAGCAAACATACCAGCAATTGGGGGGGGGGGATTCTTGCAGTTTGCTTTGTTGTTGTTTTTAGGGAAATATGATAACCAGCATTATAGGTCAAGTATAACAGAGGTGGAATAATCACTGTCAGAACACTGCATAGCTGAACAAATAGGAAGTTGCTTAAAAGTTACCAACCTGCTCAAACTACTTATTTATTTAAATATTCACACCCCACTTTTCCCTATGACTCAAGGCAGCTTACAAATCATACTGAAAAGCATAATAGAGGTGTGCAAAAAAAAATGCCCCCCGGCTCAATTATAGCCTATGGGGACCATTATAGTCAATAGGCCCCATAGGCTATGATGGAGATCCAGGGGTATCTGGGGCCTTGGGGGGCTGTTTTTTCAAGGTAGAGGCATAGCTACTGGTGCCTCTCCTCACAAAAAATCCCAAGTTTCAGAAAAATTGGACCAGGGGGTCCAATTCTATGGGCCCCAGAAGGAGGTGCCCCCATTTTCCATTGTTTCCTATGGAAGCTTGGCTGTGAGCTGAAGCAGAAATCTTTCTCAGCTGGCCTCTGAAATGTTGTGAACCAGCACCCCCTAGTGCAGCTTAGAGGGAACTGTGATGTCAGGCATCTTCTAGCTGACTTAATAGCCAGTAGCTCCCATTCTCAGATGGTGTAGTTTTTCTTCGTGGCATTGAGTTATCATGAATAGTAGGCACAGGGTTGTAAGGGTCTGATGGGGGTTTCTTGCTGATTGTGACAGCAAGGCACTGATGGTGACACTGGAGGCATCGGTCTCAACCATGAATGGCAGGCTTGGGTCTGGGTAGTGTAGCAGCAGCTCAGTTGCAAACTGGGTCTTCAGCTTCTGGAAAGCCTGTTTGGCCTCTGCTGACCAATGGAAAGGTTCCCAAGGCTGTAGCAACTTGGTGAGGGACATGGCTAGGGAGGCAAAATCCAGAATGAACTGTCGATAATAGTTGAGAAATCCCAGGAACTGCTGGATGTCCTTCTGATTCCGAGGTACCTGCCAGGAGAGCACTGCTTCCACCTTTCAGGGGTCCATCTTTATGCCCTGCAGAGTGATCAGGTGGCCTAGGAACTCCACAACATCTAGATTGAACACAGATATCTCCAGCTTGGGATACAACCCATACTGCCAGAGACAGTGTAGGATGGCCTGCACATATTCCATGTGTTCGGCCAAGTCCTGATAGCAGATCAAAATGTCATCAAGGTAGGTTATGAGGAAACAATCCAGCAAGTCCCAGAAGATGTCTTTCATATAATGCTGGAACATGGCTGGGGCATTACACAGGCTGAATGGCATGACCAAATATTCATATTGGCCATACCAGGTACCAAACATGGTTTTACATTCATCCCCAGAACATATGTGCATCACATGGTAAGTGAAGATCCAGCCTGGTGTACCTTTTGGACCCCTGCAACTGGTCCAGAAACTCCAGGATCAGGGGCAGTGTATTGCTGTCCCTGATGGTTATTCGATTGTGTGCCTGATAGTTGTTACGGGCATAACTCTCCAGATTTCTTTTTTGCTAACAAGACAGGAGCTGAGGATGGGAATGTAAATGGATGAATGAAACCCCGCTACAAATTCTTGGCTAGGAACTCCAGAACTGACTTCAGTTCAGGTTCCAACAGGGAGTACAACCATCCAGCAGGCAAGGGCGCATCAGGTACCAGGTAGATGGCACAATTGTAAGGCCAATGAGGGGGCAGCCAAACTCCTGGAAGACATCCTGATACTCTGTTTTGCCAAAACAGCTGACAGGTCTGGGCTGGTGCTAGCTCCCAGAAGAGTAGAAAGTGCTTCATGAGAACAAGGGTCTTGGAAGTGCAGGTCCTGCTAGCTCCACTCAATTACTGGATCATGCATCTCCAACCAGGATATACCCAGCACTATCAAGAAGTGGGGCATGGTGGTGATGTCGAAGCAGAGCTTCACTTGGTGGTGCTGTATGTGTGTGTCCCGAGGTTGACTTTCCTGAGTGACAGGGCCCAAACGTAAAAACCAACCATTTATGGCTTCCACCAAGATAGGCATCCCTTTAGCATGTATTGCTACCTGGTGTTGATTGGCAAAATTGGCATCCATATAAGAATGGGAGGCACCGAAGTCAATCATTGCATAAACCAACAACTGATGTCACTCTGTAGCCAGAGCTTCACTAGGAATCTGAGATGTCAGGGTCTGATATCGGGAGTGCCTTGATGCTCTATGGTGTGCTCTAAGTGGCAGAGCCCATGCTCACTTGGAGCTAGGAGTTTAATGCTGACAGTCAAGACTTCCTCTTCCCTGGGCAGTGGCTGGTGTAACACCCTGCACCTTTGGCCACAGCACTTGTTGGAGAGGAGCAAGTGGGTGGAACTTGGAACCAGCCATTGGCTTTCAGGTCAGGAATGTACTTCTGCACAGGCCTGCTTCTGACTATTGAGGTGGCCACTGATGTATAAACAAAGCAATATCAGGGCTTGGAGGTCTGCAGGATGCTCAGCTCAGGCCACCTCATTCAGAACTTTCTCTGACAAGCCTTCCAGGTACTGGTCCATGAGTATAGCCTCGTTTCACTCTAGGTCTTATGCCAATAGCTGCAATTCTGCGGTGTAGTCAGCCACAGGTGCCAAATACGCTGGGTGGCCTTCTCAGCCTTCAGACAGTCTGCAAAGGCACCCTTCATATATGCCCCCAAACTAGCAAAATTTCTTAGTAATGGAGTGTTCATGAGCAACACGGTTGTTGACCATTTGGCAGCCTTCCCCTTTAAGAGGAAAGTCCTGTACCTGAAGATCTATATAGAACTGACATTATTCCAGGAATGCAAGGAACTTTTAAATACTCCTTTCAAACTTCCCCAGGGCATTTCTTGGGGAGGGGGAGAGGAATGCCCCAGCACTGGAGCTGGCTGCTGCTGCAACAGGGCTAAGGCATAGGTTAACTGCTGTACCTGTGTTTACAACAGTTGGTTCTGAGCAGCAAGGTTAGTTGAAAAAGCAGTGGCTCCCTCTGTTGTGTTGGGGTGTTTTGTGGCGGCTTCAAACTGTTCTGCTTCAGGCAGGTGCTGGCATTCACAGCTTTAACTCAGATGGCTAACTGCAGCTTTTTATCAGAGGCATGATGCCAGAGTTTAATAAACAGAATCCGTAAATTACACAAGCTTTGTCTGAGCAGGCCAAGGTCAGTTTTCCAAAAAGAAAGACAGATACAGCAGCTGAGGAACTCCTCCCCCATACTTTTATATACTACAAGCCCTACATCATGCTTCTGACAGCTGCTTCACGTGTCCTCTGCAAGTGACAGCCAATGTTGAGCTTGGAGATGGGCCAACCATTATCTAGACTGTAAATCCCCTCTACATCTGTGCTCTTCTGGACCTGGAGACCCTGGAGAAGATAGAACAAATGGCTGGTCCTAAATAGTCAGCTCAGGGCTGGGGGATGAAATCAGCACATCACTGCCTCCCAGCTGTGTGTCCACAAAGGCTGTGATTCCCCATCTGATTTCTCAGCTGCCGCTGGCTGGTAGGCATGGAATCCAGCTGTTCCAAGGAGACAGAACTGTCTCCAGGGTCTGGCTGTTTCATGACAACTGTACCCTCTGGTCAGAAGGGCTCACAGTTTACAAGAACAATAAAATGGCAATAAAAAGAACAAAACCAAAAACACCAGCATAAGAATTCTACAAAACAGAAACAACAGCCACTTAAAATAAAAGGGAGAAAGAGAAAAGACTAATTTCTCCAGCATATTTTGATTCTGCTTCTTATTTCAGGAAGCTCAAGATGGCTCATCTCTCATTTTGCCTTCACAACAGTCCTGTGAGGTACTTTACTCTGAAGAATGACTGGCCCAATGTCACACACTAATATTTCCATGGCAGAATAGGGATTTGAATGCAGTATTACCTGGTTCTAATCTGGCACTCTAGCCACTAGACTGCCTTTACCCCTACAAGAGCTAAAGCAGAAAGCTATAAAATCAATAACTCAGTTCAAGAATAGATTAAAAAGAATGAACAGCAAAATAATATAATCACAACCCATAGATAGCAGCAATATAAACATGATTGAATATAAACAATATAAACAGCCAAATACTCGTGATAGCAGCAAATGAAAATATTAAATCACAGCCAATCAAACATATCAGAATGATACAAAGTGAACATTTATAGCATTCACAGATGCCACTTCTAATTGGCACATATCTACTCAGAATTGATGGGGGGGACCTCTATTACTAATCTCATCCTTAGTTTGCTAAATTCATAACAATGCATCTGTGCACCCCCTTACATAGACAGGTGTGTCCGTGTTTTAATTTCATGTGCAAGCTTCTAATTAGGAGGAGCATAATCTAGGACACCTGAAGATTCGGGAGCTCAACCACTTTATGCTCTCATTGCAAGGCTTTGTTGAGACATGTGTAGTTGTACAAATTACATGCTCTTGAACAAAAAGATATCCTTCAGCTCTGTAAGAGGAAGCACATATGCAAGAGAAGAACAGTGAAGAACTCGGTAGCAACAAGCAAAATTAAATGTTACAAAGGAAGATGGTTTGGATACAGCCTCATTCTCTGCATACATCTCATTGCAACGTGAGAAAGGAAGGTTGACAACTACACTCATGAGACTGGTTTTTCGTGCACAAGGCCAATTGCAGCCTCCCATGGATCCCAAACTGGGAATATCCTTTATGTCCCAGATGCTCAGAAAAGGAGTGCCTCGGGAAAATGCAGCAATTATCCTATAAATTTTAATTACTAATGGGTCAAAAAAGGCCCACATCATTCTACAGAGCAAGAAGAATTATGGCACCACAGAAATCAATCTTAGCACTCATTTACACCAGAAGAATATTAGTATAAGGAAAGGGGCAGGGAAAAGGATGCTATCATGTCTTCTTCAGCAGATTCTAGCTGAAGAGAACACTGAAGGAGTAATTCTAAGCAGAGTGATGCAGAACTAAGTCCTGTCTTATTCATTGGAAAATACTTCCAGAAAAGTGTTTTTTTGCAATACAATATCAGGGCCAAACAATGCATTATACATTACAGACATTTGCCATGGGCGAACTGTCCAGTTCCTGGTGGCAGCTACATTTAGAAGCACTGAAACTGGTGGGAGTCCAAAGGAGCATAAGGGGCACTGTTAGTGATGATATGATACCACTGGAAAAACCAGAAGCAATGTCATACCTCTCTACAGTTTTACCATAGAGCTTCCTGCAATTTCTATAGTTCCCAGCAATTCCTAGAGTGGACTGATGTCACTTCAAGGTTTTCCCTAGAAGTGATGCCATACTGTTGGCCCAAAAATGTTTTCTTTTTCTCTCTCCTACTGCCAAGGGGCTCCTGCCTTCTTCTCACACCAGTTTCCCAGGCTGAAAAGATACCTGGGGGGCAGCCCCCTGACAAGGCAAATAACACCCTCGTATCTTTCCTTAAAGCACATGTCCTGCTCTGAATCTAATGATTCAGTCACTGTATAATTTTAACTAATTCCACTTGTTTATACATTTTGCTTTTTTCTGCATTTCCAACTGTTGTCTGTTATTCTTACTAATATCCTCTATGGCGCAGAAACTGAACCTCAATCCAGACTTTCCAACACTGGCTGCAGCACAGAGCTCCATGAATCCAAGTACTCCTTTCTCTTCTTGTAGAAATGGTGAATAGCATTGGGGGCAATGAAGGAAGATCCACTTACAAACACCACTTGAGACTAACTTGCTACATCATGATGTTGACCTGAGGAATTTGAGCTTCTCTTCTAAAGAAGAGACTGTCTCATTGTTTAACCAATGGTATTTAAACAAGTATACGGGGTTCTGGGGTCTGGGGGGCTGAAGAAGCCAAGAATATTGTTTTCCAGGAAATACACTTTTGGGGAAGCTACAGCCCAATCTAAACAGCAGGCAATAAGTTTGTGAAGACACTTCAGGAAAAGTGAGTAGTTATGACAATGTGGGAAACTTTTACTGATGTGAACATAACTTTTACATAAGGGTACATAATTGTAAGGTAGCAGTTTGTAAAACTGAGCTATTTTGAATGAACTTCTTAGAAAGTTACTACTTTAAAAAAAAATCCTGGCACCTTAGCTTGAGGGCAGAATGCTAGTCACAAAGAGAGCACCTTAAAAACAAAACAAGAAGGTATATTTTTCACAAAGGGTACGTGCTTGGTACATGCTTAAATGATTTATAGGTTCTTATGGGGAGTGGAGCTTAGAGTCCATGTGCAAACCATATTTTTCTTTTTGATGAACAGTAGCTTTGAAAAACACTGACTCTATGCATGCCCCAAGTACTCTCCACTTAGGGTTCCCAAATGCTGCCAAACCCACGAGACTTTGGTCGGGGGAAGACAAGGTAAACTGGACTCACACCAGCACAACAATATTACTTCTGGCACAAATTTGCAAGTGATGTCACCACATCGGGGCAACACTAAAGATTGACATTCCACTGGTAGAGCCAGCGGATCCCCCAATTTTGGGGCCCCTAATCTGCTGCAGCCCAGATGGCTGCCAGGAGAAGCCCCACCTCCCAAGAAGCCCCTTCCTGGCACCACCAGCATGATGACATCATCCGGGATTGATGTCATTGCATTTCCAATGTTGGGGGTGATTCTAGGTTTTGGGCAAAACTCTATGGTTTTGAGGCACAACCCCCCCCCCCATAGAATTTTGCCCCAAACCTAGAGTGTTGGCCCAACATCAGAAACATGAAGACATCACTTCTGGATGACATCATTGTGGTGTGCATGCAAAGTGTGCGCACCAAAAGAACTCAAAGAAGGTAGAACCTGGCAACCCTCGGCAACACTCACACAAATCCTAGTGTGTTATTGTAACATGGTAATGTCATTTCCAGGTTGCAACAAAATAACTATTACAGTGTCGGCATGATACCAGTTCCCCACCCCCAGCCCCATTTTGCTTCTGCTGTTCCACATGTAGGTGCCAACTGGGAGGTCTCCCGCCAAAGCAGGAGACCTGGCACCTGTAGAAGTCACCATGCTTTGTTTTTTTTTAAAAAAAAAAACCTGCCTTTTATTTTCAATAAAAAACAATAAAATCAATTAACACATGGTGTGCCATGTTGTCCCACTTGTTATCCTAGTAACTGCTCATGGGAATGAAATTCTGACTACGGCAGTAAAAATCTGTCTTTCAGAGGTCAATCAACATGCTTGCCATGCTTTCTACAGTGAATGTGGCATGGGGGCTGATTTCCAAAGTTCCTTCTGGCCCTTTATCCTTTAATAGTACAACCACTATTTAGTGCCCTTTGATCCTTCTGAATGTCCACATTGTCATTCTAGAATTTACAAGCTCTCTAGGAAGCACCAACGGAGCTCACAAGGGCAGCAGTTCCTGACAACAATCCTTACAAATTCCTCCAGCAGTAAGCTCTAATGTTTACTGCTGATAATTCTTTAGGGAGCCACAAAACCATACATAACTGCAATGACAGCTACTGCAAGCACAGGACGGGTACCTTGTAAATCCTGCTGGCTTACGAATGCCAGTTTACTTGCAGACAATATTGCAGATGGAGCCAACTCAATTGCTAAACTCTAGGGGTCAAATAAAAAAATGGAATTAGAATGTCTACTAAAGCCATATACAATTTTATCTGAACAGACACCCCCCCCCACCGTCCAAATCTTTTGGCATATGGTTTGTAAGAAAAAGGGATTTGCTATACAGAGAATGTGAATCAGGAGGGTTTTGTGCAATATTAATATAAAACATATGTAACATATAATACAATCAAATAATCTAAAACAATAAAGAAATACCCATCAATAAGAGAAGGATTAAGCCATTTACAATTTCACTGAAAACATGAAAACTGTAGGTTAAGGCTGCTATCTTAGCTTCTGTTCCATGTGAAGAGACAAAAAATCCTAACTTCAAGTATAGGCTAACAGGGCCTGAACTTGCTGAGACTGATGGCGGGGGGGAAATCTTGTGGTCATAATGGACAGGTCAATGAAAGTGTCAACCCAGTGTGCTGCAGCAGTAAAAAAGGCAAACACTATGTTAGAATTTATTAGGAAAGGGACTGAGAATAAAACAGCCAATATTGTAATGCCCCTGTATAGATTTATGGTGCAGCCTTATTTGGAATACTGTGTACAGTTCTGGCCAGGGTATCTCAAAAGCAACATTGCAGAGTTGGAAAAAGTACAGAGGAGGGCAATCAAGATGATTAAGGGCTGGAGCACTTTAGAAAAGGGATGACTAAGGGGGACATGATAGAGGTTTCTACAAGTATGCATGAGATGGAGAGAGTTGGCAAAGATAATTTTTTTCTTCCAAAATACTAGAACTCGAGGACATCCAATTAAGCTGATGGGCAATAGGTTCAGGATGGACAAAACAAAATATGACTTTACACAGAGAGTGATTAAAATGTGGAATTTGTTACCAGAGGATGTAGTCATGACCACAGGAATAAACAGCTTTAAAGGGGGATTAGATAGATTCATGGAGGATAAATCTATCAATGGCTACTAGCCATGATTTCCGAGGGAAACCTCCACATTCAGACACACTAAGCCTCTGAATCCCAGAGCCAGGAGGCAACATCTGGAGAAGGTCTCAGCTTCTATGCCCTGTTGTTGGTCCTCTACATCTAGATGCTGGACTAGATGGACTACTGGTCTGATCTAGCAGGGTTCTTCTTGCGTTCTTACGAGGTTTTGGATTCATTTTCAGATTAACAGCTATATTTTCCCTTGTTCTTATAGACTTTTTATTTAAAATTGGCATTGCTGTAACATCTATTTCTTCTGATGGGCATTTCCTCATCATTAATTTCAACACGTGACCAAAGTCTTATTGAACATTTCTGCAGCACTGACCTAACATTCAATAATGGCCTCCTAATTTAAACATGAAGATGGCAAAGCACAGAACTTCCCCATACAACTTCCCCATGGGCTGAGAATCTCATTTAAACTGGGATGCAACTAGGATTGCCACCCTCCAGCTAGGTACAGCCAAAGTTATGCATTGGAATGCAGGGTCCATATGCTTTCAAGATTATTGTGCCAGCATGTAGCACACGTAGCTGCTTGGAACAAGTTGCAAAATAGTTTAAACAAGAACTTGAACTTGTTTAAGTTGCACATGAGAGATTTTTGTATTGCAAGACTCATGTTTATATCAGGCCTAAATTGAAAGTGATAGTCTTGACTTCCTTTTTTTTTTTTTTTTAAGTAACTTCTTAGAGGGTCAGATGTGCAGTTTGATCCAGTGTGGCTCTGCTTCTCATTGATCCAGGGTTGTTTGTTTTGTGTGTGTGTGTTTTGTACTGGAGAGTCTTGATCAGACATTCCCCCTTAACTGGCTTCAATGCACTTTCACCCCGTGGTTAATCGATCAGATGCAGCAGCTTCGAAGTGGGACAGTGGACATTTTTTAAAATCATTTGTCTTTTGAGCATGCACATAAGTGTGTATGGGAAGCAGCACTTCAAACTCCTGGCAAAATGGTGACACCTGGTGGCCAATGGGATTGCTGGAGGAAGCTGCTGGGATATGTAGTTCAGCATGGGGGAGGTGTTTTGGAAACTGCTTTTGATAAATTCAACATTTCAAATGTTTCAAAGCCGGGGGGAGAAAATAGATTTTTGAGAAGTTCCTGTGAGAGACAGAGAGGTGTGAATATGCATTTATGCATACCTTGCTAACTGCCTCACACACTCAGCTGCTTTAGTTCAGGGAAGGGACAGTGGAGACACCAGTGGGAGGAGGGGGCTCTCTCCGGTTCAGCTGGAGGATAGAGGGGTGAATGGAGCAGGGAGGTGAAGGGGTGACAAAACACGAAGGTATTGCTTGGCAGTGCATAGCAACTTATGTGCACATCAGTAACTCAGGGCAAAAATGGTAGCAAAACAAAAAGTCAGTGATCTGACTTCCCAAAAGGCTTCACCCTGCAAGAGAGTGATCAGACATCCACAGAAGTCCTGTGAAACCAGTAGGATCTGTAAAGACTGGACTTTCAGCAGTGTCAGGAAAGTCAGAGGTGAGCACAGGAGGCTGACGACTGCAGGACAGGAGCCAGATGTTGCTGTCTGATGGAACCTAACTCTTCTCTTATAATGAAAACATTTATTTTAGAATTCCTGGTTTTTGTTTTTTTAAAAAGGGAAACCCAAACCATATAAGTGTAACAACGCACACAAAGCTACTTCTGCAGGGTCAGGCCATTAGCCTATCACATTCAATATTATCTACTTTGACTGGCAGCAGCACTCCATGATTTCAGGTGCTGATCTTTGATATCACTTATTGTCTGATCTGATGGAATAATCATAATCTGTATGAATGGATGTCTGGGGCAAAGACACGCTATTTTTCTGGCACAGACACACAAATTGTTGAACAAGCCATTCTGACTGGTATTGTTCCCCCGATTTAGAATTGGACAGTTTGAATAAGAAGTTGCTGTCTTTTATTCTAGAAATCTCTGCCATGGATGAACAAAGTAACCTTGAACATCTGCATTTTACCTCAGTCTTCCCAAACTGTGAACTGGAGCAAATGTCATCTAGAATTTCTTATATGCAATATAAATGTTTAAATTCAAGTATAATGTTCATGTATAATATTGTTTGACTCATAGATAGCTTAGTTTATCAAGTTTTATAATCTGAAGTTGGTATTCTGCACATACTTTATTTTGTGGTCCAAACGGTGGTGCCAACCTGATTTTAATACTGTCAAGTCATATCACTGAGACCACCCACACAGACCATGCCCTTACTTTGGTCCCCATGCATAGGGTTGTCTTGATTTTTTTTTAATCTATGAACTCTTGAAGAGTATGTATATGCTAGGAGCCACATGTTATGTAGAAGCTGTCTGGCTATCCTGAAGCTAGTATGCTTTATTATTCTCCCTGAGAATGTCATCATAGTTCTCTGAGCTAATACAAAAAGTACAGGCCCTTTTGTGGCACAGTTTTCTCAAATTACTCTACCACCTGGGAATGCATATGAAGGATCACCAGGTTAAAACATTTTCCTCACATGGAAAGCTTAAGCATCCGGGTTTTCTATCTAAAATAAATGCTTTCCACCTCAACGGGGATTTTTAGCATGAACATTCTTTCAACTCACCAATCTCCCCAGGGGCATTCTGAGATGCTACTAACATAGCAGTGCCTGCAGGTTTGAATCCGCTCTCAGAGTAGCTGTCTTAAAATAAAGCAACTCTGGAGGATCTTGGGAAACAAGAATGCTGAACAAACAATACTTTAAAAAGAATTCACGGAGTGAAGCAGTCTTTAATAAGGGGCATACCTGCTACATACATTACAAAAGCCACAAATGTATCCTTTTAAAGACAAGGCTGCAATGGAGTAGCCTTGTCATATACAAGCAATTTCAGTCGTGTACCTTAACTATTTTCATGTACTTGTCTGGTACATCAAGGGAAACAGACTGTAGCATATGGAAGGTTAAGCAATCAACTACCTAGTCTTTAAAAAAATCTGCAATACTAAAAGCTCCTTTCCTATTCACATATTAGGTCAAAAGAGATGTGTGAGATTTATTTGCATTTCTGAGGGGAACTGGGAAGGGTAAACTTATGGATCTCTTCCAGTGTGTTGGTTTTTCACACATTTGATACTTAAAAGTATTCAGATTCCAACATCATATACATTCCAATAATTCCAACTGCACATATATCTCAAAGATGAGAAGATACAAATGTTCTCCCCTTACAGGTGCTATAAAAAGTTACTTGGACTCCACTTTTCACTCTTTTGACCAGCATGCTAAACTACCATTCAAATGGCCACTTCAAACATTATGCCTTTCCTACCCACAAAGAACATCCATGTACACATACATTGCTACATGTGACAACTACTTTTTTCTGCCTATACTTGCAGATTGTGTTTGAAGTCCACGATGGCCGTGGCTTATCACCTCATCATCAGTCATAAGAACATAAGAACATAAGAGAAGCCAATGTTGAATCAGGCCAATGGCCCATCCAGTCCAACACTCTGTCACACAGCGGCCAAAATATACCAGGTGCCATCAGGAGGTCCAGCAGTGGGGCCAGGGCACCAGAAGCCCTCCCACTGCTGCCCCCTCCAGCACCAAGAATAGAGTGCATCACCTGCCCCAGACTGAGAGTTCCCATCTATACCCTGTGGCTAATAGCCACTGGTGGACTTCTGCTCCATATGTTTATCTAATTTCCTCTTGAAACTGTCCATGCTTGCAGCTGCCACCACCTCCTGTGGCAGTGAATTCCATATGTTAATCACTCTTTGGGTGAAGAAGTATTTCCTTTTATCTGTTCTAACCCGACTGCTCAGCAATTTCATAGAGTGCCCACGAGTTCTTGTATTGTGAGAAAGGGAGAAAAGTACTTCTTTCTCAACCTGCTCAATCCCATTCATAATCTTATAAACCTCGATCATGTCACCTCTCAGTCGTCGTTTCTCCAAGCTAAAGAGCCCCAAGCATTTTAACCTTTCTTCATAGGGAAGGTGTTCCAACCCTTTTATCATTCTAGTTGCCCTTCTCTGCACTTTTTCCAATGCTATAATATCCTTTTTGAGATGTGGTGACCAGAACTGTACACAGTATTCCAAATGAGGTCGCACCAATGATTTATACAGGGGCATGATGATACCGGCTGATTTGTTATCAATTCCCTTCCTAATAATCCCCAGCATAGCATTGGCCTTCTTTATTGCAGCTACACATTGTGTAGACATTTTCAGCGAGTTATCCACTACGACTCCAAGATCTCTCTCTTGGTCCGTCTCTGCCAGATCAGACCCCATCAACATGTATTTATATTTAGGATTTTTGGCTCCAATGTGCATCACTTTGCACTTGGCCACATTGAACCCCATTTGCCACGTTGACGCCCACTCACCCATCCTCAACAGATCCCTTTGGAGTGCCTCACAATCCTCCCTGGTTTTCATTATACATGACATTCACTTGCTTATTACATATTACTCTTCTACATGTTAAGTATGTACATCTTACAAACACAAGAAAAACACAGGCATGCTTAAGTTTCTCAAGAACTGTATCTATTGATTCTATTATTAATGAAGAGCATTGTAAATCATTGTGATTGCACTAAGCATATATTTATGGACGCCTATGAGTTTGGAAACTTCTCATGTATAATTCCATTCTTGCAAAATGGGTTGATTCTGTCTCACATTAAAGCTCCTCTTTCATTTAATATGGAGAATTTCTAAAATTAGTTCCAGAGCTGTTGCATGAGCAGTTTGTCCTACCCATTGGTTCCCTCTTTTCATCGTTTTTTTTTTTTTTTCCTGTCGAGGATAATAATGCACACACATGCATCCAAGTGCAGGAATGAAACACAGCATAAAAAAGAATTTTGAGAATAGTTTTTGTCCTGTGTTTTACTACTATGAAAAAGTTCTTGTGTACAAAACCTGGAAGAAAAAAATACAATTTGAATAAAGAGAAGAAAGTCAAAGCATTGTGGCAAACTGTGCATATGTAAAGACAGATTGTTTTGGAAGGGAAGAATAGGAGAATGCTGATGTACTCAGGCCTTCTGGGACAAAAAAAGCTGGTAATGCCAAAAGCCAGGAAGAAATTTGGATGGGGACAATTTTGTAACCATTCCTATGAGAAAAAAAAAATTGTTATAAATTTGGCACTTTCCATGGTTCCATAGTTTGTTTTGGTTGCTCATTCTTCTTCTATGATCAACAGCTAATTAATAAAATCCTTGTCATTGATATAATTTTAAACAAAAGGTGGTAGATACTTATATTCCCCTGAATATTTCATGAACACTGTAGATGTTTAATTAGAAACTGTGTCGTATAAATAAACTATGAATCAATGTGACTGTGTAAGATAAATGCCACACAAGCGGTTCATGCTTCTAAATCCTTAATCCAATATTAATGCAGTATTAAATATTACTCCACTGGTAACCCCAAAGGCATTTAAATATACCACTACAAGCAGCTTGAAGTAGATTTAATTTGCTGTAGTATACAAGGCCCATGCACCACATATAATCCCACTTAAACCTCCTTTTGCAGTGATTTATATACCTTGTGCTAGGCCTTTATATAAGAATTAATCTCGCTCTGTTTTACCATCTGAATAAGAGAATACATTGTGCAAAAATAACTTCCATGTGTGACAAAACTAATAAAGCATTTTGCCATGTACAACCACACTAAAGCTGTTAGCATCATAAATCAGGGACAAAATGTAGCTTCAATTATCTGTAAAAGAAACTTCTGCCTAGCTGCTCAGTAGGAATTAAATTAATGTTGCTTTACTCCAGCAACATCTCCATGACATCAAAGTCCAGTCATTCCCCTAAACAAAGTATCTGCTCCATTTGGAGTGTGTAAGAAGCTCCTGGTTAGTTATCCTGCAGCAAAAACCTCCTTGAAATTTTGTTTATGGGAGAATCAGACTCTCTCTTCACATACTTCACATGGCATGGTTTCTGCCTCTGAAGATGTGCTTCTTGGGTAATAGTAACCACAACTGGAAATCTGCAACATATCCGAGTTTTATTTCATTTTTATTTCAGTAATTAGTATTCATTAGGACACATGCTCATTTTAAAAATATTGTATTGGTTCTGAGAATGTTTGTAATCTGCTTTTCTCTTCATAGTGGAACCTGGTCTATTAACTTGCTCAATGGAGTCAATGCATCTCAATGGTACCATTATAGCACTGAAGTGTTATAGCGAGTTAGCATTATAAGTGCTCCCCTTAGGGAAAAAAATAAATAAAAGTCCAAGGAAGATCATACAGTGGAAGGGGAGGGGGAGGTGGCATTGTAGAAAGCACTATGAACATTTTAAACAGCACACCACAGCAATTCAGAAGCACAACAAACAAACTGAAAATGGAAAATAGTTTCCCTCGAAAGTGGCTCAACCATGCTTTCCTAGCCCAACACAAGTGGGTTTGTATGAACAGGTAAATAAATTCCACTAGCAGCCAGTTACTAAAATGAGTCTGTCTGAAATGACCAAAAAAAAATAAATCCATCAGCAACCAGTTACTAAAATGGAATACAAAGGGAGTTTGAAAAGGGTCTTAGTCTTTAAGGTGTTCTTGCTCTTTTCTACCTCAGCAATCATTACATCAGAATACAATCCCTGAGAGAGACAATCTCTGAATGAACTGGGGAAACAAGCCATATAGATGTGCAAAGACTGGAGAGTCTAGGACTTCTCACTTTAGGAAAAAAGACAGCTACAGGGGACATGATAGACAGAGCTTTTTCTCCCTCTGTCACAATATTAGAACTCAAGGGCATCCAATGAAGTTCTTGGTAAATATGTACAGGACAGACAAAAGGCATTTATTTATTCATTCAGAACCCTTTTATGCTGCCTTCCCACACAATTAGGGTCCAGAAGGCAGTAAACATAAAAAAATATTAAAATACAGTTGAGATACAGGAAGAAGAAGAAAGAAGAGGAGGAAGAGGAGGAGGAGGAGGAGGAGGAGGAGGAGGAGGAGGAGGAGGAGGAGGTGCAGGAGGAAAGATTGGATTTATACCCCACCCTTCACTACCCGAAGGAATCTCAGAGCAGATTATAGTTCCTTTCCCTTTCTCTCCCCACAACAGACACCCTGTGAGATAGGTGGGGCTGAGAGAGCTCTCTCAAGAACTACCCTTGAGAGAACAGCTCTAAAAGAATTTATGACTGACCCAAGGTCACCAGCAGCTGTATGTAGAGGAGTGGGGGATCAAACCTCATTCTCCCAGATTAGAGTCTGCACTCTTAACCACTACACCAAACTGGCCAGAAACTATTTTTGGGGTACACCAGATGGAACAAAAAAGTCTTCGCCTGCTGGAGAAAGACACTGATAGAGGGAGACAGATGAATCTCCCTGGGGATGGAGTTCCAAAGTTTTGATGCCACAATGAGGAAAGCCCTTTCTTGGACTGCCACCTGCCTAGCCTCAGATGGCAAAGGCAACTAAAGCAGGGCCTCCAAGGATGAATGGCGTTCATATGGGAGAACGTGGCCATAAGGTATGTGGATTCCAGCCCATACAGGGTTTTAAAGTCAATACCAGCACCTTGAATTGAGTACGGAAGCAAACTGGCAGTCAGTGTAGGTGGTACTGATAGAGTGCACTGCAGTGGCCTAATCTAGATGTCACCAGGCATATACCACAGTGACAAGCAATGCTTCCTCTAAGCTGTGGAGTCTTGTGAGCAAAATTCTACTTTGTGAGCTACCGGCATTAAAGTTGTGAGTGAGTGATTTGGCTACTGCATAAATTAGTTTGCTCTGGAGCCATCCTTCCTGAGCTAAGACAAAAATGTATGAATCAGAGGCTAAAAATCTGTGAACTAGCTCACATTAACTCAGCTGGTGACAATATTTTTTTTCTGTCGAGGAAGAGCCACAGCTGGCTCACCAACTGAAGATGCTGAAAGGCATCCCTGGCCACCACTGCCACCTATTAATACAGGAGGAGGCCTGAGTCCAGGAGCACCACCTAACTATGCACCTCCTCCTATATGGGCAGTGCAACTGCATCCAAAACAGGGGATAAGCCATTACCTGGGTCAGACCTCCCCCCCCCCATATCACCTCCATTTTGTCAGGATTATGTTTTAGCTTGTTAGCCCTCATCTATTCCAAAACTGCCTACAGGCAAGTGTTCAGGTTTCCACAGTCTTCCTGGGATCTGCTGGTAGCACAAGGTAGCAGCATGAAATACTTTACTCAGGGATAACTTAAACTGTGTTACTTGCTGCCAGTGGATGGAGTGATGACCATGAGTAAAGGTGGTTTTCAAATGAGGTTAGGCAGATTCATGGAGGAAAGTTCCATCAATGACTACTATGTCATGGTGAGTAAAGGGAACATAAGAACATAAGAGAAACCAATGTTGGATCAGGCCAATGGCCCATCCAGTCCAACACTCTGTCACACAGTGGCCAAAAATTCCAGATGCCATCAGGAGGTCCACCAGTGGGGCCAGAACACTAGAAGCGCTCCTACTGTTGCCCTTCCCCCCAAGCACCAATAATACAGTGCATCACTTGCCCCAGACTGAGAGTTCCTATCTATACCATGTGGCTAATAGCCACTGATGGACCTCTGCTCCATATGCTTATCTAATTTCCTCTTGAAGCTGTCCATGCTTGTAGCCACCACCACCTCCTGTGGCAGTGAATTCCATGTATTAATCATTCTTTGGGTGAAGAAGTGCTTCCTTTTATCTGTTCTACCCTGAATGATCAGCAATTTCATTGAGTGTCCACAAGTTCTTGTATTGTGAGAAAGGGAGAAAAGTACTTCTACCTCTACCTGCTTTATCCCATGCCCAATCTTATAAACCTCGAGCAGGTCACCCCTCAGCCATCGTTTCTCCAAGCTGAAGAGCCCCAAGCACTTTAGCCTTCATTAGGGATGCTCAAACACCCATTGATTCAGACATGATTTTTCACTGATCAGTTTGATAGTTCGCTAATCTGTCCATAGGTGTTTGACAGGTTGTTTCACTGCATTCCTGATGCATTTAAGTTTTATAGACTTTTGAATGATTTCTCATCAATGTCACCGAGAAAGTGGCTAAATTTCTTTACTCTGCTATAAAGGTACGCCATGGGATCTCACAGAAATAATCTTATATTTCTGATGTATATGTATGTTTCAGTTTTAACTTACCTTTTAAACTGTATTAACTTGTATCAATTTTTCCCATGCCAGTAAAGGCTACTTAATGTAACTTAACTGTATTCCTTCCTAGCCATGCAGTATAGCACAACTAGCTTTTCACGGATATGCATTCTCACACAGCCTGTTTGAGGTCTACTGCCTCCTCATACTTGCTGCATTATTGTTCTGCTCAGCAGGCAATTGTTGAAATAGATTATTATATCACTCACAAATCATATAAAACAGTTTCAATAGAATCATACCCTTCAGTGTTCATCTGAGTCAGGAGTGTCAAAGATGTGGCTCATGGGCTACATCAGGCCCTCGGAGAGCTCCTATCCATTCTGCAAAGAACTGGCTGTCTCCTGCTTCTTTTTCCAGTTCTGCTGCTGCTGCATCACAGCTTGCTTTACCAGACTCTCTCAATCACACAGAAGAGATAGTTATGCAAGCTTCTGTTCCCTGCAATAGCTGAGGCTCCTCCTCCTCCTAGGGAAAGGGAGGGAATGAGCCAGAGCTTGCTTCCTGGCCAGGCTGCCTCAATTGCATAGGAGGCAAAGGTAGGCCTTTCTTCCCCTCCATCGGCTGAGGCTCCTTCCCTTCCTCCTGCCTTGCTTTGCTCAGTTGCCTCAGTCGCAAAGGAGAAATACAAAGCACCTTTAAGACCAACAAAGTTTTATTCAGGTATGAGCTTTTGTGTGCCTTGCTGCAGTTTGTGTTTTGTTGGGCTCATTATGCCAGGGCTCTCCTGCATGTAACTGGATTCCCTCCCCCTTTTCACTGTATTCATGTCCTCATGAGCCAGTCTTTCTCAGTAGGAAAGCAATGTGAACTATTTAGATGAGGAATTACAACAAGACAGTGAGGTGGATTAGGCTGAGAGTGTATGTCCAGACCAAGTTCACCCAGACTGGGGATTTTGAACCTAGACTTCCCAGATGGTAGGCTAATACTGACCACTATACATGGCTGTCTCTCTGTTCTTGCACTGCCTCATAGGAGTTGTAGTTATTAGGAAGACTATAGTTTTTTTAGACAAACACATAGCCCTCAGTCTGTGTTAGGATGAGTTCTCATGTTCTTGACCAGCACATGAAGCAATTTATGTCCAAAAGCTTGCAATGCCCAGCCATTTTATGTTTTCCTTTGGGTCCTAGGCTCAGAACACTGAGCATGAGATTTCTGTAATGAATGTCGATAAATCAAAAGTAGGTTTGCAGCTTACAACAGCATATTCAATTGCTATACCATGGTCATTTTGATGCAATAATTCAGAGCAAGAGGTGTCAGTTATCCAAGACTGTTAAATGAACAAAATATTGCAAGAGTGCTAGTGTTTTAAACATGTGTTATTTAAAGGGGTTTTTTTGTGTGTGTCTTTTATGAAGTTTGTATCTCCACTACATAGCATTACATTTTATGACACAAATGGTCCAGCCCAACAAGTTCTCATTTATGTCAGATCTGGCCCTCATAACAAATGAGTTTGACACCCCTGATCTAAGTAGTCCTTAGTGATACGAATGGCTGTTGATCAGTTTGAATCAGTAGTGTCCTGTCGATGTGTGTTTTTGCAAAAACCTGATGCAACCACTATGTATCAGTCACAAATCATATAAATCATCATCAACAAATGCTGTGTTTCAATACAAACTTAACATTTGGTGTTCAGCTAAGTAGACCTTAGGGATGAGAACGGCTGTCAATGAGTTTGAGTCAGCAGCATCTTTGTGGATGCACAGTTTTGGGAAAGCCCAATTAAACCAATTCAGCAGGCATTTTACATTTGTTCAGCGTGAACTGATCAAGTGATTGGTTCACATCTGATTGCCATATTCAAACTAGGGTTCCCATTCCCCAGGTGAGGCCAGGGGATCCCTCACTTTTGGGGGCTTCTGCCCACCACCGACCAGCTGTTCGATGGGGAAACCCCTCCCCAGTGACATTGCATGGTAATATCCCCAACATGATGACAACATGCAGAAGTGATATCATCATGTCAGGGATGTAAAACAGTGATGCTCCTATTTTGGGACAAAACTCTATAGTTTGGGGACAATTTTACCATAGTTTTGCCCTCAAACCAGCATGTCATCACACAATGTTCCTGTTGTGATGACATCAGTTCTATGTGACATCATCATGTCGGGGGCATTGCCATGCGACATCACTGTTTGGGGGAAGAGCCCCACCCCATTCCAGGAAGTGGGGCCAGGGGAAGAGCCCCACCCCACTCTTACCCCCTGTCGGCTCATCATGAAGACCTGGCAACTTTAATTCGAACATACTAAGTTCGGCCATCAAACATGTTTGCAGAGAAATCAGCAGCATCTCTAACCTCCATACAGGCAGCAAATCTCTTAATACCAGTGCTAGAAGGCAGCTTCAGGAGAATGCCTTGGCTTCCGGTCAGAGTAAAATGGCGAATTGACACACTTTGCGAGTTGTGCAGAGTGTACTGCAGTATCTGACGACAGTCTGGGCTTCATCTGGCCCAGCGCAGCACTCCCCAGGCGGGGGGGTGGCAAGCAAGCAGCCAAGCCTGAGGGGGAGTTGAGATCAGTGTGGATAAGCTTCGGAGGAAGCTTGTTTACACTTTGATCTCCTTCCGTGAAGAGGGCAGTTGCAAATCAGCACTACAGATACCAGCTGGGCTGAGAATTCAGCATAAATTTGTCATCTACCGATCTCTTTAACATCAAGTTTAACATCGATTACAGAAGAAGCACCGCGAAACCCCGAGATTACAAGCAAGGTAACAAACGAATAAGCGCTTACCGGTTTAAAGAAGAACGCGAAATTGAAACGTACGGATAAGCGTAGAAACCTTTAATGAACTATTCTGCTTGATTTAAAAGTAAAACGAAAGCTTTCCTTTAGAGAAAACGGCTGAAAAGTGACTTTGTTTTGCATTCCTGTGGTCAATCAAGTCTAAACTTTACGTAGCAGAAACGAAACTAACTGTGACTCTATGATACAGGAAGTAGGCTAGAGTGGACGTTTTAGAGGTTGCTGTGCCGGAAACAGACGAACGTTTGAATGTGTGACACCACCTTTACCGGAAGTTGGATTACAGAGACGGACAGATAAACAGGAAGTCTGGAAGGAGCCTACTCTAGCCGGAAAATCATAGAGAAATTGCGCCCGACATTTTGAGGAGGACTAAATTTTAAAAAGTTATTTTTAAGCCGAAAAAGCGCTGATACAAGTTACAAAGGTGGCGATTTGGCTTGATGATTGCTAATATAAAGATTGATTAGCACTGAAGTCGCTTTCAAGATGGATTTGAGGTCAAGACCTAGAGCTGCTTCATCACCTAGTCCAAGAATGACTGCAAAGGAAAAAAAGAGTGGCAAGCGGCTATGGAAGCGATGGAAAAACGGATGACCGAAGTGGTGCAGAATCTTGGAAAACGAATAGAATCACAGCTGCAACAACAATTGCAACAACAGCTGCAAATACAACTGGAGCAAATAGAACAAGTGCAAGTCCAAGTACAGAAAAAAATATGGAAGAACTGAAAGAACTGGTACTAACAGAAGTGTCAGGGATTAAAAAAGATACAGAAGAAGTTAAGAAAGAGGTCAAAAGTCTGGTGACAAAATCTGAAGAAATGGAACAGAAGGTTAAAAAAACCCTGTTAGAAAATACAAGACTGGAGTCCATGATGGAATACAGAGCTACTCAGAATCATCTGAGATTGAGAGGGATAGAAGAGGAGGAAGATCAGGATCTACGAGCTCTAGTAATCAATACATTGACAACTTATGTAGGGGAAGATGTTGGAGATTTGGATCCAGACTTTGACTTGATTTACAGAGTAAACTCAGCTTATGCCAAGAGAAAGCAATTACCCAGAGATGTGATTGTTCAATTTGTGACAACAAAAATGAAGGAAGATGTTTTCAAGAAACAATTCACACAACCGTTGGAAATTAATGGAAAAAAAATAATAATTCTGAGAGAAATTCCGAGATCGATCTTACAAGACAGAAAGAAATTCAAGAAATTGACAGACAGACTAAAAGAAATGAACATCAGGTTCAGATGGGAGATTCCATATGGACTTTCATTTGTGTACAATTCGGTGAGATCTACTCTTAAATCTGAAGGAGACTTATACAGATTTAAAGAGAACAATTTTGATGATTTTAAAGATATTTAATTCAACACAATTATGGATTACAAATTTTTATCTTGGAACGTAAACGGACTAAATTCACCAAGTAAAAGAAGATTAGTGAATCATTGGCTGGAGAAACAAAAATGTAACATAATTTGTTTACAAGAAACACATATTAGAAAACAAGATAATAAATACTTGATTAATAAAAAATTGGGAGAAGAATTTCATTCCTCAGCAACTAATAAGAAAAAAGGAACAGTGATTTATGTTTCAAAAGAATTGGATCCTAAAAAATCTTCTCAGATAAAGAAGGAAGATATGTTGGCGTGGAAATATTGATGAACAGAAAAAAGACATTGCTCGTAAATATATATGCACCCAATGGTGCAAAAGAGACTTTCTTCAATGACTTGACTAAAGAGTTGGATTGTTTAAATTATGATCAAATAGTCCTAGCTGGAGACTTTAATGGTACAGTGAATAACATATTGGACAGAAAATCCAAAGCAAGTGGAGAGACAATTGGAAAGCTACCAAAAAATTTCTTTCAATTGATGAAGCAAGAGAAACTGGAAGACGTTTGGAGGAAGTGGAATCCCAAGACTAAGGATTACACGTTTTATTCTAATAGACATAATTCCTTTTCCCGAATTGACATGATTTGGATGTCAGAGGAGATGGCGCAAAAAACTTATAAAATACAAATTTTACCGAAAACTAATTCTGATCATAATCCCTTACTCTGGATATCTAAAGAAAAAACTAAACAACTATATTGGAGAATTAATGAGGACTTATTGGATCAAAAACTAATCAATGAAACTTTAAAAAAGAAACGAAAAGTTTTTTTGAATTGAATTTAAATAAAGGTACGGATATACAAGTTGTATGGGATGCGTACAAAGCGGTAATGAGAAGTATGCTTATCTCTCTGAACTCCAAGGACAAAAAGCAAAAGATGCAACAACAGAAAGACCTTTATGAAAAAATTCGACAAAAAGAAAAGGAATTAAAGAAAAGACCAGGGAAGAAAAAGATTATTAAAGAGATCCACTTTCTGCAAGATCAGCTGAATGTTTTATTAAACAGAGAATTATATTGGAATCTGAAGAAATTACAGCAAAAAGCATTTGAGGGTGCAAACAAACCAGGAAAGTTTTTAGCGTGGCAATTGAAAAATAGAAAAGAAAGGAATTTTATATCTAAGATTATTGAAGATGGAAAGGATGTTATGAATTTGAATGGTATAAAAAGAGCTTTCTTCAAATATTACGCCAAATTATTTAAAAAGAAAGGAATTGATCAACAGAGAATTAAGAAATATTTGGAGACTATTGAAGTTCCAGAGCTGGGAAAACAAATTAAGGAATCATTAAATGGTTTAGTAACGAAAGAAGAAGTGACAATGGCGATAGAAGATGCAAAGTTGGGCAAAGCTCCAGGACCAGATGGCTTCACAGCAAAGTTCTACAAGAAATTTAAAGAGGAGCTAACCCCCATTTTAGTACTTCTGTCGAATGAGATAAGAAAGACTAAACGGATCCCAGATTCATGGAAAGAAGCAAATATTTCATTGATACCTAAAGAAGGTTTGGATTTGACTCAAGTAAAGAATTATAGACCAATATCGCTATTAAATAATGATTACAAATTATTTGCAAAAATAATTTCGGAGAGATTGAAAAAATATCTGAAAGATACTATAGCGGAAGAACAAGCCGGATTTTTACCAAATAGACAAATCAGAGACAATTTAAGAGTGGTGATAGACGCAATTGAATACTATGACAAGCATCCAGAAAAAGAAGTTGGATTCCTCTTCCTAGATGCGGAAAAAGCTTTTGACAACTTAAATTGGGAGTTTATGCTGCAAGTTATTGAAAAAATGGACATTGGACAGTTCTTTTTAAACATGATTGTGGCAATATATTCAGAACAAAAAGCGGCTTTGAATATAAACAAAGAAAGGACGGATTTTTTCCAAGTTCAAAAGGGAACACGTCAAGGCTGCCCGTTGTCCCCGTTGCTGTTTATTTGGATGTTGGAAATATTATTGACAGCAATAAGAAAAGATAATAGTATTGAAGGACTTTCAGTGAAAGGATTCATATATAAATACAGGGCATTTGCAGATGATGTGATGTTTATGATTCAGGATCCTATTGAGAAAATACCACATCTGATGGAGAAAATTGAAGAATTTGGCTCAATTGCGGGTTTTTACGTTAATAAAAACAAAACTAAGGTGATGTGTAAAAACATGACGAAGCAAAGACAAATAGAACTCCAAGAGAAAATCCAATGTGAAGTAGTTACAAAGACTAAATATCTAGGAATTGAATTAACCATGAAAAATATTGACTTGTTTAAAAACAATTATGAAAAGGTGTGGCACACGATTCAGCAAGATATGAAGAAATGGGACACTTTGAATTTATCATTGATGGGAAGAATTGCAACCGTAAAAATGAATATCTTACCGCGTTTGATGTTTTTATTTCAGACCATTCCAATACTAAAACAAAGGAAAGTATTGGATTCGTGGCAGAAAGAATTATCCAAATTCGTATGGGCAGGAAGAAAGCCAAGGATCAAAATGAAAATTTTATGCGACGCAAGAGAGAGAGGAGGCCTACAACTACCAAATTTAAGACTGTATTATGATGCCGTCTGTTTAACATGGTTGGAACAGTGGATTAATCTTGAGAATAAGAAGTTATTGGCTTTAGAAGGGCATGATAACAAATTTGGATGGCATGCATATTTATGGTATGGAAAAGTAAAAATGGACAAATTTTTTAAACACCACTTTGTAAGACAATCACTGTTCGAGACATGGATGAGATATAGAAAATTCTTCTCAGAAGAAAGACCACTTTGGATAATACCAGCTGAAGTGATTAACCCACATTCAAGAAATCAAGGGTTAGATTGGCTACCTTACAAAAATCTTTTAAAATTAGAAGGGAAAAACTTTGTGTTACAAGATAGATTTGATGTCGAATTTGAATATGATTGGTTGAAATACAGACAGATTTATGATTTATTTAAGACCGATAAAAGAGAACATGGTTTCAGAGAAAAGAACATTGAAATTGAAACTGTATGGCTTGAGAAAGGTAAAAAAATGATTTCTAAACTGTACAAGGTTTTATTGAAATGGTACACTGAGGATGAAACTGAAAAAGAGCAAATGATAAAATGGGCTGTAAATGTTAATAATGAGATATTAATGACATCCTGGGAATATTTGTGGAAAAAGTCAATGAAAATTTCAACTTGTGTAAATGTTAAAGAGAATTGTTATAAAATGATGTACAGATGGTATATGACGCCTAAAAAAATTGCTATTATAAATGAAAGTATGTCCAACAAATGTTGGAAATGCAAGAAACATGAAGGGTCTTTTTACCATATGTGGTGGACATGTGATAAAGCAGTAAAGTATTGGACTGAGATCCACAATGAGATACAAAAAATTTTGAAATGTACTTTTAAGAAAGACCCACAGATGTTATTGTTAGGTCTTAAAATGGAAGAAATAAATGTAGCCAAGAGAACACTACTATGGTACTTGATTACAGCAGCTAGACTGATTTTTGCTCAATGTTGGAAACAAGATAAAGTACCTGAAACATGGGAATGGATTAAAAAGACGTTGTTTTTGGCAGAAATGGACAAATTAACAAGAAAGTTAAACAACGAAGATGAAATTTTCTTTGAAGACTGGAAAGACTTTCAAAAATACTTGTTGAAAAATTGGGACATTAAACGTGGTTTGATTTGCTTTGATAGTTATTAAGAAGAAAATGAAAGAGAATTAGATTTTTGAATTGTTACCGTTTGTAAGAGAAAATAAGTTTAGAAGTAATTGTAACAGAATAAGAGAGACATTAATGGGGTTGGAGCAGTGCGGGAAGCCTTGTTTGGGGGGGGGGAGAAGGGAAATAAGAAAAATGGATATGTAGATAGGTTTAAATTGTATGAACATGTGATATATCCAATAATAAACTGTATTTACCAAAGGAGAATGCCTTGACCCTTATGACCTGTTCTTTTGGTCTTCCAAGGCAATTAGTTGGCCTCCATGTGAAACAGGGTGCTCTTCTATAGGGGCAGATGTGCGAAGAGGGAAATGCATCATAACTAACATGGATAAATGATTAGGTCAAGTCAGACAATGGCAATACAGGGATGGGTAGGAAGAGAACTGAAGTGATCCTCACTGAGCATGCAGTATTTATTGGGGAAGGACAATAGTAAAAAGCCTAGTAGCTCCATTAAGACTAACAAACTTTATTGTCATGTAAGCTTTTGAGAAACACAGTTCTCTCCGTCAGACAGAAGGAAAGTAGCTGAGCTGTAGAGCATATTGTTGCATACAGCAGATACTTGGCTAAATCCCTGGTGTCTCCAATTAAAATGATCTCAGGTGTTGAGAAATAACTTTCTCTGACCCAGATCTCTAAGAGTTGCTAGATGGATCAGTGGCTGTACTCTGTACAAGGCAGCTTCATGTGTTCAACTAATATGGGCAAGGATAGTTTCAATGACTTTGTTAACAGAAAAAAATGGGAAGAGGGCATGAAGACATACAGGAGGGTTTTTCATAAAAAGGGATATGTGTGTTTGGGGACCCTATAAAATTAATAATCTGTCTACCACTTATTCCAGAGAATGTATATACTTGGGGAGGGGACGCCAGCAAAGACATTGCTTTTCAGGATATGATTTAGGGACTATAGTCCAAATCAACATAGGAAAGGGGATTTTTCTTAAAAAGGAAGTTTGAAAGAATGGAGATCAGTACAGTTCAGGGGGTGAGGAGAAGAAGGGCAATGCTTTCTAACTCTGCCCCATGCTGAACTCCAGGAATACACATTCACTCAAAAATCTCAGCAATTTAAAACACCTCTATTTTAACTACAAAAGCAACCTCAAACAGTACTGCTGCAATGAACATTTTCTACGCTAGGAGATGCCACTAGAGAGTATTACAGGTTTTCTTTGTACCAAATGCATACATTTCTTAAAGGTGTGAATTATTTGTTCTTAAATGTACTAGATTATCTAATTTTTCCTCTCCTTCCATCTTGCAGCTGGAAACAGCTTTAAGGACTTTTTCTCTACTTCATCTTTCCCTCATGATATTTTTAGTGAATGCTGATCTCCTTGTTTCCTTCAGAGGTTATTCACCTCTTCCCCCACACTGAGTTTATAATAAAGGAATGTGGAAAAGAGCCAGATATCAACTCGGCACTAATATTTATGCTTACATTTTACTAAGATCATATTGCAGTAAAAGTGATTTACTTGTCTTCCCTTTGCCCTGGCTCATGTTTCAAACCACTCTCCTTTATTTTGCTACAGGGACATATGATTTCACTGATGGTGCTCAGCAATTGGAGTTTGTTTGTTCTGTTTTGTTTGTTCCCATCATGCAGTCTGGGAACGTTCTTTGCTAACATATTTACATGAACACAAAGACACCTGTGAGGAAAATGGAATTTATTCTAGGATTGCCAAAAACTATTTATGCATGACCAAGTCTGGGGGGAAAAATGAAACTTGGGTATATATGGAGTTTACTGAATCATCAAAGGAAACTTAACCTGCAATATGCCTGTTTACATACACTATTTATTTAAAGTTTACTGGCTAGGATAGCTGTCTCTCTAATACTGTATCAAATGAACTAGGACATTTACTATAACAGCCTATGCCATGGCAAACCTCTTTAACCTCTAGGGTTGCAATCCATAACCCAATTACACCAGAATGGTCCTGGTAGCTTTAATAGAATTATTATTATAATTTAATAGAATTATATTATATTAATCTTTCTGCCCTGCAGCCCTGGTTGGCCACCACTGCTCAGTAGAGTGGCAGAGGGGGAATGGGGGGATAGGCATTATGGCAATACCATGACACCACTTCAGTCACAAACTCAGAAGTGATGCCATTACATCGACATGATGCCCTGGGTCTAGGATTCCACTGAAACTTGGTTTTAAAACCACTGAGTTTCATGAGAATCCTAGAGCATGGCACCGATGCCATGATGTCATTTCTGAGTCTGTGCCAAAAGTGATGTCATGAGATCACTGCAATGCCCCCTTAGGCCTCCCACCAGTCACCAGCAGCATTTCATTACCATAAATGAACTATGGATTACACCCTAAACCAGGGGTTCTCCAACGTTTTGAAGGGGACTCACTTCGAAATGTGTGTATTTATAATTTAGATTTATATACCACCCTTCTCTGAATTCACAGAGCTCAAGATGGCTGACAACATAAACTGTATAATTTAAAATCCAACTAAAATAGCTAAAGATAAAAATAAAACAGCTAAAAATAACAACAGAATGGCACCGGAACAGTCATACAATATAAATTACTGTCATGCAATATGCGAAAAAAACAGAGGAAGGGAGAGGAAGGGAGTGCCGGATAAGATGGAACCTGTTGTTGCCCTCAACCAAAAGCCTTGTGGAACACCTCTACCTTGCATGCCCTGCAGAATGGCATAAGATCCCTCAGGGTGCGGATGTTGTTTGGCAGAGAGTTGTACCAGATGGGAGCCAGAACTGAGAAAGCCCTGGCTCTAGTCAAGGACAGCCAGATATCTTTAGGGCTAGAGATCACCAGTAGGTTATTCTCAGCAGAGCGTAAAGCCAGAGGAGGCAGTATGCCCCCCAAAACTTTATGCTCTGATGACACCTACCTCTGCTGGACCCACCTCTTAAGTAAATTTATGCTACTTTTCCCTTTGCTATAAAGTGCAAGAATTTCACATCAGTTAATACTTCACAACCTTAATTTTCATATTGAGTACTTGGCAATATAGTAATATAGCATTGCTAATTAACATTATGCAGGGCAACCCCAAATTTGGATTTGCGTCTCCCAGTGAACTCCTCTCCAAGTTCACTCTGCTCCTCCTCCTGGCCTGGACCCACTTTTGGGTCCTAACTTTCTAATTAAGAACCACTAGCTTAAGTAACTGCACCAGTCATATGTTATTAAAACTACATATTTTGGAACATTTATTTATTATTTAGTACTCCCTCCTAATTTGTTCCACCTTGCCTTTTCACCTAAAGGTCAAGTTCCTTTACAATTAGTTTACAATTCCCTTAGAACTGCATGTGTGATGACATGTGATTTATGTTCAATGTGGTACAATGGATTAGGCTTGGAGAAATTTATATTCAAATTCTCATTTAGCATAAAGGTTGCTGGGTGACTTTGGACCAATCATTTTCTCTCTGGAGATCTATTTCAGAGCAAATGACCTCTTAATTCAATTTTTAGCTTGAAATCCAGCAGTTATTATATTTCCCAGCATAGATCTCCATATTCCTCCATGTCTTCAAGAGACTGGTTCATGGAAGAAGGAAAGAGTTGAGGGCATATGCCCTCAAACAAACATATGCCCTCATATAAACATTCGTTAGGCAACTACTAGTATCTTTAATACCATTTCTCACAATCTAGAAAAGTTAACAGACACTTAATGGTTGCTATACAGCATCTCACAGAGTTTCCTAGATCTGCATTGGGGTGAGGCTGGCTCACTGGGACAGCATCTGCTTAGCATGCAGAAGGTCCCATGTTCAATCCCTGATGCCTCCAATTAAAAGAATCAGGTAGCAGGTATGGTGGCCAGGCTGTCTGCTTTGATGGGCAACCCCCTGTCCATGTTCCCCTGCCAGAACTCAAGAGAGTGGTGGGAGAAAATGTATGTGTGTATGAAATGGCATCCTGCAATGTCACTTCCAGACACATAACTGGATGTGATGTCACTGCATCACAGGATACTCTAAGATTCTCACAAAACTCCATGTTTTTTACCAAGAGTTTTTTGGGGGAAATCCTAGAGTGTCTCACAGCATGTTTACATCACTTCTAGATACACGGGGAGGGCGGGGCATAAATTGAATAAATAAATACACAGCCAAAAGTGACATTGTGGTGTTGTGCAATGTTGTCTGCATAAGTCTCTGCCTCCCAGGCTCTTGGAGTTCACTGGCAACTCCTGTACTTAGGTGACTAGAAAGATATTTCACGCTTTTATTAACCAGGATCAAACAGAACATTCTAGTGTTTGGGAAGTTCAATTAAAATCAATGGGTAATATTTCTTTTCCAGAAAACATGTTTGCATTTTGGAAGCTCGCATAGAATGGTGGCTAAGAAAAAATAAGAATAGTGGCTAAGAAACTGGGCTGTGATCCAGAAAGTGACCAAATCAAATTTTATCTCAATCACAAACTTCTTTGTTGGTCAAACAACCCACTTTTTCTCTGGTAATTTAATTACAATTAATTTAATTGTCTGCCCCCTAAGAAATATAAATGCCCCCCATACATCTGCTGACCCCTCTTATAGGACTGTTGTTGCAACAAGATGATGGCAGCTGACGTATGTTAACCCCATATGGTTTTCAAGGCAAGAGACATTCAGAGGTGATTTGCCATTGCCAGCCTCTGCATATCAACCCAGGACATCTTTGATGTTTCCCCATCTAAATACTAACCAGGATCACCCTGCTTAGCTTCTAAGATCTAATGAGTTTGGGCTAGTCTGGGCCATCCAGGTCAGGAATACAACAGAATAAATTCTGCAAAATTCTTTGAAGCTGCATTTTTATTACCACAGATCTGGAATACCCCCTTATTCCTGAAGTATCTTTCCAGACATTCCAGTTGCTATTTATATTAGCTCATCTGAAGATCTGAAACAGTCTTTTTTAAAGCTTGACTTTCCAGTTGGAAAACTGAATCTCAAACAATGTAGTAGTTAAGGTGATAAAGATTTATATATTTATTGATTAACTTCCTTTATACTCCACCTTTCTTCCCAATGAGGACCCAAAGCAGCTTACATTGTTTCCCTTTCCTCCATTTTATCCTGTGTTGTAGGTTAGGCTGGGAGTGTATGACTGGTCCAAGTTTACCGAGCTAGCTTCCATGACAGAACAAGAATTCAAACCTAGGTCTCCAGATCCTAGTCCAACACTCTAACCACTACACCACATTGACACTCTTAATATTAGTGAGAAAAGCATTTTAAGAAACAAACATAATTGATTATCAACCATAGGTACTTACCCACAGGAGACATTTCAGACACTCCAGCAGTGTAAGGGCCATCCAGAAATTTAGGTTCATTGTCATTGATGTCCTGAATCTTAATGACAAATTCTGACTCAGGCTCCACAGGCTTATTTGTCAGTCTATCTAGCGCTTGCGCTCGGAGGGTGTAGTAGGCCTGTTCCTCCCGATCGAGCCTCTTTGTAGCGTGGATATCCCCCGTGTTTTCATCTATAATAAAAATGGAACTTGCCCCTTCTCCTGACAAGATGTACTTGATTGAGCCATCTCCTTTATCAACATCAGAGTGAAGCTGGTGAAAAATTGATGGGAAACAAGATTAATTTCCAGGAAAGTTGGTGATATGAATGTCTGTATGTTTGTGTGGGTTTTTTAAGGATTCACATGCTATGCAGCAATATGTGGACTTTTATTGTTCTTGGAAAGATCAGCTAAATGTTGATTGTGCACAGCATGTAAAAGATGATAGGAAGCTGTCAGCCAGCTCCCGTGAGCCCGACAAACCAATCACATTCCATAAACAACCTTATTTTTCAGACACATTTTATGTCACCTCCAAGTGAGAGAGTAAGAGATCATCTTACTGCAGCTTTCTCTAAGAACAGCAGCTGGCTTTAGAAGGCTGACAGTTTAAAAGCATTTACTCTAGAGGAATTCTGCTGAAATTAGGTCAGCTGTTCTGAAAAATGTGGCTTAAGCACTGTAATATTGACTACATTAAGTTTGTTAAAAACCATTATGGATGTGGTCATGGGAATAAGCCCCACTTGAATAAAGTAGAACATACTTCTGAGTAAACCTGCTTAGGGACGATCTTCACATCTTCAAAATCATAAAAGAGTAACAGTAAGACAATAAATTTATTTAGAGACCTAGAGGAAAATGTCTTGTCCCTTTAGAAGAGGCTTATTTGGACACTATTTAACAAGTGAAGTTATTTACCTCCATGCCATGAAAAGTTTCAACTGCTGATTTCTGTACATTAAGCCTGTAATGAAGTGACAAGACATGCTTTCTCCAGGTCTGCTGGCAATGCCACATATGTCTGTCTAACCTCATGCTGTATATTCTTCATCATTTGTTGTATAATTTGAAATACTTGTAGTAAATCTGGTTATTCAGGGTTTTCTTTCATACATTAGTTGTGTGGTCTTAGGGAACCTTTGGCATTCCCATATATAAAACAAATCAAATTATACAAGGTCTTAGAAATGTCTCAGAAATTAAAAGGAAAGTCAAAGCACTCGGCCCAAAAGACTGCTTCCCCAGATAATTCTAGATCAATATAAACATGAAATAAAATACATTGCTAATTGATTGTACTGTTTTCTGCAAGGCCCAGTATCCACAATCTACATTTACACAGGAAGGACAACAATTGCACAGTACATTTATACTTCATAAACAAAATCAATTTCATACCACAGAGGGATAATGCTAAAGCTCAAGAATCAGCTAGCTCAGAAGTAAATAGTTAACCAAACAAAGACAATTTATCCTATTGTACATAGCATACTATACACACAGAATATTCAAAATTATTCATGTGTTTGCTTCCATGAAGCTGAAAGCCTGCCCTTTAACAGTGTGTGATGTTTGACTCAGGTGCTGCAAGCAAGAATGGGGGGCACTCTTCTGGGAGCAGCATATAGACTGATGGCAAGCATTCTAAGGTAAATACTGCAAAATGTAACATGTGCTCTTCTGCTATGATATTATGCATCTTCATCTCTAGACAACATTCAAGGTCAAATCTGCCATCTTTATGCTGATGACACATCCACTATTCAGCTTAGGGATGCTTCTCAATTCTCTCTGACATGAATTGTTCCCAGAGTATGCTATTCTGATCAGAGTTCTTCAGATTGCAGAACAGAATTGCATACGTATCCCTTTTGCTGATTTTCTGTCTATGTACTTGACTTTGTTTTGCATTGGCAAGGGGAAATATGGATTTGCACATATACTGTTAGTACAAAAGAACTACCAAAGTGAGGGTCCCAACACATTTTAAACATGTGTAAAACGTGAGCTGAAATATGCCCACTATGTGCATCTACTCAAATGAAGTTCACAGCTCACAGCTCCCCCTCAGGACTGAAACAAACAAGTCCAGAGCTCATCCATCAACCGGGGTGTATTCTTATATGCAGCAAAGGAATGAAACTATATGTTAAACTGGCAGGGCCACGCTCAAGGCAGTATCTGAATGACAGAAAGGCAGACATGGCCAGAGTTTCAACAGGGGCTCCTCAAAGTAACCCCATGGCAGCTTGGCAGAGACCTCTGGCAAGCACTAGAATCCATCAAGGTGTGCCCACAATGCTCCCAGGCCCCCTCAGGCCCAAACACATACATCCTCTGGTCACAGCCCATCCCTAGGTGAAGTTTCTGGTTATTTAACATTAGCAGAACATATTGTACAGATCAGAGATCACCTGTTGTGAATTGCACAAATGCAGTGGAAAGGGGTAATCAAAAAGGGACTTACGTGTATAGGCAGATGTTTGTTGAGGTACATGTTTGCTGAGGTGAATATTCTTTCACGAGGTAGATGTTGTGTTATGAGGTAGATGTTGTTTCATGAAATAGGTATTTGGTGAGGGAGATTTTCTTTGGAGGGTAAAAGTAAATGGGGTATCCAGGGGTTTTCTCAGTGGGAGAATTTCAGTGAGAGAGGGTTGGCTATGGGGCCAGCCCATCTCCACCTGGCAGAGGTAGCTATCCTCCCACCCGAGTGCCAAGGATGCAACCTGCAGGCCTCAAGCAAGATCACCCAGAGAGGAGTAGTAATGGAGGGACACCCAGGGGGACAACAGAAAGCCTGAATCCTGCTCCGTGAGGTTCAGAAAGGGTAGCCCAGCAGGGGAGCAGTAGGGGCTGAGAATGTAACCCAGGTGGAAGAAAATCCACTCACTCTAGAAAATGGCAGGAGGGCAGGAGGAGAGACTCATGACCATGTGAGAGAAGTTGGGCCAGATGAAAGTCTTGTGTGACCAGTACTCCAGGAGATCGGCATCGGCAGTGTCAGGGGACTTGGTGAGGTACTCCCCCACAATCACTTCTGCCAAATCTTCCACCACTGCACACCTAGCATTCCCACTGCTGCTGATCTCCCATTTACCACTGACAACCATTAGCAGGGCTTCTCTCTTATTGGGGTCTTTGAGGCAGAGGTGCTGGGCTGCAGCTCCTCCTCTTCCTCCTACTCCCCAGCCTCTTCCGCCCACTGCTCTCTCTGGTCATGTCTGTTGGCCTGTAGCCTCCACACTTCTTTGCAGAGCTCATACTTACACTGCATGAGCTCTGCATTTTGGAGAGCAATGCTGCCATTTATCTCGGAGTCACAGCTACAGGCCAGCTTGTACTCCCCTTCCTTGCACAGAAAATGCACCCTGCTCATGATGCCCACCTGCAACCTCTCTGCCAAGGCCCTGACCCATGGGATAATAGCCATCCCCTTGAATCAGGGAAATGACTTGCCCCAGGCTGGTCTTATGGGTGCAGAGCATATCGGTGGTGTCCTGGAAGGGCTCCAAATGGACTGGCAAGATGGATTTCATGCCCCAGGATGCCCCGGGATGGGGAACTGTAGTACATAGTGGGTGGAGGACTTCTTCCCCCCATGATAAGCACTCTTTGCACCCACTTTCACTCTCATGGCACAGAGAGGTGTTCACAATTAGGAGGTGTGGGAGGATATCAATGTGTGTCCTCAGCCGAGGTACCCAATAGCTATGCCTGTCTTCTCAGAAAGTTAATAGGTAATACATCACTAGTTAATTTCTTCCCAATCCCCCATCCCCACTGTGGAAATTATAAGCACTGTGTGCTATTACTGCACATATGTTCTACATTGCTGCACTGTGGACAATATGGGCCCAAAACAAAGATTCTATATTAACAGTTGTGGTAGTACATAGAGTAGTACAAAGGTTGCCAGTGTTAGAACATCAGACTAGGACTAGAGAGCTCTGGGTTCATAACCACACACAGCCATGAAGATTGTTGGGTGAACATGGGGTAGTCAGCCACCTTCTCCCCTTAACATATTCTGAGTGTTGTTGTGAGAATACAGCAGAGGTGGAGGGCATCATATATGCCACCCTGGGTGTCCTTTAAGGAACTACAGCACAGGCATGGAATACTTAAATAGACAGATACATCAAACAGAAACTGCCTTCCCTTTCCTGAAGCAATGTATATATATAAAAAAAACCTGGGAGATCTGCCCATGCAGTTTTCCTAATTCAGAACTGCTGATGGCTGGTTTCTGAAATGAGATCCATTCTGCATTAAGCAATGCACATTGAAATGTCTTGTACTGACTTCACGCTTATGAAACTAGCGCTGAGCTTTGCCTGCTTACCTGTAATAGCAGACGGAGATCTTCCACCAGGCCTTTGACTAGGAGCTGCACTAAACACCTGAGAAGTGACCCTGTGCCCTGACCCAGAACTTACAGCCTGTGCTCTCCACACACATGATTTGACCAACGGAGCTGGTGTGAGAATACCATCATGACTGCCACCTAAGTAATACTGTTTAATTTTTTAAACCTCTGCTCTCGTACTTTACTTGAATATTGTTCCTGTGTTTTAGGATAACTAATATTTAATTGACATGATGTTTTTATGAATTATTTTAATTGTATTTATATATGTACAATGTATAAATTGAATGAATGAATGAACAAATAATACTGGTCGATGTTACAATGTTGTAATGATGACAAACTTCTTCCAAGAAGCTTAATCCATATTGCAGAGACACTAAGTCACATAAAACATTCACTATGTGAATGTGTCTGTGTGGACATAAGGGGAGCAGAAAGCAGAAAGAAAACTGGTCACCTGAGCAGGCCTTCAGTGTGTACACTGAATAGTTGTAGGTGTGCCTCTCATATCCAAATAGTTCAACAATGAACATTACTTTAGGGAAAGACACAGCCACAAAACACACAGTATCTGTTGCATGCTTATACCCTGTTCACCTAAAATCAGTAATAGTGGTGTGTACCCAAGCATCAGTAGATTTAGGGCTGTAAGCCCCAAGTTGGGAAATACCTGGAGATTTTGGGGGTGCAGCCTGAGGAAGGCGGGGTTTGGGGAGGGGAGAGACTTCCATGGGGTATAATGCCATAGAGTCCATCTTCCACACTGGCCATTTTCTACTGGTGAACTGACCCCTGCTGCCTGGAGGTCAATTGTAATCGTGGGAGATTTCTAGCCATCACCTGGAGGTTGGCAACCCTAGACTTCTAAGAGCAAGACTCTCCTGCTTCCCACTTATTTTGTTTTTGTGGCTAAGTAGGCTTGGAATGGCATATGGGCAAAGCGAGGGGCTGCAGTGGGAGAGGGGAATGGACTAAAATTGCTCCCTTCTCTCCTGCCAAGAGAAATGATATTCCATCAGAGGATCTGCATGGTTGGATACATGCCTATAACTCCACTGCAAGTGCTCCGAAAGATTTGAGGTGTTCTCTTTAGTTTAGCACTCACAAAGAAAGTCTGCAAGAACAAATGTAAAATTGAAGACAAAGAGAAATTTGTTTACCGCTACCAGAAATTGCTTTCAGTCCAACCTTTATGTATGGATGGATGAATCATAAATCTAAATATAATTGAAAAACTGTTCTGCCTCCTATCTGTGCTTGGGCGAAAAATGGTCAGGTCCCCCTCCCCTTTTTTTAAAGCAAGACAGTGTAATTCTGTCCCCTTTTTTAAAAGCAAGACAGTGTAATTCTGTGCAAACACTTTGCTTCTTTTCCTCTCTGAGTGGGGATTCATTCATCATACAATACTCAAGCCTTTTGTAACATATCATTATCATTACCATCATGCCCATCACTTTCTTTCTTCCCAGCTGGAAATATTGTAAGCATTATGATCATGGCCATATAACCACCAAGAAAGAACTTAATATATTTGAAAAGACAGTGTTGTTTGAGGAATGGAAAAGCAGTAAATGGATGGTAAAAGGCCAATGTGAACTAATGAGACTCCTGTTTAAATACTGTTAAATGGCTTGAATATAGACTAGAATTTCTGTAGGTACCAGGATTTCTACCCAAGGAGGAATCCTTTCTCACCCATGCCTTCCTACCCCCCTCCTTAAATCCTCTCCTTTTCACCAGGAACAGGATTTCGGGGGGCATTTTGTACTACTATGGGTGGGGGAGAGAAAGTTGCACTATGCAGGCAGAAACCCCTGTGCCCATGTAAATGCTTACCTCAGGGTTGGAATCCTTCTTGGCAGGGCTTTTTTCCTGGGGGAACATGCTGGAACAGAGTTCCAGAACCTCTTTGACAAAATTCTTTAAAAATGTTTAAAAGTTCATGAGTTTTTGGTATACAGATTGAAAACTTCATTTCCCTCTTGAGAGTTCCAGCACTTCCTTTAAAAAAAAAAAAAAAGCCCTGCTTCCCAGGGAGGTGGGAAAGCTCTCACCTCCAGGATCCACTGAACCACTTCACTCCAAGCAAGGAGGGGATGGTGGTGGTAAAAAGAGATGAGTGAATTCCTGGAGCATCATGGCATCATTTCTGGGTACAAACAGAAGTGACATCAAGATGCCGTGGTCCCCAGCCCCCAAATGCTCCTCCTGGTTCCATACATTCAGTTGGCAACTGTAGTCAGTCTGGACCCAATGCATATTGTATAATTTTGTGTTTGCTCTCTATGTACTTACTATATCATAGAAGCATAGAGTTCAAAGGGATCTTCAGGGTCATCTAGTCCACCCCTCCTACACAATGCAGGAAATTCACAAATACCTCACACTCCACACCCGCAGTGACCACTGTTCCATGCCCAGAAGATGACAGGAAACCCCCAGGAGCCCTGGACAAACTAGCCTGGAGAAAAATTGCTTCCTGACCCCAAAGTGGCAATCAGCCTTTCCTTGGGTGTGTAAAAAGGGCCACAAGAACTAAGCACTGAGGCAACCCTTCCTGCCCTACCTCTCATGCTCTCCCTAGGTTCACAGAATTAGCAATGTTGTCAGATGACCATCTAGCCTTTGTTTGAAAACCTCCAAAGAAGGAGAGCCCACTACTTCCCGAGGAAGCCTGTTCCACTGAGGAACCACTCTAACTGTCAGGAAGTTTTTCCTAATGTTTAGCCTAAAACTCTTCTGATTTAATTTCAACCCATTGGTTCTGGTCCGACCTTCTGGGGCAACAGAAAACAACTCCACACCATCCTCTAGATGACAGCCCTTCATATCACCTCTCAGTCATCTCCTCTCCAAGCTAAACATACCCAGCTCCTTCAACCTTTCCTCATAGGACGGTCTCCAGACCCCTCACCATCTTCACTGTTCTCCTCTGGACACGTTCCAGCTTGTCTATATCCTTCTTAAATTGTGGTGCCCAAAACTGAACACAATGCTCTAAGTGAGGTCTAACCAGAGCAGAGTAAAGTGCTACCATCACTTTGCATGATCTGGACACTATACTTCTGTTGATACAGCCCATTTGCCTTTTTAGCTACCACATCACACTGCTGACTCATGTTCAGTGTATGGTCTAGAATACTGACTAGAATAGACTGTTGCCCAGCAAACTAAGAATATTATTACTTTGATGATCAAGGCCAGCCCTTCTCACACATTAGTGTTGCACTCTGTGGATTTTCAATAGAGTTCCCCCACCCCAAGAAGACCAGCATCTGCGCTCACATTGATAACCCCCCCCAAAACCATTCTTAATCCCATTGAAATATCATTAATTACCATAGGTTTAGCTTGTTAGAGCTATCATGATGTTCCCAGTCTTGCTGCAGAGAGCCCTCTGAAGAGTTTCGATGAACATTGTTATGAGTATTTTACTGCCAACACGAGGGAAATGAAAGAACATGACAAGGGAACAATGCACAACTAAAGCATGCTGGAAAAGGGTCAGACACACATATTGTCAGCAAGGTTTACATTAGTCATAGTTCAGCTCTTGCAAGGTGATATAAAAGGAGGGAGAAATTAAGTATAAACCTCTATCACGAAGCAACTCTATAAGCTTTGGACAGCCATTTATTAAGATCTCTAACCTGCCCCCACCCAGTTGAATCATTGTCGTTAATAACACAAGCCTAAAAGCATGCATAACACATCCTTTTAGATCAAAGCATGCCTACGAGAGCCTCAATTTTCTTTCCAGCAATGGCTGAAGGCTAGTTTACAAACTATGTCTGCCACTCTATTGCCACTTGAAACAGTTTCTGCATTTCAGCTGCTCATGGAGAGAATGTAACATCACACACTCACCCTCTGACTTGTTTTCAAATTGAAGTAGTAAATAAAGGCGCTCTTGACTCAGTTTCAGGGCTCTTGAATCACGTCCCTTCCCCACAATACAGACAGCATTGTAGTTGGTATAGTTGCTATCCAGAGGTGATCATCCTTAAAGACAAGAGTGACCCATGCATGACCTAAGTTCGTCAGCAAGGTACTTGGACTGAAACGACCTTTCCTTCTTAGACAGGAATTGTCATTATATGCAGACAGTCCTGAGATAACAGCCTCTGAATATGTGAACAAGCTCATACACTGCCTACTCCTAGAGGTTTTTCGCACAAGAGGTTTTTAGGATATGTTTGATCCATGTTTCTAGTGGACCGATTGGCACTTAAATGCTGTACAGCAATAACTAGTGTAACTGAGTCTAACTGATGTGACTGTGTCTCTGGGTCTGACCTATGGATGCCAACGCTATTTTAAAGCCTCAAGAGGCAATTTAAAAATGCTGCAGACTGATCCTGATTGGGCACACAATTCAGCAAGATAAAGCACTTGCCGTTCCCAAACTTTAAAGCCGTTCTGGTGCTTGAAAAAGAATAGGGGGGAACAAGAGAGCCTCATCCAAACATGCTGCAGGCTCAGTCAGAATCAAGCCTTCACAGCATTTTTAAATAATCTCATTAGGCTTTAAATTGGCAGCAACATCCATGGGTTGGACCCAGGGACACCATCGTATCTAGTTTGGCCATAAGGCCAGGGTTCATTTCCTGCAGGAGCACACAGGAGCGAAGCTCCAGCACTAAGGAGCCCAGGGGGCAGGCACATGTAGCAAGCCCCACTCCCAGAAGCCCCTCACCTCTCCCGGCCTGCTGGCTGACCCAGCAGAGCGCTGCCATGAGTTGGCCCACGAGCTGCTCCGCCACTGCCTGGGCTGTGGTACCCAGCCCGCCCAGGCTCTGATCATCTTCATGCCAGCCCTGGCATGGTGCCTCTGCAAGGTGAGCCCCGGCTACTCCCGCAAGGTCTGCGAGGAACTCCGCCTTAGCTTCCTGCACCTACTTGGCCTCCTCTTGTGCCTCTGCCCCACCACCACCTTGGACGCCTACCTGCTTGAGGCCATGTGCATCCTCCATGCTGCCCTCCTCGACCCACAAACAGCCACACACTTTCCTGCACTTGCCGGCCATCCTAAAGAGTCCAGTGGCACTTTTAAGACCAAGGTTTATTCAGGTACAAGGTCTCCCTCCTCGTGAGGCAGATCTGCATGTTCCCCTCCCCAAAGCTAGCAATCCAAAAGAGTCCAGTGGCACCTTTAAGACCAAGGTTTATTCAGGTACAAGGTCTCCCTCCTCTCTGAGGGCAGATCTGTGTGCTTCCTCCCCCCCATAGCTAGCAATCCAAAACAGTCCAGTGGAGCCTGAGTGGTGGGTGTTGCCTTCTGACGCACTTCTGGTGGTGTCAGGGGGTGTGGCATATGCAAATAAGTTGTGCTAATGAGTTATGCTAATAAGCTCCTGCACCTCTTTTTCTACGAAATGACCCCTGCCTAAGGCCTTTCTCTTGCTGTTGCTCAGCAAGGCAATCGTTTCATCAGCAAAGCGATCTTTTGATTTCTGGATGGCAGAAGTTACTATCCTGCCAGTTTTCATTGCCAGATGGTCCCAAAACGACCACAATGACGGCTTGGTACTTAAAGCGGCAGATGTTATTACAATACATTATTTTATTATGTGAGTGTATTGCTAATAACAGGCAGGCATATCACTGCAGGGTTCCCAGAATACAAGGTCTGATTAGGATGGAAAAGACAACAAAGAAAATGACGGAGTTACTTGTACAGCATCAGTAGTAAATTCATGAAGACCATGAAGACTGAGGCAGAGACTACTGAGAATACAAAAGAAGCAATTTTGAATATTATTAGTAGCACTTGTGGTACATTATTAGTATACACAAGTGAGGATTCGCAAGAAACTTGCAGGAACATCCATCTCATTCGCCACCTTTTTTTCTCCCCCTCTCCCCCTACTATTCCCACCACCACTTCTCTTATTTTCTCTCTGTGTACTGTACTTAAGCTTTATTCCAGTTGGGTATACCTGTCAAGGTTTAACCACTGAAATTTCATTAAAAACATAAAAGATTAATTTAACCTGGCGTCTGAGAAGTGGGAAAACAGCACAACATCAGCGTTCTGAGATGTCACATTGGGTATCTATATTACCAATATAACAACTTCTGAATCTGGCCCCTGTGGAGATTGATAGAGCCAGTGAATGGACCAAAGTTCAAAGGGGACACATTTTTATTCAAACCCAGGGAAACCCCCAGGTTTACAGAAAATGCAAATGTAAAAAGAAGGGAAGGGTGAATCCCTCCAAAATTGAGGTTTGTGCTCTGTGCATACACAGCCTACACACTTGTGTACCAGTCGAAGCCTGAAGGTGGAGGTGGCAGCACCACGGGTAGGAGGGGAAGGGGGCAGGGAGTGGCAGGAATGACAGGAAGGAGGAGGAGCCACTGTTGCCCCACTACATGAGCCAGATGGAAGGAGAGAAGCTGCTGTTACTGCTTCAGGCAAATGAGGGAGGGGGCACAGCTTAAGCCAGGTAAGCTAGCAGGCAAGTGGCTGGCCTGCGAAATGAAGTGAGGATGGGCAGGCAGAGCAGTAGTGAGGGGGATGGGTGGGAGAGGATGTCACCTGGGTCTGCTACAACTCCTGATCCAGGCCTTTCACTTTTTCTATTTAGCCAACCTAAAACAAGTCTCTCTGATATTGTGAACTTGCTCACCCAAAACACCCTCCTTTTCTACTAAAAGGTTCACCTAGGATTGTGAGACAAAGCAGATTTCTTATTTTTATTTTCCTTTACATAGGGTCAAAACCCTTAAAATTGAGAGCACAACTTATACCAATCAAAATTATTTTCACCTAGATCCTAGAGTCTGCTGTGGATTACATAGGTTGATGAGAACACAGGAGTGAAGGGTAAGAAACACACATTTATTAAATTTGTAAGCATGACATTTAATGCCTTACCATTCTAGTATGAGGCAAGTTACCAGGGCTGGGAGGTGCTCTGTACTTAGTAGTTACAAAGTATGTTTTCTAAGAGGGCCAGATAAAAACCAGACAAACATTAACATTTCAATTTTTTTTAATAAAAATCATATATCCTAATAGCCAAGTCAGCAAATCTTTGGATACTTACACCTGGTGACTGGAGCTGTGAATGGGTAAGAGTCAGGCTCTTTTTGTAGCAGGAACGCCTTTGCATATTAGGCAACACACCCCTAATGTAGCCAATCCTCCAAGAGCTTACAGTAGCCCTTGTAAGAAGAGCTCTGTAAGCTCTTGAAGGATTGGCTACATTGGGGGGGTGTTGCCTAATATGCAAAGGAGTTCCTGCTACAAAAAGAGCTCGTAAGACAGATATTTCTATAAACCTGAAAAGGGTCACAGGTTATCAGGAAAAAACCCTGAAATCTTTTTAAAAAATGCACTGGGGCAGGGGTCTTTTCGTAGAAAAAGAGCTGCAGGAGTTCATTAGCATATGGTATGCTAATGAGCTATTAGGCTATTACATATGCCATGCCCCCTGACATCACCAGAAGTGATGTCAGAAGGGGAAGCAAAGGGGGGAGGCATCTTCAAAAGCCTCCCCTTCCCCAGCTGGCCTGGGTGGGGGAGCTAAGAGAGAAGGGGTTTAAAGTTTAAACTCCTTCTCACTAGAGTTGGGCCACAGAAGGAGGAAAGAGAGAGAATAGAGAAAAGGAGGAAAGAGAGAGAGTAGAAAGAAGGGAAGAAGGAAGGAAAGAGGGAAAGAAAGAGAAGGAAAGGAGGGAAAGAAAGAGAGGGAAGAAGGAGGGAAAGGGAAAGGAGGAAAAAAGAGAAAAGAAGAAGGTGGAAAAGAAAGAAAGAGAGAAGAGAAGAGAAGAAGGAGGGAAAGAGGAAAAGGAGGGAAGGAAAGGAGAGAAAGAAAGAGAGGGAAGAAGGAGGGAAAGGGAAAGGAGGAAAAAAGAGAAAAGAAGAAGGTGGAAAAGAAAGAAAGAGAGAAGAGAAGAGAAGAAGGAGGGAAAGAGGAAAATGAGGGAAGGAAAGGAGAGAATGAAAGAAATTCGGCGGCAATTTGGCCCCATTATATCCTATGGGCCATTGAAGTCAATGGTGAAAACATAGGGTATATTCTGGGGGCTGGAGGGGAGGCGGTTTGAGGGAGAGGCTCCAAACTCACAGGGTAGCTGTTGGAGCCTCTCTCCAAGATACCCACCAAGTTTCAAGAATATTGGACCAGGGGTCCAATTCTATGGGCCCCCAAACAGGTTGCCCCCATTCCCTCCATTGTTCTCTATGGTGGGAAAAAGTTACTTGAAAGAAAAGAGACAAGCCTAATCTAAAGAATACTTTCCTTATTACAAACGAACAGTGAATCCAGCATTATGTGTGTGGAATAGGGTTGCCAGCCTCTAGGTGGGGCCTGGAGATCTCCTGCTTTTACAGCTGATCCCCAGTTGACAGAGATCAGCTCCCCTGGAGAAAATAGCTGCCTTGAATGGTGGACTCTATGGTACTATCCCATGCTGAGGCCCCTCCCCTCCCCTCCCTTCTCCAAACCACCCTCTCCTGGATCCACCCTCAAAGTCTCCACGTATTTTCCAACCCAGACCTGACAACCCTTGCATGGGAAGGGCATTGTATCTACAGAAGAGGCCTGCAGAGCCATGTGTCTCCATGGAAGTCTATGAAAAGAGGAAGAGGAGGGGTCAGAGGGTGGCTCCTGAGTTAAGATAAAGAGAATCATCCCATTTCCTAGAGGTCGGGAAATTTCTAGAGATCTTGTGTTGGAGGCTGAGCAGAGGCAGGGTATGGGGAGAGGAGAGTTCTCAGCCAGATGTAATGCCACAGAGTCCATCCTTCAAAGCAGCCATTTCCTTCAAGGGGGCAGATTTCTGTTGTCTGGATTTCAGTTATAATTCTAGGGGATCTCTGGGTTCCACCTGAAGGCTGGCCACCCTGACCTTACAGTGCCCTCTGGGTGACTTAATACCACCTGACTTGCATGACTCAACTTGGCCTGGCTGCTTGCTACTGTTCAACAGCAGCCACCCTATGAATACCAGTGTGTTGTAGCAGTTAGAGCAGGGGTGCCAAACTAGTTTCTTATGAGGGCTGGATCTGACATAAATGAGACCTTGCTGGGCTGAGCCATGTGTGTCATAAAATGTAATGCCTGGTAGCGGAGCTTTAAATTTTATAAAGGATACAAACACAAAGGGTGTTTTTACTTAAAATAAGCACACTTAAAATTAGCACTCTTGCAATATTTTGTTTATTTAACAGTGTCTAATAACTGACACCTCTTGCTCTGAATGATTACATCAAAAAGTCTGTGCTGTTGCAATCTTGAGTATGCTGTTCAGGTGTGTATCTGTAAGCTACAAACCTACAATGACACAGCAGCAGCAGAACTGGAAAAAGAAGCAGAAGACAGCCAGTTCCACTGCGGGCCTGATAGAAGCTCTCTGGGGGCCTGATCCAGCCCCCAGGCCACATGTTTGACACCCCTGGGTTAGAACTTCAGGGTAAGGTCAGCAAGACCCAGGTTCAGATCCCCATCTTGCTGTGGAAGCTGACTGGGTGATTTTAGACCAGTCACATACTTTCAGCCTAACCACTTCACAGGATTGCTGTGGAGATAAAAAGGAAGAGAAAATAGTTTAAGCTGCTTTGGTCCCCATTATGGAGAAAGACTGTAGATTTCCTAAGTACAGGGGATGAGAGGTGGAGACGAAAAGCTGAAGACAGAGTGGCAGATAAAAGTAGGTTTGACTGTTCGGAAGGAAGGACATAGGGTTGCCAACTCCAGGTTGGGAAATTCTTTGAGATTTGAGGGGTGGAGCCTGGGGAGAGTGGAGTTCAAGGAAGGGAGGGACATCAGAGAGGTATAATGCCATGGACCCCACCCTCCAAAGCAGCCAGTTCCTCCACAAGAACTACCGTTGCTAACCTCCAGGTGAGGACTGGTGATCACTTGGAATTACAACTGCTCTCCAGATGTCAGAGATCAGTTCACGTAGAGCAAAAGGCTGCTTTGGAGGGTGGAGTCTATGGCATTATATCCTACTGAAGTCATGTCCCTCTGCAAACTTCACCCTCCCAAGCCTCCACCCCCAGTCTCCAGGAATTTACCAACCTGGAGCTGGCATACCTAAGGGGAACTGATCTCTGTAGTTGGGAGATATGTTGTGATTCCTGAAGAGCTGCTGTGGGGAGAGGAGGACGCAGGTGGACGGCTGCAAGTGCTGCTGCTGCATGGGGGAGAAAGCAATTGGGAAGCTGGGGGAGTGATGGGGAGCAGAAAGAGAGAAAGATTGATAAGCTGGGGGAGCAAAAAGAGAGAGGAAGAATGGTGAGATGGGGAGACAGAAAAACAAAATGAGAGTGATGGGGTGGACAGTAGAAAGAGAGGAAGTGACAAGCATGGAGGAGAGAGTAAGAAAAGTGGTGACAGGAGGGAGAGCGTGTGAGAGGTAGGGGGAGAGGGGAGGAAGCAGAGGTGGGGGAAATAGGACAGCCACCAAGCAAGTTCCTTGCAGATCACTTGCAGCACCTAAATTTGCCTGTCTAAACAATACTCTGAAGTCCCTATTAGACTCCCTGCCTTTTCCAGCATGCCTCCTATCCCCTCTCTCTCAAAAAAAACCCCAACTCTCCTTTTTTCACTTTTTTTTACACTACCCCCCATTCTAACATTCTATTCAGCATTTCAAATCTATTTGGTCCAAGTTGAATGGGGATAAAAAGAGGGCAGAATCTGTCCATCATAAAGTCTCCTTCAGGCAGCTAAGGGGTAGGCGGAGGAGGAAGGGAGAGCTGGAGTAAAGTACTACTTTTTCATGAGTTTATGCTAGTCAGTTATAGGAACAATGCCAGTCATAATCCCTTGAAATATAAAAAGACTTGGGGAAAAAAGAAATATAAAATGACTGACACCTTCAATTTCTCCTATCTCAATAGATTTCTTCTTTGTTCTCAACAGAGATAGTGAGAATCAGAATGGAAGGGAATTCATTCTCTTGGAAATGTAAAATTAAATATGCTATGAAAGATATTTCTAAGGAATGCAGAATTGTTTTTTTTTCAAAGTGTACTTGCTTTTAAATCTTACTTTAAGGATAACACACCATCTACCTATTGACCTGATTTCTTTCAGTCTGTTCTCTCTCTCTCTTTTTAATGTTATTTAATTTTCTTGACTATATACAATCACAAAACAAAAGCCAACAATAAAACAAAACAGAACAAAACCATGAAAAACCTCATATCTGATATAAAATATACCTTCTTGTTATAGTAATATTCCACCCAGAAAAACAAAACAAAAAGAAAATACACAAACCAGTAAGAGACAAATAATGAGACAGATAAAAAAAGAAGAAGAAAGAAGGGGGGGGTGCTTCCATCCAAGGTGGCTGAGACTTTACATATATATCATTGATTCCATTTCTGAGAAATGTATCCTCTAATATAACTATTTAGTGCCTTATTCAGGTTTTCAGGTAAGGCTCTCCAGCCATTAAATAAAATCCTTTAACAAACTATAGTATGGAAATTCCCTTAAATAAATTATAAAATTGTTTCAAATTATCTTAAAATCATATTTCTTTTTTCTCCCCTGAATTAATCTAATCTTGTTTGTTAATTTTTCAAGTGTCGCTATATTCCTTAATTTAGCATGCCACGTATCTAAGGAAACCCCTTAAGCATTCTTCCAGCACTGAGCAATAAGCATCCTAGCTGCAACTTTTAATATAGTAATAATTATTACTATAATTATTATTGTTGTTGCTGTTAACATTAGACATTTTCATTGATGAATAAGTTGAGCAGGGCTATTTCAATGGTAGGTTTTATTTGTTCCCCAGTTATTTTAGCAATCTCTGCAAATACTGATTTCTAAAAAATTGCTATAATTGGCCAGGACCACCAAATATGAACAAACATCCCTAGTTCACCACCACCTCTCCAACAATCATTACTGCCTGTTTTCATTAAGTGAGCTAGCCTAACTGGAGTAAAATATCACTTTTGAGACACCTTTCATACATGCTCTTGTAAACCTCTTCAGATTGATTTGAAAAGAAATTACTGAAATGTTTGTTCCCAGTCCTTATTAAATTTAGTATACAGTTCTATTTCCCATTTTGTTTTAATTGTCTGTGCCTGATTTAATAATATCCTATATATTTTAGTAATTATTTTCCCCTCTTCCTTATCTATATTCCAAATTATTCTTTCAAATTCAATTAATAGACTATTTCTTTGATCTTTAATTTCCTTATTTTGGAGGAAACTTAAAATCTGATGTTTCAGCAGCCATTTAGTCCCTTCAGGAATCCTTTCTCCAATCCAGAATTGACTATTATTATTTAAGAGTGTGATATATGTGTCCCTTAATGTAATTTGATTAAGAAAAAGTTCTCTGTACTGGGAACCATAATTTTTAGTTGGAACAAATTTTGGATGGTACAGAATGGAGGTCAGTGGAGAAATCCCTAGGTATAACACTCTTTTCCATTTCCCCACATCAAAATAGAACCATGGAGCATTGAAAGTGAGTTCAATTTTATTTTATTTTTTACAAAAAGCATTATCATATAATAAGTGAAATCTCCTCATCTCTTTGAAATTAACTCTATCTAACTCTGTATTCATCAATGAAACTGGATAATAAGATTCTCTAGATGTGGGGTCTTTATTAGATTTAGTTATTAAAATTAATATAGCTTCCAACCAAGAAGGAAGTAATGGGGATCCCTCCATGAATTCATTAAGCAGAGGAAGAAGATGGGAGTCCAAAATATCTTTATAATGCTTGTAAAACTCTGCTGTAAACCCATCTAAACCAAGTAGAGAACCTGTTTTTAATTCATTAATCACTGAATGGATCCCTTCTAAGGTTATATGCCTATTTAAGGAATCCCTAAATCTAGGGTCCAACAAGAGAATATCTGCTGAGAGACAATATTCATTAATAGCTGAAAATTGAATCTGATTTCCTCTGTAGAGATTATTATAAAACTCCACAAAGGAATCCAAAATATTTTTGGGTTATTAATCATATCCCCCTTTGGATTTTTAACAGCCATAATCAATTTCCTTTGCTGGACTCTCTTGATTTGTTTGCTAACAGTTTAGAACACTTCCTTTCAAATTTGTAACTTTTTTTTAGCATACCATAAATTCAATGTTGTTCTATTAATATCTAATAAATTTAACTCCTCTTTTTTCGAATATTGTTATATCTAGGGGAGATCCTGATCTTTTATATAGTTCTGTTAACCCACAAATTTCAATTTCCATGTCATTAGTTGGTTTCCTTCCCTTTTTTTTAATATTGATCACTTCTGAATACAGGACCCCCCCTCACTACAACTTTCATTGCTTCCCCATGAAGAGTTGGTTATACAGGCATTTCCAGTCTTGGCGATCGCTATGGCAGTCGCTTTCTTCCAGGGTTCTGGGAGAAGCCTGCCAGTGCCTATGCCTGGGTGGGGGTGCGACCATTTGCACCACCCCAGGAGTCCTTTGGTTGGACTCCCAGCCATGTGGCACAAGATAACCCCCCCCCGGCATGAATAGCCAGAGATGGGGAGCTCCTCCAAGCCCCGACAGGCCCACTGTAGAGTGCCTCGAATGGGAACAGGATCAGCATACCGGAGCTAGTGCATGGTGATCAAGCAATTTTGATTACAGAAGGACGATAGCTAAAAATGTGAGCTGAAGTATAAGCGAGAATCATTCACAAATAGCATGCTCCCCTTAAAGAAAGTGAGGGGGGGAGGGGACTCCCCCCCGCTAAGAACTGTTTACAAGTGATTTTAAAGCCAGAAAAAGGGGGGGTGGCAGCAAAAGCGGCTGAGTGGAAATAAAGAGACTGTGAGAACTCACCATATCGTATGAGAGCTTCCAGAGACTTTGATAAACTTTTAACAAAAGTAAACAACTCTCAAACATGGCGCTGCCAAAAGACTCTAAGGACAAACTAGTGAAAGCTAAGCTTCATTCCAAAGTTCCAGCCCTTCAAGTTCTGTACCTAGACAGGACTCAATTGTGGAACTCCAAAGGCTGCTATCAGAGGTGCTTCGCCCTCTGCTGGAGAAAATTACAGCTATCAATAATAAGCTTGACACACAGCAAGCACAAATGGCTTTGAACACACAAAAAATTGAAAAAATGGAGCAGGAGCTTAAAGAGATTGGTTCCAACTCAAAAAAGCTGAATAAAAAACTGCAGGCATTGGGGGGAAAGTGTCAAATCAAAGAGTCTTGTGTATTACAGCTGCAAATGGAAAGGGCAAGCTATGTCCTGAGACTTCAAGGTATCAAGGAGGAGAAAGGGGAGAATCTGAGACAGATTGTGGGTGATTTGTTGTCTCCCGTGGCAGAGATGACATTGGATCAACTTCAAAGCGAAATAGATACAGTCTTTAGATTGTATTCAGAATTTATCAGAAAGAATAATCTACCCAGGGAAGTTACAATAAGATTCTCCTGAAGAAAAGTGAGAGACCAACTACTGAAAGCAACTAATGGAATTACCTTGAAGGTGAAAGACAAGGATATTAAAGTATTGAAAGAAGTCCCATTTGAGATAAAGAAGGAAGAGAAGGAAATACAGAGACCTGGTGTTATTCCTGCAAAGTCACAAAATTTCCTACAGATGGTTAGTACCCGAGGGACTAATCTTCAGATATGCTGATGGCAAAGAAAGGATAGACTCTGTTGAAAAGGCTTGCGAGTTTCTGTGTCAACAAGGTTGTCCATCAGGAGAGGGAGAAGGAGTTCCCGATGGAGCCAAGGAGAGCGAGGAGGAAGGAGAGGCTGGATCTTCTGATGAGGATTCAGACTCTAAATTGGAGGTAGTAAGCCCCAAAACAGGCTATCATTTGAGAGGCAAAAAAGAGGGGAAGTAGAGTGTTAATGTTCTCTGGAGTGCTTAAAATATGTTTATCCGAATTCACTGCTCTTTTATGAAGCTGAATGGTGAAATATCGAAATGTTTTATTAGCTTTTTGGTGAAAGTCAATTTGCATTTAAGTGAGAAAGCAATTATGTAAAATGTTTGTATGATCACCATCTCTTGGGTTTTTAGAGGGTTTTCTTTTCTTTCTCCTGTAGAGTGTAGTTCCCCTTTCCTATTTTTTCTGTTTGTAGTTTTTAGTATGTAGCTATTAGAAAATGCAATAAAAAATCCCCTTCGGGGGGGGGAAGAAAAAGTTGGTTATACAGAAGTGTCAGAATTCTCTTGAAAGTACCTTCATATTGTCACTTTAAGATTCTGTTTACTATTTTCCTCCATCAATACAACTGGGTTAAATTGCCAAGTATGTTTTGGACTAATCTGTCTCAGATCAATACCTGCTGAGACAGGGGCATGATCAGTAATTTTTATCAAGCCAATCAACATTTTATTAATCCAGTGTAAAGCCTCCTTAGATAAAAGAATCCCATCAAGTCTTGAAAAAGTACCATAAACTGGGGAGTAGAAAGAATGAGAGGTATCAGATGGATGCAATTCTGCCCATAGTTCACATAAACTGTGTAGCTCAATTATGTTGAAAAAAACTGTAAACCTTACATAGTTCGGGAATACTTCCTACTTTCAGTTATTTATTGAACCCATTAAAATTACAAAGTGTCATTGGAAGTATTCCTTACAAATTAACAATCTTTTCAATTTTCTAAAAAATCTTATGAGCAAAATCTAACTGACCATTATTTGGGAAATCTAGTAATGCAAGTGTAACTATTTATTAAATTATTTATTTTTCCAATTTTTATTCTGCCCTCCCCAAAATGGGCTCAGGGTGGATCACAACAAGCAGAGTCAAAGACTCATTACAATAAAATTACATTACATTAAAATTATTAAAACAGTAAAATTCAGAGGTAGCAGCAGATTTGATAAAAAGAAAAAGACTGTTAAGGTCAGCAGCACTACTTGGGAAGTTCTATTGTTTTTATTCCTGCTGACATACCACTGATTTTATGGATTTACTGACTGCTGCCTTTAAGTATCAGATTTTTGCCCTTGTTGTTGTCATATTGATAGTTTTTAGTTGATTTTAAGAAACAAAAAAAAAATCTTCTACAACTTTTTTTTTGTTTGTTTAATCATTTTTCTTGTACATGCCTGGCTATTAAGAATCTTTTTCATTTTATTTTTAAAATGCCACACAAAAAGTATGAACAATACAATTAAATGTAGAAATGGATTCAAAGATACACACACACACACACTCAAATGGAAGCCCACAAGGAACTTGTGGAGAGAGTGCATCCTTTCCCCTTCCTTTGCTTCATTTCCCCCTCCTTTAATAAACTTCCTCTTTCTTCTCCCCTCCCCTTATGTCAACCTGCCTCCTCTCTATTTCTTCCACTTCCCCTTCCCCAACAATATTCCCATTCCCCCAGCTTTGCTTATTCCCCTCTCCTATCACCTCTGCTCCATCTTCCTTCCCCCACTCCTTCTCTTACTTATGTCTCCATCTGTTTTTCTCTCTTTCTCCCTCCTTCCACACCTACTGTCACTTCCTTTCTCTTTCTCCCTCCCTACCCCATCGCTTTTTCTTGCTTTCTCTCCCCCACCCTTGTTCTCTTTCTCTCCTTCTCTTCATCACTCACTTAGATCCTGCCTGCTGCTGGATTGTTCCTGGCTTGGGGAGCCTATCTGCAGTCGAGGGTGTGTGTGTCTCTCATTGTCTGCTTTCCCCAGACTGCCCTCCCACCAGCCCCATTCCATCTTCCCAGCACTTTCATTGGGGCTCATGCCAAGCTCTTGCACCCAGAAGCAGGAGAATGTGCAGCATTGGTAGCAGCCACAGAGGCTCACGTGGCTTCTGCTGCACCAGCAGGAGGCCATCACCTGACCATGATGATGCTGTGGCCAAGCCAATTCACATGGGACCCACCAGAGTGTATGAAGACTGGGGCAGGGGAGACTTTGGCCCTGGACTGTCCCATCACTACCGACTCCCTTGCAAAGTCCTACACAGACCTCTTGTGACCCAGCAGCAGGAGCAGGCTGGCCAGAACAGTGGCGGCAGCAGAGGGCTGCCCACGGCTCTGCCACCTCTGCACCAGTGTTCCCTCTAAACTGAGTTAGTGTGAGCTAGCTCACTGTTTTTTAGCCTCCGGCTCACACATTTTTGTCTTTGCTCAGGAGGGATGGCTCCTGAGCAAACTAATTTATGCAGTAGCCAAATTGCTTGCTCACAACTTTAATGCTAGTAGCTCACCAAGTAGAATTTTTGCTCTCAGGACTCCACAGCTTAGAGGGAACATCGCTCTGCACCCCAGAGGCTGGTGAGGAGAGAATGGGATGGTTGGGCTCATAGCAGTAGCACTTCCCTCCCACTCCCCCCTTCTCAGTGTTACTACCTCATCACTTCAGAGAGTTCTGAGGAGAGGCAGGGCTAGTGGCAGCCACAGTTGTGCACAGGCACCAAGAGGTTTTGGGGGATTAAAACAGTTGCCCCCCCAGTCGGAATAATGAGACAGACAACAGATTGGAATTAAATAAGGGCCACTTTATTAACTATTTAACAGAACATTGCAGCAATAACAACTAAGCAAGCATGGAACAGGCAAGGCAGGCGTCACTTCCCTGACCAACCCCCTTGCCCTTAAAGGGCGGGTCACCCAGCTCCAGCCGTGAGCCATTTACTGTCTGGCTCGTGACCAGCAGCCCAGCAACTGGTTGCCTTCTAGGAGCGCCTACCCCTGAAGCCTTTCAACTTGCAGGGAGGAGCCTGCCATAAAAGGTTCCCAGTGGAGGTGATCACCATTCCCCACCCTGGACCCTGAAATCCGAAGGCAGTTCCTGATGACCGCCTGTTCCCTAACGGGATATGCCGAAGGGTGCTCACCAGTTCCGTTTTCTTGCTTGCATAAACCTGCCAAGTGACCAGACTAATTAAGTGCTCCCACAATAATTTCCTTAAAACCACTGCCCTCAGTGCAAGGTAGGCGAAAACACCACTACCACGTCCGCCAATATGGGTAGAAGTGAAAAATTCCTACCTGGCCCCTTCAAAATGACGACCAGCCAAAGCCTGCACTGATATCAGGGTGGGAGGGTGGGCGAGCACGCGGAGCAACTGCAAAGGGCGGGAGCGGAGCCTGGCCTTTTGAAGCAGCCGGCTTCATCTCCCGCCGCGTCGGGACGCACAGCGTCCCTATCCGTTGCCCTCTCCCTTCCTCGGAGCGGCAAATGAGCCTCCGCCCACCAGCAGCGTTGCTGGGCGGGCGGGAGCTCCGTTCCATCTACTTTCAGTAAGTTTTTTTATTTTAATTTTTCTGTAATCTTGACAGTTTCTCCAAGTTTGTAGAAAAATCTCTTTTCTCTCCATCTGGTCCCAATCCACTGTTAGTTAGTTTACCTTTACTGGCATTATAAAAGGAAGAACATTAAGCAAATACATAAAAGAGTTAAACATAAAATGAATCACAAATTGAAATATCTCAAAATTACAATATATTACTTTGTATAAAAACAGTAACATATAAAAACTTTGCCACTGAATCACAGACTTAAGAATTCATGGATGGGGGTAAAGTTGGCTATTAGAATATGAATATATATGTGTGTGTGTGTTCAGATATATATATAAGAATATGACTACAGAATCAATCAATAATAAAAAGGGAGAGGAACCACAGATACTAACAAATGAACTACATAGTTTAACCATTCACTGAACTGAAACTGAATGCTACTTAATATTTTATTTCAATATCTGATAAAAGAGAACCAATGTTCTGATAATAGTCTAATAATTTGTAAGAATCTTTGTTGGTATGTCAATTTCTGTTACTGCTAGAGTCTTTACCAGCCATTTCTTGTGTGATAGAATGTTGGGATATTTCCTTTTTTAAACATTTTATTGCTTTTATCTAAAAGCTACAGAGAAATTATAAGGGAAAAATATCTACAAACTATGGGAGAAAGTAAAGAAAACCACTAAAACCCCAAGAAGCAGTGATCATAAATTGCTTACAAACATGTTTAATGCTTAAGAATATATGAGTGCAGTATCAATAAGAAAGGTTAGTACATCCAGTATCATTAACTATATAAAGAGAATCTGTTAAGGTATGTTAAATTCAAGCTTTTTCTTTCTTTTTTCTGAGATTATAGTCTCGGTTGGCTTTAGGAGTTTTAGGAGCCGCAGCCCTTAATTCTGAGTCAGATTCTTCTTCAGTGGAAGTTGTTGAAAGTTCTCCATGACTTCTCTGGTCACTCTCCTCTTCACTGTCATTCTCCTGAGGATTTGATGGCTTTTCTGGCTTTTGTAACTTTTCCAAAAAGTCTTTAGCCTTCATGACAGAGTCGATCCTTTCTCTTTTATCGTTATATTTGAAGAAGATGCCATCTGGTATAATCCATTTGTAGGGGATAGATGACTTTTGCAGGAATAAGACCAAGTCTTTACATTTCCTCCTCTTCTTTCTTATTTCAAAGGGAATGTCTTTTAATACTTTAATTTCCTTGTCGTTGATTTTCATGGTAGTTCCATTAGTCACTTTAAGTATCTGGTCTCTGATATGCCTTTTGGAGAATTTTACATAAATTTCACCAGGCAGATTATTTTTCTTAATGTATTCTGAATATGTCCTGTAGGCCATATTCATCTCGTTTTCCAAACGATCCACTTTTAAATCTGCTACCGGTCCCAAGGCCTCACTCAAAATCTTTTTAAGATCTTCTCCTTTAGTCTCAGGAACTCCTTGAAATCTCAAAACATAGTCTGAATTTTCCATTTGCAGCTGCAGAAGTTGAAGTTCATTGGAGGTTCTCTTTTTTCCCTCCTTTCTCCACCTGTTTTTGAAGTTTAATCACTTTGGCATCTGTCTCCTTAACTGCTATTGCTGTTTGCTCTGCCATTTGCTTAGTCTCATTCAATTGACTTTGTAGAGTTGCAAAATTCTGATTAAGAATTGTCATTTGATCCAGCAGAGGTCACAATGCTGCTGCAATTATACCAGGGAAATCTATAGCCACTTCCGTCCTCGTGACTGGAGTGGCTGGGCTGCCGTTTCCCGAAGAAGGTTTCATTTTTGGTGCAACTTTCCTCCCCGCCATCTTTTAGTTGTTTACTTTTCATAAAAGTTTAAAAAGTCTCTATTGCTTGAGGAATTATATCATTTTCTCTCCCAGGCTCTTTATAGCAGTTGTTATTTGCTTATACTCCTGCCCCCCCCCTTAAAATGCTCTTTAGTCAGTCTTTGTTTATCTATGGAGTGAGACCTCCACACCGCTTTTCTTTTCTTTTCTTTTTTTTTGGGGGGGGATATTTTTGCTTATTTATTTATCCGTATGTTTCACTTTAACAAGAAAGACTCACACTTCATCATAGATCATGCTAAGGTAAGGGTTTTGCTCGATCACCGTTTGCTTGTCCCGATGTGTGCCTCTAGTGCCATTGCTGGTTCCATGGCAGCGAGATCGTTGGGGCTCGGAGGTGCCTCAATCCCTTGGCAGCGTGCCTTGGGAGTGGCGCCTCTCATGCCCCATGGCTGGTGGTTCCCCACAAGGACCCTGGGGGTGGTGCAGGCAGTCACACCCCCTCCCATCCACCAGGTCACAGATCACGTTCCCTGGAGCTCCAAAGGAATGTGACCGCCATGCGGGTCACTAAAACTGGAAGTTGAATGTTGGGATATTTCCAGTACTTAACAATTATGATTTTAGTTCTCAATACAATATTATAAATTAGATTTCTATTTTTACTTTTCACTAGTAAACAACAATATGGTTGACAGATCATAACCTCCAATTTAAAAATTATTTTAAGAATGTTTTTGTTGCATCATATTATTTGGACACCACAATTATATTTGCAGAATATCTGCATCCTAACAAATGAGAATTTTGACAAGTGCAATGCATACAAAACAATAGGGAACTCTTTTTTAAAGAAGTAATTATTATGACTGATAACAAATTGGATGAAGTTCACTGGCCTGTTCTTATCAGATATTATTCTAGAAAACTTGAGTCAGTGTAGAGTTATAAGCCTTTTTAAATATGAAAATGAAATCAGTAATAGCAACCACTGAAAACCAGAATTCCATTCATAGATGCCTACAGTCATAGCTTGTACAACAAGAGAAACTTTGCCCCATAAGATTTTGGCCCTGACTGGTGGTGGACTATAAATTAAGAATCCCCCCATACATTCCATTTCTAATAAACAAAAACAATAATGAACTAAAGAAAAAATGACATATTGCTTACACAGTGTGGCATTCTTGGTTCCATGAAATATTTAAAAATATTTGATCATTACCAAATTATCAGAGGTCATTTGGCAGCTCAAGTGACAATATTTGATTTAAGTTTTGATCTAACTTTTTGGTAAAATAATGACAAATGACTAGAATTAACAGAGAAGCTACCTTTTTGTTCCCACCACACACAGCATGAGAAACAATATTTGTTACCTAAATTCAGTTGTAATAATCATATATATTTGCTTTCCTGTTTTCCCATACAGAAAAGCAAAAAATTGAACCTTGGCTCATGTATAATCAAAGCTAATTGATGAAATCTTGTGATAATCCATGATTGTATTTATCCAGATCAATCAGAATTGCAATGAGTATCAATTTATTCCTTATCAATTATATTTATTGTCCCAGCTAATAAAGGCTAAAATGTTAATGGCACTGGAACTGACAAAACCAACTTATACAGGCATAAAAATTGCCAGGAAAAAAAATAACCACATGCAACACCTATATGGGTTTCAGTGCTTAATAATTAAAATTCCATTCCTCCTTTCTCTAATCTTTTCCACAATGCCACAAGAATTACTCTTCTGTGTTTTCTTATCAAATACATTTCTTTAACATGTCTTGCCACTTCTCCAAAGCAACTATTGGCTCTAAATAGGAATCTGATTTTTAGAGGTAGAATTGTCATTTTGACTAAAGCCATCTTTTGCTTTCCAAGGGGGGAAAGGATAGTTTACTCCAGTGTTCCACATTTGTATTCATCCACTTGCACCTGCTGATGTGACCTTGGGTCAGTCACAAGCTCTGGCACAGCTGTTCTCTCAAGGACAGTTTGTGTTAGAGTTCTTTCAGCCCCACCTACCTCACAGGGTGTCTGTTGTGGGGAGGGGAAGGGAAAGGAGTTTGTAAACCGCTCTGAGATGCCTTTGGGCAGTGAAGGGCGGAGTATAAATCCAAACTCTTCTTCTTCTTCTTCTAATGACAAGGGTTAGTTTCAATAACTAACAATGAGACCCTAACAACAATTCCCTGGGAGTAAACCCCTTGGATAAACCTGAGTAGCTCTACTAGTGATTGCTTCCTAAGCCCCACTGACAGCCAAGAGTAAAAGTGAGTCAAAACTAACTTGTGCCATTTTTCCACCCAGGGGACTTAATGATTGATTTACTGGGATGAGGGCTATTAAATAAATGTAACACTTTGCAAACTTGAAATTTTATTAATTCACTGATCAAGGCTGCAGTCCAAAGGACATTTTCCAGGGATTAATCCTCAGTGAATGACATGGGACTTACTTCTGAGTAGATCTGCTTAGGACGGCTCCCTAAATGCACTACATACCTCAGTATAATGGTCATATTTTTTGCACTAATGTTTTACTTTTTGTTTTGTTTTTTGCACTCTGAGATATGTGTGGTAGCCTCACTCATGGCCGCCAATGAGAAAAATAATATCTTGAGTTTGGAGGAGGAGGAGGAAGAGAAGAAGAAGAGGAGGAGCAGGAGCAGCAGGAGGAGATTGGATTTATATCCAGCCTTTCACTATCTGAAGGAGTCTCAGAGCAACTTACAATCTCCTTTCCCTTCCCCTCCCCACAACAGACACCCTGTGAGGTAGGTGGGGCTGAGAGAGCTCTTTCAAGAACTGCCCTTGATAGAACAGCTCTGAAATAACTTGTGACTGACCGAGGGTCACACCAGCAGCTGCATGTGGAGGAGTGGGGAATCAAACCCAGTTCTCCCAGATTAGAGTCCACGCTCCTAACCACTACACCAAACTGGCTGAAGTTACAAATGTTACTAAAAGGGCAAACATTTTCTGTTAAGATGACACCAATCAACATTTTAAAAATGCTGACTAAAGATAAGACAACACAAGCTCTTTAAAAAATGGGTGGTCACCTACTCATAAAACAACAAATTATCAGAAAACCGAGGCCCATCCTCTTGGCTGTCAGTGGTTAGCTGACTGAAAGGAACTATGGGTTTTAACAGCCTTTATATTTTTTCCCTAAGTGCTTATCCTAAGGCTGTAGCTTCCTGGGTAATCAGAAGCAGCCTGGGGACTCCTCCATGTTGTACTAGTTATGTTCTGTATCCCTTAGGTTCTTGTTCTCACAGATGAAAACAACAACAAAAATGGCTGTAATTATCAGTCTTTTTCACTAGTATTAAAACTGCTGTCACTTGAAGTGAAGCTCTGGATGGGCGTGAACACTATTTGCTTCATTTCCTTCTTGGCGTTCTGGTGGTAAAAGTTGGTGAACCAGAAGCCTGCTGCAAACAATTTGCAGTGTAACAAAGAATGCAACTTCCCAGAATGCTTAAGCTCATAACAGATACTATTTCTTTTAATGAATACCCCAATATTATAATAATTAATGTAGGGACACTGTTATTGGAGGAGCAACGATTCTACTGTACCTGTGTGATAGCTCAAGTTCTTACTGTAATTATCTATCTTCAATAAATGGTTTTGGCTTTTAGACCTGATTTCTGGTAACCAAAGAATATTCCAGGTTCTGCTCCTAGGAAAGGAAGCAGCGGTAGTATTGCTGGCTCTGGGATGAGCAATTCCTAGAAATTTTGGGGTAGTGCCTGGGGAGGATGGAGTTTGAGGAGTGAGCTCTGCAGGAAAGAAATGCCATGGAGTCCCTCCTCCAAAGCTGTCATTCTCTCTGGGATGAACTGATCTGTGTAAACGGGAGACCAGCTGTAATTCTAAGAGAAGTCCAGGCCCCTTCTGGAGGATGCAACACGAAGTAGCTGCCTTTTTTTCCTGGTAGGAATGATAGCAGTGAAAGGCTGCAAGAAAGAGTGGAAATCCACAAGCCTGTGGCAGAGTGGAGAAAGCCACCAATTGACAACATACATCTCTGTACTTAAACAGTTTGCTGCATTGTGGTAGTCACCATGCATTACGAGTGGCTTCCGCACAGTGGCCATATGATGGGCACCACCTGCATCCTGCCCCCAAGTCTGTACTGTAGGTAGAACTAGACCACTTAGGAAATGAATACTCTCTTTGCACACATCAGATTTCTTTCTGCACATTGCCAAAAATATTCTGAGACAATCACAACCAAAATATTTAATAAACAATTATCTAGTCCATTGCTCACTGAAGAACTTGCTAAAGAAGGTGGAAATACAACATTCTAAAACATATCTCAATTACAGTTCATATGTCAAGGGTACCCTCAAGGCTTCAACAAGAAGAACTGAGTGCAGATGACAGTTTCCCCCCAGGAATATGAGGCACTATAATTCAGGGCTAATTAGTTGAATAACTGACAGAAAAATACTGAAAACTGCTCTTGCATACATCCAAATAAGATACACATGATCTTTCTCAAGCATTGTTACACATATGCATAACCATCTAGCTCCTTCTAAATTTCTCATCTCTGGTGGTCCTACAGTAAACTTTTGCATGTGTCCCTTCTCAATTTTAATAATGCTCTTGGGCTATTAAAAAAAAGCACACACATGCATCCAGTCCATTAAGCTGAGTTCAATCACACAAAAAGTACAGAAGTAGAAGCAACTCTAAGTAGAAAGGAATGGGACAAATAAAGAGTGCCACGGGGGTGTGAGAAATTACAGTGAGCCATCAGCTCTGCATGCCTCTCATCAAAGTGGCCATTTGCCTCTAGCAGCTTAAATATGCAGTTTGGGGAGGGAGGGCTTCAGCAGCAGGTGATGCCACAGACTCCATCCTCCAGAGTAGCCATTCTGGCAACCCTAGAAATAATAACTGGTGATAGTAATAGGTGACAACACAAGTCTTGTGGCACTGAGACCCAGTGAGACGTAGTAGTTAAAGTGCTGAACTAGGATCTAGGAAACTCAGATTAGAACCACCAAACTGCCATGGAAGCTTGCTGCGTGATCTTCACCCAAGCATACCCGCTCAACCTAAAATATCTCACAGGGTTATTGTAAGGATAAAATGAAGAAGAGGAGAATGATGAAATTCACTTTCCACTGGGGTCTCTGCTGGGAAGAAAGAAACAAATTAATTAATTAAAGACCAACAAGATTTTATTCTAACCTAAACTTCCATAAACTAGTGACCACTTCATCAAATGAATGTGATGGATAACAAAACAATCTTCCTAGATGTGTTATACTAACTTGAGACTTGTTATGTGATAAGACTCCACTATATTTATTATGGCCTAATGAGATAGTGAAAGCTTATGAAACATTATGGCTGCGATCATACGCACAATTAGAACTGACAGGTTTAAAGGGCGCGATCAGACAACAACATCTGCAGACATCAGCAACCCATTCTGCTCCACCACAGAAGCAGAGTTAAAAGACACCGGGGAAACCCCGGTAGTAAATGGGTTATGACATGCCAAGAATGGACTTTCTCACGTCTGGTCACACTCTCATGGCATCGGGATGGTCTGATCAGGCCATCCCAATGCTGTGCCATTTCCCCCCCCACCCCTTTGCAGTATGCACATCATCACAAACTCCATAGGGAGCCCTCAGTGTGGAGGTGCGATTCATCGATCCCTTGGTTAAGTGCATGGGGGGGGGAGGCACAACACCCCCGACTCACCTGCTGTTGCATCTGATCACACACTGACTGGCTGAGCCTGCAGCTTCAAAGGGAGGTGTGATCATGCAACTGCAGGTCAAATTCCTCCAGAGAAAATAGCCTCGCTCCCCACCCCCTGTTTTTTTCTGGTGTGTGTGACTGCAACCTACATCTACTTGTGTTTAACATGCCACAGAACACATTTTAAGTTTTACGACTACAGATTACCATACCTACCATTTATTAACTGGTTGCTAATGTTGAATCACCTTTCAAAACATATATTTAAGAATTAGTAAAATCTATCCTGTGTACCACCCTAACAAAGCATACTGCAGAGAGTTAAAAAGCATTAAGGGGTTCTATGCAGTCATGATATGAGTATTCAATCTTGCAGCAAATTTGAGAAGAGAAATTGTTCTACTGTACAGCACCATCAAGAATCAATAAACTAAAGGGCTGCAGCCCTAACTCATTAGTGGGAAAACTCCTACTGATTTCAATGAAATAGGGTGGCAGACTGATATTAAAAAGATACCATTTAAGAAGGAATTGTGGGGTCAGTTTATGTTGATTCAAAAAGAACATTTGAGATGTAAACCCAAGCAGCTCTTCTAAAATCAATCAGGGATTTTCAAGTACAACTGGGCAAATAGTTTTGAAATAATAATAAACTAGCTGATTTATCCCTTATGCTCAAACTGGCCTCGACACCGCATTCACTTCCCAGTTCATCTGCTAATCAAAACTGTTCTATGAAGAAATTTTCAGTAATTCACTGCCAGTATCATTGTAACTGTAAAGATCTATTGTAATTTTATATTACTACCTCAATGAATCATATGCAATTGTTCTGTGTGTTTGCTTTAACAATTATTCTACACTACAAAAAGTTATTTTTTGACTGCACAGACTCAGTCACATAATTTCTTATCTGTCCTAACAGAAGTATCCATTTTTTGCCCTGATACTGATAGATCTTTTACAGAAATAAAAAAACTTTTTTTTCTCAATGCTCTCCCCTCTGATAAATATTGCCCTCCTCCTACATACTTATTTGAGGTTAACTTGCTGCCCTTCTTGGCAGTTAGCAGCATGTTCATAATGCTCTCATATTTGAAAGAGCAAACTAGCAGCACCAAGAATCTCAGACCATGAGGATCCAGAACATCCCTACATGGTCTAACTACAGTAAATTTCATAACCCCTTTAATGGCCCACACCAAAGTCCTGTTTTTTTCAGCCCAGAAGCAGGGTCTCAGTCACTCACCCAACAGCAAAACTTTGTTTATATTAAATATTTATTCTTTCAGCCATAAAGGCCTATTCATAAGGAAATCTCACCTTTGTCTGCTCTGCCTCGTTTATTCCTTGCCTTTTGACACAGACCACCTTTATGAGTAGTGGCTTCAGTAGAAGCATCTCAGCCTCACAACTAATGTACAGTATTGATCACACGTGAATAGAGAATTGCCAGTACAAGCTGGGTTTCAAAGAGGTAGAAGAACTAGAGATCAAATTGCCAGCATTCGCTGGATTATGGAGAAAGCAAGGGAGTACCAGAAAAAGACCTGCTTCATTGACTATGCTAAAGCCTTTGATTGTGTGGATCACAACAAACTATAGCAAATCCTTGAAGAGATGGGAGTACCAGACCACCTCACATGTCTCTTGAGAAACCTGTATAAGGGTCAAGAAGTGACAGTTAGAACCGGAGATGGAACAACTGATTGGTTTAGCATCGGAAAAAGAGTACAAGGATGTATATTGTCACCTTTCTTATTTAATTTATATGCAGAGTACCTCATGAGAAATGCTGGGCTGGATGAATCACAAGCTGGAATTAAGATTGCTGGGAAAAACATCAACAACCTCAGATATGCAGACAATACCACTCTAATGGCAAAAAGTGAAGAGAACCTAAAGAGCCTCTTGCTAGGAGTTAAAAAAGGAGAGCACCAAAGTTGGCTTGAAACTCAACATCAAAAAAACCCCAAAACCCTAAGATCATGGCATCCAGCCCCATCATATCTTGGCAAATAGAAGGGGAAGTCATGGAAGCAGTGACAGACTTCACATTCCTGGGATCCAAGATCACTGCAGACATTGACTGCAGCCATGACATTAAAAGACGCCTGCTCCTTGGGAGGAAAGTGATGACAAACCTAGACAGCATAATAAAAAATAGAGACATCGCCCTGCCAACAAGAGTTCATATGGTCAAAGCAATGGTATTCCCAGTAGTAATGTATGGCTGTGAGAGTTGGACTATAAGGAAGGCCGAGCACCGAAGAATACATTATTTTGAATTATGGTGCTGGAGAAGACTCTTGAGAGTCCCTTGGACTGCAAGGAGATCAAATCAGTCAGTCCTAAAAGAAATCAAACCTGACTGTTTCCTGGAAGGCCAGATACTGAAGATGAAGCTCAAATACTCTGGACACTAAATGAGAAGGGAGCACTCACTGGAGAAGACCCTGATGCTGGGAAAGACTGAAGGTCAAAGAAGAAGGGGACGGCAAAGGATGATGATGAAGAAGAAATTGGATTTATACCCCACCCTTCACTACCCAAGGGAGTCTCAGAGAGGCTTAAAAACACCTTTCCCTTCCCCACCCCACAACAGACACCCTGTGAGGTAGGTGGGGCTGAGAGAGCTCTGACAGAAACTGCTCTTTTTTCAAGAACAGCTATGCCAGATCTTATGACTGACCCAAGGTCACACCAGCAGCTGCATGCGGAGGAGTGGAGAATCAAACCCGGTTCTCCCAGATTGGAGACAGGAGGGCCTGGTGTCCATGGGGTTGCGAAGAGTTGGACTTGACTGTGCAACTGAACAACAACAAAAATTGATCACACTAAGACCACCTAAGTGTCAGCATCGGGACAGACCTTTTTGGTCCTTTCTGCAGTATTTGTTTCAATGATTCAGAGTCACTGACACATAAAACTGCCTTATACAGAGTCAGACAACTGTATCGTCTACTCCGGCTGGTAGTAGCACTCCAGGGTCTTTCACATCTCCTACTACTTGATTTTTTTTACATGGAGATGCCAGGGATTGAACTCTCTAACACTGTCCTAGCCCATTCACTAAAACAAATAATTAGAATTACTTGCATCTGTTGTGTATATTAACATTTATTGTGGTAGACTGAGTGGTAGACTCAGGGGTATATTGATGACATGCAGCAGCCCATAATGCTGATTGTTCCTCCCATGCCACTGATTTTGTCTTCTGTAGTAGTATGATCACCAGATTTCTACAGATGTAGTAGCTATCATGTGAGCACTACGACTGATCATGGCAAAATCCGTGAACAAACTAAGGTCTATCAAGCTATTAATGCACTAGACTTGTTTCACAGTAGTGATGATAATAGTTGGAATGTCAATGAAATGTAGATTTGTCCTCTGTGTTCATAGGCTTTCTTTTTCACATCAATGCAAAGGACAACTCTATATCTCTTTTAATATCCCATAGCTTCTGTTTCTGTTTAAATGTAAAGGATAACTATGGAGTTACTGAAGAACTCCATAGTCACATCAGGAAACATTCACTGAACACTTGGATGGGACACAAAGTCTGCTGGATTTCAGATAATGCAACCCATAATAAGAGTAGGGCTTAAGTGAACTTCTCTGAGATACCGTCTCTCCAGGGCCTCTGAAGGAAGAAGACAGACAAGTTTCTCTACTGACCTGAACAACCAGAAATGAGGAATTGATCAGAACCATCATACATTACCCCAAATAGCCTCCTTTTCAGAGATATTGTTCTTTTGTTTCCCACACTGTTCATTGGTGACTAAAATATTATGTGTTTCAATATTTGTAGATTCTGGATCTGTCAGCATTACATAGCCTTTGCATTTCTTTTGTCCAATTACTGATGTATAGTTTAGTAGGAATATTGCATTTCAGTTGAAACTTTCCAAAATAGCTTCAACCGCTATTTGGTTCATAGTGATTTTGTTATAGGCACCTGCTTCCAAAATACATTAATACAGAGAAATGGATTTCCAGAGGCTATTTTTTTTTTAAATGCTGCATCCATTTATCGAAAATTGCTCAGTGGTCAAAAATTCTAATGCTATGAAAAACAAACAAATAAAACAACCTTTTTGTGATGTTGTGTTATGCATCTGTAGGAAACCTTGCAACCCTAATGGGACGGGTGAAAATTGTAAAATCTGAGAATGTAGAGCACTGAAGTAATTACTGTGACTAATTGACTCAGAGGCCTATAAAGCACTGGACTACAACACTATGCCTAATCACTGCATTTTAATGCCGAAAGATTTATGATATAGTAAAACTACAACAAATTGGAACCACATTCCAACCTTTAATCCTATAAAAATGGTCAAAGCATATTTAAATAAAATCCATGAAGCCATGGAATCAAAACCTGATTATGACCACTCTTTACTAGTCCTTTACCCTCTACTTATTTCCTACTATGAATGCTACTTGTTAAAAACAAACAGTGACACAAGCCCAATTGCTGTTACATTGGTCCTGTTAATGAGACCAAAGAAAGTGAGGTAATACCTTTAACTACACAGAATTATGCTAGCACAACAGTATCCAAGGTTTTGTCTTACACAGAATTCATCAGGAAGCAGTAGAGAAAGGCAGGTAATGATGTGGCACTCTGAAAATTTAGCAATGGTGAACTCTACCTTATTTCAAATCATAATTCGGTTGCCAGTTATGAGCATCATGATTTAAACCCCCTGCCCACACAAAAAAAAACCCTCTCACATTTTATCAAGAGCTAAGTTGCAAAGTAAAAATGAGATTCAGCCCGTGCACAGAACAGACACAACTTTTAAGTGTATTTTAAGTCTGAGTCACCAACAACAGTTGTAGCTTACAGAGCTAAGAAAACACTCCCCCAAAGGAGATTTATAAAACTCTTTGGTATGGTAGACAAGCCCAGAGACATTCCAAAGCTTTGAGAAAAACTGTGCCTTCCCCAAGCTTTTCTTTCCAAACTCTGGATAGCTCCTCAGCCCCAAAGCCAATAATTATACAGAAATGTTATTTTCTCTGCCATTTTCCTTCTACCCTTTATTTCCTTGACCTTTTAGCTTATGATTATCCTAACAGAAAGGTGCTCCCCAATGCATTTGCATTAATGAAAACACATTTCACACTGAAGCTTTTGTGGTAGTGTTTCCTGGGATCAAAAACATTGTTCTCCATAGCAAAATGTATTTCATACTAAAGATTTGCAGAGCATTTTCATTTTTGCCCACCATTTCACACAGCCTCCAACAACTCCTTTTTGGAGTGTTGGTATGACTCTTTTAGAGCTGTAGATAGTGTCTGTGGGCTAAAACAACTACCAGCATACTTTGCTTTCATTATATTTAGAGTGAATTTAGATTTTTCTCAGGGGAATGTCATTCAATTTGTAATAAATATGAGATTATGAGCATTGAAAAATTGCATTCTGAACAAGGTAATTGCAGTTTTGCCAACATCCTAGGGGGAAAAGGAAAGACTGTTCAATCATATAATGAGGATAGGACAAGAAGCAATAGATTTCCTTTGACAGAAGGACTGTAGCATTGTGGGAAAGCATCTGCTCTGCATGCAGAAGGTCCTTGGTTCAATCTCCAGCATATCTAGTTAAAAGGATCCAGTAGTGGGTGATGTGAAAGTTTTCTAGCAGAGACCCTAAAGAGCTGCTGCTAGTCAGAATAGGCAACAGTAGTGACATTGATGGACCAGAAGTCTGAGTCAGTATATGTCCTGGCTATAGGTCCTGGCCCTTAATTTTGACAACCAGCCTGTGCCGCCGTGTGACTCAGGAAGAGCTCGGAGCTGAAAACTGCTGTCTGTACGCACTCTTCAGTACACCATCTGAAGTATTTAATGTAATATGTCCCGCACTTTATGTTTTTAGGATTTTATGCGTTTATTTGTAACTGAGTTGTTCAAATGTTTTATATGGATTTTAATGGGTATTTATGTACCAACCAATGTAAGCCGCCCTGAGCCTGTTTCTGGGGAGGGCGGGGTACAAATCAAATCAAATCAATCAATCAGTCAGTAAATAAATAAGGTGGGTTCAAGTGTTCTGAGTAAAAAAGTAGACTAATGCTAAGTAACAATAAAAAGAAAGTTTGTTTAGGAGGTTTTAAGACAAGAATCACAAACTTGACCTGTTCTCTCATGAAACTCTCTGGAATGTCACAACCAATTTAGAGGGGAAAGCATGGACTTGGTGACTTGATGCCTGAGTACTTTAGGCAACAGTGCTCTGGCCATATTATGCCATCTTATAGTTGTCCCTCAAAGTAGCTCTAGTTGCTGATTACAAGATCTTCTGCCTTGAAAGTTTAAGTCTCCATAGACATCTGTTGAGGACACTATGGGGATAGGATATTGCTGTCCTTAGAAGGTTGGATGAAATGACTCGCTGAGTCTTGTCCAACTCCACAGTTTTAATTCTCAGCTATACAGAATGAAAGATAAGTTATTAATGGGGAACTTATTAATAAATTATCTTGGTCTCGGTATAACTGAGAATTAGCTGCCTTTCCATTTTTGCTTGATTAAGATGCATAATTCTACACTGGCGTATCTGATCACATCATCTATTCTGTGTCACACTTACTCATAAGAAACAAGACATTTTGCTTAGATCTGGTTATATTTTTCTAAGCATAAAAACATTATATATCTTGCATTTTATTTTACACTAGCCCATTTGTTTTGATTATTTGTTACAAACTAGAAGACCAGGAGCTGGATTTTAAATGTGGGCAATATGAGGGGGACACACACCTAGATCCTGAACACTTTAGGCACAATCCAGGAACAGTTGCACCTCACCAGAAGTGCTAAGCATTCTTACTTGAAAATAAGTCATACTGAATGTAATGGATCTTCTTGCTGAGCAACACATTTCAGAACAGGCTGTAAAATTTACTAAATTAAAGAAAATTTCTGTCAGTATCTTCAGTGGTATAATGGCTGCAGAACTAGGATAAAAGTGCAAATCTACACTCCACTATGAAGCTCAATAACCCTGGGCCAGCCGCTTGCTTTCAGCCTAATGTAACAAGGGCAGAATAATAATGGGCATGGTTTTGCATTCTTAGTACCATTCAAACACAGCCCACAAGGAATCTAGAAACCCTTTGGATTTTCTAAAAGAAAAAAAAGTTTTTTTTTCATGAACCAATGACAACTCATCTAAGCCATTACTCTTGCTATTTATTAGTTTGTTGATTTCCCCCCACTTTTCTGCTTCAAAAGCATTCAAAGCAGCTGTCAATTAAAGCAAATAAAAATAGCATTTAAAATAAAAAGCAGCTTCTAAAACCATCTAGATAACTATATACTTCTAAGAATGTTAGCCTCAAATGGGATTATCAGCATGGCTAAACAGTTTGGACTTCACCAGGCCCTATATGATGTTAATGTAATCTTCAGGCAAACCTGAAAGAGGGAGTTCCATTGGCAGAGCACTATGGTAGAAAAGGCCTTTGGTCTATCAGCCCTGTTCCTAACTTTAAAAGGCAGATTATTCTGAGAAGGAAGGGCCACTGATAAAAATACTAATGGCCAGACAGGTTCATTTCAGAGCCAGCAGATCTTAACGTTCTCTAGAAAAAGACCATATAGAGTCTTATTAGTCCATGTCAGAACTTTGGATAGTGCTTAGAAACTCTGTGGAAGCTAATGAAGTTCTTTCCAAACTGTGGAAGCATGTTCTCTACTGCCACCTTAACTAACAATCTCAGAGCGCCTTACAACAGCATTAAAATACTGTAATAAATCAGCATAAAATGTTCAGTCAACAAATACATAAACATTAAAACCCATTCTCAAAAGTGGCTATAAAATGACAGCACAATGAACACAGCCATTTACTAAAAGAGTGAAAAACATACCATCAAATAAACAGGCAGGTTGCACAGAAACAGTCAGATAGAAACAATAAGAACATAAGAAGAGCCCTGCTGGATCAGATCAACAGCCCATCCAGTTTAGCATCCTGTCTCACACAGTGGCCAACCAGTTCCTTTGGAGGGCCAACAACAAGGCATAGAGGCTGAGGCCTTTAACCTGATGTTGCTTCCCGTCTCTGGGATTCAGAGTTTTAGTCCCTCTAAATGTTGAGGTTCCCCTCAGTCACCATGGCTAGTAGCCTTTGATAGACTTATCCTCTGTAAATCTATCTAACCCCCACCCCTTTAAAAATGTTTATTCCTATGGCCATCACTACATCTGGTGGCAGCAAATCCCACATTTTAATCACTCACTGTATAAAGTAGCATTTCATTTTGTCTATCCTGAACCTACTGCCCATCGGCTTCATTGGATGCCCTCAAAATCTGTTTTGGGAGAGGAAGAAAAAATTCTCTTTGTCAACTCTCTCTACCCTATGTAAAATTTTATAAACCTCTATCATGCCCTCAGTCATCTCTTTTCTAAACTGAAAAGTCCCAGACTCTTCAGCCTTTCCTCATAGTGAAGGTGTTTCACCCCTTATTTGCCCTTCTCTGTACTTGTTCCAACTCTGCAATGTTCTTGTTGAGATACAGTGACCAGAACTGTACACAGTATTTCAAAGGAGGCCACACCATAGATCTATACAGGGGCATTACAACACTGGCCATTTTATTCTCAATCACCACTTCAGCACACTGGGTTGACACTTTCACTGAGCTATCCACTACGATCTCAAGATCTCCCCCCCTAATGCAGAAGTGAAGATCAAATCATAAAATCAACAGAAGGCCTAGGAAAACTGATTATTTTACCTGACACCAAAAAATACACACAGTGTTGTGCATGGAAAATGATCCGTATGTGAAGTAGTTGGAATGCTTCTTGTAACAGCCCATTTCATCACAGAAAGTGAAGGGAGGCAGAGCAGAGTCTCCAAAGATTCTCAGCTGTTAAGAAAGGTACACATGGAAACAGACGCTCCTTTGAATACCCTGTTCCCAAGATGCTTAAAGCTTTACAGGTAATAACCACCACTTTGAAATGACCTTAGAAGTGAACAGGCAGTCAATGCAGTTGTCTCAATAGTGGCAAGGCATGTTCTCAGTGACTGCTGTTGGTTAGCAACTGATCTTTAACTTACCAATAGCACCTGTAATTTGTCAGGTATTAGTTTATCAGCCATCATTCAACTCATTACCAACTCCAAATACCTGTTCAGAACATCCACTGCTTCACCCGATTCAAAGGAGAAACCAAGTTGGGCATTAGCAACATATTGGTGACACTTCAGATCCTCAGGTGGCTTCATGAAGATATTGGACAGTATGGAGGATAGAACTGAACCTTAAGAGACCCAAAAGCATAAAAGTGCCATTGGTTGTCAGCCCCCACAAATCATCTTGAATCTGCCCAACAGACAAGAGTAGATCCCCTGGTATATCTAACTTCTAGACCTGATATATGATACAGAAAAATGAGACTAAATGATCCATGGGAATCAGTAGGTTACATTTCTCTCATCTCTTCTTCAGTTCTGATCACCCATCAAGAGTCATTAATGCAGTCATATATGCAATGACCAGATGAAATGGGTGTAGATTATCAATTTAATTCAGCAGGGTCTGGAGTAGAATACAATCACTACCCTTGAGCATTATGCCAGGAACCGGAAGTTTGCCACTAGCCAATAGGTGGATAAATTCTTGGAATCCAAGGATGGTTTCTTCGTGAACAGCATTAACTTCTCTTCTTTCAGAATATTAGTGGTCACTCCTTACCACTTCCTGGACCCACAACCCAGACTACCTGGCTGTTATAACTGAAGATGAGGATTAATCATTCAGAGAGGAGGCCCTTCTTCTCCAGTAAACCTATCCAAATCCTACCACATGACTTTGACCTATTTTACTTTCTACATATTTCACAATGCTTACCAAACTCCAGAACACAAAAAATAGATCAAACTTAAAGAATACTTTCTGACTGCAGAAAGTGTCAGTGAGATCTCATCCACATGTTTTGTGTTTTTCTTCCTCAGTCCTGAAGTCTACACAAGGCCATTTTAATTTCTTTTTAAATACAAATAAAAATCCTAAAATCAGGCTGCCAGATATTACATTTGGATGTTTCATGTTCCTTGTTTGGATATTTCATGGCATACGTCAAATCACTATAGAATTTCAAGGGAAAGGAGGTTTTATCTCATCTTGAGAAAAAGTCCACAGAAACTACTAGGTCATAATTTGCTTCTCTGGCCCACCTGCCCATGCTGTGCTGTTTTAGCCATTTGTTGCATTGCAATAGCTTACAAGTAATAACAATTTAACTATCATTTCCCCAAAGTTTCCCTGCCTGGTCGTCTGGCAACTATCCATAAGAGTCCCAGCCAAGCAGCAAGGGTCTATTACAAACTATTGTCACTCACCACTCCCACAAACACAAAACCCTTTTTCAATACTGTCAGAGGCCTTCCTAGCCAGGGATGCTGTGAACTTTGTCATGAATATGTCTGGCAGTCAAACTTACCATGTTCGAATGTACCAGTCAGATATGGCTTGAGCACACAGCCTGACCAGTTTGTGCTGAAAAGCTGTGAAATACCTACCAAACAGGCTTGTATCACTTTTTTTTTGCAAAACTGTGTATGCATAAAGACAGTGCAGTTTCAAACTGATCACCAGGAACTATCGGATGAACATTGTGTGGGTATGCTTTACTAAAACACAACATTTTTTTGTGATTTTTTAACAACTTGTGACTGATTTTAATTACCTATGTAAACAACTGCTTTTTGAGCAGAGAAGTTATGCCGCAAAGAGAGGGGGTAGTAGAACTCAACTGAGTTGCGTGAGAACATCCCTGCACAAAAAGCCAGTTATGCTGTACCACATGATTCAGAACTAACACAGTGAAACAACCTGCTGAACAGCTTTGAATGGGTCAACAAACAGTTGAACCAATAATTGAAATATTATCTTTCTGTTTGTTCAAGCATCCCTACTCCCAGGACAAGCAAGTTCAGGAAGCATTTTTTGTTCTCTCTCCTCTGAGAATCAACACACAGGACCCTACTCAGGAAGAGGGAGGCCAGGAACCTTGGGGTACCTCAGTCAATCAAAGGAAGGTGTGGGATCTCTAAACAGCCCTTATCTCTTGTGAACTGTTATTGTGCTGTCACGGAAATAACTGATTAGTATGATAAGCAGAGCATGGGCCCGAAAGACCTGTTTTGAACTATCTTTGTTTCTGGCTCCTGCCCCTGTATGTTGGACGACTGGTGCAATGAGAAAGACGGTGTGATGGTAGCAGTTGCCACATCAACAGCAGTGACTTTTCATCAGTGGTAGATGGTACACAAACCAGCCAAAGGATGATGAAGCAGCCATAGAATGTTATGAGTGTTGGCAGTTGTGGGTCTCAGCACAGACTACATAACATGTCCCCCAACGGGCAGACTCAGCCTGCAAGTGGTTCAGAGACAGGAGTGTCCCTGTGTAGTTCTGCAGCTGGAACAACTGTCAACTCTGTACTGTCTCCCTCATGCTTTATCTTGCACTATGTTCAATGACAGTGGGAGTTGGATGATGACGTATTATGGTGAGAGGACATGTGGGGACAGGGTTCATTTCCTCCTGGTTGCTTTTAAGAGTTGACTGTGCACACATGTGATCCATTTTTCTTTCATCTTACATGAGAAAATAAAGTATCAGCAAAATACAGTGTGAAGTGAACAATAAAAACACTAGAGCTTGATTAGTAACTTCTTACCCAAAAAATACACAACAAAAACTCAGAGCACTTTGAAACACCAAGTGGTCTATCAGTTTAATGACAGTAAGATTAACCAACCCCCAAAGGGACAGGAAGGGACAGGAACTTTGCTGTTGCACATCAGCATTTCATAAAGCCCTAGTTCAGAGGTCCCCAGCCTTTTTTTTGAGCCTAGAAGCACCTTTAGAATTCTGAAACACCATGGTGGGTGCAACCACAAAAATGGCTCCCACAGAAGGCAGATCCAGACACAAAATTGCTGTTGCAGCTTACCTTCAATCATACAGTGGCTGAGTTCAGACTGGCAATTTGCCCCACTATAGCCCCATTTCAGCGATGTTTTAAAAGCAGATTAAAGGGGGCGTTCACACAGGCACATCTGCCTGGCGTTCCCCACCTGTAGGCAACCCGTGCTGTTCCGCTTTGCTCCCACATTTAATAGATACCTCATAAAAGTGGTAGCAAATCCCCGAAGAGTGCTTTTATGCCATGTTTGTCCACTTCCTGGCAGTGTGAATGCTACATGGAAAAGCCGGGAGCAACTCATGTTGCGCATAAGGGAGCAGCGATATGATTGGCTGTGCTCCACTCTACCACCCAATGCGGCGCTGGCACAGCAGGATCCTCCCCAAATCAGCTGGATGCCTATGTGTTTATGGGCGCATGAGCGCTCAAGCGCTCACGCACTCATACACACATAGGCATCCAGCTGATTTACCAGGAAAAAGCCATTTACAGCCGCGCCTCCAGGCCAGCAGTCTGAATGCTCCCAAGCGCCTCCTCCCGGTATGCTCCCACATCAGTCCAAGCTGTGTGACTGGGAAAACCTGGAACAGTTTATTCTGGGGCTTTTTTGCCACTGCAAATTTCCCGCTGCAAATTTCCAGTCTGTCTTCAGTCACTGAAGATACTTCTAATGTGGTGGCAGCTGCTGCTGAAGCAAAATTTTTTTTAAAAAAATCTGCACAGCCAATCAAATCTCCAGGAACCAATCAGAAGACTGGGCAAAGGAACTGCCTGGCCCTGCCCACATACTAAAAAACACTTGCGGGGCACTAGAAAAGGTATCAATAGGCACCATGGTACCCGTGGGGACCTCTGCCCTAGTTTTTCCCCATCTCTTGCATCTCAAGACATGGAAGCAAGACAGTTCAGTGTAGTGGTTATGTGCACGGACTCTAATCTGGGAGAACCAGGTTTGAATACCTACTCCTCCACTTGCACCTGCTGATGTGACCTTGGGTCAGTCACAAGCTCTGGCACAGCTGTTCTTAAAAAAGAGCAGTTGCTGTCAGAGCTCTCTCAGCCCCACCTACTTCACAGGGTGTCTGTTGTGGGGAGGGGAAAGGAAAGGAGTTTGTAAGCCACTCTGAGATTCCCTTTGTGTTATGTATGGACAGGAGGTTACGAACTGACATGCACTTGTTTATAGTGTGGTTCAATACATTAGGTTGAAGCTTCAGGCCCAAGCTCCATAGACATGATGGTATTGTAACCTGGCTGTTGGACTGTTCCCTGTTGTGAGACAGACCAATCCAGGGGGACTGTGTTCTGGTGGGAACGAACCTCATTGGTCCCAAGCCTGCAGGGTGATGTATTGTGTTCATACCCTGTAATGCTACAAGTACGTCTGAGCTTCCAACAAGGCTCTATAGAAGCCTGGTATCCTAAAGTGCACATTCGGATTGGCTGCTTTACACAGCGGCCCAATCAGAGCATAGGAATGGTTCTGGAGGAAACAACTTACATTGGCTGTTATGTACACACTAGTGAGGAAAGCCCGTTGTGGCCTAGACAACGGGCCCTAGATTGGAAGGAACAGTGGGTGGTAGGAAGGGTGGAAGTGAGAAGCGAGAGAGAGAGTTTGAGGGGGGTGGGAGAGAGAGAGAGAGACGGAGGGGGGGTCATGGTAGTAATGTGGGAAGAAAGGAAGGAAGGGAGGTAGGAAGGAAGGGTGGAAGAATGAAAGCAAGGAAGGAAGGAAGAAGGGTAGAAAGAGAAAGAAAGTGGAAGGAGGGAAGGAGAGAAGGTAGGGAAGAAGGGGCGAAAAAGATAGAGGGGGAAACAGAGTGAGAGAGAGGAAGTGGTGAGGGGAGAGAGAGTGGAAGGAAGGGGTAGAGAGGGGAGGGCACCTGAGCAAGCTTCTGCTAGCATGCGGCAAGGTTCTCCCTAGTGTCTGGCTGTTGGGGGGTGGGAGAACGCATGAAGGGGAGAGGTGAGGGGCCCATCCAGGTGGGCAGTGGCTCGTGCGGCACCGGCAGTCCTGTGGCCGGTGTGCGGGTGTGGGGACGGAGGGGGCCGAAGTCGGTGGGGCAGGGGCTTGGCCACCATGGCTGTCAGGTGTCTAGTGGTTGAGGGTTGGGCGGGTTGATCATGGGCGCACGGTGCTCCCGCCGCCGCCCTCTCTGTCCTTCCTGGAAGGGCTGGCTGTTGTCGTGGGGGCTGACCTTGGGGTGGCAGAGGTGGCACGGCCCTCCCTGGGCTCCTGCGAAGCATGTGGACCCTAGAGAGAGGCCTTGCAGTGGGCGATGGCGGCTGGGCTGGCAGCTCAATCCCTGGCCCTGTGCCCGCGTGAGGGAGCGGCAAGGCAAGGTGGGCAGCCAAGCAGGCGGGCGGCACCACGGAGCAGCGGGTCAAGGCAGCCGGCCTCACCCACCCTGCGATGAGTCAGTGGAGGGGTCGATTGGGGAGAGCGCCCGGGCTCGGCTGGCCAGGATGCCACGCAGTGGACATCATCAGTGGGCGGTCAGGCCCCCCACCCACCCAGCTGCCCACCCACCCACCTGAGGGAGCACCGGGCCAAGGCGGCTAGCCTCACACCTCTTCCTGCCATGGACCAGAGATGTTGGGGAAAGGCAGAAGGCGGCACCCGTCCCCGCAGGGGTTAGTGGAGGTGGGGCCGCGGATTGTGGTGTGGGGCATCAGGGCGCAGCTCCAGCTGGTGAACCATCCAGTTGGCGTGGCGGCTGGCTACAGACTGTGGCCCAAGAGGCCGTTTGCTGGCTGCGTGGGTGGGACTGAGGCCACGCAGCCAGGCACGGGAGCCAATGGCCAGGACCTGTGTTTGACTGGCAGCCCCTGCGGCAAACTGATTTTGCTGCGCATTTTTACCCTATTTGGGCAAGCCAGTCAACCACTACTCAATTATATAAAGGGAAGGATTATGATTGGTAGTTATCTGTTTTGTGGGTGTGGTTTTGCCCAGTCAAATCATATATAAGTCAGCCTTGTTCTATGCATTTTGTCTTTGTCTTTTCTTGAGTTGTTACGAGCTGAATAAAATGAAATCACTGTTTAACAGCTGCCTTGATTTCAGTTCATAATACCTGGGTAGTGAAGGGTGGGGTATAAATCCAATCTCTTCTCTTCTTCTTCTAACTCCCCCCCCCAGCCATTCTTTGTATGACTGACCAAGACTGACCAAGCAGAGACTGACCAAGAGAGAGATCTTGGAGTCGTAGTAGATAACTCAATGAAAATGTCTAGACAGTGTGTAACTGCAATAAAGAAGGCCAACGCTATGCTGGGGATTATTAGGAAGGGAATTGATAACAAATCAGCCGGTATCATCATGCACCTGTATAAATCATTGGTGCGACCTCATTTGGAATACTGTGTATAGTTCTTGTCGCCACACCTCAAAAAGGATATTATAGCATTGGAAAAAGTGCAGAAAGGGGCAACTAGAATGATAAAAGGGTTGGAACACTTTCCCTATGAAAAAAGGTTAAAATGCTTGGGGCTCTTCAGCTTGGAGAAATGACGGCTGAGGGGTGACATGATCAGGGTTTATAAGATTATGAATGGGATTGAGCAGGTTGAGAAAGAAGTACTTTTCTCCCTTTCTCACAATACAAGAACTCGTGGGCACTCCATGAAATTGCTGAGCAGTCGGGCTGGAACAGATAAAAGGAAGTACTTCTTCACCCAAAGAATGATTAACATATGGAATTCACTGCCACAGGAGGTGGTGGCAGCTACAAGCATGGACAGTTTCAAGAGGGAATTAGATAAACATATGGAGCAGAAGTCCATCAGTGGCTATTAGCCACAGGGTATAGATGAGAACTCTCAGTCTGGGGCAGGTGATGCATTCTATTCTTGGTGCTGGAGCGGGCAGCAGTGGGAGGGCTTCTAGTGTCCTGGCCCCACTGCTGGTCCTCCTGATGGCACCTGGTATATTTTGGCCGCTGTGTGACAGATTGTTGGACTAGATGGGCCATTGGCCTGATTCAACATTGACTTCTCTTATGTTCTTATGTTCTTACGATAGGTGAGTCTTACCATTGCCTTTAGTCCACCAGGGCATGCAGACATATTTATCCCCTGGATATGGTTTCTCTCTATATTTTTAAAAATTTTATTAAAAGACAATATCCTATTCTTTTCTCAACCCCTTTTGTCTTTCTGCCTAATACACCTGAGGTTATTCATGTCTACACCATAGCAAATAAAAATTTAATATAAGGCCTTTCAGAAAAGGATCTCTTCTCAAAAATGGTGCTTAAACACATACTTCAGCCCCCAATTCAGAGAAGTGAATGGGTCCTCAAGAAGGTACTCAAATGGATGGAAAATTTAGAATGCTTGTAAGGCTTGCAGTGCTTTAATGAACAAGAGTGTGGAGGGAAAGCAGAAGGAATGTTCAGACCGATGGAAAAACAAATGATGACAAGAGATAAAGAACTTTGTTTCAGTCCCAGCTCCCAAAGTATGGCACTGGTGGGTATTCAAGGACATGGGAGGGGAGGAAAACATGCAAGAAAAATTCTGTAAATGAAAACCCAGAAGTACTTGCACCTTTGGGATGGAAAGCCTTTCAAAGTTTTGTTATTTCATTTAGTTTTTTGCAGGGCACATGTGGGACCCTTTATGCTAGGTGCTAAATAAAAATGTTAAAATGCTGCAATCACTGAAACACTGAGATTGCAAGAACAGTGCCGGTGAAGATGAAATGAAAAAGGGAGATTGGAATCATGAGGGAGTAGGGATTAGTACACCCTTGACTTGTCATTTCAAACCAGATTTGATTTTTTCAGAATAAGGTATGTACATAATGAGATAAACTATATACAAGGCATTCAGAATAAGATTTAAAAAAAACCCAAAAAACTATAACTACACAGAAAACTCTTAATTTCATGGCTGATATCATTGAACTGGAGGGAATTGCCCAGGCAGGGCCAGAATGTTATAAATGCCTCACTGACTATGGCATTGGCTATCTTGAAAGGAGTGGTCATGAAATCCTTTGCACAGGCCTGTTAGGCATCATAGGGGCTCAAACCCCAGTCTTGGGGGTCAACAGCTCCGGAGCCCGGTTCAATGTGTTATCAGCACTTCCTGATTTCAGAGACAGGTGACAGCCACTAGCATAATCAGACCAAAGGCCCCAGCATGTAGGTATAAAGCTGCTGCCTTCAAGCTAGGGCTATTGGTCTAAACAAGGTATATGTAGTTTAAAGACTGTACTAACTCTGCTGATCCTGGCATTTGACACCTGCCTACTTTGACCTTGTCTTACCTCCCACTGGGTTGCCTTGTGAATACCTGACTTCTGCTGTGGCCCTACGATGTTGTTGCCTTTTTTGACCCCCTGGTTACTTGACCCTTTGGACTTTTCTGTTCTTCCTGAACTGCCACTCACCTCCATACCTGAGAAAGCCTTCTTTGGACTCAGATGTTGCTAGTAACTATTGTCTAGGCAAATATCCAGATTTTTGGCAAAGAAAGTGGAAGGTAACTAGCCAACTCCAGCCTCTCTTGGAAGTGACTGATTATCTGGACCTGTTTTAGTGGAAACTGCTTTCCTCACCCTATTGTACAACTTTTACTAGGAAAAAGAAAGGGTGTGTGTGTAACCCTGCTTGATTATCTTGGATATCTCAGCAGTTTTTCATATAGCAAATGATAAAGGTTCCTGACTCCTGCCTGTCTGACCTTCTCGTCACTTACCTCTTCCCTTAACTGCAGTATCCTTCTGTTAGAGTTCACAGGAATGCATACTGAGGGAAACATGTAGTTTTTAAAGACTAGGATCTGGGTTCAGAACCCTACTCTGCCATGGAAGCTTGCTGGGTGACCTTGAGCCACTCACACACTCTCAGCCAAACCAGCCTCTCAGGGTTGTTGTGAGAATAAAATGGAGGCAAGGAGAATGATGTAAGCCACTTTGGGTCTCAATGGGGGAGAAAAGTAAAGTATAAATGAAGTTAATCATAAAATTCTTCCCATTACTATCTCACTTACTGATATCAGAAGGCAGGGCTAAAGCATAATTGCTCAGACCCACAGATATGCTCCAAAGCTTTATTCTATTCCCCACACTATTCAGCATCTATATGACAGGCGACCTAGAGATTAAGAGTTAAGCATATTCAGTATGCAGATGATATGCAATTCTTTTTATCCTTTCAACAGCATCAGGTGAGGAGGTGGATGTTCTGAACAAGTGCCTGGAAGTGATAATGGGCTGGATGATGGCCTATAATTGTAGGCTCACTCCAGACAAGATGGAGGTTCTGTTGGTTGATTAGAGAAAGAAGAATCTGTCTGTTCTGGATGGAATTGAATTTCCATTGGGCAAGGGAGTTCACAGTTAGGCCTTAAATTCATGTTTGTGCTTCCCATTTTCAGTGGGGTTCAGCTGACTATCACTGACTTGGTTAAGAGCTTACTGGATACAGCACTGCTGCTGCAAAAGCAAGTTTATGCAGCTGCAAAAAAAAAAAATGCTTCCAACTCAGTCTAGCTTGGATAATGGTCCCCCTAACTTGACACAGGTAACCTGGCCACCTGAACCCATGCCATGGTAACATCCCGACTAGATTACTGCAATGCACTTTACATAGGTCTCCCTTTGAAGACAATTTGGAAACTCCAGTTGGTGCAGAATGTCACAGTTACTATCAGAAGCTAGGTGGACCATGTATATTATTCCCATTCTGCAGTCATGCCATTGGCAGCCCATCAACTACCATGCTCAATTAAAGGTAGTGGCTATCATACGCAAAACCCTACACGTCCTTGGCCCCTTATATTCCCAGGACTGCCTCTGTCTCAATGTTTTGCCATGACAACTTCACTCACCAGAGCAGGGCCTCCCTCAGGCACCATTCAGCCAATAGGCAAAATCAGCCACTGCTCATACACATGCCTTCTCCATTCTGGCCCCCACCCTGTAGAATGCCCTGCTTTCTACAAAGTATGAAAAACTGAATTGTTCAGGAGGGCTTTTTTCCACAGGTAATAGGACTGCACTGCAATCAAATGTTCCAGAAAGAAGCAGCGACAAAGGGATAACAACTGTGGACTACACTACTGCATATAGTACATATTCTTTGTTGCCATAAATACAAACCCACTATGTAATTTGTGTGTTGTTTAACATGCTATGCTAATGCCTATGCTTTGTTTCAGTTTGGTTTCCAGATTTCTGCTTTTCCTCCCCAAAATTTCTGCAGTCTAAATTCTATTGTGTTGTTCACTGGATATCCCAATCCTATTGATTAAAATTGTCTCACACTCCATGATCTACCTACAGTCTCAGTGAGAAAGGCAGAGTATAAATGGCATAAAGGAAGTGTTTACATCACGAGGCTCAGGTGTCCTCTGTGGTATGTATAAACTTTAGACATCTTTGATTGGTTCACTTGCCGCAGCCTGCCTTTGAGAGGCAGGTATAAGCCACACATTCTAATCATGCTAGACTGTCGTAATACATTCTCTCTGGTTTTCTCTTTAACACAGTTTGGAAACTTCAATCTGTTCAAAATACAGTAGCAAGATTGCTATCCATTATAAATTACAGTGCATTTATTTTACCTGTGCCAATGGGTTTATATTGACTGCTGATTTGCTTCCAGCAACTCAAGGTGCAACAGTCCAAATGGAAAGAATTACCCCCACATGGACCCGATTCAAATCCCTCTACAAATTACACATCTGATGTTCCAATCTAGGTACTCAAGCGTCACTGTAGTTTGGCTGCAGGGCTCAGTCATTCATTTTCAGTTTTCTTTTTTCATTGTTTTCCTTTTATGGATTTATTAGTATTCTGCCGGGCACTGGCCTTCCATGGATTATGGCACATAAATAGTTGCAAGCCAGACATGAAGTCCCTAACCACATGTGCATTGTAAAGCACAAAAATACTGAAAAAGGAATTATAAATAAATCGCCGCTTATGGACATCAGTCAAGTCAGAAAGCCAATATGAGCACATATAGTTAGAATTGCTTCTGAGATAACTTTTTTTTGGCACATGCATACCAATAGAAGGACAAAGGCTGAAAAGTGCTTTTTGTGTCACATGTGGGCTTAGCCAAACTGCAGTGACACTGAATACTGCCCACCTAGCATTTATCTCACTGTCCACACCGCTCAAACTGAAACTCTAATTTTACATAAGTTAAAATGTATACAGATGCCCTGACCTGGGTAGCCTGGGCTAGCCCGACCTTGTCAGATCTCAGAAGTTAAGCCATATCAGCCCTGGCTAGTACTTGGATGGGAGACCACCAAAGAAGGCCAGGGTTGCTACGCAGAGCCAGGCAATGGCAAACCACCTCTGTTTGTCTCATGCCTCAAAAACACAAAGGGGTTGTGACTTCACAGTAGGGTTGCCAAGACCTAAGTCTGAGCAGGGGTTCACCCACTTTTGGGGGCTCCAATCTGCCCCAGCCAGCTGTCCGGTGGGGGAAGCCCCGCCCCAAGCTCCACCACCAAAAGCGACCACCCCTTCCTTCCTGCCCGATTTAAAGGGCTTCAGCTGATTGGCAGGAACCACATGGCCTGCCAACCCACTGGAGGGCCCTTTAAATCTAGCAGGAGGGAGAGAGGGGGGCAGTCATGGGCCACATGCTTTAAAGGGTCTTTTTGCAAGCAAGGTGGGGGCCACAACACTCGGGGCTGGAGGAAATCAGCCCTGTGTACTGTAGCCCCCCCTCCACTTACAAAAAGACCCTTTAAAAGGTTTTTTGGGAGCCAAGCATGCAGCCCATGACTGCCTCTTTCCCTCCCTCCTACTAGATTTAAAGGGCCCTCCAGCTGGTTGGCAGGCCACATGGTCCCTGCTGATCAGCTGAAGCCCCTTAAGTCAGGCAGGAGGGGAGGGAGAGGGGTGGCCAGGCAGGTGACACTCTTGGGGCAGGGCTTGGTTTGGGGCTTGGGGGCATCCCCACCCACCCCCAGAAAGCAACCCAAATCCCCGCCAAAGGGACGAGGGAACCTGGCAACCCTACTCCATAGCAAAAAAAAAAAAAAAGAAGCATTCTTTAAGCCTCATTCCGCAAAGAAGTTCAGTCCTGGGTATGAAAAGCCAACCTTTCCCAAGTAAAAAGAAATCTTATAATTTGGGCCTCAGCAAACTTGGCAAGCTTGTAATGGAAGAAGGGGAGGGAAATGGACAGGCCCCGACCTTATACAATGAGCTGGTGAGGAGGATTGTTCACATTTTAAGTTGAAGAATCAAGAACACTTGTAGACTCTCAAAATAGAAAGTAGGAAAGGCTCGACTTCAGCTAAAACTGCACAGCCATAGATATTTTGATCCATTTCTAGAGTGTATGTCTTTATCCCATTATTCTACTGAATATGCATAGCCCTAAATAAACATAATCTCCTAATACTCCCACACAAGTAAGTAAAATGTATTCACTTAACAAAGCACCTTGCAGCATTTAAAGTGCAAATGAAGACATTAATGGATTAGAATTGAGAGAATGTACATTAGCTCGTCTCCTCTCGCTGAGATCAGTAAAAACGGCATGAATTTGTATCCTACTCTGCCCTTCTCCTGGTATTTCTTGTAAGTTAGCCATGTCTGTTAATTGCTGGTGTTATAGTGGATTTATGTTCCATTAACAACCCAATGGTGAGAAATTACAGAAATGACTTGTGCTGTTATATTTTGGTCCTATGGGTTTGTGCTGAATCTTCATTAACATTCAAACTGTGCCGGCTGAGCAAATCCTGAAACAGCCCAGAGTCCGCTCAAAACATTTGCAACCTTATATGCTCAATGTGCCGTCGAGATGCAGTGGTTTGCACACAGGCTCATTTGATTGCCCAATATAATAAATGCTCATCTTACCTTTGCAAAAGGTTTGATAGAGGAGCCGTAATTTGAGCACACAAAGGCTTATAAATACAACTGATGAAAATTAGGGCTCTCTAAGCATTTTTTACCCTGCTGTCTTCCTCTCCAAATGAAATCAACTCTGGTTATGCACAATGAGCTTTTCCTATTCCCAGCGACCAACTCTTTCATCTAATTGAACGACTGTGATCATGATGACAGTAGGTGAACTAGCAATTTACATTAGTTATTCCATTAACGGCAAACTAAATCAGACTCCTTCCCTTCTCCCCTACCTACACCAAATCTGTCTTCATTAAGCTTATTCTTACTAATGTGCCTGCCATATATTTAGACGGTGTACATCATCATCCATCTCCTAATGGGAGCTACCATCACAGCCTCCTGAGGGCTTCTTTCCTTTAAATAAAAAAAACACCCATTCCAACATGAATCCCTTAAAGCATACGCTATTTGTACAGATCAGAGCCAAAGTCAGCATCACTTGGCCCCAGCGCTGGTGATAGACCTTGCTAAAGTTTCACTCGACGCAGCATGCAAACGTCTCCACCAGATTGTCTAAGCACTCTCCAGTCCTAATTGATTCCATTTGCATGTCTCATCCGGACAGAATAGTCTCTTGCTTCTTCTAGCCATGTGGGCTATGCCGTCGTAATTTTGTCGCTATCGAGAACGAAGCAGCTGGTAGGTTTGCAACCCCTCTGTCACCCTGTTTGTGTGCCCATACTAAAGTTTCTCCCTCAGTCTGCAAGACATCCCATCCTTGTTTTATATTGTAAGCTCTACCATCTCCTTGATTGGCCTTCTGTCACTAATTGCAGTTTAGTTTAAAAGTACATCCCTTTTATACACAAAGCTTTCCTTTTTCACTTTTGTCTTTTTATTTTCTTTAGAACAGTTGCTTTCTTTCACATCCTGTTCATCCCAATTATCTCAAAAGGGCAATATGCTATTTATGGCTTCATTTCTAGTCTGGGAGGGAAAATCAATAGGATTTTTGCCAAAATTTCAAGAGGATCACCCAGTCACCAGCCCAATTCACACCCCTTCCAAATGATGTACTTGGGTTTCAGCCCATTCCTACTAACATTTTATTTTACGCAACGCAGTGGGGCTTAATCTCAAGTTAAGTGTGCAGAGGCTCATATCCCAATCAGTCTTCTTGGTGGCAACAGACCTAAATTCTCTTGCAGTTTAGTGTAGTAGTTCGGGTGCTGGAGTACCTGGGAGACCTGAGTTCATATCCTCAGGTAAGCTTGAAGCTCACTGAGTGACCTTGGCAAGTGACACTTTGTCAGATCAATCTATTCCACGGGCTAGTTGTAAGGATAAAATGAGAAAGAGAAAAGCATATAAGCCTCTTTGAGTTCACTGGAGGACGTGTGGGGTAAAAATGTGATAGAATAGACATGCTGCTTTGAGCTTGAGGGCTTTCTCACCTTGGCTGCTGACAACTCTGTTGAGGCCCTGTCCACTTTCTGGCATAGGGGAAAAGCCCAGGCTGTTGACACAATCCCCCCTAAGCACATGGACAGAGCCAAGCAGTCTCCCTGCTTTAAGGAGGAACCCATAGCAAGGAAATGGGAAGGACAAAAGCTAGAACACCACTGGTGGAAAAGTTGAAGCCTATTCCATAGTAGCAATGGTGGCAAAAAGGCAATAATTCTCCACAGCCATTGCATCTGCACATAATCGTCCAGCTGAGCTGTTTCACATGTTCTGGGGGCTTTTGCATCATCACCTGGAAAATCCATTCCGACCACATGATGGCCCACTGTGATCAACTCACTGCTTTGCAGACAAAATCAACCAGATCTGCTCTGGGTTAGATGCCATTGTAGATGCATATTCAGATTATGTACCTTTGGCATCTGCTTGTTCAATTTATATGGATACCTTTCAACTTGCAGAGCCTGGGAATTGGAGAAGATCCTTGGAGAGGTGAGACCTACCACCTGTGTTCTTGACCCCTGCCCTTTCTGGCTGATAAAAGCTGCCAGAAGGGGGCTGGCTGAGTAGGTAAGGGGAGTGATAAACACTTCCTTCAGGGTGGGGATTGTTCCCCAAGTGCTCAAGGAGACAGCAATCAGACCTGGTTTGTTTGTTTTTTTGAGGGGGGGAAATCTTCCCTAAACCATATTATGTTGCAGGACTTCCAGTCAGTCTCCAATCTTCCATTCTTGGATAAGGTCTTGAGTGGGCAGCTGCTTCTCAGCTCCACGGGCTCTTGGAAAAGACTGATTTTCTGAACCCATTTCAGTCTGGCTTCAGGCCAGGGTTTGGAAAAGTGACTGTGTTGGTCACCTTCAGTAATCACCTTTATCAAGAACTAGATGTGAAATGCGACCCTGTTAGTTCTGCTGGGTCACTCAGCAGTCTTTGATACTATCAACTGCAGTATCCCATTGAGCTGCCTCTTGGCACGGGGACCAAGAGGTACCATGTTATGGTGGTTTGAGTCCTATCTGGAGGGTGGTCTCAAGAGAGGGGTGCTAGGGGATCTCTGCTCTGCTCCACTGCTGTTGACCTGTGAGGTTCTGCAGGGTTTGATCTGATCCCTCTGCTTTTTAATATCTCTGTGAAGCCTCTGGGAGAGGTCATCAGGAGATTTGGGCTGCAGTATAACCAACATATGGATTATGCCCAGCTCTACCTTTCTTTTCCACCTAATTCCTAGAATACTATTAATTTTCTGAACCACTCCTTGGAGTCAATAATGGGCTGGGTGAGGTTGAACAAGCTGAAACTTATTCCTGACAAGATGGAAATTCCCTGGGTTAGTAGAAAGACAGATCTAGCACTCGAGATCTCTCCTGTCTTGGATAGGGTTATACAGCCCTTGAAAAGCACAGCTTGGAAGAGCTGCTCGGCAAAGGAGTTACTTTAGAAAACAAGATGGCTCCAGTAGGTCTAAGTACTTTTGCTCAGCTTCAGCTGGTTCAGCGTGTCTGCTTCTAGGTCAAACAGATCTAGCCACAGTGATCTGTGCCTTAGTTAGTCAGATAACTTTACTGCTATGAATGGTTTTGGGCAAAGGATGCACTTTTTCATAGCCAGTATGGGCATATTGGGACACTGGCTAAAATGAGAGAGTTGATGCATGCTTTGTTCTACATTGTTCTGGAGCCATTTTTCATCACTGCAAATCTTCAATACAGAACAACAGTATATCCAGTTACAAGAATTTTGCCTTGTTTAGGTGTAAAAAAACCACATATATGGCACAGTCCTTCTGACTAGTTTGCCTAATTTAGACGTATTTTTAACACATTTTCTATAGGATGGTTGTCTACTAGCTGTGGGCAACAAAAGGGCAAATATCATCCATGGTTGCTGTTAAGCATTTTCTGTTGTAAATAGCAGTTTGCTGCAAAAATCTGACAAATGGCTTGTTTTTCTTACTTCATCAAAGAGGAAGTTGGTGTATAAAGAAACACTTTGTGTACACACAAACATCATCATAACACAAACTCATTACTCGCTAAAAGCAACAGAAAACTGATATTTCTACATCTCTCACTCTTTCAGCATACCTAGAAAGCTAAACCTTAAAACACAGGTAATCTAGCTGACATGACTGCTAGAGAAGTCTGAAAATAGAATATTCATAATACTTTCCCTCAAATTCAAAAAATTCCTCAAAATTATGCATGTAATCTAGGTGACTTGGCTACTAGAGAAATCTGAAAATGGAATATTTGTAATACCTTCCCTCAAAATTCAGGCATGACATTACTTAAAGTATCAATCACTTATCAGTTTTAACTTGGAAGTTTAACATTTGGTATATAGACATACTTCAAAATACCCTGAGTACTTGACAGAGTGCCAAAAACTGTAGCTTGTTCTTGTAGGAATTTTTTCTCATGTAAGTAAAAGGAACCACTGCTTGAAACTTTATGCTAAATTTAAAGTCAAATCAAATTGGCTAATGGCTCCACGCAGGTTAGTTTGTTTGGTATAGTAGTTAGGAATGCGGACTCTAATCTGGGAGAACCAGGTCTGATTCTCCACTCTTCCATATATAGCCAGCTGGATAACCTTGGGCAAGTCACAGTTCTCTCAGAGCTGCTCTCTCAAGAGCAGTTCTCAAAGAGCTCTCTCAGTGCCACCTATCTCACAGGGTGTTTGTTGTGGGGAAGAGAAGAGAAGGAGATTGTAAGCTGCTCTGAGACTCTGAGTGAAGGGCACATATAATCTTCTTCTTTCTTTTTTAAAATTATTCCAGGGCAGAGATGTGATCCTTTGCTGTCTAGCATGTGACCTGACTTGCTTAATTTAAAACCTAAAAACATATTTAGAGACATTTGCAGTGAAATCCTAAACTCACTTTCTGGGGAGTAAGCTCCATTGAATAGATCTGAGCAGAATGCTGAGTAGCCCTGCTTAGGATTGTTTTGTCAGTGTGCAAAAAAAAAAAAAAAAAAAGATACATAAGAACAAAAATTGGTTCTTATGTTCTCTGATAGAAATGTTGCACAGTTTTGTTGACAAAGGCAGATCATATTCATGATTGTCATGGCCACATCTTATTCCACCATGATCCTTTGTGTCCATATCTCTCTTGAATTTTTATTTGTATAGCACCACCAATGTGTTGTACAACCTGAACTGACACATGGGTCCAAAGTCCTGGGTAATATTGTACCTATGTAATAGGATCTGCAGTAATACACTGGGTTTTTTACCTCAATCTATCTTCCTTCTGTCTTGCACAGTAGATGAGAGAAGGGTACTGGAAATATACACAAACTCACTAGTTTTTAACAACTGTGTAAAACTGCATGTTTGCTTTTGGGGGCTGACATTTCTTCATGTTGCTCTAATAAAGTACCTCATCTTACCCTAATCAGTATTCACACCAAAGTTATTCAGTTTATGAGTACAGGTTTTACTGTCTGGTTCTTCTTGCCAGCCTCCCCAAATCCAGCCAGTCTTGTAAAAATGTTATTTATTTTCAATTATCATACATTAGAACCAGTAATAAAAAAATGAGCAAACAGAATTATTACACTTATTGCTTGAGTTATGAGGAAAGAGAAGGTGGAGAATTATGGGTGTATTTTCTTCAACTTTTCTTTTTTGAAGACTCCCTTGGAAGAAGAAAAAAGAGAGAGCAGATGCCTGAAAACATCCCTGCAGATCTAATTTCGTTTGTTTCTGAGACCTGCCTTGACATCCAAATATTGCCCCAGTTAGGGTTTCCAGGCTGCAGTCCAGTATCCTAGTACTTTTGTTTCTGTGGATTACATAATTGTAGCAACACTGCTTCATGCAGTCCCCATTGAAGTGAATAGGTCTTACACAAGAGCGCAACCTGTGTCTGCTGCTCATACACCACAAATGAAAACAGAAGGGGAAAACCAACCAGTTCTGAACTCTGCTATCCTGACAGCTCACGTGAATACAAAGCAGGGAATACTTACTTAAAAAAACACTACTGCAGTAACCTCACATAGGCTTTACACAAAATAAATCTATTGTATGCATAAAATAGAAGACATTTTATGCAGTAATTATATTCACATACACAAGCAAATTCATAAAAAGAAACAAAGCACATTGGAAGTTATCTGGCATATACTCTTACAAGGATTATAAAATTAATACTGCCTCTGTTTTTGCCAGAAAGGCAACAAATACATGTTTCAACTGCCACAATAGAGAAGAAGGCAGACTGTTTGGGTTTGGATACTGGGGAAACCCATTTTCAACATCTTGGTCATATACATAGAGGTTGTCTCTGAAGACTGAAAAGTACTATAAAATTCTGGATACCTCAGAGTCACTATTTCCTCAAACCACTCTGAATACAAGGTTACTTTGTGGTTAACACAACCAGTATAACCTGAATTTCACTAATAGTGGAAGATCTGGAACTTCTGCCACCTTTTGGTGAAATAATTTGTATGCTATAAAATTAGGATGATTCCTAGAAATGTGGAAATTAAACTCCTCCCCCCCAGCTACTCAATGCACACATAATATTTAAGTAGTAATACAATAATAAAATAAATTCAATAATCCTGAGCAATAATAAAGTGACTTCAAAGCAGGCATAGCTTGCAAGTAGAACTGTTCCACCAATTTCCTCCAGGAGCTACTTGGAAACATTGTAATTTAAGGTATAATAAGATGCATTCCTTTTCCCCAACATCATAACACTCACACCCACCCTACCCAAATTAATTACTGCAGGAAAACTACCATCACCTCTGTAATCATCGTCATTAGCATCATTACACTAAACAAAAGAGTATTTTGTTGGAATCACATCGGCAATAATTTGCATAGAGGTCTTTGAGAACTCTTCAAACAGAAATACATGCACCAGCATATCTGGGGTTGTAATAAGCATCATGGTAAGTAGGTATTTGAATGCAGTTCTCCCCAGACCCTGAGCCAACCTTGGCTGGGAGGGTGGGGTAGAAATTTGAGAAATAAATAAAAATAAAATATGCCAACTCACTACTTTTACTACACCCCACAGATACTCAAAAGTAAATTACAGTTATTTTCTTATAATGAGGGAAGTAAAAAGGTGCTCTTAGGATACCATTGATATGAGAACTGGAGACCTCTCATGGCTATGAGCCATGTCCCATACTACACTTTACTGTTCTGCAGAAGAGAAGGAGGAGGAGGAGGAGAAGAGTTGGTTTTATACCCCACCCTTCACTACGCAATGGAGTCTCGGGGTGGCTTACAATCACCTTCCCTTCCTCTCCTCACAGCAAACACCCTGTGAGGTGGGTGGGGCTGAGAGAGTTCTGAGAGAACTGTGACTGACACAAGGTCACCCAACTGGCTTCATGTGGAGGAGTGGGGAATCAAGCCCGGTTCTCCAGATTAGAGTCCGTCATTCTTAACCACTACACCAAGCTGGTGTAGAGCTCAGTGGGAACCACCCAAGATTTGCATGGACCTATTTTAGTTTATGTATTTCAGTACTGGAACTCTGGGAACTAACTTCTATATCATCATATATTCCAGGGTTGAACCCTGCTGTGGAAAATCAGTTCACATTTGACACCTTGACTCAGAAGAAGCCCCAAAGGATGCCAAAGGCAATTTCAGGTAGCCTGAAAAGCTACAGGCATCTCCCCCTGCACTCAATTAAAACGAACAACCAAAACAAAAACACTCTGTTATCTTTCCTACCTGGTACTTCTCTTGCTGCGTTTAACAGTGGGACTCGATACTCTCAAGGCCCACGTATTTAATTCCTGTGCAAGGAAAAATCATGAATTACTCCACATATTCCCCCACCCAAATACACTGTCAGAGCTGAAGAACACCTTGCAGATGATATAGTGTTGAACATAAACACTTTAATGCTGTTCTTTATCCATTTGTTTTTAATTATAAAGTTTACACCTCTCGTCTTAATGATCCAGCTGTGATGGTTTCCCCAGCCCCCTTCTGCTAATCATTTTATAATTTTCCAAAGACATGAATCTCATTTGAAGCCTGTTAGCACTGCCTGCCATCACATATGGCTGTGCTCTGGCAACCTGTTTTCCCCAACTATTTTAGAAATATGGTCATAAATGCTACAATCAAAGTCCAATGCAATTAAAGTAGCTGTGTCAAGTACCATTGAAATCAAAGGAGTTTAAGCTAGTTGTGATTATGTTGTCCTATTTATTTCAACTCCAGTTGGCTCGGAGCCATTATGTTAGTAAAAAATCACAACATTCTGTTCAGATCACTTTGGTCTTTTTTTTTAATTAACCAAATCAGTGCCTTTCCATCTCACAAGTTATAACCCCAGAGACCTAAGTTTTTTGTTTTCTTTTTCTTGATATATATATATATATTAAAAAACTATAGTGTTAATATCAGGGAATGGAACAGTAGTAGTATCAGTGTTTAAAATGTTGTACAATTAAATATGATCTGTACAAATAAAGAAAACATTGAAAACATTTGTCCAGAGATGGCAATTCTGACATCAGCTAAGCTGCTCCAGAGGGCCCTGAAGACCAGGTGGAGGGGATTCCAGTGGGGGACAGCCCCACTTAAGCATCACTGAGGCAGGCAGCCCAATCAGGAGCTGCAGGGAAAGAAACAGGGATAAGGCCATGTCCAGAAATGAACCAGCAGTGGTCTCACAGGCCAGTAGTCCTGGAACATGCCTTAGAGGGGAGGCAGATTTCAGGCAGCAAGCTGCACCTAGGAGTAGACAGGAAGAGGAGGAGACTAGCAGTGGCTTGGGTCTCCTGGGGCCTCAACAGAACAGCCTCTTAAAGCCTCAGGAGAGGGCAAGGCAGAAGAAGGGGAGGCCCATTCAGGGAAGCCACTATCACAGTTTCCTTTCATTCATTATGGGCCTGCCCCTGAAAAAAAGGGTATTGGGGGAGACTCGAGTCAGCTCACCCCAGACAGTTCTTTATCAGGATAGTCCAGGCAGAGCCAGGGAGGAAGAGCCAGACTGCTCCCGCAAGGTGTGAGGAAAGGAAGCTGAGGGAGGGAGAGAGAAGGCCCAGGGTGAACCCCCCTCCTCTCCCTGACTGAGGTCCAGCTAAAGTGAGGCCAAGAAAAAGGAGATACTGGAGGGTGCTGTAGCCCTGGACAACAACCCACCATGGCAGATTAAACAGATTCATATTGGAAATCCTAGCCAATTTGAACAAATTCAGAAGCTGTGTGCCTGACTGTATCTACCACATTGCTGAATATTGTACAGTAATTGCAACAGTAATAATCATTCATTTCCTGGATTGGTTTGCCCCCACAGGAAAATCCATTATAGGAAAGGACAGCACAATAGCCAATGAGGTATGGAGGCAGCTCCATATTCCTTTCTAAAGTCAATGTCAATCTACTCTACTTTTCTAGATTAGTTCTCTTAATGTAGATTCTATTCTTAAATAATTTTTACATGAATAAAATGTTCATATTTCTGATACCATTTCAGCACTGACAGCTACTGAATGTGGGGATGTTCTTAATTCACTATTTCAACTGTAACCTTTTACTATTATTTTCTATGGTATATTGGACTCACAGGCAGGGAAAGAGCATATAAGTATTGTCACTGTGGAAGACAACCAACACTTTGAAATTTTCCTCTTTACGTTACCAAATTTCTATTACAGGATTTAGAGTTAAAGATATCATAGACTTTCACAAGCCTCAAATATAGGGTCTTCTAAGGAGAAATGTTAAGTTCTCTAACCTCATTCCAGTATACAGAAAATGAGCCTAAACAGTAATCACACAAACTGTGGTTGAAACATTCATGAACACATGAATTTACCTTATACTGAATCATGCCATTTTTCTATAAAGGTCATTATTGGCTACTCTGAGTGGCAGAGACTTTCTCAGGCAAAGGTTTTTTCACCACATCTATGGTAATACCTAATGGTATTAAATGGTAATGCCAGGGATTCAATTTGAGACCTTCTGCATGCAAAGCAGATGATCTACCTCAGAGTCATAGCTCCTTCCCAGTTTGTTTTGCTTCTTTTGGCCTAGGTAAGGAAGTAGCAAGCACTGAGCGATGCCCACAGGTAATTTTGTTCAGCTGTATACATCTTTACTAACAACAAACTCTTCAGCCACAGGTATTCCTCATCTGCCCTGCTATTTGAGAACATCTTTCTGGATATTGCACACTCTTTCAACTCATATATACTACCACTGAGCTACATCTTATTTCTAGACTCCTTATTATCCATAACTTTTTTTCCTGGATTTACAGACTGATTAGCCATTGAAGTTGTACCCTGTGCTTCTGTAACCCTGTGTTGTACCCTGTGCTTCCTTAACGTCACAATCATAAATGCATTATATAGAATGAACAGAGCTGTCCTAAGCAGATTTATATTGTTCTTAGTCCACTGAAACCAATGGGCTTAGAAGAATGCAACTCTATTTAGGATGGAATTGTTATTCTCACTGAATTGAATGGCACTTGCTAGAGTCAGTAAAAAAAACAAAAAACCTCCATGTACCCGCTAATATGCCAAGGCTCTCCTCTATGCACTAACTGATTGGATTAGAAAGAATGAAAATTACCACCAAAAAAAGCAGCACTAGTAATTAACAACCTTACGGCCAATAAAACCTGTACATCTGAGTGCAAATCCATTACCAGATAGATCTAAATTTAATTATAAGTATAGTACCATGGACAGCAGCACGGTGGCTAAGCATATTAGAGGCTGTTCCCCCTTCCCTTCTTTGAAGCTTTCTGCATTTTTCTACACATATTATTTAATGTTAAATTATTCCACCTGTAGTTTTGATACTTATAACAAATCCTAGTTCATTTAAAGATCTATGTTACTACAAATGTTGCACTTTCCCCTCTGTATTCACAAGTACTTAACAGTAGCAGCAATCCCACTAACACTTCTTTCTTAAACATATAAAATAAGTCCTACTGAAATCTTGCTGAAATCTCTTATTGATAAGGAATGTTTTAGGATGAGAACGTAAGTAAATTTTATCCATATCTGTCCATTACCAAGAGTACCCTAGGCATTCTTGCACTTAACAAGAATAGTATGTAACTCATACAGTGCTTCAAACGTAAAAAATATTTCCAGTCATTAGCAGTTATGATCTCACAGTCCAGTACCAAATTAGAGCAAAGTATGTATGGGAATGGAACAAAAAACAATCTGAAAGATTCCCCCAACAAATCTGCATGTGAAATGTGTAGGGGGTTGTATAACTATTAAATACATAATTTCCCTCTGCACCATTTTATTTCTACTTCTTCCTCAATCTTTTAACACCATTTAACTGTATGCTTTTATTCTGTGAACCTAGTCAAAAATCTCTGCTTTTATGATCTGGCTACTTCCAAAAGAATCTAGTTTTTTTAATACTGGATTTTAATAATTGTTGACATGTTTTTATTATATTTTAGACTGTAAACAACTTTGGGCAGATTCCCTGGAGGCAGATTTTTGTTCTAAATAAACATTAATATATGAAATAAATAATTTTCTAAATGAATATATAACCAAAGGAGAACACTTCTTTTAAAACTGAACAGCTGTGTTTCTTTTTGCAGTGGGCGCAAACAGTGTTTTTTGCCCACAAATTCTTCCCAATATGAGCATTTGATTTATTTCAACCTCAGATCTAGCCCTGGAGCTGAGAGGAAATTACCTCTAGGAACTAAACCAAGAGGCAGAATTTAAATCTTTTATATTTACCATGAATTCTACCTACAATGAAAGGGTTAAATCCTGATATACAATAAGACATGCTGGTGCATTTAAGACATAAGAAGTGGAGAGTTAAACATAAAAATCAATTTAGATGATTAAAACTCAAATTTTATAAAGACATAATCCATAAAACTACTTGAAAACCTCAAAGCAGAAGCATATCATACCATCTACACCCCATATACAGAAGTACATTACACTTCTTTAAACAACAGCAGGCTGTATATTCAGGCCTTTGAAAATTTCAGCTTAACCATGAGTTCTATCCACCTAGAACATTTTTATTGTTCCATTTCTGCAAGAAGTTCAGAGCACAGTATATGGTTCTACTCCATTTTATCTTCATAACCTCTGAGAAAATGTGAGAGTGACTGATCATAGCTCACCCAGAACGAAGTTAGAGCTCAGTGGCATCTTTAAGACCAATAAAGTTTTTTTTCCCAAGATATAAGCTTTCATGTCCATGCACACTTCTTCAGATACAATGAAATGGAAGTTACCAGTCCATACATATAGTAGAGGGTGGGCAGCAAATTAGCATACAGCATATAATGAAGATATTTAACAAATGCCAGGACCAAGCAGGATTAACAAGCTTACATTACCATTTGTTTAGGTTTAATTCTAGGGGGAAACACAGTGAAGAAAATAAATATGTCAAAACTGGAGATTGATGAGCAGATGTATCCTTAACTATGGAATTTGCCACCTGTGGAATTATGCTCCATCCATCTCCTCTCAAGCATGGAGGTAACCTTACAGCATCTTCTTCTCTGAAGTGGAGCAACTGGCTGTGTAGAGTTATCTCCACTTTCCCCAGACCAGAAAAATCCAATCTGCCATTCCAAATTCCAGTACAGTCTACTACTCATTATGTTAAACTAGAATTTACTATTCTAATCTATTATTCCAAATAAGAAATAAAACAGAATAAAGAGGATGTGTGGCCCTTCTGGGGGATTGGTGATAATACAGATGTAAGTACTGAATGAGGTTAGTATGGTCTTGGCCCAGAGATCTTCATGGAATAGTGGGGATTCAACCCTGGATCTCCCATGTCACCCAGATCATAGTCCAACACTCAAACCACAGTACTACAATAGTTCAGACATCTCTCCTAACAACACTGAAAAGAAGCTGTATGCATTCCTACCAATTATCCCCAGATGTTATAACTTCCTCCAACAATGTATAGCTAGGGACAGTTAGACCAACTCAAATGCAAAAGTAACCCACTTGTGTGAATTAGAAATTATCATCAATTCTCATAGATTACTGTCTAAACTATCTATTTCTCTGTTAAATATCAGAGATAAAAGATTTCAGCTTTACTTAAAGGCTTTACTTAGGCTGCTTAGTACCAGCCTAAGCAGATATCCTTCTAAGTCAATGAGCTTCATCAGTCCATTTAGAATGGCACTGTTCATTCCGTATAATGCATTTAGGATTATGACAGTGGGCAAATTAAAGAAAAATTGCATAACGAAAATATGGGTATAACCTCCATGCTTTACTAAGAGGACTCTAACAGAGCAGTCCTAAGCAGAGTTACACCCTTCTAAGTCCACTGACTTTATTTTATTTTTTTTACATTTTCATACCACATCTTCTCCTTTACAGTTTCAGAGTTGTTAACATAGGGACTTCAACAGACTTAGAAATGTATAACTCGGCTTAGGACAGGGTTGCCTTGTAAGCATGAAATCCTGATTTCTCTGTAGGAACTCAATGGGACTGCAGCCATATTTATTTATTGCCAGCTTTTTCTCCATAAAATTCTCAGGTCAGTTGACAACAAGCACATGTCAGCAAAATATCAGTTATCAATTAGAAAGGAGAACACCCAGCATAATAATTTCAACTAGTTTAAAATCAGAAATGTATAACAAAAGGTCTTGCTTTAGAAATAGAAGACTCAGTCAGAGAAGTGAAATAGCAGAGAGTACAGACAAAAGAAAACAATAACAGCAGCAAATCAGCAAAACTACAGAAGAAAGGGTTAGCCTAGCCCCTAAAACTAGACTGGCATCAGGCAACCACTGTGGAGAGCAAATTGCAAGGTCAAGAAGCTACAATTGAGGTCTGCAACAGGCTATATTATCAATCAGCAGCACCTCAGGTTTCTTGGGAGGAAGCTGCATGGTCTTGGGCTACATCCAGCTTGTTGTTGTCTCCAAATATTTGTTCAGAAATACTGATAAGGAGAGGGAGAGCTGAGTGTTATCAGCATACTAACAACATCTTTCTCCAAACTTCTGAAGAACCTTTCCTAGGGGCTTCATGTAAATTATAAACAGTATGGGTGACAATATGGCCCACTGTCCTAGAGCTGAGCAGTGTCTCCCAACACCACCTTTGACTACCAGCCAGCCAGATAGTACCAGGCTTACAAATTCCTTCAGTATGGCAATCAGAATTGAATCAACTATTTCCCGCCTTCAGGCAAAGTATGTCACTCATTGCAAAGACTGCACCAAATAAACATGAAGCAATTGCTGCATATTAAGCAAGCAGCAATGTCTTTTTTTCCCCTTGGGGGAAAATAAAAAGCTTTCTAGGTAAAAACAGGTGTTCTCTATGTGAGTCAAAATACAAATATCAAAGTATTTAACTTAATGTTTCTAGCAATAGCACCTGATGTGATGTAAAAATGAACCACAGGGCTTTAATATTAAAATGAGAATGCAAGACAGATGGCTGTTTTATACAGGGTTTCATTAAAAAAAATTATTCTAAGACAAAAATAATTAGGGTCAGAGTATTAGCCCTTTCATTTATCACACTTCTTTCAGAGCAAAATAAAATAATCTTGTTAGAGCACATTAAAAGGGACCCCCTTTACTCAAAATGCAAAGGTTCAAAAAATACTGATACCAGGTTATCGTAGAGTTTTAAAAATGCCAACGCAAATCACACCCTCACCTAATCACGGATGAATAAGTTGGGGAAACTGCAAGGTGAGCATTTTTTGGAAACATAATTAACTGACATATAAAATCATGTGGGTTTATCAGCATCAATGTTCGTCATCCTCCAGAAATAAACACTTAGGGCTTTGTCATTCCTCCCACCTTGATATCTGGAGGAATAAAATCCTCAAGCTAAAAGCACACATAAAGCAATGAAAAGTGCCCAGAACTTCCAGAGAGAGACACAAAACCCCATTATGGAGCCAGACTCAGCCAAGTTTCTTTATAGCTCTGACTCTCAAACTTCAGTTCCACACCTGAAAAATGGGAATGTGAATAACATCCAGCACAAAACTGTCAGAAAGGCAAAGAAAATCAGAACTATAAAGTTTGCTGCACAATAGCCTACTAAATAAGCATTTCTTCAGATGAAATATGTTTTAACTTTTGAATTTTTCATTTTAAATAAACTGTTAATTAATGTTCATTTTTCCCAGAAAAACTGAAGGGGGAGACGTCTTATTTTTCATGATAGAGTTTATGTAAAGTATTCATCAAAACAAAAGAATCAAAATGTAACAGAATAGCAAATGACTGTTAGTTCAAATCTGTATGTGAAATGCACATGTACCAACCTGCACAAATTGCCTCTTTGGATTTCCAATCCCTTTATCTCTGGCACGCAACACAGTTGCCTAAAAACCTTCTTTGTTGGCTATTCCTTTCTTGACACTTTAGAACCCATTATGCCCTTGAGAACTCCTTAAGATTCTTCCACCAACCAGCCTCTTTTCCTCTAACTCTGCTTCTACTCACAGCTTTTCTTTGTCCGTTCATTTTTTTTTCTGGGAGAGGCAAAGATCCTCCAAGAAAAGTAGCAGGTGAAACTATCAAGCATGCTTCTCCTTTCCAGTGACTTGGAAAAATAACAACTAGACCAATATAGTTCTGCATCTTCCATGACGGAGTTAATTTGCAAAAAAAAAAAAAATGTACAACAGCAGAACATGCAGGACACAAATAAAAGCTACTAACAGTCCTTAGTATGGATGGGCACAAACCAGTAATTTCAGTTTCGTTCAGGGTGTACCTGAACTGAACTACAAATCAAACTGAGCAAAAAAAAAAAAATGCCCAAACTGAACTGGCAGTTTTGGGCTGGTTTGGGCCGCCTGTCTCCCGGCTACGGTAACTGGGGAGCAAAACAGACAGTTTAGATGGCTCTCAGCCATTTAAACCTAATAGCTGATGGGTGGACCTGCTATTATGGGTTTAGATGGCTGCAACTCATCTGTTTTGCTCCCCTCCCTGCTTAGAAGTGGGGGGGAAGTGAAAGGGATCACTGAAATGGCTTGCATCCATTTCAGTCTAACAATGGGGCTGGTGCATCCGTCAGCTATTAGGCTGAAATAAATGCAAGCCATTTCAGTGATCCCTCTCGCTCCCCCTTACGCTAAGAGAAGCATGAATCTTTAAAAACCATATGGAGGATCATAGGGGTGTGATTGCATGAACATTGGTTCATGAATTATGACCTAGGCAATTTTAGTAGCAAACTTAGAGTCATGGGCACGTTTGTGCCCATCCTTAGTCCTTAGTACCACTGAAAGGGCTCTGTAGCTGAACATTAACTGCACATTACTGGACAGAAATATTATGCAACTTGTGTTTACATTTGGATCTCACTCAATGATTTATTTAATCCTGGTATTTATACATTGTTGATTTGTTTGCCAATATTTCTCTTCTTAAAGAAATGTGTCTTTTCAAACCTTTGGTGGACTCAGGGATGCTCCTACAATAGTGTCACCAGGTCTCCTGCAATGCTGTTGCATGCAACATGATGTCACCTCCAGGGAAAATTCAGAAGTGATTTCATGTTGCTGTAGGAATGCCAGAAACATGATGGTTTACCATCACATTTCCAGTGGTTCCTAGAATGAATCTGATGTCACACCCATTTCCCCCAGAAGTGATGTCATGGCACACACAATGATGCACCCCCCATGTCCCTGTTCCCTGTCTCCTGCTGGATGTTGGCCATCTCATAATGAATACAACAGGATCTTATACAACACAGATTATGCCTTACTGTTCTTTCAAACATTACAATTTCAGTAGAAAGATCATTTTGGGAAACAATACATTATAAATCATGGATGTTCTGAGGAACTAAAAAGAAATATGTCTTATTTAATATATTAATCATAATGTACACTTTTGGACACCATGTTTCTTAATCTTTATCTCCATTCTCCACTCGTTCTTTCCCCACTGATTTGGCTGAAGAACAGAGTTATGACACCCAAACAGGAATAGTATGTGTAATCACAATCAAAGATTTGAAAAGGCCTTACAGTGGAAGTAATGGCCTAGAGCATAGTGTGTAGTCATCGGCCTGGAAGCACTTTATAGCTATGAGAGATAGGAGGGGGGAAATGAGTACCTGAATTGTAGGCTTAGCAAAGATTCTGACAGATGTAAGACACTGGGTGTCTTGGGAAGACAAGATGCTTTAAAGCAAAGTGTAGAAGGAAGATTACATGGAATACTTGCTATGAGGATTCCACTATGATTAACCTTGGTATGGAACACTTTTTTTTACTATGGGTAATTCAAATCCAGGGTGTTTGGAGTCACTCTCTTTGCAGAGAATTTATCTCCCTTAAAATATTAGAACTCGTGGTCACCTAATGAATTAATGAGATGTAAATTCTAAAGACCGGGCTTCCTTTCACAACATATGATTAAGTTGTGTGATCTACTGTTACAGGATGCAGTGCACTAGCATAGGCAGCTCTAAAACTTAGACAAATTATTAGAAGATAACCTATTAATGGCTATTAACCACAGTGGCTAACTGAAACTTCCATGTTCAGGAGCAGTATACCAATTGTGATTACCAGTTGCAGACAGATAACAGCAGAGGGAAGCTGGGTGTCTATCCACTATTCTTCAAACTTATTATTTCTGATTTATATCATCCTCTAAAACTCTACTCCGTATTTACTGAATAAGATGAATATTAAAAGCACCTTGCTGAATCAGATCAAAGGGCATCTGGTAGTGGCAAAAAGTACCATCAAGTCACAACTGACTTATGGTGACCTCACAGGTCTTCAAGGCAAAAGATGAGCAGAGGTGGTTTGCCATTGCCTGACTCTGTGTAGCAAACCAGGACTTCCTTGGAAGTCTCCCACCCAAGCAGGGCTATTTTGGGGCAGGAACGCACAGGAATGGAGTTTCGGCTGACTTCTGAGTTGGCCACACCTACAGCCTCCCCCCCAAGGCTCCCCAAGTGCCTCACAAGCTGCAGGGCACTTGGGGAAGCCAAGCCAATCCAGGGAGGGAAGGTAGTTTAAACTGCCTCCCCTCTTGGGGAAGCCAATCCAAAAACTGCCTTTCTTCCCTTGGGTTCCCCATGTGCCCCGCACCTGGGGCACCTGGGGAAGCTGATCCTGGGAGGGAGCTGCACTGTCAGGGGTGTGACCTAATATGCTAATAGGTTTCTGCTGTTGAGTGTGGCCTATTATGCCAATAAGTCCCTGCTGGGCTTTTTCTACAAAAAAAGCCCTGCATCCAAGTACTAACCAGGGCTGTCCCTGCTCAGCTTCCAAGATCTGATGAGACTGGACTAGCCAGGACCATCCAGGTCAGGGCAAAATGCATTTAGTTGAATTTAAAAAAAAAAAAAGAACACACTTCTGACAATTATAAAAACCGGATCTGGAACTGTACCTAATCTTATGCAGTTTGGAAATATCAAACAGTTATAGACCTACATTCAGTGGATTCCTGCTACTGATCTTAATAGTTCAGAAAAGAATTCAGCAGGTTGTAGACTACACCAGTGGTGCCATAAAATCAGAAAGCAGACTATCCAGTTTTATTTTACTTTGTCAAATGTTGCTTACTGACTTAGAAAGGCTATATTGGGAGCAATTGAGATGCCAAACTCATACTTTCAGGAGAGGAATATTCTTATCAGTATTCAATCTAAAGCAAATAAATTAAAGAACATTAGAGCTGCATGGTTAAGCAGGCAAACAAAATACAGAAATCCCCATATTATGGTTGCATGCACATCTTTAACTCTGTCTGCCTGTGCACGTGTATTTCCATACAGACTTTAATTACAGTATTTCTCAAATAATATAACAGCACACGATATTTTTCTGCAGCCTCAAAACCACATGCACAGAATCTTAGAATGCTGTGCACTATTATTTGTATTCCAAACAATCCTTGCTGAAGTACCAAAAGCACAAAGTAATCCATTTTCACCCAGCACACTCTACAGCTATAACAAACATTTGCCATTAGTCTGTTTGCTAGTCACCTACTTGTTCCCTACCAATGCCAATGGTTTGTATACGTGATAAGCCTAATGAACCAAGCAATTAAATGCTTCATTCCCTATTCAAACTGAAAGCCTGTTTTAACAGCAGCAGACCTCACATAACCAATTTTTTTTTAATCCACTGTGATTGCAGGAGTTACCAAGTAGAAGCTGTGGCTATATTAGCAAAGATATGGCACAAACACACACAAGCACTACAGCCCTCCGTGCAATTGCATCCCTGGGTTGCACTTTCTGGGGCATATTTGCAAACCGAGAACTATGGAAGCAGCTAACACCTATGGTTTTCATTCAGATCCCAAATCATATGTTAAAGGCTACAAATCAGAATCTGGAATATAGCAACAAGCTTTTGAACATCGATCCATTGAAAGAAAGGGGTGAAATGTACCATTGTACCAAAAGATGCTTAAGCCACTGCTTAAGTCAATTGTAAAGAATAGGGCAGTGACAAAAGGCTGGAACTCTGGGATGGATGGATGGATGGATGGATGGATATGATATTTATTATAAGGCTATGTTGCCTAAACTCCTGTACAATAATTAGCATACAGAGTTGTGTATAATGAAAAAGCAAAGCAATAATTATCCTTTTAAAAAGACACAGCAGCTTGAAACTGTACAATAGTTGTAAAAAAACCCCATTTCATTGATTTCCAAATGAACGTTCAGGCCCCAAGGAGACACTTCATAAGTCTTAAAGGTAGACTATAAATATGCCATACAGGGCACCAGATGTGAGCAAAAAGAGGTTTCTGATCTCAGGCAAAGATTTGATGTTGAAATGTTGAAACAAAATATGTCATCTTTATTTTGGGAAGTACTGACATCTTTAAGATATCATCTAGCCAAGCCTAACCCATTCATTAGAATCAAGGCTACTTTTACATATAGGTGACTTGCTTGCCAGCTCCCACCTCCTAAACATCAGATACATCACTCAAAAATGTTATCTGTAGGGCTGCCATATCCAGGTTGGGAAATTCCTGGAGATTTGGTGTTGGATTCTAGGGATGAGCTGGGTTTAGAGAGGGGAGCAACTGGAGCAGGGTGTGATGTCATTGAGTCCACCCCCCCAAAGCAGCCATTGTCTTCATGGGAATTGATCTCTGTAGTCTGGGGATATGCTGTAACTCCAGGAGATCTCCAGGCCCCACCTAGAGGTGGGTAACCCTAGTTATCTGTATGATTATAAACCAGGACATCAGAGTCACTTGCATAGGCAGAAATATGACTATACCCATGGAGGTGTTAACAATCGTAGCATTCATGGCATTTGTAATGTGAAGATTATAGGAATCAATGGGATTTACTTCCAACAGCCTGCTCTAGAACAAATGTAAATTTTCATATTATATGCTACATTAATACAATAATATCACATGCATGTTTTACATCAGACATATCTATGTCACATGAAGTCTGTTCAGATTTCTCACCTTGCCTACGTAGAGAGGATCAGTCCCCATGTATTCCTCCAGCACAAAGAACTGATTCCACACCCAACTGCGCTTGGTTCGTGACCTCCCAGGCTTTGACCTGGATCTTGAGAGTTCAGTTAGATTCATCCCAGAAAGACAGAGGAAAAGAGCTATTATCTGCAAAAAATGGCAGAACTCCACTTTGCCCAACTTCATTTTCTTCTTCTCCCTGTGTAAGGAAAAAAATAAATAAAAAACCTTGACAAGAGAGTGGGCACGGTTCCAGTTGGCTTAGTAGCTGTAGCCTCCAGTGGGTGTCAGCTGGGAGTCCAGAGATAATAATTTGTGGAGTGTTCGATTTAAAAAGGTCTCCACTGCTGAATAGCCTTCACAAGAGAAATGGTATAATACGTACCTATAAGGGGGAACAGACAAGAATTGTTGTCAGAATTATTTCTTGTTAAATTACACTTCTTGCAGGTTTCATTTGCTGCGACTCGCACTTCACTAAACTTTTCATTTCATCCATCACATGAAAGCAAAAAGTAATACTTTGACATTCTGAGTGCTTTTCTTTGATTATGTTACTACCACTGATTGATATTTGTGTGTTGTGTGCATGAAAATTCATCTATTGTTACTAGGAAAGGGCTTGTAAGTTTAATGCCCTGTATTTATATTCTCTCATGAAAGGAATAACCTATACTGTCTCCTTGGCAATCTGAACTGCAAATTTGTAAATAACACATTGCATGTGCAATGAACTATATCATCCAGCAGCAAACAGCTTGTCTTCTCTGATCTCACAGGAGGCCTTTGCAGTAAGAAGTACCAGAAGCCTTCTGCCTGCTATTAGTCACAAGTAGCCTAAGTCACTTTACATTTGCCCCTGAAGGCCTCTGAGATAGTGAATTCTCATTTCTACATGGTATAGAACAGCAAGGCTTGGAATCAAGGCAGTAGAAGTAGCTTGGAGATTACAGGCATCCAAGAGGAGGAGAGGGGATGGAATAACTAAATTAAATTTAAGTAAGAACATAAGAGAAGCCAGTGCTGGATCAGGTCACTGGCCCATCCAGTCCAACACTTTGTGTCACACAGTGGCCAAAAATACCAGGTGCCATCAGGAGATCCACCAATTCAAGCAAATCTAGGAAATGACTTTGCCCAAGTCCTGTTAGCCACGGTCAGCCATAGTAGGTTACATGCAGAGCAAACTTAACTAGTAACACTAGAATCCTAACTAGATATCAACAGTTTTAGGATTGCACTGGTAGACCTGTGTGAAGTAGTATTAAGAAACTATTCTCTATTTAGTTCTAAAACTATATTCTGTTTACCAATCCAGAAGAAAAAGGTGTTTGTTAACAAGTCATGGCAGCAGGAATGTAAGTGAGTGTACTTAAATCCTTGGTCCATTATTTCCTACTCCCTTCTGAAAGTAGCCCTCTCACAAGACTAGTTCCTGCCTTCTGGCATATACTTTTTAGGTGGGTCATGCAAACAGCTGCATTAGCACAATCATTCTCAAAGTAGGATGCCACAACATTGTTATCATTACGTTATGGCAATGTTACAGGTAGCAAGATGGGCAGATGTGTTTAGAATTTGGGGGCTATACTATGGATTTCAGTGCAACAAGAAATGCAGTCCTAAATGTCAATGCCAAGAAGTAAATCCCATCAAATCACTGGGTCTTATTTCTGAGATAAAAAGTTAAGGATCAGGTGGTTTGTCATCTATTAGTGGTGTGCTGATTTTTGAATACATTCTTAAATGGAATGGACTTGGGTCAGGGTGACCTGGGTTAAAATTCCCACTCAGTCATGGACAGCATTTAAGTCTTAGTCTATTATCCCATACTCATCATTTTTCAACCTCAACAACTACACAGGATTATGGAAATAATAAAATGGGGGGAGGGTGCTACACATTTAAAGTCCTGAGCCTTTGGAAGGAAAGGTAGGGTACAAAGATGACAGACTTTCTATATCTTGGAACAGTTCCATTAATGTTAGCAACAGGATGATACATGACTATAGTATTTGTTGGGTAACATGTGAATGCCTGTAAATGAGAGACGACTCCAAATACACTGAAATCTAAGTTACTATCTGTCTTATTTAAAAGTGCCCTCCATGTATTTGTTTTTGTCCCTGATTCAAAACAGGCATCATCTTTCTTCATTCATCTCTCATGATTTATTCCCTGTACCTTTTTTGCCAATTCCTTTTATAATTAGCTTGCTCTATCAAAATTAAGGATCAATGCAGCTAAAATTAGGGATTTACATAAACATAGAGGGAGTGTGTTAGCCTAAACATCCTATATCCCAGGTTCAAGTAAAGTGGTAAACTGATCATCTCATTTCCCCATGCTTTCAAAAGGCACATTGCGTATCTTCGGCAGCACATTAAGCTATCCATGTATCTTTCCAACTGTCACAAAAATAATTTTATTTTAGAAGTCCGTTGCAAAGTTGGCATGAACCTGGATGATTAGGGAGAGAGAAAAAAAACCAATGAAACATATGTTTCAGCATATCCTTTCTGTATCTGATAGTGGATTCTTATATTTCAAGTGTTAGTAGACTTTGTTAGGAACATAGGGAAATGCCTCACAAGAGTCAGATTTGGGACAGAAAAAGTTGATTTAAGCCATGATGAGATGCTTTGCATTGTTTAAGCATCAACTGAACATTAAGAGAGGGTTTTTTAAAAGAAAGAAAGAAAGAAAGAAAGAAAGAAAGAAAGAAAGAAAGAAAGAAAGAAAGAAAGAAAGAAAGAAAGAAAGAAAGAAAGAAAGAAAGAAAGAAAGAAAGAAAGAAAGAAAGAAAGAAAGAAAGAATTATACCCTTACATATTGCATTCTGGGGTTTGCTCATCACCTTTGAATAATGTAGTTCAGGATATCAGGCCAAGCTCAGAAGACAAAGCTTTTGGGTATTAAAGTGCAGTTTACATGGCAGGCATACTGTGTGCTTGTTTTAATTCTATGTAAACATTCCTCCCTCTTGTGGGAACGCTTCCTCCTCCTTGTCAGACCAAGATGTCAAGCAGTCAAGACAACTTAGAAAAAGTGTCAAATGGTAACAAAGAAATGAAAGAGAAATTAAAGCAGATTCCAGGTCACATATACAACAGGGGGAAAAGAACACCTATGTTTTAGGAAACCTCAAAAAAAATGTGAATCTGTCTTTGTCAGCTTCCATATTGCTGGATCAACCATGAAACATCTTGGATAATAAATTAATTTACCTCATGTATTTAATAACTGTCATCAGCCTTAAAAGCACACTTAAGCTAACAACCACTGGCACAGTTCTTTCAGCAATGCAGTTACTGTGCAATACTTTCCAAAATGTACCCTTAGGGCAAACCATAATGCAAATAAAAGCACCTTTGATTACAGAATCCATTTAATGCCTTTTTCTGGTAATCCCTTCTGAAGTATTTCCTAGCACCAAGAAGGTCTCTGTTTAAGAAATGTGCAGGATAAACCACAAACTTTCGATTTTAACTGAGCAGCAATTTCAAAGTCAGGTTCACTCCCTTAAATACTGATCTTCACTCTCTTCTGGCACAAGAAGAAAATATCTTCTATGTATGACCTCAATGACCTCTAAAATACCACTTTGTTTCAGGATACACTGGGTCAATTTCTCCTTGTAGTTACTATAATAAACCATTAGCTACATTCAACCATTAGTCATCACAAATATGCATATGTATGATTTTTCCTTTCTTCAATTTTCATACAATCAAACGTATATAATGATCAGAACTGAAACTCTCTGAAAATGAGGTTATGCATTATCCTGCTGATCAGATAACTTCAGCAGTGATTGATGAATTTGCTCCTTTACAGCTAACATCACAAGAACTACATGATAAATCACAATGGAGCAACACCTCATCACCTCAACAACAGCAGCAACAGGAAGCTGGGAGTTGTAAAGGCAATCATGGGATGTTTATACCCTATCACCTGTAGTAGCTCTTTTAAACAGAAGACCTCAACTCAACAAGGAAGTTTTAATTAAACCACATCTTTAAATACACATGACAATTCAACACAAAGAGGTATCATTTAATTTGGAATGAATTTAACCAAGATGGCTTTTTGGGGAGGATGTGGGAGAAATGGCGTGGAGTTCAGACATCATGCTGAACCACGATTTGAGCTAAATTTTATTTAGAACACAAACAATGTTTTGATCTTCTAAATTAATACAGAAACCATGATTTAGAGCTGCATAAGGTTGCCAGGCCCCAGCTCCGGGTGGGGGTTCCCCTGCTGGCTGTTGGGGGAAGCCCCACCCAAACCTCACCCCTAAGCATAACGATCCATCTAGCCACCCCTCTCCCTCCCCTCCTGCCAGGTTTAAAGAGCTTTGACTGATCAGTGGGGACCATGTGGCCCATTGATCACCTGGAGAGCCCTTTAAATCTAGCAGCAGGGAAAGAGAAGGTCGGATGCAGGCCACAAGCTCAGTTCACAAAAAGACCTTTTTTGGCTTGTCTGGATGGGCATGCCTTTCAGATCATTCTCTCATCTCACTGTTGGTCCCTTACCAGCACCACCCTGGGGAAATACAAATTTAAAGACATTGTGGGGAAATGGAGACTGGAAGCAATTGACATGCTGGCACATCTTACCTATTCTGTTCAGATCTAAAGTCATAAGGTCATCTGACGTATATTAATTACCCTTCAAAGTTAACAAACTGGGCATGCTAAGGCCAGATTATGATTAGTTATATTCTGAATGCCTATCCCTCTAAAACAGTAGTCTAGTTTGCGGCTTGCTGGCTGATCACAAACTATGAATCTAAACATCATAGCAAACTAGTTAAGTGCCCCTAGCCATGGTTTGGCACAATGTCAGAACTGAGCTTGTGAGTACATGGATCAGCTGCCATTCCAGCCACACAGCTCCAACTTAGCTGTAGTAGCCATCTGATATTGATAAACTGTCAGCTTATTTCAGTGAGGCAACAGATTGTTATTTAACAGAGATAAAAATACCATCTCAATTTTCATAAGAAATGTCAGTAAAACATTTGCAATATGTTAGGGCCTCTTTTCAAATCACTTCGAAATGTCTTGCTCCAAAGAAACATTTATATTTCAGGACTGCTGTAACCTTTATTGTGACAAACATTCCTGCTACTCTTTCTTCCGCACCTGAAGAAAAGGGTAGAAATTGCCACGTGGAATGTAGTTGTAACACCAGAGCCAAACCACAGTACACTGAAAGGAGCCACAGACATACTTAAAGCCATCACTGAAGAGAATGTATATGCTGTACACCACAACCTGAATACCCTTCAGACTTAAAACACAATAGGTATTTCTCAGGAAAGATATGTCATGATGAATTTCCCTCACTCAGTACAGATATTGTATTTGTAATTGACACTGAATACAGAGCCACACCTTATCAGAAACAGATACAGGACTTCTACAGATAATGGCAGTCTTGTTTCAAATCCCCAGCCCTACCACCAGTCCCTTGACGCAATTTAATTTACATTGTCTTGACATTATTATAATGAAAATTACCCCCAGCTTTGCTCCACATCATTGCCTGGTGTTGGAAGGGAAACTTCAGCCTATAACACAGGCTGAACTACACATTACAAAGGTAAGGAAGAAACCTGACATGGGGATGTCATTTTGGGCAGCAGCCACATGCAGTTCCACTCTTTGGTGAAAAAATTTCAAAGGCCCTTTCATAGTAGTATCTTTTCACAGCACAAGACAAAACATACAAAAAAGAATAACTATATGCAAGGCTTTTTTGTAGAAAAAGCCCAGCATGAACTCATTAGCATAATAGGCTACACACAACAGCAGAAACTCATTAGCATATTAGGCCACACCCTTGGCAGCTCAGCTCCCTCCCAGGATCAGCTTCCGCAGGTGTCCCACAGCTTGTGGGGTGCATGGGGAACCCAAGGGAAGGGAGGGAGTTTCTGGATCAGCTGTGGGGCTCCTGGGGAACCCGAGGTGGGAAGGCAGTTTAAACTTGTAAATGCTTAGGAGCTTGGCTTCCCCAGGCGCCTCAGGGCTTGCGAGGCACCTGGGGTACCCAAGGAGAGGGGAAGCTGTAGGCGTGGCCAACTCAGAAGCCAACCGGAACGCCATTCCTGTGCATTCCTGCCCCAAAATAGCCCTGACTATATGAAACAGTTAGGGAGCTCCTGAAATGCATCTATGTAATCCAAACCCCCAAGCTTTGTTTCTTCTTGTGCTTTAGATATCAGGGTAAAAAATGGAAGTACAGAATCCTTTCCATAGTTTGGAAAAAGCCCTTGTTATTTACCCATTTTCTAATGCTTTGAGCAGGGTGTTTCATTGTTCTAATTATTTTTGTTCAGTTAAGTGGCAACACATTTTTCCAAATGGATAGTTTACTTGCTTTAGTCTTAATGGCTGTTATTTTATCTGCACAAATTCTTTACTTTTATTTCTTTGCCTTTCCAGTCTGTTTAACACCGCAGTGTGGTAAGTTCTAAAAAAATGAGAAAGCAATATCTGGTTTATAATATCCTTGCATTCTTGCAGAACAGCCAATTATTCATTAAATGTGGTTTATCCCCTGCTTCAATATAGATGTATGTGTTATAGCTATAACCACACAGATATGCATTACTATGCTACCATGTACGTGTCAGGACAACCATCATATCAGGATCATTTACTGTACAAAGTTGTTAAATATCATCCCAGCTTTCATATTACTGAAAGGCCTTTTACCTGCCAAGGCACACATTCAGGCTTCTGTTTGTCAGCTTGAGCAACAGATATTACCACTACTGAAAGCAATGAAGAGATGACACATTCCTCCTACAATTTAGGTGTCATTAGTGTCATATCTGCTTCAAGGAGCAAAGTACTAAAGGAAGGAGAAAGTGACTTTAAGATTTTTGTTTAAAATTGCACTTGCCTCAACCTTGAATGTCATCAAAATGCACAACTGATGAACAGGCAAAAAAGAGCTGGAAGAAAAATTATTTGCAAATGCAATTAGCGTATATGTTAAACATCTAATTATAGCTTCAGATCAAAGTGTTCAAAAGAGTCCCCCCCCTAAAAAAAATCCTCGTTCTATTAAAAACTCTATTTTTAACCATGATTTGGAATATTGTTATTTTAAAACATGCAGTGCTTGTACTGAGAGGTAACCTAGCATTTTTGGCTGGTTTCTGGTATTAGAACAAAGAGAAGCAAATTCTGAGATGTAAATCTTCACTTGCTGTGATTTGTTACAGAACAGAATTCAGTGGCCCCTGTGTTTACTTCATGGGGGGAAACAGGAGTCCTGTTTTAAAAAACAAGTATCTCCTAAGCATTTACTTTTTTTTGCCATCAAGTCACAGCTGATTTATGGTGAACCCATAGGGTTTTCCAGACAAGAGAGGTTCAGAGGTGGTTGCCTAGCTCCACGTCATGGCCCTGGTATTCCTTGGAGGTCTCCCATCCCAATACTAGTCAGAGCTTACCCTGTTTAGCTTCGGAGATCTGACAAGATCAAGCTAGCCTGGACTATCCAGGTTAGGGCAAAGCATTTAACACACCTTGCCTATATTTTTGTGCATACTCATAAACAGACACACACAGAGATAAGAGATTATTTTAAATAGAAAACTTACTGAAAGATACTGCATGCATTTCTTCAAGTTTGGGAATGAAATTCTACTTTAAAGTAGATCAGCCAAAAGGTTTCTGGAGATATTGACAGCTTATCCTATGTAAATTATTTTGAAAACCCAGTAACAATAGAAGTCACTTCCAAGTAAATTGTGGGAGCTCTGTTTTGTTAAAGGTTATCACTTTCATTTTTTGGAATTAAATGTTGTAACCCTAAAGAGAAATTCTAATAAGATCTACTCAGAATCCAGGTCAATGGGGCTTACTCCTTTGTAAATACACTTAGATAGAAGCAAGTCCTAATGAAATCAAGAGGATTTTCTTACAAGCAAACACAACTAATATCAAACTATGATTAATAATAGTAATATATTAATAATCACAATGAAGATATTATGCTAACAAAAATAAAGACAGGATTCATAATAATTGAAATTGCCTTGAACTTTAAGTATACTAATTATTGTTGATGAAAATTGCATTCAGTATCAATAAGTTTGGTTTAGAGATCTGGCTGAAAAATATTTATAACATGATCAGCAAAACAGTATCTAAAACAACAATAAACATGTTTCTTTTTATTATTTGGTTTGAAACCAGAGATACTTTTCCATTGACTCCACAAATTCTTCCTTTCCCCATTTAACTTCTAAACTCATTTCCATGCCCACTCCATCTTGGTTTGTCGTCTTCCATGTTATTGAACAATTGATTATCTGTATTTAGAGAGCTTTCCTAGCACAGATCCATCCCACGGCAATGGTCCGGGGAAGGGTTCATCATCAATTCACAGAGGCTCTTCAACTTCCCACTGCTTCCTTCAGAACCAGTTTTCTTAATGACTTTTAACATCTCAGCACCATGACACTGCTCAGTTGTTAACCCTGATTCTTATAATCCCAGAAACACCACTAATGTAAAGCACAAGTCAACTGTCACTTGAAAACTGTACCCCACCTACACCAATGACTCAAGAGTTATCTCTTAATGTTTTGCTGACCATATTATAAATATTCCTCACACTACTCTGAAGTCTTTCAATCAAATAACATTTTGGATGTTAATGATAATCCTACAGTCAACTATTGCTCCTGGAGTCTGAACTAAGACTTCCTGAAGCCACAAGAGCGTTGGATCTAGTTTATGATAAGCTGTGGAATTTATCACTTCTTGTTTTGTTTCCTAGTCTCACTTGGTAAGATGTATCTGCTGTATTTCTGTGGGCTTTCAGGCATGTATTTCTCCAATCATAGGAATCCTTCCCCCCCCCCTTCAATTTTACAGGCATGCTCAATGTAAAACTTGTCATGAACCTAGGCAGCAAAGAAACTCTATGTAATTACAGCATGTATCGCAATTACAGCTAAATTGCAGTATAGTTTGCAACTGCTGGCTCAGAGGGGTCTCAAAATACTGAGGTCTTTTTGCTGTAACAAGTATTCTAAGGACCCCCACTATAAGGCTAGTCTCCACAAGTCAAGCTGACATGATTATACCCATTCATCTCCCTGTACCAGATGACATTACTAACAACAGACCACATCTTCCTGCCATTAACTTGGCTAAGTAGCCGTACAGGAGCAAGCATGTGCACAGCATGTTTCCTAGAATCTGAATCTAGTTATTGTACAAGGAGCGTGCCTCACTCCAAACATTTGGCCTTGTTGAACAGAACTAGCTCCCTGTTCTTCAGACTCAGGTGAAAGGGCTTGACAAATGCAGAGAACAATAATAGGGAAATGTAGGCAAGCAGAATGGAATTCCATAATTAACAGTAGAGGGAAAGGCAATGCCTTTCTTCCACATAAGGCTCACGGTATATTACTCAGAAGTATTAGTTGTAATAATTTCTCTTTTTTTGCAAAGTGTGTTTTAATTTTTCAAATATGACTTGCTGAAAAAACAAGACATTTGCCATCAGGTATGATTTATTATACCTTTATCTAGGTGTAAGCCCCACTGAGCACAATCAGACTTACGTCTGAGTAAGCATACCTAGGCTCATTCTCCAATTAGCCCTTGCCACTCTCTCCAGTCCCCTCTCTCACACACATAGACATACACAGACCTTTATTGGCATATGTTAGGTTACAGGAAGAGACAAAAGTGGATAAAGAGGACAAAAGTGGACAAATCATTCAGGAGATGGTGCACCTTTAAAGCATCTGGGCAGCCTATCATATTAAATAAAATTGGGTCTAAAAGAGTAAGACGTATCTCATCATATTGGGGACAGCATAGGAGAATATGGAAGACCGAGTCGACTTGATTTTGATTACACGCACAGTGTCTAACTGAATATGGGATCCCTTTATATCCAGTCCTCTCTCATTCTTTCTAGTTTCACCATGAAGAAAAGAGGGCAGGGAGTGAAGGCCGCCTCCCCCATTCTGGAACATTCCATTCACTGAGGGTACATCAAAGGGCACTAGTCCACCAACACATGTGACATTTTTGAGAACTCTGGCATATTTCATTTTGCCTCCCACCAATGCAGGCATGCATTTAGTTCCCACTTCTACTGAAGGGAACTTTCATGCTCCAACCACACCCCAAAAATCCATATATAGCTGGGGTTACCAACCAGGCTGGTGGAAAATGTCCTTTTAATAGAGGTTTAATGTGTGAAAATGGGCAGCTGAATGCCATGGAGGTAAGTAGCATCCCACTGAGCCTCAATTAAAATGACAGGGCTTTTCTCAAGGCCTGTTGGCAACACTCTCATGGGATGGAGGAAAAGACATTCTGCACATTTGTATCATCAATGTTTCTTTGGCTGTTAATACACTGGCCACCAAACACCACTCTCTCTTGCCTCTGTTTTTATGTGCGTGTATGTGTGTTTTGACGTCCCTTTCAAGAGAAACCCATTCCCACAACACCCAGGAAAAGGGATTACTTTGTGGCCTCTTCCTGCAGAGTCACCACATTCCCAGAGGAGGCAGTCATGTATTGCTGCTTATAGCTGGATATAAAGCTGTGTCAGGCACAGGCTGAGGTAAGCATCATCTGTCTTTATGCACCCTCGCTCAGCAAGCCTCATCTGATCCCTTATTGCCATGATAAAGCAATGTACAGGGCTGGCATCGAAGCAGGCATGAACAAATGGTGCACAATCAGCCAAAGCAAATGAGGATTTTTTTTTTAAAGTGATCCTGCCATATTTGGCTATGAACTAGCCAGTGGAATGCAAAACAGAAACACACTTCATGCAAGCCTGTTCTAACAAAAAGACTCTTGGCTGTTCTTGTGCCACACTTAAAAAGTTGAAAACCAACTTGCCTTCACCACCTGCATGCTGAAGAGCTTTCGGAATTAAAAAGCTCCTTTTCTTTAAAAGATACTGACTCAGGAAGACTCCAGCATGGGTTTCTGTGTGAATGGCAAATATGCCGAGCCTTGAGCAGCCAGGCTTTTCCAAAGGTTAAGCACATGCATGTACCAGAGTCCTAGGGTATGAGATGCAGTCAAGCATGAATCATAAATAAATGACAACCCCGGGGATGTGCTTTTGGGGGGGAGTTGTCCAGTTCTAGGATGAACTGGAATCCTACAGAGATGGGGAAATTGTTCTCTACAAAGGAAGCTGCAGATTCAATCAGCACAAGGAGACTTAAGAGTTGTGAGCATGCTTGTTAATGCTGCTGCTCTCTGACCTAAGGCAGCACTTAATTAGTTGCTGACTCCCACTTTGCAAAGCACAATGTCCTCTTGTTAACCCTCGGAACCTTATATCTTTCTTCAGATCAGAGGATGGTTGTTCCTTTCCCTTTTCACATTAACTAGTTTGCATCTTTCAGGCACTGGAGCAAAGCCTGTGAACTTCTTGCTCACTGGGACCAGAGGTCCACATATCCTTTCCAATATGCTTTGAGTTTAAATTAGCTGAAAGATTGTTGCAGTACAAAAACAACCACAGTTCATCTTATTACTGTTTTGGGGAGCTGATTCTTCATCATTATCAACAAAGCAGGCCATCTACATAGTTGTTACAGTTTAGGCAGGTCTGGAAGTTAAACTTTATGAACAAGAATGCACAGCTCATCTTCAGACACAGATGCCAATAGCAAACGTAACAGCACAGACTGAGCACATACTTTTAATGAGACATAAAGTCATGTCATTGCCTAACAGCCTAACTCTAGGGCCATCAGCTCTGAAACTCTTAATAACATTAGTGCTGGAATTACCAAGTATGTGCCTTCCTTGCTAATCGTGATGTGTCGAGCCTTTGCAACTCATGCGCCAGAAAACAATCACAGTTACCTATGCCACATTTTCCTGGCACTGACCTGTCCTGTCTCTCCAGATACTTAGACATCATCCAAGGATGTCGAGAGAAAATCTAGTTTTTCTAAAAGACACACACATGCACAGATCCCAGCTCACTCTGAACAGCAGGTAGCAAGGTTACCTTTTGCACTCTCTTCATAACATTGGGGGTGGGGGATCAGCACAATAAAGTCTGGGGGGGGGGAGGCGACCCAAAGTAACTTGTATATAACGGTATTTCAAAAGGTTTTTGTCATTGTTAGTTTTATCTGATAGTAAATCTGATTTTCAACAAAGCTTTATGGACATCACCTTTAGTTTAAAAAAATGACAACGCAGCATCTCATGTTGGAGGAAACTATAAGTCAAGAATGCTTTGACTCCAGCTATTATCTATCACACAGAGCTATTCTTCCCGACAATGAAAACAGATTAAAGTATCAAGGATTCAATTTGCAGAATCGGAAAGCTTCAGTGACCACAATCTCCTCCTTCCAGAAAGCCATCCTGTTTTGCCAACACAAATCCTTTCTAAGGCAACTGGGACTCACCTGAATCACAGAGGTAAGACCCGAGCATCAGAAAATGTCCACCCCCCCCCTTCCCTCCCCCGTATCGATCGACTTGAAGTCTGAGCATCCAGACGAGCAGGGCAAAGAGCCAATTCGACACAGCCCAGGGAGCGCGCACATGTAGGCAGGAAGGAGGTCAGCGTCAGACCTTCAAAGGCCGCAGAGCTCCCCTGCCTATAAGGGAACGCTAATGAAAGGCAGGTCCCTTCCCCGCTCTCGCGTTCCCGGGGCGGAGGTTGCCGAAGCGCTCGAGGAGATTTCCCTGCATCACTAACCTTTCGGTCCACGCCGCCAGTACTGCACCTTAGGTCAGGCACCTCTGGGTGGTAGCACTCTCGCTCTCCGGGAAAGTGAACGAGCAAAGACAAGCTTTGCATTTGTTTGGGGGTGTTTTTGTTTTTGCCTCGTGCAAGAGTGGCTGGCGACGTTTCTTTTCTCTCCAGAGAAATCCCCTCGGGACTTTCCTTTGAAGGGTCATGAGGACCGGTCCTCTCAGTCCCGGCGACGTCCCGGGGGACGGCAGCCTCGGGCTTCTGCAAGCCCCGCCAGATCCCCTCTTCCTCTCTGGGGGCAAGCGGCGACTTGCCTCGGCAGCATCTTTGCCACCACGCAATCGGCAGGGAAACTTGGGGATGCGAGACGCAACGCCCGCCAGTGGCACCAGCCTCTCTGCCGCCCGTCATCTGACTTTGCCTTGGGACAAGGGCTGCAGAGGGTAGGAGGGAGACCCCTGCCCCCCCCCCCCGGCTAATGCTCACACGATGCATCTTACCTGGATATATTTTTTAAAAAATCCCCGCCCCTTCGTGGGTCCAGGCGCCGCCGGGAGCCTTTAATCCAAACGGCTGGGGCTGCAGCGGCGGCGACGTCCTTGCGGCTTGTTCGCGGCGACCATGTGCCCGGGCTGCGCGAGAGAACTTGCTTGCCTAGGCAGGCGGCTGGGCTGCCAGCAGGCGCCGACACAGGGGGTTTCCCTCTCGCCAATCAGCGCGCGCCGGCGGGCGGAGCGAGCCAGTGAGCGGCGAGGGGGCAGCTCCAGCCGCGCGATCCCGGCCCCTCCTCGTCCAATCGGCGCCTCGCGTTTGAGCGGCGCGGCTCACCGCGAACCTTTCTCTGGCCAGCTGCTAGCGGCGCGGCTGCGGAGAGGAGAGGAGCGGTGCGTAGCCTCGCGAAGGGGGCGGGCGGGCAGTTAAACGCTGAAGTGTCCCAACCGGGGCGGGGGGGCGGGGAGAAGTGGCCGCTGCGGCTCGGGCTGGATGGCGCTTCCCAGCAGTCCCGCGCCGCTCCCGGGGTCCAAGAGGAGCCGCACCTGCCGGGATGCCGGCCTCGGGACGGGCTGCACTTGGCGCCAGCGGCGGGAAAGAAGGCATCATCTCCTCCTCCTCCTCCTCGCCGGCTGGCTCCAACTTGAGATGGGAACCTGCACCTGCTCCAGCCCTCGCTGCCCAGAGTTGGCGCCCGGCGGCGGGAGCGGCACGGGGAGAGGAGGACGCCGCTGGGAGAAGGGGCTCGGAGCCCGGCGAAGAGGGGAGTTGGCGTGGGGCGCCGCTGGGCGCCGTCCTCCGGCGAGCGAGGGCTGAGGCTGGCTGGCTGGCAAGGAGGCTTCCGAAAACCACACCAGCCCAGCCTGGGCCGCCGCCAGCCTGGTCTCCCCCTCCTCGGCCCAGGAGGACAGAGCCGGAGGGACGAAGAGCGGAGCACCCCGGGGGCTGGACTCCTGCGGGGGGAAGAGGGGGCAGCTCCTGCAAGTAGCTCCTGGGGAGGCGTTCGCGTTGGGGAGGGCGCCTTCGGAACTGAAGCCGGGGGGGGGTGCAAAGAGGCGCAGGAGGTGTTTCCCCCCCCTTCTTTCTCTAGCCGTCATGATGGAAGCAATGATCAATTGCGCTCCCTAAGCACGAAGACAGAAATCATGCAGCTGGGAAGTTATTTGCTTGCTTTAGAGGTTTGCCCTTTCAGTCTCCTCCGTTTGTCCTGGTTCAGCTGTCTTTTGCACGGAGCCCGTCTCGGTACCCTTCAGCAGCAGCAGCAGCCGCCCTTACCCATCCTGGCGTCAGCGTTCATCCCCTCGTTTATTTTACTAGCTGTCGGTGATCGCTACGGGTTTGGGTGCTCTGACAGGCAGAGGGGCCCGAAACTGTTGTCAGAGGTCAGGATTATAGAGGAGGGAGGGCGAATGCCTTGACTTAGCCCAGCTGGGAATGTTTCAGGGGGAGGAAGCAGGCTTTGAATGAAGTCCGGGCATGACTGCTGCTTCCAGTTGCAGAATTAGATATTCTTTTTTAGACTATAAACTAGTGATCCTGAAACAAAATTTCCCTGCTAGCTGTCATGACTGTGATCACAGTAGGGTGCTTAAAGCAAAATGTATTGGAACGTGTTTTATTTCGAGTCAGTGAAATCTTCTGAATTTAAAAATAACAGTCCATATGCAACTTATACTTTGTTGACATTGACAGTTCACAGTCACCATGTCTGTTAGGACAGAATCATCATTTGCAGCAGCTCCATCCCAATGAGGACTTTCAGAGATGAACTGGGCGACAGTCAAGCAGGGATATGGCTCGCAACATCGAGCTTTGTCTCCCATCACTGACTTTTTTATGTGTAGCTGTTTGCCCAGACATCTAAATCTGTGGGCTACAGAGGACTGAGAAATTAGCACTTCAATCATAACTCTGTTTGCTCAGAAGTAAGTTCCATTTATTCCCAAGGCTCTCTCTATTTCCCTCTAAGAATGCACAGGATTACAGGGGGGGGGGCTTTACTTACAACCAGGAAGAGTCTTTCAAGCCATTTGGAAAAACCCATTCATTTCCTTTTAGTGCCCTCCTCACTAGGGACAAGAGTGAATGTTTCCAGCTTGCTGCTTTTGATTCAAATATCCCCATTTTCATTTTGTGAGAAATGAGCCCATGAGTCTTTATTTGCACACCATTAAAACTGACATGTTTTTAGTGTTATTCCCCCCCCCAGCAGTTGCTTGCAAGAATGAGAAGAGTGATCAAGAACAGCTCCAAAAATGAAGCTTGCTAAAACCAATGAGAATGACAAGTTAGGGAATTAAAAAGCAATGCAAATAGCCTTGATGTGTGGTAGGCAGTCTCCAGCATCTGTGCCAAGGTGGGCACAATGAGTTCGACAGCCAAGCAACAAAAGCAAGCCCCTATGTCACTAGTGATGCCGCTGGGGTAGGCAGTATGGGAGAGGGATGGCCTATGCCCGTCATCACTTCCCAGAGCGACAGTTGCCAGCTGGGTCTGAGTTGAGCCCCTGTGGTGCGGGCCACAACTTGTTCCCACTGTGTCTAGCCAAGTATAGCTCTAAGCGTTCTCCCTGTGAAATGGAAATAGGTAGCCTTTTTGCTGTTTGCTGCTCAGAAGAAGAGTTGGATTTATACCCGCCCTTCACATGGAGTCTCAAATCACCTTACAATCTCCTTCCCTTCCTCTCCCTACAACAGACACCCTGTGAGGTAGGTGGGGCTGAGGGAGCTCTGAGAGAACTGTGACTGACCCAAGGTCACCCCGCTGGCTGCATGTGGAGGAGTGGGGAATCAAGTGGGAGAAGCGTGAGAGGGAGCTATTCACTGCTTAGAGAACATTCTTACTACTGATCCCCAACCTTTTTGAGCCTGCCGGCATCTTTGGAATTTTGATACAAGTGCAAGCACAAAATGGCTGCTTCAGGAGGCAAAGCCAGCTACACAATGGCTGTCATAGCTTACATTTACTCACACAATGAAGATCCCTGTGGTGTGATGGCAGCTACTGCCAAAGCAATGTCTTAAAAAAAAAAAAACACAGCCAATCAAATCTCCAGTGGCCAGTCAGAAGCTTTGCTGGGCATAATCCCCACCTGGCCCCACCTGCTTTCTTAAAACACTTGGTGGGTGCTAGAAACATTGTCAGGAGGTGCCATGGCATGCACAGGTACCATGTTGGAGACCCCTGCTTTCAAAAGTGAAGACCATAGCACATGATTGGGGGATGTGTGTCACAGGTCAGGTAACAAACATTATCCACCAGGGACTCAGCATTCACATCCACATTCACATACTCACTGCCATATTTGGAGGCAATGCTGTCTGGATTTGTGTATGGAATATGGATAACAGTTTCCCAGAAACAAACGATTGGTTTGCTGAGGAAATTTCTTGAAGAATGCCTTGAAGAGCTCACACAATAAATATAATGTGCAGAAACATTCAAACAGTTGATCGTAGGAATGATCTAAAATGAACAAGGCATGATAAAAGCCTGGATGAATGGGATCTTATACCTGCTTACTTGGAAATAAGATCCACTGAAATCAACAGGAATTACTTCAAAATAACCATAGTTTGACATTGGGTACTGGATGCCACTAACAGAGTCATTTAGGTAACGGTGGTTCTGCCACCCCAAAATCATAAGACGTATGTTCTGGTGGAATCAGCTCCCACTGGAGATCAGGGCCCTGCTGGACCTTTTATCATTCTGCAGGGCCTGCAAAACAGCTGTTCTGCCAGGCCTTCGGTTGAGGCGGTGGGTATCCATCTTAGCTGGCCTCCCTGCTTTAGTTCCCAACCTTCTGAAAGGGCCCATCTGATTCCACCCCTTCCCCCAACAGATTTATTGATGCTACCAATTTTATTGTTTGACTTATATCCTGCCCTCTCTGCAAGGCAGACTCAGGGTGGCTTACAAAAACTGAATAAAACACTAAAACAGGGAATTCATAAAGTCACAACTGTATAATCGTAAACACAACAAGATATAAAGTGATAGCGTAGCTAATATTATGGTGGTGAACATGAGCAGCATTCACAGTATGCAGTCAGCTAGAAGTCATAGTCTGGGTTGTGGCAGGCTGTTAATGGTGGTATTAATGTTGATATTGATGTTAATGTTGAGGCCAGGGAGCTGTACTACATTTTATGTAGTACAGCTCCCTAATCAAAGGCCTGTTGGAAGAGCGCCATCTTACAGGCCCTGTAGAACTGTAAAGGGTCCTGTAGGATCCTGATGTCCTCTGGGAGACTGTTCCACCAGTTTGGAGCCGCCACTGAAAAGGCCCTGGCCCTCATCACAGCCAATCTGTCTTCTCTGGGGCCCAGAAGGGCCAGACAGTTTTGGGACCCCAATTATAATACTCTCTGGGCAATATGTGGGGAAAGGTGGTCTCTTAGATATGTAGGCCCCTGACGATATAGGGCTTTAATCAGCACCTTGCTATAGGCAGCCAGTGCAGTGCTTTAGTGCAGGCTGGATGTGCTCCCACATAGGGAGGCCCAACAACAGCCTGGCCACTGCATTCTGCACTAGCTGCAGCTTCCAGATTTGGGGCAAGGGCAGCCCCATGTAGAGAGCATGACAGTAATCCAGTCTTGAGGTGACCATTGTGTGGATCACTGTTGCCAGGTCATTGCGTTTGAGGAAGGGAATCAACTGCCTGATCAGCAAAAAGTGATAGAAGGCTGACTTTGCAGTGGCTGCTACCTGGGTCCAATGTTCCCTCTAAGCTGTGGAGTCTTGTGAGCAAAAATTCTACTTTGTGAGCTCCTGGCATTAAAGCTGTGAGCGAGTGACTTGGTTTCTGCATAAATCAGTTTGCTCTGGAGCCATCCTTCCTGAGCAAAGACAAAAATGTGTGAGCCGGAGGCTAAGAAACTGTGAGCTAGCTCACACTAACTCAGAGGGAACACTGCCTGGGTCTCCATCATTAAGGAGATGTCCAGGACTGCTCCCAAGCTCCTGACCTCTGGCGCTGGCACCAATGGCACCCCATCAAAGGTCGGGAGTGTTCTTATGATTTTAATGTGATTTTATTGTAATGTGTCTGACTTGATTTGTTGTGATCCACCCTGAGTCTGTTTGGGGAGCGTGGAATAAAAATCCCTAAATAAATAAACAAATGACTTCTTCCAATGTAACTTAATTCCAAAGAAGAATTAGGGCACATTTTACTTACTGTCACAATGGCATTCTCGGGCCCCAGGATGTTCCAGCTGTAATTTATGCATTGTTGTGCCACAAAAATGAGCACCATTTCTTGGAGAGTCTATTGCTGTATCAGCAGCCATGGCAGTGGAGAATTCATCACAGATTGCATTCATTTAGAACTACAACATTGGTCTAAGAACATAAGAGAAGTCCAACACTGTGTCACACAGTGGCCAAAAATACCAGGTGCCATCAGGAGGTCCATCAGTGGGGCCAGGATACTAGAAGCCCTCCCACTGTTGCCCCCACCCACCCACCAAGAATACAGAGCATTATTTGCCCCAGAGTCCCTATCTATACCTTGTGGCTAATAACCACTGATGGACCTCTGTTCCATATGCTTATCTAATTCCCTCTTGAAGCCGTCCATATTTGTAGCCTCCACCACCTCCTGTGGCAGTGAATTCCATGTGTTAATCACTCTTTGGGTGAAGAAGTACTTCCTTTTATCCATTCTAACCCGACTGCTCAGCAACATCATTGAGTGCCCACGAGTTCTTGTATTGTGAGAAAGGGAGAAAAGTACCTCTTTCTCTACCTGCTCTATCCCATGCATTATCTTATAAACCTCTATCATGTCACCCCTCAGCTGTCGTTTCTCTACTTCAAAGTTTACTTAACATTCTGGCCTAAGAAAAGAAAAGCATGTAAGAATGATGCTAACATTAAGTAAATCAGGGGAGTTTCAAGTGTCTACAACTTTGATAGTGTAATTATAGTGTGCAACCATGCCCGGATCAAGTAGGTGATGTCAGTGGGATCCAATGGGGTCCCCCAGTGGGCCAGTGTTGCCTGATAAGGTGTCCCTGGTTGCCCTTGATAAAGCCACAGAAGGGGAGGCAATATCATGACTCTCCTTTTCAAGAACAATCCTAACTTTTTGCTTCATTTCCAAATTGTTTAATTAAGTAAAATCTCAGTCCTCTTAGCCAGAAAGAGCACTGATATACGATATAATTGGCATATAGTGATATGGACACAGGTGGTGTCAAAATGACATTTTCTTTAAACCTGTTTTTTTTTTTCAAAAAGAAAAAGAAAAAAAGAACCCTGTTCTTAAAAAACACAGATCACAACCAAGGAACACTCATCAAAATAAACCTGGACCATCGTTGTCTTTTGATTTGCCTTTTTTCAGCAAATTAGCCTTTTCTTCAAAGCTTTTACATGTTTTCAAAGAGCAAAGCTGTTATGTAGATTTCTAATTAAATGTAGTTCTTTAATGCAAAGCACATTGTGAACTGTGGCAACACTGATAACAAAATATCAAGAATAAAGCACTCTCCTCTTTTTAAAAAGTGAAAATAGGCCTTCTAATCACTCAGAAAATCAAATATTGTGTCAGTGTCAAATTCTGTAGCTTTTGAAACATTAAATACAAACACTGACATTTCACTAAGTGTAAAATCAAAGAATAGCTTTAGTGTGATCCTTACCATGCCTCTTAACCTCCCTCCCTCCCTCTCTCTCTTTTTGAGGTTTACATTTTTGATGTGGCTTTCCTAGCAGAGACAGACAGCTCAGCATTATAGTGCAATGAATTCAGGGATAAGTGTTTTGAAGATACAACTACAAGGAATCTATCTCATACCTAAGGCTGTAGTTACATTATGATAGGACGTATTCAGTCACAAAAAGCTTGCGACATACCTGTGTGCTTCTGTTCATAGAAGAGGAGTGCAATTAACCACAGGAGCTGAAGCTGTCCTTCAAATACATCTTTCAGGGAAAGGGAGAACCTTTGGCCAGCTGTTCAAAAGCAAGAAAAGTCTTCAGAACAGATACCACACATGTTGCAGAATAGTCTTTTCAGATGTGATCAGCTGCATGAAATGTCACTTGTTTATATTTAGATCTAAAGCTTCCAGTGTTGCTGATGAAAAGGGAACACATTTTAAATATTATACCTTTTATATCACAAAGGATTACAGTAGAGACAACAATACTTAAGGTTTTGATCATTCAGAGCATGGTTATATACATTGTCTTGGTAATCCTTACAACAGCAAGGGAAAATGGGTTAGTATCATTGTCTTCCATCAAACAGGAGGATTGGACAGTGGCTGGCCTAACATTTCCTTCTGAGTTCATTGTTCCATCAAGATTTGAAGTGATGACTTCTCACCAGACTCTATGGTACACAAACTCTCATGGTATAATGTAAGTCTGTCCATCTGCAATGAAGCATATAGGAAGCAGGGATATTGAGACTTTTGATGATAAACATGATTATCAGGTGAACTTACCTTGATCAGACTTTCTTGCTTTCATGTCATATTCATGTTTTTGAATTTTTATTAGAGAAAAGGCATGTATCCAATGAAGTCAGGATCAGGTTTTTAAATTACTTCTCAAATATGGAATGACAGTTCATACCCTCCTGTTGCAGTCAGTTTCATCCTCTAAATAACTGTATAGAGCATATGTTGCCTGCTTTTTTGCACTGGCACAGTTAGAAACATCTGTCCTGAAGTGACAGCACAAACAAATCCTAGATTAGGTAGGCTCATGGACAAACATGTATACAGAGACACCTAGGCAATATGTCAAATCTCAAAAAAAGAAGCTTGTAACTGTCTTTTAACAACTGGAAGTGATAGTGGAAGGACACAAGAGCATGGAAGGTGGCAGCTGCTAGAAAGTGATATGTAATTATGTCAATGGACTCATCTGAATCAATTCTGTGATTATGACTGGCAAGGAGGATCTAGATGATCTATTAGGTTACTGAGGTTCCAAGTAGGAAGAACTCCCCTGGATACACATATGAAGAAGAAAAGAAGAAGAGATTGGATTTACACCCCACCCTTCACTTGGAGTCTCAGAGCGACTTACAAACTCCTTTCCCTTCCCCTCCCCACAACAGACACCCGGTGAGGAAGGTGGGGCTGAGAGAACATTGACACAAACTGCTCTTTTTCAAGAACAGCTGTGCCAGAGCTTGTGACTGACCCAAGGTCACATCAGCAGGTGCAAGTGGAGGAGTGGGGAATCAAACCCAGTTCTCCCAGATTAGAGTCTGCACATTTAACCACCAAACTGGCTCTAAAACAATGAAACTTTTCTGCTCCTACAAGATCTCACATTTCCATGTGTTAGAAGAGGAATGACAAACTAAAATCCATATATACCACAATAATCAGATTCACTGAATAAGTATTGAGCAGGCATTCACTAGGAGATACCAGCTGAAACTGTTATAATTGAAAGTGAAACTATGCATCAGTCTCCAGTTTTCAAAATGTAACGAAGTCATAGAGTTGAAAGGTGCCATATAGGCCATCTAGTCCACCCTCCTGCTCAATGCAGGATTAGCCTAAAGCATCCCTAACAAGTGTTCATCTAGCCTCTGCTTGAAGACTGCCAGTGAGGACTGCTGAACTACTCTAACTAAAAAATAAATAAATCCTAATATCCAGTTGGTTCCTTTCGCCCATAATTTAAACCCATTATTGTGAGTCCTATACTCTGTCGCCAGGCAAAATAGCTCCCTGCCCTCCTGCACGTGACAGCTTCTCACATACTTAAAGAGAGCAATCATGTCCCCCTTCAGTCTCCCCCACAACATGCCCAAGTCCCTCAGCCAAGTCCCTCAGCTTGATCTCCAAGTCATTGATCATCCTCATTGCTCTCTTCTGCACCCGCTCCATTTTGTCTACATCTTTTTGAAGTGAGGCCTCTAGAATTGTGCACAGTACTCCAGTGTGTACAGTGGAACAATGACATCTTGTAATTTGGATGTTATGCCTCTGTTGAAACACCTCAAGATCCCATTAGCCTTTTGTTGCCACTGCATCACACTGACTGCTCATATTTATTTGCAGTCTACTTGTTCATACACACACTGCTACCCAGAAGTGTATCCCCCATTCCAGTATGCATGCTTCTCATTTTTGTTACCCAGATGTAGAACTCTGCACTGATCCTTGTTGAATTCCATCTTGTTCACATCCACTTATATTTCCAGTGTGTTTAGATCTTGTTGAATTCTGTTATCTTTCAGGGTGTTCACTGCTCCTTCCAATTTGGTATCATCTGGAGTTTTAATGAGTAGTCCCTCCACCCCGTCATCCAGATCATTTATAAAAATAATGAAAAGTACGTGGTCCAGAACCAATCCCTGTAACACCCCACTGGACACCTACCTCTAATCAGATGAAATGCCATTGGGAACTACTCTTTGGGTGTGGTTCTCCAGCCAGTTCCCTATCCACCTAACTATCCTGGAGTCCAGTCCACAGTCCTCCAGTTAACCCATCAGAACATCATGGGGAACCCTGTCAAAAGCTTTACTGAAATCCTGGTAAACATCATCAACAGTGTCTCCATGATCCAGTAAGCCCGTCACTTGATCAAAGATGGAAACTAAGTTGGTCTGGCAGGACCCATTGGGAACAAATCCATGCTGACTTCCCTGGATCACCAAGTTGTGCTTCCCTAAAAGCAATTCATGGGGAGGAGTGATTAAAGGATTCTTGGGAACAGGGTAACGGAAGCACAAGCAGGGTGATCATCCTCTTGCAGAAGGTGGGATTTTGGACTGACCATTCATTCGTTTTCTGGTACTGCAAGGAGAAGTTCTCAGGATATTTATTTTTCAGTTGCCAAATTAAGTCTGCCATTTCATGTCCCAGCAGAAGTATTGAATCCTTAGTGCATATTCTCTGCAAAAGTACCTAAACCGACATACACTCTCCTCCTACTGCATTATGTGCAAGCCCAAATCCATGTGTGTGACTTGAATATATGACCTTCAGTCTGAGAAGTGAGAATGCAATCTATTTCCATATTCATGCTGATATAACTATAAATCAAACATAGATGCACATGCTCTGACTGTCTTTCATCTGCACTTATTTTCTCCATTCACATTTCTCAAAAGAGTAGAAAACACCTGTCAAGAAAAAAGTAAAAACCTCCTGCAAAGACCTGAACTGCCACTTAGAGTTCATTATAATCTGAATGTGTCTTATTGCATCTATGCACATTTATGCATTAATTTATTGTAATAAACTTGCATGATCATCTGATGCTACAACCAATACTAATTTATTATTGGTTTATTATTAATAATTTATACATTATGTTTAACACAATGGCCTGAGCATTTTCCTTTGGCTGCGCATAGTTTCACCCTTCAATGAAAGTCAAGTTATATTTAACACAATAATTTGTCTGTGCATAGTTGCACTCTTCAATGAGAAAACTCCATGTGCATACCAGATAATTAAATCCACAAACAATCCCTGTATTGTGTGATGTATCCATACAAGGAAATCAATACATGCAAATTTACATGTATGTATTGTATGTCATTATTTTCTTGATTTTTTCCCCACTTTACCTGAAAAAATAATCAGGCATTAATTAAGGTTTGGAACAGCAGTGGAAGGAAAAAATAACAGAAGAACAGGAAGGAAAGACTCTTCTCTGATTCTCTGAGGCATTAACATTTGTGTGAGTTGTATGGTGAAGCTGGTGGTATTTGGGGAGACATAATAGACTCACTGTACAAGAAATATCAGGTGATTTGAGCTCACTAGGGAATACCAGATCTTTTGCAGGCAAAATGCTAAAGGATACCTTTGTGTGGAAGACCTTTAAGAAGGTCATGACATCAGTATTTCTATAAGAAGCAGTGAGCACTATTTCCTATATGGTTAGAAGGGATTGGATAATGGTTATTCAGACCACTGTTTAGAGGGCTCTCAGTCTATCATATTGGCAACATCTATTTATGGAGGTGCCGTAGTGGAGTGATAGTGGAACAAGCAGTCACAGTAAAATGGGAGTTCACGTAGTCTCTAGAAATAAGAATGCCAGATAAGAGAATGCAGGTACCCCAAAGTAACCCTCTTGTATCCTATTGGAATAGCTGCTAGACTGATAAATATTTATCTACATAGGAAAGCCCTGTCTTTCATTTCACCTGCAGTCCATTCTGTGCAAGGCATGGTTCAGAGAAAAATACAAACACTTTCCCTTCTTCTCACTCATGAAAAATATCCCAGTTACATTCTTTATTGATTTAATTAGGCTGCAATGTAGCTGTTAAAGATTTCGGGGGGGGGGTATTATCAAGTGATAAGCTTATCATGTGGGGTGTTTCACACAAACTAGGTTTTAGAACAATAAATATCAGGTTGTTACCCATCTGTTATGCACTGCACAGACACCTTCCCTGGAGGTCCAACTTCTGTTGCTTGAAATAGATATGTTATATTGTATACCTAAGAAAATGTTATTCTTCCTCTTGATAGAATATCCACTGGGAAATGTCACAAAAGCCTATTGGTTGTTTGTGGGTTATATCACTCATTATGACTTTGCTCCCCATCTATGACATTTTCTGAATGTTTAAAAATGTGTTTGTATGTTCCCCATGTTTTTGTAAATCCCCAATTGGGCACACCATAGAATACATATCATTGTGCATTACTTTAAGCAACAGTGGATGAACAACAAAGTTCTGTCCCTCACTCTACAATCTTCCATTATTTCAGACACCTTTACTTGTTCATTTTTATGTCATTGTGGGTTGTATGTGTTTGGTTATGAAGAAACAGTGGCATGTTGGTATCCCCACATTCATTAACCATGTGGAGAGAAAATATGTGCTGCTGCTAATATGTTATGATTTCGGGAATATTGTGCTAGGTAAGCATGGCTAGAGCATATTTAATTTGATTGGAACAAATGCCTTTGATAAGCTTGCCTCCAGTTCATTTACCTGACAAAAACCTGTTCACTAAGAAGGTTCAAAAACAGTTCAGTTAACACATAATAATGGCAATTATCCATCTGTACAAAAAGACAATCCTCAACATCCTTTGACACTGAAGTGTGACAAAAAAATAAAAGAGGTATGGAAATGGTCTGGACTTGACATGGTTGCCCCTAAGTGCTTCCCTCCCCCAGGCAGGGCCAAGCAGTCTCCCTGGTTTACTGGGGAACTGATGGTGATGAAACAGGAGAGACATTGGCTAGAAATCTGTAGGCGCAAATATCAGAGCAAGATTGATCAAACATGGCATAGTGCCCATGTTAGAGCCTATCCCATGGTGGTGATGGCAGCCAAAAGGCAATATTTCCCTGCCACCACTGCAATCTTCCACCTAAAGTGTTTCGTGTGGTCTGGGGGCTTTTACATCATACCCCCAGAAAATTGGATTCTGACCACACGATGGCCCACTGTGATCAATTCACTACTTACCTTGCAGAGAAAATCACCCAGATCTGCTCTGGGTTGGATGCAGGTATAGATACATGTTCAGATGATGTACCTTTGGCACCTGCTTGTCCAATTTATATGATTACCTTTCAGTTTGAAAGCCATTTCAATCTGGCTTCAGGCCAGTGTTTGGAACAGAGCCTGCTTTGATTCCCTTGGGTGATGAATCTTTACCAAGAACTGGACAGTGGGAGTGTGACCCTACTAGTTCTGCTGCATCTCTCAGCAGCCTTTGATACTATCAACCATAGTATCCTACTGTGCTGCCTCTTGGCACTGGGACTGGGGGGCACCATGTTACAGTGGTTTGAATTCTATCTGGAGGCTGGTCTCAAAGGGTGGTCCTGGGTGGTTCTTGCTCTGCCCCACGGCCATTGTCCTGTGGGGTTCCACAGGTTTTGAACTTACCTGCCCTGCTGTTTAGTATCTGTGTGAAGCTTCTGGGAGAGGTCATCAGGAGGCTTGGGCCATGGTGTCACCAACATGTGGATGATCCCAGCTCTACTTCCCCCCCACCTAATTCCAAGGATGCTGTTGATGTTCTCAACTGGTGTCTGGAGTCAGTAAAGAGCTGGATGAGGGTGAACAACCTGAAACTTAACCCTGATGAGACAGAGGCTGTCTGAGTTAGCAGAAAGGCAGAACTAGGACTTCACAGCTTGTGAGTGCTACTTGATGCGGCAGTCACCTCAGAAAATCAGGTGCTGTGGTGGTTCAGAGTGCTTTTGCACAGGTTTGGCTGGTTGTACCCACTGTGTCCATTCCTGGGTCAGTCAGATCTAGCCACAGTGATCCATGCCTTAGTTGCATCTAGACTGGACTATTGAAGAGTGTTCACATACTCTTAGCCTACAGCTAATACAGAAGGCTATAGCTCAGTGGTGTCAAGCATATGGTCCAGGGGGTGGAACTGGCCCATTGAGGTCTTTTATCTGGCCCATGAGGAAGGAAGAAAAAGTAGTGGCAGCAGCAGCAAGAGCAGTGGAAAGACCCACATCAGGTCAGCTGGTTGGAGGGTCCATCCCCCCCTCTTGGTTGGGCCAGGCTGCACACATACAGCCACCGCCCCCTCTCCTCCTCCTGTCAGAGGTGGGGGAGCACTGCCTGCCCTTTGCTTCAGCAGCAGAAGCCACCTCCTTCATCACTGTCACCACCACCTTCTCCTTCTCCTCTGCCCACCTATCTCGCTGTTTCTCCACTGTGATGCCAGAGAAGTGGCCTTTTGGGAGGAAGGAGGAGGGAAGGAAGAAGAAAGGAAGGAGAAAGTAATTCAGAGTGAACATGGTGGTGGTGGTGGGGAGCTGCTGTTGGAAATGGGCTGTTAGGGGAAATGTAGGGGTGGGAATGCCAGAGAGTATCTGGGGGGATATAAAGAACTAGAGGGAGAGGCACAGAAAGGAAGGGCTGAAGTGTATTCAACGGGGTGCATGGTGGGAACTGCTCTTGAAAAGCCATGGGAAGGGAGGAGAAATATAGCTGTTGGAGTGAGGAAAGGTGCTGCGTGTTTGTGTTGGGGGGGGGTGGCATGCAAGTACAGGAGTGCAGTAGGAAGCTAAGATAAAACAGGAGTCTTGAGCCATCTTAAAGACTTAATGAGGTTTTGTTGCATTGTTTTTTGTTTTCTAGGCATCTGTACCTTGCTTTTCTCCCCAGATGGGGGGAACCAAAGCAATTTACAAGTATTGTTCTCCCCAACTGTGTTTTTCACAACAACTGTGCAGAGCTGAGAGAGTGACTGGCCCAAAGCCACCCAGCATTACCTCCATGGCAAAGTGGGGCTTGGGTCTCTCAGTTGCACATCCCCATGCTCAAACCTCAGCACCATGGGGTGTATATGTGTCTTTGTGGAAGGTCAAGTGTCTAAGTGGGACTGATGTGCAAGGAAATGAGTTGTCAGTGGGAGCAGACTTGAGATTTGGAAAAGAGTGGATTGGTGTGGATGAATCACACAGAGGTGGTGGGAGAAAAGGGCTGATTTAGGAGTTCTGGTCATTGACAGGTGGCTGGTGAATCTGTGGAGGGTTCATGACTTTTGTGGTACATTGAACAAGCGTTGAGGATGGTGGCTTCCTTGGAGAGTTTATATTATATGTGTGTTTGGGGGAGGGACCTGTCCAAGTGGGGAAGAAACCCTTCTTCACACACAAAAATGTTTCCAGGATTATAGAGAGAAAAACTGCTGATCTAGTGTAGTAGGGAAGTGTATGTTCAGAGAGGGAAGAGGGATTACTTGTGCCTGGGATTATGTGTGCTGGGGAGGGGGGAGGGGTGGACAGGAAAAGTTAGTACACACATAGTACACACATAGTGAGTTAGTTCAGTCAACAAAATGGGACGTTCACACTGCTACTTACCTACCAATGAAAGAATGCCACAAATCACAGGTAGGTGGGGGAGCATTATGATGCTATACTGAAGCATAAGTTTTCTGAAGTTGGCATGAAGACATTTTACCAGTTTTTGTGTCTGAATTACCATTAAGTTAAGGCTTTCACTTCTAAAATTCTGCCTATGTTTGGGACAATGTATGTCTGTGAACAGCTGTTTTCTGTAATAAAAGTCAATAAATCAAAAGTACATTCTCAGTTTACAGATACACACTTAAACAGCATACTCAAGATTGCTGCTTTTCAGACGTTGACTCCATATTTTGATGTAATAATTTAGAACAAGTGATATCAGTTATCAAAAACTGTTAAATAAGGGAAATAATGTAAGAATGTTTTAAGCCTGTTTGTATTTTGAATAAAAAAATAATATTGTTAATTGGGTTTGCCTGTGTCCTTTATAAAGTTTATATCTCTGGTGCCTGGCCGGGCCATGTGACATTCATGTAAAATCTGGCCCTTGTAACAAATCATAGCTAGACTGCTGACTGTGGCCAGCTATATGGAACATGTAACCCTGATACTACAGCAATCACACTGGCTACTGATCCATTCCTGAGCCCAATTCAAGGTGTTGGTTTTGGCCTTTAAAGCCCTACATGGCTTGGGACCAGGGTATCTGAAGGATGGTCTTCCCCCACATGACTGTCTGGGAATTACAATCACAGGGATAGGCCCTTCTGACTGTCCCATCAATCAAAGAAGCTTATTTAGTGTGTATAGAACAAAAGTTCTTTTCAGCGGTGGTCCCACAATTATGGAACATCCTCCTCAGGGAGGTGCCCCTGGTCCCCTCACTTTTGATGTTTAGGAGGCAGTATCAGGTGGTTTTTATTTAGGACCACATTTGGTTAAGTTTACTAGAAGTCCTGAGCTGTGATGTCAAATTTTGGTTACTGTGTTTTTAATGTATTTTATGTGCTTCATCTACATTTGTAAGCCACATTGAGCTCCATAAGGAAGAAATGCGGCTAATAAATGTTTTAAATAATAAATAAATAGTTATGCCTTCCACCCTTGTCACTGTGTGACTTGGGCTTCTGTCACAGAAGTCCTACAGAGAGGTGCAGTGCATCTCAGTGCCTGCCATAGGCTCTTTTAAGGTGTCCCTCCCAACACATTATACTAGGCAAATGATTAACAACAATACGCAAAGTCTCAGTTTCCTCAGGTGAAAAGCATTCTTGTATCACCAGTGATAATATTGTTCATACTTTGAAGTAAAAACCCTCTTCCAATTTGATCTTTAATCATTCTCTCTTATCTGGCAAATAACAAAGGCTCTGCTTATTGTCTTGCCTGCTGTTTATCTACTTGTCTTTCTGGATGCCACCCACATGGACAAAAAGTCTCTTGGGAGAGAAAAATGCATGCAAAATGCTCTCCCTTCCCCCCAGTCACTGAAAAGTTGACTGCAGGAATCATCTTTCTTTTCTCCATTGCTGATGATGGGCTCTCAAGGTGAGGGGGTGCAGAATCACCTAGAAATCAGGCCTGTAGCCAGGATTTTTTTTAGTTGGGGGGGCCCTTTTAAATAGTCAGGGGGCATTGAAATCTGTGCACAGCCCCCATGCCCTTCCCCGCTTCTCCCCCCCCAAGCATTTAAAGCATTAAAGGGTCCCTTTAAATGCTTTGAGGGAAAAGCCAAGGGGGCGTGCACACCCGCAGTCCAAGTCACGAATTCACATCTTGGAGTGCAGGCATCCATGGGGCCTCCCCTGCTTCTCCCCAAAAGTCAGGGAGCATGGAGAGGAAGTTGGGGGGCTGGGCCCTGGGAGACCGCACTGTAACTACTGGTCTGCTAGAAATAAAAGTTAATGGTTTCTTTTAGAATTACTTCCAAGTAATAAATTTAACACATGCCTCAGGAAATGTGATTGATGCCATCTTTCCAGTTGCTGTCCCTAGTTCAGGTGAAGACTTCTGACTACACATCATCTGTCATCAACAGAAAACATACAAGTGAAACCTTGAGAGGTGCATTCCTGGCATAGTTGCTTACCATGACATCCACAGCAGCCCATGTGAGCAGATGGCTTCAGATGTCATGGGAGTGTCATGGGCGCAATGACAATATTGATAGCAAAGCCTCCTAGGTGTGCAGGTAAATATGGTCTTAGAGCAAGATGCTAAGAAATTACTTCAAGTCTGAAATAGACACACCTTGAGAAACCCATAGACAAAAATACTATTTCTCCAATACTGTTGTGCAAAAGACATCATACAATGTGTTAAACACTCGATTGATGCATATATATTCTTGGAAAGGATGGTGACACTTTCCTGTTTATTTAAAGCTTTATCTTGGCACCTAGACATCTTGGTTGCTAATCTATGTAAGCCTGCTGCCTTGGCACTGACCCTCATTCGAGTGGGATGTCATTTAATTTCCTCTGACTATCTCCCGAGTAGCAGAATGGATGTAAGAATGGTTTCTTGTATGATATAGAATTTACTCCTCAGTCCTAAGGCCAACAATAGAATAGGTGCTTTTCTGAGCAGCAGATGCCTGCAGGAGGATAATATACCCACCAGTTACTCAGCAGCTTCATCTGTCATTTTTATGAAGGCATGTCATGGATGGACTGAGCAAAATTGCCTGTGAAAAGCAATGTGTGTGTGGAGGGGGGGCAGATAACAGTTTATTTCTTAGAGCTAGATCAGACTCATGCTTATTTTATTTCCTTTTTGTGAAAGTGGTGGGACAGAGGGGCTGGGATACTCACAGAGGACCTGGACCCCAACTCAACTAAACAGTTAAAGAAAACAATGGCATAAATTCACAGTACACGTTAGAATACTGCAATTGCTCATGAGCTATGATTAGCCAACTTAAATTAATGAGAAAATTAAAAAGTAACAGATGTGAACCAATGTTAAGCATAAATTTCTTCACACTCCTCATTAAGTGTGTTTCAGATTAGGGCTGTCAAGCACCCTTTCTTTGCAAGAATTAAACCAAAAGGAGGCAGTTTTAACAGTTCTGCAGTGCTGTAGAGCCCACTTGGACTTTGTAATTGGCTCAAGATTTGTTTTCAGACAACTTGACCAGAAAGGGGAGGGAGAAGGGAAAGAAAGAGGGGGAGTCCTTTGTCCATCAAAAGAATTCTGATAGACACCGTACAAAAGGGACCAACTGTGTGTGTTGGGAAACATGTCCTGGTGCTTCTCTCTTGAAGCCCTTTCCCCCTTTTCTCATGCACGTCAGTCGTTTCTGAAAAGATATTGTCCTCAGCCAAGACACAAGTGAAAGGCAACAGATGTTGCTAAGATTGTCCCCAGTCTGTCTTCTGTGCTGTTTCATTTCTGAAAGGGAAAATGAGAGAAAGAGAGACGAAAACTCACTTTAAATCACTGGAGCGTTTTGTACCTCGGCAAATCTGTTTGCACATGGTCCAGTGGCCAAGTAGAAAAGGCAGAGTCTTTCACATCCAGCCCGAGGTCAGTTTTAATGCTCTGTTCAGTGGTCCACACTCTTTTCACATGGAGCAGCTGCCTCTGATTGCTAGAACAAATTGAGGTGATTCAGGCCACCAGCAGTGCAGCCATGCAACTTCTGTTCCTCGGAAAAGGAGGGGAAGCCTTAGAACACGACCAACTGGGGTTACCCACAATAAACCGTAGGATTAGATTTGATACACTCAAAATTAAGACATTCTCCTGTTGAAAAGTAGGCCGTAATGACATAAACTACAAGACAGTTACATGGCAGAGAATGGTGCTTAAACATTTATGAAGTTACAGTGAATTATTTCATTTGTGAATATATTTAATTAAGAGGGAGGGAAAGAATGGAATCATCTGCTTTGCAGTAGCATGGTTTCACTTCTGCGGGCATTAAACCTGTGCATTCAAGATCAGCTCCCCCCCACCATAGCACCATTAGAATCCTTCTTTTAAATGATGCCCCAAATCAATATTTTAAGAAAGTGATAAACCGCCAGTTCACACTGTTTTATCAGCTTACTTAGTATTTGGAAGCAACACTCTACTTAATTGCTAAATAAAGGAAATGTAGCATGAGACAAACATCCAAGATTTGGTATTTATCTCCCTTCAAACTCTCTCTAGTTTACCCTTACACAGCACATTTTGGAAAGTGAGAAAAAAGCACTCCTGTGTGATTTGATAGGTGCGGCCAAACTCCAGCCAATGATTATAGCCAGCTCACATTTCTCAGATTCTCCATTTCCTTCATGTTCTAAGACTCATTCCAGCAAATCTGTGAAAAAAACCCAACCACAACACATTAATGACCTGACTTAATATGTGTCTGTGCAGTGGCAGCAGAACATAAGGTTCAGCACTATTCTCTGGCATGAAGGGAGAACGTATTCCCTCCCCTCTTCCAGCAGTACAGCACGAGTTAAAATTATGTCAGCAACAGAGAACAACTGGTGCCTGAACTAGAAGCTCTGACAAACACAAGAGCTGCAGGTCTTAATATGGTGTTGTGACCAGGGTAGCAGCTTTAAGGGGTACATGGGACTCTCCATAAGATTAGAAACAATGGGTTGCTGCTTTGCTTCTTTGGCCACCACCACCACCAAAAAAAAAAAAAAGCTTTGCTGGGGATCCCTTGATCAAGAGAGCTGCATACACAAAATGGGTGGGATGGGAGCTGTAGTGAGACAACTAATTAGCTGAGATGGAGTGGGAAAAGGTGGCTGGATCCAGCCTAGTGTCTAGTAAGGCAAGGAACTGAATACAGTCTTGGCAGGCTCATGACTGCACAGTGAGTGATCTGTTTGTTTACAGACACTTTTATACCCCTCTCTTATGATTACTATTCTGTTCTACAGACCATCTAACCAGTTTCCATGCCAGCACCAGTGGTTTGTATGTTTGCCAAATTTGGGGGAAGTTCTACGATGGTTATCCAGTGGATTTTGCAAAAAAAAAAAAAAAAAGTCAAAATGAATATATAACAAAGGCATGTAAGTCTATATAACATTTAAGTTGGGCTTAGTCCACTTTTAAAATTATGTTATGGCTGAAATCAGTGGGAGATTTGACCTTGGTGTTAGTTTTGTCAACATTTTATCAAATGTATTTACCATATTTTAGTGGAGAAATATATATCAGAAACATTATGAATCAGTCTATTCTTCAACCAATCAGTGGTTGACCTATACTCCTGAAATTGAATCAGGGAATTCAATTATTTAGATTATTTTTTTAAGTCATATTTATTCCAGTGGCATATTACAGGTTTAAATCAATAAGCCCGCACCACTTTGCAGTGCAATAGATACCAAATCAATACAATTCCACTACTTAGCAGCAAAGTAGAGGGTTAAAACTACAACACAGATAGCTATATAAATCCTGTACAGACAGTTTACAAAGCATATAAGAAAGATTATACTCAGTAAGTCTATTGCACATGCTAGAGATGAGCTTCTAAAATTAGTACTTAAGACTATTTCTAACGCTGGCAAAAGCACATATTTGAATATTGATAGGATATATTTTTAGAACATTTTTTTCATTGTCCGATTCGTCATTTAGAAGTAGTCATTCTCAGTTCTGAGAAACTATCTCCCAGAAGCTAATATATGTTACTAAGCCCAGCTGCTGGGAAATGAGAAAAAGGCTGGTACCCAAACTGCATTCCTCCAGGCCCACAGATCTGTGTACACTCTGATGGGAGTCAGCTTTCTCATCCACTTCAATGGGAGGGGGAAGCTCCATGCATGCATCTGTTGGTGAATGTGCTGGTGCTTCCTCCTTTTACACTTGCGGAATGAAAGCTTGACATTCACCTCAGAGCTCCCAACTGTACAAGAAATTGTTGGATCAGAGCAACTAGATTGTGAATGTGGAAGCACCTATTGAATCCAATGGGGAGATATAAATACGCAAGCGATTTCCACATAACAAGGCCTCAAAGGGCAGGAGAAGAGGCGGTAATACCTACTCTCGTCTTGTTATTCATGTGGTGAACTGTTGTTTGAAAAGAGAGGTGTCCTCTTCTTCCAGGACCTTCAACAAATGCTGAGCATATACATGACCGCAAGCTGTGATGGACAGGAGGCTGTCTGGCCCCTGAACTGAGACAATCAATCAGCTGTTTGGTTCTAAGCCCATTTAAATGCTGCCCTAACATCCAGTCACCAGAAGTTTCTCATCTGCCTCAGGAAGAGAGGTGACATAGAGAGCATAGCTGTGCCCCAGGGTTAGCTAAACCTCAAGAAGCAGTATCAGAGTGACTGATTTTATGCCTGTTTCAGTGATGTGCAGACATGTAATTAGGGTTGCTAACTCTGGCTTGGGAAGTTCCTGGTGATTTGGGAACAGTACCTGGGGAAGGTGAAGATGTGGAGAGGAGGGAGCTCAGCAGGGATATGATGTCTTAGAGTCCACCCTCTGAAGCTTCCATTTCCTCCAGGGGAATGGATCTGTTGTCTGGAGATCAGTTGGACTCCCAGGAGAAACAAAAGTTGCCGGCCTCCAAGTGGGGCCTGAAGATCTTCCGGAATCACAACTAATATCCAGATGGCAGAGATCAGTTTTTCTGGAGAAAATGGCAGCTTTGGGGGGGCAGCACTTCCCTGTTGAAGAGCTCCTCCTGCTCCTCACTCCAGGTACCCCCTCCAAATCTCCAGGGTTTATCAACCCTAGGAGAACCACAAGCCAAACCAGGATGACAATCCCCCCCAGTAACAGTTTCTTTGGGAATGGGAAGAGGACAGACTTTTCCCATGTGTAAGACATTATCTTGGTGTTTTGGCTGTAGAATCTGTCAAAAACAATCTGGTTCAAGGTTAAGACTTCAAATGGCAAAAGGTTGAACTATCATTCAACAGTAGTTTAAAGCTTAAGGACTATGATCCCATATGTTTGACTGAATTTCATTTCCAAGCTAAAGCTGTAACTAGTGTATATAAGTACCTCAGCCAGGCTATTTCTTACTGAATCTCCTACTATCCCACAACAAAACTTACCTCTGTTTTATACACACGATCATATATTTTAATTGAGGGGAAGAGGTGTGAAGAAGGTTGTATTTAAATGAGTCTGATCATCCTTCCAAATCTGAGAAGGTTTTGTATCCCTTCAGTTTTGTCACAATGCCATTCCTAGAAGTTTTACTGATTCCATTTTGAAGTAAATATATACAGGATTATGGCCATCAGAGGGAACTTCCACTAGTAACCTTAGAAGATGTGAGTGTAATTTAGAAGGTTGTTGAAGAGCTTTACTAAATGCATGTTTTCAAAAGAAGTAAGCACGTAGGCTGGTCATATGACCTGAAATCTGCATATATCTGAAATATATAAACATGTTTACATCTTGAAGAAGTAATAGCATAAATATCCTTCAGATTTATTGTTCAGTATTAATTTCATGATCAATCTGTGTCCATAGTATGAGTTAAAATGCGAAGAAAATGGATTATACCTGCCTTTCCAATAGAAGAGCCACCATACACCAGTGCCTGTTCCATTCAAAGAATACATATATGGGTTTGTCTAACTAAACTGGCTATAGGTTCACCATGTGTTTAGAAACTATACACATAGCTCCAGTCTAATTTTTATTCAGTGCTACATGTGAGATGATACACCATAGATTCTTGCCATTTATGGGGGATCTGTTCCCAGGATCACAGTGAATGGTGAAATCCACAATTAATGGAAGGCAGGGTTCTGCTTCCTCCCAACAGTAAAAAAAAAAAAGAAATCCCACAAAAGTATTACAATGATGGCATGTCAACATGATCAAATTGTGCACTATGAATAAGTGAATCTGTGAGACATGAATCCACAATTGATGGAAATTTCCTTTATACCATGTTCATGCATTCAGTATGGCCTTGAAAATCAGCCAAAACATATATTTCCAGCCTTTTGCCAGCAAAAAAAATCTAATTTTTCATTTTTTTCTCTTTTGTTTTTATCCTTCAATGTTATTTTGCATGTCATTCTTCTGGGTCTCGTGTGTGTTCATGTCTCATGACACTTTTTATAGCACTGTGTATTGTTGTACCTGCATGAAATGGATAGACCTTAAATATGGACCCAGGACACAGCAAGAACTGTGAAGCACTGTGACATTTTGACAGCTGTCATAAGGGAATAAAAGTGCACTGCACGGTGGGCTTTTGAGGATTATTGACGTATGAGAAAAAAACCAAAGAATTTGTTAGAACAAAAGATAGGAAGCCATGTAACTCTTGCCAGAAGAACTATAATGCATGAATGCTGTAAAAATGTTAAGCTAACATAATGACTGACAAGAATTGCAAGCTCTCCTTACTTTTGAAGTTGTGAATCTTTAATTTGGACCTCCATGTTTTCATATATAATTAGTAAAATAATAGGGAACAACACATTGTATTGGTGCTTAAAACTTTAGTATAGGTTTAATATTGATAATAAACTGGAGAGAAGCCCATTAACAGAGTTTTCTCAGTTCAGATCTGCTCATCCCTGAAGTCCCCCAGAGGTCAATGCAGTAACAATACATAACCACTTTTAGTCCCTAGGCCATTTGTGCTGCCAAAATAAAACAAAGTCCAGTGTCATTTTAAAGAGTAATAAACATTTATTCAAACATAACTTTCCTTGCTTGCTTCTTCAGATGGTATGGGAAAGAAATCATTTTGAAGATTTTTATACCAAATATCATTGCAGGACAGGGAGAAAGAGGAAGAACTGGGATTAAGAAAGGCTTAGTGAGAATCTAGTTTTAAATATTTCACATATGATTCCCTGTGTAAGGGGCTGGAATGGATTTGGCTATTACACATAATGGCCAATAAAGGAAACTAGAGGTTCCAGCCTTTCATGGGGGATAGATAGATAGATAGATAGATAGATAGATAGATAGATAGATAGATAGATAGATAGATAGATAGATAGATCAGATGTAACGAAGAAGGATCAACACAACTAATCAAGGAAGAAGCAGAATGAAGCATAAGAACAATTAATTAACATTGGCAAAGAGTTACAGTAGAATACAGCTGGTTAGGAAGAGCCAGTTACAGTCTCTAAAAAGCCATCATGCTGAGTTATTAGCATTCATAGTGAGTAAGGAAATCCAAGTCTCTTTTTAGGCCAGGGTTTGTGGCAGGCAGGTGGGGCGGGCCCAGATGGGGCCAGGTCCCCAGGGCCACTAGATAGCATGGCAGGGTAATAGTGCAGGAGAACTCTGGGGTCAGGAGATCTACTGGTGTGCCAGGTATACCCCAGCATGCATATGGCAGGACAGGGCTGGACCATGGCTTCTGCAACCCTGGCTGCAGAAAGAATACCATTGGAACCAGAGGAATGGGAATGAGGTCCTGGGGGGGGGGGCAATTATTAGGCTAGGCATTAGAAGCTATGTTTTGGCATGCTGGGGGCAGCAGAGGAGGATGGTCTGGATACTCTGTAGTAGGATGAGCGAATGGGACTACATCACAAGGCCACTAATAAAGCCCTAATGATGGACAGACAATGTGAGTGAGGTCCTTTGCTGAGCTGTGGATGACAGACCTTTGCCCAGCCTACCTCAGCCAGTGCAACTTTTTTTTTTCAAATTAGCAAATCTGTCCACCCCCCAAAAAAGTATACATGTTCAGTATTTGATATCTCTCTAACCAAGGTAAATGACCTTAAAATGGAGTCTACACTGAAAGTTGGAGTTTAGAAACAGACATGGATTACAGATTAGTTTCATAAAATGTTAGTGTTTTTTTAAAGATGTCTAGAACGCAGCTCAGTTCACAGATGATCATTCAAGTCCTGTTGTGCTTCAACAAATCTGATTTCAAATGTACCTTCAGTCTTTTCTGCCCTCCCCAGAGTTCCAGCTGGTAGAATAAACCAGGATTATTCCAGAATTTCCATGTTCATATGCCATGTGAAACCACAGCTAGGGCTAACTGTGGTTAAAAAAAAATCTTCAAACCATGGTTTCAAAACCTGGTTTGATGTACTAACTACAATTATGGTTGTGGCCCATGTTTGGATTATCAAACCAACAATTAACTTAATTCACCATAGTTCCATGGGGTATCTGAGTCAAGCCAAGAAGACAAAAGAGCTGCCTGGCTATGCTCATTCCTTTCAAACATGTTCTGTCACCTCTTGCTAGACTTTCCCCCCCTGTAGTTCATGTTTGAACCATTACTAGGTACATTGGACTGCTCTTGTAGCCATCATGATCTTATACTGACAACATGGATGGATCTTTACCATGGAAAAGCCCCTTCCTATATGATGTGACAGTTTCATTATATGGTGTCATTTATCTGACAATCAGAGTAATAGTGACTATGCCCACTGCCACTAGCTGAATATATGGAACCAGTTCTCAGCAAGGGGACACACTCTTCCTTTGTTCAGTGACTGGAATCCCAGCAACTGAGCGTGTCTTTTGTTGCTGGTATTCAGCAGAAGGTAGGAAAGAGCCCTAAGTGACTTACTGGGTGTGGTCAGATGGCATGGTGAGAGCGGTTTAAACTGGTCTGGTTCTGACGTGTTTTTTAAAAAAATCTGGATAATTGCAATCACACTCACCTCCTTATCCCGGCTCACCGTGCAATCACATCGCTCCCCGCTGTCTACACTACCGACGTGCAGGACCGTATGTTGGTAGATTTTTAAAATTCTTCTCAGTTTGCACACGCACATAGGCTGTCATTCGTAGAATTGGAATCTTCGTGCATGTGTAGAACAACTAGTTTCTCACCAAAAGCAAGCCCTGGGGTGTCTCCAACTGCTGTAACAGAACACTTTCCTTTAAACTTTTGACCCAAAACTGGCCTCTGTGAGATCCTGAACTCGTCTAAACTCTAAAACAAGTCACCATTTAAACTTTGGTTTTATTAACATGAGACCGGAGCTATGCCTATGCACATGCCACTGACGCTTAAAAAAAATGGTGGGTGAAAAGTGGAAGCCTCAGGCTTCTGCTGCAGCTTTCGAGTGGGGAGGGGGTTGAAGCTCGACACCACAGGAGCAATCAGACATCGGAAACTGCAACTTGAAACTGGAGAATCGGGAAAACACCAGAGGGGGAAGTGGTATCAAAATACTCCGGTTTAAAGGGGGTTTTGAGCTGGAAAGCTACTGTTAAGTATGGAACTTAACAACGTTTTGATTTCAGCAAGTGATTTCAGTTTATTCGTAACAGCAACTCCAACTCAGAACACCACAATAACACACCACAAAACAGTGGAGCACAGCTCCTTCTTTTAAACTCTCCCGGGCTGTCAAAGCCACTCCCAAAATAAGTTAAGGACCAATAGAATTACAGAGATAAGGTCCAATCACAATTGTTCCTGCATTGATACATATTTACAAGATGATTGGTTCTGTACAGAGGTTTCTCAGAAACCAGCCAATAGTAATGCGAAAACTGAAGAGCCACATTCAGAAGCAAGCTTAACATGTGAAAGTATAACAGTGATTCACATTTCAATACACAACAATTCCTCCCCCCTAAGATGGAGCATTACCCTGCCATACATAGTCTTTCAGGTAGGAGGGGGCACAATGACTTCTGCTCAACCGGTGCAGCGATCTCTGCTCCATTGTCGGTGGAGCGGCACACACTTCGGGGACCCTGGTCACTTCTCTCACAGGAGAAGGGGGAACAATGACAGGGGTTTCAGGCTCTGGAGTTGGGGTCTGCCCAGACTCCGATTCCCGTTCTGCAGCACTCACCTCCTTGGCGGGAGGCCCCTCCTGCTCGGGGACCAGCTCAGATTCAGGCACCGACTTGGCACTTGAGTCTGCCCAGCACTCTCTGAGCTGGTCTACGTGGTGGCGTATCTTCCATCCACTGGGAAGTCAGACCACGTACAGCCTGGACCCTGCAACCTTGGTGACTACGGCTGGTAGCCACCGATGACCTTCCACATAGTTGCGGGCAAATACCTTGTCCCCCACAACAAACACTCTCCCCTGAGCTGGAACCTCAGACCGCTGCTTCGACTGGACTAAGTTGGGGTGCAGGCAGTCGAGCAGTGAGGCCAGTTTACGTCCCATAAGCAACTCTGCGGGGCTCCTCCCCATCGCAGAGCAGGGCGTGATGTGCTGGCACAGGAGAAAAAAGGCGATCTTCTGGCCCCAGTCCCTGCACGTCAGGCGCCCAAGTGACTCCTTTGTCGTTCGAACCATCCATTCGGCCTGTCTGTTGGTGGCTGGATGGAACGGCGCAGAAGTCACATGGTGGATCAGGTTGTTCTTGAGGAAGCTCTCAAATTCGGCTGACATGAACTGTGGCCCGTTGTCCAGCAGCCTGTGTGTCGCAAAGAGTTTGTGTAGGACATTGATCACTGCCCCAGAACCAGTCGAACGTAAATTAACAACCTCCAACCATTTGGAGTACGAGGCAACACAAATAAGGAACATTTGTCCCTGGTAGGGATCAGCCAGATCAATGTGGAGGTGGGACCATGGCCTCCGCGTCCCTTCCCAAGGCTGAGTGGGTGCCTGAGGTGGTTCCAGGCATGACTGCTGACACACCATACAGTTCTTGACCCACACCACAATGTCCACATCCAGATTTGGCCACATACCCCCTGGCAAGGGCCTTCATGTGTACAATTCTCGGGTGGCCAGTGTGAAGCGCCTCCAATACCCGCTCTCTCAGTTTAGCGGAAATGATTACACAGCTTCCCCACAATAGGCAATCCTTTGCCCCCAAGAGTTCAGTTTGGCGGGAAAGAAAAGGTTTAAACTCTGGCGCCACTTTACCTATTGGCCACCCCCTCAATGCCCAATTGAGCACTTGGGTGAGTACAGAGTCCCATGCCATTGCAGCAGCAATGTCCATAGATGTAATTGGCGCCTCAGGCAACTTGTCCAGAGCTAAAATGTCTGAGTCCTCAGAAATGTCTGAGTCTTTGAGCGGTGCAGGACAGTGGCTGAGGGCGTCTGCATGCCCAATGGCCTTCCCCAGCCGATGTTCCAGTTTGTAGTCGTATACCAACAGGAACACCGCCCATCGTAACATCCTGGGCGAAAGGATGTTTGGTGTTTGCCTGTCGGGGGAGAAAATGCCCAACAGAAGTTTGTGGTCCGTGACAAGGAGGAACCGTCACCCGTAAACAAAGTCATGAAACTTTTTGAGGCCCACAATCAGGGCAAGGCCCTCCTCATCAATTTGGGTGTAATTTCTCTCGGCACTGGTGAGGGACCTGGAATAAAACGCAATGGGCGCTTCAGTGCCGTCTGGCATCAGATGGCTGAGCACCGTGCCAACCCTGTAAGGGGATGCGTCGGCAGCCAAGATTAACAGCTTCTCCTCATCGAAGTGAGTTAGTACACTGTCCGATGACAATAGGTCTTTTACTGCCTCAAAAGCTCACTGCTGGCTCTCCCCCCATGTCCATTTGGCATCCTTGTGCAGCAAGGCATGCAACGGTTCCGCAATGGATGCCTTGTGCGGAAGAAAGGCATGGTAAAAGTTCAGGATGCCAAGGAATGATTGGAGGTCCTTTTTAGATGTTGGTGGGGGAGCGTTTTTAATGGCAGCGAACTTATGTGGAGTGGGGTAGACTCCCTTGGCATCAATAAGGAACCCAAGAAATTCAACTTGTGGTACACCAACAACACACTTTGATCACTTTACGCATAATCCAGCTTCCTTGAAGCGATTTAACACTGCGCGTAACCGAGCCATTAGTTCAGTTTCATCAGTACCCGCTATAAGAACATCGTCTAAATAGGGTACAACCCCAGGTAGCCCACGCAGGAGCCCCTCCATCAAGCCCTGAAAGATACCCGGGGCAACATTCACCCCAAACTGAAGGCGTTTTACTCGGAATGCCCCCTTGTGGGTCACAATAGTCTGCGCGTCTTCAGTAGTGTCATCCACAGGTAACTGTTGGTAGGCCTGTACTAGGTCCAACTTAGCAAAAAATTTTCCTCCCCCCAGTGAAGCCAAAACGTGGCTAATGACTGGCACCGGGTACAAATGCTGTTACAGCGCGCAGTTCACTGTGCATTTGTAATCAGCACATATGCGTACCGATCCGTCTGCCTTGACAGGTTTCACTACTGGGGTTTCCCATTTCCCATAAGGAATAGGCTCTAAGATACCTTGCTGGACCAACTTGTCCAGCTCCACCTCTATTTTCGCTTTCAGAGCAAGCGGTACCTTACAATACTTCAGCCGGATCAGCCAGACTGAAGGATCTAGTTCGAAGGACACTGGGGGACCAGTGTATTTACCGAGCCCTTCCCCAAACACCTCAGGAAATTCATTGTACAGTGAGTCCCTTTTATTAGAACACACATGGTTAACGCCAGTGATAGCAATGCCCAGAGCCTTGAACCAATCGAGGCCCAGCAGGCTGACTCACTCACCCTCTACAACTAGGAGAGACAGCTTGGCCTTCCGATCCTTGAACTCAACTTGGAAGGTTGCCTTTCCCACCAATGGAATGCGCTGTCCTTGGAAGTCGGTCAGGCGGGTCAACACTGGTGACAGGCAGCGGTGGCTCCGTCTTGGGAACAAATGCTGCCATGTCTGTGTGGAGATGACGGTGATGGACGAACCGGAGTCCACCTCCATCATGCAGGGAACGCCATCTAGCCGAAGTGTGGCATGGATCTTACAGCTGGGCTTGTTCCCGGTAGTCAGGACCATCGATGGGCAGCAGCAGGTGTCGGTCTGAAGACAGTCAGTCATCTTGTCACTTTCTCAGGGCCGAACCCTGGGGTCTGCACGTCGCAAGACAGTGGAGATTTCTTGGACGCTCGACAAACTCGGTGACCTCGGTGACCTCGCTTTCCACAGGAGTGGCAGATCAGCTCTTTTGCCCAACAGAGGTCTCTCTCATGCTTACTGCCACAGCTTGCACAGGAACGTGTTGCTGTAGTCTTCGGTCTGGTCCACAGTGGGCGTGTCTCCCGAGTCCTGCACACGCTGTCGACGTTGCTGTCGGAGTCACTGGCGGTCTGCTGGTGAACTGCAGGCTCCTTGCTGGTCTGGGTCGGCCACTGTCGAACCTCTCGAGTTGACCTATCAGCTGCTTCTGCGGCGACAGCCTCAGCGTAGGCCACTGCATAGGTGAGATTGGTGCAGGCAAAGAGATGCTGCTAAAGGTGTTCATCCCGAAGGCCACACACCAGGCGGTCAAGAAGGGCTTCTTCGAGGTCTGTGAACCCGCAAGGCCGGGCCACCTTCCCCAAGGTGGTGATGAATTCAGCTATCGACTCTGACGGCCCCTGGCACCACTTGTAAAAAGCGTGCCTGCATGCAATCTTTGACGGCTGAGGCGAGAAATGGCCCTTGAGTTTTGCTGTGATATCAGCCCATGTCACTGCACTGAGCTCAGTGGGCGCGACCAAGGATTAGGCGACATCAAAGACGGCCTTGCCGCAGGAGCTCAGGAGCATCGCCTTCTTCCTCACCTCGTCAGTAATCTGGTTTGCCTGGAGGTGAAACTCAAACCATGCCAGGTAAGAGTCCCAGTCCTCTGTTGCCGGGTTGAATGGTTCGAACGCTGGGTTGACGGCCATTTCAGCTGTTCGAGCATCCACACTGCTCGAGGAACTTCAGCCGGCTCGGTCGGGTGTGTGTTCTTGTCTGCTGCTACAGCGTTGGTTCCGCGGGGCTGCCTACCCGCTCTAGAATCCCATCCTCGTCGCCAATTTTTAAGTATGGAACTTAACAACGTTTTGATTTCAGCAAGTGATTTCAGTTTATTCATAACAGCAACTCCAACTCAGAACACCACAATAACACACCACAAAACAGTGGAGCACAGCTCCTTCTTTTAAACTCTCCCGGGCTGTCAAAGCCACTCCCAAAATAAGTTAAGGACCAATAGAATTACAGAGATAAGGTCCAATCACAATTGTTCCCGCTTTGATACATATTTACAAGATGATTGGTTCTGTACAGAGGTTTCTCAGAAACCAGCCAATAGTAATGCGACAGCTGAAGAGCCACATTCAGAAGCAAGCTTAACATGTGAAAGTATAGCAGTGATTCACATTTCAATACACAACAGCTAGAGCTGGGGATGGTGTGCAGATGTTGGTGCGTGAATGTGCATATAAAATCCGTTACTGAAGTGTGCCAAAAGCGGTTCAAACGGTGCATCTGAACGCACCCATTGTGGCATAAGATTTCATAGGCAGCAATCTGTTTCATTTCACACAATGAAAAGGGAGAAGATCATGGAAATTTTCAGGCTGACTTTACTCAGGTTGTTTAAGTGACATTTTTGTGAAACATGATTTGAGTACTGTGTTTTTGTTTGTGATAAGCGGCTAGACAGATCCTTTTCAAGACACTAAGATGCTTGAGGGCTGAATGTTCATTTGAGGGCCTCCTTCTAACTATACCCATGTCAATGTCATTTTTTTCTCAGTTTGGAAAAAAAATAGATATACATGAATACATTTTTTCCCAAAGCTGTCTATATTTGACATCAGAATTTAATACAGTACTGTGTTAAGATTTTGTGTTATAAAAAAACAGAGGACAAAAAAAACCCCTCAAAAAACTATTGGATTCAATAGCAAAGTACAGCAGTCCTACTGCAAATAGGATTCTCCTAATGATTAATAGTCTTGGATCTAAAGTTAATGGGATTCTGGGGTAGGAAAAAAGTTGGCAACACTGCCTGTCAGGAACTTGAGCTGAGCCAATAACTATTCCTTACTCCTATTTATTTAGGGGATTTTAACCCTGCTTTTATCCACCCAATGCAGACCCAAAGCAGCTTACGAAACAAAGTCAAAGAAGCATAAACAAATAAATGTACCCATAAAAACAGTCACATTTCACAAACCTTATCTGCCAACAACAAACCAATTCACAAGCCAGAGCAGGTGTCAACGACTTTGCTCTAGATGAAAGCAGTCTCTTCCTCAGGCAGACAAGCACTCACTTTGTTCCCTCAGGCACCTTCTTTTATAGCTACAGGAGCTGGAGGGGAGGAGCAGAGATGGCTGGGATGATGGCTTCATTGTCCCTGTCATTTGAGGGAAAAGAAGAAGCAAGGTGTTAATGGGCTATGTATTGATTAAAGTGGCTGGCTAAATAGGACAATAAGAATAGATCTCTCTATTGAAGTCAAAGGCCTAATAAATGGAGCAGGGGACTCCAAACCTTTGAATTTATTTCCAGTCCTGGGTTGCATTTCCACTGGGCAAAGTTAATAGCTTGGAAGAAAAATATGGGGATCATTTTAAACACTGCACTATTGTACTGTTAGTCAGTCTTGATTTGACCCCTTTCCACATGTGAGACCCAAGGCAATTGTCTTTATTACTCCTCCCCTGAAAAAAAAAAAAAAAAAAAAAGCACCTGCATCAAGATGTTCCAAACAATTTTGGGTAAACAGCCACACATCTCTTTTAAGTAAGGGCAGAAAAATTGACTGAGACTTTGAGCAGGTTTCTGGTTTACCAGACAGAAGAAAAAGGCTTCAGTCTTTTCATTAATGCTGTATAGAATTTAGAACAGTGTATTGAGACTTTTTAAAAATATCTCCTTTACATCTGTTACTAAGAGGGAAAAAACGTAAATTAAACCCCGTTGAATATGTTTAAGTTCTTGAATATCTGCAAAATTATTTAGACAGAATAAAAGTAGGAAGAGACTGAGTTGTGCTGTAGAAGAAAAACACTGACATTCCATTTTTCTTTCACTGGGTAGCTTTGGTTCATACACAGCCATCTGCATAGGCAGTATATATATGCATATGTATGCATTTGTGTGTGATATAAATTGAACACTCAGGTTTATACATATCCAGGTAAATATATATATACGGAGTGCAATTTGTTTAGCTAGAATACTTACACATAGTCTATCCAAGTTCCATTTATTTAAAAAGAAACAATCAATTTTTTTAAACACAGGATTCTGCCATAAATGAGTTGTGAATCTTACCCATAATTACTGAGTACAGAGAGAGAGAGAGAGAGTTAAATCTACATCTCATTGAAGTAATTTGCAAGATTATTCTGCAGATACAGGAAGCAGTAAAGCCTAGCAGGGTTATTGAGTTACAGTGCTTTCTATATGAAACCCTGAACTTTATTTTAGTTTTTACTCATTTTACATTCAGCTGTTTTAATGTTAGTGCTTATAAATATTTTATTATGCTTACTTTAAGCCCTGAATTATTACTTGGTTTACTTTTTCAAAACACCTTGTTAAATATTTGAACACAGATGTAACAGTGTAAAGAAAGCTGTAGGCATTGATTGTAAGGCTGGTGACAGGGAGGGCCACAAATGCAGTGGGGTTTCTATCCCCCTTTTTAAATGGAAGCAGCTTTGCCTTGCCATTTGACAATCTCAGAACATATACATCATATGTAGTCTGTCAGTACTGGACTGTAGTCAAAGAACTGATGGAGTGTACTTCTCAAGTTTTAAATAAATGAAGGATACAATTGCCCTTAGGGTTGCCAGGTCTGGGTTGGAAAATACCTGTAGACTTTGGGGGTGGATCCAGGAGAAGGTGGGGTTTGGGGAGGGGAGGGGCTTCCGCATGGTAAAATGCCATAGAGTTCACCCTTCAAAGCGGCCATTTTCTCCAGGGGAGCTGATCTCTGTCAGCTGGAGATCAGTTGTAAGAATGGGAGATCCCCAGATCCCACCTGGAGGCTGGCAATCCTACCCTTGATGGACCTGTGCTTGAAGTATGATGTAGGATGTGTCATGTTTCAATAAACTCTTCAAAAATACCAGAGAAAAAGTATCTGCATAGGGCCACTTTTCAGTAAGATGTTACTATACATCTGGGAACATCATCTGAACTGTACAACCATAGAAGTAGGCCAATACATGGATTGCATTGGAAGGACCCACAAGATAAACATATCTCACATAACTGACATTCAAGTGCCTTATTCAAAAGTGGCTTCCATACAGTTGCCTCTATATCTGAAATGCATAGAAATGACTGCAACTTTCACTTAGCTTCCTTGGCATTCCTTGCTGCAGAAGGGATATTCTTTCCATATATTTTGCTCTATCAACACACCTGAGACCTAGGTATATGTGGTCACAAACACATGTCCATCCTGTCCAGCAGTACTCCGGCTAATTGTAGGGTTTCCTGGCTACTAAGAATTGGATCAAGAATAGTAGTTTGTCTAACATTACTGTAATTTTCTGCTTCCTTTAAAAGGATCTGTATTTTACTTCTTGTGATGTTGATTTGTATGTAGTTTCTAGGCACATGAGGCCCAGGAAGTTGATAAAGACAGGAATTGCCTCAGCATGAGGAAAATTGGATGCTAGAACTGTTAGGGAGCAGATAGATCACTTGCTGTCAGGCAAAACCTTTATTGGTGTTTATGTGAAGGTTTATTTCCCTTCCTTTCCTCACTGGAGAGAGATAAATACCTTTTAGTTTTCTGTCATGACTGATGTGGAGCAAACCCAGCTCCTTAGTTTCTGTGACAAGCAGCAAACAACTATTGACTCTTTATCTTGCTTGAATCTCAAACTGCTGGCTGAAAATCAGATTTGGTAATGCCCCTCCAGAAAATTATCCTTCCCCCCCTTATAGTATCACAATTTATGCACTTTGAGCTACTTCTTCTCTTTCCACGAGACTGTAATATAGTCAGAACTCTAACGTTTCCTGTCATCGAACTTCTCTTCCCTGTTTCTTGCACATGTTTTTCCATTAAGGGTTAAAAAAAACCAAACTACTTTGAACACCTGTCTTATGATAAACAAGCAGTCAAATCCTAAACAGAGTTTCCAGTTGCTAGGCCTCCTGCTGGCAACCCTTGTTTTACTATAGAGTTTCCAGTGATTCCTAGAGCAATGTGCCATCACTTCCAGGTTTGCCTGGAGGTGATGTCATGGTGCATGTAAGCTACTGCCCTTTGAGTCCCCACATCCAAGCTCCTGTTGTTTGCCAGGCAAGTATAGCAGAGTAACATCCTTCCAATCTCATTGACTTCAGTGAGTTAACAATGATGTAACTCTGCTCTGTTAATTACACATATTGAAGCCCTAATCAGGGAGTAGGAATTAGGGCTGCTAACTTTCAGGTAGGGTTGCTAACTTTCAGGTAGGAGATCTCCCAGAGCAGACTGGCAAGGCAGGAAGATCCAGGGACAAAGGCCGGGACTAAGGGTTAGCACAATAAGGAGCCAACCAAGAGGCTGCAGTACTTACCTGGGAGGAGGGCAGCACATAAAAAGAAGGCATAGAGGTGTGAGAGGTCCACAGGAGTGCCATAGCCAGTAAAACAAAAGAGGGAACAAGTGGAACAAAAGCCCATTCCTGGGCCAAGGAGGAACCAGTGGGAATCCAAAAGCAGTCGTAAATCTAGACCTTAATGGATTGGATCCTGTCCTTTTGTTCTGCCAGCAGACACCAACAAACAAAATGGTAAAACATTCTTTCTCTTTTATTTTAATAACTGCATATTGGCTATTAAATGATTCTGGCACAATTGGAAAGCATAATTTTAAAACTGAAACAAAGCTCTGAAGAAGGGGAAAGGAACATTTCCCTAACCACAAAAGGGCTCTCCCCACCCCCACCCCTCTTTTGATCATGTTTCCATGGATAGTAATTACCAAGGACACTTCTTCCGGTGGTAATAATACTGAAGAGAGCAACTGAGCATATTTAGGACAAGAAATCTTTTCACATATTCCCCTAGAAAATTTCAGTAGAAAATAGGGGTAGCACTGCATTCATTGCTATGCACTCGAACCACACAACTTTCAAAGATCTGTATTTTCAATTTAAGAGTCAAGAAGCATTTCAAATAACATTCTATTTTAACAATACTTTTTTTAAAAAAAGTTACACAGTCATTTACAAGATTCTGTTACAATCTTCTAAATTCTTCTGTCTTGTCTAGTACTCCAGACTTTTCTATATAAAGGTGCACTTTTGCCCCACCCAGTGGCCACCCTGTAAATCATCAGTTTTGCTAATATTCTAAATGGTCTCACCTGAGCTATGGGAGAGATAGTCTACCAGACCTTGAACAATGGCTGAGGAAGCCTTTAGTTGTCAGCATTAATGTATTGGGCTGTTGCTGATGTCACTTTTGCCACCATCTAAATTGTAAGGCAGAACCAAACAGAGTCACAGGTCTCTGAATCAAATTAAAAATCTCTCTTTCTTAAAAAAAAAAAAGGCAAACATCTGGATGGGAGACCACCTCCTGAACTCTGTCACACTGTGGTCAGCTGTGATGTAACACAGAAACTAAACCAAGACTGGGCAATATAGATGAAATGGTAGAACTATGTAAATACGGATTAGGTAAGTTCTCAGAGGCTCCATTAAAGATATATGGGATAATGCTGCAATTTGGAAGTAGCCCAAGGAGACAAAGGCAATCTGTCTCTTTCCCCAGTATGTAAGGGCCACCGGGGATGGGACAAATTTAACTGTATACATATATAGACACTTTATTTCCTATCCCCATATAACTGAATGACTGACATAGGAGGAAAGTAAAAAACCCTTGGAGACAAAGATATACACTGATACATATGCCCAGTCCTTTCGATACACAGACCTCCCCACTCACACATCCTTCCCATTCTACTGGAAATATTCAACAATGCAAGCTAAACAATATATGACATATGAAACTAAGGTCTCATATCAGAGGGAGAAATAGTAGGCCATAAAGGCATACACGCTATATCTGCTCATACTCCAAATTTAATTGTGTAATATTGAAGAAAAGGATCAACAAAGTTCCAGAACAACTAAGGAATGCTAAATTGCTAAGAATTAAGGGAGGAAAAAAACATTTTCAAACATGGTTACACAAACTAGTTTGTGTGCTGTTCATTATCCTTAAAGGTATGGGCACTAGCCAATAGATACATGTGAAACTCCTACTGCAACATTCCATGCAATGACTGCTGTAAATATGCTGGGCAAAAGCAAACTTGCATTTCACAAGGCCGAATACTATGGGCTGAGTGCTGGGACGATATGATTTTCCATCCCTACAGCCCAGTTACCTTCTTGATGACAGATACCTGAATCCCACACAAGTTTGCAGTAACAAACTCATTTGCAAGAGCAATATGGGGAAAAAAAACACATACACAATAATCTAGAAAGTGTTGTTCCTAACACCTTAAGAAACAATACCCTTGGTGCAAAGAATTGTGCAGCTAATTTGATGTATGCCAAACTCCTCCTTGGCACATGATAATATTCCCTTTTGGAAATGGGAGGGACTTTCAGAAGCAAAGACATGACACATGGGTCTACTATTCAATTTAAAAAACAATCACCGTTCTCACAAGGCCTTCCCAGGATCTTTGGATCCTGACCAATATTCCCTTGGTTGCAATCTAATGCATAATTTCTGGGAGTAACCCATACTGAATGTGTAGGATCAGGATGAAAGTCTTTCCCTGTGGCTTTAAATCCATAGAGCTCTATAGTACGTGCCAAATTTTAAATATGTACACTGTACCCTCCAGCTATAGCTTTGTAGCTAACATGTTGACAAATTTCTTTTTTTAAAGTCTGTAATCCATTATATGTGCTAGGTGTTAGGGGGAAAATGATGTTATATAAACAGTATGGACTAAATGCACAATTTTGTTACAGAAATATGTGAATATTTCTCCAGTGCTCCACACAGAGGCTTCACAATCATGCTTTTTAGCAATTGCCTACATGACAATTTCTAAGCACATTCCACTTGTGTGGCTTCCTTACGATGTGCATGTAACTTATGATGCCACTATGACTTAATGACCTCCAAAATGTCCTGTTGATAACAGCCTTGCTCAGGTCTTGCAAACTGAGGGCCATGGCTTCCTTTACTGAGTTCCTTATTTTTTTTAATTGAGTTCTTATTTTTCTGGGATACAAGTTCTTATTCTGCATCAAGAACTTCGGGATCCTGATACATCTAACCCTTTATTCTGGATGTCCAAATATCATCTGCAGTACTGAACACATTTCCTCAACTGAAGTTGGTATGCTAGCTGTTACCCTTCCTGGACAGAGCCTAGCCACAGTTACTCATGCTCTGATAATACCCAGATTAGGTTACTGCAATGTGTTGTACATGAAGTTGTCTTTAAACACTGCTCAGACACTTTAACCCACTGACAATGCAGCAACAAGATTATTCATTATGACATGGTTTGGAACACATCTAAATGTGGTGTTAATCACTAGCTTCTAGTTTGTTGGGAGGGAGGATTAAAAGCGGTGTTTTTGAATTGCCTGAATTATATGAACCTGTCTAAGAACATTTTGTGAGGTCATTCTCAGGTGTTCCTGCCAGTGGTTGGGTGACTACTGCAGGTAACAGTTGCTTCTGTTGTGGTGTCCTCTCTGTGGAATTCCTTCCCACAGATGCTTGTCTGTGAGCTACAATCCATGAAGGTTTATGCTGTAAAAATATAGTAATCTTTGAAATGCCATAAAACCCCTGTTGGTTTTGCTATAGTAGACTAACCTGGTTACATCTTTAGATTAGGTGCCAAGCGAAGATATTTCTTTGCTGGTTTGATGGTTTCTAATCATGGGACTCAAGCTGTTTCATGTATTTATTTTATATATTAAGGCACTGACCTGACCTGGATAGCCAAAGCTAGCCTGATCTCATAAAATCTTGGAAGCTAAACAGGGTTGGCCTTGGTTAATACTTGTATGGCAGACCACCAAAGAAGGCAATGGCAAACCACCTCTCTTCAGGCCTTGCTCTGACTTGGATGGCCCAGGCTAACCTGATCTCATCAGATCTTGGAAGCTAATCAGGGTCAGCCCTGGATTGTATCTGGGTGGGAGACCACCAACAAATACCAGGGTCACTATGCAAAGGCAGGAAATGGCAAACCACCTCTGAATGTGTCTCACCTTGAAAACCTTACAGGGCCACCATAAATCAGCAGTGACTTGATGGCAAAAAACAAAACAAAGGCACTGTGACCACATGAGCCAAACTGGTATGTAGGCTGGTGTGTAGCAGCCAGTGCTCAGTCATATATGGGGGCAAATGCACTTAGTTGTGCTTTCCCTTGACATTGATAGCCCTGTGCTCATGTTGTTGTGTTTACAGAGCATATTGGCAGCTGCCATGGAAATTGCTTTCTGAATTGAAAAGCAGGGTAGATAATTTAAGAACAAGGGGGTAAGACATATCTGCACATATACCATAGATAGAATATACCTTCCCTACATGAAGTACATTACATTTTCTACTGAATGTGTTCTGTACATAAGAAGGTAGAATATTTTGCAACACACAAGGATTTATCCTCTTTTGAACCATAGCTAGAATTCAAAAGAAAATTTCGATCATGTTCTCATGAGACATGTAGCTAAGCTATTGTACTGCTGCAGCTTATAAATTTAATCAAGTAATTGGTTTCTGTGATATTTTGAGAGAGTTTCTGATATAATGCTGAAGCTTCCATCTCTCTTTAAAGAATACATATTTTAAACAAAAGTGGTCTCAAATAGTTAAATTAATTTGAGTGGCTTTAAAGCCAGCACATTTGTCCAGGGCAAGTTTCAGGGGGTTTGTCAATTTTAATTAGAAATGGCACAATGACTGTGCACAATGTAGCAGATTATCAGGGCTACTTGTTAAATTATTAAAGGCTGGCTAAGCTTCAGAATGAAGTTAGTGTCCAAATTAGTAAATTTGATAGTATATGCTCACAAGAGAAAATTGCTTTTCCTTCCCTTTCTCTTGTTTTGCAGCTTCTGTTTTTTAGTCTTCAAAATTCCCAAGCTGTAAATATCTTGTTAACTTCAGAGTTAAATACTGGCTTTATCGCAATACAACCAAGTGAAATGCCATGTCCTTTTATATCTGTTTATCTACTTTTGATGTTTCCCACTTTTGTATTAGAATCATAATATTCCCTTTGCTGCACTATACCACATTTACAGCATGAGGTTATATATCATAAAACACTTAAAAGGGAATGCTAAATTAAAACGGGTACTCACCTGTGGGAAGCACAGAACACCCACAAGGTTATTGTACAGATCTAAGCAATTACTTGTTTATGTAGAGATGGATTGATACAGACTGAAGTAGTAACTTACCATGACATTGAGGTAACCTCTTGATAAACTACTTGTCTGTGTCATTCTGACAAGTCATCAGTTTGTCACACCCACGTCCTGAAGAGTTTGGTAGTTATTCCATAGGCAGCAGGGTCTTCTGCTTGGTCAGACCAGCAAGCAATCTCACCCCCAACCCCATTTATAGAGACCTGATCTCTGTTTTGTGTAAGTAAGATGATTTTATTGCCAGTATGTTCATCTTTCTCACATTACCTCCTTTGGTTAGAGATAAGTGGTGGCACACAGACTGCATTTCCAACTAAGTCCAAAGAAACATGTGCTGTGGGTTGGAATGAAGACTTCTGTCCCCACATACTTACTGCAGATTGTTCATTAAGGTTGTCTGACAGCGAGAAGCTGAGGTAGTTTGCCATTGCCTTTCTCGGCAGAGCTTTCCTTGGTGGTCTCCCATTCAAGTACCAACCCTACTTAGCTTCTGAGATCTGATGAGATCAGGCTATATCAGGCCACTTCCCCCCCCCCAGTACCTACAATTGGCAGCAAAATGTTGCTTTGAAAGGGATTAAAAAAGGAATGATGGTTTAAGTCTGGCATTTGTGTTCCTATTTGAACAGGTGAACTATAAACTTGATTCAACTAACTGAAAAATCCTAGTTTATAGCTATTTTGCATGAGTGGAGCTTTATCAAGAACCCATCATGAATCATTAAACACCATTCAATCTGAAAGCATTGCTGTACAGAATATATTCCAGAAATGACAGTCTTCAGTGGTCACAGTGATTTACAATGCAGGTCTTGGCTATCTCCTTCAGATTTGCATCTTAGAAACAAATGCCTGTGCCATAAGATGTGCAAACTGTCTTTAAATATAAATATCAGTTTGACACACAGGCTTTTGTCTAATACCAGATAACAGCATACCAATCTTCATTCTGAGGATTAACTAAAGTTAATAATAGGACTCTTAATTAGAATTCCAGGAACTTGATCATTTGTATTTTATTGACTGAAAAATGCCCAGAGGCCATAAATCAAAAAGAAGCATTTTAGATTAAGGAATATGTGTATGTTTTTCTGGAAGGAATACAAAGGCATTCCAGCAACCAATTTTGGGTCCTTTTAGCAATCCTACCTACATGTTTGTTGCCAAGTACACTAAATACACTGTATGTTTGCTTGTTTGAGGCAATTACTTGTTACCAAAATAGGTTGTCTCCCAATTAATTGGGGGAAACTAGCTTAAAGGAAACAAGCAAGAGGAGGTAACTTGGGATCTCCACCAATGTTTATGGGGATTTTTCCCCTAGAGAACTCTCTGAAATAGACCAAGCAGTTTTTCACCTGGAAAGGTTTTTATTGAAAAAGAATAAAAAGAGCAAAATACACACACATAATGTACATGGGGAACACACAAGCTAACTAAGAGGAAGCTAAAAGGGAGTAGTGGGAAAAAGCAATTCAGGGAAGGCAATAGTTACCAATCTTGAACAGCAAGGTCTGCAGCAGCAGCAAAACAGCCAGCATTTCATGGGGAGAGCCCACACACAAGTGGGGATATATGGGGGATCCAAGGCTCTTCCTGAGGTGGATTAAAAATGTAAATGTCTCTCAATGGCCTGGTGATTGCTGGATGGGAAAACTATCAGGTATGAAGAATAGGGTTAAGTGTTTCTAATTCAGGGTGAATTGGTCAGGGAGGAAACAAAGCTGAAGTTGATAAAAATTAGTTCAATGTGAGGTAATAGCTTCTTAGGAAACCTATTGTCCTTAGGTATGCATCTCCCTGGAGTGGGGAGGAATGTCATTAGCTAGCCAGCCACTGTGATTTTTACCTCCCAATTCCCACCACCCCAGGCTTGTTTCTGGCTGGCATCCATTTTGTGTGGCATTTCAGACCAGACAGTTTTGGGTTTTTATGATTTTTGGAGGTGATATTAATATGAAGGGTGTTTACCTTTATTGGTCTGTGTGCTAAACTATTCTTGCAGCAGGAGGGGTCTGACTGCTAGCATAATTACCCTGCTTTTCTCCCCAATGGGAGAATCAAAGAAGCTTATAAAAATACCTTGGTAACATTAAAACAATTTAAATAAACAACAGTCAATTTAAAAAGCCCCCTCCCAAAAATATATTGTTCTGAGTAGGTTCTGAATCATGAGGGATGGCTCATACAATTACTGTAGTCTGTGATCCAGTAATTATAATCCCATACATATGAAGAATCATATGAATCAAATACATGCATATATATTAAAAATACAAATACAACAGCATTGTGATTTGCCTCTATCATAGAGATTGCTTCCACACAGAACTTTTGCCTCAGATTCTCAACCAGACTGGAGTGCTGTTGGTGTTTTAGACCATACACATATCTCCTATTCATCCACTACCCATGTTTTCCCATGCTTCACTCTGGCTGAGATCAGACGGGCAATTTGCCCCGCTATAGCCACTTTTCAGCTGCATTTCCAAAGCGGATTAAAGGGGGCGTTCATACAGGCACATCTGCCTGGTGTTCCCCACCCATAGGCAACCTGTGCTGTTCTGCTTCACTCCCACATTAAAAAGATACCTGTTACAAGTGGTAGCAAATCCTGGAGAGTGCCTTTATCCCATGTCAGTCTGCTTCCCAGAAGTGTGAACACTCAGCCAAAAAGCCAGGAGCAACCCGTGTTGCTCCTGGTGCATATGATTGGTTCATATGATTGGCTGTGCTCCACTCTACCACCCAATGCGCAACAGAATCCTCCCCAAATTGGCTGATGCCTAGGTGTGTATGGGAGCATGAGCACATGAGCACTCATGTGCCCATACACACATAGGTATCAGCCGATTTACCAGGGAAAAGCCCTTTACAGCTGCACATCTGGGCCAGCAGTCTGAACACTCCCGCATGCCTCCTCCCGGTATGCTCCCACATCTGTCGGCCCCGTGTGACTGGGAAAACCCAGAACAGTTTATTCCGGGGCTTTTTTGCCACGACTGGCTCCCGCTGCAAACTGCCAGTCTGAACTCAGCCTTTGTTTCCCAAATCTAGTTTGATACAATTTTTTAAGAAAGATCATAGTCAAAGCATGTTTGTATACCATGTGATTGGGGAGGTGTGTATTGTTGCTGGTCCCACACATAATGGCATTTTCCTTGCCCTAATTCTCCAAAACTGCCACTTCCTACCCATGGACTGAGTCAGGGAACATGTGTGGGAAAACTTCCATGTGAATACTCCATTGCTGCTCTGTACTGTTAGCATCAATAAGAGCTCCATGGAGAATCATGACTGTGTGGAAGTAACTGTTGGTCTTTAAGATATGTTGGATAGTGTTAATATTCTTTTACTTATAGACTTGTTGACTGCATTGTTAATGGAGGCATCTGAAGGGCAGGCAAAGTTTGTTTATTATGTTTTAATGTTATGAAATGTCTTGTATCCTGCCTTATCCTCTGTTCCAAAGTTCAGATAGCATATCAAATAAACACAATCCAATGAAACAGTATATACAACATACCTAATAAAATACTGAAATCAATATGTAAAATCATATCAAAAGTTCCAGGCAGCTTAAATATCTGTTGCTCTTCCAAAGTAGAAGCAGTTTAGCCAATTTCTCTTGCTAACACCTTGATAATTAGGAATGTAGATCTAATAGGGCAAAAGACTCCCAAGTAAAACAGGGACACCACAAAATAAATTCATTCATTGGGGAGCCGCTGTGACACAATGGCTATAGCATCTGCTTGACATGCAGAAGGTCCAGGTTCAGTTCCTGGCATCTCCAGATCAGACGTTGTGAAAGTTCTCCCTGAAACCCTAGAGAGCTGCTGACATTCAGAGCAGAAAATACTGACCTTGGTGGAACAATTGTCTGATTCAGTATAAGGTGGCTTCATGTGTTCATGTGTTTTAATTTTTGTATTTAAAAGGTCATTGCTATTAGGATCTGCTATGTTATTTTTCCAAATGGCACAGTTTATAACTGTCCTTCTTCATATTGTTGCCAGTTATGCTACATGAAAGTGAACAGAGTGCTAAAATTTTGCCCATCCACCCCAAACCAAAAGCAATCAGAAGTACATAATAGAGGGAGCAATTATCTCCTAGTTAGCAATACAAAATTGCTTAGGATGCATAAACCAAGCAAAGACTGTCTTCTAAAATTATGAAATTAAAATTTGATTGTTTCTCAACCACCCACATTTGTGATCCATGTTTCTTGGCTTTTCTCTTCATATTCACATTTGGGCATTATACAGTTTTGGGATATTTGAACAGCTGTATTTGTATAGATCTTTTCTCAGGAAGAAAGAAATACAAAGCTTATAAATTAGCAGCTGTGAATGGCTCATAAAATAGGATGGAGTTGCAGTTATTATACAAAGATTTTATTTTCCCATTTCTCTAAGTGGGACAATGTCTCTGTGTGCCCCAGAGGCAAAACTGTAATGCTTTCTTCTCCTGATAGTGTCTAGGATAAAGAGAAAAAGAAAGAATTCCTGTCAAATCTGGAAATTAGACAGAGCATGCTTTATGCAAAAACCAAGGCAAGAAAACAGAGCTAAACACAGAATTAACAGATGCATTGCCAAACAATTGGCTTGCACAAAAGATAAACCATTATGAAGCCTTTTTCTATATGCATGCTTCTCTTTTACTACCTTTTTGGGCACTTGAATATGGGTAACATCTCACCCACACTAGCACTTTCACACACACTAAATAATGCACTTCCAATACACTTTGAATGCCCTTTGCAACTGGATTTTGCTGTGTGAAATGGCAAAATCCACTTGCAAATGATCACTGAAGTGAATTGACTGCATTATTTAGCATGTGTGAAAGTGTAGAATACGGGGGTCTTTCCCAGATTCTAGTTAGCATGGGATTTAAGCACATCTCTACTTAATTTTCCAGTCTGTAAATAGATTCTATACATGCAGTGCCACTGTGATGAATATCCTGGATGTGCCAGACATCCTTCTCTAATACCTTGGTATTTATCAATGTGCTTTCTCAGCTAACAATAATAAATGTGCAAAACTGTATGTTTGTATTGCAAACGTATTGATTTATTGGTGTAAATGGCTTGAGTGAAATAAGCAGTGTTTGGCTCAAGGCTGAACCTCCAAAGTGAATTGTATACCTCCTGATTCTTTTGGTTCTGCTGAACGGCTGCCATCAGAGCTTGTGGTGAATCTTTTGTAGGTCTGAATATGGTGAGGCTTCTCCAAGCCTTATTTCCGAATTTTCATATCAGAAAATGTATCAATGTTTTTATCAATCATATATGTACATCTGCTCCATTTGTCTTCATCATAAATAGAAAGAAATAAGAAGAGAAGATGAAAGAAAGAGAATAACTATATTACTTTTCCGCATAGGCAATAACTTGCTTGGTACAATTAAACAGGAGAGGGAAAAGGTGCAATATCTTTTGAGGCAGGTTTGAATGGAAGGGGAATACATGTTGGTAATTCTTCATTTTTCTGCTGGAATTAATCTAGACACTTTTGAAACAGCTCTAATCACCACCAATGTGGAAAAGAATAAAGTAATCCAAACAAAGGGGGAAAATAAGCATCCCCTAATCAATCAATGTCAGACCTCAAGCAATTATTTTGCTGAAGTCGTTCCTGGCCTGAAGAGAAACTTCTTTATTATTTATCTCCACTCCACTCCCCTATTTTGGGGATATGATGCTGCTGTAGGTGTAGCTGATCCTCATTAAATCACAACACGATGTCACAGCACACACTTTGGAAGGATAAACTCCAGTAATTTATCAGTAACCATCCATTTCATTAATGTACAATAATTCCACTGTGGGAATCATATTCTTTATACTCCCCCCCCACCAGCATGATGCAATTTTCCTGATGTTGGCTGTTGCATTTCACATGCTGCCTATTATGACTAGCTGTCATGGAAGCTGCTCATGTTCCTCCTTAGTAAGCCCTACTGAGACTGCCCACTATCGCAGGAGGAATTCATTTGGCAGGGTGGATACAATTGTTGTCTTAGTATATTCATGCTCTAATAAGAGCATGAGCAGGGACAGGAGGAAGGTGAAAGGAGGATCACATATCCCAAGGCTGGCTGTCTATGGCCTTCTTTCGACTCTTCACCATCCAGTGCCTGCCCATCTTTGTTGTGGGCTGAATATAAATGAAAAGGAAAGGGAAAGAACCATTTCCCACCAAGCCCTGCACTATCAGTTTACCATACAGATCAGAGAGGCACATTTTTCCTTCTCTTCTCCCACTTCTACCCTTGGCGCAGACCTTTGGCAGCTTGGCACTGTTGGTCCAAATACTGATAGTTTGGCAGGATTGCCTTCTTGCAATCCGCACCCCCAGCGTATGTGCGCGTGCATGCACACATGCAAACACACACTTCTTCTTTGTTAGATGGGGAGACTAAGTGAACATTGTCAGTTATTGAACAAAATTTGAGTCCAGTGGCACCTTTAAGACCAACAAAGTTTAATTCTCAGTATCAGCTTTGTGTGCAGAATTAAACTTTGCTGGTCTTAAAGGTGCTGCTGGACTCAAACTTTGTTCTGTTGCTTCAGACCAACATGGCTACCCACCTGAATCTTGTCAATTATAATTATGAGTTATACATGTATGAAATTCCTAAACAGAAGACAATATTATATATTTAAGTTTTCTAAAAACAGGGTTATTGCAATGAAGTTAAAAGATCTCATATGACATTATGTTTCCATTATACCAAAATACACACAAAAGAATTAGTAACATTTCTGTAAAGATTTATATAATCTCAGAATCCCAGTGTTCATGGGACAGAAGAGTTTCTGGGGGAAATAAGACAGGGGCAAACTGGACCTAGATACTTCAGCGGGAGAAGTAAAATCTGCCATAAAATGGATGAAGAATGAATAAATCTCTTGACATTGATGGGTTCAGGCCAGAATTACATCAACCCTTTGTAGAGCAAATTGCCTGTCATTTGACAAAGGCTTTTAATTATATAGCTGCATCAAAAATACTGGCAAATACATAGTCTGAAATAGTATTAATTCCTAAACTAGGAAAAGACAGAATATTAATATGCTCTTATGGGCTTATCAGTTTTTTTTAGACTATGCTAATGAAATCTTAATGACCATTTCAGCAAATAGAATGAAGTCTGTTATTTTCAGATATATTTCATTTGATGAAGTGGGATCCATCTAACTAGCATTATGTAAAAAATAAAATATAATTCAGTATGGTAAAACAAAGCAACTCTGAAGCATTATCTTATCATCAGATGCAGGGAAAGCCTTTGATAGGTTGGAGAAGAGTTATCGTATACAATGCTTGGACACTTTTGGCTTTGGTGATGTATTTAAAGAATTGATAAAAATAATATATTTAACACCTTCTGCAAAGCATATGGTCACTGGAGAACTTCCTGAGAAAACTGATCTGTGTCAAGGATCTAGGAAAGGATGTCCATTGTTGGCATTAATGTTTGTTATTTCATTAGATCCTTCGGTCCAATGCATCCAACAAAATACGAAGTGTTACAGGAAGTCAATATTACACACTGACAATGTAATAGTTTATTAGATGGACCCAGAAAATTCTTCTATAGAACTAATTAGAATATTAAATGATTATAACACAATTTCTGGATATAAGATACATTTGGGGAAAATCTAGGTACTTATGTTTTGCATGAATGTAACACATTGTGAAAATGATTCTATTTTTTTTTTAAAGTCAGGAACATAGGACAAAGCAATAAAGTATCTGGAAATTACAGTTTCAAAAGGGCATAGGGACTTAGTGAGTTTGAATTATATTCATGTGTTGGAGAAAATTAAGTCTGATATAGAGATTTGGAGAAATTATAAATTTTCTTTTGGGGGAAGAATTAATGCATTCTTGTTCAATAATATTTCAGCATGTGTTCTGGTTAAAATCTTAAAAGAGTTCCAGACATTAATAACAGATATATCTAAACTAGCAAAAAAATCTGAGCAATAAAATGAAAAGTTCAATCGATTGGCAACAGGGAAGCTGTGGCGTTCCAGATGTTAAAAACTATTACATTGCTGCCAAATTACTCTGGGTTATGGAAGAAGAAGAAGAAGAAGAAGAAGAAGAAGAAGAAGAAGAAGAAGAAGAAGAAGAAGAAGAAGAAGAAGAAGAAGAGATTATATTTATACCCCTCCCTTCACTACCCAAATGAGTCTCAGAGCGGCTTACAAACTCCTTTCCCTTCCCCTCCTCACAACAGACACCCTGTGAGGTAGGTGGGGCTGAGAGAGCTCTGACAGAAACTGCTCTTTTTCAAGAACAGCTGTGCCAGAACTATGGCTTGCCCAAGGTCATCCAGCAGGTGCAAGTGGAGGAGTGGGGAATCAAACCCGGTTCTCCCAGATTAGAGTCTGTGCACTTAACCACTACACCAAATTGGAATGGTTTAGGTCAGAAGAGGATGGATCCTGGTTGACAGTAAGGGCTTTCCATACGTGCAATTTATTCTTGCTGTTCTCAGCAGTCAATCCACCAATTTCAAAATTGCACTGAGAATGGGTGTGCCACATGTCTTCCCTCCCTCCACATTTTTCCAGTTGCTACATCAGTTTATTTTCTTAAAGACATGTCTTTAAATAATCAGCCATTTAATCCTTCAGTTTTTCTCCTGCCACTTTGAAGGGGGGGAACAAAACCAAAGGATTAGATGCTCCTTCCCAGGTGCTCCCCCCCTTTTCTCCTGGCTGTGGCTTGTTGTGGCTGGGAGAAAGGGGGAAGGGAAGCCTTTTCCTGGGTGACCTCTCCCTTTTTCTGGCTGTGGCTCACTTCAAAGCAGCAGGGAGCCCCTTCCTGGGTGATTTCCCTTCCTGAGTGATTTCCCCCCTTTCTCCTGGCTGTGGTGAGCTGCAGCCAGGAGAAAGGGGGAAGGGAAGCCTCTTCCTGGGTGATTCCCCCCTTTTTCCTGGCTGTGGCTTGCTTTGAAGCAGCAGGGAGCAAAACCAAACTTCAGTTTTGCACCTGCCACTTTGAAGGGGGGAGCAAAACATGAAGTCCCTTCCCAGGTGATTCCCCCCCTTTCTCCTGGCTGCAGCTCACCACAGCCAGGAGAAAGTAGGGAAGGGAAGCCTCTTCCTGTGTGATCCTCCCCTATCTCCTGGCTCTGGTGAGCTGCAGCCAGGAAAAAGGGGGAAGGGAAGTCCCTTCTCAGGAGATTCCCCACCCCGTTCTGCTGCATCCCAAACTTGCCAGACCAGTTTGGCCCATGTGAGGACAGTTCAGTTTAGGATTTGGTCTGTGGGCCACCGCAGCTCCTGAACCAAATCACTTTTTTGGGGGGTCTGTGCCCATCCCTAATTTGGATGGGAGATCACCAATGAGTACAAGAGTCACTATACAGAGGCAGGCAATGGCAAACCACCTCTGAATGCCTCTTGCACTGAATACCCCATGATGGGTTGCTATAAGTCAGCTGAGACTTGATGGCCACATATATATATCTTAGTGGCCATCAAGATTTGCTTTTTTAAAAGAATGGGCTGTGGTGAAGTTGCTTAGATTTAGTACACTGATAAATCAGAAGAAAATTAAAAATTGGGAAATTTGGTGGTATCCAATATAAAGTTTGTTAAAATGACAATCCTTAACTAAGGGTTAGTGTAAATATAGGTATTTGTGAAAGTAAGTACTTCTATAGGGTTGATTGAATTTATGAGGGGTTGATGAATGTACATTTATTGTTTTGTGTTATTTTAGGATTTTGCTTTTTTAACAAACTAGCATTGTTATATACTAAAAAGGGAAAAAATACACAGAAACAGAACAAAGCAATGTTATGCAATAAATGTGTGTTCACATATTACTCAAATCTACTGGGCAACACTGATTACACAGCATTACACAGTTTTGCTATTTCTTTTTCTGAGCCAGAAATATTATATGAAATGAATTAAAATTAGAAACACTGGGGTATAATCTAGATCCTCTTAATTGAGGTCAGGGAATTGACCCTTGTCATAATTCTGCTAGTCAGGGCATGATATATCTCAAATCAGCCTTACAAAACAAACTTAGCAGGCTGATTACTCCTGACTGTTGCAGCTACTGTTGTGCCCTCCCCACACATCTGGATCTTGTGGCTAAGACTCCTGATTTGGAGCTTTTGTTCTTAGAGATAGGATATTCTAATAAATAAACATGTTCCATGTCATTTACATGCAACTGATACCAAAATAACTTTGAAACATGCATTAATTTTAAGGGAACAAAAAGCAGCATGAAGAAAGAAAGTGGTGTAGGGGGGAAAGGACGCACTAACCCATTTGTCACAAGGAAGAAAGAAAATAAAAATGGGAATATTCAAACTGAACCAAAGAGCTTTTGATATTTGATCTCATCCCTATTCCTTCCTTAGTCAGGCTGCGGGCACACACACTAAGATTGAATCTACATTTGCATTTTTAAATCAGTTGCGTGCTGCTGTGATGCCGTCTTTCTCTATGCTTGCTTGAACATTGTTTGGAGAAGATTCTTTCAAAGCAGTGTGGAGGTGCAATGACAGTGGAGCTGCCCCGAAAGGAGGATAAACATATGTGAACATGCGAAAGTATGCTAGCACTGTTGAGGTGTGAAAACAACACCAAATTTTTTGAAGATGAGTCAAAAGGCTAGGATACTGGTGGGCAGGGGTCTTTTTTGGGGGGAGCGCACTGGAGGGCAGCTCGGGGAGCTCAGGAGCCAAGCCCCACCCCCAGCCGGCATCCCGGGGAGTCTTTCAGGCAGCCGAATGTCAATTTCAGCTCCATTATATCCTATGGGCCATTGAAGTCAATGGTGAAAACATAGGGTATATTCTGGGGGCTGGAGGGGAGGGGGTTTGAGAGAGAGGCTCCAACCTCACAGGGTTGGAGTTACTTTTTCCCACCATAGAGAACAATGGAGGGAATAAGGGCGACCTGTTTGGGGGCCCATAGAATTGGACCCCCCTGGTCCAATGTTCTTGAAACTTGGTAGGTCTCTTGGGGAGAGGCTCCAACAGCTACTCTGTGAGTTTGGAGCCTCTCCCTCAAGACCCTCCCCTCCAGCCCCCAGAATATACTCTATGTTTTCACCATTGACTTCAATGGCCCATAGGATATAATGGGGCCGAATTGCCGCTGAATTTCTTTCATTCCCTCCTTTCCTTCTCTCTTTTTCCTCTTTCCCTCCTTCTTCTCTTCTCTCTTTCTTTCTTTCCCACCTTCTTCTCTTCTCTTTTTTCCTCCTTTCCCTGTTTCCCTCCTTCTTCCCTTCTCTTTCTTTCCCTCTTTCCTTCCCTCTTTCTTTCTCTCTACTCTCTCTCTTTCCTTCCCTCTTTCCTCCTTCTGTGGCCCAACTCTCATGAGAAGGAGTTTAAACTTTAAACCCCTTCTCTCTTAGCTCCCCCATCCAGACCAGCTGGGGAAGGGAAGGGGAGGCTTTTGAAGATGCCTCCCCCTTTTGCTTCCCTTCTGACATCACTTCTGGTGATGTCAGGGGGCATGGCATATGCTAATAGCCTAACAGCTCATTAGCATACCATATGCTAATGAGCTCCTGCAGGTGTTTTTCTACGAAAAGACCCCTGCTGGTGGGAAAGACAAATGCAGATTCGGCCTAAAATAATCCACTTTCAGTGCCCTTTCCAACTGGATTTTACTGTGTGAATTGTCAAAATCCAGTTGGAAAGTGCATTGAAAGTAGATTGAAAGTGGATTACTTAGCTGTGTGACTGCAGCCATAGTAAGAAACTCAATTCTTTTGCTAAGTATGTGTTCTGGGCTGGAATTCACATGATTTGCAAGATGACTTGCTAATCGCCTTTTTCTTCTGCTACCTACCCCATGTACATTCAGAACAACTACCAGTAATTACCACAACTTCTTTGCTTTCTGAAAATGAGCACTAAACTATTTGCATAACATCTGCACAGCTTGGAGGGTTGGAACATTAAAGCAATTAGCTTTGTATTCCATAACAGTTGCAATTGAAACAATCAGTGAAGTTGGCTTAATATTTACTCAGAAGAGATATACTCTTGTTTGCCCTTTGCCATTAATACTTTATTAAGTGTGATCTTGAGGTAAATGAATTAGTTGCTCTATTTTAAAAAAAAGAAATTACTTTTTGTGCCTGTTCTCTCATAAATAAGTAATTTTGGAACAACATTTATCTTTCTTTTTAATGTGTGTCTGTTTATATCTTCTATCGGTGCAAATTGAACTGATTTTACCCAGCTGTCAGTCTATAGCCTGTAATCCACATGCATGTGATAAAATCATAACAATTTAGCTAATAAAATGTTATCATGGCATCACCTGCCAAACACTCCGCAATTAGAAGTCTTTGTCAGCATTTAACTTGCTGTTCAGTTATGTAGCTCCTAATTTGAGGGTTTATATTTTTGCTAATAAAAAAAAAAAAATCTATACTGGCAACTTCAAACATCAAGTTTCAGTTTGAGGCAATTATATTTATACTAGGATGCTTTAGCTGTCATGCACATCCTATTTTTTGAACTTGCCACAATATGTATGAAAATGATAATAACATTCTTAAACCAGGTTGCACAGTTTAGATGCTGGGTTTAGATGAAATTAGACAATCTGGCTTCTGTTCTCTGAAGCTGGAATGAACATGTGTGAATTCTGAGCATGCCTAGTGGAAGCAAATGCAAAGATTTCTAAAGTAGAATTTGAGTTAATATTTAGAATTTCTCTTGGGAAAGAGAAACTGAGGGGATGGGGTCTTTCTCCAAGGCAGGATTCAAACAGAACAAATACTGCAGGTAAACCACTATGGCTGGATTAATTCTATGGCCAATGGAGGATGGGAGCCCTTCTTTGGGGACCCTTAGAATTTGGACCCCCAGCCCAATCTTTTTAAACTTGGTGTGTTTTTTGGGGGGAGAAGTACCAGCAGCTATGTGCCAAATTTGGTGCCACTACCTCAAAAAACAGCCACCCTGAGCCCCAGATACCCCCAGATTGATTTTCCAGTATAGCCTATGGGGACCACTGACTATAATGGTCCCCAAAAGATATAATAAATCCAGAAAAAAATGGCTTTCCTGAATACCATATCGATATTGGGATTTGGGAATATCAGGAAATACCAATATTTTTCTGCATTCAATATACCTGAATCCAAAAAATACCAGGGCTTTTTTTGCACACTCCTACTTCTCAGTTCCTTCTGAATTCCAAGCTGTAGAGCTGAGGGCAATAAAGCCAACAGCAGGATAACTGAGCAGCAGAGAACAGGAGGAAAAGGGGGCACATGTATACACAGTTGGAGACATCTTTTCCTTTCCCTGCCTAGTAAATTTCAAATAGGAGGGCTTTTGAGGGTTGATGAGGAGAAGAAACCTTCCTTAGAAGGCACCAGCCATTCTGAATGTCATAGGCATTCTTGAAGAGCAGCAGTTAGATTCAAGTCCAGTAGCATCATGCTTCAGAGAGACACTTTGTTGAGAACATAAGGATATTGGTAAAAAGACTTAATGAGGACTTTGGAGGAGTCATACACTGGCATAGGGTCTGAAGAGAGGTCACCGGCCCCTTGGACAGGCAGCAGTGTTCCCTCTAAGCTGAGTTAGTGTGAGCTAGCTCACAGTTTTTTAGCCTTCGGCTCACACATTTTTGTCTTAGCTCAGGAAGGGATGGCTCCAGAGCAAACTAATTTATGCAGCAGCCAAATCTCTCACTCACCGCTTTAGTGCCAGTGGCTCACAAAGTGGAATTTTTGCTCACAAGACTCCACAGCTTAGAGGGAACATTGACAGGCAGGTAATCTGAAATGGACAGAGTCTGAACAACAAACCTGTAACTAGTAAGATATTTCTGCCCATTTCTTTTACATCACAGAGGTAAGTTTAGAACTAGATATTTCTGCCCATTTCTTTCACACCACAGAGGTAAGTTTAGAACTAGAACTAGAATATGTTTAAACCTGTTTTATTTTCATTGTTCTCAGATGCTGTTTAGCTGTATACTCTTCCTCATGTATCCATTGGCTGATTATATTATGTAAGATTTCTTTTATTTTTTTCCTGAAATTGAAGTGATTTGGCGTTTGTGGCCATGGAGAAGCCCCATGCTTTGGTGTATGCTTATCAATGTATAAAAGAGAACCAGTGATGTTGTCCATAGCTGAGAATATTTCTAACAAGTGAGATTTCAAGAATTTCCCTCTGCCTCCATGTTGGCTGAATTGAGGAGGGGATTCTGATTTTTTTTCAACAGAAAGTCTGATTGGAGGCTCCCAGACTGCTATTCTATTAGTAGCCTGTCCGGGGCAGTGCAGAGTAAACCCTATTTGTGAAAAGGAATGAATGGAATGTACCAGATCAACTCCTGACTGTGGTCTAAAAACTTGAGGCTTGGGCCATCTAAATAAATTCTTCATTCTCTGTAGTAAAAAATAAGAGTCTTGTCATTTTACCACACTCCATTAATGTGCATTGAATACATTAAGAATCATAGCATTTGAAAGTATGAATATGTTATTCTTTGCCAGCTTTTACCAGCATCATCACTTTCTCTACTGGAAGAGTTTATAAGAGGTGGATTTGTGTAGCCAGGGCTCTGCTAAGTTACAGATATTCTCTTATCTGCCCAACCTCAGTTATTCTGTTGGTCTGCCCTCAGAATATTTACCCCAAAGCATATGCAAAGAAATGTGTGACTTCTAAAGAGACCAAATGCAGCACTAGAGATCAGCCATAACTCCATCACCATCCACAATGTAAATTTAAAAGTAAATCTAAAGTAAATTTAAAAACTCCAGCGTTGTTTGTACAAAGTGAATGTCTTACAGCAATGTATTAGTGGCTTTATTACCGCATTAATGTTTATGTTGTTAGAAATAGAACCGCTATGCACAATAGACTCTTGTGTTTAAAAAGCTCCTTGTTTATAGCAGAATCATTTAAGCTCTGGATTTACCAGCTTGTTTAAATCAAAGTTACGGTTATCTTTTACATTCCAATAAAATAGCCCTGCACCTCTAATGAATTAATAAGGAACATAACTTTGTGATTCTTGACCTCAGGAATTAAATTGCTTGTAAATACCGATTCATGGCTGTTCATTATACGGAGATGGTTTGCCCTTTGAGATATTGCACCACCCCTTGTTGCAAAGATCTGCATACTTATTAAATCCAAGCAATCGTAATTCAAATACAATGATCCAATTGAGATGATAATGCAATATGAATTTTGGAAAGGGTGTTTTGTTTGGTCAGTGAGGGGAACTGGTGACACATCAACACCATTTTCTCCCATTCCCCTCTGCTTATAATAAGTGTGTCACATCCTGTTCTTCAGATCATAAGTGGAGAAATGCCAAATGCTTCAAAAGTGGACTGTCAATAAATTTGTTTGGTCCAGAGAGAAACTGTCAAATCTGTCTGCTTTCATCTATTTGTTAACACTGCAAGTGCTTCTGACTTCGTTGTCTCTCCTTCCAGGCGTAATGCTAAGGGATTTGGAAAACAGATTTATTTTGCTGAGCTTCTGGCTTCATTCAAGTACCAAAACAACATCAGAAATACAGGGGATTCTCTAGCAATAAAGACTTAATTCATAGTCCGAGCTCATCGAGGAAAACTCATTGTAGCTTTGAAATCAGAGTAACATAAAATCAGTTACACTTATTTAACTGCAAATGTTGAAAGAAGCCTATTGGAATTAATTTATTTTTATTCAAGATATGAGCTTTTTGCATATTGGAATTGTTATTTGGCAATGAGTCTCGAGTCTTAAGTGAGAAAGGCGGAATATAAATAAAGTGAATAATAAATAATGTAGGGAAAAAAATCAAAACCCAGACAAGCATATGTTGATCTTAACCACAAAAGAGCAGCTTTTGTTGATTATCCTATTTCATACCCTCAGGGAAGCTACATTAAGAAACGCCAATATTTTCTTTATTCTCCTTAGCCTTTAAAGAGCTAAAATTTGGCACGGAACAATAATTTTCTGTACATAAAACATGTGCTTTTAGCATGATGCTATGGGATTTCAGACCTCTGCTTCACATAAAAATTACTGTGATGCCTCCACCTCAAATTCAATGTCAAAACTATTTCATGCTATATGTGGCAGATTCCTTCCTTCCTTCCTTCCTTCCTTCCTTCCTTCCTTCCTTCCTTCCTTCCTTCCTTCCTTCCTTCCTTCCTTCCTTCCTTCCTTCCTTCCTTCCTTCCTCAAATGCCTAGGGTGACTTCCAGGCATTTTGAAGTGGTATAGAAAGATAAAACTATACATATTACAAATGGGAACCTACTAGGACATGTGGGAGGCATCTCATTTCCCCCTCTCCTAGTATTTCCTCTTTCCTTTTTCTGAAAGCTCCCATAACCCCTCCTCTTTTCCTGATTCCTTCTCCCCTTGCTACACAACAGCCAGCCTACATTTATATGTCCCTTTGCCTTCATGTTTTTCACTTCCTCCAACAGCCTCTACCTAGGAAAACTGTGACCCACTTGTGTGGTGGTGGATACCGCATAGTAGAGAACCCTCCAGGACTTGTGGTCTGAGACTTTACAGTTTACATTTTTCTTCACTCCCCCTTTTTGTCCACACAACAACTCTGAGAGGTAGGTTAGGATGAAAGTATGTGACTGGTCCAAAATCACCTATTGAGCTTCCACAGGAAGATGGGGATTTGAACCTGGGCCTCCCAACCCCTACTATGAAGCTCTAACTGTTATACCACACTGGTGTTTATAAGGTGGCTGCTGTTGAACAGTAGCAAACAGCCAGGCCCAGTTGAGTCATGCAAATCAGGTGGTATCAACTTCAAGTCACCCAGAGGTTGCTTCCAGACCTAGGGTTGCCAGCCTCCAGGTGGGACATGGAGATCTCCCAGAACTACATCTGAACTCCAGATAACAGAGATCTGTTCTCCTGGAGAAAACAAGTGCTTTGGAGGGTGGACTATGGCATTATTTCCAGCTGAGGCTTCTCTGCTCCCCAAGCCCTGCACTTTTCAGACTCCACCATAAAACCTTCACAAATTTCGCAAACGAGAGCTGGCAACTCTAGCCTGGCCCTGATGACTCCTCCCTCAAAAGCCAACACAGTCCTGGAAAGCGTCCTCCTTCCTCCCCCTGAATTTTAGTGACAGAGCCAAGCCTGGAATACTGTGGCTGCCTAGCAACAGCCACTTAGGGATTTGGAGTTTAAAGTTATAGGCGCTCATTTTATCATTTTTGCATTTTTTAAACAATCTAATGGTGGGGTTTTTTTAGATTTCAAATTTTTCTACAAACTTGGGGTGTTTTTCGAATGTTCTGTACCTCATCTTTTGTGCCATTTCATTTGAAAATTGTTCATGCTTTTAAATTTTTGTTTCCTTTTTGCACATGATCACTTATTCAGTTTTAAAATTCAAGGCCAACAGTTGTCAGCAGTGTCCTGATTGCTGCTGTCAGATAATCTGACCCAAAGGAGTGGCTTACAATCTTCTTTCCCTTCCCCTCCCCACGACAGACATCCTGTGAGATAGGTGGGGCTGAGAGAGCTCTTTTGGGAACTGCCCTTGAGAGAACAGCTCTGCGAGAACTTGTGACTGACCCAAGGTCACTGTCAGCTAACTGCCATGCTTTCTTTGTTTTCCTTCGTCCCCAACCTGTATGCATGCGCACATGCTTGCTTTGCTTGGCTGCCGCGGGTAACATAAGGGAGGCACTCCTTTGCCAGTGCAAACTGGCTCAGCCAGACAGCACTATCAGTGTGACCTTGATGAGAAGGGAGGGCTTGAGTTCCATTATCGGTGTGAATGTTTCTGCTCTCAAGGGGCTGGGGAGAGTCTCCCATTTATGATGTAATGTCCTGCCGGGAGAATTCCCCCGTGCGCTCTTGGATTTCATTTGCTTAGCTAGGAGAAGCATCAGAGTATATGTATTGAGTCCCTTACACTAATCACTATTCCTGACAATGTACCTGTACTACTTGGCAATGGAACAGTATTCCAATAAAGCATAACTTTCCCTAGAGAGTGTGTTTGGACCTGCTTGCTGTTGACCCTGACAGTCACACCAGCAGCTGCCTGTGGAGGAGTGGGGAATCAAACCCGATTCTCCCAGATTAGGGTCCATGCACTTAACCACTACACCAAACTGCTTGCAGATCATGTGGAACTAGTAGAGACAGTGCTGAACTCTGCAGCACCGGAGTACTATGAAACGAACAAGCACCATCTACGTCAGGGAAAAGCTGTTCAAGAGGGCATTGCAAACTTTATGCTTCAAATCAATGTTACTGAAAAAGGAGGTTGGGGGTATTGTTTTGTAACACTACTATCCGAAAAAATAAAGAGTGAGAATTTGCAGAGTCACTTGTGTGATCTTTTTATGTTTTTTACATTGCCTCCTGTTGTGGGGATTTACATTAGTCTTTCAAGGATCCCCATGTAGTGGGGGAAGATAGGAAGACAGACAATTAAAGGCATTTGGAGATACTTTAAAAATACTGATTTCCCACCGACTCTTCCACTGACTGTCCATGTACACACACACACCCCAGCTAGTCCACACCGGGCAATGCCTTCTGGTGAAAAAATACACCAAGGCACCCTTGAATGATGGGCAAGCAACATTGCAAGGGGACACAACCCCCAAACTAAAGCAACTTAGAATTAAAAGCAATATTCCCCACTCCTGTCATTATCCTCTTTCCAATGATCCAAGGTGAACCAGGTGCGGGTGGGATCAAAATCTACATGAGTATATATAAAACAAAGAAAAGGTTTCCATACATTTAGGACTAATAATTATTAACGGTTGAAGAGTTGTAGGTGCTGTGCAAAACCAGTATGAGTGCAGGAGCTCAGCAATGAAAGCATTACATTGGATCAATGTCAATTTCACTCTCGGTATGCCTTGATTGTTTCAAAAAATGATGGCTGTTTGTAGGGGGCATGCCATAGGTAGATTCAAATTTTAACTTCCCTCCCCTTTATGAAAAGACCCTGCTCAGATGCATGTTATTATTTCACTGAAAATGCCTTTGAGGAGAAGGGGCACCTTCTGGCAAAGGGAGGAGGTCAAGCTCATCCTGCACTACATTGACCAACACCCAGAGCCGGCCTGAGGGTTTTTTGCACCCTAGGCAGGGCTACCTTCTGGTGCCCCCCTGCACACACACACCAATTACAGAGTTGCCAACCTCCAGGTGGGGCCTGGAGAGAAGGAAGTCCAGCTGCCCGCCCCCAAGAAGGAGCCTGGGAGAGGTGCTGGGCCAGTCCGGTTTCCTCCTGGTGCACCCAGTGGCTGACAGGGCCTGGGATCCCCAGGAGTGCAACCAACTGGCCTGGTCTGCCCCTCCCTCTTCTCTCTCTCTCCCTCCCCCACAGGGAAGGCGGGGGCCCACCCAGCGGTTCTTCCCCTGGATGATCTTGGGTCCGCGCTTCACTTTGGCACTTGGTGGAGAGCTGCAGGGAAGACTAGCCGAACTCCCACCCCTCCCCCCAGGAGCCTGGCACTTTCCCGGGGTGGGATTCGGTCTTCTCTGGCACCAGGCACCACCATGTGGAGCACTTCATGGCAACCACCCAACTAGAGAACCACAGCATCTATGTAAATGTTGTGCAGTACTTTCAGGTGGGTGGCTATGAGTGCTCCCAGAATAGTGCCAGTCCAAATTTAAGACACTGAAGGCAGTTTTCATGGATACTCTGAAGGCCTGGCAGGACATCTCAAGGAAGACAAGTTGCCCTCCTTCTCTGCTTATGGGAGACTGGAGGGAAACCATGATGGGAGGACCACAGGCATAAAGGTAACAGCCTCGTCATGTTAGGCGCCCCCCCAGTCCAGCCCTGTTTTAAAATAGTCTTACATATATAGGTTCCCCCCTCCCAATATTCTTTGAAGAACAATGAAAAAGGAGATTTACCTTAATTTTTGAATTATCCAAATGCAGCCACAATTTTTTTTTTATAGATATATATACCCTTAGATGTTCATTTTCAGCTTTGGTGGACCCCTGTGGTGATTTTACTAGTGTCACATCCCCGAGCAAGTGTGGTAGAAATGACAACAAAGTCAATTAGAATAGCACTTCATTGCATTAAATTTTATGTGCCGCTTATTCAAATGTCATTTGACTGTCCCAGGTTTTTGTGTGTGTTTTTTGGGAAAGAATAATGCCATATTGAACACAAAATAAATGGTGACATTTGCAATGTCAGTGTTCCCCCAGACAGCAACAGTATGCAGGGCTGAAATTGCCAGAAGGGAGGAGGAGGCGGCAGAGCAGACCAGAGAAGGCAGAGGCAGAAGAACCACCAGCAGCTGCACTGGAGGGAGAAGAAAGGCAGGGGAGCCCTGAGCAGAGGCTGTAAACAAACTTCTCACTCTTGTAGCTGCTCATACTCCTCAGGTGTAGCTAACGTTAGTTCTGTTCTAATTTTCTAGTCTAGTTCTAGCTTTAGTTCTGTTGTAACTGATCAAACTACTCCAGTGTAGCTAATTTTAGTTATAAACAGGCTCAGAGATTCTTGGCTAGTTTTATTGCAGTACAAGAAAGGTTAAACAGAGGGTCAAACAAAGGACAAGGATTAAAACCAAGGTCACAAGCTAGTTTACACTCTACTATAACTTTTAAACTTTATTACACCTATAGATTAAAGTGCTAATACCAGAGGCTAGGAATAATGAGTTTACAGATAAGGCTAAACCTTAGGCAAGTTTTTGTAATAGAAAAAGGGAAACAAAACAAAACAAAAACAAATAAAACAAACTGCAGCTAGGGTTTAAGCACAGCTAGAGGAGGTCCAATTTTACACTAAACCTAAAATGTTAAGCTAATTCTCACATTCTCAAAGAAGGGCTTTTTCCCTCCAAGAAAGCAAGCAGTTAGATACCTACTGTAATTGCTGAGGCTATTCATCTAGAGTCCCCTTTAATCCAAGCCTAGAAGGGCTAAATTAACATTTGAAATTAGCATTTGAAATAAAAGGCAACCAGGGAAGGAAAGGAGCTCTTGTCTGAGCAGCTCCCTTTCAGCAATACCCCTTGTTAATCAACCAGAGGCTGACTCACTCATCCTCCTTTATTGGTTAGCTCCCAATCAGTGTGATTGGCTCCAGTGGGGAGGGGTGGAGCTTTGGTTTAAGCTATTTATTTAGGGATCCTATGAACAGGACCTAGCTCTGTGGAAAGTTTAGTAAATGTGTGAATTCAGCAACAGGGTGAGGAAGCCAGGATACCAGTCTTTCCACATCCCTAAAAGGGTATGCATACTTTACACAAACAAATCTACCTAAATAGTACATTTATATTTTGAAAGGGTTTTTTTTAAAGCAATTATGAAAGTAGAATAACTAGAAAAAGCCCACATGGAAAGAAGCCCACAGGGAAAAAATACCATGTAAAGCACCATACGGTAAAGGCTTCCCTTGCTTGAAAGCCAGTCAAATCGGATTCCAGGGGGTGGTGCTCATCTCCGTTTCCAAGCTGAATAGTCAGCGCTGTCCAAAGATGTTTCTGTGGTCATGTGGCCAGCATGACTAAATGTCAAGGTGCATGGAATGCTGTTACCTTCCTGCCAAAGCAGTACCTATTTATCTACTTTCAATTTCTTGCTTTCAAACTGCTAGATTGGCAGGAGCTGGGGCCAGAGACAGGAGCTCACTCCGTCACACAACACTAGGCTATTGAACTGCTCAACTACAGACCTTGCAGTCTGCAGCTCAGAGTCTTAACCTCTGAGCCAATGTGGCCCCTGTAAAGTGCCACAACGCATAGCCATAGATATTTTATTTTATTTATTTATAATTTACTTTAAATTATAAGCGCCATAAATATTTATAATTGTGGATAACCATTCAGCTCCATTGATGAGAATGAACAGGTATTACCTATACTTTATACTGTTATTTTAGGATTAAAACATGTCGTATTCACATGCAATAATTTGTGTTGTGATTTTATCAAGTATAATCCTATATATATATATATATATACACACACACACACACCTATAATCCCAGTGTATTGGCACTTTCCAGCTCTCCCATGAGCTGTGCTGTGTGCTCCATCAGCCATTGGCCCATTGGGTTGTTTCATTCAGACTTCTCATGTTCCTTTTGTTTATTATTTCAGAATCAAGTCTTCTTATATCAGTTCCAAGTTGTTCCCAATCCCCACCCCAAAAAATCTCTTCAGAAATATAAACCAACAAAAGACAGAGCTCTTCTCCTAAACTCTCTGCCCTCTAAAGACTCCCTTAACTGATGGAAAATTCCTAGTTTATAGAAGGTTTCCTGAGATTTCATTGATTACATGATAGTCTTGCTGCCACAGGAAAAGTTCTTTTGTTCTATTGATTACCCCATGCTAACATATGAATTAGCATCCTGCTAGCCTGGCAAACTGAAGGCCAGATAAAAAAACAAACAAAAAACACCTGTGATCTGTAACTGTTTGTCTACCTCTAAAGTTGGTTTTGAGCATTCATATAATAAACATTTACCTTGCAAAGAAGGACAATTTTTTCAAAGGTACCTGTGAATGAAGCAAACATGGAAATGAGAAACCTCATATTAGCAAATCTAACATTTTTGTACAGGGTTGCCATCTCCAGGTTGGGAAACTCCTGGTTATTTGAGAATAGAACTTGGGGATATTTTGGAGGTCATTAATATTTGGATATTTGGTTAACATAGCTGAGTTTTCCACTTAAGTGATTAATGATGCCAGCCATGACAGAAAGGCAGGCATCTGTCAGGGGGGTCCCCAAAGTCACCACGCAACAGCTTGGCAGGCACTGCAGCCCCACCAGACCAGTGGAAATTAGAGTATTCAATTTAAAGTGATCATGAGGTAGGTGTTGTGCTATGAGGTGGATATTGTTTCATGAGAAGAAGAGAGAGAAGAGATTGGATTTATACCCTGCCCTTCATTGCCCAAAGGCGTCTCAGAGTGGCTAACAAACTCCTTTCCCTTCCCCTCCCCACAACAGATACCCTGTAAGGTAGGTGGGGCTGAGAGAACTTCTGACAGAAACTGTCTTTGAGAGAAGAGCTGTGCCAGAGCTTGTGACTGACCCAAGGTCACATCAGCAGGTGCAAGTGGAAGAGTTGGGAATCAAACCTGGTTCTCCCAGATAAGAGTCCACGCACTTAACCACTACACCAAACTGGCTGTCATGAGCCTACCCTTCAGAGGTGGCCATCCTCCCACCCAAGTGCCAAAGATGCAACCCACAGGCCACATGCTGGATCACCCAGAGAGGAAGATGAATGGGAAGACATGAGGTCCAGAGAGGGGTAGCCCAGATGGGGGAGGCTGACATTCAGGAAAGCCATCTCATCCACCCTGGCTGGGTCCAGGCAGGAGCAGTGGAGGCTGAGAATGTCTCCCAAGTGGGAGGACACTTGCTTGCTCTGGACACTGATGGGAGGGTAGGAGAGGAGACTCATGACCATGCAAGAGAGGTCAGACCAGATGGTGGACTTGCATGACCAGTATTCCAGGGGACCAGCAAAGGTAGGCTCAGGGAACTTGGCAATGTATTCCCTCACCATCACTTCTGCCAAATCCTCCACCATTGCATGCCTGGCAGTCCTGTGGCAGCTGACCTCCGTTCACCACTGACAACCAGTAGCGAGGCTTCTCTTTGAGGCAGAGGTGCTGGGCTCTGCATTCCGGAGAGCAATGAGGCCTTTTATTTGGGGGTCACAGACCAGCTTGTACTCCCTTTCCTTGCAGAGAGGATGCAACATGGTGGTGATGCACACCTGCAACCTTTCTGCCATGGGAGAACAACATCCTCTCAAGGCCTGGCTCTAGTGCTGAGCACAACACCTGGTCCAGACCTCAAATCATGGGGATGACTTGCCCAAGGCTGGCCGAATGGGTGCAGAGCACATCGGTGGTGTCTTGAAAGGGCTTGAGGAGACACACTATTTGGGAAAGGGTCAGCCAGTCATTGGAACTGATGCTGAGCTCCTCTTCCCTATGCATGATGGCCATGGAGGAGATGACGTCCTGCACTGCAGTCTTCTGCTCCACCAAACGTCCAAGAATGGCATAGGTGGAGTTCAAGTGGATGGGTAAGTTCGGGATGAGCCAGTGTTCAGGCTCATCCCCCTTCCCCTGCCTCTTTCACAGCAAACAGGCAGACCTGATATTGTGTGAGAAGCGGGCAGCCAGGTGCCGTAGGTCTCAAGCAAGGACCACATCTCAAGAGTGGCAGCATCCCAGGTAACCCTGACAGTGCTCCCCAGCACCAGAGCATCTTTCACCACCAGGTGAAGTGTGTGCACCAAGTAGACAATGCCCTTGAGGTGCACAGCCTTCACTGCTGCCAGTATGTTGGCGCCAGTTGGCGCCAGACCATGCCACCACAGAAGATGTTGCCACTACCCACCCACTCCTTCAGGCTCTTCTGTATCATGGCAGTGATGTTTTGTGCCATGTGGTCTGCGTCCATCTCCTGCACATGGAGAAGAACCACCTTGTATCTCGGTGGCAGGACTGTCTCCTCCTGGGACCTGGGCCATGCCCAACAGTCCAGACAGAAAGGTCCTCTGATTGCCACCAGTGGGCAGTGAAGGAGAGGTAGCCATGTTGTTGGCTGCTCCTGAGGTCTGCCAGGAAGTGCACAGTTTTGCCTTGTGCTCTGGAGAGCTCATCCTTGACCACCACTAGTGTCGAGTGGTCCTCCACAAGGGGACTGAGTACCAGGGAGCCAGGTGTGGCAGCAGCCCATGAAAGACTATGTCCTCCACAAGGGAGGAGGGTTGGCCATCTACAGCAATCATCTCACCTACAAGGCAAGTGACTGTTTTCTAGGACCTCCAAATAGCTCTTGTGGATGGCCCTGCCAGCATTCCCTGTAGGAATGACCTCTTGAAGTGTGGCCTGCTGTAACTTAAGAACATAAGAGAAGCCAATGGTGTATCAGGCCAAAGGCCCATCCAGTCCAACACTCTGTCACACAGTGACCAAAAATACCAGGTGCCATCAAGAGGTCCAGCAGTGGGGCCAGGACTCTAGAAGCCCTCCCACTGTTGACCCCTCTAAGCATCAAGAATACAGAGCATCACTTGCCCCAGAGTCCCTATCTATACCTTGTGGCTAATAGCCACTGATGGACCTCTGCTCCATATGTTTATCTAATTCCCTTTTGAAGCCATCCATACTTGTAGCTGCCACCACCTCCTGTGGCAGTGAATTCCATGAGTTAATCACTCTTTGGGTGAAGAAGTACTTCCTTTTATCCATTCTAACCCGACCACTCAGCAATTTCATTGAGTGCCCACAAGTTCTTGTATTATGAGAAAGGAAGAAAAGTACCTCTGTGTCTGCCTACTCTATTCCATGCATAATGTCATAAACCTTGATCATGTCACCTCTCAGACATCATTTCTCCAAGCTAAAGAGCCCCAAGCATTCTAACCTTTCTTCATAGGAAAAGTGTTCCAACCCTTTTATCATTCTAGTTTCCCTTTTCTGCACTTTTTCCAAAGCTATAATATCCTTTTTAAGGTTTGGTGACCAGAACGGTACACAGTATTCCAAATGAGGTCACACCATTGATTTATATAGGGGCATTATGATATTGGCTGATCTGTTTTCTATACCCTTCCTAATAATCCCCAGCATAGCACTGGCCTTTTTTATTGCAGTTACACACTGTCTCAACATTTTCAATGAGTTATCTACTATGACTCCAAGATCTCTCTCTTGGTCAGTCTCTGCCAGTGCGGACCCCAACAACATGTATTTATAGTTAGGATTTTTGGTTCCAATGTGCATCACCTTGCATTTGGTCACATTGAACCCCATTTCCCATGTTGATGCCCACTCGCCCATCCTCAACAAATCCCTTTGGAGTGCTTCACAATCCTCCCTGGTTTTCACCACCCCGAACAACTTCATATCATCTGCAAATTTAGACACTTCATTGCTTACTCTCAACTCCAAATCATTAATGAACAAGTTAAAAAGCATTGGACCAAGTACTGATCCCTGTGGTACCCCACTGCTTACCACCCTCCACTGAGAAAATTGCCCATTTATACTCACTCTTTGTTTCCTATTAATTAGCCAGTTTTTGATCCACAAGAGGACTTGTCCTTTTATCCCATGATTATTGAGCTTACTTAGGAGCCTTTGATGAGGAACTTTATCAAAAGCTTTCTGGAAGTCAAGGTAGACAATATCTATTGGGTCCCCATTGTCCACATGTTTGTTCACCCCCTCAAAGAACACAAACAGGTTAGTGGGACAAGATCTTCCCTTACAGAACCCATGCTGAGTCTGCCTCAATAGTTTTGGTTCATCAATGTGCCTACTAATTCTTTCCTGGTTTCCACCAATTTACCTGGTATCGATGTCAGACTGACTGACCTGTAATTTCCCAGATCTCCTCTGGAACCCTTTTTAAAGATGGGAGTGACATTAGCTGCCTTCCAGTCCTCAGGAATGGAGGCAGAATTTAAAGAAAGATTACTGACTAGAACACATATTGACCCAATCAATGTGTGGGTAGTTAAAATCACCTATTATGACACATTTTTTTGTCCATCTTTAATTCATTCATCATTTTATAATCCTCCTCTATCTTTTGATCTGGTGGGTGATGTACCACCCACTGCATGTCCCTTGACGTCCCACCCACTGCAACTTGAGTGTGGAAAGCCTTTCTTGGAGGTGCCTCCTGCTCCCCCTCCACTTCTCCCTGCTGAGAGGGAGTGGGCCTCTTCTTCCTCCCATTGGCTGCCACTGTTTCCTCTGGTGGTAACATAGCGGGGTGCACACTTTGCAGGTGCCTGCATAGGACAGAGGAGGACTTCTCTGAACATGGGTGTGGCACACCTGGCACTTTCCATACAGGGGTCACTGGGGAAAGTGCTGAAATGTTTCCAAAGTGTGGTCTGGAAATGGGGCCCCAGGATTGGAGAAGCTGTGAGCTGTTTCCGGTGCTGGGCTGGGAGGGGCCACAGAGGGGTGTACTTGAGGAGGAAACACGAGTTGTGTGGAGGGGGAGGATGTTCCTTCCCTCCTCTGAATCACCAAAGAGTGTTTTCGACTGCTGGTCCCTGGGCAGTATTAATATCTCTTTTGCCTCTGTGGGTAGCCCCAGGAACAGATTAGGAGAAGGATACTCCAAGACCCCTGGTGAAGCCCTGGTAGAGGCGGGCTCCAGTGGGCTGGCAGAATGGGTTTGGTATCCAGGGATGGAGGCCCATGGTATGGGGTAGTGGAGGATGACTTTCCCCCATGGCAATCACCCTTTGCACTGATTTGGCAAAGAGGGATTCACAGTCATTAGAAGTGGGAGGGTATTAAATGTGAGTCTTCAGCCGAGGTCCCCAGTAGCTAAGCCCTTCTGCTGGCATGAGCAGAGAGATGGGGTGGCTCAGAGCCCTGAATTCACCTAACCTCCCCAAACCCCAGCAGACAAGAGGAGCTCACAATCAAAATATGGGTCCTCAGCCAATGAATGCACTAGCTTGGCCCCTCTACTCAGTATGAACTGAGAGATAGGGTGTCTCAGAGCTCTGAGTCCACCTAACACCCCCAAACCCAGCAGGTGAGAGGAATCATAGTCAGGAGGGAATGCACTCTGCTAGTTTGCTTTTAACAAGTTTCCTGCCTCTCTCTGTACCTGCAAACAGCCAACAGAGAAGCTGATCCTATATACAGCATTCTGATCCCATAGAGCAGAATGGGAACTCTGTTATTGGCAGCCAGCAGTGCCTGTTAAGCTTTGGAAGACTGTTATTGGTATTTCAAGCTGGAGACTTCCACCGTCCCCATTTTGCCTTGGAGTTTTGTAAACAGTTTAATTGAGCAGAGACAGTCTGTCTGCAAATGTAATCATTCATGAACCACCACAAACCACCATGAACAGCACCAAAGGTCATGAAATGTTCATGCTGGGCTTCAAATCCTGAACCATTTCAAATGCTGAACCGGCCAAAATTTGTTATGAATTTTAGTTTGTGAGCCAGTTCATGCTCATTCCTAATACTTTCCGTATCACAAATGGCCAGCTGTTCTGGCATCATATATGAGGGCATAGTTTCTACAGGAGAACCCTGTAGAGATGTGTGGCTTCATGAAAAGCCATGTGAAGGACAGGAAGACCAAAGGACACAGAAAGAGAGGAAAGCAGCTCCCAGGTTAAGACAAATAGAGGTATCCTATTCAAGAAGATAACACTTACCCACACTTAGAGTGTTGTCGCACCCCCCACACACACACACAATGTCTAGGCATCCTGAGTTGCTCACTCCAACAATTAATTCCTAGCATTGTCATCGGTCAGAAGCAACTTGATGGCTTTTCACACACACACACACACACACACACACACACACACACACACACACACACCTGTACCTGACAGTTTAAAGGCAGTGTTAAAGAGTAGGAAAAAGTAGTGACAAACTCTGACACAAACCTGAATTAGAGCAGCAATTGGCTGTGGCACATCTGCTGCAAATGTGCAAGCACACATTTCTTCTTCAGACCTTACAGTAACCATTGCAAGTATATGCTATGGATATACAGGAAGGATAGGTCTGCTGAATCAAATGTAAAGGCACTTTTAGACTTCAGAAGGGGCCATTCTTGTGTAGACCATTGTTTCATGCTGGCCTCACTAGTAAGCAAATATGCACTAGTATGTAAGATTATTAATAGTTAGCAGCATTTTTTTCCAATAAAATGATATGACTAATCTAACATCTAGTTTAACGAAACTGTGTTTTGGTTGGTGCATCTAACAATAGCAACTGGATAAAAACACAAAAGAGTGTGGATTTTCAGACTTCAGCTAAAGTTTGTGCATGGGAAGGATGTGCTTAGCTGCATGTACATCCATAGCTCCTTACTGTCACACTGAAGGGTTACTGATGCATTCCTGCAGACTCCATTGTGTTGCCTCATTTAAAATGTACTTTGAAGTAGGTACGAGGATGTCCTAGGCTAATTATTGAGAAACAAAGCCTAACCAGAACTGACAAGACTTAAAGTGTTTCCAGTCGAGAAAGTCCCTTCATTCCTCCCATCTCCTTCTCCTCTCCCAGCTCCTGACTGGGAATTTATCCTAGTCTAAAAGTTCATGATCACATGGAGTTGTGTTAGCCAGAAAAGTGTTACTAAAAGGAACCTGGCCAAAGATCATCACCATATTTCATAACAGCTTTAGTGAAATTCCAGTAAAATGTATCTTGAATATGGAGAACTGTGTGAGAAGAATCTAGCATAGAAAATCAGGATTCCTTTAGCAGTTGATAGAAGGTGCAGAATGAAAGTCCTCCATGTCTGTTATGTGAACTCAAGTTTCCCATGAGGGAATATATGGATTTCACTAAAAACACATTTGATAGTCAAACAACTACAGGCTGAATGGAGCGGTGGCACCGCAATGACAGGGAGAAGTAGAACTCCACCAGGCTACATGAGAAATCATATGCACAAAAAGCTGATCATATTATTAGGAAGGAATAGTCAAAGCAAACTGCTGAACAGTCATAAACTGGTCAAGGAGCAGAAGAGCATCAAAAACTAAGGAGGGGGGGGGCACAGACATGGAGGGGTGGTTGTTGGTTATGACATGACATCAGTTCTGGGAAAGCCCTGGAAGTGACATCACACCTCCTTAGGAATCACTGGAAACTCTATGCCCTCACTCTTCATTAAGTTCAGTTGCAAGAAAATATGCATTGTATTACATATCTTGATGGGAGCCAGTGTAGGGTAGTGGTTATCAGTGTTAGACTTGGCTCAAGAAGACCTGAATTTAAATACCTGCTTAACCCACAAAGTTTATTGGAAGAGCTTGGGCAAGTAAACCTTTCTCCACCTAACGTAAATCCTACAGTTGTTGTGGCTGGGAAAATGGGCAATCCGATACCGGTATGCCACTGTCAGCTCCTTGGAGGAAGGCAAATGAGTCTTCCTCTGACTTGTTCAGGCATGAGGGACTCTTCCCCAATTTTGTAGCAATAAATGGCACTCCAGCCACTCAACAGATCAAGGTGCAGAAAATGTCACTGATTATTGCAGGGTATTTTTAAAAAATCCTTTGCATTTATACCAATAAGAAAAGAGAAGCTGACCTTCAGGTGTTTGGAGCTATCAGTTGCACTTTAGTTGTAATTCTAGAGCTGTACATTTCCCCTTGGCTGGCAGGAAAAAGGTGATTTTAATTTTTTTTCTAATTAATACAAAACCTTTGAAGTTCACCTTTTAGCAAGCTGAATTAGCTGTGCCTGATGGCTTGTATGGTAATGCAACACACCCTGCCTCACGGGAGACCATAGATCAAGCCTAACCTAATAAATCTCTCACTTCTGGACTGCAGAACTTGTCAGGAAGCAGATGTTGCTTTTGGTCTCTTGGGGATGGTACAGAGCCTGGTGCACTGATCTGCAGCACACCCTAGCTGTTGACCTTTGAAGAGACACTGATCTTAGCAGGTTAAATAATGTGTGCATTTGGTGATTCTCTAGCGAAGAGAGGGTTAAGGAAGGGAACAAACAGCCTGAATCGTTTCCTCACAGGAAAAATGTTATGGCAGCATATACTAGATGAGAGCCTGGTCCAATATTTGATTAAACAATGTAGTGTTGGTAACTGTCATGAATATAGCTGTACTAGCAGAAATGAGGGGAAAAAGCATTGCTATACTTCTGAAATTTAAGAGAAGCAACTATGAGAAGTTTTGTACAAATTAATAGTATCCATGTGCCCATCGATGGGCGCCATGTTTTCCTCATTATTGCTGTCTCCACAATGAGCCATTTATGAGCATTAGCTTGCCATATGGACTGGGCCATTTTCTCCACCGAGCTAAGAAACAACAGCACCAAGCGACAATTATCCCAAACATCTGGAAAACTGCTATCAGTATTTTACAGTGTTCTCAAAATGGCCAGATATACTGAAATTGGGGGTGAGTGGGCTTTATTTAACATTCAGGGACCTCAATCACATTACTGTAATCTTATGCAACTCTCTTGCCTCCAATTGCCTATACTTTGCTTAGAGTCAAACTAGACATTATGTTTTTGCACCTGCATTCAAGCTCATTCAAGTGTTCGCTGCAGCCACACAGCAGCTGAGGAACACTTCCTCAAGAATAAGGAGAGTCCGAACGGGCTCAGAACAGTGCTTCGGGGCGGGGGGGGCTCCTACCCCCGAGCAATTTTGAGTGAAAACCACATGGGAGGAGAGTTATTTCACTGATTTTTCTGCTCCACATGAACAGATATTCCACATGGAGCAGAAAAACTGGCAAAATAACTCCCCCTTGGGTGGTTTTTGGTCAAAAAGACTATTGGGGGGAGGCAGGAGTCCTTTCTCCCCTGCAGCACTGTTCTGAGACGATCTGGACTCTCTCTTTTAAAGAAAGGAACACTTTCTTGCAGCTGCTGTATGGTTGCAGGGAATATTTGAATGCACTTATATGCAAGCTCAGAATGTAACACCTATGAGCAAACACTGCCAAGAGAACCAACTTGAATTCTTATAATACTTCTCCTTGGGGTGCCACAGTGTTTCAGTGTCTGACCCCCCGCCCATAATATTATGTACTAAGTATTATTATTAAATGCATGTTTCAGAGTTTTGACCGTGAGAGGCAAAGCAACTCGAGAGGACTTTTTTTTAGAAGAAAAAGCACTGGAAAGGAGAGGGTTAAGAAACCCCCTCTCCTTCCACATGGGAATTTCACTTCAGATTGCAGCCTTTTGTGTCTATACTGGGAGCAGGGAGAATCAACAAATGATAGAACATCGGGTATACTTTGATCCTGTTTCCCCCCCTATAAACAGAGGCATCTTTTGAGCAACTGACCATTCATTTATATCTGCAGATGAGGTTGCTGTAGAAGACAGTGATGCAAAGAGGGACACAAGGAGTGCTTATTACTCAGCATGAAATGTCAGTTCAGCAGCAGACTTGCTGAGTAGCCTTGGCAAGTCACTGTCCTCCCAGTTTCCCACAGGTAACATAAGAAAAATAGGGGATCTACCTTGATTAGATAGTGCAAAGATGAATGTCAGGAGAGAGCGTTCAAGCTTAGAAGCTGTGTTAGCTCAAAGTCTACATACATCAATCAATCAATCAATGCTCCAATCGAGGAACGCTAAAGGAAAAACACAAAGGCATAGTAAACTCCCTGTTCCCTGCTATAGCTTGTGGGCAGGTGTTTGTCACTAGTGTCACTAGGTCCATCAGGAGTTTAATTTCTGTGCATTCTGGAGAACTTTAATGGTTTCCATGCTGTGATGAATGAATTAAGCTGACAGAAAAGCTGGGGAAGAAATTGCATAGAGATATTCGGAATGTGAAGGGTTTTTTTATTTTTTTGGAAGAGCTCTACTTTGTAATGTACTTTTTAATACCGATGAAACAAAAAAAAATGGCAGGACATACTTGCAGCAAACTTCCAGACTGATATCATTTAATACTTACATCTCAATTAGAATAAGTAAAACAATGGATATGTGTTATTTATTTCATAAATAATTATACACTTCACTCCAATTTGGGCAAAGTCCTGTTTTTTCCCCTTCTCAGTATTAAAACAAGCAAATTGCCATACTTTTATTTTATCCACTAGAGCAAGAGGGTACAACTCCCTGCTTAAGATTAATGGTACATGCAGGAAAATGTACTTAATGTTTCTTGGATCAAAAATAATGGGAGGTGGGACTTTGGAAAACAAATTACAGATTAGTTGGAGCACCTATGAGAAATGGGTATTTAATATACTGTAATTATATCTTGCCTAAGGATCAGACTGCACGTTACATTTAGTATGTAATCACCTTGGAGACTTTCAGCTGTAGGGCAGCTGTGAGCTCCCTGTGGAACTAAATTCCAACGCACCATATGGGCCTGATTTGGATTGGGACTGTGTTATGAGGAGAGGAGGGGATTCAATGACTCCACCTTGCCTTTTTTGTTCTGACCTGAAAAGGCCCTGTGGCACTTTCTGCAGTTGAGGCATCCCTGGTTCTGAGCTCAGGGGCAGCTTATGTCAGGCAGATGTGGGAACTCAAACATGTTCACAGGGTTGCCAGGTCTGGGTTGGAAAATACCTAGAGCCTTTGGGGGTGGATCCAGGAGAGGGAAAATTTTGGGGAGGGACCTCAGCATGGTACAATGCCATAGAGTCCACCATTCAAAACAGCCATTTTCTCCAGGGGAGCTGATCTCTGTCAGCTGGAGATCAGTTGTAAAAGCAAAAGATCTCCAGGCCCCACCTGGAGGGTGACAACCCTACATGTTCAGCAGTTTCGGGTGGCCATAAGGGCAAGTGGTTTGGCATTAAGACCCTGAAGTCATACCTTGCGCTGTGGGCATTTGAGGCAGAGGCTGCAGGCTTTGCAGATGCAACGGCTGATTTCAGGGTGTGTAGAATGCTGGAGGACTGGTCTTGTGAGACCCCTGCAGAACGAGACTCCAGGCGCCCTTTGATCCCAGGGCGGATGTGGTTGCTGGGGCAAGGGTACAAGGCACACTGTGTTGCCTGTTAGGAGTCACTTCTTTTCCAAGCAGCTACCTTGGTGGCCTTTTTATGCTGCTCTGAGGGTCAGTGAGCTTTTAGCTCAGTCACGGTGGGATGTGTCCCAAACTGCATTGTAGGTGTCCGAACTGAGGCAGTTGCCCAGTGAAGTAAGGCTAATGATCCTTAGATCCAAGGCAGATGAGAAGGGGATGGAGCATCATGTGCTTCTGAAGACCACAGGGGATCCCAGCTGTGCCCTATTAAGGCTGTATTTGGAGGCCCTGGGGTGATGGCCCGTGGTGCTTGTTTCAGCATGGTATAACATGGTATCAGTTTAGGGCAGTTACCCATGGAATATTGGTAGAGGTGGGTCTGCCAGTTCATGAATTTGGGTCACACTGGGGCCGTGCTGATGACAGCCAGTTTGGGCTTATCTCACCAAGATGTACAGCTGATCAGGCATTGGCAGTCAGGTGCCTTTACGGCCTACCTTAGATTTATTTCCTCTTATTTCTACATACCATGCAACCTGGTCAGGGTTCTTATCCTGGACCACTCCATTGTTTTGTGGTGAAGAGAAGGGCAGAAGGCAATGACAGAGGACTCAGCTGGGCCTCCCCCCTCTGATGAACATTCAATAGGATGGCAAGAGGGGGCCAGCTCCTGCTCTTTATTCACCAGTTATTGAGAGAGGGCAGTTGTCCCAAAATTCTAGTATTACACTTAGGTGAGTATGACTTAGTGCAGACCAAGGGTGCTGCACTTGTAGTAAGAGCAATTGGGGACCTAATTTCCCCAGAACATTGCTGGTTTGGTTGGAGTTCCTCCAGAGGTAGGTATAGAGAGGTACCTTTATATCTGTGGCCAGTTAGAAGGTTTGGTGTAATGCCAATATGGCCATTAGAAATGCAGTGTTGGGAATAGGAAAGGTTTTTAGATCCAGTCCTTCCATCTGCCATGATATGCTACATCTGTATAGAAATGATGTTGTCCGTCTATCTCAAGATGGTAGTGACATTTACTTGGCTAATTGTTGTCAAGGCCTGCTTAACATAATAGTTGGCAGGTGGGGTGAGGGATATTAAGCTACGCTAACCTTCTTATGTGTCAGGAATAGGGCCTGTTGCTTCGGATAAGCAGGGTTAATCAGCAAGCACCTTGAGATACCTGCATGATGGAGGACACGTCCAGAGCATGTTATCACATGCCTTGGTGCTGGATGCACTATGAAAGACCACCCTTGGTGCTGATTGGCATCTTTTGAACCTGGAAGCAGCTTTGTGGTACATCAGAAGAGAGGGATGAAGCTGTGTGGGTGGTGATAAGCAAGGCCAGAGGAAATGCTGGTCGAGTTTGGAACCACCATGGCTATATCCAAAAGGCTTGCCAGGAGGATGCTGAGCACAACCCACCCTCAAAATCATCAGCTTATTGAAATAAGCAGTGACGTAGATCAACTATTTACATAAGTTAAATACAGATAAATAAACAAATTAGTTGAATCGAGATTTAATTGTCTTGTGTCTTCTTTTGGGGTTGCTGGGCAAATGAATTTGATCTGTAAAAAGGCATAGGATGAGGATGATGTTTTGGCAAGCCCTTGACTCTTTTAAGAGCTGTCCTGTGATAGGAGTCAGTGAGTGTCAGTGTCCATTTACTTCAATGAGTGGGTTGCAGCTTACCACCATTAGGCTGACAGAGGAAGGAAGGGGCAATCTTGTCCAGTTCCGTCCTAATGACACCCTATTGACCCGCATGGCTTTTTGTCTGTGAAGACCCTCCTTCCCAGTTTGGTACAGTGGTTAGGAGTGCAGACTCTAATCTGGGAGAACTGGGTTTGATTCCCCACTCCTCCATATGCAGCTACTGGTGTGACCTTGGATCAGTTACAAGTTCCTTCAGAGCTGTTCTCTCAGGAGCAGTTCCACCTACCTCACAGGGTGTCTGTTGTGGGAAGAGGAAGGGAAAGGAGATTGTAAACCACTCTGAGACTCCTTTGGGTAGTGAAGGATGGGGTATAAATCCAATCTCCTCCTCCTCCTTCCCCCCTCAGCAGTGCTTTTTGGGGGTCATAAGAAGCTGCTGGTGGAAGGGGTAAGTAGGAAAGATCTGTTTCTGTCAATGGCACACTGCTATGGTACTTCTGTGTAGTGCTTTTTTAAAGCACAGGCTTCTTTTGCTGCTAGCAGTGAATTAAAATCATTTCCAGAAAAAGTCAAATGCTTGTAAAAATGTTTTGTCGGGTTGAAATAGAAGTGATACTGATCAGGGTGTTTTTTTGTTTTTTTTTGAGGGGGTGGGGTGAATTAGCTTTTTGAAAAGAGTACTTTTGAGGGTGTGACGTGTCTGTTCCCAGGTTAATAAGACTGCCATAGCAAGACTTTCGATACCCTTCAGAGAACCTTGGATTAATTTCTCTCACTGGTTATGAGAAACCTTATTGGGCAAGAAAAATGGTAGATGCTATGAGTGTCATTCTCTGTGATTATGATGGAAAAGCTTTATCACAGAAGAAGGTCTTACAGTCTGACCTCAAAGGTGGCCAGGCTCTGAGTTATTCTAATCTGTTCTGGAAGTTTATTCGACAGTCAGATTCCCATGACCAGAATCGTCTTATCTCCAGCTCTCAAATTTTTCGTTCTGGTCTATTTGATCTATATCATTAAATAGGAATTGACATGAGCTGCCAATTCACAGTACGTCAGCAAGGCTGAAAGCAGGGGGGGCACCTGATTTCCTAAACGTTCTTTGAAGATGAGCACAAAGGTCTTGATTCAAAATGAAAGTTAACGAAGAGCACGGATTAATTTCAACTGAGGCTCACCAGGAATCTGCTCCAGGACCTCTTTAAAACAGATTTAAGGTGTCCTTTCTGGTTACTGAGAGCAAGACTTGTTCAATATTGCATTTCCTTGTTTTTTCACATTTAATTTTCCCCACCTGCCCAGCATGTCATAGCTTGGTTTTTTGTCACTGAAGATCTAAGCGTCTAATAACACATGTATAAACTACAGTCCCATATTACTAGATAATGCATGCTTCAAAATTAGAAGTATCTTTGCAACATCTGTTACCTTTATTCTTTTGCTTTCAAATTTCTTGTTCCCCCATTTAGGCTATGCATTGGTGCAGAACCAGTTTGGTCTAGTGGTTAGAAGTGTGGACCCTAATCTAGGAGAACTGGGCTTGATTCCCCACTCCTCCACATGCAGCTGCTGGAGTTACCTTGAGTCAGTCACAAGTTCTTTCAGAGCTGTTCTTTCAAGAGCAGTCCTTGAAAGAGGTCTCTCAGCCCCACCTACCTCACAGGGTGACTGTTGTGGGGAGAAAGGAAAGGAGACTCCTTTGGGTAGTGAAGGGAAGGGTATAGATCCAATCCCTTCTTCTTAAAAGTGTCATCCTAAGTAACAGGACTTACTCAGGTAATAGCATTTGGGATTGCAATGTAAAACATGTGAAAGACGTTTGGCTGCTTTGGAGGCTGGACTCCAGGGCATTATACACTCCTGAGGTGTCCCCCCCAAACCCTGCCTTCCTTAGGATCCACCCCCAAATTTCCTGGAATTTCCTAACTCGGACTTGGCCAACTTAGTCAAAAAAAGTGAAAGGACAGCTCAAATTTTGCAGAGAAATTCTAAGAGCATCCTTATGTAAGTTAATTGTTATGCATATTTTTAGATGGCACCCTTCTTTCTTATTCTGTATGAGAAGGATTGTACAGAACTTGAAGCATCAACAAAAGTTGACATCATAAAATTTTATCATCCCAGTATGTCATGTTTCTAAAGCCTTATTGCAGGGACTGATAACTTTTTACAGTCAGTAGATTGAATTTCCACGTGAGGCTTGAATATACACATCATTTTTAATGTCTGTTCACAGATTTAAGTGTTCTCTACAACTGACTTTATGCTTTGGTAGATTATTTGCCTATCTAGACCAGTATTCATAGTAGCAACAGAGCTTGGCTCATAACCAGGAAACAAGATGTGCAAGCTGAAAGCAATCTCTGGAACTACTGACTTCTTTCTGGAAAGGAAGATGTACCTTCCACTGAAGACCACATGGTGATACCCATGGCTGCTATGGAGTTGGTGTATGTTCCAAAAGATTCTGGGTTATGTTCTAGGATGCTCCTATTAGACAACCTTATTGGACCTCTTCAGAGCACCATAGAATGCACCTAATATTTTCTTGTTGCTATGCAATTCTTTTACTCAGTGTGTGTGTGTGTGTACATGCGCACACACACATCTTTGAATCTGCTTTTCCAAACCTCCTTCCTCAGATTTGGCACCATCACTACAAGGTACATTAAAGTACTCAATTAGTGTTCATGTCTTTTGGTAATCTTTTTTTTTTTTTTTGACACATTGGGTTAGTATGGTGTAGTGGTTAGAGTGCTGAGAACTAGGAGACCAAGGTTGAAATCCCCACTCTGCTGGTTTCAGTTTTAGTGACCTGCTACTAGATGGTTGCATCTCATCAAGCTCCAATGGAAGTGTTCCATATTGGAGTGGCAAGAAGGGAGACTGGACAATTTCGGCCTCCTCTAGAGCCCCTGTAGAGGGATTCTAGTCTGGGACACGAAGAGAGCCACTCCTGAAGCTGCAGCTGAGGGATTGAGGCTCCCTTTTGTCCCCAAAGGTTCTACCACACCGGGTCCAGCAATGGCGCTCAGAGGCGCACACCAAGTCCAGAGTGAGCAAAGGATCTAAATGAAGTGGAAGAAGAATTTACCCTATTAACAGTGGTTAATCGATATTAAACGTGAGTGCTGAAATATTTAAAAGAAGTACTGTGGAAGTGGATTTAAATGTAAACCTTAAATCTGAAGAAGAAGGGGGAAACCCTTCTGGAGGGGAGGAGTAGCCCTTACTTAGCCTAAACAATGGAATAAAAGATTAAAGCGGAAAATGACTTTAAGTGTATACATCCATCTGAACCCACTAGTGCCAAGAACGGTTCTAGCACTCCAGAGAAAGATTTCAGAATTTCAAAGAACTTTTACCTTTAACAAAAACAATGTCTCAGCATGTGGGAAAAATGGTGACCAAAACGAAACTTACTACAGGAACTACCAGTTCAAGATGCGATAAGCAGTGGCAGTTCCTCATCTACATCAGTGTCTTTAGGTGACTTTATAGACTCTGAATCTGAATCTGAACTAGGGGTGGCAGCTCCTAGACCATTTAAAGTCAAAATCCCCTTCGAGAAGAAGAAGAAACGTAACCAGAAGAAAAAGTCAAAGTGAAGATCTGAGAACCTACTTCGTTTTTTTACTTGAGATGATGCACTATTATATTACCTTAAATTGTATTTCAAGCTACAGCTATTTTACTATAACTACTTTGTAATCATACCTATAGAGAATTCCTAAATTTGAATGTAGACCTTTTAAGATCCTTGCCTACTCTGTTTTTTTAGAGTTTAGTTTGTAGTTGTTAGGGTTTAGTGAAAAGCAATAAAAAAAATTCCAAAAAAGAAAGAAATCCCCAATCTGCCATGGCAGTTCACAGGGTGACCTTGGGCCATCACTACTTTTCAGCTGAACCTACCTCACAGGGTTGTGGTGAGGATGAAACAGAAGATGTGAGAAAAATGTTTGCCAATACAAGCTATTTGGTGGAAAAGTGGGATAGAAATAAACAAGCAGATAAAAAGACAGACACAATCAATCCACGATTATATACGAATTATTATTTACTGTCTGTAAATCTCAATTTTATAAAAGAATACAGTAAAAACACACACATAAGAATGTGCTTATTACATTTTTTAATATTAGAATAGAGAGAGAGCATGTATGCACCCAGTGGGCAGGGCTGCTGACAGAGGGGGACTCGAAGGATAAAATTTGAGGGGTGGGGAGTCAGCTGGAGGGCCCCTGAAGCCAGCATCGTGCTCCATCCAGCCAAGCATCTTTCCATCTATTTGAAGTTCTGGCTGCAGCCACTAGGGGCGCAGGGAAGTCTGAGCACAGTAAAAGGCACTCCACTGTGTGCTAGACTTACCTTTCATGCCATCAACCAACCCAGCACTAGAGCAAGACAAGACAGCACACTGATGGCTGATACAGTTGATTGCCAACCTGCATGTCATTTTCTCCAACAGTCTAGACTTTCTCTCCTCCTTTCCTTGCACCCAGCTTAGCCAGATCTTGCAAAGTGATAGTTAGCCTCTCAGCCCAGTTATAGCAAACTTCTACATGGAACATTTTGAAAAAAATAGCTTTAGAATCTACACCCCACAAATTGACAGTCTGGTTCTGGTACGTAGATGATACCTTTATCATTTGGAAACCATGGAGAAGTAGAATTGATGGAGTTTTTAGACCACCTCAACAACAGTCACTCGAACATACAATTCACCATGGAAAAAGAAATTGAGGGTAAACTCCCATTTCTAGATATCATGGTCATCCACAAAGCTAACCTTCAATTAGGTCACAAGGTCTACAGGAAACCAACTCACATGGACCGTTATTTACACAAAAACTCCAATCACCACCCTCGGCAAAAAAGAGGCATAATCAAAACATTAGTAGACCTTGCAAGACAGAAAAATGAACTGCACTTTCTCAACAACAAACTAAATCATCTAAACCACACACTTCAAGCAAATGGCTACTCCAAGATTGAAATCAGAAGAGCAATTAAACCAAAGGTAAAACAAACAACTGAAGAAAAACAGTCTCCCACAGAAAAAAGTGTTTTTGCCATATATCAAAGGAATCACTGATCAGATGGGAAAACTTATGAAAAAACACAACCTACAAACAGTATTCAGACCCACCAGATGAATACAACAGATGCTACAATTGGCAAAAGACAGAAGAAACCCCCTCACTTCTGCAGGAATATACTGCATACCATGCAGTTGTGGACAAGTTTACATGAGGACCACACAGCGTAGCATTCAGACAAGAATAAAAGAACATGAAAGACACTGCAGACTTGGCCAACCCGAAAAATCAGCAGTGGCTGAACATAGCCTAACCCAAACAGGGCACAGTATTTTCTTCCAAGACACTGAAAGGCTAGACAACATATCCAATTACCATGTCAGGTTACACAGGGAAGTCATTGAAATTCATAAACGTAAACACAATTTCAACAGAAAAGAAGAGAGTTTAAAAATAAATAGGGTGTGGTTTCCTGTCCTGAAAAACACAAAAGTCTTTACATCTGGCAATAGCACTACAGATAAGATTAGAATTTCAACAGCCAATCCACATGCAAAAGAACCTCCTCAGGAAACAGGAAACCTCCACAGGAAACCTCCTCAGGAAACAATCCATATGCAAAAGAACCTCCTCAGGAAACAGACATTCCATATACAAAAGAACCTCCTCAGGAAAGCTTCTCCATTAGCATGTTTCACAGCCTGGGAAACTCCTACATGACAATGACTCAGCCCTACCCCACCTTCCTGAGTAGATATAAATTACCTGCCTACCATATTTCTTCTCACCTTGACACAGAGAGTACTCCATTTTTCTGTGTTATACCTCTGAGGATGCCAGTCAAGCTACTGGCGAAACGTCAGGTCCTACAATGCCAAGACCACAGCCAGACAACATGGAAAATCTACAACAGCTAATGACAGTTAGGATGTTGCAGCAAGGTAAACAACCTTTGCCTCTCTTTTCCTTAATTTCTGTCCCTTTTTTCTACACTTCTCTCATTCATTTCTCTCTCTCTCCACCTAATTTTTCTGTGTCCCCTCCTCATTTATTTTCAAGTCTTGGTCTCAAGTCTTTCTCATCTCTATCCTGCTTGGCAACAGAATGTACATAATACTAGTATAGTGGCAAACCTTTGTTAAGATTATGAACAGAAAGGGGGGGGATAGTAAAAGGATGCTCACCCCACTCCATACTTCAGGTGCATGGTAATAGAACATGAGTCTGTTTTAGTGGTTATACATGTAGAACAGAAGTTAGAACCCAGTTCAGGCACTAGGTTGTTATCATTATTCATGTGTTAGTGGGAGATCTAATAGCCCTTTGGAAAGGCTACTTTGCTATATGACAAATGATGTAATCTTTTTAATATCATCAAAATTAGATTTATAATAAATACTATACCCAGTCTTTCTGTCCAGTTGGGACCCAGATCTGCATTTTTCTCCTGTCCTCCATTTTATTCTCACAACAACCCTGTGAGGTAGGTCTGGCAGAGTGTGTCACCCAGCAGCCTTCCATGGTGAGCTGGGGGTTCTGAGTATTAGAGACACATGACAGGTTGCTTAAAAGCTCTCTTATTACATGTTGCCTGTCATGAAGGTAGCCTGGATCAGGGTATTCCAATTTGCTTAATTTTTGGCACTGAAACTTCCATCATCATTCTGGAGTTGGTGGCCAGTTCTTCAAATATGTCACATTATTTTCTGAGTTATATGTTTGCCACAAAAAGAGACCCTTCGCTTCCATTTCAAATAGCACGACATAAGGTGATGGTGGATTGTCTCACCTGAGCCAGGAGTTTCCCATGGCTTTCAATTTTGGCCCTGGAATTCCTACAATTATCTTGAAGCTGATGGTCAGAATAAAGAGTACCCTAACTTTATTCTCTGTTGAGTTATGCCTGCCAGCATGGTGTAGTGGTTAAAGTGTCTCACTAAGGTCTGGGAAATCCAGGTTCAAAGCTCCACTCTGCTATGGAAGATTTATGGGTGATCTTGGGCCAGTCACACGTTCTAACCCTAACCTATCTTACAGGGTTGTTTTGAGGATAAAATAGAGGAGAATGATGTAAGCTGTTTTGGGTCCCCATTTAGGGTTGCCAGGCTCTAGATAGCACCTGGAGATGTCCCACTATTACATTTGATCTCCAGATGACCAAAATCATTTGTCCCTGAGAAAATGACTGCTTAGGAGGGTGGACTCTATGGCATTATACCCTGTTGAGGTTCCAACCCTCTCCAAACCCTGCTGTCTCCAGGCTCCACCCCCAAAATTTCCAGGTATTTCCCAACCCAGAGTTGGCAACCTTATCTTTATTGGGGAGAAATGCCGGATATAAATAAAATAAATAAATGAATAACAGATGGTGAGGCAGGCCAGTTCTTTTATTACTACAGATTTTTGAGAACAAAGTTTGAGTCCAGTGGCACCTTTAAGACCAACAAAGTTTTATTCAAGGTATAAGCTTTCATGTATCTGAGGTATCTGAGGAAGTGTGCTTGCACATGAAATCTTATACCTTGAATAAAACTTCTTTGGTCTTAAAGGTCCACTGGACCTTTGCTGCTTCAGACCAATATGGCTATCCACCTGAATCAATCTTTATAGATTCATGGTAACAGCAAGCCAAGTGATTTGTTTTGTTATGGTATTTGATTTGGATCAGGGTCAGGAGGGGAGCAGGTGAAAGCTTTGTCCAGGGACCATGATGGTTCTCAGCAGCCTTGCCAATGGGGCCATCATTGCTAACTTTCTGCTTAGAGGAGATGGTCCTTTCTGAAGAATATGGCTGCCCATTTTCTCATAAAGCTAGATCAGGAGTGAATCGTATACCAGAGCTTCAGGGCTTGGTTTGGCTTCTGATGTGTACTTCATGACAAAATTGAAACATACCTTTTACTTTCACATTGGTAAGAAATTCTGATCCTATGGTTACTGGTTGCAGGGATCTGATCTGAATGGTGGTGAGGCATGTAGCATGAATGGAACAATTACTGAGAAGTTAGAAAGTACAGAGGAAATGTTTTGATAATGGTAAACAGAATCATGTTTGTTTGCTTTAAAAAAAATAAATCCACTCCTCCCCCACCCCCGCCAATGTGGAGAACAGGAAAAACCGCTTCTCAGAAATTGCAAATGGGTGTATGCACCATAGGGAAATGATGTATGTAATAAATCTCCGGATTAGACAGGGAATACTAATGAGTTTAAACAATGGCAGATTAGGGCACTTGGATTCAGCAGATTCACTGAGCCACAGCAGGCAAGTTTGCTTTTCTTTCTCCCTTCCCCTAGTCCTTCTCTCCTTTACAGCTTGAGCGGATTAATTACTGGTTCAACGCAAGGTTAATAATCACTATCAACTGTCAGATTCGCTTAAGAGTTTACTGTAGAGATATTAACAACACACTGACATTGCAAAGCTTTGAACTTTTAGTGTAGTCAGCTCTGCCAGGCAAGAAAAGGATGGGAAGGCTCACGGAATGCATTACCCAGACAAACGCTGATCTGTCATCGCAAGCTTAGCTGGTATAAATAACAACAAGCAGGAGGAACCTCCTTCGTCATCGTAGTCTTGCTTTTTGCAGGGCAAAAGAAGCTTTCTGTGGAAAGCGTCTTCACTCAAGGGAAAGAATGTTAGGCAATGTAACAGTTCTTGTTGGAAGCATCAGAGAAAGAATAACACCACCGAGGCAGGCAATTTGGGCAATAGACAGCTGGGATTATTCAAGAAGTAAGACAAAAAGCAAGAGAAAGTTCAAAAACAAATTGCATCTGTACACAAATGAACATTTGATTTACAGTAGGACAACCTGGCTTGGGTTTCCTCTAGAAACAAGACCAAACACTGTAAGCATTCTATTGCCACATGTCCTTGCCATGTTATACTCCAGGAAAAAGTATGGGAAAAGGGATTTTTGAACAGGATGTTGGTTCTTAATCCTTCAGTATATTTTACCATCCCTTCCATCAGTGTATTTTTTGGCCCAATTGATTCAGTGTTCCCTTTTCTCAAGAGCAATGTAGTGTGACTTTGTTCTGCTCACATTGGCTGACAAGGAGGATGAGGAGGAGATTGGATTTATACCCCACCCTTCACTATCTGATGGGTTCTCAGAGTTGCATACAATCCCTTTTCCTTCCCCTCCCCACAACAGACACCCGGTGAGGTAGGTGGGGCTGAGAGTTCTCCTGAGAACTGTCCTTTAGAGAACAGCTCTGAAAGAACTTATGACTGATCCAAGGTCACACCAGCAGCTGTATGTGGAGGAGTGAGGAATCAAACCCAGTACTCCCAGACTAGAATCTGTGCTCCTAACCATTACACCAAATTGACTTTTATAAAGTAGAAGAATCAAAATTTTTCCTCCCTTCCTTTGAGCCCTTCTTCTGTGAAATCCCACAGTTAGCCATTGGAGCTGTCCACTGCCATGAGGTGAATACAATGTTGGTCCAATACAATTTATTATGCCATAGCTTTACTTTCATGTAAGGATACCTATTACTGCTGATGGAAGGAAGCTCATGATGGTTTTCCAAAGCCAGAGGCAGTGAAACACCCACTGCTTCTACCCAGCTTTCTGTGTGTGTGCTTCCATGGCATTAGTTATAATTTTATGTCTTGGTTACTGAGAGAGGGTCTATCACTTAGGGGAATCAGAACCTCTGATAAGAGAATGATTGTTCTTTAATGACTGTGGACATTTCTTCAATGGGAACTAACAGTTAGGAGATGGTCTCCTGACAGGTATCTCATTCAAGAGAGAAAGAAGAAGAAGAGGAGGAGGAGATTGGATTTATACCCTGCCCTTCACTACCAGAAGGAGTCTCAGAGCAGCTTACAATCCCTTTCCCTTCCCCTCTCCACAACAGACACCCTGTGAGGTAGGTGGGGCTGAGAGAGTTCTTTCGAGAACTGTTCTTTCCAGAACAGCTCTGAGAGAACTGTGACTGACCCAAGGTCACACCAGCAGCTGCATGTGGAGAAGTGCAGAATCAAGCCTGGTTCTCCCAGATTAGAGTCCACGCTCCTAACCACTACACCAAATTGGCTCTATAACAGACCATAGCAAATATTGGAGGGGGTAAATGTTTGAAGTTTGTAAATGAGCAGCAGTTCTGCAGATTGGAAAACGGAATGATGGGGAGAGCTGTCAGTGAAGGTACAATCAGTCAGAGGGGTACAAAGGGTGCTGCAGATCTGATGTGGCGAGCAAATGCCTCTTTGTCTCTGTTTGTGCCCTGCTTGGATATTTGTCAGTAACGTTAATTTTATAAAGTCGCCTCAAGTCCACCTGTATCCTTTCATCTGAAGGCTGCCCTAAAATTTCTCACTGTCTGGGGAAGTGAGGAAAACATGACCAGAGACACCACTGTGTAGTAGCTAGACTATTGCCGGGAATCAAATTCCTGCTGAGCCATTTGATTTATTGACTGTAGAATCCTAAGCAGAGTTACACTCTTCTAAGTTCATTGCAGTCAATGAGTTTAGAAGGGTGTAACTCTGCTTAGGATTACACTGTGAGTAGTTTAAGTGATCCATTCTCCTTCAGACCAAGTTTTCCCTCTGTAAAATTGAAAGAACAAGACAATAAGAAGGAATATTTTTTCAACAACCATAATTGTACATATTATTTCATACAAAGTGTATATCTTATTTTATGCTAACAGTTTTTCTCCAGTGTTGCAGGTAAGTCAATAGCTGACAACAATTGAGTTCACAGAAGAGTAGCTGCTTTTTCTTTTAGCAAGACATAATTTCCATAAGTAACATAAACATTGACAGTGACAAGAGGAAAACAGCTGCTATACCACTCCATACATCTCAGCCTCCTTTGAGTGGCAGGTGCCTCTCCTTCCAAATTTAGCTCTGCCAATCCTGCATAGAGCAGCAGCTAAAATCTTGGTGATGACAAATTTTGCTCAAGGCAACATCAGCAGATTTGCCCAGAGAACCCTTTCGGTGGTCAGTGACGGTGTAGGAGGCAGGAAAGACACAACTGCTGATGGAATATAAATTGAGATGTTCAGGTAAAAATTCTAAATTTAGTCCCCCATGAGGACTCTCATATTCTCCATGATTAAAAAGAATATAAAATATGCATCAGGACCTTATTTATTTAAAGACAGGTTGGTCATAATGGCCAGATCTGCAATTGAGAAGTTTCTTGTAATTGCATCAACAGACATTTAACTCACTGGCCTGGTTCAGACTTTTTATTGTGAATCAAGCCTCTTTTGTAATTCTTCCCCTTCCACTTTTAGAGTGAACTTAAGTGCAAATTGGAATATGCATGATCAGACATTCAGATTATGTGCTGCATTCTTCCGCCTTGCACAGACACTCATTGGTCCAGTAAACATCTGAACTGGGCTGCTGTTATGCCCACAATAACACTGATACACATATCTGTTTTATCACAGGAACACTGGAAGATGGTGTAAACACTCCATAAGGAATATAATAAGTTGCCTGAATGTTTCTTATTACAATTATCACAGAATTTACAAATTGGTGCCACGTCTGTATGATGATGTAGACTGGGCCATGAGGATCTTCAGCTAGGTTGTCATATTATTTATTTATTTATTTATTTATTTATTTATTTATTTTATTTGGATTTGTATCCCGCCCTCCTCGAAGGCTCAGGGCAGCTAACAACAAGGCAAGGTTAGTCCAATTTCATCAGATCTCAGAAGCTAAGGAGGGTCAGGGCTGGTTAGCATTTTCAAGGGAGGCCACCAAGGAATACCAACGCTACCTAACAAAGGCTGGCCAATGGCAAATCACCTCTGAGTGTATTTTGCTTGAAAACCCTATGGGGTCAGTGTAAATTGGCTGTTAATTGATGGGGGTGGGGAGATTATCATATGACTACTGTAATTGTCCCACAAGGAATATGGCTTGGTTTAACCTAAAGCAGAGGTATGTGGGTGTGTGCAACCAACCTAAAAATGTAATTTAATTCATTAAAAAAATTAAAACCATATAATATCATAACTAAGCAAAACAACACAAAATAGTGCATTTATTCTTGAGTTCATCTGAATTCTTCATCCGGAATGTCAATAGACCTCACAACAATCTAAGTCTTCATTTTCAGTGCAAATGTCTCCTTAACACCAAACAGAAATGGTCTGAGAGCAGAGGGGAAATACGGCAGCCATCCTGAAATACCTTTATTTTTGACATTCCAAATTAGCCATGAAGTTTTAGACAAAATGAAATCAAGGACCAGGGTGGCACATCAACAAAGCAAAATTAACCGTGTTTTGAGCATCGGAATACGTTAGCTGATTTCATTTTGAATTGCTCCAGAAAGAGATTTCCATAGCAGTATGGCTTGGTGCTGAAGAAAGAGGTGGGGCTGGCAGAGCAGTGTTCATCTTTCTCTCAAGACAGGCCTGGACACAATCCAAACTGTCAACCTAAAGACCCAGTCATCTACTTCATGCATGAGTGCTACTTAAAACTATCTTTGCTGTCTGTCACTGCATTTAAACACACTCCTAAGTCTCTGAACCAATATCTGTCAAGGCGAAAGGCCAAGTTGCCATCATCTGAGGTTAGTTTCCGGCAGGCCAATGGAGGTTGCCAGCTCTGTCTCTGCAAATCAGAGCAAAAAACTGTAGGGGACAAGCATGCTGAATGGCAGGCATGCTGTTACTGTACATATATGGAGGGTAAGAGTGCTCCACGGGTAGCTTTGATTGATGTTCATTTGCCCTTGGAGAACATGCTGCTTAGGCAGAGAGCTCCAGCAAATGTACTCCAGAAACAACACCCCTGCTAAGCAGCACAGCATTGCTCAAATAAAGAGTACATCAATATTTCAAGGAAGTCTCCACTGTAGCTCATTAACTCTTTTGGTCCCGCTATGAGAGTCGGAATCATTTAGCAAACAGGTGCAATGAGAGGCAGGCTCGCAGAGCTGTTCTTCCAAGGGCTGGATATGCTGCTTCCCTGTATCTGATTCCAACAGGGAAAATTTGCACAATGGGATTCCTTCGCCAGTCCCTTCCTTTCACTTCATCAACATAGTTGACAAAGACTGTTTCTGAACTGGCACTGGCTTTATAAATCTGGGCCACTGGTTCACAGCTTTTAGCACAGAAGTATATAGCAGCACTGCCATAATTCCTGTATACTCTCTTTAAGCATGGGACTTATGCACTCACCACTCTGCTTCTTGTTGTATGTTGGAATGTGAGGGGAAAGAACTTGTTTGCAGGCTCCTGATGCAACAGTCAGTTTCCTTTTGTTTTTTGAACATACCATGGCATGTTTGCACCAGAAAGGACTGCTGAATCCTAACTTTGTGTGAGAGTTGAGTAAATCAATACACTGGGATTTTTTTTAACTTTGCTTGAACCAATACGGCACCATAACTATAATGTTGCTTTTGATGGCATAAATCAGGAATCCCCAACACAGTGCCCATGATTGCCGTAGCCCACACAGACACCTTTTCGGGCCCCTACCGAATGGTTTTTACAAAGTAGGTGGAGCGACGTGGAGGCTGTTACCCAGCAGGGCTTCTGATTAGCCATTGGAGATCAACTGGGCTGTGCAGTAAAAAAAAAAAAAGTTGTTCCCCTGGAGGCAGCAGCCACAGCTCAAATATCTCTGCAGCACAGGGATATTGGCCTCTAGGTGGAACCTGGAGATCCCCTGGAATTACAGCTCATCTCCAAACTATTGAGATCAGTTCCCCTGAGGAAAATGGATAAGAACATAAGAACATAAGAGAAGCCAATGTTGAATCAGGCCAATAGCCCATCTAGTCCAACACTTTGTCACACAGTGGCCAAAAATACCAGGTGCCATCAGGAGGTCCAGCAGTGGGGCCAGGACACTAGAAGCCCTCCCACTGCTGCCCTCTCCAGCACCAAGAATAGAGTGCATTACCTGGCCCAGACTGAGAGTTCCCATCTATGCCCTGTGGCTAATAGCCACTGATGGACTTCTGCTCCATATGTTTATCTAATTCCCTCTTGAAACTGTCCATGCTTTTAGCTGCCACCACCTCCTGTGGCAGTGAATTCCATGTTAATCACTCTTTGGGTGAAGAAGTATATCTGTTCTAACCTGACTGCTCAGCAATTTCATGGAGTGCCCACGAGTTCTTGTATTGTGAGAAAGGGAGAAATGTACTTCTTTCTCAACCTGCTCCATCCCATTCATAATCTTATAAACCTCAATCATGTCACCCCTCAGCCGTCATTTCTCCAAGCTAAAGAACCCCAAGCTTTTTAACCTTTCTTCATAGGGAAGATGTTCCAATCCTTTTATCATTCTAGTTGCCCTAGATGCTTTGAAGGGTGGACTCTATGGCATGATACCCAACTGAGGTCCCTGTCCCCACCAGGCTTCATCCCCAAATCTCCAGGAGTTTCCCAGTCTGGATCTGGCAACTCTAACCCCCCATCCCCTGCTGGTGGCCAGGGGGCCTGGCAACCCTAGTGCAACATAACATGGTAAACTGACATTGGCCTTAGCTATTGCCCCCCCAACACCCACTCATTAATGTTTGTGAGTGGGGGAGCCCTCTGCCACAAAAGCCAGTGGAGTTATTCTGGTCCCAAGCATGCTACAGCCTGGGACCCTAGAAAATCAGCTGGAGGGAAGGACTGTGGCTCAGTGAAAGAGCCTCTGCTTTGCATGCAGAAGGTCCCAGGTTCAAACCTCTGCATCTCCAGTTAAAAAGATCAGGTGGTAAGTGATGTGAAAGACCTCTGCCTGAGACCCTGCTGCCAGCCTGAGTAGTCAATACTTGATGGACCAAGAGCCTGATATGGTATAAGGCAGCTTCATGGGTGTTCAGTGGGGGAGGGAGAGAAAACCCCTTCCCTTCCTGCTCAAGCTCGCCAGCTTCCTCTCTTCCTGACTGCGTTCCGCCATTGCACCCTAGGATTAGAATAAACCAGCTTGTGCATGCACTTAAAGATTTATGCGAATTGAAGAGAAACCAGAGTATGTGCATGCACTTAAAGAAAACCCTTCCCACCCAAGCTGCTGATGGAAACAATGCAAGCTGGCTGACCTGAATGGGAGGAGAGAGAAAAGCTCTTCCCTCCTTGCCCAAAGCCTGCCAGCTTCCCTTCCCTTGCCCAAACCTGCCAGCTTCCCTTCCCACCTAAACCTGCTGGCTTCGTCTCATACCAGCAAGAGGCCTCCTGCTATAGTTAGAAGCCTGGCATATCTACCGTCAGTGGCTTTCCTGTAAAGTAGTTTACCTGTGCAAATAGCAGAGTGGTATGCTAAAGATAGAGTAGGTCTTGGTTCTGACTAAACATGATTGGGCTGCATGGCTAAAATGCTTAGAGTACCCAACCGGAACTTTAGCTGAAATCATCAGATCTTCCCTGATTTAAATGTATTAATATAATTCAGGTGGGAATTGACAATAATGTCACTATGTCAAATTTTGTTTCCTTCCAAAACCAATTTATTTTCCTATTAAAATCTGGCTAGGATTTCTCTCTTATTGTACATGTGTGCAAGGTCCTCTCACCTGCCCTTCAACACTGTCATTGTAACAAATAATAGTGCAGATTTAAAATGTCTGTGCTCATGAGAAGGGCTCATGTAAAAGGGACAGGTAGGAGAAGAACCACTCTTTCCTTTTCCTCTGGCATAAGTGCATTAAATGCTGCACAATTTATTTATTTATTATTTGTTATTTGTATTTATAGCCCACCCAATTTGAAATAATAAACATTAAAACACAGTCACATTTCTAACAAATCAGCTAGCTGTGGGGGTTCCCTGGCATATTATTTGGGTTGATAGGTGGGTGGGTGACAACCACCTCAGGGAGGCCATATAGAGATGTCCACTGCCTCAACTGAAGGCCTGACTGAACAGCTCTGTCTTACAGGCCCTGCAGAATTGAAGAAGATCCTGCAGGGCCCTAATCTTGACTGGGAGCATGTTCCACCAGGCAGGGGCCAGGGCAGAAAAAGTAAGATGGATGTCCTTTGGGCTGGGAACAACCAGGAGATGTTGGTCCATAGAGCGTAACACTCTTCAAGGGCATATATGGGAAGAGGCGGTCCCTCAGATATATGGGTCCCAGGCCATATAAGGCTTTAAAGGTGATTACCAGGACCTTGAAGTGAATCCAGAAGTCGACTGGCAGCCAATGCAGTTGGTGGAGCACCTGCCAGATGTGAGCCCTCATAGGTGTTGATGTCAGCAGGTGTGCCACCTCATTTTGTACCAGCTTTAAATTCCAGGTCAGCCTCAAGGTGTCATGCTCTTGCCGCACCCCGGGCGTTCCTCCGCCAGTGGCCGTGGCATTGGGCATCGAAGCTGGGAGTGCGGTCCTGGAAGCTGGGGTGGGTCCAAGGTTAGAGGAGACATCAAAGCCTCAGACTAGCAGGGAATGGGGTTATCATCACCCCTCTAATCCCTCTGCCCTGTGTCCTGGAGTCAGCCTCGCTGTGCTTCCCTCTGTCTCTCTCTCGCTTCATCAGCTCACTCGTCCCTGACACATTTTCCCTCCCTGGCCTCTCCATCTCCACCTCCCTTTATTTCCCTGGCCCTGCTCCCAGCACCACCCATGCTCCCCGCTGTCCCCACCCCTCCTTAGGCCCACCCCCTTGATATGTCAGGACGCCCTCCTGGCGTCCGGGGCATGGCTGCTGCTGTACTGGTGGCAGCCTTGCCAGCCTGAGGGCTGCACCACTGGTGCTGCCACCTCGGGCTTCCAGGGGTGGAGTTCCTGCTCCATCGCCTCTCTCCAGTGCTTCTTATGGGCCGTGGCTTTGGCATCTTGTGCGCCCAACCATTTTTGCCTCTCGTGGACTGCCTGCAACCCCGACGGGGGAATTAGTCTCTGGCTGGGTGCTGGGCCCTCTTCAGGGCGAGTAGGGCCACCTCGACTCCTCCCTGGCCCTGCACCCCTCCCCGGATAAGTGCTCTGGTCGGGTTGGGAGGGCTAGACCTCATCCTGGGCCCACAGGACCGGGACACAAGGGTAAGCCTACATAGAGCAAGTTGCAGTAATCAAGCCTGGAAGTGATTGGATTGGATTTATACCCCGCCCTTCACTACCCAAAGGAGTCTCAGAGCGGCTTACAACTTTCCCTTCCCCTCCCACAACAGACACCCTGTGAGGTAGGTGGGGCTGAGAGAGCTCTGACAGAAACTGCTCTTTTTCAAGAACTATGGCTTGTCCAAGGTCATCCAGCAGGTACAAGTGGAGAAGTGGGGAATCAAAGTTTAGAGTCTGCACACTTAACCACTACACCAAACTGTCCCACTGACTTCAATAGGATTCAGTGATGGCTAACTGCTACTGGAATACATTCCTGTGAAAGCCATTTTGTGTAGGCTTTGCCTCTCACAGCAACCATTTTGTGGTTGCACCTACCACTCTATGTCAGAATTCCAAAGTTGAGTGCAGGTTCAAAAAGTTTGGGGACCCCTGGCATAGATCAAGACAAGTCCCTACTCATCCATGGGTGATCTTGACCAAATCAACACTTATATCACCCTTGTCTACTTCACAGAGTGGTTGTGAAGATAAATAGGATATACCTTGAATACGTGGGTGGCTATGATATAAATTAATTATGTGGGGACCCACAAAAATAGCATTTTGTGTTGGGTCATCTTCTGGAGCTGGGGTTTTTGCTGAAAATGCTGAATTTATTTGATACATAATTTAAGCATTTCAACTAATGTGAGAGAAAATATACAAAAGGCAATCCTATTTTTCAAATGCTATATTGGTACTTTATAAACTCTTCAAATATTTCCCCAGCAGATGCATTTTTCTTTTACCTTGTGATGGAAGATCACAATCAAAGTACTTTTATCCTGCTGTTCCAAGGAGCTCAAGGAGCTATGCATGGCTCTTTGCCTAGTTCCTCAAGAACCCTGTGAATGAGGTCTCACTGAAAATGAGTCACTTGTCCAACTTTAACCAGCAAGTTTCATGGCAAAGTTGATGTTTCAACCTGGATCTCCCAACAGACTAACTAGTACTATACACATTTCCATGGAAATATCTGGTCCGTGTTCAGGCTGCTGATACACGGCAAGGTTTTCTGTGACTTGCTTGTGACCATTTGGGATTACATATAAACATGAGAAAAATATCAGCTTTTCACAGTAATGCACCAGAACCACAGCATTTTTGTACTACTGTGATATAAGAAAACCTTTAAGGTTTTCTCTGTGTTCTAAGTTGTTAAGCATCAGAAACTGAACAGCGCATTCCATAAAAAAGATCCTTTTGATCTTTTCAGATGTAAGCCAGTCTCCCTCCTTCTGTTTAGCAGTAATGGTCTACTGGAAGTTACAAGGTTAAGAACATTATTCTTTATGAGGTTAATAACATTATTCTTCCCCTAACTGCCCACTGGTAAAACAAGGAATGTTTCTGGCAAAAAGTGTTTGGCACTCAGGAGACTCTGGGTTTACATATCGTTTTCCATCTTCAACTGTGTATTGTTTTCTTCATTTTTTGCTCAATGCACACTGCTTTCTTCTTTGTACTTTTCAAAATGTAGATTTTTTTTTCTAAGTATATAAGGTATTTAATTCTTATGGCTTGTATAGTAATTATACGAGGAGGAGAGAATGATGATGTATGTTACTTCGTGTTTCCACTGGTGAAAAAAAGATATATAAGAAGAAGAAAAATAGAGAGAGAGAACTGAGTCAGCTGGGCTGGGAGACAGAACCCAAGAAAGAGCTGCTGGGAAGGTGAGTATTCCCCCCCCCCTTTTCCTAAACTGCTAAATCACACTGGGGATCATTAACTGAGGTTGTTTTGTGAGAGGATGAAGTTTGAAGGTGAGTGGGTGCTTGTAGGCTTCTGGAGAGGGGTGTTTTTGTCTGGGTCCGTTTGGGTCTTTGTCTGGTCTGTTGATCAAGAGCAAGGTCTGTTTGCTTGGGGCTGATTGCAGGCCCCACCCTCTGCTGTTGCTGCTGGGAAGTGGGTTCTGTGGGCCTCTGAACTGTAAGGCTCTTTCTAGGCAGAGGGACATTCCTTTGGCATGAGCCGAAGAGCAGAACTCAAAGGGCTCTTGACCTGGGAACCCTGCATCACTCTAAGTACCTTTAAACCAGTAACCAGTTATGAAGGTAGAAAGGCAGCAGAGGAATGGGGCTATCTAGTGTTTTGCAGAGAGTATCACATGTATGATATCTACCCACTGAGTGGAAAATGTAGGTGTATGCTCGCTGCATGGAGCTCATGGTTCTCAGGGAACAGGTGTGCAGATAGGGTTGTCAACCTGGAGAAAGACATTTGGAGAAGAGGCTTTCATCCATGCATTGAGACCCCTGATCTGTGTCTGTCTAGCTGACCAGGACTTCAAAGGTAGCATTCTCAGAAGTACTGCTGGTTCCACATGCAGGGCCAGCTATACAGCTTCTATATAGCTTCTCCAGGTCAGCCCTCAGAGACTTACTAGAACAGCCCTACTCCTGTGCTGACAGATCTTCTGCTGTTGTGGAGAGTGAGAATCTTGAGATCAGAGGGCATCAGTCTGAGAAGGAGGGATGTAATCCCTAAAAAGGGACCCTTTCCTTGGGCAACAGACTGATACACTCTCATTACCAAAGATACCCATGTGAGGCTGGGGGGAGGTGGGCTTCTGGTAGTGGGTGGTTTGATCATTTGAAATTTAGAGATTGGGGTCTGTGACAGGCATTTTGACTGCATGGTGACTTGTCTGCCTGGTGTGAAGGTTACAGACATCACTCACTTTTTAGATAGGTTGATAGATAGTCCTGGGGAGGAATCAGCAGTCATGGTGCACATTGGGAAATGTAGTCATGTGGTCCTGTTGTACATCAAAGAGGGCACAGAATCAAGTAAGTGAGAAAACATCAGGGGAATCAGAAGCAATATGGATAGAAACACTGGGCACTAAGGGTTACTTTAAAGTGAGGGTGTACTATCTCCCACCTGATTAAATTCTTGAGGCTGATCTTGAGATGAAGAAGGAAATAAGGGAGGTGACTACTGCAGATAATGTTATGAGACTGGGAGACTTTAACTATCCTCACATTGACTGGGTAAAGATGTGTTTAAGTCATGCTGTAGAAATGAGATTCGTAGACATCATAAATGACTGGGCACTGGAACAGTTGGTCACAGAGTCAACCAGAGGAGTAGTGATCTTGGACTTGGTTCTGAGCAAGTCTCAAGATCTGGTGAGAGATATAGAGGTTGTTACACCAATTGGGAATAGTGACCACAACGCTATTAAGTTCAACATCTAGGTCAATGGAAAGTTGCCCCTAAAGTCCAAAACTGTAACATTTGGTTTCAAAAGAGGGAACCTTACAAAAATGAGGGGGATAATAAAAAGGAAGTTGAAGGGGAAACACCAGAGAGTCAGGTCCCTAGAGGATGCTTGGAACCACACTATTTGAAGCCCAAATAGAATGCATTTCACAGGTTAGGAAAGGCATTGCCAAGTCTAAGAGAAGGCCTGTGTGGTTAACAACACAAGTCAAGGAAGCTATAAAAAGTAGAGGCTTCTTTTAAAAAGTGGAAGGTCAACCCCAATGAATTGAACAGGAGGGCCTCAGTCTCTGGCAAAAAAAAATAAATGCCACAGCCCCTATTTCCAGGAAGGGATTCTGAGGAACTGAGCCAAACTGAGGTGACCAGAGATGAAATCCTAGACCTGTGTGGGAAATTAAAAGCCAGTAAGTCTCCAGGTCCTGATGGCATACACCTGAGGGTTCTCAGATGTGAAATCATTGATCTACTAACCCTTATATGTAACCTATCACTAAATTCAGCTGCTGTACCAGAAGACTGAAGAGTAGCAAATGTGATACCAATTTTTAAAAAGGGATCCAAAGGGGAACCTGGAAATTACAGTCCAGTCAGCCTAATATCTATCCCAGGCAACTGAGTAGAAACTGTAATCAAAGATATAATTGTTAGGCACATAGAGGGACAAAGCCTGCTGAGGAAAAAATAGCATGGCTTCTGCAAAGGGAAGTCCTGCCACACCAACCTTTTAGAGTTCTTTGAGAAAGTGAACAAGCATGTAGACAGTGGTGACCCAGTAGACATTATACACCTGGACTTTTAAAATACTTTTGAAAAAGTACCTTACCAAAGACTTTTGAGTAAATTTAGCAGTTGTGGGATAAGAGCACAGGTTCCGTTCTGGATTAAAAACTGATTAAATGACAGGAAGCAAAGAGTAGGAAGAAATTGTTGGTTCTCACAATGGAAGAAGAAGAGAAGAGATTGGATTTATACCCCGCCCTTCACTTGGAGTCTCAGAGCGGCTTACAAATTCATTTCCCTTCCCTTCCCTACAACAGACACCTTGTGAGGTAGGTCAGGGTGAGAGAACTCTAACACAAACTGCTCTTTCAGGAACAGCTGTGCCAGAGCTTGTGACTGACCCAAGGTCACATCAGCAGGTGCAGGTGGAGAAGTGGGGAATCAAACCCAGTTCTCCCAGATTAGAGTCCACACACTTAACCACTACACCAGACTGGCTTTCTGGAGGGAAGTAAGCACAGGGGTCAGTATCAGAGCTGGTACTCTTTAATTTATTCATCAGTGATCTGGAACTAGGGGTGAGTAGTATAATGGCCAGCTTTGCAGATGACACAGAATTAATCAGGATAATGAAAACCAAGGCTGACTGTGAAGAGCTTTAAGAAAAACTCCACAAACTGAATGAGTAGGCAACAATGTGGGAGATTAAGTTCAATGCTGGTAATTGTAAGGTGATGCACACTCGGTAAATTGGTGGAAACTGTTATTAAGGAAAGAATTAGTAGGCACATTGATGAACAAAAACTATTGAGGCAGACTCAGCATGGGTTCTGTAAGGGAAGATCTTGTCGCACTAACCTGTTAGTGTTTTTTGAGGGAGTGAACAAACATGTGGACAAGGGGGACCCAATAGATATTATTTACCTTGACTTCCGGAAAGCTTTTGATACAGTTCCTCATCAAAGGCTCCTAAGTAAGCTCAATAGTCATGGGATAAAAGGACAAGTCCTCTTGTGGATCAAAAACTGGCTTATAAATAGGAAACAGAGAGTGAGTATAAATGGGAAACATTCTCAGTGGAGGGTGGTAAGCAGTGGGGTACCACAGGGATCAGTACTCGGTCCGATGCTTTTTAACTTGTTTATTAATGATTTGGAATTGGGAGTAAGCAGTGAAGTGGCTAAATTTGCAGATGACACAAAGTTGTTCAGGGTGGTGAAAACCAGGGAGGAGTGTGAGGCACTCCAAAGGGATCTGTTGAGGATGGGTGAGTGGGCGTCAACGTGGCAAATGGGGTTCAATGTGGCCAAGTGCAAAGTGGTGCACATTGGAGCCAAAAATCCTAAATACAAATACACATTGATGGGGTCTGAACTGGCAGAGACAGACCAAGAGCGAGATCTTGGAGTCGTAGTGGATAAGTCAATGAAAATGTCTAGACAGTGTGTAGCTGCAATAAAGAAGGCCAACGCTATGCTGGGGATTATTAGGAAGGGAATTGAAAACAAATCAGCCAGTATCATCATGCCCCTGTATAAATCATTGGTGCGACCTCATTTGGAATACTGTGTACAGTTCTGGTCACCACATCTCAAAAAGGATATTATAGCATTGGAAAAAGTGCAGAGAAGGGCAACTAGAATGATAGGAGGGTTGGAACACCTTCCCTATGAAGAAAGGTTAAAATGCTTGGGGCTCTTTAGCTTGGAGAAACGACGGCTGAGGGGTGATATGATTGAGGTTTATAAGATTATGAATGGGATTGAGCAGGTTGAGAAAGAAGTACTTTTCTCCCTTTCTCACAATACAAGAACTCATGGGCACTCCATGAAATTGCTGAGCAGTCGGGTTAGAACAGATAAAAGGAAATACTTCTTCACCCAAAGAGTGATTAACATATGGAATTTACTGCCACAGGAGGTGGTGGCAGCTAAAAGCATGGATAGTTTCAAGAGGGAATTAGATAAACATATGGAGCAGAAGTCCATCAGTGGCTATTAGCCACAGGGTATAGATGGGAACTCTCAGTCTGGGGCAGGTGATGCACTCTATTCTTGGTGCTGGAGGGGGCAGCAGTGGGAGGGCTTCTGGTGTCCTGGCTCCACTGCTGGACCTCCTGATGGCACCTAGTATATTTTGCCCACTGTGTGACAGAGTGTTGGACTAGATGGGCCATTGGCCTGATTCAACATTGGCTTCTCTTATGTTCTTATGTTCTTACATTGGGACAAAAAAATCTTATGCACAAGTTGGAGGAATTATGATTGCAGCAGGGTTGGTAAACAGAGGCTGAGTTCAGACTGGCAATTTGAAGTGGGAGACAGTCGCGACAAAAAAGCCTGGACTGCCGCAGGAGCATACCAGGAGGAGGCACATGAGAGCATTCAGATGGCTGGCACAGAGGCGCCACTGTCAGTGACTTTCAACTGGTAAGTCGGCGATGCACGCATGGGCGCCCATGTGCACAAGTGCATCTGGCCAATTGGGAGTGGATCTTGTTGCACCGGCACCGCATTGGGCAGTTGAGCGGAGCATGGCCAATCAAACTGCTGCTGCCATCTGCCCCACTACGGTTTGTTCCCAGCTTATCAGCTGAGTGTTCACATGGCCAGGAAGCAGAATGCCATGGGATAAATGCGCTCTCCGGGATTTGCTACCCCTTTAAAGAGGTATGTTTTTATCCTGGGAGTGAAGTGGAACAGCACGGGTTGCTGACAAGTGCGGAATGCCAGGCAGCTGTGCCTGTGTGAACACCCCCTTTAATGCAGTTTTAAAACGTTGCTGAAACAGGGCTCTACTGGGACAAATTGCCAGTCTGAACTCAGCCAGAATGTCTCCCAAAGCCTACTCCTCCTGTGGCCATGAATGTCCTCTTATTTCAGTGGACACCCAAGCTGAAAAGCTGGCAACATTCAGTTCAAACCTTCTAATTGCTCTGAATTCCAACCAAAGATATGCCTTCAGGTTTCTAACTTCATCTTTATACTGATTCCAAGTAATTGTCCTTATGCTCCCTGTTCTACTGTCCTTCCTCTAGCTAGCCTGGCATCAGAGCCAGGAACTTGGCTACAACTTGGACTGCAACTTGGGCTCCTGATGACCTCAATCCCAAGGGAATTTCACATTACTGAGATTCTGCCGGATTGAAGCCGTTTCTGATTCATCTTGAAGTAAACAGGTACAGGGCTGCCATTTCACACATGGCTTTCCCTGACAGGAAAAGAGCCGAATCAGAAGCGGTTTGGCAATTCAGACTGCACTGCTTTGTTTTCCTACCGCGTCTTTTTTAAAAAAAATGTTCGCTTTAGAGCGCTATAGCACTATAGTGCTATAAAACAACACTGCAGGCATTCCAATGGGTTGCTATGATGCTATTGTGCTATAGCGCTCTAAAGCGAACGTTCAAAAAAAAAAAAAGCTGGAGATTGCCCGCGCGGGCGAAAAAAGGCGGGAAAAAAGCGTATTGGATCCGGGAGAAGAAACTGACGACTACTTGGAAGTGGTTGACAGGTAAAACGCTTCAGCCCCCTTTCCTGAACGGGACAGAAGTGATTCTGTGTGAAATTACAAATATATTCCAGTAGGGAACTGGTTCTAAAATGGTTCTGTCTGAAATGCCAGACCAGAAACCATTTGGGAACTGTTCCTCTTCCAGATTATATCATCTGTCTGAAATTCCCCCCTATCTCTCCTTCTTACATCCTGATTTCTACACAGACCAGGAAAGGTATATTGTTGCTCCCTATCTTAATTTATCTCCCCATATTCTCAAACCCACATTGCACTATACAGAGACTTGATATTTTTTGTTCCTCTCTCCTAGTTAGGGCCTCACACTTGGAAGAGTGGACAGCTCTGTCCCAACAGAGTCAACTTCTCTTCTGCCATATTCCCCACTCTCCTCACATTTACATTTCTAGTTTAAACATGACTCTTGCTCCAAACTTGGGTAGCTCTGATTGATTTCTGATTGTTGTTGTGATATCATCAGTTTGGATAAAGAATGTGCTATTTGTCTGTGCTTTGATTTCATATTATTAATATTTGACTAGGATAAGTCTTCCCCTCCCTAATATTGTACCAAATCCCTCAATAAAACTCTGTATTTCCTTTTGAACCTTTAACCTGGCATTTGTCATCCTCTTCCTGCTGAACACACTACTCACAACAACCACCTCTTTCAGTAAAAGATCTTTGTTTTCTGCTCCAAGCTCAAACACACAAGCTAATTTACCATACTACTCTGAACATATGTTCACATGTTTGTGAGGGTGTTGGACTCTCAAAGCTTATGCCCCCCAAATCTTGATAATTTCTAAGGTGCTACTGGACTCGAATCTAGCTCTTCTGTCTTACAACAGTTGCCTGTACATTTCTGGGACCAATTCTAAGTTCTGGTTTTGACCTGGTCCAGGATTGGAGCATTCTGGAGGTGCATCGGGTACCAAACCACTTCAGGGTTCAATCCAATTCAATGGATTGATTTTGACTTTTAAAGCCCTACATGGCTTAAGAACATAAGAGAAGACATGCTGGATCAGGCCAATGGCCCATCCAGTCCAACATTCTGTGTAAGACCAAACCCCAGGTGCCATCAGGAGGTCCACCTGTGGGGCAAGAACTCTAGAAGCCCTCCCACTGTTGCCCTTCAAGCACCAAGAAGACAGAGCACCACTGTGCCAAAGAGTGTTCCATCAAGACCTTCTGGCTGTTACCTTTGGCCCATTACACATTCTTAGCCAAACCTACCTCACAACATTGTTGTGAAGATAAAATGGAGAAAGAGAGAAAGATGTGAGCCACTTTAGGTCCCCAGTAGGGAGAAAGGTGAAGTTTAAACTAAGTAAATAAATAAATAAATATAGCTGAATACAGTGGGGCAGATAAAAGGTAGGGGTTGTTCAGTCAGGAGGACAGAAGGAAGCAGGGGAAGATGAGGATATGGGGGTTGCAAGAAAGAGGGAAAGAGGAAATAGTGTGGGAAGGGAATACAGGAGAAAGTGAGGTACCTGTATGTCTTTGCAGGTTCCCTACTTCACAACTGGGCTTGGCCTGGTGGCCAGCACTACATAACTGCACCATACTTTTCTCAGGGAGAGGCTGCCATGAGGAGGGAAAGTGGGGGCAGATTAAAGGTAGATTGACTGATCGGTGGCTAAGGAGAGAAGGAATCAGGAAATGGAGAGAGGCTATGGGGGCCTTCAGGGAAAAGAAAAAGGAAATAGTGAGGGAGGGGGAAGTGAGATGCACTTCACAAGTCCTTGAGGGTCCCTAGTTCACATTTCTATACAGATCATAGGCTTGGGGTATGCACAAACACTATCCTTTGAAAGCATGTTTTCACAGATATTATTAAGGAGTGTTTTAGTGTGAACATATTTGGAGAGTAAATTACTCAGAAGCCTCTCACTCCATCTATTTCCCCCTGGTTTTTTTCTGATTAAGTTTTGCTTTCATTTGCAATTTCTGTTGCTGTATTTTATCAAATGACACATATGTAAGTAGAGATGGGCACGGAAAAATGTGGTTTGTGTCAGTTTGTGGTGCATGGCTGACCACGGTCCCTTTAAACTCCTGCTTTCTGCTCTATCCATAAATCTCTACAAGTCACTGCAAACTGCTTTAATAGTTTGTGGAAGTTCATGATGGTATACCCTTCACAAACTTTGGTTCATGAACCAGTAACAGGGCAAATGCATGACAAATTTTGTTTCATGGTTTGGTTTATGCCCATCCCTATATGTGAGCATGAAATATAGCTTGCTACATAGCCAGGATGCTTTAGTACTACAATGTTGCATTTAAAAATGGAAAAAGTCAGGATTCTACTCATATATGAAATGTCCTTGAGCCAGCTCTGGATGTGTACCTTCCCTCAAAAGGATTTGGGGTCTTAAACAGAACAGTTCCATGAGCATGCTGGAAGAAGGGTATGGCATAAATGAAACATTTCAGTCAAAAGAGAAGGAAAAACATGTATTTTTCAGTTATAAAATGGTAAATGGAACAGATTTTGAATAGCTGGGTTATACACCACCCTTTTAGTATATTACTGTTACATTTGCAAGCACAATGCATCGAGTTCAAGTGCCACTCAAGCTGACTAGCTTTTTAAATGTCATGAGATATTGGAAGCTCACGGATTCACAAAAAATATTTTATAGTTTGATGATCAATTCACTTTTGCAGCTCTGGTAAGAATATCATCAATTATGTTTGTGAAAACTAGGAAAAAATTGAATCAATGTACTGCTCCACCTATTATGGCTCATTTATCAAAAATCAGCAGTAAATTATGTTACTAAATTATGAATCTATCAAAGCAATATAACCCCCCGTTCTATGAAAGAAAGTTTATCCTTTAATGTATGCATTTTTAAAAACATTTTGGACTTCTACTGTCATATTATAAATGCTTTTGGGATACCTGAAGATTCGTCCACAGAAATAGACATTAATTACAAATTGATTCGACTTAAGATTTTACTTGTACTACTTTCACTGGAGACACATCTAAAAAACTGATGTGTTCAGTCCCCAAAAAGGCTTCACTTCCAAAAGGAATGCTTGCAAGTGCTCTAACTCACTTGATATCACCCCAAAGAACCTTTATTCTTGAATAAAAATTAATGTACCTTGATGGCCTCACTGCTGGACCTCCTGATGGCACCTGGTATTTTTGGCCACTGTGTGACAGAGGGTTGGACTAGATGGGCCATTGGCCTGATTCAACATTGGCTTCTCTTATGTCCTTATGTTATGTTCTTATGGTTGTTGTTGTTTTATGTTGAGTGGCAAACACTCTTGCCTATACCCAGAACTTTTCTATTCCTAATTACTGTTTCATGTGAACATATTCTAGTACTGAAAAGAGGGAGGAGTTCTTGAAAATTAAACACTGAATAAGCCAAGCCTTCTTGGAGAAACAACTCTTTCAACAGAAATTAGTGACTTACAAGTTATAATGTGTACGCATAAAGTACTGACAAGTTGCAGCCAACTTATGGCAACCCCCACAAGGGACTTTCAAGGCTAGTGAGAAGCAGAGGAGGTTGGCCATTGCCTTCCTCTGCAGAGTCTTCCTTGGTGGTCTCTCTTCCAAGTACCAACTCTGCTCAGCTTCAGAGATTTGACAATATCGAGCTATATCAGGCTGCCTTTTCTCCCATATGTAATAATAATTGCCCATCAACATTTTTTCAAGTATCTCAGCAAATATCCTTTCTCCAGCTTTGCTGAATGATGATCTCAACCTTTGTGATCCAATTAAACCATCTGTCATCCAAAGAATTCAGTCAGCATTATCCTTTGTGCAGTGCATCTTTCTAACAGATCATAACAGTCTGTCTTCCCTCTGAATATTTGAATCAATTCTCCACCTTTGTTGATTTTGCTAATCACAATATGCTTCTTTAATTCCTTCCACTCAACAGCTAGCTATGCAATGACACATTCAGCTATATAGCCATTGACTATATGAGGCTGTGGGGAAATGCCTTACCCTACAGAAGGAGCAAAGTTTAAACTAGTTTATTGTGGTTCATTTTATGTGGAAAATGTGTATGAAGGACTTATACTTACATTAGAATATTGGTACTTTGCATACAGTTAAACATTGGTATGAGGTAATGGGGTTCTGCAGGGACTGGTTATAAGCTCTGCACCTCTTTTGGCACAATCAGAAATGGATATGGCAAGGCAGTTTACCACAGTCAGCTTGGTAGGAGCCACCCCTTTCATTTCTAGGAGAGAAAGACATGACAGAAGCATCTGGCAGAGGGAAAGGAAGCTCCAATGCAAGTAGCAAGTAGAATCCAGGGAAAACTCCCAGGGCTTGTCTGATACTTACTTTCATGGGAGCTGCCTCTGCCAGAGGAAAAGATTCTGCTCTGAAGCTTTGCCTCCCCAACACTCCATGGAAGTGCTTGGGTGTTGTAGCAGGTGCAGAAATATCACCATGGGCTCCCCAATGCCTCCTGAGAACCATAAATAAGAAAACACATGATGAAACAGACTGATCAGCCCATGTAATCCAGAGAGAGATACAACAGTGCCAAGCTCCTGCCCTATCCAAGGCCCACAGAAGTCCCATGGGAACATCTCATAAATGGGGTTTCCCTCTTTTCATCAAAACAATGGAATATAACACTGCATTGGGAATCTGTGAGGAAGAATAAGGAGAGTTTAAATTAATACATTCAGTCATATTTCACATCATGTAGATCCAGCATGGAAGAGATGAAGATCAAGAATCAAGTTCTATCCCTGCTCCTAGGTTCATTGTGTCATTTCAGGATGAGTGGTTGTATGATTGCTTTACAATGAATATAAAAGGTGGATGGATTCCAAACACATTAAACATTTAGGAACATTGCTACATTTTGTAAAGTCATTGTTTCAGTTCAAAAATCCCAGTTTCTGAAATTTAGTTCCTGACTCAGGATGAAACTGCAGCCATCTCTTTTCCGGAAGAAAATTTGAATAAGCATCCATTTGAATTGTAATAATTCTATTTCACAACAATGACATTCAACAGCAAATAAATTGTGTAAGAATGGCATAGAATGTACAAAAGACGTGAAAATTATGTGAACATGTAATCAAAGAGGGGTGGGGGTCCAGGAGCTTCAGCATAAGAATGGGTGAAATGAAAAGCTTCAGAATGAAAATATACAAATCCAAAAAGATGCAAAAAGGCACATTTATGCAGCCCTAAATAAGTGGATGTGTGACCAATTGCTGTGTGTATGAATGCTGATTTGATTTAGATTTTTTTTTTGTAAAGCAACACATACCAGTTGTTCTTCTCAATGCAACCAAGGAGGTCAGTAGCCTTAACCACAAAACAATGCACCAGCCCAGCTACATAAACACTGACAATAGACTAGAATAATCATGCAGTAGGTTTGAGGAAGCATTGTGGCAGGACAAATGTAGAAAGCATTGTGGAAAATGTTCCTGGACCCAAATCAATAAAAATGGTTACTAAGACTATATGCTGCTGGCAACCAATGTGTTTATTTATGTTTGCTGCTGTTTAGAGAACCTGTAAATTAACTGTAAGGTTACAGTCAAGGTTAGAGAACTAGTCCCATTTGAAAGGCCAAAGGAGTACAGTTGGAATAACTGGTGTCTGCATAGAAGATATACATGAAGATAGTGCCACAGATGCCATACAGGTATTCAGTGACCTTTGTGCATGACATGACTGACATCTGGGCTTTCTGTAGCCCTTTCTGCACTCTCCTTTTAATCCATGTTCACTGTGGTGTTTTCCAAGCAATTCTGCACTAAACTAGAATTCAACTTTCTTTTTAATCCAGTCCCCCCCCCCATTCTGCACTAAAATCAAATTCAACCTTCTTTTTAATCCAGGTTTTTCACCCCATTCTGCACTAAAATCAAATTCAACCTTCTTTTTAATCCAGGTTTTTCACCCCATTCTGCACTAAAATCAAATTCAACCTTCTATTTCACCCCCCCTTCTGCATTACATTACCTCCCTTCAGTGGTCAGCCCAGGTTCATCCTGCTGTTGCCCCGGGGTTATTTGGATGTTGTTTTGCCGTGGGCTTAAATTGCCTTGATTAGAACACTGAGAAAATCCAGAGTGGTAGGCAGATGCGGAAAGGACCTGTGTTTGAACTGTTTATTTGAGCATGAGCTGAGACCCTCACTAAACTGCCTCAAGGGTTTGCTCAAAGTTCAGATTAGGTGTCTTGCTGAACAGCTTTGCACCTGCACTTCAGCCGTTTCTACTGGTTTTACTACATAAGTTTTTTAGTATGCTACAGATTAATGGACTGGCCATTCTTTGGCAAACAAACATTTGTTACTTATGTGTTGCCACTTGCAATAACTTTTGCACCTGCACCATCACAAACAAAACCTTTGACTACCTTTGAAGGTATGTATTCCCCAAGGTCAGAGTTAGGTCATTAGAGTTTTTGAACAGAAATCTTTGAATAGAAATGTTCAAAATTCACCTCACTTTTGTGCCTGCACAGTCAGGATGTGTCATTCAAATAATCTGTAGGGAGATTTAAAAATTACAATTCACCAGACACAGTGCAAAGACATGCATGTGGGAAATTGTTTCAGATCCAGACAGTTCACCTTCCTTTGCCATTAACAAATGTTGAATCAGGCTGCCATAAGAGAACGAAGGAGATATCAGGATGTATCACAAACTGAACCAGTGGGTGATTGATTAATATGAAATCCAATCTTCCATATCCATTCCAACAGCTAAGTAAGGACCCCTAGAAATAATGAAACTCTTTGAAAACCTTAAGTGCATTGCATAAATGCTTATTCTTACACTGCTGCCATTCCCCATTAAATTACTATGTGAATGTTTTATGCTGGGTCCCATGCATTAATTCGGTGTCTGATTCCTGCAAAACAGCAGCTGGACTCATCCCTGCACTGACCTCTTTTAATCCAAAAAGCATGCTGAGACCCTGACCTGGGTAGCCCAGGCAAGCCCGATCTCATCAGATCTCAGAAGCTGAGCAAGGCCAACTCTGGCAAGTATTTGGATGGGAGACCTATCAAAGCATCTCAGTCCAGTCCTCGGCTAGAACACTTTAGGGTAAGGGCTGCAAAACATAAAATTACAAATCCCTGAAGTGTGACTCCTCACACACCAGTCTGGCAGTCTGCCACCAGCCCTTCTGACTACTTAGGGTAAGAAGCCAAAGGGCAAGCCTCTAACCTTCCAGGGACTAAACAAGAAAGTCTACCCTGCAAGGTGGGCTTGCAGAAAGAGTTTCTCACAAAAACAATTACTCTGGTATGCCTAGGCTCTGGATTTACTTTGAGGTCAAGTTGAAGGCAAATAACCACAAAATAAATAACCATGGGGGGGAAGAGGTGTGTGCAAGAATACTTTAAACAAGAACAAGAAACTGTGAGGATAAAATAAGAAAGCTAGAAATTTAAAGGCTAACGAAAACTGTAATGTATTGGTTCCAGGTTACAAGGTATTAACATATTCTCAGATGGAAGTTCCAAGGGTCCAAAGGGTCCAGAATCAGCAAAGGCCAGAACTGTTTGGCCCATGCAAGCAGGTATCCAAGACAGCCAATGTGGGCAAGAATGTGTCTACATGGCTAGATCTCAAGTAGTCACTGTCAAGCTGAGAATAGACTAGAATCTTACTTCTTTATGGGTAAGGGGCATTCATGGTTCCAGGCCTATGAACCAACAGGGTCCCTAGGTGATAACATATAGCCCAAGTGTTAAACCAATGGCTGAACAGATGACCTAAGCAGTAGTCTGACATAGGAGAGAGAAACAAAATCTATCTACAATGTCAGCCAAATGGACTTATTAATAAAAGTGGGGAATTATGAGTATTAAATGGCACTAGGCATTAAATATGGGACCATTAACTTGTGTGTATGGGAGTTGGATTTCTCAGAGCCCATAAATACATGCTGAGGCTAGATTTACTAAAGCAGTGATTTCTTTACTAAAGGGTTCTCACACATACAAATATAAAACCAAGCATACACACAAACAACACAGATCTAGGAATTCAAATAGAAAAGTACAGAGACATCTGCATTAGGAGGAAGTATCGTTGGTGGGGTGATACTTTACCTGCCTGGTGAGGTGAGTCGTCTCTGCAGCGAAAAGGGGATAAAAATATAGGAATGGGTTGTGAGTTGGCCAGTAACACATGTGGAAAGTTCCAAACAGTGCTAAGAATGAAACCAGCAAGATAGGGTGGGGCTAGGAGAGGCAAAGCAAGAGGGAGAGCAATGTCGTGATGCTCTCTTTTTATTCCTAAAATGTGACCTGAGGTAGTTGCCTGTTGTCACATGGTCCCCAGGAAATATTAGCCAAAAACTTAAACTATGAATAGTGCAGGAAAGGGATTAATTGCTGGGCAATTGTGAGCAATGTCTCAGCTAGGAGTGACCCCTCTTAGGAGAATGGGAAAGACAAAGGAAGAAAGGAAGGGAGCCAATCTGGTTGCAGGGTAAGTACTTGGGACTAATGACCAGATGCTTGACAGCTGTGTTATCTTGATGGGCAGCTGGAAGACTTGATGGCTTGCTAAGTCATCATTGGACACATTCAAAGACAGATTGTGGCACTGTGAGCACTGGCTAATAACCCCACTGGGAGTATAGGGGTCTTGTGAGTACAGCCATTGGGTCCTGCGGCCTGGGGCTGGGAAAGCAGACTGCCTATGGGATCACCAGGGATTCTGCTCACTTTAAGTCTTGCGGCTTGGGGTCAGAGTTCCTGGACAATCATCCATTTGCTGTTCACTCTGGACGTGAGTCACATTTCATTGGCTCCCACCCAGGGCAGAAAAGCTTGCCCTAGTTTACATGACGAGAGAGGGATTTTGATGACCCCTGGCCTCAGTCATGCCACAACTTGTGTGCCCTTGCTTTTATGTTGTGAAATTAATAAAGTGGCCCTTTAGTCATCCCACCAGTTGTTTCTGTCTCTTTATTCCAACTTGGGGGAAAAACAGAATTTTAAAGGAACCAAAGTTCTTTACAAGACCTCCAGAGAATACCAGGGTTGGGAGACCAGAGGCAGGCTGTCAAGCCACTTCTCTGAATGTCCTCTATGCCCCAGTAGGAGTTGCCAGAGGTCACCATGACTTCCAGGCATGGGCACACACGTACACACACACACACACATAAATGCAAAAATACCAAAAACAAAACTTCAAAAAGCACGCTGGGGAAATCATTCAGGTGGGCAGTTTCTACAGTTCCACTTGCCTTCCATGAAAGCATACCAGGAATTAGCACAAGCACTTTACGATTATCGTGTGACCTTTGGGATAGTGTTCCTTCATTCAAAGTAGTGAGCAAAAGTACCATTAGTTTCATACTTTGTTATGGCTAATTTCAATCAATCACTTTCAACATGCCAAACAATTTTTGGTGGTAGCTGGTATAAAGGTAAAGGTTTCCCTTGCTTGGAAGCTAGTCGAATCTGACTCTATGGGGCGGTGCTCCTCTCCATTTCCAAGCCAAAGAGCCAGGGCTGTCTGAAGACTTCTCCATGGACATGTGGTCAGCGTGACTAAATGCCAAGGTACACGGAATGCTGTTACCTTCCCACTGAAGTGGTACCTATTTATCTACTAGCAATTTCTTGCTTTTGAACTGCTAGGTTGGCAGGAGCTGGGGCCAGAGATGGGAGCTCATTCCATCACATGGCACTAGGGTCTTGAATTGCCAAACTACAGACCTTCCGGTCTGCAGCTCAGCATCTTAACCTCTAAGCCACCGCAGCCCCTATGTAGGTGGTACAAAGTGTATTATTTCATTTATGCTGAACACTGCTTTCTTAACACTTCCATATTTGATTTGCAGTTGCTCCCATTACAATGACTCCCATTTGAAACACAAGAAAGAGGCAGATGGATGAACTCTACTCACTTATTTTATTGACTTCCTTGCCATTGAAATATAACCGGCAAGAAATCCATATAGTCAGGGTCACACTTATAAACACAAGAGTTACATGCTGGAAAACAGAAACCTTTTGATTAGATAACCTTTTGATTTAACTTCTTATATTATTAATTCAAAATAAAATACTTCTGAATCATATAGATAATATTTTGAATTCTACTGCTAATATAGGTGTAATAGAAAATAAAAGTTGCATCCATGGAAATACCAAGCTGGCCTGTTAACTGGCTTCTTTCTTATTTTAGTTTACCATGCCAACCACTACAGGTGTATCGTGTTCTCCCAGGGGAAAACAAACAAACAAACAGAACTTGAGTGCCTGTTGACAGTCTGCCACACTACCACTGAGGACTCTGTAAATAGATTTTGCAGACATGTAAATACATTCTAAATTTCACTGTCAGCTAATATTTTTATTAGGAGTGCTACTTTGAGGCCTAAATAAATTATGATGCAGGAAGGTTAGGAAGATCTTGCCCACACGACCTCAGCTAGTATCTCCTTTAAGCTAGGTTTCCAGATACTTTGCATGCTGCTTTAGCAAGCTAGAGATCTACCATGCTAATGTAGCATGCACAGTGGCATTCTTGCCTAGCAGTGCAGTTTAGAGCATGAATAAGATTATACAGCTTAGTCTTGACTCACCAGTAGAACATTTAAATTAAATCTAAGACAGAAAATGAAAGGACAGGAGGCAAGGCCAAAAGGTACATTATCAGTTTTCACTTTCATCATCATACTTCTCTTTTTCCTTCTGGTTTGGCATTGACAAGATAGAGGTGATACTCTTTGGAAAGGCTGAGGGCTTGGAGAACATTGTGCTTTCCCCATTTGATGGGGATCATCTGACACTTGCTGACTCATTTGATATAGGACCATACTGGGCCAAGGTTTATTGCTGGAGAAGCAAATTAACTGAGCACCAAGAAGGGTTTCTACCATCTTCATTTAACTGAGATGATGACTCTCTTCCTTGATCAGGCTGACACAACCATATGGATCCATGCCACAATAACCTCAAAGATATACTACAATAATGCATTCTACATGGTTCTGCCTTTAAAGACAATGAAGAAATTCCTGCTGGTACAGAATGCCTCCACTCAATTATGATCAGGAATAGCTGAGTATTAATATTTCACCTGTTCTGCAGCTGGTTCATTGGTTACCACTGTGACAGCTGTGCTCATTTGTGGGGATGGGCACTAACCAGGAAATATGGTTTGGTTCATGGTTCGTGACATGCCTAGTTCATGAACCACAAACCATCATGAACTATTAGGGGCCAAATGAATTGGTTCAGTTTGTGAGGTTTGTGACTCACTAGAATGGCCCCTGACATGCTAGAGACATGAAACTTGCCAGGTAACTCCAGCTGAGGAATGGATTTATGGGGTACCTTCTTTGGGGGGGCATAACTCAGACCCCATAAATCCAATTCTGACCAAACTTGGCAGGCAGGTAGAGGAGAGTCAGTCAGACATTACTTGCAAGTTTCATGACTCTAGCTTGCATAGAACCTGTTCTATATAATCCTAAACCTTCTGAATCTGAGCATGGTTAGTTTGACTGGTGCAGGTTCAGGAGGTTTGGGAGTCTATAGAACAGATCCTGGGCAAGCTAGAGACACCAAGTAGCAGGGGACCTCCCGCAGATGCTCATCTACATGATCTCCAAGTTATGATGCTTTGAAGTCTGGTAAACGTTTAGATTGAGTGGAGAAAAGTTTGAAAGCTTGTGGAAAGTTTGTGCCAGTTGACCTGCCATGAACTTCACTTTGCAAACCATGAATCAGCCAAAATTTGTCACCAGCTTTAGTTCATGGGCCAGTTCATGCCCATCCCTATTCATCTGAGCAATGTTTGCTGAAGGTGTCACCCTACAAAAAGGGTAAGATCAGCAGCTGCCTGTAGCCAAGCATTCTGTGTACAACTCCCATTTATGGAATGGTTTGCCTGAGGAAATCAGTAATAGTGATGTGAACTGGAAAATGATATTTTAAATTCTATACTGCAATTTAAGAAAGGGAAAGTGTATCTGTAATTCTTGCAAATGCTGTTGTCATATTGTGAAGACTCATAGTGATATCCAAAGACAAGAAGCAATAGATGCAGCAGGCATGTGGCACAAAATGGCCAATGTAAGAGACAGCTGCAGCTTAAAATTTCCCTCTCCTCTAAGGAAAACTGTGTGATTGGTCAAGGCAACTCACCTGATTGGTCTCAGGAATAAGACTGACTGGGTGAAATGTTGTTTCCCAGGAAATGGGGAGAAACATTTTTTTTTTTTTTTTAAAGGCAGACAGGCTCCACTAAATTCAGAACAATTATTTTACAATGTTAAGAGATCTGGGAGTTGTTCTGGGAAGGCCTTGACTGCCTCAAGTACAGCGTACTGGATCCAATACTAGGTAAATTGGATTATTTTTAAGGTCAGCAATACCCAATTGAACACCTCTAGTAAGGAAAGCTCCCGCATGTCTATCACTTCACAGATAGTACAAAATAGAATTTTAAGGATGATTTTTAAAGGAAATAAGGCTGTTCTTTTGTGCTTTTACAAGGGGACAAGGGTTGTAGTTTATGACATTTCTCATTGTATGCATTTCTTGTTTTTATTGCATTGTTTTCTAATTTCTGTAATCCAATTTACATATTTTCTATCACATCTAACTTTGAACATCCAGTCTTAGGACACTGTTTATTATGTCTTATATTCCTATTGCAGTGTTAAATTTTGTAATCCACTTCAAGTATCAGTGAGGAAGGTAGATTATCAATGAAGTAAATAAATAGATAACTAAATTGACAGTCAGCACTTCACAATGTGCCATATTTAGCTTGGGGTTGTCAGTTGCTGATCCCAACTACTCTTACGTTCTGTAGCCTCAGAAAAATGCAGAGGAAGTATCAATGAACAAGAAACATGCAAGCCTAGGCAAGTAATGTGCAGCTGAGAATGAAAGTGGAATAACCCATAAAGGTTCCTCAAAATAATGTCAGAGCACCACCCTGCCATACCTTCGGATACCTTGTTTTGGATAGTTTTTTTCCCCCCATGCTTCAAGTTTGGGACTGCACTGAGAGAGACTGATATATGTGTGCAGATGGGTGGGCGTCAGATTTTCAGGTACATAAAATCATAAATTTGGGTCACAAATAAGTAAAGAACAGCTAAAGGAAGGGAAAAATACTCAATTTTTATAAGTTGTAAGAGGCGACATAATCACCATCAGAGGCTTTCGTTATCATGGTAGGATTCCTACTTTCTTAACAGCTGGGAAGAGAACAAAGACATTTACATTCTTTTAATCATTGCAGGAAAGGGTTTTTTTTAAAAAAAAAAACAGCCTCTGCAGATGGGAATCCTAGGGACATTTGCTATGAAACAATTATTTAAATATTTGTGTCATCTTAAGCACCGAATAAGAGAGGAAACTTAACTTTTCACATAAGAAACAGTGAAAATTAGCTGAATAGCCTTTATTTCAGCTGGCACTGAATTTGGAATTAGCACATTCTATGTGGTCAGATTATCCAGAATTATTATACTTGCTTTACTGAACATCTGCAGAGGCATTGCTGTGTGCCCTTTTGTTCCCCATCCTAATGCTTTTGCTCTGAGCCATTTGCCTCCTTGTTTGCCCTTGTTCCTCTTTGGCAACCCAAATGAAGTTTTTATAACTATCCATGACATCATCAAGTAACTAACAAAGTGGGCACAGTGGAGTGGAGATAAAGCTTTTTTATAAGGAGCTCTCCATGTGCTTCAGCAGTATGCTAACTGTATCCCCTAAAATAAGTTGCATTGATATAGTTAAAGTATTTTCTTCTCAAATGCGGGGGGGGGCATATACAAGATCCTAGGAGTGGGCACTGAGTTAATTTTGGATGATTTTGGATTGGAGGAGGGCATGTGTGATGAACAAAGCCAAGCTCATCCCCCTTTTCATATCTGTCAGTCCCCTCTGTACACTGTTGGTCTGAAGAGAAAGCCAGCAATGGCCAGTCAGGGACCTTGAAATTTTAAGAGGGAGAACAGAAGAGGAGGAGGAGAGGGCAAAAAAATAACTGCTGTTTGAGGACACAACTAGCCAAAATGCCCCAAGGGAGTGGGCTTTTGAAAAATGGCATGGGGGGAACAGGAACCCCTCCTCTCTCTATGCTGCAGTCCCAAGCAGGATCTGGCCCCTGTGGTATATTGAAGTCAGGAGAATTCCTTAGGTAAAATAGCTCTGGTATCCTTGGGTTGTTCCCAGGGATGCTGTATTATCTAGTTGTGTCCTGAGACAGAGACTGTTTAGAGGTGCCTTGGTCAGGTTAGGGATCTTGTTCAAAAGTGTCTATCCTTTAAAAGGCACTACAGTGGTTAGAATTTCAGACTTTCATACTAGGAGCCGGGAGATCCATGTTCAAATCCCCATTCTGCTGCGGAAGCTCACTGAGTGTCACTGGGCCAGTCACACATCCTCAGCCTAACCTAACTCACAGAGTTGTTGGAGGGATAAAATTGAGGAAAGGAGAATGATGTAAGCTGTTTTGACTCCCCATCGTGGAGAAAGGCGGGGTATGCATTAAGTAAATAGAAAATAAATGAGGCTGAAGATGAGGGGCAGATAAAAGGTTGATTGATCAGAGTTTTCCTGGGTAGAAGCTGCCATGGGGAGGGAAAGAGGGAAAGCTGAAGAGGAAGATAAACATAGGTTGGATGGTGAGTGGGAAGGAAAGAAGGGAGCAAGGAAAGGGAAGAGACTATGAGGTCTTCCATTAAATGGAAATAGAAAATAGTGTAGGATGGGGAACTGAAATGCCCCCAGAAGTCCTTGCAGGTTCCCTGCTTGTTCTTTCCTATAGGCCTTACAGAAGCCAGATCTACCCATGGGGACATAATAGCCCTGTTATTTCTAATGACGATAGACCTGGTCTCCCGTTTACTCCACATCAGGGTTTTTTTAAGGGAAAGGAGGTGCTTCCAATCCCTTTCAAATTTAAAAGAACAAAGATGCTGACTAAGTTCGGTGTATCAGCTTCTTGTCTCTCCTTTTCCACCCCTACACCTACCTGAAACACTCCCAGATTTTTTTGTTGCTTCCAGTATTTCAGGAGTGTTCTAGGTCATTTCAGATACCCCTGACACAACCAGAAACCAGCAATTCTAGGTTTAATTTAAGCTCAGGTATATATGACCAAGCATGATCCCCTGGAGAAGGAAATGGCAACCCACTCCAGTATCTTTGCCAAGAAAACCCCATGGACAGTAACAAAAGGCTAAAAGATATGAAGCCGGAAGATGAGCCCCTCAGGTTGGAAGGTGTCCAATATGCTACTGGGGAAGAGCAGAGGGCAAGTACGAGTAACCCCAGAAAGAGTGAAGCGGCTGGGCCAAAGCCGAAAGGACGCTCAGTTGTGGATGTGTCTGATGGTGAAAGGAAAGTTCGATGCTGCAAAGAACAATACTGCATAGGAACCTGGAATGTAAGATCTATGAATCAAGGTAAGCTTGACATGGTCAAAAATGAGATGGCAAGAATGAACATCGACATCTTGGGAATCAGTGAACTAAAGTGGACAGGAATGGGCGAATTTAACTCAGAAGACCATTATACCTACTACTGTGGCCAGGAATCCCGTAGAAAAAATGGTGTGGCCTTTATAGTCAACAAGAGAGTGAGAAAGGCAGTATTGGGATACAATCTCAAAAATGACAGAATGATCTCGGTCCGAATCCAAGGCAAACCATTCAATATCACAGTAATCCAAGTCTATGCCCCAACCACTGCTGCAGAAGAGGCTGAAGTGGACCAGTTCTATGAAGACCTACAACAGCTCATAGAACTAACACCAAAAAATGATGTCCTCATCATCATAGGGGACTGGAATGCTAAAGTAGGAAATCAAAAAGTAACCAGAATAACAGACAAGTTTGGCCTTGGAGAACAAAATGAAGCAGGGCAAATGCTAACAGAGTTTTGTCAAGAGAACACGCTGGTCATAGCGAAACCCTTTTCCAACAACCTAAGAGGCGTCTCTACACATGGACATCACCAGATGGGCAACATCAAAATCAGATTGACTATATAATTTGCAGCCAAAGATGGAGAAGCTCTATCCAGTCAGTAAAAACAAGACCTGGAGCTGACTGTGGCTCAGATCATGAGCTACTCATTGCAAAATTCAGACTTAAATTGAAGAAAGTTGGGAAAAACACAAGGCCATTCAGATTTGACCTAGATCGCATCCCCGATGAATATACAGTAGAGGTGAAGAATAGGTTTAAGGGACTAGATTTGATAGACAGAGTGCCTGAAGAACTATGGACAGAGGTCAGTGACATTGTAAAGGAGGCAGCAATCACCATCATCCCAAAGAAAAAGAAATGCAAAAAAGCAAAGTGGCTGTCTGATGAGGCTTTACACATAGCAGAGGAAAGAAGGAAAGCTAAAGGCAATGGTGAAAAGGAAAGATTTGCCCAACTGAATGCAGATTTCCAGAGAACAGCAAGGAGAGATAAGGAGGCTTTCCTGAATGAACAATGCAAAGTAATAGAGGAAAACAATAGATTGGGAAGGACTAGAGATCTGTTCAAGAAAATTGGCGAAATCAAGGGAACATTCCATGCAAAGCTGGCCATGATAAAGGACAAAAATGGTAGGGACCTAACAGAAGCAGAAGAGATTAGGAAAAGATGGCAAGAATACACAGAAGAACTATACAAGAAGGACCTCAATGTCCTTGACAACCACGATGATATAATCACTGACCTCGAGCCAGACATCCTGGAAAGCGAAGTTAAATGGGCCTTAGAAAGCATTACTAACAACAAAGCTAGTGGAGGTGATGGTATCCCAGCTGAGTTATTCAAAGTCTTAAAAGAAGATGCTGTTAAAGTGCTGCACTCAATTTGCCAACAAATTTGGAAAACACAACAGTGGCCACAGGATTGGAAAAGGTCAGTTTACATTCCAATCCCAAAGAAGGGCAATGTCAAGGAATGTTCAAACTATCGCACAATTGCACTCATCTCACACGCTAGCAAGGTCATGCTCAAAATCCTACAAGCTAGGCTCCAACAGTACGTGGATAGAGAATTGCCAGAAGTACAAGCTGGGTTTCGAAGAGGTAGAGGAACTAGAGATCAAATTGCCAATATTTGCTGGATTATGGAGAAAGCAAGAGAGTACCAGAAAAACATCTACTTCTGCTTCATTGACTATGCTAAAGCCTTTGATTGTGTGGATCACAATAAATTATGGCAGGTTCTTAAAGAGATGGGAGTACCGCACCACCTCACATGTCTCCTGAGAAACCTATATAAGGGTCAAGAAGCAACAGTTAGAACCGGATATGGAACAACTGATTGGTGTAGCATAGGAAAAGGAGTACGACAAGGATGTATATTGTCACCTTGCTTATTTAATTTATATGCTGAGTACATCATGCGAAATGCTGGCCTGGATGAATCACAAGCTGGAGTTAAGATTGCTGGGGAAAAGATCAATAACCTCAGATATGCAGACGATACCACTCTGATGGCAGAAAGTGAAGAGGACCTAAAGAGCCTCTTGCTCAGGGTGAAAGAGGAGAGCGCGAAAGTGGGCTTGAAGCTCAACATCAAAAAAACTAAGATCATGGCATCTGGCCCCATCACTCCTTGGCAAATAGAAGGGGAAGTCGTAGAAGTAGTGACAGACTTCACGTTCCTAGGATCCCAGATCACTGCAGATGGTGACTGCAGCCATGAAATTAAAAGACGCCTGCTCCTTGGGAGGAAAGCGATGGCAAACCTAAACAGCATGATAAAAAGCAGAGACATCACCCTGCCAACAAAAGTCCGCATGGTCAAAGCAATGGTATTCCCCGTAGTAATGTATGCCTGCGAGAGTTGGATTATAAGGAAGGCTGAGCGCCAAAGAATAGATTCTTTTGAACTATGGTGCTGGAGAAGACTCTTGAGAGTCCCTTGGACTGCAAGGAGATCAAATCAGTCAATCCTAAAAGAAATCAACCCTGATTGCTCCTTGGAAGGCCAGATCCTGAAGCTGAAGCTCAATACTTTGGCCACCAATTGAGAAGGGAGCATTCACTGGAGAAGACCCTGATGCTGGGAAAGATTGAAGGTCAAAGAAGAAGGGGACGGCAAAGGATGAGATGGTTAGACAGTGTCATCGATGCAACGAACATGAAATTGAGCAAACTTCAGCGGACAACGGAAGACAGGAGGGCCTGGCGTAATCTGGTCCATGGGGTCGCGAAGAGTCAGACTCAACTGTGCGACTGAACAACAACAATATATGAATGCATCAGTTGGAGTCCACGTGCATGAACCTGTTATATCACCTTACTGTTGTGTTGCCATTCCTTGTGATTGCTTCCTATGTCATGACTGTAGTGTTTCAACCAGGAATGTATTGCTAGATGGTGAAATGAGATTATTAATTCCCATACCAGAAGCATCTCAGTACAAAGAAGACTGCAGTTGGTGTGGGAAGTTACCAGATATACCTCTCACAGGCAGTCTCCTCAGTACAAATATGATTGAGGAATGATCTTTAGGGAACTGCAATGACATCATGAAGATAAAAGACAAGTGGAGGCTTTACACTAGGCTATTAAGCATGCCAAAATTATTTTAATTGTGGTAGGCAAGGTATTAAAACATCTCTGCAGATGGGAATCCCTGCTTCATTTCATCTGATAAGCATTTGATACAAACTGATCATTACGTCAGCAGAACCTACATAATTCGCGTCAACAGCCCTTGGCCCCTGCGGCCGTTGGGCTGGGGAGGCGCCTTTGCCGCCCTGCAGGATGGGACAGACACTGGTTTAGGCACAAAAACGCGCCTTATCCAGGCACTCGGGGGAGGAGGGGCCGGGGGGCTTAAAAGCCCAGCCCCTCCTCCTTTCTCCAGCAGTCCTCGTTGGTCTTCAGCCCACCCTCCCACCCTGTTTTAGTGCAGGCTTTTGCTGGTTGCCTGGTTTAAGGGACCGGGTAGGAATTTTTCGCCCCCTCTTGATTGGCCATTGGAGGGGGTGTTTTTGCCTACCCTGTACTGCAGCAGAGGCGTAGGTACTTATAGGAGTGGGCTGTGTTAGTTAGGTTGGTCACTTAATTTGGCAGGGTTTTTATCAGTATACAGATTGCGGTCCGGTGAGCACCAGCTGATACCCGTCATTCGGGTTTTGAAGGGGTTCTGTGAGTACAGTCTTTGTGCGTTGTGCTACGGGGCGGGGAAAACAGACTGCCTTCGGGTCCATCCTGGTTGGGTCCTCTCTTTGATCCTAGCGGCTCGGGGGTGGGCCTACCAGGGTTGTCCTGCAATGGCTAGCCACCAAGCAAGAACCATTTCGATGGCTCGCGCTTGGGGAAGGGTGGCTCGCCCTATTCTCATTGGTAAGGGAAGGGTCTCGGACCCTTGGCCTTGACCATACTGCAAGACTGTGTTGCCCTTGCCGTTTATTCCAGGTTAAGTTGTCAAGTTAATAAAGTGGCCCAAAGTTTAACCCATCACTGGTGTCCGTCTCGTTATTCTGGCTCAGGTGGCAAAAAGAATAATATTTAATACAGCTCAGAAACCTTGAGATCAATACATAACAATTTCCTAAATGATGCAGAAAGTTCTGCTATAGATATTTTCCCTAGGTCACATACTTTGGATTTCTTCTCTCTCATCTTTCACATCTGGATAGCAGTATTGTTTATGAACATCACCTGTTCTTAATTACTGTACCCTACAGTACAGATAAGAGAAATACATTGACTTTATGCTTCTCACTATGGAAATTCCTCTGATACAATGTTGTCCTTCATATACCACAGTATTATTAGACAGGTCTGCAAAAGAAAGGAAGGGTGTAACTCTCAGTTCCAGTATTCAGCACTGAGAAATGACAAACTGTCTAGTCAGAATAACTGATGAAAGTTAAGCAAAACTTGGACTGGAATATTAAGGTTTTATAGCAATGGTAATTGTAATAATTAATTTTATGTCTACAGCCATCTTGCCAGTTGGACATTTTATGTGGAAACAATGCAGTAAAACCACATTAAAGCATATTTTTAAACAGGGAAAGATGAAAAAGAAGGCAAATGGACACTGAAAACCAGTTTATATATTCATTTTCAACAGTAAAATGTCTCCACTTCAGGCTCAAATGCCCATGATTGGATGGAGAAAGTACCATGTGAATAGCAGTCTACATGGATATACTTGGCAGTGATTGCTTTGATTTTATGATGGAGTGATCATAGAAATTGCTTCAAAGCGTGTCCATGCAATTTTAGTTCTAGCAGTATTTTTCCCCCATTTGATTCTGTAAACAGGAATAGTCCCTGGTAACAATGTGACAGAAAATGAATATCTGACCAGCTTGAATAGTGCATCCTGAATAAGGATTTCCTTTTTTTGTTGGGGTTTTTTTTGTGTGATCTGTTACTGAAAAGCTGCACAGCCTCTCCTTTCAATTTTTATTCCATCCTTTCTGCAGTGGCCTCAGGGCACCGAACATGGTTCCCCCCTCCATTCTGTCCCCACAGCAACTCTGTGAAATAGATGGTGAATGGTCCAAGGTCATCCAGAGAACTTTGTAGCTCAGCAGAGAGGAGATTTGAACTTGGGTGTCCCCATTCTTAGTCCTATACTCTAACATGATACTTCACCAGTTCTTATTCACAAGGAGATAGCATAATCAGCAAAACTTTCTATAATTACTGCTCTGTTTGCTGAATTTCTTTCATGTGAAGTTGGCACCTCTGGAAATACTCAATTTTGCATCATCCATTCAGAAAAAAGTCTCACACTGTGAATATTCCTAGCCATTTCCTCCATTATCTCCCCTATTATCATATTAGTTTATTTTAAGGTGAATTTTTGCCATTTTAACTATGCATTAATTCAGTACAGATGTCTTCCTAATGCTTTGCTTATTTTATTTATTCCAATTCAACCTTAACAATGGAGAAGTCCATGCAGTTTTGAGGTCAAAAAGTGTATGTGTGCAGAAAATACAAAAAGATTGTTTATTTATTGACTGTAATCAGCCCCAATTGTTTGGAAGTTAGTTTACAATAAAACAAAATTAGAAAATTAACAGTCAACACAGTCCAACTCTAATAATAGATCTGAAAGTGAATAGGCAAAAACTCTAGCCAAACACCAATAGCAGGGCAATAAAAGTATCAGAATGTACAAAGTTTCTGCACAAAAGCAACTTTCTCAAACTAATTGATGAGGGCATATTGAAAAGGGCAGGCCATCACTCTGTGACATAAAACTGTTCTAGATAGACAGACAGACAGATAAAGTTAGATTACTGTAATTATATACTGTGTGGGGCTGGATTTGAAAATGGTCCAGATTGGAGGAGGAGAATATTGGATTTATACCCCACCCTTCACCTCCCAAGGCATCTCAGAGTGGTTTACAATCCCTTTCCCTTTCCTTCCCCACAACAGACACCCGGTGAGGTAGGTGGGGCCTTGAGAGAACAGCTGTGAAAGAATTTATGACTCACCCAAGGTCACACCAGCAGCTGCATGTGGAGGAGCGGGGATCAAACCCAGTTCTCCCAGATTAGAGTCCACGCTCTTAAGCACTGCATCAAATTGTCTCTCCACGGGTACTTCAACTGGTCACAATTCTGGAAGTCAGGCTATTGTCAGGGATTGTATTGTATGTCCAGCTTTGCACCAGCTATCCATTTGCTTCCAGGCCAAATTCAAAGTACTTGTTCTTGCCTTAAGGCCCTAAATGGCTTGGGACCTGGGGACCTGAAGGACCATCTCCTTCCCAACTGTCCAGCCCACCAGTTAAGATCTGTCTCCCAAGCCCTGTTCTCTGTACCCCTACCTTCAGAAGTGAGGCAGGTGGTAACTAAAGATGTTTGTCTTTTTCCCCTTGTAGCGTCATATTACTTTTTGAATTCCCTTCCTTTTGAGGCTTCCCTGGCACCTATTTTATAGTATTTTAGGTGCCAGGTCAAAACATTTCCTTTTTCCGAAGTTTCTAATTAGGGGTTTTATCTTTCAGTCTGTTTTATGGTTTGCATCTAGATCAGGGTCTGAATAGTTTTGTGCTGCTTTTGTATGTCGGGGCTTGTTTTGTGGCTTGTTTATTTTTATATAGATAAATATTATTTTAATTGTAAGCCACATCAAACAGAGATATTGGCATAAAAATCTAAATAAAAAGGGGAAAGAAAATGTGTACTAATGTGATCAAGCTATCAAGGAACATGCTTGTGACAGAGAATTAAGTTGGTATGATTGCCAACCCCAGGTATCATAATCCAAGCTTTGACCCAGAAAATTCTAGAATGCACATAAGGGGCTCCAAAAAAATGCAGAGCAAACACTGTACACTTCACTCAGTGTAACTGCTCTTGTGGAGCCTTCCCCTACGCTGTAATGGGTTGTTCCCGTTGGGCCACATCAAGGTACATCAAGGCTCACCAGAGCTTTGGATCAGGATGTTGTCATAGCAAAATCTGTTCTATTTTCTATATAGATACTGGAATAGAAAGTTTTGATTTTCACATGTTGCCATATGATAGTCTTGTTATATAAACAAAATAGGAAATCTGGAATGCCTTCTGGGGCCACAGAAAGCCAACTAATAGTGTAACTCTAAGCAGAGTTAACACTTGTCTAAATCCTTAATTTCAATGGATTTAGGACGGTGTAACTCGGTTTAGGATTGCACTGTTAGACCAGTGAGCAAAAGCTATTTGCTTACTGTTTGTGATATAAGGGGAAAGTCTTGTATAACCACACCGTTCCATTTCATTGCTACAGGCCGATTAGAAAATGGGAATGGTCGGAGTAATGATCCAATGAAAGGTCTCCATTTTTCGTCTCTGTGGGAAATACTGTGATCTATGTATAGCAGAAGATTTACACGAGGAAAAGTAAATTATAGAGGTGAGAAATGAAGCATAAAGAAATAAATTGCCTTACACTACAGGAAAAAAAAATGTGTGTTGACAGTATTAGAAGTTAGATGTACCCAACAAAATTGTGGCCATCTTTATTACTATGGGTTTATACTTGGGGACCTCATTTATAAGGTACCATTTTATGGTGTGGTAATTTAGTACATTACTAAACCATGAATGATTTGTCAGTCTTAATATATAAAGTGTTTCAGGCCTTCCTCCATCTGGACTTTTGTTATTTGACAGTGCATTTGAAAACATTTTGGGATTTCATTCTGCCACTGCATGATATTTCACATCAATTACAAGAAGAGATTTTTCATTCTGAAAAACCGTTGATTAATCTCTTTGTTTTCTCAATCCTTCTGCTGGCTCTTGGTTGTCTGCATTAACATTTTCATTGAATTTACAGCCAGAGTGTACTAAAAAATATAAATCCATAATTCAACTGTAGGACTTGCCTGAGGTAAAGTTTCCCTAATCCTTTGAAATTAATTCCCAAGATTCCTTTGGTATAGCATTGTTTTAGGTCTAATTCCAAATGATAAATTTAAATTGTCCTAAACTTTCCTATCTGGTAGAAATTTCTGGAAAGTGATTTTTTTAAAAAAGCGATTAGAGAACCAAAGATATGTTAAAAAGCATCAAACAACCAGTATTTAATTTAAGTAGGATTTGTTTTGGCTTTTAATAACTCCAATGGAAGACTGTTTTCCTCATGTTATTGGGGAAAAAATGTTCTCTGCTACTCAGTTTAGAAAGCATTTGCAGTTTGTTGAGATACACAATTCTGGATAAGCAGAGTTGGACTCGACTGTCCAACTGAACAACATCAACAACAACAACAAAAGTTGTGGAGAGGAGTGCCTTTTACCAGCTTTGACTGGTTAGCCAGCTGTAGCCTTTCCTGGGCAGAAAATATCAGGCCACTGTTGTGCATGCCCTGGTTACATCTAGATTAGATTACTGCTATGTGCTTTATATGGGGTTGTCCTTGAGAAGTGTTTGGAAACTTCAGCTGGTATAGAATACTGCAGCCAGAATGTTGACTGGAATAGTTTATAGGGACACTATCAGTCCAGTCTGAAGACATGTATCTGAAGAAGTATGCATGCACATGAAAGCTAATACTCAGAATTAAATTTTGCCACTGGTCTCAAACTTAGTCCAGTCTTGGTCCATCTACACTAGCTCCCAATTTGTTTCCAGGCACAATTCAAGGTACTGGCCTTGACCTTCAAAGCCTTATAAGGTTTGGGACCAGCATACTTGAAGGATCACCTAATCCCTTATGAACATGCCCAACCACTACTGTAAGTGTGCCAACCCCTGTCTCTCAGGAGGGGTCATTTCAACCAGTAATGGACCCCATAGGGGTACCCTAGGAGTCCTTATACCAGGCAACTTGACATAAGTGGACACAAAGATGGACACGAGGACTGGCAGGTCCCATAATCATGCCTGGGCAGTGAACCTGGGAAGCACATGAGATCTTATTCTGACAGCTGTGACTCCTCCCCCCACCCTGCCAACATCTGCATATTCCAGACAATGGATGTCTTGCTCCAGAGCTACTTTTCTGTTGTAATTGTTAATCCTACCAGTCTCACTTCAGCCCTCCTCCTCACATTTCCTTTATAATCAAAAATCCTGATTTCTACTCCTTTCCCACACCCCAAGTCTAGGTGGCTCATCAAGCAGTATTGTTTCCATTTTGATTAGTATAAATTAACAATCCATTAGTCCTTCAATCACCAAAGAAGTAATCAGAAACCCAACCCAAATTCTACTTTACATCTAGAAGAGAACCTCTGGTCTCTTTTGTCCACTCCTGGGAACTATATACAGTGTTTCCAAATTACATTGAGAGTAGAGATTCGGCCTCCTTTCAGGCTGCTAAGGGCCGGTTCAGATTCTCTGATCTGAATCAGCTTGCTGCCGAATTGCTGCAGAAATTTCGGCCCCATTATATCCTATGGGCCATTGAAGTCAATGGCGAAAACATAAGATATATTCTGGGGGCTGGCAGGGAGGGGGTTTGAGGGAGGCTCCAAACTCGCAGGGTATCTGGAATGCAGAAAAGAGCAACTGCAGATGAAAGGAAGTACTCCTTCACCCAAACAGTGATTAACACATGGAATCCACTGCTACAGGAGGTGATGGTGGTGGCTGGCATGAACAAACAGCTTCCAGATGGAATTTGACAAACGTATGGAGGCTGGAGCAGACAGGAAAAAAACAAACCCCCCCCCCAAACAACACCAACCAGCAGAACTTTTTAAAGTTGTAAACCTGTAAAAATAAAAAAAACCCTTTCATCTGTTCTAAGTACTAACCTGACTGCTCAGCAATTTCATTGAATGCCCACGAGTTCATGTCTTGTGAGAAAGGGTGAAAAGTACTTCTTTCTCTACCTGCTCTATCCCATGCATAGTCTTGTAAGCCTCTTATCATGTCACCCTTCAGTCATTGTTTCTCAAAGTGCCTTAACCTTTCTTCACAGGGAAAGTGTACTCCTCTTATCATTGCAGTTGCCATTTTCTGCATTTTTTTCCAGTGCTATGAATATTCTTTTTGAGATGTGTGTGGTTTGAGTGGTCCAATGAGGTTGCACCATCAATTTATACAGGGCAGGGCCTGTATAATTGTTGTTCCTGTTGGTCTTTTGGGGTTTCTGTGTGGAACTGTGGCATGCTTGCCTGTGTGGCACTGTGGCAAACAAGCACCTCCCAAGACAGTTCACTTTCCCTGAGATTCTCTGGGAGAGTCTGACTTCTGAGTGCTGCCTGCTTGCCTGTCTTAAGTGCTGCTGGCTGGGTTTCCCCATTGGAAACAATGGAGGTAATGGGGGTAACCTGTTTGGGTGCCAATAGAATTGGGCCCACTGGTCCAATTGCTTTGGGACATGGAGGTTTATGTGGGGAGAGGCTCCCGAAGTTATCCTGAAAATTTGGAGCCTCTATCCCAAACCCCCTCCCCCCCAGAGCCACTAACAGCACTGTGGGGGAAGTAACTTTTTCCCCACCATAGAGAAAAATGGAGGGGATGGAGGGAACCTCTTTGGGGGCCTGTAGAATTGGACCCCCTCATCCAATATTCTTGAAACTTGGTGGATATCTTGGGGAGAGGCTTCAGCAGCTATGCTGTGAGTTTGGAGCCTCTCCCTCAAACCCCCTTCACCCAGCCCCCAGAATATACCCTATGTTTTCACCATTGACTTCAATGGCCCATAGGATATAATGGGGCCGAAATTGACATTTGGCTGGCCCAAAGATTTCCAAATGGACTGGTACTGCCGAAATTGACATGTGGGAGTCTTTCTGCCGCTGAAATTGATTCTGCCCAATTCTGCCGAATCTGAATCGGGACAATTTTTTTTTTTTTTTTGCACACCCCTAATTGAGAGCCAGTTTGGTATAGTGGTTAAGTGTGCAGATTCTAATCTGGGAGAAACAGGTTTGATTCCCCACTACTCCACTTGCAGCAACTGGATGACCTTGGGCAAGTCATAGTTCTGACAAGAGCTGTCATTTAAAGGGCAGTTCTTGAAAGAGCTCTCTCAGCCCCACCTACCTCACAGGGTGTCTGTTGTGGGGAGGGGAAGGGAAAGGAGTTTTTGTAAGCCACACTGAGACTCCGAGTGCAGGGTGGGGTATAAATCCAATCTCCTCCTCCTCCGCCCTGATGAATTTCATCAATGCTTTGTTCTGAGGGACCCCTCACATTAGCAAGCCCTCTGGACACATCTTTGGGTATAACTAGGCAGCCCCAGCTCCATTGCAGTGTGCCTGTCCTGGTCACCCTCTGACAAGTCACTCCCAAATTCATTTGGGTGAATTTCCATCTTCACAGTCTCTGCTCCATGGATTTCTGTTCTCCTGGATAGGTAAAGCATACTTCCCCAATACCTTCCTATTATTCCCACTCACCTCTGTACTTCCATTGTGTGTGTATATGATTTAACATGAGTTTTATTTTTGTATGTGTGTATTTTATTAGGATTTTCTTCTTTTAATAAGAACAACCCTTTTGTTTAAACAACAAAGCTCTATTAGAGGGAAAGATCCCCATAAACATAGGAAGGGGGCCATTACTAATGCCCCACCTCTTGCTGAATCCTGCCATTTCATTAAATTCCTCCAGAAACTGAAGATTGTAATTCAGCTTCTTAAATCTTCGCTGGTAGGGATAATAACTACAGTAATCTCTGGAGGCCCTGCTTTGGGTGTTTCTGCCTTCTGAGATTCAATATGTGGCAACCTCAGTCATGGCACCAAAGATTTGGAACTCTCACTCCAGGGAGACATGTCTGTGCTCTTCTGTTGCAATCTTCTGCCAGCAAATGAAGACTTTTTCTTTTCTTGGACTTTCCTTCAGTGATCCCTCCTTCAATATTTTAATTGCTGTTTTTATATCATGTAAGTATTTTAACTCTGTTTTTAATTGTTCTAATGTGTGTTGGGGGTGATTTTAATGGTTGGAGCAGTGCCTAGAAGTCTCAAGAAACACTTGAACATTCTGGGCATTGAGCAAATAACACTAGCTCAGCTCAAGAAGACAATGTTGCTTGAAACAGCAAGAATCCTGTGGAGATATATCTGCAGTTCCCAAAAACTTGACTAGATCTTGAACTGTAGAATGCCATCTACCAGTCAGATATCTGACTGTGGCAATTCTTCTTTTTCATCATCATCAACATCACCACCACCGCCGCCACTACCATCATCACCATAATTATTGTTGTTGTCATAGTAAATGCATCCCAGCCCCCCCATTCAATATGATGAGAAAATCGAATTTGAAATCTATACTGGCTTGGTTGTCACCTTGGTTGTCATAGATTGGTATTACTGGTTCTTTGGTGAAAAATGGACTACAGACTTTTCTGTTGGGCAACCAGAGCAGAGGCCTGATGTGCTACTGGAAGCAGGATCTTCTGTAAAGGAACCAGAGCAGGGACATGATCAGCTACTGAAAAACCAGCAATGTTCTCAAGAACAAAACAGAACCAAGGCTTGAACAGTGTGGATATTTGAAATGGATGTTTGGAATATGGAAATAAAGGTGTCTTGATTTTACTATCACTGAACAGAGACTAGCAGATCAGCACTGTTTTATCACACAAAACAACTTTTTCACAGCAATACAGCTAGATGAAATAAGGAACATTCAAAGGAAGAACATGAAGAACAAGAAATAGATGAAACCAACCAAGAACTAGACCATAGAAATGAAGTTGCTCTTGAAAGACCACTAATTAGTAGTGAGATACTGCCAATACATCATCAGCTCACCGCTGTACAGGAAGAATTGAAGGTGAAAATCTTACAGCATATTAACAGCAAAGACAACAGACAAAGATTATCTGTGCTCAGAACAACATCAAAAAAAGAACTTGCAAGATTCATTGAAAATAACAATGCAGCAATTGAAACAATTCCTACAACAAACATAACTGAAACCAACCAGTTGATATATAGTGTAACAGCTGTACTAACAAGAACTGGGAACGGACATTAAGAAAAAGGCAGTTAAGGATTTTAAAGTGAAACCAAACTGACAAATGAGATTGGAGAGGGGAAAAATCAGCAAATGCCATTCAGATTTAAGTGCCTTAAAAGAGTTAAATGAAAGGAAACTCAAGGCTGTAAGATGAAACACAAACCTTAAGAAGAAATATCAGTTAAATATAAAAACAATAGCCCTAGTTACAGAAGAAATCAAACAAAGAATTGTTGGTAATATCCAAGAAGATAATTTTTTATATTATTATTTTTATTAAATTCAACTTGCTAGGTCTCCCTTCCCTGCAAGCAGGGCTCAGGGTGGCTTGCATCAAACATAGTGATACTCCATTAAATAACAATTAAAAGCTATTAAAACAATGTACTCCAGACAATACAATTTTATTATTTAAGATGGTGAAAAATTTCTGTTCCCACCAGCTCCCTGAGAGAAGGGGTGTGGAGGGCTGGGTAGGAGGGTATAAGAGTGCCAACCATCGCTGTCCTCAACCAAAGGCCTGGTAGAACATCTCTGCCTTGCAGGTCTTATGTAAAGGTAGTAAAACCTATAGGGTCTGTATATTTCCAGGTAGAGAGTTCCATCAGGCAGGGGCCAGGGCTTTACAGGCCCTGGCCCTAGTCGAAGACAGCCAGACCTCTCTCGGGCCAGGGGACCACAAAGCAGATTCTTATCACTGGAGCATAACACTTTTTGAGGGACATATTGAGAGACATGGTTCTGAAAGTATTTGGGTCCCTGACCCACACTAGGATTCAGCAATAACAGACAAAACTTCCAAATCCAGACTAAGCAATGTCAGTTCTACAAATCATTAGAGAGAGATGAAAATGTAGAAGTAAAACATGACTTTCTGGAAAGAACTCTAGGAAGACTCAAAAAAATACAGTAAAAAGCCACCTGTATTACAGATGTAGAAAGCAAAGTGAAAGGAAAGCAAATGGAAGATCTTACAATAACCCTGCAAAAGCCACTGAAGAATGTGAAAAACTGGACAGTGCCTGGGAGATATGAAGTCCACAGCTATTGGCTTTCAAAGTTGATGTCTTCATCCATGATAGGTGCAACAGCTTAATGATGTGCTCCATTTCAAAGGAATAGAAGACTGGTTAACAATTGGATGGACATTTCTCATTCTAAAGAACAAAGAGAAAGGAGCTGTGACAAGCAACTTCTGTCCAATTACCACCCAACAATTTCTACACTACTGACAGGAATTGTAGTCACTTCCATTTAAGAATATCTACAGCTCAATTCATTTTTTTCCCAAAATCCCAAGGCACTAAAGGTCACTGATAAATAAAATGGTCTTACAAAATTGTAGAAGGTGGAAAACCAACCTAAATGTTGCTTGGATGGATTATAAGAATGCATTTAATTCACTCCCTCATACATGGATCCTGAAAACACTAGAAATGGTGGGCATCAGCTAAACTGTAATAATGTTTATCAAAACTGCCATGAGTAAATGGAACCCTGTTGATACTGAATGGAGAAGAAATTGGAGCAGCTAATATCAAACAAGGAATTTTCCAAGGAGACTCATTATTACTGCTGCTCTTTCTCATTGCCCTAATACTACTCACAATAATTCTCAATAGTGTAGGTCTAGGATACCAGGTTTCAAAGACAGGTCCAGAGATTTCACACATTGATATTCATGATTTGAAAATGTATGCAAAGCCATAATCAGAAACTGATTATTTACTAAATACAGTTTGAATATTCAGCAAAGATATAGCAGTGGAATTAGCACTGAATACAGGGAAGATCATTGAACAAGAAGAAATCAAGATGCCAAACAACAACAACAAAACAAAGGGCATCAAAGAAAACTACAAATATCTTGGAATTTTGGAAGTCGATAACATAAAACATACCCTTGTTAAGAAAAATACAACCAAGGAGTATTACCAAAAGTTAAAAAAAATATTGCGAATGAAATTAAATGGAGGCAATACAGTAAAGGCAATTAACATGTGGGCAGTCTAAGATATATATTATTGACTGGAAACAAGCAGGATTATAAGCAATAGATTGCAAAACTTGCAAGATAATGGCAATGCTAGAAGTGATGTTGCTTGTCTTTACTTACCAAGAAAATTAGATGGAAGAGGTCTCCTAAAAGTTAAGCAAGCAGTTGAAGAAGAAAAATAAGAACTGAATGACTACACCAAAAAAGGAAAGGCAGACTTAAATAGGTCTGCGTACAAGACAGATTTGTTTAAGTTTAAGGACTTATTTAAGGTTACAGAAATCAAAGGGAATTACAAATGATTGTAATCAAAACTCACTGTGACAACAGGAAGGAAAAGGACTAGCATGAGCAGTTTTTGAAAGACATAGAGAATAAAGTAGATAATGAAAGCATCTGGAAGTGGCTCCACAATGGGCCCCTGAAGAAATAAATGGAAGGACTCATTCTAGCTGCATAAAAGCAGGCACTGGAAACAAACAGTATGAAAGCCAAAATTCAGAAGACCAGTGATAACAGCAAATGTCGACTTTGCAAGCAAGACAAAGGATGAAACAGTAAACCACATGGTCAGTGCCTACAGTAAAATTGCTTAAACTGACCATAAAGAATATCACAATGTAATTGCAACTATGTTGCAACCAGAGATATTTCTGGATGAAACCAGAGTTATTATCAAGGAAGAATGTGCAAAGACTATTCTGTAGACAAAAGAAATGTAAAGCCTTGATGGATGATAGATGAAACTCATAAAGTTGCTGAAGGAAGATGAGGCCAAAGTAAAAGGTGACAGAAATAGTATTGGAAGTCTAAATGCAGTGTTCTTATGACTTGCACATAGAGTCAAATAGAATTATTATAATAACCAGTTAAAGAAATAGAAGAGAACAATTAAAAAAGGAAGAACACAAGACTTTTCCACAAGATCCAAGAAATCAAAGGGGAATTTACAGCATGATTAGGGATGTTGAAAGATCAACGTGGAAATACATTAATTGAACAGGGGCAAAATAAAGAAAAGATGGGAACTATGCAGGAGAGATAAAAGGATGGCAATTCCATCAAAGAAGAACTTTGTGAAGAAGAACCTGTAATATTATGAAGGGAAAGCAGCAATCAAAGCAATTGGGAAAAACACATCAGGAGTAGATGGGATATCAATAGAGGTATTCCAAGCCACAGAAACAGAGTCCATCAAAATTTTAACAAAAAATATGCTAAATATGGAAAAATAGATACGTTTTCCAGATATGAAAAACAAAACAATGGTCCACAGATTGGAAATGCTCAATCTACATTCCAATTCTGAAAAAAAGAGGTGTCAAAGACTGCACCCAATATTGGACCACTGTATTAATTTCTCATGCAAGAAAAATGTTGCTCAAAATTTTACAACAAAGACTGTCATTATATATGGAACAAAATATGCTAGTTGTTTAAGCTGGATTCATAAAAGAAAGAGGCATTAGAGATCATATTGGAAGTCTGGTTGGTTACTGGAGCACATGAGAGAACTTCAGAAGAAAATTAAGCTTGTATTTCATTGACTGCAGCAAAGCTTTTGACTGTGTGGATCATGAAAAGGTATAGTTGGTTTTAAAAGAAATGGGTGTGCCACAACATCTGATTGGTTAGCCATCTGCCATCGCACTATCATCACCATTGAATGCGGGGCGGCCCTGGCAGGAGAGGGGGTGATGAGCTACTGTTTGGCTGCTGGGGGCTAATGTTTGCCGGGGGCTATAATCTGCCCCATCTTGTTTCATTGCGTGGATGTTGTTCATATGTTTTTGGTTTTATACTGTTGAACTTGTTTTAAAGTTGGCACGCGTGCCTTGTTGTGAGCCGCCCTGAGCCTTCGGGGACGGTGGGATACAAATCCAAATAAATAAATAAAAATAAATAAAATTGTTTTGATCCACAACCTATTCAGTGATCAAGAGGCTACTGCTAGGACAGAATATGGAGATTATGGCATTATGGTTTCCACTTGGCAAAAGTGTCAGACAGGGATGTATTTGGTCTACCTGTCTCTTCGGTCTCTGTGCAGAACATGTCATAAGGAAAGTTGGACTAGATTTAAATGAAGGTGGAGTGAAAATCAATGGAAGAAACAATAACAATTTGAGATGTGCAGATGACACCATGTTACTGGCAGAAAATAGTGAAGACTTGGAATTGTGATCAATCATACTTTATGGTATGTATTTTGATTTATCTGTACCATTGAGAAAGTCCATTAGGCCAAAACTCATCTGGTTTAAATGATTTTTTTTACTATTGACTATGTATTAAAGTTGTGCTAATTTTGTATATAGGTAAACACATTATCATTTGTTTTGTATATAGGCCTCGTCTTAACCTTCTTGGTTACCTGATCCTCCCAGTTTGAATTTGTTTCTGCCCCCTTTTTGCCTTGTTTTTGCTGCCTTGAGGCAACATGATTAACACACTTTAATTAGACTGAAGTGATCCAGATCTGCATGGACACAAAAGTTTGGGTGAGTCAATATAGCTCCTGAAACAGAATGGAGCATAAATTAATGACCTGAGTGCCCTTCTTGATCGATCAAGATGGGTAGCTGTGTTAGTCTATTTGTAGCAGTAGAAATGAGCAAGAATTCAGTAGCACCTTAAAGTAACAACATTTGTGGCAGGGTATGAGCTTTTGTTAGTTACTGCTCACTTCTTTTTTCCCTCCTCACTTCTTGATTAAGTAAAAAAGGAAAAAGAAGAACTGGGCATTGGTTAACAAAATAACAACTTCCTTGGGTTGGGCAGACACCTCTGGGTATGCCCAGGATATTTCAGTGCTGAGAAGTCTTTTGTCATTGAGGATGGTATTATCCTGAGCTGAGGGAGATTGCACTTAATGAGTTTCTGATGCCAGCATACCCTTCCTTTTCTTCCCTAGGATTTTCCAATGTCATGGCTGCACCCAGGTGTCTTTATGAGACTCCCCAAGTTTCAGATCTCCATAGCACTTAGGCTGTAAAAGGGGGTACCTAGCCCACTTACCCTAACTCACTTACCCAGGAGGTCTTGGCTGGAGGAGGGGGTGGAGTCCTTAATGTATTTCCATACATTAATGAAGAACTTGGGAGAAGTGCACCGTCAGTTTGTGCTAAAGCCAGGGAGCATGCCAGTGAAGCAACCTCCATGTCAGGTCCTTTTAGCATATCATACCCCAGTGAAAGAAAAGTTAACTCACATGCTGAAAGAAGGCTTACTAGAACATTCTACATCACAATGGGCCATCCCAATAGTAATTGTAACTAAACCCAACAGAGACTGAGGATCTGTGTTGGCTACAAAAGACTGAGCAAAGAAAATGTTCAAGATAGCTATCCATCTCCAAGTATGGCAGATATATTGGATAAAACGTCTAAACCAAAGTGGGTTTTTTAAGTAGTTTTGATTTGGTGTCCAGATATCATCAAGTGGTCCCAGAGGACAAGGGTAGAAAACCTGTCCCCAAAGTTTTTGAGCCAGTGGGCACCTCTGGAATTCTGACAAATGGTGGTGGGCACAACCACAAAATGGCGGCTACAGGAGGCAGACCCAAACAAACAATGGCTATCAATCATAACAATCATAAACTGTTAGGAAGTAAGGTTATGCATAACTCTAGGAGTAACTCTTCAACATTTTAGTCAGAAGCTCTGCTTATCCAGATGTTTTTTTTAAAAAATCAATGTATTGTTTTTAAAATAGTTTCTTGCATACACGTATCTTACCTTCAGTCATTCAATGAAGATCCTTGTGCTGTGGTGGCAAAGGGACTGAGACTATCACAGATGCACTCCAGAAACATCTTGTGCTGCAGTTTGGCCCACAAAATTGAATTTATAGAGACTAGGGGAAAGATTTGAATCATGGTTGCTGAACAAATTTTGCAAACACCTTTAGGGAACCAAGATAAATATAAATGTTGCCCATCCTGCAAGTAATGGAAGATCATAAAGGGTGACCCACAGAACTGGTTCCATGCTCAGAGTCTTAGTGATTTAGAATAAGAACCTGGAGATCTCCTGGAATTACAACAGATATCCAGGTGACAGAGATCAGTTCACCTGTAAAAAATGGCTGCTTTGGAAGGTGGACTCTATGTCATTATACCCCACTGAAGTCTCTCCTCTTCCCAAACCCTGCCCACTTCAGGCTCCACCCCAAAATCTCCAGGTATTTCCCAACTCAGAGCTGGCAACCCTAAAAAAACCCTGGGGTTTAAAGGTTCTGTAGTCTGTGTTTGCTTATAATATGAGCAAGCATTCAACAATTCTTATGAAATTATTTTTGGACTATGTAAGTCCATGCTCCCATGTGATTTATTCTTCAGTCAGTAAGAACTGGTGATACATACAACACCTACACAGGGGAGCACAGGCCTATGTTAATGGTTTGATCACAGCTTCTGCAAAAATAGAAAATCAGATGAGGGGGATATATGAATATCATAAACAGGATCCTAGAGACAAGATGAAAGAGTGGATTCACAACTGCAAAAATCAGCCTGGAAAAACCCAGAACTTATGCCTTTTTAGAGGGAGGCTTATATAGTGGTTAAGAAACTAAGCAAACTCTCCTTGCTGATAAAGAAGGTCATTCCCAAGGTTGCCAATTTACAGGTGGGGCCCAGATCTCTGTTTTAACAATTAATCTCCATACAACAGAGATAATTTCCCCTGGAGAAAATGGCAGCTTTGGCAGGTGGACTCTATGGCATTATTCCCTGCCAGGGCCTTCTCCTTCCCAAACTCTGCCCTCCCCAAGGCTTCAGCCCCCAAATCTCCAGGTATTTCCCAACCCTGCATTGGCAGCCCTATAAGTAGAGGCCTGGTACACCAGTTAATTAAAAGGAAAGGAAAGGAAAGGAAAGGAAAGGAAAGGAAAGGAAAGGAAAGGAAAGGAAAGGAAAGGAAAGGAAAGGAAAGGAAAGGAAAGGAAAGGAGAGGGAGGGAGGGAGGGAGGGAGGGAGGGAGGGAGGGAAGGAAGGAAGGAAGGAAGGAAGGAAGGAAGGAAGGAAGGAAGGAAGGAAGGAAGGAAGGGAGGAAGGAAGGAAGGAAGGAAGGAAGGAAGGAAGGAAGGAAGGAAGGAAGGATCAGTGGAAAATGAAGAGGAGCATCTCCAAGATGATGTCAGTGGAAGACATGGTAGAAATGTTGCTGTAGATCTCTTTACCTTCTCTGGGGCATCCCATTTTTGAGGAGGAATTGCCTGGAAATTCTGATGACTCTGACATGATGTGACATGGTTTCTGAAAAACAGAAGATACACAGAGAAATCATTTTAGTTTGCCTTCCTAAATTCTAGAATATATGTTTAATAAAAGGGGGGAGTTATACTGGTTATATAAGCACCCCTTACCTGTGGGTGATGATTTTGCACATCTGCGTGGTTGGGTTTCTTCTGTATTGTTCTGTGTTCTGGAGGAGTTTTGACTGTCTTTAAGAGTAGCTGACCACCTTACAACTGTTATTAAAGTTGGTTTACTTGAGCAAGTGTGATTCAGTACCCGCCTTCCAACTCAAATATAGTCAATGATTTTAGAAGGGTATCAAGCTGTGGTCCTGTATGTTGCCCATATCACCACCCAAATGAGACACTCTTGAATTAACTATGTAGAGTAGTGATGGCCAAACTTCAGCTTGGGAGCCACATGTGGCTCTTTCACACAGTCTAATTTAATGTCAATAAAAGCAAATTTGCATATTTTTCAATAAAAATGTGTGTGTGATATTGGTTCATGTCTTGCGGCTCTCAGACATCTGACATTTATTCTGTGTGGCTGTTACATTAAGCAAGTTTGGCCACCCTTGATGTAGAGTATCGTATGGATATCAGTCACAAAACATTCAATTGGTACAAAGCAGATAATTTGCTGGAACTTGATATGATCCACATTGCTTTCTGGTACAGATTGCTACCAAGTGAGTCGACCCTGCTGTCTATTCCAGTCATGTGTGAATCTCTAGTTTTCACTGTTTTCCTGGCCAATTTAAATCCAGTTACACACAGGAAAAAATGAGCCCTTAAAAATGGATTTTTTTCAGAAGATTAAAAATGCATTATTTTAATAATTTGTTTTGATATATTATCAGTTTTCTTCCATTGTGTTATTTTGGGATTTCAACTTGAAATTTATTCATTTTTTACTCTCCCAAAATAGATACAAATGTTTTAGACTATTTTTAAGGATAATGAAAATGATTTTTTTTCCTGACAAGTGGTAAAATATTTCTACTTTGAATTATGAAAATGATAACACATTACATATAAAACCCCCGTCATCTAGACTAACCTGTAAATAGCTTCTATTTCAAATAAAACAGTAATGTTGTGGTATTCCCTAGTGACGTTATGATAGCATTCTTTGAGGGAAATAAAAACACAAAAATCTCTCTGATGTTTTGCTACAACCAGTTCTCTTCTTGCAAGCAGGTGCATGGGTATAATATGTTATAATCATACAATTTTAAATGGGAATATGGAATTCCACACAAATAATTAAACAAGTTATTCATGCGCCTTTTTGCTTGCATGGTTGAGTATCAAACAAACGATAAAAAGAAGTGTGGTGTTAAATGGTCCAGTATAACCTAATATTTCAGTTTAGAGAGGGATGGCTACTCAAATGAAGGTGTTTTCATGAATCATTAAATTAGACTTGGGTTGGTCCCAGAGAAGTGGGGATTACTATCAAACATTATGTTTTGTTTAAAACACAGAAGGCTAATCCTGTTGAACTGTTGCATTAACTGTAAGCAGTGTTTACTATCGTTCTGCAACTCTTTGATTATTCTTACCTCTGATGTTAATCAAGGCCTTTGGGTAGGATTATCTTTTCTGTCATGTTCATCTCTTAATAAGATTGTTCTGAACAATTCCTAGATTTTGTGCCCTCAGGAAATAGAACTGGGTTGAGGAAGATCCAATCTCTCTTACCTGTAGCATGATTCCTACTGCTTATAGACCCCTTGTATCTATAACTTAGACATCATGCCTTCTGATGGGATATGCAATGGAAATAATTAGTCCTTTTCCTATGTACAATATAGTGGTCTCATGAAAGAGATGAGGTGACACATTTTCCAACTGAAAGAATATGCACAGTTTGAGCTAAAGATAAATCCTCCCAAGATTTTGCTTTGAAATGGAGATGATCCCTATCTTGCTTCTGCTGTTCTACATTTTTCCTCTCCATATCAGTGAGAAGGAGACTTTTCTATACCTGTCTTTCTCAAATTTATGTCAATATTACCTCGACATATATTGGTTATATTTCTGGCCCAGCCTTGGGACCAAACCTGCCTTGGTTGACCTGGTGGATGGTGTTCATTAGAATATACACTTCTAGAACACTCAGCTGTTTTTGATACCGTGAGCCATACCTTCCTTTTGAATCACTCCACAGGATTAGAAAACAGGGGATCTATGCTCCAGTGATTCTAAACCTACCAGTCTGTTAATGTCAGTTGATGGTGCTTAGAAACTATTGCTCTGTCTCAATGGTTACTTAGTTTGTTTATGCTATAGAGTCTTCCAATCTCCCACGCTAATGAACATTTACATTAAATCCTTGGGAGATATAATCAGGAAATTTGAAGATATGCAGATAATGAAATGTCTAGGTGACTCTTCATCTTATCTAGCTTAGGTGAAGAAATAAAGATTCTGAAAAAATGCCTGGACTAATAGGGATGGATAGGGGACAATAAATTGAAACTTAAACATAATCCAGACAAAATAGAAATATCAATATATATATATTATTGTCATCATGGCCACATCTGTAAATACTTAAATCCAGAGACTGGAGGCATGGACAGAAAAAACCCCAGAGTTCTACAAATCTGAGAAAACCCACAGGTTTGCAAAAAATATAAAATCTTTTTTTAAAAAAATCACTAGGGATTCCCTCCCAAAATAATAGAAGCAGAAACAAATGTTCTGTGTGGCTGTTGCTATACAACCACACTAGTAGTACCAGTTGAAACCTTGATTTCTGTCAGTAAAAGATAGGAAGAAAGAACAAGGCCTTTTTCAGGGTTGTTTTGGTTTCAGAGAGAGGAATCATTTTGACCAAGACCAGCAGCAACTTGATACCAGCAAGTTCCATGACTCACCCAGGCCAAGCTGCTCACAACTATCCAACAAAGCCAGTATCATGTAGTGGTTAGAATTTCAGGCAGAGATCTGGAAGACCCAGATTCAAATCCTTATTCTGTCATGGTGCTCAATCAGTGACCTTGGGCTAGTCACATATTCTAAGCCTAACCTACCTCACAGGCTTGTTGTGATGATAACATGGAAGAGAGGAGAATGATGCAAGCTACTTTGGTTTTTCATTGTGGAGAAAGGTGTGGTATAAGTGATGTAAATAAATATATCTTAAGATGAGGACAGATAAAAGGTAGGATGATTGGTGGGTGGGAAGGAGAGCAAGAAACAGGAAAGATGAGGATATGAAAGTTTCCAGGAAGAAGGAAAGAGGAAATAGTGTGGGGAGGGGGGTACAGAGGAAAGTGAGCTGCCACTCCACAAGTCCTTGAGGGTTCCCCACTATGCACCTTGCCCCAGCCCAGCTAGCACTATGTAATTTGGACTAGCCCAGTAGCTAACACCATGCCACTGGGCCAGACTTTTCCTGGGAAGAGGTTACAAGTGGCAGGGAGGGAGGGAACACTGAAGACAGGGTTGCAGATAAAGGAAGGTTGACTATTGGATGGCAAGGAGGTGGGAAAAGGAGAGAGGCTATGGAGGCTTTCAGGAAAGGGAAAGAGAAAATAGCGTGGGAGAGGAAAAAATGAGATCCCCCCTGCAAGTCCTTGTGGGTCCCCTGATTTTTGTTTCTAAATAACTTGCCAGTTTATAGAGTAGGTATTCAGTTGACATTGAATGGTGATCAGGTTTGCAGCTCTGGCATGTTGTTGTATTACCTATGTACGGACAAGTGGCAACCACAGTTCTGAATATCTATGCCAGCCCCCTCCTGAAAAACTGCCACTATTACATGCTTTAGAAACATCCAGAAGAGATTAATGTAATGTGTTGTGTGTGGAGCACACTTTGAAAACTTTATTTGATCCAAAATATAGCAGAATATGATAGTCAATCTTTCAGTTGTTCAAAGGTTTATATTAGCTTCCAGCTTGTTTTGAGGACAATTCAGATGTTACCTTTAAAATCCTTAAACACCCTGCATCTAGGATTAGCTTCACCCATATAAACCTGATAGTTGAGGTCATCACTGAAGCCTAGGTTTGCCAGCAACATCTTAGCAAACACAAGGAGATTTTTAGTGTGGTACTTAAGGAGGGTGGTGTATAGGAAAAAACTTTCCTGGTTCATTCATACTAGGCCCAAATGTCTTAGCTGAGAACATGTCCCTGTGACTACGCCCAAATGGCTTAGCTGAGAACATGTCCCTGTGACTTTTGACACCTGACCAAATGGCATGCACAGATGCCAGGCCTAGAACTCCATTTCAAAAGCCACTTTGGCACCTCTGAGGGGAAGACTAGACATTGAGACTCTTCCCAAACTTCAAAGCACAGTAGATGTGTGCCATCAGCACATAAGCAATGATGGCTCCTACATAGTTAGACACACCTTTCTACTCTGTCATGATTGGGTAAATGGCCATGCTCAGTTGTGACAGAGGTAGGAGGGGATTTGTCCTCGCCCTATAGGAAAAGACACAGAAGCCGTTCCTGGAGGACTCATTATTTCCTTTATAACAATGCCCTGGTGCTCACCATTTCCATCTAGATCACGCTACCCCGCCAAACCTAAAGTGACCATCCTATTTAACAACCCCCCCCCCCGAAGCCAATATACCAACACCACCATTATCAGTGCAAGGTAGGCAAAAACACCCCCATCCATAGGCCAAACCGATGGGTGCGAAAAATTCCTACCTGGCTCCAGAAAAAGGCAGCCGGTGAGACCTGCACTAAAAATAGGGCGGGAGGGTGGGCTGAGCGCGCCAACAGACAGATGAGGAGGGGGACGAGAGCCAGACCTAAATAGGCTGGCTCTGCCCCCTATTGGAGTCCTTACTCTCCCTGCCTCTCACGGAGGCAAATCAGCCCTCCCCCACCAGCGCAGGCTCGGTGGGGGTTGGGACTCGCCTTGCCCCCGCAGTCGAAATGAAGAGACAGACACCAATATGGATTTAACAAGGGCCACTTTATTAATTATTTAATAACCACAAATACTAGCGAGGGGTTATCAGAATGTACTGAGGAATATGACAGGTGTCAAACTCCTGACCACCTGCATTTCCTTCTGGGCGATGCACCTGCTCCAATCGCAAGCCACCAAAGGTAGCTTTTGACCAGCAGCTTGGCATGTTGAAAAGAACCCCTGACCCACCACCCCAGAAGCCGCAAAGGCCCGCTAAGGTAGGCCGGGCCAGATTGTTCCAAGGAAGATCACCCCTTCCCGGCCTTGAGCCGCAAAGGCCCGAAAGCCGTTCCTGGAGGACCCATTATTTCCTTTATAACAATGCCCCAGTGCTCACCATTTCCATCCAGATCGTGCTACCCTGCCACAGCAAAGGCTAAGCCTCTGCTTAGGCCTTGGCCCCCACCATGTGATCCAGCGCTGCCAGGACCCCTCGCTTCAGATCTGAAAGAAAAATGTTGTTGCCCTTGTTAGAAAGGTGCACCCCATCCCCCCTATACAGGTCAGGGAACTCGACCCGTATATCAGGGTGCAACAAAAAGATGCCCAAACCACCCTCCATGGCATTCTTAAGCTGCCGGTTGGCATTCCGCCTCGCCCGGTCCAGACACCTTGGGTCACCAATGCTGCGCCACACCTGATGCGGTAAAATCGCTGACAGGACCAGTTGCACCCCCGGCCAACGGTCCGCAATGCCAGCCAAATCTGCCTTGGCCTGAATGACTAGGGCCTTACCTTTCATGAGACCCAAGTCATTACCACCAAGGTGTATCAGCAGTACATCAGGCGGAGGACCACGTCTCTCCCCAAACAGTAGCGGCATCAACTGAGGCCAGTGCATGCCTCTTCGGCCAAGCCACTCGACCTCTGCCTGCTCACTGCATCCCAACTGGGATCTGATGGTCATTCTCTTGGCCTGGTGTGCAGCCCAGAACACCATACTGTGGCCACAGATCAGCACACGGCTCCTCTTCCAGCCACCAACCGCACCTGAAACAGAAACTAGTTAACCAAAACAAGACAAGAGCACTAAGGCTCAAAAACAACATGCTCCATTCCCGTTATAACAAAACTGAATGAGCGGCTCAGACTTTGCAGGTCCGGACATACGTCTTGTAATGCGCTGACCGCCACCTGACTATTCTTTGGATGTCAGTTCCCTGATATCCCATAGTTGCAGCAGTGGAAGCCGCCCCAATTCTGAAAGAGTGAGTCCCAAATTGGAAACTACCAAGGCCCAAAGCAACCAGAGCCCTCTTGGTAATTGCCCAAAACAGAAACCTGGTCAAGGATGATCCATCCCTGAGTATAAACAGGAGACCTGCACTACTCCCCCTCAATGCCAAAATATGAACTGAGTGCCACAACCGGACACAGGTCAGAATCAAAACAAGGGCCCACTGAAATTATAGTGCCTTTGCCCAATTGGTCCATCTTAGAACGCTGGATTGTAATTTGTAGGCCCTCCTCACTTACCCGGAAATCCCCTATGCTTAACGCATAGCCCGACTTGTTCTGTTGGGATCGGGCCACCAACTCACTAATTCTCAAGGCCCCAAATAATGCAACCAAGACTGCTGAATGAAACAAGGCAGCCTCATATGCATCCGAACACAAAGAAACCCATTGGGGTTTCAAACCCTTAAGTACAGAAGGGGAAAAAGGTTCTCTCGTGTCAGGAGGAGCACCATCCTCTCGGGCCCAGCCATCCAGCATTTTCCGAATATGGAAATCCCCAGTGTCATCCCTGAAACCCCCGGCCTTACTTGCAAAGGCAAGGGCTGATAACTTGCCCTGGATGGAATGGACAGACAGACTCTTACCTTTCACAGACACGCAGAATTGGATCAGGTGTGACACTGGGATAGACCAGAGTTGCTGAAGACCCACCTTCTGCCTAAAAGCCACAAACTGTTGGCCGGCCCGCATATAAGCCCGGTGCATGCTGGGTGCAAGAGCTAAGCCCATTGCCCTCTCGGCTTCAGCCCTCCAATCTGCCACAGGTCTTCGGGCATTCTTACCGCTACTTGGTCGGAGTCCGGGGCCAACTGACAAAACCTCTCCATTTGTTTCCGAGACAGAGCGTCAGCGACCCCGTCATTGACTCCTGGCACATGCCTGGCTTTAAACAAAATATTGTAGCGCAACCATTGGAGGGTAAAGGCCCGGACAAGCGCCATTACTCTGGGTGACCTAGACATTAAGGAGTTGATGACCTGTACAGTTGCCATGTTATCACACCAAAAGTGAACTGTCTGGCAAGCCAGGTCATCAGCCCATATGTACACAGCTGCCACTATGGGAAAAAACTCCAAAAACGTCAGGTCACGCACCCACCCAGCATGAATCCACTCAACTGGCCAGTCTTCCACACACCAGTGGCCCCTAAAGTAGACACTGAAACCCGAAGAGCCTGCTGCATCAGAGGTGACCTGCAGTTCAGCCTCAAGTTGGAGATCGGTCCTCCAAAAGGACACCCCGTTATAAGAGGCCAAGAAGTCCCGCCAAACTGACAGGTCATCTCTAATCCCTTGAGTAACCCTTGTCCTATGATGTGGACACCTTAAACCTATTGTTGAGTCGCACAGCCTGCACAAGAATGCCCTCCTTGGGGCCACCACTTTACACGCAAAATTAAGGTGCCCAATTAGCTGTTGCAACTCCTTCAGTGTCAATTTAGTTTTAGTACATGCTTCCTCAACTAACCGAAGAAGGTTAACCAATTTATCAGGAGGCAAGTGTGACACTTGTAGCACAGTGTCCAACTCAATACCTAGAAAAGTTAAGACCATACCAGGGCCTTCTGTTTTCTCAATGGCTAAAGGAACTCCAAGTTCCATAGCCATCTGCTCAAAATTGGACAATGACTGTGCACAAATTCCAGATCCCGCAGGGCCGGCAAATAAAAAAATCATCTAAATAGTGGGCAGCACTGGACAAGCCCGTGCGTGCACGCAGAGCCCATTCCAAAAAGGAACTGAACCATTCAAATGCAGCGCAGGACACAGAGCATCCCATCGGGAGGGCCCTGTCCATATAGTACTGCCCATCAAAGGAGAAACCCAGAATGACAAAGTCATCTGGATGGACCAGCAGAAGACGAAAGGCCGACTTGATATCACATTTAGCCAATTCGGCCCCTCGCCCGCAGCTACGGACCATGCCAACTGCCTCATCAAAAGAAGTGTACCTAACTGAGCAGAGTTCACTAGGTATGGCATCATTCATCAAACTGCCGTGAGGATAAGACAAATGGTGAATGAGGCGATACTCCCCAGGTGCCTTTTTGGCACCACGCCTAAGGGTGATACCTGCAAATTAGGCACTGGAGGAAAGGGAAAAGGACCAACTACCCTACCTTCCAAACATTCTTTCAGAATCTTGTCTCTAACCACCCGCTCCATGCCACGAACTGAGGGCAAATTAGGAGCTGAAAAGGCACGTCTCTCACCCATATAAGGAATGTGAAAACCAAACTTGAACCCTTCCAACAAATACTGCCTATCGGCAAACTTAGGGTAAAGGTGCAACAAGCGCTCCAACACAGGGACCTTAATTGGACTGGGTCCCTTTGTCAGGTAAGGCCTGACTGCCCCCCCCCCGACGTCTGCCACCTTTGCCATCCTTAGCAGCAGATCTGAACTTTGACTTGGGGCAGGATGGAAAGGCATGGGGGCTGGCACAGAGGGGGCATTCATGCTGAAAGGGGCAAGGCTTACGGCCGCAAGACCCTTGTGAGGAAAATTCCCAACACAAAGGGCGCCTTTGCACTACCTGTCCAGCTGGGGACCGAAAACCCCCAACATTGGCTGCATTAGCCTTTTTTACCACATGCCCGCTGTCTGAATGCTCCCCCCCCCCATCGACCTGGCTGGGGACATTGTCTGCATCCAGATATGTGTATGGATCAAGTCCCAACGGAGAGCTGGGTACATAGCTGCCGTCATCCGGAAGGCCCTGTCATACTCCATCCAGGCAGACCCAGCAAAATCCAAATAACCCTTATGGATTATATCCATATACTGGAGCAACAATGAAGCCCTTTCCGGTCTTGCCCTAACTATCACCCCCGCATAGATTAAAAAGCCAGGGTACCAGTTAGCATAAATCCTATCCACGCTACGACGCTTCAAGCGCTCTTTGTCATGTTCGTCAAGGTCCTCCTAATCTTTCTTATCTAGCTCCCTATACAACAAGGAGAAGACATCTCCCTGCAGAATCTTCTCCCTGGTAGCCGCAGTGAGGTGGTCACCTAATGGCATGGCTAGCTCCCCTGATGGTAACTCCTTAGCTGGCACCATCTCATAAGTCCGATTACCAGGATCTGGGGGAGTACATCCAGTCCACACCCCACCCTGCAATTGCATACCTGAGCAGGCCGGAGAGGCCGTGCCCGCTGCGGTCGATGAAGATTCACAAGCCGGTGACATCAGTAAACCCTCACCGGCAGGAGGATCCACTGAAGTGCCCACCGCTGTTACCCCATCAGCCGCAGGTTGAACCTGTGTAGCCTCGACTGATCTGGATGGAACAGGCGTACTGACTGCCCTAGGCAGAGGTGCCCTTCCCAGCATGAACATAGGTGACACAGCGGGAGCCTGTAAGCCCACCAGACCCCATGGCCAAATGATGTCTAGTGTTTGTGTCGAAACTGGCCTACCTGACACCTGAGATGGGACACTTCGAATATCCACATGATGATCCTCGCCCTGTCTTTCCACCGTGGCAACCTCCATCGAAGCCGGTCGTGCTTCATCCCTCACTGGCACAACAGGGTGGCTTGGAACACCTGCAAATCGATCCTCGATAGCTAAAAGACGGTTCAGTACCTGGGCCTGAAAAGACTCGATAGAAGACATAGCCGGTTGATCAGAGGGCAAAGGCCCATCCAGATGTTGTTCAATCCCAGATAACCTGTCCAGAATGGCCCGGCTCACTGGACTATCCCAGAATGCATCCAATAAAGCTGGTGAAATCACACCAGCAGGTGCCCCAAGAACCCCTGTTAAATGCACATTGCCTGACAGTGCTGAAGGCGCCTGCAACCCAGCTGATGAATGCACTGGGTCACCTACCTGAACTGGCACAGGGACCCGCACAGGTCGCTTTTGAGGGGGCTGCCTGCCAGGTGCTGGAACAACCCCAACCCTTTTTGGGCAGGCTGTTTCCCCTTAGACGCCCCAGCACCTTTCTTAGGAGCCATGACTATGATGAAAGGACAAGGAAGGTATCCTCTGGAAACAGCACTGTTCACCCACTCCCCTCCCCCACAAGCCTGAGAAGGCTAATAAACAGTTATACCAATGGGCAAAAGCCCACACTAGTTATGAATAATCCGGGGAAGGGTGATGTCTAAAATGGCCACCCTAAGAAGACCTAAAATGGCTGCCATCCAGGAAAGGCTGCCTGCAAAGAACAGAGCCACAGGAATTATGTTAAAATGGCCGCCCTATTCAAATACCACCAACAGCCACGAAATCTTCCCGCCTAAAACAGGCGTTGCCCAGTCAAGAGGACTATGGAATGCCAAGTACAGAAATAGCCCGCTGCACCCTTTGAATGATACTTATAACTATTAAACCTTTGAATGTTGAATGGGGGGGGGCAGAAAGAGGCAGAAAGTGAGCAGAGCAGTGCAGCACCCAGCGGCCTCACCATGCTGCATGCACAGCCGCGCCGTCACAAAAAAGGGAGGGGGAAGAGACCCCAGCCCCAGAATCCCAACAAGCTGCTTGCAAGAAGGGGGAAGGCGAAGACCAGGCCACCGACTTTGGAGCACCACCACTACAGCCGCTAGGCAGCCACCACCCCCAAGCAGCCGCCGTGCACCACATCTGCCCCCGATCTTGCCCCTGCTGCAAAATAATGCTGTTGACGCCAAAAGCCGACACCAGATGCCGCTGCTCAAAAAACCTCCTCCAACTGAAGCCTCGTCGCTCCGAGCCATCTGCAAACCGTCCGTCGCCACGAGGCTGGAAACGCTACTGCGCTACTGCTGCTGATTCCAGGCAAAGCCTCCCGACCAGCAGCACAGTCCCTCGCTCGTTCCACCCCGAGCGCGCCAATGGACAGATGAGGAGGGGGGCGAGAGCCAGACCTAAATAGGCTGGCTCTGCCCCCTATTGGAGTCCTTACTCTCCCTGCCTCTCACGGAGGCAAATCAGCACTCCCCCGCCAGTGCAGGCTCGGCGGGGGTTGGGGCTTGCCAACTGATTCCAAAGTGATTTCATAACTATCAATTGTAGGGTCTCTGGACTTTTTCTTGATTTAAATTGTGAATCTAAATTGAGGATGTGGAGAGCTTCATAAGGTGTCCAGAACACCAAGAACCAACCATCTAAAAATCTGAGTTTTCCAAATGTAGTTTTATATGTTAAATGAAATGCAGTTTCTTCTCTGGTACTTAGGAAGACTGCCACCAGTGTGATTGCTGCAGTTATTATTAGTTCAGAGTTTGTTTGTTTGTTTATTTGTTTCATGAAGACCATTCTTCCTAGTTCTCCTGCTTTTGGTTTTTTGGGTCAGTATTGCTTCATCAATCAGGGAATGTACATTTCATTGTACTTGAAAGGGAACTAGGGATAAGACCAAATTTTGAACCTCTTTGCTTCAGTCTGAATGCTCTTATTTCCATTTTGTTTTTCCTTGAAAGAAATGAACTTGTGGATCTTTATTGCTGCACCAGTTTCTCGTGCTTCACACCATTTTTTCCTGCTAATTTTAACATATTTTTAGTATTATTTTTGCATCAGTTACGTATAAACGTGGTATAAATAGTGTGTGCATGTGAATCATCTAAAATAGCATAAAATTTGTGTTTAACTGATATAAAAGAAACAAAAGACAAATGAATAAAAAAAGGAAGCAAACCAAAATGGATGGCAAAGACAATGTATGAAATAATAATAAAAATAAATAGAATATGCACGTGCCTCCTACAAGGAACCTCTAGGAAAAATATATAACTTCCTTATACTGAAGCAGAAATTGGTCCATTTCATTCAGTATTGTCTGCTCTACCTGACAGAAGCTCCCCAGGCTCTCAGTCAACCTCAGCTACCTGAGAAACTTCAGCTGAAGAAGACAGGGATTCATCCTGGGATATTTTGGATGCAAAGCTATCTCTCCGTCCAGTCCATTGGAAGGCGGTAGCATTTTTTAAAAAATAAAATCTACCTGCCATTTGGTCTTCCCTGGATGAAATGCTAAGAAGAGAAACTGGAGAATGCAACTAAGCCATTCTGTATCTTTATGGGCTGTGCTTGCCTCTTGCAAACTTATTGTTCCTTCTCAAACAAAATGTGTGTGTGCATGTGTGTATTTGGTGTGTCTATATTGTCAGACACAGCTGACTTCTGGCAACCTCATGGCATGAGACATTCAGGCATTGTTTGCCATTGCCTGCCTCTGTATCACGACTCTGGACTGCCTTGGTGGTCTCCCATCCAAATGCTAACTAGGGCCAACCTTGCTTAGCTTCCAAGATCTGATGAGAGCAGGCTCATTTGAGCTATCTAGGGCTGCGTTCAGACGGCCAGTCAATCCCGCCATGAGCCCTCCTAAAATTTTATCCCGATTTTTTAAATCCAGCCTAGCACGACCAGACGCCCCCCCCATGAAATAGCCTCACCGTGCGTTGTTCCCGCCGTGATTTGTCTACACGGCATCCACCGATCATCAGCTGGTGTGCTGGAATATGGGCCTGTGTTTCTTTAGGAGGGGTGTGTGAAATATTTCCCCCTCTCTTTCCATACTCGACAGGACATTCCATGCAGGAGATTCTGCATACTTCAGTTTCTGTTTTGACCCGTGCTTGCAGGGATGGAAAGAATAAGTCCCGGTCCTCCCCCTTGCCATTGCCATCATGATCAATGGAGGGACTATTTTGCAAGTTAGAACAGTCCTTCCCCCCCTCCATCTCCCATCACGGTAACATCTTGTCCCTAAAATAAATAAGCATGAATATTACATTCCTCGTAGCGCTTATCGCTGAATGCATTTCCTCGTTAAAGCGCACATAGGGTTTCAATTTTTAAAAAATCGCGCCCCTGTCGGCTCGGTCTGACGTCAGACCAAGCCGACGGGAGCATTGCGCGCTAATGGAGTGACCAGATGGAAGAAAGTCTGCAGTTGTCGCGCGGGTAAGCGAAAACCCTACATTGAAACTGCTTCTTTTTAAATCAGGATTGGAGGCGCAGCAGAACGGGATGCCTACGGGACCAGAATATTTCCCAGATGTTTCTGTCTGGTCGTGCATTTTTGATCCGCAAGGGAGTCGTTCCTATGGCGGATCAAAAGATCCGTCTGAACGCACCCTTTGTCATAGCATGCATGCACACACACACACAACCCCCCAAAAAATAACCCCCCGAAGACTCTAGTTTTCAAAGGAAAGTCAGCCTGTAAAGATACTAGGGGTACGCATTCGGTAAAGCCAAACTGGAAAACCTCAGCATTTTTCGGGTATTTGGCAAGCCAAATCAGAATCTCTGATCTTTCCCACCATTTCTGTCTCTTTCCTGCCCTTTGCTCTGCTTTCCAGAAGGGAGAGGGAAGAGGGAACTTACATACACCCAATCACTTTAATGCATTTGGAAATGACATTGCAGCTTTCAAGACTGTTATTGCTGCTGGCTTCAAACTTGAAGCCCAACTACTAGCTTGTTTTGCCAGGGACAGGAGGGGGGAGGAGCACTGACCAATAGGATTACAGGTAAGGGGGGCACACTGCTCTTTGGCCAATCACAGAAGTTTGTTCTTTTTTGAAATTCTTCTGTGTATGGCCAGAGAACTTAAAAACTGGGGTCTCTGGCTGGCTGACTCCATTCCAGCTGAGAGAGCTTTGGTTGGAGATCATGCTTCAGCTCCTGCTCTGAGCCTGACTTCCCTGCTTCCTGAGAGACTTACTTGGACTACTTCAGATCAAGATCCTGCCTGCTGGAGAACAGAAGACTGAAGACATCCACTGGTTTGACTGATTAGGGCCAGTTTTTAAAACCTTTTTCTCATTTTTTTATGGACTGGTGGGTTGGGGTTTGGGGGTGGTGATGGTGATGATGGTGACTAGGCCTCTGGGCCCTAGGGCCTCTCAGACCTCTTTCGGTTGTTGTTTGTTTGTGTATGTGTCTCTTCTGGTTTGTAGTTTTGTCTTATACTTTTGTTGCCTGTTGCAGTTTAAATTTTTTAAAAAAATTAAACTGTGATTGATATCTCTGGGCTTGTTGGTTTTGGGGGCAGTGTAATTGACTAGGCCTTCTGCCTGGGGCTTAGGCTTTCAGGCCCCTTCCTGGGTTTTGCTGCTGGGCACTAGCACTAGAACACTGCACTGGTTCTGCTGCTGGCCTTGCAAACATGCCCCCAATACTTCAGAGACTCTCAGCTTTGATCTTAGTCCTGTTGGGTTTTAGCACTGCCACAGTGGCACTGGTTCTGGTGGGCACATTGTATTGGTTATGCTTCTGGCCTTATAAACATGCCCCCTCACAACACATCTTATTTAGTTTCTACTGCAGGGATTCTCTGGGAGAACCTGCTGGGCTGTTTTATCTGCCTCCCTTTGGAAAAAAATGGAAGATGGGACACCCACTTTGGATGCTCCTATAATTGGACCTCCTGGTCCAAACTTGGTGGTTCTTTAGGGGAGAGGCTCCAGCAGCTACAGTACAACTTTGATGCCTCTACTTCAACCCCCTCCCCCCAACCCACTGAATACTCCTCAGAAGATTTTGCCATTGACTACAAAGGCCCCATAGGATATAATGGAGTCTATTTTTTTTCAGTATTCCTGAATATTTTTGGATACCGATACATTATTGTTATTGGTATTCGGGTATATTTGGGAATACCAAAAAAATTCAGCTTCTTTATACTTGAATCCAGAAAAGGCCTAATTTTTTTCCCTGCACACCTCTAAGAGATACTCACAAATTCTCAACACTCAGGTGAGTGAAACTCACCATGTTATAAATAAGGTGTACACAGAGAACTATACAAATGAGCCACATTAAAGTCCAAGGATTTTTAAGAGCAGGACTTTGATGTCTCACTGTGAATAAATAAAGACACTGATCAGTTTGTCAGGGCTGAGCCAAGATGAAACAGACTTTTAAAAGTGAACTTCTCTTGTTCTCTTAATTTATAATCTAAGAACTCTGCAGCCACCTGTCTGAGGGAAGCAAGCATCCAATTTTTATTGGTCCCTCAGCACACTTGCTACAAGTCTAGTTAGACCTCCCATACCAATCAGCCAGTAGCTATAACTCCCTGATGTAATATTTCACTTGCTTTTGATTTCCTCGTGTTTTGCTCTTCAACCTGAATTCAGCACATAGAATATCAAGGCACACAGTTCAGCTACAGATCAGACTCATATCTTCCTACATTGGCATCTGAAATTCTTTCCTCACAAGGATAAGATCTTGCAGGTTAGTATTCAAAGAGGATTTGCTGCCATCATTCCCTCTGCAACCAGAGCTGAACTCTGTGATCAGCAACCTTCTGTTAGGTTGTGCTGTAGTTGGAAGCTTGGAAGATTTCCTAGCCCTGCTGACCTCAGTCATTCAGCTTTAGAATGCCATTCAGTCTTCCCTTGCTTTTTAGACAGGAAGTAAATATGGCCAGTGATCCAGTAAGGAACACAAACAGTAATTTACCCTGGGATTTATCATTCCATTTTCATCTTCTTTGCAGTGACAAAAATGGAGGAGGACTGGGCTCTTTTGCCCAGCTTTTGTGTTTTCCAGAGTCATGTGACTGGCTACTGTTGAAACAGGGGGCTAGACTAGATGGATCTTCATGTGATCCAGCAAAGTCCTTCTTGTGGTATGGCCCCCTTGACAACTACTAACCACTTCTTTAAAAACAGAAAAGTTTTTAAAGCCGTTTGGGGTTTCAGTAGACAAACCTGATGACAGAGAACCAGTTCAATATACCTGTATATGTACAGAAATCTGGTACATGCATATCTTTTTTCCAAACAGCCTCAGCCTTTGTTGAGGACAGCGATGGAAGAATTATGTGAGCTGGCACCCTCATACTCCTCTTACCTTTTATGTCCCCCCTCCCATCTTTTACAAGTTTCTTCTGATAGGTCTGTGATCTGCTAAACTAGGAATGCTGACTGCTAGCCATTTTGTAATTGATACATTTTACTAAAGACTTTTGTTTTCTTTTGTTGGTTTTAAAAATTTTAACTTATATATTTATTGCATATTTTTGTTGTAAGCTTTTTGGCACATGATTTGTGGGCTGGCAAGGGAAATGATGCATAGAAATATTTCAGGGCTGCTTGGGATTATTGTGGATTTGCCTACTTGCTGGTAGCCCACCGGTGGTCCTAGTGAGAGTATCCCACACTGAATGGTGAGAAGGGAACTGAACTTCAGCAGATCAGTTTTTAATAGCCCTAGTCTAATCCACGTTTTGAGTCTGACATGTCATTCCAGAGTGTGAAGGGGGGAACAGAACAAAACTTGAGGAGGTGAATAATTTTAATAGTGCAGTATCTATAGATCTTTGAATCTTACCCTATACTTAGTGGAATATTTGGTCAATATAGCAGAGTTTGCCCAGTCATAGAAGCATAATACTGAGTGCAATAAATAAATATCCCAAGAAGTATATATAAAAAAGTAAAAATTTGTATTTATTCAAGAAGATTCAGTTCACATTCAGGTTGTAGTTGAAAAGGAGAGATGCCTAATCTAAAGAGTCCTTTTCCTATCACAAGTGGCCATTTAATCCAGCATCAAGTGTATGTGAGTATGAGGGCACTGTTTCTACAGGAGGATCCTGTAGAGATGTGCAACTCCATGAAAAGCCCTGTGAAGACTGGGGAAGAACAATGGACACAGAGGAAGAGGAGGGGTCAGAGGTTAAGGTTAACACAAAGGAGATAGCACCTATACACACACCAAGAGTGATGTAGCAATCCCCCTGCCCCAATGTCCAGGCATGCTGAGTCACTCACTCAAACAGTATTCAAGTGACAAGATAAATTCTGGATCAGCTTTCTTTGGTACATAACAGCAAGCAGTGTGGGTTTGTACTCCAAATATAGGTACATTGAACCACTGAAGCTTCAAACACGCAGCACAGCTGCTAGATCAAATCAAATATTTGGAGAGAAACAAATGTTAAATCCAGTTACTTGACACAGAATGTCTTTTACAAAAAAAACTGATTGTAGAGCACAGCTCATCAAATTTCAGTTTAACAGCCTGAGAAGTTATTTGTCTAAATATGTATATACAAATGATGGGCCAGCATTTCCTTGTTTTATGACTCCTGTTAACTAGATTGCTGTTGGGCGTTAAAGCAGGGATAGTGATTTTCACATGAAATCAGTCTTGATTCCATTTAGCAGTTATTACTTGTGCTTCAAGTTTGCAAAAAACCCACAACACAACTACTACTACAAATATCAATAGTATAACTGAAGAAAATGATTTACCAACTGTGATTGCAAAAACATATATTTTATACCATCTGATATAAGGAATTACTTGCTCTTCTGGAAATGTTTGTATTCAAACTTTTTAAAAAAGCAGTCTAAGCTTCAGAGCATCACATTAACATTTGATTTATTTACATTCTTCTGGGTAATTTGAATTCAGTGATTGAATCAGCCGCTGAAATGCTTTACAAAAGCAAACGTGTCTTTTTTCCCCTTTGCTTCTGCTCCCCAGAGACCATCTATTTATTAAATATTAGATATTCTCAAGATTAAAATGATCACAAACCTCAAGAGCCCCACACCAAATAGAGTCAACGGTCATATAATCAGAGGGCTGTCAAACACCTCCCAACTGTCAGTGATGTGCTCACACAATTGCAAACATGTGGTTGTACAACACTGACCCCCCATGTTCTCTGACAAGAAATCAACAGCAAAGTAATTAATGTGTTGAAAAAAAAATCTATGCTAACATTCAGCCTAATCGATTCTTGTGGTACAGCTGAGGTATAAGGCTGAATGTTATCACAGATTTCTTTTTTTCTAATCTCAATTGCTTGTCACAATCATGGATGCTGGGGTCAAAAGGATGTGCTTCTCCAAGGAGCTCCTTATCCATGGCAAGCCATAAAAAACGACTAGCCAGGAAAGGATCACACATGGAAATTTAAAAAAACAAACCTTTGCATCACAATTCTCAGTATGTATGATATGAAAACTGAGCTAACTATGAGGGGAAAAACATTAATGAACAAGACAGTTGGTAAGCGCATGGAGAAATGTGAAAGCCCCAATGAAAATGAGCTAATGTCTGGGAATAAGTTTATGCGAGACATTAGAAACAAGATGACATTTGACTTGAGTAGAATGGAAATACCACGGGGGAGTACATGAGGTTTTAAAAAAGGTTCAGAAGATGTCAAAAAGTGATGGTGACAGGGAGCAACAGATGTCTGCCCTTGGCATACTGATGAAATAATCACAGCAGCAGGTACTGGATTCTGCTGAACAAGAATACAGATATCTGTCTAGTCCAACTCATCAGCCGCCATTGTTATCATCTCCATTCTAATCATTGTTTAGAAGAGGGATCAGAGGCAAAACTGGAACAATTACCCACAGATGAAACTGGTGTAGCAGTACGCAAATTTCTTTGGAAGGTTTTTCAGGAGCTGGTGGTTAATTAAATGTCATTTAATTAGATCATGGATTTGTGTCAGATTCCTCTGTGTTTTTCAGCCAAACAACTTTTATTTCTAAAATGTATAGAATTAATAGGTTTACAAAGCAACTTGCACAAATAATCTATATACTAAAAGCAATTAAAAAAAAAACAAAAAACAGTAAGGATTCAACTCAGCCAAAGTTAATCAATCTGAATTATCATTCATCAGGTTAAACAGGTGCTATTGAAATACAGTGCTTAATTTGGGTTGGATTACAGCACTCCTCCCAATCAAACCAAGTCAGGGCCCTTGACTTATCTGCAGGCCCTGTTTGTGAGTCTGCAGATGTGGCAGTGAGAAGTGATGAGAGCATGGGCTGCCGGCTGCATCTGGAAGTGTGGTCATTTGGGGCGAGGTCAGCCGTATTGGCTGTGTGGCCCTGGCCTGCCCCTGCCTCTTCCCCTGTTTGATCAATCGGGCCCAGTCTGGTGGCTGGGGAAGGGCTGGCACCAGGCCCCTGTGTGGATTTAAAGGACTAACTATGCTGTTGGGCTTCACTTGGCTGTATTTTTTTCTTCAGCATTTACTTCTAGTGACTCCAGAACTCCTTTGAGGAAAACGTGGATGGTTGAGCTTCAGAGCAGCATCTCCATTGCATTAAACAAACGTTGAGGATTCAGAGTTATCTGGCAGGGGCATTGGCAGCAGCAGGGATCATTGGCAGATACTGGGGAAAGGCCATACGGGACAGCGGTTAAGGAGCAGGTTTTGGGGGGCATGGGGAAGGAGGCCTTAGCAGTGTGGGTGCTTTAGCTTGGTGGCACTGAGGCAGCTGCTGAGACACCAGGGGCTTGTTGGCAGGGCTGAGGGTCACCAATATTGATCATTGAGAATGCGGCTTAGGCTTGCCCCCCCTCCGCCACACCATACCAGCTAATTGTATCCAGCTTGCATTCTCTGCAGGGTGGTTGGTTGTGTTCCCCACCTTCACTGGTCTCTCTCCTGTTTTACCACATGAGATGTGGGAGGGGCAGGGGTGTTTTGATCAGTGAGCCTGGGCATCAGGTCAGAGGGACTGCCTCTGGGGTGTGTGCTCCTTGCATTGCTAGCACACCTATGCCTCTATTGGTGTGGTGGAGTAATATTAATTTTAAAAAAATAAAGTCAGGGGTGAGTTGAGTTATAGCCTAAATTAATTTTAAAAAACTTACCATAGTATAGTTGTTTCTTGGTAGGTTAGGCATTAGTAATAGATTTTCATAGTATGTAAGTAGTAGTATAATAGCACTGGGTATTTGTATAGGCAATCTGCCATTTCTTTGGCTGGGGCAACACAGTATTTCTAATACCTCCTATTTTTGAGTCTCAGGCTGATTTCCCATAAGCGCTGCTCTGCACTCGCTCTTCCCTTTTCCCCCGATGGTATGTGTTAATTTCACATAAGCTGCTGTGTGGCCACATTTTGCCCTGCAGCTTCGCACGATTTTCCCCATGTCTACTCAATCCTCAAAAAACAGGATTGAGTACATGCGGGGAAAATCACATGAAGCTGCAAGGCAAAATGTGGCAGTGCAGTGGCTTGTGTGAAATTGACATGTACCATTGGGGCAAAAGGGAACAGCAAATGCGGTGGAAATCGGGCTCAGTGACACCATGCTGTCTAAGAGGATACCCCTTCAGCTGGACATAGGCTACCTTGCTGCTGTGCACAAAGGGCCATGCAAGTAGGCCAGGGGGTTTGGAATTGCCAAGCCACTGCCATCCCAATGGGCACTGAAGGAGACGGCAGCCCAGCTCACCAGAGGACAAGGCTCAATAGAGACCAGGAGTAACCCCACTCTTCAAGGCCTTTTCCATGTGTTAGAGTGGCTTACTGAGTGGATGGGTCTATTTGATGACTGCCCGCAAGGAGAGCACACAAATGGGGCTGGCCTGATCCAACATTGGCTTCCCTTATGTACTTATGACAGGAAGGGTGGGAAGAAGGAGGAGACTGAACACACATTCACCAATTGGCTGGCCAGCTATTCAGTATACACGGGGGTGGCTATCTCTGCTTACCCAGACAGAGGGTGGCACCTTAATAAACACCTGGGCAAAGTGTTAAGGGCATGGTCACAGGCAGGTGAGGCAGCCATGATAGAGTACATAAATGGACATCTCAGCACAAAGGCCACACAGGACTTTTTAAATTATAAAATATGGTAGATGGTGGTGGGCCCAAGCATTTGGGGGCAAATTTGACCCATCCAAGTTATGCAAATGGGGCTTCCAATGTGACCTGCCCTGCAGGGTATGCTGGGAATTTAATCAGGGGCAGTGCCAATGGGCTTGCTTTAAATTTGAACACAGTTGTGAGTTTTGTGTGGGCCAGTATCCCAGGGTGACTTGCTCTCATCTGACTGCCGGCCAGCATCCCTTCTGAGGTGGCAGGCCCTCCTCCAATGGTGCCACTCACAAGGAGGGAGGGTCCAGCAGCAGGAATGCTTCAACCAGGAAATGAACATCTTACCCAGGTTTGGTGAGCAGCCATCACCCTTATTAATCTTGAGGCCCTTCATCCCCTCCTTGCTCACTACCCTCAGGCCCATTTGATGTCCCTCTTAGGGATGTGCATTCGGTTTGTCTGAACTGAATGCACCCCTGAAAATGGCCCATTCTATGCTCTTTCAGGCAGCTGTGGGCCAAATCAGATTCTCTAATCTGATTTGGCCCACCACAGAAAGCTGCTGCCGAAATTCAGTGGCCCCGGCCCCAGGGATGGCACAGGGAGGCATTTAAATGCCTCCCCACACCCTTCCAGGCCTTTCCTGGCTTGCCCGCCTTGGCAGGCAACCAGGGAAGGCGGGGGGGCTTTGGAAGCTGGGGAATGCATGGGGAGGCATTTAAATGCCTCCCTGCACATGGAAGGAAGGCAGTTTACTGCCTTCCCTTGGCTTTCCTGGGTACCCTGCAGCTGCGAATTGCCCAGGCAAGCCGTCCCTTGGAGGGAAGGGAAGGCAGTTTAAACTGCCTTCCCTTTATTGGCTTGCCCGGGTGCCCCACAGCTGTGAGGCACCTGGGCAAGTTGTCCCTTGGGGAAAGGGAAGGCAGTTTAAACTGCCTTCCCTTGGATTGCCTACCTCCCCAAAAGTGATTTGGGCCCCCCGAATGACCCCCGAATCCACTTGGATTGCCGAAAGTGGCATTCAGGGGTCAGGATCAGATTTGGCCCAATTCGTCCAAAACTAATCAGGCTGATTTTTTTTTTCTTGCACACCCCTAGTCCCTCTGCTCTCCACTTACAGGTCTCCCCCCGGAGATGGTTTCCAAGAAGGCTCCTGGGGAGTATAGATTAATCCATAACCCATCATACCCCAGGGACACCTCAGTCAACAATGCTATTCCCCCTGAATTCTGCTCAGTGAAGTACATATCCTTTGAGTACACAATAGGCTTGGTTAGATTTTGTGACCATGGTGCTCTTATGGGGAAATGTGATATCCAGCCAGCCTTTCACTTGCTCCCAGTGCACCCCTAGGATTTTTGTCTTCTGGGTTTTAAGTTTCAAAGGTCTTAGTATGTGGAAAGGCCATGCTCAAGGTATGCTTGGCGGCATATGCCACCTTAGAAGCATTTAGCACCTTCTTAGAATGGGCTATGAAGGCTAGGGTCAGTAGCTTCTACATTACACATCATCTGGATGATTTATTTTTTGTAGACTGTGCAACATGTGCTGGGTATCTCGTGTCCTTTCAGTCCCTCACTGCAGAGCTGGGGGTTCTCATGGTGGCGGTAATTTGATGGGAGCAATTTAGGAACAGGCAGGTCAGGTTCTGGTCTGACAACCAGGCAGTCATGCGGGTGGTTAACAAGCACACACCACACTCAGAGCAGGTCATGCGCATTGTATGCAGATTTGTTCTGGTATGGCTGTCAATATAACATTCTCAATGCAGCACATTGCAGGTGTCAATACCAGCATCACAGATGACTAGTCTCACCTCCAGGAAGAGAGGTTTTGCAGCCTGGCACCAAAGGCCAACCACTACCCAAGCCCATTTCCAGAGGAGCTCTGGTCACTTGGGAACATGCCATGATGTAGAGAGTATTTTATGGAATTGCTCCATCTAACTTGTGTTGCTGGTCTTCAGTGGCCATGCCCTTCTTGGCCTTTTTCTCATGCAGTCAGTCTCCCTGACTCCTGGCCAGTGTCTGAGATGTTGGTCCTCTAATATTTGGCTCACATGAACAAGTAGGGCTTTGCTCCCCAGACTATTCTAGGGCACATGGTAGCCATTTCCTTTTTCAGTAAGGCCCACAGCTTCACTGATTTGTACAACACCTTTCCCACCCATAGGGGCATGGAAGGTTGGAAAAAGCTGTCTCCTAGAGCACTCAGACCCCCCCCCCCATAGGCCTATCACATTTCAACTCTGGCCCAGCTTATCTAGTGGTTGTTCAATGTATGAGGCCATGCTTTTTGACGCAGCATTCCCTGTAGACTTTTTCAGAACCCTGAGGGTGAGTGAACTCATGGCCAACTCTAGGAATGATGCCACATGCTATGCCCTTGGGGCATAGGATGTGTCAGTCCAGGGGTCCAGGATCTGTTTGGCTATAAGGCAGTCAAAAACCATTCAGAAAGGACAGGGGGCTCACCTTCACCTCAACTCTTTGCTGGGCACCAGCCTGTGCAGGCCACAGCAGCCTTCCAGGCCTGCCCCCCCTCCTCATTCATAAACACTACTCATTAGCTATCAGTTTGCCAGGGTTCTCAGGTCTTGCTTGGCAGCCTCAGGCCTTCCCTAAAGGGAATTTGGCATCCACTAAGGGTTGCCAGGTCTCTCACCTGTTGCAGCGGCAGCGGGGAGAAAAGCTCCCTGTCCAGGACGCTCTGGAAGTGATGTCATCGTGCTAGGCATGTCACTGGTGGACACTCTAGCATTCAACTTGAAAACTCTAGGTGCTAGAGTTTCCCTCGGTGACATGCCCAGCATGATGACATCACCTCCAGGTGATGTCATCATGCTGGGCAAGTCAGCCCGATCCAGGCACTTTAGGGGTGAGGTTCCCCCACTGGCTGGATCTGGGCCAGTGGGTCGGAGGCCCTTTGAGCGGGCAAACCCTCACCACTCTGGGGGACCTGCAAGCCCTACATCCACTCCTTTTGAATTGATACAGCTACTATGGTCGTCACTCTGGTGTCATGCATCCAGGCCATTGGCAGGTGGCTTTCTGCAGCATACGGAACTTACATTCAGCCAGACTTGGCAACTGTTTCCTAATACTTCTGTATTCCAGTTTCAGTACTTGAGTGGAAGTCAGTTTGGATCTGTGGGCACAGCATTGTGTACTGGGTAGGAGTCTACATGGCATTGTCTGGCTGGGGATCTGCAGAATGTGGCACAGATTACTTTGATTGGCTCCAGAGGAATGAGATGGGACTCCTTGTTGCCCATAGTCTTTCATTACCTCCAGCAGAACAGGCCACCCTGACACTTTGGTTATACAGCTGGGTGAGAATGATCTTGGGGTCTCCATGGGTATCAACGTGGCACATTGGGATGAATTGGATTTGTATTTATTGCATGCTAAACTCCCAGCGATGACAATTTTTTGGCCAGATTAGTTGGAATGGCTCTCCTGGCATGGAGCTAGCTGCCCAGAGAGGTTGGATGTGGAAAGGAGAAAGATGATCAACAGGCTGGACAAGGTCATGGAAGCCTGGGGAGGCCAAATTCAACACCAGAAAATATCACGCCACTTGGAGGCATTGTTCCACATGGATGGCATTCATCTAGCCAAGTGGAGTCAGGACATTTGGTTGTACTGGGTTAGGCATGGCCTGCAGATTTGGTTGCAGCTGTAGGAACTTTGGCAGGAGCAGTTCAGGTGCCTTGCCCATCTCTTGTGGCAGTATCAGTATGGGGTCAGATCCATTTTAGGGAAAGGCAGCCTGTGTGCCCATTTCCCTGCATTTGGGGATCCCCTTCCCATCTACTAGGCAAGTGCAATCCACCCAACCATTTTTTGTGACTGTCCAGAGTTTTGATATTTCCTTATTTTTACTGTAATCTCAGGAAGCTAGAAGGTGTATCAAGCCCTTTGCGGGACATCATGCATGGTTGAGGTCTGTGATTGATATGATAGGACACAAGCTGTGCAGGCCTAGTAGACGTTATATCAACAGACTTTTGTTTTTATCTATTGCCTAAAACACTTGGATGGAAAATACTTTTAGCAGGTGGGCTGCGGTTAGCTGGAGTTCATCAACTGGCAGGTCAGTCAAGGCTTGGATCTGTTTGCTCCATGCTGTGCCAAGGCTTCTTACAGGTATAACCAATAAAGCTGTGGTCAATTTAAATCCAAAAACTGGTTGTCGGTGTTACCTGTTATTTAATGGGTGGGGTCTCCTCCTCTCCCCTCTGCCCCTTCCCCCTCAGTGCTGGGCCTGTAAGTGCAATCCATCCAACCATCTTTTTTTATTGTTCAGGATTTTGATACCTCCTTATTTTTACTGTAATCTCAGGCAGCTAGAAGGTGTATCAAGCCTTCTACGTGTGGTCGAGATCTGTGTCTAACACATTAGGTCACAAGTTGTTCAGGCCTAGTATACCTTATGTCAACAGGCTTTTGTTTTTATCTGTTGCCTACAATGCTTTGGATGGAAACTGAGATGGTAACTACTTTAACAGGAGTAGGCATGTGAAAGGAAGCCTGTTAGAGCTGCCAACCCTGGGTTGGTAAATTCTTGGAGATCTGGGGGTGGAGCCTGAGACTTGGGGGGGGGTAATAATACAATACAGTACACCTTCCAAAGCAGTCATTTCATCCAAGGAAAGTGATCTCTGTTGTTTGGGGCTCAGTTGTAATTCCAGGAGATCTCCAGGCTTCACCTGGAGGTTAGCAGCATGACCAGTGAGCCATATGTGGCCCTCCAAAGTGTAACCATCCAGCACCATTCTGCCTCACACTCTCATGTGCTTCAACCATTTCTCCTCTAGCTTAGATACATGCAACCTCCTTCTATTACTTAGGGTGAAGGGGCTCTGTGAGAGTTGTTCCCTTAAGCATCTCACTCTTTCAATTCTGCGTGCAAGAAAAGAGTCAGGCACATGGGAATGATGCGCAACTGAGGTGCTTGAAGGAAAGGGTCTGCCAAAGCCTCTGTTTCTATTCGCACAGGCAGATCCAGCTCACAAGCTACTCACACTCAGTACATAAGAAATATTTACCTTCGCAGCCCATTAAAATAATTAAACAGGTATAAAGTGAGCATGATTAGTTATTCATATCATTAAAAGCTCATTAAAATGCCAAAGGGACTCAAATTAATTACTATGATTTGTGAGGTCATTAGAAATGTGCCAAAGAAATTGGAAAATATGGAGGAAATTAACTAAAGTGTTAATTTGTCAATCCTTGTTTTAATTGAGCAAATACATCTCTGTATCTCAATAAAAAACTAACCCCAAGGAATGCTGCACCAATTATATTCTAATGCACAGTCCAAAACTGTGCAATACTCTGAAATATCCATAGCTCTGCCACATAGAGGACTGTCTTGTTGTCTTTGGTGCTAGAGTATATATCATACAATTGCATGCATGTCGTATTCCCCAAATACAAAAGGATGAAATATACATTAGTGTTCATGAATACTGGAGCTGTGCTACTCCTTATTAAAACACTAATTGTGCAATCAATGGGTTTAGAAGAGCAGGACTCTGCCAGAATTGAGCTTTGAAAAATTTCACTTCAGGGTATTGAAAAAGAAATTTATCTTGACCAATGTTCCCTCTAAGCTGTGGAGTCTTGTGAGCAAAAATTCTACTTTGTGAGCTGCTGGCATTAAAGTTGTGACCAAGTGACTTGGCTACTGCATAAATCAGTTTGCTCTGGAGCCATCCTTCCTGAGCAAAGACAAAAATGTGTGAGCCAGAGGCTAAAAAACTGTGAGCTAGCTCACACTAACTCATCTTAGAGGGAATACTGATCTTGACTAGCTTAGCTATTCCCCCACTACCACGACACACACAAAATAAGAAGATCCCTGGTCATGGTGAGATGAGTCTTACTGGAGTGGCAATGTGTGATATATGTTGGTGCTTGCTTCTTTGGACAGAAAATTATTTCGGAAAGGACACAACTATGGCAAAGTATTGCAAGATACGCACAAGCCAATGCCAATTTAATTTTGGACATTTTGACCAGTGAAAATGGGTTAGATTCAGCCCACTTTCCCATTAATGAAAAAGGGAGATGGGGACTCCATTGATCACCAGGAAGACTTTGCTAGTGGGGTGGAGGCTAGGGATGTGCAAAAAAGATTCATTTTTTTTTCCAGGCTAGGGTATATTGGACCCCCAAAATATCAGTATTCCTGATATTCCTGACTCCCAAATACTGGTATGGTATTCAGATTCAGGGTTGGTTGTTGTTTGGATTTCCAAGTTTTCCAGGTCCATTATTCCTTATGGGGAATGGCTGGGGGAAAGGTACAGTTGTTTTTAAAGGTTTCCAGGTAGCTGAGGGAGTTGTTTTTAGAGGTACAGGCACCAAAATTGCAGAGGAGCTTCTGGTGCCTGTCCTTTAAATAACCCTCAAGTTATTTAAGTTAAAAGGGTCCAATTTTATAGGCCCCATGAACAGGGTGCCCCGGCCATTCTCCATTATTTTCTATGGGCGAGGGGAGAAAGAAAGAGGAGGGGAAACCTGCAATCTGCTTCCAGGTCAAAAAGTCATGCCTGTAATTAGCAATCAGTGACATAAAGCAAGTTCATAGAATCATAGAGCTGGAAGGAACCTCCAGGGTCATCTAGTCCACCCCCCTGCACAATGCAGGAAATATACAAATACCTCCCCGACACCCCCAGTGACCCAGTGTTATCTCTACCATTGGGTTGACTTGAATACCATCATCATTTGCTGTTTTTGTCTGTAAATTAATGTTGTTTAACTATGATGTTGTTTTTAACTGTTTTAACTTTGGATTGTTTTATGATATTTTGATCTTGTTAGCCACCTTGAGCCAGCGTGTCTGGCAAGCTGGGATACAAATAGAAACAATAAATAAATAAATAAATAAATAAATAAATAAATAAATGACACAAAAACAAAAAAAGAAAAGAAACAGTCTCCAGGAGCCTGCAATGCTGGTTCCTGATCTTCCTAGAAAATCCTGGATATATCTGTGATTTGGGTTTTTTTGTTTTGTTTGGTTTGGTTATCTGAAAAATCCCATTTATCTTTGGGATGCTAAAATATACCCACAAGTTATTTGAGTATATTTTCAGCATTCACCATCCAGCAGCAGAATTCCAAAAGGTGTCCAGCCCACAGGATCAAAAAGGGGACTCCTGAAACAAAAAGTGCTCAACTATCTAGTACTTAGAATTAAGCCCAGTAGCACCATAGAGACTAACAGGAGAGTCACAGCAGATCACACTGTGGATTAATTTGTCCCTAGGCTCAGTTTGGTCTAAATGAGGCATGAGATGCAATTTGCTGAAGTCAAATTGGGTTGGCCAATCAGGAGAGGACAGCTGGCACTTTTACCAAGTTGATCCCCCTTATCTACAGCATTTTTTGCTGCAGCTGACCTGCCCGCCTTCCCTATGAGGAGCATGAAATTAGCTGGTTCCTATATTTAGTGCTGAACAGGAACTTAAGGTGGGCAGGCAGGCTGTTAGGCAAGGTGCAAAGCCCTTTTCTGCCTGCTCCATCCTGTTTCTGTAGGTTAGTCCCCCCCCCATTAAATAGGCCTGGTTATAATAACTGGTTGAGCCACTACTAGTTTGGTAGGAATAGGGCAAGTTGCTCTGGGTAAGTAGGGATAATCAACAAGCATCCTGAGACATTTGGTGTTTGAGGGCATATCTGGAAAAAGCCACGATATGCCTTGAGGCTGGGTGCACTGTGCAGGAGGAGAGGGATGAAGCATGGCATCTCTCTGCACATACAGTTGTGCAGGCAATGATAACCAAGGTTGGCAGAAATACCAGCTGAGATTGAAGCCGGGGTGGATCTGTCCACAAGGCAGAGCAGGTGGATGGCTAGCACAGCCTTCTCTCAAAATCGCCAGTTTATGGAAATATGCAGTGATGTCCATCATCCCTTTAAGTTATATGAACAGCTTCAAATAGATTAGTTGAATCCATATTTTGTTATCTCATGGCATCATTGGGGCAGGGTGTGTGTGCCAGGGGAAAAGATTTTCAGGGTATGAATTTTCGAGAGTCGAAACTCCCTTTGTCACATACATTCTTTCCTATTTGTATCAGACAAAAGGAGCTTTGAACTCTCAGTCTCCAAGGTGCTCCTGGACTCAAATCTAGCTGCTTTACTGCAGACCAACATGGCTACCCTCTGAAACTATTAAAAGTTTTGGGAAATGACAAACTTATCACAATAATATTATCTTGCTTTTTATTTTGTGTATATGACTGAGTCACTGTTAGTTTCTTCGAGTGCCTGACCCTCTCTCAGTACCTCTCATTGCTTGTGTTTTTTTTTTAAATTCGGCTCTCTTTTCCATCCTAATTGCTCAATTTCCTCATAGCAGGAGGCTCTCCTATACACCATTAAGCCTGAATCCCATCCCTGCTGACATGCTCTCATTCTCCCTTATTCCAGTAATTCCTTTGCTGAGTATCTTCAGCCTCCCGTAATACCTCCTGTTGCACTAACTCATTATCGTTCTCCTTTGTTTGCTCTTTCCCTGGCTCATTGTTAGTAAATCATCACAAATATACTTAGAGGGCTGGCTACGGTTCTCCCTGCGCATATACCCCCTTTTGGATGTGCAACTGGTGTGATACATTCAAGAGACCGCAAAATGTATCTTGTTATCTTATCAGTGCATCCCCTAGTATTTTTTGGCATGATACACATACCCATATGCAAGCACTCTATTGGGTCTGCTTGATGGCTCACCACTGGAAATGGAAAAAACTCAGCAGGAGTGGAGTATTAGCTTCAGAGGATTTTCCCCCATCCCCATTTCCCCTGCTGTGAGAAATGCTATCATGCTGTTAAACCCAGTTGACTTTCTGGAAGACGAAAATTTGTTAAGATCTGAAAGACTAAGATCATCTAAGCTTTTGATGTTCACAGCCTACATTCCAGAAGGTACTAAGTCTAATATGACTGTTTACCTCTCCCCCCACCCTCCCTTGTCTATCTGGTGATATGCTGTTGCTTCTTATCAGATTGTCTACATAATGCTAGGGTTGAATACAACAAATACTTCAACTGGCAGCGCAGTTGGAATATGAATAATTTAGGTGGGAATGTTTTCTTCAATTGGGGATCGTGCTAGTTAATGTAACTTGGCATTTTTTTTAAAAAAAATTCTGCCTTAAAGTCAAATAGACCTGATCAGGGACTCTGAAATGCACTCAGGAAATAAATGGTTATGCTGACACCCTTAACACAGAGGCTAGTTGGCTTGGACTTGGTCAGTGGTGAAAACGACAGTGGTGTAGGCTTGCCTGTTGCCTCCTCCTTCTGTGGCCCCACCTGAGTCCAAGCTGTGTGGGCCTGCCTGGTACAGAGGCCAGTCAGTTTGGACCTGCTTAGCTGCAGTATGAGAAGGAGACTATGAGTGAGCTTAAGCTCATCATCAGTCATCACTGGAAAAATCTGATCTCAAAAGCCCCAGCAGTGCCAGTGTTATCAAAGCTTGGTGTGGTTTCTTCTGGCTGCTAGCAGCTCTTAAGGACACCAGTGGTCCTGGAACTCCCTCAATAAATTTAGTGTTCCCTGTGCAGTTTCAGTGTATGGCCACAAGTGGGTATGGTGACACTCAGACTCAGTATCCCTCAGGTCATTAAGACTTGTGTGGGTTTGAGACCTATCATGCAGGTTCATGAATCTGTAACTATTTCTAATGCACCTTCTCCATAATAATAAAATTACCGAACTTTTATTTTTTTCCTTGAACCCTATGCAGATTTTTTTTTGTTTCCCTTAGAAGGAAGATGAATGAAACAATGGGATGCCAAAGGAAATATATCAGCAGGCACAGTAGCTAGCTGCCAACTGTTAGAAACAGCAGAAGCTTCCAGGTTTATTTTCCATAATTTTTCAAATTACTACCTCTCCTTGCTATAATGATGGCCCAGCATGGTGTGTTTTGCATTTCTTACTGCAGGGATGCTGTTGCTAAAGATACCATGTTGTGATAACATCCAAGGAGACTCTCACAAGTTAGGATCTTGAATAAACAGCATTTCTCATAAACTTGCAAGCATCTCTTTCCTGGAATTATTAATCAAGAAGAAGAAGAAGAGATTGGATTTATACCCCACCCTTCACTACCCAAAGAAGTCTCAGAGCTGCTTACAATCCCTTTCCCTTCCCCTTCCCACAACAGACACCTAGTGAGGTAGGTGGGGTTGAAAGAGCTCTCTGGAGAACTGCCCTTGAGAGAACAGCTGTGAAAAAACTTATGACTGACCCAGGGTCACACCAGCAGCTGCATGTGAAGTAGTGGGGAATCAAAACCGATTCTCCCAGATTAGAGTCCATGCTCTTAACCACTATACCAAACTGGCTCTCATTTCAAGTTTCACCTAAAGTAAAATCTGAAGTGAATTTGGGGATTGTCTCTCAGACAAAACATCCGATGAATTCCAAGGAATGCCAAAGCAGCTGACAACCAATTCAGCTGACGACCAACTCAGTTTACAGGCCCATCATCACTGGTACCTAGTAGCCTTACGTCATAAAAAGTGAGCCAACAAAGATCCATAAAATGTTATGAAAGAGGACTGATTCTTTTCTGAAAGTAGGGCTGCTTGCAATGTACTTTTCCCTAGTGGCAGATGTTCTTTTTAGGAGAAAGACTCTCATGTAGATGTGAGACCAAATTTCAAAAATGTCTCATTTATGAGGAGAAAAACCATGACTCTTTATTTTTGCACCATGTTCTTTCCTCATGCCAATTTTTGCTCATTGACACCCTTTTTTCAAAGCCATGTTTGCATCAGTTGCAATTAAAGTACAATTGCTGTGCAAGCGATAGTAAAGTACAAGCAACCCCCCCCCCAACAACAGCAATGACAATGAGATGAAACCAGACTGAGGACAACAACAACATACAAAATAAAAAAGGAAGGAAAACAGCCATATCTAATATGAGAAAAAAGAGAGAAGAAGAGATTGAATTTATATCCCACCCTTCACTCATAGCCTCAGAGTGGCTTACAAATTCCTTTCCCTTCCCGTCCCCACAACAGACACCGTGTGAGGTAGGTGGGGTTGAGAGAACTCTGAGAGAATTGCTCTTTCGTGAACAGCTCTGACAGAACTATGGCTTGCCCATGGTCATCCAGCAGCTGCAAGTGGAGGAGTGGGGAATCAAATCCGGTTCTCCCAGATTAGAGTCCAGGCAAAATGCATTAAGATTAGCTGCTGATACATGTTATGAGAATGTAGGAATGTACAGAAACTTGCCTTGTACCCATCGGTATATGTTTTTTTAAAAAAGTTCTATATGTGAGCCCAGCTGGGAAATTTTTATATATTTGTTACACAACATAAACTCTGGCACTGACAGCTCCTGAATCTCCTCGTTTTAAGGCCAAAAGTGTCTAGAAGGAGGCTACGCCAAAACCAAACTAATTACACACAGTCCTTTCCTAGCTGGAAGCAGCCATCCAAAGTTCACTTACCATAAGTGGTTCTCACTACTAACCCCAGCTGCACTTCACACAAATGGAGGGGCAAAGCTTTTCTCAGCTCCCACTTAAAGGAGAGGCATCAAATAGACTAGAACTCAGTATCATTTAGCACTTATGCTCTCTAAGAGTCTAAAAGGTTTTCTGCAAGTACAGGTACCCATATCATAAAGAAAGCTGCCAGAAAAACTAGTATCAGTATCAGACAAAAGATGGAGTAGAGACAAAAGCATCCCTGGAGCAGTCCTTTTAGATCAAGGCTGAAGAATAGCTATTTTGATGTAAACAGTCTCTAGCATTGCTTCCAAGTACCATCTATCTGTGTTCACAAGAAGCTAGCTGTTGTCTTTCTTACACTAATCCAGAAAGTAATTAAAGGGGTTTAAAGTTCAGGGCAAGCATCCAGTAAATCAAAGCCAACAAAAATCACTGGTAACTTAAAAAAAATAAATCTGTTTCTCTAAACTACCAGGTACCACGGGGGGGGGGGAAGAATCCAAGGCAGGCCATTCAGCCCTTAATGTAACAGATTTTATGAATAAAATGCTTAACAGCTGGGGATTTGCATTAAAAAAATCTTTTGAGAAACGACTACAGATGGGTCCTGCCTAATCTTTCTGCTGACTGAATGGGGATGATTTCCATCCATTCTTCCCTCTCACTTCAGACCTCTGACTCCCCTCATGCCATTCCTGAGGGTCCTCAATCTCACAGAGCAGCATTTTGAGGGGCATTTGGGGCTACAGCAGGAGGAATGAGAAAGGTAAGAAAGTTATGTTCCAATGATGTAAATCCTTCGGTCAGTGGTAATTTTGGGAGGGATCCAAGCCATAGGTCCTTTCTATATTGGCCTGCCACTCCAGATTTTCTCAGTGTTTGAGTCAAGGACCGATTTCACACAAGAGCTGTCCCGGCGTGACGCCTCCCTTTGCCCCGTTTCTACTGATACGTTTCAGTCTGTGTCAAAACAGCATCCAAAAACCCCAGGACAACAGCAGGCTGAAACTGAGTTGACCACTGAAGGGAGGTAATGTAATGCAGAACAGAAAGGGGAGGAAAAACCTGGAATAAAAAGAAGGTTGAATTTGGTTTTAGTGCAGAACGGGGGAGGGGGGGATGAATTTAAAAAGAAGTTTGAATTCAAATTCAGTGCAGAATTGCTTGGAGGACTCCGCAGTGGACATGGATTAAAAGGAGAGTGCAGAAAGGGCCATAGTTTCCACAGTTGAACATTCATTGCTGGGTCTTGCTAGCAATACGACATCACATATATCTTGAACCAATAAGGATGGCCAGCAACATCCACCAATGGAAGACAGCAAGCAAAAGAGGAAGGGGCTGGCAAGAGAAATTAGCACTGAGACAGCTGCATAGACTGGTCCATTGCTTAAGATGTCTGTTTTTTTCTCAAAGAGTTAATAGGGAAGATTTTTTAAAAGCTGTATGTGTTATATGAAATGATAACATGATTTTCAGGACATAACACAATCCTGTGCAGAGTTATTTCAGTCTAAACCTATAGTAATTAATGGACTGAAATAACTGCAAAAGACTGCACTGCCAAGATCTTTCAGAACACCACCTATTCCACTACCTTCCAGGCCTATACTGCATTGGAAAAGGGAGTAGTCTACAGGCCTGGTTCCTACTTGCTTCCTCTTAATGTCTCCCCTCTTTCTAATTGTCTGTGTTTGTTTGATCCTTACCTTCTCCTCTTCCTGTTTCTTGCATCCATCATTAGACCAAAGAAGCTGCCTGTTTTACTCATCTGCCATCCTGTAGGATGGTCATCATGCTGATGCCTAGCTAAGCTAAGCAGCACATTCCTCCTGCATTGTTTTCTCTGCTGATCACCATGGGGCCTGGCAAAGTGGCAATGGAATCATTACCACCATATGACACTAATATAAGCTTTCTGTTCTAGATAAATTATTTCTTTGGAAGGGAGGAATATAAGACAGTCATAAGGAGCCAATGAATGGCTAAAGAATCCTCCAAGAGCACCATCAATTAATTGGACAATATGTTCATTTGTGGCTGCGCAGTGATAATGAAAGTATTTTCCCCAGAGTACTTGAACACCAGTCAAAATCCAAAAGAGGAACAGCGCAAAGCCTGCTATATATTTGGTGCTGAGGAAGCTGCTCTGTTCTAAGGCAAACTTCTAATGGAAATAATAGCCATCCTTCCCTTTTCTCATTTCAAACACTGATCCAGTGTGTCTTGCTGAGAAAGATGGAGACTAATAGGAGAGCAAAAGAGAACTTTATTGATTCATGTCCCCACCCCACCCTCATGAAAAACGCCTACAAGCAAAATGACTTCAAAGGGAACCATTGATTGTGAGACAATTGAAACACTGAGGGAACAGAACTCATTCACACTAAGCAAGCTACGTGCAAGCTATAAAATCGAACACATTAAAGAGAGATTACGGAAATTACTGGGAGATAACACTTGAGTGTTTACTAGCATTACAGTAGCAAAATAATTTTTGTAAAGAGTTATACCAACCCCATTTTAGAGGGGTATGTTTCTTGTTTTTAAGCCTTTCTTGAAGAATATCAACAATGTACACACTTAAAAAAATATGTAGGAGTGATTGATTGTCCTTGGATAAACTTGGGACTCCTGATTTGTTTATCTTGCACTCAGGATTTTAGCTGGGTTATGAAGATGCTACACATGTGGGTAGAATGCTAGACTTTGCCTTTTCTTTATGTAACTATCGCACAGCAAGATTTAGATGTCTTAAAACACATTTAAATCTATGATGGGCTGTGGCCAGAACGTTTCGGAGCAACCTCAGGCATTGGAAATTAGGGCAAGCCTTTTTTCTGAGTACCCATGATATTAGGGCAGGCTGTTGATCAAATGTACAGTCAATGCTTGGCTAAATCTATGATACTGTACAGGTATGATGGTCCTGTTCCTTTCCCTATTATGGCCTCCTGGATAGGCTTTCAAGACAATCACAAGGTTAGAAGTTATTATTTTGATGGCTCCACAGTTGTTGTACTCCAGTCTAAATGTGCATTTATAATGAAAGGAGTGTATAGGCTCAGGTTATTTATTAATAGTTTTCTTATTAGCTTAACACTGTGAATGCAATGGTCTAAAAACATGATGCACATAAGCTCAACGTGCATGCACATCCTGTCAAAGGTACACATATGTGGAATTAGCTGCAAGGCTGTTTAGAAAACCAGCAAAAGCATCTGGGACATTTTTTAAAAGAATGTGAGCTATTTTGATGTTTGCCTATCACATTTGATGAGTGTCCATGTATTTGCTACAAACTAAAAAGGCAAACATAGAATTGCCCTGAATTGTGCCACATCTTCTCCAGATGGCATTAATTTACACAATCCCACTCTTCATAAAGTATTGCTTATTCCAAATATGGGGCAAATATGTTTATTCATACCTGAATAAGAGAACAGCTTTTCAAGAAGAATAATGAATCTGACAATGTTTTCCCTGAGTTAGCTGTACACTTACATGATACTGACTTCAGTAGTGTTATATGAGTACGTCATTGTAGCTTTTCCTTCACAATTAATTGCATGTTTCTCAAGGAAGCTCAAGGTATAACAGAGAACCAAACACACTAATGAGCAGGGGAAAACACATGTAGACTTTTATAGTTTTATTCTGGTGGCAAATATTGTTGCACATATAAAGATGTCTTTAAAGATCCCACCCATCTATAGATCTTGAGCAACCTGAGTAAATGCTAATACCAGAGCTAATTGGTAATTAATCCTTCTTAATGAGATCTAAATAAGCTAAAAACACCTTTTTATTAACTCTCTGGGTTGGTTCAGATGTAACATGAAATCATGGTAATGCGAGCCCCAACCCCCGCTGAGCCCATGCTGGCGAGGGAGGGCTGATTTGCCTCCGTGAGAGGCAGGAAGAGGGAAGACGCCAACAGGGGGCAGAGCCAGCCTACTTAGGTCTGGCTCTTGCCCCCCTCCTCACCAGTCCGTTGGAATGCTCAGCCCACCCTCCCACCCTATTTTTAGTGCAGGTCTGACCGGCTGCCTTTTCCTGGAGCCAGGTAGGATTTTTTCGCCTCCATCGGTTTGGCCTATGGATGGGGGTGTTTTTGCCTCCCTCACACTGATGATGGTGGTGTTGGTATATTGGCTTCGGGGGGACGGGTTGTTAAATAGCATGGTCACTTTAAGTTTGGCGGGGTAGCGCGATCTAGATGGAAATGGTGAGCACAGGGGCATTGTTATAAAGGAAATAAAGGGTCCTCCAGGAACGGCTTTCGGGCCTTTGCGGCTCAAGGTCAGGAAGGGGTGATCTTCCTTGGAACAATCTGTCCCGGCCTACCTTAGTAGGCCTTTGTGGCTTCTGGAGTGGTGGGTCAGGGGTTCTTTTCAACATACCAAGCTGCTGGTCAAAAAGATACCTTTGGTGGCTTGCGATCAGAGCAGGTGCATCACCCAGAAGGAAATGTAGGTGGTCAGGAGTTTGACACCTGTCATATTCCTCAGTACATTTCTGACAATCCCTCCCTGGTATTTGTTGTTATTAAATAATTAATAAAGTGGCCCTTGTTAAACCCATATTGGTGTCTGTTTCTTTATTCCGACTGGGGGGGACAAATCCTACCTCTTGATTAAGTGCTCTGAAGCAAGCTGGATAACTAGTGGGATAGTGAGGGAAAGAACTGTGATACTAAAAGCAGGAATTAATTGAGACAAGGCAAGATTCTATGATCATAGGTAATCCAAATCTTTGTTGTGCAAATGAATCACAGTTAGAATGAACCATGGTGCTAAGGAACTGTTGAATTAGTATGTAAAAAAGGTTCTACATAAAATTTTGAGACACAATCCATACAACTTTACATTCTTTTAAGGTCTTGATTCCAATTGGAGACAAACATTCTCATTAATACTGAAATCATCGGGACATAAATGTGATTAATTTTGGATTGATCGTGCTCATTATTATTATTTTCAGAACTCTATAAAGACATGCACATTGTAAACAGGAATCAGACACACTTTGCAAAAGTTGGAATATAACTCCGTGTATTTATAAAAATGCCTGCATTTGAAAGAAGTTTAGGAAATACACTTTGTTTGAATCAGAAAAGCTTAAAATGATTCCTAGTAAATGGTTCTATGGTACTTTGAACAGAGAAGAACAGAAATAAGCGTCTTTTTTATTTTGTGATTTTGAATAAGCTTTTTCTCTCTCTGTGGTGCTGCTTGTCCTCAGCAAAATGGTGCCCTTGTCAGCATCTCCAGAAGAAATCAATACAACAAAGCTGAGGAGAATGTATTGAACACACTTGCCTGTAGTGAATGAAAGAGTCAGACTTTGTCCAATTCTAGCAGCTATTCACTAACTAACCTGCCACTCATAAATGTAGAAGTGACAAACTGTTCTCATTACAATGTGCAGGCCCATATCTTACAAAGAAAGGTTTCAAAATGAAAACAAGGCCATTGTAAACTAAGGATTCAATGCTGAGCATCTTCCCTGGGGAGTAGATGCCACTGAATGTAGTGATACTTATGTATAGGTATTTTCCCTTATGATATTTCTTAGTGAGATTAAGCCCCTCAGGGATCTTTAGCTTATTTAGCCAACATCCTTATGTTCAAAATCAAGCTTCTAGCTAATAGGGTCTGGGATCCTCTTCATCTATGCATTAGAGGACATACCCACCTTCTTGTCCAATACTGATTATTTCCCATTGGTAATTCACCCCTACATGGAGGAATTACAAACTGTCAATTGAAGTATCAGCCCAGACTCCAGATGGCACCTTTTACAGCCTGTTTAAATGCTGTTCAGCAAGAAATCCTGTGCACATTTCCACAATGCATGGGGGGGGGCTGCCTACACAAGGAAGCGTCAACGCAGATAGTAGGCACACAAGATCTGAAGCAGTGGATTTCTAAATGCATCTCAGATAACTTGAGTTCAGAACTGTATTAAGGCTTGCTTATTTTGAACTGTTTGCAGCTCCACCTATATGTTTTACGTACCCCCCCTCATTTCTTAGATGCTCTGAAATCCCATTTTTATACTCTTTTTATCTCTCTCTTGTCTCAATGAAGCTGTATTCCCAAAAGACAAAAGTTGATAAATACCTTTGATTGCTCAGTGTAATCCAAGCCTAGAAACTCAAGGCTGAGATGTATGAGTTTGATTGTATGTAAGAAAGAGTGTCTGCCCAAATTCTACTAGCAAAACTTTCCATCAAGTAGGTGGGTGGCAGTGCTATCCAGTGTGCATGCACGCTATACCCTGCTTTAGGTAGCCAAGAGCAGGAGGAGGGATAGATGAGATGGAGTTTAGAAGCTCTTTCTCTCTCTCTCCCCCATCTACTTGTCCCCTTTGGTGTAGTGGTTAAGTGTGCAGACTCTAATCTGAGACAACTGGGTTTGATTCCCCACTCCTCCACTTGCACCTGCTGGATGACCTTGGGCAAGCCATTGTTCTGGCACAGCTGTTCTTGAAAAAGAGCAGTTTCTGTCAGAGCTCTCTCAGCCCCACCTACCTCACAGGGTGTCTGTTGTGGGGAGGGAAAGGGAAAGGAGTTTGTAAACTGCTCTAAGACTCCTTTGGGTAGTGAAGGGTGGCATATGAATCCAATCTCCTCCTCCTCCTCCTCCTCCTCCTCCTCCTCCTCCTCCTCCTCTTCTTCTTCTTCCTCTTCTTCTTCTTCTTCTTCTTCTTCTTCTTCTTCTTCTTCTTCTTCTTCTTCTTCTTCTTCTTCTTCTTCTTCTTCTTCTTCTTCTTCTTCTTCTTCTTCTTCTTCTTCTTCTTCTTCTTCTCAAACACAAAAACAGATTACTGATGTGAAACCAACTCCATGTTGAGAACTAGTGTAGTGCTGTGGTTAAGAGCAGTGAAAAGGGTTGCCCCCTGCTTTTGCGAGGTGCTTCTCTGCCACCAGCCACCTGACTGGCAGGGGGAAATCTCACCCCCAACAGGCCCAAAAGGTGATGTGATGATGTCACCCAGAAGTGATGTCATCACATCAGTGATGTCATGCAGCAACGCTCTAGTTTTGGGGCAAAACTCTATGGTAAAAATGGCTACAAACTATAGAGTTTTGCCCAAAAACTAGAGCATCACCCGACATCAGCAACACAATGATGTCACTTCTGGGTGATGTCATCACACCGCACGTGCTTTGCACGCATGGCAGAAAACTCCTGGAGAGGACCCAGGATCCCCCTGCCAGCTGCCAGGTAGGAATTGCATCACACAAGAAATTTATGGAGAGTTCTTTTCTGAGATTGTTATAGAGAATCATGGAATGTGGATCTTTCTTTGAAAAAGCTGTGATGTGAAACAAGACAACTAATTAGCTAGCATGCTTGTTGGAAGGAAATACTTCATGAATTCCTGATTTTACTTTGAAATCATCTATTGTGGATCTTGCATCTGGACAAGCTTTGCCTGTTTCATCCATTGGACCTTGATGTAATGGATAATGGTGTTTGTACCTGATATGGACATATGAAATTGATGTCTTTGTGATTGTATTAACATATAACCACTATACAATGGGATTGTACATTCTTGATTCAACAGAGGTTCTATACTATTATACACAGTATGTAGCCTAAGACATTACCAGAGTCCTTTCAAAATTTATTTTCAATATGTTAAATTCATACAAAGGCCAGCCCAACCATATATAGGCAGACTAGGTAATTGTCTAGGGTGTCAAGATTTAAGAAGCACTGAATTAAACAGAAGTGAATTGTTTTTGCAGTTAAATACCCACACACATTATCTCCAGATTTATTTTTTTATATCTATATTGAATGGCAGTGTTCCAACGTCATGGTTCATCTGGGGCCCCAAAGCCTTGGGCTGGCCCTGACTAATAGTATTCCATTAATCTCAGTGTCCATTTCTGAATAGGATTCTACTTAAATGAGCCACACAATATTTAGAAAACATGGAGGCTTGTCACTGCCCATAGTTTTTTGGTCTGTATATCATGACAAACAGTTTAAATTATCCCCTAAATCCCCAGCACATCATCCCAATTTTCTCTCTTTCTGAATACCATTCTATGGATTTATTAAATTGATTTGTTAGAATATTATAAACAGAACTGTATGTAACAAATGAAACAGGGAGAACCTGCACGTATAGAAAATCTATAAGAAGTCTTCAAAAAGCTATCAAACCCATATCAAATAAATCTTTATCATAAAGTTGATCGAGTTGTATTTCACTCATCAGACAATTTAAAAATCCTTGAAAACATCATAGAGGAAAGCAGACTTGCCCTCTCTAAGGCATAGTTCTCATAGTCAACATATTCCTTTATATAATTGTCCTATTTCCCCTGGGGCTTTCCATGAACAGAGCTGCAGATGTTCAAAAGTGATTGCTGCTATCATGGCAAGTTAAAAAAAAGTACTATTGTGATCATAAAAATTTGTTGCTTGGAAACTGCCATTGAATAGGTAGAGGGACCAACTCAAATGTTACATTCTTCATATGTTTATGCCCTCCTTCCCACTGAAAACAAGATGTGCTGCATGTAGTGAGATTTTTGATTGTATAATTAACCTTTAGTTTTGGCTCAGGCCTACTATGAAACCATCATTCATTTTAGGTATGGTTAAAAGGGGGCATGAGCTGGTTCACAAACCAAAATTGGCCCAGTTTTGTGTTCAGAGCCCACCATGTGACCTGACAGCTGAGTCACACAGGGTCTGCTAGTCAGCTGTTATGTTTAAATGGCTGGCAGCCATTTAACCCTTTGACTGTTAGGTTTAAATGTTTGTGAGCCATTATCCCCTCGATTTTGCTCCCCCCCTTTGAAGGGGGGAAGTGAAATTGATGGGTTAAATGGCTGCCAGCCATTTAAACCTAACAGCTGAGGGGTGGACCTGCCCAGCTGTTAGGTATAAATGGATGTAAGCCATTAAACCCCTCAGTTTCACTCCCACCCTTGAAGCAGAGTGAGGGAAGCAAAACCAATGGGTTAAATGGCTGGCAGCCATTTAACTGTTTCTGGGCATTCCCCCCTTTCTCTTGGTGAACCACAGCCAGGAGAAAAGTGGAAGGGAACTCCTTTCCAGGGTGGTCCCCACCCTCTTTCTCCCGGCAGTGTCTCACTGCCGCTGAAAGAAAGGGGGAACTGAATTTGCTGGACTGGCTTGGTTTGGGTGGGCCCTTTTGGGTCATTTCAGGAGCCTCCCCAAACCCCAAACTGTTTTTGGAGGGTTTGTGCCAATCCCTAATGGTCAGTTTGTGAACTCAATACTTGCAGACAGTCATTCAAATCCTAAGACAACCCACCACCCAAAGAGGAACAGCAGCTGGCCACACCCCCTGCCTCTGTGCAATCACATAGTCATCTGCAGCATCTGACCATACAGAGGAAGCAGTGACTCCATGATCAGTGACACTGATTTCACAACATTGCTGATTATGGGGAGGATGTGTGCAACTGACCACTTTCTCCATGTATTTGCACTCCGCAGACAATGTAAGGAAGGACCTTGCTACTCTTCTAGTTAGTGGGGTCTCCTTCTTATTTTGGACTTAGTTTTTTTAATAGACACCCTCTTTTAGAGCCTAACTGCCAAGGAGATATGAAACCTGGAGAATCTCATAAAGGCACCTGGGTACAGCCATTACTTAGTAAATTCCCAGTAAAGGAAAGGAAGGGTGTGCTGGGATTGTGCACATTTGTTCTCAACAACAACAACAACAAAACACCTTGCAATGCTGAGGTCCAAGGTATGCCTAATACAATCATATCCCTTGCTCCAACGGATACTACATTAAGGCAATGTCAACCATTTCCAGCTATAGACATTTGGGCAACCTTTAAGTATCTCCAATCCAATCTAGCCATTGATAAAGGCAGCCCAATATCTAATTCACCTAGGAAGGGCCGTCAAAGGGACATTTAAACCTGTCATTTTCCCCCCATTCTTTGTCAATATACTAAAAACTTCCAATGATCACCCCACCTTGGAATGTCAGGTATTTTCCTACTAATCTTCCCGCTAGATTTTGACAGCAGTTACTTTCAAGCCCAGTCAAATTCAAGCTTCATGTTTGGGACCAATCACGGTCCTAGGAAAGTGAGTTCCCATGTCTAGCTATGGGATAAGATAAAGGGTAAAGGTTCCCTTGCTCGAAAGCCAGTCAAATCTGACTCTAGGGTTGCAGTGCTCATCTCCATTTCAAAGCCGAAGAGCCAGTGCTGTCCGAAGACGTTTCCATGGTCATGTGGCCGGCATGACTAAACACCAAGGTACATGGAACGCTGTTACCTTCCCACCAAAGTGGTACCTATTTATCTACTTGCAATTTCTTGCTTTCGAACTGCTAGGTTGGCAGGAAGCTATGGGATACTTCCCCATAAAAATACCATCCCATATCAGTGAAAAGTGTGCCAGGTTTTGTTTAGTGTCGGTTTTTACTTATTTTGTATACAATACAGTTATTTCTTTGTGTTTAAAATCACTCTTTCTCACTCTTTTTCTTCATAATTTTATTGTGGGGTACCCGTACCACGATCCACCCAGGGATATATAGACCTACATTATTCCTTTCTGGAACCTTCTTAAAGCTAATTTCCCCTTCTTTGGGGGTAGTTTTGGTAACAACAACCAGGAAATTACATTCCTGACTGACACACTCATACCTGCTCTCCCTATCTGTGTGGTGAGTCAACATGCACAAAGTGGGCAAGTGTCTGTACCAGGCTTTAGTTTGTTAAGTTTGAGTGGTAGAGCATCTGCTTTGTATGTTCAGTCCCCAGGATGTTCAATTAAAAAGTGATCAGGTAGTAGGTGATGTAAAAGACTTTTACTTGAAGCGAGGCCAAGGAGAGTTGCTGTCAGTCATAGCAGACAATGCTGACCATGATAGACCATTGGCCTGACTCAGTATGAAGCAACTTAGGCTGAGTTCAGACTGGCAGTTTGAAGTGGGAACCAGTCATGGCAAAAAAGATGTTTTCCTGGTCACACTGTGCCGACTGATGTGGGAGCATACTGGGAGGAGGTGCACGGGAGCATTCAGATTGGCCCGGAGGCACTGCTGTAAATGGCTTTTTTTCTGGTAAATTGGTTATGTGTGCATGTACACATGAGCACATCCAGCTGATTTGGGGGAGGATCCTGTTGTGCCAGCACCGCATTGGGTGGTAGAACGGAGCACAGCCAATCATATCGCTGCTGCCTTATGCGTAATACGGGTTGCTCCCGTCTTTTCAGGTTGGCATTCACACTTCCCAGAAATGGAATGAAGCAGGATAAATGGGCTCTCAGAGATTTGCTACTGCTTTTACTAGGTATCTTTTAAATGTGGGAGCGAAGCGGAACAGCACAGGTTGACTACAGGTGGGGAACACCAGGTAGATGTGCCTGTGTGAATGCCCCCTTTAATCCACTTGTAAAATGTGGCTGAAATGTGGCTATAGCGGGCAAACTGCCAGTCTGAACTCAGCCTTAGTGTGTTCATGTTTGGCAACTGGTCTGGTTCAATGTCTTTCCAGATGAGGGGTACATGTGGGCAATGCTGGGAAACAACTGGATTAATCCAGGATGTCCATGTTCATATGGCATGGGAAATTATCATTAAGACTAGCTGTGGTTTAAAAACAACAACCACAGCTTCAAACCATAGAACCATAAAAGAACTTATACCATAGACAGTAATGTGTCCTATATTTGAATGACCACACAACCATAGTTAGTTTAAATGAACTATGATTTCACAGAACAGAGTTTGAGGCCAGTGGCACTTTTTATTCTGTTTTATTCTGGGTATAAGAATTCATGTGCATGGACACGTCTTTATATACAGACCAATAAATCTTCATTTATGGCCATGATAAAGGACAAAAACAGTAGGGACCTAACAGAAGCAGAAGAGATTAGGAAAAGATGGCAAGAATACACAGAAGAACTATACAAGAAGAACTTCAATGTCCTTGACAACCACGATGGTATAATCACTGACCTCAAGCCAGACATCCTGGAAAGCAAAGTTAAATGGGCCTTAGAAAGCATTACTAACAACAAAGCTAGTGGAGGTGATGGTATCCCAGCTGAGTTATTCAAAGTCTTAAAAGAAGATGCTGTTAAAGTGCTGCAACAAATTTGGAAAACACAACAGTGGCCACAGGATTGGAAAAGGTCAGTTTACATTCCAATCCTAAAGAAGGGCAATGTCAAGGAATGTTCAAACTATCGCACAATTGCACTCATTTCACATGCTAGCAAGGTCATGCTCAAGATCCTACAAGCTAGGCTCCAACAGTACGTGGATAGAGAACTGTGAGAAGTACAAGCTGGGTTTTGAAGAGGTAGAGGAACTAGAGATCAAATTGCCAACATTCGCTGGATTATGGAGAAAGCAAGAGAGTACCAGAAAAACATCTATTTCTGCTTCATTGACTATGCTAAAGCCTTTGATTGTGTGAATCACAATAAACTATGGCAGGTTCTTAAAGAGATGGGAGTACCAGACCACCTCACATGTCTCCTGAGAAACCTGTATAAGGGTCAAGAAGCTAGAACCAGATATGGATTGGTTTAGCACAGGAAAAGGAGTACGACAAGGATGTATATTGTCACATTGCTTATTTAATTTATATGCAGAGTACATCATGCGAAATGCTGGCCTGGATAAATCACAAGCTGGAGTTAAGATTGCTGGGGAAAAGATCAATAACCTCAGATATGCAGACGATACCACACTGATGGCAGAAAGTGAAGAGGACCTAAAGAGCCTCTTGCTGAGGATGAAAGAGGAGAGCACAAAAGTGAGCTTGAAGCTCAACATAAAAAAAAACTAAGATCATGGCATCTGGCCCCATCACTCCTTGGAAAATAGAAGGGGAAGTCGTAGAAGTAGTGACAGACTTCACGTTCCTGGGATCCCAGATCACTGCAGATGGTGACTGCAACCATGAAATTAAAAGATGCCTGCTCCTTGGGAGGGAAGCGATGGCAAACCTAAACAGCATGATAAAAAGCAGAGACATCACCCTGCCAACAAAAGTCCACATGGTCAAAGCAATGGTATTCTCCGTAGTAATGTATGGCTGCGAGAGTTGGACTATAAAGAAGGTTGAGCGCCGAAGAATAGATTCTTTTGAACTATGGTGCTGGAGAAGACTCTTGAGAGTCCCTTGGACTTCAAGGAGTTCAAATCATTCAATCCTAAAAGAAATCAACCCTGACTGTTCCCTGGAAGGCCAGATACTGAAGCTGAATGAGGAGGGAGCACTCCCTGGAGAAGACCCTGATGCTGGGAAAGATTGAAGGTCAAAGAAGAAGGGGACGGCAAAGGATGAGATGGTTAGACAGTGTCATCGATGCAACAAACATGAAATTGAGCAACTTCAGTGGACAGTGGAAGACAGGAGGGCCTGGCGTGATCTGGTCCATGGGGTCACGAAGAGTTGGACTCGACTGTGCGACTGAACAACAACAACAAAAAATCTTCATACCATCATGGCTGCCCACCTGAAGCTATGTTTTCACTCTGTTTGAAAAAAAATGCTGCAGATTTTGCCCTGAATGTTCTTGACATGTGAACCTATTGTGTTGAACTTATTGTGTTGAAAGGCGTCAGTCACAGATGAGACGGTATGCACCAGGATTTTGCAAACTGCCCATTCAGCTGACTGGCAACCATTAGCATCACTAGGAATTATTTAAAGGTTTCAGTTGCTCAAAAGCTAGTCAAATCTGACTCTAGGGGGCGGTGCTCATCTCTGTTTCCAAGCTGAAGAGCCAGTGCTGTCTGAAGACGGTTCTGTGGTCATGTCACCACCACCAAAGTGCACGGAATGCTGTTACCTTCCCACCTATTTATCTACTTGCAATTTCTTGCTTTTGAACTGCTAGGTTGGCAGGAGCTGGGGCCAGAGACAGGCACTCACTCCACCATGCAGCACTAGGGTCTCGAACTGCCAAGCTACAGACCTTCCAGTCTGCAGCTTCAGCATCTTAACCTCTGAGCCACTGTGGCCCCTAGGAACCATCTAGTCAAACATACAAATATATGATTTCATTAGGAAAGTGGATGTGAAAAAAAATCATAATTTCATCAATGGTATGATTATCATTTTCATTAAATGTACATAGTGTTCTTATTATGCGTCCCCTTACCCAGATTGCCTGGAGGCATGGGCAAGTATGCTGATGACACCCAGCTCTATCTGATATTGGGTGGCCGGTCTGACTTCAGACCAGAAGACCTGGACCAGGCATTACAAGCCATGGCTGGTCAGCTTAGGCTGAATCAGCTGAGACTGAATCCGATGAAGACAGAGGTCCTGTGCTTGAGTTGGGATGGTTCGGGGGTGGGGATTCCACTCCCGACTTTCGATGGGGCACTGTTGGTGCTAGCGCTGGAGGTTAGGAGTTTGGGAGTGCTCCTGGATGCTTCCCTGACAATGGAGACCCAGGTCTGCCTTCTATCATCTTCGGCTGATCAGTCACTTGGTTCCCATCCTTGACCATGCTGACTTATCAACAATGATCCATGCTATGGTCACCTTGAGACTAGACTACTGTAATGCTGTCTCTCTTTCACCGATTTGGAAGCTACAGCTGGTGCAGAATGCTGCAGCCAGGCTTTTGATGGGTCTCCCCACGTGGGAGCACATCCAGCCTGTGCTGTGGACACTGCACTGACTACCGATAGCATTCTGAATCCTCTTCAAGGTGCTGGATCTTACCTTTAAATCCCTATATGGCCAGGGTCCAGCATACCGATGGGACTGCCTTTCCCCATATATACCCCAGAGAGCACTTCAGTCGGGGGTCTCAAAACCGACTGACCCCCCTCCCCCAGCCCTAAGGAGGCCAGGCTCACTACTACCAGTGGTGGCCTCATCCTGGTGGAACCAGTTCCCAGAGGAGATCAGGGACCTTTTGCAGTTCCGCAGGGCCTGTAAGACTGAGCTCTTCCGCCAGGCTTTCGGTTAGGGTGCCGCCACTGTTATAGAGCCCTGGCTCTTGGTCTTTAACATCATGGCTTTAACATCTAGCCTGGGCCACAGGAAGATCCTGAGCAGAACAACTCTTAGAGAGAACATCGTAATAAGCCATCTTGAATAACTATCTTCAGCACTTTATGTAACTGTATTATCAATGAATTGTTTTATATGACTTATGTATTTTTAACTGTATTTATGTACTGCCTGTGAGCTGCCCTGAGCCTGCATTGCGGGGAGGGTGGGGTACAAGTATTAATAATAAATAAATAAATAAATATAAGAAAGTCATGTCAGTGAAATGTTCTGTTTTCACTAATGTCAAGTTGGATATCTGCCCGTTATTCACTATGGATGAAATGGTGGGAGGTGGCAGGTTTTTCAAAGTGGCTGTTCCCCCCCCCATTGGCATCAAAGTTTCAGTGAACCCAGTTCCTCTCTACTACCCTCTCTCCCAAGTTTCAAATCAATTGGACTAAGGGGCTCAATTCTATGACTCCCTGAATGAGTCCATTTTTGGCCCCCTGAACAACTGAGTCCACTGTAGCCTGGAAAGAAAACAATTGATTACTCAACACGCTTTTTGATAGTGGTTCTTGAATACCACTCATTGTTTGTTTTTCTTAATATACTGAGTGCTTTGTGGGATTTGCTTTCTACATTCTGGTCTGTTTATGACAGAATATGAAGCATTTGTCCATTTTACCTTGTGGCTGCTGCTTTAGAGATTACCCTTGTGGCAGCTATCTAAATCTTTTTCTAGTTGCACATCTTTTGCTTTCGCACAATTCTCCAGTATCTCTGGTTCCTAGTAATTTCTATATACATCCGTGCAACTCAGCATTTTAGACTTTCATACCTTTTTCACAGAAAGAAAGCCAAACAATATGTTGTGGGATTTCATTTTATTTTATTTTGCTGTAATTGAAATAATGGTGGATTTTTCAAAAATCTGATAGACTCCACATGCAGAGTGCTATGAAAATCAGGCATGGATGAAAAATTACTTCATGTCTTCCTAACAATGCTATGTTTCTTTGGACTTCATATTGAAGAAATGTCATTCTGACTGTAATATTCAAAAACAAAAAAATTCTCTTCAAAGGATGCTTTCTTTTAAAGACTATAAATAGCATACAGCCGGACCAAAGGATAGAATTATTCATGAAGAAATTTTGACTTATTGTAATGTAGTCCATCTGTCTACATGGTCACTTAGTTTGGCATAAAGTTGAATTTTCTAAATGGCTGAACACAAATCTGTTGAGGATGCTTTAAAGCAGGACACTGAAAAAGCTGACTCATGGAGCCCCATTGAACTCAATGCTTTGACAATCCAGCGGGGCAAACTTTTTAGTTATCACAGTAACACTTTAACAATAACTCCATTGTTTTAGTTAATGAACTGTAAACAGTGACAGCTGCCCTCAGTAGCTTCTCATGAGGCATCTCCTCTGATTATGCACTGATTTCTGTACATTATATCACCTGATGCTGCCATGCTGTGGTTCAACAATTCAATGATAGCTATCAAAGTAAGCCTAAAACATATGTATGGGTTTGGGTCCATGTGAAGGTAAAGGTTTCCCTTGCTAGAAAGCCAGTCAAATCTGACTCTAGGGATGCGGTGCTCATCTCCATTTCCAAGCCGAAGAGCCAGCACTGTCCAAGATGTTTCCGTGGTCATGTGGCCAGCATGACTAGATGCCAAGGTGCATGAAATGCTGTTACCTTCCCACCAAAACGGTACCTATTTATCTACTTGCAATTTCTTGCTTTCAGACTTCTAGGTTGATGTTAAATAGGACTTCAGTCTCCAAATAGCATAGTACCTCTGTATTATTTTGGGCCTTCTCTGCAGAATGTGACTTGATGATTGCCACTTGATTCTTACTTCCTTGGATAGAAATGCCCTGCAAATGAAAATATCTGGCTCTGTCTTGACATTTGTCGAAGAAGTAATACAATTGCAGTCAAAGCAAAGTCAGTTTACTCTTGAATTTGGATTCCTAGGTCTCTTGGGTGGTTGTTATCTTCTTAGCAAAACAGAAAGTAACTTTCAGTGGTGCCTTTGAAATTATAACTACATACACACATATTCCTAAATTCTTGGAAGAGGACTCCCTGCAGAGTATCGGTGAAAAATATGTTCAAAAAAGATGGTGTTACTCTGATTTTATTTCCCCCCCTTCATTTTCATTCTGCAGGAAATCTTTTTTTATATATAATCTTTTAACACATTTTACAAAGGGAAAAACATAATCAGTACCAAAGAGTCAATGAATTATATTATATAGACTTAGCCATTAAAAAAAACATGTATTAAACAGTTCACTTTATCTTTTACAAAGTTCACTACTAGGACAGGATGGACAAATTCAAAAACCGTTGTCATTCCAAAATAAGTCTGCCTTTTAATACTGAATGTGTCAGCTCAGTTTCCTTATTTCACCTTCCTTTCAAAAGTGGAAATAAAATGTTAAAATATCAACATTATGTTTTGATCCCCCTCCCCATTTCCAATTCTCAGTGTTACAGCAAGAAATAAAAATGTATTCCCTACAGGAAAATATTGTTTCCTGATAGGCTACTGTTACTATGGAATCACTGCATGACAGACTAACATGTGACTTGAATGGTACATTTTGCAGCTTTAAAAAAATGTATGTACATAAAAATAAATCTGCTACCAGAAGAAGGCAGGATAATAAAGTTAGTTTGATCAAGTCAGCACCCTTGGAATAATTCCTTATCCTCCCTTTCTTCCCTTTTCCATATATAGTAGGCACTCAAGTGTTTCCTTGTTCCACAGAACTTCAGTCGAGGTTTATAAGATTATGCATGGGACTGAGCAGGTTGAGAAAGAAGTACTTTTCTCCCTTTCTCACAATACAAGAACTCGTGGGCACTCCATGAAATTGCTGAGCAGTCGGGTTAGAACAGATAAAAGGAAGTACTTCTTCACCCAAAGAGTGATTAACACATGGAATTCACTGCCACAGGAGGTGGTGGCAGCCTCAAGCATGGACAGCTTCAAGAGGGAATTAGATAAGCATATGGAGCAGAAGTCCATCAGTGGCTATTAGCCACAAAGTATAGAGAGGAACTCTCAGTCTGGAGCAGGTGATGCACTCTAATCTTGGTGCTGAGGGGGGGGCAGCAGTGGGAGGGCTTGTAATGTCCTGGCCGCACTGCTGGACCTCCTGATGGCACCTGGTATATTTTGGCCGCTGTGTGACAGAGTGTTGGACTAGATGGGCCATTGGTCTGATTCAGCATTGGCTTCTCTTATGTTCTTATGTTATGTTTTTAGAACTTGGGAAAGGTTGACATCAAAGGGAGAGGAACGCTGTAGAATCATACCCACTTTTAGGCCATTCATTTGGGGAAGTACCTCTGCACTGACTCATTTCCTTACTTTATTCTCAATTAGAAAAGTTCCTCTTCTCTTTAAAATTTAAGTTATATCCTGCCCTTGCTCCAATGAGGTATACGTGGTCCTTTCCCCTAATTTTATCTTCACAACAATGTTCTCAAGCAAAGAGTGTGATTGGCTCAAGGCCACTCAGTTACCATCATGGTATATTGGTGATTCTGAGCCCAAGACCTGTTGGTCATAGCCCAGCAGTGTAACTGCTATACTATACTGACTCTCAATGAACTATTTCATGTTGATTTCCAATGCACTATTGAATATTTTTTCTACCATTATAAAGCCACACCAGCACATCAAACTGCTCTAACCCCATTAATCATTAGTGACTTCAGTGAGACCAAGCCCATTTAAATACTCAGTCTTATATATATATATATATATATATTTGTTGATGACACTGTTATTTATTCTAGGCTGCAAGAGAGAAAATGGTTCACATACACCAGAGTTGTCACCTGATCCTTTACAGAATACTTGTATTAATATATATCTGCCTTTTCAGTAGAGGGTTTCTTTGGCCATTTTCAGACAGCCTTTGTAATCCATTTTGGTAGCCAGTTGCTAACAGATTTTTTGTCATTTCAGAGACGTTTTAGTAAACGGCTTCTAACAGGTTTTATTTACTTTTTCATACAAAGCTGCTTGTGTCCGGTTAGTGAATCATGGTTGAGCTTTTCTTGAGGTAACCTGCTTGCTTCCATTTTCACCTCTTTGTTGCTCTTCTGAATTACTGTAGTGTGCTGTTCAAAATGTCTCCAGTGCTTCCAATAGCGTCACACTTTTTTCCTCTCCCTTTTTTGCTGTGCAATCTTCCTCAAACTTTATTGAATGTTCTAAGTTGAGCACTATAGCGCTAGACCAATATAGCATTTCAGTGCTACAGCGGCACCATTGAGATGCAGGAAAAAATATGTGGCACTGTTTGAAATGGCCAGATAACTTCAGAGACGGCTCATTAACGGAATGAAATTTGCTGTATGAAACCCCCATCCTTGTATCGCTTTACTCAGAACCAAACCAACAACAGACAACATCTGGTTGAGAACGGTAATGTGAAAGGGGCCTTTGTGCTTTCATTTGAAGAGACTGAAAAAGACTATGTTGTATCTAGGCTTTCTAACAATAGAATGCATTATATCTGTCTAGTAGTAGCTATTAACGTAGATAAATTTTTGGTAGGTGTGCACAGCTGTTTTTTCTGATACATCTCCAGGTATTTGTTGTATCTTTCTGATTTGTTTTTGATCTCTGTCTATCCTTTTGTAACTGGTTTTGCATCTTTCTTAAGCAACAAGAGCTTACATGTTCTGTGGTAGTTTATCCATCACAGCAGGAGTCCCCAATGTGGTGCCTGTGGGCTTCATGGCACCTGCTGACGCCATTCCTGATGCCTACCAAGAGTTTTTAGAAAGTGGGTGAGGCCAGGCAGGGCTTTTACCAAGCAGTGCTTCCGATTGGCCACTGGAGATTTTTCGGCTGTGCAGATTTTTAAAACTATTGCTTTGGCACCAGCTGCCACTAAAGCACAAGGATCTTCACTGAAGTAGCCATTTTGTGGCCAGCTCCACATCCTGAAGCAGCCATTTTGTGGCAGCCATTTTGTGGCTGCACTCACCACTCTGTGTCAGAATTCTTAAGGTGCCCATAGGCTGAGGTTTGGAGGCGCCATTCTGAAGGGGTTCTGGTCCTACCTGGAGAGTAGTTTACAGAAAGTGGTGCAGGGGGAACTGGTGCTCAGTCCTTTGGCCTATAGGGTCCCATAAGGTTCCATCTTATCCCCTATGTTCTTTAACAAATACATGAAACCACTCAGTGTGATTATCTGGAGCTCTGAGCTGAGTTTTCATCAATATGTAAATAACACTTAGCTCTATCCCATGCTTCTGGCGGATTACAGGGAGGCAAAAGAAACCCTGAACTTGTGCCTGGGGGTGGATTTGGAGTGAAGCTTAATTCCAACAAGACAGAAGTGCTACTAGTGAGCAGAAGGTCTACCCAGGATTTAAGGTGTCACTCATTTTGGATGGGATTGCATGCCTCTTGAATAAATAGGCTTATAGCTTGGGGGTCTTCTTGGACTCAGGCCTACTGATGGATAAGCAGGTGGGAGCTTTGGCCATGAATGCCAGCTTCAAATGGTCAGTCAGCTGTGGCCTTTCCTGGGAAGAAAAGATATGTCCACTGTAGTACATGCCCTGGTTACATCTAGATTAGATTACTGCAGTGCCCTCTACATAGGGCTGTCCCTGAGAAGTATTGGAAAACTCCAGTTGGTGCAGAATGATGCCACAAAGATGCTGAATGGAATGGGGTGTAGGGACCACATCACTACAGTATTGGTCCATCTACACTGGGTCCTAATGTACTTCTGGGCACAATTCAAGGTGTTGCTGTTCAACTCGCCCTTTACTGCAGCTTTCTCATTCCTGTTTCTGTCCTTCAGTCCTGTCACATGAAGGTGCGATGTCAATTCTTGTTTCAAAATTCTTGTAGTAATTTTGTAGGATATCCGTTCTTTTGACTAAGATCAAGTGTAATATCTGTTCTTATCAGTTAACTATCTGATACGTCCTCTTCTGAGGACAACATATTAAATGGATTTTTGGAACTTGGAAGTAAAGAGCCAGTTTGGCATAGTGGTTAAGTGTGCGGACTCTAATCTGCAAGAACCACGTTTGATTCCTCACTCCTCCACTTGCAGCTGCTGGATGACCTTGAGCAAGTCATAGTTCTGTCAGAGCTGCTCTCTCAAGAGCAGTTCTTGAAAGAGTTTAGCTCCACCTACCTCACAGGGTGTCTGTTGTGGGGAGGGGAAGGGAAAGGGAAAGGGATTGTAAGCCGCTCCAAGACTCTGAGTGAAGGGCAGGGTATAAATCCAATGTCACCTTCTCCTTCTTATCTTTTAGATTTTTATCCTGCCATTCATCCAAGGAGATGTGTGGCATACATCATTCTCCCCTGTGAGAAATTTTAAACTGAGACAGTAACTGGCTCTTGGTTACCCTGTGACTTCATAGGTAAGTGGGTATTTAAACCCAAGTCCCCCAGGCTCCCTGGCTTTATGCAGTTGCTCTAGCCACTACTGGACTGTCGTTTTAATGGCAGAGCCTGCATGTATATCCCACCAGAGTAAGGAGATAAAATGCATAATTAGTTTTGGGATTCTCCAATTGGGTAATCAATAGGTTGAGGATGGGCTAGTGAGTAAGCATTCAATTTCAGTTTTATTGCTCTTTGTTCTTCTCCTCTAGTCCATTCTCAGACAACTTTTAGAAGTCCTAGAGTCAAGATGTAGATTAGAGCAGTTACAGAGGATGTTTATTTTTTGTTTGTTTTCTCTAATCTCTGTTACCTTTCCTCATTGGTAAATAAAGTTTTTATTTTATTATTTATTTATTATTTATTTATTTATTTATTACACTTCTACCCCGCCCTCCCCGCAAGCGGGCTCAGGGCGGCTTACAGTAAGACATCCAAGTGCCAAGACAATATCTTAAAAACATATAAATCGATAACATTTCTATAGCTGTTCTATTATCTCAGTCCGATGGCGTCGGATAAGAGTTTAAACAGAGTGATGTCAGGGCAAAGTCTCCCTCAACTGCCCCCTCCCTCTACCACATGAGATGGTAACAATTGGCGGCAAAGGGTTAGGGCTGGCGGCCTAAGGGAAAAGGAACCGGAAAAAGGAACCGGAAAAAGAAGCGGCGGCTCCTACTCGTAAGCCTGGCGGAAGAGCTCCGTCTTGCAGGCCCTGCGGAACTGTGAAAGGTCCCGCAGGGCCCTGATCTCTTCTGGGAGCTCATTCCACCAGGTAGGAGCCGCCACTGAAAATGACCTTGCCCTAGTGGCCACCAGCCTGGCCTCCTTAAGGCCAGGGACCGCCAGGCAGTGTTGAAACTCGGACCGCAGTGCTCTTTGGGGCATATACGGGGAAAGGCGGTCCCTCAGGTATGCCAGACCCTGGCCATATAGGGCTTTAAAGGTAAGCACCAGCACTTTGAAGCGAATCCGGTATGCTATAGGCAGCCAGTGCAGCGCTTTCAGCACAGGCCGGATGTGCTCCCGCCTAGGGGTGCCCATCAACAGCCTGGCTGCTGCATTCTGCACTAGCTGCAGCCTCCGGATTTGCCCCAAAGGCAGCCCCATGTAGAGGGCATTACAGTGGTCTAGCCTTGAGGTGACCATTGCATGAATCACCGTGGCCAGGTCGTCGCGGTCGAGGAATGGGACCAGCTGCCGTATCAGCCGAAGATGGTAGAAAGCTGACTTGGCAGTGGCTGCCACCTGGGCCCCCATGGTTAACGCCGGGTCCAGGAGTACTCCCAAACTCCTAACCTCCGACGCTGGCACCAACGGTGCCCCATCGAAGGCCGGGAGAGGGAGCTCCAGCCCCCGACCGACCCGACCCAGGCACAGGACTTCCGTCTTGGCAGGGTTTAGCTTCAGTCGGCTCAGCCTGAGCCACCCAGCCACAGCCTGCAGAGCCAATTTTAAAGCTAATTGATTAATTTTAAAGCTAATTGATATGTGTTGTACTGTGTTTATTCACTCTGCATAATTAGAATACCCAACAATGGAAGACAGGTGAGCATGGTGATAAAAGTCTAATCATGCCTGAAAATAATCATAACCATGCAACTACTGGTGCCCTACTTACAACTCGTGAGCGAGCAGGGTATGAGCTGCAATGACAGGTGTTCAAAAATAAGTACATTGGTCTTCATAAGCCACATCCTGAGCTCTGGTCCTATGGAATGCTGCACAAATTATTCTTATAGAATATATTCTATTATGGAATGTCTCAGGAGAGTTGTGTGGTCTTAGTTTTTGCAGTCAACATTGCTTTTGGAGCAAATGGTTAGTACACTGGGATGCTGCCACTGAGAAGACAGCAAACTCTATTTGAATTTGTTTTGGGGTGAACATAAGAGAACATAAGAGAAGCCAATGTTGAATCAGGCCAATGGCCCATCTAGTCCAACACTCTGTCACACAGCGGCCAAAATATACCAGGTGCCATCAGGAGGTCCAGCAGTGGGGCCAGGACACTAGAAGCCCTCCCACTGCTGCCCCCTCCAACACCAAGAATAGAGTGCATCACCTGCCCCAGACTGAGAGTTCCCATCTATACCCTGTTGCTAATAGCCACTGATGGACTTCTGCTCCATATCTTTATCTAATTCCCTCTTGAAACTGTCCATGCTTTTAGCTGCCACCACCTCCTGTGGCAGTGAATTCCATATGTTAATCACTCTTTGGGTGAAGAAGTACTTCCTTTTATCTGTTCTAACCCGATTGATCAGCAATTTCATGGAGTGCCCACGAGTTCTTGTATTGTGAGAAAGGGAGAAAAGCACTTCTTTCTCAACCTGCTCAATCCCATTCATAATCTTATAAACCTCGACCATGTCACCCCTCAGCCGTCATTTCTCCAAGCTAAAGAGCCCCAAGCGTTTCAACCTTTCTTCATAGGGAAGGTGCTCAAACCCCCTCATCATTCCAGTTGCCCTTCTCTGCACTTTTTCCAATGCTATAATATCCTTTTTGAGATATGGCGACCAGAACTGTACACAGTATTCCAAATGAGGTCGCACCAATGATTTATACAGGGGCATGATGATACTGGCTGATTTGTTATCAATTCCCTTCCTAATAATCCCCAGCATAGCGTTGGCCTTCTTTATTGCAGCTACACATTGTGTAGACATTTTCAGCGAGTTATCCACTATGACTCCAAGATCTCTCTCTTGGTCCGTCTCTGCCAGATCAGACCCCATCAACGTGTATCTATAATTAGGATTTTTGGCTCCAATGTGCATCACTTTGCACTTGGCCACATTGAACCCCATTTGCCACGTTGATGCCCACTCACCCATCCTCAACAGATCCCTTTGGAGTGCCTCACAATCCTCCCTGGTTTTCACCACCCTGAACAACTTTGTGTCATCTGCAAATTTAGCCACATCACTGCTTACTCCCAATTCCAAATCGTTAATAAACAAGTTAAAAAGCATCGGACCGAGTACTGATCCCTGTGGTACCCCACTGCTTACCACCCTCCACTGAGAAAGTTTCCCATTTATACTCACTCTCTGTTTCCTATTTATAAGCCAGTTTTTGATCCACAAGAGGACTTGTCCTTTTATCCCATGACTATTGAGCTTACTTAGGAGCCTTTGATGAGGAACTGTATCAAAAGCTTTCTGGAAGTCAAGGTAAATAATATCTATTGGGTCCCCCTTGTCCACATGTTTGTTCACTCCCACAAAAAACACGAACAGGTTAGTGAGACAAGATCTTCCCTTACAGAACCCATGCTGAGTCTGCCTCAATAGTTTTTGTTCATCAATGTGCCTACTAATTCTTTCCTTAATAACAGTTTCCACCAACTTACCAGGTATTGATGTCAGACTGACTGGCCTGTAATTTCCTGGATCTCCCCTGGAGCCCTTTTTAAAGATGGGAGTGACATTAGCTACCTTCCAGTCCTCAGGAATGGAGGCAGATTTTAAAGAAAGATTACATATTTTTGTCAGGAGATCCACAAGTTCACATTTGAGTTCTTTTAGAACTCTCGGATGAATGCCATCCGGGCCTGGTGATTTATTACTTTTTAAATTGTCCATCAGTCGAAGGACTTCCTCTCTTGTCACCTCAATCTGATTTAGGTCTTTCAAACCCCCTCCCGAAATCGGTGCTTCTGGAGTGGGCAAGCACTTCTCCTCTTCCACAGTGAAGACAGAGGCAAAAAAATGCATTCAGCTTCTCAGCCATTTCCCTATCATCCTTCACTACTCCCTTTACCCCTTGATCATCCAAGGGCCCCACTGCCTCCCTGGCTGGCTTCCTACTTCTAACGTATTTGAAGAAAGTTTTATTGTTGGCCTTTATGTTTTTTGCAATATGCTCCTCATATTCCCTTTTTGCTTGCCTGATCACAGACTTGCATTTTATTTGCCATAGTCTGTGTTCCCTTTTATCAACCTCACTGAGACTAGCTTTCCACCGCTTAAAGGAATCCTTCTTACCTTTTACAGCTTCCATTACTTTATTTTTTAACCATGCAGGCTTTTTTCTATACCTATTTGTGCCTTTCCTAACCTGCGGTATATATTTTTTCTGAACTTCTAGGAATGTATTTTTTAAATAGTCTCCAAGTTTCCCCAATGGTTTTGACCTTCCCCACTCTTTCTTTCAATTTCTTCCTCACATGTCCTCTCATATCAGAGAAGTTACCCCTTTTAAAGTTAAAAGTGGTTGCATCAGTCTTTTTGGGCAACTCCCTATCTGTACAAATGTTAAACTCAATGACATTATGGTCACTGTTCCCAAGTGGTGCAATCACTTTTACATCTCTCACCAGGTCTTGGGTGTTACTTAGGACCAAATGCAGGATCACCTCTCCCCTGGTAGGATCTGTGACCATCTGTTCCATAGCACAGTCATTGAGCGTGTCTAAAAACTCAATCTCTTTTTCCCGACTAGAACTCATATTGACCCAATCAATGTGTGGGTAGTTAAACTCACCTATTATGACACAGTTATTCCGTCTAGCCACTATCACTCTTTTATGAATTAAAAAAATGACAATATTCATGGAAGAAACTTGGAAAAGTAGGAGAAATGTGGTCACTGGAAACCAGGTTTATAAGGATATGTGTACAACAATCAGTAAAGTGCTTGAAAATCTGATACCCTCTCCAGTTTGGACTGCAATTTGTATCAAGATTATCACCCTCCTACACTGAAACAGGAGTGTTAGAAATGAAAACTAACTGTGAATATCTCTTAGCTTTTCCCTGTATTTTCTAGGCCTTTTCCTGTTGTCCAAAGTGAAGACATTTTAGATCCTCTAGGTCTTCTCTGTGTTTCTAAGAAGCAAATGCCTGCCTGCCTCTCTTAGAAACAGTGTATCTATAACACCAGCTGGGAGACAGTAGGGCAGTTATTTGTTAGAAAAACAAGGACACTAAACACATGTACAATGAGAATATACAATTTCTGAAGTTCTGAAGACCCAAGGAGGGTTCAGCCTGTCTAATCATACCAGAGACATTTGGAACATGCACAGAACATGTAATTTTCCACAATCATTCTGACATACAATGGCTCCATAGAGCAGATGTTTGTAACAGGATTAGGGATGGGCACAAAGTAGAAAAATGGGATTCCTGGCTGAACCACAAACCGAAACATGAACCAAACTGAAAGGTTCATTCATGAACTAAGCCATTTCATGGTTCATGACCCTGCAAACCCAATTGAAACAGACCACAGTTCCTTTAAATGTGGTTTGCAGAAAGCCCTAAAAACAGCTGAGCAATGAGAGCAGCTTGCTCCCCACCACTCAGCTGTTTTGGGCTGTCTTGTGCTGTCCTTTTGTTAAATAGTGGGTTCCATGGATTAACAGACCACAAACCTAGTGATCAGTTCTACTTTATTAGTGATTTTAGCAAGGACAAGACTCCAGAGTCTCAGTTCTGTTAAATAGCATGCAATTGCCATACCCAAACACACCCCACTCCCAGAGATAGTCTATTTACATAACATTACTACTAGATTGGTGACTTTCAGAATGTTGGCAGGCTATTGTTCTTTTGCTCCAAGCTCAGCCAGTCTCTGGGTGATTCAATCATGAATGATTCAATCCCAGTACATAACACCTTTTGAACTTTAAAGGGACTGCAGAAGACAGCCCAAAAAACAGCTGAGCAGTCCCTTTTGAAGAGACTGTATAAGAAAGACCAAAACAGCTGAGCAGTGGGGAGCGCCTTCCAGCTGCTCAGCTCTTTTTGCAGCTTTCTCGGGGAACAAAAAGCAGGGGTTTAAAGGGACTCATAGTCTCTTTAAACCCCTGCTTTATGCTCTATCCATGAATTGCTAGGAACTGCCACAAACTGCTTCAAAAGTTCATGGAAGTTCATGATGGTAGATCCATCATGAACTTCAGAAAACATGAACAGGGCAAAATTTGTGATGAATTTTGCTTCATGGTTCAGCTTGTGCCTATCCCTGAACAGGATATAAAAGACTGCCTCACATGCTGCATAGGGTTGATTCTTCTGCATAACAAGGTCCACCCTGTTCTGGAACAGACTGCTCTTCATTCATCTGTGTCAACCAAGCTCTCTGGATAATTATACTTTCTCTATATATGTTTGTCTTTTGTCCCCAGCACAATCTGGAAGTCTGTGTGGGATTGCTTCTAAATTGTTTGTTATCTGTTGTTAAATAAACCCTGCTTTGGACAAGAGCATGTTTCTTTGAGCCTCTGAGGTTTTGAGAGTGAGGGAGAAAAGAACACTTGCAAGATAAGATTCTGTACCTCTCAGGTAAGGGCCTGAGCCACTGTTCTATGGCAAGGCTGTGTGAGGCTGTGCATGTTTAAATGACCATTTGGAATATATTTCCTCAGGGGCTTAGATACCCCATCTTGGTGCAGCATTAACCTGTGAAAATACACTCTTTAGGCTACCCTGCAAGGTAGGAAAGGCCTCAACTTTTGATATTTTACATGAGAACACAGATTTAATTTTCTTAAGCATTTTTGTGGCTTTTACAAAACAGCCAAACCATCCCTAAACTTGCAGCAATAACCCTCTGTCATTTGGTCTCACTAGGTTTGTGAGATAGAGGAACCAGAAGAGAAATGCCCTCCCATGCAGCACTCAGCTAACATAGGCTCCCTCAGGGAAGGTCTAGGAACTGAGATGTAGGGTGGGTTGCACCAGGCAGCAGTGATGCACAGCTGGGCAATGAAATCTCTATGCTCAACTATCCCTAGGAGTTTTGGAAGCAGGGCAAGAGGGGGACATGACATTCTGCTATGTGATGATATCATGTACTATGTGCCCAGATGAGATGTCAGCATGTAGCGGGACATCATTTCTGGTGCCTACTGTTCTCTCCTGTTGAAGGCCCTTGAACACTGGCAGAACATTATCCCGTGGAGACTTCTAAAACAGTAACTAAGGGAGCCGATAACAAGAAGAAAGTGGACTCTTATGGAGTCATGTCATTCAAGCACTGCATTGCGCATTTAGTGAAGCAGCAGAAAGTAAGTATCTTACACTTCCTTACTGAATTTATATGTAATGGATGAAGCTTCTGCATCTTATACTTCTTTACTGAATTTGTATGTAACGGATGAAGCTTCTGCATCTTCCACACAGTAATTTCTAATTGTGTATATACATTTTGCCAATTTCTCCCTTCCTGCAGTATGAGAAACAGAAGCATAAGTAATGTTCATATTTTTTACTGCTTCTCTGGCTTTGTGAATTAGAGGTGACTATTTGATTATGCAAACAAACAAATTAGCCAACAAACAAAAGTCAAAATTTATTTAGAACCATACACAATATATTATAAGCATACAAAACCAGAGAAAAAGGTTTTTTTAGGGATTGGTTTAAAATACTCTTGTTGTGGTTTGAATCCATGCAGGCCTAATGCAGATACTGAATAGAAACAAAACACCCCAGTCCATTATTAAATCGTGGCTGAACACACCATGACAACTAGGGGTGTGCATTCAGCTTCCCTGAGTGGGAAAAAAATAAACACCTTATTTGTATTTATTCAGTATTTCCTAAGCCAAATACAAATTCAGGAAACTTTTCAGTGGCCAAATAAAATTTTCCAAATTTATTTGACTTTTTTTCCAGCTTTCGGGGTATTGCCAACTTCCCTCCCCTCATTGCTGGCTGGGAGGGGAAGGCATTTAAACCTAACAGCTAACCAGTGGAGGGGAGTAAAACTGACAAGTTGTCAGTTTTACTCCCCTGTCCTGGTCAGCTGTTAGATTTAACTCCCCTGTGCCAGCAGCTGAGAGAGGGAGGGAGAAGGCATTTAAACATAATTTCTCTCTGCCCCTTCCCTCCCCAAGTTGCCCTGCCATGGCAGGGTGGCTCTGAGAGGGAAGGGAGAGATAGAAAGTATGTTTAAATGGCTTATATTTCCTTTCCATCCCAGCGGCCCATTATGATGGCATGACTGAGGGAGGCAAGGCACAGAGAGAAGGCATGTTTACATGCCTTGCCTTCCTTTCCCGAGCAGGTCCCCCACAGCAGGGCAGCTGGGAAAGTGAAGGGGAGACATTTAAATATGCCTCCCTTTTCCCCCTTGGCTTCCCCAGCTGCCTTGCCACAGCCAGGTGGCTGGGGAAGCAAGGGGGAGTCATTTAAACATGCCTCCCCTTTCTCCCTTGGCTTCCCCAGCCACCCTGCCAGGGACAAGGGAAGGGAAGGGAGAGTGAGAAGGCATGGCTAAATGCCTTCCCTTCCCAAGCCACCTGGCCCTATGCACTGGTCAGTTTCATTCCCCTTTGCCTGTCAGTTGTTAGGTTTAAATAGCCTAAATCTATCAGCTGATTGGTGGGGAGTGAAACTGACCAGTGCATAGGGCCAGGTGGCTTGGGGAGGGAAGGCATTTAGCCATGCCTTCTCACTCTCTCCCTGGGTATAGATCTGAATGTATTCAGAAATACTGAATATTTCCTGAAACCCAATACTTAGGGTTCCCAAGTACTTACCGTATTTTGGCAGGGGACATACAGTCCCCGGCTGGAACATTCCCCCGGGCAACACCCACGCTGCACGATGCCATTGCCAGGAAGTGATGCTGGGCGACGCTCTGGCAATGGGGCTGGAAACTCGATGGTAACAATGAGTTTCCATCCCCATTGCCAGAGCATTGCCCAGCGTCACTTCCTGGCGATGGCATTGTGTGCGCGTCTTTCCTTCCCCTGGGGATGGTCTTGCCAGGACGTATCTGTCCCCCACCGGCATACAGTAAGTTCTTGGCAAGCCTATTAATACTATACCAGCATTGGTACTCAGAAAAATCAGCAAGGAGAAGCTACGGTGCCGCCGGCGGCAACGGGCGGCGAGACGTTCCGACTGAAAAAACATGGCGGTGAATCAACATCTGCCGAGCGAGCATTCCGGGCAGGACTGGCCAGAGACAAAGCGATGTGGCGACGCAGCGCAGCCAGAGCCAATCAGGATGGAGGCTAGTGCAGCAGTCGTCACACAGCCACGGACTGTGGAACCAGCCCAGTAGGAGCCACTGTGGAGCCACGCTGAGCCGGATCGTGCTGGAAAAACATCATGCAGAAGCCGGACCATGCTGAGCCACCATAGCAGAGGAACCACGGAAAGAAACAACAAGCCGGTAGGGCGCCTGGTAGGCATTCACCTCCCCATTCAATTGTGGCCCTAGCTAGGTAATAAAATCACTATGTAAGCTGCTCAGAGCCTCCGGGATGGAGTGGTATAGAAATCGAAACAATAAATAAATAAATAAATAAATAAATTATTAAATAAATAAATAAATAAATATTTAGCAACATTTTTCAGGTCTACTATCCCTGAAATCAAAAACACTGGCTTCCCCCACCCTGCACACCCCTAGTAACAACTTTCTCTGTTTCTACAACCATTTTCTGTCACACCATAGTCCAACTGCCCTTTTTCTAATTGTCTTACTCTCATGTGAAGGAGGAAACATCATTTTACTACTTTGTTAGATCATGGGAAAATATTAATTCCCCTCTTCTGTTCATGATATTAACAAAGATTTGCTACTGTACTACTTCAAGCAGGATAAGGATGAGAAGGACTTGAGACCAAGACTTGAAAATAAGTGTGTGTGTGGGGGGGGGATGCAGAAAAAATTAGGCCAAGGAAGAGAGAAATTGAATGAGAAAAGTGTGGGAAAGTGTGGAAAAGAGAGAAATTAAAGAAAAGAGAGGGAAAGATTGTTTATCTTGCTGCAACACTTAACTAATGCTTTGCAAGATCTGGCTGAGCTGGGTGCAAGGAAAGGAAGAGAGAAAGGATAGACTACTGGAGAAAATGACCTGCAGGCTGGCAGTTACTGTAGCAGCCATCAGCATGCTGTCCTGTCTTGTAGGAGTGCTGGGTTGGTTTGATGGGCTTGTAGCATGATCTGTTAGGAAGTTTGTTTCAGTCATGGAGAAAGGCAAGTCTAGCCAATAGCAGAGTTCCTTTTTACTGGGCTCAGGCTTCCTTGCACCCGTAGTGGCTGCAGCCAGTATTGCATTTTAAAAATAAATGAAAAGACATTCCATTGGATGCAGCATGACACTGGCTTCAAGAGCCCTCCAGCTGACAGCCCTCCAGCTGCCCCCCCCGAATTTTGTCTCCCAGTGCCCCTCTGTTGGTGGCTCTGCCCATACCTTTCTGGTTCGTAATGAATAATGCTCTTCCCTCATTATCTCCGGCCAGGTTACCAGAGTAATCTTCAAAAATCACTACTATTAAGACAATATAAGTGAGGCCAATCCCTTAAGACAAACTTTAATTTTTGAGCAGGCATATGTCTAAATGTCAATCCTTTTTCCCTCAGAAAGAGATCTCAGCAAAAGCAGTAATGACTAAAAACAGCACAAAAGCCCCAGAACATTCCTTTCCTCCGGAGTTATTTCTTAACTACCTCTCACTCACTGCAATATATTACAATTGTCAAGTGGCTGTGGTGTAACAATGTTATAAACCAAAACTTTTATTACATCAAAATGTAAAAAGGTCACTAAAGTGTTCTACTCCTCAGCTCCAAACCTCAGGGGAAGCCTAGCTGTTATCATTTGTCAATAATGAATACTTCAAGATGTTCCATGTGGCGAGACAGGAACTTTGTTTAGCCAGTCCATAGGGAAATACAGATGCCTAGTGGATGAAGCAAAAGATATTTGAAAACTGTCTAGAAAGTTTTACAGCTATACATCATTGGAAGCAAATTTCTGCACTAACACCAGAGTGTGAGGTTTATGTTCACAATGAATCACATGGAATCAATGGCAAATGTACCATGATTGGATACAGGCCATGGAAAATGTCAGTGAATTAGAATTAATTTAAATGAAGACTTTTAAACATTAAACTGCAGTAAACTGTGTTAAAATATATACATTACTGTAATACAGAATATAATTGAACAGAATTCCCTAGATCTCCCCACTGACATGGTTTTCAGTTGTGATATTCAGCCCCTCCATCCCTTTTCAAAATCACCTCTAAATCGCTGCCATCCTTGACTGGGGGGAAAATCTATTTTTCTTTCTGCAAAATAACTTCAGCTGAGAAATCAAAGGTCAAAGTCTTGAATAAACTTTTCCACTCTTTCATCTAGTTTTATGACATTTTCATTACCTTTGTCCAGATAGCGATATTAAAATGTGTGTCACGCAGCCACAGTAGGGCACATGGTGAGCTTGCATGTCAAGGGTATGGTTAACATTATTACTTCCCCAGGATATAATCACAAGCTTTAATACATATTTATTTTGTCCCAAGACTAGGAAATATTATGATCTGTAAGATGATCCACGAGACGCTCATTCTGTTGAGATGAAGTCCTGATGCATCCGCCTCTCTACAGAATGCATTATCTCTTCAGTAAAGCACTTAACTCTGGTCCCAGAAGACTATCAAATCATGAATGTTTAAACACTGTCCTGCCTGTCCAAAGCTATATGAAGAGGTTATGATGAAGTGCTAGGCAGGAGGCCTTTTTCTTCTTTTGACGTTGCAGAGGGAAAAAACGGTCTCATAATTTCTTTTTCTGTCTTGCCAGTCTTTCAAGGCTTTACCCTAACATAGCCTAACAGCTTGTGGCATGATCCTAGGGCATGATTAACTGGTCTGATCCTTAGTAATGGATTCAGGTCAACACTGGAACATTTGGATTTTGCATATAATTGGAGTTTTGTTTGGAAATATTTGAAAATACGCAAGGACATACTCAAAATCTGTCTGTTTGTCAATATTATTATATTCTACCCCCACTTCCTGTTTCAACAAGGCTCCTGAAGTAGCTTGAACTGAAGATACACACACACACACACACACACACACACACACACACACACACAGAAAGATTACTGCACAATAAAACCAAATTAAGGAAGCTTTCAAACAGAGCAAAAGAAACAATAACAAGAAAATAAACGTATCAATTAATTTTGGTTATTACTTTGTTCTTGGACTGAGTCCTCAATTGAAAGCTGAATTAGAAACTGAGTCTAAGAGAATCCTGGTATTCACCATCTTTTTGGTACTTTAAGTAATCATTTTTAAGTTGAGTGGCTAGGTTTCTATCTTTTTCTCCCATAACAGCATCATGTATCTTTGTATGCTTTGTCCTCAATACAAGATGTTTCCCCACTATCGATATTTTTTCAAACTTTTTTTAGATTCACTGTCTTCTGCTTATTTTTTTTTCAAATTTGTGTGAAGTATCATTTAACATATCCCTATGATCTGGAGAAAAATAAAATAGTGATGCACATAATACATATCTCAAAAGAAACTCTGCTCCTCAGCTGCAAGTGTATAAATAAATATATCATAAATATATTAAATTAAATCTGTTAACAATTATCCCTTTTCATTGCTTCCTGATGCCTTTCTGTGATATTCAACTGATTCTTAGAAAGTGAGATATCAAACTACACGTGACATGATAATCCAAGTGTCATTAGTCATGTAGAAGTAGAGGAGTCTGTGGTTTACAGAAAGCAAAGCACACAGTTGAAGGGGCCTAAACTCAGCCCCTCCCCTTTCTTTCTTTGTAGTGCTCTGTTATAGGAAGCATTTTTCTTCCAGCCAGTCCCAGCCAGACTTAGGGGGAGGAAATGCCACTGGCAATTTTATTTCGAGACAGAAGAGGCAGGGTTTACATCTCCAGACCCCATACATTATTTCAGTAAATAGTAGCTCCCTCCCCTACTTTGTATGTTGGAGGTTGCATGAATAGCTATGGGTGAGTTCCTTCGTCATGTGTAGTTCAGCTCTAACACTATATTTATGAAACATTTTTCCAAAAAGAGAGGTGCAGGATCTCAAGCCTGTAATTAATTCTCTGGAATGTTGCCATCAAATTCTAGTCAGGTTGGAGCTGATTATGATCACTAAGAATTAGCCAGGAGGGGGGAAGAAACCATCTGCACATTCCTAATAGTGCATTCCTAAGGGCAGTGTGGACACCAAATGAGGATGGAGGCAAACATAGTAAAAAAAACACCACAATCTATAACTGGAGAAAAAAAAACAAGCCACAGCTTTTTATTGATTACAGCGATCGGAGCATTTGGCACAGCATAGGGCGGGATCCAAGCATCAAGTGACTTGACTGTGGGATGATGAATCCCATCCCAGCCCACATGCTGAGGACAACCAGGAGTGACAAGAAGGTGGTCCCACAAAGCCACTAGCCTCTGCGTGGAACCCTTGCCACCTTGGAGTGGAGCCAAGATACTGCCGCTGAGCTAGGCATGCTGCTAAAAGATTCAACCCCCAAGTCCCCATAAGGGGGTCCCCATACAGAGAGGGGGGCACACAGGTGCAGCCACCCCACAAAATGGATCCAGACCAATGCCTAAAACTGCCTCAAAATTGTGACAAAGAAATACCCATGAACTAAAATACAATAATCCAAAACATCCAGAAAAAGCGGGAGAAAGGGAGTGTCTGAAGTGGTAGGAAGAGAAAATTTGCCGGCCACTGAGCTTTAAATAAGCCAGGGAATGGGGCCAGGCAGCACAAATGCTTGTCCAAGCCTACCCCCAGCCAGCCCAAAGGGAGGAGCCAGCCAAACACCTGGAGATTGGCCCACAGCCAGCAAGACCACCCCATGCCATCCAGAGGCCCAAAACCGACGGAGACCAGCTGGAGCCTGCCACGGTGGTACACAGGGCCTCCAATCTTGTTGGGAGCCCAAGCCCTGTTGCCACAAAGGCAGCCACTAGTAAGTCAGTGGCTGTGTCTTCCCATTATTTCATACCTAATAGGAAAGAAAGGAGCTGCGGTGGCTCAAGTGGTTAAGATGCTGAACTGCAGGCTGTGGAAGGTCAGTAGTTCAGCAGTTCGAGACCCGGGTGCCGCATGACGGGGTGAGCTCCTGTCTCTAGTTCCAGCTCCTGCCAACCTAGCAGTTCGAAAGCAAGAAATTGCAAGTAGATAAATAGGTACCACTTTGGTGGGAAGGTAACAGCGTTCCGTGCGCCTTGGTGTTTAGTCATGCCGGCCACATGACCACGGAAACGTCTTTGGACAGCGCTGGCTCTTCGGCTTTGAAACGGAGATGAGCACCACAACCCTAGAGTCGGATTCGACTGGCTTTCGAGCAAGGGAACCTTTACCTTTACCTTTAATAGGAAAGATATTTTCTGGGACCAGACTGTTTAAGCTCTGCAAGCCAGTTATCATAAGCCTTTACTAAAACCTGGTTGTATCCACAGGATGCAACAATAGTAAGTCAGAATACTTGTCCTGTTGCCACTTAACATGAGTAAAAATACACTGGGCACAGAAGCAGACTCTGCTTTTCATAGAATATAAATTTTAAGAACTGTCACTACATGGGAAAGTGCCATAAAAACATTGTGTTATCAGCATGTTACATTTTCTAAGTTTGAAGCTTTGGGTGCAAAGGACTAGGAAACCACAGAAAACAACAGCAGCCTCATAGGGACACCAAGTTACTGATCACATGGATCAAAACGATGGTATGAAACATTTTCAGGCGAGTGTTAGATCATCTTTGTGGCTCCTGGTGCTAGAATGGACATCCCTTGTGCATGATGGCCAGTCCACTCAGTAAGCAGATTTCAAATGTTATGGGTTTTTTCTCAGTTAAGAGATACATTTCATAATTACAATGCAGCCTCCTGTATCCATACCTTGAACTGATGGTGTGTCCAGTTAAGAGACCATGTGGACCCTTGCTTCCTTCCCTCTTATTCTCCCCATCTTCTCAGAGAAAAGCTGACAGGACCAGCAAGCTTACCCCAGAAAAGATGGGGGAAGGCCTTGCAACTGAAAGCTTATAAGAAAGGAAGAGCTCTGCTATATTAGAGCAGTGGTCCATCTAGTCCAGCATCCCGTCAGACACAGTGGCCAACAGTTACTCTGGAGAACAATAGAACATATAAACCTAGGCCTTCCCTGAAGTTGCCAGCTTGCAGAGGTTTATTGCCTCTGAATGTGGAGGTTCTGTTTAGTCACTATGGCTAGTAGCCACTGGTGTACATATTCTCCATGAACCTGTCTAGTACCCTTTTAAAGCTGTCTGTGCCTGTAACCATCATTATATCTTGTAGTAGTTAATTCCACATTTTAATTACTCATTAACTAAAGAAGAGTTTCTTTTTGTCTGTCCTGAATCTACTGCCCATCAGCTTCATTGGATACCTTTGAGTTCTTGTCTTCTGGGAGAGATCCACTCTCTTAATCCCATGCATAAATTCATAAAATGTTGCCATATCCTCCCTTAGTTGTCTCTTTTCTAAACTGAAAAATGATGTGTTTTCAGCTCCAAAGATATGTTTTCTACTCTAAGAAACCTCATGATTACAGGTCAGTGGTAGGCCGGGGGTGGTGGTGTTAGAGCTGAAATCCCTCACAGTTTAAGATCCAAGCCCATTCCTGTCAGCTGCCCGGGGGGGGGATTTTAGCTGAAAGGAAAGAAAGTGCTTTCAGCACCAAGTAGCCCAGCACTGCCTTCCTGCTGACTGAAAGAGGGAGGGCTGCTGCTACCTCGCTTCCTTCCCACAATGCTGTTGCTGGTACCATATCCTCTTCTTTCTCACTCTCTTCTTAGTCTACCCTTTTTTTTTTTTTTAATGCCCAGTAATAATGCTGACCATGATCTCACTGGATTTCATTCAGAATTTTGATTTGTTTTATGTCAGCATAAATGCAGACTTCTTAAAACTTTCAGTATTCTACAAACCTGAGGACTCCCCCCCCAGGTTTACAAAAAATCCCTCCCCCCAATCTGAGTACATGGCCCCATTGTGCAGATTTTTTTTTTAAAAAAAAATCTGCATTATTGTTGAAAATGAGATATAAAGATGCTTATGAGAGTACTCTGCTGCTTATTGAACAAGAGGGAGCAGTGGTGGTATTTCAGTCTGCATGAAGGACATAGAATGAGAATCCTAGATTAGATCTCTAGAATTCTAGTGCTTGAGCATACAATTGGCTTGCTTCTTCAAGCTGCTCCCTGTTGCTTCAAGCCACTCTCATGTTTCTCCATTCCCTGCTAGCTTCCTTAACGACTGCCTGCTATTTCCATTACTTCACAGCTGCCACATTATTGCCACCATTTTAAATTCAAAGTGAATGGGTGACAGGTATGGAAATAATGACAGATGGGAGCCATACCTAGTAAGATCTGAATCTTCAGATTCGCATTTGGAGCTTATATTTCAATTGACAGGATTCAATTGAACTTGGAGTCTTAGAAGATTTGATTGCCTTTTTTTTTTTTTTTAACTGAACCAGGCATGGGAGACTCCAAATTTGATCACAGAAGGATCACTGGAGGAAGGGACATTTAAGATTTCCCCAATCTATATACTCCCTAGAAGTTGCTGTTTAGCAGGGAGTCTTGCAAAATGCTTGACCACTAAATTTTCCTGGTTTGATCATCTCCATGACACACATTGAAATGAACTCACTACATCTCTTTCCAATGGCCTCATTATGCTGCCTATGGAAGTACTAGCCTGATGCCCGTGCTTCTGTATGGTATTTCAGTTCTGTAAATCCAGTTATAATACTGATAATGTGAAGTTTGAAATGTAACATTTGTTGTAGGAGTTCTAACGGAGAAGATTGCAGTGTAAAACATGAAGTGAGACATACATACTTTTTTTTTCTCTACTGAAGGACCCGGCTGTAGACCACATTGGTGGTTCTGCCCTCAGGTTCTAAGATCACCATATTACTTGCAGTTGTCTGTTAAGTTAATTCCTGCCAGCCTCAGTGTCTGGCCTTGGGACTTGTTGATGGTCATAGCCAGGGGTCATTTTGTAGAAAAAGAGGTGCAGGAGCTCATTAGCATAACTTATTAGCATAACTTATTTGCATATGCCACACCCCTTGACATCACCGGAAGCTACCCTACAACAAGCATGAAAATACAGATCAAGTTAGTATTGCTATTTATTTTTGTTGCTACCCACTTGAAGTCTCTCCCCTGCAATCCACCCAGTGGAGGATCTCCAATTTGTTTCCCCCTTTAAATAGATCATTTTTCATTTGTTCAGTTAGTCTTTGGCAGATATAACTCAATATTAAGCCTTAACACACTCTTATAAAGTGACTTGGGAGTAAAAAGCACAGATAGACACACATGCACAGAGCCAGAGAGAGAGAGAGAGAGAGACAGAGGGGCAGAGAGAGAAACAAAAACAGAGACATATATACGCAGAGGGGCAGAGAGAGAGACACACACATACAGAGGGGCAGAGAGAGAAACACACAGAAATGCATAGAAACAAAGAGAGAGAGAGAAACAGAGAGAGACAGACAGAGAGGGAGAGGGTCAGAGAGACACAGCAGGAGAGAGACACAGAGAGAAATACACACATATAGAGGAACAGAGAGAGATACAGAGAGGGGCGGAGAGATACACACGCGCAGGGCCGGAGAGACAGGCACAGATCAGGAGTCTCAATGCATGGATGAGACGGTGGTGTAGGGGGGAAGGGTTCAAGTTTGTTAGGCACTGGGATGCTTTTTGGGACAAGAGGGAGCTGTACAAAAGGGACGGTCTCCACTTGTCCTGAGAAGGAACCAGGCTGCTGGCGCTCAAAATCAAAAAGGTGGCAGAGCAGTTTTTAAACTGAATAATGGGGGAAAGCCGACAGGAGATGAAAAATCTCTGGTTCGGGATGGCTCATCTCAAAGAGATGAAGGGGTAGCTATTACTTTTGTACAAGGAAATGGATTACGATTGTCCACTGAGACTGTGGCTAATGATAGGAACTGCCTGGCAAGGTCTCGGGGCAGCAAGAGGAAGGCTGTGGGCTTAACAAATATGGGGAACTATAAGTGTTTATACACAAATGCTAGAAGTCTCCGAGGTAAAATCGGGAAGTTGGAATGCTTGGTGTTGGGGGGGAAATAGACATTGTGGGTATTTCAGAAACTTGGTGGGATGAGGAAAATCAGTGGGATACGGTGATTCCTGGTTATAAATTATATCGGAAGGACAGGGGGAAAGGGTTGGAGGTGGGGTGGCGCTGTATGTCAGAGAGGGTATACCGTCCAGTAAGATTGAGAGGGTAAGAGAATTGGATTCACTTCTGGAAATGCTATGGGTTGAAATAGTGGGTCCAAAAGGAGGCTTAACAGTGGGAGTTTGTTATCGCCCACCAGATCAAAAGATAGAGGAGGATTATAAAATGATGAATGAATTAAAGATAGCGGCTAGACGAAATAACTGTGTTGTAATAGGCGACTTTAACTACCCACACATTGATTGGGTCAATATGAGTTCTAGTCGGGAAAAAGAGATTGCGTTCTTAGACACTCTCAATGACTGTGCTGTGGAACAGATGGTCACAGATCCTACCAGGGGAGAGGCGATCCTGGATTTGGTCCTAAGTAACACCCAAGACCTGGTGAGAGATGTAAAAGTGATTGCACCACTTGGGAACAGTGACCATAATGTCATTGAGTTTAACATTAGTACAGATAGGGAGTTGCCCAAAAAGACTGACGCAACCACTTTTAACTTTAAAAGGGGTAACTTCTCTGGTATGAGGGGACATGTGAGGAAGAAATTGAAAGGAAGAGTGGAGAAGGTCAAAACCACTGGGGAAGCTTGGAGACTATTTAAAAAGACAATCATAGAAGCTCAGAAAAAATATATACCACAGGTTAGGAAAGGTACAAATAGGTATAGAAAAAAGCCTGCATGGTTAACAAATAAAGTAATGGAAGCTGTAAAAGGTAAGAAGGATTCCTTTAAGCGGTGGAAAGCTAGTCTTAGTGAGGTTGATAAAAGGGAACACAGACTATGGCAAATAAAATGCAAGTCTGTGATCAGGCAAGCAAAAAGGGAATATGAGGAGCATATCGCAAAAAACATAAAGACCAACAATAAAACTTTCTTCAAATACATTAGAAGTAGGAAGCCAGCCAGGGAGGCAGTGGGGCCCTTGGATGACCAAGGGGTAAAAGGAGTAGTGAAGGATGATAGGGAAATGGCTGAGAAGCTGAATGCATTTTTTGCCTCTGTCTTCACTGTGGAAGAGGAGAAGTGTTTGCCCACTCCAGAAGCACTGATTTCGGGAGGGGGTTTGAAAGACCTGAATCAGATTGCGGTAACAAGAGAGGAAGTCCTCCGACTGATGGACAATTTAAAAACTAATAAATCACCAGGCCCAGATGGCATTCATCCGAGAGTTCTGAAAGAACTCAGATGTGAACTTGTGGATCTCCTGACAAAAATATGTAATCTTTCTTTAAAATCTGCCTCCATTCCTGAGGACTGGAAGGTAGCTAATGTCACTCCCATCTTTAAAAAGGGCTCCAGGGGAGATCCGGGAAATTACAGGCCAGTCAGTCTGACATCGATACCGGGTAAGTTGGTGGAAACTGTTATTAAGGAAAGAATTAGTAGGCACATTGATGAACAAAAACTATTGAGGCAGACTCAGCATGGGTTCTGTAAGGGAAGACCTTGTCTCACTAACCTGTTAGTGTTTTTTGAGGGAGTGAACAAACATGTGGACAAGGGGGACCCAATAGATATTATTTACCTTGACTTCCGGAAAGCTTTTGATACAGTTCCTCATCAAAGGCTCCTAAGTAAGCTCAATCGTCATGGGATAAAAGGACAAGTCCTCTTGTGGATCAAAAACTGGCTTATAAATAGGAAACAGAGAGTGAGTATAAATGGGAAACTTTCTCAGTGGAGGGTGGTAAGCAGTGGGGTACCACAGGGATCAGTACTCAGTCCGATGCTTTTTAACTTGTTTATTAACGATTTGGAATTGGGAGTAAGCAGTGATGTGGCTAAATTTGCAGATGACACAAAGTTGTTCAGGGTGGTGAAAACCAGGGAGGATTGTGAGGCACTCCAAAGGGCTCTGTTGAGGATGGGTGAGTGGGCGTCAACGTGGCAAATGGGGTTCAATGTGGCCAAGTGCAAAGTGATGCACATTGGAGCCAAAAATCCTAAATATAAATACACGTTGATGGGGTCTGATCTGGCAGAGACTGACCAAGAGAGAGATCTTGGAGTCATAGTGGATAACTCGCTGAAAATGTCTACACAATGTGTAGCTGCAATAAAGAAGGCCAACGCTATGCTGGGGATTATTAGGAAGGGAATTGATAACAAATCAGCCAGTATCATCATGCCCCTGTATAAATCATTGGTGCGACCTCGAGGTTTATAAGATTATGAATGGGATTGAGCTGGTTGAGAAAGAAGTACTTTTCTCCCTTTCTCACAATACAAGAACTCGTGGGCACTCTATGAAATTGCTGAGCAGTCGGGTTAGAACAGATAAAAGGAAATACTTCTTCACCCAAAGAGTGATTAACATATGGAATTCACTGCCACAGGAGGTCGTGGCAGCTGCAAGCATGGACAGTTTCAAGAGGGAACTAGATAAACATATGGAGCAGAAGTCCACCAGTGGCTATTAGCCACAGGGTATAGATGGGAACTCTCAGTCTGGGGCAGGTGATGCACTCTATTCTTGGTGCTGGAGGGGGCAGCAGTGGGAGGGCTTCTGGTGCCCTGGCCCCACTGCTGGACCTCCTGATGGCACCTGGTATATTTTGGCCGCTGTGTGACAAGAGTGTTGGACTAGATGGGCCATTGGCCTGATTCAACATTGGCTTCTCTTATGTTCTTATGTTCTTATGTTCAGTCTCCTGTAACTGTTTTTTTTTTTTTTAATAACCTCAGAATACTGAGCTCTGCAGCTGACCAATCTGAGAGTGGGAGCTCTGCAGGTGACCAATCAGCAGCCTGGCAGCTACATAGGAAACAATGGGGGGAGTACATTTTACCATTTTGACCCCATTTTTGTCACAGAAAGCGAGATGAATGGAATAAATGGAATCAAATCCAAGGAAAGTACTCATTCTTTCTATTCTGCCACTACTGAAGCATTTGTTTGAATCTTTCCCCTCTTATTAGCTTCAGGGGAACAACTGAAAATAGTCCACTATTGTGTAGGCATAGTATTACATATCCTGCCTTACTATCTCTACTCCAGTTAAAGTGTTAAGGCCTCAGCACCTGGTTTTGAAATAGGAAAGGCCTCAAACAACAAAAATCTAATAATGGGTCTTTCAAGTTGTTATTTGGGTTGGTTATTAGCCAGATACTATACACAATACCCATATGTTATAACCTTATTCATTGTCATATATTAATATGAATCTTTACTACTCACCTGTCTGAATGTTTTGAAAAGTTTGTAATCAATCAGTTAAAAGGCAGCACAGCACCATGTTTCACTGTTGGGTGTTTTTAACTGTTAATAAAACCTATATGAATTTTCATTGGAACAAAAATAAATAATACATAAGAAAGTGTGTGCAACTGTGAGATAACACACATCACAGGGGCACTGACACAAGCCTGTGAGTGCCTTAATGCAATTAAAAAGCAACTCAGAGTTAGTATTTTTGCAAAGAAAGATCTCTGTTCAAAGCCATCAACAAACAACATATACTTAATTTGTTACTGCAATGATTAGCAGGGAGCAAGAGATGAATAACATATTGAACTGGCATATTAGTGCAAGAAAGTTGGAAACAGAGTCTTGGGGTACAGTCACACATGCTAAATAATCCACTTTCAATCCACTTTCAGTGCACTTTTCAACTGGATTTCTACTGTGTGAACTGGCAAAATCCAGTATGAAAGTGGATTGAAAGTGGATTATTTAGTGTATGTGACCGCAGCCTTGTTCTCCTGAACAGTCTTTTCACTGCTCAGTGTAATGGACTTTAAACTGTTCGGTGACTATTTCACATGGTCAACCATGGTACACATGAATCACTTGAATACCATGCTGAATAGTTAAAGAACATGTCTCAGTAAAAATGCTACATATAGGTACTGCAGTTTGTGGCCACCTTTGCACCTGCAGTCCTAAACAGAGGAATCCTAAGTAATCCTAAACAAAGCATTCCGAACTCTTGCAAGCCTAAACCCAGCAGCTCTAGAGCAGTGTAACTCCATTTAGGATTGCACTACAAATCTTCTCAATCACCAAAGAAGAAGGCATGTAAACTGAAGTGTCGCTGTCTGTTATATAAAGTGACCTGCTTGTCAAGGGCAGAATTATTTGCAGTTAATTTCCTCCTAATCCCTGCATACTCAGATGCATTGTTTAAATAATCTGCATTGGATGTATTTCCTGTATTTTGTGCCTGCATTGTTGACCTCTTGACAGCATGTATCATGTTGGCTCCTGCAAAGTGTTAGCCAAATTGCTCTATTTTAAATATAGCAATTGGTTTATTATTATTATTGGGTTCTCGCCTTTATATACAGAGAATGCTGCTAGTCTGTAATGGTTCCCAGTAAAAGACACAGAGGCCAGGTATAATTAATAAAATATTATTTTACTGAATATAATCCTTATCTATCCATTCACAAACATACAAACAGTATTCAAACATTCACACACATAAAATAGAACTAAGAAAGCAGAGGGGATTGATGGCTTGTGGAAAGGTGATACTACCTGTCAGATGTGCAGAAGTCCATGAAGAAGGATTGTGGCCTAAACCCAGAGGGTTCAGGGGTGGACTGCCATTTTGGCTCATGGCAGAGACACACGGTCTGAGGCCATGCGTCTGCTGGGATATACCCACTGTAAGACAATGCAGCCCAATGGGTGGCCCAGGGGGCTGGTCTCAGGTGAGAACAAAAGATTTCCTGGACCAATGATGAGTCCCAGGGGTGTGTGATGTCAGTAGAGGCAGACCTTATGTATGACCAATGGGCTTCCAGAGAGGCAGGGTCTGGATTTAACAATAGAAGCCAGGTGTTGGGTAGCCAGTTAAATGGATTATAGGACTTGCTGGCCAGGTAAACAAAAGGTGGGAGACTTCCCTGATTGTCCCTGATTAGCACCAGGAAGGGTCGTTAACAATTTGAATGCTTGATTGGGTAATTCCTTCATGCAAACGACTGGCAGAGGAAAAGTCCTTTGTCTGCTGTATGGCCCTTAATCCGTGTATGTGACATGCGGCAGGTATGCAATGGAGTCCCTCAGAGTAAAAAGACAGCTTTTTCCTTTCTCTATGGGCTTCTACCTTGGCATCCATTTTACAGTCTACACAGACCATGTGGCAACAGCAAACAGTCCATAGCAAAGCCCCATAATGGCGTCGGGGCTAACATATCCCCCCCTTGCAGACGTGGCAGCGTCAGATGACATTGTCTGCACATACACACTTCGATGGAGACTTCCCAGTATCTTGAGGGACAGAGGCAAGAAAGACAAAGAATTTACACTTAGGACACAAAAGGCTGGGTGAGGTGCTGAAGAGTGCCAGGTGGCTTCTAAAGACTTACCTCTGGAACTCATTGTTATTCCATGAGCATAATCTCTGCTGGGTGGAGGGGGAAGACTGGAGGCTTGCTCTGAGGTCACCTTATGAAACCTGAATATGAAATCTCTTTTGCAGACCACCTGCAGCCCGACTCTGTGGTCAAGCTGAGAGTGCCTGGCTTTTTTGGACTTTAGGTTAGAAAGTAGGGCACCCCTGTTTTGGGGCTACCCAAGTGCCTCTGGTAACAAAAGAACTGATCTCAAGATTCAACATTTTTGCAGTTTACTTTGTTTTTGTTTTAATTTCAGAGCAGGCTTTATGTACCAAGAACACTGTGGTAAAACAAGGGGTCTGGTCACAATGCAAAGGTAATTGCGCTTTGTTCCCGCTTTGTTTAAATCGGGAACATTTTTCTTCACATTGGGCTGACTAGATGCAGCCAGCCCCTCTCTTACAGCACCCACTCGCCTGCTGCTGCGCTGTCCCTCCAGGTGATCCTGCTGGCCACGGGAGAGGCTTGGGCGGCTGCTGCTTCTGCTGACACTTTGGGGGGGGGTGCCACCCCTACTGCTGCCATTGCCCCATGAAAACAGGCTCTGCCATGTCTGCTGTCTCTGCCATCCTCCTTGCCAGCCCTATCCAGGCTGCCAGAGCCCCCGCCTCTCGTTCCCGCCTCCAGGGCCATCTTTTGTGCATTTTTTTAAAAGCTTCCGGTTTGAGCACTTGACTAAACATGCGCTTAATAAATCCATTATTAAACGTTAAATGGATTTATTAAGTGCATGTTTGCTCAAGCGCTCAAACTGGAAGCTTTTTTTTTTTTTAAAGCACAAAGAGCGTTCAGACGGCCCTAATCGCAATCATTGCAAAAGATGGGCTGTCCAGATAGGCGAAATTGCACATTCAAAGCGGAAGTGCCAGGAAAACACTTGATTTTCCAGGGGTCAGAAAAACCCAGCATCATTGCGGGAGTGAGCCTGCTTCGGGGCAGGAGGCGGATTGGCGTGTGTGAACGTGAAACTGACATGTGCAAGGGAACAGCAGCGAACCGTCAGTGTGACCGGGCCCAACCACAGAGAAAACCTTTTTCAGTTGGTGTAAAAATGGTAAAAAATGACATTGCTGGGGAAGGGAATGAAATTACAGTACCCATGAGGCAGTGTGAGAATGTGCATGAGTGAATATATCTGGATAGGGCACCTCAGTAGCCATTAATGGAATTAGATGACCCTGTTCTAAAGGGCATAGATAAACCTATCTAGATAAACCTATCTAATAAGACCCATCTCAAAATGTGAAACATTGATCTTTTTCATTTTTAATAATATGATGTTTAGCGATTGGATGTAGTAGCATATCCACGCACCAGTACCCCACAGGCAAAATTCTCAGTTTCAACAGACATGTTTTTGTTTTGCCCTAACTATTATATTTGCAAAAATAAGTTCAATAGAAAGAAGGAATTTCTGGCTTTTAAATTTTGTATAAGCATATTCACCAAAACAGCTACATGAAACACTGCATTCTAATTCCAAAGGCCAAAGGATAGAAAGAAAACATCCATTAAAGCTTCTTCCCTAAGAAATTTCAGATCTTCCTAAAACATAAGCACTCATATTCTGAAGTGTGCAGCTGTGTTATTCAATGCAAAAGGGGGGGGGCACCATCCTGATTTGCTCTTAAAACAAATGAACATGAGGTTGAAGCAAAGCTATAATTTCTATTGGTATCTAGGGGTTTTCGTCCTCAAGACATCCTTTTCTCCCTACTGAACAATGCACAGGAGAGAGAGACAAGATACCTTAGCCATTATGTCAACATTATGTTCTGGAAATGGACTCTGCCATGGTATCCACAGTTATGGGTCACAAACCACAACTTCTTTAAAGAATGGTACTGTGTGAATTCTCTACCTGGCTGTGAAAGTTGTAGTGTAATCCTAGATAAATACAGAACAAGGTATGGGCTTCCTAATTCTCACTGAAACTTCTCAAATTGCTTTAACTTTTAGAAATGATGGAAACCATTCTATGGATATCCAATGTTATCATGAGGTAAATGGAAGTTTTTATTCATAAAAACTTCATTGTCAACAGAGATTAAGTGAAATAACTTGAAATGTCAAAGCAATATAACCATTTTGCCACTGATCACTTGGCCACCAAATGAGAAAGGAGCACTCACCGGAGAAGACCCTGATGCTGGGAAAGACTGAAGGGGACAGCAAAGGACAGAAGACAGGAGGGCCTGGTGTGATGTGGTCCATGGGGTCGTGAAGAGTCGGACACAACTGTGTGACTGAACAACAAAGCACTTCTGAAAATGCTGCCTTTGAGGTCCTGGCCTTTAACTTTCTGCCCAGTAATCTAAATTTTTCCTTCAGGACCACATGACTACATTTCCAATTGTCCCTGGTGCCAACTTGCACCATGACTGCTGACTCCTCTCCAGCACTATCCTATCTGACTTTCCTGCCTGGTGCGAAGGTTGCAGACATCACATGCTCTCTAGATAGAGTCCTCCTTGGTGGTCACTTTCCAAGATCTGATGAGAGTTCACTACACCATGCTGCCTTCTCTCCCAAATCCTGATTACCAAGGGCTTTTTGCAAATTTCCAGTAGAGTCAGAGTGCTGCTTAGTGAGCACCATAAGAGTGATCATTGTCAATTGGCTGCTGGTCTCAAGTTTGGATTGGACTGTTGATATTAGTGGGTGTGGAGCCACTAGCCTGGCAGCAACTTCATGATTGCACAGAGCTGATGGAGCTACATCCTGCCTCCAGCCTCACTTACTAATGGTCACTCATAAGGAAGAATTTTCCCTGCCAAAGATTTCTGCCAGAGAACTACCTCTGTGGTTGGTTCTTCTTTATAGGAAGCATGAAGACAGAACAGACATTCATCTCCCTGCATATATACACACTGGAAAACTAGCATAGGTTACATCTCATTGGCATATATATTCTGTAAAATAAATAAATGTATCTGTTTCTTCAGTCCTAATTATATGTATGCCATCTGAAACATGTATGCAATTTCCTATGTGGTAGCACTATTTGTGTATGGATTTCTTAACATTTGAAGAGGTTCTCTTGCACAAATAATGCACACTTTTGGACACATTGATCCCATTAATATTTTAAAAGCAAACAAACCTGCATACACTTTCAGATGATTCAAAATAGACTGAGTGTTAAAATAGATTCCACAAAGTAGATGAAGTTTCTGCCAGAAGTGAAGGGTGACACAACAAAGAAACTAAATCCAAATATTTCAGAGGCAGAATGCCACTGTATGTTTGCACTGTTGCAAATTCACACTTTACATAAACTTCTATTCAGAGAATGGCTCAGCAAATATTGTTTAAAGTCAACATCTTAGTGTAATACTTTTGAAAAGACAAGAGGCCAGTTGCTGACATTTTGAATGTAGAAACAAATTAGAATCCACATATCAATGGGAACAGTAATCCCTATAGTTTATCAGTAAAAACAATGAACATCTAGATTGACCATGCCTATGGAGGGGAGGGATTATTATCATTATATCGTTATACCTTAATGATATACAAACAAATCATTCTCAAGCCATCATCCGAGGCTCTATAGTCACAAACTCCTTCACGCTGTGATCATGATTTTCCCCCCATACAAGACATTTAAGTTTACCTATGTGTTTAACTAACTGTCAACACACAAAAGAAAGTATCATCAGAGTTCTTTAAAAAAAACCCAAAACTGCAGGAACAATTTGTTCAGTTTTAACAACACATTGCAGACAGTGTTTCTAAAACTGCACATTTAAGTAAAACAGTGCTAGTGGGGTCGAAACCTGGGGCTCACAAATTTCAGATAATGTGTTGCCTTCCCTTTTTCTTCCCAACTAACCAGGTGTTGGCTAGGATTCAGATTCAGCCACAACACTTGCTCCAAGGAGAATAATTTTGAATTAACCCACTTAGTTTATTCATGCCTGATTAAGCAGATAATTAAAAGCTACAAATGCATAGCTGTACTATAGCTTGAATGCCTTTATTAGACAAAATTGTTAGACTTGAAGAAGCAAAGAAGGACCTAAGCAAGTCCTGTCTGGGAGCAGCTTCCACAACTCAGGGTTCTGTTGTTTTTGACAGATTTCTTTTTAAATTGTTTCTTTTAATTCGGTTCAACAACTCTAGGAGGCTATAGGACTTAAGCAAAGTAGTGGAGCCATCCATTCTCAGCCTATAAAAATATAGATTACGTTGTCTTTACATTGTTAATTTTGGGGATGGGTGTGCATTTTACTACACTCTTCTTCTCAAGATGGTGAGTATCTGCTCTTTCTGTGTTGACTGCAACATCTAAAAGTATTCACAAAAATAGATATTTGTTAGGGATTCTACCTCCTCAACCTGTACCGGAGGCCATTCAGGACAGTGAGCCAAACTGATAACTGTTCCCTCTGATAAGCTAGCTCCATCCTTATAAAAGATTGCTGAAAAATAGTCATGTCAATTGTTTGCAGAAGTAGGACTAATCCGAGCCATTTTCTTATCCAAGGAATCTGATACTAAAGCCCAGAATTTCTTTGTATCATTTTTAATTGTGGCCTGAAGAAGAACATCCCAGCATTTTTGTATGAATGCTTTTTTAAAAAAAATTGATTCAATTTACACTTAAGCTCAAAATATATCACTGGAGGTCTTGGTAAATTTAATTCTCTCTACTGCTGATAAATGGTACGTACCTGAGCCTTCATTTTTAGGCATTCATAGTCAAACCACCCTTGTACACCTTTCTCCTTAGGAACTTGTTGCTGCACTAATTGCATCCTAAGAGCATCTGCAAGCTGATTCGTAATTTTGTCATATAGATGAATCAGCTCTGAGATTTGGGATGGCTTCCTTGATAGTGCAACAAATTCTTCCAGGGTGTCTGAGTTGAGAAATCCTGCAGCCTTATAAGCCACTTTACATGACCAATGAATTCTGGGGATTCTGTTTATCATATTTTCAGATTCATCCCTAACAATATCCTGACTCCTGGGTGAAAAAAAAACTGGTTTAGAACCAATAGGGGGAAATGATCACTTTCTGTGTGTCCCCCAATTTTGAATGATCTTACCTGTCCTGTGAGAGATGTTGGAATTAATATGTAATCCACCACACCGCACCCTTGTCTGGTGGCATAGGTAAATTCCCCTGGAATATCATGACAGGCAAAACCATTCAGTATTACCAAATTAAACTGAATACACAAAAGGGATAAACAGATTCCAGCATCATTAATGAGGGTATCCTTAGAATATCTGCAAGCAGACATACAAGTAGGCAGGTCCTCATCAGGGTACCTAAACCCAACTTCCTTGCCAGATCTAATCCATTCTGACCCACTCTAGCATTGAAATCACCAGCTATTATAATGTTCAAAGCTGGGAGTTCCCATTCCAGCTCCTCAAGGAGCTCTGATATATAGTCCAAATAATCAGTCAAGGATTATTTATCAGGACATGGAAGGATATATACATTAATTATTATTAGAGTCTTTTTCAGACCTTTCAAAAGGAAAACTTGGGCCAGTTGATCACAGTCCTTAAGGGGTAGCACCTCTACATCAAATCTGCCTGAGCAGAGTAATGCTAAACCCACTTTGCTGCGTCCAAAAGAGTTAAATTCATAAGCTAAAAGGGAAAATGCCCTATAGCCCTCTAAATTTATCTCATACTGGGCCTAGGTTTCCTGTAATAATATTATATCAAACTCTCTTAGGAACCAACTAAACTCTGGGTCAGAGAGCTTATTCTTCCACCCAGCAATATTCCATGACAAGATCTTTATGTCTAAGGATGATGGGTCCTTTAACAGTCAGTCAGATTCTGTTAATTGTTCCAAGGACTTGTTGGTATCAAAGAAAACACTACCATTTCTTAAAGACTTGTGAGCAGGTTTAGATACTGGTTCATGACCTCTGTTGGTGCGCTGATCATCCACCAGCCTGGCATCACCATTACTAAAGGGGGTTATCTGAATCTCTATCACCGCTTCTGTTCCACATAGAGAATTTTGAATAGGTGAAGTGCTAGTATGTTATGGGTCACTTCATATCCTTCATCTGATGAAACATTTGGTAAAGATAGTTGCAACAGCTTCTCAGATATGCTTTCAGTCAATTTGGTCTTCAGAAGCTCTAATCTGTTTATAATCCATTGCTGTTCCTGATCGGGTAGCGCTGTAAATACTCCATGGATGTTTTCCTCCATGTCTCCTTCCTCCAACAGCATTTTCAAGAGAGATGGGACTGGACTATTTACACGGACAGTCCTGTTATCATGTTCCTTACTGCTGATGCTGGTCACAGATTCCCTTGGGTATTTTTTCACTCTCTTATGATTACTGTAAAAAATACCATCTTCTGCTCCCTCCAACTTTGAGATTAGGTAAAGGTTCCCTTGCTCGAAAGCCAGTCGAATCCGACTCTAGGGTTGCGGTGCTCATCTCTGTTTCAAAGACGAAGAGCCAATGCTGTCCGAAGACGTTTCCATGGTCATGTGGTTGGCATGACTAAACACCAAGGCGCACAGAACGCTGTTACCTTCCCACCGAAGTGGTACCTATTTATCTACTTGCAATTTCTTGCTTTCGAACTGCTAGGTTGGCAGGAGCTGGAACTAGAGACGGGAGCTCACTCCGTCTTGTGGCACCCAGGTCTTGAACTGCTGAACTACTGACCTTCCACAGCCTGCAGTTCAGCGTCTTAGCCACTTGAGCCACCGCAGCCCTACTTTGAGATTAGGGGAGCCAAAATTAGGACATTTCCAGAGTGGTGGGCACCCTTTTTAGCCACTCTGTTTACTTAAATAGACAAGACAGGGCTAATGCCTGATGTGTGGACAAATGCAATATTGGTGCCAGTATTTAAAAAGGAAATTGCCAACTTCCAAGCAACCATAGACCCATTTGACTTTTATCTATTGTGGGGAAACTACATGCAGGACACCTGGCAAACAAACTTAAAGTATGGATGACAGTGCAGCAAATTTTGGGCCCTGAACAAGCTGGATTCTGTCAGGGGAAATCAACTATAGATCACTGTGTAGTGTTAAGCCACCTAGTAAACAAATATAAGAAAGAGAAGGGCTTTAAACTGTCTGCAGCCTTCTTAGATCTTAAGGGTGCCTTTGATTCCATTCCAAGAGAATTACTTTGGAAGAAGCTTCTGAATTTTGGGATAGATAAGAGACTGCTATTTTTGATTAAAAAGTTACACCACAGTACTACCTGTCAGGTCAGATCTACTCGGAACCAAATTGTGATGGAAACTGTGGCCAAATTTGTGTACCTTGCAGCTAGGAGGTGAGCAATGTATCAGCAGACAGGGCCTTGACTGTTCAGACTGTTTCCTCCCCGTTATAATTTAGTTGTTATGCCAATAAAGGTTGTTTGTTTTTTGTTTGATATTTATTTTCTTAGAGAAGGAGGAGGAGGAGGAGATTGGATTTTTACCCCACCCTTCACTCGAAGTCTCAGAGTGGCTTATAAACTCCTTTCCCTTCATCTCCCCACAACAGACACCCTATGAGGTAGGTGTGGCTGAGAGAGCTCTTTCCAGAACTGTCTGTGAAAGAACAACTGTGACAGAACTATGGCTTGCCCAAGGTCATCCAACAAATCCAAACAAGGGGAAAAGACTAGTATCACAGAAGTCCCAAATATACAAATTCCACTAGGAGAACCTATGATTCGCTTCTTACACTATGAACCTTGTGGTCAGTTGAAATTGCTGAAATCAGGTTCCACTTTCACAGCCGGCAAACTGAAAAAGTCAAAGGAAACGCATCTTCCAAGTATCTAGAATGGGTGTCTTTGCAAAGGCTGTTTGGAAAATGTTATGACTATGTGGACTCCTCCTATCAAGTTACACTGACTACATAGACTTTATGTCTTATATTCAAAGGAGGAAATATTGCATCTTATGCCTTATTATAGTTATAGAATGCATTAATGTTGTTGTTGTGACACCACCAACTTTATAATTGTTTAATATAATTTTGGCAATCTTTGATGGTGTTCTCTACTAGTGGAATTTGTACATTTGGGACAAGGTCATCCAACAGCTGCAAATGGAGGAGTGGTGAATCAAACCTGGTTCTCTCAGATTAGAGTCCACACACTTAACCACTACACCAAACTGGCTCTCAAAAGGCTGCTGTAGCATTTGTAGTCAGAAGTAGTATTTGACCTAGAAATATTTCATACAATGCTGTTAGACATACTGATTAGATACTCAAGAAGCCACCAGGTTACCAAAAATAGGATATAAATGTAAAGAATGGATTGTGAAAAAAATGTATTGTATATACCGAGAGAACCACTTATTAGCCTATTTATGCTTTTGGCATTACATGAGTAGTGTTCATATGATATTTGGTCAAAGAAGAAGGGGACAGCAAAGGATGAGATGGTTAGACAGTGTTATCGATGCAACAGACATGAAATTAAGCAAATTCCGGAGCACAATGGAAGACAGGAGGGCCTGGCATGATGTGGTCTATGGGGTCGTGAAAAGTCAGACTCGACTATGCATCTGAACAACAAGCAAGTGTGTATCACACAACATGATGTCATCACCTAGTAATGATGTCATCACATTGGTGATGGCAGGGGTGACACTCTGGTTTTGGGCTGAAAATCTATGGTAAATTTGCCCAAAAACCATAGCATCCCTGTCAAAAATCCTTATCCAAACCCAGGCTAAAAACTTCTGTTCAGGGGAGCTGCTGCAAAACAAAGTTACAAAAATGCCAGAAACAGACTAATCTCACCTGAGTCTTCATAGGCGCTACCAGTCTTTTCAGTCTATCCCAACAACTTAGGAGTGAAAAGACAAGTCTCCCAGCCTTTCAGGGAATTAACAAGAAAAGTTGGTCCTTCAGGGTAGGACTACAGACTGAGTTTCCAAACAAAATCAGATACCAGGTAGGTGGTCAAAGAAAAGGCTTCTGGAAGAAGGCTTTGAGGTAAGTGAAGGCAAAAATCCACAACAAGGTAAAAATATAGTTACTTTATTTCAGGGGCAAAAAATAGTTACAAGACAGGACTGTGAAGGACATAAAACAATAAATTCTAGGCTCATCTAGCTTAGCTAATACATTAAAGCAAGGTTCCAAGTTATGCAATGTTGGTTCATCTCAGGCAGGTAGTTTCAACAATCCGAAGCAGCTCTCTTTTGCAGAGATACCCAGGGCCGTAGCCCACATGAACAAGCTGTTGAAGACAGATGCCATGAACACAAGCTGAACTGAGTAACCACTGACATACTTCGTGCCAAGTAGTTATTGAGCCCCCAAATGGCAAATGATAACTAACTTTATGGAGAGGGTCTTTGGCCAATCAGAAACCTGAGAGATGATGTAACTCTCTCTGCGTTGCTAACCACATGATGTATAAGGTCAGGGTGATGGAGCAGAGGAGGAGAAATGAAACTATATTGCAGCTAAGTCTCACCTCTTTCCCACAGGTGCAAGACCCATAGTTCAGTTACTTGGGATGCGCTTATTGGTAGACAGGAGGTAAGTCGGTACTCCCTTTCACTCACAGCTGTAAACTATCTGACTTGCAAGGTCACACTGTCTCTAGACTCTAACTGTCTCTGGGAATGTTTGTGTAGGCCTCTTTCAGCCTGAACCAAAGATTTTGTTACACCGAGCAAAAGCAAGGAACTATTTTCTTTACAGTCCCCGTGTGATGTCCCCTGATGCAGTGATGTCACTTCTGGATGATGTCATCACATCGGAAATGTCACATGGCAATGTCCTTGTTTAGGGGCAGGGTTTTCCCTGCTGGCTAGCTGGTTTGAGAGGGGAGAAGCCCTTGAAAGCTGGGGCTTGGACCTGGGGGCTGGCAAGCCTACCTACAAGACTTCCACCTGGCAATTTAAATAGTAGTCAAAGCTGCGGTGGCTCAAGTGGTTAAGACGTTGAACTGCAGGCTGTGGAAGATCAGTAGTTCAGCAGTTCGAGACCCGAGAGTGCCGCATGACGGGGTAAGCTCCCGTCTCTAGTTCCAGCTCCTGCCAACCTAGCAGTTCGAAAGCAAGAAATTGCAAGTAGATAAATAGGTACCACTTCGGTGGGAAGGTAACAGCATTCTGTGCACCTTGGTGTTTAGTCATGCCGGCCACATGACCACGGAAACGTCTTCGGACAGCGCTGGCTCTTCGGCTTTGAAACGGAGATGAGCACCGCAACCCTAGAGTCGGATTCGACTGGCTTTCGAGCAAGGGAACCTTTACCTTTACCTTACAAAGTTCTTACAATAAAAAATGTTAAAAATCAGTATAAGAGTTGTTATAATACAGAAGCTTTATAAGTTAAATCAGTGACCCACAGTAGTATAAACCCCAAACACCCATAAGAAAACAGCAATATAGAAGGGTTGAACTTCAAAACAGCATTCAGTCAATAGAAAACCATTAAAATCAACAAACAGGTATACACAGTGCAGATAAAGTCATGAGAATTTGTCCAGAAAGGAATAATCTTTACGACCTTTTAGAAAACCAGAAGCCAAGACAGATCATTTAGGGAGGACCCCAGTGTGCCCAATGGGAGCCCTGTCACTCTTGGAAGCTCTATGCTAGTGGGTTATCCTTTTGACAGGAAGATGCACAGAAAGCACCCAAAAGTGCGATAGTTACATAGTGCTTCCTCTTAACAGACTGATAAGTATGACATTTAAAGGCAGCTTTCCAACAAGTGATTCAGCTTTAATGTAGTGATTCAACAGCTCAGAACAACTCAGAATAGACTATACAACATAGAGCAACAGGCTCTTATTTAAACAGTGCAGGCTAGCATAGTCACACCCACAATCATGGTAACAACCAATAGCATTACAGAGGTAAAGTCCAATCCGTTTGCTTCCCTCCAGCACAATCCTTGCCTTCTGATTGGCCTGCTACGCAGAGTAGCCAATCAGGTATTGCCATTCTGGATACCAGCCTGTTAATGGGGATGAAATCAAGCTCAGGACATAACATCCCTCCACCCTATGAATGGACTACCTCTGAACAGATGTAGTCCTTCAGATAAGCTGGTCGCTGCCTAGACCGTTGAGACCGATGCAGGGTCTCTGTCAGGGGTGTCTGCTCCTCACTAGTAGTCTGAGGCCTACTGTTTGCCTGTTCAGGCACCTGGGATTCTGTCCCTTGTCTGGTCGGACCTACCTCCCTAGCTTCAGCGACCTGAGGAGTTTCACCCACCTCTACCTCTAGAGGCACTGGTCTGGCGTTTTGGTTTTCTGCTGCTCAGTCGGGGGGGACCATAGCTGGTGTAGCTGGTCGATGTGGTGCCAAAGTTGTCGGCCATTGTCTGTCTGCACCATATAAGACAGTGGCTCAGCTACTTCTATGATGACACCCGGAAGCCAAAGGTGTCCCTCCCCATAGTTCTGGGCAAACACTAAGCCCCTGTTTGAAAGGACTGGGGAGTTTCCCTGTCCTCCCTCTGGGGCAGTTGATCTGTGGTGAGATCGGGGTGGAGTCTATCAAAGAGGGTGGTGAGGCAGCGACCCATTAACACTCTGCAGGACTCCTCCCTGTGGCAGAGTGTAGTGTTATATGTTGGTAAAGAAGGAAAGACGCCACCTTTTGACTCCAGTCCCTCTGAGTATTTCTCTCCAGAGCCTCCTTTGTTGTTCTAACCATTCTCTCTGCCTGCCCGTTTGTTGCAAGATGGAATGGTGTGGATGTAATATGCTTTATTACATTGTCTTACATAAACTTTGCAAACTCAGCAGACACAAACTGAGGCCCGTTATCAGAAACTAAAGTGTTTGGCAACCCACGTGAAACAAAAAGTGAAGAGTGCTATGTTGCCTTTATTCCTTCTCTTGTTGTTTTTCGTGTATGGGTGAAGGCAGGGTGCTTTTAGAGAAGCATGCTGGCATTTGGCATCTATTGCTTGACTGCTTCCATGTATGGCTGGCATGGGGCAGCATAGCTGTGGACAGCATTGCTATGGAGTGCAGTACACCTGCTGTGCTCCAAGCTCTTTGGAGGTAGGTCTCTTTGGCATTCTTCAACAGAGAAGAGAAGTCACTGGATACTGCATCACCATTTGTGGTTTAGGATCTAGCTCCCCTATATTGGTTTTTTTTTAAATTCACATACAGAAAATAACACTAATGACATCACCCCTCCCCCAATGGCATATCTACTGTATATCATATTTAACATCTCAGTTAAGCTCATTGAATGCAAATGAAATATTAATTATGGACACATAAAATTAAGTTTTCATTTGCCCTGACATGATAAATACCAGCTTAGAAACATGTGACAGGACCAATGTCCCTATGCCAGCAATTAATGGACATAGTAATGTTCAGTAGTCTGTTTCATGTTTTATATTTGCTCCAGGATATTAGAATCTGGAGCAGTTCCATGCCAGGTTTGACTCAGAGCTCTCGATAAGCAGGCTAGAGGAACTGCCATAAAGGACTCTGGTAGGCCTTGTGGTCCCTTATTTGTTTCTTCTGAATAAAGTTATAATATGTTTATTAAAAAGACCATCAGTATTTTCCTGGATGATTGCAGCATCTTACAGCAACCAACCAATGCTTGTCAATGCTAGCATGTCTCCCTGGCATATTCTTAATATCTTGTGGTGTCATAAAGTAATGCAAGAACTGGACCAGAGACATTTCAGTTTGCGAAAGGGTGCAAATAGTTTGCTTTTTGTTAAGGACATTTACCATCCTCCTTTGCCACTTAGGGAAGGATTGAAAATGAACTTTGTCACACAACTGTTCTCTTTTTAACCTTAACATATCTTGATATCACAATGGTGGAATGGATTTATCTTTCTAGGCATACTGTACTGGATGCTGGCAGTCTTGCTTCTTAATTTGGGCTGAAAATTATATGACCTTTAATGCAATATTGAACATTACCAGCAACATAACAAAAACTCCTTACAGACGTCTCCTACTGGATTCTACTTGCTATTAAGATATACTGAGATGTGCTGATGTGTACAGCTATTTCAAAGCTCACTTGTTCACTTGCATGAGTTCTAAGCAGCTTCAAACACAGCAATTTAACAGATGGGAGGACCTTGTTACTACACCACCACCGCAAAATGTATTAGATGCAAACAAAATGAAAGCTTAAATAACATTGATTTTTTTTTTTGCTTGCTTGTTTGTTTATTTGTTACAGTCCCTGAGGAGGACTGGCCTTTATTAACACAGCATTTTCAAATATATTTTCTGTTTGGGGCGAAGTGTTTTGCAAGTCTACAAAATAAAATAAAATAAAAAAGCCACTATCCCTTAATGCAGAACGAAGAGGTCAGCTTGATTTCACTAGCTCAGTCTCAAAGAGAATGAGGCAGCTTGCCTGTGGCATTTTCATTCATTCTCATGAAGAATACTACCTTACAAATAGTGCACTTTAAATTACATTTTACCTGCTGTGAAGACCTGTGTATTTCTCCAATGAAATATGTTTTCATTTGGAAGTTGTCAGTTCCTCAAAGGTGAAATTACTAGGCATTGTTCCAAAGGAAATCAATATGTAATATTTTTGTCAGGAGAAGTTAGGGAAGAAAACAAGAGGCCTGGCAAAAACATCCATTTATGAAGGCGTTGAAAGGAGAGCACACTTTCTTACTTGAACAAATTCTGTAGTGTTTGCTTTGCACCTACATTTCAAGTTCTTCTGAGAAAGCAAATGTCTGTTCAGCTTGCTGCAATGTATCTTCACTCTTCTCTGATGCCTCTTCTCAGCATCCAGTGACTGCAGCATTCAAAAAGATAATTTGGTAATAGACAGAGAAGCCAGCAGCCTGAGAACCTTACACACCCCATATTATTTTAGTCAGGGGTCTTTTCATAGAAAAAGAGCTGCAGGAGCTCATTAGCATATGGTATGCTAATGAGCTACTAGGCTATTAGCATATGCCATGGCCCCTGACATCACCAGAAGTGATGTCAGAAGGGGAAGCAAAAGGGGGGGGGGAGGCATCTTCGAAAGCCTCCCCTTCCCATCCCCAGCTTGCCTGGGTGGGGGAGTGAAGAGAGAAGGGGTTTAAACTTTAAACCCCCTCTCACTAGAGTTGAGCCACAGAAGGAGGAAAGAGGGAAGGAAAGAGAGAGAGTAGAGAGAAGGAAAGAGGGAAAGAAAGAGAAGGAAAGAGAGAGAGAGAAGGGAAGAAGGAGGGAAACAGGGAAAGGAGGAAAACAGGGAAAGGAGGAAAAAAGAGAAGAGAAGAAGGTGGGAAAGAGGAAAAGGAGAGAAGGAAAGGAGGGAATGAAAGAAATTTGGCGGCAATTTGGCCCCATTATATCCTATGGGCCATTGAAGTCAATGGTGAAAACATAGGGTATATTCTGGGGGCTGGAGGGGAGGGGGTTTGAGGGAGAGGCTCCAAACTCACAGGGTAGCTGTTGGAGCCTCTCCCCAAGATACCCACCACGTTTCAAGAACATTGGACCAGAGGGTCCAATTCTATGGGCCCCCAAACAGGTTGCCCCCATTCCCTCCATTGTTCTCTATGGTGGGAAAAAGTTACTTTTCCCCCGCGGTGCTGCTAGTAGCTCTGGGGGGGAGAGGGTTTGAGGGAGAGGCTCCAAATTTTCAGGGTAGCTTAGGGAGCCTCTCCTCACATACACCCCCACGTCTCAAAGCAATTGGGCCAATGGGCCTAATTCTCTGGGCACCCAAACAGGTTACCCCCATTACTTCCATTGTTTCCAATGGGGAAACCCAGCCAGTAGCACTTAAGGCAGGCAAGCAGGCAGCCACCCAGCAGTCAGACTCTCCCACAGAATCTCAGGTAAAGTGAACTGTCTTAGGAGGTGCTTGTTTGCCATGAGAACAAGTGGCACACTCCAGAACAAGTAGCCCTATGGGAGTGCAAGCATGCCACAGTGCCACATAGAAACCCCCAAAAAACCAAAAGGAACAACATATATACATGTATAAATTGATGGTGCAATCTCATTAGACCACTCATACCACACACACCTCAAAAAGAATATTTATAGCACTGGGAAAAATGCTGAAAAGGGCAACTGGCAGGGTTTCCCCATTGGAAACAATGGAGGTAATGGGGGTAACCTGTTTGGGTGCCCATAGAATTAGGCCCATTGGTCCAATTGCTTTGAGACATGGGGGTGTATGTGGGGAGAGGTTCCTGAAGTTACCCTGAAAATTTAGAGCCTCTCCCTCAAACCCCCTCCCCCCCCAGAGCTACTAACAGCACCATGGGAAAAAGTAACTTTTTTCCCACCATAGAGAACAATGGAGGGAATGGGGGCAACCTGTTTGGGGGCCCATAGAATTGGACCCCCTGGTCCAATGTTCTTGAAACATGGTGGGTATCTTGGGGAGAGGCTCCAACAGTTACCCTGTGAGTTTGGAACCTCCTCAAACCCCCTCCTCTCCAGCCCCCAGAATATACCCTATGTTTTTGCCATTGACTTCAATGGCCCATAGGATATAATGGGGCTGAAATTGACATTCGGCTGGCCAAAAGTCTCCCGAAACTGGCATGTGGGAGCCTTTCTGCCCTGGGAAGCTGCTGAAGCTGCGCTCCAGTGCGCTCCCCCCCAAAAAGACCCCTGGTTTTAGTTTTATATTTTATTTTTGAGATAAAGTTTGAAGTTTGGGAAATGGCTTCAGTTAAGTTTGCACTGGTCATTCAGCATGTGTCATTAATAAAATTGTTCCTGTCAAACAATGATTTCTGAGGTATCTTCCATAAACCTCCCAACTGTCCAGCAACTGGTACCCCAAGACAGCTCCCACCCCGTATGGTGATGCATCACAGGCGAGGACCATGGGGAGGCCCTCGTCGAAATGTGCGAGGACTGTGTTCAACATCAGAAAGTCTTTCATGGCCTGGAACACGGTGGCTTGTCTGGGGCCTCAGACCCCTGGCACTTTTTTGTCCAGTAGGTGATGGAGGGGTTCGGCCACAACAGCCTTGTGGGGGAGGAAGGAATGGTAGAAGTTTAAGAGGCCCAAGAAGGCCTGGAGTTTGGACTTTGATGACGGAGTGAGTGCTTGAACGATACTATGAATCTTGGTATCCATGGGATGGATGTCTTGCGCATCCACTGCAAAGCCCAGGAACTCAACCTGTGGAACCCCCAAGAGGCACTTCTCCAGCTTCACCTTCAGGTCGGCTTCATTGAAGTGATGAAAGATGGCATGCAGGCATTCTGTGAAAGTCTTGGCTGAGGGAGCCACAGTTAGAACATGATCAAAGAAGAGCTGGACCCCAGGGATACCTTTGGGAAGACAGTCCATTAGGTTTTGAAAGATCCCCAGGGCCAAACTGACCCCAAACTGCAGCCACTGCACCTGGAAGGCACCCTTGTGTGTTACTATAGTCTGCACCTCAGCGGCGGCCTTGTCCACTGGAAGCTGCTGATAGGCTTGGGCCAAGTCCGTTTGCCAAAAAATTTTGCACCAGCCAGTGATGCCAACACATGGCTGATGACTGGGACCGGATATGCGTGTTCCTGCAGGGCCTTGTTAATGTTACATTTGTAATCTGCACATATCCAGATGTCCCCATTTGGCTTGACCGGGGTTACTATGGGTTTCTCCCACTGGGCACATGAAATGGGTTCCAGGACCCCCTGGCTTACCAGGTGGTCCAATTCCATACCAATTTTGGGCTGGAGGGAGAATGGGGGCTGCCAGGACTTCATCTGGACCACCTGCACTGCTGGATTGAGGTCCAAGGAGACCGGGGGCCCAGTGTAGCGGCCGAGTGTTCCATTGAAGATGGTGGGAACACCTTACGCACTGAATTAAAGTCCATGGGCTGCACATGGTTAACCCCGGTCACCCCTAGCCCCAAGGGAGCAAACCAAGACAGCCCCAAAAGACTTGTGAGCCCTTTTCCCACCACCAGCAAGTCTAACAGCCCGTCAAAATCCTTGTATTGTACTCTAAATTTGTCCCACCTCTTAACAGCCACTGGTTTTTTTTTTCAAAAATCCCATAAGGTTAGGCCCTCTGGCTTCACCAGTGGGGGCCCCCCATGTGGACAGAGATTATGGAAAAGAATGACTCAGTGTCTAGCTCCATCTCACAGGGGAACCCTTCAATCTGCACAGTTAAATGTATTTTGTTTGGGGTGGCCTGGGGCAAATTTAGTACCTGAAACTGGTGGATGCTGTGGAGGTCAGTCAATTCTTGGTGGGCAGCATGTTGGCATCGTGTCCCTCGGGAGCGACAGGTATGGGCAATGTGTCCTTGTTTCCCGCAGGAGTGGCATGCGGTGTCCTGGAATCGGCAGGACCAGAGTTCATGGGCTTCCCCACAGCTGGCACAAAGCACTTGAGTGTTGGGCTTCTCAGCCATTTGTGCGCTTGCAACTTTAGGTTGCGGATTTTGGTGAGCGGAGCGATATACCTGGAGCACTTCATCCTCATCTGAGGTGTTGGAGGTCACAGAGATGGCTGTTTGGTGCATCAAAGGTGGAGGCTGCTCCCGGTGTGACTTCTTGAAGGCAGTGGCCATTTGGAGCACCATCTCCAGATTTATGTCTTTAGCTCCAATTAGTTTGTGGCAGAGCTTAGGGTCCTTGACTCCCCAGACAAATTGAGTGAGGATGATGTCTGCCACATTGGTGAACTCACAGTCCATGGCGAGTTGGCGGAGCTCTGCCATGAAGATAGTGGCCGCTTCTTCCATCATCTGGGTATGTGCAAACAAGTCTATTCACTTGGCCATTTTCATCGGCTTGAGTGAGAAGTAGTTCGTCAAGGTCTTGATGAGCTCCTTGAATGTGGCCTCCATCATTTTCTTGGGGGCGATGAGACCCTGGACCAAGCGGACAGTAGCAATGGCGCACATGCTGATAAGTAGAGACTTTTTCTTGGTGGCATCGGTCACATCTTGGTAGCTGATGAAGTGGGTGAGCTGTTCTACCCACACTTCCCAGAACTCAGGGTGCACAGGATCAAAGGTTGCGATGGTTCCCAGAGTGGCAGTCATGACTCTGGGAGCGATGTGGGGCACGGTGACCTGGAAATCTGTTTGTGGTGCGGTGCTGGATCTGTGGGCATGGAATCCTGGAGCTCGGTGCGCGGTGTGATGCTCGAGTCAGATACAGGCTCATTCCTCGAGATCCCACCTTCATTGCCAGTGAAATATATTGAGTTCCAAGGCATAGTATAGTGATCAGCTCATAGTTCATTTAGTATCAGGAGTTGAAGACAAGACAGCGGACTCGTAGGCCTGCTTAAATCCTCGTAGCATGTCACACCCCTCACCCATGATAGATTTATTTACAGTGCACCCAATTCCCCATAGGTTCCTACTTGGATCCTGACTGACTGATAGGTCCATTCTAGGATCCGAGCTGGCTATTGTTTATGGATGCGAAGCTTTGCTCCTTCACATTCCCATGTGCACTGGCGACCATGTGTGCAGTCCTGTCAGGCTCAATAGCAAGTAAGTCCAGGCATTCTTCTGATAGAGATATGCTTTATTGGAATACAAGGATGTTGCCCACAGTAATACTTCTATTGTCAGGAATGCCCACGTAGGGCCAGCCAGGCACTATTATAGTATGATGTAAAGCCAAACTAGCAAATGAACTTTTAGCACATGCGCGGGAAAACTCCCGGCGGGAGTGTTACTTAATGACCGGGAGAACTACCCCCCCACACCGCCTAGTCACATAGAACTGGAAAATTCCCCAGACGGAGGAACGCTCCAAAGCCTTCTTGTCAAGGCCATTGCGATAACAGGTGGTGGCAAAGAAGCGCTCTCCCACAGTTGCAGCTGGTGAACTAAGCACAAGTGCAGAAGCAAGAGACAAGACTATAAACAATGAATACAGTGTGGCTGGCAACATAAAGAATCATGACAACTTTCTGACAAGTCCTCAGCTAGTACACAGCAGACAGGCTCTTCCCTGCAAGTTGTAGGGCTTCAGGGGTAGGCACTCCTGATTGGCAATCAGTTTGCTGAACTGCTGGTTGTGAGCCAGACCAGAGCTGGTGTCTCGCCCATGATGGGCAAGGAGGTTGGTCGGAGAGTGACATAGTTAATTCCAAACTGTTGTCTGTCTCATTATTCTGATGGGGGGGGGGGAATTCATGTTAACCCTTGTTGAAACCAGACACCTTTGCTTCATAGAGTTCGAGAGCCAGGGTGCCACTATGGGGAAAACTCTGACCATTTCCACAGTATGTGCTTACCTCATTTTAGCGGTGAGTTGAAATGCTTTGACTTTGCATCCCTCATTTTGCAAATGACTTTTGCCTCATTGTTTATCTAGGATCTGACACACCTAATGTGTTCTGCAGTTAATTTGAGAGGAGGAAGGCCAAACTGTGCCTCGTCATGCACTTGGTTTTATTTTTAATTTTTTTGCACATGCACAATGACATTACAATGTCTGTGTGTACCCCCCCCCCCAGGTTCTCTGGGCAAACCTGCACCTTCCCTTTCCCCGGATAGTCACACTTCGCAAGTGCCCCTGGGCCTTGCTCGAGTTCTGCAAACTGAGAATGTGGCTTCCTTGATGGAGTCAATCCACCTTCTGTTGGGCCTTCCTCTTTTCCTGAGGCCTTCAACTTTTCCTAGCATTTTTGTCTTTTCCAGGGACTCTTGTCTTCATATGTGACCAAATAACTATAACTACACAGAGCGAGACTGGCCCATCCCCCTCACTTGCTCTGGGTCTGGGTTGCTCACATGCCTGGCAAGGAGCTCTGCCAGAGAGAGAGCTGGCTCTTGAATAGGCAGGAGAGAGTGGCCAGTGATCACTGGGGTTATGAGAGGTTGCTAAGGCAATGCACGGGCAGGGGCCAGCAAGGCATGTGTGGGTATGCATAACAATCCCCCACCCCACTTCCAAAGAAGTTTGTTAGTTTGTGTGAGGGTTGTTTACCTCTCACACCAGTTTCACTTGGCACGATTGTTTAAAAATGTTGAGGTTGAGGTGTCTATTAGATGGCTTTTTCATTACAGATTTAAAAAATGGCAGGGCAAACACAAAAGGGGGGGCCTAACAACCCAATCCTGTTCTGTTGAGGAATAGTTCCACCACTGAATTCAATGGAACGTGCTCCCAAGTGTATGGGTAGGACTGCAACTTTAATAAGGAACTAAACATGAATTAAATCACTGGTGCCACTGTTTTGTGTTCTAACACAACTTCCCAGATCAGTTTGGTTTGGAGAACCAGGTTTGCAGAGGCATCCTAATGCCCTAACATGATCAGTGTTATGTTTTGTTTTGTTTTTTTAAAAGGCTGCAGCCTGATGGTTGGTGGTCTCTGCCTCCTTGAACTAGAAAGAGCTCTGGAAATGAAGCTGAGGCAATCAGAGGGAGAAAAGACTGTTTCAGGACAATAGCACCGGGGGGGGGAGTAGGCTTGCTTCCTAACACAAAAAAATGGGGGTGACGACAACACAAGAACATGGTGGGGTTGACAACAACGCAAGAACATGGTGGGGTGGGGTGGATAGTAATTTTGAATGCTGGCATTCCCCACTAGAGAACTGGAATTTGAGATCCAAACAAAAGGAAATAAAAAACAGCATTCAGAAAGCATGCAGTCAGAGGACAGAACATTCAAATCAAAATGTTCAAATATTTAAGAAAGCCAACATAGGGGTAAGCACTTCTGTGGAAATGGCCTCTGTCTCCTAACAACCCATATCCCCTTTGAAGACAGAGCCCCTCTCGCTTGGTTCAAATATTTAAGAAAGCCAACGTAGGGGTAAGCACTTTTGTGGAAATGACCTCTGTCTCCTAACAACCCATATCCCCTTTGAAGACAGAGCAGACAAAGGCATTCCTTCATAGAGGATCTTAAGTGACACACAGGCTGATATGATGTCACTGATCTTGTATCTGGTTTCCAAACAGTGTAGGTCTTTATAGGCAATTATGAATATTTTGTATTGTGCCTAGAAGCAAATATGAGGCCAGTGTAATCCTGTTGAAATGATAAAGATGTATTCCTAGCCTCAGGCAGCAATCTTGCTACTGTGCTTTGTACCAAAATTTTATTTAGATATTTTACTCTGGTTTTCCCCTCATTGAGAACATGTTCTTTCCCTTCTTTATGATAGCCTCACAACAACCAACCTTAGGCAGAGAGAGAAAGTGCTTAGCTGAAGGTCACCCAGTGAGCTTTCATGGAAAAATGGGGATTCAAACCTGGCAGTGCAACCCTAAGCAAAGCAAATGGAATTAGAAGGGTGCAAGTGGGGGCCTGTGAGACTTGCAGGGAGGCAATTCCATCCTCTCCTCTGCCCAGTCACTAAGCCTGGTGCGACTCCATGCCTTCACAGCAGCCTCCAGGCCTGGCCATGGTAGCAGTGTCCAGGAGCCATTTCAAGCTTAGAGTGGCTCCTGGTCTCCACTGTGGTCAGCTCTCCAGAAGTAACAAAAGTTGTCTGTTCTGACAATGCTCTTTATTTTGGATGGGGGGTTTGAAGCCCCCCCCCCAATGTATTTTTTTTAAGTTTTCCGATTTTTCTGCAAACCTGGGGGGAGTACATTAAGTTTGCAGAACTATCTGTTTGCAGTCAGTGTGGCCCCGATCTGTGGATTTAGCTATCTGCAGACTGGGCCACATTGACTGCTAGAATGTAAGTTAACTTTGCTTAGGGTTGCACTGTCTGTCTTCCATATCTTAGTCCAACATTCTAACACCACCACACTGTCTCTCAAGCATGTTAATGTGCCTGATAGTTATTTAATTTTACATAATGAAAACAAAACAAAGAACACAGATCAGTCATCAGAAACCCAGGCTGCCCATTTGATTTACATTTTCTTTGAACACTTCTCTGATAAAAAGGTCTAAGAATGCTATCAGTATAGATTCAAATATATGACCTTCTGCATAAAGTTTCTTCAAGGTGACAGAATAAAAATGGGAAGACAAGTTGATCTCCATCTATTGCCTGGATCCTCATAAATGCTTCAGATGACAAACAACTTGAGAATTTCATTTTAGGTTTGCAAGGAGTTTGGTGGATAAAAACACAATGCTTTGACATAGAGGAAGTCGTATCTGCTCTCTCACTGAGCTCACACAGAGTAACTAACAGAGAACACATTAATTGTTGTGTATACCTGTATGAATTAATCTTTAAATTTAAAGATGCACATCTTTAAAAGCATTTATATCCTATCCTTCCATCCAGAAAAATGGACCCTCAAGGCAGGTCACAAGAAGTTAAAAACAACACAAGGCACAGTGTTATGGAAAAACCCACAGTTATCAGCTAACGAGGCATCCTCTAGTTTCTCCTTTTATTGACATAATTAAAACCAGCATTACTGAAAACCAGGATCATTAAGAACACAAGGGTAACACCTATTCAATACTTATCAGCCTAGTCATCTAAAGGGTCTTCTAAAAAGAAGTGTCTTTATCCTGTGGAATGCCAACAGAGATGGAGTCAAGTATGTGCTATGCAAACATTTTTATGCACTCATTCCTGGAGTTACATTATGCCCCTGATGAATTTCTGCCACTGAGGGATAGGCCACACAACGTCAGGGGTGAGAGGCATGTTTTGCTGTTGCTGTAACAGAGATTCAGACTACAGTGGTTTTGGAAATTAACAGTAACTGTTTACTTACATGCACACAAACAGAAAAGTGTATTCCAGTCATGGTGACATAGCACAATAGCATCTCTCTGTCTTCTGACTTTTTTCCCTTGATCATGCTATAGTATAACATAATAGTATATTTGGAAATGGATTCTATATAGAGATGTATATATACTGTCTGGTTGATGGGGCTGAGTACACGGGTTCCATGCTGAAATTTTATCCTTTTGTTTTCTTTCCATCTATCATGAAAATGTTATTACTGGTGAGATTCAAGATTCAGTACTTATGTTTTTAACTCCCTGTCCCATGATATTAGAAGTAGGGACTGAAGTTGGTGAGCAATAGATTTTGGTTCATCTGGCCACTGGCCCTTGCAGCTGTGCAGCTGGGCTGCCTTTACCTCCCTGAAGAGAGGCAGCCTATGGGTGGCACTTAGGCTGCATCTGGGCTTTGGGACGGGGCGGGGCCAAAGGTCTGATGAGACGGTCCCTGCCTCCTCCCTCAGTCGTCACTTGGATGCTTGGCCCACCCTCCCATCCTGTAGGCAGTACAGGCTTTTGCTGGTCACCCAATTGGGGGCCAGTTAGGAATTTTTCATCCCTTCCTCGATTGGCAAGTTGGAGGGGGTACTGTGCCAGTGGTTCAGAAAATTGGCTTGGGTGTGGCTGTGTTAAATAGGTTGGTCACTTTGTGAGTTGGCAGGGTTTTATTCAAATATTGATTACGGACTGGTGAGAGCTGGCTGACACCCCCAATTTGGGGTCCAGGGGTCTTGCGAGTACAGTCTTTGGGCCCTGTGGCCCAGGGCTGGGAAAGAACACTGCCTATGGGACCGCCTGGGATAGTCCTACCTTTGAGCTTTGCAGTTCAGGGGATGATGTCCCAAGGCAGCTACCTCATTATTGTGCTGACCAGACAGGAAGCACATTGTTTCCTCCCACCCGGGGCAACGTGGCTTGCCCTAGTTTATATGGCAAGGGAGGGGTTTAGCCCCCGCCATTTTTTCCCAGTTATTGTTAATAATTAATAAAGTGGCCCTTTAGTTAACCCAATATTGGTTTCTGTCTCTTTATTCCACCTTGGGGGGCAATCAGAACAGACAAAATTAAACACTTTTTTTGTTCACTGCATGGCTCACTTATGCAGTTCATAGTCACATGATGTGGTGCTGATAAGTGGTTTAAATGGCTTTAAAAGGGGTCTTGACAAACTTATGGATAATATATCTATCCAAAATTATTAGCCATGATGGTTAAAATAAGCCACCTATTCTTAGAACAAGATACCTGAGAGTACCTGTGGGACAACCATGAATGAAGGCTATAGCCTTCATGTTCTGTTTGTCAGTTTTCAAGAAGCATCTGATGGGCCATTATAGGAAACAGGCTGCTTGACTAGATGGTCCTTTAGTCTGATTTATCATACAGGCAAATGTACAACATACAAGACTGAAAGCCCAATTGACAAGACATTCAAAATGAGAGGAAAATATACTGGGGGGGGGCTTATCACTTAAAATTGTTAGTGAAACATAACCCAATCAAAAGATTTCTCCCTTTCTTTTGACAGCTTTCAAACCAGAGGTCTCATTTCTTCCTTCCTAAGATCAGATATTTAATGCAAGTGTGGCGTATATTTCTAACTTTAACCGAATGGCAAAAATAAAGGACACATTGCAAATTCTCTTTCTTCACTTTGCCCATCTCATTTTGAAAGTTGTTGGCGTTGTCACAAGCAAGTGTTGCACAGGGTTTTTTGTTTTTGTTTTGAAACAAGAACAAGCACTCTGAAAAGTAATAAACTTCAAGGAATTTGTATGCACTAAGTTGAGATACCTGGCTGAGTTATTTCTTTGCTTCAGAGGGGAAAGCAATAGAAGCCAATCTATAGTCTCTAGATATTACATTTCTAGTACAGGATTCACCTCAGGGGTATAATAGGTGAAAAGAAACTAACTAAAGAAAACATCCACCACTAGCTTACATAGGCAGCAACAAGTTAAAGGAAGGAGACGGGGTGATGGCAGCAGCCAGATAATTAAGGTCAGACAGGGTTTTTGTGTTGTTGGGGTTTTTTTGCTCAGGGCCACAGCGCAGCTCTGACTTTTTGGTATTTAGGTCCAAATGTCTGAGACCAAAACACATGTGCCTCACCTGATTTGTAGATGGAATACTCATATCAAAAAAGATTGGGGTGTGAACAACAGTGGGAGACAGCATAGAATTTCATGATGTAGATTTTCTGGTTTCCTCAAGGCCTGCCTGGTGTGGCAACCATTACCATTTTTCCAAGCCACACAGGCCTATTCAGAGGCCTCTTGACCCAGAGGCACAAGTGGATCTTGTAACTAACTTACATGCATTGGATTCTAGAGGCTATGTTTACTGCAGCTAGCATGGGTCAGTCAGGCCCTCTCTGCTGGTTCTGCCTGTCCCCTCTTGCGTGATTTCAAGGTAGCAGTTGGAAGGTGTTGATCAGACTCTTTAGAAGCCTTTTAGTGGCAGCTTGAACCAATGAGATCAAGGCCCAGAAAAAAAATCACAAACAGGACAAAGGTATCAGGGAGATACAGGATCACAATAAGAGCCATATTTGGCACGTTTAAGGTTAAAAATATGTGGTGGCATAAGCTTTTGTGAGTCGCACTCCCCTTGGTCAGGTGACCAGATTCAACCAAGTGATTTATCAATCCAGTGTGGTATATGCTGAAGCCACTTATTTTTGGCATGCTTAAACAAGAGTAGGTGTTATAATATTTTGGCCAATGGCAACTGGAAACCTGGCTGAAAATCATCACAGCATGCAGTGATTTTGTCATGACAAAATTAATCACTCCCGGGTGGGGGGTGGATCTTCATAAAGATCTGAGCTGTGTTTTAGTCCAGATGCTTTCTGGTCTAGAAAGGCTAATTTGGTGCTTTTAAACTGTGCCATTTTTCCCTCTGCAAGCAGTCCAGGCAGTGTGCTTTACATGCAACATCCTTCTCAATTGGCCATAAATCATTTATGGTTTTTCCCTTTGTCAAATCATGCAAAATTCTATTAGATTACATGTTCTTATCAAATCAACAAGGGTTTACAAGCCAAAATTCTGTATTCAATAAGTAATAAGATTTCTTTTGAACATGGACAGAGATCTCGTCAGATTTTATAAGGTAAATTGGTTTAATGGGAGATTGTGCAGAAAGCACTGCCTGTAGTTCAATAGGTGGCACTTTCCCTCCTGTCAATACTGATCAAATTCCACAGTGTGGAGTTAAAATGCTGCTTAAAGCTGTTACTGGGGCTTAGTCCACCCCACCCTGGAGGAGTTTGCCTGAAGACCTGTATGCTTGTGGTCATTAAAGACTCCATAATTGTTGATGAACAAGAATATTGACATTTCTTTTCCCTCACACTCTAAATCCTCCTGTGTGCTTTTATATCAAGCTGTTAGTCATGTCACTGAATTTTCATAGCTCCCTATTGTTCTATATTGTTTTCAAGGAAATAGTTCCAATATGTCTACAGTTTGATACTACAAGGGAGAAAACAAAAGTACAGCATTATAGCTACATTGCATCCTGGGGGGAAAAGAACTGTATAGTACCATGATGATCACTGTGTATGTTTTATAATACCCTAGTGACAAATGTAACATTACCTGATCTGTGGAAAACACACTGTTAATGTTCATCACAGAGCAACACAGGGTAATCTCTGTCCCACTTCAATAGCACTTTCAAAAATGAAGTTGCAGCATATTCTACTGCACAAATTTAAAGATGTCTGTATATTCAGATATGTACAGGCTGATCTTTTGTACATCAGTGAGTCTTCATTTATTCACATGGCATCAGTCAGTCCACATGGATGAAAGAATACTTGAGCAGATCAACAGCATCAGCATGGCCAAATCTATGGATGATCAAATCTAAATATTGGAGCCATGGACTGACAAGATAGTTCTTTCTACAAACCTGAAAACTGCCCTAGTTTTGCAGAAAAATCTGAAACTAAAAAACCCTGCCCCTAAACAGAAGCAGTACCTGTAGCTTTAAGAAATGAATGCTCTCTGTGGTTCTTGTTAGGCAACCACAGCTGTATTGCCAGCCTTTAAACCCGAGGTGTCAAACATACAGCCCATGAGCTGGAAACGGCCTGTCCAGGGCTCTTATCCAGCCCACAAGCAACTGGTGTGAGGGAAGAAAGGCAAGGCACTGCTTAGGGAGGCGAATGGGCACATACAGTAAGGTATGTGTGGTTGAAGCTGTCAAGAAATAGAAAGGAAATGGGTAAGGGATGGAACTAAGAGACTGAGGTAAAATAGCATGGGGGGAATAGCAACGAAGGCAGAGAAAGAAAATGTATGGTGTTTTTTCTCTCCTGCCTCCTCCGACTGCAGCTCACCGAGGACTGGCAAAGCCACTACATGGGGAGCAGAGCCAAGTGGCCAGTGCTGCTACTGCCACATCAAATGGCTTTGCATTTTTTCAAACAACAACCATGAGGGGGATTGGTGAGAGCAGGCATACAGAGTAGTGATTTGCTGACAAAGGGCCAGGGCCAGCTGGTGAGAGAGGAGGAGGAGGACCAGTGTATGGATTGGGAGGCAACTGTCTTGTACCTTCTGCTTTTAGGGGAAAAGACATCTCGGCCTTGAAAGCAGGTGGAGCAGTGAAAGGAAAAAGGGGCACCACTATCACCACAGCACATCTGAACAGCTGTGGTGCCAGGAGGCAGAGTGCCAGGGTGGATGGGGGATGGTGACCTCCTCCCCTTACTTGTTCTCAGCCTGTGAAGGAAAGGGAATTACGGGAGGACAAAAAAGTATAACCTGAAAGTTTTGGAAACAGCCTCTCCATCAGGCCTTCCCCTCAGTGCCAGTGCTTCTATAGAAAATGCAGGAAGGATGAGAACTGGGGGTGGGGGGATCTGGGAGAACCAAGTTCTCCTGAGTTAGGACCCTGTTATTTGGGTCACCTGGGGCCACCTGGGTTGTTATTGGTGGTGGAGATGGGGTGATGGAGGGGGAAATAGAGGAAACAAAGAGTGAGAAAGGATTGTTGCTGTGCTCGGCTGCTGAGGCTGGGAGCATGGGTGTGTGTGTGTGTGCTAAAACCTATTTTATTTACTTTCAAGGATATGACTCATCTCCTAAAAGTATATACAAAAAATAATTAATTCATATGGAAATGTAAGATATCCCCCTTTATGGTATCCCGTGGGGAAAACCTAGTCTTGCATATGATTAAATACATTTATTGGGATTTTTGTGGGTTCCCCAGGAAATCAATTGATTTAACTCCTGGGAAGTAATTGCTTTTGTTTGTATTTTGGGTAAAAATAATATCATTAATTGGGTTTGCCTGTGTCCTTTATAAAATTTATATCTCTGGTACTTGGCATTAGTTTTTATGGCACACATGGCCTGGCCTGACAAAGTGACATTTATGTCAGATCCTGTAGCACAAAATCTGTACCCCGTGTACCCCCGTGTTCAAATATGGCATCAATCTGGCCCCCGAGTTCGACACCTCTGCTTTATGCCTTGTTTTCTGTGAGGAGGAGGAGGAGGCAGACACTTTCCAGGGCTGTTTTGGCCTTTGAGGGAGGACTCATCAGGGGCAAGCCCAGGAGCAACCACTGGGCAACTTGCCACCATGCAACTTGCATGTCTTACCCAGGACTGGCTGCTTGTTACAGTTCACCATCAGCCACTCCAGAGTGGTGTCATGGTTAGAGTTTCAGACTAGTATCTGGGAGATCCAGGTTTGAATTATCACTTGGCTTTGGAAGATCAGTAGATGACCTTTGGCCAATTACACGTTCTCAGCCTAACTTACCTCACAGAGCTGTTTTGAGGATAAAATGGAAGGTAGGCGAATGACGTAAGCTGGTTTGGTTCCCTATTATGGAGAAGGGGGCATATAAATGAAGTAAATAATAAATGTAGCTGAAGATTGCAGGGGAGAAATAAAAGGCAGGTTTGTTGGTATGTAGGAAGAAGGAAGCAGGGAAAGGACAGAGAGAGTAACAGAGGATGGGAAATGAGATGCCCCCTACAAATCCTTGCGGGTCCCCTGCTTGTCCATTTATATTAATGATGAAGTACTTTGGGGCATAAGAACATTTTGATAGCAGCGAAAGAGAGTCTGGCACCCATTGGCTGAATAGGTTTGATGTCAATATTCTTAGATATAGCAAAAGTAGCTGACAAAAGCCTTCGGGCAGAAGCTAAGGTCAGGGTGAGGTGTGTATAAAGCATGTAGGAATCCTCTGATATAGTTGGACTGGTGGTAACAGCAGCCTTCTAGGGTAACTTAAAGGAAGCTATAAAACAAATGTTTATTTTTATAGGTTTCATTCCAGCCATGTTTTCATAATGGTTGATTTAGGGTATGGAATATTTCATTGGCCAGTAATATTTAGGCTAGCCTGCCTGGCATCAACCAGAAACTAGATCTTTTCGATCATGGCTGCTTTTCTGTGCAGTGGTCTCCCTGAAGGGGTGATGGAAGCCCCTTGTTGGAGATTTTCAAGAGGCACTGCATGGCTTGCTTGTTTGCCTGGGCTTTTGATGGGTTATGAACAGCAGGCATCCTTTGGGGGGAGGGGGTGCTTTGAGATTGTTATTTTATTTTGATTTTAATCTGTTATGTTTTAATTATTACTGTAGGTGGCCTGTGTAGGGAACAGACATATATGCAGATAAAATGTTTTCTTTTCTTTTGCTGCCTAAAATGGATCATTTATTTTATTATATTCTTTTTGACCAGGGTAGTGATATCCTGCTGGACAGTTTGTGTGTGTGTGGGGGGGGGGGGGAGTAATGGCTAGGCATACAAAAGTGAGTCCTTATTTACTACAGAGCATTTCTTATGTTCACTCTAAAGACAAAGTTTTTTTGTCTTCCCTCAAAGTTTCAGAACCAAATTGACCTTTGATCTGGGGTAGTATTTTTAAATGATTATGTTCTAAGTTGATTATTTCACAAATGGCTTCATAAAGCTTCCCCCCTTTTCTTAATGTGCTTTACCATGACAACACAGTGATACTGTGAATCTATAGTAAGTGGTCTGATCCCATGTGCTTGGCCTTAAAGGCATGTCATGTGTCAACAAAAGAAATATAATACTCCTTAATATGTGTAGATGCTTCCACAGTGGGCCTTAACTGTTAGGAAATTATGCTGTCCAAGAGCCCATGAAGAGCAGGGTTTAGAATTGGGGGGTGATCTTCCAGCTTAAGAGAGAGCAGGTGGGTCTCTGCATGTGAAGAAACTGAAGTTTAGATTCTGGGGGTGGGGAAGCACCTTGGGAAGCAAGATCTGTATTTCTCTCTGAGGAGTTGACATGGAGGAGTTGACATGAGAAAGTGGACCTTTGGCCCTGAAGTACCTCTTCAACTCTAACTGTGTTCTAGCTGAGTATTTGTAAGCAAAGCAAACACCACAAAAGTGCAGTAAGTCTCCTGTGCATTCTCCTTCAAAGGGAATCAGCCCAGGTAAGTACTAAGCCTTGGAACGTCTCATTGCAGAGAAAAGAAAGATGCAGAACACATAACATTATGTAATTTTAAAAGTGAGATTATGCAGCTTCTTTCTCTAATTGGGATAATATTTCTGCCTTGGGCTGAAAGGATGTCCTTTCACCACTACAAAACAGAAGTCCAGTGGCACTTGGAAGCCACTATGAGCTTTCATGAGTCACAATGCTCAGAAGCTTCTGTTTTCCTTTTTCTGCAATAGTCTAACATGCACCCCCTCTGGAACCTTTACCACCAACCACAAGAAAGCAAGCAACTGTGGAAAGCAATGAAGAAGGAAGCAATATAGGAAACATGATAATGTAAAATGAACTCCATTGGTCAGATCAAAGGTTCATTTAGGTCCTGATCAGATGGCTCTTTAGATCCGAGTCAGGCACGAGTGCCTGGTGGATTTAAAGGTAATGTCCAGACATCCACATCTGGGAAATGTCCCTCTTCCATGAGCATCCCGTTTTGCCTCTCTTTGGAGCCGTACTTATTAGATACTAGTTTAAATCTGGAGTTTTCGGTTCCTGACAGGCCAATTGCAGACTTACCCCATCTGATTGGACCAGCGCACAATCCTCCTGTCAGGTGCCATTCTTAAAAAATCTCTACATTCAATTCTGCACATGTATGGATAAACAAGGATGCAATTTCACGATTGTGTGCATGTGCAAACCTTTTTTTAAAAAACAAACAAACAAACAAACACTGCATGCACCTCCTTCAGTGGATGCCATCTAGACAGTCCACAGCGGAGGCAGCATGTGGTAAGACGATTCACTTGGGGGGCTGTCTGGTCATGCAATTACGGATTTAAAAGATTGGGATCAAATTACAGCTAGGCTAATGGCAGGGTTAGCTGTTCATCTGATCAGGAACTTAGTCCAGAATTCTGTTTCTAGGAGTGACCAGTCAGATACTTCTGGGGAGCCACAAGTAGGTACAAATGTATCAGCCCTCACCCACCACTTGTTCACTACCATAATTCAGAGTATTAAGAGGCGGATTGCTCTGGCTTGCTTTGATTAGCTCAGATTTTTGGAGAACTCACACAGAAATCACAAAGTTTTGCTAGCAGTAAGACCAAGGGAACTGAACTCCAGCACAATTAAGTGAACTGAGAGGCACTGGAAATTACAATTCCCATGTATCACAGCTGCAATTGATACTTCGGTTTATCTTAGATGTTTCCAAGTCTTTTTTGCTGTCATCAGCCATGCCTTCTAGCTGTCGGTTCTCCTGACCATCCAACAAGGGCAAGTTTGTATAGGAATGTGGAGTCTGAAAAAGAGAGTTGAGTGGTGGTGAATACATTACAAACTAGACCTAAATTTTACAATGGACCTGGAAATTACAAATTAGATCATTGCTGATCTACCTCCTAGTTCTGAGATCTGATCCCATAACTAATCTACAGATTCTGAATATGGACACTGTAGATTCAATTTAGCTATCATAACTGGATCAATGCATCATTCATGAATGTCTAGTATCTCTAAGTCATAAAAGCTAGGCTCCATTACCACACCTTACAGCAGTTAATTCCACAAGCTAATCATGTATTGTGGCTAAGTATTTTCTGTTTATCCTGAATCTGCAGGCAATGCTGACAACATTGTACTTGTCTGGTTTGGAATGAGAATTTCTTTTGGTACTACTCTCCTTCGATTAGGAGCTGCCACTAATAACATCCACTAATAACATCAACAGCACCAACAATGCTAACTGAACAGTCAAGGCCCTCATACTAACATCAATAGTCAGCTATGTCAGATGTTGACAGGGGCCATTTTCAGGCATATTTCATATGGCCTCCAGGACGCCGGGACATCATTGCTACCAGCACTTTATTTTATCTTGTATTATTTTATTCTGTACTATGAATAGGTATGTCTTGTATTTATGATGTTGTATCCTATAAGCACCTGTGTTTTAATATATTTTAGCTTTTATTATAAGCCACCCTGAGCCTGCCTTCAGTGGGGAGGATGGAATAAAAATTGAATAAATAAATAAATCTAACACCATCTCCCTGAGATGTTTTGTATCAGGTCACAATGTAAAATAAAAGTCTGTATATATGCAGAATATGCATATCATTTTTTTTGCAATTCAAACTGATACTTCTGAGAACAACTTTTTTTGCTCATTATAAGCAAAAAGGAACAAGAAAATAAGGCTGGGGATGTGGATGGGGAAAGAGAGAGCTGACAGAGAATTCAGAAAAAAGCCTTTGAATAAGCCATGGTCTATTAGTTGAGAAGCTTCACCGAATTTGGTCATACAAGCTCAGGAAATGTACAACTTCTTTGTTCACCAAGCTTTAGAATTTCCCTAGACTTGCCCACAATTCTTTAGAGACCTAAAAGCAGCCTTTGGCAATGTTTGTTTGGCTCTTTGCAAACTGGAATAGTGACAGTGACTAAGGCGTCTTTCACATTGCCTTAAAAACCCACTTGCATTACCTGATGTTAGTGTGTTTTTTTTACTTGTATTCAGATAACTTCATAAACATTCCACAGCTGTCTTATTTCTTCCCATTTTTCCCCATTCCTAATAAAACTGGTTTCTCCTGTACTTTTTTTTTCAAAGTAAAATGTATTCTCAACAAAGCCTCTGCTTGTAATCTGAACTAAGTTTTTCACATCGGTGATTTCCAGCACAATCCTCCCACCAACTCCCTTTGAAAGTATGGGTGGGTTTAGGTGTTTTTTTCTTTTCTTTTAAATTGCATCCCAGCACCAATGCTCCCTCTAAGCTGTGGAGTCTTATGAGCAAAAGTTCTACTTTGTGAACTACTTTCATTAAAGTTGTGAGCAAGCAATTTCGTTACTGCATAAATTAGTTTTCTCTGGAGCCATCCTTCCTGAGCTAAGACAAAAATCTGTGAGCTGAAGGCTAAAAAACTGTGAGATAGCTCACACTAACTCAGCTTAGAGAGAACACTGCCCAGCACTGAAACATTTCAGTGACAGAATGTGAGTGCGTTGAAACAAGCAGTCATTCTCATTGGAAGCACCTTCCTCTCTGCTCTGTGTTATGTGTGTGTGTGTGAGAGAGAGAGAGAGAGAGAGATCTGGTTGATCTGGTTTCCTCTCTCTGCCTCTCTCTCTCTAGCCTGAGAAAGCCATGATCATGTCCCTCTCTTGCTTTTCACAAGAGTAGAAATACTATCAAAGCCAATGGTGCTGCTCTCATGTAAAATCCACCAGATCGTCTCTTGACCCTTCACACCTTTTTCCCCAGTTGTGAAAACCTTTCTTCTTTTTGTTAGATTATTTTAATGTTTTCAGTTTAAAAATGCCAGGAGCTAAGTGATTGAGCAAATAAAATATCTTTTGTGCTTCAGAGCTGCTGTTTAAGACCCTCCTGTGCTTTGCATAAGGGTAAATGGGGCTATGCTCAGGTAAGGAAGGCTGATGGAACGAGGCTGCTGAAATGCTCAAACGCTTCAGTGCCTATGTGTAAAAAGAACAAAAAACCCACAACCCGCCCCCCCCACAACCCAGAACAGAGGGAACCCATGAGGGAAAGTCTAAACTGATCCCCTCAATAGCATGATCATCAGAAATGGCACAACTGTGAAAATGGGAAAGGTGACTGCAGTCTGAAAAACCCCTAAGACAAAAAAAAGCTGGCATAAAATAACAGCAAGTTCTGGCTGAGAGCGGGGTCTCATTTAGACTGTGACCCATTTTTAAAATCTTGATCAAAAGTGAGTTGTGGTTTTGTTTTTAATGGTGCATATAACTGGCAACCCAAGATAAAGGGAGTTTGTCTATCACTAGAATCTACCCTGAGTGTTCTATTGTTGTAAGGAAAGTAGGAAAAACATACAAATGTTGAAAAACATGCATGATTGTTGATTCCCCATCAGTTATCTTTTTAAAAAATATCTCAGTGCCCCCAGATGTTTTACTTGTCCTCACATAGACAGAACTTCAAACTCTCAGTCACTGGGGGGGCTTCTTTCTTCAACTTTTTCCAGGTTTAAGATGCCCTTAGTGGGAAGATTAATCCGGTATTCTAAGTATGTCTGCTCCAGAGATATATAGCCTTGTATTCTATGGTCTGTTTCTGCCACCTCCTCCCACATTAGAGCCCACTTTGCCCCCCTTGCTGCTGTTATAGGTCTTCTGACCTCCAGGAATAGAATTTTAGAGGGTTCAGTGGACTGCAGGAGAGGGACATAGGAAAATCCCACTCATGGGCTCCAAGCCCAAGAATCCCTCATGTATTTCCATCCTGCCCTTCTTACAGTCAAGGCAGTTTACAGCTTCACTAGCAGGTCTTCCATTCACTCATCCTCCAGGAGGGTTTGGTGTTTTTTTATTTAATGCTTCTATGTGTAGGCCACAGCTCTGCATGGTAGCAGGTTCTGCTCCAGTGCTGAAGTATCCCAGCTCCAGTGGCAAGGCGTCTGGAACAAGGGAATATACAGGCAAGTTTAGCAGGCATGCAAGTTCAACAGCAAGGTGAAGGAGCCAGGGCACTAGGCTCTCCACACCTCTAAAAGGGTAAGCACACTTTCCACAAGCAGATCTACATAAATAGGAAATTTATTTTAAAATGGATATTTAAAAAAGCAATTATGAAGGTGGAATCCTGGCAGGAGGTCAGTGTATCACACCGAACACAGCATGTGTAACTATCTGCCAGCTGGACAGAAGTCATGGATGTGTACTTGGTGCAAGGAGCTCCTGGTTTTCAGGGATTGAATTTGCACCCTCAAGGCCAAGGAGAAGTAGAAACAGTCAGTTAGGCACACAGATAAGACTCTTAGGGAATTGTTAGATGTGTCCTACTCCAAGAATAGCAACCTCATCACTGTCAGGGAGCATGAGGGTCAAGGGGAAACAGAGCACCATACTGAAGAAAGGGAGAATATTCCCTCATAAGGACCCCTTCTACAGTTGGTGAACAGGTATAATTTTGCACCAAGGAAACATCCCTGGGCAAGGAGGGTGGTGGGCTCTTTGCAGTTGTTGATTCAATCCTTAGTCATGTTGATAGATGGGTTGCAAACCTGTGTACTGACCACATGGTGACTTGCCTGCCTGGTGTGAAGGTAGTGGACATTACGCATGGTCTAGATAGGCTGGTAGGTACTGCTGGGGAGGATCCAGTGGTCATGGTACAAGTTGGCACCAACAATGTGGGAAAATGTAGTTGTGTGGTTCTGGAGGAAAAATTAGGCTATTAGACAGGAGACTCAAGGCTATGACCTCCAAGGTAGCCCCAGAGGTGTACAAATTAGGGGTCTCAATGTGTGGATGAGATGATGGTGTAGGGAGGAATGGTTTAAGTTTGTTAGGTACTGGGATACTTTTTGGAGCAAGCAGGACCTGTACAAAAGAGATGGATTCCGCTTGTTCAAGAAGGAAACAGGCTGCTAGCACTTAAAATTAAAAAGGTGGCAGAGTAGTTTTTAAATTAAATCCTGGGGGAAAGCCAACAGGAGATTAAATGTCTTTGCTTCAGGATGGCTCATCTCTAAGAGATGAAGGAGTAGCTGTTACTGTTCTAGAGGGAAGTTGTCACTGAGAGGGTGACAAACAATATTGACTGCCTCGCAAGTTCTAGAGGCCACGGGAAGAAGGTAGCAGGCCTAACACATCTGGGGAATTATAGATGTTTATATGCAAATGCTTGAAGTGTACGAGGTAAAATGGGGGAATGCTTAGTTACGGAGGCAAACATAGACATTGTGGACATTTCAGAAACTTGGTGGGATGAGGATAATCAGTAGAATACAGTGATTCCTGGATGTAAATTATATTTAAAGAATAGGGAGGGAAGGGTCAGAGGTGGAGTGGCTCTGTATGTTAGAGAGGGTATACAGTCCAGTAACATTGAGAATCTAACAGGAATAGATTTGCTTACAGAAAGGCTATCAGAGGAAATAGTGGACTCAAAAGGAAGCTTAACTCTGGGTATTTGTTATCGCCCACCAGATCAAAGGTTAGAGGATGATTTTAAAACAGCAAAAGAATTAAGCAAAGTAGTTAGACAAAATAACTGTGTCATAATAGGTGATTTTAACTACCCACGCATACATTGGGCTAATATGTGCGCAAGTAAGGAGAAAAAGAGTGAGTTTTCAGAAACTCTCAGTGACTGTGCCATGGAGCAGATGGTCACAGAACTAACAGAGGGCACAGTCCTGGACTTTGTCCTAAGCAGGGCTCTTTTTGTAGCAGGAACTCCTTTGCATATTAGGTGACACACCCCTAATGTAGCCAGTCCTCCCAGAGCTTACAGTAGCCCCTGTAAGAAGAGCTCTGTAAGCTTTTGGAGGATTGGCTACATTAGGGGCGTGCCGCCTAATATGCAAAGGAGTTCCTGCTGCAAAAAGAGCCCTGGTCCTAAGTAATGCTCAAGACCTTGTGAGAGATATATGCTGCACCAGTAGGGAACAGTGACCACAGTGCAATGAAGTTTATAATTTATGTAAATAGGGACTTGCCCCAAAGGACCAGCCTAACCACATTTAACTTTCGAAGGGGTAAATTCTCTCAAATGAAGAAGGAACTGAGGAGGCTTGTGAAGAATATTTATTGTTGTAGATCATTGTGAGAGTTTTAGATCACCAAGAGGATTGCAGTTTAATTTCGTTGTACTATGTACAATGACAATAAAGTACATTATTATTGTTGTTGTTATTGTTATTGTTGCTGCTGCTGCTGCTGTTGTTGTTGTTGTTGTTGTTGTTGTTATTATTATTATTATTATTATTATTATTATTATTATTAAGAAGGAACTGAAAGGAAAGGTAAGGAGAGTCAAATCCCTTTGGGAAGTTTGGAGACTATTTAAAACTACTATATTAGAAGCTCAGATAAAATATATATCACAGGTTAAGAAAGGTACGAATAGGTATTTTAAAAAGGCCTGCAAGGTTAATAAGCAAAGTAATAGAAGCAGTAAAAGGTAAGAAGTCAGCATTTGGAATCACTCCACTTTCCAATATATAGGACAGATGGAGCCACATTTTAGCTGTATCTGAAGAAGTGAGCTGTGACTCATGAAAGCTTATACCCTGCCACAAGTTTTGTTAGTCTTTTAGGTGCTTCTGGTCTCCTGCTCTTTTCTATTGGAATAAAACCATTTGCATGACTTCCTGAATGGAAGAAGTGACAGAACACTTCATATGCACCCTGGTAGGCCATTTCAGAACACTGGCCCCACTACAGAAACAGCCTATAACCTAGACGTTGCCATCTGCAGAGTCCTAAAAGAGGGCACCTCAAGGAGAAGGCTGTCTGAAGAATATAGTAGGCATGTGGGAGTGTACTGGGAGATGTGATTCCAGAAGAACCTGTTGTTTTATAGCATGACTGCTGAGGTTACTTAGAAGCAATAGCTATGCAAGCTGTTCAACTTTCAATTTTAGAACTAAACAAGAACACAGTGTCTCTCTCAGTGAGATACTCCTAAATACAAATATGAATGCTTCATCAATAAGTAAAACATGTTAGTATAGGCATGTCAAGTGGGAAATCTCTGCGTATAAGTTGAGCACTTTCACAGTTGTCAGTTTTCTGCATTTACCTATGTTATGAGGAATTTTTCAATCTTCAGGTTTTTGTTTTCTCACTTGTGAAACATGAAGCTACTCACTTTAATTTATGTGGACACTTCCATTGTCTCAGTGGTTGGCTTTCTTTTTATATTTTAGTAAGTAGTCTCTCAAGACATTTCATTGTTTGAGGGTTGAGAATTATGCTTTCTTGCTGTTGAAAAGATGCACATGTCACTACACATTTAACTTTGTTCCAAATGTAATATATTTTATCTGTCAAACACGATAGAGAAATATCTCAATAATGCACATACAGAGATGAAACCATATATAGAGCAACACAAGCCTTCTTATATGCTCAACCTCTGGGGAAGATGACCTGTCATGACAAACTTTTTTTCTTAGTTATGAATATCACTGTAAATATTTGAGTGGAAACTATTATGAACAAGATATTGTATTAGCTGTTAGAAAATTTGTAGGCAGAATATCAGCTACTGAGGTGAATGTGGTATATAAACAAATGTCAAAGTACAAAATGAATGTCAAGGGGTAAGATTCTATTTGGTCTAATTCACTCCAGGTAAGCAACAACAACAAAAAGGCTGAGATAGTTTGAAGGAAATACACAGAGTAGCAAGAACTGGGGCTTCATTTGAAAATGCCTTCAGAATTTCATATTTCACCCATTCTGGAAGACTTAGGGAGTAATCCTAAACAGGTCCTCTTGGAAATAAGTCCACTTTATTGGATAAAGTTGATTCCCAGGAAAATGTGTTTTCAAATTCCTTTTTGAGCACATGCTCATGTGCTAGTTTAACTGGTAAAGGGTCAGGACACCAGCAAATCAAGGACACCAGAGAGAGAGAGAGAGAGAGAGAGAGAGAGAGAGAGAGAGAGAGAGAGATTTAAAGAATTTAATATTTGGTCAGCCGTTTCAGATATCAAATGAGACATTTGGATCATTGTGCAATGAATATTATTTTTTTTTTTTTAGATTATTGGAGCTTGTGGCTCAATTTGACCCATTTTTAGCAGGCCATATCTTAAAATATGGGAATGCTGGCAAAGGTAACCCATCATATTTATCTAAGACATTCTATTGTGGATTAAATAATTACTGATGGATACTTCAATTTATCTGTTGATTCTACACTTGATCTTTCAGATACTGATCAGTTGAGTATTATACTAAGTTTTATGTCTCTCCCACAGATGGAAAAACAGTTCAGTGATTTGTAACATTCCTCAATCTGAAAAGCCACACCAGTGAAGAAATGGCAAATCAAGTTCTCCATTATATGCGCCAAGTTTGCAAAATAGATTTCTCAAAGTGCAGAGGTCAGTCTTACAATAACACCGCCAACATGTCAGTGTGTTATCAAGGAATATAGAAGAATTTTTAGAAAAGAAGAAAAATGCCGTATTCATATCATATGCTTTACACTCTTTCTGTCTTCTTGGGTGCAGTGCTGTACATTGTTGTCTAATGGCAATAAGGTTTTTTTTTCCCAATAGTCCAGTTACTTTATACTTTTTTTCTCTGCCACAACACACTGACTTCATAAAACATATTTGGGCAACAATCATGCGCTGAAATCTCTACTACTCATTAGGATGGCAGTGCACCGGAAAATAGCATTGAATTTTAGAGACAAACTTTACATATCTACTTACTATTCTATAATAAATACACTCAAAGTTCATACAATGAGGAGAGGTGAGGTGTACAAAGAAGTATCAAATAGATTTTATTTTCAAAATGATGTGGACTTATTGGATGAATAATATTCATAAGGTTCCCAAAAGTTAGTTGACTCATACCATGTTGACTTGAACTATAGCAGTTTCAATGATATATGCATGCAAAGTTTAATGAAATAGAAAATATGAAATTCAGTCACATTGATCTTCATGATACAATAGTGAAAGTCAAAGTACAATGAGTATCTTCAAATGCAGAGAGCACATTATGTATTTTTATCACTGATGATCACTAACTGTTCTCTTTTTCTCAGACTGGATTCACTTTCCCTACTTTGTGCAGAAGCAGAAATACTTCATCGAGTTAGCTTCAGTGAACTTATCCTGAATTTCACAATCAGAAAATCTAGAAAGAAGCTATTTTAATTTCAGCATGCATTTAAATTTTGTCATTTTGAAAAACAAAATTTTATTTTATGGTTCAGTATTGTTTTTTATTTTGAATCACATAATGGGGGAAGCACAATCCTTTGAGTGCATAGGGCCTCTAAAAGTACCAGTCTAGCCCTACATAAAGGCCTTCATGACTTGAACCAAATATATGAATGAATGTCTCCTTGAATATTTAGCTGTGTGCCATAAGAGATGTAAAATTTCTGGAAATTTTGAAGCTCTGCAGGAAAAAAAATTATCCAGAAAAAATGAACATTGAGAAAAACTGAAATATATGTAATAATTACTTTTTCATAAAGTCTAAACTAAATCTAGAATAGAAGAAGAGGAGATTGGATTTATGCCCTGTCCTTCACTACCTAAAGGAGTCTCAAAGCATAAGAACATAAGAACATAAGAGAAGCCAATGTTGAATCAGGCCAATGGCCCATCTAGTCCAACACTCTGTCACACAGCGGCCAAAATATACCAGGTGCCATCCGGAGGTCCAGCAGTGGGGCCAGGGCACCAGAAGCCCTCCCACTGCTGCCCCCTCCAGCACCAAGAATAGAGTGCATCACCTGCCCCAGACTGAGAGTTCCCATCCATACCCTGTGGCTAATAGCCACTGGTGGACTTCTGCTCCATATGTTTATCTAATTTCCTCTTCAAACTGTCCATGCTTGCAGCTGCCACGACCTCCTGTGGCAGTGAATTCCATATGTTAATCACTCTTTGGGTGAAGAAGTATTTCCTTTTATCTGTTTTAACCCGACTGCTCAGCAATTTCATAGAGTGCCCACGAGTTCTTGTATTGTGAGAAAGGGAGAAAAGTACTTCTTTCTCAACCTGCTCAATCCCATTCATAATCTTATAAACCTCGATCATGTCACCCCTCAGCCGTCGTTTCTCCAAGCTAAAGAGCCCCAAGCATTTTAACCTTTCTTCATAGGGAAGGTGTTCCAACCCTTTTATCATTCTAGTTGCCCTTCTCTGCACTTTTTCCAATGCTATAATATCCTTTTTGAGATGTGGTGACCAGAACTGTACACAGTATTCCAAATGAGGTCGCACCAATGATTTATACAGGGGCATGATGATACTGGCTGATTTGTTATCAATTCCCTTCCTAATAATCCCCAGCATAGTGTTGGCCTTCTTTATTGCAGCTACACATTGTGTAGACATTTTCAGCGAGTTATCCACTACGACTCCAAGATCTCTCTCTTGGTCAGTCTCTGCCAGATCAGACTCCATCAATGTGTATTTATATTTAGGATTTTTGGCTCCAATGTGCATCACTTTGCACTTGGCCACATTGAACCCCATTTGCCACGTTGACGCCCACTCACCCATCCTCAACAGATCCCTTTGGAGTGCCTCACAATCCTCCCTGGTTTTCACCACCCTGAACAACTTCGTGTCATCTGCAAATTTAGCCACATCACTGCTTACTCCCAATTCCAAATCGTTAATAAACAAGTTAAAAAGCATCGGACCGAGTACTGATCCCTGTGGTACCCCACTGCTTACCACCCTCCACTGAGAAAGTTTCCCATTTATACTCACTCTCTGTTTCCTATTTATAAGCCAGTTTTTGATCCACAAGAGGACTTGTCCTTTTATCCCATGACTATTGAGCTTACTTAGGAGCCTTTGATGAGCAGCTTACAATCTCCTTTTCTTCCTCACGACAGACACCCTGAGAGGTAGATGGGACTGAGAGAGTTCCTGCGAGAACTGTTTGTGAGAGAACAGCTCTGAAAGAAATTGTAACTGACCCAAGGTCACTCCAACAGCTGCATGTGGAAGAGTGGGGAAACAAATCCAGTTCTCCCAGATTAGAGTCCACACTTCTAACCACTACACCACATTGGCTCTAAGAACATACAATGCATACTGCTTTAACAACATACAATACTTTAGCAACATACAATACATCAGTGTGACCTAGTGTATACAATTGTACAGTTTGGTACATTTATGATATGATAGCCAACCACACATCCCTCGCTGCAATGGCCTAGTATGGAATCATTTAAATTGTTTATTTATTTGGTACATTTTACCCCACCCTTCCTCTAAGGAGCTTAAGGCAGTTTATTTGTCCCCCCTCTCTATTTATGATCACAACAACCTTATGAGGTAGATTAGGCTAAGAAAGAGTGACCTGGTGAGTGTTGGGAAAATGAGGGGTGCGAGAACCTTTGCATGCACTCCAATTCCCATTGTGTTCATCTTGGGGAGGGAGAGAAGCTGGCTTCCCAATTGCATCAAGAGAGAGAGAGAGACAGTTGTTCCAAAGAAAGACTCAATTTATTCCATTACACACTCTTAAGTCAGAACACACTTTTGCAGCATTTCAGTATTCCATATTCAACATAGAATATTTCAACACAACCCCAGTACATAAATAGTGCACTTAAAGTTCTATAAAGGATATCTTTGGTTGCTCTGTCAAGACCTATAATGGAAGGGTGGTTGGCCAGAACATCCCGGAAGAAAACTAAATTCAGACATTAGGTATCCTTTTCCAACCATAAGGGCTAATGTAACTGTCAGTCAAGTCTGTGATGAGCATTTGATATACATCTGGCATATACAACCAAGTCAGCCCATTCTTTCTATCTCTGGGGTCAGGAAAGTAAAAAAAAATCAGGGCTAAGCTAAATCAGGGGTGCCCAAAATTTGCTTAACATAAGAGTCACAGAATAAACATGAGATGTTTGAAAGCCACAAGACATGAACAAATATTACACATGTTTTACTGAAAAATATGCAAACCTGCTTTTTATTAACAATAGATGAGACTTCGAAAAGAGGTAAAAACAGATATTGATAATGATATTTATTTGTCCAGTGATATTTGTTTGCTAGTGATATTTATTTGTCCAAGAGAGAGAGAGGTGAAAAGAAAGGATGAAAGAGGTGGAAAGAGAGAAAAAGAAAGAAACAAAGAAAGCAAATAGATGGGGAAGTGAGGGAGGGGAAAGGAAGGAAGAGAGAAAGGGAGAAAGAGAAAGAAAGATGGAAAGAAAGCAAATAGATGGGGAGGGAGGGGAAAGAGAGAGAAACAAAGAAAGCAAATAGATGGGAAGGAATGAAGGGAGAGAGAGAGAGAAAGAGAAAGAAAGAGAGAGGAAGGAAGGAAGGAAGGAAGGAAGGAAGGAAGGAAGGAAGGAAGTAAGTAAGTAAGTAAGTAAGTTGGGGAGGGAGTGAGTCAGGGAGGGACTAAGAGAAAAGTGGAAAGAATGTAAGAGTTGGACAAAAAGAAGAGAGAGAGAAACAGAAGCAAAGAAACCAAATAGATGGCAGAGAGAGGGGGGAGGAAGGAAAGAAGAAAGTAAATAGATGAGGGAGGGGGAGGAGGGAAGGAAGGGAGAAAGAAAGAAAGAAAGAAAGAAAGAAAGAAAGAAAGAAAGAAAGAAAGAAAGAAAGAAAGAAAGAAAGAAAGAAAGAAAGAGGTGGAAAGAAAGCAAATAGATGAGGAGGGAGACAGGAAGGAAGGGAGAGGTAGAAAGAAGGCAACTTTAACTTTAAATGTGTTCTCCAATCCCCCCCCAAATTCCCCCACACCAGCCAGCTTGGCTTGGAGAAGAGATTTAAAGAGGTGTGGGGGCTTGGAGAATGCCTTTAACTTTAAATGTGTTCCCCAAGCCCCCCACCCCTGCTGCCAGCTTGGGTTGGAGAAGAGTTTTAAAGAGACAAATGCCTTCTCTGGGCTGAGCCAAGCCAAGCCAACCAGCCAGTATAGTGGTGTGGTGGGGCTTGGAGGACACATTTAACTTTAGATGGGGAGGGGAGAGAGAGAGAGAGAGAGAGAGAGAGAGAGAGAGAGAGAGAGAGAGAGAGAGAGAGAGAGAGAGAGAGAGAGAGAGAAAGAAAGAAAGAAAGAAAGAAAGAAAGAAAGAAAGAAAGAAAGAAAGAAAGAAAGAAAGAAAGAAAGAAAGAAAGAAAGAAAGAAAGAAAGAAAGAAAGAAAAGTGGAAAGAAAGTGGAAAGAGAGCAAATAGACAAGGGGAGATGGAAAGAAAGCAAGTTTAATTTTAAATGTGTCTTCCAAGTCATCCCCCCCCCACCGCACCCCATGCCAGCTGGCTTGGTTTGGAGAAGGGATTTAAAGAGACAAATGCCTTCTCCAATTCAACCAGCATATTTGAGAATGCATTTGAGAACACTTTTAAAAATAAATATAAAGTTGCTCTCTTTCTCTGCTCCCTTCCACCTCAAGCCTACCCAGGGAGGGGAACACTGGCCGGGGAAGGGAAGAATGATTGAGGAAGCATGCCTCCTCTTCTGTTTCCCAGCTGCCCTGCTGGGAGCTACACCATGTGTGTGAAAGAGCCACATGCAGCTCCTGAGCCACAGTTTGGCCACGCCTGAGCTAGATTGACGTAGAGAGTCAAGACTGACTAAGAGAGTCCCAGGAAGCCAGCTTCAGATACTCTATCTATTTAGACACTCTTTCTATTTAGAAATTTAAAAGTGTTCTCAAATGCATTCTCAAATGTACCAGTTGGCTTGGAGAAGGCATTTGTTTCTTTAAATCCCTTCTCCAAACCAAGCCAGCTGGCATGGGGGTGTGAAGGGGGCTTGGAGGACACATTTAAAGTTAAACTTGCTTTCTTTCCACCTCTTCCTCCCTCCCTTCATCTATTTGCTTTCTTTCCACTTACTTTCTCCCCCCCTCCCCATCTAAAGTTAAATGTGTTCTCCAAGCCCCTTCATGTCTGTTCTTAGGGAGGCCTGAAAAACTGCTTTGTTTAGGAAAGCTTTTGAAATTCTTTGAGTGCTTTAGTTTGAGCAGGGCTGTTGCATGTGTTTCCCGTTTTATAAATTTTATTCTTATATGTATTACAAACCACTTTTCTCCTATAATACCTGGGGTTTTTTTTAAGACAGGCAGTAGTTAAGGAAATGTAATCAATATTAAGTATTAACCCTGCTAAGAGTGCATCTCTGAGGTTGCAGCACTAATAAAAGTCCAAGGCAAAAGAACTGAGACTCACACGGACTGGGGGAATGGCACGATCAATTCATAGAAAGAAGGGATTTTATCAGCTTGGAATAATTGAGCACTAATATTCAGTGTGAGTTAATTGCTAGGAAATTGTTCAGAATTTATGGACAGTGGCATCAGCAACCAATTTTAGGGAGCAGGGAGAAGATGATAATTTCTAGCTAATCAGCATTTAAAATAGATTCCGTTGGATTTGCTGATTTCTACTTTGATCTAAGGTAAAACTAGATGCTATAGCACCCATCCAGCTGCCTCAAGCTGCTTTGCTGAGCTGTGTCTTTTTGGTAAGATCTGAAAAAGAACTCATGTCATGCAGAGGGTGAGTACAAGATCCTACATTATTAATCTGAAGAATAAATAGAAGGGAAAACAAACTATATCCAGTTTATACAGAGTTCATGCTCTGCTTAGAAAGGTATAACTCTATTTAGGATTAAGCTGTCATTGCTTCATGGGTTGAGTGAACAAAACATCAGCAACCAGAACACCTCTACAGAACAACAAAACAGACTACACTGTTTCTCTCCACTCCATACCAGAATGTAGTTACGGCAGAAGGGGAGTGGGGGGAATACACTACTCCACATGCAAGAAACAACAGTGTCAGCATCAGCTCAAATAACCAAGGACAGATCACACTCAGGTACCAACATTCTAGCTCAGTGGCCAATAGAAAGGCCTCTGTCCCTGACTGTTCAATGGTGTCTAGGGCTGTTAATCTTTCCTTGTGCCCTTCTAGGACTCTTCATCCTCTTCTTTTTCTTCATAAACCAAGATGATCTCTGCTCTTTTGCTAAATATATAAGGGAAAATACAAGAATGTGCATGGAGGCCTATCAAATTTCCTGCATGGCAGGCAATCACCTGGACATGGCACCCAGACCCACTTCCGCTCTTTACTCCAGAGGGGGGAAAAATGGGGTGGAGGGGGAAGTAATCCTGGTGCATCACTTCTAGTTGTACTCAGAACAGGTGTCACAGCACTCTAATGATTCCCCAGATTTCTATTTTTTTTTTAATGGAGCTTGGAAAATTCCTAGAGCATCATGATGTCATTTATTTCGGGTTCAAGTGGAGGTGACATTATGTGACATTGCTTACCCTCCATTTTTGTTCTGCTGGAGCAAAGACCCTACCTGTGTGCATATGAATCTTGGTAGAAAAAGGCTTGCCTGCAAAATTTCACAAAAGCAAGGCTGAAACTGCCTGAGGAGGAGGCTGAGAAGTGGCTATCCCCTGAAGCTGGGGTAAGAAAGAAGGCAGGCAGGAAAAGGCTGGAGGCAGGGCCCTCTTCATCCCAAAAGACCACTCTCCCTGTATCTTTCTCAAAAATTACCATGCAAGATAATACACTGGCAGGAACACCTGGCCTGCACTCAGCCAAGGTGCCTGCAGGAAATACAGGGACTTCCCCAACACTGCAGGAGCTGAATGTAGGACTGCCAATCTCCAGGTGGTAGCTGGAGATCTCCCAGGATTACAATTGCTCTCCAGGCAACAAAGATCAGTTCACCTGGAGAAAATGGCCACTTCAGAAGGTGGACTGTATGGCATGGTGCCTACCCTCCTCAGGCTCTAGCCCAAAAATCTCCAGGTATTTCCCAACCTGGCACCGGCAACCCTAGCTGAGCAGGACCAACCCACCTCCCTCATACTTCAAGCAGTCACTGTGAACTTGGCCAGAACACCCAGGACATGACCTGGCATAGCAGGTAGCTGCAGCAACTGGACATGGGCCTTGCAACATCCCTCATGGGCCTCAGAGCTTCAGGGTCTGACTGGTTACATCATCTCCTGGCACTGGGACTATAAAGATGATGCCAAAGAAGAATAAGCCTCAGAGACTATTAAACCAACCAGCAAACATGGAGGTAGATAACAGAAGTCCACCCATGATGACCTGGGTGGAGCATGGGTGTGGCCCAGCGATTCCAAACTTGGGTGGAACCAGGCAGGGAGGGCCTGGCTGAAGGCCTACCAGGAACTGGCCAGGGAGAGAAAAGGGGAGGCCCAGCAATGATGTGGCAGGAGACTAGGAGTAATGGTGCTCCAACCCCTGGCCCAGATAATGGCTCAGCCCATAAGGGTGAGGCTGGTTCTGACACAGGATTTCAATAAAGGACTATATTTAAGACTAGGAGAAAGGCCTGTCACGAAAACAAATGCAACGGGCTCTAGGAAGAGGGCCTGGGTGAGTGCGACTTGCAGCCAGGCAGCAGTGGTGCCTTGGTGTAGGCCTGTCCCCCCTCCCTGAGGCCAGTCAGGCTGTGCTGGGCCAGTGAGAGGGGGACTGCTCAGGGAAGCCTGGTGGCCCCCTATCGACCGCAAAAAAACCCCACCCCCATTGACTGCAGCAGCCTCCACCCTCGACAACCTCTCCTCCCTCCCGGGGCCACCCCCTCACAAGTGTGGGGAGGGGGGGGCACCTGTACTCATGCACCCCTCCGCCTCCCAAAGACGTGTCCCCTTCCTGCTGCAAGCGCTGGTCTGCCGACTCGAGGGCCCAGCGGGAGGAGGCTGGTAGCCGGCCAGGCCATCATCTCAGAGATGGAACAGCTCCACCGGCAGACTGGCCACTAGTCTCCACTGCTGCAGCTGCCTGCATACCAGGCAGCCCTTGCAGGGCATGGCCAGGCGGGCTTGTGGCTACTCAGCGGGCATGCCCTGGCCTTGGAAGTTGCCTGGGGGCGAGCCCTGCAACCTCCAGCCGTGGAGAGCAGCCCAGAGGCAGGCCATCGCCAGTGAGGGGGGGAACAGACATTCAGGCCCTCCCAGAGTGGACCCGCATTTACTAGCCTGGTGCCACTGCCACAGCTCGGATCCGTCTTCAGGCCACTGGGCTTCCCTCCTGGAGGCCAGTCGGGCCACCCCAGTGAGGCCAGAGGCGGTGCAGAGCAGCCTGGCGAGGCGCTCCCCCCTGCCCAAAAAGGGTCCATGGCCTCCCTGGCCCAGGGAAGCATGGCATGGCCCTTTCCCCACTTCCCAAGGCCAGTCTGGGCAGCACAGGGAAGCCCAATGGGGCCCTCCCCCCTCCCAAAGAAGGGCCCACGGCCTCCCTGGGGCTGGCCGCACCAGGCCAGGGAAGTGCCACGTGGCCGTTCTCTCCATCCACAATGAGCAGAGTGGGCTGGAGTGTCCATCATCTGAAGGAGCCAGGAACAGTGTGAGGCAAATTTTCATGGGTGCTGCTTGTGTGGTCGGGACTGAGTCTACAGAACCAGTGACCTTCTGACATTCTGAGTGGCAATTCAAGCGGCCAACTGATTTTGGAATGAATGGAATCTCGCCACCCCATTGTAGAGAAGCCACCCCAAATCGACTTTATAATATAAGGAGTGATATGTCCTCAGAGCAAGAGGAAGTGAAGAAGGCAGTGAGGAAGCATAAATGTCAGCTCAATAACCAGGCTGAAGAGGAGAGAGGGTCCATAATACTGCTCAGGCAACAAGAGGATGAACTTGAATGATACAACCCTTTCCCCTTTTCCTATTCTGAGGCCTGAGGAGACTCTAGGGAGTGAAAGTGGCATCACAGCTGAGGGCCAGAGTGTAGCACCAGCAGGGGCGGAGCCTCACATATGCCGTGGTGAATTCCATGTGTGTGTTTGGTATCCTCAGAAAATGATTTGTCTTTGAGATACATTGAATTACCAAGATCTGTTATGGTCTTCTGAACAGCTGCCATTCTTACTACAGTATGCAAAATAATATATGAGAGCATTCAGCCTCTAGGATTTGAAATTCAAAGACATTCTGAAATAAGTTATAATACGCGAAAGTGATTAGTAAATTGTGATCACTTTTAAAAAATCAAGCTACCATGACTTGAACAATCAGACTTGTTCCTCTCCTGATCTGGATCAATGGACAGATGGGAGGAGGGCTGGGATTCTATCAAGGGCAAAAAGCCAAATGCTATTTTTATAGCTCCCAGGTCCAGGTGGGGGATCCCCCAGTTTCAGGGGCTTCACTCACTGTAGAGTTTCACCCAAATACCAGAGCATCCCCATGTGTCATCCCTGCCCACCCCTGGAACACCCCCCAAATCCATCTGCTAGAGTGATGAGGGGATCTGGCAACCCTATCATAAAGTTAGCATGGCTTCCATCTTGTCTATGGATTAATTTTAGTCTCTTGTAATCTGGTGTCAGGTGGTCTTTTGAATCCAATCAGGGTGCTTGCTTGCTGGAACCCTCTAGAAGATGACAACACTGCTCCTGTCTCCCCCCTTCCATCTAGTTACAAAACTGAACACAGGTTTCCATGATGAGCCAATTACCACATTCTTGAATCTGCCTTGAAAGAGATAAGGTTGGTGTAGGCAGGGAGGCCCAATTATGGACACCTACACGCTGGATCAGGCCTACTAATATCCTCTTTAACCCCTGGGAGGAAAACAGGGTGCTTTGCTTCTTACTAGGATTTTCCCAACCTCGACAATCCTAAATCTGAGGGGGAACAAGACCAAGAGGACAGGAGGGGAGAACACGAGCCCATAATTTTGCTGAGCCCCCCTGGACTATGTCAGGTCACTTAACAATACTCAAAATGTGTATCAGAAGAAAATAATACTTTTAATATTTAGAAGTAGGGCTGGGCATGAACCAAATTAGGAGCCTAAAGTTGTTGTGAACTGGGCCCGGTTTGTGGTTCACAAGCCTCGCTTCATACCCATCCCTATACAAACCTGACAGGACCATCAACATGGTTTTGGAGGTTCATGGGGTTTGTGGCTTGTGCTGAGAAGCAGAGGGGGAGTGAGAGGGATCACTGAAATGGCTTGCATCTATTTTAGCCTGTTTGGCCATTTCAGTGATTCCTCTTGTGGCAAATTCCCTTTAAATGGGTTTTGGAAGATCTCTCCCCCTTCCATTTTGCTGGCCTCAGGGAGCTGCTATCAGCAGAAAGGGGGAAGGGAAGATCCATGAACCTCACGGACTTGAACTGGTTCATGAACCAGGGGAGGTTTGTCCCAGTTCATGGTTCATGGGACCTCACAAACCACAACCAAAATGAACCTCACTTTTCCCAGTTTGTGCCCATCCCCGTTTAGAAACCCTTCATATTCTGAGGCTCTAAATTGTTACTCACTTTGCTTATGTGTAAAGCTAGCTCTGAGTCTTATGTACAATACCTCTGTTCATACTCCAAGGATGACTGACTGAATGCTTCCCCCATCTGCTGCAGCCAGTTTCTATTTATTAATCCAGTTTCTTATATTTAATAGCCCACTTTTTGTCCAACTTTTAAAATGTAAGCATGATTAATATCATGGTTAAGTTCACCAGAGTCTTTAGACTACCGAACTAATTGCAGCATAAGGTTTTGTGAGTTAAAACATTCCAAAGGTGTGTACATGTGTTTTGCTACATCAGATTGTCCCTGATAAATGGGTCAAACTGGAGCACTTGTGGAGCAGAAGAACATTGTACCCATCTGGGTTACTAAGCATTTGGGTTCAGCTCTGGTTTCACTCAAGATGCTTGTGTAGGGGCTAGACTCTATATAGAGCTATGTAAAGCTTCCCCACAAGCTGAAGAAAAGTTCAAGAAGCCTAAGTTCTTCTTCGTTGCCCAGCAGCCACTTTGTAAAGGTTTTCTTTGGACAAAGTCAAAATATCATCACTATAAATCGTACACAGATAATTTATTAAGTATATATTTTTGAACCTTCATGTACCTGTATGATGTGTGTATATATTTGTGGCTGCCTATTTTGGGCAGAAACAAATTGATAGATCTCACAAACAGACAAGTACTATATAAGTTAATATACAAGTGTTTGAACACTGAATAACCTGCTCTTGAAATGCAATCTTCATTATATAATATCAGAATAACTTTCTTTATCTCATGAACAATCTGTATGCATTGTAGAACATCATACATTCCACTGGGGAAAGAGTGGTTGAAAGTAAGAGGGTAAAAAATACAACAACACCCATTTTCGGTTGAGTTGCCTTCTTTTCAATTTGTTCTTTGATTATTTCTTTGGTGATGCCACCATTGTTACAATGGTAGAGCCATTGTTGGTTGTCATCTGGGTTTTCCCCCTTCAATAAATCTGGAATTCGACAGTTTAATGTCTGCCCTGCCATTGTGCATTTGATAAAAATTAGATGAAAGCTTAATATCCTTTGCTTCCCTTCATTGCCTCTACACAGTTTCCCTCCAAAATGAGGCATATTTCACAGCATCCTCCTTCAAAGCATTCTGCCTTAGTCTTAGATTCCAAAGATTTCTTTCTTAAGCTTCATTATGTTCCATATAATTTATATAAAATATTAGTTTTAAAAAACGTAACACATGTTCTCACTTTATTGTAATTTCTTTAATTCAGTTCCTTTATTATTTCAGACATGCCCTCTCTTTCCAACATGCTATATGATGTCTTTTGTTACCAACAACTGCATAATGGGCATAAATCATGCCCCTAATGCTCACCTGTTTGAAGAGGAATGGGAGATGTTACTCTGTTGTTCACATTAAACACATTATAGGGCAATGTATAACACAGCACAAGATGCACAGGGTACATATCACTCCTTTCCACTTACTAGTAATGTTTGCTTCATGAAAACATAACAGGGATGATTTCAGATTCCTCAGCTATGCTGAGAAATCTGCAGAATTAAATGATGGTTCATTACGTTTTCTGACATCACCTTTCCTCCCCCTCCTCCCAAATGAATGCCATTTTCAGCATTATTTGAATCTCAGTAAGTCAGCATTATAAATTATATTTCCATTCTATGTATGAAGAATGTGTACTGCATGTATAAATTGGTTGTCAGAACATGTAATGGGAAAGTAGAAATGAATATACAAAACCTACAGCAAAAGCAGAGAAATGCAATCAATAACATCTATGTAAATGAATGAAATAGGGAACATCAAGCAATAATAAAATTATGATTAATCTGAATAATTCGTCTCATGTTTTTTTTTTCTCCCCTGATTTGTGTTCTCCTTCATAATTGTTTGTAGAAAGCCTTGGTGACGTGAAAGGCATTCACTCAAGGTCTCACAGTTTACTTTAACTTGTCCATGAAAATGTCATCCTTACCTTTCTTGAGTGAAGCTGCTATGTCATATGGTAAGGGATGGCAACACTAAAAGAATGCCTAATACAGCTGTATAAGTACACACAAAATGAAAACCATATGAAAACATACGAGATACACAAATTAAATTGAAGCCTCCCTGGGGGTACTTGACAAAGATGTATAGTTGAACAATTCAATAAAACAACCAATTTTTCTACTGCAACAATATACCTATGCGTTCATATCATGCTGTCGTCTTTCTTCTCCTTATTGTCTTGAAGTGAAAAATAGCTAGTGAATTTCTATGATGCTCATAGAGCTAACAAATTAAATTTCCACTGTTCAGCTGCTTCTGGATATGACAATGTGGTTCCTTTTCATTGCCATGTACAGTGGTGTCCCATCTGAGTTTTACCTACTTCCTTCCTCTTTTTAAAAGTGTATTGCTGCCATTAATTTCTGCGGAGATATAAAGTACTATCATGGGAACAGTGTTATGGTTGGGGGTAGGATGTGCCCACCACCCTGGAACTGGATCTGCCCCAAACCTGCCACCATATATCACTCCGACCTCATTACCATGAAACACCATCATACACATATTGGTCCCTGTGTTATGCCTGTCATGAGACAGCATGTGAAAAATCCTGAACATGAGCCCAGGGGTAAAGGGGGGTAGGGACCTTATAGTCTCTTGTATATGGAGTTCCCAGCCTGGCATCATAAATCTCAGCTAAAGAATGGATGGAAGAAAGACAACCATTTAACCAGCAAGTTACTTTACTACCCTGATCAAGCTATTAACTAGAAAATGAGATTAGCGTGAAAAAGCGAGATAGAGATCAATTTTTTTAAAATCAGTTTGCACAGTCCTAACATACCCAATTAGGTACATTAATCACATAAATTCAGTAACTAAACACCCAGTTACAGTTACTTTTGCTCCAAATTCTGTTCCTTCCACTTGGCTAGTCTGGAGCAAGTCAACTTAAAAAAAGAGATGGGTGAAAGACCAAAGTTGTGGTGGGATAGATGGGATCATAATTTAGGGTAAAAAGGAGAGGTGCCTAATGAGGACGCAATGGAAAAGGCTTGTGGGGAGTAAGGCAAGCCAGTTCTGAATGGGGAAACTAATGGGAGAGGTGAACATGGAAAAGGCTGAAGGGCCTACTTTCAGGAAGGAAGTATGGAAGAAAAGAAACCATATTCTTCCACATATAAAGACAAGGAAGTGTCTGGTGGCTTCATGTTCATGGTGACAGAACATGGTCTTCATGGTGGACCAACTGCAGTAATGGAAGTCTGAGGATGCCCTTCTTATGCACCTGAATTTACTTGGATGCCAACTGAGGAAAAATTCTATTGCCTTATTTTGGTACAGAATCAGAATCCATGATGGCATTAGGTGAAAGCCTTAGACCATGGCTGGCCACTGATGGACTTCTGATCTTGTTCTAATTGGTGCCTTTTTAGGATCTGGGATCCCATTGGTGCCAGTTCAGTATCCTGGATGTAATAGGGTGGGGCAGCCAGACTATTATAGAAGGGTACCTGAAAAAGCATACCTAAGATAGATTTAATAAAGAGTGATTTCGACAATATGGTATTCTTGACACAGTTCTGATAGTAACCAGATAATGGGCCAATGTTTCTTCCTAGATTTATGGTTGTATCACCCAGGAATTGTGTTTATCATGGAACTTCAAGAGCTTTGTTTATTATCCTGCAAAGCTGAGCAGTTATTTATAGCAAAAAGGTATGAGAAGCTCTGGGAGTTCAAAGGAGACATTGATATTTTGCCAGAGTATTCAGGAAATCACTTTGCTCCTTCCATGACTGCCTTAAGCAGTGTGTTTTTTGATTAAGCTTTACTAACACAACAGATGCTTTCTTCCTCATTTAAGGCATGTTAAAGCCAAAAGACTGAGGGAGGGACATTTTTCCTGTACCTCTGGCATCCGAAGTATTGAGGGTATTGAAATGTCCCTGTTGGGGAGTGGCAGATCACACAATTTCCATGGGAGGCAAGGCAACCCTTCTGAAGATGATTCTAGAATCAAGTAAAAGGTGTACTATATTCCTAATATATCCCAAAAGAAACATCCAGAAGCCAGGTTCAGTAAAGAGAAGGAAGGGTGGTTCATCCTTCTATCACAAACACATTTTGGCTTGGTAGGTAAGGGGCTCTGGTTTTCTTTCCATGGTTGGTTTGAGGTTACAGTGTGGTGAAGGGTCTGGTAGGTGAAGCAGACTGGGCCTAGCCCATTGCTTCCCTCAATAGCAGTAGACTTAATTACAAAATGAGAGAAGAGACATGGGTGGAAGATGAACTCTCTGGTGCCACTTTCTCACCATCATATTAATCAAATAAGCCATTGTTATTTTATTATGTAGAGCAAAGGGTGAATGATACTAACTTCTTCAGCTGAGAAGTGGTTGGGGTGAGTAGTATTACTGAAAGGATTGTCTTCATGCACCCAAGGTGATAGGTCTTTATCTCGTACCAATAATATCACATTGCATGTTTACCAAAAAAAATCTTGACCTGGCATGAAAACAAAACAAAACACAAATGTGCCTGTATTAGACCATAGAGCCTTAAAATGGTTTCAGGTTTAGCATTTTACTAATATTTGTATTGATTCTCAGATCCAAAGGAGCTAAATTCAACACTTCAATGACTTTCTTGGCTTGAACAATGAATTTCATTTAGGATAATATAAACAAAAAAGTATGGCTCTTACAAGAACTGACATGTAATTTTCTCCTTGTAGGAGGAAATGACTGACATTACATGACAAGTCCAGAGGCAACTACATGCATTATTTTAAAAAGGAACAAAAATCCCCATTCCTATTTCTTTCAATGTATATAACATTTCAGTCATACTTTAAATAAACCTATCTCAGTAGAACAGTAATAATAGTAGCACAGTAACAGTAAAGCTAAGCCAGCTGTACTCATAGTTTGCCATTGTGAATTACAAGCACAAGATCCCCAACTGTTTGCTCTTGTGCCTGTAACAGCCTAATAACAGCTTACATCCATCATGGCAAGTTTCGCTCCTGGGTTAAGTGAGGTGTCATTTCCATCCAAATTAAAGAATTAAAAGTTTACCTTCTCTAGCTCTAAGCTACCCTCCATGTGCTCAAATGTCCTCTCCTTCTAATTCTCCTATCAGTCTTTGTCACCACAGGATACTAAACTATGGGGGAGAGTAGTGTGGAACAGTAGTTCCTAGAGGGAATGAAGAATAACATTTCTCCATTGGGCATTGCACTTTCTGCTAAATGGAGCTTTCATGTCCAGCCATTTTCATTTTCATTGCTATCTGGTTCTGTGTTTCATCTTAGCTCCAATTAGCTCTATTGTTCTGTGAACATAAGTCAACTTGATTCTAATATATCTCCATTTAAGTAAACATTCGACATGATTGTATGGACCGTTCCAACAACAATGAAGATGTACAAAAGATCTACTGACTTCTATTGCTCATTAGTGAAAATTGTCGTAGACTGACTTTCATTGTGGTAGGTAATATTTTTTACTTATTTTGTAAGATTTTCCATTAAGGGCCAGGTAGACATATTAACAGAACATATGCAAAGTTTGAAGGTCCTTTGGCTTTTTAAAAGATCAATTCCCCCACCCCAGTTCTGAAAATGTTGATGCCCCATCATAACATTACTGAGTTTGCTATTTGTTTGTTTAGAAAACAGATAAATCTTTTGATTTCTGGGTTCTAAAATTAGGGTAATAATCTGCTATTCCTCAGTTAGGAATGTACAAGTATGCCATTTTATTTCATTTGATTTTTATGCCTTGTTATCCTGAGCCTTTTCATTTTGCCCAGTTTCACTGCTGGTTTCACTGATCTGTTTGGTCTTCAGACCATTTTCACACTATGCTGCGGCACTTGCATAAGAATGGCATACAACAACTATTTATGTTATATGCCATTTATATGTAACTGATACAACAAAACATTGAAAAGTGCCTAATTTAATTGGGGGGAAATCAGCACATGAAAACAAAATCTCACAGATTCCATTCACATGAGGGTGGAAGTGAAAATGAAACAGGATTTTCAAGTTTAACCAATGTGTCTATGAAATTCCATAGCCAAAATACATGTACTACCATGGTACTATAGCTTTGACCAGAAGATCAGTTTGTTATAGCTGAATTCTATGCTGTATCAATAGTGTGGGCAAGAAGAAATCACATTGGTTGTCCCATAACATGTGTTACTTCCACCAAACTTGTTTAGCATTGCTGATGCTGGTCTAGGAAGTAACCACATAATCCTGGCAAAATATATTGTTATACATGGAACTCAGAAAGTTGCTATTTTTGTGAAAGGCAAGCATCATCACCATGAGAGTAGGTAAGGCCCTCTGTAGTTGCTAAACAGATTAAAAGTTCAGGCAAAGTGTGAATGAGATAGCCATCTTTTAAACTCCTCATTTTCTCTCCCTGAAGCAATAATCATTATTCAACTTTAATGAACTTCAGGAATTATTCAGGAAAAGCTGTTCAATAGCCATGGTCAGCGAGGATAACAATGGTGATGGTTTCTAACAATTCTGTTTGATTTCTTTTTTAGGAGGGTTGCTTATCAAATTCTTCCCCATCCAAATTTCTCTCCCAGTGTTGAGGTTCATTGAATGACTTGAACTTATTTCTAGAAGAGCACCAATTCTGTCCACCATTCATCATATCTTATTTCTAAACTTTGACCAACCGCTGTGTCTGCACAGTCTGCTGCACATTTCAGTTTACATTCCCCCCCCACCCACACTGAAAGGTTACTGATGCGTACATATACACATGGATTAAAACACAGAGCACAAAAGAATCTTGATATGAATGCATTATTGTACCACTATCCCTTTTGGAACTGTGATTTAGGTGGGTGTGGACTCCTTGCTTCTGAGAAACATTACTACTCAGATCAATTTATTGGCTGTATTTGAAGGTCCTTGTTTACTCTGATGATGCAGAAACCAACTAATAAAATGTAAAATGAATCAAAGGTGTTTAAATCATAATGTGTTAAAAGTGTTTAAATAACCCTAGATCCTGAATGCCTTATGCTGAACTGCACCATCATATCTCTGTCATGCTGTGATTCAGTGTGGAATTGCCCTAATACCTTGTGCTGAGTATGGTGGGGAGGTTATTTTGGTAAAATATCACAACTTCTTTCAAACAGCAAGAAAAAGTTAACTAGGAGTGATTGATTATGAATGCAGCTAGCATTCCAAAATTCACATTCCTGCAAGTAGGCACGGGCATGAACCAGCTCATGAACTAAAGTCTGTGATGAATTTTGGCTGGTTAATGGTTTACAAACTGAAGTTCATGGTGACTCTGCCACCACAAAATTTCACATATTTTAGCACTGTTCATAGCAGTTTGTGGTGGTTGGTGAATGGATATATTTTCCAGATAAGACTGGAACAGCTCAATTAAACTGTTTACAAAATGCCAAGACGATGGGGCACCTCGGAATTTTCCAGCCTTGGAAACACCAATTTTGTTGTTGTTGTTCAGTTGCACAGTTGAGTCTGACTCTTTGCGACCCCATGGACCACATCATGCCAGGCCTTCCTGTCTTCCGTCATGCTCCGGAGTTTGCCTAATTTCATGTTCGTTGCCTCAATAACACTGTCTAACCATCTCATTCTTTGCTGCCCCCTTCTTCTTTTGCCTTCAACCTTTCCCAGCATCAGGGTCTTCTCCAGTGAATGCTCCCTTCTCATTTGATGGCCAAAGTATTTGAGCTTCAGCTTCAGTATCTGGCCTTCCAGGGAACAGTTAGGATTGATTTCTTTTAGGACTGACTGATTTGATCTCCTTGCAGTCCAAGGGACTCTCAAGAGTCTTCTCCAACACCATAGTTTAAAAGAATCTGTTCTTCAGCGCTCGGCCTTCTTTATAGTCCAACTCTCGCAGTCGTACAGTACTACTGGGAATACCATTGCTTTGACCATATGGACTTTTGTTGTCAGGGTGATGTCTCTACTTTTTATTATGCTGTCTAGGTTTTCCATCATTTTCCTCCCAAGGATCAGGCATCTTTTAATTTCATGGCTGCAGTCACTGTCTGCAGTGAGCTTGGATCCCAAGAACATAAAGTCTGCCACTGCTTCCATGACTTCTCCTTCTATTTGCCAAGGAGTGATAGGGCCAGATGCCATGATCTTAGGTTTTTTTGATGTTCTATTTCAAGCCAACTTTTGCACTCTCCTCTTTCACTCTTAACAAGAGACTCTTTAGGTCCTCTTCACTTTCTGCCATTAGAGTGGTATTGTCTGCATATCTGAGGTTGTTAATGTTTTCCCCAGCAATCTTAATTCCAGCTTGTGGTTCATCCAGGTTGGCATTTCGCATGATGTACTCTGCATATAAATTAAATAAGCAAGGTGACAATATACATCCTTGTCGTACTCCTTTTCTGATGCTAAACCAATCAATTCTTCCATATCCGGTTCTAACTGTCACTTCTTGACCCTTATACAGGTTTCTCAAGAGATATGTGAGGTGGTCTGGTACTCCCATCTATTTAAGGACTTGCCATAGTTTGTTGTGATCCATACAATCAAAGGCTTTAGCATAGTCAATGAAGCAGAAGTACATGTTTTTCTGGTACACCAATAGAAGCCATTCAAATCTTAACAGGCACTGCCAGCTGCCAATCACAGAGTTCCCATTCTGCTCTATGAGCTCAGAATGCTATATAATCAATCAGCTCAGCTCCCACCCTTTTCCCTATTGGCTGGTGGTAGTAAAAGAATGAGGCATGGAGCTTGTTAAAAGTAGAGCAGATTCATTGCTTTCTGATTGTTATCTGCTCTCTGCTGCTGGGGATTGGGTATAGGTGGACTCAGGGCTCTGAACCACCCAGTCTCTCTGCTCGTGCTGAGCAGTGGGCTTAGGTACTGGGTTCCTTGGCTAAGGACCCATATTTTATACCCCCACCCATTCTGATTCTGTTCTGATATCTTCTGGGCTGGTGGTATTTGGGTATAAGTGAACTGAGAGCTCTGAGCCACCCAGTCTCTCTGCTCATACCAAGCACAGAGGCTTAGTTGGTGGGTTCCTTGGACATTTATATACTGTTGCAGAACTTGGGTGATAGGGGTGCTCTCAGGGCTCTTGCTTGGCTAAGGACCCATATTTTATATCCCCACCCCTCCTGATTGTGGTTTGTTCTCTGCTGCTGGGGTTTGGATCTAGGTGGACTCTGAGCAATTCAGTCTCTCTGCTTATGCCAAGCACTGGGGCTTAGCTATTGGGTTCCTTGGGTGAGGACCTACGTTTTATAACGCCATCCCTCCCAGTTATAACTCCACCCCTCCACCCCTCTCTGCTGGTGGTATTTGGGTATAGGTGGACTGAGGGCTCTGAGCCCTCCAATCTCTCTGCTCATGCCAAGCACAGAGGCTTAGTTGGTGGATTCCTTCAACAAGGGCCCACAGGACTTGGGTAATAAGGGTGCTCTCAAGAGCTCTGAGCCACCCAGGCTCTCTGCTCATGCCGAGCAGTGGTGCTTAGCTGGTGGGTTCCTTGGATGAGGGTCCAGATTTATACCCACTCCTAATTGTGAACACCATGAGGATGTCAGGTAGCCCTGTCATTGAGTTGGAATGCGAGGGGAGTACTCTCAGTCTACCAGCCTCTGACCATTACTGTTCTACTATCTGTATGTTATCATCTTCCTGACCTTGTGGTGTCTCCAGCTGCAGAACTCCTTTGCTGGGAATCAGTGGCTTTTAAATTGTTTTGCTCATTTTGCCCGCTTGCTTTGCCCAGGCGTGTGAACTATACTCATTAGCTTCAGCTCGTTTAAGGGGGTGTTTGAATCCACTATAATTTAGGAAGCCCTGCTGTACCCGGGTATTCGTGACACAAGCTGTACATGTGTCTTTAGTTCTGTTTCACCACTAAAGAGATTCTTCTACTGAAGCCCTGCATTGTGTGACCTGACTAAGGAGCCTGACAGAGAGTGAAAGTGGGTGGAAGGGGTGCTCCCTAAATCCAATCTGCACATAACTTGGAGGGTTGTGGAAGAGCATTAGGGGGAGGTCCCCTGCAAGTTTTATGTTTCTAGCTTGCACAGGTTATGTTCTGTACTCTCGAACCTTTACCTGTCATTTTATTTATTTATTTATTGGTTCAATTTATACCCCGGCCTCCCCGCAAGCAGGCTCAGGGGAGAAAGCACTTTCCTTGGGGTACCTTCTTTGGGGGGCTGCAACTTGGGCCCCCTAAGTCCAATCCTCACCAAACCTGTTGGGCCAGTAGATGAGAATCAAATGAAGATCCAGTGTGAATTTGGTGTTTCTAGCATGTTGGGGGCAGGGTGTTCCCTACCACATCATGAACTATATGAAACAGTTCGGTTAGTTCCGGCCACACAACCCAAAAAACTATGGCAACTAAAGTTCAATTAGTGTTAAGCCTTTTTTGTAACTGTTTGTGGTTCAGTTCATGGGTCCACATTTTCCCTGTTCATGCCCATCCCTTCCCATGAGCACATTGTTACTATTTAAGAGCTCATTTCCAATTTTGCTGTTCATATTAGAAAGAATATTCTCTGCTGTTCTGAGATCTTAGTGTTTCCAGAATATGTGACACTGTGAGAGCATTTCTATGTCTAGTTCTCTCTCTAAGTGATCACCTTTTCCCAGCAACCCTGAATTCACAGGCACCACTGGCATTACTCCATTATGTATGCAAGAGAGCCTCTACTCTCTACTTCCCCTCTAGATTCACAGTTGCTGCCTCTTCTCTAATTACGGTATTCTAAAACCACTGGGGCAGCATCAATTTGCACAACAGGAAGAAGAGAGCAAGGCAGAACATCAGATAGGAGAATACTAACAGGTCAGAATATTGGAAATCTGTCAAATTCAGGTGTCAGGTCATGAGGGGGAGGGGGAGGTGACAGCTCCTGGAAGGAACCTGCATACCATCCATATCAAACCGTCTCCTTTTCACCTCCTGGCGAGTACTTCCATTGAAAGGTAAATGGCATAGTCTGCAAGTCAAGTATTGACACAACTTTAACCAAAGTTAACAGAATTACATAGAACATGTAGCCAAAGCTATATTATAATTCTTTCCAACCTTATTCAGGCAGAAGGATTTTTTTTTACCCTCTACACACCTCTTTCAAAGATGACATTCTTCCTTCTTAGTTTCTGCCCCCTTTATTTAATTTATTTCTTCATTTATTAGTAGTTCAACAGCAAACACCTTTGCTGTATTGCTCTGTTCTAGGGGATTTTCATTTATATAAACGCTGATAAAATATCTGTGTTCAAATCGGACCCAGACATGAGTTTAAATATAAACCATGCAGTAGAAGAATGATAAGAACCATTTTCTCAGTTTTCTGTGGGCAGTCTAGGCTTGGTCTCCTTGACTTGCACAGATGAGATCCTTGGAATTCTGCACTTTGGATCCCTGCCTTTCCTGGCTAGTAAAATTGTTAATGGTTGTTCTCATCAAGGTTGCTAACTCATTTCATGAAGGGAATATCTTTGGCCTTAATTAGTCTATTGTTAAAAGGAAAGCATCTTTTTTCAACCAGGAGGATGAGGCCAATTATAGGTGGTCAAGTAAGTAGTAGCAGAACAACTTCAGGTATTTCTGGGCGACACATTTTCCTTGGTCCATTTCAATCCGGTGTAGCTTTGGAACTGAGACAGCATTAGTTATTCTAGTGACCAGTCTCAGCCTACAAACAGAAAAAGGTAACACAGGCCTTTAGTAGCCTGCTTTAATACAGTTGACAATTAAGCTTCAGTGGTTTCCATCATTCTTGGTATATCAAACTGTAGGGGTGCATCTGGGACGAGCATTGCTCTTAGAGAATCAAGATGGTGCTGTATCTTGCACATGGATTATTTTTCCTTCAGGCTGTTCTGGTTTCACAGATCCATGCTACTGTAATCTTGAAACTAGACTATTGTAACGTGTTCCATGAAGGGCAGCCCTTCAAGACAACCTGTTAACTTCAATAAATAAAAAAAATGCAGCTGCATGAATTTTGTGAGAATTCAGTATGAATATGTAGCATCTGTGCAAACAGCTTGGTGCAGTTTGCTGTAGTGAGAGCCAGTTTGGTGTAGTGATTAGGAGCACTGACTCTAATCTGGGGGAACCTCACTCCTCCACCTGCAGCTGCTGGTGTGACCTTGGGGCAGTCATAGCTCTCTCAGCCCCACCTACTTCAAGGGTGTCTGTTGTGGGGAGGAGAAGGGAAAGGAGATTATTAGCCACTCTGAGACTCCTTCAGGTAGTGAAGGATAGGGTATAAATCCAATCTTCTCCTCCTCCTCCTCCCTCTTCAGTCTCAGATAAGGTATTAGTACTTAGCTTTGAATCTCTTTATGCTCTGGGACCCCTCTATCTGAAGGATCACCTCAACTGATATAAACCCATGCACAAGTTACATTCTTCCTACTGACTCTTACTTGCCATGCAGCCATATAGCTTTGTTCAGTTCAATCCCTCCTGATTGCAGGACTTTTTGTATTATCACCAGTCATTTGGAATAGTTTGTCAGAGGAAAAAAGGTGGATGTTTTCATCCTCAACTTTCTCATTTCAGAGGGCTTTCTGTTGAAATTGCTGGTGAATTGATGTTGATGGGATGGGATGTTATTGCTAATATCCTTATCTGACCAGTTTGGTATAGTGGGTAAGTGTGTTGTTAGCCCAATTGCTCTATTTTAAATATAGCAATTGGTTTATTATTATTATTATTGGGTTGTCGCCTGTATATACAGAGAATGCTGCTAGTCTGTAATGGTTCCCAGTAAAAGACACAGAGACCAGGTATAATTAATAAAATATTATTTTACTGAATATAATCCTTATTTATTCATTCACAAACACACAAACAGTATTCAAGCATTCACACACATAAAATAGAACTAAGAAAGCAGAGGGGATTGATGGCTTATGGAGAGGTGATACTACCTGTCAGATGTGCAGAAGTCCATGAAGAAGGATTGTGGCCTAAACCCAGAGGGTTCAGGGGTGGGCTGCCATTTTGGCTCATGGCAGAGACACACACACTAAGGCCATGTGAGTTCTGGGATATACCCACTGTAAGACAATGCAGCCCAATGGGTGGCCCTGGGGGCTGGTCTCAGGTGAGAACAAAAGATTTCCTGGACCAATGATGAGTCCCAGGGGTGTGTGATGTCAGTAGAGGCAGACCTTAGGTTTGACCAATGGGCTTCCAGAGAGGCAGGGTCTAGTTGAATGGATTATAGGGACTTGCTGGCCAGGTAAACAAAAGGTGGGAGACTTCCCTGATTGTTCCTAATTAGCATCAGGAAGGGTCGTTAACAATTTGAATGCTTGACTGGGTAATCCCTTCATGCAAACGACTGGCAGAGGGAAAGTCCTTTGTCTGCTGTATGGCCCTTAATCTGTGTAGGTGACATGCAGCAGGTATGTAATGGAGTCCCTCAGAGTAAAAAGACAGCTTTTTCCTTTCTCTATGGGCTTCTACCTTGGCATCCATTTTACAGTCTAGACAGACCATGTGGCAACAGCAAACAGTCCATAGCAAAGCCCCATAATGGCGTCAGGGCTTACATATCCCCCCTTGCAGACGTGGCAGCGTCAGATGACATCGTCTGCACATACACACTTCGATGGAGACTTCCCGGTATCTTGAGGGACAGAGGCAAGAAAGACAAAGAAACACAAAAGGCTGGGTAAGGTGCTGAAGAAGAGTGCCAGGTGGCTTCTAAAGACTTACCTCTGGAACTCATTGCTATTCCATAAACATAATCTCTGCTGGGTGGAGGGGGAAGACTTGCTCTGAGGTCACCTTATGAAACCTGAATATGAAATCCCTTTTGCAGACCACTTGCAGCCCAACTCTGTGGTCAAGCTGAGAGTGCCTAGCTTTTGGGGACTTTGGTTCAGGTTAGAAAGTAGGGCACCCCTGTTTTGGGGCTACCCAAGAATAAAAGGCAGTGCCTCTGGTAACAATTCCCCCCTTGAAGCCGTCTTTAGGCGTGAGCCAAGATGGCTTCACTTCAAATGATGTTTCGCTGTCGTTGGAGTTCCATATGACCAGAAAAGAAAGGACAGCCGAACAAGGTTAGAGAGAGAACTTACAGGGGAAGGCTCGGTGAGGGAGTCAGGCATACCGGCTATAAAAATATATCTTTCTGGGAACCAAAAGGAAAAATAAAAAAAAATGTTTTAAAATAAGGAAGGGTGAGTGCCTCTGTGTATGTGTTTGCAGGGACCTTCTGCACATCTTCCAGAGAGACATGACTACTGTACATAATGCTACCTATAGCAAATCTAATGAAGGCTTCTAATTATTATAAAGCAACAAAAGGAAATGCAAGACATCCTAAAATAATTCTAAAAACTTATAAGCTAAAAACATATCTGACTCAAATGTTATCAAAATTCCTAAACAATTAGACAAATACAGAAAGCAAAAATTGGTGGGTTAAGCAAACTTAAAGCAGAAAGATAACTAAAAGCAATGCAAATGCTATGCTGGAAGAACTGAGAATGAATATGTGTAAAAGCATGATTGCAAAACATTTAGAACATGTGAGCAACAACATGAAAATGACATGGACCAATGAATAAATATAGTCAGTGATACAAATCAATTTGAGCTTCAGTTGAACATTACAGATAAATGTGGGTAAGGAACATTGATACATTTTTGAAACCACCACCCCAGACACTCAAGTTGGCAAAAGGCACAGGCAATCTGAGCCTTGTAAGTGTGGAGGTTTCCTGCTTTCAGGGACCAAAAAGCAATTCTTGGGTCCCAAAGTAATAACTGGGTGGGTGCCATGAGGTATTTGCAGCTGGTTGTGAGAGTTGCCTGCCCTTGAGGTGGCATCCAATGTCCATGAGATGGTTTGCAAGCAATCTGGAGGACCAGAGAAGGCAGCTGGTAAATTGGCAGGTCCTTTGCTAAAACTGGAGCAAAGGCAAATTAGGAGGCGACTTGGGTGCGTAGCAAATAGGGAGCAATGGCTTTGGCAAGACCACGAGGTCTTGTAGGCTGAACAGGAATCTTGGAAAGTCTTTGATGCATATGCATAGCAAGAGTATTCTCCAGGTACAATTGGAAATAGCTGAACGTTCAGTTTTTATTATGGTGACCAGAGCAGAGTTCCAGGTGAAGATGTGCACAGTTTGGAGGCGCCAAGAAGTTATAAAAAAATGGCCAAACAAAAGAACGTTTCAAAAAAAAGGAAGTTAGATTGCCATGGCTGTTGTAGAAAAAGTTGGGGGCCCCCAGGGAAAACTGCCGGCTTATGGGGGTGGGTCATACCCCAAAAACAAAGCTAACAAAAAGCTGGAAAGCAATAATTATCAACACACATATAAAACAAACAATTCCTAAAATAACTTATAAGGTGTGCCTTTACTATCAGGCATAAGACTTCAATTGCAGGTTCAGATTTTCAGTTCCTGCAGATATGAAAGAACTTGAGAGACAGATTAACAGGTTTGCATGGACAGAAAGATGCTCTAGCCATGCAGGGATAAAACTTAAATAGGAGAATAAACTTAGAGCATCAGGTACTGATTGTGTACCTCAAAGAGGAAGCCCTTAAACAAAATAAAGATGAAAGAATCAAGTAGCTAAATTACAGACAGGATTGAAAATCCAAGAGAAGAGAAGAGGCAGTAGCCCTTGATAATTCTGCATGATTTAAGAAGTCGGCCAAAGATCACACCACAAGAGAAGAGGAAAGAAAGAAAAAAAAGTTGTCTCTGGCACAGGCTTTGTGCCAGCAAATAGTTCTTCTGAGCATGTACAGAGTTTCTTTCCTTGCTAGTAGAAACTGGGCTGAAGGGGGCCTGGGCATATAGATTACTAGAACAAAATCAGAAGGGATGTGCTGCCAGACTTAAATCCTTTAAAATATTCTATGGTAGCTATATATAAACTGATATCAAAACTAAAGAAACGTTAGCCCTAAAGGTGGGGCTTTAAGAGAACAGCTAATTCCAAAACCAAAAGAGTATTTATAAAACCTTAAAGAGATGAAATAGTTCTAGATCACACAAATTTACCAAGAAATTTTAAAAAGAGATTCCCTTCTATAAGAATGGGAAGATAAGACAAAGCTTAAAATCGAGATGCTGTAATAAATTAATGGAACAGAAACAAATCTATTTTAAAATCTATTTTCAAATGTACCATTTTGAAAGTAAGGGATCTCTAATCATGAGAAATTCCAAGGAAGAGGATGCAAATAAATGTATTTTTAACTTTCTAAAGAAAGATTTCCATTAAAATTAAAAGGGAACAATATTACCATGTAAAAACAATTACAAAACGGACCTTTAAAAAAAACAAAAACTAAACTTTGGAATGGGGGGAAGGAAGATGACCTTCCTGTAATAGACAAGGAATTACAAATTCAAAAGGGAAGAAAAGATCAGTCTTCTCTATGCATTTTCATTCCCCATCTATGCTTTAAAAACCAAAGGAGAAAACATTTTTTTCTTTTCTGTGCTCCCCCCTAGTTCCTTTACAGGGAGATTTCTCTTAACAAAAGAAGGAGGTGCAATTGTTACCCTCCAGAAGGGCCATTAATCTAGCTAGGAGCCTTCTTATCTTGTCCTCCTTTGGGTTTTCCCCTGGAAGGTGGCAAGTCAGCGGGTTCATTTGAATTTTAAATGGAGAGTGAGAGTCTTACATTTTCCTCTTCAATTTGAGACAGAAAAGTCAGAAGAAAATTAGTACACGTTAATCATTAGTACATTCCCTACATATTAATACCTTTAGTAGTAATTAGTTAGAAGGACAAATCTTGATCAGTAAATGCTCTCTCTCTCTCTCTTGAAGCTGTATTCCTGCGCTGACAGGCATGGAGACAAAGTTGGGCTCGCCTCGAGGGGCATCTGGCTCTCTTTTGTCTTCCTGTGCTGATCACAGTGAAGAAGGGGGGCTGCTAAAGTTTCCTGATTAGGCAAGTGTTAAATTTCCACTCTTTTGGCTGTTTTAAACATGACTGAAATGGATCCAATTCTCTCCCAAAGGCATTTGGGAAGAGAATGGGATTTCTAGAATTCTATCTTTTAAAAGGTAAAACCAGAGGTACAGAATTTTCTCAATTTCTCTCAATTATGCCAGTAATTATAGAAAGACTATTTCTGATGCTACATCTGTATTGGACTTCATCTCTCAAGCATTTAAGCATGTTTTGGGAATTTTGGTGACATAGCTGCACTGTCCACTGAATTCAGGTTCTTTCTGGGGCCTGAGTTCTGCAGCTAAGGTTCCTTACTTACATAAAAGTTACAGATTTTTGGACCTGTTGGTCTTGCTAAGCGCTGAGCAAGGCTGCCAGGTCCAGGTAGGAGATTCCTGGAGATCTAGGCTTGGGTCGGAAGAAGGATGAAGACTCCAGTGGGGCAAAAGCCATAGTCTTCCCTCGCCCTCAAACACTCATTTTCTGCAGAGGAACTGGACTCTGCAGCCTGGAGATTTGCTATAACTCCGGGAGAGCTCCAGGTCTTGCCTGGAGGCTGGCACTACCAAAGGGAGATGCTATTCTCTGGGCAATAAGCTAAGGGGTGAGGTAGAGGTTTTTCCTTTCTTTCTCAGTTCTTTCCACAGGGAAGTCCTGTGTGCACTCCATTCCTTGCCCAGTTTGGAGTTGGAATGGGGGAGGTTTTACTTTAGGCATTCACTGTCTTATTTATTTTGCTCCAGCCATTAAGTGGCTGTACTTAATGACTGCTTCTGTTTCTATACTGAGAGTTGGCCTGGTCATTCCCAGAAGTTTCATTGGGGTATTTTAGGGCTCCTGTTTTTCTAATTTTCTGTTTTTGCCTTACTATAGTCTTGGCTTTAGCATAAATTACAGGATTCTCACTATTCTGTTCAGGATTACAGGAATTTCAGGGATTTTTCTTCTTTTCTAAGAGTTCTAGCAGCATCACATGGGGTGCAAATGCAACCAGGGTCTCAAGCTGCTGTTTCAGGGGAATTTAATCTCAGCATGGCAAGACTGGTGACTTACTTCTGCCTGCTGGGTTTTACTTAAGAGGCTAGGGAGCAAGGCAGTTTGATTTCTAAAAAGACTGCCTGGCATTTTGTATATTCTGTTACAATTCTATCACCCTTTCCAGGTCTCCTTCCATTTGGGAAAAGGGGAATTTGAGAGAGAGGATCTTGATTACAAGGTCAGACTTCCTCTTGTTTTTAACTTAGCATTTTTGCTTAACTTCAGATTCTCGGATCTGAGGAACAAACTTACTTTACAAACCAAAAAGGCCAATGGCCACCAAAGGGAAAAAGACCCTGATTCCTGGAGTCTCAAAGTCCATGTGGGATGCTGGCGTGCAGCTACCCACACACAAACACACATTCAGCTTCTGGTTTCCAAGTGTTCTAAAACTTGGATGTTTCTAACCAGTAAGGATTCTACGGCTCACTGGCAGGTTCTCTGGCTTATGGTTCCCAAGTGTTCTAAGACTTGGATTATAGAAGGTTTTAAGGCGTTCCACCCGTGACCAGGAAAACCAACTTAACCCGGGAGAATTTCAGGATATTCCCATCCACTATATAGAAGGTTTTAAGGCATTCCACCCGTGACCAGGAAAACCAACTTAACCCGGGAGAATTTCAGGATATTCCCATCCACTATATAGAAGGTTTTAAGGCATTCCACCCGTGACCAGGAAAACCAACTTAACCCGGGAGAATTTCAGGATATTCCCATCCACTATATAGAAGGTTTTAAGGCATTCCACCCGTGACCAGGAAAACCAACTTAACCCGGGAGAATTTCAGGATATTCCCATCCACTATTCCATCTTGTTTTTCTAGGCTAGACCTCTGTCCCCGCCGGGCTTACCATTAACCCTTTTAATTTGGAGTTTTGAGCGTGGGCTTGGCCTGGGCCTCACGTCCCTTGCCGGATTACTCCTTTAAACCGGTCTATTGGGGTTTTTGGATACTCTATCCACCGGGATGACCTCCTACTAACCCGGGAAGGTTTCAGGGCAACCTACAACCTAGGGTCCTCGGAATAATATACTCCAGCGAGCGGACCTCTTTGCTCACTTTAATTCTACGCTCTGCTAGCTAGTCAAAGCTGAAAGGGACAGGGAAGTGGGCTTCCAGAGACTCTGGAGGACGGTTGGAACCTTGCTGCGGCTCCTCTTAGTTTACAGTTATGGCTGCCTGCGCAGTGTGGTGTGGTGTAGTGTGGTGCAATTCCTAACACCCTACACTATCGGTCTTGGTTCCCACCCCACAAAATAGACCAGGAGTTTCTGAAGGAGACAAAGGGGAAAAACAGCCTCCCATAACAGAAAATGCTCTCTAGCCAATCACACAGACAGCAACCTTTCACACAGGTCTTTACTGAAACCACACAAACAGCTTCTTCTCCACGTCTGGCCATCTGAAGGACACGTGTCGACTAGCGTGCACATTCAGACAGTCAGGGCGAATCCCAGCGGTGCCTCCATTTTCTGTTAGCCCAATTGCTCTATTTTAAATATAGCAATTGGTTTATTATTATTATTATTGGGTTGTCGCCTGTATATACAGAGAATGCTGCTAGTCTGTAATGGTTCCCAGTAAAAGACACAGAGACCAGGTATAATTAATAAAATATTATTTTACTGAATATAATCCTTATTTATTCATTCACAAACACACAAACAGTATTCAAGCATTCACACACATAAAATAGAACTAAGAAAGCAGAGGGGATTGATGGCTTATGGAGAGGTGATACTACCTGTCAGATGTGCAGAAGTCCATGAAGAAGGATTGTGGCCTAAACCCAGAGGGTTCAGGGGTGGGCTGCCATTTTGGCTCATGGCAGAGACACACACACTAAGGCCATGTGAGTTCTGGGATATACCCACTGTAAGACAATGCAGCCCAATGGGTGGCCCTGGGGGCTGGTCTCAGGTGAGAACAAAAGATTTCCTGGACCAATGATGAGTCCCAGGGGTGTGTGATGTCAGTAGAGGCAGACCTTAGGTTTGACCAATGGGCTTCCAGAGAGGCAGGGTCTAGTTGAATGGATTATAGGGACTTGCTGGCCAGGTAAACAAAAGGTGGGAGACTTCCCTGATTGTTCCTAATTAGCATCAGGAAGGGTCGTTAACAATTTGAATGCTTGACTGGGTAATCCCTTCATGCAAACGACTGGCAGAGGGAAAGTCCTTTGTCTGCTGTATGGCCCTTAATCTGTGTAGGTGACATGCAGCAGGTATGTAATGGAGTCCCTCAGAGTAAAAAGACAGCTTTTTCCTTTCTCTATGGGCTTCTACCTTGGCATCCATTTTACAGTCTAGACAGACCATGTGGCAACAGCAAACAGTCCATAGCAAAGCCCCATAATGGCGTCAGGGCTTACATATCCCCCCTTGCAGACGTGGCAGCGTCAGATGACATCGTCTGCACATACACACTTCGATGGAGACTTCCCGGTATCTTGAGGGACAGAGGCAAGAAAGACAAAGAAACACAAAAGGCTGGGTAAGGTGCTGAAGAAGAGTGCCAGGTGGCTTCTAAAGACTTACCTCTGGAACTCATTGCTATTCCATAAACATAATCTCTGCTGGGTGGAGGGGGAAGACTTGCTCTGAGGTCACCTTATGAAACCTGAATATGAAATCCCTTTTGCAGACCACTTGCAGCCCAACTCTGTGGTCAAGCTGAGAGTGCCTAGCTTTTGGGGACTTTGGTTCAGGTTAGAAAGTAGGGCACCCCTGTTTTGGGGCTACCCAAGAATAAAAGGCAGTGCCTCTGGTAACAGTGTGGACTGTAATCTGGGAGAACCGGGTTTGATTGCCCACTCCTTCACTTGCAGCTGCTGGATGACTTTGGGCAAGCCATAGTTCTGTCAGTGCTGTTCTTGAAAAAGAGCAGTTTCTGCCAGAGCTCTCTCAGCCCCATCTACCTCACAGGGCATCTCTTGTGGGGAAGGGAAAGGAAAGGAGTTTGTAAGCCACTCTGAGGCTCCTTTGGGTAGTGAAGGGCAGGGTATAAATCCAATCTCTTCTCTTCTTTTTCTTCTTCTTTTTGTTGTACTATAACTAGAGAGGAGTCATTGAGTTTTATATGCTGATGCATATTCTGTAGGAACCACTTAAAGTCCATTTTAAGGGGGAAAGTGAAGTGTTTTTAAAAGAATGAATGAATGAATGACAATACTGAAGGAACTTAAACCAGCCAGATTTTAAATAAAAGGATTCTCATCACTTAAAGTCACTGCTTAAAACTTAGACTGTGGAAACTGGAATGACTATCCTAAAGGTTCAAAAATAATTCCCCTAGATTATTTCCAACAGCAGATAGCAGGCAGATAATGATCTATCATATATTCATTATTTGCACAGCAAACATGTGGGAAGATGACAATTAGGTCTTTGGTGCTTATAATATGTTATTCCAGATGAAATGCCATCTACAAATGCACAAATCATGTTAGGTAAAGGTAAAGGTTCCCTTGCTCGAAAGCCAGTCGAATCCGACTCTAGGGTTGCGGTGCTCATCTCCGTTTCAAAGCCGAAGAGCCAGCGCTGTCCAAAGACGTTTCCGTGGTCATGTGGCCGGCATGACTCAACACCAAGGTGCACGGAACGCTGTTACCTTCCCACCAAAGTGGTACCTATTTATCTACTTGCAATTTCTTGCTTTCAAACTGCTAGGTTGGCAGGAGCTGGAACTAGAGACAGGAGCTCACCCCATCATGCAGCACCCGGGTCTCGAACTGCTGAACTACTGACTTTCCACAGCCTGCAGATCAGCGTCTTAACCACTTGAGCCACCGCAGCTCCATACAAATCATGTTACTTTGGTTCAATTTGTAACATAAAGTATGTATTACAAGAAACAAAGAGCAGCACTTAATTAATCGACTCTACAATGCAAATGTGATTGTCCAGGAGACAGATTTACTATATCTCTAGATATGTGCCAACCCAACATTAATTTTGGCATTTGGGGGGCCTAGGGATATTACAAGAAGGGAAATGGTGGGAGGACTATTTAACAAATCTTGTCAAACCTGAAATAGCTTATGAGGTTGCCTTTAGCAGACTCTTTAGGTAACTTTGGCTGATTTCCCACAAGCGCTGCTCTGCGCTCGCCCTTCCCTTTTGCCCTGATGGTACGTGTCAATTTCACACAAGCTGCTGCGCGGCCACATTTTGTTTCGCAGTTTTTGTGCAGTTTTCCCTGCGTCTACTCAATCCTGTTTTTTGAGGATTGAATAGACGTGGGGACAATCATGCAAAGCTGCGGGGCAAAATGCAGCCGTGCAGCAGCTTGTGTGAAATTGTACACATACCATCGGGGCAAAAGGGAAGGGCGAGTGCGGAGCAGCGCTTGTGGGAAATCAGCCTTTGAGAACCTAGCAATGCAAAACAAAAGTATTTTAGTAGATTTTGTGGAAAAATATACACTGCATTGCAAGTAAAGAGGACTGCAACTAAATGAAGCTTTATGATTCAGTAGCAGTTACACAGTTTAATAATAATGACTCCTTGGGGACTCCCCCCCCCCACATGGTTTCAGCAAGTTGTTCTATCACAATCCAAGCATAAAAATAATATGTGAGCAAGATCAGATTTTGTGCATTTCAGTAGTTCAGTTTGCTTATGAACAGACACTGTACTTAAGAATTCATTCCAGTGTGCATGGAACAAGGAGCTGACCATCTGGTTTAATCTTTATACATATGCCTTCATGGGTATTAAATGTTCAAAACTACTTAATGTAACATAGCCTGTTAAATAATGATGCTGCATATGTTCTAACAACACCATGCAAATTAGTTTGCTTATTGACTTGCTTTGTATTTTTATCTTTTAGAGTGGTTTGGCGGTATATCCCTTGAGCATTTCCTTCACATTTTTATTGCCTAAAACCAGACCTTCAAATGTTTTCTTAAAAGGCATTCTTAAAGTTGCTCTCATACAACAGCTAGCGTCTGTTGAAAAAGCAATTCAACTTTTCCTAGATAAAATTATTCTCTTTCCTGACATCTGAAAGATGTTTACTGGTATCTGCCTCTGCCTCTATTGTTAATTGTGTGTCCTTGTCTGTTTACAGCTTCTAAGCAATGTCTTTCAACTGTGTTCTAAAAGTTATTCAGATGCAAGCCTGGATTGTGTGATTCTTCTCAATGGCCCATCCTTGCTGTGTTCTAGCTATCCTGGAGAGACTGGTCTGTTGGTTGGCAACCAGCATGTTACCAGGTAAGTCTGGCTGTGGACAGACAGCATTCATCAGGTCTCCTCTCCAACTCAACCTGCTTCCTTTCCTTTCTTCTCCCCCATACCCTTCTTCTCTCCTATTCCAATCCCCAGTTGTTCTCCTATACTTTTGTTTTCCCCTCCCCTCTCTGGCATGCTCCCCCTCCCCCCAGCGCTGCACATCTCCTTTGCCAATGTCATCCCTTGCCTCCACTCCAGAGCCCGAAGAGGATTCCTTGCTGCCTCGAGACATCCGGGACGGTCCACCCAGGGTAGCTCTTGAGACCTTGGTTCCAGAAACCCCGCATTCACAGCAGGAGTGCCGGCCACCTGCCTACTTATCCGACTATGTGCCTTAGGCACAATTGGAACTATGGGGAGAGGGGTGTTATGTATTGAGCTCTTGCAAAAGGGCTTAGCTTAGGGTGCATAACAATGGCTTGCTAGTATCCTAGAATGGACCAGTAGGGAGACAGGGATTCTAGAGAAAACCAATTGGGAGTCAATGGAGTGTAAATAGCCTATCATTGGGAGTGGGGTGTGTTTTGGGTGTAACCTTTTCTAGGCATAAATACCAGGCTTTGGGGCCAGGGATTTCAGTCTTCTGTCTCTTGCTGAATCACTAATAAACTATGAGCTGATCACTTCTGAACCCAGTATATTGCACCCAAAAAGTGTTTGTTTTTTCTGATATGAAGCTAAAAGCCTTCTTGATCCAGACACTGCAAAGCTCTTACCCTAAACAACTAAGAACCCATGAACTCTATTGTTGTGTAGTGAGTTCGATGCATGAAGAACCAGGACACAGCATGATTGTTGGCTTATAGTTTACTAGTACACACAACAGAACAGAGAATACTGGCGAGATGGCCAACTATATACAGTCCCCGTGGACCACCCCCAGGTCCCATTGGTGGGTTTAAACTTCCCGCCAAGGTTTCTATTGGTGCCCTCTTGAGGTTTCAGGATCCTAGTCCCTATTGTCTCTGAGAGTCAAGCTCTGGGCCGAGGACAGACTGGCAATTTGCCGCGGGATGGGACCCGGGCTGACAACGACTCAATATCAGATTAAATGGAATGTTCACACAGGCACATCTGCCTGGCGTCCCCCACCCGTAGCCTACCGGTGCTCTCACGCTTCACTGCCGGATTAATAAAACACCTGATAAAAGCCGGCACAAATCTTGAAAGCCTGCGTTCATCGCGCGTTTCTCCGCTTCCGGGGAGTCTGAACGCGCAGCCGAAAAGCCGGGAGCAACCCGCGTTGGGCATGAGGCAGCAGCGGTGTGATTGGCCGCGCTCCGCTCCACCACCCAATGCGGTGCCGGCATTACAGGGCAAAAAAAAAATCGGCAAAATGCGCTCATGCGCACATACACCCACAGCCGAATTAATGGGGAAATGGCGAATATAGCACGCCTCTGGTGCGGCAGTCTGAACGCTCCCACGCGCCTCCGTCCCGTATCTTCCGGCAGAGGCCCCCGCTGTGTGGATGGGAAAACCCAGTATCGTTTACTCCGGGGTTTTTTTGCTGCGACTGGCTACCGGGGCAAATTGCCAGTCTGTCCTCGGCCCTGGTAAAGGTTTCTGGCACCTAGTGGCAGTCAGCGGACATAACATCTATATACTCATTGAACTCTATACACTCATTGAACCCATTGAAGTTTATATACTCTGTACCTATCTTCTATACCAAAAGAATATTGTTGTCTTGTCTGCTAGGATCAGCTAGCATGAGCTAAAGAAATAATCCAACCTGAAAAGGAAAGGCCTACTGATTAGCAGGTTTTCATTACATCCTAATAAAATCTTACTTATAAAAAGAATCTATAGAACCAAGAAAATATGAATAATCAGAAATAAAAAAAAAATCTTTATATTCCCATTTATACTACATTACCAAACCCTTGTGAAGCTCTTTGGGTGAGTGGAAGCAATTGGGATGTCATCACCTGAGCTCTATGGGGATTGTGAATCCAGGTAAGTTAAGTGAGTTGGGGCCCACAACTGAGGGCAGATGGGGTTCCTGCCTCACAATAGTGATTATTTCTTGAACTATCCCCAGACCATTGTTCTGAAAGATGTGAACTGCCTCATCTTTGTGACTAAGAGTGTTCTAGAAATTATTTTTGGTTATATTTGATAGGAAAGTGTCTACATATTAATTGAAAAACCTAGTTCATTTGTTTCAGATACTAGCACAGAGAGTCTGCCTAGTGAAGGACAACTTTCTAGTGGGTTTTGGGTGCTAATATCTGAAATATTTGGAACAATCTACAGGCTTCACATGCCACCATCCCTCTTACTTGCCTTGTGTGGGAGAGCTTCCTAATGGAATTGTGTATGTGTGAATGCACACACACTTATATTAATATATAAAGCTGCTTGATTTACACTGACCAGTCTGGCTACTGGTTCATCCAGTTCAATTCTGCCTATTCTGATTAGTGAAAGCAGTCCAGGAAATCAGGTACAGGAAGGTCTTTATTACCAGCTGCAGTCTGGGACCCTTTACATGCCAGAGATGAACTGGAGACCTTCCACATGCAAAGCAAATGCTCCACCACTGAGACATTGCCTCTCCCATGAAATGGGGAATGCAGCTGAGAGTGGCTCCCCGAGGCTCCCTATTGAACAGCAAAGGAAAGATCTGAACCGGCATCCTCCTGGTTCATAGTCTTCTAGCTACTATATTACATTCACAGATTGCCGCTCTCTCCAACAAGGGTCTTCCTTAATCATTCATAACAAACAGATTATAAATGTATGCTTTAAACGTCTGTTTTTCTTTGCTGCATCTTAGAGGTGGCTTCTTGTGTTAAAACTAGGAGAGCTAGGAGAGAAACAAGAGGATGTCTCCCCTTTACAAATTAGAATAGTGTCAACCACTTTATATTTTGTAGTGCCTTAGGGCTCTTTCTTCAAGCAAGTAATTTATGCAACCGCAGATTGAAAATGCTTGGTTCCTTTTTCTATTGAGTGATGAGCTGTGCATTTCATTCTGCAGAAAGTGTTATGTAAGAAGAATAAAATCCTAGGCAGAGAGAATTAGGTGAATCAAAACTGGCATAACAGGAAGTTGTTGTAGATTAAAGAGTCATGGGCATATGCCTTATGAGGCTGCCCTATAATAGAAAAAGACCATTGTTCTATTTAACCTATTTCCCATGTCTTCTGTTTTTCAGCAGCTTTTCAGGCAAAGGACGTGGCAGGGATTGGACAGGGGACCTTGTGCATGCAAAGCAAAGCAAAGGTGTTACCTTTTACCTATGGGCCCTCCAAACAGGAAAAAAAAGAATTGCCAAAGACTTTAATTATCTTCTATTGGATGCATAATCATCAAGAGTAATGTCTAATTACTAGGGTTAGAGGACGTATAAAAATTAAAGTTGCAAGCTCTAGCAACTTTAGCTGATTACTCAGTGGGGTCAATTTTAATTGGTGAGACAGATTAAAAGAAACATGTATCTCTCCTTATATATAATTGTCTCTTGGGTTCGTAAGATTCCATGTGCTCCCATTGGCTGTAAAATGCCCTCCCTCAGCCATTGGCCCATCAGCTGCCACTCAAGAGTACTCACGTGCCATTGACCGGGTGCTGGGTCTGCTCCTCTTCCCCACCTACTCCCCCTTCAGATAGATTTGCATGTCAGATTTACTGGCAGACCAGCTCTCTCTACTGAGGAAGACAGTTCTCTTGATTCCTGTGAGGGACTGTCCCCTCAGTGGCTGTTGGTAGGCAACCAAGCTTGGTTCTGTGAGTAAAAAAACAAAGGACTTTCAGCATAACCCCCTTCCCCGCCCATAACCCCCTCCCCCGCCCATAACCCCCTCCCCAGTGGTCACTTTCCTGTCAGAATAAATGGAAAAAGGCTCTCTCTCCTGCTCATTGGGCCCAGTCCTGATCAGGTTGCCAACTCCAGGTGGGCAATTCCTGGAGATTTGAGGAATGGAGCCTGGAGAGGGTGAGGTTTGAGGAGGGGTGGCACCTCAGACAGGTATGATGCCATAGACCCCACCCTCCAATCCAGCCATTCCCTGATGGGGAACCATTGTTGCCAATCTCCAGGTGGGGGCTGGAGATCACTCAAAATTACAACTGCTCTCTAAGAGAGATGGGGGAGGAGATGGAAAACTAAAGGTAGGTTGATGGTTGGCTGGGAGGGAGATAGGGTTGTCAACTCCAGGTTGGGAAATTCCTGGAGATTTGAGGGGTCGAACCTGGAGAGGGTGAGTGTTGAGGAGGGGTGGGACCTCAGACAGGTACAATGCCATAGACTCTACTCTCCAAACCAGCCACTCCCTCCTGGGGAACCACTGTTACCAACCTTGGGGGTGGGCTGGAGATCACTCAAAATTACTACCGATCTTCAGGTAGCAAAGATCAGTTCCTCTGGAGAAAATGGTGGACTCTGTCATTATACCCTGCTGAGATTGCCACAGCAAATTGTCACTGAGCGCCCAAAGCCTATTTCTAGAGCCCGTTGTATTTATTTCCACAATGGGCCTTATTCCTAGTTTGCTAGTAAAGCTGTTTTGGTTTCATATTAGTGGTACAGCAAACTATTGAAGATTACTTGAGTGGTATCTTTTGTTTATTAAATTGCAGGTAATATTTCAAGTCCTTCAATATGACATTGTGACATTGTTATCTGAAGAAGGTAGGTTGATGAATGGCTGAGAAGGGAGAATGAGGCAGGGAAAGGGGAGAGTATATGGGGGTTGTTGGCCAGAGGGGAAAAAGGAAATAGTGTAAGGAGGGGGATACAGAGGAAAGAGAGGTGCCTCCCCATAAGTCCTTGAAGGTTCCCTACCATACAAGTGGGCCTGGCTCAGGAGCTGGCACCACACAACTGGACCACAGTTTTCCTAGGTACAGGCTGCCGTGTGTGTGTGAGAGAGAGGGAAAGCTTTAGACAGAGGGGCAGAAAAGATAGGTTGGCTGTTGGGAGGTAATAGGGATGTTGACTCCAGGTTAGGAAATTCTAAGACATTTTGGGGAGTGAAACCTGAGGAGGGTGGGGTTTGAGAAGGGGAGGGACCTCAGAGGGGTATAATGCCATAGACTCCACCCTCCAAAGCAGACATTTCCTCCAGGGGAACTAGAGTTGCCAACCTTTAGCTGGGGACTGGAGCTCACCCAGAACTGTTCTTCAGATGACACAGATCAATTGCCCTGGAGAAAATGTCTGATTTGGAGGGTGGAGTCTATGGCACTGTACCCTGCTGAGATTGCTTGTCTCCCCTAATCTCTCCTCCCAAAGGTCCACCTTCAAATCTCCAGGAATCTCCCAACCTAGAGCTGGCAACCCTGAGAAGGAACTGCTCTTAGTAGTTGGAAGATCTGTTGTCATTCCAGGAGACCTCCATACCCCACCTAGAGAGTGAGAGAAGGAGAGAAAGAAGGAGAGAAGGAAGCGGGAAAGGGGGAGAAGCTATGGGGGCTTTCGGGAAAGGGAAAGAGGAAAATGTAGGGGAAGGGGAAATGAGATGACTCCCGCAAGTCCTTGAGGGTTCCCACTTGTTTACTTATAATTGCTGGCTGACTGGATTTTTAAAAAATATTTTCTTATACCAGTGGTTGATGAGTGGTGTGCAGTGACAACAGATATGTTAGGGGAAATAGAACTGCCATTGGGCTCTGTGATAATGTACATCTGTGAAATGCTGCCAATCACTCTGTACTGTTCAGACATTTGAAAAGTAATCTGACAAATGGGTCAAACATGCTCACCAACAGCAAACTTCAACTGATTAACAGACAATCAACTCACTATTCATGACCAACAGAAAGATGGTGAAACAAATGGGGGGGGGTGATTGGGCTTCCCTAACGGCAACCCTTTAATATTTGTTTGTTTAAAAATACATTAACAGATTCCATTGGAAGTAAGCAAACTCTTTAAGAGAGGCAGCAAATCAACTAACGTGGTATCAGCCTCCCAGAGACCAATTCTTGCAAATATCTGATGCTGCAACCAAATTTTAACTATTTCCAGATAGAAACTTTCTATTTCCAAATTAAAACTGAACCTGCTTTCCTTGCATACATGCAAACACACTCCTGCAGAATACTCCTTCAGCTTCTAGCCACTGTAGGTAGACTGTCCATTCAGGACAAACATATTTTAATCATTACCTCCCATTGATGAAATGTCCGCTGACCATCCTGAATGACTCATCAGCCATCAGTGTAAAAAAATCATCACTTAATAACTGTAACATAAATGAGTTCCTTACATATAAGAAGATATATACTCTTGAAATCATATAGCCTACTCAGCAACTAGTTACACTTGCAAGTAACTATCGGCCAAGCCTACTCCCCAGTGAAAATCAGGTACTACCTTAACAAGAGAGCCCAGGCTCCATATCTATGTCCACCTTCCTTTGTCCCTGAAAAAATTAGCAGGACGAAAAGGACCAGGTATAGACAGAACAGGAGAATTTTTATTTTTGGTCCTTGTTCAGGTCTTCTATCACTGTCTCTTCAGAAGTATCAACATTTCTGCAGCCTGAATCATGCATACAAGTAAAGAAGTAAAGCAGGATAAATGTTTCAAAGTTAGTTCATTAAAATACTATTGCATTCTCCTAGCTGAAAACTGTGAAAATATCTATACAAAGTACAAAACTGGTTTCTGGGATTTAATTATATTAATAATGATGTTTTTGGAAAGACTTGTCACTAGGAAAGTATTTTAAATAACTGAGTCAATAATTATAGCATTATATTTTCTGTAAAGTATAGCTTCACAATGTTTGGAGAAAAGTTTGAAGTGCTGGAGATCTCCCAGAATTACAGTTGATCTCCAGACTGCAGGGATCCATTCCACTGGAGAAAATGGCTGCTTGGAGGGTGGACTGTAGAACCTTATGCCCTGCTGAGATCCCTTCCCTATCCAAACCCTATCCTCTGCAGGCTCCACCTCCAAGTATCTAGGAATCTCCCAACCCAGAGCTGACAATCGTAGAAAACACATTAGGTTCCATGGAGCCCATCTCACTTTATAAAAGACATGGACCCTGCAGGTGACAGTTCCACTATCCTGGTCAGACTCAGTAATAGTATTTACCCCACAGAGGTTTATCCATCAGCTGGTTCAATAAGAATTTTTGAATTTAGTGACATTTAGCCAAAGCTTTCTGTTCTTGCAAAAGACAGAACAAAGTCAAAGTACAGAAGGGAGACACCTTGCTAAGAATAAAATTCAGTAACCAGCCCAAGTGATCACAACTTCAAGCAAACATAGAGGGTGGAACTACAATGCATTCATTACACTCAAGTAATTAAATGACATGTGGGGTAGAAACTATGACTCCTATAAACTCTGAGAAAATGTGAATGTATGAACTATTGCTAGCACAGGAAAACAAAAAAACAAGACTTTTTTTTTTAAAAAAGCATAGTATTTATTTTTAAACAACTGACTGGTTTGCTCTCTGATTATGATAAGTTCTTTGGGAACGGGAGCATGACTCCAGTATGATTCTGAGAAAGTACAAATGTACAAAATGTGGCTTATTGTAATGTGCTATATGTGTAGAAATAACCTGCCAAACAGGTTTGAGGTGCTCATGAACCATTGAACTTCTTGTTGAAAATTCAGCTCCTTACTTAACAGTGAACAGAACATGAGCCAGACTAGCAGGTGCTGGTTTGTATGTACTTCATGTATCTATGTATCTCATAAACATGTGATCTCTTAACAATAGGAGTTTATGGCTATGCAGACACAACAGCAGTCAATGTTAAGTAATGGTATTCTCAGTTTTTATTATGCCCCAAATGCCTCGGTGTTGTGCATTGTGTGTTTCTTAACTGGTAAAGGGAATTAATCTCTGGACAATAAAAATATAGACACTGCCCACCCCAATGGAAATGAGAAGGATTTTTGCTCCTTCCCATGAGGAAGGGAGAAAGAGGGCTGGGCTGGGCACTTTGGATGGCCCAGTAGATAGGCAGTATACAAGGAACAGCTACCTATAAAGTGGTAGGGACAAAAACAGTAGGGACCTAACAGAAACAGAAGAGATTGGGAAAAGATGGCAAGAATACACAGAAGAACTATACAAGAAGGACCTCAATGTCCTTGACAACCATGATGGTGTAATCGCTGACCTTGAGCCAGACATCCTGGAATGTGAAGTCAAATGGGCCTTAGAAAGCATTACTAACAACAAAACTAGTGGAGGTGATGGTATCCCAGCTGAGCTATTCAAAGTCTTAAAAGAGGATGCTGTTAAAGTGCTGCACTCAATTTGCCAGCAAATTTGGAAAACACAACAGTGGCCTCAGGATTGGAAAAGGTCAGTATACATTCCAATCCCAAAGAAGGGTAATGCCAAGGAATGTTCAAACTATTGCAAAATTGCACTCATTTCACACGCTAGCAAGGTCATGCTAAAGATCCTACAAGCTAGGCTTCAGCAGTACGTGGATAGAGAATTGCCAGAAGTACAAGCTGGGTTTCGAAGAGGTAGAGGAACTAGAGATCAAATTGCCAACATTTGCTGGATTATGGAGAAAGCAAGAGAGTACCAGAAAAACATCTACTTCTGCTTCATTGACTATGCTAAAGCCTTTGATTGTGTGGATCACAACAAACTATGGCAAGTCCTTAAAGAGATGAGAGTACCAGACCACCTCACATGTCTCTTGAGAAACCTGTATAAGGGTCAAGAAGTGACAGTTAGAATAGGATATGGAACAACTGATTGGTTTAGCACAGGAAAAGGAGTACAGCAAGGATGTATATTGTCCCCTGGCTTAGTTAATTTATATGCAGAGTACATCATGCAAAATGCCAGCCTGGATGATTCAGAAGTCAGAATTAAGATGACTGGGGAAAACATTAACAACCTCAGATATGCAGACAATACCACTCTAATGGCAGAAAGTGAAGAGGACCTAAAGAGCCTCTTGCTCAGAGTAAAAGAGGAGAGTACAAAGGTTGGCTTGAAACTCAACATCAAAAAAACCCCTAAGATCATGGCATCCAGCCCCATCACTCCTTGGCAAATAGAAGGGGAAGTCATGGAAGCAGTGACAGACTTCATGTTCCTGGGATCCAAGATCACTGCAGATGGTGACTGCAGCCATGAAATTAAAAGATGCCTGCTCCTTGGGAGGAAAGCAATGGCAAACCTAGACAGCATAATAAAAAGTAGAGGCATCACCCTGACAACAAAAGTCTGTATGGTCAAAGCAATGGTATTCCCAGTAGTACTGTATGGCTGTGAAAGTTGGACTATAAGTAAGGCTGAGTGCCGAAGAATAGATTCTTTTGAATTATGGTGCTGGAGAAGACTCTTGAGAGTCCCCTGGACTGCTAAGAGATCAAATCACTCAATCCTAAAAGAAATCAATCCTGACTGTCCCCTGGAAGGCCAGATACTGAAGCTGAAGTTCAAATACTTTGGCCACCAAATGAGAAGGGAGCACTCACTGGAGAAGACCCTGATGCTGGGAAACATTGAAGGTCAAAGAAGAAGGGAACAACAAAGGATGAGACGGTCAGACAGTGTTATCGAGGCAATGAACATGAAATTAAGCAGACTCAAGAGCATGATGGAAGACAGGAGGGCCTGGCATGATGTGGTCCATGGGGTCGCGAAGAGTCGGACTCAACTGTGTGACTGAATAACAACAACATACCTCCTGACTCCTTGCCCACATGCCATGTGGGACAAGCTGGTTGCCACTGAGGCTCATCAAAAATGTTTGGGATTCCTTCAGATTGTTATGGGGGAGTTCACCTGCTTCACACTGGTTTCAAGAGTCTGGGTATTATTTTAATTAGACCTTTACATTTTGTTCTCATGCCTCCATTCCAGGGTTCAGGGGCAAAGTTCCAACTGATATGAAATCTTGATAAATCCAACATATTAACCTGGTACTATAAAGGAAAATCTTAATTATGATAGCACACTGCATCCCACAAATGCAGTACTTACTTCTTGTGCAGTTGATGGTCTAATTAAGGTGTTATATTATCTTGTGAAGAAAGTGTGTTGGAGGGATGGCATGGTCAGACAGGTTCTAATGGAATTTGCTTTGGAAAACATAATTCACGTAGTGTTTGCCTCCCTGAAGCCATTCTCGTATTCTGTTTTCACATTCCTACAACTATAATAATAGCCTCTATTAATTAAGTCAACATGCTGCAGCCAGCTCTTTTCATTTAATACCTGTGTCAATGAGAATAGATTTTTAAAAGCTCTTGGCTCCAGATGCCTACTCAAGACCCAATGAGTGGCTGTCTATTGGTTGAAAGAGGGTGAGGGCTGTGACCTTGGAAGTGAATGAGGCTTAACAGTTGGCACTGTCATACGTCCATTAGCCTTGAATGTCAAAGGACCTAGGTAGACAGTTAACTCCTGAGCCCAGTCTAGTCCTAGGGTTTCCGAATGGTAGGATCCAGAGTGAAAACCTCATACTTGATTGAAATGTAGATCAAATAAAAAGGGAAAATCATACAGCAAACAACTGGAAACTGAAACCTAAGCAGAAATATTGTCATTTGGCAGTGTTGAAAGAGGCAAGTCTTCAGGGGGAGGGGATTTCATAATGATGGAATAGTAATTGGCAGCATCCATATGTTTTCTAACACATCATAAAAGGCTGTAGTTAATAAAAAATGAATGTAGTGGAAGCAAGGGATGCTTGAATTTCATAATGAATGCATTCAGCACTTGAACTTCTCATATCTGAAGGTGGTGATCAGATGTGAGCCAATCACTCAGTCTGTTTAGTTCATTCTGAAGCAGCTCCGAATGCCTGCCAAACCAGTTTGCATCAGGTTTGACAAAACTGCACATGCACAACTATGCTCCTGCTTCAAACTGATCAGTGGTCATTAGCTTCACAAAGGACTGATTAGACAAATTGTTGCCCTGCAAGAGCCTTGTGCAGCATTTGTAAGGCTATGGACTATGGCTGTGAGCTGAACTGTATAATAAATATGCCAGGGACTGAACTGTACAGTAGCCCGATGATGCCAACTTCTCAGACTGTAGACATGTGCCCAGCCAAGGGAAATCTCACCCTGAAGCAGTGTGCCAGCCATATGTGGACCCACGGACATACCTGATGTTCTTCACCCCTGCATTCATGCAGGAGGCAAATCAACCTCCCTGATGCCAGAAATACACAGCAGCCAGCAAGCAGAAGCCATGCTTTACACCAGAATCCCGAGTGTTCCTGTAAAGGACTCCACTGAAGGATTTCTTCCCCAGCACGCAGGCATCCTTCCCCCCACTTCTTCCAGCATCACCAAGGACTGCACGTACTCATCCTCAAGTTAAACAATAGAACAATAGATTGTTTAATTTTAATTGTGTGTTTGTTTGAATCATTTAGTAAAAGAAATCATATGTAAGATCTAGTCTCCTGGTCTATTTCTGGGGATCTGAATAAATTGAACTCTGGTATACACAAGTTATTGCTCCCCTTATTTATGCCTACTGCCATTTAATATTCATAATTCCCCATCTTTATTAAAGAAATAAGGCAATTTGGCTAACAAAACTCTGAGGGGTAGGCTTTTGTTGAAACACAGCATTTATTTATGGTATCTTTGTGCATGATCTAAATGTCCATTTAAATGATTGCTGGCTGATCAGAGCCATTCTGCAAGCAAGGAGGGGAGCGGTAGAACTCAACTGTTCTGCTGAGAATGCATGTGTGCAAAAAGCCAATTGTGTTGTAACACATGGTTATGGAGGAATACAGTGAAGGACTGGCCAAACACCTACTGTCAGACTAACTATCAAACTGATTGTTAAAAAATCAGGGCCCTGTTTGAGGCACGCAAACAAGAAACAAACCCAACCATCAGGCAGTGTTCAAGAATTCCTAGTGGAAAACATCCACACAATTGCAGGAGGGGGAGTGAAAAAGTCATTAAAACAGGTGAACCATTTTTTTGTGCACAAAGTTGTCAGAAATGTAATTAACCTGCCTTTAAGTTGTCTCTACTGATTGCCCATTCTGTTTCCCTCAAATAAATAATAAACTGAGTCTACTTTTGAAATTTCAAGAAGAGTTTAAAAGTGTAAATATCTGAAACAGTTTCACAAAATACTTCTTCACAATTACTGTTGCTCCACAGCAGCTACCCTGCTGGTTCTTCATATCCATTTCTTCTTTTAAACTTCTAAGTACAGAGCTCTGCCAATTTGTGATTTACCTGCATACAGAACGTTTGTCTAACCACATGCAATGTGTTGTTGATGTCAGAATCACATACTGCGTCTTTCCACAGCAGAGACTTGCATTCAAAGCCTGACAAGTATGGAACACTGCTTTTTCCATATCTGTAGATCTCATTCCCTGACTTAATTGGTGTCTATATTTTCAACAGGTTATCTAAAAGAGAATAAAGGATATCACCGTGAGCTGTTTTCTTAGCTTCTGTTACACATTTTAAATAGTCAATGGAACTTTTGTCCCTCTAGAAATTTTGGCTTAACTTTTTTCACTACTGCTTCTCAGAATTCTGTGAAATGTTAGACTGTGATCTGCTGTTCCAAGTAGTTCACCAGCTTATTATGTAGAATTCTCATGGGACTGAGATGAACCACACACAATATTGGCTGTGTTTTAAGAATTAAATTAATGTATTAAGCAGAATAGCACAATTGCAGCTGTATCAAAAAAATCATGTAAAGCACACACAAATACGTTGCATTACCTCACCCACAATAGTTCCTATGATATCTCTTTGACTCTACTTGTCAGAAAGATGTTCAGCATCAGTGGCAGAGAGCAAAAGCTGGTTGGCTTTTCTCAGAGATGACATGGTAGAAGTGAGCACCATGGTCATGCCTGGCTTTTGCTTCTGCTGCATTAGAGAATATAAAGTCAGGTACTGACGACTGCCCCCTTAGCTCTTGTGGGATGGTTTTCCTTCTGACTTTATCACCACTGAGCATTCTGAGCTTTAATGGAAAATTTTAAGAGCTATAAGGACATTTCCTCTATTGACTTCAAAGTGAGTATTCAAAGGTCATCTGCAACACCAACTTGAGATACATTTTGCACATAAACTAACATCAGCTTGAGACAGGATTTCTTCCACATGGACAAGGCTAGTAACAAAACTTATGTAAGATTTAGCAGTTCTAGTTAGCATCTGTGTGGCCTCTTAATAATTGTCCGTTCCTATCTTGTGTGTGTTACATAGCCAGTAGTTACTTATTGGACTGATCAATCAATTACCAGATAATTCCCCAGCTGTCCAGACAATTCATGCAGGGAGATGACAGAAGAATTAATTTCTAACCTTTGATCATTATAGCCACAAATTACTTAACATTTTTTGCTCCAAAATAATTATTTTATTATTAGCACAAAGGCCTTCTAATATAGCTGGAAACTTCCTGTTAAAAACATATGAATGTGAGAATAGCCCTGTTGGATCATACCAGTGGTCCATCTAGTCCAGCACTCTGTCTTACACAGTGGCCACCCAGTTCCTCTGAAGGCCCAACAACAGGCCATAAAGGCCAAAGCCTTTTCTTGAATTTGCCTCCTGGCACTGGTGCTCTTATCACACAACTGCTAAGTTTACTCAAAAGACTTTGGTGAGGTACCTTGTCAAAAGCCTTTCAAAAGTTCAGGTATGTAATGTCTGTTGGGACACTATTACCTATATGCTCATTTGTTTTCTCAAAGAACTCCCAAAGGTTGATGAGGCAGGACTTCCCTTTGCAGAAGCCATGCAGATTAGGCTATGTGCCTAATAATTCTATATCTGATTACAATTTCTACTGATTTGTCTGCAACAGACATTACACTAACTGGCCTATAATTTCCTGGTTCCCCTCCAGACCCCTTTTTAAAAATTGGTGTAACATTTGCTACTCTCCAGTCTTCTGATACAGTGGCTGAATTACTGATAAGTTACATATACAGCTTAGTAGATCAACAATCTCACATTTAAGTTTCCTAAGAACTTTGGGGGGTACGCCATCAGGACCTGGAGACTTATTTTAATTTCCCCAATAGACTAGAACTTCATTTCTTGTCACCTCAGTTTGATTCAGTTCCTCAGACTGTAGTTGTTAGTAGTGATTTGGACCCCTTCTTTGAACCCAGCTAAAATTTTTAATTTTCCTTTTGGCGCTAGAGTGGGATGGACGAAGGACACCAGAAATGGACTGGACCTGCTGCCACAGACTGGAGAGTCCTGGCACCATTTAGAGATGGTAAGAGATCCATTTGGGGAAAAAAAAACCTCATTTGGGGTCTCCTCCTCCCACCAGCATGGTGTGGTATGGTTGAGGTGGTAAGAGTCCATTCCTATGTTATTCTTGTAGAAACTCAGGTCTTTATTTTTATAGACTCTTCCATTTCTTAAGTGTTGCTGGGATGCTGAACGGTCAATTGGGGTTGTAAAATGTAGAAAAGGAATTAAGATATATACATTAAAGACACGTGGTAAAGGAATAAGAGTGTAACAACTTCTTTGTCTGCCAGAGACGTGGCTGGGGCAAATGAAGAAGTGGTTTTCAGAGAACCAAAAATGGGACAAAGGGCAAAAATAAAGTACAGGAAACAAGGAAAATTGACAACTAAAATGAGTCTGGAATGCTTGCAAGCTTTGAGCCAACCTGTAATGTGTGGAATGGATATTCATATGAAAGTAATAGTCCACAATTTTTGCTGGTTGGAATTTTGGATTTAAATCTGTGGGAAGATTAAGCAAAAAAAAAAAAAAAATTCCCATCAAGACTCCCTTCCTGAAATTAGTGGCTGTGTCATGGGCACATGCCCCACACTTTCCAGAGTAAACACAGAAGCAAAAAATTTATTGAGCTTCTCTGCCATCTCCCTATCTTTTTTTAAGAAATCCATTTATTTTTTGGTCATCCAAAGGTCCAGTTGCTCCTCAGGCTGGTTTTCTGCTCTTGATATATTTAAAGAAATGTTTATTATTTGTCTTGATGCTTTTAGCAACCTGCTCCTCAAATTCTCTTTTTGCATGCATATTGACTTACATTTCTTTTTTCCCAGAGCCTGTAGTCCCTTCTGTTCAATTCATTAGGGCAGACCTTCCAGTTTTTTTTTAAAAAAACCTCTTTTTATAGTTTCTTTGACTTGCATTGTTAACCTTGCAGACATTATTGTAGGCTTGGCAGTGATTTTATGCCTTCTTTGATTTATACCACAACACCTCCCCCAACATGACCCTCCTTGTCCTGCCTATATAGCTGATACCCAGGGATGATTGTATTCCATAGATTTTCCCCATCCCACCAGGCTTCTGAGATATCCACTATTAATTGACATTGAGCACCAAGCACTCCAGCTCCCCCGTCATGGCTCAGAGACTTCTAGCACTGGCATATAGACACCTATAATGAGTCTCCTGCTCCAGCAACCCTTACCTCCCATCCTGCCCTCACCCCCAAGTTCCACTATGCTCCTATCAGTATTACCTTGAGTGTTTACACAATCGTCCCTTTGGACAGAGTTGTCTGGAACTGGAGGGTCTCCAGCTCCTGTTGGGTTTTTCCCGGGGAAAGTTTAAAAACTGCTCTTCCACCTTTTTGATATTAATCACCAGCAGCCTGACTCCACATCTATATAGCATAGCTGCCTTAGATGGAGCATTAGAGCAACTTTGTTATGCCTGTGCAGGGGGTAGAACTAGGCCCCACAGGAGCAAATTATTCTTCTACTTCATCTGAAGTACAGTTCAGTACCATTGGCCCTGAGGTTAGTGGGAAAAGATTATCATTTCCCCTTTGAGGCATGCATTTTGGTCCATAACTGCTTCTTCTAAGCAGAGTATTCTGTGAAAAGGAAATTATAAAGTCTGTGTGAGTGTTGAGTTGAATATAAAAGGTTGTATCATGAAATGTAGCATTGTTGTATAAGTAGATTTAAGGGGGAAAACATTTCTGTGGGTGTGAAGCACCGCCGAGTGAAGAGTTAATGTTCCCCGAAAATTTACAAAGTACCTATTAACATCTCGTCAGATAAATGGAAAGTAGAATACAAAAAAAAAAAGCAGAGAAAATTCAGTGTTATTTTTACTGAATAGTTGCTTTCAATATTTCATAGAGTACTAAATAAATAATATAATCTGTAGAATTCAAGATTGTGTGTGTGTGTGTGTGTGGTTTTTTGTATTGCTTTTAATGAGGAGATAATAAATGTTTCCAAATAGATAGCTTTTTCAAGATTTCTGATTACAGGCATCTATTAAATTCTTTGTTAAAGTAATCATGGCCTAGAGAATTCTGCATAAATAGGACTGCAATATACATGAATGGGATGTAAGCTAATAATTCAGGATTTAGATTTTTTTCTGAATAAATAATTCATAGACATCCATGATTCTAAATTCAGGTATGCAATCAGAATTATGAAGAGGCATTATAATATGCTGCTTGGTAGCCAATAAAATTACTTTAAAATATAAAATGATAGAGTATGTCATGGGGAAAACAAGAAATAATATATCTACAGTACTGAGTATGCTATTTATGCACAATGCATCTAGAATTTGTCCCACACAGTAATTAATTTCCATGATGCTTATAATGAAATAGCATACAGTAGAGTTATCCTTGTTTACTTTTTCTGCCATGCATCTAGCTTCTGACCTACAGAATTTATGGGTGTCACTTTTAATGTTTTAAATACCATAATAACAGGGGTTGGGGTGGGCTATGGAGAACCATACAGGATTTAATTCCAGGGAATGTGTTTTATGTATGCAAGAGCTTGTCTGCAAATGGAAAGACAAGAAAATCATGACAAGTAGTACTAAGTCAACTTGACCATATCTCATCTTGGATTTTCACCTGGCCAAGACATAGCAGAAGTTATATTTCAGCCACCCCCATCAAATAATGACCTTTTAAAATCAAATTATATAAATGGGATCCAACAATGCATGCTGTAGTGAACTCTGATAGAATCTTTTCCCCCCCTATCCCATAATGTTAGAGCTTATGGTCCTTCTATAAAACTGATTGGGTTTTAAGACAGACAAAAGGAAGTACAGCTTCACAAGACAGACAGATGACCGACAGAATGTATTGCCACAAGATGTGGTAATGGCCACTGGCTATTGTGGCTTTTACCAGGTCTTCTGGGTTTGGATGCTGAGAAGCAGTCAGCAGTGAGCACTGATTGTCTGTGTAGTAGGTTGTAGCTTTATCTGTGGCATCTCACTGGCCACTGTTGGAAAAAAAGATACTGGACTAGATATACCATTGGTCTGATCCAACACAGAAACTCTCATCTTTTTATAATGCCTGTTTTTGTATCAGTTGCAAATAAATTGCCTAGAAATGATATATAGAAGATGCAAATGGTGTGCCAATAGCATGAAAGTAGTGTGCAATAAAAACTGGTATAAAATAGCAAAAAAGAAAGAAACACAGATAGGAAATCTTCCAAAGAAAATAGATGGTACAAAAATAAGCTTCTCAACTAATTCTGAAAGTTAAAAGAAACAGCAACGAACATCAGTCTCCAAATTAGACATATTTATTTCCTTCACTGTGTTCCACGCTTATTGAACCCAAACAAAGAGTAACCATATAAAATAAGCTTGTTATTTCTGAATCTGATAAACATCTTCATTATGTTGCATGCTAATTTACTGCTCACCCTCTGCCTATGTGTATGGACTGGTAAATTCCATTTGGTTGTATCTGAAGAAGTATGCATGCACACAAAAGCTCATACCTTGAATAAAAATTGTTGCTCTTAAAAGTGCCACTGGACTCAAACTTTGTTCTGCTGCTTCAGACCAACACGGCTACCCACCTGAATCAAACAATAAATCTATGCATACATTCCTAATAATTAGGAATAATGCTATCTTCCCAGGCTGATTTCCCACAAGCACTGCTCCGCTCTCACTCTTCACTTTTGCCCCCACAGTATGTGTCAATTTCACACTAAGTGCTGCGCAGCTGCATTTTGCCCTGCAGTTTCGTGCAATTTTCCCCATGACTACCCAGTCCTCAAAAAACAGAATTAAGTAGACATGGGGAAAATCGTGTGAAGCTGTGGAGAAAAATGGGGCCGTGCAGCACTTAGTGTGAATTTGGCATGTACCATGGGCAAAGGGAAGAGCGAGTGCGGAGCAGCGCTTGTGGGAAATTGGCCACAGTGAATGAGTTCATCAGAGAAACATGCAGAATTTGCTGGAAGTTATTCTGTTGATCTGATCACTGGATTAGTTCATTTCAGGAACAAATGTTCCAAGCTCCTAACAAACTGTTTGGCAGCTATGCAGTAGCCTTTTTTGCCACTAGTTGGTTGATTTCTGGGCCTTATTAACAGATGGACCTGGAGTCTTGGAGAACCAGGTCATTTTAGATCTAGGAGAGAAAATTGGTGGAGAGAAGTCTTGACAGGCTTGCCAGTTTCCCATGGGAGTGTTCCCTGCCCCCAGCTCCTGTTTCCCACCACTGCTCCTGCAGCCAGCTGGAAAATAATGTTTTTTAAAAGCAGTTGAATTATGATGTGACATCACTTCTAAGGAAAACCCAGAAGTGACATTGCACCATATCCTGTTGGTGGCCCATGTGTCTCTGCTCCCCATAGACTCCCACCATGGGCATGTAAATTAGGGGGCACCACTGACCCAGAGCAGGAAAAAAGTTTTCATCTGCACCCAATGGCACTAGCAAGTTAGAGGAGTGGGCTGTTGTACTAGACATGCAGCTGTCCCTTGAACGCCAACAAATGGCTAAGGGAATACATGGTCTAATTATTGATAAATCAGGGACATATTTGCATCTGGCAAGTACAACATAATCCCTGTTAAGCACTATATGCTGAAGACTGTTATGGTGGATTGCAAAGATAAACAGGCTTTTTAAAAAGCTGCTTGTGTCAGAGAGTCAGATAATTCAAGAGTTAATCTTCCCTGGAGAGAAGAAATTATGTTATTGGCTGCTCTACTCACTCTCTGATTGGCCAGCATCAGCTTAGAGAAGAAATAAAACAGCTGATCTGAAAGGAAAAGTTTCATTCACCTTTTGGTCTTTGTCTGAAATCTAATGTCTTGATCAGTAACCAAAGGGTTTGGCTTCCGAGGGAAGAGACTTTGGGAGATAGTGATTTCTGTCAGGGAATTGTCAGAAAAGTACTTATGTTGAGAGAAGAAGAGGAACTCTATTGTCTTAAATATATTAGAACTACCCTGACGGAGAATTTAGATTCTCAGTCAAGAAAGCTACAGAACAGCTTTATACAGACAACAGATACTGGAGAAGGATTTGGCAGAAGATCTGGGTAGTTACAGAGAACTCCCATACAAGCCAAATAGTAAAAGGAGTTATTGCTTCTTAGGTACGAGAATAACTTCCTGACAGTGAAAGGGATTGGGAAGAGAACCTTGGTCTGAGAGAAAGGGGAGACGCTTAGACACCTTAGGAGTTAGTGAAAACTGTAACATCTAAAGGGAAAACTTAGAACTCTGAAGGAAGAAATCTAGAAACTATAAGCAAACACTATCTCTCCTATATAATAATTCCATTTTGGAGTGGCAAAATTCGATGTGAGCCAAAATCAGTTGGCTGCCTGAACTGCCACTCAGAAGGCACTGTGTCAGGTAATCCTGCCATGATGGATGGAGGGGAGGGGAGGATGGCTATGGGCGCCATGGTGGCGTGACGGGTGGGAGGTTGGGATCATAGGGGTGTTGATTTATGCCTGGTGTGTGAGAATGGAATGTGGCTCTGGTAACCCCTATCTTTGGTAGACTGAACATTCTGACCTTGGAGAGTCAAGCTGCGAGCTTTCCTATCGCTTTCAAAGCTGCAGCTTTGCTGAGATTAATGGGGGCGGTGGGAACTTCATTAGCGTAGTAACTTTCGATTCCCATTCGCATGTTATTCCCTGATTGGTAGAAGGGGGGGTCCCCATTCACCCCCTTCCCTGTATAACCGCCTGCTTTGTGTAACCAAGTTATTCTGAACAATGTATCTGCTCCAGTAACCTTTCTATTGCAGCTTTTCAATAAACGCTATTCTTGTTTGAATCACAAGGCATGGTGTTTGGCTGACTAAGTTAGGGCTTCTGACAGTTTGTTCAGAATCATCATCAAATTCCGGGACTGGTCGGAAACCCGCGGCTCCAACATGAGTAGCGGTGAAGATGACACTCTCCCGATCGAAGACGAAAAGAAAGAGGATAAGAAACCTCTTGGGAAGAACGTACCCAAAGAGACCCCTGACACGTATGTGCCGGGAATATGGGGTCAGGAGTACGACTTCGGAGGGCCCTACGGAGATCCATATGGGGCCGCTTATGGAGGGGTGACCACCCGAGTCGGACGCAGACGAGACTGGGTGAAACCCCTGGCAGAAACCCATGAAACGTGGTTCGGAACCCCTCGGGCATCGGTGGGGGGAGGCCACCCCAAAAGATCAGTCCGCAGACTGATGACGGCGGGGGCCCTGGAAGACACCGGCCGAGACTCCGAGAACCTGGAAGGTGCCGTGGTGAGAAGAAGGTGGAGTGGGGAACCGAGCCAGGACCGCCTGATGCGTTTCTTGGATGAGTCCCTCGCCCGCATCCCACAAATGATCGCGGAGGGCATCCGGGAGGAGCGCGAGCGGCAACGGCGGGAGGAACCACCAGACCAACCTCCCCAGGATCAACGTCCGGTGCCGGGTCCAGACCAGCAGAACGTGCCCGCTCCACCTCCGGCGCAACCAGCGGGACCAGGACCGCAGGGGCCACCAGGGCAGCCCCCCCCTCGTCCATGGGGGTTCTTGCCACCGAAGCCTGCGGAACTCCTGGACGCAGATTTTGATGGAGACCCAGAAAAGTTCCCGTTCTTCCTTGTGAGGGCTGAAAGATTTATCGAGACCTGGGGCCACCTTTTTCAACGCGAAGACCGCATGGTAGACGTCATAGCATCCCACCTGAAGGGAGCGGCAGCTGACTGGTATGTCGGGCTTCATCAGGCCGACAGACGGGAACTGAGAGAAATTGATTCTTTCATGTGGGCCATGAAAGAGCAATTCGAGGACGTGAACTCCAATAAAGCGGCTAAGGCGACAATCCGGGCCCTCAAGCAAGGCGCAAGATCGGTAAGGGATTACACAGCGGAGTTCCGTAGGTGTGCGGCCAAAATCCGAGGAGTGCAAGATGGAACCCTCGTGGAGTACTACAAGTTGGGGCTCAACGCGGAGATTCGCCGAGAAGTCACCAAGACCCAAGACCCAGACACACTATCTGGTTGGATACAAGCCGCCATCACTATGGAGAACCGCTTGAAAACCATCAAATTGGATGACGCAGCAGCGATGATCAATCGGGGCCCTACACCGGCCGCGCGGGGAAAACACCCCACACCGAACCCAAAACCGAAGGATGGCACGAGGGAACTCCGGATGAAGCAAGGTTTATGCCTCAAGTGCGGGGAAGGGGGCCACTTCGCCACGAGCTGCCCAAGCTCCCCTGCCCCGACTGGGGTGCCCAAGGGAGTCAAGAAAAAGTTCGACACGTCCACACCAAAGCCGGTAGCAAAGCCGAGAGGGGCAAAAGCTCTGCAAGCCAAGCCGCTCAGCGAGGCATCGGACTCATCGGATGGCGAGACCGTGCTGCCGGGAAACGAGACGGACCTGCTGTAAACAGCGCTGAACAGCAGGTCCCAGACTCCCAGGCACAAACCCCGGTGAGCAAACCCCCCTCTCTTTTCTTTCTCACGGTGACTTTAGTGGACCCGGGTCTATTGACCCATGTGAGAGTACGGGCTCTCATTGACTCTGGGTGTGGGAGAGACCTCATCAACCCCACACTAGTGACAGGACTGGGGGCAAAAGTAATTAAACTAAACGACCCCTTGATTTTTACACAGATGGACGGCTCCACCATGAAGGAACCCTGTAAATACGAGACTGTACCCTTGAGGGTGGGGATTGGGCATCACTGGGAGGAGAGGCCCTTCGTCGTCACCCCGTCTGCCCGCTTTCCCCTGGTACTCGGGAGCGCGTGGTTCTTCGATCACGACCCACACGTTTTATGGGGGGAGGGGAAAGTGAATTTCATCGCCGAGAAATGCCAGTCCCACCTGTGGAAGAAAGAGTGGGGACCCACGACGGGGGGAAGCCCCTAGTGATGGTGGGGGTGGCAGAAGCGGAACTAGAGGGGATCCCTCCAGAGTATCACGATTTGGCTTCTGTCTTTGATCAATCGGGGCCCCCCTGCCCCCCATAGAAACTCAGACTGTGCGATTGAGATTTTGCCTAACCAGAGATTGCCCAAAGGGAAATTATATTCTATGAGCCCCTCGGAGAAGGTGGAGCTGAGGAAATTTATTGACAAAAACCTGAGCAGGGGGTTTATACGGCCGGCATCCTCCCCGTTTGCAGCTCCCGTGCTTTTTCGGAAAAAGAAGGATGGGGGGTTGCGGTTGTGCACCGACTATCGTGGCTTGAATGCAGTCTTCAACACGAACGCTTACCCCATGCCCCTAATCAAAGACTTGTTGGCTGCAATGGCTGGGGGGAAAATTTTCTCGAAGCTAGATCTCAGAGATGCCTACTTCAGGGTCCGAATTCGGGAGGGGGATGAGTTCAAAACGGCATTCAATACCCCCCTGGGTCAATTTGAATACTTAGTCATGCCGTTTGGGCTTCAGGGAGCGCCGGGGGTCTTCATGAATTTGATTAATGAAGTGCTCCACAAGTATTTATTCAAGGGGGTCCTTGTTTACCTTGATGATATACTTTTGTATTCCCCTGACCTGAAATCTCACGTGAAACTGGTGCGAGAAGTTTTACAAACGTTGCACAAGCATAAACTCTTTGCTAAGCTGTCCAAATGTGAATTTCACAAGTCGGAGATCCCTTTCTTGGGCTACCGCATATCCCAAAAGGGAATTGAGATGGACCCTGACAAAATAAAAGATGTGGTGGGGTGGGAGCCACCCAAAACCCGGAGGCAACTCCAAGGGTTCCTCGGATTCGCAAACTTTTACAGATCATTCCTGTCGAACTTTGCTCAAGTGGCTCTCCCCTTAACTGATCTGCTTAAAACGAAAGGGAAGTCACCCGACTGCACTCGACCCGGGGCCAAACTAGAGTGGTCTCCGGAGTGCCAACGGGCATTTGACCAATTGAAAGCCCTTTTTACGTCGGAGCCTGTATTAGCTCACCCGAATGAACTTAAGAAATTCATTGTACAAGTAGACGCTTCTGACGTTGCTATGGGAGGGGCGATCCTCCAAGAGGGGGAGGATGGTAAATTGCACCCCCTCGCCTATGTTTCTAGAAAATTTAACGATACTGAACGGAATTGGTCGGTGTGGGAAAAAGAAGCGGGATCGATCTGCTTAGCGTTGGCTACCTGGCGCCATTGGCTAGAGGGGGCGCGGGTTCCTTTTGAGGTATGGACTGATCACAAAAACCTCGAGCTTCTCCGCTCCCCCCGTTCCTTGAACGCCAAGCAGCTGCGTTGGGCTGATTTCTTCTCCAAGTTCAATTTTACACTGCACCACTTCCCTGGGATATCTAACTCGCTTGCCGATGCACTGTCACGCCTCCCACAACACGACAGTAAGAGGGAGGAGATTCGTGACTCGGTTTTCACGCCTTCCCAGTTGGGAGGGGCAGTAACCACCCGAAAGCAAGCCAAACGTCCCCCTCTGTCCCCAACCCCTCCCACCAATGACTGGATGACGAAATTCTCTACAACTATGTCTGACGCTGATAGGGAGGAGGTGAGGGGGGAGGAAGGAGTCTCTCAAGATGCGCATGGCTGCTGGAGAAAGAATCACAAACTGTTTGTTCCCCGTTCCCTTAGGGGGGAGGTGATGGGCTGGGCGCACGGCTCGAAACTGGCTGGGCACACGGGGTTTGTAAAATCTCTCCAGCTCCTACAGAGACAATTTTGGTGGCCTGGGCTACGAAAGGACATTTTGTTATTCACGTCGGCTTGCCAAACGTGCTTGATGAGTAAGCCCAGACCCGGTAAACCCCCAGGAGCACTACAACCCCTCCCCACGCCGGCTCGTCCATGGGAAGTGATCTCTATGGACTTTATTACTGACTTACCCCCTAGCGGGGGGAATACTGTCATCTGGGTGATAGTGGATCTGTTTACTAAGCAGGCTCACTTCGTTCCGTTTGCCTCCGTCCCCTCTGCCAAGAAACTAGCCTCAGCATTCTTGCAACACGTTGTGAGGCTCCACACTTTACCTGCTAAGGTGATCTCAGATAGGGGGTTCAATTTGTTTCGCATTTCTGGAGTGCATTGATGTCACTGCTTGGGGTGGAGAGGGGGTCAGCAGTGCATACCACCCGGAAACCGATGGGCAGACTGAACGTGTGAACCAATCTCTTGAACAATATTTACGGTGTTTTACAAACTTTCAGCAGGACAATTGGCACTCTCTTTTGCCTTTGGCTGAGTTCTGTTACAATAATACTCAGCACTCGTCGACGGGAATGTCCCCATTCAAGGCGGCCCATGGATATGACGCCCCGCCTTTACCATTTTTGAGTTCTCCCGACCTCCCGGCGGGAGATGCTGGAGACTGGTGCAAACAGTTGCAAATGGCTTGGTCATCTTTAGCCAAGACTCTGGAAGAGGCTAAGAATGCCTATAAAACCCAAGCAGACAAGAAACGCAGTCTATCCTGGGTTCCTAAGTGTGGGGAGTTTGCTTATTTGTCCACGCAGAACTTACGTGGCATTCAGCCAAGTCGCAAGCTTGGTTGGAAATTTGTTGGACCATTTGAGATTGTGAGAGTTATTAACAATGTTACTGTAGAACTTGCCTTGCCTAAGTCTCTAAAGTCTGTTCATCCTGTTTTTCATGTAAGGCTTCTACGCCGGGCGCCTGAGGAGAACAAATGGAGACCGAAACAACCCGCCCCGCCTCCGCTGTTGGTGGGGGGGAATCTCACTACGAAGTGTCACAAATCTTGGACTCTAAGATCTCTCGCAATCGCTTGTTTTATCTTGTGGAATGGGTTGACTTTGGGCCTGAACAGAGGGAGTGGGTACGGGCGGAAAATGTTCTGGCCCCCCGGCTGATCCGGGCTTTTCACAAACTGTACCCCCACAAACCAAAGGGGTAGATTTATTTTCGGGAGGGCTGCATGTCAGGTAGTCCTGCCATGATGGATGGAGGGGAGGGGAGGATGGCTATGGGCGCCATGGTGGCGTGACGGGTGGGAGGTTGGGATCGTAGGGGTGTTGATTTATGCCTGGTGTGTGAGAATGGAATGTGGCTCTGGTAACCCCTATCTTTGGTAGACTGAACATTCTGACCTTGGAGAGTCAAGCTGCGAGCTTTCCTATCGCTTTCAAAGCTGCAGCTTTGCTGAGATTAATAGGGGCGGTGGGAACTTCATTAGCGTAGTAACTTTCGATTCCCATTCGCATGTTATTCCCTGATTGGTAGAAGGGGGGGTCCCCATTCACCCCCTTCCCTGTATAACCGCCTGCTTTGTGTAACCAAGTTATTCTGAACAATGTATCTGCTCCAGTAACCTTTCTATTGCAGCTTTTCAATAAACGCTATTCTTGTTTGAATCACAAGGCATGGTGTTTGGCTGACTAAGTTAGGGCTTCTGACACACTGGCTGTGTTGGCTGCCTGGGTTGTGGAGTCCTGCCCACAGAGGCGGCAGCCACTGTCTCTGACTCAGTGTGATTGGAACTGATGGAAGGGACAGAAGGGGGTCTCCCTGGGGGTGGGGATGGCTGGGGCCTCCTTCCCTCCAGCTCATGTGTGGCATCAGGGGTGGAGAGGGGGTCCTCACTTCGGTCCTCTCCCATGGCCCCCTCCATCCCTCGCCTGCCCCATACATGGAGTGAGGACCCAGCATGCAGTGGCCAGTTCCCCCCTCATCTCGATGCCACCCCAGCTGCTCACCTCTCCTCCCTGGCTCTGGCCACTTGAATTGGTTGTGCCCCACACGCTGGCTCCATTGCCCACCTCGTGCTGTCTAAAATGGCTGCTAGGCACAGCCAGGTTGGGGGGTAGAGGAGGACGGAAAAGCTGTGCAGCCAGAGTCGGGGTGGGTGGGGGGCGCTGAGGTGGAGGACAGGGCCAACACAGTAGTGGTGGTCTGGCCATGGCACTCAGGGGGGAAGGGGGGCAATGCAGGCCAGAGCACTCTCCCAGGCCCTCTTTCTAGAGCTCATTGTATTTCTTTCTGCAATGGACCTTATTACTAGTTATGCAGAAAACAGTATTAAGAACCTGTGTTAGTGCTGAAATATACTAAACAAAGTACCCCTCAAAGAAAGAATTAGAAAACCTTGAAAGCAAGCTACAGACAGGGCCAGCCCCAGGTGTCTGGGTGCCCTAGGCAAGACAGCCTGGGGTGCCCACCCCACCGGGGATGCCAACCTCCTGGTGGGGCCTGGAAATGGGAGGGGGGCTGGAGCACTGGCTTTCCTGGGCCCGCAGCACTTGCGGCGCACCCAGGAAAGCTGGGGAAGGGGTGGCCATTCAAACGCCCGCCCCTTCCCTCCCAGCATTGGCTTTCCTGAGCACACCGCAGTAGCGGCGCACCCAGGAAAGCCGGGGGAGGGCTCAGAGCGCTGGCTTCACGAGGGGTGGGGCAGGGGGCATTTTGGCGCCCCTGTGGGCCCCAGCGCCCTAGGCGAGTGCCTAGCTTGCCTAGTGGGTGAGGCGGCAGTGGCTACAGAGACATTCTCTTGTATGATCTAAGAATTGAAATTTGTATATAGTATGAAGTTTTACCTCAGCCTTTATAAACCTTGACAATGTCCTATTATATATATCCCCTGTCTGTTCAATTAAATATTATTTCTGTTTTGAAAGTTACTGTGCTTCAAGTGCCATTTCAATAAGGGTTTAAACATAAGACAAGACAGCTCCTGTATTTTCCCTGTACTGGGTCAGAAGCATAAACTAATATCTGTAATGGCAGTTAAAGCTTATAAAATAAAGAAATGCATGCTACTGAAGGGCGGTTCAGTCACAGAGGGGACCTGATGATTTTTATATATATTTTTGCAGGAAAATCTGCCTGGCAGTGGGGGAGAGTCAGGAGTCCATCATAACTGGTTAGTTCACAACAAGTAGAGCTGCTCAAACACCCATCAGTTTTGCACACCATTCCCTTTGCCAGTTGTGTGCAGGCTCTTTGACAGGTTGCTTTGATATATTTCTTCCTAACAATAAAGTACAGCACAATTGGCTTTTTGTACATTTGTATCTGATCGAGTTGTGCTTCCCCACATCCCTGGTGTATCATTCTTCCTTTCAATGGTTATTTAAACAGTTAAAGTGGTCATAAAATATATGAATCAATCATAACTAAGAACTTTTTTTTGAAAAACTCACAATTTCATGTATGTTTAAGTAAACCTTAGAAATGTGAATGACTGCCTATGTGTTTAGATTGGCAGCAGTTTTGTACATGTGCCATTTTGCAAAAACCTAAAACAAAGTCATTCAGCAGGTTTTTGAATCATTTGGTGTTGAACTGAATAGACCCAATTATTGGTTCACATTTGGTCACCAAGCACAATATGCCCAACTGTTAACCACATTCTTTTGTAGTATTCCTGCTGCCACCGTGTCTGTGGAATGCCTTCCTTCTGGAAGGTTGCCTGGTTTTAACATTATTTGTTGTGCATGTGTGTGCCAGGCCAAAACATTTTAGTTCTCCCAGGGTTTTTAATTTATCCCCTTGCTCCGTCATTGCCACTGTTTAAGCAGTTTGCTTTTTACTTTTCTTTCTTTCTCTCTTTCTTCCTTTCTTTCTGTTCATTCATTCATTCATTGGGTTGCTGTTTTAAAATACTGATGCTTGATTTGATTGCTGCTGTCTTAGTGGCTTTTGTTTGTTTGCTGAGCTATTTTAATGGCTCTACTTCTATTTTAAATGACTTTATGTAGGGTTGCCAGGTCCCCTAGAGGGGTGGGGAAAACCCCACTTGATGGATCCATTACCCACCGGCCTGGATCGGGCCGCTGGGGAGAACCCCGCCCCCAAAGTGCCGAGATCGTGGAGATGTGCCCAGCATGATGACATCACCCGGAGGTGACGTCATCACATTGGGCACATTGTGGGGGGATGCTGTATCACTCGAGGGAAAACTCTACGTTTTTTTCTCGAATGATAGTGGTTCCACCCTCAATGTGCCCAGAATCATGTTGTCACTTCTGGGTGATGTCATTGCGGCATGCGTGCAAAGTGCACACGCCAAGGAGCTTCCAGAAAGGGCTGGGACTCCCCCCATTAAAGATAAGGTAGGGCTTGGCAACTCTAATTTTATGTTATTAGCTGCCTTAAGCAGATTCTCAACAATTTGGGCTATAAGTCTCATAAATAAATAAATAAGCCATGAAAGGCTTACAATATTGTCTATATTTAATAGTTGCTAGCCTCCAGGTGAGGCCAGAAGATCTCTCAGAATTACTGCTGATCTCTAGACCACAGAGATCAGTTCCCCTGGAGAAAAGGGCCACTTCAGGGGATAAACTCTAAGGCCTTATATCCCACTGGGATCCCTCCCCTCTCCAAATCCCACCATCCCTAGGCTGCACCCCAAATCTCCAGGAATTTCTGGCATTGTTCTCATCAGGTAATGTAAACTTTAGCAATCTCCTGATGGTATCACTCTTTCCGATACTCTTCATCTAGGCTTCTTCAGAAAGTGTACAGCAATGGTACTCTCTTCATCTTTGAAATCTGATTAAATGTTAACATCTTTGGACAGTTTCCAAAGTCATGTTATGTAGGCTGTTACTTCGTGGCAGGTATAAAGATAAGGGTTATTTTAATGTGATCAATTTTACACTTGTATATATTTCATGTCTTTCATTCCAATTTATGTTATGATTTCTTCAAACTGTCCCTATAAGCTCTTGAAATCAGAGCAAGCAAACATCTGAATAAATGTAGAAATAATTAATATATGAGCACATTTTTGAGTTTGCTCCTATTTTTGCTAATTGCCGAGGTATTTGGACAATATTCAGAATTAATTGCTTTAATTTGCAAAGTTCTCTAATGGCATTTGAATGAGCAGATGGAGTCACTTTGGAGTAATGATTTCCTAATGATGAGAAATTTCGCTTTTTCTACAGTACTAAAAATTTCACTGTAATTGGTGGTTGCTTCCTGAAGGATACCAGTTGGCACACATATCAAGTTTAGGCAGAAAGCAAGTGTACCTTCTTCAATGTGTATCTTTTGGTGTTAATAACTCTGTGTCCTTTGCCTTTGTGTGCTGTTGTAAATTGTACATTTCCATGGAAGCCAAGAACACAGTCACCTGATGACTCTGTTGGCATCAGCAACTTTGAACATGTTGGGATGCTAAACAACAATTAGCAAATGGCATCTTGTGTTCTGGTAATACAAAATAATGCATGTGTCTGTGTGAAAAAGAAATGATAGACACAGTTAATAGCCTGAAATTTGGCATGTAAGGGGGACTCAAATGCATGTGCTACCAAGTCCACTACGCACAGATAGAAAAGACTGAGCACCCTCAGCTCATACTGGCCTGTATGTTCCAGCACCACCATAATCTTGTATCATATTGTTTGTCTATGTACGTAGCCTGTAAACTGCTTGTTTCAATAAGATAATATGATACAATTTAAGATTTGTGAGCTATTATGTTTTTCAAAAAAATATCTAGCTATTAACCACCATGAGAAGATAAAATTATATGGGCTTAACTATTTGGTCAAAAAAGGCACTGGGAACAGCAAAAGAATTTCCCAGGATAATTTATGGGTAATTAATAGTCAAAGTCATTAATCAGAATGCAATTCACACATTATAGCCACTAAGGCTAGACTTATTCATTTATTTACTTTATTTGTACCTTACCATTCTCTAAACCAGTTTATATCCTTCTCCTCTCCTCCATCTGTGAGCTAGGTTAGACCAAGTGTGCATGTAAATGGCAGAGTGACGATATAAATTTGGGTCTCCCAGATCCTAGGCAGACACTTTAACCTCTGCATAACACTGACTCTTGTTTAATAAAGATAATACTATATTTAGCTCTCTCTTCCAATAATCATGCTTTAATTCCAAATTACTTTGTAGCTGGACTGCTATTAATTGCAGCCATCTCCACTTGTCTTGTCCACCTCCATTTATTTAGCATAGACCCAGAACATATCTCATGGGCCGATTCCACATTAACAATTTGCTTTCATTTACCTGCACATTCCGAAGGTCCAAAGGTCAAGCCTATAAGAATGCTTGAGGAGAAGTTGGGAGACCTCAAGGCACAAATCTGTACACTGAGGAACATCAGGGAGGCAGAAAGTGTTTTAGATATGATGAAAGAAGGGCTCCTGAGAGAATGGCAAGAGCTAGCAAGTCCTAAGCAAGAGGAAGGAAGTAACAAGGAACAGATGGGTGAGTGGAAGAATGTGACCTTGAGGAGCAAGATAATCAGGAAACACTCACAGCCAGTGGAGCTGCAAAATCGATACCAGCCACTTCTGATGATGGAAGATCAGAATAGCACACTCCGAGATCAAATGGATGTGACTGACACACAAGCACATAGGCAGAACCAAGCTATCCCACAGAGGAAGAGATGAGTAGTGGTGGTTGGTGACTCCCTGCTGAGAGGGAAGGAAGAAGGTCTATGCAGACTGGACAAGGAATCTCGAGAGGTTTGTTGTCTTCCTGGAGTGTGTATCCGAGATATGACTGAGAGAATTCCATGACTGGTCAAGACCTCTGATCACTACCCGCTCCTGCTGATCCATGTGGGGACAAACGATACGGCCTGAAGAAACCTTGAATGGACTTCCAAAGACTACGAAGCTCTGGGCAAGAAGGTGAAAGATTTGGGGGCTCAGGTGGTGTTCTCCTCCATTTTACCTGTTGAGGGCCATGAAGCTGGAAGTGAGAACAAGATACTGGAGGTGAATGGCTGGTTATGTAGATGGTGCCGTTGAGAGGGATTTGGCTTCCTGGACCATGGTATGTACCTCCAACATGAAGGACTGTTGGCGACGGATGGGGTGCACCTCACGAAGAATGGGAGGAATGTCTTTGCTGGAAGACTTGCGAATCTGATCAGGAGGGCTTTAAACTGAAGACATCGGGGAGCCTGATGTGCGACATCCCCAACACTAAGTTCAAGAAGGGGAGTGACCAGAGAATAAATGAATGGGAGAGAGGTGAGTTCAGTGGTTTTCAGGTAAATTCAAAGGGACCTATGGTAGGAAAGGATGTCTGCAATCTGAGATGTCTTTATACTAATGCATGAAGTATGGGTAATAAACAGGTGGAACTTGAACTTCAAATATTGGAAAATAAGTATGATCTGATAGGTATCACTGAGACTTGGTAGGATGAGTCTCATATATGGAGCACAGAGATTGAAGGATATACCTTGTTCAAATGGAACAGAATAAACAAAAAAGGAGGCAGGGTGGCACTATATGTCAAAAATGAATACGCTTGCACTGAAATTCAGAATTTTGAGAGTTGCCCTGTTGAAAGTGTGTGGGTAAGGATAGAGCAGGGGGGAAAAGAAGGGGATATTGTTGTGGGGGTATACTACAGACCTCCAAATCAACCAGAAGAACAGGATAATGCATTTGCACAACAGCTTGCTAAACTTTCACAGAGACAGGCTGTTGCGGTTATGGGAGATTTCAACTATCCAGATATTTGCTGGAAATCTAACTCTGCTAGACATGGGGCATCCTGCAGATTCTTGAATAATCTTGCGGACAACTTCATCTCTCAGAAGGTGGAGGTGGGAACCAGAGGATCTGCTATCCTAGATTTAATTCTGACTAACAAGGAAGAACTGATTGATGAAGTTAATGTTGTGGGATCCTTGGGGAATAGTGACTATGTCAGCTTGGAATTTGACATAGAGAAGAATGTGAAATAATAGGTAGGATCCCATGCCTGGAAATGCTGAGGGAGAAATCTGCACAGGAAGGATGGGAGATGCTGAAAAATGAAGTCCTTAAGGCACAATCCCAAACTGTTCTGGTAAGAAGGAAAGGTGGGAGATGGGTAATGAAGCCGAGGTGGCTGAACAAGGAACTCTCTGAAGAGCTGAGACTAAAAAGGGAAATGTACAGAAAATGGAAGGAGGGTCAGATTACTGAGTGTGAGTACAAGAAGCAGGCCCGAATCTGTAGGGATGGTGTCAGAAAGGCTAAAGCACAGATGGAGCTGAGGCTTGCGAGGAATGCTAAAAATAACAAGAAAAATTTCTATGCCTATGTTCGGAGCAAAAAAAAGAACAGGGATAGGGTGAGCTCATTGCTAGGGGAAGACAGTCAAGCCTTAACAAGGGATGAAGACAAAGCGGAATTACTCAACTCTCACTTTGCATCAGTCTTTAACCATAAGGCGAGCTGTATACAAAATGCAGGGCATGTGAAGGAAGGAGGAACTGCCAGTCCAGAATAAGTAAGGAAATGGTTAGGGATCTAATCTTTGAGATTGCCTGGAGTACAGGTGTTGTGTCAGAAGACTGGAGAAGAGCGAATGTTGTCCCGATCTTCAAGAAAGGAAAAAAGACAGACCCGGAAAATTACAGGCCTGTCAGTTTGACATCAATACCTGGGAAAATTCTGGAGCAGATTATTAAATGCTCTGTCTGTGAACACCTTGAATGGAATGAGTTAATTGGTTGTAGCCAGCATGGGTTTATCAAGAATATGTCATGCCAGACCAACCTTATCTCCTTTTTTGACAGAGTTACTAAAATGGTTGACTCTGGCAATGCTGTGGATATAGTGTATCTAGATTTCAGTAAGGCATTTGACAAAGTTTCTCATGATATCCTTGAGGATAAGCTGGTTAAGTGTGGGCTGGATGGTGCAACCGTTGGATGGATTCATGGTTGGTTGAAAAATCGTACCCAATGTGTGCTCGTAAATGGCTCTGTGTCTACGTGGAGGGAAGTCTCGAGCGGAGTGCCGCAGGGCTCAGTCCTGGATTCAGTGTTGTTTAATGTTTTTATAAATGACCTGGAGGAAGACATAGAGGGGATGCTTATCAGATCTGCAGATGACACGAAGCTGGGTGGGATTGCTAATTCTGAAGAAGACAGAGTCAGGATTCAAAATGATCTGGATAGGCTGGAACAGTGGGCTGAGACAAATAAAATGAATTTCAATAGAGATAAGTGCAAAGTCCTACACTTAGGTACAAAAAAACAAAGGCACAGATATAGAATGGGAGGGACTTGGCTTGAAAGCAGCGCATGTGAAAGGGATCTAGGTGTTATGGTTGATCACAAGCTAAACATGAGCCTGCAGTGTGATGTCGCTGTGAAGAAAGCTAATGCAACCTTAGGATGCATTAACAGAAGCATTGTGTCCAGATCACGGGAGGTGGTAGTTCTGCTCTATTCTGCTATGGTCAGGCTTCACCTGGAGTACTGTGTCCAGTTTTGGACACCACATTTTAGGAAGGATGTTGACAAGCTCGAGTGTGTCCAGAAGAGGGCAACCAGGATGGTGAGAGAGTTGGAATCCAAGTCTTATGAGGAAAGGCTGAAAGAATTGGGTATGTTTAGCCTGGGAAAGAGAAGGCTTAGAGGGAACGTGATTGCAGAGTGGTTGAGCAGTGGAACAGCCTGCCTCGGGAGGTGGTGGATGCTCCTTCCCTGGACGTTTTCAAGTGGAGACTGGACAACCATCTTTCAGGTATGTTGTAGGTATGTAGGTATGTAGAGCTATCTTTCGGCTATGCTCCTGCAGAGTGCAGGGGGTTGGACTAGATGACCTCCAAGGTACCTTCCAACTCTAACATTCTATGATTTTATGATTCTGTGTGATGCATGAGTTCTGCACAACGGTTAATGCTCCACCTTTTGTGGCCGTTCTGTGTTGGATCTTGATTTCCGCATATGCTATACTTTTCTGCCTTTCCCCGTGTGTTGCTGCTCCTCCCCCTTGTTTTTTCCCCTCCCCCCCCTTTTTTTTTTAAAAAAATCATGCATGGTTGCATTGTGACACACCACCAAGGGGAGTAACCAATAGTGCATGCGTTGCCTCCTGTTTTCCCCCTCCCCCCCTTTTTAAAAAGGAAGCGTGGTTTTAATTTGGTTTTATTTTCTTCATCACAACCTCACCCCGTTCTGCTCCTGTGCTTAAACTGGGGAGGGAATCTAATCCTCCTCCCCCTCACCCAGCCTAATCCACCAAACAACCCACCCCACACCCATAGTGCTCCCTGGCCCCGGCCAGCCCAGAGCAGCTGTTGCCTTTCATGGAGGGGGGAAGAAGCCGCAGCAGCCCATGCTGGGTGGAGGCCATCCAAGGCGGCTCAGGGGGAAGAATCAATGTTCATGGAACAAGTGGGAGAATCAGCTCAGCATCCAAGCCCTTGCCAGGCTAGTCAGGAGACATCCATACTTTGCTGGGTCCTGGGGGGACATTCCTCTGGGGCATAGATCCACAAACTGGCTGTGCGGCACCTCTCCTCCATCTGGGACTGCCTTGGCATTTCTCTGCCCAGCTTTCAACTGCTGCTGTGTCCCCCTGTACACTGACTTCAAGAGAGACTCTGAGTGGGCTGGAAGGGTCCAGCCCTTCACTCCCTGCAAGTAGCCAACCAAAACAGGATGGAGGAGGGAAGGGGCGGGAAAGGAGCAAGACTAGGTAAGCACAAATCCTGACTGAGTTCCCCATTGGAATACCCTGACTCTAGCATCAAAGCAAAAAAAAAAAAAAATCTTGAAAAAAACAGAAACAGAAAATGGGGGAGTAGCGCACGGGATTCGGGCCAAACACAGACCCCGCGACAACAAATGTGGAAATGATGCTTTGCCATAATTATTACCAGGGGGTGAAACTGGGGCAACTATTTGTGCAGAATCATCCATGTACTATCCCATTTTCTTTCTCATTTATACTCCCCCCACACCTGAAATAGCATAAGTCTCACTTTGTGAAGAATGGAATTTGGGGAAGGGGCTTCAGATGCCACACTTAATCCAACCAGACTGATCTGAAATGAATCTATTATGGACATGGGTTTTTACTCAGACCCCTCTCCACCTCTTTCCAAAGTTACTGTGGCACAGAAGGAAAGACTGCTTTGGAATACCAATGATAGTAGATCAGGCTTGAGAGACTATCAGCACAATCTTAAACTAGAGTTTAATCCTTGCTCTTTTAATCCTTGCTGTTTAACTAGGCTTTTAACTGAGTGGGTTCAGTCTTTTATAGCTGTTTTCATGGTCTGCATTTAGCCTGAGGACTGTTTTATAAATATCATGTGAGGCTGCTGAGTGGTGTTTTATGCTGCTATTATGATTTTATTGTACTATTTTTACCTTGTGAGCTGCTTTGAGTTGGTCTCTGGAGGGCTGATATACAAATAATAAAAAATAAGACATAGCAGACTATTGGGTCACAAATTACATTTTTGGTGGTTTCTGTCTGCCATGAATGCAAGTGCAAACATGGTCAGAAGTTGGTACTGGCTGCCAAGAACCATGTGAACTACATTCTCCATAATTTGCATTGACCCCAGACACTGCCGATGCATGTTTGTGGCAGCATTTATGGTCTCAGTCCAGAGATCCACTTGCACCTACAACCTTTTATTTTGTTGTTTCTAATGTGAAGCATGGCTTGGAACACTTACAAAGTAATAATGCTCTCTAACATAGTAAGTATTCCTTGACTTTAATACAGGGAGGAAGGGACACCTTCTGCTACCATGATGATGTCATTGAAAGTATCATACCAATGGGGTGCATAATGTTTCATTCAGCTCTCAGATCACAGCCCTTTTTAATGAATGTATTCTTTGTACTACTATTAGCACTTTAAAAGGCCAGGACAGAATTGTTGACACTTCCAAATGTAAGCAGATGAAATGAGGTGTTGCAAGAAATATATGGCTAAACTCTAGGTCAGTGATCACCATCTGTTCCGAAGAGGAAATGAGAGAACAAACCATTAGTGGGACCTAGGAGAGGAATAGGGTAGCTGACAGCAGCTTCTTGACACTACCTGCTTCTCCCACAAGGAGAGTCTAAGATCACTCATTGTGCAAGGACTGTGAAACAATGAGTTGGACATTTGACTGTGAATATTAAAAAAAAAATTAGCCATGAATATTTAATAGTAACAATGCATTACCATTCATTTCTTAAAATAAAACTTGTAATGTTCAATATTCCCCTTTTTTTTAAGCATTAATATTTGATTTACCAAAGAGGGTTTCAGTATGCACTAGAGGCATTAGATAAGTGTTAAAAAGGAAGTTACATTCTATTTTATAATATATATATACATATTTTATAATATATATATATTAACAAGCACTTGCTTCAAGTATTATTAAATAGTTGGCAGATACTCAGTTGTTAAGGGGATCTGGTGTTAAGGTGAACTGCTGCTAGGTTTAAAATCTTTCTTCTTGTTTAAAAATGTGACACTCTGTAGGATGAATAAATGAAAATAGAAGTAATTTTGCTCTGAATTAGGAGTCTCAGAGCTTTTCTGCACCTCACTGTTGCTGCTGTTTCCTGGCAGGTTGAATCCCCAGCTGAGGTTCTGACTTCGTAGCACCCCTTCCACAAAAGGGCATTTATTTCAGGGAATCTTTTTTTGAATTCAGATCTGACCCTTCCCATATGTTCTGTACTTCCTTTGAAAAAGGATTGTGTGGTCGTGTCATCATGTACTTCTTCAACAACAGAACCTCCTTTTTTGTGCATGTGCAGTAATGTTATAACATTTGTTTGTTTGTTTTTCAGATTTATAGTTTGCCCTCCCTGCAAACAGGCTCAGGGCGGATCACAACTGTAACTAGGCCATTCAGCAACACAGACAAAATAATAGTTAATTAAAACATTAAAATAATTTAGAACAATCTGCACTAATACTGGTGCCACTGGACTCTGAGTTTACTCAATCTGGGCCGCATAGAGGTGGCATCTTCAGCAGGGGAGGCTGCGTTGTTTTTACTGGATGGCTGACACCTTAACCAAAGACCTGGCAGAATAGCTCCATTTTACAGGCCCTGAAGAATGGTAGAAGATCCTGCAGGGCCCTGATCTCACATGGGATCATGTTCCACCAGGCCAGGGCCAGGGCAGAAAAAGCCCTTGCCCTGGTCAAGACTAAACAGACATCTCTCAGGCCGGGGACAACCAGCAGATCTTGCTCAACAGAGCACAAGGCACATTTGGGGAGAGGTGGTCCCTTAGGTATGTCGGTCCCACATCATAACATTGTAAAAAAAATGCTGGATATAGCATGGAAAACAGCATGGTTGCTGTCATTTCAAAGGTCTCCTCCTCCTTGGTTGCCAGCTAAGAAAATGGCTGGTGGTCATCGAACTGGCTACATCAATTTATAACAGTTATTCAATAACTATGAATCATACTAAATGTGTCCTCATCTACTTCGTCAGTGACGGAATCTCCTTTTTTGTGTGCATATGCACATCATAACATTGTAAAAAAAAAAAAAAAAAAGGCTGGATGCATCATAGGGAACAGCATGGTTGCTGCCATTTCAGAGGTCCCCTGCTCACAAACTAAGAAAATGGCAAATGGAGATTCCCACAAAATCCTAATGAAAATAGTATTCCGTTCATGATCATCAAACTGGATATACCAATTCATAACAGTTTTATTCAATAATTATGAAGCACACTAAATGGAAACACTGCAAGTGTTGAGTTTTCATGATTATCAAATCAATTATATCATTCATTATTTTTAGATGTTACAAGATTGAATTGTTATTGAAAAGACACTGGGAGCTTTGGGGGAAAAGAAGGGGGAAGAATGAAGAAACAATACATGTGTGAGGTGACAAAACTTACCCACCCAAAAAAAAAAAGGAAAGGAAAGGAAATAGATGAATAATTGCACCGAGAAGGCCACACGAAGCATTGTTGTCCATTTTGTCCCAGCATTATAACCTTGCTATACTAAAATGGAAAAAAAGAATTTTGTCATAACTCAATCAATGTTATGCTTTAAAAAATTAGTGGATCACTCAGGGGACAACCTGGGGGAGCGGGAGGCAGAGTGAACACATGACACTGATGACACAAAAGGGTGATGAGAAGCAAAATTTGAAATAGGGGATTCCTCACTGGAAAACTGCAAGTTCAGATCTGAAGGGAGAGAAACGGCAGGAAGAGTGGATTTGGAAAACACAGGGCAACAGGGCACTAAATTCAGATCAAGTCTTGGGGAGGCAAAAAGTTGTACAGAAAGTTTTACAAACTTCAGTTATTTAAGAACGCCAATGCAGAGGTTTGCACTTGTGCAGAAATGGTCTCAGTCTCTTATGCTAACATAAATTATCGGGCCAATTAATTATTTCACTTTTTTTCTACCTTGAAACAAATATCTACTGTACTAAATTGAGTAAGGCATACATACCTGCTTTCATCATAGTCTTGGAAAAGACCTCAATGACCAAAAAACCCTCTAAAATTCTTCAGATTATGAACTGCTCTAGTTTCTGACCTGAACTCTTTGCTGTTTCTTGTCTCCTTCTATTTAGTATGAGGTAGGTGAATTAAATAATTTTGTCTCCAAAATAATTCCATATAGACTAAATAGAAATCTGGGTCTGCTGGGAGGATCTAAGTCAGGATATTGGGACAGGTAGTCTTTCAGGTTGATCATGGAGGTCTTTATGGGGAAGAACCAGCACCTTTAGTTAAGAAGAAGAGAAGAAGATATTGGATTTATCCCCCGCTCTTCACTACCCAAAGAAGTCTCAGAGCAGTTTACAAACGCCTTTCCCTTCCCCTCCCCACGATAGACACCCTGTGAGGTAGGTGGGGCTGAGAGAGCTTTGACAAAAACTGCTCTTTTTCAAGAACAGCTGTGCCAGAACTATGGCTTTCCCAAGGTCATCCAGCAAGTGCAAGCGGAGGAGTGGGGAATCAAACTCGGTTCTCCCAGATTACAGTCCACGCACTTAACCACTAGACCAAATTGGCTCAAAGCAAACGTCCCAAAGCAAAAGTCCCAAAGCAGACTGGCAAGCCAATGAAATTGTTTCAAAATGTGCTGAATATGCAAGCGACTTCCAATCTCAACCAACAGACGAGTGGAAGCATTTTGCATCAGTTGCAGTTTCCAAGTTGTCTTCAAGGGCAGTCTTGATTGGATGGGAAAGAAACCATAATATATCAAGCATATGTACACAATACACATACACTTCTTTCAAATCATGCACCAGAAGCACAGTTCTTCCCTTTATGTTCTATTCTTGGCATGCTATTATTGCAAATTGGGCAGTGATCCTTTTGGAATCAAGAACATTTTGCCAGCATAATAGATGGTGGGCCTTGGCTCTTGATCAGAATTTAACAGTAAATTAGCAGAGTTAGAAACATTTTTTTCCTCCTCATTGGATAATTGTCTGAAAATTAGAATAGTACTTAGATCAATCACGTACAAACAAAGCACACTGTAATATGTGTAACATTCGCTTTGCCAGAGTATTAAATGTATGAGGCTTTCCTCCCATAATAACTCTTTGCAATGGAATAAAACAAAGTGATGCATATGAAGCAGCTGGAAGGTGACGGGTAGCTTTGTTTCATCTTTTTTTTTGGTTTGTTTTGAGGAAAGCCTTGCTCAAATGTGTGGTCTTTGATACTAAAATGTAACCAGTTAAAGATTTGATAATTGCATTCGCATTAGGCATTTGGGAACATGAAGAAATATTTAAAGAGAAGGTGATTTTCAGTGTCATTGATATAATCTCAAGCCATCCCAAGAAGCAATATCAGACTGGTCAAAGTTGCTGTGGTACCAAGCGTCTTCTTTTTAAACTGGGCAGTTCCAAATCAGGGACTTTAATCTTTAAAACCAGTACAAAAGTGTTGCTAGCATGAATGTCTATTTAATTAAAACAGTTCTGTTTCAGTCTACCCCACATGGCACATTTCAGCCTAAATGTGTCTATCATGTCACCTAGAGATACCAATCCATTGAGCAAAGGCTACTATAAAGCTATTCAGTTTATTCAACAGGGCTACCACGAGAGGTTCACAGAAACCCCAGTGAAAGGAATGAAGGCAGTGCAGCAACCATGAATGATAAATTGTGCCCAGAATGCTTTTCATTTGCAGAACTGTTTTGGTAACCTCTGCATTTTAGAAAATGTGACTCATTATTATCTTTTAGGACCTTCTTCAGTATCAGCCTAAATCACCGCTACCCATTTCTTCTACAGTCTCTATTCAGTAAATACTAGTTCGAAAATGAAAAGCAATGTAGGTATCCCCCCTCCGAGTGACTAGTTGATCATGCAATGTTTGACAGGACAAGAGCTCAGTTGATTAATACTGATTGACATTATTTCCTAAAATCTATTGCATGTCTCTTGTCTTCTTCCTCTACCTGCAACCAAATGTGCTTGCGCCTTCATTGAGAGTAAGGGTGGGATAAAGTTTTAGACTTTTTTTTCATAAGTAAACAATATTGTATAGATTAAACTGGTCCCAAATGCATATATCTTTAATGAATAAGCGGAATAAAACATAATGGATGCAATCTAGAGGATCGTGCATGCAGCTGCATCCCATTATTGGCTATAAAAGACAAAGGAACCATGAACACAATTCATTCCCCCAAACAATAATGAGAAAACCATGGCATTCACTCACGGCACAGTCTTGCTGCATAGGCACAAGTGAGACCAATATTCATTCTGATACATTTAGCCCTGTGTTGTTGAGGTACACATATTTCTATGGCTTGCTACACACAAGGAAAATATTAATTAACAATTCATAGCTACATTCAACAAAAATAGCTATCTAGAATCAAATCAAGGGCCTCTTTTCAGTTCTGTTTCATTATTTTTATAGATTTAGAATGATTACTTGATTCCCTGTTTGCAGCTGTATGAAAGTCTGTTATGAGAATTTAGTTCCCAGCTAATATGGCTGGGGTACCTCTTTGTGCCAGTTCCAATTTTAAATAAGGTATGAAAGAGCACTATTGGCTATTGGTGAGTCATTTGGTGCCTTGTGTGGCTTAGCCAATCAGAAGACAGTTTTTGCTTTGATTTGGCCCACCATCTCTCCTTGTGAATAATGAGGAATCAGTTGGTTGCCTTGTAAATGACCAAACAGGAATTTTGGAGCATCCTTCAGATTGGAATGGAAGAGGCCATGTTTGCCCTGCTCTACAGTGTCCTGGGAAGTGATGGTATTCTCTCATCAGGCCCTCTTAGTTAGAACTAGTTTTGGCATGAACAGTGTGAATTGCTACCATACAGGTAGGGCTAATTGGCAAGCACCTTGAACCATTTAAGCATGGAGGGCTGTTTCCATGCTAGTCCATCATTGGCTCAAGTGGCCTGGTTGGATGGGGAGGGAATGCCCTTGGTGGTTGAGTTGCATCAACCAAGCCCTTACCTGCTGGAGTGGCACATGTGGGCAAGGAGATTAATGACTTGGCCATTAATGTGTAGGTGAGGATAAATCCCAATTTAGCACTTTGGGAGCCATGGTAGATTGGTTTTAAACACTGGTAGCCATGATCACGAAGAGTCTGAGTCAACTGTGCAACTGAACAACAACAACAAAAAGCCACAGTAGGCTACATATTAGCAGCTAATTGCACTAATTCACAGATCTTTGATGTAGATCAGCCATTAATAAACCAGTAAACCTAGATACTAGTGCCTCATGCCCTTATTTGGGAATACTGGTACTATTCATTATGCTCCTTTTTATATCTCTCTGTCAGATTTCAACCATAGAAGCAGCTTTATTCATATCTGTGGAAGTAGCTAGAGTCCTGTGTGATTCCTTTTCACATTTGCTTTTTATTATAGGTTGCCATGGCAGAAATGTATCTCAAATCGTGGCAAAATGAAACAAGCAGAATGAAAAGAGGCTACAACAGAAACACGGTCCCATAATTCTGGGATAATGTCAAACATCTATCACACCAGTAAATCCACCTCTACAAATCTCTTCTACATATTTAAGATTTCATAAGGGATACCCCATGATGACACAGCAGTTAATGTCTTTCAGATCTTGGGTAACTAATAAATAATAGACATGTTCATTCTTAAACCTTTGATGAAGAGGATGTGAAGAAGGTTGTCTAAAGCCAAAGAAACCATATCCAACATAACATTAACAGTACAATCCTATATGGAGGTACTCCAGTCTAAGCCCATTGAAATAAGTGGGCTAAAACCAAAGTAACTGCGTAGGATCACACTATTAATGTTATAATCTAGACATCCCCTTTTCTCTGATGGATGTAATATTTCACACTCCATGTTTCCATCCTGCCCAAGAATAGATCATACCCTTCTCAGTTAAATAAAACTGGAAACTGCAATATGGCTCCAATCTTCAAGGCACTTGCTAAGTGGAAACTGCATTCTTTGGAGTGTTTCCTACTTCAACTGCTTTGAAGATAAGATCTGAATATCATTCACTCTTGACTGTGTGGCGTGCATCTCCCTTCTAAACAGTATGAAAGTTGCACCCCCTGCTCTGTGGGCAATTTGATAACAGAACATAGACAGGGCAAACAATTTTCCCTTCCAGAGAAAAGCATTACTGTGTATTAGAAATTCAAAATTCTGCTCCATCCCTATCAGGGAAGGAAGATTATTTTTAACACGATGTTGAATAGCATGTGTAAAGGGGAAAAATAGCCTTGTCTGTTATACTGTTGCCCATAAATGTTTCACTTCATGCTGTAAAAATCCTTGCATATGTGAAAAAGTTGCAGATGAAGTAATTTGATACTTATTTGAAAGTGAGATTTTTCTTCTGTCACCAAACACAGTGTTTAGGTGTGTGATAGTAAACTTGCACATACTAACTGACTTTCTTAGACTGCATTTGCAGACCCAGGGGGAGTTGGAAGAGGGGGGCAAGGACAAGGAAAAAGAGAAATACACTAACTAGGTTTGGAAAGAATTAGCCATGTCTGTATTGAATACAGCAGCAGGAGTACTGGCGTAGTATGGGGGTGGATCCTGCCTCAGATATCTCACCTGCTGGCTGATGCACACTGACTCTCTAGCCCATTTGCTGGGGGGAAACCATGAGATGGCAATCCCCTGGGATCCACCTGAGTGGCTGCCTTGCCACTTGGTTGTGAGAGCCAACAGCCAGCCCCAAAGCTGGGGGTGGTGCTATTTGGCTGCACCCCAAGACCCCTTAAGGGACTCCCCAAACTGGGGAAACAGGCATACAGGCCAGCCTCCCCCTGAAAAGAATCTGTATTAGTGCCAAACCACCCAATGAACTGTGACGGATGTATAACAAAAAACACAGACTAAAATCTAACAATTGAATGCAAAGGGAGAGTGGCTGGGAAAGCCCGAGGAGACAAGGAGGCTACACCTGGTAGTGGCCCCAACTATATAGGAGCAGGGTGGGTCTGATGCAAGGAAGTCAGCCCCAGGACAGCCCCAGGATCCCATCACTGCCCTGGCCAGCCCTGTGGAGTGATTAGCTGGCCCAGAGCCAGCTGCAAGGCAAGCCCTTCCTCATTCCTCCAGCACACAATCAGCCCTTGCTGGTGGGCACATTTACTTCCATCTCTCCCTACCTCACTCCCTAGCCATAAATGCAGTTCTTGGTTAACTGGGGCAGATGCTTCTCTTGGCCAATACTGCATGAGTTAGCAGAATATTCTTTGCCTAAAAAATGACCATTTAAGCATATTGTGTGAGCACTTGACTCAATACAGGAAGCCATGGCCCTTAGTTTGCATGACCTGAGCAAGGATGTTAATGATAAGACATTTTGGATGATATTAATTCATAGGGCTGGCATAAGTCAGAAGTGACTTGATTGCACTTAACACGCACACATGAGTGTTAGAAGGTAATACAAGAAAAGTAAAGCAATGCACACTTGCTTCAGTATTATAATGTCCTTCAAACTTGATATTAAGCCAGATATCAGTATGTAGAATTACAGTATTTACAACACTGGAAATAATTCCTAAAAGGTAACTCTGTGACTGCTTGTCCTGTTGCTGCCTTAATGACTTTTTGTTTCACAGTGACAATTTTCGATTACCCTCTTGTATACCAATATTTAGTGGATTACATCAGTGTGATTTTATTCTGCTAGTCAGAAACCCTCAGCCATTATCATTCAGAATAAAGGTGCAAATAAGAGGAGTAATTAAAGAATGACCACCTTACTCAGTCAGTCTGCCTAGCAAATTTTCTCCATTTTTGACTGTGAAGTAACATGCTCATGAAACCCTTCCCTGTTCCTTCTGTTCGGGACTCCAGGGAGGCCAGAGGAACCCCTGAGGTTCCAGCTACAAACTGGGTCACCACCAACTGCCACCAATGACTCCTAGGAGCATCTCCTTCTAGATGGAGTCATATGAGTCACAGTTTACAGGCTTTGCCTAGTTGCTGCACCTCCTCCTGCCCTGCTACAAGCAAACACAGGGCGATATATCCCAGTAGAGCTATTGTGCTCCAGGGGTGGAGAACTTCTCTACTGCCCCTCCACAGTACTACACTTCAGATAACAAGACCAAATAGATATGGTGTTTTTCCAGAGATCAAACTTATAGTCTTTAAAAGAGAAGGTTTAATCAATGAATAAGAGAATGCATATGTTCTGTCCAAACAATATAGATTTAGCAAGAGAACAAAGAAACAGTGAAACAGGTAGTCTTCTGTCCATACAGTACCTACTTCCTTAATGATGTTGAAATTTAGGGCAGACAAGCTCCACTTGAAGTTACTGTAAGTTCATCGTTACAACTTATGTTCATGTTGGGCCTCTTCTCCATTATCCCTTGTGAACAAGATGGATTCCCCAGGTGACAGCTTTGTCCATCGTGGCTTCTGCACTTCCTAAGAGCTGATCAAAATGGAAGAGAGCCCTCTCCCCTTTGTTCAAAGTTTTTTTTTTCCCCTTCTGTCACTTTAGTCTTCTCAGCTTTATGGCTCACCAGGGCTGGTGCCAGGGTTTTTTTGCACACTAGGCGAGGCTACCTTCTGGTGTGTCCCCCCCATGCACCCACCAATTTTCAAACATAAATGCATTTTAGGAAGAACAAAAAACACAAAATTCATGCAAGTAGGACTCCCTTGAAGAGCACTCTGACCCAAGTCTATCACTGTAGCCACTAAGTCAGACCCTTGAAAAGCTAGAAACTATAAGATACAGGAGTCAGTTAATTGTTGCAAGCATTCACTATGCATCTTTTTCAACTCTATTTTTACTATAGTAGGATGGTAATAATTTGGATTTAGTAGCCCTTAACCAGGCTTTTCTGCTTTGCATACAGGAGGCTAGCGCAGGCAGACTTCAATCCTGAATGTATTTTTTTTTTATTTTGCTAAAACCCACAGACCATTTTAAATTCACAAAGCAAAAGATGGGGGGGGGACCACTCGAGGTACCTTAACAATTATCACTCGTCTGTTTTAACATATCCTACTTTAGCCCTGTGATAAGCAATGCCTCACTGGATCATATGAAGCTTTGTATAGCGTCATCTCATTGACTCATCTGACTCAAGACAGCCTGCTTTGCCTAGCATCAGCTCTCTGGGATCTCTGATGGGGAAAGATGTTTTTCCAGCACCTGCTACCTGACATCATGGTAGCTAGAATGCCAGTTACTGAGCTTGGAATCTTCTACTTGCCATGTGTGTGTTCTGCCCACTATGTTATCAGTCCTCTTTACTAGATAGAACAAGAGCCATGAGGCCCAGCATGATTTTCAAGAACTGCCAGTGTCCTAAAACCTAATGGCTCCAATTTCAGCTCTAGTTACATACAAGAAGCTTCAAGGATAAACGTACACTGCCAATGTAGATGCAAATCAGTCTCAACAAAATTCATCTAGGCCCACTGAATTTATTGTTTTCATCTTCTAATATGGACAGCAGTGTGCCTATGAATGTGAGCTTGCTTTTTTCATGTAGATCTCCCTTGTTAGACTGAGGTAGTACCAGAAGCCCCAGTTAGATTCTTGTGCATGCTAAGCAGTGAACAAAGTACAATGTCTCTATATTATAATCCTATTTTGGCCACATTCCATGCACTTCCTCAGCCATTGGCCCATCAGCCGCCACTCAAGAGTACTTATGTGCCATTGGCTGGATACTGGGTCTGCTCCTCTTCCCTGCCTACTCCCCCTTCAGCCCCCTGTGCCCTGTCAGAATTACTGACAAATGGCTTTCTCTCTTGACGAAGACGCTTTTCCTGCTTGCTTCCAGTGTGGGACTAACTGTCCCCTCAGTGGCTGTTGGTAGGTGTCAAGAAATTGCAGTTACCTGTGTTTGTAAGATGCTGTGGTTCTTTGTTTAAAATGTTTCCCCCATAAGATTTAATTGAGCTGTAGTTCCAGAGAGGGGCCTGCAGGGGTATTACTCACTGGGTTGAATGGGGGTTCCTCATCTGCTGGCCTACAGTTCCCAGCATTGCCAAGGCCAAAAAGTGTGGGAAAACAGGGACTGTCCCAAGATGGCAGTCTTCATCCCTGGGAGGCAGCAGAAATTCAGTCACTCCACAGTTGGCTGGACTGGGGAATGAATGGAAGTTTCCCTGCTCTCTTGGGCAAAAGAGACAGGCTGAAGTACAGCCAGCAGCCAGTCCAAGGAGAGATCCTATCCTGAGGTAGAGAGTATTGTGTATAGGGAAAAAGGATTGTGTTTAACCCATTGATTTATGCCATGTTTGTTCATAGTGTGTGCTTACTCCTACAGTGTATGTGTGCTGCATAACTCTGTAAATACTTAAAGAAGTTCTTTAATTTGGGCTAATAATTTGTGTTGTGCTCTGACCACATAGTCTCCCCTGCTCTGCACAATACCAAAAGGAGGGGATAGCCCAGGGAAGCAAGGAAAGGCCAGACCCTTGGGTTGCCAACTTTCCACGGATTCCCCAAAGATTGGGGATTCCATTTCCAAATAGGGAGATTGAGCCAGAGGGATCTCACTGTTCCTTGAAAAAGGCAGTGACGCTTCAGTGAGTCATAGCAGCGAATTTAAGCAGTGAGATACACACATAGGACAAGGGTGGGAGGCAAGCAGCTGAGTGGTAAACTGGAGCCCATTTTGCCATGGTAGGCAACCAAGTTGGTTCAGACAAAGGAAGGAAATGCTTTGCAGGCCTTTCTGAGGAACTCATTAGGGCCAGTCCTGAGTCTAGGGTTGCTATATCCAGGTAGGGAGATTCCCGGAGATTTTCTGGAAGAGTCTATGGAAGCCAGAGTTTGGGGAGGGGAGAGGCCTCAGCTGAACAGAATGCCATAAAGCCCACCTTCCAAAGCAGTTATTTTCTCCGGGGGGGGGGGAGAGATCTGTTGTCTGGAGTTCAGTTGTGATACCTGGTGATCTTCAGGCTCCACCTGGAGGTTGGCTGCCCTAGGCATAGCATTCAGTGCTTCAGAGCAGGGTCTGCTAGATCCAGGTTCTTGCTGTAGAAGCTGAGTGGGTGATTTTGAACTGGTCACAGACTTTCAGCCTAACCTACCTCACAGAGTTGTTGTGCAAGTCAAAAGGGGGAGAGGAGAATGATGTAAGCTGCTTTGGTCCCCATTGCAGAGAAATATGACTTTTCCCCCTGGGAAACCATTGTTGCCAATCTCCAGGTGAAGGCTGGAGATCACTCAGAATTACAACTGCTCTCCAGATGGCAGAGATCAGTTCCCCTGGAGAAAGTGGTTCACTCTGAGGCAGTCAGGGCTTCAGAGCATGGAAAATGGTGGACTCTGTGGCAGTCTGGGCTTCAGAGCACGGGAGAGGCTGCAGGTGTGTGGGGGAAATGGAAAGCTAAAGAGGGAGGGGGAAATAAAGGTAGGTTGATGATTGGCTGGGAAGGAGATATGGTTGCCAACTCCAGGAGGGAAATTCCTGGAGATTTGAGGGATGGAACCTGGAAAAAGTGAGGTTTGAGGAGGGGTGGGTCCTCAGACAGGTACAATGCCATAGACTCCACCCACTCAACCAGCCATTCCCTTCTGGAAAACCACTGTTGCCAATCTCAGAAGATGGGTGGAAATCACTCAGAGTTACAACTGATCTCCAGGTGGGAGGGGGAGGAGATGCAAAGCAGAAATCAAAGGGGCAGATAATGGCAGGTTGATGCTTGGCTGGGAAGGAGATAAGGTTGCCAACTCCAGGTTGGGAAATTCCTGGAGATTTGAGGGGTGGAGCCTGAAGAGGGTGAGGTTTGAGGAGGACTGGGACCTCAGACAGGTACAATGCCATAGATTCCACCCTCTAAATCAGCGATTTCCTCCTGTGTAACAATTGTTGCCAATCTCCAGGTGAGGGCTGGAGATCACTCAAAATTACAACTGTTCTTCAGGTAGCAGAGATCAGTTCCTCTGGAGAAAATGGTGGACTCTGTGTCATTATACCCTGCTGAGGTTGCCACAGCACATTGACGCTGAGTAACCAAGGCCTTGGCATTCTCCCAGAGCCTCTTTCTAGAGCTTGTTGTATTTATTTCCACAAACGGGCCTTATTCCTAGTACTAAATAAAACTCCCACAAAAAAAACTTGACCCACAGAATTTAAGAGGCTCAGTTACCAGCATAATAATCTATTTTTATCCCATTCTTCTTCTAAGGAGGTCAGAGTAGCATGCATCATACTCCTTCCCTAATTTTATTCTAACAGTGCCATGGGGTGGGTTGAACTGAGAGAGGGACATGTGATTAGCCTAAAGTCACCTAGTGAGCTTAATGGCATGGTGACAGTTTGAATCTGGGCCTCCCCATTCCACATTTGACACACTAACCACTATGCCACACCAGGTCTTGGCAACACATAGGCAACATTAGTTTAGGAGCATCGTTGTGAAAGGACTTCCAAATATCTTTACTTCCAGCCACATTAATGAAATATCATAGAAACATTGCTGTTAAAACTGATGCCTAGTTTTGCAAGAAGTGTAAAATACACTGCTGTGCCAGGCCCCCAACCCCTCCCCCGGGTGGCCAACCCTCTCAATACGATGATGATGATCTCAAAACACAGTCGAACGAGCTGGTGTCACCATCCAGCCCTGCTTCAGTAAACCCAGGGAAGACCTGACAGGTGAAGAGGCACCCACAGCCCCCCACTCACGGTGATGCCATGCACCCTCACCCTTCCCCCACTACCTGAGCCTAGGTGCCCAGCAGAGTGGGGTGGGGTTAAGTGGAAGTGGGAGGTGGGCCTGTCCACCCAGGGCTCCAGCTCCCTGGCATGCAAATGCAGCCCAGCTGCAGGCAGTGTGCCTGACCAGCCCTGCAGAGCAGCCCATGGGAGCTCAACCAGCTCGGCTGCAGGCTGCCTCCTGGCCCACCACTGGCGGTGGCTCCTGAACAGGGAAGCTCCACCGAACCACAATCCAGAAAGCAAAGACCTTCAGGATGTCCCCAATGCTTCACAATAAACACAGTTGGTGAAGGGGCGGTGAGGGGTGCATTTGCTTCAGCAGGTGAACACCAGCCTACAGAGGGAGATGGGGGCACCAGTAAAGTTAGTGGAAAGCCTGATGGTGAGGGAGTTCTTCTGCACAGGGGACAGCCTCTTGCATGTTATATGTTGTGATGTAGTCTATATGTTTTGTATTGTTGTAGTGTTGTTTAGAAAACTAAATAAAATTCTGCCCCTGGGGGCAGTTTATATATATAAAAAAGCAGGCACCACAATGCCCTGGGCCAGCCCCCCCCTCCACCTGTCCATGGGGATGGGTGCAGGGAGATGGTTGGGGGGCCAGGGGAGCTTTCTGGGGGGAGCAGCTCAGAGCACAGCAGTTGCCCAGCCCACAGTGGCTGTCCGGGGAGCAGAGTTTGCCCACACACTGTCAGGGCCCTGGCCAGCAGTTCGCGCCAGCAAGCTCCAGGTGCCACCCATAGAGGACCAGCTGCCAGGCCAGGGGGAGTCACCATGCCATGCCACACTGGGCTGGTTGGTTGGGTGCCATGGATTACTCGCATGCGGGGCACTTTACCTCTCAGGCTAGCCGGCCTGCAGGAACCACACATAACTGGTGTTTTTTTAACTACTATGCTGGTGTAAGTCCCATTGACTTCTCCCACCAGCCACTCACTCATCCTCATGCAAGGGTCTCTGTTCACCCAGGGGCCCCGGCAGGAGATGAGCTTCTCTGCCACCCTCACAGTTCAGAGGTGGCTGAGGAGGAGGAGGTTGGAAGCAAAGTGGAAGCTTTTTTGTTTGGGCACTCAGCAGTGTGCTCCTGGTTGCTGGGGTGGAAGGGAAGAGGGTGGGAGTGAGCACCCGCAAATTTAGCCCCACCCCTGCCCAGGCTTCTGGAGGGAGGGCCACAGAAGGGGCATCTTTTCCAAGGGAGTGCAGCACAGCCGCCCCACAGAAGGGCTCTGACTTCTGTGTGCCCTCTGAGGTCTGCACCCCTAGGCAGCTGCCTAGGTTGGCCTAGTGGCAGTGCCAGCCCTGGATGTGACTTACGAGCAGCAGATGGGTAGTAAGGTATTAGCATAATGCTCTGTGCTGTGAGCCTGACAACTACTATCTCCAAATCCCCTCCCTTCTGTCAGCTATCATTCTGCAGAAGGACTCCTGTCCATGGACAGAGAATAGTCACAAAAATTGAAACATTGGGATAAATTCTTGGGTGGAAGGGGTTCCTCCACATATGCAATTACTGTTGAGAGCCTGGCTGGAGACAATGTGGGCTGTGCCATCAGAACATGGAACAAGTAAAGCAAAGGCACTGACTCAAGCAGCATACTCAAGGTCCAGTCCAAGGTCAAAGCACAGAGTCAAGAGCCGTCAATAATCTGTTCCAAGGATCAGTCTGTACAGCAAGGTCTGGAAGTCCAAGAATTATGTGCAGGTTCAAGGGCAAGTCAAAGGCAGAGGTATGGTCCAAAGAGTCACAGGAACAAGGCAGAACCCAATGCAGCGGTCACAATATCAGAGGGATTTTGACTTGTTGCTTCCACACCTAACAGCCTCCCTTGGCTAGTTTATATAGCCATATGCTGAAGGGTCATGTTTGCAGCCAGCTGCTCAAGAGTAATCCTGCAGCCAGTCATCTTTGCTATTAGAAAGCAGCTGACATTGCACCAGGAGGCATGCAATTTGTTGTCTCTCCTGTAGTTCTATTCTTAGCCTCCATCTACAGCACTCTAGGGGTGTGGGTGATACTGGAAGGCTAGAAATGACCAACTAAGTTTCACCTGTTGGATAGGGGCTGAAGGGTGTCAGTGTCTCTGAACCAGCTGTTGGCTGTGAAACCTGACAAGTCTGCAGCTCATCTTCCTGCTTGTTGGCTTCTGCTGATTCTAATCTGGCTACATAGGGTTCCTATTCTCCTGAGGAGTCCATGCTATTGCTGAGCTTTGGCTGGCCCACAACAATTACTGTTTGTTTTTTTCCAGAGGCTACACAAGAAAAGCATGGTCCAAAAAGGCTGACATTCCATTTCTAGGTGCAAAACCTCCCCCCAATTCCTTTGTCACTACAGCTGGTAAATCGTTCTGCATAAGAAATATAGAGAAGTTTTGTTTTCCTACTAACAACTGTGTAATTAAAATATACTAGACATCATTTAACCAGTATTTCAGGGATAGATAACCTTGCTTTCAATTCTTTGACTCTTAGTAGTTTGGTCACCAAAAGATGGCATACTATAATTTCTGTGGAAATCAGGTGAGGCAATTTGAACAAAATAAAACTAGTACTGCCCAATGATCTATAGACTGAAGGCTTATTATATTCTTAAATAAATCAAACATTTGCACCCCAAATCAGCCTCCAGGGGCCATTCCCACTGCATGTGTACAGTGAACATTAATCTACAGTTACACTAGCACTGTCAAAAATGCTTCTTGATATATACTTTAATTAGGTTAATTTAGAGGTATGGCTGTAGTAAGTTATTGTTCACTGTTAACTTTTTAAAACCATGTATGCTCCACTGTCACTCAATTGTTTGCTCTGTAGAAGCTCAACACCCCACTTATTTGGCATAGCAGCAGTTTTCATTAATGGAATATAGATCTAGATCCATCACTTTTTCAAACTCCAACCAAACAGGCACGGCTAATCTACTCTGCACTGTACAGAGAAGGTGGGTGTGGAGTGAGCCAAGGAAGCTGGGTGGAGCAGAAAAGAAGCTGGGTGGGGCAGAGCCTTGGGGGTAGGGAAAGCCCTGTGGTGCTTGAGCAAGACAGATGTGGCATTGTTCCCAGTCAGAATACACACTTGAGTCCCCACCTTTCCCTTCCATCCTTCCAAACCTGGGAAGAAAATAATCTTTTGTTAGTGAATGCCACCATTTGCCCTCTAACTGGGATGAACATGTGTTATGTCCTCCTGTCCTCTCTCATACTTTTGTTCCATGGTCTAGAGTACCTAGTTAGCATGCTTCTGACTGAATCCACCTGATTTTATGGAGAAGCAGAGCCACTGTTGGCCATCAAAAAATGAGGCCATGATTCTCTTCCCCTTTGTGGTTATTTGCTGCCTGGATGCTTGAACCCGTTTCTTCAGTGCTTGGAGCTCGCTTGGACCATCAATGAATTGGTAAATAAAGTATTCTTGCCCCCCCCTGATTCTTGGGTGCAGTTATTTGTATGATATTTGGATACAAAGACTGACTTGCTCTTTAGTGCTTTTAATATTGGGTGATGCCCTTGAATGCTTGATATTGCTTTGGCTGCTTGAAATTTACCTGTTCCCCAGCCCAGTTATCGGCATTATTTCCCTTAATAAACTGTGTTCCTGGTTTCACAATCTGAATCTTTCCTTTCCAAGCTTATAGTGGCATCTCACTACTTAATCATAAATATCATATGATATGGTTCACTGCACAGATCTGAGAGTTCCCTTAAATCTGTTGGAGAAATTATGCTAAATTCCTTGAGATTGTACCAAAAGACAGCAGAAGGAAGGTAGCTTCCTTACACTTAAGCTATTATAATGTAGATTTTGGCTTGCATTTGCAGATACATAAAGACATCTGAATTTTCTTCTTCTTAATCAGACATGGTAGCAATAGAAGGCCTTTGTTGCTATTCAGACAGTTGCTGGGGTTATTGAGTTACACAATACAAAGAATAAAATGTAATCATTTAGTGGGGCACAATCTACAATGCTATGCAGCCAAAAATCTCTCAGAATACTAGGGATGCTCACAAGTTTCTACCCCTGAATATTTATGCCAAATTTGATCTGCTAAATTACACAGACCAGTGAATTGTCTACCCCCTTTTTATGCTCCTCATTTTGAAATTTACAAAATGATTGATATACATTTGGCTACATATTTATTTATGTGCTCACGTTTCTCATTCTGTGAAGCCTAAATACACAAAAGCCAGCAGATTGTGCTGTGTAGGGTGCAGCAATTTAAGGCCAAGACCTCATGCCTTCCACACTCCCCCACACCAAACAAGCTCCTTCAGAGGGTCTATTGTATGACTGCAGTTCATTTAGCCCAACACTATGAAATACCATATGAAATAATGAAGTAAAATATACATTCAGATATGTATTTTCAGCTGAAATGTCAAAAATACTGGAGGGTAAGGGGTTCAGAATGTTTATGCATAGATCATCAGAGAAACAGTGATGGAATGTGCTTGAGGGAGTTTGCTCATCCTTTCAGACCTATGTCTCCTGCTTGCTTCCAGTTGAACTACTGGAAAGCTGAAATGATTTAGTACCTGCAAAACTGCCACACTCAATAATCAAAGTTATCCTGTTCACAATGCCTGTTTGCTGGTGAGTTAAGCACCTCCTATGATCACCTTGATTATTTGCTTGCAATTCAGAATGAACAATGTTTCAAGTTGACAGATACAATCTGTTTGGATTATGTATGCCCTGCAAGCAGGGGTCATTTCACAGAAAAAGAGCTGCAGGAGCTCATTAGCATATCTAATAGGTGATTAGCATAATAGCATATTAGCATATGCCACACCCCCTGACATCATTGGAAGTGATGTCAGAAGGGGAAGCAAAAAGAGGGGAGGCATCTTCAAAAGCCTCCCCTTCCCTTCTGATGCCAACTTGCTATGGTGGGCTGAGGGGAGGAGTGAAGAGAGTCATTGTTCCATTATATTCTATGGGGCCATAGAATACAATAGAAAGGTCATGCCACCATTGTGGTGCGACTTCAGAAAGAAGGGGTTTAAAGTTTAAACCCCTTCACTCTTTGCTTCACCCCCCGCCCACCTTGGCAGGCCAGCTGGGGAAGGGAAGGGGAAGCTTCTAGAGCCCCCCCACCCTCTCCTGGCTCGAGAGAGAGTGGGGAGGCATTTAAATGCCTCCCCATGCCTTCCTCATCTGGCCCACTTGGCTTTTTGAGCCCCCCTGCCCTCTCCTGGCTTGCCTGCCTTGATTCAGGAACCCCCTGGAATCTGAGGATCATATTCGCTTTTTCCATTTGTAGAAACAACAGTCTATTTTCCTGATGATTCTGTTTATTCGTCAATTCGTCCACCCTTTTCTTCAAAATCTAGTTCTCGGCGTGCATCTCTTTCATTACTTCCACTGTTTGCTCTGTCTTTTTAACCGTTTCCGCCAACTGGAGCTGTTGCGCTGCAAAGTCTTGATTGAGTGCGGTTAACTGCTGGTTAATACCAATGAGTTGATCCAACATGGGCTTGAGCATATCTGCTAGGACTCTCATGACATCCACTTCCTCTTCTTCCAACCTCAGACTTTGGCCACCTGTAAGTTTCAGTTTCGCTCCTTTCCTCCCTGCACCTGACATCTTTGCAGATTGTTTACAAAAGCCAACCGCTATTTCACAACCTCTGAAAACCGCTTACAATTTAAATCTGCTCTGGTAAGTCTCTCAAAACAAGCCAAATATTTAGTTTTTCCCTTCCCCCCCTCTTCTCCTCTAATCTTTCACACTCGCAGGAGGCGTCCCTCCTCTCTCAGCTTGCCGATGTTGGGGGGGATAAGGGATTTTCTGGTTATTTCAAAGTTTGCTTACATCAAACTCATGTTCATTGTCGGCCACTCTTGACCTCACTTATATTTTCATCAATCGCTCAATCTCCGGTGCTTGTTCCAGTCAACCCAGCTAGTGCCATGAAGAAACACAGTGGTAGGACCGTCAGGGCAGAGGGGTGCCTCAATTTGCCGGCATTATGCCATTGAAGAGGCTACCCCTCAAAAGCCCTATGGCTTGGAACCCTACCCTAGGGTTCCATGGGGAAACCGTGTCAGCAGCTTCCCTCCATACCGCTGGTGTGCAAATTGCTCCCCCAAGCATTGGAGAGAGTGACTGCCATCACTGCACCATAAACTGGAAGTCCTGGCTTGCATGCCTTGGCATGAAAGCCAGGAAGGGCCAGGGAGAGAGCGGGGAGGCATTTAAATGTCTCCCTGTGCCTTCCTCAGAGCGCAGGGGTGGGGCTGCTGGGCAGAGCTGCCAGAGCAGTGCTCCGGTGCGCTTCGGCCCCAAATGACCCCTGCCTGCAAGTTATCATGGACAGGTCTATCATAATATCAACTGTATTAGAGTATATGTGCTGCTTTTATGCCTGTGCACTTGGTGACATTCATCAGATGGTGCCATTCATGAGGGTGGTGCATGCTTAGAACTTTCTGATTTGAACTACAGTTCCCAGATAGCAGTGTGTGAATGCATCAGAATTTAGCTATTTTGCTATGTGATATGTTTAATATTGATAGACGAGCAGACCCAATGACCAAGGCTGAAATATCAGAGGTACCCTGCCTACCCTGCCCAGCAGTACTTAGAACCAAAGAAAGCACCAGTTTTATGCAACTTATTTCTTTTCCATCAGCTGGTTTGGAAATGTAGGATGGAGGATTTCCCACTGCAAGAATGCACATCTGCTGAGGTTTTGTGTTCTGGAGTCCTACACCTTCCCATATGTGGACAAAGAATCAATCAGGCAAAATAGGACATGGCTAGAATAAAGAGATGAGACATGCTCCCCACCCCAGCATAATTAAAACACCTCTATTTATTTTATTATCATTTTTGTATATAATAAAGATGATAAAAGAGGGGTGACAAAATGGGCAAAGCATTGTGAAAAAAAACACTTGTGTGAAGCATTTATGATTTTGATCAAGTGTGGTTGTTTGAAAAAGTACATTTGGTGAGTGTTTGAGGATGCTGATCACAAATGGCAATCAAGCTGAGATCCAAACAAAGGAGTTATTGAACATCCCTGTTTGCTGCTGTCAGGCTTCTCAGTTAGATCCCACAATGCAGAGCTTCATATTGGTAAATCATAACTGAAAGTACATATACAATTCGTGTCTGGAATGATCTAAGGAAATGGAGGCCCCTGACTTAGGAAATTCAAACAACCCCCTGATCTAAGTGAAGTGAATGATTATATTTCGCGTGCACGGGCAAAGCAAGCAGGCACAAGAGAATAACAATTTAAAAGCCGCTATTTCCCAGCATAGTGCCTTAGCAGGCTGAGACACCACAAGGTCATGCATTTGATAAGAAGCAAACAGTATAGAAACAGATGAGAACCTCAGAGGAGGATGTACTCCCTTACATTCCATATAAATGACAGGCTACCTGGCTTGTGGAATTCCTTCTTCCTTAAAAAATCAAGGGAATTTTCAGATCAGCTCCTTATCTTTCACTGAACTATTGTTGTTCAGTCACACAGTCAAGTCCAACCAGGGCTTTTTTTGTAGAAAAAGCCCAGCAGGAACCCATTAGCATAACTGGCCACACCCATCAGCAGAAACTCATTAGCATATTAGGCCACACCCCTGACAACACAGCTCATTAGCATATTAGGACACATCCCATATTACCAGAAGTGTGGTCATCCAGTCACAGCCACCTTTTGCTTCTTATTCTGTTTACCTTGTTTGTTATCAAAACCCAGGGCTCTTTTGGTAGCAGGAACTCCTTTGCATGTTAGGCCACACAGCCCTAATGTAGCCAGTCCTAATGAGTTTCTGCTATTGGGTGTGGCTTATTATGTTAATGAGTTCCTGCTGGATGTGGCCAACTTGGGAGCCAGCTGGAACTCCATTCCTGTGCATTCCTGCTGAAAAATAGCCCTGAGTCCAACTCTTCACGACCCCATGGACCACATCACGCCAGGCCCCCCGTCTTCCATCGTGCTCCAGAGTTTACTTAATTTCATGTTCGTTGCATTGATAACACTGTCTAACCATCTCATTCTTTGCTGTCCCCTTCTTCTTTGACCTTCAGTCTTTCCCAACATCAGGGTCTTCTCCAGTGAGTGCTCCCTTCTCATTTGGTGGCCAAAGTATTTGAGCTTCAGCTTCAGTATCTGGCCTTCCAGGAAACAGTCAAGGTTGATTTCTTTTAGGATTGACTGATTTGATCTCCTTGCAGTCCAAGGGACTCTCAAGAGTCTTCTCCAACACCATAATTCGAAAGAATCTATTCTTTGGCACTCGGCCTTCCTTATAGTCCAGCTCTCGCAGCCATACATTACTACTGGGAATACCATTGCTTTGACCATACCTCTGTAGAATTAGAATGCAGGATCAGTAATACGCTAGTTAACTTAGTCATTCTCTGCATCCTGTTAATCAATGCTATGAACACAAAGAACATGTGTGTGCAAGTGGATGTGTGTGTGTGTGTGTGAGTGTGTGTGTGTGAGAGAGAGCAGGTTAGTACAGAGAGTGTTTATGTTGGCAACAGAAATTGGGAAATTATATCTTGGAAGGCAGAGCTCCTACTTCCTATGGGTTCTTGATGCAACCTTGTGTTCATTGTGTTTGATGGCAAGGGCAATGTGAGCCATAGTTTTTTGACACTTGGCACAATCAGGCCAATATGAAGAGAAAAGAAAATCTTTCAATGTTTATGCAAGTAAAAATACAATTTTGAAATATTCCATCTGTGGTTAAATGAGAAAAAGATGATGAGGAAGTGTAAAGTGTAATTAAAAATATTTGGATAGTACCACTTCTGTGATGGTCTTGAAAACACATTGTGTTTGTCACTGATTAACTTGACTTGGAAACATCTGTAGAAGTGAATGCAATAATAATGCATTGTCAAATTACCCTGAGGGAATTTCTATTTTGAATTCAACTGAAAATTTCTGTCGGTTTAATGGAGGCTCTGAAAACCAAGCGTGACCGATATGCTATGTAGCACAGTGCAATAAATTCCAGAATTAGCTTAATAAAGATGGAGATCTACTTCTTCTTGGATCCCTTGGTTTATAGTGTTGTTTATATTCCTAAGTGATATGACTTGGGTTTTGTCAATAAGTTTCCATAAGATCTGCTATTAGACCCTGGTCATGCATAATTTAAATCAATGTCCCAATGCATGAGACATAATTTGCCATGAATAAATGTTGCAGATGACCAAACACATTTTCTGACATGGTGTAGCAATCTTTGCAATGAGGCTGCCTATTGTGTAGTATATATACTGAAATACTATACTGCAAACATCATACCATTTTCATAGCTCTTTGGCTTCTAACTCAAGAGAGTTTTGAAGTCATTTTTTTCTAATTGTTAGATTTTCAGGGGGTAGAAAGGCAAATAATGTGAGAAACATCTTGTTTAGGTAGACTAAGGACCAACAAGTAGCACTCTGTAAGCATCTATGGATGGACTAATGCCCTTGAGGATTTCATAAGTAAGATTTGACAGAGATATCCATTCCCTGATGTTCATCCTCAACATCTATCTGGTCTGATCCAACTTGTGGTGCTGGATCTGACCAGAAAAGAGCTCCATTTTAAAACTTTATAGCAAATAGACACCAATTAGAACAGTGATTCATGGCTTTGTCTAAATCTTTGAAACCAGCAATGGCTTTATTCTTAGCAGTCAGACCCCTCCTCCCATAGAGGGGCAATTTAGCTGACAGAAAGAGGTTTAAACATTTTCATATAGTATCACCTCAAAAATCATAAATATAAGACACTGTCTGGCCCAAAAGGATGCAAAATGGATACCAGAAAGAGTCCAACCAGAGACAAGCCTGGGAAAAAAATTGAAGGTGAAGTCAGGGTGGGTGGCTGACTAATGACCCTCTCCCCACCCTAAGGAGAAGCATAATTAAGGACAATGGTTTCTCAAGAAGCAATGTCCTTACCTTGGTCTAATCCATCAACTCCAACCTCACTTCCCCCTTACATGTTTAACCTAAATTAGCAACACTTAACCCTATTCTTCAAACCTGGTAGTTTTCCCATCCAGCAATTATCGGGTCATCAAAGACCATTTACACTTTTATTACACCTCAGGGAAATCCATCAAGGCTCTCCCAAATCACAGTGTGAGACCCATCAAGCCTCTCCCAAGCCTTTGTCCACCTCTGAAAAACCAATCAAGTTATTGTTTGGGGGGCAAACACATCAGCATAGCCCCAGGAAACATTTTCCCTATAACTGTAGCCAGGGCTCTTTTTGTAGCAGGAACTCCTATGCATATTAGATCACACACCTCTAATGTAGCCAATCCTCCAAGAGCTTACAGAGCTTTTCTTACAGGGCTACTGCAAGCTCTTGAAGAATTGGCTACATCGGGATGTGTGGATTAATATGCAAAGGAGTTCCTTCTACAAAAAGAGCCCTGACGGTGGCACTCTGCTCCATTGCAATGTGTGTGTTCTTGGATCCAGACTTCACACCCCAACTTGCATGGGGGTCTCCTCTTGCTTGTGTCTCTGTGAAACTCTAGTCATTTCACAGCTGCCTCCGTGGACCTCTATCTCTGAGACTGGTAAGTATCCCCTATCCAAAACTACTTCACCTCTCCTCCCTTTATTCCATCTTAACTAGTCTGTGTGTTTTAAGTGTGTTTGTGTATTTTGCATTTTTATTCTTAAAAAAAAAAAATCTTTCCAGGTTTATTTCTGAGGGTTCTCTAAGGGAATAATCCCCATAAGCATTGGTGGAGATCCCAGTTGCCCACCTCTTGCTCTGTCTCCTTTGATGCTAATTCCTCCAATTAATTAGTAGACCACCTATTTGGGTAACACTATCACAAGATAGTGTTCCTTTTGTTCACCAGAGATCTATGCATATTGCTCCTGGTTTCTCCTTATTTTCCCATTTTGTTGTTATCAAGCTTTCATTTTTGCCATTTCCAGTGCAGGTATTTCCTGTTCATTAGTTTCTTTTATGGCCTGCATATACCACTCTTGCATCGTTTTATGTCATTCATACATTATGCTCAATGGAAACAAAAATACCATTAAAGATAACGGGCAAAACTCAGCCTGAAGAAACAGAAACTTGCAGAAAAATAAAGAGTTACAGATTTAATTAATATAGAAGCAAAAAAAAAAGGATTCATGAGTCCACAAAATGAGCTGCCAGATTGATAGCCACCCAGTTCCTGGATAACACAGAATCAGGCAGTGACCCTTAAGACAGCTTAGCTTGCATTAGGCACCAAGTTTCTCCAAGAAAGAATAAACTGTAAGTCAACCTGAAGAAGAGGATTCAGCATGCAAGGCTAACTACTTGAATTTAAACAATTTAGATTTATCCAGTGTCTGCACCTGGAAATGGGCAAATTCACTGCTTGAATAGTAATTTGATTGCAAATTATAAGCAGCTCTCACAAATACTCAAAAAAATGCCTTGTTTTTATTGAGTATTCTAAATAGAATCACAAATATCTCACATACTAGGAATAATGCTCTTTGTGGAAATAAATACAACGAGTTCTAGAAGGAGGCTCTGGGAGAGTGCCCCGGCCTTGGGCATTCAGCATCAATTTGCTCTGGCAACCTCAGCAGGGTATAATGACACAGAGTCCACCATTTTCTCCAGAGGAACTGACCTCTGCTACCTGAAGAGCAGTTGTAATTTTCAGTGATCTCCACCCCTCACCTGGAGATTGGCAACAATGGTTCCCCAGGAGGAAATGGCTGGTTTGGAGGGTGAAGTCTATGGTATTGTACCTGTCTGAGGTCCCACTCCTTCTCAAACCCCACCCTCTCCAAGCTCCACCCCTCAAGTCTCCAGGAATTTCCCAACCTGGAGTTGGCAACTCTATCTCCTTCCCAGCCAAGCACCAATTTGCCATTATCTGCCCCTCACTCTTCAGTTTTCTGTCTCTCCCACACACGCCTCTAGCATGCTCTGAAGCCCTGACAGCTATGTCTCATTGGCTATCATAGGAGGGCCATCTCAGCAGAGTATAAGGACACAGAGTCCACCATCTTCTCCAGGGGAACTGATCTCTGACATCTGGAGAGCAGTTTTAATTCTGAGTGATCTCCAGCCCTCACCTGGAGATTGGTAACAATGGTTCCCCAGGAGGAAAAGTAGTTTTTCTCTGCAATGGGGACCAAAGCAGTTTACATCATTCTCTTCTCCCCCTTTTGACTTGCACAACAACCCTGTGAGGTAGGTTAGGCTGAAACTCTGTGACTGGTCCAAAATAACCCATTCAGCTTCCACTGCAAGAATTTGGGTCTGGCAGGCCCTGCTCCAAAGTGCTGACTGCTACGTCTAGGGTAGCCAACCTCCAGGTGGAGCCTGAAGATTCCCAGGTATCATAGACTCTACCATAAAATCTCCAGGAATTTCCCTCCCTGGAACTGGCAACCCTAGTCAGGGCTGACCCCAATGCTTTGGAGGGTGAGTTCTATGGCATTCTGTTCAGCTGAGGCCTCTCCCCTCTCCAAACTCTGTCTTCCTTAGACTGGCTTCCTTATACACAGAATATCTAGGAATTTCCCAACCTGGAGCTGGCAACTCTAGTCAGGATGGGCCCCAATGAGTTCCTCACAAAGGCCTGGAAAGGGTTTCCTTCTACCAGCAGCCACTGAGGGAAAAGTTAGTTCCACAGAGGAGCCAAGCAGAGAAGTTTCTTTGTCAGGAGAGACAACTGTTTGCCAGTAATTCTGATAGGGAACAGTGGCTGAGGTGGGAATGGGCAGGGAAGAGGAACAGACTCAGCACCCAGCCAATGGCACATGAGTACTCTTGAGTGGTGGCTGATGGGCCAATGGCTGATGGAGCATATTGCACAGCCAATGGGAGAGCTGGAAAGTGCCACCCCACTACTCAATTATATATAAGGAGAGATATGCACTAGGACATTGACACTTGGAAACCACCTTTTATGTGTAGAAGAAGGCACTGATACTACAACACCTTGCCCATGATTGTGGGCCCAGGGACATAGGAGGAGTGCAGGCAAAGAATAAGGAACAGGACAACCTGTTTTGAATAAAGGAAAGCTTTATTGACTGTATCACAGGAGCATTGGTGCAGCATTGGGGCTGGATCCAGAATTGGGCAACCTGCCAGCTGTCTGATTAACCCCATCCCCTCAGCCTGCCTGCTGGGGGTGAAACTATGGAGTGGCAACTCCTAGGATCTACGTGGGCACTGGCTGCTGCATGGTTCCCTTGCCACCTGGTGGTGAAAGTCCTACTGATAGCTCCCAAGCTGGGCATGCCACTGAATTGACCAAACTGCCAGAAGAAGCTGTGACAAAGAAAACACATAAAAGGAAAACCAAAATTCAAACCCATAACAACTGAAAGTCGGGGAGGATGAGAGGGAAAAGTTGCAAAACAAACAGAAGGCAGCCATTTAATTAGAGAAGGGGTGGGAAGGAATAGCTTCTGGGGACCACCCACTGCTGTGCCCCTCCTGACACAGTCTGATGCCTGCTGGCCCTTCCCTTGGCTCCTGACCATGCAGCCGGTGGACCACATGGCTACTTCCTCTTGCTCTCCAGCCCTAGGCTGCAAAGGCAGCTTCAGCTGAGTCCTTGCTATGGCTTGGCTCCTCAAGCTTGCTATTATTATTTATCATATTTCATCCATCAGTATGGATGTCCTACAACTGCAATATCACAGTCTCTTGTGAAATGACTGGTAGCCACCAGTCGAGACAAGGCATTTGTCACTGAGTGCATAGGTCAAAAGCTGTTACAATCAAAAGATAGATAGGCAGGCAGGCAGGCAGAAAAATAAAATACTGGAATTAACAGGGATTACAGTTAAAACAATTGTAATGAGAATTCAAATCCGATAGTAAACCTTAGCCCCAAGTGCACAAAACACTAAGATATTTCACAGTGAGTTAGGCTTCAACTTCCCCTCTTGGATGCATACCTTAACATGGCAAATGGGGTTTGTTTGTGTGTGTCAGTGAAAGTGAGAACATTACCTTAAGGGGTTTACACTTTTCTAAGATGCATCCACTCCTTTCAGAGATCAATGGCCACATCGGCAAAACAGAATGGACAGTTCCAATGATACATTTTAAAAATATGTTTGTGGGTCTGTGCATGCATGGTGGCTTCTGGCAACCCCTCCTGGGGGCTTGGACATTTTTCAGAGAGGTAGTTTGAGTAGCCTGCGTCTGCATCCTACCTCTGGTATTCCTTGGAGGTTGCCCTTACAAGTACTTACCAGAGTCAGCCCTGCTTAGCTTCTGGGATCTGATGAGATCAGGCTTGCCTGGGCTATCCAGATCAGGACAACAGTTCCAACGGTGATGGGGCAGAGAAAGTGTTGAAATGTACCTACTGGTCAGCAGCAGTAGTGGAAAGTGATACTGGTGGTGGATCTTTCATAGATAACGACCATGACACTTCAGCTAACACTAGTTATTACATCACAGAAGAAGGCAATGATAAATGACTTCTGATAATCTCTTACCTTGAAAACCCTATGATGAGGCAACCCAAATGTGGGGGGAAAGGATATAGTGCTGGAGGATGGGACCTCCAAGTCGGATGGTGCTCAATCAGCTATGGGGGAAGAGCTGAGGACAACTACAACTAGCACTGTTCTTAAATGACACAACTGAACTGAAGCAAAAAAAAAATGTGTAGTTGTTGATGTGAATGGATGCATATAAGAGGAACATGGAACATGAGAAGTGTAACTCAAAGCAATCCTGGGAGTGAGTGAACTGAAATGGACTGGATTATGCCATTTCAGTCAGAAAATTGCAAAGTGATTTACTCCAGGAATGACAAACGCTGAAGAAACAGAGTTGCTTCAATAGTGAGGTGAGATGTAGCACAGGCAGTCAGAGGCTATAATGCAAGCAAAATCTGACTGAATAATATCAGACCTCATGGAAAGCCTACCGATAAAACCGTTGCTCATATTTATACCCCAACTACAGATGCTGATGAGGAAGAAACTGTAAGTTTTTTTATGTAAGGGTTAGGAAGAAATTGATCACACCCCTAAACAACATGTGCTGATCATTCTATGATTCTAAAGCTGACAGGAAGAAAGTAGATTCCTTTGAAATATGGTGTTGGATAAGAGTGTTAGGGATACTGTGGACCACAAAAAGGACAAATAAGTGGGTTCTAGGTCAGATAAAGTCTGGCCTCTCCCTAGAAGTTAAATTGACTACATTGTGACTATCGTAGTTATGAGAAGACAAATCACTGGAAAAGACAATAATGCTAAGAAAAGTTGGAGCCAGTAGGAAAAGAGAAAGACCCAACATGAGATGGATTGACTCAACAGGGGAAGCCACAGCCCTCAGTTTGCAAGATCTGAGCAAGGCTGTTAATGATAGGACGTTTTGGAGGACATTAATCCATAGGGTTGCCATAAGTCATAAGTCAGAAGTGTCTTGACTACACTGCCACAGGATATAACATTGTCTTGAGAGCTGACTGATTGGAAGATTCCTCAACTTTCTCAAGTAATTGACCAAGGCAATGTGCACATGAGCCCCTACTGAGGGGCGACCAAGTTTGGCCTACAGCAAAGCAGCAGGGCTACCCTAAGGCTGAGCCAAAAGGCACCTGCTGCTATGTTTCAGTTGAAGCAGTTTCCTCTTAGCCCTTCTCCCCATGTGGAAAAGCAGCTGCCCAATTCTAGGGAATGAGATCCATGCAAAGTGGGAGTTACCAGGCCTAATTTGCTTCATAAGTGCATAGTTGGGCTCTGAGTTCCTGAGACTTGGGCCAATCTGCATTTAGCATTTGCTCAGTTGTTTTACCAAACCCACATTGGAACAGAAAAAGATGCAGTTCAAAACCACATTCAACTATCCTGGGCCAACACTGTACTGACTGCAGAGTTTATTTATTTATTTATTTATTTATAGATTCGGCTTATATACCGCTCAGACCCCCCAGGGGGGCCTCAGAGCGGTTTACATAGTGTAGTAGTTGTATTTCCTAACTAGGGCCACAATCACGGGGGGAGGGACATCTTACCGGCACCCTGAGCAGGGCAGGGCAGGGCTTCCTGTTCTTCTTTTCCCGGCGGGGCTCCAGGCGTGGAACTTCGAGCCCTGGCGAAGATCTTCCACCTCTGGGCTAGGCAACTTTCGCGGCCGGGTTGCCTTCAATGCGCAGGCCCGCATTCAGCTGGCTCCATCGTGCCGCGCCGTCACGCTGCCTGCACGTCTTGGCTCCGTCCGCGGCTCTGCCCACCGCCAGGCTCAACCATCCGCTGCCCGCTGCTGCCGCCGCCACCATTCCTGCCGCCGCCGATGTTCGCCGCTAACACAGCCGCCGCTGCTCACCCCCGGAAGGGAGGGTGCCCCCCGCCTTTCTAAAGGCAGGTACCCATTTATCTACTTGCGTACTTTCAAGCCGCTGGGTGGGCGGGAGCTGGGACTAGGACCGGGAGCTCACCCCGGTCGCGGTGGGACTCGAACGGCCCGAATGGCCATAAAACAGCCATAAATCTATCCAGACAGCCCCCATTAAACCAGAGATCAAATGAAGTGAAAGCAGCATGCAGTCTGGACATTGCCATAAAATGCAACAATCAATCAAAGTGAAAGTGGCATGCAATGTAGATGGGAATTTCTGTTCCAGTGTGGGTTTGGTAAGACAGCGGATCAAATGCTAGACGCAGATCGGGCCCTACTTTAGTTTCCTGGTAGTTATGCTCTACTTCCAATTACCTTTTACTGGTTGCTTCTCCTGCTCTGGGTATCATCAACACATTGAGGTTTCAGTCAATTCGGTACAAGACATGAAGAAGCAAGCTGGATCCATACAAAATCCCCTGCATTAATAGTCCCCCAGATCAGATCAGATTCCTTATCCAGTTCAAACTCTTCAGCGTTTTCCAGATTCCAGCATGATTCACTGTCTGGGATGTGCTGCTCCCTCAAAACCCAGACGGCACCTCAAAAGCTAGTGTTTAACTATCAGCATAATGTAGTTTAGTCACAAACAGGACATGTTGCACTGAGATACACTGCAACCTTTCTCTTCCTTTTACATTACATTTTTGTGTAAGCAATTTGCCTTCCGTCATGTCCTCTCACACATGGTGCTCAAAACAATTAAAATAAAATTGCACCCATCAGCCTGAAAGTTTCAAAGATAAGAAGCAATTCCCAGCATGAATAAACTGTGAAGTGCATTTGAAAATAAGGTTTTTTAAAAATGATAATTAGCATGGAACCCTTTATTTTCCTAATATATTTCACAGTTTATGCATGCTGGAACGTGCATGTTTTCTTTGAAACACTCAGATGACTAAACTGAGCAAAACTGATACTGTATTTCTTTAAATAAAGTGAAAATAAGTAGAACTTAAGTAGAATTTTTTTTTTAAAGTAATGTTTCCAAAGGCATTTTCCATTTTGTTTTATTATCTGCCTGGCTAGAGCATATATTACTTGCAGCATTAATTTAGTCTTTCTCTGTTGTATTTTCATATTTTAGTTTACTGCTTAAAATAAACAGTCATAGTTTAACTCCATAAGCTTCTAATGGAGTTGCAAGATGTTTTGCTAAAATGGTAAATCTTATCTGATACTTTGTGTCTAAACGTTAGCTGGTATGCAAATATGTCTAAACAAAGGCCAGGGAATGGTGTAAAGGGTCTGAATGTCACAAATGTACTGATTTTTCTCTCCAAAGTAATAAAAACCCATTCCAGTTACCAATGCAATTCTTAGGGGGAAGGAGCACTTGACCACCTGTCCCACAAGTAAAATGATACAGGTAGATATGTAAACATGCCCTTTTCTGTTTATTACCCTTGTAACACTTTTTGTTTCACCCATTTTTATTATGGATGTTCCTAGCATGTTTCCCCCCCCCCTTATAGAGTTTTAACATAATTGTTACACTACTTTTAAATTATATTCGTTTTTTACGGTATTGACATGTAACTGATGTAAAAACAGGCATCAATTTTTTATGGTAACATTTCTATCAAATGTCATTCATATGGTCAGGAAAAAGACAACTGCAGAGACTAGGGCTGAGTTCAAACTGGCAGTATGAAGTGTGAGAGTTGTGGCAAAAAGATGTATTCCCCAGTCACACTGCACCGACTGATGCGGGAGTATACTGGGGAGGAGGCACAAGGGAGCATTAGCACTATTGGCTCACCCCTGGTGGAGATGCAGCTGCAAGTGGCTTTTTTTGTAATCTGGTTATATGCACATATGCACTCATGCACATAAGCGCTCATGCGCATGAGTGCCTCCCTACCGGATCAGCTTGTTCACGGCTTTCAGCGTTCACATTTCTAGGAAGTGAGATCAACACGCTCTCCAGGGTTTGCTACCACTTTCACCTGGTACGTTTTAAACTCAGGAGGGAAGCGTTACAAAATGGGTTGGGTACAGCTGGGGAACGCCTGACAGCTGTGCCTGTGTAAACCAGCCCCCTTAATCTGTTTTTGAAACATTTCTGAAACATGCCTATATTGGGCCAAACTGCCAGTCTGAACTCGACCTAGAACTTTCAAAGAGAAACTGTGTGGTCATGAAATTCATTAGCATCCCTAGTTCCTCTGTTCCTGAAACAGAGTCAATTACTTTCCTTTCCTTTCAGTTTTCAGATGGTATCTTCCCTACAGATATTGGCAAAGCACTTTGTGAGGCAATAGACTGGACAGACAGAGTCACAGGAGTGTTGGACATTATTACAAAAGATTTGTTGCACAAACATCCCATTCTTTTACCAATAAACAATGATGTTTTAGCCTTACAAAAACCTTATGATGTAGATTACCTTGAGACCTAGGTCTTGTGCAGACAACTAAAATCTTTGTGTAATCAATGTGTGGAGAAGAATCACAGCCAGAAGTAGGATTGCCATTTGCCCAGTTGTGTCATGGAACCCTCCCTGCCCATGCTACTCCATCCTCGCCAGTGCTCAGATGACTTATGGGGAGGAAAAGTTACATTGATCAAGATCACATGCTCTAAGAACACCCTCATATTCTGTTGTAAAACCATACAGTTTCTGGTACTTATAGAATATCATCCAGAAATGACAGCATAGGATTGATCAACACTTCTCCCTGTGCTCTTGCCCCTCAAATCTCCTGCAGATTGCAGGCAAGGCTTGACAACCTTACTCACAGGGTTTATTCACTCCTTCTCACGGAGACAATATTTGAGCATGGGCTCAGTCTCTGTGTGTGCATGCGGCCATGCACGCTGATGGAACCGAGGCATTATGACTGCCCTTCTGGTGCTCCATGGGCACCTTCACTGTCTCCATCAGACTTGCACTTTCTCCCGCCTCAGCCAGCCTCCAAAACACAGGAATCTCGCAAGATCTGGCTTCTGTGTGACTGTTGTATACCAAGCGAAGACCGCACGTGCGGTCAGGGAAACACGCGGTCTGGAAAAGGACGCAAACTTCACCTCCAGAGACAATAGCCCAAACGGATCCTAGCCCACACCTATCGGACGGCTAGGATCCTAGGAGAAACCAATGGGGAATAGGGTGAACTGTAAATAACCAATCACAGGTGTGTGTGTGTGTGTTGGGGGAGTGGGGAACATGGGAATATAAACCGGCCTGCGGGCCGGGCAGCCATTTCAAGTCTTAAGAGTCCTAATAAAGTATGAGCTGTTATCACGCATCCACGGAACATAGACATTTCATCATCTTAAAAAGTGTTCTCTTCCGCAAATCTCTCGAAGATCTCTCTGTGATGTCCAAAGCCTGCAAGCAAATTAGGTAAAGTCTGTACCGACTGGCATTGTGTTTGTGATGTTATGCCTCATCATTCCCATCATCCTTCTAGCTGAGCCAAAACTGGAAATGAATACTAATGTTTAGTAAATCCTGTTTAATGAACATATTGGTAAATAAATGTTTAGGAAACTGAACACAAAATCAGATGGAAACAATGTGTTATTACACAGGTGTATGCCCTGCTATTCTTCAAAGAACTTCAGGAGATGTAGGTGGGAACTTATTCCCTTTCATATTCATAACAAACATGTGAGTTAAATTAAGCAGAATATGGATGACTAGTCACTGTCTGAGCCTCATAGTCAGTAGCATTGCCAACTTTCAGATGGGGTCTGGAGAGCCGAATGAGCGATTCAGAACCCGAGCAGAGCATCGCACTGCACACCAACCTTCCTGATGATGTGCCTCACATTGCTGACCCCGGGATCAGCACCGCATTGCGCTCAGAGTCTTCGGCCACTGCACCCCACACCGTTCCAGACATCTCCCCATCATGGCGGCCACCCAAGGAAGCATGCCCAAGTTCGATGTGGCCCAACCACAAAAGTGGGAAACATGGCTTGAACATCTAGAATATTATGTGGACTACCACGACATCAAGGAGGAGGGTAAGAAAGAATCCTTACTGCTCAGTTCCTGTGGAATTGATACCCTCCGCCTTCTGAAAGATCTGCTGGCCCTGAAGAAGCTGAAGGAGGCCACGTATGCAGAAATCAAGATGGTGCTCACAAACCACTTTGTGCCTAAACCCATGAAGATAGCTGAGCGCATAGACTTCTTTGTGTGCATCCTGGGGCCCGACGAAACCACGATCGATCTCCTGGTGGCCCTAAGATGAGCAGCCACCCACTGTGGGTTTCCCAGCCTAAGTGACATGTTGATGAACCAGTTCATCATGGGTGTTCAGGAACCAAAGCTACGAAGCAAACTTGCTACTCATGATGATCTGACTCTGGACCAGGCTCTGAAGGAGGCCACGGTGTATGAAAAGTCCCATCAGGAGCACCGCAGCAAGACAATAAACTTCACCAGCACATCCCCAGTAGGATTGAATGAGGAGGACGTCCTCCAGGTGTGCCAACCAACGAGGAGGAGTACACGGCCCCAGACAACCACATGGGCTGAGAAGCCGGTCTCACAGACCTCATGCACCAGTTGCGGAGATGCGCACGAGCGACGGGCCTGCCATTTCCAAGATGCTGTTTGCCAGTCTTGCAACAGGCAAGGCCACATCACCCATGTGTGCCAATCAAAGGGGAGCCATTGGACAATGTCCACCCACCAGGAATATGCAGACCTCCACACGATCACTGTTCACCAGCAACAGGTATTGAACTTGCCCCCTGAAGCCCCTAATAAAATGCATGCCACAGTGTTAATAGAGGGGTCTCTATGAAGAATGGAGTTAGGCACGGGTTTGGCATTCTCCATAATATCAGCAGACACCCTACAGAAGCTCTGTCTTCAGAGGGCACCCCTTCTTCAGCGGCCCCGGGGTTTAATGCTGCAGGACTTCCAAAAGAACCCAGTGGCCATCAGGGGCTGGGGCAAGTTCAGGGTGCAGTATAAGGACTTTGATGGGGTCTTGGACTTGCTCGTGGCCAAAGGGCACCTCACAAGCCTGCTGGGACTATCCTGGTTTGGACCACTAGGGTTCCAGGTGACGGGAGTGAATGGGGTGGGCATGCAGGACTTTAAACTGTATGTAATGAGTTCCCCAAAGTTTTCAGTGGCACACTCGACCAGTACTCTGGTCCCCTGGTTGCATTAGACCTAGACCCTGCTGTAAGGCTCATCCGGTTGAAGTCCAGGAAACCCTCACTGGCACTAAAACCCAAAACTGAGGCCAAGCTGGACCGCTTGGTGGCGCAGGGTGTGCCAAAACCCATGAATAATGCAAGATGGGAAACCCCTATAGTCATCCCAGTGAAACTGAATGGGGATGTGTGCATCTGCACTGATTACAAATGTACCCTGAATAAGTCTCTACAGGACCATGTGTACCCGGTACTGGTGTTAGCTTCGTTGGTGGGGACATGGGTTTTTGGCAAGCTAGATTTAGCCCAAGCGTACCAACAACTCCCGGTGGATGACGCCACCACAGAGGCTCAGAAGATAGTCACACACCTGGGGGCTTTCAAAGTTAAGTGGCTATAGTTTGGGGTTTGGGGGAAAATGCCCCAGGAATTTTTCCGAATATAATGGACTGTCTCCTTAAAGGCATCCCTGGCATCCAGCCATTCTTTGATGATGTTCTGATCGCGGCCCTGGATTCCGAGACCTTTGTGACCCAGCTCAGGACAGTGCTTCAATGTTTTGACTCTGCAGGCCTCAGGGTGAAACAGGAAAAGTGTCTCCTGGGGGTGCTGTGGGTTGAATTCTTGGGGTTTGCCATGGATGCCCAGGGTATCCACCCTACAGATGACAAGATCCAGGCCATCGTTCAGGCGCCAGCCCCCTCATCTAAGGTGGAACTGCAGGCCTTCTTGGGACTATTAATTTTTATCACTCCTTTCTCCCACACAAGGCAGAGCCACTCCACCACCTCCTGGATAAGATGGCCCCTTGGGTATGATGCCTCAAGCATGCTGCCACCTTCCGAGCAGTTAAAGACTTGTTAACTTCGAACGCAGTCCTCGTTCACTTTGACGAGACCTTGCCTGTAGTGCTTGCATGTGATGCAGCACCTTATGAGGTGAGGGTGGTCCTGGGGCACCAGTTGGCAGATGGCCGTGAGGTCCCTGTTGCATATTATTCCTGGACCTTATCTGTGGTGGAACGCAACAACACTCAAATCTACAAGGAGGCTCTCACCATTGTTGTGGGGGTTAAGAAGTTCCATGATTATCTGTATGGCCGACCCTTTACAAGCCCCTCCTTGGCCTCCGTGCCCCCAACTACCAAAACCCTAATGTGTTGTCTCCCAGGGTGTTGCACTGGTTGATTTTCCTGGTGGGCTATTCTTACTCGCTGTTCCACCACCCTGGTAAAGCAATGGGGCATGCAGACACCTTGAGCTGCCTCCCGCTGCCTGGTTCCAACCCCGACCCCACTCCCACCCACCACATTGCCCTGCTGGAGTCCCTGCCCGATCGGCCAGTCCAGGTCCAGGAGGTGGCCCATCACACTGCCCAGGATCGCATTCTCACCTAGGTCTTGGACTGGGTGGGGGGAAGTTGGCCCGCAGGCCTGGGGGACCAGAGTCCTCAAATAAAGGGTGCATATTGTAGGGTGGCTGGGTGTTGATTCCCCAACCCCTATGCACATGGGTAGTAGAGGCGCTGCATGAAACACATCCAGGGATCATCTGCATGAAAGCACTAGCGTACAGCTATGTGTGGTGGCTGGGGTTAGACAGTGAGATAGAGGCCAAGGTTAAATTCTGTCAGAAGTGCCAGGAGTTGAGGCCAGAGCCTTCAAAAGCCCCAGTATAGCAATGGGAGTTCTCTCATAAACTCTGGGTCAGGCTACACTTAGACTTTGTGGGGCTTTTCCAGGGCCAAATATTCTTCATTTTAGTGGATGCTTATACAAAATGACTGGTGGTCGTACCAGTGCCATCCACCTCTTCCAGGTCTGTGATCCATGCTATGTGGCAGATCTTTAGTGCCCAGGGCATCCCCAACTCTCTGGTCACGGACAATGGGGCAGCTTTCATGTCCACAGAATTTGAAGGGTTTATCCGATACTATGGTATCAAGCACATTCGCTCAGTGCCATTCCACCCAGCAATGAACAGCCAGGCTGAGTGCATGGTCCGAACCACAAAGGAAGCCCTTCGGCGCATGGACTCAGGGGACTGGGACTATAAGCTGATGGTGTTCTTATTCGGGCAATGCACGACTCCACACACCACAATGGGGCAAAGCCCAGCCAAACTCCTCCTGGGCTGGCGCTTAATGACAAGGCTAGATCGTCTGCATCCAGACTGGGCAGCGGATCACGAGCCGAGCTCCGAAGATCAGAAGGCCACATGAGGGTTTTTTCCAGGGGACCCCGTCTACGCACGGAATTATGCCAGAGGTCCCACATGGATTCTGGCCAAAGTAATCAGGGTGACTTGGCCACAATCCTGCGAGATATCCAGTGAGGATGGCGAAGTGCTCAAGCAACACATTGATCAGCTACATCGCCGCATGCTCCTGGCAGACCCAGACGACAGTGAGGACAAGAGCCTGGAATGCCGAGACCAGGAGGCACCAGTCCCAGTGCAACCCAGCTTAAGCAGGATGCCCGAGGCCGAAGCAGGATCCCCCCAGCAATACCCTGAAACCAGGAAGCAGATGACATGGCTGTGGCAGAAGAGCTACCAGCAGATGTACCACCGGCCCCTATTACAGCCCCGGCACCTTCCCAGCACCTGCAGGGGCGACAACAGAAGGACTAACCCCCACTGCCAAATTAAGATGCTCCACGAGAGAGTGGAGAAAGCCTGCTTGCCTAAGGGACTATGTTATCTGGGGCAATCAGGACTAAGGGGGGAGGGGTGTTGTATACCAAGCGAAGACCACATATGCTGTCAGGGAACCACATGGTCTGGAAAAGGACACAAGCTTCACCTCCAGAGACAATAGCCAAAATGGATCCTAGCCCACACCTATTGGATGGCTAGGATCCTAGGAGAAACCAATGCGGAATAGGGTGCACTATAAATAACCTATCACGGGTGTGTGCGTGTGTTGGGGGAGTGGGGAACCGGGCTGCCATCCCAAGTCTTAAGTGTACTAATAAAGTATGAGCTGTTATCATGCATCCGCGCATCAGTCTCAGTACATTATAGTAACCTTACTGCCTACAGGTGTCTTCATCCTCTTGTCAACTGATCATCTTCCTTCTCTTTCTCAGCAAGCTTCACAGGCTCTCCTTTTATCCCTCTCTCCAATCCAAGCTCCTCCCCTTCCTGTACTGGTCTACAGTGTACTTAGAAAGATATAACACTGCTTAAGATAGCATTGTAACTAGCTCCAGGTTCCCCTCTCCCCAAGCTTTGTAACTAAGTAGTGATTTGAATTTAGATGAGCCATATCTAACTTCAGCTGTGTATCCATAGAATATTCATAGAAGTCTAGATCTCACCCATGGGGGTGAGAAGGGAAGGAAGGGGTGTGCATAACAAAACTGCCAAACTGAATACATACACAGAAATGGCTGGTTTGGATTGGAACAGTGATTTCCCAGAATGGTAATACAAATCTAGGGTTGTTGGTATAATTAAATCCCTCTCACCAGAACAATCCAGCTTTGGGTTTTTGTTGTTTGTTTGTTTGTTTCCACTGATTTCATGGGCAGCTGCGGAGAGCTGCTGTTCTCCCTTACTCACTGCTTGGGGGCTGGGAAAACAGAAAGGTGGGGGCAGCTTGTTCAGGGGCCCATGCAATTCCAACTCTTGGTCCAATTTGCTTGAAACCTGGATTTCTTTAAATGATAGGCAGCACCCACTCTGCTGCAATTGTGGAGTCATTTGGTTGGAAAAAAGCCAGTCCATCCCCCCTCAAGTCCCCCTTTAGAACATAATAGAACTGCCATTATGATGTTCTGGGGGCAGGTTGTTCAGGGACCTGTAGAATTCTAATTCTAGGTCCAGTTTTCTTTAAACGTGAGTGTTCTTTAAAGGATAAATGTCATTTGGTTAAAAAGCAACCAGTCCAACCTCCCCTGAAAATCCCCAAAAGGAAATAATAACAGATCAACAGAAAGGGATTGGGGGGTGGAATTTTGAGCCAGGAATGACAGCCCCTCGAAAGGAATGATGGTATCTGAGCCCAAATAGATTGTTCTGGGACTGGAATGACAGCCCCCAAGTGCAATAACAGTCCCTGGGACTGGAATCAGCAGTCCAGAATTTGAATGACAGCCCTCAGAACATTGTTTCCAGTTCCAAGGGCTGTCATTCCACTTTGTCTATTATTCCAATCCCAGATAATTTTTATCTGGGCCCAGAAACTGTAATTCTACTCCTAGGGATTGTCACTACATTCTGGAGGCTGCCATTCCAGGCCCAGGGCAGGTTTCTCATAATCCATTCTATATTTTCATTGCAACTTTTGCATGTTGTAATATATTTAAATGGAGCCTATACAAGTCAATTGTCATTCCTGGCTCCCATTATAACCAATGGGCCTTTGGGTCTCTCCCATTGTTCCCAACAGGCATTCGTGCCATTCGTTTGAGTAGGTCCCCATAATGACAGATTGACAGAAATGAATAGGGAGTATGCAAAGCAAACCACTTTTACTTTGTGGAAAGAAACAAACAGGTTATCATCAAGGAAGGATGGCAAATTCAGAGTTTTTTAGAGGAAACTTTTTTATTGTCTGCCAGTCTCTGAAAGAGTAGAAAAATGCAGACAGGAGTTTGTTTTGTTTTGTTTTGTTTAATGCCATGGCTGGCTGGAGCTGTCCTGCTTGGCTGCTGTTTGGCCGCTATTTTAGGAATCAATAGAGAGAACTGAGTCAGTGCCAAGAGTGAACTATTTTGAGAGTCTGTAACATTGGCCCTTTTGGTCCAATTCACTTGAAACTTGGGGGGGGATCTTTTAGATTAGAGGGAGGAGTATGTTCTGTTCCAATTTGATGTCATCATCTTTATAAACAGCTGCTAGAGACCTCATGTACTTTCCCCATTGGAAATAATGGTCCCAAACTCCAAACCCACAGAGATGTGAATCCTTAAACCATAATGTCCTTCCCAGATGAAAAGACACAAAGATTGGGGGGGGGGGACTTAACCCAATAAAACTGAATCAAGAACTGAAAAGGTAAGAAAGAAAGCTAATAGAGGGTCAATAGTTAAAACCTCATATATACTTGTTATAAGTAAAAATACATGTATTTATTTCGAGAAAAGTTTAAAATATATATAAGGGCCCAATGAAAGCCTCATTATATGTAAACAAGGACCAATTATTGTGACCTAACTTAATGAGTTTAAGTATAATTCATCACATTACATTTTATGAATACTTAAACTAATTATTCTCTTTTTTTTTTCAACAGCATTGCTTTTCTGGTCCAATACTGACATATTCTTTACCAGTTCTTGACCTCTGAAGAAGGCCTCATTGGGCCAAAATGCATTAGGTCACAATAATTGGTTCTTGTGTGTATATTATTTGTACTTTGCAATGAGGCTTTCATTGGAATCTTATATCTTTTGTTGTTGTTGTTTCCCCCCCCAAAAAAAATAAATACACATATTTTTATTTATAACAAGTATATATGAGGTTTTAACTCTTGGACCTCTGCTAGGTTTCTTTCCGTTCTTGCTTCCCAGAAAAAAAAGCCATCATGGTAACCTCCCTCCAGCATGGATCTGAAGTTAAAATGTTTTTTGTTGTTGTTGACACATACCCCTAGTTGTTATAGCTTCCAGCTAAGGGACAAACTAGATGTGATTGTTTTTAAAGAGTTGGGTTTGGGTTCCCTGTGCACAGATATTTTGTTCAGAACAGCAAAGAATGGGGAAATAACTCCCCTTCAGCACTTTTTTGGTACAGGAAAACAGCAGGCAGGGAGCAGAAACCCTTCTTCCCCTAGTGGATGTTCAGAGCCCAAATGTGTATTATTATTATTATTATTATTATTATTATTATTATTATTATTATTATTATTATTATTATTATTATTATTATTATTATTGCCATTCCCATTGTAGTGAATCTTAGCTGGGTCCACGAAACCCAGCCCCAACTCTTTAAAATCTAACTGATCCTAAAGAAGAAATGCCCAAAATTTTGCGATGTATACATTCGATAGTTGAACATACCTGCTTTGACTGTCACAATTACTTGTGAACCTGTCAGTTCATCTTGAATGGCAACTGCTTTGCACCTGCTTAGTAGCTGTGTTAGTGGAGTTCCCTCCCATTTTGCTGGTGGAGTTTTATTTCTTTGCTTTGCTTTGTGTATGTGTGTGTGTGTGTGTGGGGGGGGTTATCTGTACTGTACGTAAGATTTATTTAGAAATTATATATGTCTCCTTTCCGGAGACCTGCTCAAGTTGGCTTACAACTAAGACAAAACCAGCAGAAACCATTACAAACAAGCCAATTAGCATGAAAACAAGCCCACAGAGAACAAGCTGATATAATTAGGGTTCTTAGGCAGCCCCCAAGAGTAAATGGAGTTCAGGGCCTGGTGCATTGGCAGTGCATGGGCATGCCTATGTCATTTCCAGTTTTTAAACCTGAAGTAACATGGGGGCACTCTAGCATCCTTTGGTTAAAATCCTGTTTTGTTTTGTTTTTTAAAAAAGGAATGTTTTAACTTTGTATCTTAAAGAAACTAAGGTAAGTGCCAAGCAAACCTCCCAAAGAAGGCATTCTAAAGGCAAGGCACCACCACTGAAACAGCCATGGAAAAGATGGGTTCTGCCTATGGTAATGCATGACTGGATGAGGTCATTAAATGATGTGAGGGGGAACTTATGCCTCTTTAAAGCTGTGCAAAAAGAAGTATACATGAAATAATGATAACATGGATTTATATGAACACAAAGTGGTAATACTTTTCTAAAAACTCCACTATGAATTGCTAGCTGATGGACTGATTTGCTCACTGTTTATTTATACCAATAGTTGCCAAATGGTGTGCAGTGAGAACAGGTCTGTGGGAGAGAGAAAAGAAGAGTGCTGTAAGGCTCTGTGAGAATGTGCATGTGTGAAGCACTGCCATTAGCTCTGTGCTCTACTGGAAAATAACTTGACAAATAGGCTCGAACATTTTGCAAACCATGAACTGATTGGCAGACAGATGCATCCTCCTGAAAGGCCATCCTTCTGAATGGCCAGGATGTGCAAGGCTCCTGGGCTTGTTACCTTCCTTGCCTTCTTAGACAAAAGGTAGGGTTGCCAACTTCCAGGTGGGGCCTGGAGATTTCCTGGTATTACAACTGATATCCAGATGATAGAGATCAGCTCCCCTGGAGAAAATGGCTACTTTCCCCTCCCCAAATCCCATGCTTCTCAGGTTCCACCCCAAAAATGTTCAGGTGTTTCCCAACCCAGAGCTGGCAACCCTAACAGAAGGGTAGGACAAATACACCAAATGAGGCCAGGAACCAAGCTTTTGTTGGGTAAAATGGTAAAAATGCACATGTATTCCTTGACGACACTGTTTATGAGGGTAGATTTTCATTTCAAAATAAATATATTTCTATTATTTTATTCAAATTTTATTTCAAAGAGTTGTAATTTCTGTCTATAGTTAAAATATTACTATATTACTAATTAGGACAACCTCCTAAGATGAACCGTTGTGAGAGAACTTTGCCTGATGACTTTTTAAAACACTTTTACAAAATATATATTTAACAGAGAGCACCACTGTTGAATTTAAACTCGAGCTTTATTTGATATAACTTAAAATTGGATCATATGAATTGGAAAGTAGAAGGCAAAATGGAATGATGAATACATTATTCTGATTCTCAAGCAGCATAATGGTCACAAAAAAAACCCCACACACCCTTAAAACACCTTTCTTTCTAGTTACATCTTCATCACACTGCATAAATCTTTGGTTCTAAGGACAGCATTGTACGCTATGAAGTATTTTTAAGTCTACATCCTTTGTGTTGGAAAGGTGGTTTTATTTTTTTTTACTTCGAAGAAGATTTCATAAAAAGAAATGGACTGGCATACAATGTATACTTTTACTGGCCTATTATTTCTGATCATGGCTCTAAGATGCATGCAGACAGAAATCAAAGGGACTTTACAAATAAGATGTTTTCCTCTGTACCTATACACACAGCAACTGCCTTTAAGTCTAGCTTTATTCTTCCTCAGAACAAAATGATTGATTGATTGCTCACAGCTTGCACAACTCCCTGCTGCCCTAGATCCATCTCTGCTCCTCACACTCCATGCCGTTCTTGCATCATTGACTTTCTGCCAGCCATTTTGCTGCCAGTGCCTGAGCTGACATTTAATGATCTTTAGACATAGTAATGTCACATTTATCACTCTTTATCAGTTGTGACAGACCTAAATTCAAATGAAAACATGAAATGTAAACTGAATCCTATCCAAGTAGTGATATGCCTTTGAGTGGCATCCATCAAGAGATGCCAAGGAGGAAAGTGAAAAATGAACTTCTATTTCTTATGCTAAAATTACCTTTAATAATTTTCCTGGATCATATTCTATTCATTTCAGTGTTTGGGGAAGAATACTGCAGCTCCAGGGTTGGCCCTGAACAAAATACTTCTCTGAACTCATTTTTAATAAAAGTCCAATTTTCTTCTAAATACATTGTCATTCACACATATTTTTATACATAGAGAGGGTCTTGATTACTGATAGCCTTAAGAGAAGGGGAAAAACAAAACAAAACCCAGCACTTAGTTTCACAGACACCACACTGTGGTCCCACCTGCACAAAAGTCTACAGAGACCAGTTTTAGAACATCCCTAGTTTTTTGTTTTGTTTTAATATTCTCGAAGCTTTTCCTGTGGAGCAGAACTTTTCCTCTGAGAAAAGGAAATTATAAAAGTCTACCTGGAACACAGTTGCAATGTTCATCTCCAAATGTACCTCAGCATAGATGTAATTCTGATCCTAGCCACAGTACAGATTAAAAAAAAATAAAATCCAGATCATGTGGCCATGGACAGAGACAAGACATTCTTCTATAGACACAGGGAATCCCAAATTCCACATATTTTTGTTTTTTAAAAAATATTTGGGGAGATTAAAAATGTCCCCCCAATGGAGGAGCATTGCCTGTGCATAGGCAGGCAACATCAAGGAAAAGAGACCTCATGTTCCTTCCTTCTCCAGCTGTACCCCTTTCCCTTGCCCAGGAGAGAGGGCAGTAAGGCAGAGGCAGCCAGGAAAAGGAAGATAAGGCAGCATTGGCCGTTCTGCTATTTTCTCCTTTCTCTCCCTCCCCTACCTGGCAGAGAAGATGTTGAAGCAGTGGAGAGGGGGAGAAAAAGGAGAAGTCAATGACTCCCTCTCAGTTAGCAAAGAGCCAAGAACTATAGAAGGGAGTGGGGAGGGCAAGAGAGGTACTACTGCTTTGTCAGCCCAGGAGGAGGAGGCAGCGGTGGCTGTGACTGGGAGCAGGAAGAGTAAAAACCTTCAAAGAAGGACATAAAAAAGGAGGGACAGGATTCTGAACCCCACCACAAATCTTGCCAGTGTCCACTTATCTCAGTCTAAACCACAGTCTAAAACGTTTAACTGAAGAAGTTTGCTTTGAATTGGGGGGGGTTAGATATTTGGTGACATCTAGGCCAAGACCAAAACAGGGCCAAGAGGAATTGAAAAGGGAGAAAGTGTAGGGAGGATGGTGATTTTTAAATTAACCCTACCAGTCTAATTTTATTCACTTCCTGCCCTTTTTTTCCCCCTCTCAGGAGGTTTCACGTCTGAGGACATGGTTGCAGAAATGTATATCTAGTAACCTGTAAATAAGATTAGGGCAGTAAATGAGATCCAGCCAGCTTTTTCACTGGATCTCACCTCCTTACTACATCCACCATTGCACATGCCTCTGTCTATGAAAGTCTCATGGAAACTGAAACTGAATCCAAAAAAGACGGAGGTCCTGTGCCTGAGCAAGGGTAGCTTGAGGATAGGGATCCCACTCCGGACCTTCAATGGGGCGCAGTTGGTGCCACCTCCACAGGTTAGGAGTTTGGGAGTGCTTCTGGATGTCTCTTTAACAATGGAGGCCCAGGTAGCAGCCACTACCAAGTCAACCTTTTACCACCTCCAGCTGATCAGGCAGTTGGTTCCCTTCCTTGAATGCAACGACTTGGCAACAGTGATGGTCACCTCAAGATTAGACTACTGTAATGGTCACCTCAAGATTAGACTACTGTAATGCTCTCTACATGGGGCTACCATTGTCTCAAATCTGGAAGCTGCAGTTTACAGAACACAGCAGCCAGGCTGTTGATGTGTCTCTCTATGTGAGGGCATATCCAGCCTGTGCTGAAAGCATTGCACTGGCTGCCAATAACATACTGGATTTGCTTTAAGGTGCTGTTTTTGACCTTTAAAGCCCTTTATGGTCAGGGTCTGGCATACCCGAGGAACCGCCTTTCCCCATATATTCCCCAGAGAGCACTGCATTCAGGGGCCCAAAACCAACTGGCCCTCCCAGGCCCCAAAGATGTTAGGTTGATGATAACCAGGGCTAGGGCCTTCTCGGTGGCAGCTCCATACTGGTGGAATGAGCTCCCAGAGGAGATCAGGACCCTGTGGGACCTTTTACAGTTCCTCAGGGTCTGTAAGATAAAGCTCTTCCACCAGGCTTTCAATTAGGAGCCACCTTAAACACCGAGGAGTCACCCTGTGCCCTGGCTTTACCACCTTCAGCCTATCTTGCCACATAAATTAGTCGATCAAACTGAGCTGATTTGAGTCCACCATCAAGACTATCACCTAAGTAGTGGTATGGTTTAATCTAGGAATCTCTGCTCTTGCACTTGAATTGTTTCCAGCATTTTAGGAAAATGGATAATTGATTGTTTATGGTTGTTTTATGTATGTTTTTAACTGTATTTATATATGCATTTTATGTAAGCCACCCTGAGCCTGCCTTGGCAGGGAGGGCGGGGTATAAATTGAACAAATAATCCTTTTTGGTAGGATCCCCCCTCCTTTTTGCACCAGTGGAAAAGCTGGTTGGCTCCAAACCATTGTGTTCTGCACTGTTGACCTGCTGTATCTGTACTTTAAAACCACAGTGTGCTGTTAACTATTTTGAACCTCAACTTTCTCAATGCATATTGAGACTGATGGATTTGTTTCGATTCATATGTGTTTACCTCTTGGAGCTTGCCATTTTCTACTTTGCTTTCTGTGAGCAGAAACTTGGAAACTTTCAGTATCTGTAAAGATTTGGCTTGTTTGTATTTTGTTGATCTAATACTCGGAGATAAAAATGGAACAGCAAAACATTCCTAACACACTAGTTCCACTACAGAAAGAAAGCCAAATAATTTGAAACACTAGAAAGAAATCTGAATGAAGATAATTGATCTCACAAGCATTGTGAACCCCAATAGCATGCTCAGAATTGTGGCCATGTGTTGTTTAGGTACTTACCCTGTGTTCTTTTATCATCTGTCTTAGTTAGAGAAGGATGATATAGACAAAATGGAGTGGGGAAAATCAGGCCACAATTTTATTGATTACAGGTTCTTCATGTCTTTGTACAGTATTGTTAGCCAAACTGGCCTAATCAATTAACTGGTTGATTGGAGAATTTAATTCTTAGCAAGAGTGGGGTAACTTGGGACTTTTCACCTTTGAATACCAAGATCCTTCCTCCAGAGAACTCTCAAATGAACCAGGCTGATGTTTGACTAACAGAGGTCCAATCTGCATTGGTATTTCCCACCGTTGTGCAAATGATCTCACATTGTCTCACAAATTTCTATCTACATTTGATGCCGCACCCACTCTCTCAGCATTAGCCATCTGCATCATTTTATGGCCATTTAGTAGTGACTCCAATGTCACTACGGTGTCACACCGCCTTATCTGAATGTGGTTTTAAGGTGGTACAACTGCTCCTCCCCACTGTTGAGCCGTTGTGAGCAAAAAGCAGACAACTGGAGCTGAATTCTCCCCCTCCCCCATCTTTTCTAAGGATATACCCAAATTGTCATAAAGGAAACAAGTTAGCTGGAAATCCAGTCGGCTGTGTTTAAAAGTAGCCAGGGAACATTTTTCTGTGATCATATGGGGGGGGGGGGTTGGAAGCACACCTACCCCTGAACCATTTGTTATTTCCTGGGGCAGTCTCCAGAACACCTTGCCTGACAATTGCTGGGTGTTTTGTGTTTTTTACCCAGCTCATTCTGTCTTTCCTGCCCCCCTGCCTTCCCCTCTGCCAGGTCACCCCTTTTTACTTTCTGGGGAGGTCACAGGTACTGTTTCCCCCCCACAGCACAGCGCAGTAACCCTGCTGCCCCCCTTGGAGGCCACTACTCCCCCTTCTCTTGCATGCTTTCCCTAAACAGCTTGCGTCCTCATGCAGACAGAGGAGAGCTTTACACTGAGCCAAATGTGAAGCTGGCGCCACAGCAGCATGGAACAGCTTTACATAGCAAATGCAGATCAGGCCAGGGTGTTATTGAAAACTACTAGAAGACAAAACACATACTAGAAACACACTTGCATGGTTGGCTACGATGAATAGAGTGAGATGGGGGAAATAGATTCATATCTACCGGCCTTGAAGAGATTCAGGTCTGTCCAGAAGGTTAGAGGTCTGTTGAAGAGCAAGGCGAACAACATCTTGGATGTGGAGTCATACACACACACACACACAATATGTTGGTAGCTTGGGTATATTTATACACAAAAATGATACCTGGCGGTATGCTGATATGGTTGCATCAAAGGAACAATAGTGTTGATGTTTACAGGAAGGTTCTCAAAGGCCTGGACAAATGGTTAATAGCTCTTCCAGAGGGAGATCAAAGAATTTGACCGAGCTTTATTGCTTTCCCAGAGCTGATAATATCCGTGGATGTCACTTAATATGCAAGATGAAGAGGAGCTTCCTGGTGTTGCAAATATGCTAAGTGGGCAAATGGAGGAGCAAGATGGGGATAAAAGAAGTTACCATGAGGTGTGATGCTGTTTTCCTGAGAGACACCAATGTTGTAAAATATACATTGCTTTAGGATGGGTGAGAATTTTTATCAAGCTAGCCTTCTTTGATGAACTTCCAGATACTTTTCCCCAGGCTGTGTCTGCCATTCATTCCTAGGCCAGGCTTAAGAGATAAATTCCTGTCTGGAGTAATTTCTACATGAAGGGTGTGTATGGCATTACTTCCTATTGGAAAATGAACTGCCCCTCTGTGAGATGGTATTGACTGGTAACAGCATAGTCTGGGTGTTATGTATTGAAATGTGAATCACTGCTATTCTTTCACATGTTAAGCTTGCTTCTGAATGTGGCTCCTCAGATGCCGCATTACTATTGGTTGGTTTCAAAGAAACCTCTGTAAATATCCAATCATTGAGTGATATTGTAGCAAAGAGGGAACGGTCCTGATTGGCCTTTATCCCCGTATTGTTATTGGTCCTTATCTTATTATGGGTGTGGCTTTGACAGCCCAGGAGAGTTTAAAAGACGGAGCTGCGCTCCCCTTGTTGTTGGTGTGTTCTGAGTTGGTGTTTGCTGTTACAAATAAAGCTGAAATCATTTGCTGAAATCAAAACTTTGTTGAGTTCCATACTTAACACTGGGGAAAATGAGTTCAATTGACAGCCTGACTGCTGACCTCAACCCAGCTGTTGGTGACAACCAAGGTGTTGCCAGAGTTCAGGAAATAATCCAATCCACACTTTGTAGATTGTGTTCAATGAATTTACTGCAATAGGGGTTTGCAAAAAAAAAAAAGACAATAACTGCATGACATTAATAGAACAGAGAGGCTTTCAGAGTACAAGCACTAACACACAGCAGAGAAAAGAAACAACCAAAGGTAGGCTGAATGGCAAGAGAAAACATTCCATAAACCCTAAACACTAGAGAATTCTCTGCAGATTCCCCTAGGATATGTCGACTGAACTACTCTTTAAGCATTATTTAAAGTAACTAAACTCTTAGCAGGCTGTTGCTTTTCCAACACAAGGAAAGTAAGTACATTTTAGGCCCAGAAGCTACAGAGGCTGTAGTCCCTGCCCCTCACCAGCCTCTTGAGGGGCATGGTCAACATACCATCAAACCAGGGTGGCTGTCATGCACCACATCCCTAGATCCCCTTAAGGGAACTTCCTTACTATATGTCCCCAGTCAATGCTTAAATACGAGCAGTGAGTTGGGACAATTATGCTAGTTTAACAGTACAATCATACATACATTGAACATATGTATACATATTTTTTTGCTATAAAGAAGGCAACAACCCCATTCCCAAGGCCCATTAGCCAGTCAGGATGCTGGGTAAAATTCACTCATAGCTAGGGTTGCCAACTCTGGCTTCAGAAATTCTGGAGACTTGTGGGTTGTGCCTAGGGAGAGTGACATCAGAGGAGAGGAGGGAGCTCAGTGGCAGTTTGATGTCATAGAGACTGCCCTCTGAAGCTGCCATTTTCTCCAGGGAAACAGATCTCTGTAGTCTGGGGATACATGGGCTGAGTTCAGACTGGCAGTTTGCAGTGGGAGCCAGTCGTGGCAAAAAAGCCCTGAAATAAACTGTTCTGGGTTTTCCCGGTCACATGGGGCCGACAGGTGTGGAAGCATACTGGGAGGAGGCACGCAGGAGCATTCAGACTACTAGCCCGGAGACGCGGCTGTAAACGGCTTTTTCCTCTATGTGTGTATGAGCGCATGGGTGCATATGTACTCGTGCATAAACACATTCAGACAATTTGGGGTGGACCCCGTTGCACCGGCACCGCATTGGGCAGTAGAGCGGAGCACAGCCAATCCGATCGCTGTTGCCTTATGTGCGGAAACACCCGGCGCGCACTATAGAAGCAAGTTGCTCCTGGCTTTTCGGCTTCACGTTCACACTTCTGGGAAGCGGAATAACAAGGGATAAAGGCACTCTCTGGGATTTGCTACCACTTTTGTCAGGTATCTTTTTAACGTGGGAGCAAAGCGGAACAGCACAGGTTGCCTACGGGTGGGGAATGCCAGGCAGATGTCCCTGTGTGAACGCCCCCTTTAATCCACTTGGGAAACACGGCTGAACAGTGGCTATAATGGGGCAAATTGCCAGTCTGAACTCAGCCATGATAACTCTGAGGGAATTCCAGGCCCATCCTCCTGCAACTTCCAGGTCTACAGTTGAGTCACAATAGATACTCTAGGCTAAGGCTGAGAACCAAATGTTTTGTTATTTAAAAATCTATCCAGTCCTAAATACTTGAAAGTTTCATATTCAGATCCAGATGAAAATACTATATCCGTTCATGACTGTGATTTTTATCCACTTCTTAGAACTGAAAATAGACCTCCTTGTCTATAGCAATGATAGCACCCTGTTGAAAACTGATCTTTTCATCAATGGGAGTTTTATTTATTACAAATAAGAGTTCCTACCTGGCTATTAAAAAGGTGGATTATGTCTTTCTCTCTGAAGCCCAATAGCACGAGCTCTATTTATTTCACTTTAGATAAGAGATTTTGTATGAACTCTATAAACATTGCTATTGACAACAGAAGAGTGAACTGCAACTTTTCTCAGTAATACAATATAGTTGTACATGGCAATGATATTGTTTTCTATGAAGCAGCTTTTTTATTTTAAAGAAATGGCAATATCACTTCCCAGAGCAGTAAGTTCAACATTTCATCTTAGAAAGAAAAGAGCTCAGGCTGAAACGATCAGCGATGTTGATGACCAAAAGCAATACTAACAGCTTTTGTACGGAGTATGTGCTAGTCATGTTGGTTAAATGATAACTGAGGGGAAAAAGAAGCTGTACTTAAAGACTGGCTTGTTATTCCTGTGAGGGCTTTATCTGTCAATATTTGCAGAGGTGCCTTGTTGGGCAAAAGAAATGAACACAGAATTCATCATTTTCAAAAGCAGAGCACAAGGTTGTGTTTTGAAAGGTGAACTTTGTGAAGTGCTTAATGTGTAGTAGAAACATTGATGACACCATCCGGTGAAAATTAAGACAAGGGATGGGCACGAACTGGATCACAAACTAAAGTTTGTGATGAATTTTGCCCCGTTCCTGGATTGTAAAGTCAAGATTGTGGCAGAGCAACTGGCATGAACTTTCAAGCTGTTCATGGAGGTTTGTGCAGGTTTGTGAGTAGATACATTTTCAAATAGACTGATAGGAGTGTACAATCACCTCCCCCCCGCCCCCCAGTCTTGAGTCCAAAAATTTAGGAATTCCTGAAAAATCCCAGATCCCAATATGGGTAAAGTATTTCGATCTGGGTTTTTTAAAAAAATCCATTTTTTTTTTAGTTCAATAGACTTGAAAAGAAAAAAAGAAAAACTGAGGGGAATAAAAAAAAAAAACAGCAGCAGCAAAGCTCTTGCCTCTCAGCTCTTTTTTGGGCTTTCTTCTGTAGTCCCTTTAAACAGCATTCACCTTAACTCTCAGTGTACTTATTAATGTGACTGAGTGATGGCACAGTTCTGGAGGGAGCTGCCTGCTATGGAGGCAAGGTCAGTCACTTTATGAGATTATATATAATGTATGACCCATTCATGTCTGCTTATCTTCCTGGATATGTTAATACATTAAAGAATTCTTGTAAAAAAAATCCCATAGGCAACCACCTTTGACATATCCATTGTCACAGCTGTTTCACTTTAAATCCTTGTTGGTTAGGAATGGGGAGAAAATGCAGTTGTTATATATAAAAAGTTTAGATCAAATATAGGAACATAAGAACCCTGCTGGATCAGACCACTGGTCCATCTGGTCTACTATCCTGTCTCACTGAGTGACCAACCAGTTCCTCTGTAGGTATTTATAACCTCCAAATCTTCATGGAGTAGTTCACCCAAGCATGGATTTGCATGCCGGTTTGCATATACTTAGGTATCCAATGGATAGTCAGCATGGTAGCTTTGGCAGCAGAGATCAAACATGGGGAAAGATCTAAATTTAACCTGCCCTCTCTCTTACTCTTACTCTTTTATTCAAATCTAACTGTGCAGTGCTATATAGATGTATGAAGTTTGAGCCCAGTGGCACCTTTAAGACCAACAAAGTTTTATTCAAGGTACTTCATATCTGAAGAAGTGTGCATGCACACAAAAGCTTATAGCTTGAATAAAACTTTGTTGGTCTTAAAGGCACCACTGGACTCAAACTTTGTTCAGCTGCTTCAGACCAACACGGCTACCCACCTGAATGTCTATATAGATATAGATAGGTATGTACACATTCATCCCTTGATGTTGCACACTGAGATCAAATATGAATTAACCTGTGCCCCAGTTACTGTTCTGTCAGCAACACCCTCCTAATACCCCTTGGGCTGGAGAATGGCCTCTTACTAGATGGTTATTGATTTTGGCAGACTTTAGGAAGGCATTTATTTAAGAGGGATTTTGCTAAAACCTGGAATTTGTATTGTTTCTGTGTGGTGATGAGTTTCACTTAATAGCGGTTTTAAATTTTATCTATTGTGTTATTGGTCTGCGTGTGCATGTAATACTTTTGCAATCTATTTCAGCTCCCCCTTTTGGTAGGGGGCAGACTGGATATGGATGTTTTGATAAATCAATCAGTCAATCGATTTAAGGAGCTGAGCATCTGTTCCCCCTTCTGGATATGTCTATCTCCATTTCAGCAAGGGATATGGGGGCAAGCTGTGGCTCAGTGGAAGAGCCTCCATTTTTCATGCAGAAGATCCCAGGTTCAATCCCTGGCTTCTCCAGTTAAAAAGACAAGGCAGTAGTAGGTGATGTGAAAGACCTCTGCCTGAGATCCTGGAGAGCTGCTCCCAGTCTGAGTAGACAATACTGACCTTGATGAGCCAGTGGTCTGATTCAGTATAAGGCAGCTTCATGTATGTGTGATTTATAAGACTGCTTCTACATGTGTGTTGCCATTGCTGGGTCAAGGTACACATTCTGTATTTTCAGAGCAAAACTTTCTTCATTTGCAATGATTAGTTTGGATCATATATATTTGCTCTGTGCTTGCTGCGGAGGTGAGGTCACTGCAGACCTCACTTCCTTTCACACTATGCACTTCCATTTGCACAGTTTTTCTGTGAGCCCCAAAGTACCTAGCACCAGAGGAACTATGCTCTGCAGCACCCTTAGAGAAGCCCACATGGAGATATTGCCTTTGCAGCACCCTTAGAGAAGCCCACATGGAGATATTGCCTTTGCAGCACCCTTAGAGAAGCCCACATGGAGATATTGCCTTTGCAGCACCCTTAGAGAAGTCCACATGGAGCAAAACTATAGGATCCAAGCCTATATTTTTGGCTGCGGTCACACACACTACTTTCAAACCACTTTCAGTGCACTTTCCAACAGGATTTTTACTGTGTGAACTGGCAAAATCCAGTTGGAAAGTGCGCTGAAAGTGAATTGTTTAGTGTGTGTGACCACAGCCTTTGTGGATCAAAAGGTATTTTACTTCTATGTTGTCACTAACGTAGACGACATCTTAAAAATGACTGGTGTACAAGATGCAATGTAAATGGACTGGCTATGGAAAATCTGATTAACACAATAATAATTAATTGTTATTGTATGGCACTGAGTGTAGAGTAGCCAGGAGATCCTAAGATTGCCTGGCAGGCAAAAGTCTTAGCTCTTTTTTATGCACCACTAGGTGGTGAGCTAGACTTGTTTTGAAGGCAAGACTCATTTCAGAGATGGTTTGCCATTGCCTGCCTCTTCATCATGACCCTGATATTTCTTGGAGGTTGCCCTTCCAAATACTAGCCAAGGCTGACCCTGCTTAGCTTATGAAATCTGATGAGATTGGGCTAGCGTGGGCTATACAGATCAGGGCTGATTAACACAATAAGCTACACAATCCAACATAGTTTTGCTGAAGTATCTGTATTTAAGTTAATTCCACCCTATATAAATTTGTGAGAAAAAACTCCTTTAAACTCAAAAGTTTCAGTTTCACTAAATAACAGATCACAGCCAGAGCTGTCTTAAAATTCATGTACACCCACCTCTCCAAGACCTCAGTGCTTTACATTTTAACAGTTCTTATTCTTAGGGATTAGATCATAGCTCTGTTAGGAAGCCTGCTCTATCTGCAATGTCAGTGCTCCCTCTGAAATGCTGCTCTCCTGTGGGACAATTTTTCATGTCTGATCCTAAGTCTAAACATATTTACTTGAAAGTACTTATTTTAAAAAGGGGGGGGAGGTCCCTTCAGATTCCTGTGGAACAGAAACAAGGGAACAGTGCTGGTGAGGGCTTGGGTATAAATGAGACATGAAACAGTTCAAGATGTTTGGCAAGAATGAATAAAGACTGCAATATCACTTATGTCCGCTAGACTTTATCTTATAAGCACAACATTTTGCATCGCAGTATTTCAGCATGTTGGATATATGCAATCATCTTTCACAATGTGCCTTCTAAGTAATGATATTTTCTTGATACCACGGAAGGAAAGTATTAATTTAAAATGATTAAATCTTGAATGGTGTTGTTAGCCAAATTGCCTTATTTAATTAATAAATGTAGGGGAATTATGACTATTTAATTATAGGATCATAACCTGTGTTTATGAGAGTTAGCGTTCCCAGGGCCCAGGAATAGACACTGAGCCTGTATAGCTAAAATAGTGATTTCTTTACTAAAGGTTCTTCAAGCATACAAACAAAAATCTACTTGTTGTATGTAACAACTTATATTATTTGACAAACCTGATTAATTTATATTTTCTTCCACCCCCTTTTCCTTCTGTATCCCACCTTTTTTCTGAGAATTTTTTTTTAAATAAAAGCTTATAAACAAAAATCAAGCATTCACACACACACACACAATACAGAGCTAAGAATATAGAGATGAGAGGATAGAGACATTTGCATGAGCAGGATTATTGTTAGTGGGGTAACACTTTACCTGTCTGATGAGACACTTGGATCATGCAGCGAAAAATGGGACACAATGAGCGGGGAGGGATCATGAGTTGACCAGGAACACACCTGAACTGATTCTAAACAGGCCTAGATTTGGAACCAACAAGATAGAGTGGGGGTAAGAGAGGCAAGAGCAAGAACAAGAGGCAAGAGAGCATGCTCAGAGAGGGCTCTCCTTATATACCTAAAATGTGACCTGAGGCTAGATGCTCCAGTGGTCACCTGGTCCCCGGGAGATATTAACACAACTTAAACTATGAATGGGGCAGAAAAGGGATTAATGGTTGGGCAATTGAAACTTGATGTTTGGCTGGGAGTGACACCTCTGGGGGGAAGGGGGTGAAATGAAAGAGGAGCACCAATCATGTTGTAGAGCTGGTGCTTTGTATTAACAACCAAATGCTTGACAGTGGTGTTATCTTGACAGGTGGGAGGAAGACTTGATGGCTTGCTATTTTTGGCAACTCGGCACATCCTTTTGTCTTAGGCTGGAGAGGAATGTGTGTCTTGCCAGGTGAAGTTAACACACAAAGTGGGGGGGGATGCCTGCATGGTGGGGAAGAGATTCCTTTATGGCGCCTGCTCAGGGACATCTGTTTTGTAGCAGAGTATGACTTCCTTCTCTGGTCTGCTTCTGCATGCATGCATGGAGGCCAGGGCTGCTGGTCTGCATCCTGGCGCTGGCATGGCTGCAAAGGTGCCAGGGCAGGAGGCTTCTGTAGTCTCGGGTCTACATCTGGCTTGGCATGCTTCTTAGGCACAAGGCTCCCCTTGGCCACAGCTCACATTCCATAGTCCAGCATAGGGCACTGCTCTAGGGCTACAGTGGCATTGCAATCACTCTGCTCTTGAAACATAACTGGTCACTTACTCTTAGTTGCTGTTATATTGTGACACCATTTCCAGCATCTTTGATTGGATTGTTTTTTTCAGGTATGTTCATTGTGAGGTGCCTCAAACCAAAATTTCTGCACTAAAACAACAATTTGTGAAATATCGGGCATGGCAGGGCTGGATAATTTGATTTTTCCCTCACTTATCTGACTGAAATCTTAGAAGTGGGATGCTTCTGGATCACAATTCATGTGCAAATTGAAAACTGTACCATGAACAATTTGAAAAAAAGTTCATGTTCTTTTACCCCTGCCAAATTTTCAAAACCAGATCACAGTTGCTATATATGCATGCTCTGTTTTATCCACCCCATTCCTTGATGCATCATCCATTAGTTACCTTATACACAAAGATGTTATGGGGATATGCAAGAACAGAGACTGTAGAGCACTTGAAACACACACTGGTGTATATGCTATACCTACTAGTTAAAAACAGTTTCCATGCTACTAAACTATTAGGTTTGATCTTTATTTCCAGTTTACACCGTGTTGAAACTATGCTTTGTATAAGAGATACAAAAAGAACAACAACAAGAAGAAACCAATAACACAGCTTTTGAAGTAAATATCAATGCGCTCCATTGGCACTAAGGGGAGAGGACTGAGAATAAAAGTTATGTTATATTGTATTGATTTAACTGCCAATATCTTGCTGTGACCAAACAAATCTTCTTTGTAGCCAGCATGAGGTTTGCAGTAATTTTTTCCCTCTCTCTTAGTTTTTCTCACAGGTATAATCACTCCCCATCTATCTCTGTCATCTTCCTCTCTATGATTTCCTGGCTGGCAGTTCTCTGGATCTTTTAAACAGAATGAACTCTATCACTGTCTCCATTGTCAACTTCCTGATATTCTTATCAGTGTATATTGACTGACTCTATCAGGTATTGAAAGCCATGGCAACCCAATCAGGGTTTTATAAAGAATTATTTAAACCATGAATATCTTTGTTACTAAAAGATTAATACAGATTAACATTTCATGGCACATCAAGATCTTTATTAAGGTATTGATGGCTCGGGCTAGCCCAATCTCATCAGATGTTGTAAGCTAAACAAAGTCAGCCCTGATTAGCACTTGAATGGAAGACCACCAAGAAAGTCCAGGGTTGCTATGTAGACCACCTTTGAACAGCTGATGTCTTGGAAGCCCTATATGGTTGCCATAAGTCAGCTTTCTACCACGGTAGCTCTCAACATCTCCAAGGACCCTGTAGACAAAGATATCTTCTGGCCCTCCACATTTCATACTACCCAAACCCAATGCAATCATCATAGAAAAGCAAACCACAAATTTGGCCAGCTCCAAGGATCCCCACAGTGAGAAAGGCCCCCAGTCCCCCCAGTCCCCTCTCTTGACAGTCCTGGCCATTTCATGCTTATTATGTTCATACAAACACAAAATATAGATTTGAAAGGAACCCAGTGGCCATTCAGTAAAAGCACTTTCAGGGAAGGGCTCATTTTTTTTGTCATTGTTGCTATAGAAGGAATAACATAAGAATATCTGCACAAACTAATAAAATGTCCAACAACCCATCACAGTGTATCATCACAGTACTTTGAAGAATGTGGGCAGCTTGCAAAGGGAGCCAGTAGTGAAAGAAGCCATGTGAAAGCCTAGGTTCATGCATGATTTCTGGGATGGGGACCCCATGAAAGATGCCATCCAAAGTACATGTCTATTTGGGGAAACCTAGACTTTACCATAGGCAGGAACCTACTGCTTAGGAATCGAAACTGTTCACTTTTTCTGCTGGTAACTTTTAGGCAATCATGCCAATGGATCACTGACTTGTTGACCGCCCCCCCGGAAGACACAGACACCAAGACCAGATGGAACTGCCACCTTAGTTAGTACCTTAGGAGTCTACTATTTATTTCTAAACCCCTCCCCAACACAGAGTATGAAGCAGGAGGAAAAGGACTGGCTCAAAGCCAGTTGAACACAGACCAAAAAGTTTCTGTTTACTCCAGAACTGACCAGCTAATCCCATACTGTAGAATGGTAAAGCAACTTTCCCAGGAAAAAAGTAGGGAGGTGAAAGAGTGCTCACATTTAATATCCAGTCCCAATAGCCCCTGATAGTCTGAGTAGCAAAATGGCTCCTAATGAATGTAGAAACAGATCTCCAGCAAGGAGTTCCAGATTAGGGACGGCCATGAACTGGGAAAATGCAGTTCAGTTCATGGTCCATGGTGTACCCAGTTCATGAACCACTAATTGTCACAAACTTTTAGCAGCCAAATGAACTGGTTAAGTTCATGAAGTTCATGACCCAGTAGAATAGGTTTACTTGTTAAGGATCTCCGGCTGTCTCTCCTTTACCTGTCCTCCAAATTTGGTGAGGATTGGATTTACAGGGTCTGAGTTATGCCCCCCACCCAAAGAAGGTGCCCTCAGGAAAGTGCTTTCTGGAGAAATGACTGCCTGTCCTTTCTTCCAAAAAAACACTTTCCTGGAGGGTATCTTCTTTGGGGGGGGGCACAACCCAGACCCCATAAATCCAGTCGTCACCAAACTTGGAGGGCAGGTAGAGAAAAGTAAGCCAGAGATCCTTTATGAGTTTGGTGTCTCTAGCTTGCACAGTCATTTCTTCAGAAAGCACTTTCCTGGGGGCACCTCCTTTGGGGGGCTGTAATTCAGACTCCATAAATCCAATCCTCATCGAACTTGGAGGGAAGTTAGAGAATAGTCAACCAGAGATCCTCTGTGAGTCTGAACATTTAGATTGAGCAGAAACAGTCTGTCTAGAAGTATATCTGTTCACAAACTAGTACAAACCTCCACAAACAGCTTGAAAGTTCATGGAAAGTTCATGCTGGTTGACCTGCCATAAACTTGACCGCAAACCACAAACCAGCCAAAATTTGTCATGAACTTTAGTTTGTGAGCTGGTTTGTGCCCATCCCTATTCCAGATGACTCTGCTCAGGCCTGATTCAGACAGAGGCATGTACTTTAAAAGCTGTAGGCATCTAGCTAGCTTTCCTATAGCAGATTATTAATTTTCTGGCATGAGATACACTTCAACAACACCTTTGGTTCATTGTGTATATAATATGCAAGTAAAATATTGCTAGATAATCTTGCCTCCTTTTTATCTTTATATTACAGATAATTATTTACACTTTTAACATAGATTAATATTAAAGAATGGATAATACTGTTCATTGATTTTACACAGATAAATAAGGGAGAACAATTAATTGAACTGTTATTTATTATCAGAAGAAAGCAGGATACATGCAAGGAGCATCATCAAATGCAGATCAGTTCAGTTTCCCAAGTTTATAGGTTTTCAGAATCATACAGCCATAACTAGCTGTCCCAATAGTGCTCACATTCTTAGTTGATTATTTTATAACTTATAGTAACAAAGAATGTCAGAAATGGTAATTTCAGGTCCATCACAGATATAATTATCTGTTGAACCCCCAACCAATATACCCCACCTTTGAACTATATCTTCACTTCTATATTTAGTAGGATATTTTTGCCTTTCTCAGATGCTTCTTGAACCTGGGCCCAAACACCTGTCTATTAATATTAATTATATTGCTTCTAATTTATGAGATAGCATATTAGTCTATCATTTCTCTGTTCCTTATCCCACTCCATGGGTATTCTCTTCTGGCTGTCTGGACTCCCTGTTTGGCACATTTAGCTGAGAACCGGGCCAGCCTTGATTCTGTCCTGCAGAAGCATCTTCCGTGATCTTTTCAGACAAGATCAGCAACTGTTCCCTTATATTTCTGGCCATATCTGTGACAAAGATAATCAGGTTTCTTTTTTGAATTATTTAAACCATGAAAATCTGGGTTGCTTCCAGCCTAGCATCCATGAGACATCAATGCCCATATTAAGTTATTTAATAAAGCTCTGTTTTTCAAAGCAAATATCAGATATTGACTGCTTATAATTATCAAAATGCATTTGCGAACAATTTATTGTTTCAAGTATGGTTTACATTTACCTTCTCTTCTGATATGAAAAATTCTAAAACCTCGCTTCACACCTTTCAGAAATTATGTATATTCAATAAGAAAGTAATGTCTGTAGGAAAATTGTGGTGTATGAAATGGCCTTAGAACAAATGCTTGAAGACATGCAAGACAGGGAAGCCTGCAACCTCCCTAGATAGGATGTTCCTTTTCTGAACTGATCTCCAAATTCAGAAGTTTTCTTATGTTTGACTCTGCATCTGTATTCCTGTCATTTAAACCAACTGCTATGTCTCATGAGATGAATATTTTCCCTCCTCCTTCTGCCTTCTTTTATATATTTGTGGGCAATTACCATGGCCTACTTTAGGCCCAGGACAGACTGGCAATTTGCCCCGGTATCGAGTCGGGGCAAAAAAAACCCGGAGTAAATGATACCGGGTTTTCCCGTCCACACAGCGGGGGCCTCTGCCGGAAGAAACGGGACGGAGGCGCGCGGGACCGTTCAGACTGCCGCGCCGGAGGCGCGCTATATTCGCTGTTCCCCCATTATTTCGGCTGTGGACGTATGTGCGCATGAGCGCACGAGCGCTCATGCGGTCATGCGCATAAGCGCATTTCGGCGATTTTTTTTTTTTTTGCCCTGCAACGCCGGCACCGCATTGGGCAGTGGAGCGGAGCTCAGCCAATCACGCCGCTGCTGCCTCATGCCCAATGCGGGTTGCTCCCGGCTTTTCGGCTGCGCGTTCAGACTCCCCGGAAGCGGGGAAACGCGCGACGAACGCAGGCTTTCACGATTTGCGACGGCTTTTATCAGGTGTTTTTTTAAACCGGCTCTGAAGCGCGAGGGCTCCGGTAAGCTCCGGGTGGGGGACGCCAGGCAGATGTGCCTGTGTGAACGTTCCATTTACTCCGATATTGAGTCGCTGTCAGCCCGGGTCCCATCCTGCGGCAAATTGCCAGTCTGTCCTCGGCCTTAATTTGGTTTTCTTCTACACTGTGCAGCATAATGTGCAAGGAACTAATGGCAATGCCAGATAGTGGCATGTTCTACAGAGTGGAGGGCCCTAGATCTGCCCCCAACAGGACAAAACCTCACCAGTGCCAGAGGCCTAAAAAGATACAGCTTCGACTCAGGTAAATTCAATACTCAGGAAGGTACCCTTATTTCCAGGCATCGAGTTTAAAGCAAGTCTTTTTACTGCTGCCATGCCTTCCCTTGTCAGGAATGTAGTAGAAGACACAGGAACACCACAAGGTCTTCTCTTCCTTTCCATCCTGATAGCCTAAATAATTGTTTGACACCTTCCCCTCTTTGGTTATGGGAAATCAGCCAAACTACTTCCCTCAGTCTGACATTATTTCTTCTGGTTCTTACTCCACCATGAAATATAAATCATAATCCCCCATTAATACAGGTAAATATACCTGTCTCCTCCCTTCAGTTCACATTCTCCTCCTCACCCTGATCCCCTGTATTCTGCTATCAAATACATAGTAACATTGAAGAAGTTTAGATTGCCATTCCTAACCCCAGGGATCTCCAGATCATATGAGAATGGGATTTGGATAGACTTTCACACATTTAACCATATGCTCCTTTGTAACATCTTTTTCATAAAATTCCCTGATGATCACAGAATGTCTGGTGTTCATTATCATCATTGTTTCTGTCTCATACTCGAAGTAATGCAAGATTTTTTTAAAAAAAGAAAATGCTACATTTTCTTTGCAGGGGGATACTATTGTTTGTTCAGCTAGATGTATTGTATTTGTGCTGCAGAGCTGATCTGAGCCCAGTGCTGACAATCATCATTGATTGTGATGCTAGCACAGGAACACAGCCTGTACATTGACAAAACTAATGTTCATATGGGGTTTTTCATAACTCTTGTGCTCAAGCCTTGAAGAATAATCAATGGATAACAATCAGGAAGGGATCAGAAATCCATAGCAAGTACGATGTACTGGGAGAGGTACTATTATTCTTTTACTAGGGAGAAAATTAGGGAAAGCAAGTGCACTGTAGTGGTTACAGAGATTAAGATCTGAGAGGCATGGGTTTGAATCTTCACTTTGCCATCGAAACTTACTGGGCGACCTCTTCCAGCCTAAGCAAGCTCAGAGGTTGTTATGAATGCCATGACTCGGCTATTAACAGAAACTAGTCAGTGCATGCATATTACTCTCATTCTGCAGACACTCCATTGTCTCCTCATCTGTTACTGGGCTCTGTTTCAGGTATTGGCTATCACATATGAAGCCCTTCATGGTCTTGGCCCCTCTTATTTGCAGGACCACCTTTTTCCCTGTGCTCCTCATTACAATTTCACTCATCATGTCAACAGGGGCTTCTGCAGGTGCCAGCCTGCAAATGGCCAAAATCAACAGCTGCCTGCACATGTGCTTTCGCCGTTGTGGCTCCTGCCCTGTGGAATGGTTTGCCCGAGGTGGTCAGGGAAGCTCCCAAATCTCTTGGCTTTCCATAAACTATGCAAAACTGAACTATTTAAGAGGGGTTTCTGCACAGGTAATAGGGTTGCACTGTTCAAAATGATTCATAACTTACTTAAATGATTGAGGCTGTGGTCTATACTGCTGTGTATAGCTTACTCTAAATATGATCCTATTATGTAATTTCTGTACCACTTTAATCTGTCATGTGAATACCTACACTGTTTCAGTTCTTTCTGGTGGTTCCAGACTTCTGAAATCCTAATGCATTGGTTATTGAATGTCCCATTTTGTTTTGTTTTGTTTGTACAATATAAATAATTAAAATTTATCGAAATATAACAGCAATGAACAAGACACATATCATTAAATACATCACTACATAGTATGTTTAAAGCATTCAAATTTTTCTATGAATACTGTACCATGAATATCATATTCATTAATCAGGAACACAATATTATAGTATACTATAATACAGTATTACAGTTCCTGGGACCTATTATAGTTCCGCAGGGCCTGTAAAGTGGAGCTGTTCCTCCATGCTTTCGGCTGAGGTGGCAGACGTTCAACCATTCTGGCCTCCCCTGTTCATGGCCCCTTCCCAGTGCCATGCTGCTTAGACAACGTTACTTGGGCACTGGAGCTTTTATTCACCTGATACGAGACAAGGATCCTTTCTGTTATTGTTTATTGTGCCATCTGTTGTTTTATTGGTTTTATCGCTTTCATTGCTACCTTGTGCAGTAAACTGCACTGAGCCCACTTGTGGGATAGGGCGGGTTATAAATTTAATAATGATGATGATGATGATAAATTATATATCCAAAAACTATTACCATAAGCATGACTAATGTTACCTTATGAGTATAAACTTAACAATTCATGAACTATACTCCTGTTAATCAGGAGACAAAAGTTACACAAATAGATATACAAAAGGGTCATAATGTTGTAGTATCGAGAATTGATCAAGTACCTTTTAGAAGTGATATTGTCTACTGTATATTTCAAAAGTGGAAACCATTTGTCTAATAGATTGTAGAAGCCTGAATGAGTCTCTGACTTAGCTATGAAATCAGCTATCTTGTCCATCAAGAATATTTTCCACACCTTAGCATACCATTCATCAACAGAGGGTAATGGAAGCCTTTTCCCAGTAAGTTGCAATTAGCCATTTGGCTGCTATAAGCAATATCATAATGAGTTCTTGCCTAATTTTGGAAACGTCCCATTTTGTTGACTGAACTGACTCACTATGTGTAATCTGCCTTGAGTCCTTGTGAAAAAGGTAAACAAATAAAAACATTAATAAATAAAATGAAGGTAAAATGGAATGGAGGGAAATGATTAAGCCACTTTTGGTCCCCATTGGGAAGAAAGACAGGTATAGGCGAATAAAAAAATTGTAAATAAATAAATAGTCTCACTTTTATTAGTGCAGGCCCAGAGAACTTTTAATCCAGAATTTTGCTAGTAATTTCAATACTATTGTTTCTAGTGAGGTTGTCTCTGCAGCAAGCTACTTTTTCAGAGTGACTCTCATCTCTGCACTATAATTTCTAGTATAAATTTCCTACTGATAATATGAAGAGTTCCCTCAGCAATGCAGGCTGCTCCTGAAGCCATTCATTGATTTCTTGAAAATTCTCAGCATACCCTGTGGACAAGCAATGCCAGGGTGCCACCAAGAAAAAAATCAGATTACCATGTGGATGAGATAGAACTGATACTAAGTATGAGGTAGAATGTGGCCTAGAAACCTGTAAAACTAGAGAGTGCTTAATGGCATGTGAAGAAGAAATAGCTGAAGGAAACTAAAAACTCCTGTCAAAGTGAGATGGTCAGTTTCTAGTATAGTCAACCAAAACAATGTAAGTCTACATTGTTAGCAGCTGGACCCCTTTCAAGTTCACAGCATCCTGGGCAAGCACTATTAGTGCTTGGGTAGCCAGGCCACTGTTCAAACATGGATGCCAGTTGCATAGTTCCATGGGAAAGTAAGAGGAATATACTTTGATTAAATCAGGAGATGGTCAGAACAGATGTTTTCCCCCACCCTAAAGGCATGCATAACTGAAGCAAATGAATTACTCAGGACTTATGCGAAACATCTCTGAATGTTGTGTGTTTTGCTGAACGAACCCTTTTCTCATTTTCTTTGTTAATAAAAAGACCCTTTAATTTGAGCAAATTGCCTGTTTATTCAAGAGTTCTCACAGGGACAATCCCCATAAACATTGGTGTTTTAGTCCCCATTGCCCCCTCTATGCTATTTCCCTCCCAGTAATTGGAGACTACCCCTTTGGGTAACAACATGTTTGTCCATGCCTGGTGCACATATTAAGAAGACAGAACAGAACTCAACGATGTTGAAAAGAGTACACAGAAACCAGTCTTAGAGAGGGGGTCGTGATATTGCTTGCCTTGACAAGTACTCACACTACCTTACTCAAGCTGTCAAGTTATAGTATCCATTGTACCAACGTTCTCTGTGATTCTGTTATCATTTAAATTCCTCTTAATTTTTTTACCATATTCTGTAGACTAGTCAATGCTGAGTTTCAATGAGAAATGAAAGGGTTTTGTATAAGATGCTTCTGGTTGAAAGGCATCGTTTTAAAGTGTAAGACAGCTTCCATTTTTATATCCCTAGGTAACATTATTATACATAATCTTCAACAGCAAGATTCCTCGAATAATACTTCCACCCAAATTTCTTTTAGTTCTTCTTTGGTTTCTTAAAGCAACACACTTGAATGCTATATTATTTGTGGTTGGGAAGCCAATTAGCTTAGGAAAGGAAGCTTCTTTAAAGGTGAAAGTAAAGGCTCAAAAATAATAAAATGATGGTAGTAAAACATGCAGATGTAGTGCAAGGGAATTTGTGAGAGATGAGATAAGTACCTCCCCAAGGTGTCATTTTTGCATCAATAACACTTAAAAAAATAAATATTTGCTTGGGCTAAGGAGTAGGTGTACAGAATTAATGCACAGAAGGAACACCCCTGGAATTTAAAATATGGTGGTTTAAAAAATGGAGGAAAGAAAACCCAGCAGCCTCATTATTATGGCAATCAAGCTGTCATTTCCCTGCATCATATATCATCACCAGGAGAACTAATTTCAGACTCTCAATGTGTTTCCTACTCTCAGGAGATAGTTGTTGCTGGTGGTGATGAATGCAACTGAATGAAGAAACTCAGAGTGACTGAGCTTATGAACCCGCAGAGCTAAAAGCAACCACGGAAGAAAAAAAGAGGTTGCAGTTTAGTTGCAGGGTGCTTATGGGTGGCACAAAATGTCTAGGGCACATGTGTGTATTTAAAGAGTAATTAAATGGTCACCACAAGAAAAAAAAAGTGAGAGTCTTTTTCCTGCATTCTAAATAAAATTTCTGGAAATAGCTGATTCACACACTTACATCACTTGATGTCTCATCTCTCTGTTGGTTATGACTCAATGTAGGAACTGATTCCATAAAACATGTTGTGACTGAGATAGTGGAGGGTGATATAAAAACAGTCTGGGATATTTGATTGCTGAAATTTGTTTCACACATTTCAGTCATCATTTTCATGAGTGAGCTCACTGTATGCATTGTATGAACTTGCCTTAAATTTCATTTAAACTAATGGAACAAGGTAATAATATTGGACCATTCTGTACACTCTGGTACTAACTGAAGAAGTATTTGGGACACTTGCTTAACTTTGTCAGTGATTCCTGAGCAAACCTGTTTTCCATACTGACTGTTTAAAGCCCCCTGGACTTTGGAAACTAGTCATCAGCACAAACAATATGAGGGTTTAACATACTGAGATTTCGTGAACTCTTCAGACTTTGTGGCTGGAAAACAAGATCATCTCCATGAAACATCTTGCGAAGATGGGATAGAAAAATATATGCCAGTGTATTTATTGCATGACGTGATGTTGTCATGGATCTATTTGTCAACCTATGTGGTGGTATCACACTTCAATGCAAAAGGTACCCTAATGGGGGGGATAGTATTGATCATTTGGTCATCAGTTCCAGTTTTTCTCAGCTGTATGGCAGAGAGAGTCACCCTAGCACCCAAGGAGACAATGCTGTCATGCCTACTCCAAGTTTCCCCTTGCTTCTGCCTTCATAGCCATGTGCATAATGGTTCTTTACAACAGGATGAACAGTGGCAAGCTTATGGGAATGGATGCCCAAAGTGATCCTGTCCCACTGGCAGCCCCTGACAGATATGAGAAGGTGCTTCACTTTGAGAGTCCAGCCACTGAAATCCTGAGACTATTGTAGTTTTTAGCTTATATGTACATAATCCTATTGAATATACATTTGCACACAAACTAATTCATCATGGTTTCTTTTTTTCTTTAAGGAAAAATAAATGTTCAGTTTCCTACTTTTGTTTCTTTTCCTTCTCATTAAGCAGATAAGAGTATTGTCTAAGCATTTTCTTCTCAACAGAACACCATTCCTTAGAGAGTTAAAGAAAGGAAGTGCATATTAATTGTTTGCCCTAACATTTTGAACATCAGTGGAATACCAGTTTTCAAATTAGGGCTCAGCTGCTAATTTAAATTAGATGGAAACAAGCTAAGAACATCTATTCTTCAGTGTAGAAAGACACAATTCCAATAATAGAAGCAGAGGGCTACTAGACTTGAGCAATCTTTGGAGTACAAAGTACACTTAGATTGGGGGGTGGGGGCAGATGCAGAAAATGGAAGTTCCAAAGACAGGATACTCCAATAAACAATTTTAGATGAAGTTGTTTGTGACTGTTCACTGGAACCTTTGTTTGCCTAATGGCAATGAAACTTGACTTCTGTCAAATAATCTTTTAGGTGCACACTCTGGAGCCATAGATGCCTTTGCAGTCTTGTGATAACAGGGCTGCACTTGCTTTTCCTGCGACCTATTTCCCATCAGAGAATGCATAGATTGCAAACATTTAAAGATAATGGAGAGTCTAATGTAATTTTTTATCTCTCAGACAGTTCTAGAGCCTCATGTGCACAAGACATTCATTGCCTTCTGGGCCTGGCTGTCAAAGGGTACAGAGAAGAGCATGGTTAAGACATGGGTGCTGTGCTAACTTCAGGGACTTGTACAGAGTTGGGGCAAACATTCATTGAAGCCTGCAGATAGCAAGGAAATGATCCAGCTGAGCAGAATGCCTTCGCTTTCTATCTCTTTTCTGTACAATCTAAATAATAAGTACAAAAGTAATGAATGAAGTTAGTCGAGATACAGCCTGGCAACTCAAGGAGAAAAGTTTAGGGATGAAGCACTAAAACTGTTTACCCAGCCAAGGCAAGCAGATGCCCCTTGCTCCTTCCCCAGTCCCTCCATCTAGCTTGCAGGTAAGACCCTCCAAGAAGTCTTTACCACTCCAGCCATAAAATCCCATTTCAGGCCCATGTGGAGTGAATATATATCACATACAAAAGAATGTACCTGAAGTACCTCCAGAAGATGTCAAGGTCTTTTTCTTTGAAGTTCATCAATACTGATTTACTCTAATTTACAAAATTCATATCCATCCTTTCTGTACAATCAGACAAACTTTGTAAAAGAATATCCAGTTACAACCAAGACTAAAATACATCTATAAAACACAAGTGCAATAGTAGTTAAAACATAAAATAGAAAGAAGGGGTCAATGAGGAAATGTCAGACTGGTGGAAGGCAGTGATAGAAGGGGACATATAGGAAGGGTACATATAGAAAGGGCAATATAAAATATATCTAGTTCAGAATTCCAGACATAAAATAGTAAATGACATTTAAAAAACAGTTAATGCCCAGTTTTACTCACAGTTTGCCTTACCTTGCATGTCAAAAATGCTTATTCAGACATTATTTACTTATTTAGAAAATTTATGTCACCTCTACAGAGACTTGCTTGAGGCTGCTTACAGCTAATAAAACAAATCCATTAAAACACACACCTTAACAATTAGGCTAAAAGCTACTAAAACACAAGCATTAAAATAATACAGGCTTACACCATCAAAACACAATCAATGCAACAGACCAATATCATTAAAACAAGTCAGAATATATCAACAGCATAAAATACACACTGAGGCATCTGGAATGATATAGATAACATAATCCTTGGAGCAGAAGCAGACCAGACTTTGGACCAACGTTTGCATTGCATTTACTGTAAGAATTTCAATGATATTGGTGTCTCTTTAGTACAATTGCAACATCCTACTGTACTGTTTAGAAATACTTACTACTTGAGATGCTGACATCATGCTGTGAATATCCAAACCATTATTAGAATATGAATACAAGAGACTCATAATGTGATGGAGTGCCCATTTTGCCTGTAATTTTAATGTAATATTATGTGTACATGTGCATTCACATGTGTATATGAATGCACCCAGGCTCTTTTTGTAGCAGGAACTCCTTTGCATATTAGGCAACACAACCCTAATGTAGCCAATCCTCCAAGAGCTTACAGAGCTCTTCTTACAGGGGCTACTGTAAGCTCTTGGAGGACTGGCTACATTAGGGGTGTGTCACCTAATATGCAAAGGAGTTCCTGCTCCGAAAAGAGCCCTGACATTCATTGCAGGGATGTTGGTTCTGGAGGTCTTCTCATTCATATGTATTCTCCAATCCTGGGCTGAAGCCACCTGCATGTTTCTGACACAAGCATCCAAACTAGTATTCATTTAAAGTTACAGAAACATGCAGGTGGCTTCAGCCCAGGATTGGAGAATACATATGAATGAGAAGTAGTTTATTTAGTGCATAAAATGAATAGGTAGGTATGTAATAGGAAGAAGGCTTGATTTACAACCCCTCCTTAAAAGAAAAATAGTCTGGTATGATGTTGATCCAAATGGGTGCTGAGGGTTGCCGACTATTATGGAATACTTGCAGTCCCTATATAACAATTATATAGAATGTTGACTATAGATTATATAATTGTTATATTTGCATTCATCATAATCCAAAAGGTTCAAAGAAATGTTCAAATTTGACAAGAGAGTAAGAATTAATTTCAGTGTTGTAAAAATTATTATGAACTTTTGCCTGCACTTGAGCACTTTGTGAAGAAAGTGCTAGAGAACTGAACAGGATTGTGAATAATTTGACATGGAGCAAACCTTGGGGGTAAGAAGATTCAGAAAGGTTTAACTTCACCAATTGTATTTCTCTGAAGCCAGAGTCACACATTACAAGGCCTTTCTTTATGGTAATACCCCAATTTAGGAATGCTATCCATACTGATGTTTTCCTGTCATTGAATAAGCTTCGTTCTACTTTTTGTATTTGTTTTATTTTGCTGAAGGCTGGTTTTTCTTAATTCTTCTTAATTTTTAAAAGCAAACTGCCACTGGCAAACTCCTTAACATTTGTTATAAAAAAATATTATACTTTCTCTTCCGGGATTCATGGGGGAGGGGATTTTTCTGTAATTGTTTACATACATGTAGGACATCACCAGTTCAAAATGTTTTCAAAGCGTTCCCATCCCAGTGTCCCTCTTTCTTACATCTAATGTCAATTTCATTCCTCGTTGATGATCCCCCCCCCCATTTTATTTGCAAACAGGTATTTTATTTAAAATTGTTCAGAGCAATTTGGATGTGCTCCTGGAAGTTACAGATGTTTCTTTGTTTCAAAATGGTGCTACGTTACTTAGACTAAGCTTCAGTTTTGTCCATCCCTGTTCCACCGCTCATTCCTCTGTGTCCATTGCCACTGCCTCCTGCCACCAACTAGACGAGCTTCTTAGGCATCAGTGCCGCAATGCCAAGCCCCAGATAGCTGTCACCACCAAGGAAGAGTGGCAGGACCCGGCAGGAGCCCACTGATGATGCCCAGGGTGGGGGGCCCAGGCAGGTGGCATAGGTGCTGCTGCCTCTGAGCTCCTCATGGAAGAACTGGCACTCCTCACCATAGAAGCATGGGTAGAAGCATGGGATGGTGGCCACTACAGCAGGAGGAGGAGGAGGAGTGAGGCTGCCTCAAGAGGCACCGCTGCTGCCAGCCTTGGCACCATGGGGGAGGCAAGGCGAGGAGCATGAGCAGCCACTGCCACCACTGTCACAGCCTGAAGGCTGCCAATGGAGAGAAGGGGGAGGGAGGAAGAAATAATGGGGTGCTTCTTTTGAGGGGAGGACGAGTGAACCCGCCAAGGAAGACAAAGTGGGAGGAGGAAATCCTCAGCCAGGCTGCTCAATGGTCCTGGGTAAAAGGTTTTTTTTTTCTTTATTTATTTCTTTTACAAGAGGCATGAGTGTAGTGAAAGGATCACTGGACAAGAGAAAAAGGAATCCTGTTTGCAAATTCTGGGAGGGAAGGGGGAAGGAAAGATAATACCGACCTCAATGTGAGCAGGGACTGAGACCTTCCAAGGCCAGCAAAGGGGTGTGTGTGGAGGGGTGAAAATTCAAGGGAATATGTATGCTTTTGAATTAATTTCAGCTCAGAAAGCAAAGTAAAAGGGAAAAATTGGTGCAAAACCACTTTTAGAAAAGCTGGGGAAAGCAAACTGAGTGCTGAAGGGATGAAAATCAGTGCAGAACAGAAAAGAAAACCCAATGGACATGGACATCGAAAGTGAGGGGAAATGCAGAACAAAGAAAACCCAATGGACATACATGGTGAATGTGAGGGAAAACACCCCTGCATAGAAGGCCGCAGGCTCACTTCTCCCTTTCCTGAGAACCATTAGTTTCATTGGAGAAAGAATTCCATGGTCTGGGGCAGCTGTTTGTAAACAGAATTGCACTAAATCTGCACAGGACATAGTCCTCAGTTTCATCTCAAGACCAGTGTTCCCTCTAAGCTTAGTGTGAGCTAGCTCACAGTTTTTTAGCCTCCAGCTCATGTATTTTTGCCTTAGCTCAGGGAGGAGGGCTCCAGAGCAAACTAATTTATGCAGTAGCCAAGCTGTTCACTCACAACTTTAATGCCAGTAGCTCACAAAGCAGAATTTTTGCTCACAAGACTCCACAGCTTAGCGGGAACATTGCTCAAGACCACCCAAGTTTCAAGCACATCAAACAAAAGAGTTTGGTTTTACAGACCCCTGAAGTAGGGCACTTTTGGCATAGGCACACCTCTCTCTACTTACAAAGAACGTTTCGTTTCAGTGGGGAAACAATTCCATGGTCTGGATCAGTGGTTTGTAAACAAAAGAGCTTGCAAGAACCTAACTGGGAGAAATGCCTTTGACCAGGATCATTATGATCAAATTACACACAAGTGTTCATGCATGCTGCTTTTGACTCAGTAAGCACCAGACTGAAGGCGGGGGGGGGATGGATTGTTCAGGGAGGGTGGTTTTGTTATACTAAGAATCCAAAATCTGTCTTACTATTCTGGGAAACCACTGTAATGAACCAAAACAGTATTTTTTAATGTCTATCTCGGGTTTGGAAATTTCTTATACATACCCCTATTTACCACCCCCAATGAGTATGGGCACCCTAAAGGATTGCCAGTATGTGGGCAGTCCCATCCTGGCCCCAAGCCCTGAACGGTAATCAAACTACTTCACTTATCCCTGTCTGGTGATTCTTAGAGAGGTGCAACATCACTCCTGGGTTTTCCCCACAAGTGACATAATGCTATATCATCAACAACAATTTTCAAATCTATTTTATTCCACCGGCCAACAGAGTGGCAACAGGGGGTGAGGCTTGCTAGTGGGATGTCTTCTGTCACAGTAGGACTCCTAGCAACACTAAAACCCAATTAGAGAAAGCCCTTTAAAATTTCTGCTCATCTCTAAGCAACCAGCTATTCCCATAATGCAAAACTGGGAGGGAAGGTGGAGCAGCTCCACCAGGAAGCCTCCGGGGGGGGGCAGAGAGAGGGAGATGCATAATACGGCCCTAGCAGACAGTGGCCCAAGGGGCTGCATAAGGATGGAGGGCCTACTCTGCAAGCTTGGAAGGAGGGAGACTGGTTGTGGCGTTTCCCGCCCATTCAGGTATTTGGTGATAGGAGGGGCTTAGTCTTTATTGCTGTAGTGCCTCCTCCCATCTGGGCAGTTCATTTGCAAATGGCCCTCCACCCTCCCTAGACAATGTGGGCTTCTGCTGGTCACCAATTTGGGGCCGGGTAGGAATTTGTTGCCCCCCTTTCAGATTGGCTGAGAAAGGGGAGTGTTTTTGCCTCCCTCACACTGAGGTTGGGGAATTGGCTTTGGGAAATGCCATTAATTAGGGTTGGTGGAAATCTGGCCTGTTTCTGTTATGAGTGGGAGCACCAAGTGACAGACACCCCCCCCCCCGTTTGGGGGCGTTGCGCACCTAGCACAAACCATTCCTCAGTATGGGCCTCAGATGGGAACTGCAGGTGGCCTGTTATACAACATGTGCTGGGTCTCCCCTCATGCTCCGCAGCTAGAGATGGTTGGCTCATGGCAGGTGTTAGCATATCTGCCACCTGGCAAAGGCCGTGTTGTTGGTTGGCTTGTGCCAGGGGCTAGGTGGTTCACCCCATCTAAGGTCAGGAAAGGGATCAGGGGATCCCTTTGCCAGACATGTGTTGCAGCCCTTGCCAGTTATAGTTATCCTGTTGAATTTAATAATTAAATAAAGCTGCCCTTAGTTTATACCATTTACCTTTATCAGTCTCTTTCTTCCATCTAAGCATGAAAACCAGTCTTAATTAATTCAAAATAGAGAATTAAAGCCTTTTCATACTGCTAATTTCTATTACCTTGGCATCAGAAGCCAATGTTCTAAGTCTGTGCAATGATATAGTCCACTAAAAGCTAGAGAAAAATGAATGAATCCCACTTTACTAGGTACTTTAAGATGATACAAGGCTTGTGTTGTTAATGCATTAGGACAAGAGTTTGTATGCTTAAATATTTTCCCCACCATTGTACATTTAAAATGTCAGGTTGTTATGGTTATACTGCTGGTGAAGGCCATTTGCAAGGTTCCTTTTTAAATTCATTAGTTACTATGGGAACAATGATGTCACAGCTAAAAAGATATTCATACTCGGGTAGCAAGAAAGAGTCAAAGGCTGTACTCCTGAACACTATTACTTAGAAGTGATATTCACTGAAACCACAGAGATAACTTTTATGTACAGAATTTTATAGTATCTTCCTTTCCCCCCCCCCCTCCCTTGGTTCAACATCTAGCTAGATTGCAAGTGATATTTTTTTATTTATGGACAAAGCTACATTTCCATTTATTTTCCTGTACATGCATCATTGAAGTCCCAGTTGTTTGTGAACTGATCTGGTGTAGTAGTTAAGAGTACTGGAGTAGGAGAGGGAAGATCATATTTAAATCTTCACTCAGCCATGAAGCTTACTTTGTGACCTTGGAACAGGCCCTATCTCATAAGAACATAAGAACATAAGAGAAGCCAATGTTGAATCAGGCCAATGGCCCATCTAGTCCAACACTCTGTCACACAGTGGCCAAAAATACCAGGTGCCATCAGGAGGTCCAGCAGTGGCACCAGGACACTAGAAGCCCTCCCACTGCTGCCCCCCCAGCACCAAGAATAGAGTGCACCACCTGCCCCAGACTGAGAGTTCCTAGCTATACCTTGTGGCTAATAGCCACTGATGGACCTCTGCTCCATATGTTTATCTAATTCCCTCTTGAAATTGTCTATGCTTGTAGCTGCCACCACCTCCTGTGGCAGTGAATTCCATAAGTTAATCACTCTTTAGGTGAAGAAGTACTTCCTTTTATCTGTTCTAGCCTGACCGCTCAGCAATTTCATGGAGTGCCCACAAGTTTTTGTATTGTGAGAAAGTGAGACAAGTACTTCTTTCTCAACCTGCTCTATCCATGCATAATCTTATAAACCTCAATCATGTCACCCCTCAGTCGTCGTTTCAAAAAATCAAGGTCAGTGGCCCAGCAGAACAGAAACAGGATCAAGTCAATAAATAAATAAATACATAAATAAGTCCTGAGAATCTCTCCAGCAGAAACTAAAGGTGGGGATCATTTTGCCAACCCAGCAGAATGTGCCCTGAGACCAGCTGAGCACAGGAGAGCAGAACCAGATCCCTAGTTCCAGAAAATTCCAAAATCCCCACCACAGACAGCAGAGCAGATCACTAGCAGGAGAATCAAGGAGGGGAGGGGAGCTGTAATAGCTAAGCCCCTGTGCTGAATGTCAGAGCCCAGAGTCCACTGCACCCTAATCCCAAACTCCAGCAACAGACAGCAGATCAAGCAAAGAGAAAGCAAAGCAATGAATCCGCTCTGCTAGCTCCATGCCTCTCTTTCGCTTCACCAGCCAACAAAGGAGGGGGAGGGTGGAGAGCTCACTCAATATATAGCCTTCTGAGCCCATACACCAGAATATGAACTCTGTTATTGGCAGCCAGCAGTGCCTGTTAAGTTTTTAAAGGCTCCTATTGGTGTTCCTGAGGTTGGAGAATTCCACCCCCACTGTTGCCTTGGAATTTTGTAAACAGTTTGATTGATTGGCACCTGTCTGTCTCTGCTCACAAACCACCACAAACCTTGCTAAAATTGCATGAAAATTTGTGACAGTAGAGCCTCCATGGACATCGCTTTACGGACCTCATTCGGCAAAATTCATGATGAACTTTAGTGCATGAGCCGGTTTGTGCACATGCCTAATGGGGATCAGATGGAGGAGAAAAGAACCACGTATGCCACTGGGAGAAGAGCTGCCAAGCCCCTGGTTAGGGCAAGGGATATCCTGCCCTGGGTTCTTTTCCCCTACCACCACTGCTCATCATGTTGAAGCACTGACAAGATGATAATTTTGTTGGCTTCCTCTGCAGCCTGGCAATCCCCCTCCCACAAGCCACTAAGCAGAGGGTCACAGCTGTGCTGTGGCTGGTTTTTTTTGTTTTTTAAAGCCCCCTCCTTAAAAAGGCTAAAAGTGGGGGCACTGGAGCTGACCACCACCATTTTGACTGTGATGCAAACTCAAACTCATTTCCGATTGGCTGCAGGCAGACTCACTTAGAAGTTAGCTGAGAAAATGTAGAGGTGTGGGGTGTATGCCTTCCCTTTGAAATGGTGGTGGGAAGTGCCATCAAGTCACAGCTGACTTATGGCTACTCTGTGGGGTTTTCAAGGCAAGAGACATTCAGAGGTGGTTTGCCATTGCCTGCCTCTGTGTAGCAACCCTGGACTTCCTTGGTGGTCTCCCATCCAAGTAATAACTAGGGCCAACCCTGCTTAGCTTCCAAGATCTGATGAGATTGGGCTAAACTGGACCCCCATTTAGGACTTCCTTTCAGATACCAGCAAATGCGTTGCCTTGATTTGGTCACAATTGGATGATGGTCAGGGTCCAGCATACTTAAAGGACCACCTTTCTCCATATATTCCCCAGAGAGCACTGAGTTCAGGGGCACAAAACAGGCTGGTCCTCCCAGGTCCCAAAGACGCCAGGTTGGCAACATCCAGGGCCAGGGCCTTCTCAGTAGCAGCTCCACACTGGTGGAATGAGCTCCCAGAAGAGAACAGGGCCCTGTGGGACCTTTTACAGTTCCTCAGGGCCTGCAAGATGGAGCTCTTCTACCAGCCATTCAATTAGGAACTGCGTGTGACACCCGAGAAGAGACCCTGTGCCTTGGCTTTACCATCTCTAGCACCCGCCTCGCTAGATAAATAAGGAGATCAACGGAGCATGTGGAAACATCATTATGACTATCACCTGTGGAGTATGGTTCGATCTGAAATTTCTGTTCATGCACTTTGAAAACTGTACCAGCACTTTAGGATAGTGGATTTATGGATTTTAAGATAACCAACCTGTTTTTGGTATGATGAATTTTATGATGGATTTTAATTGTACGTTTATGCATTTGTGTAAGCCGCCCTGAATCTGCCTTGGTAGGGAGGGCAGGGTATAAATCGAATAAAGTAAAAATAAAGAGATAAATAAATAAATAATGATGTCATATAAAAACCTGAAAAAGGCACATGACTGAAACAGGAGAATTCCCCTTTGTGAAAGCAGGCCAGCTTGAAGACTGGTGCAGGAACTTCCTCTTTTGCATTTCATTTCTCTGAGAATGAAGCCAGCAAGCAAGTGAGTGAGTGGCTGCACTAGTGACTAGCAGACCTCTGCAGAACTATTATATAGACCCTCAAGGGATTGGACATGTCATGTGCAATTTTTAACATTTTTGTTGATCAGCATACCCTCCCCCCACCCCACAGCCATGCTATGGCACAGCTTAAGATGAAGTTTACCACATTATGAGTTGTTGCTGTTTAAGAAATAAAAGTCTAAATTCTCCTTATGTATGAAGAATCAATAATGTGTTTCACCATATCTAGGATATCAGTAATAATAAAAATAACAATGTTAACAACAAAGTAATTATACAAACACCGGTAGAAGTAAATTGATTTGGATTAGTTGACATGTAAAAGAAATTGAGAATAGTTTGCATTGTGCTAATGAGAAACTGGAACCATAGTCTCACAGTGAGATTCTAAGAATATTTTCCTGAATAGTCCTACGTAGGATTCTGAGTCAGCCTGTTTAGGATTGCTCTCTAAAAAGGGAGCATTTTATGTAATTGGATAGAGTAGCAGAACTGAAACACTGTTGAGTTATTAGGTCTCATTTTTTGTCACTGGCTAGTAACATGTTTCTAGTGTCACTGCTGCTGCATATTTTCCTATAGTGTGAAGCTGAATTGTTTCACCCTCTACAGCCAATTTTATGCTTGACCTCTCTGCTACTTGTCTTTCACATCATTTATCATTTAATATATACCCCATGCAATCCCTCACCTTCTTTCCTTCCTCTCCATCAAATTATTAAGGCGGAACTCCTGGTACACCCTCACTCTACTAGCCAAGCAGCAGAACTGCCTGACAGGAGACAGATTGGTACTTAAAAGAAAGAAATTTCTTTTGCCATTCCAGTTCTAGAATCACAGTAGACTCTGTTTCACCTCTTCCTCTGTATGTGATTTTTTTTTCAGATATAGGAAGACACTGCAAAATAAAATGGCTGTCCCAAAGCCAGTGGCTTTATGAATAAGGAATGGTACAAAACTAAAGCTGGATGAAACTTCCATGTGACACAAGACACCAGGTCCAGTCTAATTGAAATCTATTTCATGCATGCTGTTTGCCTTATACAGGGCATAGAAACAGGATACATTTGCATGTGCTTGTTCAAGTACATATACTTGAAGCACTGGGATACTTATCTCATTCATACATGGAATAATGACTCCTGTGCTTTTTGTGGTTTTCCACTATTTTTTTTTATTTTTGCAAGTTATCACAATGACACAGAAAGTCTGGTACCAGGGTCCTGCTGCCAAGTTTCCTGAAATCCTAGCAGAGGAGATCTCCCAGGAATTTTGCTAGTTACATATAACTGGTCTTTCTACTGCTACAAAAACTTGTGTCTTTGGTCGTTTTCTGTCTACATTTAAAAAATATGAGTAAAGGAACTGTAAAAAGGAGCCAGGTCTTATAACATCCCTAAGTGGGGTATGAGCTGAACTGTATTCCTAGAGATTTTAAACCTAGAACACACCAGATAATACTACATTTAAGAAGAAATAAGCAAAATTATGTTTGACTGTGAATTGTCAGCTGTCTTCTGACAAAGACCAATTATTACCAAACTGTTAATATGTATGTAATATAACTAATGAACTCAGAGGTTTCAAGGTTGCGAGCAACTGATAAACTGCACTAACCAAAATTTTATTGGGTCACCATCCTCCATTCATTCACTACAATTGTCAGAATATGTAAAGACGATTTGCACATATGTTAGCCGAATGGAAGATAGTTTTTGTCTGCTTTTTTCATCTCCCTTGGTGTTGCGCCGCACATACACAGTTCTTTCTTGCTGCAACATTCCATTTCTCCCATTTTTATGATTTTTTCATTGCCTTCGGGCTATCGAATGCATGTAGTCTGCCGTGTATATAGAAACTCCATGAAATTATTTTCAGGAGTAGAACCACATCAACATTCCATATAATTCATAGCAAGAGTACATATGAGCATGGTAGTTAAATATAAAGCTCACTCACTGTGCTTGAAATCTCCTGTAGAAGACACTGGTGCCTTTCTACTCAAGAAGACCAGGCAATTTGCAGCTGTATAATCAGGTAGAAATTTGGGGGGAGGCATTTTTGAAGCCTCCCTAGACAGTGTTTAAGTTGTGTGGGTGGCAAGAGAGACTTGGAGGGGGGGAACCTATAGATAAGTAAATCAATAAATCTTGCTGGTGGGTTTGTGTTCTGTCTTTTGCTTCTTCCCTGCCTTTAGATTTTCTTCGAAGTTTTCATCTTCAGAAACATAATCACTAATCACCTTCTGTTCTGTCTAGCACATTTCCCCCCACTTTCCCTCCAAGGAACTCAAAGCAGTACACGTGATTCTTCCTTTACCATTTTACCCTCACAGCTACCCTGTGCAGGATGTGCCAAAAGAGAGTAGAATGGTCCAAGGTCACCCCAAAACCTTCATGGCAGGGTAGGGAATTGAACCTGGTCTCCTCAACCCTAACCCAACACATTTAACTCTACACCACACTGGCTCTGCTACTTCATGTTGTGATTTTTATATTCACTGACTCTTGTTTCATAAAGGCCAAATAAAAGAATTGTAGAATTATGTGCATGAAATATCACCCCTTCCAGATTTCTCAGAAATACTCAGAGAATGAAGGCATTTTAGTGATGTTCTTGATAAGTGCAAAGTCTCTGTAAGTAACTGATATAAAGCCTTCCCTGCCTTGCCTTCCCAAGCAAGCAACACAAGTAGTTCTTTTGTGGATAACAATCCCTGTAGTTTATTTCAGGGGGACAGAGCATCCCTGGCTTCTAGGAAGAGTTAAAGATGTCAAGACAAGATTGTGGCAGGTGCTTTGACTGATTCCAAGCAGCAGGCAACAGATGGCTGTAAGATCCGATTTGAAGATAAGCAGAAAATGAATATTCATCAGTGAAGCTGCTGATTGAACAACTCCTTCAATCAGGCCGCCTCTTCTAAATGTATGCATTGTGGCTTGGTGATTCACAAAGTGGAAAAAAAATAGTTTTGGGGGGCAGGGGGAAGTGATGCTAGAAAGGGGATCTTTTTTATGTTGGCAACTTTTTAAAAAAACAAATTATTTCCAACAGGAGTGAGAGACTTATAGGCATAAAGGAGCACGCAAGGCTGAGCCGGGTGAACAGATGACTGAGTCCGTCACCACCCAGCCCTGCTTCTGTTGTGCATTATTAGGCAGAGTGCAAATCATCACTTCTTAGGATGAACACTTAAGGATTATAGCTAATCCTTCCAATTTTAGTTTTGATAGCTCAAGCACTTTTGATGCTTAGACGGAATAAATTGCATACACACGGGGATGTCGACTGCTGCTTTAGAAAGATTTCACATTATTGTTGGGATTTAGCATTTATTATGAAAATTCCCCAATATTAAATATCTTCATTGCATTAAGACACTAGCGCACTAGGTCACCAGCAGACCCATTCTTCTATAATGCAGACTGAAGGGGTAGAAAGGTCCAGGTTTTGTAAAATAAAAGAATTCTTCCCCCAACCACATGCAAGAATCCAGAGCTACCAACTGCATCAAGGCTGCCAGAATAGCATGTGATATACAATGAAGTGCTGTGTTTGGTTGGCACTTCTAGATCAAGTGCCTGTTTACAGCTCCTGAGTCTGAGGTACTTATACTGTGTGGCACTAGAAGTGTAATCCTGTGTAGAGTTATTCCAGGGTAAGCCCACTGGATTCAGTGCTTACACTAGAGTAGATCTACATAGAATTGCAATGCAAAGTCTGTTGCCCCCCCAGTCGGAATAATGAGACAGACAACAGATTGGAATTAAACAAGGGCCACTTTATTAACTATTTAACAGAACATTGCAGCAATCACAACTAAGCAAGCATGGAACAGGCAAGGCAGGCGTCACTTCCCTGACCAACCCCCTTGCCCTTAAAGGGCGGGTCACCCAGCTCCAGCCGTGAGCCATTTACTCTCTGGCTCGTGACCAGCAGCCCAGCAACTGGTTGCCTTCTAGGAGCGCCTACCCCTGAAGCCTTTCAACTTGCAGGGAGGAGCCTGCCATAAAAGGTTCCCAGTGGAGGTGATCACCATTCCCCACCCTGGACCCTGAAATCCGAAGGCAGTTCCTGATGACCGCCTGTTCCCTAATGGGATATGCCGAAAGGTGCTCACCAGTTCCGTTTCTTGCTTGCATAAACCTGCCACAGCCAAGGTCAAGCCTCTGCTTTGGACTTTGCTCCCCACTCAGCAACCTAGTGCCGACCTAATTCCTTGCTGCAAGTCCTGGAAAAGATCCTATTGCCCTTATCAGACAAGTGCACCCCATCACCCCAAACAGGTCTAGAACCAGACCCGTATGGTGGGTGCAGCAAAAACTACCCTGAACCACGCTCCACAAATTTCCTCAGCTGAGGGTTAGGCTTTACGCCTAGCAAGGGTCTCCCAAAATTGTGCCATACCTGGCGGGGCAAAAATAGCCAACCTGAAGAACTGCACACTGGGCCATCTCGCTCTTATCATCACAAGGACTGCCGCAGCGTGTAACATAAGGGCCTTGATGGCTTGACTATCAGCACACCGGGCCACCTTGCTCTTATCATCACAAGGTCTGCCTCAGCATGTAACACAAGGGCCTTGATGGCCTGAACATCAGCACACCGGGCCACCTTGCTCTTATCATCACAAGGTCTGCCTCATCGTGTAACCAAGGGCCTTGATGGCCTGACTATCAGCACACCGGGCCACCTTGCTCTTACCTTCACAAGGTCTGCCTCAGAGTGTAACACAAGGGCCTCAACAGCCCGACTATCAGCACACCGGGCCACCTTGCTCTTATCATCACAAGGTCTGCCTCAGCATGTAACACAAGGCCTCAACAGCCAGACTATCAGCACACCGGGCCACCTTGCTCTTATCATCACAAGGTCTGCCTGATGATCTGCACACAGGGCCACCTTGCTCGTATCATCACAAGATCGTCCTCAGCATGTAACACAAGGGCCTTTATGGCCTGACTATCTGCACACCGGGCCACTATGCTCTTATCATCACAAGGTGTGCCTCCGTTTGTAGCGCAAGGCCTTAATGGCCAAATAAGGGCCTTATCAACCAGCTATCAGCACACCATGCTGTTTTGGTGTCATCAGCCTGCAACATGAGGGCCTTGCTGGTCAGCTATTGGCACGCTGGGCCATCTTGCTCCTATCATCGCCATGGCTACCTCAGTTTGTAACACAAGGCCTTGCCATGCTGTGGCCGCAAATGATGACTCATCATCTCACCCCCCGGCCTTCAGCACCTGAAAGAAGAACCACATTAATAACATTAAATTTTTAATCCCGCAAGACCAGCCCTAGGCCAGATACATCCTTACACGACTGCACAACTAGTTCCCTGATCTGTTGTGCCCGAAGGCTTGCCAGCCCTCATATAAGCTCCCCAAGTGGAAGGGGCGAGAGCATCTGACCAGGGAACTGGCCAGCCTCTAGAGGACCAGCAAAGGCAGACGTAACCTGCCACTTGGCTTCGACCAGAGTCCTCCCACCAAAAATACCCAATCGTATTTTCCATACAAACTCGTCTCCTAACCCCTGAGGACCCTAGTCCTATAGTATGTTAGGCTCAAGCCCTTCAGGGACTCAATATTCTTATAACAAATGCCTGGCTGGGCACCACAACTTTGCATGCACAGACAAGGCAGCCAACCAGCTGCTGCAGCTCCAGCAAAGTAATCTCCCTCTCCCTAGCCGTGTCAATTAAATGTCTGGTCAGTAAAATTCACACTGCCCTGCCTCTTTCCTTCTTACCCATAGGCAGTCAGCAAATAATGGGCAGCGCTGCATAGTCATGTCCTGCAGCCACAAGGTCCATTCCACAAAGGAACTGAACCTCTCGAAAACCAAAATGACACCGAGCATCCCATGGGAAGGGTCCTATCCATGAGGAATTTGCCCTCTAAAGCACCACCCAGCAGCACAAAATCTGATAGGTAGACTGGGAGGTAGAAGGCTGACTTGATGTCCCATTTTTGCCAATTCCGCACCCCAAGATTGGTAACTGGGGGGAATGGAAAGGGGGCAAGGACCAATGCCCCCAGTAAGCTGTGCAGTCTAGTGAGCAAAAATTCAACCCTGTGACCACCAGCATCAAGCCCTGAGCAGGCGGCCTGGCCACCACACAACAGCCTGCTCAGAGCCACCCCTCCCGAACCAAGATAAAAAACTGTGTGAGCCAGAGGCCCAGAAAACCGAGCTAGCCTGCACCCACACAGCTTAGAAGGAACACCACCAAGGCTCCACCCTCCTTGGATTGCTTGGCAATTCCCCCAAAGTATGTTCTCACTCCCCATAACTGAGTTCGAGTTAGGAGCACTATAAAGTCCTCTTTTTCCGGCTAAGGTAACCTTAACCTTAAAGCAAAACCTTCCAAGAGGTAAACGTGAGCCTGTCAGCTGGGGTAATTCCTCACCCCATGCTCCAGAACCTTAACTTGGGCTGGGACATTATGTCTGGGGGAGGGGGTTGTATCCACACCTCCTCCTGAACACTCACCTCCCCAGCCCCCTACCAGTCTTTTTATTTTGGGGCCAAATATATATATATATATATGCCTGGGGCCTCCCAGCAAATGGGTATTGCTGAACCGCCCGCCCGGGCATGGGTACCTGCCTACCTTGGGATCACTGAACTGAATGTCCACCACCAGACCTCATTACCAGATCCGGGCTCTGCCCCCCCTTTTTGGGTGATGATGGAGCAATGAACAGAATCATGAACAGTTCTTCAATGTCACCCTTAAAGTTGTGTAATTCTCCAGGAGTCAGTACTTGTCTCATTAATGGTCAGCTGTAATCCAACTAACAGCATTTTCTGCCAATAATGTGGTGCCTTCAACCTAAATAAAGAAATACATTTCTCAAACTGTTAATGTGCCTTCCACCAATTGTTACTGCGCCTTCACTTCAGTCTAATCCAGTTGTCCTTATGATGTGTTCTGCACATAGATCAAGAGAGAAATAAAAGACATTAATCTGACAGTTTTGCTGATTGGAAACCAACCTGTTTGTCCCTATCCAGTCTTAACAGTACTCTTGCCCAGAGTACAAGTTTGAACATCCCAACAAAACAATGTATGGGACATCCATCACTTTTAAAACCAACACCAGCTTGTCAAGGTTTACACAGACAGAAGCTAAATGGTAATCCGTAAAACACAAGCTGACGTTTTTGCTTTTAAATTCTCTTGGAATTCTCAGTAGCCAGCATAAATTTCAGCAATATGATCTCAATGCCTCTTCCCTTTCTGTATCTGTCTTAAACATCTGTAAAAAGACACAGGAGCCAGGATGATTAAAGGGTTGGTGTGCCTATTGTATGTAAAGATGGGACCTTGCAGCTCAGCTAATGGCCCCTTATGCACACACATCTCACTGCAGTTTCAGCACAGCAAGCCCTCAGTCCTGACTTCAAACCCTGCACCAGCCACATGCATCATTCCCTTTCTCCCGGTGCATTTATACTGCAGCCACAATTATTATGTAACATATAGCGATGTATTTTTAACAGATAAACTCAAACACACCTCCATGGAAACCGATCACTTATCCGTGGTGTATTACTGATTACTGATCTGTGGTGTAGTACTGAGAAGCCACCAAGCTAAAATCTGATGTTTTATGGACTGGCACCTCTGAAGACAGAGAGTAAAAGAAGAGATTGGATTTATATCCCACTCTCCACTCAAAGTCTCAGAGTAGCCCACAAACTCCTCTCCCATCCCCCCATCACAGCAAACACCCTGTGAGGTAGGCAGGGCCGACAGAACTCTTTCAAGATTTGAAATGTGACTAGAAATAAATAAATAAAAGCTGCCCTTTCATGGACAGTGCTTGTCAGAACTATAACTGGCCCTGCTCCCACCAGAGGCTTTTAGCACCTCAAGCCCTTGAATAACAAGTGGGCTGACAGGGTCATCCCGCTCAGGCCCCAGCAAGAAGCCCCGTAGCCTCCACCACAATAGATAACTGGTAACTTCCGCTCACAAAATCTCCCCAGCTACGACTATAAAAAATGGCTGCTGTCAAAGTTACCTAAAATGGCTGCCTGGGAGGGACATTCAAGATGGCCACCCCTAAGTACCCTAACAAGATGGCTGACTCCAAAATGCTTGCTTAAGATGGCCTCTCCTGGGCAATGCCCTCCAAATATGGCCGCCCAGAGACCTCCGTCACACCAAAGGTAAAGAACAGCAAAATGACCGCCCAGCAAAGTCCCCTGGGGGGGCCGATCACCCAGTGGAGGGGGGGCAAATGCAGAGCTGGGGCAAAGAAAACAAGAAATGTGGCCCAGGCAGTCCCACCAACTGCAGCCACCAAATGTGAAGGTGCGATGGTGGGGGGGAGGTCACCTCCTCTCTTCCCCGTTCTTTCTCCTCCCTTTTCTTTCCTTTTTTGAAACAAGAACTGTGAGGGCGGGGCCGACAGCCGCCCCCCCACCACAGGCCTCCACCGCCACTCAGCCGCTGCTGCAATGGGCCGTTCACCCAGCCACCTTGCCGCCACCGGTCGCTGCCGCCGCCGCCACCATACAAGCCGCCGTACTGCCGAGCCGCCCCCAAGCCAAGTGCTCTTCAGCCCCAAGCCGGCCTGCTCGAGGCCGCCGCGGGAAAAGAGCCGGCAGAGGAAGGGCGGGCTCTGCCCCGCCCGCGCCTCAAGTGAGTCCGGCAGGCAAGCCTCAACTCTGCCATGCCTCCCATCCCAACCCGGGAGCTGCCGCAGCGCTCGCCGCCATCAGCATATGGCCCAGTCTGGCGCCTGCTGCGAGCCCCAGAAAGTACAGCCCTCGGGACCGCAGCACAAAGCAGCCGCTCTCCCGAATGCTCCGAGCACGCGGAGCAACTGCACAGGGTGGGAGCGGAGCCTGGCCCTTAGAAGCAGCCGGCTCCGCCCCCCGCCGCGTCCCCTCCGTTGCCGTCTCCTCGGAGCGGCAAATGAGCCCCCGCCCACCAGCGGCGTTGCCGGGCGGGTGGGAGCTCCGTTCTCTGTCTTCAGTATTGTGGTAGATGTTTCCCCACTCCTTTTTGAACAGAGCTCGTGTCCAAGGGTGTAGGGCCAAGAAGGATGCCTTTGTGCAGCTCACCTGGAGCTGGGAAGCAAGCAGTTTAAGCCACCTTCACTTCCTAGTCACAGTTTTGTAGCCATGGCAGCTACCTGTCTTCTTGTTCTGACTTAGGTAATGTGGAAGCAGCCAGTTACTACACTCCAAGAAGCACCAGGGGATCCCTATAATTTGTCTTGAAAGAGTTTTTTTTTTTTTAACAGTTCCACACTATTTGATGGTTAGAAGTTCTAATAACTTGGCCAGGACCTTAGAGATTGTCTTGTCCTTAACTGGGGGTGAGAGAATATTGTGGTTTGCTGCAGCATTGGTCTGGGCCACTGACAAAATTCCTGAGATACTGAAGGATGACGGGCAGTTCACCCAGTCTTCAGGTGTGCTGGTGCAGATCCCGTTGTTGCATCTTCTCCCACTGTTCATCAGGTGTGCTGGTGCAGATCCCGTTGTTGCATCTTCTCCCACTGTTCTTCAGGTGTGCTGCTGCAGATCCCGTTGTTGCATCTTCTCCCACTGTTCTTCAGGTGTGCTGCTGCGGATCCCATTGTTGCATCTTCTCCCACTGTTCTTCAGGTGTGCTGGTGCAGATCCCATTGTTGCATCTTCTCCAAGTGTTCTTCAGGTGTGCTGGTGCAGATCCCATTGTTGCATCTTCTCTCACTGTTCTTCAGGTGTGCTGGTACAGATCCCGTTGTTGCATCTTCTCTCATTGTTCTTCAGGAGTGCTGGTGCGGATCCCGTTGTTGCATCTTCTCCCACTGTTCTTCAGGTGTGCTGGTGCAGATCCCGTTGTTGCATCTTCTCTCATTGTTCTTCATATGATGGACTGTGGGTCACAGGAGCAGGTGAACTGAGATGTGATGTGCTGGTCAGAGGCAACCCCTGTGGATGCACATGGCCCTGGGTAACTCATCCTCTTTATTCTTGTTCAGTAGATCAACTTGGAGCAAAGGACCACATCTGTGAGTTTTATCCAGGGCCCCAGAATCACTATGACTGGGTCAAGAGGAAGGGCTGGTAGGAAATGCATCATTATTACAGATCTAAAAGAGTACAACCATCACCAGTACTATGCTCTTTGTATACAGAAAGATATAACAGGGAAATTAATATATATATACATATTAATGGCTTTTCCCGCCCTGCTGATAGTCCCAGAAAGGTTGCTACCATTATCAACTGCTATTCCAACATCTTTTTTTTCCCATTTGGCAAAATGCTTCACAGTTCCATTTGCATTCATTTGCCCTCCCAACAAACAATAGCAGGCCTTTTCTGAGGTCACCCCGTGATCTACCAGGTCTGAACAGTTACTTGAACTGAAAGATCTATACCCAGCTCTTACACTCTGCCCACTGCAGAATGCTGATCTCCATTAGTAATTGGATAGCAATAACAATAATAGTAAAATCTATGTTACAGAAACAAGCAGTCTGAATTAGTAACTCTGGGGCTAAAAATAAGCCAGTTTAGGGCAGTGCAAATTTGTGAAGAAGTCTGGGTTCCACAAAAAAAACCTTTTTAAAAATCTTCTAAAATTCATTTTTAATTCCTGTTTCTTACCTCAGACACAAATGACTTTCTTCTCACACTGATACTTGGAAAACCTTACAGCACAATGTACCTTCTTTATCATTTTTTCCCCTAAGTAGAATAGTGTTTTCACTTTTTTATTGAGTTGCAAGACTTGCTTTGGAAAAAAAAACTCCAGCTACTTACAAAACTAGTTACTACCACCTTAATAAACATATCAAGCTGTGTATTCCCTCTTTTATTGTAAAATTTTCCAGACATACCACAGCTAATTAAAGCTCCACAGGTAACCAGCCAGTTTGCATGATACACCAGCTCTACATGTGGTAGGGAGCAGGAGGAGAACTGGAGCATATCTTACCTCCCCACACATGCAGCATGCCAGCCTTGCTTTCATTGGCAGCAGACATTGAAACATTGTTATAATATCCTATTTGCGGAATATACCAGTAATCTCTATACACATGAGATTGGATCCAGCCAGCTTTTTGTGTGCACTCTAACCTAAGTCCCCTCCCTGCTACAGCCCCCATTGCACATGGAACTTGACCTTGCAGGCCCCATGATCCCAGCATAGCCTTTTTGGTGTTCCCTTTTCTCCCTTTTTTCACCAGCCAGAATCTGGGTTAGATCCAACACATGGTTAAATGATTTCAGCCTCACATACATAGTTGTTGAGAGCCAAACTGAGTAAGAAGACAAAGCATGGAACTATCTAGTGTAGGAAGCAGGGCTGTCATACCACCTGGTCAGAAAGATAAGGTGACTCCAGTATACAGGCCAAGATGTATAAGGGTGACATATCAGCCAAACCAGCCTACAGCAGGTTCATAAATTTTTCAGGTAAGATTTTGTCTTTGCCATGTTTATAAAATAATAAAACAGTGCACAAAAGAGTTTTCACACACATATAAAAACAAAATAATTCACAGTTCAGCCACATGGAGTAAACAGACTAATTAATACAATGAGTTACAAAAAAATGAACCCATACGCAGGTATGTGAACAACAATGAAAAAATAGCCACAAGCAAGTATTGCCGATCATTTATAGTGGATCATATATGCAGCTTGTCTAGCTCTGTAAACAATGCAGCTACTTCTTTTCTTATAAACACAGAGTATACAATCAATAAATGATAACATCCAGCATTTAGAAGTCAGCCTCCTGACTCCCACCAATACCTAGAGTTTAAAAACAATAAAAGGTGGGAGGAGCATGCAAGCTAATTTTCCCTTTCAGCCTTTCGGAAGCTATGAGGGAGAGAGTTATGGTAGCTAATCCCTAATACACTTAGTCAGATGCTGTATGAAAGTGAATAAACAAGCAAGAGACTGAACTCAAGGCATTGTATTTCATGGGGTAATATAAGAATGTATGACTAACAATTTTATGCAATGGATAATGATAATTTCGGCAATTTCATTACAACCATAATGAAACAGAATGGTGGCCTATCTCAAGGGGTTTACTGAGTTCAAATTAGATAAAGAAACATTATTCTTTCTGCTTTGAAGGATAGTGTAGATTATAAATCAACCATTTGAGATACTCAGTAAATCATTATTGAGAGACTTTGGGTTGGATCCAGCCAGCTTTCTCAATCAATCTCAACAAATTCCCCTCCTTCTTAGAGGAGGAGGAGAGTTAGATTTATACTCCGCCCTTTGCTTGGAGTCTCAGAGCAGCTTACAATCACCTTCCCTTTCTCTCCCCACAACAGACACCCTGTGAGGTAGATGGGACTGAGGGAGCTTTGAGAGAACTGTGACTGACCCAAGGTCATCTAGCTGGCTCCATGTGAAGGAGTGGGGAATCAAGCCTTGTTCTCCAGATTAGAGTCCACTTTTCTTAACCACTGCAACAAACTGGCTCTGTTCATTCCTTATAGTCCCCAACCCACATGGCTTTTGTCCATGATCCCCAGCATAGCTTTGAGTGTGTGTGTGGACAAGGGGGATCTTCTCCTCCCCTTTTTCATCAGCAGAAAAGCTGTCCGGATCCAACCTCCTTTTTTAATTTGCCCAATATTCTGTTTACCTTGAAATTTACAAGGGACAGTCCGTTAATTTTTAAACATTGTTCGTAGGACAGTATGCCCACATCTGCTCATGTCTGTATAGCAGCTCTCTTCCTGTTGTTTCAATGCATTGACAGAATGCTAGATGTATTAAAGATGGACAAAGAAGGCACGGGGGGGGGAACGGGACCAAATACTATTTACTTCCAACACAGAAACATGTATTATGTCATAAAGAACGACCAGAATGTTTGTCCCTCCATCTGTGGAGTGTATGGATGGGTTATCAGCTGAAGAATGTGGTCCTGCATGTTGCCTATAATTGGACATGTATAAGATGTACCTAATCTGAGTTCTTTCAAGCTGCCAAGCAAATGTTCTCTTAGTGCATATCAACAGGCTAGCTGTACATCAGATATGCAACTGACAGTTCTATCTGCACTGTACTAAAGGTGGATTTCACATCTGATCCAGCAGCATAATCAGTTCACACTGTCTGAAATACAGAAAGATGTGACCACTGATACAATAATGCTGTGGTACTAGCAGAGTGATAGAAGCCATGCAAAGGTCATGCTACCTCATATTACATTTCTGTTCAGACGTATTCTGCCTGATCTGCAAAGCAAACACAGTAAATGAATTAATGCAAAAGGGTGTGGTGAACGTTCTGGAGATATGACCAGAGAACCGCAGAATACAATCATACCAATCAGTCCACATTTTCACTGTTTGCTTCCCACACAAGACAAAGAAATTGGCTCTCCCAGTTTCTGAGCGTTCTTTCAACTATTTCTCTCATCCACACAGCCCCCATAATTCAGCTCACCCCCCTCCCCAGGAAGTCTGAGTGAATAAGCAAGCCTTGAAGAATACCTGCAAAGTTCTCCTGTTCCAAGCTGAGGCTGGGAGTGAATTCTTCAAGTTGAGCTACCCCTTGCCGAGAATGCCCTGCCTCAGGCCTTTCATGATTAAATTAAGAAACCTCTACCACAGGACCTTAGTGATCTCTCCTGCCACAGTATGCTGCCTTATAATACGCCAATGCACAATTCCTCCTCCACAGCCTGAGAAGTACAGGTGCTGCTCAATCCATCTCCATGAAGGATACAGCTATTACATAGAAATCAGCACAGAATAATTTGGAATAAAAGACAAAAACAACAAGTCTGTTTTAAAAACAGAAACACTGGAAGAAATGGGTAGGGAAAAAATAATACTGAATCTACAATGTGTGCATTTCTCTCCCCTGCCACTTTTGCAGCACACTCTGAATTTTAAGTCTTCATTGTACAGGCAAATAGTCCTTTCCTTAAAAAAAAAAAAACATCCTCATAGCACTTTTTGGTACATTTGTGAACATGTTTTCCTTGCCAAGATCAAGCCATTGAAAATTTCAACAGATGTACCAATTCAGTATTACAGAATAGAGTCTATTTCAAACAAATATAATTGGCATGATTTGCCAGATTGTCAGGCATAACAGTACTACATCTACATAGATATTAGAAAAAGATGTTGCTAGTTTAACCACCAGTTTCATGGATCAGAAATGGAATGTACCTTATACCAAATGTTATTCATGAATTTTTGTTGACACCTGGATGTCCAGTTGCTCTGTTGGGATGAGATTTCTTGTGTAAATTGCAAGCAACCATTTCTTTCAATAAGGACCAAATGACTCTTGAAATTCCAAAACAGCAGATGTATTTTGCATTGAATGCTACTGTCTAAAGGGGGTCAGGCAAAGGCCAAGGAAGAGAGCCAAATTCCTCCCAAAGTTTTGCAGGTGGTAAATCCTGAAGCATGGGCAGAAGGTGGCTCTCCAGGAAGGGCAAATAATGCTACCCCAGTCCAAATTCAACTCCAAGATGGGGTACATCCTGTGTGAGTGTTACAATATCCTCTTTCCCTGGGAGGCAGAAAAGGGTTGAAGCCAGTCATTGAGCGGCTCAAAACAGGATGATTGTTGGAAGAATGTTAATCATCATATAACACTCCCATCTTGGCAGTAAAGAAACCAACACCTCCTGGAGTCCCTCCGAAATGGAGACTGGTCCAAGATCTAAGAGCGATCAATGGCCTGGCAGTGTCTAAGTTCCCTGTGGTGTCAAACCCACACACCATTTTGACTACCTGGGGACAATAAACAGCCAGTTTATGAAAGCCAGTTTGGTGTAGTGGTTAAGTGCGTGGACTCTAATCTGGGAGAACAGGGTTTGATTCCCCACTCCTCCACATGCACCTGGCTGGATGACCTTGGGCAAGCTGTAGTTCTGATAAGAGCTGTTCTTGAAAGAGAGCAGTTCTCAGTCAGAGCTCTTTCAGCCCCACCTATCTCACAGGGTGTCTGTTGTGGGGAGGGGAAGGGAAGGGAGTTTGTAAGCCACTCTTAGATACCTTTGGGTAGTGAAGGGCAGGGTATAAATCCAATCTCTTCTCTTCTTCTTTTAATGGTTTTGGACTTGACAGATGCATTTTATAGAATTCTGCTTGAACCTGGCAGTTGTGGCTTGTTTGCTTCTCAGTTGGGAAGACCCAGACACAGGCCACCAGCAGCACTTGCACTGGACTGTCTTCTCTCAGGAGTTTATCGACTCTCTGGTCATATTTTGGGGAGAATTGGCCAAGGATCTGGGAAACTAGCATTCCCCAAAGGGAACTGGACTGCTGCAATATGTAGAGGATTTGATGTTAACAGCTGCAACTTTTGAACAAATAATTCAGGCAACTATCTTCCTTCTTAATTTTCTGGGAAAACCTGGGCATCGAGTTTCAAATACTAAGGCACAGATAGCAAAGCCCCAAGTGAAATATCTGGGATACATCATCTCCCAGGGTTCCCAACAAACTTTGCCAGAGTGAAAAGAGGCCATTTGCTAAATCGCCAGACCATAAATGAAAAAGCAGATGAGGGCATTTCTTCTATTGACTTTAGATTCCAGGGTTCAGACAATTGACTAAACCTCTATGTGCCAAGTGTGTGCAAGAGGAAGCTGATGCCATCCAGTGGTCAAAAGAGGATGAGTAAGCTTTTCAGAAAGTCAAACGACTTTTACTGAAAGCCCCAGCCTTAGCATTACAAGGTCCCTAAAAAAAAAAAAATGAACTTTATGTTCATGAACAGAGTGGAGTAACCTCAGGAGTCCTGATTCAGAAGTTGGGACCCTCCCCATGACCTGTAGCATACATTTCTAAGCAATTGGACTCAGTGGCTGAGGGAAGGCCAGCTTGCATGTGAGCAGTATCAGTAACAGCTGTAGCTGTGGAGGAAGCTCAAAAATTTACCTTGGGACTGCCATTGCATATGTTTTGCCCTCACAGCACAGACACCTTGCTGCAATAGAGGGAAGCTCAGTGACTGACCAATTCTTGAATGGCAAAATATAAAGCTTTCTTGTTGGCATGTGGAGATCTGGCATTCGAAAGTCATACTCATCTATATCCTGCTACTTTATTCCCCTTTGAAGAAGAGCCCAAAATCATGCATGAATGTATGGATGATGTCACCCTGCTTAGATCAGACCTCAAGGATGTCCCTATCCTGAATGTGGAACTCAAGTATTATGTAGATGGATCAAACAAAGTAGTAGAGGGAGCCAGAAGACCTGGATATGCAGTAGTAATTTCCAGTAAAACCTTGGAAGCCCATGCTTTGCCTCCTGCTATGTCAGCTCAAGCTGCAGAGCTGGTAGCTCTTACTCAAGTCCTTGAATTGGGGGATGAAAAGACTGTAAATATTTCCACAGACCCTAAATATGCATTTGGAATGTGCATGCACATTTACTGCTGTGGAAAGAATGAGGGTTCATAACAGCTGCCAGAGAAAATATTGCCAAAGGCCCACAGGTTGTCAGGCTACTTGAAGCACTTATGAAACCCAAACAAATAGTGGTAGTCCATACCACACCAAAAAGGACACAGAGAGGAAATTAAAGGAAATAGAAGAGCACAATTAGCATTAAAGAAAGCAGCAAAGGGAACCTCCAAATTGCAGATGCCACTTTTGCAAACATTTGATTGGCCAAGAGATCCACCATGACTGAATAAATAATTAAAGCTGCAAAGGAATATGGAGCTACTTCAGAACCAAGAAGTATGGTGGATTAATCCCGATGGAAGAATTGTTGTGACACAACCTTTGCTGATGCACTGTTAAGAGTCATGGTCACCCCAGCCAGTCTACCTAGGAGCAGAAAGTGAAACAGCACAATGCCCTTTTGTGCCAACAAATGAATTCCAAACAAAGAAAATGATCTCCTCCAGGCATAAGAGACTGGGTGGCTCAACCTTTCCAGAGTAAAGAATATCTTATTGCTTTTCAGTCTTGTTTATCTTCTCTTTCTAGGTATGCAATGATGAGGCAGCCTGTCCCACCGGACACTCCTGTACATCAATACCAACCTGGAGACTGGATATACATTAAGATTTGGAAACATGAGCCTCTAAAGCTGGACTGGAAAGGCCCAGTGCAGATTTTGTGACTAGCCATACTGCAGTGAAGGTGGAAGGTTGCAGCACCTGGCTCCATCACACACAGATGAAGAGAGCTCCTGTTCCTGTCGAGAGTCCAGGATAAGAAGAAGCTGACATCTAGGCAGCCAAAGCCTTTGCAGTGGGAGAAGACCAAAAGGGGATATCAAAAGCAGAGCCTCTAGATGAACTACAGTTGCTTTTCAAGTGTAAATGAGCAAACCAGCTCTATATTACTCCCTTTTTGGTAATAGCAGGAATTCAGGACTCTGGGTCATACATTACAATCAACCCTGGTGTAAATATTATTGGTGTGTTCAGAAGGAATTAGAGAGTGTAAAAGTAGGAAAGCGTGTAACCCTTGAGTGGGTCCTTGTGAAGATTGGGCAAAAACACATAAAACTTTTAGAAATCAGAAACTATGATTGTGGCAGCAACTCCAAGTCTAAATGGAATTTGGGAAGACCAGGAGGACCAATTCTTGTTTCAATTTTTGTTTCACTTCTTGTTTCGATTCACTTCTGAGTTTGCAGCTACCCTGACTGTTGAGGTGACTATGATAAGGTGTGATTGTGATTGTGTGTGTGTGTGTGTATGAGAAAGATAAATTTTTGTTCTGTGTATGTGCATACCAGACTGAAAAGGAGAGAGTTTGTACATTTCCATCCTACATGGACCTTATAATATATGCATGCCAGTTTAGCTAATTGGTGGCTAAATTTCACCCACATTTTTGAGTTATCAGACCTGCATGCATTTTGAATTGTCTGCTATGGATTCACCAACTGTTCTCAGTCTTACTGTTCCTAAGGTCAAATGATTTCTAGGGGGTTCACTGTCTTGAGTTTCTAATGCAACTGTATGTTATACACTGCTTTATGATTGTGGCGTCAGTATTCTGTTGTGATATATCGGGTCCTAATCCAACTATCATGTTTGACTGGGAACTTGTAAGCACATGTAAGAGCTGCATACCTTATTTATTGTTTGTTTGTTTCTTGGAATATTTATATACCACCTTTTGGTTCACAGAAACTTACCAATAACAATTTAAAAAATCACAACACAAAATCTCCAATGCACGTACCCCATGAGCACCAAAAATATGCACATAGTCTGTTAAAAGTCCTGGCAAACAAAATAAACTTGCAGTATTTCCTAAACATTTCTTTTACATATAAGTTTTTTATTGAGTTTTTAACAACTTTACATTTATCAGCATAAGCATTAGTTAAAACTTTCTTTAACAATGACTTGGCCGTAATTCCAATTTTCCCATACTAGTAACTACATATCATAAAGCACTTCTTTAGTGTCACCCTAAACATTTCTAAAGAAAGCATACACTCACCTCCTCAGCAAGCCTGTTAAAATGGAAAAGGAGCTAAAATGGAAAAGGAACATGCTTTGTTTGACCCCAAGCTCTTAACTTGCTCTGTAAATTTAGGAATCCCAATATTTTTGAGTCTGTGGTGGATAGGGAAAAGGCATGGGGAACAATTATAAAAATGGCTGCCATGTATTCTTGGGGCTAATCACAGAATGTTGGATAGGTAAAAGCTAAGCATCCTTCTACAATGTAGGCAGCTGCATCTGAATGGGAGCTGCCTGAAAACATTTTATGCCAATGAGATGAAAGAAATCCAGGGCAGGTTCTTTGCTTTGGGGAAGAAGTGCTTTCTTGAAGAAGTAAATGGATTCCAAGAAATCAGGGGGGGGAACCATGATGTTCATGGGGGTCACAGTGGGGATTGTTACCTTATATAAGCAGTGTTTTCTCAGCCCACAGATGACATGCTGGCTCTGGCCCAGAACATGTGCAGGCTCCACCTTTGACCCCAGAGATGTACCAGAGTCTAATTTCAAAGCTCACAAACATTATAATAAAATTGCAACATTTTCTTGCAGGTATAAAATAAGTTTAGAATATACCATTTGAAAATAAAGCAACAGTTTGGTGTAGTGGTTCAGTATGTGGATCCTAATCTGGGAGAACCAGGTTTGATTCCCTACTCCTCCACTTGTACCTGCTGGATGACCTTGGGCAAGCCATAGTTCTGTCAGAGCTGTTCTCTCAAGGACAGTTGTCTCTGAGGTCTCTCAGCCCCACCTACTTCACAGGGTGTTTGTTGTGGGGAGGGGAAGGGAAAGGAGTTTGTAAGCCGCTCTGAGACTCCGAGTGGAGGAGGGCGGAGTATAAATCCAATCTCTTCTCTTCTTCTTCTATACACATACACTGTAGTGCAGGGATGTAAAATATGAATGAAAAAAGCAAACAGATAAGAAAGAATGTGATTAGACTATGTTTCTCCTGAACAGATTTGCTCTGTCTGCCTAACTTTAACTTCTGTATCTGGAAGTTTATGTGAGATCAATGCAGGTTCATTTTTTAATGAAGTAACTATCTTCATGGACAAGGAGAGCAGCTTTATATAGCAAGGCTCATGACCTAATGACATAAAATCCTCATAACAAACTGAGAATATTTCAACTACAAGGAATTATTGGGAAATATCTAATTTAGGTGGTTGGGGAAAAAACATGCAAGAATCAAAATGGAAAGATTCATCCAGTGATATCCACAGGGATCACTGCTAAATCTTTTTCACAAATGGCTTGAATAAGAAATATATAGTTAACTCTTTCACCTTTGCAACTGATGCAGATGCAAGGAATTTAGAGATCTGCCTAAATATTCATCACAATATTAATTAACCAAAGAGCTGGAATACAGCGATGCACTGTGCTTACAACTGCATTTTGGATATAATTTTGTTGCTTCTCCTGTTGTTTCCAAAGTTCTTTAACATTTTAAAAAATTATATACACACACACACATTAACAGACAAATTATATAAATATATGCAATCATATTCCAAAGAGGATATGAGAAAGACCCTAAGAGACCCAGTATTGACCCTAAGAGACCCAAAGACCAATTATGCAAAGGTGTTTTCTCTTGCTTTCACCATGCATGTTCATTGTGTTTTCTTTATTGCTCTGCATTGATTTTCCTCACTTCAGAGCTCAGTTTGCTTTCTGGTTGCTGGTTCCCCGGGTTTTCTGAGAGTGCTTTTGTGCCAATTTTTCCTTTGTTTTGCTTTCAAGCCGAAGGTAATTTAAAAGCATACAGATTTCCTCAGATCCCCCCCACCCCTTTGCTGCCCCTCAAAGTTCCCCTCATTTTTAATTTTTATTTATTTATTTGACAAGCAGCATGAGTCTAGTGATATGAGACTATCACTAGTCTCAGATTACTAAAAATTTTAAACGATGGGGGAAGTTTAAAAGGAGCTGCACAAGGTTTAGTTCACTGCTAGTATTGATTTGAAAGGGGGATCAGAGAGGAGGCAAATGACAGTGTCCTCAGTGCAAAAAAAAGGCATTTTAGTGCTGCATGAAGACAAAATAAAGGGGGGATAATCAGCGCAGAATGAAATTGACATGAGGGAGATACACTGGGACCCCTTTCCTGACTTGCAAGTAAGAGGGAATGTCACATGGAGTCAGAAGGGGTCCTGTTACTTCATTGTGTTTCCAGCACCATGCAAGAACATTCCAGAATTTTCCAGCATTTCAAGCCTCCATCACATTTATCCTTTGAGGCACTGTTTAAGGGAGACCTGGAAACAATGGGAATAGAATTTTAAACTGTACCTAGCAGTCACATAGGCTCAAGAACAGTTGGAGGATTATAGAATTGCAGTCGTGCCTCACTGCATAGGAGAAAAAAAACCCTTGGGATTTATAAATAATACACAAAAGGTGTTTGTAGACCCTGGCAATAAAACTTTAGTGGAGGTTTCAACTGCCTTCAAATCTTACTGTGAGCCCAGGAAAAACCCTGTGTTTGAAAGATACCAGTTCTGTCAATTACAATATAATGAGGCTGCTGGAATATATGATTTTGTCACTGAGCTAAGAAAATAAAAAACCCTTCTGCATTGCCAGTTTGGCCCATCTCAGGACCTTATACTAAGCGACAAGATTGTGTTCAGTATAACTGACAGCAAGCTTAAGGGGAAACTTGAAGAAAAACCTGCACTCACCCTTGAACAGGCTGTGGATCTTTGCAGAATGAGAGCTCTTACTAGTGCCCAGGCTAGGGCTACCTCTGCAGAAGCAACTCAGCATGCAGCTCAGCAGAGCCACAACTACTCCAGCTCCCTGCACTGGGAACACAAACTCCTAGCAAAATTTCCACTGCAGCCAACTGCCCCAGCAAGCATGAACAAGGTTTGCAATAAATGTGGAACAGCACCCAACCCCAGACAATGTCCAACTTTGGGAGCAATTTGTTATACATGTTTTTTTTGGGGGGAATCATTTTGCAAAAGCATGCAGACAGAAGGAAAACAATGCAAAGCTAGAAAAAGGCACAAGAATGCTATTTATGGGTTCTTTGTCCAATCACCAGCTTTCCAGGAACAGTGATCATTCTAATGCATGGCACCATATCAAGGCATGCAGTACTCAAAAGCACAGGCTTATCAAATCATGCATTGGCCCAACATGAATGCTCACATACTTGCCAGGTGTCTCCTGGCTACCTGTGAGGGATGGGGGGGGGGAGACTTACCAGGAGCAGGAGGGAGGCCCAGGCTACATTGCTGGCAACATGGCTATGTCAGTTCTGACATGCACAGGAAGTGATGTCATCTCATCAGCAACATCATGGTGATGCTCTGGCATTTGGACAAAAACTCTATTGTAGAAGCAACTTGTACCATAGAGTTTTTGCCCAAATGCTGGAGTGTTACCATGACATTGATGACATGATATCACTTCAATACATGTTGGAAGGGACACTGCCATGTCACCAGCAACATAGCTTGGGCCTCCCTCCTGATCCTGCTAAGTCCCTGACTGGCCAGCTGATTGGTTGCTGTGGGGCTGGCTACCCTACACATAAAGTAGTGGGTTGAACACCAGGACCACACGAGGAACTTCAGCCTAGCAACTGCAGAAAGCCAACAGTCTCACAGAAGATCTCAGACTTGCCTTAGTTCAAACTGGCAGCTGCTATTTTTGAGCTCAATGGTGGATTCTATGACACTGTACCTCACTGAGGTCCTTTTCCTCTGTAGGCTCCATCCTCAAATCTCCAGGAGATTTCCAGCCTGGATCTGGCAACCCTACACCCCATCCCCCACCAGTGGCTGGGGAGACCTGGCAACCCTAATGGCTCCACTACACATTCCTTTCCGAGCTACCTGACAATCAACTGGTCAGGCTGAACATATGGTCCAAACTATCAAGCGTGTGTTTAAGGGGGGGAAATCAATAGAGGATTCAGATCTCAATTTGGCTTCACTCAGTTTGAGAAACAATCCTATTTCTGGTCTCGAACATACCCCTGTGCAGCTTCTGCTAGGAAGTTTTTTTATGTAGCACTCTGCCAAACATGTTAGCCACACTGATACCCAGGCTGTGCCTTTTCTACCTGTATGAGAGGATGAGGAGAGTGTGTGAATGCAGACCCATGCAGGATAGGTACCAATATCAATCACAAGAACAACAGCTGAACCATGTTCTTATACAGTGGGAACACCAAGTGGAAACATATATTGCAGGAACAGGGGGCATCTGAGAAAAGATTGTTCCTCAGTCCCTGCAGAACTCGTGGCAACCCCATGATGAAGCAATCCCAGGGTAGATCTCTAATGAAATTCTGGACCAGCAAGAACATGAAGGTGGTTATACTACAGGTATCCTTCTAAAACTATTGATAACTTAGCTGAAGGTATACTGACTAAGAGCAGGTGGGCAGGGGCTGGAGTTTTCCTGGAATCAAAACTGATCTGATCTCTGCAGCAATCAGTTCTCCTAGAGCAAATTTTAGATTTGGAGGGAAAACTTTCTGGCATGGCATTTCCTCTGAGCTCCCTCCCCTTCCCCACTCTGCTCTCCCCAGGCACTGCCCCCAACTCTCCAACATTTCTCAAGACAGAAGTGACAGCCCTAGTGAATACCCTGTTCCTGACTTGCAAGCAAAAGAGAACATCATGGGGGTGGGGGCTGTGATGTCACTTCTAGGTGATAACACAGCATCTGTGACATCATCCCCCCTATGTTCTTTCCACTGTTCACCTCATTGAATGCAGGCAATTGAATGTGGGAGGCAGGAGCCTGTCCACTGCAGGTGGGCACTTGGTAAACCTAACATGACTGCTGAGGGGTGTGTGTGTTGTGTATCATGTGTTTAAGAAGCTAACTGAGAAGGCCTCAGTACAAGCAGATATTCTGTGAAAGTAGGAAGGAAATAGTTTCACTTGTTTGCTACTAAACTGCAGGAATGCGGGACTTACACAAACTGTCAAAAACTAGACCAGGGCAATCCTGAGCCTATGTGGACAAGAAAGAAACAGGGAAGGTTTAGTTATACATCGTGTTTTTATGTATATATTCTTTTCAAGCTAAGTGGACTTTCATGAAGATTTCAGCGCTGTTAAAAAAATAAACCATTAAATTAAAGGAAACTGGAAGTTTGCTGTTGCCCCACAATGCCATAAACGTTACCTCATATTGTCTAAAGTACTTCAGACATAGTTTTGAGAACCAGTCCTAGTTCATTCTGTGTAGAGAGGTTGCTATACCTACATACGCAGTAGGAAGAGCGAGCAGAATCCTGACATGGGCAAATAGACACCCCAGGTTGCAGGTGGAGGATGCTATTTTTTAAAAAAATATTCTTCCATGTAAAAAAAAATCCCTACAAAGAAAAAAAAAATATTCATCAGATGGGGAGAGGGAGAGATTCTAAACCCACCTGCTGAAGGGACACAGTTCATTCTACCATCTTAGGGTTCTATCACCACCCCATTCTGTTGCATGTATACATCAAGCCTGATCTTTGTTCAGCAATTATTGACTCATATTTTGACCAAATCTTAATTCATTTCACATTTAATTATTTTTTATAGTTAGCAGTTCATCTGGTTCAGCTGCTCACATTTTCTGCCATGCTACGAAATTTTCAAAACTACCCATTACCTACTGAACTTTGGGTGGTCCACTTATGTTGGCAGATATTAATCCTGAAACCACTTATTTTGTTACAATTTTTTTAATTATAGTTTTATCTGTAAAGCGACAAAAATCTGGCTATAGTACAGGGTTGCCATAAGTTGACTGTGGCATGATGTCACTTTCCATCTACCGTGACTATTAAAATGAAAGTCAGGAGAAGCTGGGGGTAATTTTGTACTTACTTATGTTTATTAGCTTCTATGACCAAAGGTTTTAAGCTCAATTATCAAACTTTACTCTGTTTGCTCTACAGAGGACTGGAAGTCAGAAGAACAGACTTTTCTTCAGTAGACATACCATCTTCTATTCTTATATTCTGGAAAAAAGAGAAGGGGAGGAAGTTACTCCAAATGCCCCATCAGACCCTTGTACTGTGCTGAAGAATGAAAGTGGAGCCATTCCCTACCTGTCCTTGTACTCTGGTAATTCCCCATTGTGACTTTTCTAACCAGTTTAACAAAGATTGTGTAATGAAAAGAACATTGATCCCATCTCACAATATAAAACCAGACCATGCTTTGTATCACAATATAGAATTAAACCTCTGTTTCCCAAGGAGACCTTCTTTCCCATGGTATTTTTATAATGTCCCCATGGGAGCATATTGCTCCACCTGTATCCTCGTAACAGAGAGTGTCAATACTCTTGGGGAAAGAATGTGTGTGTGATCATGTCAGTAGGAATTTTGCAAGGGAGAAAGAAAGAAAAAATAGATATGGTGAAGCAAAGAGAATAGGCACGGTAAGAAAGGATGCTAGATGTGATAATGGAGAAATAGTGTGAAAAAGACAGAGGGTGAGAAAGGAGCATTAAATCAAACTTTAGTAGAAGTCAGAGGAGTGCTAGCAAGAAAAATATAGCAGAAAAGAGATGAGCAAGATGGTGTTAAACCAAAAAAGAAAGAGACTTTTAGAAGTGTAAAGGTGTCTCAAAGCAGAGGAAAAATAAAAGTCATAAGTGGGAAAGTGAGAAACATTAGAACAAACTGAGTGCAGGATGTTAAACATAAAGAAGTACCTTCATGATCATTCCATAAAATAACCATTTCTTCACATTATAAACATTACACACCCATAAAACAAAGCACAGCTTGATTATATTTTAATTAATCACAGTTCCTCATAAATAGCTATTTATTATATATTACCTTTTACCAACAACAGGTTCTACCAATTTCATGCTGTGTGAGAGATCTTGTGATCACTTGCTTATTCATTAGCTATAATAATCAAATATTTTGGATCATCTCAAAGGCTCACAAATGCAATGATGTGAATGATATTTTTGTCATATAGAATCAAACAGAATGAATTGAGAGGTGGCATTGCTCCATAGCAGCGCACACACTTTGCATGTCAAAAGTCGAAGAGTCAGTCCTTGGAAACTCCATTTAAAGACTCTTGTCAGTAGGGCTTGAAAACATCTTTTCTGATGACTGTGGACAGATGAAGTAGGTCAGAGTTGACAGCTGTGAACTAGATGAACCAACAGACCAGTTCAGGGGAAGGCAGCATCATATCTCCATGTGAATCACCAGAGCAATATAATTGCAGCAATATCTGTGGGTCCTGAACTGAAGATCTCTGGTGCATTATACTGCATAGGGGGCAGAAAAATACTCAACCAGCTAAAGCCTGATGGATTTAAAACATTGTCCTTTTTTAAGGACATTAAAATATAGACAGCTTGAGACAGATTGTTAATATTTATTAATTTATTTTTGTCATGCAATTGCCTTTTATTATTGCTGTCTGGTGCTAACAGATATATGCAGAACTGGGGTTTGGGGCTGGTTTTACTGTGGCTCAGAAACATCTCTGTGAAGACTTCAGTTAGGGTTGCCAAGTCTGTGGTGGGAAATTCCTAGAGATTTGGAGGTGGAATGAGGGGAGGGCGAGGTTTGGGGAGCTATGGTAACGAAAAAGAACTTCCACATTAAGAGGCAGTAAATCTCTAAATACCAGTGGCAGGAGGCAACATCAGGGAAGCCCTCCAGAGTAACTGGTTGGCCATTGTGTGATACAGGATACTGGACTGGATGGGCAACTGATCTGATCCAGCAAAACTTTTCTTATGTTCATAATTCATATGTATTGTATACACACACTACAAGAAGGATGTGTTGTCTCCTAATCTGTCTCAGTCTGAATAATTGAACATTCCATTATTATAATCATTCACTTCCCAGATTGTGATGTCCACACAGGAAAATGTAGAGATGAATGACAACACAACAGCAATGCAGTATCCAGTAGTAGCAATAGGTAAGCTAAGTATGATGTGATTTTCCCCCCTGTAGGAATAAACTAGAATAAATAAATGACAGCAATCCATAATAATTAAGACAATTTTCTGGGGGAGAAAATCATTGTTGCCATATTTGATTTTTGTGGCTAGATAGGCTTGAGTTGCAAATACCACTCTGAATGTCAGAAACAGCAAAATATTAAACAGATGTATTTTCTTCCAGGTTTATAGAAGAAAATATTATTTCCAGTCTCATTTTGGTAGTAATTGAACAATTCTCTGTGAAAGATCATTTTCACTCAATTGCATAGTGGCATTTTCATGCTTTTGGCTTGGTTAAGTGTAATCTAAATTAAATGCCTCCAATATGCCATTTCATCCAGTGCATGATGGTTCAGATTTTATGTAGAAGTTAAATGACTGAAAAAGTCTACAGATAAATCAACCTGCAATTTAGTAAATCTATGATTTTTTTTATTTCCGGCTAGGGAAGGAACCCAGTTTTAATGCACGTGCAACCAAATATTTTCCCTGGTTCTGTTATCATAGCATAGCTTGTATTTCATCACCCAAAACTCAAGAGATCACACTGAAAAATCTCAGTGTTCACAATATCACACTTTCTGGAGTTAATTTTTATATCCTATTAATATACTGCAGAATATGGTTTGCTACTTTGTGATACCAGCCTAATAAGTTTTTAAAATCTCTCTCTCTCTCTCTCTCTCTCTCTCTCTCTCTCTCTCTCTCTCCATACACACATATATATCAGTGTATCTAATTCTCAGTGTGGCCAGATCTGTGGATACTTACATCCAGAGACTGGAGTCATGAACACAGGGCTATTTTGGGGCAGGAACATACAGGAACGGAGTTCCGGCTGGCTCCCAAGTTGGCCACGCCCAGCAGGAACTCATTAGCATAATAGGCCACACCCAACAGCTGAAACTCATTAGGATTGGCTATATTAGGGGTGTGTGGCCTAACATGCAAAGGAGTTCCGGCTCCAAAAAAAAGCCCTGGGTTTTGACAACAAAGAAGGTAAACAGAATAAGAAGCATAAGGTGGGTGTGGCTGGATGACCACACTTCTGGAAACATGGGACTGTGGCCTGATATGCTAATGAGTTCCTGCTGTTGGGTGTGGCCTGTTATGCTAATGAGTTCCTGCTGGGCTTTTTCTACAAAAAAAGCCCTGCATAAACAGACAATACAAAAAACCACTCCAGGTTTGCAGAAAGATCTGATATCTTTTTTAAAAAGTACATTGGTGATTACCCACTCCCAAAAGTAATAGAAGCAGCACCTGTAGCTTTAAGAAATGAATGTCTTCTGCACTGGCCATTGTTGAGGTTGCTAGGCAACCACTACAGTATTGCCAGACTTCAACCCTTGGTTTCTGTCAGTAAAGGGGGGGGCAGGGCCTTACCAGGGCGGTTCTAATGTTTGAGGAAGGGGTTATTGGGGCCAGTCTTGGTAGCAATCACTGATGCTTTAGTGCTATATGATTTGCATGCCTTACCAAGGAGTGGCTGATTGCTACTGTTCAGCAGCCGCCACCTCAGAAAAACCAGTGTGGTTCAGTAGTTAGAGTTAGAGTTTCATACTAGGATATGGAATAGTCACGTTTGAGTACCCACTTCTAATTTCTGTTACAGTCAGTTAAAAGAATAGATTCTAGTTCTAAGTCTGTGGGCAGGTATACCTCTCAGTGTTGATGTAAGTCCCTTTTGAGTTGATGATGATTGCAGAGAAATAGCAGACCAAATACTGAGGCTCTGCAACTACTACTGAGTCTTAGAGCCCCCCTGCTTCTGCCATTCTCCCTGGAAAATTTTGGTAAGAAAAAGTATAACAGGAGAGGATCTAGGATTGCCAGCCTCCAGATGGTGGCTGGAGATCTCCTGCTATTACGACTGATGAGGGAAGTTACCCTGGAGAAAATGGCCTATTAAGAAGGTGTGTTCTATGGCATTATACCCCACTGAATTCCCTCCCCTCCCCAAACCCTGCTGTCCTCAGGCTCTCCCCCCTAATATCCAGGTATTTGACAACCCAGAGCTGCCAGCTCTAGGAGAGGTGAACCAAAATGGAGCCGTTTAGGTCAGGCCATGAAACCTAGTGATCAGTCACTAGTGTAAATCTAAAAATCTTTTCCAGGGAGTTATACCCTCTGAACAGACTTGAGTAGGATTAGACCAGTTTGGGTTTGGTCTCCTCATTCCCATATTCCAGCCTCTGACCCAGCAACCCCAAAGGGTTTTTCAACAGAAATAGTCTGAAATGAAGTCTGAGGCTATGTTATCTGACAATCCTATCCTGGCTCTTTTCCTTTGTCCTGCTGTTTCCTTCCTCTTTTTTTTAGATAGGGCTGCCAGCCTCCAGGTGGGGCCTGCAGATCTCTCACTTTTACAACTGATCTCCAGCTGACAGAGATAAGCTCCCCTGGAGAAAATGGCTGCTTTGAAGGGTGGACTCTATGGCATTGTACCATGCTGAGGCCCCTCCCCTCCCAAACCCCACCCTCTCCTGGATCCACCCCCGAAGTCTCCAAGTATTTTCCAACTCAGACCTGGCAACCCTATTTTTAGATTAAAAAGTATTATCTGGCCAGCTGGCATGGCCATAGAGAATAAGTAAGGGTCATGACTATGCCTAATTCAGTGGTGTGATATCAGATGGATAAACATCCTGGAAACAACACACAGCTCCTGTTCACAGTTCCTGCAAGAAATATGGCAGACTTCCATGACCTTTCTGATTGTATAACGGTAAGGAGCATTTTGTGCTGGGTATTCCAGTACATATACAGTTATTTATCCTGCCAGCTGGCTTCAGTGGGTTGATCATGTTTTTTTTTTTCCTTTCTTTACTGTGTATAAATCTAGATTTCTTTTCAATTGTTTATGCTAAAACATTTAAATAAGTAAAAATGGAAGGACATGATATTTTCATCACAGGGCTTTGTTCATGAAAGGCAAAGTTCTGAAAGAAAGTTTGGGCTTTTACATAAGGCATTCAAAAACACATTGCATCTGTACAATAGGTCATTTAACATAACTGCCCCCCCTTAAAAGTTCGATTTTATCTGCGCAGCGATCTAAAGAAGGGCAGGGAGGGCCATTCCCCCCCCGCGCCCAGCATCACATTACATGTGACTGTTCCTAAAAAGCACCTATATTTCTGGTTCTACACACTGAATAGTATTGTTACAAAACTCTGAATGGATCTATATTATCAGATATATGTGCCAGATACCCAAATCCTTTCACTTAAAAAAGGAGATTATCTATGCTGCATTGAAAATAAGGCTGTTAGATATTATGAAGAATAAAAATGTAACCACATATTGGCAGCATATGCTCTTAAAAATTACTGCCCCCATTTTATTTTATCTTAAATAAATTCACGGTATGGGGTAATAGTACTGGAGTTCCACATTCAAATCTCCATTCTTCCGTGAAATATTCAGTGGGTGATCTTAAGCCAGTCATTCTCTCTGAGCCTAACCTATTTTACATGGTTGCTGAAATGATAGTGGGAGGTGAGAACCAGGTATACGGCACTGAATTTCTTGGAGAAAAGGTGTGTGAAATGTATGGAATATGAGAAGGCTTTTATTTCCTTTCCTTTTTATTCTTCTTCTCTGACCAAAGGTCTTGAGCAAAGTCCAAACAGATACAAGATAAAATACAAAGCATTAAACATTAAAATACAACATAGTGAATTAAAGCCCGTCTCTGTAATGGCATAAAGAAACCACAAGTGCTAAGAATTTGGCTTGTCATTTCTAGCTGGGTATCTGCCAGCAACAAAGGGATCAGATGGGATTTGACAAGCAGTTGATATTTAGGATAGGTGAAATCTGGAAGTCTCTGAGTGGCATCCACTAATCACAGAATAAGAAGAGGTGATTTATGGTTTGTGTTAGTCCAGATACACAGCAGCAGTAGAGGACAGAAGATGGAGTTTTTGGTGAAGTGTCCCCTGAGCTCCACAGTTGGCAGGACAAAAGTCTGCTGAACACTGGTGGACCCCCTGATGGCACCTGGTATTTTTGGCCACTGTGTGACAGTGTTGGAGTGGATGGACCGTTGGCCTGATCCAACACTGGCTTCTCATGTTCTTATGTTCTTAACATAAAAGTATGCCTATGGCCAGGACTTGTAAGGAGGCTTCAATATGGGACAGGGTCAAAGAAAGGGAATTCCAACTGAAAAAGTGCAGCATATACACCTTGCATGAGCCTGCATGCTGGAACAGTCAAAGTCAACAATCCTTTCCCTAACCTACCATAGAATTTCAGAATAGCTCATATCTCTAACCGCAGCAGCAGAGAAACCAAGAAACTCTGATAGACTGGATTATCTATTAGAGTTTCTTGGTTTATTTCCCCATTTTCCCCATACACTTCAATAAATAGGCTTTGACATGCTTCCCTCCATTACCGAGCCTCTGTTCTTCTGTTCCCCTTGAAAACTGCAGTACCTATATATCTAATAGCCAAATTTACCCTGACCGGCGGATCCTTAAATCCACAGATCAGGACCAGATAGAGAGACAAGAGTTCTTTCTATAAACCTGGGGGGACCATCAGGTTGGCAGAGAAATAATTATAAAACTTATTGAATATGGATGGGAGGATTTTAGTCCCTCTGCAAAAAAAACCCTCTCAGATCCTGTGCAGAACCACCTCTGCTGCCAGCCCTGCTTCTCCTCAGAACCTTCTGAAGTGGTGAGGCAGCAATGTTGAGGGCAGAGGAGCAGGGGAGGGAGAACTGCTGCCTCTATGAGCCCCACCATTGCTTCCTTTCCTCATCAACCTCTGAGGCACAAAGGCAGCAGAGCTATGGGCAGCCCTCTGTGGCTGCTGCCAATGCTGAGCAGCTTTCTCCTGCTGCTGGGTTGCCAGATGCTGGTGTAGTCCCTCACAAGGGAGCCCAGAGTGATGAGACTGCCCCGGGGGCAAAGCCTCCTCTGCCTCCATCCTTGCACACTCCAGCAGTTCCCACAGGGTCAGCTGCAGCAGCATCATTGTCAGTCAGCCTCCTGCTGGAGCTGCAAAAGTTGGGTTACCCTCTCTGGCTTCTGCTAATGCCAGGTGTTCTCCTCCCGTTGATGGGGTGCAACAGATTGGTGTGGGCCCCAGCAAGCATGCTGGGTGGACAGTTTGGAGGTGCCCTGGCCAGAAAGCTGGGACAGGACTGATGGGAGGACAGGACAGGAAAGCAGGACATGACCCCCCCCACACATAGTTGCAGACAGGCCCCATGATCCAGGGATTAATCAGCAGCAGGCAGAATCCAAGTAACTGATGGGACAAAGGAGAGAAAGAAAGAGAAGGTAATGGGGGGGGGAGAGAGAAAGAAAGTGACAGTAGGTGAGGGTGAGGGAGAAAGAAAAAATAGAGGGAGACATAATGTAGGGATGGGGTGAGGAAGAAAAGAAATGGAGAAGGGGTTGTGGAGAAGGGAATAAGCAAAGGTAGGGGAATAGGATGATTGTCAGAGAAGGTGAAGGGGAGACATAGAGAGGGATTAGGATGACAGAGAGGGGGAGGGCAGCTTTGCAGAGAGAGGGTGGGGACAAAAGAGAGAAGGGGGAACATCATCAGGAAAGGGGAAGGGGAGACAGAGGGGGATGGTCAAAGAAGGGGAGGGGTATAAATAGAGGCAGATTGTTAGAGACAGGGAGGGGGAGAACTAGAGAGTGGAGAAGATTGACAGAAAAGGGTATGGGAAGAAAGAGAGGTGGGGAAGATTTGACAGAAGGGGAGAGGATAAGAAAGAAGGGGAAGATTGTTAGAGAAGGAAAACAGAGAAAGGAAGCACCCTTGTTATGTATTGAGTCAATAAAGCATTGCATTAGTTGAATATAGCTCCATTAGAATCTAGCATTACATGGATTGGCAAATAGGCCAATCAGAGAAGCCTTTGTCTTCGGCGGGAAACAATCTCATTGGTTCCAAGCGCAGTATTCCGATTGGTTATTATCTGTTTATTGGGTGTGGTTTTGTCCATTCTAATCATATTTAAGTCAGCCTGGTTCTATGCATTTTTGTCCTGTGTTAAGTTATGAGCTGAATAAAGAAATCACTTGTTTAAGAGCTGCCTTGATCTCAGTTCATAATAACCCTCTTTGCAACATTCTTGTTGACTCTAATTGGATCTGTAGAACCTAAATCTTTTTTGTGAGGGATAAGCATATTAAAGTCTATTGTCCACAGCTAGTCTAGAATATATGGCTTCTTGACTGAAGCATCAGAACGGGGGGGGGAGAGGCTTGGAACCCAAGTTTTGCTTCTGCTTACCATGTGGGTGATGGTCCTAGTACCTTCCATCTGTGTAAAGCCAGCATTTTTTAAAAGAGCCAAAAAGCACCTTGTTCTAGAGGAAAGCACTGCAGAGTGCAGAATCACATCATAAGGACTGGAGAAGAGTCTTGCTGAACCAGACCAGTGGTCCAGCACCCTATTTCACACAGAAGCCAACCAATTGCCATGGAGGAACAGACCATGGGGCCAAGGCTTTCCCTTGATTTTTCCTCATAACACTGGTTTTCAGGGGCTTACTGACTCTGAATGTGGAGTTTACCTTTAGTTGCTACGGCTAGTAGTCATTGATGGACCAACCCTCCATGAGTCTATCGAATCCCCTCTTAAAGCCATCTGTGCCCATGGCCATCACTCCATCCATTGGCAGTGAATTCTTGGGGGGGGGGTTGCATTTTGTGTTTGTGTGCCTGTGTCTGGAAGTCATAGCAGTCTCTGGTGACTCCTACTGGGCATGATGGATGTTCAAAGAAGTGGCTTGATAGCCTGACTGGCAGCAAATTCTTGTTGAGCAAAGAAGTAGTTCTGTTTGTCCATCCTGAATTGATCACCAGTCAACTTCATTGGGTGCCATCACATTCTAGTGTTCTGAGCCAGGGAGAAAAAGTTCTCTCTGTCTACCTTCTCCTATCCTTGTGTGATAAATGTCTATCCTACCCCCCACCCCGGTTGTCATTTTCTTGTACTGGAAAACCTTAGCCTCTTAAGCCTTTCTTCATAGGAAAGGTTCAACAACCCCTTAATTGTTTTGCTTGCCACTAAAACCCCATAATTGTTTGCCACTTTTTCCAGCTCAACAATATTCTTTGTGAGCTACATGTTACCACATGTGCTCCCTTTGATGTGTATCCTTAGACACATGTGGACTCTCTACCTTGGGTTCAGCTCATTTTCCCAGAACCATTACCAATTGGAGGAAATTTAAGCTCAATATCAGAGGGAAACCTCCTTCAGCTTCCACAACCTGGGCTGTGATCAGACAACAATCTTAGAACATTTTGATCCGTGTGTGTGTGTGTGTTGGAGCATTTTGTCTAAACATCCACCCATAACCCGCTGTTCCACATGCTCACCCCATGGTTGACCATTCAGATTAATGCTGCATGGTAGCCATGGAGTGGTCATCGGGCAGCATCCTTTTCTGTTTGTTTTTCACGCATGCACACAAGTATGTATCCGAAGCACTAGCCCCTTTTTACAGCTCTGCAGTCCCCCTGTCAAGTACTGTGACCATTGGTTCCTATACAACTGTATTTCTCTGCCAGAAACCCCTGCCAGAAATCCCAGCAGGTGGGCTGGGAGTGCAGGGTTCATTGGATCCATCCCTATGCTGTGCCAATGCTCCTACATCTGTTCTCACATCTGTTTGTTAACTCTCATATTTCCTGGCAATTTGTATGCTAATTTACTGCCATTCACAGATCTTACCAACTGCTTTAATCCAATCTCAGTTATAATCGCCCACTTACCTATGCATCTGGATTCTAACTAGCCCTTCCTGGCAACTAACCCCCGCCCCATCCTCTCTCCTCCTATATGTAATGGTTGAGGAAATTCTGTTTTACTTTATCTGAAGAAGTTTGCTTGCATACAAAAGCTTATACCTTGAATAAAATTTTGTTGGCCTTAAAGGTGACATTGGATTCAAGCTTTGTTCTGCTCCTACAGTGTAATCAATAAAAAGATGTGGCCACTTGATTTTCCCAAATCACTGTGTCTGTTTCAGTTCTTCACCTGTGACACCCCCCCCCCCTCGCCATGCCCCTGGGCATTCTTTTTCCCCCTTTTTATGTATATTACTCAGACATATACAAATCTATATATACCAGTGTTAAAATGTATACAAATCTGGATATATCTAGACAAAATATAGGAGCACCTGTTCTCTTTAAGCTTTTCTTGAGGCAGCAATGGATGTGTTTGGAAGCTGGCCAGTCTTGGAGTCAGACCAGAATTCTTTAGCATATAGCTAAAGGAAGAGATGTAGAAATCGTTTGACAGATTCCAGAATCAATAGGGTATACAATAGTATCCTTTTCAGCTCTTCTTGTTTGTGTATGTTATTGTGAGCCTTTTCATTTTGTCCATTTTTGTTGCCCTTGTTCCCAACTTTTATGTCATTCTTTTCTTATTTTATTCTATTCCAATTCCATTATTATAGTGTTTCTACACAATTTGTGCATTTGTGTTCTATTAATACATCTCTGACACATAAATAATGTTAAAAATTATTAAGATTTGTCACAGAAAAGGGCATCCAAATACAGACTTATGGATTTGAGTTCCATAAGAGAAATAACGTCAAAAAGTGGCTTTGGATTAACATTAGTGGTTATGAAGTTCAGTAGCATTTCTAAAATTAAAGACAGTTACTTTTTTCATTTGCAAGATACTTAATTATTGCAGCAGTGGTCTAAACCTGTTCACTTAGCTTGGCAACCTGCATGGGTTTGAGTTTGGTGTACTGTTTCTTGAGACTAGCAGGGGGGAACCAGTAACGGTAGTGCCAGTGCCAAATGCTAAAGACATCATAGGATTGATTATGGGCCATTTCACACATTATTTAGGAATTTGCCATTGTGTGCACTCAACAGGGAGTGTATGACTGCAATCCCTAAAGCACTTTCCAGGGAGTAAGCCCTACTGGAAAAAATGGGACTTACTTCCAAGTAGACCTCCTTAGGATTGTTTTCTTCATCTCTCTTATGAGTGACCCATAAGAGACATGTGTTTGCAAAGGTGGTTGTATAGCTTTCATACTTTCTTAGAAATATACCCCCTCCCAAATAGACCTGCTTATGATTGCTCCCAAAATCATTATATGAGAATGGGGGGGGGGACTACAGTATTATCACAACACCCATCATCTGTACAATAAAGGCCAAGATCCCACCCCGCAAAAAAACCCAAAATACATATTGCCAGCTTTTCTGCTGGTGAAAAAGGAAGCCCCCCCCGCAAAAAACCCTATCATTTTGTTTTAATGTATTCCATAATGAAAACTTATCTGTGAGGTTGTCTAAAGCAAAATCTAGTGATATTGGGTTTTTTGTCAAATGACTCATGAATTCAATTGTTCAAAATTGATATGTCAATCAAAATGTAACACTTTTCAAAAAGCTGCTGATTCAGTGAAAACTGGCTTTTAAAGAAACTGCTTGTTTGTTCACAAGCAGAGTTGTTCAATGAACTCATTACAAAAAATTCAGGTAATCAATACATGAATTTTATCAGCTCTGCTTCTCAGTCAAAATAGTTGAATTAATTGAGGGGCAGCAAAAGCTATAATCCTCCAAGCATAGTTGTAATGCTATTGTTGTATGAAAGCCTGATAAGAACTTTGCGTGGGTTACCTAAGATGTACACAATGAATATAAGATATAGTCACACCCACTTCCATAATACTGCTCCAGTTTATTAACTTTTCAGCTTGGCTCATCTCTTCTCACTTTACAGGCATACCTGCTTAAGATAGTATAATTTCCTATGGCTCATATGGTTAAAGGTTAATATGAGAGGAAAGCCAAAACCCTGGAAAAGACTAGTTAGTGAAGACTGAATTTAAAAGGTCTTTTCAATCCCACCCATCATCTTGTTGAAGCTGACAAAGAAACTTGGGGGTGGGGGATATACATTTTCTGCTACCTCCCAAACTCTCATCCCCAGCCTCTGCCCCAGATCTGCAGGAATTTCCCAAACCAGAATTGGTAATCATTAGTTAAACTCATTGAATTTAACACACTCACTTTATGGAAATATATTAGCTTTAATTAAAACAGAGAACAGGAAAATATTAATTTCCCAAACCCCATCAATAGAAGTTGTTGCTCACCCACCCCTTGAATGAAACACACATATGGGAGTTTATTTATGCATAAGCCGATCTGCCTCCATTATATCAATTAAGCACGGGTTACATTGTGCCTGCAAAGCAGGCTTCCTTAGGGCAATCCCACCCCGGCTCAAAGCTGGGTCTGGAATCCTTCTGTACCGACTCTTCATGGCCTGCATGTCAAATGCGTAGAGCAGATGTGGGAGCACATTCCAGCCTATGACTGCTAAGCCTTAAGGCTTGTCATATGCTCCCCCAACCCCAAAGAGGCCCCCCTCAGGGCTTCCCGGACTGCTAAGCCACTAGGTACCCTGTTTGAGGACCCCTCCTATCATTGATATCTCAGGGTGCTTGCCAATCCTTGGCTGGAATGGCCGAGGGATGGCTTCTGCCCTCCACCTTGTTCAGCCAACTGACCCTGATAGGCCAGCACTCCTGTGCTGGCTCCTGATAGGCTCCCCCACCCTCATGATTTCCTTTGAGGATGTGGGGGGGGGGCAAAAGCTTGCTCATGGGCAAGCACTAATCTTGTTCTTTCACTCCCTATTTGCTTTACCTTAGGCTGAGAGCTTCTAAATGTCTCAGTCTCTGGAACTTTTGAAGTTTTACTCATGGACACATTTGGAAATGGCTTTGCGGCTAAGAGAATTTTCCTCTGAGAACTTTCAGAACCATTATGATGAGAATTATCATATGGCTCATTCCAGGTTTTGGAAGCTGCAAATGAAAGCAGGAGCAACAGAAGAAGTCAATCAAGGAATGTATTTGATTCAGTCCTCCAACTCCTTTGTTGGTAAACAATTTTTAAAAAATTAGAAAAAAATTGCCTTCTTCTAGCTCTTCCCATCCCCTTTCTCTTCTCCTACTGGTTATTGAAATTATATGGATGTTACTGATAAAGAATATGATACAGGGCACATTCCAATATTGCCTCACACCTCTCTTCATTCATGATGGAAAAGAAAGCAGCTTAGTTTAAGTCCAGTGGCACTTTTAAGACCAACATGAAAGCTTATAGCCAGAATTGAGCTTTGTTGGTCTCAAAGGTGCCACTGGACTCCAACTTTGTTCTGTTGCTTTGGACCAACATGGCTACCTGTCTGAATCTAAAGAAAGCAGCTTGTTATGCTGACATACTTCCTACCTTTGAGTGTGGTGTGTCAGTGCAATTGAACATTTTCTTCTTTGGGAAGCCTTGAACTGAAGTACTGTTTGAACACAAGCTCCTGTTTCTTCTGTGCAAATCAGGGTTCAATCATTAGAATCCTGGTTTGTGAGAAGAAAACAAGGACATCTGATCAGGTGCTCTGCACTCGGGTATATCAGCAAACTGGTGTTTGATTCACAACTGGCTAGCCTAGAAAGTTTTTAACTATGCTTCTAATTCAGGGGTAGGAGAGAGGGGAGCACACAAGCATGACAATAAGGTGCCCATCACAGAGAGTTATCATGCCATCTGCACATATCATAACATTTGGGTTTGCATCAAATTTACAAGGGTAGTTTCCTGTCCTTAAAACAGAAAACTGTACATGTATATCACTTATTATAATCAATGAGTAGATAGGCTGGTCCTAAGAACATCTGAGCTTTCTTCCTGGGCCAGTTCAATTAGAGTGAGGCATCTCCAAGAACGTAGAGAGTATCTCTATCATATTCAATGAAACAGAAATATAGCTCACCAGTACTGGGTGTTTTTGTGTGTGTGTGTGTGTGTGTGTGTGTGTTTTGTTTTTTTTATAGAGTCATCTCTCTGCAAAGGTTCTCTTGCCTCCCAGGAACAGAGGGGGAGCTAAAGGCCAAAGCTAATGATAGACAAAAAGGGAAATCCCACATGAGAACAGTGTGCAAAGAACTGATTTATATAAAACACCACACTGTGTTGGAGCATTCCATTAGGTATGTGTATATGAAGACGTAATGGCTTAGAAGATTGGCTCTTCGGGCGTTCCTGATCTGGGAGTCACTGAGTTTCATTTGGAATCATGTAACTTCCTACCACTGTTTTGAAGCTCAGTGGACTACAAGTCTAGGAAAACTGGAAACTACTGGTTTAGAATAATCAAACAATGAGTAGAATAGCCCAGACCTGGATAGCCCAGGCAAGCCCAATCTTGTCAGATCTCAGAAACTAAGCAGGATCGACTCTGGCAAGTACTTCAATGGGAGACCTCATTGAAATACCAGGGGTGGGAGGTGGGGGTAGGCTTTACTCAGCCACTTCTCTGAATATCATCCAGGCCCCCTGTAGGGGTTAGTAATCAAAGGTTGCCACGACTTCTAGGTGCACATATACTCACATGCACACACCCATATATGTATAAAAATACTAAAAAAAACACAAACCCCAAATGACTGGAATTCTACTCACAGAATATGCTTTCCCACCCTATCCTTTTATTTGCCATATTTATTTCTTTAAAATGTACATCCCATTTTTAAAAAAGCTGTCCCCTTCCCACTAAAGCCTCCTGAACCTTCCTACCAGCCATCCCTAAGTGTCCAAAAATGGCATGAAATCTGGCACAGGAAGTTGTGCTGTGAAAGGAAATGAATGCAAATCAGAGATCCTGCATGAATGGAAATGCCTTCCACTAGCTCACTTTTGAATCCAAACTGATATCTAGTGTTCAGAATTTTCTTGATTGTATCAAAATAAAAAGCAGGCAAGTGAGAGCTTTAGTTAAATGCAGTGGGTCTGCTATTCGTTAACTAAACAGTATGAAACACAAGGAAGTACGCTTGTTTTGTTGTTGTAATTGTTATATACACTGCAATATGAGTTGAAACATAAAGATCACATCCTCTCAAGCCTAGAAACATAACACATCAGGGAGAATGTTCATCTTCTGTCAAGTACACTGGTATCACACAAATCCCCTTGATATCATGAAGAATTTTGAAAAGCGCAAATTTAGACAACATGGTAAAAAAAATTAATCCAATAATATGCCATCAATTTTGCAATCTTTTTCTTTTCTGTTGTCTCCCCCTTATTACCAACAGTTCTGCAAGGGAAATTTGGAATGAACTGAAATATCAGATAATCTTTAGTACAGAGTGTAGTGTCAGAAACAGGGACAGAGGAAATAGAAGAGGTAGAAGAAACAGAAACCTGGACCAAATGTTTGCACAGCATTCACACAACCTTTAATCCAGTTCCATCTGAATGATTGTTCTAATTTATGCTACAGATGGGTCTTAAATGCAAGTACCAGAAAGGTATAGAAAGCAGGTAAATTGGATCATTAATGGATTATGTCTTAGACAGATGGAAAGGTAGAACCAATTGTGCAGTCTATATATCAACTTGCAGCATGGGGTGGTATTTTCACAAGAAGCCAAGTAATTTAGAAGTGCAGCTCACAGGATCTTTTGAAGAATTGCCCTTAGGGACCATGCGGCTCTCTAGAAAAGGCCAACTTAAAATCCTAGCTTTGCCAGTAAGAAATAATGAAAGTTTACATTCCCTCCCTAGCCAAAACTTTAGTGTTAACCGGAAAGAGAAATTAGAGTAAAGTTCTCACTGGAGACTGGCATCCCTACGACAGGCACACTACCCCTGGCAGACTTTTAGAGGACAAACACAGTCAAAAATACTCATTTTTTTCTCCTTTTCAAGGGGGGGAACCTTTCCCATCCTTTAAAATATGCTTTTAGGTGGTAAACTTTTTTTTCTTGTCAACTAAGAAATATGTATTTGAAACCAGAAAACAGGTTAAGTTTCCTTCCATTCTAGCCTCATATTGGAGTCTTATATTTCTTCACCCTACTCACCCTAAAATCGTGTAAAATATCAAAGCTGAGTTACAGGGAATCAGAATGAAACATGTTCAAAGGGATGGGGCTTCACAGGCTTGTTGGCAGAATATTATGCTAACCCCTGTAGTTTCTTGTTTTACCAATATTTGGGGAATTTAAATGTTTTAGTAAAATAATGGCAACCTACTTAAAACACAAAAGAGACAGATAATCTATGGTGTGATCTTATTATTGTTTTTCCTTGTTTATGTATCGTTGCTTGATTTTGTGATATGCTCAATTGCATCCTGCAAAAGATGGCCCAGGATATCATTATTTCTAAGCAAAACTGAATTGCTGTAAAGAATGTCTAGAAGTTCTTAGTTTCTCTAACATTGTGTTCAGACGACAACAGATCATTTTGTTGCAAAGAGGGTGAAATCTGTTTGATACTCTAGTACTACACTATTGGATTACTGCATTCACTTAGACAGTGTTTTTAACTGATAGACTAATTAAACTGCCCATTGTTTTTGCAGAGTCTTTGGCTGTATGGATCAATCATCTATCTTTTGCCAGTTAGGCTAAATTTTAACTTACATTTAATAATGATATATAAACACAAGCTGCAGAACAAGGAGACGGAGACATTATTGTATGTCAATTCAGGAAAAACAGACTTCAGAAAAAATGGTTTGGAAATATGTTTTGTTTAAGATCAGATACAGACTAACATAATAAAGGCACATAATCTCTGTCCAACAAAACAACCAATTTGGAAGCACACTGAAGAAATAAGGTAAATAACTCTGTTTGATTTAATATGTGCAGCACACTCCCTGATCCAGAATCTGATCTTGACTGCAGAGAAGGATTTCTGAAAAAGAAAGCTTCAAGAAGGAGGTTAATTCATAGGCCAGAGTACCAGATCCCTAGGTGAACAGTTGTAGCCCTAAAGTTATGTAATAGACTCAGCACTGAGCTTGCATTTGAGCCATCCCATTGACTCTTCAATTGTAAGTTTATTGGCTAAATAACTGGCTCCAGGACAAGACCCATATTTCTGACAGTAGTAAAGCAATTGCCTTAGGTAGTGGCTTCTCTTGTTTAGAAGAACATTAATGAATGCCCCAGAGAACAGGTCTAAATACACACAAAAGAGCTCTGTAACAGCAGCAATCTGCTTAACCTTTATTAGCATTTTTTGGTAACTGGTTGATTTTGACTATATGGTCGATCTGCCCTCAGAAGTATTACATTTGAATTTACAACTGCTTCCCACTTCTTTTCCAGTACCAGGAGAAGAAGGAAAATACACTAAGAACAAAACTCAAAATGGGGCAGCTTGGAAGTACTATTCCTTTCTCCTGGGCAAATCACCAGCATGAGAAAGAAGTACTCCCCTAAATAGCAAAGGTAATTCCAGACTGTGGAGGTGGGATTACCTTTGTAAGATCCATAGATGCACCTGATATACATAATGTGTGGCCAGTGCTGATCCTTATATTCATTGATTTGAAACCTAATGAACAGCAGAATCAACATATCATGTGCTAACCTCCTTCCCCCACTGCATGCCAAAAATACAATATGTGTTACACACAAGCAGTTGTTTGGTATGAATGAAAGTTTCAGGAAGCCCCTAGTTATCTGTGCAAATGACTGAGAACTGGTGGAAGAAGAACAGAAGAAGAGTTGCTCTGCTAGACCATTACCCTATTTCACATACTGGCCAACCAGATGTTCTGGAGTGTCCATGAAAAAATAGGAAAGGTAAGGAGAAGGGAACATTTGTGTGTGTCAGAGAAGAGTTTCTACTATTAGGAATAGATTAGTGGATGGAATATATTACTACAGATCTCTGCTGTAGAAATCCCCTTCTGTGTCTTCTTTTCTTTTTGCCCTATCTGCACAGCTAATAACAGCTTGGGAATATGATGATGATTAGAAAAAGTGTCTGAGTAAACTGCATGAAAGGGACGAGGAAAATAATGGAGACGTGGGTGCACCAAAAAGAAATGTGGAAGTGCCTAAGAGCAAACTGCAGAACCAAATGAGGGAAATGGCACCACCTGTTCCCACCATTCCATTTCACACAAGTTTGTCTAAACAGTTAAGCAATTATAACTTTAATACTACAAAATAGTTCACATGCTTATGTGCTTGTGCATTACCCAGATACTTTGTGTCATGAGAAAAGTCATGGGGTATGCAGCTCATCCTTTCCCTTTCCACCACAGAACTTGCAGCTTGTCTCTTCTAGGATTTATTTCTAGCAGCTAAGCAGTTCTTGGAAGCTAAGCAGGGTCAGCCCTGGTTAGTGTTTGAATGGGAACCCACCCAGAAACTCCAGTGTTGCTATGCAGAGCAAGGCAATGACAAACCACCTATTTTAGTTTCTTGCCTTAAAACCCAGTGGGGTTGCCATAAGTCAGCTGTGACTTGACAGCAGTTTACACAGACACAAGCAAATATGCACTGTTAAGTGCTTCCATCATATAAGAATCTTGTTTTTCCCCCACTCATATGCTTCCTGTCCTGATAAATTCTGATGCTTCCAGTGTTCAGCATAACATATTTCTTTTATTCCCTCCCCAAACCTCCTCATCAGTGACCTCCACCATCAGTCCTATTCCAGTGAAGCAGATTTTATACTTTCATGTTGCACAAAATCAGCAGGATTTCCTTACAAGAAATTAGATGCGGTAGTTGGTGGCTCTTACAGAATTATTGCATCTTAGACAAGAGTCACAGAATCCCCCTATGCTATCTCCTTTTCTAGGAAGTCTAGAAAACTAAAGCATAGAGTCACACCTAGGTTTGCCAGCACCCCAGTGGAGACAGAGGTCTCCTGGGGCCAGACCATGTATTCCATTGCCAATCAGCTGGCCAGCAGGGGGACTTATCAGGAGAAAAACGAACACCTAGGCGATGCCACCAGGGATGTGGTAATGCCACTTCTGGTATGCACAGGAAGTGATGTCATCATGCCTGCAGTGTTTGGGCAACACTCTGGTATTTGGGCAAGAACTCTATGGCATTTTTACCATACAGTTTTTACCCAAATACCAGAGTGTCATCAAGACACCACAGCTTGATAACATCACTTCTGGTGCATGCCAAAAGTAACATAGACACATCACCAGTGTTATCACCTGGCTACTGGTCACTTGATTCTCTTTTTTAAGAAAATCTTTTTGTTGTAAAGGGTTAAGTCTAACCAGCTTTTTCACCCAATTGTCCCCAATCTCCCACATGCTTTTTTGCTCATGCAGATCCCATGATCTCCAGCATGGCCTTTTTTGCTGATTGTGACCAAAGGGGATCACGTCCTCCATTTGTACCCATGAAAAACCAGGCTAGGTCCAACCTAAAAGAATTTAGAGTGGCACAATAGTTATATTAACATAGAGCTACCAATGAAAACAGCACCCCTTTCTAGAATGTTGTTGCAAATCTATAATATGAATAAAGAGACATGGAAGCACCCAACTTAATGACATCACAATATAGGTGAAGGTAAAGGTATCCTTTGCTCGAAAGCCCATCAAATCTGACTCTAGGAGATGGTGCTGATCTCTCTTTCCTAGCCGAAGAGCCAACACTGTTCGAAGATGTTTCTGTGGTCATGTGGCCAGCATGACTAGACACCGAAGTGCATGGAACACTATTACCTTCCCACCAAAGCACTATTTATCTACTTGCAATTTCTTGCTTTTGAACTGCTAGGTTGGCAGGAGGTGAGACCAGAAATGGGAGCTCACTCCATCACGCAGCACTAGGGACTTGAACTGCCAAACTACAGACCTTCCAGTTTGCAGCTCAGCATCTTAAACTCTGAGCCACAACACAGGTAAATGTGCCTAAATGTTACAGGATATAATAATACAAAATCCAGGGATGAATGGAGGAGTATCCAATCATGAGTCCCTTAATAAAGTATGGTTTTAAAACAATCATGTGAGCTCCCACCAGCAATCAGCCACATCAGTTTCAGTGGAATTCAAATATGCATGAATGTGCACTGGATAATATCCTATTGTCTCTATCTTTACATAGAACAAGTGCAACATATGGCATTACATATGAAATACTGTATTAGAGAATCAACTGAAGTAAAAAAAATTCAGTTTGAAATGTGCACGATATTTTAAAAGCCATTTTGCATTTACCTTCATTGGCTTCTGTTATCTCTTTTCTTTGATACTTTCCTGGAATAAAAGCCTTAGTAGTCAGCAGAACTACAAAGAGAGGAAAAAATGACAAAGTTATATTCCTTAATGCACTCCTAGAAAACAGATGCCTTTGAAGCAGCCATGATTTTTGACAAGCCTTTAAGGTGTCAAAGGACTGTAAATTCACAGGGGTGTTTAAAATGTGCATTGCCTCTCTTTCAACACACTGGGATTTTCATTAGGGATGAAATTGATTACTTAGCAATCACTTTCAATTCTTTTTTTTTAAATTAACTTTAATACCACAGCAGGCTAATAACAATGCTAGAAGCACTCCTGTAGATCAAGTTCAAGAGTTCAGGGAACTCCTTGAAACTTTCTGACTCTTGCCAAAGGTTTGTAGGAAATGACATCATGCCCTTTTCCCTGCTTGTTGTCTTTATTATATAACAAGATAACCAAAGCCTGATTTTTACTTGATGTTTATGTATCTCTGTACACATTCCTAAGCACAAACTACACCCTTTGCCCCACGTATTTTAAAGTTATGTGTACATATTTTTTGTTCATCTTCCTTGAAGGTATCTAGGAGTGAGGTACAAGATTACATTTGCCAAAATGACACATAGGCATATTGGAGGAATACAAAATGGGAACCACCTTAACCCATACAATAAGTAAATGGATGGAACATGATATTACACTATATCACCTGTGAACACTGAGTCTATATAACATCAAAAAATGTTATACAATTTTCAATCACTGACAGTATTAAAATATTCAAAAAAATGAATACACAAAAATGGCCATGCAGTGACAATAAAATCGGCAAAAACCATCACATACAGAATGTTATCTAACTCCATTATGAAAATCTCTTCTCTGACTATGCATATGCCTGTGACGATCAAATTTGGGTCATCCCTGGGAGTCATAGTATCTGAGAACTTAAGTAGAATTACGAATCTGTTCATATATTCAGTTTCAAGGTCAAGAGAGGCTAGAAATCTTGGTGCTTCAAAATAGGGTTCTTATCCTTACTAGATCAGGTAGAAAATGAAAACCAGCATTCTGCCTCCATTAGTTAATTCAAGGTCCTTTCATTCCACTGTAGAACCCGCATCCCATCTTCCCATAGGGTACTGCTTTGCCTCCAAAATGCTGTTGCCAACCAATGCAGCTTCTTTCCCCACTGAACCAGGAGTCATAAAATGCCAGTTACACAACAGTGTATCATTTGAATCTATCCTAAAAAGTCTACAGCTGCTGGTCAGAAAAAAAATTCCTATAAATAATAGGTGTGCTATCTTCAATCCACCAAACAGCCCCAGAGGCGTTCACAGATAGACATATGTTGGAAATTGGATTTAAGTCCAACCTTGGTATTCATTACTTTCAATTTCATTGTGTAAAAAACCCACCTTGATGTTGGGAGGAAAGAGCTCTGACAAACCCACAAAAAGTCTAAATAAGTAGTTCCCTTGCAAAGGACTACCAGCTAAAATAGAATATAGAGAATCAATTGTTCTTCAGAGTGTTATTTTTTTGTGCTTCATCCTTCAAGTGTGACAATAGCTCCTGAAGATGAAGTTTTGAACACTTGGGTACCAAGTTAAATTACACACATGGTACACATTTTAGTCCTAATTTAGCCAGCTGTAAGTACATGGCTGATGACTGACAGAATAATAATACCATGTCTTTCAATAATAATAATAATAATAATAATAATAATAATAATAATAATAATAATAATAATAATAATAATAATAATAATAATAATAATAATAATAATAATAATAATAATAATAATAATAAGTGAATAACTGTGCTTTGCTGCTTTGTTGTTTTTCTGATAATAAGAAGTCATAAATAAATGTCGACACATATTTAACCAGTTTTATGGATCATATGGGCTGAAATGTGGTGTTGGAGGAGAGTTTTACAGATACTGTGGAGTGACAGACAAATAAGTGGATTCTAGAGCAAATCAAGTCTGACCTCTTCCTAGAAGCTAATGTGAGGCTATCAAATTTTGGTCACATCATGAGAAGACAAGACTTACTGGAAAAGACAATACTGCCAAGAGAAGTTGAAGGCAGTAGGAAAAGAGGCCCAACGTGAGATGGATTAACACATAAAGGAAGCCATGATCTTCTGCTTGCAAGACCTGAGGCAGGCTGTTAATAATAGGACATTAATTCATAGGGTAGCCATACATTAGAAGTGAATTGATGGCATATAGCACACATGGACTAAGAAAGATCCAATTTTATGGATCATAATGATAGATAGAAATCACAAATTAGACTGCAAAGTCTACTCTATTATCAATTTAATAACACTAATGCACTTGCAGTGCAATTCTAACCAAAGTTATACCCTTCTACTTATATTGAAGTTATATGGTATTTGAAGAACATAACTATGCTAAGGACTACACTGTAAATGTAATACTGGGAACCTTAGAACCAGGCTTCTGAGACAGAACCTTTCAAATTGCAAATCACATCTAACAGCTTAAAAACTGAGAAGCCAAAGAAACCATGAAGAAGGGAAGACTGGGAGGTTGCATGGTCCCACTACTGGTCTATATGCAGGAGTAGCGATAAGATCACAAGATGAGGTTTGCTAATCATGGTAAATACTGATCAGAAATCAGAAGTTCATTTTTGGGTTCTAGTCTCTATGGTCCTTTCTGTACTTGAATTTCATTCCTAGTTTTATCAAAGTTCAACTTGCGACACAATACCTTGCATTTATCCCTGGTTATAACAGTATCCATTTGTCCCAGGACAAGTGTGGGGCAAAACCGGGGTGACCTCAATGTAATGTGGAAACAAAAAATACCCTGAGGTAATTACAGGGGTGAACCTGAGTGTAGTCTGGAATGTAAGTTCAGGGATAGGGTTGAACCAGGATTTAAGGCAGGGGTGTCAAACATAAGGATCAGGGGCTGGAACCAGCCCCTCCAGGGCTCTTACCCAGGCCACAAGCAACTGGTATGTATGGAAATATAAGGTACTTCCCCTTTTATGTACCCCTTAGAAAAATCCTAATCTTGCATATGATCAAATACACTTATTGGGGCTTTTGTGGGCTCCCCCATAAATCAATTCCTTTCACCGCTAGGAATCAATTACTTTTTTAAATTTTTTTATTGCTTTTCACTAAACTTTAACAACTACAAACTAAACTCTAAAAAAACAGAGTAGGCAAGGATCTTAAAAGGTCTACATTCGAATTTAGGAATTCCTTATAGGTATGATTACAAAGTAGTTATAGTAAAATAGCTCTAGCTTGAAATACAATTTAAGGTAACATAATAGTGCATTATCTCAAGTAAAAAAAACCAAAGTAGATTCTCAGATCTTCACTTTGACTTTTTCTTCTGGTTTTATTACTTCTTCTTCTCAAAGGGGATTTTGACTTTAAATGATCTAAGAACTGCCGCCCCTAGTTAAGATTCATATTCAGAGTCTATAAAGTTGCCTAAAAGACACTGATGTAGATGATGCCATTGCTTATCCCATCTTGTTCGCTTGTATCCATTGCATTTTTGTCTTTTACTTCTCCTTTTGGTTTCGCTGGGGTTTGTTGCTGTTCCAGAAATGTTTTAGCTTTAGCCAAAGAATCAATCTTTTCTTTTTTCCCCCCTTATAATTGAAAGCCAGTCCTTCTGGCATAAGCCATTGATATGGAGTTGAATTTTCTTGCAGTAATGTTGTAATGTTTTTATATTGTTTTCTTTTTCTGTATTTCAAATGGAATGTCTTTCAAAGTCTTTATTTTTTTCTCCTTGGATTTTTAAGGTTGTCCGATTAGTTGTTTTCAAAATCAAGTCTATTGTTGATCTTAAAAATTTCACAAAAATTTTCCCTGGAAGATTATTTTTCTTAATAAAACTCAGGATAGACCCGATAGATCATGTCTATATCTGATTGTAATGTTTCCGGTTCACAATTTATCAGAGGAGCCAATGCTTCACTTAAGATCTGTGTGAGATTTTCGTCTTTTATTTCTGGGACCTCTTGAAATCTAAGGGCATATGAGGATCTTTCCACTTGAAATTGTAGTAGTTGTTGTTTTGCTGAGGTTTTTTCCTTTCCCACTTTTTGATTCAAAGTTTTTGTATTATGTTCAACTTTTTGAAGTTTTTTAGCTGTCTTCTTTGATGTGGACTTGACTTTCTTGATCTCTTTTTGAAGTATTTCAAAGTTTTTGTTGAGGTTCATCATCTGGTCAAGCAGAGGGCGTAATGCTTCAGAAATCATGCAGTGTCTATGGTCATTTCTGGTCTGTGACTCAGTGATGATGAACTGGTAGTTCCTGTAGCAAGTTTCATTTTGTTCACCATTTTTCCCACACGTTGAGACATTGTTTACATTAAAGGTAAAAGTTCTTTGAAGTTCTGAAATTTTTCTCTGGAATGCTAAAACCCATTCTTGGCACTAGTGGGTTCAGATGGATGTATACGCTTAAGGTCAGTTTCTGCCTTAATCTTTTATTCAGTTGTTTAGGCTAGGCAAGGGCTCCTCCTCCCCCTCTGGAAGGGTTTCACCCCCTTCTTTTTCAGATTTAAGGCTTACATTTAAATCCACTCCCACAGCGCTTCTTTTAAGTATTTTGGCACTCACGTTTAATATCAATTAACCGCTGTGTGATAGGGTAGATTCTTCTTCTGCTTCATTTAGATCCTTTGCTCGCTCTGGACTTGGTGTGTGCCTTTGTGCATCATTGCTGGCCCCGGTGCAGTAGAACCTTTGGGGACAAAAGGGAGCCTCAATCCCTCGGCCGCAGCTTTGGGAACGGCTCTCTTCATGTCCTGGGCTAGAATCCCCCGACAGGGGCTCTAGGGGAGGCCGAAATCATCCAGTCTCCCTTCTTGCCACTCCAGTACAGAATGCATCCATCGGAGCTCGATGAGATGTGACCGTCTAGCAAGTTGCCAAAACCAAAATCCAGGAATCAATTGTTTTTGATTGTATTTTGAGTAAAAAAATAATATTGTTGACTGGGTTTGCCTGTGTCCTTTACAAAGTTTATATTTCTGGTACCTGGCATTCTATTTTATGGCACACTTGGCCTGGCCTGACAAAGCAACATTTATGTCAGATCCAGCCCTCATAACAAATGAGTTTGACACCTCTGATTTAAGGTCTAGTATGGAAAGAACCTGTATGAACTATCTGAAAGTTTGGAGAACTTCCTACTCAGAAAGTCTTTGCTGGCTAAGCAACTTGCACAGGATAGGAATGAAAATATGCTAGGAAGGCAAACTGAATTAGAATGGCTAAACTTTGCTTTTGTCCATGTGCAAAAGATCCTGTCCAGAGCAGATGTGGCCTTTTTCAAGCTGATCTTTGACATTCTCTCAGAAGTAATAGGGACCTTCTGAATGTGGGCCATTCAGATACTGAAAGCTCAAGAATTCAGATATGGGAGAAATTTACAAAAAGAAAGCACCCAGAAGAGATCAGATGCCTTTCACAAGCATTTTATTCTATGCTTTCCAATGCAGGAACAGCAAAACCAGACATGACCATGAGTGACTGCCTTCCATTTTGCTCTCTGAGATGACCTTACTTTGTTCTTTGCCACTAAATTTAAAGATCTGGCTCCTAATTAGAATCTTCCAGCAGATTTTGCATAGGCAGAGGATAAAAAAAAGCCCAACCACCTAAATACTCTATGAACTACCATAACATTATACAATTACTTAAATGGTTACTTTGGTGCTGAGTAAAAAAGTTCACTAAATCAAGAAGAAGAGGAGGAGGGGGAGGAGGGGGAGGAGGAGATTAGATTTATACCCCACCCTTCACTCGGAGTCTCAGGGTGGTTTACAAACTCCTGTCCCTTTCCCTCCCCACAATAGACACCTTGTGAGGTAGGCGGGGCTGAGAGAGCTCTGAGAGAACAGTCCTTGGGGGAACAGCTCTGACAGAACTATGGCTTGCCCAAGGTCATCCAGCAGCTGCAAGTGGAGGAGTGGAGAATCAAACCTGATTCTCCCAGATTATAGTCCACATTCTCAGTCCAGTAGTGTGCATGGCTCATCAGTCTAGTAATGTGCGTGGCTCATCTTGTTCTCACTGGAATCCTAAAAAGAACATGATGCATTCTGGCTTATTTATGGGAATGTAGCTCAGTTCAACAGAGAAACAGTCTCACTTTGCCTTTCATAGAATCATAGAACCTTAGAGTTGGAAGGCCATCTAGTCCAACTCCCTGCTCAATGTGGGATCAGCCTAGAACATCCCTGACAAGTGTTTTCAGAGAGCCAGTTTGAAGTAGTGGCTAGGAGCATGGACTCTAACTTGGGAGAACCAGGTTTGATTCCCCACTCCTCCACATGCAGCTGCTGGTGTGACCTTGGGTTAGTCACAAGTTCTTTCACAGCTGTTTTCAAAAGAGAGTTCTCGAAAGAGCTCTCTCAGCCCTACCTACCTCAGAGGGTGTCTGTTGTGAGGAAGGGAAAGGAAAGGAGATTGTAAACTGCTCTGAGATTCCTTCGGGTAGTGAAGAGCAGGGTATAACACCATTCTCCTCCTCCTCTTCCTTCTGCCACTACTTAAAGAGTGCCAGTGAAGGGGAGCTCACCACCTCCCTAGGTAACTGATTTCACTGTTGAACAACTCTTACTGTAAAAAAGTTTTTCCTAAGATCCAGCCAGTACCTTCTCGCCCTTAATTTAAACCCATTATTGCAAGTCCTATCCCCTGCTGCCAACAGGAACAGCTCCCTGCCCTCCTCTAAGTGACAGCCCTTCAAATACTTAAACAGAGCAATCATGTCATCCCCCCTCCGCCCTCAGCCTCCTCTTCTCCAGATTGAACATTCCCATGTCCCTCAAGAATGTACATGACTGTGGACACTTTGCAGAGTTTGTCTGTCAGTACACATCAGGGTAGTTGACATCACCGATAATTACCAGGTCATGTTGTCTGGATATCCTGTCAAGCTGTTCAAGGAGGGCAGCATCCACCTCCTCATTCTGGTCAGGAGGTCTGTAGCAGACTCCAACCACAGTACTGTTTGTCCTTCCTTCCCTTATCCCCACCCAGATACTTTCTGCTGTGCTGTAGCCCTCCTCCTCCAGTATTTCCTGACATACAGCCAGGGCTGGCCCCAGGTGTCTGGGCGCCCTAGGCAGGACAGCCTGGGGCGCCCACCCCACCGGGGATGCCAACCTCCCGGTGGGGCCTGGAAATGGCCCAGCGCCCTTATCCTGGGCGCCTCGCAGCTGCAAGGCCCCGGGGAGAGCCGGGGAAGGGGCGGCATGGCTCTCCCGGGCCCCTCGCAGCTGCGAGGCAGTGGGGAGAGCCGGGGAAGGGGCGGCATGGCTCTCCTGGGCCCCTTGCAGCTAAAGGGACCCGGGGAGAGCCAGGGAAGGGGTGGGCTTGCAACGCCCACCCTTTCCCTCCCAGCGGCTGTGCAGCTCTCCCGGGCCCCTTGCAGCTGCAAGGCGCCGGAGACAGCCAGGGAAGGGGCATGCTTGGAATGCCTGCCCCTTCCCTCCCAGTGGCGGCGCAGCTCTCCCGGGCCCCTCGCAGCTGCGAGGTGCCCAGGAGAGCCGGGGAAGGGGCAGCCTGAATGCCCCCCCCCTTTCCTCCCAGCAGCGGCGCCGGCTTTTTGGGCACCTTGCAGTGGCGAGGCGCCCAGAAAAGCCGGGGTAGCCGGGGCTGGGTGGGAAGGGGGCTTTTCACAGGGGGGTGGGGGGCATTTTGGCACCCCTGCAGGGCCGGCGCCCTAGACAAGCACCTAGCTCGCCTAGTGGGCGAGCCGGCCATGCATACAGCACCTCTTCACCTCCTCTTCAACCCTTTTGGTTTTTCTTGAGCAACTCATATCCATCCACTACTACATTCCAGTCATGGGAATCATCCCACCATGTCTCTATTGCTCTGCATTGTTTGTATTGCTCTTAGTCGTTATAGGTTCCTATGACACACACCCCTTTTTATACTGACAGTACTGTAAGGGTCTGCGTGTGGTGCCTGGTCAGAGCTGCTGCTGATTTTTCTGACCAGTCCTCTACACAAATCTACAATAGTCTCTTTGGGGTAATTGTTTTACTTCTTGGTCAGGGATATTTGTAAGGACCACTGCTAAGTGTATTTACCATGAAATAGATAGGCACCACAGCTTGTTAACTTTAAAGCTGAACAGGCTTTATTTACAAACAACACAACAGTGGGATGGATATAGTTACATGGGATATTCTGATACTTTGTTGAATAAACAAATCACTTTGCCTTGGCTTAGACTGTCTGCTTTTCACTCTTGGTCCAGTACCTGGATGTTTCTTAGTTCACAACACACACCTCAGATCTCCCTCTCCAGTCACTCCTTTAGTGGTTAACTTTTGGCTTTGTCTGGCCCCTTTGAGTCTAACTGGTCAACTAACCAGCCCCCCAGACTCCTCTCTCCAGACACTCTAGCCTTCAGTCAGCCACTTTAAGTCCCTGTGGAGCAGTGTTTTTGGTGTCTGTGACCACTCAGGTCTTATACTTTTACTCGCCTCGGTATATTAGAGGAATCAGTGCAGAGTGCTCTTCAGCCACAGTTATTTACACAAACTGTTAACAAGCTGTTTCCCCAGAACTCTGTTAGCTGACCACTCTCTCCTAACTCCTCTGATCAACTGAACAACAGCTTCTTCCTAACTGCCAGATCCAAACTGCCTATTCCAAACAAACCATTTGGTCTGTTAAATGCCAATCACTGAGGGTTCTGAGCTAAATGGCCCCCTCCTCACTTAGTCATGTGACTCAGCAGTGTTCCGTGTTTCTGCTCTGCTGGTCCCAGATCTTTAAGTTCGTCACAGTTCCATTTCCAAAGTCCACTCAGTTTTACATTTGAGTGTATATGGTTTCACTCCACAAAAGTATTCAAAGTCAGCAGCAACACAAAATCCAACTTCTCTTGAATTTCACACAATAAAGAGTTTTCTGTTTAAAAAACCCCATTGCTGTTTCTACTTTATTGATAAGGATGCAGACCTGTTCCCTTGAATAATCACTTCTGTTGTAGGGATATTGTGCTGCTGATAACCAAGCACACCAAACTCAGCCTGGGTTGGCTATTGATCACAAGAACAGCTTTTTGGGGGAAAATTGTAATTGAGTACAAATAGCGAATGTGCTTTGTATAGATTTCACAGCAGCAGTGGGAGCTCACATGACTGTTATCTGATTGATCCCATTCTATTCATGTTGTGTCCATTCTGGAGATGAGACTTGCTTGCCTCCATTAGTACTGGGCCAAATATACAAGCCTCTGGTCAGCATAGAACAGGGGGGAGGGTTAGCAGGCAATAGGACAATACTGGATAACAGGCATCCTAGGGAGCTGCTTGGAAAATTTACCTCTCCCAGTGACTGACATTCAGTTCATGAATCAAGGACCCTTTGTGGCATGATTAGCATCTCTATTACCTAAACAGAGGGTTAATATTCATATTTGGATTTTTATTTATCACATTTATATTCTACTCCCTCTTCCCCAGAAGAAACTCAGGGCAGCTAACAGCATATAAAGCACGCCAATAAAAATGATACAAAGATAAGATAAATAACCTTTAAAAGATAAAATGGTTAAAAATCTGTCCCCATTAAAATCTATCAAGCAGGGTAAGATGTGTGGATGGTGAAGACACAGCTTATGTATACCAGCTGCCTGGTAGATCACGATCACCCAAAGGCCACTTGAAAAAGAGCAGTCTTGCATGTCCTGCAGAGTTTAGGGAGGTCACACAAGGTGAGCACCTCTTCAGCTGGTTCCACAGGATGGGGGCAACTACTGAGAAGGCCTTCACCCTTCTTGACACAAGGCAGGCAGTTTATGGACCAGGAACCTTTAATAAATTCCAAGATGAAGATCAGAGAAGATGAGGAGGATCATGCTGGGAGAGGCGGTCCCAAAGGTATGAGGGTCCCAGGCCATTAAGGGCTTTAAAGGTAAGTACCAACACTTTGAATTGGAAGTAGAAACTAATTGGGAGCCAGTGCAGCTGCTGTAGGATAGGTGTTATATGCACTGACCAGGACATTCCTGTCAGCAATCTGACAGTTGCATTTTGGACCACTTGCAGCTTCCAAAGCATCTTCAAAGGTAGCCTTGCATGCAGTGCATTACAGTAGTCCAGTCTTGAGGTGACTGTTTAGTGAATTACTGTGGCAAGGTCCTCCTGAGACAGGTAGGAAGCCAGTTGATGGGCCTGGCATAGATGATAAAATGCAGTCTTTGTCATTAAGGGCAAAGAATCAAGCCATACTCCCAAATTCCTGATGGAGTCGAAAGATGGAGTAGAAAGATGGACCCCATCAAGGGTCAGTAGATGTGTCCTTCCCAGTGGTTCAGGCTTCCCCAGCCATACAACTCTGTTTTAGATGGTTTTAGCTTCAACCAACTCTCACCTAGCCATTCTTCCATTGCATCCAAGGGCAGGAGGCCAAGACTGGAATTCCAGCTACCGGTCTCTCCTTAAATAAGAGACAGAGCTGGGTGTCATCTGCATATTGATGTCACGTCACTCCAAACCTCCTGCCAATCTCCACTGGAGGGTGCATATCATTGTTAAATAGTGATCGAACTTGAGACCCCTTGCGCACTTCCATGGAGTTTAGAATGTTTTGACCTGCTCAGTCTGGAGGAAGTTGACAGACTGCTCGTAACTGTGCGTCCAACCACATGCTGCCTTGATCCGTGTCCTTCCTGGCTCATTAAAGTGGGCCACGAGGGGTTTCGAGGTGCCATAAGGGAGATTATCAACAAGTACCCTGAGGCACTCAAGGAGGCGACGGTCTGCCCTCTCCAGAAAAAAACAACTTTGGACCCGGCTGAATTGGCCAACTATCAGCTGGTGTCCAATTTGTCCTATTTGGGCAAATTGATTGAGAGGGCAGTGGTGATACAGCTTTAGAGCTTTCTGGATGACGCTTCTGTACTTGATCCATTTCATTCTGGCTTTTGCCCGGGCCATGGGATGGAGACAGTGCTGGTTGCCCTTACTTATGACCTCCAGAGGCATCTGGATTGAGGCGGTGTGGCAGCATTGTTGTTGTTAGACCTGTCAGCCACGTTTGATACAGTCGACCACCAGTTGCTGATCCATCGCCTTGCTGACGTGGGGATACAGGGGCTCACTCTCCAATGGCTTGCCTCTTTCCTTCAAGGTTGGGGACAGAGGGTGGCGATAGGGGAGGAGCAGTCCTGGAGGCACCCACTTGAGTGTGGGTGCCTCAGGGGGCAGTGCTTTCCTCGATGTTGTTTAACATCTACATGCGCCCCCTCGCCCAGATTGCCAGGAGGTTTGGGCTGGGTTGCCATCAATATGTGCAGCCAGTCTGGCTCTGACCCAGAAGATCTGACCCGGGCATTACAGGCAGTGGCTGAGTGGCTCAGGCTGAGCTGGCTGAAACTAAACCCTGTGAAGACAGAGGTCCTGTGCCTGAGTCGGAACAAATTGGGGTTGAGGATTCCTCTCCCGACCTTTGACGGGGTGCCATTGGTGTCAGTGTCGGAGGTTAGGAGTTTGGGAGTGCACCTGGATCCCTCCCTAACTATGGATGCCCAGGTGGCAGCCACTGTCAGATCAGCATTTTATCATCTTAGGCTGGTTCGGCAGTTGGTCCCCTTCCTCGACTGCGACAACCTGGCTACAGTGATCCATGTGACAGTCACCTCGAGGTTAGACTACTGTAACACTCTCTACATGGGGCTGCCTGTGGCGCAGATCCAGAGGCTGCAGCTGGTGCAGAATGCGGTGGCCAGGCTGATGATGGGTCTCCCCAAGTGGGAGCACATCCGGTCTGGGCTGGAAGCACTGCACTGGCTGCCAATAGCATACCGAATCTGTTTCAAAGTGCTGGTGCTTGCCTTTAAAGCCCTATATGCCCAGGGTCCAACTTACCTGAGGGAATGCCTTTCCCCATATATACCCCCAAGAGCACTTCGGTCGAGAACACAACATTGCCTGATGGTTCCAGGCCCCCGAGAGGCAAGGCTCACCGTGACCAGGGCCAGAGCTTTTTCAGTGGCGGCCCCCACCTGGTGGAAAGAGCTCCCAGAGGGGATCAGGGCCTTGTGGGACCTTATGCAGTTCTGCAGGGCTTGCAAGACAGAGCTCTTCCACCAGGTTTTCGCATAGGGGATACCACTGCCACCACCTCCAATGATGTGGACAACAACAGGGCTGGGGCTGGCCCCAGGAAGATCTCCTATAACACCACGTGGCACTGGTACCACCGGACTTACTTGGGACCAGCTACAGAACAAGATCACCCCCAAAGAACTGATTGTTACAATCATAAGCTTGTGGGGAGGGCGGGGTAAAAATTCCATAAATAAATAAATAAATAAATAAATAAATATTGGAGAGAGAACTGACCCCTGTGGAACTCCACAGCTCAGGGCCTGTGGTGATGACCTCTTTCTACCCATTATTACCCTCTGGAACTAATCCTGGAGGAATGAAGAGAACTGGCTCAAGGCTGTACCCCTCACACCTAGGGAGGCTAGGCAGTTAACCAGAATCAAATGGTCTACTGTGTCAAACGCAGCAGAAATGTCAGAGACCCTAACTCAGTCAGCCAAACACCAGGTCTTGTTCATTGAAGCAAGAATAGCATTTTATTGTGAAGCTGCAATATTAGGTTACTGGAGCAGATACATTGTTCAGAATGACGAGATCACAGAAAGCAAGCAGTTATACCAGAAAGGGGGTGAATGGGGACCCCCCCCTTCCACCAAGGAATGGCTAATATGCGAGTGAGAATCGAAAGTTACTATACTAATGAAGTTCTCACTGCCCCCATTGTTTCCAGCTCAGCTGCAGCTTTGAAAGCGATAGAGAGCATACAGCCTGTCTCCACCAAGGTCAAAATGTTAAGTCTACCAGAGATAGAGCCGCATTCCATTCGGACACACCAGGGGCATAAATCAACACCCCCCCGGATCCCAACCTCCCGCCCTACACACCACAATACGACACAAGGCCCATCCTCCCTCCCTACTCCATCCATCATGGCAGGACTACCTGACATGCAGCCCCCTCGAAAATAAATCTACCCCTTTGGTTTGTGGGGATACAGCTTATGGAAAGCTCTAAGCAACTTGGGGGCCAGAACATTTTCCGCCCGCACCCATTCCCTCTGTTCAGGCCCAAAATCAATCCATTCAACAAGATAAAACAAGCGATTGCGAGAAATTTTAGAGTCCAGTATCTGTGCAACTTCATAGTGAGGTTCCCCCCCCACCATCAGCGGAGGCGGGGCGGGTTGATGCGGTCTCCATTTGTTCTCCTCAGGCGCCCGGCGTAGAAGCCTTACATGAAAGACAGGATGAACAGACTTTAGAGACTTAGGCAAGGCAAGTTCCACAGTGACATTGTTAATTACTCGCACAATTTCAAAAGGTCCAACAAATTTCCAACCGAGTTTGCGGCTCGGCTGAATACCACGTAAATTCTGCGTGGACAAATAGGCAAACTCCCCACACTTGGGAACCCAGGACAGGTTACGTTTTTTGTCAGAAATGGGAAACAAATTGCACCCCCCGATCTGAGATTACTTTAGCAGGTAAAGTGTGGAGCCTCACAACGTGTTGCAAAAACGCGGAGGCAAGTTTCTTGGCTGAGGGGATTGAGGCAAACGGAACGAAATGGGCTTGCTTTGTGAACAGATCCACAATTACCCATATGACAGTCTTTCCCCCACTGGGGGGCAAATCAGTTATAAAGTCCATTGATATTACTTCCCATGGATGAGCCGGTGTGGGGAGGGGTTGTAGAGCTCCCGGGGGCTTGCCGGGTCTGGGCTTACTCATCAAGCACGTTTGGCAAGCCGACGTGAATAAGGAAATGTCCTTTCTCAGCCCGGGCCACCAGAATTGTCTCTGCAAGAGCTGGAGAGATTTTACAAATCCCGTGTGTCCCGCCAGTTTCGAACCATGGGCCCAGCCCATCACCTCCCCTCGAAGGGAGCTTGGAACAGTTTACCATTCTTTCTCCAGCAGCCATGCACATCTTGAGCGATCTCTTCCTCCCCCTTTACCTCCTCCCTGTCAGCGTCAGACATAGCTGTAGAGAATTTCGTTACCCAGTCATTAGAAGGCGGGGTCGGAGACGGGGGGGGGGACGTTTAGCTTGTGTTCGAGTGGTTACTGCTCCTCCCAACTGGGAAGGCGTAAAGACAGAGTCCCGAATCTCCTCCCTCTTACTATCATGCTGTGGGAGGCGTGATAATGCGTCAGCCAGCGAATTGGATTTCCCCGGGAAGTGATGTAGTGTGAAATTGAACTTAGAGAAGAAATCAGCCCAGCGCAGCTGTTTGGTGTTCAAGGAGTGAGGGGAATGGAGAAGCTCGAGGTTTTTATGATCAGTCCACACCTCGAATGGAACCCGCGCCCCCTCAAGCCAATGGCGCCAGGTCGCCAACGCTAAGCGGATCGATCCCGCTTCTTTTTCCCACACCGACCAATTGTGTTCCGTGTCATTAAACTTTCTGGAAACGTAGGCAAGGGGGTGCAGTTTACCATCCTCCCCCTCCTGGAGGATCGCCCCACCCATAGCAACGTCCGAAGCATCTACTTGCACAATGAATTTCTTAAGTTCATTTGGATGAGCCAACACAGGCTCCGATGTAAAAAGGGTTTTCAACTGGTCAAATGCTCGTTGGCATTCCGGAGACCAATTTAACTTGGCTCCGGGTCGAGTGCATTCAGGCGGCTTCCCTTTCGTCTTAAGCAGATCCGTTAAGGGGAGAGCCACTTGAGCAAAGTTCGAGAGAAACGATCTATAAAAGTTCGCGAATCCGAGAAACCCTTGGAGTTGCCTCCGGGTCTTGGGTGGCTCCCACCCCACCACATCCTTTATTTTGTCCGGGTCCATCTCAATCCCTCTTTGCGATATACGGTAGCCCAGGAAAGGGATCTCCGTTTTGTGAAACTCACATTTAGACAGCTTGGCAAAGAGTTTATGCTTGTGCAACGTTTGTAACACTTCTCGCACCAGTTTTACATGGGATTTCAGGTCAGGGGAATACAGAAGGATGTCATCAAGGTAAACAAGGACCCCCTTGAACAAGTACTTGTGGAGCACCTCATTAATCGAGTTCATGAAGACCCCCGGCGCTCCCTGAAGACCGAACGGCATGACCAAATATTCAAATTGGCCCAAGGGGGTATTAAATGCCGTTTTGAATTCGTCCCCCTCCCGTATTCGCACCCTGAAGTAGGCATCTCTGAGATCTAACTTCGAGAAAATTTTCCCCCCAGCCACCACAGCTAACAAGTCTTTGATTAGAGGCATGGGGTAAGCGTTCGTGTTCGAGACTGCATTCAAGCCTCGACAGTCAGTGCACAACCGCAACCCCCCGTCCTTCTTCTTCCGGAAGAGGACTGGGGCTGCGAACGGGGAGGAGGCCGGTCTTATAAACCCCCTATTTAAGTTCTTGTCAATAAACTTTCTCAATTCAACTTTTTCCGAAGGGCTCATAGAGTATAACTTTCCTTTGGCCAACTTTTGATTCGGCAATATCTCAATAGCACAGTCAGAGTTTCTATGGGGGGGTAGTTCATCGGCTTCCTCTTCCCCAAAGACGGGAGCCAAATCACGGTACTCGGCTGGGATCATCTCTACTTCTGCCTCCGCGACTCCCGCCGTCAGCAGAGATTCCCCCCCCATTGTTCCCCACCCTGGTTTCCAAAGGTGGGTCTGGCATTTCTTGGCAATGAAATTTACTTTCCCCTCCGCCCATAGTATATGGGGGTCATGATCAAAGAACCACGCGCTGCCGAGCACCAAAGGGAACCGGGCCGAAGGGGTAACGACGAAGGACCTCTCCTCCCAATGATGCCCAATCCCCACGCGCAAGGGAACAGTCTCATATTTGCACGGCTCTTTCATTGTAGAGCCATCCATTTGCGTGAAAATCAGGGGATCGGCCAGCTTAACTACCTTCGCCCCCAGTCCCGTTACTAGTGTAGGGTTAATGAGGTCTCTCCCACACCCGGAGTCAATGAGGGCTCGTACCCTCACATGGGTCAGTAGACCCGGGTCCATCAAAGTCACCGTGAGGAAGAAAAGAGAGGGGGGTCTGCTCACCGGGATCTGCGCTTGGGAGTCCGGGACCTGCTGTTCAGCGCTATTTACAGCAGGTCCTTCTCGTTTCCCGGCTGCGCGGCCTCACCATCCGACGAGTCCGACGTCTCACTAAGCGGCTTGGCTTGTAGAGCTCTCGCCCCTCTCGGCTTCGCCACAGGTTTTGGGGTGGAAGTGTCGGATTTCTTCTTGCCCCCTTTAGCGGCTCCGGTCGAGGCGGGGGAGCCCGGGCAGCTCGCCGCGAAGTGGCCCCCCTCTCCGCATTTCAGGCAGAGCCCTTGCTTCATCCGAAGCTCTCTCGTGCTGTCCTTCGGTCTCGGGTTCGGTGGTGGATTGGGGTTCTTCCCTCGTGTCGCTGGCGTGAGGCCCGCCTGGCCCCCTTTATTCATCGCTGCTGCATCATCCAATTTGATGGTTTTCAGGCGATTTTCCATGGTGATGGCCGCTTGAATCCAGCCTGTTAAGGTATCTGGATCTGGGGTCTTGGTGACTGAACGACGAATCTCTGCGTTGAGTCCCAGCTTGTAGTAGTCTGCCAGAGTCCCGTCGCTCAAGCCTCGCGTTTTGGCCGCGCACCTGCAGAATTCAGCCGTGTAATCTCTCACCGACTTACCGCCCTGCTTGAGTGCGCAGATAGCTGCTTTGGCCGTCTTGTTGGCGTTCACGTCTTCGAATTGTTCCTTCATGGCCCACATGAAGGTATCTATTTCTCTCAGCTCCCGCCCATCAGTTTGGTGGAGCCCCACGTACCAGTCGGCTGCTGCATCTTTCAGGTGCGAGGCTATGACATCCACCATTCGGTCTTCGCGTTGGAACAGGTGGCCCCACGTCTCGATAAATCTCTCGGCCCTCACCAGGAAGAAAGGAAACTTCTCTGGGTCTCCATCGAAGTCCGCATCAAGGAGTTCTGCCGGTTTCGGTGTCAGGAACCCCCATGGGCGAGGGGGTGGCTGCCCCGGTGGTCCTTGCGGACCCGGACCCGCTGGTTGGGCGGGGGTTGCGCCGGCACATTCTGTTGGTCTGGGACCGGCACCGGTCGCTGGTCTTGAGGAGGTGGGGCGGGTGGTTCCTCCCGCTGTTGCCGCTCCTGCTCTTCTCGGATGCCCTCCGCGATCATCTGGGGAATGCGGGCGAGGGACTCATCCAGGAGGCACACCAGGCGATCTTGGCTTGGCTCACCGCTCCACCTCCGTCTCACCACGGCGCTTTCTAGGCCCTCGGAGTCTCGGCAGGTGTCCTCCAGCCCTTCGGCCGTAGTCAGTCTGCGGACCGACCTCTCGATGTGGCTCACTCGTACCGAAGCTCTCGGGGTCGCGAACCACGTCTCATGGGTTTCTGCCAGGGGCTTCGCCCAATCTCGTCGCTGCTTGATTCGGGTAGTTACTCCACCGTAGGCTGCACCATACGGGTCTCCGTAGGGCCCTCCAAAGTCATACTCCTGCCCCCGGGTCACCGGCACGTAGGTGCCAGGGGCTTCCGTGGGTACGGTTGTCACAGGAGGTTTCTTGTCCTCCTTCTTTTCGTCTTCGATTGGGAGAGTGTCTTCTTCACCGTCGCTCATGTTGGAGCCACGGGTTTCTGACCAGTCCCAAACAATGAAGGATTCTGAACAAACTGTCAGAGACCCTAACTCAGTCAGCCAAACACCAGGTCTTGTTCATTGAAGCAAGAATAGCATTTTATTGTGAAGCTGCAATATTAGGTTACTGGAGCAGATACATTGTTCAGAATGACGAGATCACAGAAAGCAAGCAGTTATACCAGAAAGGGGGTGAATGGGGACCCCCCCCTTCCACCAAGGAATGGCTAATATGCGAGTGAGAATCGAAAGTTACTATACTAATGAAGTTCTCACCGCCCCCATTGTTCCCAGCTCAGCTGCAGCTTTGAAAGCGATAGAGAGCATACAGCCTGTCTCCACCAAGGTCAAAATGTTAAGTCTACCAGAGATAGAGCCGCATTCCATTCGGACACACCAGGGGCATAAATCAACACCCCCCCGGATCCCAACCTCCCGCCCTACACACCGCAATACGACACAAGGCCCATCCTCCCTCCCTACTCCATCCATCATGGCAGGACTACCTGACAAGAAAGATCCAACAGGATCAGTAGCACCATCCCACATGCAATGACTTTTTCAGGAGGGGTGTAAGCACTTCCTTCCTGAGGGAGCTATGGAAAGAGCCCTGGGAGAGTGAGAGATTTATAATGTCTCCCAAGGCTCCACCTACCACGTCCCTGGAGCTTTCACCAACCAAGAAGCACTGGGATCCAAGGAGCAGGTAGTAGGCCACTCAGCTAATAGGACCCCATCAACATCCGTCTGGGAGAGTGGGTTGAAGGAGTCCAAAAATGGGCTTGATTGCACATAAGACCCTGAGATTCTTACTGACTCCAAATCTGGCAGCCAAGAAGGAGTGAGACTTTATCTGCAAAGAATGTTGCAAATGTGTCACAGCTAATAGCCAAATTTTCATCTTCTTTTGGAGCCACCAAAGGGGTGGTCAGTTGCCTAATAACTCAAAAAAAACCCTGTGCTGGATGCAATGCAGCAGATGCAACGGAGATACATTAGAAGAGATCTGCATTTGCCACCACAATTGTAATGAAGAGATGGACACCAATATGGATTTAACAAAGGGCGACTTTATTATTTATAATCAAACAACTGGCGAGGGACTGCTAAATGTACTGAGGAATATGACAGTTGTCAAACTCCTGACCACTTTCATCTCCTTCTGGGCGATGCACCTTCCCCAATCTTGAACCAACCAATGTGGCTCTCGACCAGCAGGTTGGCATGTTTAGGAGAACCCCCTGGCCCACCAGCCCAGAAGCCGCAAGGCCTGCTAAGATAGGCCAGGCCAGATTGTTCTAAAGGAGATCACCCCTTCCTGGCCTTGAGCCGCAAAGGCCTGAAAGCCGTTCATAGAGGACCCTTTAATTCTTTTATAACAATGCCCAGATGCTCACCATTTTCAACTTGCTGATCGTGCAACCCTGCCATAGCAAAGGCCAAGCCTCTGCTTAGGCCTTCGCGCCCCCACCAAGCAATCCAGTGACAACAGCACCCCTCGCCTCAAATCTTCAAGAAATACCATTGCCCTTGTTAGAGAGGTGTACCCTGTCCCCCTTATACAGGTCCATTAACTCGACCCGTATATCAGGGTGCAACAAGAAGAGGCCCAAGCTGCTTTCCATGGTATTCCTGAGCTGCCTATTGGCATTTCATCTCACCCAGTCCAAGCATCTAGGATCCCCTAGGCTACGCCACCTGGCACAACAACATTGCAGACAAGACCAGCTGCACTCCAGGTCACCAGCTGTCTCTACGCCTAGCGGGGGTCCCCAAATTGTACCAACCTGGTGGGGCAGAATAGTCAACGTGACTATCTGCACTTTGGGCCCCCTCACTCTTATCATTGCAAGGTCAGCCTCCACTTGTAATACTGGGGCCTTGTCCTTCATGGTGAAGCAGCATAGTTGAGCACCAGACTATCCACACTCTGGGCCTCCTTGCTCTTATCATCATAAGGTCAGCCCCTGCTTTTATCCCCCTTCTATCCCCTTTTTTATCCCCTTTTATCATGGGATAAAAGGACAAGTCCTCTTGTGGATCAAATACTGGCTTATAAATAGGAAACAGAGAGTGAGTATAAATGGGAAACTTTCTCAGTGGAGGGTGGTAAGCAGTGGGGTACCACAGGGATCAGTACTCGGTCCGATGCTTTTTAATCCCCCTGGCGGCTCATTGGATGAGCTAGTGGAGGACTGGCAAGTCCGGCTCTCTGCAGCCATCGACGAGATTGCTCCCAGGCGCCCTCTCCGGGCCCGAGTGAGGCGAGCTCCCTGGTATACCCGGGAGCTGTGGTTGATGAAACAGGAACTGAGACGGCTAGAGAGACGATGGCGTCGTGCCCGCAACAAAGCATCAAGAACATCTTATAGGATGTTTATGAGAACCTATGAGATGGCAGTCAAGGCGGCTAAGAAGGATTTCTTTGCGGCTGAAATTGCGTCTGTGAGCTCATGCCCAGCCCAATTATTTAGTACAACTCAGATTTTGATGGACCTGCCTCAGGGCAGGTGAAATGTTAGGGAATTGGACATCGGCTGTGCGGCTTTTGTGAGCTATTTTGCAGATAAAGTCTTGGCGCTCCGACGCGACCTCCCCACCACGCTTGAGACAGTTAGCGAAGTCGAGGCCCCTTGCGTATCTTCGGGACCGGGTTTGGAAAGTTTCAGCCTGCTCAGCTTGGACGAAGTTGACAGATTGCTAGTTACTGTGCGCCCAACCACATGCGACCTTGATCCGTGCCCCTCCTGGCTCATTAAGGTGGGCCACGAGGGGTTTTGAGGTGCTCTGCGGGAGATTATCAACAAGTCCCTTAGTGAGGGCCGATTCCCTCACTCAAGGAAGCGATGGTCTGCCCCCTCCTAAAAAAACATCTCTGGACCCGGCCGAATTGGCCAACTATCGGCCGGTGTTCAATTTGCCCTATTTGAGCAAATTGATAGAGAGGGCGGTGGCGTCACAGTTACAGGGCTTTCTGGAGGATGCTTCAGTCCTGGATCCCTTCCAGTCCGGCTTTCACCCAGGTCACGGGACGGAGACGGTGCTGGTCGCCCTGACTGATGAGCTCCGTAGGCATTTGGATCGAGGCGGTGTGGTGGCATTGCTGTTGTTAGATCTGTCAGCCACATTTAATATGGTCGACCATCAGCTGCTGACCCACTGCCTCGCTGACATGGGGATCCAGGGGCATGCCCTTCAATGGTTCACCTCCTTTCTCCAAGGTTGGGGACAGAGGGTGGCAATTGGGGACCAGTGGTCCCAGAGGCATCCCCTTGAGTGTGGGGTCCCTCAGGGGGCAGTGCTGTCCCCGATGTTGTTTAATATCTACATGCGCCCCCTCACCCAGATTGCCCGGAGTTGTGGGCTTGGGTGTCATCAATATGTGGATGACACCCAGCTCTATCTGATGCTGGGTGGCCAGTCGGACTCTGGTCCTGATGACCTTCATAGGGCATTACAGGCCATGGCTGGTTGGCTCAGGCTGAGCCAGCTGAAGCTAAACCTGGCGAAGACAGAGGTCCTGGGCCTGAGCCAGACTGGTCTGGGGTTGGGGCTCCCACTCCCGTCCTTCGATGGGGTGCCACTTGTGCCATCGTCAGGGGTTAGGAGTTTGGGGGTGCTCCTGGATCCCTCCTTAACGATGGAGGCCCAGGTGGCAGCCACTGTCAAGTCAGCATTCTACCATCTGCGGCTGGCACAGCAGTTGTTTCCCTACCTCGATCGCGACGACCTGGCCATGGTGATCCACGCGACGGTCACCTCGAGGCTAGACTACTGCAATGCTCTCTACATGGGGCTGCCTCTGTCGCAGATCCGGAGGCTACAGCTGGTGCAGAATGCAGTGGCCAGGCTGTTGATGGGTCTCACTAGACATGACTACATCCAGCCAGCGCTGAAGGCGCTGCACTGGCTACCAATAGCGTACCGGATCCGCTTCAAAGTGCTGGTTCTTACCTTTAAAGCCCTATATGGCCAGGGTCCCGCCTACCTGAGGGACCGCCTTTCCCCATATGTTCCCTCAAGAGCACTACAGTCAGGGGGCACCATCTGCTGGTTATTCCAGCCCCCAAGGTTGTTAAATATGCTGCGACCAGGGCCAGGGCCTTTTTGGTGGTGGCCCCTACCTGGTGGAATGAGCTCCCAGAGGCGATCAGGGCCCTGCGGGACCTTATGCAGTTCTGCAGGGCCTGTAAAATGGAGCTCTTTCGCAGGCTTTTGAGTAGGGGCTGCCACCGCTATGACATCGCTATGATACCACCAGCGTATAGGCACTAGAGGCATTCTGGCCCTGGCATGGGGCTCTTAGTTGTATATAGGCACCACTGGAGTAACGCCAACTGGGTGTTTTAGTGTGATTGTGTGGTGTCTACTCTGTAATGGCTTTTTCCTGTGTTACTGTTGTTTTACTGTTAGCGGACATGGAGTTTTATGGTTATTTATTCATAGTTGTTTATGTTTTATCTGGTTGTATGGCATTGTTGCCCTTGTTCGCCGCCCTGAGCCCATGTGGAAGGGTGGCATATAAATCAAATAAATAAATAAATTAACTTGTTTATTAATGATTTGGAATTGGGAGTAAGCAGTGAAGTGGCTAAATTTGCAGATGACACGAAGTTGTTCAGGGTGGTGAAAACCAGGGAGGATTGTGAGGCACTCCAAAGGGATCTGTCGAGGATGGGTGAGTGGGCATCAACGTGGCAAATGGGGTTCAACGTGGCCAAGTGCAAAGTGATGCACATTGGAGCCAAAAATCCTAAATATAAATACACGTTGATGGGGTCTGAACTGGCAGAGACGGACCAAGAGAGAGATCTTGGAGTTGTAGTGGATAACTCAATGAAAATGTCTAGACATTGTGTAGCTGCAATAAAGAAGGCCAACGCTATGCTGGGGATTATTAGGAAGGGTATTGAAAACAGATCAGCCAGTATCATAATGCCCCTATATAAATCAATGGTGTGACCTCATTTGAAATATTGTGTACAGTTCTGGTCACCACACCTTAAAAAGGATATTATAGCTTTGGAAAAAGTGCAGAAAAGGGCAACTAGAATGATATAAGGGTTGGAGAACTTTCCCTATGAGGAAAGGCTGAGGCGCTTGAGGCTCTTTAGCTTGGAGAAACAACGGCTGAGGGGTGACATGATCGAGGTTTATAAGATAATGCATGAGATAGAGCAGGTTGAGAAAGAGGTACTTTTCTCCCTTTCTCACAATACAAGAACTCGTGGGCACTCCATGAAATTGCTGAGCAGTCAGGTTAGAACAGATAAATGGAAATACTTCTTCACCCAAAGAGTGATTAACATATGGAATTCACTGCCACAAGAGGTGGTGGCAGCTACAAGCATGGACAGTTTCAAGAGGGAATTGGATAGACATATGGAGCAGAGGTCCATCAGTGGCTATTAGCCACAGAATATAGATGGGAATTCTCAGTCTGTGGCAGGTGATGCACTCTATTCTTGGTGCTGGAGGGGGCAGCAGCGGGAGGGCTTCTGGTGTCCTGGCCCCACTGCTGGACCTCCTGATGGAACGTGGTACTTTTGGCCGCTGTGTGACAGAGTGTTGGACTGGATGGGCCATTGGCCTGATTCAACATTGGCTTCTCTTATGTTGTTATGTTCTTATGCTTGTAGCACCATGGCCTTGTCCATCACAGTGAAGCAGAATAGCTGACCAGACCATCTGCACTCTGGGCCAACTTGCTCTTATCATCGCAAGGTCAGCCTCCACTTGTAACACCAGGGCCTTGCCCTTCATATGATGCAGAATAGCTGACCAGACTATCTGCACTCCGGGCCACCTTGCTCTTAGCATTGCAATGACAGCCTCAGCTTGTCCCACAAGGGCCTTGCCAGCCAGACTATCCACACTCTGGGCCATCTTGCTCTCATCATCACAAGGTCTGCCTCAGTTCATAGCATAAGGGCCTTCATGGCCAGGGTGTCCTCCTAACCTGGGGGGTGGCTCAAAAGACCACGCTGTGGCTGCAGATGCTGACACTTTGTCTTACCCCACGGCCAGCAGCACCGGAAAGAAAAAACCTCATTAATAACTTTAACTTTGCAATTCCATTCTTTGAACGCTAGGCGAAAGCCCATCACTAGCTCATCGATCCACAGTGCCACCCCCAAAATGGAGTGCAGTGACCAAACCAAGCTCCTGATCTGAACAAGGTCCCACTGACCCTACTGCACAGCAAGGGAATGCATAGCCTAAGGCAGCTGTATGACGACACTGAACCGAGAAGAGTGAGTTCCAAACTTCACTCCGGGAAAGGCCCAATGTGCCCAAAGCCCAGGCATTACCTTCGCAAACTGGTGCCTGGTCATCAGAGATCCATCTGCATGCCTAAAGTGGTAACCGTCTTCATAACGTGAAGTGCAGTAACACCTCAGGTAGCAAAAATGACCCTTTTTCCACTGCCAGGGAAATGGGTTTACTCTAGTCCTCTAGAGCTCCCATTTCCCAAGACCTTTATAGAATGCTTTAGAAATTCTACTACATGTACACAGCAGTGTTTGCTTTTGCACAGTCATTGTGATTTGCAAGGAACTGCCCAATATTCATGGGCTTATGTTTGCACTGATCAAGTGAAATAACTTATTGATATTTCTGGGTAGCAAAGGAATTTACACAGCAATATTTACCTCTGCACAGTCATTGTGATTTGCAAGGCACTGCCCAACATTCATAGGGCTTATGTTTGCACTGATAAAGTGAAATAACTTATTGATATTCCTGGGTAACAAAGGAAGCCCACCCCCTTTAAAAGGATGCTAATTGTTTGGTGATGTTCTTTACCTCCATGCCATGAAAAACTACAGCTGTGCATTTTCACACATTAAGCAGACAAGACATAATTCTTTGGATTGTTTGGCAATCCTGCACCCTGAAAGATAGGAAATTGAGGCCTAGAATTATCATTGTCTAAGGTCTATACCAAAAGAGAGCATCTCTGATTCAATTCCAAATCCACTGAATTGGCAGACTGTGGAAACATTCAGTCTTGGAGTTCCTTAAAGAACTTTTTGCAGGTATTCATTGTTTAGAACTCAAGAGACTGCCCCCATAAGGCATTCTGAAAAACTTCTTGGTATTTAATCTTCCCCAGTTCTACTAACTATTGAGACCCATCATAACAAAAATTTAGTTTGGCTTTTAAAACATGATAAGTGCCAATCTACAATGTTGTCACTGTAAAACCTGTATATTTATTTATCTGTTTGTTTTGAAAAAACACCCTACCCTGAAGAGTGCACAGTACCTATAATTTCTTATAGAAACAGGGTTCCTATCCTAAAGACCAAGGACAAGCACACAGTAAAGTGTACTGGCCCCTTTAACAAACAGGTGTATATACCTACCTGCAGGCTATATGTTCATTCACCATAATGGGAACATGTATTCAATGGACCCTATTCCATATATACATGAGTAAGGTTGGGCTGCCATATCTGAAAGTAGTTCTTTCCTGGCCAAGTGAGTGGGCAGAACAGCTCCCACAGAACCTCCCTGGAAGTCACCTGCCTCATTTCTGTTGCTGTGGCAGCACCATTGCATCCCAGCTGGCACCATTCACAGCCTGTCATGACCAACGCCACTCTCACAGGTCTTGGCAACTCACTGGACCTCCCCTTAAAGACAAATGCGCTATTAAACCTGTGAAGAATGCTCATTAGGACCAGCCAGTGACATGTAATGATGTGCCGGCTGTCAAATTCCCAGATCACATCATCAGGTTGGAAGTCACACTGTATTCCTGCTAAAACAGAAAACAGAAGGTACAAATGATGTATTGCAATGGATATTCTGGAATCCTAACACATGACAAAGACTAAGCCAATTCACCAACTCAGAGTGTATTCACACTGTCAAATTCACATGTTGCTGACAAGGATTCCTTCACAGAAGGAAACCCTAAGAAGTTCAGCTGTTTTCAGATTACACTTGATTTCACTCTTAACCACTGCACCGGAAATACATCCCTATTGCATTAGGGCCAAAAATTGTAATTGGAAGACTGTCAATTTCTACTGTCTTTCTCAGAATAAAACCATGAATATTTGCTATTTTAATAGAAACCCCTGTCTATAATCACAAATATAAATAAGCCCTACTGCAATAAGCAGGTAAATATTGTTATTCTTCATAAGGAATAGCCCCTTTGATAGCGCTGTACACTTTAAAGCTTAATAAAATGAGCATTGCCTACTCAGACTGGCAAAGCCTCTCCAGGTCTCAAGCAGAGGTCTGTCACATCGCACATCTCCAAATCCTTCAACTAAAGATGCCAGGATGGAACCCAGGACCATATGCAAGCCAAGCAGATGGTCTGTCACTGAGACATCTCTTCCAAATACTCCTTCCAAGCTGTAGAGTCTTGTGAGCAAAATTCTACCTTAAGAGCCACTGGCATTAAGTTGTGATTGAGTGATTTAACTACTGTATAAACCAGTTTGCTTTGGAGCCATCCATCCTAAGCCAAAACAAAAATGTGTGAGCTAGAGGCCAAAAAAGTGTGAGCTACCCCACACTAACTCAGCTTAGAGGGAACACTGATCACCAACCCCAGCCTTGTGAGTTTTAAAGTGAAATCATCTCTTCTAGTTATTGCAGAGATTAATAAATCCTGCCTTAAAAACCATTCCAGCAACAGTGACTGTGCACCCTGGTGCTGCTATGTAGGCCAAGGCCTCGAGCAAGCAGCCCAGTCCCCATGCTCTTTACTCTCCGAGCACACCGAAGAACCATTGAGGCGAGGGGGGGGGAGCCAAGCCTAATAAGCTGGCTCCTCCCCATGACTGTCACTGCATTTCTCGCAGCACCAGTGTCCTTGTCTTCCTGCCTCACGAGAAGCAAATCAGCCCCCTTCCACCATCACAAGCTCGACAGGAGTTGGGGCTCGCATTATTGGTACTTGATTTAGTTGTATTTTATTGGTGTTCAAAATAAAGTTTCACTGAGTGTTATCTTACTAGTGTTTCATGGTGTCACAGCCCCAGCAGAGGAGCTAAGGGCCACTGGGGATGAGTTCCTAAGGCTGGGAAGTCCCTCACCTGACAGCATGGTGAGATCAGAGGCTGCCCCAGCAATAGCTGAGGCAGATTCCCGCCTGGTCTGCATTCTCCCCAACTTGCCTCCACTGGTTTCCCATTTAAGAGAACAATGCCGACGGGACATGGCAGCCCAGCAGCAAGAGGCACACAAGTGGGGGAGGTGCTCTTTCAGCCCTGAGTACTAGCAGAAGCCAGGATGTACTTGGGGCATGCTAATTGTCAGCAGCTTCGAGTGCTATTTAGTCCTCACTGGCATGCTGACAAATTGTGCCAGCAACTGGCCTTTTTGATGAAGTTCTGCACTACCCCACTCATGTTCCTGCCTCCTGGTTCCTGTCTTGACTTCCTCGGCTCCTTGACCTCGGTTCGTTTGACTCCACTTAACTCTGCACCATGAACCTTTGCCTCTCAGACTCTTGACTCTCAGAACTTGGACCTCCTGACCATTCTAAAGGTTTGTGATTTGGACTTGGTTTCCCTGGTTGTTTGACTTGCCTGGCTCCTGACTCTGGACTGTACCTCAACTACCCCATTTGTCTTGCACCTTGAACTTGGTCTTCCTAGTGGTTGTTGGGTTGCCCGGTTCTGACCCCAGACTGTGTTTTGACTGCCCCACACTTGCCTGGCCCCACATCCTGGCCCATGACACATGGTACATTCAATCCTCACTTTGTAGAAATCTAAATAATAAAAACCAGGGTGACTGGTAATAATAACTGAATATTTAATAAAGTACCAGATCAATCCTGTATAGTTGAGGGTAAATGAGGAAAAAATCACTTTGAGTGCTGGCAGTGGACTGGAAGGGGGGGGGCTCTCCATCAGGGGAGTTACCAGAGGCTGCAGCTGTAGTGTAATGTGAATGGCAACATATGCAAGGAGAACTGTAACTTAAGGTGTGTAGAACAAGCTAGTCCACTTTGGCAGGTTGTGATCAGAGTCATAAAAACACTTCAAAGGCTGCCTTTGAGCAAGAACAAATGGCAGAGTTTCCCAGTTACTCCAGCTCTCCCCCCATTTAAGCATGTAAAGTGTGAGCAAGAAATCTAAGGTGCACAGGGAGGAACTGAATCACAATCTGCTATCTTAAATAAGGAAAAAACTTTATTGCTACAGATGACACTAGAGCAGGTATGCTAGGTGTACCCCAATCTCCCAATCAACCTAGAGTGCAAGTCTCACACATCTCAATACTCAAATCATGTTTTACAACAGCCATTCATCTTGTCATCCTTGGCAAATAGGCAAATGATTATCTCTCTGCAGAAATTCATCTCTGAACTTTTACCTCTTGGTGCATTTTATGGCTCTTTTCCCTGGGAAACTAAATAGCTGTCAGGATCCCAGGAACTCCCTGGTGCTCTTCAAAGCATCTTACACCTCCAAATCATAACAAGGAACACTAATCTCTGTGAAATTTACTTTTGAGTAAACATGCATAGGGTCTTATGTTGCAGTGCTAGCACATTTATTTGATAATACATCTCAATGAACTCAGTGGGATTTATGTCTCAGAATAAAAATTAATAGGATCAGCTGCAATTCTTTCAGCATATTAAATATTTTCAAATAATGATCTAACAACATCCAGTTACTGTTTGTTGACACAGTTAGAAAACCTCATCCATTGGTCAATTCATTCACATAAGGTTCCTACAGAAGACTGTGAGAATTCTGATGTGAGATGTTCCAACTATAAAAGCAGAAAAGCTGAAAATGCAGAAAGCCAGGAATCAAATAGTCCATTTGTATACCCTGTCTGATGAAGTTCACACAAAGCAAAGGAACATTCTCATTTAAAAGATTCGATAAGGGCTGGCCCTGTGGCAATATGATGTGAAAAGATTAGCTGGAATTCACTTTGTGATGGAAGTTTGTCTAATGAGCAAGTTATTGAATAGTTTACTGTGGCAGAAGCATTTAGTGCTGGAAATGGATTTAGATCCTAAATTGCTTAGATAAGAGGGAGACTCACTGCCTTCTTACCAAAATCCTGTATACCCTGCTGTATTCTGATAATGGTTGATCCAATGAATTTATGCAACTTTCTGATATTACAACAAATAAGAACAAGAAACGAATGCAGTATGAATTACCAATAAGAGTTCCTGTTACCTCTTCAGCTTCTTCAGACTTTGGACTAACTTTTAAGCTCTGTATGGAATGTGGGAATCACAGTTAATTTTTTATAGCATACATTCATCTTTCTCTGCCCATATTTAATCACTTCTTTTGCCAAGGATGGCAACACCAAGCGCTCTTCTCCTGTATCACTCCTGCCAGGACCCAGATTTTAGGATCAGTGAGATATGCATCTCCTTCAGTATCACCTACATAGGCTCTGACTGAAGAGATTCTCTTCAGCCTGTCTGAGAGACTGATGGCAATAGCAGGAGTAAGAGAATGCACCTTCTTTCATGGTGCCAGTTCCAGCTCTGGGTAAGGCTGCAGAGGTGCTCTCCAGACTGTTCAAGAGGCATATATCTGTTTCTATGTCCCCCAGCAGGCTCTGCCTTGAAGCATACATAGAAAGCAGGAAAGGAGCCTCCTACTACTCAAGGAGGGACTGTGCCTCAGTGGTAGAGTATCTGCTTTGCTTGCAGAAGGTTCCAGCTTTAATTCCCAGCATCTTCAGTTAAAAACAGCAGGTTGTATGTAATGTAAATGATCTCTGCCTGAGACTCTGGAGAACTACTGACAGACTAGACAATAATGACCTTGATAGACCAATGATTTGATTCAATATAAGGAGCTTCATGTGTTTACCAGGTTCCATAATGGTTCAAGACCCAGGTGCCGCAAGACGGAGTGAGCTCCCGTCTCTAGTTCCAGCTCCTGCCAACCTAGCAGTTCAAAAGCAAGAAACTGCAAGTAGATAAATAGGTAACAGCATTCTGTGTGCCTTGGTGTTTAGTCATGCCGGCCACATGACCACGGAAACGTATTCGGACAGCGCTGGCTCTTCGGCTTTGAAACGGAGATGAGCACCACAACCCTAGAGTCTGATTCGACTGGCTTTTGAGCAAGGGAACCTTTACCTTTTACCTATAATGGGCTGTAGAGCACTTCTTTCTCCCATCTCTTCTCCACTCACAAGTGTTAAAGTGATATCTAGATTTGATTAAGGCTTTAAAGAACCTCAGATTAATGATGGTATCCCTACTATTTCTTTTTGCAGTATATGCACAAATGAATTCCCACATGTGTTGAGATCTAATTGGATTCAACACTAGCTTCTATAACCCTTAAGGTATACTGCATATTCCAAAATGAAGATTCCTCTTCAGTCCACAGGGAAATCTTTTGAAAGTCACAAATTCATTAAAGCTTTAACTTTATTCCAAAGCATACCTGGCAGCTATTGCTGGCCTAAGATTCACATATGGATGCTGTTCACCAGTAGCTCCATATTATTCTGCTCAAATATTATTAGATCATAGAAACCATGTAGGAAATGCGGGATCCTGTGGGAAGAACCACATTTGTTTCTGTGAAGCTGCCATAGGAACATAAGAAGAGCCTGCTGAATCAAACCAGTGGTCTATCCAGTCTACCATCCTCTTTCACACAGCAGTCAACCAGTTGCCCAGGAGGCCAAACAGGGCATAGAATCTGAGCCCCCCCCCCTCCTGCTGCCTAACACTAGTGTTCAGAGATTTGCTGCAGATATGGAAGCTCCCTTTAGTCACCGTGGCTAACAGCTATTGAAGGATCTCTCCACAAATCTCTCTAATGCCCTTTTAAAGTTGTCTATGTTCATGGCCATCACTACTTCTCCTGGCAGTGATTACCTGTTGAGTAAATTAATTACGTGTTGAGTGAAGAATGCCTGCAAAGTAACATCAATGAACAGCCATTACGGCTGTTCGAAACTCACCGCGGCCGGAGTGAGCTCCCGGCCCATATCCCAGCTCCCGTCCACCCAGCAGTTCGAAAGCATCATAAATGCAAGTAGATAAAGTGGGTACCTGCCCTAGGTGGCAGGGGGCACCCCCTCCTCCTTGTGATGTGGAGGTTTCGGCGGTGGCAGCAATGGCGGTGATGGCGGTGAGCAGTTCCTGGCGACCAGTGGAGCAACGTTGGAAGGCGGAGCCCGGAGAAGTGGAGGCCTGGAGAGCGTGGTGATGTGTGGCACAGCGCAGCGGAGCCACCTAAGGACAATAGCCAGAACTGCAGCCAACACAGAGCCACGCACCAGGACGAGATCTGCCGGAGGAAGCTGCCCAGAAGATCGGCTCCAGAAAAAGGGCACCAGGACACTAATGTCTGAAGCCACGGAAAGGAAGCTGGATGACAACTAGCCTGGGGTGCTGGTAGGCAGTCACCACCCTGTAGACTATGTGGCCCTAGTTAGGTTAAAATTCGGTTGCTTAGAACTGCTATGTAAACCGCCCAGAGACCCTCTGAGGTTAGGGCGGTATATAAGCCGAAAGTATAAATAAATAAATAAATAAATAAATATTTTTTATCCGTCCTGAACCTGTTTCCCAAAAATGTATTTGGGTGCCCCGGAGTTCTAGTAATATGGGAGAGGGAGAACATCTCCCTTTATCCACTTCCTCCACTCTAGAAAAAAAAGTCTCAGACTCTCCAGTCTTTCCTCATAGGAAATGTGTTCCAACCCCTAACCATCTTGATTGCCTCCTCCTTTGTACGTTCTCCAACTCTTCATTATACCTTTTCAGATATGGTGACCAGAACTGCACACAGTATTCCAAATGAGACCACACAGTAGCGTTATACAAGGGCATAAGTATGGTTTTATGTGAGGTCTGAATGCAGACCTCCTGGCTAAATCCTGGTTTAATCTTGGCTTGTGCTCTGGTGATGCATTCTGGGGTAACAGAGGGAAAGCCAGTATTTATTGAGACAAAACAGGATTTGAGTGGATAGTCTATGAGCAAAATCCTGGTTTCACAAATTTACTATTGTTAAAATAAATTATTTTGCATTATGTTTGAACTTGATCCACTGAAAGTTATGAACATAACTGTAGAGCAAGCTTACACATTCTGTTTCAGTCTGGAAGATGGAGCATGGTAATGTCATAGGCTCAAGAAATTCTAAAAAAAACACTGCCTCCAATATTCTGTTTTTCATGAAAGGGAAACCATATCTCTAGTGGTTGTAACTCAACCTACTTAGAACAGGAGGGGAGTTGTCTCTTGGATTGTCCTGCCCTTGGCCAATAAAGGCGATGATGATGATGAAAACCTTTATGCAGCCATGACATAAGAACATAAGAGAAGCCTATGTTGGATCAGGCCAATGGCCCATCCAGTCCAACACTCTGTCACACAATGTCCAAAAATACCAGGTGCCATCAGGAGGTCTATCAGTGGGGCCAGGACACAAGAAGCCCTCACAGTGCTGCCCCCCCTCCCCACAAGCACCAAGAATACAGTGCATCACTTGCATACTACTGCAAATCTCAGAAATATGTTTAACAAGCAAGCTTTCATTAAAAAAAAGTCTATAGCCATAATCTGGGAACTGGAACACCAACATTTTAAGCATAATAGGAAGGTCTGAAGTACACAGCAAAATAAGTTCCAATCCACTATCTAGATGCCAATGGAAACAACTCATGAACACTTCGCCTGGTGCTTATCTTCAGACAACAACTTTGGAATCAGATAAAAAGATGTAAGGGTTAATATACTGAAAATATGCCAAATATTCTCTAGTTTTCTTTTTTAACATAAAGTATCAAATTTATGACTACGCTGAAGCCTTTGATTGTGTGGATCACAACAAACTGTGGCAAGTTCTTAAAGAGATGGGAGTACTAGACCACTTCACATTTCTCCTGAGAAACCTGTATAAGGGTCAAGAAGCGACAGTTAGAACCTGATATGGAACAACTGATTGGTTTAGAATAGGAAAAGGAGTATGACAAGGATGTATATTGTCACCCTGCTTATTTAATTTCTATGCAGAGTACATCATGCGAAATGCTGGCCTGGATGAATCACAAGCCGGAATTAAGATCTGGCTCGTAGCTACAGTGGGGCATTTCAGGGTCTGCCCCCCCAACCTCCTGCCAAGGCACCACAAATTTCCCTCCCTCCCAGGCCCCCGGACTCTTTGGACCTCCCAGGGGACTCCCCCACCCATTGTCACCACCCCTTCCCCAAGTGGGGCATGCTCAAAGCAACTTCTCCTCCTGCCAGCAGCCCCGTTGGCTCCATCCCAGGATGGTGGTTTGGGGGGGGGATGGGAGGGGTTGTGGGTCCTGTGCTGGTGGGTGGCCATGCTCACCTTGGCTGGCTGGCAGCTCTCTGAGCAGGTGAGCACACCAGCACACTTCTCCACCACCTTGCCTTGCCACTTGTCTGCCTTCCCCACCTGGCCCCTATAAGAGAGAGTGGTGGGCGGTTGGTGCACTGCATGCTGGTATGGAAGGCCGGACTTGTGGCCAGCTGACTGGGAGGAAGAAGAAAAAGTGGCCACTGCAGAAGAGGAGATGCTGCCTGTTTTTCCAGCATCCCTGCTGGAATTCAGCCGCCCTCCATCTCCAGGGTAGAAGGGAAGGCTTCTGCCCTACCTGCCTGCTGGCAGAGCACTGGGCGAGAGAGCCATAGGTGAACCTGACCTTAGCCAGTGGGGGGTGCATTGGAAAGCTTCCCTTTGGAATTAGTGAATGAGTGAGGGGGGGGAAGGGTCGAGGCTGGGGAAGCTTTAACTTTAATTTAATCAACTTGGTGCCCCCTAAGAAATTTAAACGCCCCTGAAAAAGGAAATCCTGGCTACAGGCCTGATTAAGATTGCCGGGGAAAACATCAACAACCTCAGATACGCAGACAATACCACTCTAATGGCAGAAAGTGAAGGGAACCTAAAGAGCCTCTTCCTCAGAATGAAAGAGGAGAGAGCACAAGTTGGCTTGAAACCCAACATAAAACCCCCTTAAGATCATGGCATCCAGCCCCATCAATCCTTGGCAAATAGAAGGTGAAGTCATGGAAGCAGTGACAGAATTCACATTCCTGGGATCCAAGATCACTGCAGATGGTGACTTCAGCCATGAAATTAAAAGACGTCTGCTCCTTGGGAGGAAAGCGATGGCATAATAAAAAGTAGAGACATCACTCTGACAACAAAAGTCCATATGGTCAAAGCAATGGTATTCTCAGTAGTACTGTATGGCTGCAAGAGTTGGACCATAAGGAAGGCCGAGCGCCAAAGAATAGATGCTTTCAAATTATGGTGCTGGAGAAGCCTCTTGAGAGTCCTTTGGACTGCAAGGAGATCAAATCAGTCAATCCCCCCAAAAATCAACCCTGACTGTTCCCTGGAAGGCCAGATCCTGAAGCTGAAGCTCAAATACTTTGGCCACTAAATGAGAAGGGAGCACTCACTGGAGAAGACCCTGATGCTGGGAAAGATTGAAGGTAACAGAAGGATTAGATGGTTAGATATTGTTATCAATGCAACAAACATGAAATTAAGCAAACTCCAGAGGACAATGGAAGACAGGAGGGCCTAGTGTGATGTGGTCCATGGGATTGCAAAGAGTTGGACTTGACAGTGTGACTGAACAGCAACAACAACAAATTTATGATGCAATCCTAAGAACATTTTCCTGGGACAAAACTCCATTTAATAGATGTGAATAGGATTCTGAGTAGACCTGCTTAGGATTTGTCTCTTAGTTGAATACAGCTTTTTCTGGAAAACTCATATTGTGAATGTTCATCTGTTTTAATGAATGCTATAATTTTTCTTGGGTATTGCTTAAGAACCAGTGTCTTGTGGTTCTTAAGACATAGATTTTTTCCAAAGGCAACAGCATCTCACAGCTAATGGAAGGAAATTGTATTATTCCAGTCTTGTTTGGAAGTACCTGCATGATATTTTGTGGATTTTTCTGTAAGAATATACAACAGAAGAAAAAAGAAAGAGAACAAAAGTAATTCTTCAAATTTAGTTTAAAAGAAGGAACAGACTTTGAGGAAAGTCTTATCCAAAAATTCATATGGTACATCTCATGGTCCATGATTCATCAATTGATCACTGTTGTCAAAGACAGATGGCCAGTCTAATACCATAACAAAAATTTAGTTGTAAATGAATTCCGACAACTGCTTTCTAAGGCTTTGTGATATGACTTATACTCCACTACTAAAGGCACTTATCTGGAAATAATTCCAGATGACCTTAGTGGGATTTTTATCCAAGTAAGTAGTATGCAACCCAAACCTATACATTTTTTCAGGAGAAAGCTAGTGATTTGAGTGGATTTTATTCCAAAGTAAGCATGCATGTGATTACAGGGTTAGGATCTGCTACTTTTTAGTGAATATTTCTTTGCTATCTTTTGTGTTTAGAAAAAGGTTGCTAACAGTTATTTATTTATCAAATTTCTACCCCGTCCTCCCTTTTTTGAAATGAAAATACGTCATCTGCATCTTTTTAAAAGTTTTTTTTCCAGAACTTTTAGATCAATTAATAAAAAGGGATGATATTATTTACTCTGATTTCAGTTACACAAGGCCTTTCTTGCCTTTACAACATATGCAAAATAAACTATTTTGCCATACTTCACACACAATGTTGTGCACATTTCCCTCCCTAGGTTCTATAGAGTAAATGTTATGTTAAATAAAAACTTTACAGTCCAGTCCTACACATGTTTATTAAGAGTACATCTGGTTTTAAGGAGTTTATTTCCAATAAATGTGCAAGGGGTTGCTGCTGCCAAAACTGGTACATCAAACTGTTATTTAAACTAGAAAAGTATGTGGTTAAGTGACTGGAACATGTTTTTTCCCCTGACAATAATTTTTCAGTGCAATGAGGAGAAAGGGTTAAATAGCTTCTCCCCCTCCACACAATTGATTCCCCTCCTACAATCTGTTTCTATACATTTTTTAAAAAAAAAGATCACTAAGGCACACATACATAACATTTAATTCAGCCAAGTCAGATTTCTGGACATCTATTATTTCAAGAAAAACAGACTTCATGGATTTGTTTATGTATGTTTTGTAGTTTGTAAAATGAAATTGAAATCAGCAAGCCTGAAAGTATGAAATTCCCTGCATGCTGTGCTAAGAGTTGTTAATGTCTTTAAATTTATTATTTCATTTGTTTACTGAGGAGAAAAACTCCAACATTAGTATATAATTAGAAATGTGTACTATCTGTGAAGAATAATGAATGAATTGGTCCCTGGAGGATAAGTGTTTGCATTTCATAATGTTATAGCTTATCAAAGAATGCTACTTGGCACATTCTAAAGGTGTCGGGCCTGGTTATTGAACAGTTAGGACTAGACTTTTTTGTAAATGAAAATGAAAAAGTTTAAGATCTGTTGTTGTTCAGTCGCACAGTCAAGTCCGACTCTTCGCGACCTCATGGACCAGATTACACCAGGCCCTCCTGTCTTCCGCTGTCCGCTGAAGTTTGCTCAATTTCATGTTCGTTGCATCGATGACACTGTCTAACCATTTCATCTTTTGCCGTCCCCTTTTTCTTTGACCTTCAATCTTTCCCAGCATCAGGGTCTTCTCCAGTGAATGCTCCCTTCTCATTTGGTGGCCAAAGTATTTGAGCTTCAGCTTCAGGATCTGGCCTTCAAGGGAACAGTCAGGGTTGATTTCTTTTAGGATTGACTGATTTGATCTCCTTGCAGTCCAAGGGACTCTCAAGAGTCTTCTCCAGCACCATAGTTCAAAAGAATCTATTCTTTGGCGCTCAGCCTTCCTTATAGTCCAACTCTCGCAGCCATACATTACTACGGGGAATACCATTGCTTTGACCATGCGGACTTTTGTTGGCAAGGTGATGTCTCTGCTTTTTATCATGCTGTTTAGGTTTGCCATTGCTTTCTTCCCAAGGAACAGGCATCTTTTAATTTCATGGCTGCAGTCACCATCTGCAGTGATCTGGGATCCTAGGAACGTGAATTCTGTCACTACTTCTACGACTTCCTCTTCTATTTGCCAAGGAGTGATGGGGCCAGATGCCATGATCTTAGTTTTTTTGATGTTGAGCTTCAAGCCCACTTTTCCGCTCTCCTCTTTCACCCTGAGCAAGAGGCTCTTTAGGTCCTCTTCACTTTCTGCCATCAGAGTGGTATTGTCTGCATATCTGAGGTTATTGATCTTTTCCCCAACAATTTTAACTCCAGCTTGTGATTCATCCAGGCCAGCATTTTGCATGATGTACTCTGCATATAAATTAAATAAGCAAGGTGACAATATACATCCTTGTCGTACTCCTTTTCCTATGCTAAACCAATCAGTTGTTCCATATCCAGTTCTAACTGTTGCTTCTTGACCCTTATACAGGTTTCTCAGAACCTGCCATAATTTATTGTGATCCACACAATCAAAGGCTTTAGCATAGTCAATGAAGCAGAAGTAGATGTTTTTCTGGTACTCTCTTGCTTTCTCCATAATCCAGCGAATGTTGGCAATTTGATCGCTAGTTCCTCTACCTCTTCGAAACCCAGCTTGTACTTCTGGCAGTTCTCTATCCACGTACTGTTGGAGCCTAGCTTGTAGGATTTTGAGTGTGACCTTGCTAGCGTGTGAAATGAGTTTAAGATCTAGGAGTGTATATATTACTACTAAGATCTAGGACATGAAAACTTACACAGTAATATATTTAACCGAAACATTGGTTGGCTTTAACCAACTTTTGCACTTGTGAAAAAAAGAGGAGAGGATCTCCTTCGACTGCCAGAAAGCCTATGCTGGGGATCATGGGACCTGCATGGACAATGGCTATGTGAATTGAAGGCTGTAGTAAGGAGAGGAATTCGATGATATTCAGTGAACAAACTTTCTTGATTCAACCTGTTACTTCCTACATGTGGAAATGCTTGCATGTTCCCATAGGAAAACATTTTTTATTGTACAGTAATACATTTAGGGGTGTGTACACCAGAATTCCTGAGCCAAACATATACATGAAAATCACAGTTTCAGGACATTACTGTGGTTTTCTGGAATAGTTCACAAATCCTCCAAATAATCCATGTGGTTCCTTTGGGTGCTTATTATCATCAGCTGCAGACATCTTGTTTTTCTTTGATTCTCTGACAGTGACCCACAGAAGGCAGCTCCCATTGACACAAGCCAGGTGCAAGGTCCAGCAGAGCTGCTATTCTAGTTGGCTCCTTCTCTCCCCACTTTGTGGGGGTGGAGCTCTTCATTTCTCTCCAAGTAGAATGTCTCAAGGAACCTTGTTCAGAGTCCTCAAGGGGTCCAATTCACTTGAAACTTAACTGTTCTTTAGCACTCCTCAATTAAGGATACATTTACACGTCTATCACCAATTTTAACATGTAAATGTTTGCCCTCGGAATTAAATCCAAACAATGATAACCTTATAAACTTAGCTTGTTATTCCTGTTTGGATCTGTTAAAACATTTCATTATATTGTATGCTAATTGGCTGTTCAACCTTTGCCATTTCATTGTGTCTGAGGAAGTGTGCATGCACACAGAAGCTCATTCCTCGAATAAAAATTTGTTGGTCTTAAAGGTGCCACTGGACTCAAACTTTGTTCTTTAGCAGACAGGCAGTACCAGCTCCCTGGCAATTGTAATGTTGTCTGGTTGAAAAACAGCCATTCCAGCCCCCCTGAAGACCGTCCTCCATACTCAATAACAGCAGAAACACCATTCTCACTTGCTCCTTCTTCCTCACTTTGAGAAAGGAAACAAATAACAGATCACAACAAGGAAGGATGGTAAAAACAGAGTTTTCCACTTAAAGGTAAATTTGTCTTCTTATTAGTCACCATAAGAGTAGAAAATTACATGAATGCAGATAGGTCTTCTTGTTTGTTTGTTTGTTTGATAGGAATCAGCAGAGAGAAGTGCTCCTGCACTAAGAGGCACCTACTTCCGCGGTATGTAAAACTGAACTCCTTTGTTCAATCAGCTTGAAACTTGAGGGTCTTTAGATAAGAGGTAGGACTATATTCTGTACAAATTTAGTACTGTTATCTTCCAGAACAGCTGCCCCTGACCTTCAGATTGGTTCTCTATTGAAATTAATGGTCCTGAAATGCCAGAAACCCCCCCACCCACATGAATTTGAATCTAAAAGCAGTAATGTCCTACCCCAAAACCAGCCATCATGGTAACCCCACAAAACACAAATCCAAAATTATAAGGATTCCCCCCCCCCCGGAACATACTCCTAATAATATTGTAACCATTCTGAATGTAAAATTTTCAGTTGAAAGACAACTGTTGATGATGGTTTGTTTCAGGCTAGTATTTGATTAATTTAGTTTGGCTTTCTTAAATTGTATTTTTAAACTATGATTTTTAGGTGTTTAGCTTTTTCACATTGTAAGCCACCTTTATTTCTTTAAAGTAGAAAGGTAGCTAATAAATGTTTTTAAAATATAAACAAAGTCTTTGAATCTGAACATACTCCTTCCAAGTCTATTCTTTCCTTCCTGAAACTCTCCTTCTGTACCAATTATCCCAATGTTAACTGAGCTACTTCAAACAAATGCTTACAATTAGCTATGCCCGCCCTGAAACATAAATAATCTAAAGTGTAAATGAGGAAGTAAAATATCAACAGCAACCCTGAGTGGGAATTAGCTTGAAAAAATGATTATGTTCCTCCAATTTATGTATGTTAAAACTCATATCCCAGTCTTCTGGGCTTCCGGTCGGAGTAAAATGGCGAATTGACACACTTTGCGAGTTGTGCAGAGTGTACTGCGGTATCTGATGACAGCCAGGGCTTTATTTGGCCCAGCGCAGCACTCCCCAGGCGGGGGGTGGCAAGCAAGCAGCCAAGCCTGAGGGGGAGTTGAGATCGGTGTGGATAAGCTTCGGAGGAAGCTTGTTTACACTTTGATCTCCTTCCGTGAAGAGGGCAGTTGCAAATCAGCACTACAGATACCAGCTGGGCTGAGAATTCAGCATAAATTCGTCATCTACCGACCTCTTTAACATCAAGTTTAACATCGATTACAGAAGAAGCACCGCGAAACCCCGAGATTACAAGCAAGGTAACAAATGATTAAGCGCTTACCGGTTTAAAGAAGAACGCGAAATTGAAACGTACGGATAAGCGTAGAAACCTTTAATGAACTATTCCACTTGATTTAAAAGTAAAATGAAAGCTTTCCTTTAGAGAAAACGACTGAAAAGTGACTTTGTTTTGCATTCCTGTGGTCAATCAAGTCTAAACTTTACGTAGCAGAAACGAAACTAACTGTGACTCTATGATACAGGAAGTAGGCTAGAGTGGACGTTTTAGAGGTTGCTGTGCCGGAAACAGACGGACGTTTGATTGTGTGACACCACCTTTACCGGAAGTTGGATTACAGAGACGGACAGATAAACAGGAAGTTTGGAAGGAGCCTACTCTAGCCGGAAAACCATAGAGAAATTGCGCCCGACATTTTGAGGAGGACTAAATTTTAAAAAGTTATTTTTAAGCCGAAAAAGCGCTGATACAAGTTATAAAGGTGGCGATTTGGCTTGAAGATTGCTAATATAAAGATTGATTAGTATTGAAGTCGCTTCCAAAACGGATTTGAGGTCAAGACCTAGAGCTGCGTCATCACCTAGTCCAAGAATGACTGCAAAGGAAAAAAAGAGTGGCAAGCGGCAATGGAAGCGATGGAAAAACGAATGACCGAAGTGGTGCAGAATCTTGGAAAACAAATAGAATCACAGCTGCAACAACAATTGCAACAACAGCTGCAAATACAACTGGAGCAAATAGAACAAGTGCAAGTTCAAGTACAGAAAAAAATATGGAAGAATTGAAAGAACTGGTACTGACAGAAGTGTCAGGGATTAAAAAAGATACAGAAGAAGTCAAGAAAGAGGTCAAAAGTCTGGTGACAAAATCTGAAGAAATGGAACAGAAGGTTAAAAAATCCCTGTTAGAAAATACAAGGCTGGAGTCTATGATGGAATATAGAGCTACTCAGAATCATCTGAGATTGAGAGGGATAGAAGAGGAGGAAGATCAGGACTTACGAGCTCTAGTAATCAATACATTGACAACTTATGTAGGGGAAGATGTTGGAGATTTGGATCCAGACTTTGACTTGATTTACAGAGTAAACTCAGCTTATGCCAAGAGAAAGCAATTACCCAGAGATGTGATTGTTCAATTTGTGACAACAAAAATGAAGGAAGATGTTTTCAAGAAACAATTCACACAACCGTTGGAAATTAATGGAAAAAAAATAATAATTCTGAGAGAAATTCCGAGATCGATCTTACAAGACAGAAAGAAATTTAAGAAATTGACAGACAGACTAAAAGAAATGAATATTAGGTTCAGATGGGAGATCCCATATGGACTTTCATTCGTGTACAATTCGGTGAGATCTACTCTTAAATCTGAAGGAGACCTATACAGATTTAAAGAGAACAATTTTGATGATTTTAAAGATATTTAATTCAACACAACTATGGATTACAAATTTTTATCTTGGAACGTAAACGGACTAAATTCACCGAGTAAAAGAAGACTAGTGAATCATTGGCTGGAGAAACAAAAATGCAACATAATTTGTTTACAAGAAACACATATAAGAAAACAAGATAACAAATACCTGATTAATAAAAAATTGGGAGAAGAATTTCATTCCTCAGCAACTAATAAGAAAAAAGGAACAGTGATTTATGTTTCAAAAGAATTGGACCCTAAAAAAATCTTCTCAGATAAAGAAGGAAGATATGTTGGCGTGGAAATATTGATGAACAGAAAAAAGACATTGCTTGTAAATATATATGCGCCCAATGGTGCAAAAGAGACTTTCTTCAATGACTTGACTAAAGAGTTGGACTGTTTAAATTATGATCAAATAGTCCTAGCTGGAGACTTTAATGGTACAGTGAATAACATATTGGACAGAAAATCCAAAGCTACTGGAGAGACAATTGGAAAGTTACCAAAAAAATTTTTTCAATTGATGAAGCAAGAGAAACTGGAAGACGTTTGGAGGAAGTGGAATCCCAAGACTAAGGACTACACTTTTTACTCTAATAGACATAATTCCTTCTCCCGAATTGACATGATTTGGATGTCAGAGGAGATGGCGCAAAAAACTTATAAAATACAAATTTTACCGAAAATTAATTCTGATCATAATCCCTTACTCTGGATATCTAAAGAAAAAACTAAACAACTATATTGGAGAATTAATGAGGACTTATTAGATCAAAAATTAATCAATGAAACCTTAAAAAAAGAAACGAAAAATTTTTTTGAATTGAATTTAAACAAAGGTACGGATATACAAGTTGTATGGGATGCGTACAAAGCGGTAATGAGAGGTATGCTTATCTCTCTGAACTCCAAGGACAAAAAGCAAAAGATCCAACAACAGAAAGATCTCCATGAAAAAATTCGACAAAAAGAAAAGGAATTAAAGAAAAGACCAGGGAAGAAAAAGATTATTAAAGAGATCCACTTTCTGCAAGATAAACTGAATGTTTTATTGAACAGAGAATTATATTGGAATTTGAAGAAATTACAGCAAAAAGCATTTGAGGGTGCAAACAAACCAGGAAAGTTTTTAGCGTGGCAATTGAAAAATAGAAAAGAAAGGAACTTTATATCCAAGATTATTGAAGATGGAAAGGATGTTATGAATTTGAATGGTATAAAAAGAGCTTTTTTCAAATATTACGCCAAATTATTCAAAAAAAAAAGGAATTGATCAACAGAGAATTAAGAAATATTTGGAGACTATTGAAGTTCCAGAGTTGGGAAAACAAATTAAGGAATCATTAAATGGTTTAGTAACGAAAGAAGAAGTGACAATGGCGATAGAAGATGCAAAGTTGGGCAAAGCTCCAGGACCAGATGGCTTCACAGCAAAATTCTACAAGAAATTTAAAGAGGAGCTAACCCCCATTTTAGTACTTCTGTCAAATGAGATAAGAAAGACCAAACGGATCCCAGATTCATGGAAAGAAGCAAATATTTCACTGATACCTAAAGAAGGTTTGGATTTGACTCAAGTAAAGAATTATAGACCAATATCGCTATTAAATAATGATTACAAATTATTTGCAAAAATAATTTCGGAGAGATTGAAAAAATATCTGAAAGATACTATAGCGGAAGAACAAGCTGGATTTTTACCAAACAGACAAATTAGAGACAATTTAAGAGTGGTGATAGACGCAATTGAATACTATGACAAGCATCCTGAAAAAGAAGTTGGATTCCTCTTCCTAGATGCGGAAAAAGCTTTTGACAACTTAAATTGGGAGTTTATGCTGCAAGTTATTGAAAAATTGGACATTGGACAGTTCTTTTTAAACATGATTGTGGCAATATACTCAGAACAAAAAGCGGCTTTGAACATAAACAAAGAAAGGACGGATTTTTTCCAAGTCCAAAAGGGAACACGTCAAGGCTGCCCGTTGTCCCCGTTGCTGTTTATTTGGATGTTGGAAATATTATTGACAGCAATAAGAAAAGATAATAGTATTGAAGGACTTTCAGTGAAAGGATTCGTATACAAATATAGGGCATTTGCAGATGATGTGATGTTTATGATTCAGGATCCTATTGAGAAAATACCACATCTGATGGAGAAAATTGAAGAATTTGGTTCAGTTGCGGGTTTCTACGTTAATAAAAACAAAACTAAGGTGATGTGTAAAAATATGACGAAGCAAAGACAAATAGAACTTCAAGAGAAAATTCAATGTGATGTAGTTACAAAGACTAAATATCTTGGAATTGAATTAACCATGAAAAATATTGACCTGTTCAAAAACAATTATGAAAAGGTGTGGCACAGAATTCAGCAAGATATGAAGAAATGGGACACTTTGAATTTATCACTGATGGGAAGAATCGCAACTGTAAAAATGAATATTTTACCGCGTTTGATGTTTTTATTTCAGACAATTCCAATACTAAAACAAAGGAAAGTATTGGATTCGTGGCAGAAAGAATTATCCAAATTCGTTTGGGCAGGAAGAAAGCCAAGGATTAAAATGAAAATTTTATGCGACGCAAGAGAGAGAGGAGGCCTACAACTACCAAATTTAAGACTGTATTATGATGCCGTCTGTTTAACATGGTTGGAACAGTGGATTAATCTTGAGAATAAGAAGTTATTAGCTTTAGAAGGGCATGATAACAAATTTGGATGGCATGCATATTTATGGTATGGAAAAGTAAAAATGGACAAATTTTTTAAACACCACTTTATAAGACAATCACTGTTCGAGACATGGATGAGATATAGAAAATTCTTCTCAGAAGAAAGACCACTTTGGATAGTACCAGCTGAAGTGATTAACCCACATTCAAGAAATCAAGGGTTAGATTGGCTACCTTACAAAAATCTTTTAAAATTAGAAGGGAAAAATTTTGTGTTACAAGATAGATTTGATCTTGAATTTGAATATGATTGGTTGAAATATAGACAGATTTATGATTTATTTAAGACTGATAATAGAGAACATGGTTTCAGAGGAAAGAACATTGAAATTGATACTGTATGGCTTGAGAAAGGTAAAAAAATGATTTCTAAACTGTACAAGGTTTTATTGAAATGGTACACTGAGGATGAAACTGTAAAAGAGCAAATGATAAAATGGGCTGTAAATGTTAATAATGAGATATTAATGACATCCTGGGAATATTTGTGGAAAAAATCAATGAAAATTTCAACTTGTGTAAATGTTAAAGAGAATTGCTATAAAATGATGTACAGATGGTATATGACGCCTAAAAAAATTGCTATTATAAATGAAAGTATGTCCAACAAATGTTGGAAATGTAAAAAACATGAAGGGTCTTTTTACCATATGTGGTGGACATGTGAAAAAGCAGTAAAGTATTGGACTGAGATCCACAATGAGATACAAAAAATGTTGAAATGTACTTTTAAGAAAGACCCACAGATGTTATTGTTAGGTCTTAAAATGGAAGAAATAAATGTAGCCAAGAGAACACTACTATGGTACTTGATTACAGCAAGGACCAAAGGAGGGGTCACAGTGATAGATAATATATCAAAACAAAGAAGCACTGTGATATATTTGAACATTCAATGACAATTATGTATATCTATAAAAAACTTTAGAAATTCTAAGATATTCAAGACAAAACTTTAGACATTAAAACATATTCAAAACAACATCCAATATTCTCAATGAGCACCCGGTTATACACTCATTTCAATAGTCTTCCTCAGGAGTAATCCTCTTAAGTAGCAAGGTGTCAGCCTTTTAATACATTTTAACATGGCAGCATTAAACATTCATTTCAATAGTCTTCCTCAGGAGTAATCCTCTTAAGTAGCAAGGTGTCAGCCTTTTAATACATTTTAACATTGCAACATTAACTTCTTTTTCTACTTTCTTCAGACCATGACTGTTTGACTTCTTCTTCAACTTTTCCTAAAACAAACATGATTATTAAACATTGAAAGAAATATGAAGCTGAATGGAAACTAGTTCTAATTTTTAAATTTTTGAAAATTATTAATTTTTGACTTTAATAAATTTAAACTTACTCAGTTCCATTTCCAGTAGTTGTCTAAGGAGCAAACCAGTTAAATCATTTCTTAATAGTAGCAACCAGTCCTTTTATTTTTATATCTGGCTAGAAGCCTTCTTTTCAAATAGGCTGGCCAATGCTCTCTATATTTCATGTAGCTGGCTCTATTGCTCTCCAGTAAATTTTAGGAGTAACATTGCAGTCTTGTTTTCTATCTGGCCGAAAGCCTTCTTTTAAATTAAGCTGACAAATGCTCTCCACCTCTCAAACTGGAACTGAAACTCTCAAAAAACTATTCTAACTGATTCCATGCAGCTGCATATTAAATACTTCATTCTTAAAGGTATAGACCATTAACAAGATTGCTGAAGGCTGACCTCCTATAAATAATACATACATTTACAACATAATTTTGTGGGTAATCTTACAATGAGCTGAGCTCTAGACATTTTGATAACTTTATGTTTCAATATCCCCAATAAAAGTTACAAGGACCAAAGGAGGGGTCACAGTGATAGATAATATATCAAAACAAAGAAGCACTGTGATATATTTGAACATTTAATGACAATTATGTATATCTATAAAAAACTTTAGAAATTCTAAGATATTCAAGACAAAACTTTAGACATTAAAACATATTCAAAACAACATCCAATATTCTCAATGAGCACCCGGTTATACACTCATTTCAATAGTCTTCCTCAGGAGTAATACTTTTAAGTAACAAGGTGTCAGCCTTTTGATACATTTTAACATGGCAGCATTAAACATTCATTTCAATAGTCTTCCTCAGGAGTAATCCTCTTAAGTAGCAAGGTGTCAGCCTTTTAATACATTTTAACATTGCAACATTAACTTCTTTTTCTACTTTCTTCAGACCATGACTGTTTGACTTCTTCTTCAACTTTTCCTAAAACAAACATGATTATTAAACATTGAAAGAAATATGAAGCTGAATGGAAACTAGTTCTAATTTTTAAATTTTTGAAAATTATTAATTTTTGACTTTAATAAATTTAAACTTACTCAGTTCCATTTCCAGTAGTTGTCTAAGGAGCAAACCAGTTAAATCATTTCTTAATAGTAGCAACCAGTCCTTTTATTTTTATATCTGGCTAGAAGCCTTCTTTTCAAATAGGCTGGCCAATGCTCTCTATATTTCATGTAGCTGGCTCTATTGCTCTCCAGTAAATTTTAGGAGTAACATTGCAGTCTTGTTTTCTATCTGGCCGAAAGCCTTCTTTTAAATTAAGCTGACAAATGCTCTCCACCTCTCAAACTGGAACTGAAACTCTCAAAAAACTATTCTAACTGATTCCATGCAGCTGCATATTAAATACTTCATTCTTAAAGGTATAGACCATTAACAAGATTGCTGAAGGCTGACCTCCTATAAATAATACATACATTTACAACATAATTTTGTGGGTAATCTTACAATGAGCTGAGCTCTAGACATTTTGATAACTTTATGTTTCAATATCCCCAATAAAAGTTACAAGGACCAAAGGAGGGGTCACAGTGATAGATAATATATCAAAACAAAGAAGCACTGTGATATATTTGAACATTTAATGACAATTATGTATATCTATAAAAAACTTTAGAAATTCTAAGATATTCAAGACAAAACTTTAGACATTAAAACATATTCAAAACAACATCCAATATTCTCAATGAGCACCCGGTTATACACTCATTTCAATAGTCTTCCTCAGGAGTAATACTTTTAAGTAACAAGGTGTCAGCCTTTTGATACATTTTAACATGGCAGCATTAAACATTCATTTCAATAGTCTTCCTCAGGAGTAATCCTCTTAAGTAGCAAGGTGTCAGCCTTTTAATACATTTTAACATTGCAACATTAACTTCTTTTTCTACTTTCTTCAGACCATGACTGTTTGACTTCTTCTTCAACTTTTCCTAAAACAAACATGATTATTAAACATTGAAAGAAATATGAAGCTGAATGGAAACTAGTTCTAATTTTTAAATTTTTGAAAATTATTAATTTTTGACTTTAATAAATTTAAACTTACTCAGTTCCATTTCCAGTAGTTGTCTAAGGAGCAAACCAGTTAAATCATTTCTTAATAGTAGCAACCAGTCCTTTTATTTTTATATCTGGCTAGAAGCCTTCTTTTCAAATAGGCTGGCCAATGCTCTCTATATTTCATGTAGCTGGCTCTATTGCTCTCCAGTAAATTTTAGGAGTAACATTGCAGTCTTGTTTTCTATCTGGCCGAAAGCCTTCTTTTAAATTAAGCTGACAAATGCTCTCCACCTCTCAAACTGGAACTGAAACTCTCAAAAAACTATTCTAACTGATTCCATGCAGCTGCATATTAAATACTTCATTCTTAAAGGTATAGACCATTAACAAGATTGCTGAAGGCTGACCTCCTATAAATAATACATACATTTACAACATAATTTTGTGGGTAATCTTACAATGAGCTGAGCTCTAGACATTTTGATAACTTTATGTTTCAATATCCCCAATAAAAGTTACAAGGACCAAAGGAGGGGTCACAGTGATAGATAATATATCAAAACAAAGAAGCACTGTGATATATTTGAACATTTAATGACAATTATGTATATCTATAAAAAACTTTAGAAATTCTAAGATATTCAAGACAAAACTTTAGACATTAAAACATATTCAAAACAACATCCAATATTCTCAATGAGCACCCGGTTATACACTCATTTCAATAGTCTTCCTCAGGAGTAATACTTTTAAGTAACAAGGTGTCAGCCTTTTGATACATTTTAACATGGCAGCATTAAACATTCATTTCAATAGTCTTCCTCAGGAGTAATCCTCTTAAGTAGCAAGGTGTCAGCCTTTTAATACATTTTAACATTGCAACATTAACTTCTTTTTCTACTTTCTTCAGACCATGACTGTTTGACTTCTTCTTCAACTTTTCCTAAAACAAACATGATTATTAAACATTGAAAGAAATATGAAGCTGAATGGAAACTAGTTCTAATTTTTAAATTTTTGAAAATTATTAATTTTTGACTTTAATAAATTTAAACTTACTCAGTTCCATTTCCAGTAGTTGTCTAAGGAGCAAACCAGTTAAATCATTTCTTAATAGTAGCAACCAGTCCTTTTATTTTTATATCTGGCTAGAAGCCTTCTTTTCAAATAGGCTGGCCAATGCTCTCTATATTTCATGTAGCTGGCTCTATTGCTCTCCAGTAAATTTTAGGAGTAACATTGCAGTCTTGTTTTCTATCTGGCCGAAAGCCTTCTTTTAAATTAAGCTGACAAATGCTCTCCACCTCTCAAACTGGAACTGAAACTCTCAAAAAACTATTCTAACTGATTCCATGCAGCTGCATATTAAATACTTCATTCTTAAAGGTATAGACCATTAACAAGATTGCTGAAGGCTGACCTCCTATAAATAATACATACATTTACAACATAATTTTGTGGGTAATCTTACAATGAGCTGAGCTCTAGACATTTTGATAACTTTATGTTTCAATATCCCCAATAAAAGTTACAAGGACCAAAGGAGGGGTCACAGTGATAGATAATATATCAAAACAAAGAAGCACTGTGATATATTTGAACATTTAATGACAATTATGTATATCTATAAAAAACTTTAGAAATTCTAAGATATTCAAGACAAAACTTTAGACATTAAAACATATTCAAAACAACATCCAATATTCTCAATGAGCACCCGGTTATACACTCATTTCAATAGTCTTCCTCAGGAGTAATACTTTTAAGTAACAAGGTGTCAGCCTTTTGATACATTTTAACATTTAAAGTTTTGTCTTGAATATCTTAGAATTTCTAAAGTTTTTTATAGATATACATAATTGTCATTAAATGTTCAAATATATCACAGTGCTTCTTTGTTTTGACTTGATTACAGCAGCCAGACTGACTTTTGCTCAATGTTGGAAACAAGATAAAGTACCTGAAACATGGGAATGGATTAAAAAGACGTTGTTTTTGGCAGAAATGGACAAACTAACAAGAAAGTTAAACAACGAAGAAGACGAAACTTTCTTTGAAGACTGGAAAGACTTTCAAAAATATTTGTTGAAAAATTGGGACATTAAACGTGGTTTGATTTGCTTTGATAGTTATTAAGAAGAAAATGAAATAGAATTAGATTTTTGAATTGTTACCGTTTGTAAGAGAAAATAAGTTTAGAAGTAATTGTAACAGAATAAGAGAGACATTAATGGGGTTGGAGCAGTGCGGGAAGCCTTGTTTGGGGGGGAGAAGGGAAATTAGAAAAATGGATATGTAGGTAGGTTTAAATTGTATGAACATGTGATATATCCAATAATAAACTGTATTTACTAAAAAAAAACTCATATCCCAGTCTTCTGACATTGAAAATCATATGGAACATTTAGAGCAATATCTCTAAGTGAAAAAAACATTTCAGAAGGTAAAAGATGTATTGTTTATGGGCAGAAGTCACAGTTAGATGGACAACTAAAGCCTGGTTATAATATGAACTTTCATTTGTTGACTTACATGTTTGACAGTGTTATTGGAGATATAACACCACATCTAGAATCTTCATTTCACCTTTCATCAGCTCAAATCTAATAATTTTCAATGGTATCAATTCACACATTAGCTGCCTGAAGTCAGAGGGGCAGCTAATGTAAAATGGCTGTTCAGTACATTGATGGTTGGCTGGGAAGGAGGTAGGATTGCCAGCTCCAGTTAGGGAAATTCCTGGAGATTTGTGGGGTGCAGCCTGGAGAGGGTGGGGTTTGAGGAGGAGTGGGACCTCAGACATGTACAATGCTATAGACTCCACCCTCCAAACCATCTGTTTCCTCCTGGGGAACCATAGTTGTCAATCTCCAGGGGAGGGCTAGAGATCACTCAGAATTACAACTTCTCTTCAGATGGCAGAGATCAGTTCCCTTGGCGAAAATGGTAAGCTCTGTGTCATTATACCCTGCTGAGGTCACCACAGCAAATTGTTGCTGAGTGCCCAAGGCCAGGGCACCCCCCCAGAGCTTCTTTCTAGAGCCCATTGTATTTATTTCCACAACGGGTCTTATTCCTAGTTTCTTGATAATAGTGGTGATAATGATAGAAGAGATATGCTATATAACTTACAATGCTGTCCTGCTGAGAGTTACTTCAGTCTTAGTCCATTGATTTCAACAAGTTTAGACTGTATTAACTGCAAATGACTGCACCATAAATTCTATCATAGGAGTAACTTAGGTTTAGTTGGAAAACCTTAACAACTGATAATTCTGTTGTATCCACTGTAAGAGTGATAGCAGGAGAAAAACACTGCCAATCTTCCAAGTGGTAATTATAGTTCCATGAGGTATTAGAAATAAGAAAATGAGATTTACAGAGATTGCAGAATGATAAAGAAAAGAAACAAACAAAAGAAACCACAGGGGGAAGCTGACTTTGCCGGCAAAAGCCCACCTGTTTTCCACTGTCCTTGTTGGTATCAGAACCCAGTGGAACTTGATATATCAGACCCCTCCATGGGTTCACCTGTCAGTTGGGTCTCCCCCATGGGGGAGAGGGGAGGAAAGAGAAATAAATTATCTCCTTTCCTGGGCATGGTACACCTAGCAGCGAGATAGTTTTGGAGCCTATCTAACATACTCTTGACAAAAGCAAGAAAACCACTGGAAAGTATGACTGTTCTCTGCCTCAAAAACTCAGTTCTTTCATCTTTGTTTATCTAGAGAACTTCTATAATGGAACTCAAAAGTACTTAATGGGTGAGGACAATTAACCAAAGAGTTTTCTTTTCTTCAGCTTTTCTCTGTCATTTAAACCCTTTTAAGTGTTTTTTAAAGTCTCAATTTCCAAAATCTGTTTCAAAATTTTTACATATATAAAAATATATTTAAAAAACACCAAGATTATGTTTTACTCAAAATCATTTTTAAAGTAGTGGAGTTCAAGCTAGACTGATAGACTCTTAAAGTATAATTTAAATTAATAGATTGTTGATTTTGAAGTATCCCAAAAACTGCCATTTTTTTTCAAAAGAAATTATATTCTAGAATCTGACCTACTAGAAATTTGCTGCAGAAGGGTATCATGTATGGGGGAACTCCTACATGTTGGTCAGTAGGATTGCCTTTCAAATTTGTCTTGCACTGCCACCACTGTGCACAAATTTTATTGCGGTACAGTGACAACCTAGATAATGATATCATCAACTTTTATTACGATTGAAATATTAGCCAACAACACTTTACTAGAAGAGTTTGCATACAAATGTAAAATTAACATACAAAGATTAAAATTCATAGCCTTTATTCATAAAAGTTATTAAAAGGTTTGTAATATCTATTGGCTGCAAAGCCTCAGCACAGAATTTGACCACTTTAGAGGTGGTCTCATTAGATTGGTCTACTAGAAGGAGATATGTACAGAAATTATCAGATCTTCCGGGGAACTTGGATAAAACAGGAGTGAGATGTGTGGAATGAATGTCATAAAGTAGACAGTATAATATGTTGCACTGTTTTGACTGTGTTCAGTTGACAGGAACACAGACATTGAGAGTAGGGAGTGCATAGATATCACCATGGCTCTTTTGTAGCAGGAACTCCTTTACATATGAGGTGACACAACCCTAATGTAGCCAATCCTCTGAGAGCTTACAGAGCTCTTCTTATAGGGGTTACTGTAAGCTCTTGGAGGACTGGCTATATTAGGGGGTGTGTTGCCTGATATGAAAAGGAGTTCCTGCTACAAAAAGAGCCCTGGCTATCACCCTTGCAATAGTGATGAGGACAGGCGATTAAAGTGGGCCTAGGCTAAAGCTCTGTGGTATCTGGGGAATTCTAGAGCATAAAGATAGTTTGGTGGCACAGAATTTTGGCTATGATTCTCTACCATTGGAAAGAGATGTGCCCAAGCTCTACCAGCCTGAAGAGTTGGACCTACCTAACAATCTCTGTCTTACTGGTGCCTTAGCAAAATTATTCATTGAACTGCAACTTACTCATCAGAATGAAAAACGTAAATTAAACATTTAAATGTCCAGCTTTTCCCTAAGCCATTCCACCTTTGGAATGTGCCCCCCCCCCAAGGACTCTCTTTTTCTTTTTTTTAATTTTAAATTTTTGATAATTTTAAGGGTTTTTTTTTCTTTTCTTTTTTTTTCCCTTGGGGGGGGCGCCGGGGGGCATGACTTTGATCCTTTATCTTTGTAAAATGATTGACTTATTAGTACCTGCCTGAATCTAGTGCTGGTTACTTGTTTATACTGCACTGTTGCTATGGCTTTATGCTAATGCAATAAAGATTATTATTATTATTATTATTATTATTATTATTATTATTATTATTATTATTATTATTATTATTATTATTATATAATAATAATTTTAATTTTTACTGATTTTTTAAAAAGGAAGGAAGGTAGGGAAATAGAAAATGGGGGTACAAAGAAAAAAAATAAAGTGCTTACAATCACTTCTACAGACTCTGTTACATTACATTAATAATTCTACTTGTACAATCAGGTCATTCTTTGTGTTAAATCTGGTCACTTAAATCCATACATTTTTTGATATCTGGGGGGAAAAAACAAGTTATTGCTTTTATATCACAAAAGCATTCTGTAAGTTCTTAGAGGAAGTTTATACCCTCTTATTACCTTAATACTTTTTTATAATCATTTTTTTTTTTTATTGTAATAAACATAAACAGAAGGAGAAGCTGGACAGTGTTAGCAAGAAGTAACAGTAAACTGAACATGAAGGTACATGGTCTGGTAATAAGGATGGGATTTCAATTGAATCTACAAAAATAAAACTTTCAGTGGTCAGAACATAGAAAACATGCTACACAATATTTTAATTGTACAGTAAAAGTTTAAATTTATCATTTCTGAGTGTTTCCCAATCAAATTTGTCTACGCCCACTCTGTCTAGAATAGGATACCAAATGTTTAATGGGTTAGTTATTTCTGATTCTGTTTGGTTAGCTGTATGATAAATATTAAAATTTTCTAACATGAACAACTTTTTTATAATCATATTTCAATTGTATTGATTTCATATCTATGGATTCTCATAGTCAAATCATTTAAAATATCTTAATTTTTTACTATAAAACCAATCTTTACTCATATAACCATGGATCCTTAATATTCTACTGCTTATAAGTAGCCATTCTATCACCAAAACATTCTAAATCCTTATTCTAATTCCCAGACTTTTTTTTTCTGTGCGGATACCTATTCCCTCCAACAGGGGCCTCCCTCTCCCCCAACAGCTTTTCCTACATAGTCAGTAGACTTCCTGGGTTTGTAGAAAAATCCCAAAAGTGAGGAAATCCCTTCAGGGACGGTTGAATTCCCCCAAAACCTTTTGAAATGACCTCTGCAGGGACCTGACTCCAGGCAGCAACGATGAGAGATTAGAACGTTGGGGGGGGGGAGGGGGAGGCTTCTGACTGGCTTTGTCAGTAAAGGGTGGGGGGAGGGCTCTTTCTTTCCAGGCCTCTTTCGGCCTTGGAGGGAGGGAGGGAAGGAGGGAGGGAGGGAGCCTTGGGGCCAGGCTGGAGGATTCCTAGAGGTTTTGGGGTGGAGTGCAAGGAGGGCAGGATTTGGGGAAGGGAGAGGCCTCAGCTGGGTATCATGCCACAGAATCCACCCTCCAAAGCAGCCATTTTCTCCAGGGAGACAGATCTCTGTTGTTCACAGATCTCTGGAGTTCACCCTCCAGCAGGCCCCACTTGGAGGTTGCCAACCCTAGGCCTGGCAGCAGTCTAGGGTTGCCAGGTCCCCCCACGGGCACTGGCAGGGGATGGGGGTAGTGGGATTGCCAGCTCCAGGTCTGGAAACTCCTGGAGATTTGGGAATGGAGCCTGGGGAGGACAGGGACCTCAGTGGGGTACAATGCCCTAGAGTCCACCCTCCAAAGCATCCATTTTCTCCAGGGAAAGTTATTTTAGTAGTCTGGAGCTGAGCAGTAATTCCAGGGGATCCCCAGATCCCACCTGGAGGCTGGCATCCCTAGGCAGCACCCTCTGGGTTACTTGATACCACCTAATTTGCATGACTCAACTTGGCCTGGCTGCTTGCTGCTGTTAAGCAGCCACCCTATGAAAGCCAGCAGTGGTGCAGCAGTTAGAGCTTCAGAGTAGGGTCTGCAAGACCCAGGTTCAGATCCCCATATTGCGGTGGAAGCTGACTGGGTGATTTTGGACCAGTCACATACTTTCAGCCTAACCAACCTCACAGGGTTGTTGTGCATGTAAAAAGGAGGTGAGAATAATGTAAGCTGCTTTGGTCCCCACTGTGGAAAAAGACTATAATTTTCGTTGGTAGAAGCTGTGGGGGAGGGGGTGGAGACGAAAAGCTGAAGACAGATAAAGGCAGATAAAGGTTAAGTTGGCTGTTGGGTGGGAAGGAAATAGGGTTGCCAACTCTGGATTGGGAAATTCCTGGACATTTAAGGGGTGGATCCTGGGGATGGTGGGGTTTGAGGAGGGGAGGAACTTCAGACCAGTATAATGCCATAGACTCCACCCTCCAAACCAGCTGTTTCCTCCATGAGAACTACCATTGCCAGCCTCTGGGTGAGGGCTGGAGATCACCCAGCATTACAACTGTTGTCCGGGTGACAGAGATCAGTTCCCCTGGATAAAATGGCTGCTTTGGAGGGTTGAGTCTATGGCTCCACCCCCAGAAGGGAGAAGGAGTGTGAGATAGGTAAGGGTAGAGGGGAGGAAGCAAAGGTGTGAGGAATGGGATGACCATCCCGCAAGTTTCTTGCAGGTCTCCACTTGTATTATATATTAACCCTAAGGGGAAAAAACATACCTAATATTAAATTCAACTTCACATTCCCTATAAAAGTTGTCATACAAATACTGATACAATCTGTTTCAATTGTGTTAATTTCATATCTATCTATTCTCATATTCAAATCTTTTATTGTTACAAAACCAATCCTTACTCATATAATTATGGATCCTTAATGTCCTACTACTTATACATAGCCATTCTATAATCAAAACATTCTAAAAATTATATATTAACCCTAAAGGAAAAAACATACCTAATACTAAATTCAACTTCGCATTTCTTATAAAAATGTCCATACAAGTGCTAATAATGTTTATCTTTTTCTACAGCCATACTAAATTCCATACAGTTGTTATTAATATTTGTTTTTAAGTCACATTTTAAGGTTTTGAGCTTTCCTAAACATATTAAAACTACCTTGTAACATTTGTTTCTTTTTCTGCTTTAATATCTACCTTGTAATATATATTTCTCTTAACATTTGATTTTAAGTTTCAATTTCTCCTAGGTTCTATATCATTAAGTTTCGATAATCTCATTAAATTCAATTTTAAATTATACTTAGCCTGCTGTAACAATTCCACCTTAAACAGTTCTCCCCCCCTTTTTTCTTCTTAAATTCAAAATGTCTTTTCTTTTGGGGTTGTAAGTTGCTCCTGTAATATTCCATTATGGGGGTAGAACTCTCTCCTTGTTTGCTTGCTGTGTCCAAATATATATATATATATTAGATGTGTTTGGAATTTTTTTCTATTCCTCCATTCTGGTATCTTGTGATCCTCTTGCTTCAAGCAGGAATGCATCTGTATTCTCCATTTTCACATTAAGCAGTTTAATCTCTGATATTTCCTCCTCTTCCAAAGTTAGCTCTTCACTTAGATCTTTTGGTTCACTTAAGGGTTGTTCCAACAGACTTTCTACTTGGTGAAATTTGCAAGAAAGTTCCTGAACATGATCTGCCAAAAGACACAAACTATGCTGCCCTGGGAGCAGAGCTGCATCAAATATGTTCTTAAGTGTTTCTGTTATCAGTTGAAAAGTAGCCATTTTTTTCCACAGAGCAATTAGGCAGATAGCCAGACCATCAAGGTTTGTTTAGACTAGACCCGAGAATTCACCAACTGAAGATACTCTTCAGTTTACAACCAGTTATATAAATAAAGGACAGCACAGTCAAATTCTTCTAATGATTAAGAACATAAGAGAAGCCAATATTGGATCAGGCCAATGGCCCATCTAGTCCAACACTCTGTCACACAGTGGCCAACAATGCCAGGTGCCATCAGGAGGTCCATCAGTGGGGCCAGGACACTAGAAGCCCTCCCACTCTTGCCCCCCCAAGCACCAAGAATACAAAGCATCACTATACCTTGTGGCTAATAGCCACTGATGGACTTCTGCTCCATAGCAAAGGTAAAGGTTCCCTTGCTTGAAAGCCAGTGGAATCCGACTCTAGGGTTGCAGTGCTCATCTCCGTTTCAAAGACAAAGAGCCAGCACTGTCTGAATACATTTCCGTGGTCATGTGGCCAGCATGACTAAACACCAAAGCACACGGAACGCTGTTACCTACTCACCGAAGTGGTACCTATTTATCTACTTGCAATTTCTTGCTTTCAAACTACTAGGTTGGTAGGAGCTGGAACTAGAGACGAGAGCTCACTCCGTCATGTGGAACCCAGGTCTCGAACTGCTGAACTACTGACCTTCTACAGCCTGCAGTTCAGCATCTTAACCACTTGAGCCACCGCTCCATATGCTTATCTAATTCCCTATTGAAGCTATCCATGCTTGTAGCCACCACCACCTCTTGTGGCAGTGAATTCCAAAAAGTGTTAATCACTTTTTGGGTGAAGAAGTACTTCCTTTTATCTGTTCTAACCCAGCAGCTCAGCAACTTCATTGAGTGCCCATGAGCTCTTGTATAGTGTGAAAGGGAGAAAAGTACTTCTTTCTCTACCTGCTCTATCCCATTCATAATCATATGAACCTCTATCCTGTCACCCCTCAGCCATCATCTCTCCAAGCTAAATAGCCCCAAGCGCTTTAACCTTTCTTCATAGGGAAAGTGTTCCAACCCTTTTATCATTCTAGTTGCCCTTTTCTGCACTTTTCCCAAAGCTATAATATCTTTTTGAGGTGTGGTGACCAGAACTGTACACAGTGCTCCAAATGAAGTCACACCATTGATTTATACAGGGGCATTATGATACTGGCTGATTTGTTTTCAATTCCCTTCCTAATAATCCCCAGCATGGCGTTGGCCTTTTTTATTGCAGTTGCACACTGTCTAGACATTTTCATTGTGTTATCTACTATGACTCCAAGATCTCTCTCTTGGTCAGTCTCAGATAGTTCGGACCCCATCAATGTGTATTTATATTTAGGATTTTTGGCTCCAATGTGCATCACTTTGCTCTTGGTCACACTTAACCCCATTTGCCATGTTGACGTCCACTTGCCCATCCTCGACAGATCCCTATAGAGTGCCTCACAATCCTCCCTGGTTCTCACCATCCTGAAAAACTTCATGTCATCTGCTAATTTAGCCACTTCACTGCTTACTCCCAACTCCAAATCATTAATAAACAAGTTAAAAAGCATTGGATCTAGTACTGATCCCTGTGGGATGCCACTGCTTACCACCCTCCACTGAGAAAATTTCCTATTGATATTCACTCTCTGTTTCCTATTAATTAGCCAGTTTTTGATCCAAAAGAGGACTTGTCCTTTTATCCTGTGACTATTGAGCTTACTTAGGAGCCTTTGATGAGGAACTTTATCAAAAGTTTTCTGGAAGTCAAGGTAAACAACATCTATTGGGTCCCTCTTGTCCATATGTTTGTTCACTCCCTCAAAAAACACTAACAGGTTAGTGAGACAAGATCTTCCCTTACAGAACCCATGCTGAGTCTGCCTCAATAGTTTTTGTTCATCAATGTGCCTACTAATTCTTTCCTTAATAACAGTCTCCACCAACTTACCTGGTATCAACGTCAGACTGCCTGGTCTGTAATTTCCCAGATCTCCTCTGGAACCCTTTTTAAAGATGGGAGTGACCTTCCAGTCCTCAGGAATGGAGACAGATTTTAATGAGAAATTACATATTTTTGTCAGGAGATCCACAAGTTCACATTTGAGTTCCTTCAGAACTCTTGGATGTATGTCACCTCCTCTCTCATCACCTCAATCTGACTCAAGTCTGTCAACACCCCTGCCGAAATCAGTGGTTCTGGAGTGGGCAAGCACTTCTCATCTTCCACAGTTAAGATAGAGGCAAAAAATGCATTCAGCTTCTCAGCCATTTTCGTATCATCCTTCAGTGGTCCTTTTACCCCTTGGTCACCCAACGGCCCCACTGCTTCCCTGGCTGGTTTCCTGCTTCTAATGTATTTGAAGAAAGTTTTATTTTTGATCTTTATGTTTTTTGATATATGCTCCTCATATTCCCTTTTTGCCTGCCTGATCACAGACTTGCATTTTCTTTGTCACAGCCTGTGTTCCCTTTTATCAACCTCACTGAGACTAGCTTTCCACCGCTTAAAGGAATCCTTCTTACCTTTTACAGCTTCTATTACTTTGTTTGTTAACCACGCAGGCTTTTTTCTATACCTATTTGTGCCTTTCCTAACCTATGGTATATATTTTTTCTGAACTTCTAGGATTGTAGTTTTAAATAGTCTCCAAGCTTCCCCATTGGTTTTGACCCTTTCTACTTTTCCTGTCAGTTTCTTCCTTGCATGTCCCCTCATATCAGAGAATTTACCCCTTTTAAAGTTAAAAGTGGTTGTGACAGTCTTTTTGGCCAGTTCCCTATTTATACGAATGTTAATGTCAATAACATTATGGTCACTGTTCTCAAATGGTGAAATCACTTTTACATCTCTCACCAGGTCTTAGGTTTTACTTAGGACCAAATTATAGTCCTTTTGATGTTATTTCCTTTAGACTGAAAGTCACTTCCAAATAGAGAGGGGAGGGATAGCTAGATAGGTGTTCCCCCCTCCCCTTTCTTTCTGAACTTTCTCACAGTCTGATTGAGTTCCTCATCTCTGTTTCAGCAAACATTTCATGCACATACAGAGGGGGGAAAGCTTACTTGTTGAGTATCTTCTTGCAGTTGATATAGAAAGTGATTTATTGTAGAAATACGCTTAGTTTTGATTCTCACCAAGTCCAGCAGTCACAGCTTAGTGCCAATATGGTGATTGCTTCAGCTGGGGCTTTAGGGCAGACAAAAGACTCCAGATCCAAGCCGCCACCAGTGTCTGGTTCTTCGTCATGCTCCCTGCTTCAGGGACCCCTCTCCTGAGGCCCCTCTAGGAGTTTGGATAGCCCAAACTCCCCCACACCATGCAATTTGAGTGGCTGCTGGAGCAGAGCTCCACAACTCACCTTGATCACACTGCGCTGAAACTGAAATTCTGGAATGCCCCCCGAGGTCTCTGACAGGCACACTAAGAGCACAAAGTGTTACACTTTAATGGCATGTTGGAGCCATTATTACCTATACAGTCTTCCTGCTACCTTCTACATTCAAAGAATTGGTTATCAGACCCCTGCAAGACTTGCTTAAGAGTTTGCAAGTTTGCTTGATGTAATTCTGCTGCTAAAGACAGCTAAAGGTATTAGCTAGGACTTTGGAAGTCTATGATGTTTCTGCTTTGGGATTTCCATGATAGTACAGGTTTTTTATCCTTTATGTCTGATAAGATAGAGCAAGAGACATCTAAGACAGGGGTCATGCACGTCCAGGCTGCAACAGTTAATGTGAACTGTCAGCCCACAGCTGTTAATGCAAACACTGCTTTTGTCAGAACAGATCTTCAGCTGCTATATGGCATATTGGAAGAAGTGAAGGTTTGTTTAGAGGACACACTGCAAATATTGTCCTTGTGGACCAAGCTAATAAGCATTTTTGCCTTAGCTACAAGGTCAATGAAGTACTAGAAGCATAGATGAGTAAACATGACGAGAGAGAGGTGAGAGGGAGGACCTGCTCCAAAAACCAAAGTAAATAGGTACCAACTGCTGAAATTATCAAGTGTACTTTGGATCTCCATGCTCATTGTTATATCCTTGAAGTGATTGTCTATTTTGGATAAATTTAGAAAAGCATCTGTATTAGGGATGGGCATAAACCAAATTAAGAACCAGGTTTCATCACAAACCAGACTGGTTCATGGTTCAACTCAACTGGTTCACGATCTACTCATTAACAGCTATGGTTTTTTTGCAGTGGTTAGTTCACTTTGTGGCCATCTACAAAGTTGTGCCACTTCAGCACACATCCACAAGTGCAGGGAAGGCAAATTGCCTTCCGTTCACTCCTGGAAGTATGCCGCTGCTGTGATGTGACTCAGGGAGGGAGGGGAAGACATTTAAAAATGCCCCTTCCCTCTCTGGAGTCATGCTACCTTGGTGGCATGCCTCCATGAGTAAAGGAGCATTTTTAAATGCCTTCCCTTCACTCCTGAAAGTGTGCCACCACTGTGGTGTGCCTTGAGGAGAGAGGGGGAGGCATTTTAAAATCCCTCCTTCCCTCTCCAGAGTCGCAGCACCTTGGCAGCACACCTCCACAAGTGAAGGGAAGGCAAATGACCTTCCCTTTACTCCTGGAAGTGTGCCGCCACTTGCAGCATGACTTGGGGAGGGAGGAGAAAGTATTTAAAAATGTTTCCCTTCATAAATTCAAACTAGTTTCAGAGGTGGAAAAGTTCATGGAGGTTTGTGAACCATGGTTCATGAGACCCCATGAACCATGAACCTTCATTTTCCTGGTTTGCGCCCATCCCTAATCTGCATGTAATAAAGATCTGTAATGCAAGACTATAGCTTTAAAACAAAATTATCAGGAGGAAAAGCCAGTTCATATCTTCCTGTGTCCATTTGCTGTACAGGTATTGCAGTCATATTCTCCCCTATCTGCCTCAAATTTGGAAGGAGGGTACTTCTTACCTGTTCAGTAAGGGGAGGGGGCATTCTCTTGAACATTTTATCTTTATGGGGGGAGATACACCCATATATATGTTTTCTATTGAGGTGACAATTGGATAGATTTCCTGCGATCAGCTTTTATTCTGATAACAGAGACGCTAATGCAAATTTTTAAACAACATCAGAATTTGACATTTTTGCAAGATCTTACAAAACTCAATAAATTATTACACATAGTATCAGCATTAGTTTGTTCTCCTCCATTTGAATTTATTTTGCACATTTTACTGCCTGTGAGTGCCAGTAATTAAATGGCTGTACTTTGAAGGCTGCTCAAACAAATTATGGAGAGAGTACAGAATCAAGAAGGCCAATATTAAGCATTTCAGCTTCAATGGTGATCTACACAGATCAAAAGTGGAAGCTACGCCAACATCTGAAAACAAACAGAGGAGAAGTACATGAAAAGAAAGGAATAGCACCATAAACCAAGGCAGATGAAGAAGATCAAACTGCCATTGATTCCAGAAAAATGGAAAAATAAATCTGCGAACAAGAGAAGAAGAAAAAAAAAGAAATGTCACAGTAACGGTACTATACACAAAACAGAAGTACTTCCAGAAATAACATACTAGGAAAAGTTCATTCATGGCCATTAGGACCAGGTATGCTGTTGTCCTGGGCTGGCCCCTTCAATGAGGCACTAGGCACTGATTAACTGGAATAACTAAGGGGATAGCAAAAAAGAGGACCAAAAAACAGTCTCTCCATCTCTTCCATGCAAGCTTTTGCTTTGTGCTCTTACCCACCTTCCCTCCCTAAGGTAGGATTAACTGGTCACTTCAGGATGAAGTGGAACATTTTTTTTTTTGGGGGGGGGGTCTCCTGTGATAGGATTGGGGAGAGTGTCTTTTTTGTCTTGTTTTGTGTTGCCTCAGAAAGACTTGGGATAACTATGACTGTCCCCAACACTGGTTAGACCACAAGTGTTCTCTGGAATAGGGTGGGTTTTTTGTTATAATAGGGTGGCATGGTGAGCAACCTGAGCCATCATACAGTGCTGTGGGGCATTCCTAAACAGTCCATAATTCATTCTGTGGTGGGGTAAGTTTAGGAAGAAACTCTCTTGTTGCTGAGCAGTATGTACCAAACTTTTAGCTGCCTGTGTAGCATGTTGGTGGGAGCAAGATGAAGCTGGACATCTCTTGGCATAGTTAACATGCAGCTGAGGATAAAGAAAACAGGCAAACCAGTGTCATCAGTATGGGAGGTAGCCATTAAAAACTGCCTATTACTTCCCACACTTAAATAACTAATACCTTATGATGCTGATCAGCAATTTAAATGAACTAATTAAACTCAAGCTTTGATTGTCTCTTGTCCTTATTTGGGGAGGGTATTGGGAACAAAACCTTTTTTAAAAAACAAATGAACAGTCAAAATTACTTTTCTTGAGGGAAACAGGAAATCTATTGTTACTTCCAATAATTTGTATTTTAGTCTACTGGGGTGAAGAAACCAAACAAAGTATTCCACAGTCTTCCCAGTGTATATTTCAACCGATCACTCATAGACAGTTATCAAATTAATATTTCATTAGTAAAATATCCACTCTAATTTATTCAGAGGACTAAAAAATCATTCGTCACTGAGGGGAGATTCAGACTCAGAAAGGATGATCTCATGATTGCATATATGTTAGCAATGATACATGTTTGAGTGATATTTTCCAATATAGGTGGTTTAAAAAATACTATAAAAATGTTGGCTGGGTAGGGGGAACATGATGGTTGTGAGGAAGCTACTGCCATAGAAGATATTCCCACTTCTTTGACCTGGCAAGTGTTATACTACAATCAGCATCATTATAATCAGTATCATTAACAAAAACCCCACCATTAACAAGACCAAGCCTCTGCTTAGGCCCTTGCACCCAGCGGGTGCACCCCTGCATATCACCCCTGTACATGCCAACATCACAGGCTCTCAAACCTGGGTGAGGAAGAAACTGGCCCCCAGTACCATCCAGGTACCTCTGTAGCTCCCAATTAGCCTTTCAGCGAGCCTTATCAATGATCAATGGGTTGGCAACACCCCGCCACACCAAACACGGTATCATGGCTGACCAAATAACCCTGGTCCCTGGCCAGTGGTGCTGAATCTTCTGAAAATCCACCTGGGCCTGAAGGATCAAAGCCTTGCCTTTCATTAGCCCCAAATCGTTGCCACCCAAGTGAATGAGCAGCACATGAGGAGGAGGTCCATCCCTACCCCGATGCCCTCGCCACTCCACCAGACCTAACTGCATACTAACGGAGGTTCAATGTGCTCGGTGAACAGCTCAAAAAATAAAACTGTGGCCGCATATGAGGATTTTCAAGTTCTCCTGCTGGCCAAATCCTGAAACACAAAGAACAGTGAGTAGCGGAACAGATAAACTCTAACAATACAACCTAAATCAGCTTACAGCTTTGCCATGGGGCACACATAAGATTTATAAGTAGAAGAATGCCAACAGCCCAAACGTTTGATACCCTGAACTGAATACCCCATTGCTGCAGCTGTGGAAGCTGCCCCAATGCAAAAGGTATGAGTACAAAAGCACATCCTAGACAACCCAGTCCTTTCAAGAGCCTTTGACGTTACTGCCCAAAATTGATGCCAGGTCAGCGGAGTGGAATCCATATGGTGGAACACAGGGGTCTTTTCGTAGAAAAACAGCTGCAGGAGCTCATTAGCATATGGTATGCTAATGAGCTATTAGGCTATTAGCATATGCCACACCCACTGACATCACCGGAAGTGATGTCAGAAGGGGAAGCAAAAGGGGGAGGCATCTTCCAAAGCCTCCCCTTCCTTTCCCCAGCTGGCCTGGGTGGGGGAGTGAAGAGAGAAGGGGTTTAAAGTTTAAACTCCTTCTCACTAGAGTTGGGCCATAGAAGGAGGAAAGAAGGAAAGAAAAAGAGAGAGTAGAGAGTAGAGAGAAGGACAGAAGGAAGGAAAGAGGGAAGGAAAGAGAAGGAAAGAAGGGGGAAAGAAAGAGAGGGAGGAAGGAGGGAGGGAGGGAAACAGGGAAAGGAGGAAAAAAGACAAGAGAAGAAGGTGGGAAAGAAAGAAAGAGAGAAGAGAAGAAGGAAGGAAAGAGGAAAAGGAGAGAAGGAAAGGAGGGACTGAAAAAAATCTGGCGGCAATTCAGCCCCATTATTTCCTATGGGCCATTGAAGTCAATGGTGAAAACATAGGGTATATTCTAGGGACTGGAGGAAAGGGGGTTTGAGGGAGAGGCTCCAAACTCACAGGATAGCTGATGGAGCCTCTCCCCAAGATACCCACTAAGTTTCAAGAACATTGGACCAGGGGGTCCAATTCTATGGGGCCCCAAACAGGTTGCCCCTATTCCCTCCATTGTTCTCTATGGTGGGAAAAAAAGTTAATTTTTTCCCACTATAGAGAACAATGGAGGGAATAGGGGCAACCTGTTTAGGGGCCCATAGAATTGGACCCCCTGGTCCAATGTTCTTAAAACTTGGTGGGTATCTTGGAGAGAGGCTCCATCAGCTACCCTGAGAGTTTGGAGCCTCTCCCTCACACCTGGAGCAATGGCTAAGCCCTCAGTCCTGTTTACTTTTGCCTTCCAATCAACCAAAGCTCCCTTGGCAGTCTCACTGGCTGTGGATCAGCTTCTGGGGCCAGCCAACGGAACCTCTCCATCTGTTTACAGAGAGAGCATCAGCCACCCCATTGTCAACCCCCAGCATGTGCCTGCCAGAAAAAGAATGTTCAAATGAAGGCAGAAGAGGGTGAAGGCCCGCACCAAACCCATCACTCATGGTGATCCAGATATAAGAGAGTTAATGACCTGTACCACCACCAAATTGTCATACCAAAAGTGGACCGTGTGGTTGGCCAGTTCCTCTCCCCACAGCCAGATCACCACAAGAATAGGAAAAAACTCTAGAAAGGTAAGGTCCTTAACAATATCAGTTCCAAGCCAATCCTCAGGCCATGATTCGGCACACCAATAACCTCTGAAATGAACCCCCAAGCCAGAGGATCCTGCAGCATTGGAATGGCCCCACTGCTGGACCTCCTGATGGCACCTGGTATTTTTGGCCACTGTGTGACAGTGTTGGACTGGATGGGCCATTGGCCTGATTCAACATTGGCTTCTCTCATGTTCTTATGTTCTAATGAATTTGGAGCTCAGCCTCAAGCCTCAAGTCCTCCCTCCAAAAGGAAACCCCATTAAAGGATTCAAAAAACTCAAACTACATAGCCAAATTGGCCCGGACTCCGGCCATGATGCGTGCCCTGTGATGAGGCAATCTCAAACCCTTCATGGCATTATGGAGTCTCCATAAAAAAGCCCTGCCGGGTGCCAGCACTTTGCAAGCAAAGTTAAGGTGACCCACAAGCTGCTGGAATTCCCACAGGGTAGCCTTGGTCTTGTTCCTAAACTTGGAAACCCTATCCCTCAAATCCTGCAACTTATTCATGGGAAGGCAAGATGCCTGAGCTACTGTGTCCAGCTCAACTTCTAAAAATGCCAAAACTTGTGATGGACCCTCCATTTTCTCATGTGCCAAGGGCACACCAAGATCCTTAGTGAGGTCAAGAAAGGCTTGCAATAACTGCGCAGTGGCCTGAGTACTGGGAACCCACAAACAAAAAATCATCTAAATAGTGCACAACAGTAGTCAACCCTGAAAGGTGACAAAGGGCCCACTCCAAAAATGAACTAAACTTCGCAAATGAAGCACAGAACACTGCACAGCCCATGGGTACAGCCCAGTCCATATAAAACAGACCCTCAAAAGAGAAACCCAGCAACTCAAAATCTTCTAGGTGAACTGGCAAAAGGCGAAAGGCCGACTTAATGTCACATTTAGCCATTAACACCCCTGAGCCACATTGCCGAACAATGTGTACCGCCTGATCAAAGGAAGTGTATTTGACCGAACATAATGCATCATGAATGGAGTCACTAACTGACTCCCCTCTGGGGTAAGACAGTGATGTATAAAGTGAACAATCCCCAAAGGGGAAACCCGCAGGTTAGGAACTGGTGGGGTCCAAAAAGGCCCCAAGACCCTGCCTTCTGCTATTTTCTTGACAATCTTAGCCTTAATAATCCCTTCCATACCCTGCACAGAAAGCAAATCAGGGGCCTGAGCAGGGGTCCTAACGCCTTGGAAAGTGATACAGAAACCACACTGGAACCCTTGCAACAAGTACGAAGCATCAGGGTTCTCCCCCTGCTGAGGGTACCCCACAGTAGTTCCTCAAGAACCTTCCACTTTATGGGACTGGGTCCCTTTTCCAGCCAGCTGCCCAGGCCCACCCCCTTTGGGCCTATGGCATCCCTTCTGTGGCTTTGCTTGGAAACAACTGGAGAATGGCTGTGGACTGTTGCAGAATGGGCACTCATGCCAATACTGACAGGCCTTCCTATTGCACCCCCCCGTGAGCCAAATTCCCAGCAAAGCTGGCAGGGTTGAACCACCTGCCCCACCAAACTGTGTGTACTTGGTGGGCTAGAGAGGAGTTGCACCAGGTGACCACTGTGCAACCAGTCGCCCAAGTTCGGCTTACACGGTGACATCCCTTGCAGCCATAAATGTGGGTGCACCTGATCCCAATGAACCTATGGGTTCATAGCAGCCCTCATCCAGAACTCTTCATCATATTCTAACCAGGCCGGTCTGTTGAACCCAGTATAACCCTTGTATACAATATTGAAATATTGAAACAAGGATGCTGCCTGCCATGGTTGAGCCCAGGAAATAAGACCCGCATAAACCAGAAAGCCTGCTACCCAAGTCCTCATTCTTTTCAACTTTTCCTTATCCTTATCCTCCAGGTCCTCTTTTTCCTTCTTTTCCAACTCCCAGTAAAGGAGGGAAAAGAGGTCCACATAATCGCCTCGGCATATTTTCTCCCTAGTCACCAAAAGCAAATGGTCACCCAAGGGGAGAGCCAAATCCCTGAAGGGGAGGGCTGTAGCCGGCACTACTGAGTATGCAGAACCGCTCTGACCAGGATAAGCCCACCCATAAGGGTAAGTAGCAGGAGGCAAACCCCAAGCCAGGGAGCACACCCCAGAGGGCTACCCTGAAAGGCAGAAGAAGCACCTGGCATAAGACCTGGCATAAGACCACTTGCCAAAGCAACCTGACCCAACACTCCTGCATCATATTTTGCCTGGCCATTTCAAGGACCCCATGGCCAATTCTCACCTGTCGGAGGCAAAGCATCCAACCTACCTGCTACCACTGAAGAAGCAGCACCAGAAGGCACTGTGCTATCCAAGCCCCACTGCTGAGCAGTCCCTGCCTTGTCCTTCACGCCGGTTGCAGGAGCTGGTCTTTCCATGTTGCCAGTCCCTGAAGAAGAAGGCCTGTTCTCTAGAAAAGACAAGTATGTGAGAACCTCCACCTGAAAACACTTGTTGGAAGAAGCCCGAGTTTCCTTCCTCCCTGCAGCCCCAGCTGCTGTGGCCATGTTGGGTACTGACACCCCCCTAGCTTCCTCCAAGGCTTGAAGCCAGTCCATAATAGCCTGCTGGACTACATCCTCCCCTTCATCCTCAGAAGAGGAAGGAGTGGGAGCAGGCCTCTTGGGAGGGGGCTTTAGGAGCAGGCTGCTTCCCCCTAGACCACCCGGTGCCCTTCTTTGGAGCCATGAGGACTAAAATCAAAATGGTCCCCAGCACTCAAAATGGGTGAAACCACCCATTCAGGCAGGCTCTCCACTCTACCCTGGCAGCGAAAGTGAAACTAGTGCCAAAACACCCTTCCATGCCCTAAGGCAAATCCTCCTTCATAGCCCAGCCCAGAAGGAACCCACTGAACACCCAGGAGTCAAGGATAAGGCTAGCCCCCCAGAGCCACAATTGATTCCCCTTGCGGGGCCTACAAAATTCCAAAAAGCTAGGTCCACTCCACCAAAATGCTGCTAAAAGCAGCCAAGCACCCCCACTGGTTAATAAACTGGCCCCAAGCCCAGACTGCAGCTCCCAACACGAACAGCCCCTGCTACCACCGCAAAGCCCACAGTTCCTGTGCCCACAAAAGCCGTCCTGTAGACGCACCACCACCCTGCTCCCAGTACTTAGCAACCGAGTCCACCACCGAGTCCACATGCCATTGCCGAAGCCAACACGCAAGCCGTCATGCTGCACCACCAACTGCCGCACCTGGCTCTACGCCCTGATGACGTCCCCAACTCAGTCATTGCTGCCGTGACCAAGGCTGCGCTAAAGCCTAGTCCAAGAGCTCAATCATGAGCTCTTCTGCATGCCGCGATCCGACAAAGACTGCTGGGGAGGAGGCGAGGACCACTCCAAGAAACTTCCAACCCTGCCCCTCCAGATGTTCAATTATGGCTGAGCAATTGCAGCTCTCTAGCTTTTCTTCCTTGCTGTGAGGCAAAGGTGGTCCCTCAGCTGCATGGGCATACAGCCTGCATCCAGATGAACTGGGTTTTTTCTAGTTTTCAAACTATTTGTTTCCATACCCATGATATTAAATTCTCCATTTTGATTGCAAAAACTTATAGAACATGATGTCCGTTTTGATTCATTATCTACAGAACTCTCTCTTCTTGCTCAAGTGTAAGGATGGGCACAACCTGGCTGACAAACTAAAGTTTGTCATGAATTTTGGCTGGTTCATGGTTCACATAGCAATGTTTGTGAACTGAAGAACCGCCATGAACTTCCATGAATTTTGGTGCAGCTCATGGCAGTTTGTGAAGAACAGAAAACTCCCTGCTTTCTGCTCCCCACAGCTTTTCACAGGGAACAGAAAGCAGGGTTTAAATGGCTCTAAGCCATTTAAAACAAACTGGTTTCTGCTCCCTGTGGCTTTTTTTGAGGAATATCAGCATCTCCTATTGGCTGCTCCAAGTGAGACTGCATTGAATTTTAATGGGGTTCATTTTTCACAGCATGAGGTACCTTTTGAGGAGGTTATCTTCCTTAAGAAAAATTGCCTTTTGCTGCAGCATTGATCTTTTCTTCACTGTTTGCAAAGCACCTTTGCCATTCTAAAGGAGGCAATCCAAGTGCTATACACAACAAGAGAGAAATATTGTAAGATGCATATTGCTGCTGAGAATCTGTTGCATTCAATTTTAAAAGAGCAATCCACAGTATTGTGGGCGATATGAGCTTCCATCTTTCTTAAAAAAGAAAATGCCATTTTAAAAGAATAAAACAGCTTCACAAATAGGAAAACCCATTTGACTCCATTCTAGCTCTAAGCCCGCTATTGCATAGTTTTGTGTCAGATATGGATTAGCCTAGTTCTCAAAGGCAGGTTGACTTACCTGTTCCCTACCATTTCTCCCTCTTTCTTAAAGAGTCTCCTATTACTTCTTAACCATATGGACCCAGATTGCATTGCAGACAGCCATCTGCCTCCTCTATCTTGCAATCTAACAGCAGACAATAGATTTTTTTTACTTCTAGCAACTATGCAAGAATGACCTTGTTCTTCTTAGTCCCTATGAAAATCCCTTCTTTCCTTTCACATGAAATATCATCAGTTTTTGGAGTTGGAGCTAGAGAACTCACTGTCTCTTTGTCTGTGGGGATTGGTAACAGCTTATAGGAGCAGTTTCTCTTGTAGAAAATGACAAAGCATAAAAGGTTAAACTTGTCTCCCAGCTTCACTCCAACTTACCCCTCCTTTGGTGCTTTTTTTTTTTTTTTAAGTAAAGGTACCTGGGGATCCAGTCACAAATCTCAGGTATCTTGTATAGTTGTAGCCTAATTTACTATTTTTTTAAAAATACTCTTTTCTGTAGTACATTAGTCCCCAGCATTTTTCAGCCTGTGGGCACCACTGAAATTTTGACACAGATATGTGGTTCCAACCATAGAATGGTTGCCATAGGAGCCAACCACAAAATGTCAGGAGTGAATTTATATGTAATTCTAATAGTAACATGTCAACATTTCAGACAGATGCTCTGCTTACCAGGATGCATTTTAAAATGAACATACTGTTTAAAAGTATTTCTTGCTTACTGTCAGTTATACAGTGTGGAAATCTTTGTACTGTGGTGGTGACTGCTCCTGAAGGGATATTTTTGTTTGTTTGTTTGTTTCAGAGTTGGCACAGTCAATCAGGTCTTCAGTGGCCAATCTGAAGCCCTGCTGGACAAAAGCCCCACCTGGCCTACCTACTTCCTAAAAACACTTGGCAAGTGCCAAGAATGGTGAGTGCCATAGTGCCCACAGGTGCCATTTTGGAGATCTAGGGTTTCCAAGCTCCAGGTGGCACCTGGACAGCTCCCATTAGTATAATTGCTCTCCAGACAACCAAGATCAGTTCCCCTGGAGAAAATGTATGCTTTGGAGGGTGCACACCATGGACATTACACCCTGCTGAGGTTCCTCCCCTCTCCAAATCCTGGTCTCCCCAGGTTCCACCCATCCCCAAATCTCCAGGTATTTCCCAACTCAGAGCTGGCAACCCTATGGAGACCCATGCTATATTCAATTCCTGGTTTTTAAAGGGACTGTTAGAGGCCCTGCGCTCTGTGAAATGGGGTGTCAGTGAATGGCCAGCCTTCTTACCAGGCTTTTAATGGCCAAGGGCTTTGGGAAACAATTTATAACCCTCTCCCTGGCCTTCTTCAAGCTTCTTTTATTAGCATTATTTTAAAGATTAAGTTGATCAGAACTCAATGAGACTGGTTAAACTTGAGCTAATGGATAAGGCAGGATTAGTGCAGGTTTAGGTGCTTCATTACAGTTAGATCAGCAATAGGGCTGCTGACCTCCAAGTGGGGCCTAGAGCTCACCTGGAATTACAACTGATCTCCTGTTTACAGAGATCAGTTCCCCTGGAGAAAATGACTGCTTTGGAGAGTGGACTCTGTGGCATCATTCCCTGTTGAGCTCTCCCCTTCCCAAACCCTGCCCTCTCCAGGCTCTATCCCCAAATACATGGGATTTTCCCAACCCAGAGTTGGCAACCCTAAATTCAGCAAACATCCTGAGATATCTGTGGATAGGAGTCGCTAACCAAATCAGACACTGTTGGCAGACCAGTCCAAGTGCCTGGGGAGGGAGCTCTCAGTGTTGTACATCATAACTTAAACCTGCACACTGAACAGTGTTAAGGAATGACATTGAGGAATAGTCTCTTCCAACATACTTTTTTGTATGCCAGCACGGTATTATCACCCCAAACTTTGAGGCAGCGTGGTTCTACCCCACAGCCAGTGATCCCATTAAGTTGCCTTTAGAGAACCCTTACCAATAAGAGTTAAAGGCTTAATAAATTGCTGTTTAGCTTTCAAAATTTAAAATTTTTAGCTTAACCCATTTTCTTGTCTGCTATCTTCATTTGAAGTGTATGTGGGTAGAATACCTTGGTTTCTAACTTCTGCTTTTCCATTTTTTAATTTTGTGTTTTTATCAACTAATACTGTTAGAGTAGTTTTATAAAAGCAGCAGGGACATCTGATGGGTCCCTGCCGGACAGTTTCTACAATTTTATGTGGTTTCTTTGGACCTTTTAGGAAACTTGGTGAGAATACAAGCGGAGGAATTTAATATATTTCTTTATATGAATGGCTACTGAACAATGTTACCCTAAGTGGTTGTGAGAGTCTCCAGAGTTTGCTGGGGAATTATCCAACAGTGTATGTGGGAGGGAGGATCTAAGACTGCGCTGTCCTGTTTGAGAATGCAGAAAGTCAGCCTACTAAACAGGGCCGAGCTGCTCTCGAATAGCCAAGCTGCTCAATGAATAATCAGTTTCATGCTTGCAGCTGGTGAGACGAACATGAACCAAACTGGTGGGTGGTCAAGCATCCCTAGTTCATAGTGTTTCAGAAACATATAACATCCATTTGACTAGAGGCAATAATGGAACAAAACAATTCAGTGTACATATTATGGAGTAAAGATGTCTCTTCTTCATTTTAAAATCCACTGTTATGCTTCAGTTCTCTCCAGTGTTGTAGGCTTATGTTTTGGATGGAATATAGCATTCCTGTTTATTAGGATTAAGAAGAAATCCTAGAAATATACTATTTTAAAGCTGTTAGAGCAGACAAAATATTTCCTCCCACACATTTCTCATAACAAAAGTTACCTTTCAGTGTGAAATCTGTAATATCATCAGTGTAGTCCCGTGTGTATTATTATAATCATTAATTGATAACATATGACTTCAAGTCTCTAGATTGGCTTTACAAAACCTGAACAATTTGAAGCTAATTATTATTATCCACTGCCTCTTCATTTCTTGATAATAGCAAAAAGGTAGAATCAAATGTTCCTTTCTGACACATTATCCAGTTTTTTAAATACCCTGGACCTTCTCTCTAATGCTAATAATTTTAGAGTCTTTGAAAAAGTTTGGTAGAATTATATTATCAAAGACTTGGATGTAATTGGAAATAAATGTCATTATCCTGAAAGAAACCTGCATTGTCATAGCCCTTATGACTACTTAACTTTTATTGGCTAACAGACTGCAGAAATCAGTAACAAAACTTCAAAATCAGCATATAATTCTGTTGGAGAACCACTTTGAAGAAGACAAAGATCGTGACTGGCCAATCAGTCACTACAATTCTACAAAGACACAGCTACTGATCCCTCCATGCACATCTCTTGGACTGGCAGCAGCAGGAAGGGGGAGGAACAAACCGTTTCCAGTTATATTAATAATAGTATTTTCAAACAGTACTCAGTATGTTGTTGAAGCATATTCAGTATGCTTTGTATAGTATTCATGTGTAGTCACAACTAAGTGGACTTTCTAAAGTGAAAATAATTAAAATACCATAGGAATTAACTATATGCTAAATGTTGATGGTAGTTGAGCTGCCAGTACCAGATTATTGCTTCCTATCTTCCTTTTACATATGGACTAGTTATCACAAGCAGCAAGGCACGCAAGTCTTATCAGAAGTCTTAAATTTGCAGTATGGCATACCAACAGCTGTCTAGGGAAAAATGATTTGCTTATGATCACTGTATAAATCCTTTCCTGATTTAATTAGTGTGCCTACTTTCTTCTCCCAAGACATATTGAAGTGCATAAGACTGTGGGGTAGGATTCAAAATTGTGTTGGGAAAGCTTGGGGTGGTTGGAGGAGATAACACTTAATCAATGCTTTAATTACTAAAATGGAAGGTTCCTGATCTACACTTGTCTTCAATTCACTCCCTAGAACCTGGAATTTATCCCCTATTACCAGATAGAAAGTTGTGTGTATGGTAAGGAAAAAGTATTCTGTCCACGTGCAAAATCTTTATGGAGAATTGATCATTAGGACAGATTTATTTAGCTCCTCCCAAAGGCCAGTTTTTTTTTTCTTGTGCTTGAGATTGACAGAAACCTTTTGGTTTTTAATAGTAAAGTACTTCCTTTTATGTTTTGAAAGGTTCTGGAATTTAAACCTGTCTGACCACTATGCCTCTTCCATCCTTTAGCCTGGATACTGGTGTGGGGGGCAAGCTAAAGACAAGAATTTGATGGTGGTTATTTACTGGTGAATAAAAAGTATTCTGCACATACTCATTTAGAGTTCCCATCCCCCCAATGGTGATGGGTTCCCTCCACTTTCGGGGGGCCCAAACCACCACTGATCAGATGGATGGTGGGGGCAGCCCCGTCTTGAGCAGCCACATCTGCACCAACATCACCTCGGGGTGACATCATTGTGCAGGGCACATTGTGAGGGGATGCTCTAGCATTTGAGAAAAAAACTATGGTTTTTCCAGGAAGAAGACAGGAGCCCCCCACACACCGGAACACAGTAAGGACCTGGCAACCATATACTCATTCCTGTGCACAGGCAAGTTAGAGCAAGATGGTTTGTAATTAATTATATCAAGATGAGTGAAACTGGCATTCATTTTTATGGTCTTCCTAGGATTGCCGACTGCCTGGAGAGAGAAAAAATAACCTGTCCTTTAAATAGAAGCTTAATGGGATGATATCTAACAGTTTTTGTTATTTATTTCCATACCATGGAAAACTTCAGTTGTCCATTTCTACACATTAAGCCTCTGTTAAAGGTTCAGGACATTTTTCTCCAGGCCTGCTGGCACCCCTAAAGGCATACTTCCAACTGTAAACACAGCAAAAAAAAACAACCCAACAACATTAAAACATTATACCTTTTCTGCCCAATAGTCTCATGCATCACTATGGACATTAAAAAGAACAGAAACAAACCATAAAGACACACACACCCCAAAGAAAAAGTGATGAGATGGAGCAGAAGAGAACTATTTGGTCAGGAAAGGGTTATCTGACTTAGCTCCGCATCCAACCATCTTCAGGTTGCCTTGCCCCCATGTCTTTTCAATTGGGCCAGAAAAAACTGCTTGCATAATTCTCTTATACCTCTTCAATGAAAAAGAACAAGAAATACCCTTTTTAAAATTGAAGTTGGGGATTTAGAAACAAGGCCTGTAGTATTTGGGTGGTACTGCACTAAGATGCCTCTTGCCTTCTTCTAAAGTGGAATATAAGATTTCCAAGTAGGGTTGAGGTTTATCATTTTATATGCACAACACTATGCTTGTGGGCTTAGGATCAAGAGGTTAGTGATTATGAATGCAGGATGAAGCAGTGGTAGATGTCCATGACCAGGGACTCAGGAGAGGGCATTTTCTAGGAGTCATACATATGTCCAACACTTATATTTCTTGTGTCAGGGAAAGGCCTTATTCTATTCTTCCTAATACGTAGTTTCCCCTGTATACATCCCTTAATTTTCCCTTTATATGTTCATCTTTCCATTAGTTTCTCAGAAACTAAGAACCAGAAAGAATCTTTGATCATTCCAAAATATCCCTCCCCCATGTCAGCACATACAACAACAGTACATTGTAGGGTTGCCAAGTCCATCTTCGCCCGCAGCAGGGGACTTTGGGGGCCATTCCTGGAGGGGGCGGGGCATCCCTGACGTGATGATGTCACATTGGGGACGTCCACTCCACCCCCCAGTTGTGCACCCCTTGCGCGCAGGGAAATGCTGTGCAGAGAGCTGGCATTTTCCCGTTCACTCGAATGCCAGCTCCGTTTAAACACAGGCAGCCTTCCCTGCGCGCTCGATCTTGAGCGGAGATTGGGCTTGCGGGGAAATACTAGCTTCCTGCACTTCCCCTTTAAGAGCAGTTTCCAGGCACCCCGATCTCCGCTCAAGATCCAGCATGCGGGGAAGACTGCCTTTGGAGCTGGCGTCCAGGTGAGCAGGGAACACCAGCTCTGTGCATTTAAAGGGAGCTCTTCGAGAGAGAAGGGAGAGGGGTGGCTGTGGGTGTTGGGGCTTGGGGGCAGGGCTTCCCCCGCCGGCCATTTGGCCAGTGGTGGATAGAACCCCCCCCCCCAAAGCGGGGGACCCCCACCAAACCGGGGGGGTTGGCAACCCTAGCACATTGTGTATTGCATCACTGTGTGGATAGAAGCTTAATGCTTCAGAGAGGGCAGTGGCATAAACACAGTAATCACAGCTACTAGTGGTAAAAAAAAAAAGTCTCACCTTAGGTAAAGGTAAAGGTTCCCTTGCTCGAAAGCCAGTCGAATCCGACTCTAGGGTTGCGGTGCTCATCTCCGTTTCAAAGCCGAAGAGCCAGCGCTGTCCAAAGACGTTTCCGTGGTCATGTGGCCGGCATGACTAAACACCAAGGCACACGGAACGCTGTTACCTTCCCACCAAAGTGGTACCTATTTATCTACTTGCAATTTCTTGCTTTCGAACTGCTAGGTTGGCAGGAGCTGGAACTAGAGATGGGAGCTCACTCCGTCATGCGGCACTCTCGGGTCTCGAACTGCTGAACTACTGACCTTCCACAGCCTGCAGTTCAGCATCTTAACCACTTGAGCCACCGCAGCTCCAAGTCTCACCTTAGAGGACCATAAATATGGTACAAAGAGCCATTTAATATGTTCATCTTACATAGTGGGAAGTATTCTATATGGATCAATTGCAATTGGATTGATCAGAGGAGGTTGTTACATTTTTGTAACAGCCGGTACGGTTTCCCATAGGTTATATTGTTCAGTTATTGGCTTTTTCCACAGTTGTGTCCTGTTCCATTTCCTTTCTCAGCATTTCTCTATGTTATAACCCTTTCTTAAATTCACATGCTCTTCATTCTCTCCCCATGAAATGTATACAGGTTTGTACCACATCAAGGCAGTGACTAGCAGTTTGTTCACATTTCAACAGAAAATACAACAGCCAAATAATGGACAAATAATATTGAATCCATACCAAAGAAACTACCCTGAGAAATCTATAGATATTTTGGCCACAAACAGGTGTTTGCATGAACACCATTACCATGGGAAAATGAGCAAATTCACAGTTCAGTAAGGTGAACATGGAAAGTGATTAAGGTCTTTCAGTCCCAGTTGTTCAACATAAAATGGTTTCATGAAAGCCATGAAATGAACAGAGGAAACAGAGCTGAGATTTCCTATTCTGTACGAGGAGAACAGGTTGCTAAATACTGCAAGTGGGTGTACCACATGTAATTATTGCTAATAGAGTTAATTTGGGTACACAATGGAGCTGCCCAGATGAAGGTAGCCATGGGTTGCCTAGCACGTCCTGCCCTTAATAACCTTGAAAATAACCTCAGGGTGACTTAGGTCCCCAGGCTGTACTTTTGAGGGGCAGAATGAAGAGAAAAATGGCTCTAGAAACTTTCACTCTTAGGGCATATCTAAGTAGTGGATAACACCCCCAAAGTACAGCCATTAACTGCTTACAGTTTACTTTTTGCAAACATAAAAGAGCCAGGGGTAAAAAACAATCACCAAAATCTGCATTTTGCTTTTGGGGTAGCTTTTTAACCCCAGCCCATGTAACACGTTAGAATTTTTAAAAACCACATATTTTTACCTTCCTACAGTCCTGCCCCAGGAAAGACTTTGAAGGTGCACTGGTGAGATACAGCCCTTTGTGACAACACAATGACCTTTCTTGATGATCCTTCTCTTCCAAGATACAAAAATGTCAACAATTATTAGATGTTTTAGGTAGATGCTTTCCTTTAACATTCATGGTGCTTTTAGCTATTTTTCTAGCATTCTAGATTCAAAATATAGTTTTTGTTGTTTCAAACAATTAGAATTCGTCTAAGGCATTGAAATATAACCCTAATGCTAATAGAATCATATGTGGAGATTGCCTTGTCAGTCCTTAGAAGCACCACATCTGACCAATATTGAAGGGGAAAAAAAGTCTTGTATCTTTTAAAAAAGCACCTTATTATGCACAAGTCTCTAACTCAGCAAAGTCTTGTGAAAGTACCACATTAAAAAGAAAATTAATCAATCATTCTGTTGGTATAAAGAAAATAAAATAAAATCCCTTTAGCTAAGATTTGTTTAAATATGATAAATAGGGCATACATCAGCCACTTTGCTTTTTCCATGCTGTGATTGGTAGTTTTGACTTAATATGCAAATACCTCATAGTCTTATGGGAAATTAAGGCAGATGAGAAAATAGTCCCAAGAAAAAAAATAGATCAATGAAGTTAGGGAAGTCTCCTATATATAATCTATTAATCGGTCACCAAAGGGAAACATATACTATCATTTTTAGTCATTAAAAAAACTAGTTATTTAAGAGCCAGTTTGGTGTAGTCATTAGAAGCACGGACTCTAATCTTGATTGCTTACCAAAGAGAAACATATTCTGTCATTTTTAGTCATTAAAAAAACCCTGTAGCTATTTAAGAACCAGTTTGGTATAGTGGTTAGGAGCACGGATGCTAATTTGGGAGAACCAGGTTTGATTCCCCACTTCTCCACATGCAGCTGCTGGTGTGGCCTTGGATCAGTCACAGTTCTCTCAGAGCTGTTCTCTCAAGAGCAGTTCTCTCAGAGCTCTCTCTGTTGTGGGGAGGGGAAGGAAAAGGGATTGCAAGCTGCTCTGAGACTCCTTTGGGTAGTGAAGGGAAGGGTATAAATCCAATCTCTTCTTCTAAAAGAATTAACTTGCCATTCAACAAATGTCTTTCAATTTATTCATTTAGTCACTTGAGTGCACAGACTCTTATCTGGGAGAACCGGGTTTGATTCCCCACTCGTCCACTTGCACCTGCTGATGTGACCTTGGGTCAGTCACAAGCTCTGGCACAGCTGTTCTCTCAAGGAGAGTTTCTGTCAGAAGTTCTCTCAGCCCCACCTACCTCACAGGGTGTCTGTTGTGGGGAGGGGAAGGGAAAAGAGTTTGTAAGCCGCTCTGAGACGCCTTTGGGCAGTGAACGGCGGGATATAAATCCAATCTCCTCCTCCTCCTCCTCCTCCTCCTCCTCCTCCTCCTCTTCTTCTTCTTCTTCTTCTTCTTCTTCTTCTTCTTCTTCTTCTTCTTCTTCTTCTTCTTCTTCTTCTTCTTCTTCTTCTTCTTCTTCTTCTTCTTCTTCTTCTTCTTAAAAAAAATGTCAATACATTTAAATGTTGTTTGACCAAATGATATTTCTTAACATGGTTAAAAAAATCATCTTGTATCTATTATCCTGTTTAGTTATCAGATAACAAAGTGTTGTTTGACCAAATGATATTTCTTAACATGGTTAAAAAAATCATCTTGTATCTATTATCCTGTTTAGTTATCAGATAACAAAGTCTGGTTTTCAGTTTTCTCATGTAGTTTTTCAGGCAGATTCATTTTGAATTAGGTTGTCTTAAGAATTTGCACAGAGGGTTGGATTCAGCTGACTTTTTCATCTCACCTAATTCTCCTTCTTACTAGAGCCCCCATCCCATATTAGGGATGCCAGATTCCCCAGTGGGGGTGGGGGTCCTCTGGTTTTGGGTGTAGTGGTTAAGTGCATGGACTCTAATCTGGGTGAACCAGGTTTGATTCCCCATTCCTGCACTTGCACCTGCTGGATGACCTTGGGCAAGCCATAGTTCTGGCTCTGCTGTTCTTGAAAAAGAGCAGTTTCTGTCAGAGGTCTCTCAGCCCCACCTACCTCACAGGGTGTCTGTTGGGAGAGGGAAGGGGAAGGAGTTTTTAAGCCACTCTGAGACTCCTTTGGGTTGTGAAGGGTGGGGTATAAATCCAGTCTCTTCTCTTCTCCTCCTTCTTCTTCTTCTTCCTGTCCATCAGCAGCCACCTGGCTAGCAGGGGGAATTACCCCCCAAAAAACAGGCAAGAAGCTGGAAATAAAGGGAAATCACGCAGAAAGTGATATAGGCACCTTGATGACATCGGGGAGACACTCTGGTTTTGGGGCAAAACACTTATTCTACCATAGAGTTTTGCCCCCAAACCAAAGCATCGCCCCTGATGTCTCTGACATACCTATGTCACTTCTGGGTGATATAGGCACATCACATTCATTTCTGGCTTCTTTCCTCCCCGCTCCCAGTAAGTTCACTCCCATCCCCCTCAGACTGGGCCGACAGACCTGGCAACCCTATCTCATGTGGCTTTTGTCCTTGCAAGGCCGGCTCGAGGTGTTTCTGTACTTTAGGCAGGTGCAGATAATAACCTCCCGGTGGGGCCTGGAGACGCCACCATGCTGCCTCTGCCTCCTCCCCTCTGAGGGGGGAGGGGAGGGGGGCGAGCTGTGCCACCGCCTCCTGCGCCCCAGCCAGGTGCTCTGTACTGGCATTGGTGGGGGCGGCGAGGGGCTTTTTGGGGGGTGGGGCACTGTTTGGCACCCCTGAGGGCAGGAGTGCCCTAGGGGAGTGCCTAGTTTGGCTAGTGGGCGAGCCGACACTGTGTCCTTGCAGGTCCTAGCTTTTTCGAGTGGTCAGAGGGAACCCCCTCCTCTCTTTTTTTTACTGGCAGAAAAGCTGGTTGGGTCAACTCACACTCTGGAAACTAGGGTTGTTGTCCTCCAGGCCAGGCCTGGAGGTCTCTCAGAATTAAAGCTGATTTTCAGACAATAGAGATCCATTTCCCTAGAGAAAATGGCCACTCTATGGTCTTATACTCTATTGAGGTCCTGCTGTTTCCAAAACCCCTCCCTCTCCAGGTTCCACATCCAAGAATCTTCAGGTGTTCCCTAACCCAGAATTGACAACCCTACCGGAAACATAGGAATTGTGCATTCTTTCCAGTGCTAGCATATATATGTATACATTTTAAAAAGTTTGTTAGAGATGGAATTTTTATGCTCAAGAGTGGGTGGTCAATATACACATCTGCTGGGCCCACACATATATAGCACATTGTGATGTGAAGAAGAAAAACCTAGTCTAAATGGGAAGGGTAAATTTTTTAAAGAGGATGTGGCATTTATGTCCTGAATTAAAAAAAGAAAAATCTTGGGAACTTTCTCCTTTCTTAGAGGCACACACTGGGGCTGAACAGGGTATATATGTTGTAAATATTGTCAAGATATTATCTATTGGTTTTCATGATGGCCTCATAGGAAGTCTGTGTGTGAAATATGTTTGGCTCTTTTTAATGAAATTCAATTTTGACAAGTTTAATGATATTAAACTGATTTATTATATCAGACAAATTTTGATTTTTTTTCAAATTGGAGGTGTTATAGGGTGGATAAGATGCCCTACTTTGTCAATTTTATTGAACACACCATGAGTGATGTATAGTAATAAATTCTTTTGAATGTAGCAAGAAGATCTAGATAATTGTTATAGATCTGCTTCTCATTTTCTTCTTATGTTTTGGGTGGGATCTATATTATGGGGGGGTTTGCACTGGTTTGCCTCAAGAAAGAATTTTTAAAACATGTTTTGCATTTATTATGTATCACGGGCCCTGTAAAGAATGCAAAGACTTTCCTTGAAAATGAATGTTACTAATTTAAAAAAATAAATAAATAAAACCATGGAGACTGGCATTTCCAGTTGGCTCATGGTGCCTGAATCCATGCCTCCCTTATCTGCCTACTCAAGATTCTCTTCATTTAGAATGGATATTTCAAGGTCACTATCACCCTTAATGTGCTAAGTGGTCCTGAAAAAAATCCCCTTTAGTTTCTCAACCAAACTTCCATTCTGTTGGTCTTTCTCTTCCCCTCTCCACCTTTATGCTGAGACCAAGCTTTGTTTCAGGCCACCTATAGGTCCAGAAGACAAGATCTAAGCCAGGTAATCTCCAAATGTTGTCTCAAAACAATGGCAAACTCAAAGAATAACAAGCCATTCCCATTCCCTAGCCTCAGGCCATTGATCAGGGCCTTGCAGTGATTAATCAAGAGCACTCTCGAGAAAATGACTGGGTCGTCTTAGCAGTCAAATGGATGCGGGGAGGAACACTTTGGGAAGAGGCAATGGTTCAGTGATAGATCATCTGTTTTGCATGCAGAAAGTCCCAGGATCAATCCCTGGCATCTCCAGTTGAAAAGGGCAGGTAGCAGGTGATATGAAAGACCTCAACAAGACACCCTGAAGGTAATAATAATTATTATCATATGACTGCATGTGATCCAGAGATTGTCTGGCTGCCAGAAGCTCTAACTCTTTAGAATGCTAGGCCTAGAAGTGGGCTGGGGTGTGGATTCAGCATAACCAAACCAACCCCTCTGCCCCGAAAAAATACTGTATTGGTATTTTTTCAGGTATCACTTAAGATGAATACAGATCAGAGACTTGGCTACCAGTATAGCTGAGCGCACCCCCCCCCCCCAGTGATTTCCCCCGGCTTTGCTATATTGAAAGCCAGCCCCAGTTGAGGCTGCACAGAGCTTTCAGCTCCACACTGCCCCAGCTAATCTTTGGCTTGGCTTGCAAAAGGCATTTAAAGGAAACATGGTAAATGCCTTTTGCAAGTTGCACCACGTGAGTGAACTCTGCTTGGGATTCCATTTGCATGGTGCCACTTGCAAAAGGCATTTAAAGGGATCACATTCGGAGCGAATGGAGTCCCAAGTGATGAGTTCTGGATGAACTTGGCTCTTGGGACTCCATTTGTGTGGCACCATTTGAAAAAGACATTTAAATGCCTTCTCCAAGCAGTGAGTTTCCAAGGGAGCATGTGCAAAAAAAACAACAACAACCCTTAACAAAAAAGGCATCTAATATTAACAAAAATGGACAGACCCCTGATGGAACCTGGGTAGGGAAACCTGAAAAAAATTGTGACTGTGAACTGGTCATGATGAAAGCATGATCACTAAAAGCACAATAACAGTGGGGACAACCTGAAAGGTAGGTAACGTGAAAGAACTCTTTGTCTGTGTAATCCTTGCTAACTTACCTACTTTATAACTGCATAAGGTATGTATTATCCCAATATGGCTGAAAACTTTGTGAACCCCATCAGTACACATGGGGTCTCCAGTGGACACATAGTGACCCCCTAGCACTCTTTTGGGCTTGTGAAATGGTGTGGGAAGAAGACTCAAGCCCTCTCTCCTTCATGTGCCACAGTTCCAGTTCAGATTAGGTTCCAACATGTCTGGGAACTGAGTTCCCAATGGAGAATTTTGTAGCACACATATGATAGAAAGTTCTCATGGTAGACACAAACACGACACAAGAACTGTGTAGCTAGGTCCTCAGGATATCAAGCTTGTGGGACAAAACCCTGATATTTTAATGTCCTGTGTGACCAACAGTACAAACAGAATTATAGCTTTCCAAATCCATTTTAAAAGTGTTTAGCTCTGCTAAGAACTACACTGTAACTTTCTGATTCTTGTAATTAACTATTATGTATTAGGAATTATTAAGAAATTAAAATACAGTCACACATAGACTATACAACTATGAATGATGGACTGCTGCCATTTTTAAAAAAAGAGAAAATATATAGGTTTGTATTTATCCCTAGATGGTATGTGAGGTTTTAAAGTCATTTCATTATAATTGTAACATGGCCAAAGTTTAATAGTGAACAATACACTGCATGCAGGTAATTGCTATGCTCAGTTTAGGAGAAATTTCTAATATGGGCTTCATGTATCATGTTTTAAAAATGCGTGCACACATAATAATTTAACATGGTAAGAAATCCACCTCTTACCACTTACTATATAAGCTGCATGAAGAGGCATGGGTTATACATTTTCCTCAGAAGGCAAGCTCTGCCTCTGAGTTGGATCCTACCAACATTGCTGCTGGTAGAATAGCAAGGGAAGAGCCCCCTTTGACCATCAAAAAGGCTGTGCTGCATCATGGGACCTGCAAGAACAAAAGGCATGTGCAGCTGGGGATGTAGTATGGAGGGGAAATTAGGTGAGCTTTCAAGAAAAAACTTTCTGGATCCAACCTTCTGTGTTTTCTGGATTTAGCAAAAGGAATGTAAGGGCTTGTAGTGGGGGAGGGGCATGCAGAATCTTTGTTGAATGCATCTGCAATCATTTATAATTTGAAGTTTCACCTTCTGGATTTCCCAAGCTTGGAATCATTTTCAAATACAGATTCAAGAAAACTAGATCTTCAGCAATTTTAAAATAAAAATAAGATGTCATATGATTGATACAGCTTTTACTTTTATAAAGTCCGTAAATTATTTCACAAGAGCACATGGAGGAAGCAATAATAAATTCAATAGATTTATTCTGGGTCATGGGGTTTCCTCTTTCTTCATTTCTTGGCTAATCTTTCACTCAAATGAACATGAGGTAATGAAGTTGACTTCACTTGCATATATGAGGAGACTTGGGATATTGGGAACCTGGAGCTCATCCTAACTTAAAGAGAACAATATAATGTATTTTCCAGTTTGCTATGCTGAAAGTTATCAGTTGAATTCTGTTTTCTCAGTGTTAAAAGAAAGTGAAACATTTGTTTAAGGAATAATGTATGGGAAAAGATGTACAGGTCTTAGGATCCAAATGAATGGGTTCTGAGCTGCCTTTCATGAAATTAAAGACATTTTAGAAATCATGAGTAAAATAAAATATTAAAACATCAGTATAAAATGTCAGTATAAATCTGAAGAGGGGCATAAATCAGAGCAGGAACATCACAATTGACAGATTGTTATGGAATAGACAATAAGAAGAAAGGAAGAGAGGAAAACAAAGCATTAAAAGTCTACACTGACTATACAGTGCCAGAAAGGCAACAGCAGAAGTGCGAAAGACTCTTTGGTTTATTTGCCACCAATGTGCTCTCAGGAGTGGAGTCCTGGAGGAGAGCCAAAAATGATCTTCCCAGGTGGACAGACCTGTATAGGAGGATGTGATTCTTTAGATCCCCTAGTCCAAGACTATTTGAAGTTTTAAAGGTCAGAAGCTGTAGTGCCCAGAAATGAAATGGGAGGCTTAGAAATATGTGTCAACATATGAGATATAGATCAACATTGAAATATACACCCATGCAGATCAGTAGGTGTGATATCCCTTCACTACTCATACAGAATGCCTACCACCCTCTATGCCTCTCTATCTCAGGTTCAGGGCTACAAGTAGGTCAGACCATCACACTCACCACCCTTCTTGTCTTTTTAAAAATCTCAAGAGAGCCATGACCATCTCACACCTCAGGTCCTCTCTCTCACTCACAGAGACATCAGCAGGCGGGGTAGCCCAATCTCATTCTATAACCACCCTCACTCAAACACCTCACAGAGTCATTGGGGTTGCGGGCCCACACACTGTTCCACTCACATGCTGCCACCATTTAGTCATATCCTAAAACATATATAGACTGAGATCTTCACTGGGATGTGTGTATGTGTGTGTTTCTTTTCCTGAGACATACAACCCACAGGGTTAAACAAACAAGGAGTTAACTTTTCTTTGTGGTTTGAACATAACACTGAAGAAAGCAAGACAGAGATTACAATGTTTCTTTTCCCTTGAACTTTTGAACTGTTTCCCTATTCCAGTATTTGGGATCTTTAGATACAAATTGACTTTTCTTTCCATTTAGCTTTAAGCTGCTCTTTGCCTCAGCTCTCAGTCAAACATACTCTTTCTCAACTTCCTAGCTGCCAATTCTCAACTGCTGTTTTTCAACTGTCTCTTCCTAACATTTTGTCATTTTCTCTGAGGGAAAGGTGGAACCTTGCCTGTCCATCAAAGTAGAGCTCAGATGAACAAAGCAATGAGGGGAGGGAATGTGCTTCCTGGATACATCCCCATCAACAAGATATGTGAAAAACTGTTGAAGTGTGGATTTATGGATTGGTCAATGATCCCTATGCCTTTTATTGTAACTTTTTTGTACATTTAACAATATATTTCATTGTGGGGACAGAACAGAACTTGACTCGACTCTCATATTCTAATAGTCAGCAGCTTCTGGGAACTGTGTTTCCCAGCCATACAGGGAACTGATTTAGATCTGGAGTGTGGTGGGGGGAAAGAAGAGTGTTAAGTTAACAAGAGAGTGATTTCAACAAGTAATTTCAGCTTTTATTTAATAGCAAACAAGATGATCAGACAGCACACACGAAACAGTGGAGCACAGCTCCGTTTTTAAATAATCTGGGCTGTCAAAGCCATGCCCATACTTCAGTTAAAGACCAATGAGGTCTGTTCCCTCCATAAAGTTACAGTCAGTTCTGATTGGCTATATACAAGGTTTAACACAAATCAACCAGTAGGAATGGCTTTGCTTACAAGCCTTGTCCTGACTCAAGCTTAACACAGAAAAAGATATAGCTGATTCATGAGTCAGAACACAACAAAGGGGCTTTCTCCTGTGCTATTTATTGGGATCTTTAGTTAATATAGCAGAGTTTGCCCAGTCATAGAAGTGTGATATTGAGTGCAGTGAATAAATCTCTCAAGAAGTATGTTGCAAAAAAGGGTAAACTTACATTTATTCAACCAGATCCAGTTCACATTCATGTTGCAGTTGAAAGGAGAGGAAGAAGCCTAAATCTAAAGAGTACTTTCTTGGTTTTGTCCATGTGAATTAGGTACTCTTGATTTGTTATCCCACATCATTTTAGAATGCCCTCTCCTTGCTTTACAACGTAAACAATTCCTGACTAAATACCTCCAGCATAGTGTCTTTGTTAAGGGAAACAGTTTAATTTATCTTTTAGGAGAGGTCAACCCTCAAAGCACTACATGTGTTGCCGAATGTTTAGCTGAAGTTTATAAAATTAAGTCCAAGTACATCACTGTATCTTAATTGTTGGATGCATATTTTTTCCTATTTGTTTCAAATGTTTTATTGATTTAAATACATACTTGATCTGTATTATCGTTTAACTGTTTTATATCTCTGTTCTTGTCATCTATCAGACCTATTTATTCTTGATTGCAATTTATCAGCATCTTTTATGCTAATAAAAGTCAAAATGAAATGAAATGAAATGAAAGAGTACTTTCCCTATCACAAATGGCCAGCTTGTCTGGTATCATGTGTGTGGGAGTATGATGGCATTATATCTACAGTACAGACCTGCAGAGACATGTGTCTCCATAAAAGGCCATTTTATTGTTCCCTTTTATCAACCTCACTGAGACTAGCTTTCCACCGCTTAAAGGAATCCTTCTTACCTTTTACAGCTTCCATTACTTTATTAGTTAACCATGCAGGCTTTTTTCTATACCTATGTGGGCCTTTCCTAACCTGCGGTATATATTTTTTCTGAGCTTCTAGGATTGTAGTTTTAAATAGTCTCCAAGCTTCCCCAATGGTTTGACCTTCTCCACTCTTCCTTTCAATTTCTTCCTCACATGTCCCCTCATACCAGAGAAGTTATCCCTTTTAAAGTTAAAAGTGGTTGCACCAGTCTTTTTGGGCAACTCCCTATCTGTACAAATGTTAAACTCAATGACATTATGGTCACTGTTCCCAAGCGGTGCAATCACTTTTACATCTCTCACCAGGTCTTGGGTGTTACTTAGGACCAAATCCAGGATCGCCTCTCTCCTGGTAGGATCTGTGACCATCTGTTCCATAGCAGTCATTGAGAGTGTCTAAAAACTCAATCCCTTTTTCCCAACTAGAACTCATATTGACCCAATCAATGTGTGGGTAGTTAAACGCGCCTATTATGACATAGTTATTCCATCTAGCTGCTATCTTTAATTCAGTCATCATTTTATAATCCTCCTCTACCTTTTGATCTGCTGGGCAATAACAAACTCCTGTCGGGGGAAAGCCGACAGGAGACGAAAAGTCTCTGGTTCGGGATGGCTCATCTCAAAGAGATGAAGGGATAGCTATTACTTTTGTACAAGGAAATGGATTACAATTGTCCACTGAGACTGTGGCTAATAGGAACTGCCTGGCAAGGTCTCGAGGCAGCAAGAGGAAGGCTGTGGGCTTAACAAATGTTGGAAACTATAAGTGTTTATACACAAATGCTAGAAGTCTCCAAGGTAGAATCAGGGAGTTGGAATGCTTGGTGTTGGGGGGGGAAATAGACATTGTGAGTATTTCAGAAACTTGGTGGGATGAGGAAAATCAGTGGGATACAGTGATTCCTGGTTATAAATTATATCGGAAGGATAGGGGGGAAAGATTGGAGGTTGGGTGGCTCTGTATGTCAGAGACGGTATACCGTCAAGTAAGATTGAGAGGGTAAGAGAATTGGATTTGCTTTTGGAAATGCTATGGGTTGAAATAGTGGGTCCAAAATGAGCATTTGTGTATAAACACTGATAGTTTCCCTCGCTTGTTAAGCCCATAGCCTTCCTCTTGCTGCCTCGAGACCTTGCCAGGCAGTTCCTATCATTATCCACAGTCTCAGTGGACAATTTTAATCCATTTCCTTGTACAAAAGTAATAGCTACCCCTTCATCTCTTTGAGATGAGCCATCCCGAACCAGAGACTTCTCATCTCCTGTCGGCTTTCCCCCATTATTCAGTTTAAAAACTGCTCTGCCACCTTTTTGATTTTGAGTGCCAGCAGCCTGGTTCCTTCTTGGGATAAGTGGAGACTGTCCCTTTTGTACAGCTCCTTCTTGTCCCAAAAAGCATCCCAGTGCCTAACAAACTTGAACCCTTCCCCCCACACCATTGTCTCATCCACGCATTGAGACTCCTGATCTGTGCCTGTCTCTCCGGCCCTGTGCGTGGAACAGGTAGCACTTCTGAGAAGGCTCCCTTGGAGGTCCTGGCCTTGAGTTTCCTGCCCAGCAGCCTAAATTTCTCCTCCAGGTCCTCATGACTGCATTTCCCCACATCGTTGGTGTCGATGTGCACCACGACCATTGGCTCCTCCCCAGCACTATCTACCAGCCTATCTAAAACATGAGTAATGTCCGCTACCTTCACACCAGGCAGGCAAGTCACCATATGGTCAGTACGCGGCTTTGTCACCCAGCTGTCTACCTGCCTAAGGATTGAATCACCAACTACCAAGAGCCCCCCTCCCACCCTTCCCAGGGACGGTTCCTTGATACGAAAGGATACCCGTTCACCAGCTGAAGAAGAGGTCCCTTCTGAGGGCACATTCCCCTTATCCTCAGCATGGTGCCCCATTTCCCCTTGACCCTCATGCTCCCAGCATTTTTGTAGCAGGAACTCCTTTGCATGTTAGGCCACACGCCCCTAATGTAGCCAATCCTTATGCGTTTCTGCTGTTGGGTGTGGCCTAATATGCTAATGAGTTCCTGCTGGGCGTGGCCAACTCAGGAGCCAGCCGTTCCTGTGTGTTCCTGCCCCAAAATAGCCCTGTATAAAAGCAATTATTCCCAATAGTTCTAACTGCTGAGGTTGTAACTGCTGTTTTAATGTGGCTAATCATTTACTTCCTCCAGAGCCAAAATCATTAAAGATTTGTGAATGAGTGAAAATTTTGAATCCTAAAACTCCCCCCCATGCAATTAGAAATATTTGATGTATCTTGGGCCCTTGCAGGAGATAAGTAGTTATTTAGACTGAAACTACCTTTTAATTCCCAGTGGTTGGAGTCCCTGAGAAATTCCATACATTGTACTGCATTATTGGTTTGAAATACAGATGTACACTATTCATAAGGATTCCATAGAACTGGACTAATTAAGGTTGCTGGTTTGCAAAGCTTCAAGCCAATGGAGCTGGTGAGTCTTTCAGAAGCCTCTTCCATTGGTTGAATGAAGCATACAGGTTGGACTCTCAAAGTATTCATGATTTTTATGATGTGCTGAAAGATGATAGATGCAAAATTCTATAGTTTGGACCTGTTTTTTTTTCATCTTAGATGAATTGGATCTCCACCCACTCCAGTCATTTCTCCTCCCCAGAAACAACAATTAAGAAATCAGCTTTGGAAGAAAGGCTTGTACCTTTGGGGGTAATTTCCAAACAAGCTTGTCTGTAGAAGTGATCTCTATATTGTTACTATGACTTTGGTCCTTATCAGTTAATTAGAGGCAGTCTACTATCCCAGACAGAATCTCCTTATTTCAGATAATGTTGAAACACCTGGAAAATGGGCCTATTAAGAAAAAGGAATATGCTAAACTTTGCAAAAAAAAATTGCTATTGATATTCGAACCTAAATTGTCCAGAGTCCGTTATGAATGCCTCAACAATTTGCTCACAATTAAAAACAAAAGCATTTCAAGTAGTTTTGTATCCATATTCAGACAGTGCCAATATTCAGCATGGCAGCTGGCCAGCTGCTGCTGACACATGTGCACAATTTACTGTCTAGCTTGGATTATGTATGCTCCAAGGCAGTCATGCACCATTTAAAACCAAGCTATGTAGGATGTATGTGCTGCTTTTGTGCCTGTGAAGTTGGCAGCATTCATCACGTTGGCATAACTGACTGGGTTGAATTACAGTTCCCAGGCGGCAGAGCAAGAATGATAGATCCAATTAATACAAATGAACACAAACATGTTCTGCTTTGGGATCTGGATGGGAAGAAAAAATGGGCAATTTTAGAATAAGAAACACCCCATACAGCCTCCCACACCACCTCAGCAGGATAAAGTCAGCCAAGAAAACTATTTTTTAGTACAATTGTGTGTTTTCTTCCCATCTGTACGATGTGATGGATGAATAGAAGGGACAGGGAGGAAGACAGATATGGCACCAAGTATCTGCAATCTACATGCAATGAACCCCAAATTAGCCAGGCTAAGTGGGCACAGCTACACTGGAAAGGCAAGCCACAAAGCAAGTATCCCACCACCCCATCAGTGATACTGAAACATTTCTTTTATGATTTCTTTTTAAACATAGGTAAGAAAATTATTTTATTTCTTAATATTTTAATGTATTTAAAATGACTGCCTTACCATATAGGTCTCAGATTACTAATTGAATGGAGCAAGTAGGGAGAGAACACATACACACGGAATATATTGAGGTTTCAAACATTCAGAACTGGATCCACAGAAAAACTTCTGGGTTCAAGGGTCCTGTTTGCAGTCAGTGAACATAATGTGATCCTAACAGAGGGATGATCCAATCATCCGGAGGGCATCTTTCATGAAATCTTTTTTCTGAGACCAGGTAAAATACCTGGTATGTGTGCACCTGTGAAGAACGTTTGCATTGTTTCATGGAGAAATAAAAAAATTATTTTATGTCTTAATATTTTAATGTATTTAGAATGATTGCCTGTCTTACCAGATAAGTCTTGGATTACTTATACTATTTAAAAAGAGTGGCAAGCATTAATAAGTGGCAGCACATATTTAGTGGATGTTTTGATGTTGCTCAACTGTAAAGGCAGTGTCATGTTTAGTCTTCACCCTTCCAGGTATAGTATGCATGGCGATAATTGACCCTTTCCTTAATGTGAGAAATGTTGATTGCTTGGCCTGCAAATAGATATGAGGTGAAAGAAGGGACAGGCATTTTTATTTATTTATTTATGCACCACCTTTTCCCCCAATGAGGAGCAGAAGTAACATACGTTGGTCTTCTTTCCTCCTCACAATAACTCCATAAGGTTAGTTAGCCTCCATGGCAGGGTGGGGATTCCAGCCTGGATCCTAGTCTGACACTCTAACTACTGCAGCACACCATCTCTCCAACTAATACGTGCTAATGCCTTTGACAGATCCCTAATGCAAGGGAAAATAGCATATTTGCAATGCAGTTCCTAGGAAGAGGCACCTTGGGGAGGGGAGTTCTCAGATTGAAAACTGCACATGCTCCAAACTGTTCCCTGCTGAAAATCTCCTTTTTCCCTCGGCTGCATTAAGTACTGGTGGTGGCAGGGGGAATAGTCATATATCTTTTTTTCTCCACTGGGAGGGGTTAAAGCACTCCTAGGGACATTTTTAGTCAATACTATGGCTCTGATCCATCTCTTTCCCCTTCTTCACCTGCAGCAGCTTTGTAGGCCCCAATAACATGTTAGAAGTTCCAGTCGGGGAAATGTTCATGCTCTGGTTTGGGCAAATTAATAATATAATTCAAAAAATTAATTCATATAAGGCAACTCCATTGCCAACTTATATCTGAAAGGCAGAATTAAAATGTAAATCTCTGTAGGTCATAGAGTGTGAAGAGAAGGGGGAAGGGTGTTGAGGTGAACACAGATGGATATTTTTTTTCAAAATGGAAAAAGTCAACAACAACATTTATGGAGTCAAAGTAATGGGAAAGTTTAGAATCAAGCCCCTGTAAATACTTTAGCACCTCCAGCTATCTGCCCAACATTCCCAACCCAATTTCTGTGTTTTGTTAAATCAAAACCCTTTTTGCACTCTATAAAAGCATGCACTTATAACTGTGTTCTTCAGAACTTGATGTGCTTTTTGTAGATGACCCATGATTGATAAATTACTTATGAATTTTTCTTGCTATCATGATTTATTGATGTCCAGAAGACTTGTTAGTCTGTTCACCAGTACTTTTTGTGAAGGTCTTGGTGTAGAATGTTAAAGAGATTCAACATTTCATGTGCTCCTTGATGTTTACTCTCTTGCAAATTAATACCCTTAAGTGCAAATGTCTACAGAGCAATGCACAAACTGGCAATTGGCCAGACCACAGTCCAGGAAAGCTGAAGTAGCTGATATAAACCCCTATAATCTCATTGATTTCAATAGTGAAAAGTCTGGCATACATCCAAGTAACCAATGAAATCAAATGCTTAGGAAGCCATTCTTCTCAAGTAAATAGATGCTTAAACAATACAAACAGGTAATAACTATTTTTCACATATTAAGAGGATATAAACTTATACAGAATATGTACTAGCCACCGTGATAAAAGACCAGGTACTGCAGTACTTAATCAAATAAAATGACCTTTGACATCAATGACAGTTTTGCTAATTCAAGGAGTATAAAATCTGTCCCTGGGTTATTTCAAAGCAAGACTGGTAATTAAACTGCATGATGAATAAGAATAATAAGCCTTATGAATGTAGAGTTTTGCATCAACTCTTGGTGGTAATATGATCCTGGTACTATTAATAAAATATGAAAAAGAACATAACTAACCCATTTAAAACTGTGATCCATAACCCAGTTGTTGAAAAACTTTGATTTGAATGATGAATATTGAATGTTGATGGATGTTACAAATCCTGCCCTTTCTGCCTCCCTTTCCATTTAATCTTCCAACTTGCACAGAAAGGGTGCTGAGTACATTTCTTCCTGTAAAGTTATTTTTTGAGACCAGCAGTTTATGAATGAAGTTTGGCAACAATTGAGGAGAAAGGAGAAAGTATGTGATCCATAATTTGTCATCTCCTAGTGTCTACTACATTGAAGGTTATAGTTGGATTTGCAACATACAGCAGTTGAACCAGCTTCCTGGTGCCTTTTGCAAGACTGTTGCTTGGGATAAATGTTATACTCACTCAGTATGCAGATATTCAGTGAATGGTGGTGGTGGAAATTGCCATCTAGTCATAGCCGAATTATGGGGTTTTCAAGGCAAGACAGGTGGTTTGCCATGGTCTGCCTCTGCGTAGCACCCCTAGTATTCCTTGGTGGTCTCCCATACACATACTGTCTGGGGCCAACCCTGCTTAGCTTCCATGATCTAACAAGATCGGGCTAGCCTGGGCCACCCATGTCAGGGCATTGAATAAATATCCATTCTTACTTCTAGAAACAAACACAAGCATAGAGGGTTGGATCCCACAAATCTGTTGTGCTAAGGGCAATGCCTTCTTCCACTGCAAGTTGCCTTCCATGACTCAAGAAGCTGGCATCAAGTGCCCTACACTGGAGGAAGGCACTGAGGCAAAACAGATCTGTGGGATCCAACCCAGAGTTCTTTCTGCTCATTTAGTCTTTTCTCACATGATTCCCCCCCACACAGATATATCAGTCCCTCATCAAAGAAATTCAACTTCAGAAACAATTCAGCTTCAGAAATCTGGCCAGCCTTGTGCTACATCACAGTTTAACAGTTTGGAAGTCTGGATGCTTATTGTACTTACTAGTACTGCTTAATAATACAGAATTGAATTGTAAGGTGCCATTGCATGAGTGAACTTCTGTTTGCACAAAGGAGATCTGTGATTTCCATGGATTTCCCCTTTGCCAAAATGCCCCCCTCCAGCTGCATCAGTTCCTGGGGATCCTGTAAGCCTCGGATCTTCTTGGGTTGCACAGAAGTCTGTGAAGATTGGGGAGACGATGAGTATAATGTTCACAGATCATATGGTCCAACAAACAGTTGTTTCACCAAGTTCTTTCAACAACCCCATTATAAGCATCGAAAACATACGAAAGAGTATTACATTTTTGTTTGTCTCACTAATAGCCACAAAAAATTCAAGAATTGGGTTTTTTTTCCTACGGAAACTTCTGAAATGGTACTGGTAGCATAATTAATCCAAAGCAAGGGATAATGTATCTGTAACTTCCAGCATAATTGAAAGCCTGCTCCACAATACCTGATGGGAATATAAGAGTGCCCTGAAAGGCTCACAGTGTCATGAGGTCTCCTGTGCCATGTTTATGCAATAACCATGCTACCGTATTAGACACTTTATTTTTGCCTGTAGAGATTTCCTTTAAAGGTTACCTCAATTAAAATGCACTCCTCTCTATTCATTTGTTTTCAAAACACTGCATGCAGAATAGAGACAAAAGTTCAGTTAGCTATGTAAGGAGCACTGGCTGTTTCACAGAGATATTGGGCGCAGTTCCAAAACCATGGCATCGGAAGCAGTTGGATTCAAAGCACTGAAATCCATGTTGTTGTGCTCAACTGAGTTTAGCCACAATTAAAAATCAGTGTGACAAGTCCTTTGATTCATCAGGTATGTGCTTAATTAAAAAGAGACCCTATCAGTTTTGGTGGGACTTACTTTCAGGTTCATGTGTATCTAAATGAATTTTGCTGTAGTAGTTAAGTGCGTGGACTCTCATCTGAGAGAACCAGGTTTGATTCCCCACTCTTCCAGTTACAGCTGCTGGATGTTCTTGAAAAGAGCAGTTTCTGTCAGGGCTTTCTCAGCCCCACCTACCTCACAGGGTGTCTGTTGTGGGGAGGGAAAGGGAAAGGAGTTTGTAAGATGCTCTGAGACTTTGAGTGAAGGGCAGGGTATAAATCCATTCTCCTCTTCTTCCTCTTTTCTAAATCTTGCTTAAGGAAAAGGGGAAGCAGGGGAGGGATCCTAGGCACAAAGCATAGCTGTCAGACTCAGGTTCACCTTTTCCTTTGTACTCTGTACCTGTGGTATTACCAACCGGCTTATTGTAATCCGCACCCCTGTTCCCTTCCCCCTTGCTTTTGGCTGCTACAGCAGATGTATCCAGCTGCCCGCTTATTGCTCAACCTCACTGACATTCCTGGTGGGAGGGAGAGCGACTGTGTGAATGCTTGTAGACTAGGGAGGCAATGTTGGTAACCATTTTCCCAAGCAGCACCTCAGGAACTTTCACATGAGAGTGTCCTTGAAGTTGATAAGACTTTTGAATGGCTAGTTGAACCATTGTATTCATCTAGGTTCTTAGGACTGCTTATACTTATGAATGTGTGACGTAAGTGTGGAATGTGGGGTTTAGTTATACATCGGGTCCCCGCCTATGCTCCCCAGTTCTGACAAAGAAATCACCTTTGCAGCATCTCAAAACTCTTCAATAAACTTTCATAGAGAAAGGCTGTGTGGAGTGTGAGTTGACTGGGAACCTGACAATAGCCTTATTTATATTTTCTACAGATTTACATTTTCTGCAGATCTCAGAGCCTCAAAGTTTTAATTGTGACATACCTGATTCACCCCTGATCTCTGCACAGAATGGAGTATTAGAAATTCTCTGAATAGCAGAATGTCCCCTTCTTCCTCTGATCTCCCTATGCCTTTCCTCAGTTACCACTTCTCCAGCTGCTCTTTGGTAACCCCATTCAAGTTTGAGCAACCTGTACTATTCCTGCTATCCCTAGTTGTGGCCTAACTACCCACAAAGATCATGCCTAATTATAATCCACCCAAACTCTATAACTAATATGCAACAGGGGTTTTTTAAGGCCCAATTGAAAGGAGCCCCCGAAATCACATTATTTGCAAGGGCAGGTTGGCAAGTCAGCTATGGTCCTGATCAGACGGGTCTTTAGATTTAAAGGGAATGACCAGACAGTGACATCTGGGAAATGTGCCACTTCCATGATCAGTCTGTTCAGCCCCGCCCGGGAGCTGTACTTTAAAGATACCAGTTAAAGTCTGGGACTAAAGCTTGCTGACAGGCCAATGGCAAACTTTCCCTCATCTGATCATTCTAGCATGCAATCCTCCCAAATGGCCGCCATTTAAAAAAATTCTTAGCAATATGCACATAAGTGGGTAAATGCGCGACAGCTGCAGCGCTCCACTGAAACTTCCCAGACAATTTCATCTTTCTGAAGGGCCTGTGAATTTTATGAACTGTGTTAATTAAAAAAGTACCTAGAGGGAGGTACCACTGGTGGTGCTTTAACCATTAAATTCCGTGCATGCACAGAAAAACAAGTACACATTGATGCACAGATGTGCATGTGCAAACAGAATTTTTTTAAAAACCTGACTGTGTGGCTCCTTCAAGTGGACACTTTCTAGACAATCCATCATGGAGTACACACATGGTAAGGGGAGCTGTCTGGTCGTGCAATGCTGGATTAAAAAGATCTGGATCAAATTAAGGCCAGGCCAATAGCAGGATTAGTTGCCCATCTGAATGCACCCTATGTGGTAAATGCCCACCTGGAGCTAGACACTATAAAAGTTCACACCAGCCTGAGCATGGAACAATTCAAAGAAACAGTACAAGATCGGAAAATGTGGAAAGAGCTGGCCCATGGAATTGCCAAAACACAACTGAATGGCTAACAACAACAACAACCCACTATGAAAGCCTTCCCCTTACTGGCTGGGCCGTATGAGACTTGCAGTGTAATCCTAACCAGAGTTATACCCTTCAGATCCATTGAAGTCAGTGATTCTAGCACTGCAAGATTAGACAATCCCAAACCTGGCCTAATACAAATCTTGCATTCCCAGGACAGGCACAATGATGTTGATTTCTTTGATAATAGAAATAAACATTCATCTAGATTTCTTTTGGATTTTTTTTGTTTTGCATTCCAATTAAATACACAAATTAAATGGAAACCAAATATAACTTCCCCCCCCTTTTCACCTTTTTACCAGCTCTATAATGTGTGCTAAATGAGAATGGCAGTCTTGTAAAAAATATGATGTTATGTTTTTGGACATTATCAGTATGTTCTGCAACATTCAAGACATCCAAATAGAAAAAATAGTTAGAAGTACCATTCCACCAATCATATCCTTTGCTTGTATTAATAATTTACCCTGAGAACATGTTTTTTAACCAGAGGAGCCTCCCTCTATTAATAATAGAAAGGGCAGCTTGAGGAGCTCTCTTGAACATGAATGAAACAAACAGGTATTTTACATGGATTCATGTGTTATTTCAGCTGTGGAATTGTCTGCCAGATGTCAATGTTTGGTCTTTGTCTTGGTTTGCTTGGATGATTATTATTTTTTTAAATTCTGTAGACTTTTGGAAGTTTCAGTCTAGTTCATTTGTTCTATTTACTTGCATGACCATTGTATTCTCATAATTCAATCATTTTCTTTACGAAAGAAGTTTTTGTATCTGAATTTGAGGCATAAGAGAACATAAGAGAAGCCATATTGGATCAGGCCAATGGCCTATCCAGTCCAACATTCAGTGTCACACAATGTACAAAACCCAGGTGCCATCAGGACGTTTACCAGCAGGGCCAGAAATCCAGAAACCCTCCCACTGTTGCCCCCCAAGTCCCAAAGATACAGGACATCACTGCCCCAGACATACTGTTGCACTGCTCCAGTGGATTTCACAGGTTGCAAACCAGTGTTTTGGTTGGATTAAGTCCCAGTTAGGCACCTTATACACTGAATCACCCCTTGCCTGTCCATCTCCCTTCTCTGCCCTGAGGAAATGGAAAGATAAGAAGGTACAGGGAAAAAGGAAATTTAAAGCAAACTACAGCTACACATAAAATGCTGCTGCCAATAATTATGCATTTTTTTGGGGGGGGAAGAAGTATTTGGGTGTACATTAGTTCTGCTGGTTTCACTTGTCTGAAGGAAAAGTAAATGCTTGCTGTTAGAATAAAAATATGGGATTGGATAAACATATGGAGCATAGGTCCATCAGTGGCTATTAGCCACAAGTTATATATGGAACTCTATATCTGGGGCAGTGATGCTCTTTATTCTTTGTGCTTGGTGGACAACAATAGGAGGGCCCCACGGGTGGACCTCCCAATGACACCTGGATTTTGGCCACTGTGTGACACAGTGTTGGACTGGATTGGCCATTGTTCTTCTGTTCTTATATTCTTATGTAATAGGTAGTAAGCCTCCTGTCAGTGATAAGTGAGTCATAGATATACAAGACATTACCTCATCAGCCACATATCAGAAACAGCATGTTCATTTTAATTAACACAAATATGATCAGACAACATATGCATTTTTTGTATGTCAGAATGCCAGTTGCAAGGAGCCTAGGCTGGGGAAACAGATATACAGACAGGGGGTCCTCAGTTATAATTGACTAGCCAAATTACATGGATATCATTTTAACTATGACTCATCATGTAAACTCAAAAGAAAGCATTATGGTATGCAGATTGGGGCTTTTTTCCTGATATAGTTGTTGTTTTTCTGATACACAATTTGCCCTAAACAGATTTTGTGAAGGTGTTTTAATAAACATAAAAGGCATCTCAAAAACACTTGTGGTTCAGGCTTTCCTCTTTAGAAAGAAACCATTAGGACTGGTTTTAGATTCAGATCTGTGTTCAGCAAAATACCAGATGGCTTAGTTAATAACCAGAAGAAAACTACATACTGCACATATGCCAGCTGCCAAAAATTTGTCTTCCTGCAGGTTGAGGAATGACCCTCTTTATCAGAAATGAATTTCAAGGCTCACAGGGAAGAAAGACAAATTCTTTTATTTTATAGTGTTTGGAGCACTTGTAAAAGACAATATCATAGAATTCAATTCTATCTCCAGCAGTTCCTATAAGAAAACTTAAAACTTTAAGCACTTAGTAATACATAATTAAACTCATAACAACTTCCAGTGTATAGGAAAGAACACAGATTTGGGTCCTGTGCTGTGAAAGTATGGCAAAGATTGCAGAAGGGAGCTCCATCCTCCCATTGCAGCCTGCTCCCCTGCCCCTGATCTTGCCTTTAGAGAGCTGGGTCCCCTGTGAATATCATAGTGAGGGGAAAGGGGGTTGCAGCGGGAAAAGGAATTCATGAAGCTTGTTTTATCCCCTTCCTTTAGTAGAAGTGATTTCCAATAATGGAAACATAGCCACTGTTTCCAAATGCTTCATTTGCAGCTTCACTGAGGGATTCCTACAAGGGATGAGATTCAACTGAAATAGCCCCATTTTGACTGCATTTCTTCCTCTTGGGAAGCAAACCCACATTTTTTTACAGCAGTTTTATTTCTTCATGTCGATTTTCCCCCAATAAAATGAATGCATTTTGCAATATTATTTTTGAATCAGTTATTTTTTTTAAAAAACCTACATATAAATTGTGAATAATTGAACAAGGATATATAAACAGTATAAATGGAAAACAGACCATTCTTTGACTCAACAGCTGATGGAAGGATCTGCACAACATAGGCCTGATCAGAACTATGTGCAATTTACTAATTCATAATTATGCCGTATACTTGTGGAATTTGGTGTCTGACAGAGAATCTATAGTAACAAATCAGGTTTCTAGACCTTTAGTCTGCTTGAATATGTGTATGGGCATTTCATAAAATCTCAGCAGCCAGGGGAGGTGGGTTGGAATGGGTTGGAATGTAAAGTGGCTATGGTTCTGTATAGTTTTCCTTAAATGCAGAAGGAAGATTTCACTCTCACAGAGAGTGAGAGTGTGTGTCGGTAGGGGGGGGAAGATGGTGGGCTTTTTCCATCAGCCAGTCTGGCCTATAGTCAGTAGTCCTTCCCCTCTTGGAATACATCAGTAGCCAGCCACTCTGAAAAACAGGGAAGAGACAGAAACACCCTTCCATTAGCTTAATTTCACTTATAGTTTCTTGGATTTATTAGCTACTTTGACTTTTATTTTTACACAAAAGGTGACTTTAGCTAGATTAAACAATATGCCAGTGGCACCTCTCATCCTTTTTTTGCCAAAATGTCATAGCTGACACATGGCAACCCCATAGGTCTTTCAAGGCAAGAGACGTTTGGAAGTGGTTTGCCATTGCTTGCCTCCACATCAGCCCTGCTTAGTTGCTGAGATCTGATGGTATCGAGCTGGGCTGGGGCTATCCAGGTAAGGGCCCCTCCTCAATATGACAAAATTATTTTCAGTAATGATCATGAAACAAAACAAATAATTATAATGGCCAGAAAATAAATGCATGTGACAAGAAAGCAAAAAACTGTGACTAACCAACACTAAATACTAATAAATATTTATAAAACTAAGTATTATTTTCTCAAAGTCTTATAATAAGTGTATTTTTCAATATGCCATTGTTTCCAAAGGACTGAAGTCAAACCAGTGAATCTCTGTAGTAGAAACTGAACAGGGGGCATTTTGCAAGCTCAGCAGAACCAGTGCAATGTACAAAGTACCCAGCAGTACCAGTACAATCACAGGGTGCCCAGCAGAACCAACTGCCATTGTGGGAATGCCAGCTCAACAGGACTGATGCCAAGCACAGCATCACAGTCCAAGGGGGGGGTTGGAAGCCCAACAGAACCAGTGTTATGTACAGTGCCCAGCAAACCCAGTACCTTCTGTTCATAATATTAATGCAGGTTTGCTACTATACTACTCTTAAATACATTCTGTCACCAAGCAGGGTAGGGATGAAAAGGTCTTGAGACCAAGAAGTGAAAATAAAGGGGAGGCACGGGGGAAAAATAGGTGAATGGAGACAAAAATGAATGAGAAAAGTATGGAAAAGAGGGAGAGAAATTAAGGGAGGAAAAGATCTGGCTGAGCTGGGTGCAAAGAAAAGAAGAGAGAAAGGCTAGACTATTGGAGAATATGATCTGCAGGCTGGCAATCACTGTTGCAGCTATCTGTGTTTTCTTGTTAAGGAAGTTTGCTCCAGTCTTGGTTGTTGTTCAGCAAGTTTGCTTCAGTCTTGGAGCAAGGGAAGTTTAGCCAATCCTAGGCTGTGATTATATGTGCCAGTAGATCCGACATAGGTGTGAATGCCTGACAGATCTAAAGGGTGCGATCAGACAGCAACATCTGGGAAGCATCCTGCAGTCATTGGCAACCCATACTGCTCCACTGCAGAAGCGGAGTAAAAAGACACCAGAGAAAATCCAGTGTCAATGGATTGCAGTGGGCCACAGGCAGACTTTCCCCATGCCATTCCCCCCCTTCATAGTATGAACATCATTGCATACCCATAGGGGGCCCTTGGTGTGGAGGTGTGATTCCTTGTTTATGCGCATGGGGAAAAAATGACTCACCCGCAGTTGCATCTGATTGCACTGTGATGGGCTGCACCTGCAGCTACGAAAGGAGGTGTGATCTCGCAATTGTGGGTCAAATTCCTCCAGAAGGAATAGCCTCACTTCCCCTCTGCTTCAACTGGTTTGTGTGACCGCAACCCTAGAGGGTTTTTTTGCTATCTCAGACTTCCCTGCACCCATAGTAACTGCAACCAGAACTGCATTTAAAAATAAAAGGAAAGGCATTTGGCTGGATGCAGGCTGACACTGGCTGCAAGGGCCCCCTTGCTCAAGCTGTGCCCAGGGTGGACTGCACCCCCTGCCCCACCCTTGGTACACCACTGTAATATGCATTGTACTTACCTTTTAGATATTAAACAGTTTATACTGCTAAGGTAGTGTTAGACAGTTGTTGACCCTGATCTATCCTACACTTGGAGTCATATACATTAAATACATACAATATCCTACTCCAGGAACAAAATGTCTGTGCATATTTTATATCTTATCTACTGATTTGATGAATACCTTTGTTCATCAAGATCTTGTAAATCTGATGTGCCTGAATATGATCAAAAGGGTTTGGTTTAGGTAGTTTTTGCTTTGTTTTGTTCCTAGCTTTAGCAAACAGGCCTTCTGTTTCATTTCATTTATCTCTGGTATATTAAAAACTGAAAATCCAAAGACAAAAGAAACCCCTTGAGTTTGTCCTATTGAGAACCTCCATCATCAAGTTTGTCTTGAAGCTAATGTAAAATGTCAAGTGCTGCTGTCACTCTCAGATGCTGAAAGCCTCCTGCAGACAGCAGTGAAGGATGGCATATCTTCGAACACTAACAAAGGGGAAACAAACCTAGTATGAATGCTGAGCATAAACTCTTCTGGGGTGGTTATGAAAAGGTTCTAACATCACTGGAAGTACAGCATTGCCCCCATGTTTTCCAGTTTTGATTTAGCAAAACATTTAGGGCTTGCTGAACTTAAAACCCCACCTTTATACAAATATGTATTAAAAAACATTTATTATTTCTTCATTGGATGTAGGTTGTGGCTTGCTGGTATAGTATTTGCTTTGAATGCAGAAGATCCCAGGTTCCATTCTCTCACTATAAGGATAGGTAGTAGTACTGACAACTGATGATCTGATTATAAGGGAGCTTCATGGTTAAAGTAATGGAAAACAGAAGAATATTTAGATATGGAACAGAGGTCTGGGTCTGACAGTTTCCATGGACAGAGGTTTATGAACATTACTGTCAAATAGTGCAGGAAACTCTTTGGTATACTTTACATTGGAATGTAGGCTAGCATCACATGTTCAAGACACTTACCACAACAGTTTATATGTGCAGATCTGAGATCTGAGTATCAATAACTGGCTTAACTGCAGTGGAAGAAAGGAAACAGAAGGAAATCACAGAGCAAAAAAACTGTGGTAGGATTACCTGCAGTTGATATGCAGTTTTTGCATTGGAGTTGGAAAATCACAGATCAGAACATCATCCAGTATATAACATTTTGAATTTTTGATTGCAGATGATGGAGTCCTCTGCTCTCTCCGTGACAGTGAGTCGCAGAATTGGCCTTGCTAAATCCAAGGCAATGTAGGTAATGAACCAAGTTAAAAGAATAATTGTTTGTCTGTGGCTAGCAAGCCATGAGGCCTTTCCCACTCCTTGAAGTTACTTGCACCTCATGGAAGGTTAATTGTGACACAAATGATTCAATCAGGAGTTTGATGTATGGTTGGTACTCCAACGAATTCAGCTTTGTACAGGGGCACATTCCCAATTTTCACTCTCCTCCTTATTTTATTAAAAGGTATTGAACTATAGCCTCCTTTACAAATCTCTGAAAGGGATGTCTCCTGAATGGCAATAATATTCACTTAAAATTGCCAGTGGAATAAGAAGCAATGTAAGGACTAGATCTGTGCTCTGATGATAGAGTGCTAGTTCAGCCATTTACAAAATGAAGCACTTTACAAAATGTGTTAAATCTTTCTAAGCCGAGCATGCTGTGAAAGCACTGAAATATTTTGTATTATAAAAAAAACTCCATTTGAAAACTTACAAAATGCACATCTATAAATGATAGTAATCTGCTACTTGAATTCCAGGCTTTAAAACACTCAGTTTCCAGATTCTTTGCATGCATTTTGTTTTGCTTTTTTATATATAAAAAAGACAAAAAGAATGTGCAAGAGGAACAACCAAACCAAATAAAAAATAAACCACCAGCCCAGCACAGTAAATAAGATTTTACTCAGTGCACAGATCATATGAAATCCTGCCTTTTCCACTTTTAGATTTAAAGTGTTATAAAGTATACTTAATCTGGACTTCTATATTGCTAATGCATTTTTAGGAGTGATGCTAAAATGCCTTTTAATCTCTCTTTAATAATGTGGGACACAAAGCAAAAGGGAGCCATTTTAAAGAAGACTGCACTCTCCTAGCCATGTAGGTTTTACTGCAACCATGAAAAGTACAAAATTCAGTTTAACATCCACCTGTCAAAACAGTTTTTATTGCATAAATCAGACACAGTCATTTCCTTAATCCCACCATAAACCTCACTAGTGCCCTTGAGCTGGCCCAGAATATCATCCATCTCTTTCTCACCTGTATCTGTGTGCATGTGCACTATGAAGATCAGTGACACAACATATGTACATGCATACCTATGAAAATAAAACTTGCTGTGTATCCTGGGTGATGGGAGGAGATGAAAGAGTTCAAGAAGAACAGTTTACAACTGAAGGCTGGCTTGGGCAATGGTGTGAAGGATGACATGGGGAATCCAAATATTTTAAACTGGTTGATCAATCAATGACTATGACAGACCTAACATTAACTAAGAACAGAACATTGTGATAGAAATTCTGAGGAAGATCAATACATGCAGGGGTCTTTTGGGGGGGAGCGCACCGGAGCGCAGCTCCGGGAGCTCAGGAGCCAAGCCCCGCCCCCAGCCGCCGTCCCGGGGAGTCTTTCAGGCAGCCGAATGTCAATTTCAGCTCCATTATATCCTATGGGCCATTGAAGTCAATGGTGAAAACATAGGGTATATTCTGGGGGCTGGAGGGAGGGGTTTGAGGAAGGGCTCCAAACTCACAGGATAGCTGGTGGAGCCTCTCCACAAGATACCCAGTAAGTTTCAAGAACATTGGATCAGGGGGTCCAATTCTATGGGCCCCTAAACAGGTTGCCCCTATTCCCTCCATTGTTCTCTATGATGGGAAAAAAATAACTTGTTTTCCCATCATAGAGAACAATGGAGGAATAGGAGCAACCTGTTTGGGGGCCCATAGAATTGGACCCCTGGTCCAATGTTCTTGAAACTTGGTGGGTATCTTGTGGAAAGGCTCCACCAGCTATCCTGTGAGTTTGGAGCCCCTCCCTCAAACCCCTCCCTCCAGCCCCCAGAATATACCCTATGTTTTCACCATTGACTTCAATGGCCCATAGGATATAATGGGGCCGAATTGCCGTCCTTTCCTTCTCTTTTTCCTCTTTCCCTCCTTCTTCTCTTCTCTTCTCTTCTTCTTCTCTTCTCTTCTCTTCTCTTCTCTCTTTCTTTCTTTCCCACCTTCTTCTCTTCTCTTTTTCCTTCTTTCCCTGTTTCCCTCCTTCTTCCCTCTCTTTCTTTCCCTCCCCTTTCCTTCTCTTTCTTTCCCTCTTTCCTTCCTTCTTTCCTTCTCTCTACTCTCTCTCTTTCATCCTTCTGTGGCCCAACTCATGAGAAGGAGTTTAAACTTTAAACACCTTCTCTCTTAGCTCCCCCACCCAGACCAGCTGGAGAAGGGAAGGGAGGCTTTTGAAGATGCCTCCCCCCTTTTGCTTCCCCTTCTGACATCACTTCCGGTGATGTCAGGAGGCGTGGCATATGCTAATAGCCTAATAGCTCATTAGCATACCATATGCTAATGAGCTCCTGCAGCTCTTTTTCTACGAAAAGACCCCTGAATACATGCCTAAGCAAAACATTTAGTGCTACTAATTGGAAATTAACAATAATAAATCAGCAATCAACAGTTAAAATGGGAGAAAACCATCAGAAGGCAAAATCCTGTCCAGTCTCCAAAAACTTGGGAATTGGGGGAGTCTCCTGGGGAAGAAATTCCATAGAGTCTACTCTCCCAGATCCTAGTCTGAAACTCTAACACCACACTGGCTTTAGTGAGGAGATTGCTGTCAAAGAGTAGCTGGGCCTGAGTGAGATATTACATGTCAGGCAGTAACAAGTAGCTCAGTGGTTTCCGATGGACCTGGCTGTGGAGACTTCTCTCAAAGGCCAAAACAGCCCTGTAATCCCATTCTTTTGATTTTTCTTTACAGAAATCAAGCCTTGAAGGCTGGCAATTCAGCTGTGGCTGCCTAGCAACCCTCACAGTGGCCACTACAGAGGTCCATTAATTTATTAGATGTTCTATTTAATAGATGTTCTATTACTTTAGGTGGCATTTTTTATCATCTTTTTCTGCAAACTTGAGCTTTTCTGGCTTGTAGAAAGATGTATCTTGTCTGTTCATGACTCCGATCTCTGGAAAGTATCCACAATTTAACCACATTAAGAATTAAATTTATTAATAGTTCTATATAAGATTACAGTGGAATTGTAGCAGTATTATCTGTTATATTCTCCTCATATATTCTTCTCATGGAACATTGGCTAGTAAGTCCTTGAAGCTAATTTGTATTGAAGAGAGTTTTCCCAAACTTTTACAGTTTTGATTAGTGCATTTGATTTTTGAGCTAGGAACGATGATGGACAAGGAATGACTGGCAACCAGTCAAAACTGTTTTTATGACAAAAAGAATGTGTCAGACAACTGAAAGTTTCAGTAGCATTTGGGCAACTAAGATGTTCTGTTCTGCTATTAAAACAAATGCTGTCAAATTCTGAATAGTATTTTGACAACAGTGTTACTTTCTGCCATCATCTGAGATCACTTCACTGGCCAGATACATTTTTAACACTTACTAGTAAAATGTGGACCGTAATCTAGAAAAAGTATTTCCTAACTCCAAATTGTCCTGGAAATATTCTCTTTTGGCAAAAACAAATCTAGTCAGATGCCTAACAAATTTTGACAGACAACCAATATTGCAAAAACATTTTCCCCAGTACTAGCGACTTTCATTTTCTCTGTCTTTAAGATTCTCCTTTTAGAGCAATGCCAACGCAAATATTTTTGACCAGGATCCAAAGAACTATTCCTGTAAAACCAAGACTGTGTTTCTGTTTTGCACTGAGCAGTCCTCCCCGCTGCCAAACAGTAAAGAGATTTTTAAAACTGGGAAGGAGAATTTTAAATGTTCACAATAAAATGTGGGGGTTGGGAAGTCTACTGAAGAAAGACATTGAACGGCAAAGATTCCACCAAGAGTGTTTAAGGTGGCTGGTTGGATTTATAAGCCCATAAATTGGCAGAAAAGGTAAACTCTCAGAGATAGCATCAATGTACTAGAATTGCTTTTGTTTGAATGCTTTGGAAATGTTCAAAAGTTGTATGTCTTACCTTTTCATGACATTTCCTTGCATCTTCTTTTTCATTTAATCTCAGTACATTCAAGCATGGGAACACCATGAGCTGATGAGGTTGGTGTGGTGAGATTCTGGTAGTTAAAATAGACTTGAGAAAACTGAGTATTTTTTCCTAAACTTTCCTATGACATTTGGAATACCTGCTGGAACTGAACCTTTGTAATATACCCCCTTGCATTGTTTATGGAATGTCATTCTTTAGAGAATTTCCTATTTGCCTTGTTTCCTAATTATTGTAATCCTGGTGCATGGTTCCTGTATACTGTATGCTGGCTGACTGAATTGTTTTCTATCTTTTGTAATGTCCCTTGAGTCTCAGAGTCTCATTAAACAAGTTATGAAATATGTGTCAAGGTTGCGGGTTCCCCTGACTGATGTTTCACATCTGACTGAGATACACCTTTGAAATAGCTGGGCACACCAAATCAGCTGTAGAGCATCACATGGCAGCAGGAATAGTTTTTAGCCTTCCCTCCTTTCCATCCTGTGCTCCTTTCAACAGCAACAGAGGCTGTGGGGATTGTTTGTCCTGCTTCCATTTCCAAGGGTGAGCTGACATGTCCTAGGCAGACATGTGGAACTAGCATTGGGACAAACAACCCCTCTGCATGGCCATTTTTTAATTGTCAAAAGGGGAGACGGCACAAAATGGTTATGGACAAACAGCCTCTCCATAACAGATATATTGATGATCCCATATTAACCATTGATGGTTCAGTGGTTGACAGATTGGTTGAATGGTTTAATTCCATCCATCCTTTGATTAAATTTACTTACCAGCATGATACCAATGCAGTTACATACTTAGATACCAGTGTTTAGAACATCTGATAATACCCTTGCTGTTAAACTGTTCATAAAGATGACTGATAGGAACTCTTTTCTACATTTTGGTTCTTATCATCCCAGACACCTTTGGTTAAATTTGCCCTATGTGTCGTGAGTGCTGAGGAAGGTCCATTGCCAGCTCCAGCAGAACCCACAGCTGGCCCCTCTGAAGCTTCAGAGATTGGCAATTTGCCATCACTGCCCACACAGGCACCTGGCTCAGAAACAGCTGATGAGGAGCAGCCACAGATGGAAAGCCATCCTGACTCACCCCCAAGAGTTGCTCACTTACAAGACTGACTCTGACAGGACTTAGCAACGAGGTGCCGTGCAGCTCATTTGTGGAGTAGATGGTTCATTAGTCCTGAGTTTTGACTGATGCTTGGCTGCTGGTGCTGCTGCGCTAATTGGAAACAGCAGCAGAGGTCTATTTAGCTTCAGGCTCTAAGCTGGCTCCTTTGTGGAAGCAAACTCATCAAACTCTGTGACACCTTGTGTTTACTCCACTTCCTGGTTCCAGACCCCATTCCTGCTCCTCTCCTCCAGCTTCTGACTCTGAGTTGAACAGCCTTGCTCCTGGTTTGTGCTTTAGCCTTTTGGTCTTGGTTCCTGCTCCACTCCTTTTGGCTCAAGACCCCAGACTGAACTTGAAGTCCCCTCTGCCTGCACCCCAGACCCTGACTATGGTCAATTTCTTAGGATCAGAAGAAATTTCACTTTTGATCCAGATTTTAAGTCACAGGCTTCTAAATTGGTTTTGCAGTTTAGGAACCATGGTTCTCCACAAGGAGTAATCAGTGATGCTTTAGAACATGCCCAAAAAGACAACAATGAATTATTTAAAGATAAATCCTGTGCCTTTAAGAACAACATGAAATGTGATTTTTTTCTCTCTATCAGACCCCATGAAAAGATCCATTCTAAAGCACTGGCATGTGATTAAAGACTTTCCAGAGTGTGAGGAAACCCTTTTTATAAGTTTCAGAAGAACAAGGAACCTTTGAAATGTTTTAAATTAAATCTGATATTTTGCCCCCTATTACAAATTCCTTTTCTACAACAGGGCATTACATGTGGTTCCTGTTCAATACGTGTGATGGTATGGGAAACTAAGATTAATTCTTCCCAATCTTGAAAAAAATATGGACAGTTTCACAAATGGTGCAACAAAATTGGTCATTTATTTAATCCAGCGTACATGTCAGTTAATTTATGTGGGATCTTCTATGCAGGCAGTGAGAACCTGTATCGTGGAACACAAATCACATATTAGGAACAGGGTTACAGAGGCACCTCTTCTGTAGAATTGTATCTACAAGTGACATGTCCTGAAGACTTTAGATTCTTGATCCTGGAAAAAGTTCAGCCACACCCTTATGTGAGATCCAATGTGCAGAAATTACTTTTATGTAAGGAGTCTCAATGGATATTTAAATTAAAATCCTATACCCCATATGGGTTAAATCAATCTTCAGATTCTTTGGCTTTTTGTGAGTTTACATTTTCACTTTTTAAAATTAGGACAGCAGTGATGGTCACTTTAATTTTTTCTTTTGAAGAACAGCTGTTTTTCATTACAGAACTTTTCCTGTAAAAGATTAGGACTCCTTAACATGATTGGGAGAGGCTCAACCAACAAGAGAATTACTGAAGTAGTTGTCATTATAGATTGGTGCCTTGGTCTTCACACATGATTAATATCTCCAAAGAAGTGGGTGAATTCATGTTTGTAGGTATGGTCTGTTACACACTTTTTTAATATATACCTTTATGATTAAGTTTTTAATGTCTTGTTTGCAGCAGATTGTCTATATAAATTGTTCTAACCAACGGATTTGCTACAGGTTTTATCAGGTATCTTTTTAATCCGGCAGTGAAGCACAACAGCACGGGTTGGCTACGGGTGGGGGACGCCAGGCAGATGTGCCTGTGTGAATGCCCCTTTTACTCCGGGATTGAGTCATCGCTGGCCCGGGTCCCTACTGAGGCAAATTTCCAGTCTGAACTCAGCCTCTATGTTCTGAAATATGCTACATAGACCTTGAAAAAGTTAAAAGGCTTCCGGACACACAGTTTGGGCTGAGAGTCCTCCTAATTTTTGGCTACTCAACAGTCCACAAAAATGATAAGGTTTCTTTCCTCTTTTGAAATTTTTGAAACTAGGGTCTTCACTGACAAAACTGTCCAAACATTAATCTCAGGGAGTTTGTGTGAAATGCCTCCCTCCTCTGGTCTTGAATTTGAAGTATCTGCTGATGCAACAGACAAAGTTTTGACCTTATCTGACAAAGCTGAAAAAACAAACAAACACTGCTTGAATACTCTCTGAGCATGCCAAAGGCATCAGATAAGATCAGATGCAACACATTAACCCCTTGGGAACAACCCTTTTGAGAGAACAAAGTAATAATACCTCTACAGTAGAGAGGGCTGCGGTGGCTCAAGTGGTTAAGACACTGAACTGCAGGCTGTGGAAGGTCAGTAGTTCAGCAGTTTGAGACCCGAGAGTGCCACATGACGGAGTGAGCTCCCATCTCTAGTTCCAGCTCCTGCCAACCTAGCAGTTCGAAAGCAAGAAATTGCAAGTAGATAAATAGGTACCACTTCGGTGGGAAGGTAACAGCGTTCCGTGTGCCTTGGTGTTTAGTCATGCTGGCCACATGACCACGGAAACATCTTCAGACAGCACTGGCTCTTCGGCTTTGAAACGGAGATGAGCCCCGCAACCCTAGAGTCGGATTCGACTGGCTTTCGAGCAAGGGAAACCTTTACTTACAGTAGAGAATCTGAAAAGCTCACTGCAGACTCTGTTCCACAGGTGAGCCACATATTTCTCCCTGTGGGGCAAGTGCCCAAGGCTAAGTCCATGACATCTGATCTAAGTCCATGACATCAATAAGACTCACCCCACCTCTGATACTGATAATGGTTTCCAAATTTCCTGTGACTCAGCCAAACTGTATATTACCTCTGCTTTGAGAAATGTACCAACCCAAACCCTGTCAACTGCCTATAAAGCAGAATATGGCTGACATCAGAACATCTCAGCTAAACGTCAACGGCATGAGCATTGCTGAAGCAGAATCTAACCCTGCTGAGGTCCTACAACTGTTTGACCCAATCTACAGTACAAGAGAACAAGCTTAAGCATCCCCTTCCATCAGTATAATAGATCCCAAGATAACTACTTCATTGGGATCTCAATAGATCCTATTAGAACCTTCTATGCTACTAAATAAGCACCAAACTACTCCTATGCATCAAGATCTGCTTCTAGATATTGCAGAAGCTGCCCTGGATTACCTTCCAAATGACGAGGTACCCTTGACTCCCTCAGACTGACATTTGTTGGCTCAGGGTAACATAATATTTCTTACTTAGAATATTGCAGGCTGGGCATCTAAAGGAGCTGATGTCTCCATTAAAAATACATAGCCTTGTTTACATTATATTGTTCTAAGAAATGTCAGCTAGGGACATGGTGATGGTAAATGGATACACTACATGTGAACTCCATGCTTCAGTTGGGGGAAAGGGGGCAGACTAAATGGGGGCTTGTCTATTTTTATCTCTACAAAACTTCAGGCCAAAGTCACTGCACTCATGTGATCAGTGGGCCCAAGATGCACTTATTAAATTTAAATATTGTAGTCTTTTAGGCATAAATGTTTACATCCCCCTCATCGCAATAAATCAAGGGTGCAAGAACACTAAGCCAAGTTTGAAGAGTACTTAACTAATTTGTTACTGACATTTCCTAGTATTCCTGCCATTGTAGCTGGTGACTTTAATGCAAGAATTGGTCCTTCTGATGATGTGCTGTATTTGTTTCAATGCTGTTCCTCCAGTACTCGAGACAATAGGTTTCGTTTTCCCTGGATGGTCTAAAGAACAGAATCAAGCTGGAAAGGATTTCATTAGCCAAATTAATTAACAGACCAGATTTATTCATTTTGAATGGTGCAGTCATGGGAGACATGCCTGGGGAGCTTACATACTGGTTGGACCATGGAGCCAGCATCATCAAATTGGTCCTGGTTTCATGTAATCTACTTGACTCCATGGCCCATTTAAAGGTAGGGACACATACAGATAGTGACCACTTAACAACTGTCTGGATTTTAGAGACTGAGAATCAAACAGTTTATTTACCTGAAAAGTTGGTCACAGAATTGGCCGCAGACTCAGACTATAAAAGAATCAAAGGTCTAGGAAAATAAACAAAGAAAGTACAGAATTTCTTCAGTCTAACAAAGCCTCTCAGATGCACAGCAAGATGATTATGAGGGAATCACCAGAGTCTGTCATGCAATATGATTTTCAGTTAACATATGGATGACAAAAAGAGACAATAGTGAAAGTTGCCCTCCTATCCAGACTGCCCAATAATAAAACACACTTCAAAACATGAATGAATTATAGCCAAGAAATAATTAATGTCCCAGGTCAATCAATACAGGCTGGGCAACACCAGCAGCATTCCTCCTGAATTACAGACTCAAAAACAACCATATAAAATGTTAATTACATTAAAAAGAAAGGTGCTCAAAGAGCACGCTGGCTCCAATTTATCCAGGCAGCTAGATCTAAAGACTCCTCTCTTTTCTGGTATATTGCTTCAGGAGCACTTCAGGCAGAAGGCCCCAAGATATTTTGTGCAGTTCCTGCCAACTCTTGGGAGACACATTTTCAAGCTCTTTATTCAGCCAAGCCAACTATAGGTGTTTCACCTCATGTTGATTTAGAAAATCTTCCTCCCTGGCCTCAATTATAATAATAGAAGTAAAGAGACTAATTGGCCAATTAAAGTTAGGGAAAGCTCCAGGATGTGTCATGATTCCTCCAGAGCTGATAAAAACAAACATTGAGTGGTGGATGCCAGTGCTGATGGGTTTTAGAACTACTGACCAGACAGCATGGATCCCCACTGATTGAGGACTACCCATTATCATCCCAGTATATTAAAAGGGGGACAAATCTAACCCCTCTAACTATTGCCCCATTAGTTTACTTAGGCCCGATCTGCATCTGCTGTGTAAAGCTGTTCTGTGCTGCTGTGATGCCGGCTTCCCATTTGGCTCAGTATAAAGCTCTCCTCTATTTGCATCAGGACTCAAGCTGTTTAGGGAGAGCATGCGAGAGAGGGGGGAGGAGTGGCCTCCCAGGGTGGCTGGCAGGGTGCTGTGCTGCAGGGAGGAAACAGCACCTGTGACCCACACACACAGAAAGTAAAAGAAGGTGGCCTGGCAGAGGGGGAGCAGGAAAGACAGAACAAGCTGGTAAAAACACAAAACACCCAGCAGTTCTGGAGACTGCCCCAGGAAATAACAAATGGTTTAGGGGTAGGCGTGCTTCCAACCCCCCCTCCAATAAAAATGTTCATTGGCCACTGTTAAACACAGATGACTGGATTTTCAGCCAACTTGTTTGTTTTATGACAATTTGTGTATCTCCTTAGAAAAGATGGGGAGAGAATTCAGCTCCAGTTGTCTGCTTTTTTCTCACAGTGGCTCAATGGTGGGGAGGAGCAGTTGTACCACCTTAAAACCACATTCAGATAAGGCAGTGAGATGCCGTAGTGACATTGGAGTCACTACTAAATTGCAGTAAAATGATGCAGACAGTGGATGCTGAGAGGATACAACAGAAGAGTGGATGCGGCATCAAATGTAGACAGAAATTTGTGAGATGATGTGAAATCATTTGCACAACGGTGGGAAATACCAATGCAGATTGGACCTTAGTGTAGTGAGCAAGCTTTATGACAGACTCTTGTGTGGAAATTCTGGGATTTGTTAGATTGAGAGAACATCATAGTTGAAAAACAGCTAAAAGAAGTCACTCTACTCTGGATCAATGCCTGATTTTATATAGTCTAGCAACAAAATATAGTTCCAGGCCCCAACTATGTGACATTTGTAGATTACAAAATGGCTTTTGACAGTATCACCCTGGATAGATTATGGGCTAAATTAAAGGCATCCTCAGTAGATCCCAGATTACACATTCATATCTGTATGTTGCATGAAACAATTTCCTGTCTGTAAGATGTAGTCAACAGGGCCATCTATCTTCTAGGGTCCCTGACAAGACAGGACTAGAGCATGGCTGTATTATGGCCCCTCTGCTATTCAAATTTTATATTAATTCAATGGTGCAAGCTCTGTTGAATCTGGATTTTCACACACCAAATTTAACAAACAGACTGATACCTACCTTACTGTCCACAGATGACACAGCCATTTTCTCCTATACTGAAGTAAGACTTGGAAGACCCCTTCAGGCTCTTACTGCAGACTGGAAAAAGGAAGAACTTACAATAAATTTCCAAAAGACCAAGATCCTAGTCTTCACCAGGAGATATGTTAAACATAGAAGCAAACTGATGGACATGACACAGAACAGGTGAAGGTCTTCAAATATCTAGGTGTAGTGTTTCAATTGACAGGTTCATGGAGGGTTCAGATGGCCCAGGTTACCAATAGTGACCAAAGATTGGCATCAGGTATTCTGAAATTTTTCTACTCTAAAGGGGGCTCATATATCACCTATGTAATGCAGGTTTTCCAAGGTAAAGTGACACCTCATCTCCTGTATGGTTAACAAATCTATTTGTACAAAGACTTTTGTCCCTTGAAAGCAGTGCAGTCTAATTCCTTAGATGTTCATTTGGTTTCCTTGTTGTGCACCAAATACAATTCTCAAAATAGAATTGGGGCAAATATCACTTGAAGCTCATCACTGGTATTAAGCTGTATATTTCTTGCTAAACTAAGCCTTAACCCATCTGGATTAACCCCCTTACCTCTTGCGGATATCTGCCTCTCAGGATGGGTGGATGCAATTGAGAATAAAATACAACTGCTTGGCTTCTCCCCCTTAGTAATATGTCATCTCAGGTTCTCGGGAGTTGACAAAATACTCAAAGAACTAATATGGATACAGCTCTTTAAGCCGATAGAACTCGGGCATGTCTCTATCCATAATCCAGCAGAAGCGAATCACCCAAAACTTTTGTGCCAACAAACCCTTTATGCTTTAAATGGGTTTCTTTGTGTTTGGATACATACGAGGCTGCCTTAATTCATGCAGCAGCCTTGGTTGCATTCTTTGGGGCCCTGAGAATCAGTGAGCTAGTGGCCTGATCCTGACAGGACAAGTCAGGCTATGTGTTAGGCATAGGGGATGTCCGGGTAAGTGAGAAGGGCCTACAAATTACAATCCGGTGTTCTAAGACGGACCAATTGGGCAAAGGCACTATAATTTCAGTAGGCCCTTGTCTTGATTCTGACCTGTGTCCAGTTGTGGCACTCAGTTCATACTTGGCATTTAGGGGGAGTAGTGCAGGTTTCCTGTTTATGCACAAGGACAGGTCGCCATTGACCAGGTTTCAGTTTGGGGCAATTACCAAGAGGGCTTTGGTTGCCTTGGGCCTTGGTAGTTACCAATTTGGGACTCACTCTTTCAGAATTGGGGTGGCTTCCACGGCTGCAGCTATGGGTTATCAGGGACCTGACATCCAAAGAATTGGCAGGTGGCGGTCAGCACGTTACAAGATGTATGTCCGGACCTGCAATGTTTGAGCTGCTCATTCAGTTTTGTTATAACGGGAATGGAGCATGTTGTTTTTGGGCCTTGTGCTCTTGTCTTGTTATGGTTAACCTAGTTTCAGGTGCTGTTGTTGGCCAGCGGAGGAGCCGTGTGCTGATCTGTGGCCACAGTATGGTGTTCTGGGCCATGCACCGGGCCAAGAGATCGACCATTGGATCCCAGTTGGCATGCAGTGAGCAGGCAGAGGTTGAGTGGCTTGGCCAAAGAGGCATGCACTGGCCTCAGTTGATGCTGCTACTGTTTGGGGAGAGATGTGGTCCTCCACTTGATGTGTTGATGATACATCTTGGTGGTAATGACTTGGGTCTCATGAAAGGTAAGGCCCTAGTCATTCAGGCCAAGGCAGATTTGGCTGGCATTGCGGACTGTTGCGGGTTTTAGGAAGGTTCATAAAGCTGCAGAAAACTGCAGGGATGCTTTTTGATCACTGGCAAGAGCTGTGGCCAGCAGAAAGCTGGGGGTGAAATGGCTTAGAGCCATTTAAACCCCTGCTTTCTGCTCCTTGCTACTTTTTGCAGGAGTGGAATGCAGGTGGTCTCTGTGAAATATGGCAAGGAGCAGAAAACAGGGATTTAAATGGCTCCAAGCCATTTCACCCCAAGCTTTCTGCTGGCCACAGCTCTTGCCAGTGATCAAAAAGCATCCCTGCAGTTTTCTGCAGCTTCATGAACCTTCCTAAAACCCACAACTGAGGGTGGGGATACTCTTGTGGATTGCAATGTGGGGAGTAGTGCTGGGAGGGGGAGTTTCATGCAACCTCCTCAGAGTCACACACATTTTTGCATAAGCTACTATGCTTTTCACACAAGGGTTCTTGCAAGAATGGACAGGGATTTTCTCCAACATACTGCAGCTCCCAAGTTAGTTTCCTCTACTATGGCTGTCGTCACACAGGCCAGATAACGTGTGGGGGGGAGGCGTGGCTGCTCGCCCCAGAGCAAAATAAAGTTTGGTAGCCCAATCACACAGTCCCCTGAGTCTCCGCACTTGGGCTGTTAGCTGCCAATCACACGGCGATACTGAAGTGTAGCAAAGAAGCGGCATGATGCGATCACACAAGCGGCAATCACAAGCCACAGCTTCCGGATCAGACGGGCAATTGTTTTTTTTCCAATGGAGTCTCTGCATGTGCACGATCGAGGAATGAAGGATCACTTCATGGCGAGTTGGTGCAACAGGTTGTGTTTGTGCGCATGCACAGTCCGGCATTTGTGAGCATCCTATGAAGACTTACAAAAAACATCCAGTTTGTGATGGGACATGGATGGGCACCAGATGCCATGGGATATTAGCGCTCTCACAATCAGATGCCCACCTTTGCCCCACATCTTCCGGATACTAGTGCACTTTCCGCGGTACTTTTTAACTCTGCATCTTTGGTGGGATGCCACGGGTTGGCCACAGGAGCGCTACACTTCCCAGATGTGGCAGTGTGATCGCACCCCAAAAATCCACCTGAAATTCGTGCCTTCCATGTGGCAAATTCTCTGTGTGACCGGGGCCTATATCCCACATTTTAAATATTTATACTTGGTAGTAAATGCTCTAAGATGTAAAACAACCCGTTTTTAGAATAGAAGATAATTAATCTGTACCACTGTATGCTAAGCAATGTATAGATGTCTGTAATGGGTTTGTGGTCACTTATATCTCTTTCTGTATTGTACACTCAGTGCAGTCTTAGTGAAAAGCCCCAAAATAAATAAAATAATGAATGCAGTATTTCATAAGATGTTGCATTTGATTTGGTGAGTCATTTTTATAAGCATTTATGAGTAATAGAATCACAGTGTTGGAAGGGGCCATACAGGTCACCTAGTCCAACCCCTGCGCAATACAGGGTCAGCCTAGAGCATCCCTGACAAGTGTTTGCCTAGCTATTGCTTAAAGACTGCCAGTGAGGGGGAGCGCACCACCTCCCTAGGCAGCTGATTCCATGGCTGCATAACTCTTACTGTAAAAAAGTTCTCCCTAGTTTCCATCTAGTATCTTTCCACCCTTAATTTAAACCCATTATTTTGAGTAGTATGCTCTGCTGTCAACAGGAACAGTTTCCTGCCCTAATCTAAGTGACAGCCCTTCGAATACTTGAAGAGAGCAATCCTGTCCCTCCTCAACCTCCTCTTTTCCAGATTAAACATTCCCAAGTCCCTCAGCCTTTCCTCATAGGGCTTGGTCTCCAGGCCCCCGATCATCTTTGCTGCTCTCCTCTGCAACCACTCCATTCTGTTCACATCCTTTTTGAAGTGAGGCCTCCAGAACTGTACACAACACTCCAGGTGCAGCCTGGCCAATGCAATGTACAGCAGGGTTATGACATCTTGCAATTTGGATGTTATGCCTCTGTTGATACACCCCAAGATCACATTAGCCTTTTGTGTTATTTCATCACATTGGCTGCTCATATTTAACTTTCGGTTGAGCCATACCCCAAGATCTTGTCCATGCATTCTGAAGTGTCATGATACAGGAAGGGCTAGAAATCTCCATGGCATAAAATGGGCTAACAAATCTGCATTCAAAGTTCTCAATTTTCTTTCACATATATTTTTAAATCTTGGTTGAAAGACATTACTGAGGAGTTGAATCTTTGATTCTATTTTGCTGGTGTTTATTCTTGAGTCAATGTTTCAGCGCTCTTTCCAGTATTTTTTCCCTTTCCCTTGAATGGTTACTTTTCAAAATAATATTTTGATAATTAACTGATTCTCATACATTAGACGGTGTGTGTATTTTTCTCCCAGCATTATGAGTAGCACCAATTACAGTTACTCATAAAAGACTGGGAATGAAGCTCCAGTTTACCAACTAACCTTGTCACATTTTATGCTAAACTAAGAATGATGTACAATAAAAAAAATCTGATGTATGCATAATAATGTTATGTTCAGAGATGAATGAACTTTCTACTTCAGCATCTGCACAGAGAGTTTTCAAAATAACTATACAGGTAGAAATGTATTTTAATTAAGGTAACCTTTTAAAAAAGATCATCCATAAATCTCCACAGACAGGAGAGAAGGAGTAATTGTTGAATGCATGTTTTGTAGAAATACCATCCCAAATTTAATAAATGCAGGTTTAAGCTGGTGTTGAGTACTGGGAGTTGCATGTCTACTTTCTGTTTTAAAAAATAATTAGAAGTGTACTTTAAAAAAGAGTAGCCTTTTCATGGTAAGCTCATGGATTTTGCAACAACTTACTTAAAAAAGAGTTGGACAAAAAGAAAAGTCAGTATCATCCGCCAGGTCTTTGTATGTATGCACAGCAAATACTTTTCATTTCAGCTGCCCTGCCCTGGCTGAAGAGTGATGGTGTTTGATGTCTCCCATGTTTAAAACATGGTTAATAGTTTTGCGGGGAACTACTGAAGTGAACATATAAGCAAACCATAAAAAGTTGCCAGTGATGCACACAAGTCTTTGTTCAATTATCTTCTGATTTGTGGCTTTAGTTTATATATGCTATACTAAAGTCATCCAAATGAGTCATGGAACTAACATCATGGCTTCTGTTGTTTAAAATCACTGTGCTGCTGTACTAATTTTTTTTTCTAATGAAGCAGTTCCTACATTTTTATCCTGTCCTTTCTCCAAGGAAGTCAGGCAGTATAATGGCCTTCCTTTAGCTTCACAACAAGCCTGTGAGGTTGGTGAAAGCAAGCATGAGTGACTGGTCCAAGATCACCCAAGGAGCTTTATGGCTGAGTAGGGACTTGGCCACAAACTCCTTGCTCTGAGTCAGATTCTCTAACCAGTACATCAAACTGGCTCTCTAAGTACAGTACTATGTTGATACGGCCTTCTTCAGTACTGGCATCTCCCTTCAGCTAGTTGGCTAAAGCTGGGACTTATGAATCTTTGATGTCAGGGGTGTGTGTGGGGGGGACTTACTCATTCGCCTAGGCTTCTATTGGTCAGTTTTGCCTCTCCCCATTGATGTGTCAGCTGGCCTAATATTATGTGACCTTCCTAATGCACTGCTATTATGCAATTGCAGGTGTCCTCAACAAGATGACCATGGACACCATAGTGCTTTCTAATACCTTTCCTTGTACCCACCAAGTGTTTTCAGAAAGTGGGTTGGGCCAGATGGAGCTCCTGTCTAGGATGGCTTCTGATTGACCACTGGAGATCTGATTGGCTGAGAGCCAGTGTGCTGTAGTGGTTAAGAATGGTGGACTCTAATCTGGAGAACCAGGTTTAATTCCCCACTCCTCTAAATGAAGCCTGCTGCATGACCTTGGGTCAGTCACAGTTCTCTCAGAACTCTCTTAACCCCACCTACCTCACAAGGTGACTGTTGTGGGAAGAGGAAGGAAAGGTGATTGTAAGATAGAGAAAAATAGGTATAAAACCTAACTCTTCTTTTTCTAGTACTAGTTTTATTTTCTCTCTCACTCCTCTTTGCCAGGGTAATTTTAAGATTTCTTCTACCCTGCACTTGGAATTCTTCTTGGTGTGTGTATAAACTGCCTCCCAGGACAGCCATTTTGTGGTTGGCTCCACCTAGGGTTGCCAGGTCCCCTGCTCAATGGGTTCATTCCCCGCCGGCCCGAAATGCCGGGATCACAGAGACATGCCTGGCATGATGGCAGGGCACGTTGCAGGGGGACGCTCTATCATTTGAGTGAAAACTCTATGGTTTTCCCTCAAATCATAGTGGTCCTGCCCCCAACATGCCCAACGGACTCCGCCGCCAAAAGGTATTTCTCACTTGGCAACCCTAGCTCCACTTCCCACAGTAGCCATTTCATGGTTATGCCACCACCCTGCTACAGAATTCCAAAGGTGATCACAGGATCAAGAAGTTTGGGGATGTCTATGCTATCATTTGATATTAAACTGCTTTAAAGAAGTTTTTAATGTCTTTAGCAGTTTTAGGGTTTTGTTTGTGGTCATTAGTATGCTATGTGGCATCAAAAAGTAACTTCTTTTATAACTCACTTTTCTCCCCAATGGAGACTCAAATTGGCTTACAACATTCTTCCCTTCTCTATTTTATCCTCACAACAACCTTGTGAGCTTGCTTAGGCTGAGAGTGTGGGACTAGCTCAAGGTGACTCTGCAAACTTCCATGGCAGTGCGGACTCAACCTGGATCCCCCAAATCATACTCTGACACCATAATATATACAATTTACGCATAGAAATATTATGACAAAGGTACAAAGGAACAGGAAGACAAATGTTGGTGACTCAGAGGACCCATTTTCAACTAGGCCAGTTTGTTCCAGCCATTAGATGGTCTTTTGGTCCTTAAGTTAGAAACCTCCATTTTCAGGCTGAGGTAAATCAAGAACACTGTGGCTTAAACAGAAGCATTATGGTTTTTGTGAAAAACCACAACTTGAATGATTTGACTATATTCATTAAGGGAAAGGTGTGAAAAAAGAGTAATTTACCACAATAACTAACTGCTAAGTAGCTGCGAAGATCAATGCACTTGATTACAGTTTGTGCATTCATATCACAAACTCTATTTGACATTGTTAATGAGAGAAGCCTGAATTTGCCCACTAAGAAAAGCAATCACTTAAGCTTTTCCCACTTGTTCCCTTCTAAAGTGCAGTAGTCTACCCTATGAACACATTCACTGAGAGCCTGGGAAGCAGGGAGCCAGGAAAGTCAGCAGCATTTACCTGGAGTAGTTTTATTTTTTTCCCCAGATCTGGGTTAGTGTTTGAACTGGAATGGAAGGCCATTGTTCTCAGTTCTACTCTACACACCCCTTCTCCAACAATTTTCTTTTCCTTATTCAAACTGTGCAAAATCTGCAGCTCATTGGTGGAGGGAAATATGGGGATGCTAATAAGGTTCTAAGGGTCAAGCTCTGTTTTGCATATTAAATCTTCACAAAGAAAAAAAATCTGTACTTCCCACTGAATTTATGATACAGACAGAGCCATTTACCTTAGTATTGTCTGACTTGCCCAGGCTTTCCAAAGGCTCAGGAAGAAAACATTCATGCTGAGATGCTTTAACTGGAAATTCCAGGAACTGAACCTAGGACTTCATAATGCAAAGTAAGTGTTCTGACAGTGAGCCCTAGGCTTCCTCACATGAGCGCTCTGATTCTACTCATCTATCCTCCAAGTAGTGTATATGGGGCACTCCCCCATTTTATACTCACATGAACCCTGTAAGGTAAATTTGGTTAAGAAGTTGGGAGTTGGGTTGCCAATTCCCAGTTGGGGGCAGGGGATCCCCTGGTTTGGAGGCCCTTCCCCCACTTCAGGATTATCAGAAAGCGGGGGAGGGGGATGTCTGCTGGGTTCTCCATTATATAGAGTATAATGGAGAATCAATCTGTGCATATCAGGGGCTCTGAGGGGGATATTTTTTGAGATAGGGGCACCAATTTTTTAGCATATGATCTGCTGTCTCTTCTCAAAAAGGTCCCCAAGTTTCAAAACATTTGGACCTGGGGATCCAATTCTATGAGCCCCAAAAGAAAGTGCCCCATCCTCCATTATTCCCAATGGAGGGAAAGCATTTAAAAGGAATGTGGTCCCTTTAAATCTGACAGCCAGAACTCCCTTTGGAGTTCAATCATGCTTCTTCCCTCCCCTCTCCTAGAAGCTCCTGGAAAGTCTCCTGCTGGCTTGTCAGCCTCACCGGCAACTCCAAATGGTACCAGCGTGTGTGGCTTGGGTGGAGAATGAATTGAGAGCAACCACTGTGTTAGAAGCACAGGCTCCTACCATGGAATCACAGGAACCTTCGTCATGTGGGGAGTGGACCTGGAAGTGAAATCACAGTATGTGACATCACAAAAATGATGCCACATACTTGCTCCTGGCTTCACCCCCAAAGTCCCCAGATATTTCCTGAGTCAGACTTGGCAACCCTAGCTGTGAGTAATTCATCAGAGCGTACTGACCTTCATTTTACTGGGCATTTGAATCCAAGTCCCCAAACTCTGATGTATACAGCAATATGTAATTTGGAGGGCTAGATGGGTGAGGATTTGGCAGTTCATCCAATATCCTTAGAAATATCTTAAAACACTAAATTACCAAATATTGCACATTATAAGGTTATTGGGTAATGCACCAAGTAACCTTCCATTCAGACCTTTTGGTTATCTGCTGCTTGCTGTCAGACTATTCCATGGTTTGGTACTGTTGTCTAAAGAAGGAAAATTTGGCCCACCAAAAGGCTAGCTGGGACAATTTATCTTTCCAACACTGGATGAGCTGTTGTGGCCAAAGACTTTCTCCAGCTTTTGTCTGTATGCTTCACTACTTATCTGCATCACTGTTTTAGAATAAGTGTATGCTTTTTCTTTTGACCTTCAAAAGTAACATATATAGTAGCAATGAAAAACTATGTATCTTCTGTATGCCATCCACAAATACACATTACAGCTTTGTATTACATGTATTTTTTAAAAAATGTGAATTTTATTTTGCTATTAACTGTGGAGATATGTTTCTTGAGGTCTTTCCCCCCTAGCCATTTTCCCCTCCTTCCCATCTGTAGTCCAACAGAGCTCAGAACATTTCAGCCAGGAGGGCCGGAGAGCAGCTGTCTCTACAATGGAAGCCAGTGGTCTGCCAGCAGGGCATGCTTCTGCATTGATTCATTGGTCACTTCTTCCATTAACTTGGGTTTGACACCCTTTCTATGTCATACCAAGTCTTAGTTAGACTTGGACTAGAGTAATCATGCATTCCCAACCAGCATTCCTAGCAACTACCATGGCAATAATAATAACACAGTATAACAGTGTGGATTTTTAAAAAAAATATAAATTATAGTACCTCAAATCTGGTATGCATATGCATATGCAGACAATACCACTCTGATGGCAGAAAGTGAAGAGGACCTAAAGAGCCTAGAAGAAATCAACCCTGACTGTTCCCTGGAAGGCCAGATCCTGAAGCTGAAGCTCAAATACTTTGGCCACCAAATGAGAAGGGAGCATTCATTGGAGAAGACCCTGATGCTGGGAAAGATTGAAGGCCAAAGAAGAAGGGGACGGCAAAGGATGAGATGGTTAGACAGTGTCATCAATGCAACGAACATGAAATTGAGCAAACTTCAGCGGACAACAGAAGACAGGAGGGCCTAGTGTGATCTGGTCTATGGAGTCGCGAAGAGTCGGATTCTACTGTGTGATTGAACAACAAAACAACCCCAAATGTACAAATGGCCCCAAATGAACCCAATGAAACCAACTGGATGCAATTCGGCTGCAATTCAGTTCCACTAAAGCAGGGGTGGCCAAACTTGCTTAACATAAGAGCCACATAGAATAAATGTCAGATGTTTGAGAGCCACAAGACATGAACAAATAGTACACTCAGGGAGAGGTGGAAAGAAAGCAACTTTAAATGTGTTCTCCAGACACCACCACCCCCCTAAGCCAGACAGCTTGGCTTGGAGAAGGGATTTAAAGAGACAAATGCCTTCTCCAAGCCGACAGGTGGTGCCATGGGGTGCGGGCTTGGAGAACACCTTTAACTTTAAATGTGTTCTCCAAGCCCCCTGCTGCCACTCCTGCTTGGCTTGAAGAAGGGATTTAAAGAGACAAATGCCTTCTCTGAGCCAAGCCAGCTGGCCAGTGTTGTGGGGCTTGGAGAACACATTTAACTTCAGATGAGGAGAGAGGGGAGAGACAGAAAAAGAAAGAGAGAGAGAGAGGAAAGAATGCAAATAGATGGGGGAAGGGAAGGAGGGGTGGAAAGAAAGCAACTTTAACTTTAAATGCATCTATCATGGGCCAGCCTGCTTTAGCTGAAGAGTATTCAGCTGATGCTGATAACAGCCCCATCAGCACCTCTGAGTGCTTCTTGGAGATGCGCAACCACACCTCCCAGACCTGTTTCTGGCTGCTACTCCTGAACCTTTGGTTTCGACCCCAGACCTGCTTGACTACGCCTCTTGGACCTGCTCAGACTCTGCTTCTTGGATCCCCAGCTGGCTTCCCTTGGACTGAACTCTTGACTTAATGCTTCCGGTTAGTGATTCTGTCTCATACCCTTGGTCTTGGCTGAGTCTGCTCTGACCCAGGACAGTATCCTCCACCCCCCCACACACACACACACATGTCAGCTGGCTTGACTTGGAGAAGGCATTTAAAGAGACAAATGCCTTCTGCAAGCAGGCTGGCAAGGGGGTGGACTTTGAGAATGCATTTAAAGTTGCTTTCTTTCTCTGCTCCCCCCCTCACCTCAAACCTACCAATGGAGGGGAACACTGGCTGGAGAAGGGAAGACTGATTGGGGAGAAATGCCTCCCCTTCATTTCTCCAGCCACCCTGCTGGGAGCCACACAATATATGTGAAAGAGCTGCATGCAGCTCCCAAGCTACAGTTTGGACACCCCTGCACTAAAGCCTGATATTCTCTGAAATTTTGTCCTCACATTCTTCTCATATGGCTCATGCTGGAAACTGAATAAGTCAAAAATGGCAAGAGAATGTGTTTGATCTCCCCCCCCCGTAAGTACAGATTAAGTATTGGGGGTATCTAATTTTGTTTTCATTTTGCTTTTATTATTTAAAATTCTTGAATTTCCCCCCTTTTCCTGAGTATGGGTTCAATAATAATAGTAATAATAATTAAAAAAGTGAAGTGTTTCTGCAGGCACAAGGACTTCCACCAAGTGAGCATAACTTTATTTGCTCCCATGGCAGTCTGCAGTCTTGTTGAAGCCTCCAGCCATCCTCAGAAACAAGATTTGAGGGGTATTGGGGCTGCTATGGGATGTGGTAGCTGAGAAATCTTCTGCCATGGGCAGAAGTCCTTGTGCTCACAGAAGGGCTGTGCTGGATCCAGACCCTACTAATTAAAACTAAAACTCCCACCCAGTGACATCAATCAAAAACCAAATTCTATAAAAGTCCTAACAGATTAAGTTTACATTTTCTCCTGGTGGAGGACAAAAATGGCTGCTGACCCCACAACGGCAAGAATGGGGCTTCTCTACACTGGTGGAATGATCCACACTGGTGGAATGGGGCTTCTCCACACTGGTGGAAGAGATCAGGGCCATGCGGGACCTTTTGCAGTTCTGCAGGGCCTGCAAGATGGAGCTCTTCCACCAGGCTTTCAATTAGGAGCTACCACACCACCACCACCAACATCTGTGGCTATGGGTCGGCTCTGGTTTAGAGATCAGATTATATCATTGCACCAGGCTAAAGCTCATTAAGCTAGAAACAACTGTCAGTATGCCATCTCATTATCCAAAGATGATACTGTCACTAGTACTTTAACTATTGGATGGTTCTAATGTTAATGTTTTAATGCCTAATTGTGTAATGTTAATAATTATGTTTAAATGTTTTAATTTTTGTATATGGTTTTACGGTACGGGGTACCAACTAGTGTAAGCTGACTTGAGCCTGCTCATGAGGAGGGCAGGGTAGAAATTGAAATAATAAATAAATAAATAAATAAATAAATAAATAAATAAAGGGAATATATACAGTAGGATCAATGATGTGTCTTTTTCTGCAAAGTCTAACCTCAGTGCAAATCAGACTAACCAAAAGATATTTTAGCCCTACTCTTTGATAGGCATTGTTCAGTTTTACATAATTTGTAGTCATCATGAGACCATGTTATCAATGCAGAAGGCTTTGCCCATCAAAACACCATTGCTATGGTGATGCCATTTCTTTCATTTACTCAAGACTTTCCCTAGTTCAAGTCTGTAATCAGTAGTGAGGCAGGAATTCCATCCATTTCAACAGGCATCTTGCTTGATTAAGGGGGACTTCAGATAAACACTGCTGATTTTAACTCCTATGTTTCATATTTGTTTTTCTGTGCTATTTCTTTGCAATCCAATTCTGCATCCATAGTCCCATGCTCACATAGTATGTTCCCTTCTCATAAGGATCTAGTGGAATGTCCTAAGAAAAGGAAGGAAGAAGAAAACTCAGCTATGAGTTATGGTAGTGACATGAATCAATGTCATCTTCCATAACATGATTCCTATGCCATTATCTTTCTGCTGCATAGGTCTAAGTTAATTGTCCCCAAATGCTTTGTAGTCTAATAGTTGATTTCTGACCTTATAAATGCCCCTTTCATTTCTGGCCAGTTATTCAGTTCAAGTATATCCATGATTTCTTGAAGAATGGCCTTTCCCCCCAGCTTTTCAGACACCTATCTTAGTTTTACATCCAATTTCCACATGTTTTTGTAAAATTATCAGAACATGACCCAGCCCAAAGGAAACACTTCTAAGGCACATCTGTTTGCAAGGGAGAAGGTTATGCACATACTTTAGTCTATTGATACATATAGACTGCGATCACTGATACATATAGGCTGCGATCATACGGAAAGGGGAAGAGGTGGGCAGGAATCTAGGCTGTTTGCCCCGCCTGCAATGATGTATGTTTGCGCGATCAAACTTCCCACCGCGCATCCGCAGTTCCCAATACTACTGAGCTATCAGCAGTAGCTTTTTTCCACGCTACTGCCACGCACAATGACGCCCCGCCAACGACTCTGGGACGCCAGACAGATGTGTCTGTCTGATCACGTCCCTTTAATCCGCGGGGGAATCGCATGGCTGCCATTGCTTCCGGTACGTATGATCGCACCCATAGTTTATTATGTGCATATTATGCTCATATTCATAATTCTTTCATGTTTACTAAGAAGTTCCACATTATTTCAAGTAAGTGTGATAAGACTGGAAGCTTTAGATTAAAACAAAGATCATAGTAGAACAAAGTTTGAGTCCAGTGGCACCTTTAAGACCAACAATGGCTGTGGTTACACACACTAATTAATCCACTTTCAATGCACTTTCCAACTGGATTTTGCCAGTTTACACAGTAAAATCCAGTTGGAAAGTGCACTGAAAGTGGATTGAAAGTGGATTATTTAGTGTATGTGACCATAGCCAAAGTGACGCCAATGCAGGCTCCTGTCCCAGATTACTTCTTCTGTCTTCTTATTTAACTCAATCACAGCAGATACAGTAGTTACAGTAGTGAAAGATATCTCCACGTCTTATATTCTCATGTCACTTTAATCAGTTTCAGGTTCTTAGTAACACAGTATAGTCTTTTGTACTCCAAAATGATACTGTATATTTTTATAATCTGAATTAATGAAATATTTGTCAACCAATATATTTGTAATCCAAGCTAAAACATGATGAGATGAAAGGGAAAAGAAAAACAAAGTCAACAGAAAAATAACTGTCTTCTTCTCCATCCTAAAATTTCTTCCAAGTCCCAAAATAAAAAGAGATTTTAAAAAGGAACAAAAACAGATGACCAATCTGGCAGTCTACCTAGCTGTATTCTCCAGAATGTTTTTCAATTCTTCATCTTCAGAGTTAATTAATTAACAGTTAGCCAGTGAACTTGTCAAAATAAAAGGACAACTTATTTAAGTCCAAAAGATTTACAAGTCAAAGGTGTGTGTGGGGGGGGGTTGTTGCAGAAAGTAATGAAATACAGTTTTGGGAAGGCTCAGGTTATCAGCCAGTTAGCTGATAAGGAGTCAGTATCACAATAAAAAATATGTTTAGAGAAGACAAAAATAAAAAAACTGGCACTCTTGTTTGTTGTCTCTTGCTTCTATACTAATACTGGAGAGATAGAGAACACAGATTTTTTTTGTTTAGTACCATTAAGTGAAGTTTCCATATAGCTATACAAGTAAGTTATTTTGATAATATAACAAAGTTAATTATATCCAGCAGACTTACACATCATTCCTGCTGGCATTCTCCACAGCAACTTCAGTGCATCCATGTTTTAGGAGACAGAAGACTTTAAAATCCTCCAATCTTCCCACACACAGGTCGTTGGAGCACTTCTTAAAACAAAGAAGTGGGCTCAGATTATGATTAGCCCTGCCCGGAAAATTTATGCCCTTGACGTGGAGAAGCAGTTGCCAACTTGACTCTCCCAGACCAAGCATTTGATCTTTATAGGTAAATTCCCCAACAACCCTTCTCAAATAATTTGCATCACAATCTGCTGGCTGAGAACCTGGGTTTGAGTACAAGCTAGGGCTAGTGCACTGTCGGCATCTCATGCTGCTGTCCCATCTACTGTGGCCTGATCATCTCCATGTTCTGTCTTCTGACAAAAAGGAAGGATGCTGGCTATTAACTTTTGTCTGGCCCCCAGTTGTGCTAATGATAATGTGACTGGAATTCCCATCTTTCATATGTCTGTGGTGGTGTAACTAATTTTATTTGCTAGTACTTTGATACTCATTGAGTCCAGGACTCCAGTAGCCAGACCTGATGCTCCCAGTTCTGTACTGAACCCTCTAGCAGTTCAACATTTTGCTAGTTGGGCTGCATACCACAAATTCAGCCATTGTTTCCACCCTTCATGGCTAGTAGTAACATACGAGGCACACGCTGAGACTGCCTGTGATATGTTTAGGCCTGTTAGAACCAATCTGTCCTCCTTCAGAGAACAGATTGGAGCCAACATCACCTGTTCCTTGTGATCTCCCTTTACCACATGTGTTTCAATCAACGGATACTTTCAAGGCTTCAGTAAATCATTTTCCCCGCTAGGATTTCAAACTGGATGGACTTTCCCTGCTGGTATAGCTGATAAACACTGGCTTCTGCAAGTAGTGATTGAAATTGGCAACAGCATTGATATTAGAAAACTGTGTTCTATTGTTTCAGGTCCCATTTGCTCTCTTCCAATTGTGCCACCTATTCCAGGGGGCCCCATTCTGTGATTTGATCTGTTTCTGTTATTCACGTCTCCTGTTGGCAACTTCCTGTAACAACAAATTGTGCTCCAGACAGTGTCACCAGAGTGTTGTTCTAGAATTGCCATTCCTCCACTATTTGAGACCCATTGAATCACACGAGAGTGGAAAGTAGGATGTAGCCTGTTGCCATAAATGCAAAATCATTAATTTTTAGAACAGCACAATAAGTTTCATTTTTGAGAGTGGTATATTTCCCAAATCTTTCCCTCAACTCCTAGATAGTAATATTGTAGGGAGCCATCTCCTGATATGAGTTCACATGATGATGGCAGGTCTCACACACAAATACTATAAGTGTACTTTGGCATGGCTTTCAGCATATGTGTTTCTATGTGCCAGCCATCACCCACTATCACTGCTTGAGGTTCAAAAAAAACATCCCCCCATTAAAAAAAAAATCATCATGTCTGCAATCCATCATGTCTGCACCTCCTTCTTCCATCTCCCATGTGATGTTTCCTCCTATTGGGTCCTGCCATACTATGTTTTGGCAACCCCATGCCATTCTTGAAGGACACAGGACCTGCACTCTTGGTAGAGTGCACAACCTCAGTCCTTCTTCTGGAAGGGAAGAAACTGAGGATTCTCTTATCATTGGAATTTCTGTTGAGGGAATTTCATCTCTTTTGCTGAGCACAAGGACTCTTTGAATGGGGATCTCCTCTTAGGGGTTACTGATAATTGGGGAGGTGAAATAGTTGGATTCGAAAACATTCATATTGGAGGTATTAGTGCATCAGAATGTGAGCACAGGACTTCTCCTTTTGAACATCAATCTACAACTTCCCAATTTTTTCTTAGTTTCATGAAACAATATTCCTCATTTTTAAACGTCTCATCTGGGATTCCCTTCCTCCAGCCCACACACAAACATGCTTATCATCTATACGCTTTGTTTTGAAACTGATACTAGTGAACAGTAACCCTGATCCATCAGTGGTAGTGTATCCATGTCCCTCATATGGGCATCGCTTTCCTGATTCACTCACCAGAACTGCATGAAGTATGGTGAGTATCCAAGAAATTTGATATCCTATTAATGTGTTTGAAAGTAAGCCTGATCCACATACTGTCTCTTGAATTGGGGGGCATATTTCCGTTACTTGACCTCCTTTCATTTGTATTATTCCAGATACCTTGGTCACTAGGTCATGAGCATTTTGCGCTGATTATTAAATGGGCAGTGCTTTTGGAACTTCTATGGTGGGGACAGTTCCTGTGTGTATGGCTTTCCATTGGTTCAACAGATACCTCCTTCTGAGGTGTTCCTTCTCTCAATCTCCCAATCTACCTGTACCTTAATTCCTCATTTGGGATCTCAGCCTCACATTTCAACAGATTTGTTTCTTAACTGCAATGTTCTCCCTCTTTTTGTATTCCCACCAGATAAGGTCCATTCACTCCTCCATCTATGAAGGTGTAAGTTGCTCTAAATTTTGGCATGTCCTTTTCACATTCTGCATTTCTATACTACAATGTCAGTGAGCAGACTCTATTTTGAGAAAGAATAATTTCCTGAGAAAAGTGAGACCAAGGTCCTGTGCAATTAAAACCATCAGTTTTTACTCCACTCCTTGTCCTGTATACCATAAGTGAATCCCATGTGCACACCCATCCTTTAGGTAAATCACTTTGATTTACCTTAACTCTCCAGTCCTGCTCCATGGACACATCTTCTCCATCTAGAGCACACCTCAGCATAGAAGTTTCCCATTTACATGCTCATTCCTCCCAAAGCCATTAAAACTGGATCTTGGTCCTTAGTTCCTACACAAATATATTCTGACTCTCCCACTGGGGTAAACAACTTTTTTTACTTTAGTCTTATTTTAGCTGAGCATATTCCTCTATGATATTGAAAAGTTATTTGTACTTTACCTTTAGAAATTCCCATGGTTCACACAATTGGATTCCACAATTCATTCTCCTTATTTGAGTTGCAGGGGTAATCTGTCCTATACTCTTTAAATTCCAGAGACAATTCCAAGTATTTGGCATTTCAGACCATCTGATTTGGTAAGACTCACTGAGATCATTATTCATTTGTGGATTGTCATCCTGATAAGATGGATGATCCAGTGTGAAATTTGTGTACCTTCTGGATTCTCTAGAGCAGGGGATGATCCAAAAGAGGAACGACAGGGCAAACAGCAAAACAAACTAGAACAAACAGGTCTGACATCTCAGATGCATGGTTAATCATCTGTCACCATTTCAAATTGCTTCTTGATCCCCCCCCAAGAAAACAAATTGCAAAGATTACTTGGCAGCTATTATAGGTACCAGTTTGGTTTAGTGATTAGGAGTGTGGACTCTAATCTGGGAGAACCGAGTTTGATTTCCCACTCCTCCACATGTAGCTGCTAGATGACCTTGGGTTAGTCACAAGTTCTTTCACAGCTGTTCTCAAATGAGAGTTCTTGAAAGAGCTCTCTCAGCCCCACTGACCTCACAGGGTGTCTGTTGTGGGGAAGGGAAAGGAGATTGTAAACTGCTCTGAGACTCCTTCGGGTAGTGAAGGGTGGGGTATAAATCCAATCTCCTCCTCCATATAGTTCTCTATCAATCAATATTCCATCTAACTGTATCATATACAGTTACACTGTGGTTTTGAATTTCCATTCTAATCCCCTTTCCAGACTTTCAGCTGGGATGAATGGAACCACTTTTTTGTGTATCTGATTCTGATCCCTTCTTTTTCTCTACCAGATACACTGTGATCAAAAGATCCCTCTCACAACACAGGTTTAGCCTGACAATAATGTAGGTTAACAAAAGGAATGAAATCTCCCTAACATAAATAAGCCAAACTACTGAAGCCAACATACATGATGAACAAGCCCACTATAAGCTTCCAAAAATATATTTAGGGTAGTAATCTGTCTGATGTCCTAATGATGAGCTTGATATATACACCAGAAATACCTGTTCATATTTTCGCTCAGTTTCCAGCTTTGTCTTTATGTCCCTATTAGTATTCCAGGTAGCCTGACCAGATGCCTAGGCTTGACTGTTCAAACTCCAGTTTTTAATGGACTGGACACGTACCCAACAATTTATGCAGAAACAGTCTATTGTTGTTGTGCCACAGATACACACTTGGTAGAGAAATGGCTGACTCACAGCCTTTGTTCCTCCCACACTGTATGCTGTCTCTCTTGCAGACAATTAAATGGCCGTCAACACGAGGAAAAAGCACTGTTTTGTACCTGCAAAACAGTTTAGATGCAAATGCTTAATGTCTCCTGGCAGTACAGGCCTTCTGGAGGAAGCCAAATGTTGTTGTAAGCCAAGAATTTACTCAACAAGATCTCTGTCCTGAGGCAATTTTATGTGGATATGAGGTCTAGGCATAAAGCTCGCTTGCTTGCTTGATCTCCTTTATAGTTTCAGCTGGCTTCCACTTATCCTCTGCCACATATGCATGTTCATAGCTCTGCTCATCCTTCTCTTTTCTGCTTCCAGATATTACCAGATGGAAAGGTTGGTCTCATTTTTAATCTCCGCACTAAGGAAAGAAGGACCAGAGAAGAGGAAGTAGCAACTATGTCTAGACTGTTTGTCTCCCCCCCACACACCAGTATTATACTTCAAAAAAACCCTGCTCATATTGGGATTATTATCAGTTGTTCAAATTACCATTAGCTGGAGGTGCAGTGGGATGGTAGTGAAGTCAATCAGGGACCATTTTGTTCTTCACTTCTGATTTTAAAGGGATCATCAACTAAAAAGAGATTTCAAATAGCACAATAGTGTGATCAAGGACAGGCATTTTGACATTTAGAGTGGATCAGTGTCTAAAAAATCATATCAAGTAGTGAAGCCTTCTGCTGCCAGTATATAATTCTATGTGCAGGGCATGGATATAAACTGAATTCTAACAACGGATAAACCAGTACAGCAATCCTTGCTTATTTTTGATTATATATACAATAATTGCCATCTGTTTCATCAGTTTGAGTCTTTTTTATTTTTGTTGTGCTGCCAGTGATCATTCTTTTTACACAACATATGCACCATTTATATCAAGATGCCATTTTACACAATTTATATGCAATGTACATGCATCTGGTGCACAAATGATATTGAAAATGCACATTTTTGTGGGAGAGGGATAGTGCAAGCTAAGAAAAACTGGTCCAAACATAGTGAGTCATACTTTCATTTTTACAAGGGAAAACTTAGTGGAAAATCAGTCTTATGTCTAATTCTAACACCCTTTATTTTCTCTGACCCTGTGGGTTTTGAACATCTCCTTAAATTCCAAAGAGGAGGATACAAATGCAGGGTCGCTGACATAAGGGATTTCTATCAGCAGAGCAAGACTCCCTCACCTCCCCCCTCCTGCTGCAGCTCCAAATGGCCCACTTAATGTTGTTCCTGCAGAATGGGAACACCAGAAGTGAGTCAGTGGTCTGTCATAGACATGAGGAGGGAATTATTAACACACACACCCCACACACGCACCTTCTGACAGAAGAAGTTTGTGCTGGATCTGGCTAAGAGCTTCCCTTTGGTCTAGAATTTTCCTATGATTAATAGTCCAGAATGATTTTTTTTCAAAAAGATCAAGAAAAGAAAGATATGCTGGGGGAGGGGCAGATCTATTTTCTGTTTGAGTTCTGGAGTTAACTGATTATTTTATTGTTCTAGCTTTATGATTCAAACAGTGCAAATGTTACAGAGTTATTCCATTCTAAATGTTTGAAATTGTCATGTGTGCCTCATTTATTTCAATGAACTTAGTCCAATGCAGTGTGTTGAAGCTCTAATACTTTGAAACATTGGAAGTAAGTTCCATTGAAAATTTCAGTGCAGGGATTTTTCTCTAACTAATATACTGAGAATCAGAATGTTAGTATAGTGTAGCACAGTTGGAATGAATAGGCTTACCTATTAATTGCTTGGAGAATTGTATCTAACTGCCACAGTTAGGACCAAAGTAGCCCGCCTCCCAGAAACAAACTAATAATCAACATTTCTATTATAATCATATATAACCAGTTGTTATTTTTAATTTTTCTTAAAAAGAGAGAGAACATATAACATAACTGGGAACATGATCCATAAATTGTTTTTGAACTTTTCTTTTGATAAGTCTAGGGCAACAAAATAGAACAAAACCCAGCTTGCAGATTTCTCTTTCAATATTTAAGATGGGGTTGATAAAGCAAAATATAATTCATCATTTCTAGGGAAATGTCTGTCCTCTTTTCTGTTGAAAAAAGAGGGGAAATTACAAAACTCGTACACTCCACAGACTGTAGTGACATGCCCCATTAAGAAAAAGTCATGACATCAGCCCTTAGGCATAAAGCTACCCTGTGCATGCCCTAAAGCTATAACCGATATTAAATCCACTGAAGTGAAAGTTAACGCTATTTCTGTAACCCCTATGCTGAACAAACATTTTAATCTGTCAGCAGACACATACACACATGATGAAGAACTAAAGAGAAGAGACTCAAACTGTGTTCAAGAAACAGCTAGCAGGCTGGCACAATATGTTTCCAGTTCCTATTATAAAGCCCCCAAAGTCTGACTCTGAATCCTAAAAGAGTGAGTTAGGAAATCATGCAAAAGCATCCCTCTATCTGATTGTTGAAATATTATTTACATCTTTTATATTCTGTGTGCACCTGCCAAAGATTGCCAGTAACATCACATCTCTCTATAATAGAATTCTGATTTGGTCATGGACTCTCCTGATCATCCCACATGGTGCCAAAATCAGCTGGCTCAATTATCTGTCACTCAGAATGTGTCCCTAGCCACTGGCTGCTATGTCTGAGTCCCTCCCAACTGCCACTCAAGAGTACTCGCATGCCATTGGCCGTGTGCTGGGTTTGCTCCTCTTCCCTGCCCACTCCTTCAGCCTCTCAGAATTTCTGGCAGACAGTTTTCTCTCTTGACAAAGACAATTGTCTCCTGTGTGAGACTAACCTTTTCCCTCAGTAGCTATTGGTAGGTGTAATGAAATGGCAGTTACTTGTGTCTGTAAGATGGCGGCTGTCTCTGTGGTTATAATGTTCCCCCAGAAGGCTTAATTGAGCTGTAGTTCCAGAGAGGGGCCTGCAGGGGTATAACTCACTGGGTTGAATGGGACTTCCTCATCTGCTGGATGTTCCCAGTTGCCCCAAGGCCAAAAAGAGTGGGAAAACAGGGACTGTCCCAAGGCAGTCTTTGTCCCTGGGAAACAACAGAAATTCAGCCACTCCACAGTCGGCTGGACTGGGAAATGAATGGAAGTTTCCCTGCTCTCTTGGGTAAGAGAGAGAGAGAGGCTGAAGAGGAGCCAGTCCAAGTAGAGACATGGCAGTCAGGGTTTCAGAGCACCGTAGAGGCTGCAGGTGGGTGGGTGGGGGAGATGGAAAGCTGAAGAGTGAGGGGGAAATAAAGGTAGGTTGATGCTCGGCTGGGAAGGAGATGGGGTTGCCAACTCCAGGTGGGAAATTCCTGGAGATCTGAGGGATGGAACCTGGAGAGGGTAGGGTTTGAGGAGGGGTGGGACCTCAGACAAGTACAATGCCATAGACTCCATCCTCCCATTCAGCCATTCCCTCAAGGGGAACCACTGTTGCCAATCTCCAAGTGAGGGGTGGAGATCACTCAGAATTACAACTGATCTGGGATGGCAGAAGTCAGCTGCAGTCAGAGGGGCAGATAACAGTAGGCTGATGGTTAGCTGGGAAGGAGATGGGGTTGCCAACTCCAAGTTGGGAAATTCCTGGGGATCTGAGGGGTGAAACCTGGAGAGGTTGGGGTTTGAGGAGGGGTTGGACCTCAGACAGGTACAATGCCATAGACTCCACCCTGCAAACCAGCCATTTCCTCCTGGGTAACAATTGTTGCCAATCTCCAGATGAGGGATGGAGATCACTGAAAATTACAACTGCTCTTCAGGTAGCAGAGATCAGTTCCTGTGGAGAGAATGGTGGACTCTGTGTCATTTTACCCTGCTGAGGTCACCACAGTAAATTGACACTGAGGCCTTGGCACTCTCACAGAGCCTCTTTCTAGAGCCCACTGTATTTATTTCCATGATGGGCCTTATTCCTAGTTAACACATAAAGCTGACTTGTACTGAATAGATCATTGGTCCATCAAGGTCAGTATTATCTACTCAAACTGGCAATGACTCTCCCGAGTGTCAAGCAGAGGTCTTTCACATCACCCACCACTTGATCCTTTCCACCAGAGATGCCATATATTGAACCAGGGACCTTCCACATGCCATCAGATGCTCTACCACTAAGCCACAGTCCCTTCTTTCCCATTCAGTTCCAGTACTCTTCACCATGTAAAAACACCAGATCATCTAGAAACACATCCAACCCTGTGTATTAGCAGTCTACTATGCCATAGGAATATATTACACATAAAACTTCATTGCATGTCGTCCTTTTACAATGTTCAGGTCAACAACAGCCATATTTTTAGAGAGCAGATACATTTTCCCTGAATATTCAAGAATACTTTTGTTTGCCCATTCTGTGGTTCCCTGTGCCACTTTTAAGGCAGTTTATGGTGGTTCATGCCAGTTTGTGATCAGAGGAGAAAGCAGAGGTTTAAAGGGACTCTGAGTCCCTTTAAACTTCCGCTTTCTGCTCCCTGGCAAAGCCTGAAAAACAGCTGAGTGGCAGGGAGCACACTGCACCACTCAGCTGTTTTGGGCTTTCTTGCGCAGTCCCTTTCAAGTTTAAAACACAGAAAACGCTGTTTGTTCCTAACAGCAATGAATGAGCCCTTTGCTAGGGAGCAATTCCCATATACAACCAAACTGAGGAGCCCTACATACTTGAGGCATTCCCTAAACCTGTGGGAAATTATTATGTTTGTGACTTGCAAGATTTTTCTGCAGCTGTCCTCTGTTGCATGATGGGGCTCTGAAAGGCTCTTGGTGGGTCTGTGAATTATTTCCGATCCCAAACTCTGCTCCCTGTTACATACACAACCACTACAACCTGAGATCCAATAAAATAAAAAGCACACATCTCCTTTAGAAAAACATTGCTTGGTGTGGACCCAGCATGTTGCTTGCCCTAAAAATTAGGACAGCAATGAAGAGCCAGTTAAATTGTCTTGCTCAAACCCCTAAAAGAGTATAATCTCCTGCAGGGGAGATTAGGACTAGGGAGAGATTCCATCCAAGTAAACACACCCAGGATTTTAGCCCAAGCCTACGCACATTCATTTGACATGCAACAGGCTTTACTTCCAAGTGTGCAACTCATTCCTTGGAATGCAGTCCCACTGAGTTCATTGGGTCTTACTCCTGAGTAAACATAAGACACTCCTCATCCATTTGGCTGCAAACTGAACTTTTTGTGACTTTACACTGCTGGAAGACCCCACCCCCGAGGCTTGGCTGCCCTGAAAGAGTGAAAGGAAACATAACAGAAAAAGCAGCTCCCCTGTGGACCACTCCAGTTTGGAGCAGGGCTAACAAAGGAACTCACTTCCCATGGTTTCATCCCAGTTGGGTGAGGGAATGCCCTTCCCAGGCGCCCTTTGATCCCTCCCTGTGCTGGGTGGAGTCACTTCATGGGCGTGCTCTCTGTGCTATTTCTCCAGTTACTGGTTTGCTCCTTGGGAGCGGCACCTACCTTCAGGCCAGAGCTGAGATGATGGTGACCAGGGCATCCCACTGCACCTGCCACTGCTGAAGCACATCCTCTAATGGAGATGCAGGTAGGAGCTGGGACACATTTGGAGAGGGTGGCACACTGGAGAGGGATCATTTGGGAAAGGAAGCAAATCACGGGTAAACTTTTAAAAGGAAGAATGCCCAGCTGACCTCCTCACTTAGGGTTTCCAAGATCCAGATGGGGGCTACAGAACTCCTGGAATTACTGCAGTCTCTTTCAATGGGGTTTGCAGTTCAGTTTGTGGCTTGGTTCATAGTTCGGTTCATGGTTCATGCCTATCCCTAATATAATTACACCTTTTTAATTTCTATTTTTTCATATATCATTGTTTGTTTATTTGTTTATTTATTGAATTTATATCCCACCCTCCCCACCAAGGCAGGCTTGGGGCAGCTTACAAAGATAAAATATAAATAAACAGTTTCACCCATTTTCATAGCTAATGTCCCCCGTTCAATTTATGACATTTTTACAGCATGTTTATGTTATCGTTCATATTTTAGGTTATATACCATCAATTTCAATAGTAGGTATTTCTGTTGAACTGAATCGGATTAATTTGACAAGTGAGATATCAAAGCAGGAATTATGTGGTGAACAGGTTAAAGTCCCTGTGTGGGCAATCAACTCTGGCTATAGGACAATATCCCTAGCAGCAAATTAAATCAATTTAGAATGAAGTCAGTGCTTCTGGATGGTTCAGTCACATGGATGACTCTGACCACCCTAAGATGACGTTTTTTAATCAAATATCCCAAAATGATATGTAGGTAATTAGATTTGATGATACGCTGACATCTCACAAAGTCAATTCACAGTGAGGGAAATGGTTCCTCAGTAGGTCAACACTGCCAAAGCAGTCATTGCAAATCATAGAAAGGAATGGCATTGTTCAATTTTTGCGAAAATATTCATGAAAAGCAATGGGTACCTTTAGAAAAGTACTAGTTATATTCCAGGAAATACATATTTTTCTGACATATTTATTTGGTGCTATACTAGCTGATCTTGGGGTCAGAAGTCCAATGACAGATGGTAATTTTTAATAGTTTGACCTAATTTCTTATCAAGGTCATCCTCGGTAGCATAAACCCTTACCGAGAAACCATTTGATCATATGAAAACAACAGGAGGAAAGCTAAATATATATCATAGCTGCATTTGTTGGTGTCAGCTTAATCTCTAATGTGCAGCTGTATCCCTGAACTATCACATACCATTAGGCAAAACTGTCAGTATGAGACAGGGAGCAGGAGCAATTTCCCTAAAAACGGGTTATTAATAGAAATTATTCTTAGCAACCAAGGCTCTGTGCCTTTCAAGAACGGCACTGTAATAATTCTAATGCCAGTGAGGGTCTCTTTAATAATAACCAGATATCGTTTTGTTTTCATATGTTAGTCCTGTGACCCACCCTACCCCACCTTGTGGACCCTGATCAAAGTGGAAAAGTGGCATAAAAACATTTAAAATAAATGAAATAAGACCATAAGAAAAAAAATGCACATTTCGTCTTCTTCTCCCTTCTTCTGCTCACTTTCAATCCACTTTCAATGCACTTTCCAGCTGGATTTTGCCAGTTCAGACAGCAAAATCCAGTTGGAAAATGCACTGGAAGTAGATTGAAAGTGCATTGTTTAGTGTGTGTGATAGCAGCCTGTGTTAGGTTGAAGCTTCTGGGGTCCGTTTTTGTCATGTCGCCTTTCTATATGAGGCCCAGCATGGGAGAAAGGTACAGTGTCAGTTCAGACATGAGATGAAATCATGCCTTATTTTAGCAATGGTTAGTGGAATTAGGATTTGGTTAGGAAACAACCATTGAATCCTGGTTTGCCCTGGAAAATCCTGGTTGTTGCTCTTTCACTTCATCTTCCTGCCTTGCAATGCTCAACTGATGGCAAATTCTTGCCTTATTGCCAACTTGTTTACCACTGCTTGCCAGCAACCCAAGCAGTGAATCTTCTTCACTTGGGAAACTTTGGCCATTCACAGAACAGCCATCAGCCCCCAAGCCACACATCTTCAGTTTGCAGGCTAGCCAAAGCTGACAGGCTTTCATGCTAACACTCTCCTTACCTCCAACTCAGGAAAATAAACTCCTGCCTGTGATTTCAGTGCAAGCTCTTCACTAAATTCAATTAAATTTCTTCTCAAGCATCCTGCCTCTGCTCAGAAGCATACAAAATGCCTGTGGTGGACCCTACACTCCCATAAGTCTTATTGGTGTGTCCCTGCAGGTTTCTGTCTTCATACAAACATCATCTGCCTGTCACATAATGGTCAGTAGCTTAGTCCTCAGCTGCACAAAAGTCTCATGAAGAACATATTTATTTATTTATTTGGATTTAATAGGCTGCCCTTCCCTGCAAGCAAGGCTCAGGGCGGCTTACAACAATATTAGCATTCACATCCAACTACATTAAAACAGTACAATAAATAACCACAGTAAAATTAGTATACAATACCACTTAAGGTGGCAGAAAAACCTAACTCCTCGGTCTACTTGGGGGAGGGGCCAAGAGGAATGAGGAACCACATGCCAGTGCCAGAAGAGGTCTCATCGCTGTCCTCAATCAAAAGCTCAGCAGAACATCTCTGTCTTGCATGCCCTGAGGAAAGGTAACAGCTCCCACAGGGCATGTATGTCTTCTGGCAGAGCATTCCACCAGGCAGGGGCCAGGGCTGAAAAGGCCCTGGCCCTGGTCAAGGACAGCCGGACTTCTCTCAGGCCGGGGACCACCAGCAAGTTCTTATTTCCTGAGGGCAATGCCCTTCCAGGGGCATATTGGGAGAGGCAGTCCCAAAGATATGTAGGTCCCTGACCACTAAGAGCCTTAAAGGTCAAAAACAGAACCTTGAACCTGATCCGGTGCTTCACTGGAAGCCAATGCAGCTCACACAGCACTGGTTGAATATGTACTGTAAAAGGGGTCCCTATGAGAACTCACACAGCTGCATTTTGAACCAGTTGAAGCTTCCGGATCAGGCGCAGGGGCAGACCTGCATAGAGCAGATTACAGTAGTCCAACCTGGAGGTGACTGTTACATGGATTACCGTGGCTAGGTCAGGGCGAGACAAAACATTGAATGACAACTAGTAAAGACTGATGGCAAGCCTCAGCAATGTGGGCAATGGCTCATATCCCTAGATATATGTAGTGATGCCCTGATCATCTCACTCTTTATTTACTCCACAGAAAGCCAGAAGTCATCACATCTCATCAGGAATCAATGCAAGATGGAAGTGCCTGGATCTTCAAAGTACAGCTGCCTCATGAAACTCCATGATTCAACACAGCAAGGGCAGCCTTAGTGTAGTGTTCCAACCATCCCATCTGCTTGGAAGACTGTACAACTCAGCTATTCTTGAAATATAGAGTCTGACAAAATCTAGTATCACCCCAGTGAGGGCAATATTTTGATCTGGAACTTGTTCTTCTTTCTGTCTCCGGTATTAAGATCCTGTAGGGTGCCACATTCCTGAAGGCCAACAATCCAGTCATTGTTCTCTCTCCTGTATCAGAAGGCAAGTAGACTAGCTTTTCTAGCCGGGTGATTTCCTTGTCAAACATATATTTGCTGTGTACCTATGCCTGTGAAAATGAAACCAGAGAGTGAAATACCAGAATAAATGATCAGATCACAAGGTTTCTGGCCACATGCATGTGCTGGAAGTAATTCTTTCTTCATTAAAGGTTATGGAGATGTCTGAAGTTCTGATTGAGGAATGCCAAGATCTATGTGATCTGGAAAATAGACAGTTGGTAGTACTGCAATAGTGTTATTTAATATTTTTACAACCACTTGGGCACAATTATACCTGATAAGGTAACCCTTGATTGACTGTCTCAAGGACTACTGTGGGAATAACACAAAGTAGCTACTTTGTGCAAGGATCTCAAACAAATAATGATGGTACTAGCTTTTGCACAATGCAAACAATGCCTTCAATAGTCTGATAATAATAGATAATTGCATTCATATGACATGTGCTTAACAATCCATGACCTGTGATTGCTTAAGACTATTAAAATCCTTATTAACTCTGCAACAAAGTTTGTAACTCTCTAAAAGCACTAACAGACAGATCAATACACTGAATTAGACTTTATCCAGCCAACATATAAACATCACATATGAGGTTTATGATCCAATGGAACATTATAAAACTGAGACAATATTTTTGTAATTTTAGGACCTTATTAAGTCATCTCTGAATGATGCTTTTCATTCATAGTTATTGAGAAATATAGTTTCATGGTACCAGTTTACTACTTTCTTGGACTGGATCAATAATTGCCATCCAGTGTAACACTTGTTGTTGGTTGATTTGTTTGATTTCTTTTCTCATGGAAACTTAAAATTATCCAGGGATACCACAATGTGTATGTTTTTATAGGTATAACACTATAAAAAATGCAGCAACAGATTTGTGTGCATAGAGATGTGTATACTTTTCCATTTTGTATTCAATTCATTTTAGCTTCATAAAATTTTATTATCATTTCTAAAACTTCACTATTTAGAATGGACTGCCTTGTACCACATACAATTCACCAAACTGAAGGCAGCCAACCAAGTATAGCAGTGTTATGTATTGACATACATAAATGTAGGCGCTTGAGTCCAGCTCCCATTACAGCATGGTATCCTGAAGCCTGAAATCTGATTGGACACCCTGCACAGCTGTCTAATCAGGATACAAGATATGTGCAGGAGGGAAACACTGTGATTGGACTTTATGTATATTTTGATTGGTTCTTACTGAACTATTGGGTGTGGTTTAGCAAGCCCAGACTATTTAAAAAGGAGCCTGTTGCTCCCTAGTTTTGCTGTCGTCCTATCTTGTTCTTACCTCTGTAAATAAAGCTGTTTTCACTGTTAAACCAGCAGCACACTAGAGAGTAAATAAATATGGCTTTGCTACCTGTCTGTACAGAATTGGCAAGCATGTAGCAGGCCACCAGAACCTGGGCCTTAAATGATACGAGGGGAAAGATGGTTTGTACATATTTCAATAAACACATACTTACATAAATACATACACGCAAACTAACAGACTGGTTTCTTTCAGCCTGATGGGTCATAAATTGTGCAAGTATGATTTATTTATTTAGGATATTTCTGTGTCATCTCTTCACATTCCTACTGATGGTGGCTTACAATTAAAACAATATAAGGTAGCCACTGGAAACATACGTTGCCCATTTTTTTAAAAAAAGGTATGTTGGCTGCCAGTCTGTTTCTGAGTTCAATTCAAGATGCTATTTATGATCCTTCAAGCCCTTCATGACCTGAGACCCACATTCTTGGACCCATCTCCTTTCCTATGTCCCTGTGTGCTAACTACAGTCTTCAGGCAGCCATTTACTGGCTATCCCACCACTCAGAGTGGCCCATCTGGCATAATCCGGAGCCCGGGTCTTTTTCATTGTGGCTGCTGCTGTGTAGAATGGACTCCCTAAAGATAAGATGGAAGCCACATCCTTGAAGATCTCCAGGAGACTCTCCATAGCCTGCTTGATTACCAATTCATTGAGGGGTTTGGAATTGGCAGGGATCTTTTAAGAGGGGTGGGATTTGTGGCTTGTTTTTAAATGTTAACTGGAAATGTGCCTTTAACTATTATTTAAGCCTACTTGAATCATGAGGAAATTCAGATGTAAATGTTTTTTTTGTAATAAATTTTATTAAAGATAAAACAAACAAATCATACAAGTATTAATTACTTTTTTGTGAACAGCAAATACAATAATTAAAGAACTATAAGAACAGTAAAAGATGTATTATCAACATATTGCACAATCTCACTCATTAGCCTAGAGGGAATTTGTAGGTTTGTTATGTATGTTATCTGTGTATGATGAAGAGGTAAACACTCATTGGAAGCCTGACCGAAGATTATAATCGGAGCCATTCAATATAAGCGGGGTTGGAAGGTAACAAATCTTGTTCCACCATGTACTAAATGAAACGGAACCATGTTTTTACAAATTTTGGATGTGTGTTTGTGGTTCTGTGTTTTCTTTCTTCAAAGGTGTTCGCAATTCTGTTCATTACATAAAGTTCCCAGCATTTCTCCTGCCACGTTGCTATCGAAGGTATGTTTGGTGATTTCCACATTGCTGCTATCGTCAATCTGGCTGTGGCTAATAATGTGGAAGTTAGATTTGAAATTTTATTTTCTGGGCTAGCCTCTTTGAATGCAGCAGGAGTACAGCAGGCTCCATTTGCAGTCTCTGTGAAGTGATTTTGTAGATTTCCTCCACTATTTGCTCCCAAAATGATCGAATCAAGGGACAGGACCACCAGCAATGAAAAAAATTGCTAGTCTCTCCACAGCCTTTCCAACAAAGTGGACTATATGAAGGGTGCATATGGTGTAATCATGCTGGTGAGAGATACCATCTAGTATGCATTTTGAAGAATTGTAGACGGATAGAGAAGATCTGGGACTTGGTAGCCTGGGAGTCCCAGATATTCAACCACTGTTGAGCAGTTAGTTCTTTCTGTAAGTCTTTGTTCCACACCTCCATGTTGGTCTTTATTTGCAGACATCCAGTCTCCATCAAAGAATTGCAGACAGAGGATAAGATACCCTTCTTGCAGTCAGAGAAAACTAAAATAGTTCATTCAAAATGAGTTTTTGCCCTTGAGAAACATCCTTTTTCTGAAACCCAGTCAATCATGCTCTTAAATTGGTAGTATTTTAACCATGATAATGTGGTTTGCATTTTGTTTTCAAAATGTTCTTTAGGAAGAAGAGATCCTTTTGGGGCAATATCTATCAGCCTATGGAATCCTGTAGCGATCCAATCCACGTAGTAATTGAGTTCCATCCCCAGTGGAAACCAAGTCTGTTGGGTGTATGTGGATAAAGGGGAGACATCTGGAGCCAAATATTTTCTGTAGATATCCCAGATCTTCAGGGTTGCATTTAAAAAGGTTTTTTGCATCAGGATTTTCGGCCTGTGTTTTTTCTCCATTCATATTGTTGCTTCAAGGAAATATGGTGAGACGTATGATTGTTCAATCTGGATCCACCCTGCAGGTTGAACTGGGTGAAACATTTCAGCAATATGAGAAAGAGATGCCACTCTGTGATAAAGTTGGAAGGATGGGATACCAAGCCCACCCAGATACATTCTCTGGAGTTCCAGAGAAAGTTAGTTAGAGTTCGTTGCCATTTGGCCAATGATTTATCATCAATAAAGATGGGTAGCACTCGAAACATGTATAGGAAACACGGGAAGATGAAACTTTGAATTAATTGAAGATGATCTGCCAGTGTCAGCCATTGTTCATTCCATTCTTTTATTTTCTCTTGAATCTCTTTGTGAGTCCTGTGGAAATTACAGTCCATGAGGTTGTTTAAGTTTAAGGGTATTTGAACTCCCAAGAGTTTCCATTCAGATGTTATCCATCTGTAGTTGTATTTTGCTTTGAATTTCTGCCTTTGTTGCAGTGGACAGTTTGATGGGGTATACCTCTGATTTACTTTCATTCAGATGGAAACCCGAAAGTTAGAGATATCATTCACAATTGCGGGTAGGGAGTTTGTCGGATCTTCAATATACAACGTCATGTCATCTACATACAAGGTAAGTTTGTGTTCTGTCTCTCCAATAAATGGGCCTTTAAAGGTTTGATTTCTTCGGAGACGTTCTGCTGGAGGCTCTATGGCTAAGGTGAAGATGAAAGGTGATAATGGACAGCCTTGCTGAGTGCCACGAGTGGGGGTGACAAATGATGAGTTCCTCCCATTTACACGTACTCTGGATTTGGGATTTTTGTATAAAGTTTTGATTGCCTGTAAAAAGAGATCACCAAAACCCAATCTTTTTAGAAGTGCCATGAGGTATTGAAGTTCCAGTGAGTCAAAGGCCTTTTCAAAATCTAAGGCCAGGATCATCGAGTCAGCCTTGGACTTTTTCCCTGAGAGATTACACTGAGAGACCTACGGATATTATCTGTGATCTGCCTCCTAGGTATGAAGCCTGTTTGGTCTGTGTGGATGAGATCCGTGATGACAGTCTTAAGACGATTAGCCAGAATTGTGAGAAACAATTTCACATTCTTGTTTATTAGGGCAATAGTTCGGTAGGAGGCAGGGTTTGTTAGATCTTTTCCTTTTGGGGGTATGACGATGATTGATGATTCATACCATGAAGGTGGTATACTGCGTCCTTGAAGTGTGGCATTACAAATTGTGAGAAAGGGGTCTAACAGAGAAGGGTATAAAGTTTTATAGAACTCTGCCGGAAGTCCGTCTATCCCCGGGGCCTTGTTACATTTTGCCTGCTTTATTGAATCTTCCAGCTCTTTGCGAGTAATTGGACTGTCCAATGTAGCCTTTTGTATCGGAGATAGAGTGCTAGTGTAGTGACAGAGTTCAGGAAGGCATTGATGTCCTCTAGTTTTGGAGCTGACATAGTGTATAACTTCTTATAGAAATTTGCAAAGGTGTTTGCAGTTGCCCGAGAGGCAGTGTGAATGACTCCATCAGATGTTTTAAGTGAGCCAATTTGTCTTTGACCCTCCATGCTAGCAATTTCAAGCTTTTAACAGATTTATGCCAGAATTTTTGATTCAGAATTAGCAGGTTCCTCTGTATAGATTTTATATCTATAGTTTCCAGCCCTTTCCATTCAGCTTGGAGTTTTAGATAAGTCGAGTTCGGTCCTGTTCTCTTGTGTCCCTGTTCTAAGGCTATGATGTTGGACAGCATGTTCATTTTCAATTTTTGCATTTCTATTTTCAGATGAGCAGATTCTGAGATGATGGAGCCCCTTAAGACTGCTTTTAAAGTATCCCATTGGACTGCTGGATCAGTTTCTGTGCCTTGATGTGTCAACAGAAAGTTTTTTATATCCTTGTTTAGCCTATCTGTAATTGCTGTTCTTAATAAAATGGAGGTGTCCAAAGACAACTGTTTGTCTGTAGTGTCTTCTATAACTTCAGAGATCTGGCATTCCAGCCAGGCACGGTCTATAAGGTGTCTGGGACCAACGTCTGAAGATTGAAGGTGTTGTTGGAGCGAAGGTGAGACTAAGATATAATCAATCCTTGTGAAGGTATTGTGTGTGGTTGAAAAGTATGAATAATCTCTGTCTCCGGTGTGCTGTAGTCTCCAGACATCTATAAGGTTGAAAGATTGAAAAAGAGTTGACAATCTAGTGGTCATCTGCTTACCACCCTTTCTGGGTTTGCTGTTCAAACGGACTATGACAGAATCAGCAATATAATTGAGGTCTCCACCAATTACTACATGGCCTTCCTGAAAAGATTGGAGATTAGTAAAAACAACATTTAGAAAGGAGATTTTATCTTCGTTTGGCGCATAAATGGAAGCAAATGTCCATAACTTGTCTTCAATGGAACCCTTAATAAAGATAAATCTTCCTCCTGGGTCTGTCAGTTGATTTTTTTGGAAAAAAATTACTTTTTTCGCCAAAAGAATGGCAACCCCTCTTGATTTTGTAGATCCTGCTGCCATGTACTGTTGGGGGAAAGGAGTGGATTTCACTATGGGGTGTAATGTGGAGCACAGATGTGTCTCCTGCATGAACAAAATTGCTGGACTTATCCATTTTATGTATTGTGCTACATGTTTCTTTTTGATCAAGTTATTCATACCTCGTATGTTAACCAAGCAAATCTTGAGAGATATCATCTTGGTTATTATTATTAAAAAGAAGTGGGTGTGTAGGATATGAGAGTCTACCTGAGTAGAAATATGTGAGTGGAGTGTAGGTTGGCTTCTTAGTGTGAGTGTGTCTTCAAGATTTAACCTTTTTATTTATTTATTATGTTTCAATTTTTTAAATTAATATTATTATTAGTTTTTATTATTTTTTGTGAGCTATTCTCTAATAACAATGGAGTGTCTGGGCTATGCGTATGTTGTTCGAGTAAGATAAAGTGCAATATGAAGGAGATGTGCAATATATTCGTTTGAACAATCAACCACTAAATTAATTGAATTAAAATTGATTAAGTTAATTGATAGAAAATCAGTGGGTGACACTTTAGTAAGAATGAATTGAATTGTAATGAATACGAAGCACCAAATTTACTTGTCTAAAAAAATTAAATTTAAAAAGATCTAATTCATTAATATCTACAATCAAATGTCAAGGGCTACTATAAGAAAGAAAGCAGAATAAAACCAGTTATGCAGTACAATCACTAGTCATTAAATGAGATAAAATACAAAAGGATTTGTCACTTTGATTACCTAACAGGTTATTTTTTTACTGCACAAAGAGTTTTTATTAAAAACAACAGAAAAACTGCTACTAGAAAAAACGAACTGTAAGCGTCAAGACGTCTAAAAATATTCTTATACTATTATCGTTAGCTTATCGTTCCCTGACCACACCCTTAAGTTAGAAGTGTAAGAGCCGGTTCTAGTGTAAGCAAGTTTGTATAAGAGAGTATAATGGTGGATTATTTACGACGCTTTACCGGAGAGAACGTACCTGTGAGCACAGTACTTGGTGCCTACTCTATGAACTGACTTGGGATGTATTCTTATACCTTAAAGGGCAAGAACCCACAAACGGTTTCTAAAAACTGGGACTAAACCTCAACACTCTTCCCCCTCGTCCTTATTCAAAAGGATTTTTTCCCAAACCTTTAATAAAGATAAACAAAACAAACTGAGCAGATAATTAATAAATTAGCAACTGCTGTACATATCATGTCGGCTCCAACTCTTACCCCCCACGAAAACAATAAATTGCCCATAGCCCATTTATTCATGATGTTTCTTTAGGGGCTGCTCTTGGATTTCGCTCTGGTGAGTCCGGTGATTCATACTGCTGTTTCACTGATTGACCACTGGTGTCCATCGGCTCTGTGAGTCGTAACGATTCTAGTAGGGCCAAACCTGATTCTTCGTCTGTCGCATGCAAGGTGGAGCCGTGATGAGATACTTGAAGTCCTCCGGATGCCATCCATCAATACCTCATGTTGGCTTGTTGCAGGCGAAGAGTGGTTGATTTCAAAGACTTTCAAATTTTTAAGGATTTTTGTGGGACATCGGGGTACACCAGGATCTGACAGTCTTTATAAGGGAGATGACCCTCCTCTACCACTTTTTTTTAAAATGCACTGCCGCGTCCTTCCATCTGTGAATTGTACCAGTATATCTCTTGGCCCTTTTTGTCTTGGATTAGACAGAGAGCCCAGACGATATGCCTTTATTATATTTGGCCGATCCTCTTCCTCCAGATAAAAAACATATGCCAACCATTTTCCAATAAAACAGTCCAGATCAAGATTTTTTTCTTCCCCCTCCGGAACTCCGCATAATTTCAAATTAGACTGCCGCATTTGTGTTTCAATGGTGAATATGCATTCACCATGATTTGTTTCCCACACTTGGCGTTCTTTAACGTCCTCCTTCAGTAAAGAGGACATATTTAACACCAATTCAGCTATGTTTGCATTTTTGGCCAGTGCAGATTGTATATCCACTAATTTTGCAGAGAGTCTTTGTTCCATTCTCTCTAGCAAGAGAGGGAGGTCTGGCTGGTCGGCAGAGGAACCGGAGGCCTGGGATTGAGAAAGGTTGGCCGGCATTTTAAGAGAGGCTTCCCCAGGCTTTCGGGGCTCGGTTTAGCTTTTTTGGGATTAAATAATTTTTTTGAAGATTTTATAGCCACTTTAGATGATGTGGGTTTAGGACCGTTATTCTTACCCATTCCTCAGTGGGTCAGCAATTTTTCAGGTTTGTATAGGTGTTTTTTTTGAGAGGGGAGAGACGGAGCCTTCAAATTAAGCAACCGCCATGTTGCTCGACATCACCACTCCCCCCAGATGCTAAATGTTTTAATAATAAATAAATAAATACAGAAAGAATTAAAAAACAAGCCACTAAAAACAAGCTTTTGGATACAGAATAAAACTACCCGTTAAAACAGAAACAAACAATTTAAAAAGCTGGTACAATAAAACCTTTTATTAAAATCCTGTATAAAAAAGATACATTTCAGTTTGGTGCCTAAAAGAAACTAAAGTTGGTGCCAGGCAAACCAAGATGAAGGGTGTTCCAAGGTCAGGGGACACAGCAGAAAATTCCCTGTCTGACCTGCCTTGCCTCTAAAAGCAAGGGTATAGAGAGTAGAGCTTGAGAGGCAGTTCCTAACTGGCAGGCTGGATAGTATGGGAGTATGTCCTTCAAGTTCCCTGGCTCCAAGCTGTTTAGGGCCTTAAAGGTAAGAACGATCATTTTGAATTGTACCCAGAAACAGGAATGTGCACCTGGGGGTATTATTCAGCTTCAAATTTGGGCAATGGGTTCTATATTGATACTCAGAAGTATTTAGTATCCTGGTTCTTTTTTAAAAAAAATTAATTTCCCCACTCTATTCCTATTGCTCATTTTGCTCCCCTGAACTACTTCACCAAAATAAGCTAGCTGCTATACCAGGTTACATTGCACTCCTAGTCTGAGCACTAACTAGCCTGCTCCTTAACTTGATCTGCTGCCCTTGACTTTTTCTGTCTAGTTGTTCTCCTCACCAATAACCTGCAATTTTCTCCCCCCCAAAAAAACCCCCCTCACAGCTACACCTAGGCTTGCTTCTGTTGAATTCTTTTTTAAAACTTGCTTCTGACTTCCTAATCTAAAAGCTGACTAATTTTTTGAAAACACAACTTGTGATGGAAATATGAAGTTCAGTTTATTTTGTTTTCTGTTTTATCCACCCCCTCCCCCTGCTGCAAGTCTATATGCAAGATTCATTTTTTAAAAATAAGATAACCTCTGGTGTTTCTGAACACCCAATTTCAATTTTTTGAAAATTAGGAGGTCAGCCTAAACTCTATTTTGTTAACCACCAAGTGTCAATTGTTTTGAAGCCCAGATTAGCCTAATTTTTTTTTAAAGTAAGCCTTATGTTCCAAATAAAAAACAACAACAAACTTCACCTGGCTAGCTTGGCTGACAGGGAGAAACAGAGATGGGTATCATACACATATTGGCTGCACCTCATTCCAAATCCTCAAACAACCTCTCCCATTGGTTCTATGTAGGTGTTAAACAGCATAGGGGCACACCTGTACCCAGAAATTTTTTATTAGGGGGGCCCCAAGGGGGCAGTTTAGCACAGTGGAGCTGACTACATCACAGGGTTGTTGTTGTTAGGGAAATATTGAATAGGAGAGACATGGCTAGGTAAGGTTAGAGTTGACAGGTAAAAATGGGGCAGGGAAGGAGGAGCAGCAGCACCTGGAGCAGTTTGGAAATAATAAAGAAAGTTCAGGATTTATGTCTGGGAGTTATATTTGCTCTGCAGCACTGTGCATTGCTCCAGAATCAAAGCCTCCCTCTCCTCTAAGATCCAAGATGGCTGGCAAGTGTTGCTGAAGGAGCTGGGAGAGACCCTTGTTCTTTTACAGACACATTGGTTCCATTGGCTAGGTAGCAGCAGCTGCAGGACAATAACCTCTTGAGCAGCCCCTTAACCCCCAGGCTATTCTCCTCACGTCCCCTTCCTACACCCTCTACCTTTGCAGGCAATCTGAAAGGAAAGGCACTTTACCTTGCACCTCTCAAAGCAGCTCAGGTGATACAATCATACCAGCAATATGTCAAGCACAGGCTGAGAAGTGCTTCCCCTCTCCTGGCAAGCCAGGCAGGCACTTCACAGAGAAGGGGAAGGGGAGAGGTACAGCAGTTTGAGGAGGGTGCTGGGCACTCATAGGCACCCCTGAGTGTACAGGGCTGCATAGGGGACAAGATAAATGCAATGGGTCCAAGCAGCAATCCCAGAGCACCAGCCTCTGGAATCGGTGAAACAAGAGCTGAACCACCAAAGTACAGTATGTACAGGATTTTTCTTCTCCCTCACCCCAGTCCAGGAATGAGAGATACCAAAATCCCGCAGGCTGCCAGCATGTACAGGATTTCTCATCTCATCCCTGTCCAGTGATGAGAGTCAAAATCCCACACACTTCAGGAACACTTAAACAAGCCCCCAGGAGTTTGTCTGCACACTCTCTAGGGTATCAGTATTTCTGCCACCAGGACCTCTGGACAACAGGTTCCCACCAGCTCAGGAGAAGAGGTTCCACCTCCTGTCTGGTTTCTGGGAACTAACACTTTACCAGCTCTGTATCAGAGCTTCAAACTATTAATTTACACAGTGGTAGATGCATCACCAGAGACAGCCTAGGCACAAGATTAAGCCTTAAAGTCGTTGCAACATAGGAAACATGTCCAGATAATATTGGGTATATATATTATCTTTTATTCAGTGCAAAAGCATGCATATATAATGTGACTAGCAAAAGGTAAACAAAAACAAATAATGCCTATAGCATAATCAGCTCTAACTACACAATAGAGGTATTCATAGTTACCAGTCTTTCTGAGGTATCAGATGATTCAATGTCCAATGTGTAACCAGGGAATCTTGAGAATGAACCACATGGTTGATGACCATTGGTAACCAAGACCAGCTTGGCTGCCTAGCAGCAAAATTCCATGTTGCAAGTATACAGTCCAAAAAGGAACTCTTTGTTTCCAGCATGGAACAAAACAAGAAAACCCACAAAGAGCCACTTCTCCCAAGAAGGCACTTTTCCCAAGAATACTGTTTTCCCATCGGGTTCTCACAATTAAACCCTCTTCTCTGTCACCACCAGATATGGCCATTTATCCAATCGTGAGGGATTGAGGGGGCATGTCTAAATCTCCAGTTACTAACCATTGCCTACGTGAGCCACAGCAGGTCAGAGAATACTTTGATGTGTTAATATACTGGGCCTAGCTATGCCCATGTGTGAGAAGGCGCCTGAATGTCTCCTAAAAGGTGTCACAGTGTCTTGTATATGGATAAGAAGCTTGGCCATCTGTGCAGGTCATCTGTGCAGGTGACAAAAGTTACATGAACATGTTACCAGGGAGAATTCAGAAAAGGCTTTTCCTATACACAGTATCCCCCATTCCCAACCCAGAGAGCCTCTTCGGAAGGATGCCATGGTTCGTGGTATTGAAAGCCACTGAGAGTTCCAACAGAATTAACAGGGACACACTCCCACATCACTCTCCCTGCAAAAGTTATCAGTGGTAGCTAGGCTTGCCATTTGCATGCTGGGGATGGGAGATCTTCTTCCAGCTCCCATGGCTTGCCAGCACTCTTTTTGCAGTAGGATTGGGATAAAATTTAAAATTACCATCAGGAAATGGTGTTATGTCACTTACAGGGAAAACCCAAAAGTGGTGTCACATTGCTCTAGAGATTATCAGAAATGCTGTGGTTTTATACCCGACAGCCTCCCCATATATTTATGCCCCAGACTCCCACTCGCATCCATGGCAACCAACGCTATTTGCATCCTAACTCCTGGCCTGAATCCATATTAATATGGGTCTAGATAATGCATCTCCTCCAAGACTGCTTGAAGCTGTAAGTGTCATAACCTGCTCAAAACTGGAATGTTATCCATAGTGCAGTAGTTGTTTTGGTCATTTGGATCCAGGAATTTCTTATTCAGGAGGGGTCTCACAACCACTTTTTTCAAAGCAGCTGGGAATGTCACATTTATTACCTCCCAGACCCAATAAACCAATCCAGCTCAGCATGATAACATTAGCCATGAGGTGCAAGATTCAAGCCTGGACATGGCAGGTTGCACACTTCGAAGTACCTTGTCAACTCCATCAGGCCTTACAGAGAGTCATCCATGCAATTAGGACCAGGCTGTGTTCTCATAGCATCCTGACACTGAACTGATCCAATTGCAGCATCTAAGTCATGTGAATGTAAGGAATCTAGCACACTTTGCTACAACCAAGAACAATTATTTGTTCCTGGCTGCGGTCACACACACACTAAATAATCCACTTTCAATGCTCTTTCCAACTAGATGTGGCCAGTTCACACACTAAAAATCCAGCTGGAAAATGTACTGAAAGTGGATCATTTAGCATGTGTGACCAGAGCCCCTCGTTACTTAAATCTGACCGTCACATTATGCAAATAAAGAAAGTTGTGGAAAGTCTTGAAACATTTATCTTCTTTGCATGTTATTTACATCACAACACCAAAGAAAACTCTTCATGCTATCTTAAATAAAAAAGCTTTATTCTTATCATAAGATTTTCTGAAAATACCCTTATAATCAGAAAAAAAGACATTTGAGACTTTGTGGGAGAGCAGCTGATTAATACCCACCCTGAATAATTTGCTCACCCAAAGCTAAGTATTAATTAGGACTCCTGCATTGTCTATCACATCTTATTGCCTAGGCTCACAAAGATGTATGAAAACAAGGTTAGAGATGTATAAAAATAGCTAAGACATCTTTACAGCTTTTTAGGAAATAGATGCATGCATTTTCAGTGACAAATATGCCACATTTGGTAGGGTTTTTCATGTGTGAAAGGGATCACAAGAACAAATTCTATGAAAATGTTATCATGTCTTCTGGTTTAGTGAGAGATTATTTCTCTACTCAATTGTTTGTAAATGAAAGAAAGTATAGAAAATCAACATGCATACCTGGGGTACTACCTGTAAGCTATAGAATTTAAAAATATGTAATGTATCAATGGCATTTTCTCATTTATTCTCAGCTCAAGGACTCAACATTGGCAAGGCAATCTTTTTTCTCTTTTAATCTCTCACTATCTGCATGTTACTTAGACATTATTCAGGTGACTTGTTTGACTAACTTTCTAGAGTTGGCTGAGCTGCACCTAGTTCATAATGGACATAATCCAAACAAGGTAATTTCACTTTGGGTCCAGATTAACCTTTTTAGGTTAGTTCCATCAATAATTGGGCCTGAAGGCATACTAGAAGATCTACCCATCACCATACCTTTCCTTTCCCAAATTTAGCAGACAATATTGGAAAGGCTGTGCAGCAATGGTGGTAGTGTTGGGGAGCCTCAAGGCAGATGGCAGTGCATACACATTGGGAATCACAGTGATGTTTCATTGTAGCATCAAGGGATACATTCATTTTCATTTATTTTTGTATGCTGATGTGATGTTCTCAATTAGCTTCTTTTATAGAATGTCAGTGTCATTTTAAAAACCGTCTATATATCATGATGCACATTTTATATGCCATTTAAAAACCATTTATATGCAAATCACACAAACTTAATGTTAAAATTTGTATATGTTTAACAAGAAAAATCTGCCTAAGGAAACAAAATTGTGCAAAAATGAATCACGAGTTCAATTTTCACAAGGTGAAGTGTGACATGCCCATTCACACATACACCAAGTAGCCACCAGACCTAAGGCCTGAACGCTGAGCCTGTTGTGGGAGTCAGTCAATGCTGAAGAACTGAAATCTAGAGGCAGTTGTGTTCCATCATTAATGTGCCTTATTACCTGTGGAAATTGATTTTGTTTGTAGAAGGATCATCAGCTTTGAAGAATAGGATTGTTAGCTCTTGAGAAAGAGAGTTTCGAAAGAGCTTTTATTGATAGCTCGTTGGGTGTGGATCCTTACTCGCTACAAGCTTCATCACCCTAATGAAGTCCAGAGGAAGTGAACTTTCTTACACAGCAGAATAAGTTTTCCTATGTCAGATTTTTCAGGCATTTGGAATGGACATCTTAGAGACTGAATTTTGACTTTTGATTTATATGTAGATGTATATGTGTTATAAATTATTTATACTTACTATTATATTTGGGATAAAACACACTTATAACCTTTATAATTATATGTGTTTATTTATTTATTTATTACATATTTTGCATGGTATAACTTTATTTAAGCCCCTTGTCAGGGCAGGATATTCCTTCCTCAAGTTCCCATTTCCCACAGCCACTTGAATGGCTGCAGGGGGAAATTAAATGTTAAAATAAATTAAAAATTAAATTCACTGGCATCACCCACTGAATGATGTCACTTCCAGGGAATAGCCTGAAGCAATGGCTGTAGCTTAAGGAATTGCCAGAAACTCTATAGTTACCTAGGCCCTGTAAACTGCTCTATTCTGCTCAGTAGGCCTTGGTCAAGAGATGGGAGGGGAGTTTGTTCCACTCTTTTCCTCTTCCTCTCTCCCTTTTGCTCCCTGGAGGCCTAAAGCAGGTACTATCTTACTACCCTTGGCTGCCTCTGTCTCCCCTCATGATGTCTGCCTGGCCAGAATTTCTGGACCCTGGAGGAGAAGCAATCCCTCTAGAGTAGAGGCAACCAGATGGGGTATTTTCTGGGTGAGGATCTATGTCACAATATCTTTTCTGGTTTGTGCCTGGATTTTATTATAGAGGTGAGCATATTCCTAGAGTGCTGGAACATCAGTTCTGGGTACAAAATATAAGTGATGTCACAACACCATGCACCATTTCTTCCCACCCCACCTTTTTTCCTGCTGAGGCAAAGAATCCAAATGGGGCCTGGAGCCCAGGGCTGGGAGCTTGCACACTGACCCCAGGCAAATTGCAAGTCTACTGCAGAGTAAGTTTGGGAGATAACCCAGCTATGGGGCCCAGTGCCTTGCTCCTCCACCAGTGACCACTGAACACCAGGCAGGACTTTCTTCTTGGCCTGGTCACAAATCAGCTTGGTGGTAAGCCTTACAGGACCTAACTGATGTCGGTGTCCAGCCCTCTGGAGGGAGTGGGCATCCAGCCAGAGTAGAATAAAGCATGTTCCCCTACAAAGCAAAAATGGTCCTTGGGGGGCAATAGTGGGAGGGCTTCTGGAGTTTTGGCCCTGCTGATGGACCTCCTGATGGCACCTGGGTGTTAGCCACTGTGTGACACAGAGTGTTGACTGGTTGGGCCATTGGCCTGATTCAACATGGCTTCTCTTATGGTCTTATAAAATGAGAACTTTTAAATATTTTATTTTATGCTACCTTTCCACCCAATCAGGGTGCCCAAGGCAGTACACATAAAAATATTAAAACATTTGAACAATTAAAACACTTAGGGTGCTTTCACACATGCTAAATAATACAGTTTCAATCCACTTCAGTGATTGTTTGCAAGTGGATTTTGCCATTTCACACAGTAAAATCCAGTTGCAAAGTGCATTGAAAGTAGATCAAAAGTGCATTATTTAGTGTGTGTGTGAATGTGCTATAAGAATTATAAAATAATGTAATACAACCACATTAACAAACAATACCTGAATCAGGGAGGAGGATCACTAATGTTTATTGGGGGTTTGCTGGTTTTGAGACAGGGGCTGCATAATTCAATAGTATAGCTAATTGACTGAATTCTTTAATGCTCCAAGGCCTTCCTCAAACTGTTCTTCCCTTGTAAGGATAAGTATGGGTAAGGAGGTCTGGCAATAGGGAAGTTAGGCTGTAGGGAGGGATTGGTGACTTTCATTGTGAGATTTGAGTCTTTTTACAATTTGAGCCTGTAATATAGTGGAGTTTGGACAATTCATAATGGGTTCCAAGTAGGGTTGCCAGGTCTGGGTTGGAAAATATCTGGAGACTTAGGGGGTGGATCCAGGAGAGGGCAGGGTTTGGGGAGGGGAGGGGCCTCAGCATGGTACATTGCCATAGAGTCCACCATTCAAAGCAGCCATTTTCTCCAGGGGAGCTGATCTCTGTCAGCTGGAGATCAGTTGTAAAAGCGGGGGATCTCCAGGCCCCACCTGGAGGCTGGCAACCCTAGTTCTAAGGGCATCAAGTTCTATTCCAAAGTCCTCTACTAATTAGACCTGGCACCTACACCAATGCTCCCTCTAAGCTGTGGAGTCTTGTGAGCAAAAATTCTACTTGGTGAGCTACTGGCATTAAAGGTGTGAGTGAGCAATTTGGCTGCTGCATGAATTGGTTTGCTCTGGAGCTTTCCTTCCTGAGCTAAGACAAAAATGTGTGAGCCGGAGGCTAAAATACTGTGAGCTAGCTCACACTCATTCAGCTTAGAGGGAACACTGACCTACACTAATGTTGACTGACATGGTGTTGTCATGATAGCATGATTTCAGGGGGAAGTAAAGTGGCAGAGACATGTGGTGAAAGAAGGCTCACGTGTATTGTGGCTGAACCATTTTTTTCATTTGTTTTCTAGGATGAGGAAAATCTCGGTCTTTTAAGGTCAAAGTACTACATGTCAGTTTTCAACTGCCCCTTTGACTTGAAGCACCATCCTTGCCTCTCCTCAAGGGTTAATGTGTAGATAGCTGTTCTGGCTCTTTCCTGCAGGTGCCCTTACTTAAGGGCTTCGGCCTGCCTGGCATCTTATCAGTCCAAGGCCAGAGGCATTAGTTTCTCATGAGAACCCATTCCTAGTTTTGGGAGGGGGGAGTTCAGGAGTGATGATGTAAGATTCTGGAGAATTCTCCTGAAGGTATGTTAGTAGTGGAGGTCACCATCACCTGATCTGAGGGGTCAAAACTATAAGTATGATATCACACACACCCTGGGGGGGGGGTTCCTTTTCCAAGACCTCATGGAAAGAGGCCTGAATCTATGCTTGGCAAATTGCTGAAATCATAACCTGCATATGGCCTGCATATGGATGTAAAGTTTTGTCCCACCTAACAGAGTTCCCAAAAAGTGTTAGGTAGATAAAAGCTAGCTTTATTGTTTTGTGCTCTGTGTGACTTTTGGCAATTTGTTGGCTATATTTATATTAACTTGTTTATTCTTCCAATAAACCGTATAAATATTTTTAATAACATTAGTCTGGTTACTCGTGTGCTCTTGCCCCAGGAACTCACAGGGTCAGCCTGTTCATTTCCTTGACACCCCCTTTTAATGGTTCTACATTACTGGTTTCCAGGTTAAATTAGAGCCTCACATCTTCCCAGAATTGCACTGATTCTTATATGGCAGGGAGAGATCCAAAAGGTTCAGACAATCTGATGCTGTTTCTTCAGAAGTTAATTTTGATGTGTGGCTACAGGGATAATACACAGCAAATGTGTTTAATCAGGAGACCAGGAATTTGTGGTTCTACCCATTGAACAAAAATAGAGAAATAAGCTTTCTTTGGATGTTTTGTTAATATAATGGGTGCTTTACAGTAGTTTTCATGGGAATAAAATTGCTTTTGTTCTTGAGCCTTGATTCTTAAAGACTGAAGCAGGCTTTTCTATTGAAGCACAAGTGATTGCTAGGGAATATTGTTAGCTTCAAGGCTATATGGAAAGATTTGAAAGCATGTACTATTTTCCCCCTGAAGACAGAGAACTAAATAGACAATTGTGTGTGTGTGTGTGGGGGGGGGGTTAGTTTCATTTTTTGGCTAACAATAATTCAGGCTTGTTGACCATGACATTATAAGGCCTGTTGAACAAAGGAATCAAAGCTAAGGAACTATGTAAAAGAACAAAGTACAAATAATTTAATATTCACCTTCTACTGTATTCCTTATTTAAAAGAATCATTTCCCTTACATCTGATCTGCTAAATGAAAGCTTACCTTATGGAAGACCACCTCTTATGTCAACCATGTCACTACCACTCTCTTGCATACACAAAGAGAACAGGTCTGGTGCTTTAGCAACTCATTTTCATCAATCCTACCTTGACCTATGGCTTGTTGGGCCTCTACCAGTTCTCCTTATTACTGTGCTATATTTATCCTGCCATTTGTTTTTTTCAGCAACACTTGGACTTATGTGCTATAGCTCACCTAGCTGTTCCTCACATACAAAATCTCTGTTTTTTATTGTTTGGCTCTTTGTTTCCTTCTAGTTTTGCCAGGTGCCTTCCTCCTACCGGCAGGGGGATTTGGGGGGCATTCCGGGGTGGGCAGGGATGCTGCCGATGCACTGGCATCACTTCCTGGAGTGACATCATCATGTCACCAACACTGAGTAACGCTCTATTTTTTCGAGCAAAACTCTATGGAAAAAATGGCTACAAACCATAGAGTTTTGCCCAAAAAGTACAGTGTTGCCACCAGCGGTGCAAACACAATAATGTCACTTCCAGAAATGACATCAGCATGTTGGTGATGTTGCATGAGGACATCTGTTTGGGGGCGGGTTCTTCCCTGCTGGTTGGCAGGCCAGCAGCAGGCCAAAGCCTGCAAAAGCGGAGGATCCCCTGTCCCCACCTGGGGACTGGCAAACCTATTTCTTTTCATTGCATTTTTCCTTATATATGTTTTTCTCCTTCAGCTGGACAGATGTTATAAAGAACATTGCAGAAGGTCTGAGACTAGAAACAGGAGACTGGGAACTTAGCCATGAACCATTCTTTCATCAACAGCTGCCTACATGGAGCAGAAAGTTGACAAGGCTGTTCAATAGTGGTTCTAGTCAAGAATGGCCATTCTGGTCCACTGCTTAACACTGCAGGGAAGAACATCTGCTGAGTAAGTGATTTCTGCCAGCTGCTCTACTTGACAGCCAAGACCCATCCTGTCACTTAAGGTCGAAGGCATCTAGTCATGAATAAGTATCCCAGTCTTCATGTGGCAGCATGGACTTCCTACCTGCCAGTGATCTACTCAAATATGGCCTCCTCAGTGCAATCCTAAATAAAGTTACATTAACACTGATGGATTTACAAGGGTGTAACTCTGATTAGGGTTGCACAGCCTGTCTGTAACTTGACACAGCTGACTGGGCAGCTTATGCACAAGTAAATCCACATGTGGGTTGCAGAAGCATAAAAGCAACATGAATGTGTAGCAGAGGAATGGGGTTAAAAATAAAGAGAAAGAGGTTTGATGCTAACATTATTGCCTCGGTGCTGGAAAAGAAAGCTCCCGACATCTGTTATTATGGAGAAAATTGTTCCTTGGGCTGCCTAATAGGGCTGAACCTGAGTTCAGCAATGCCCTCTCTGAATACAAATAACCATCCTATTGAAAAACATGCATTAGAAATCTTTGATCCCCCCCCCCATGTCAGCTAAATATAAAACTTGTATATGATGCAGATTTTCTTGAAATTCTACCCATTCATTAGCAGTGGGTGGTCTTTCCAATACCTAAATGCAATTTTAGTTGCCAGCATGATGTATTTTTCTTATTCTTCCTTACTTTTGCCAGATATTATTATTATTGCCTATTGTTAGATTTATTAAGTGAGGTCCATATGTCACAGTTACTTAAAATCAAACTTGTCAGAAAGGATGAAAGAAAAAATCCATTTTGATTTTAAAACATGAAAGCAAGCTGTATTGTCATGATGATATCTTGTTTTTAAATATGGCTTGTGGCATGTATTTCTACTTTTTTGTTATATAAGGCCGTATCACAAAGCCCTTGGCACTCACAAATCTACTGGATTAAATAGGATTTTACACACACACACATTTGTAATCAAGATTTTTGCAGATGATATGTCTTAGATCTGAGCTGAAATGTATACATTTTCCTAAAACCCCTAACACAAAACGCAGTCCCTTTCAGTGATTTGTTGGAGGATGGACAAAAGGGGTAAAAGTGTTCAATAGTCAAAGCACACACCAGTGCAGAATCAAAGAGATCCCTCCCTTGGTAAAAGTCTGTGAGGGATAGTGGTTACAGGGCTGGATTTGGCCAGGGGGAACTAGATTCAAATCCTCACTCACCCATGATACTCACTGGATGACCATGGGGAGGTGAGACAGTAGATTCCCTCCATGTCTCACTGAGCTGCCCTATGATATATGCGAGGAGCAATCCAATATACAACACTGAGCCTCTCGTCGGCAGAACAGCCCCTTGAGGGATCAGCTCCTTCCTTGCCACAGGCAGGTAGGATGTGAACTGATCTGGCAAGTATTTAAGCATCCATAGGTATAACTTAAGACTTACTGATGCCATCTTTGCAGATCGGGAGGTGGGGATGATGCAAGGAAGGGGCAGTGCAACCGCTTTGTCCTACTCACAGGCTCTGTGGGGGCAGGATCAGCTGTTCCTTAGGCCAATCGGCTGGTTGCATCAGATGATGCAGCCCCAAGAGGGAAGGATGTCATGGGTCAGCCTGAGCTCAGCATGAAGTCCTCAGGGGAAGACCACTCCTCAGGAGAAGGAGAGCCACACATGGCTGGCTGCAGGCTGACCAAGTCTTACCAACAACAGCTGATCCAGAGCCATCACCCAGCTCTGATGCAGCAGGGGAGACTCAAGTGATTAAGACCAGTCCGCCAGGCTTACCTCCATTCTTCAAGTGCTGGAGATAGAAGCTTAGAAGGGAGCTGCAAGCAAGGAGGCAGAGTGCACGTCTCCTGCCCTGCTGCCAGCTGATGCTGATGACAGCCTAGAGTAGTTGCGGCAGTACTCCCAAGCAGCTGGCTGCTAACAAGGGCTTGTTAGGAAGTGCCTACAGAACCCAGGACTGGGAGCCTGCATGTTGTGGAAGCAGCAGGTCATTCTGATGGACTCTGTGACCATGGCTCCTGACCAGGCTTTCTTCATGTGACCTTGGGACTTTGACTTCAGCTTTGCGACTCTCTGGCTTGGATGACCCTTGGATCTCCTGACTGTACTTTCTGCTTAATCCCTTCTGCTAACAACCCTCTGGCTTATGCAATTTTGGCTTGTGAACATTTGGGACTTTGTGTGAACACCTGCATGTGTCTGGCTTGCCTGCCTGTGCCTGCTGCATGACAAGGGGCTTGGGTGCCTCCTGTGACTATTGAAACCTCTGGCGGTAACTGGCTCACCCTCATATTTCTCTCTCCAGTTTAATGTGTTGGAGCATGCTGGGAGCTCTGCCAGTTGGTGACCATGTACTCCCTCTATTAACTGAGCAGGCCTTCCTCTTTTGAACTCCCAGGTATGTGTGCCCAGCACCAAATAAGTTTTTAAAGTGCTGTTTCAGCTGCTCAGCAACCACATGCTTGCTAGGTCAGCTGTTCAGTGGTGAGCTGACAGGCATGTAAATAGGGGAACCTGTGGCTGTTGCCTGTGCATCAGCCATTCTGTTTTTCCTTTGGGCCATGCCTAGTGTGTGGTTGGGCTCATGGCTGCTTTTTCATTGGCTCAGTGCTCATTTCAACAGGCTTGGCACCTGATTTTACCCTCCAGCAGTGACTACTTTGCAGGGATTGCAGCAGCTGGAATGCCTGCATTGGCAGGGCCCCAGCAGTACTGGGTTGCTGGTTGAGGGGAGCTCCAGTCTCCATCTTCTAAGATCTCCAGGGCTGTGTTCACATGGGCAATTTGATCCATTGCCCTTGTTGTTCCCTTATGGATTTAAAGTACACAATCAGACCGCAACATTTGTCTGTCATGCCTGAGTCATCTGAGTTCCATTCCCCCCTCCCCTTGCCCTGTGTTTTTTTGATACCGGATAAAGTCTGGTCCTGTTGTTCAGAGCTGCTTCAAAAATGGATTTCCCGTCCTCTAGTCACTCTGTTGTGCAGCCAAGCAGTCAGGCAGGTCTCACTGAACTCTTGCTTTTCAGCCTCCACCCCCCCCCCAGTTAATGAGGATTGCATGACTGTATATATGCACCTCTTTCCCCCCCTGGGGGAGATGCTCAAAACCTTGCTTTCTTTTGAAAAACTGTCAAAGAAAGACGCCCCCTTTTCTGCAGCTTTTTAATATCATTTGGGGAAGGGGTAAACGGAAAAGATTAGAGGGAGGACAGCAGTGGACTCCATTTCCCAGCAGTCTCTTCACCACTTGTGCGATTGCTCTGTGGACTTAATTTTAAAAGAAAATGGCCAACAGCCCCATGAACTCCATATCCCAGCATGCTGAGTGCTTCTGGGCATGTTCCTAAGGGCAAACTTCTAAAAAAAATGGCTGACAGGCTGACTCCCTGCTTTCTGCCATCTGGTCATGCAAGGAGGGATAAAACGGCATTGAAGTGTGCTAAAACAGGCGAGTCTAGTCAGGATTCTCTGCCACAAAATAACCTGGCTTAATTTGAGGCAGGGCAACAGTGGATTAAACTTCCTGGTTGAATGCAGCCCAGGGGTTCCCGATTAGGTTTATTTTGGCCCAGGTGGTTGCAGGGCAATTTCTCAGCCTAAGTGGATCTCAGCCTAAGATGGTCAAGCATGGCACAGCTGCACCTGGAAGGACTCACTCATCCCCTGACTCCACAGGGCAACAGTCATGACTCCAAAAGTGCCTTACGGCACCCAGGATGCAGCCTGCCAAGTCAGAGACTCAGGCACATCCCCCAGGAGCACTAGGCCTCAGACCACTACTATGGTGATCAGGGCCCTGCGGGACCTGTTACAGATGGAATGCCTCCTTTCCTGAATCCCCAGCTGCCCTGCGCCTAGGGCAGAAGGACACCACATTCTCCAGCAGAATCCAGGTGATCCATCACATCAATGGAAACCACCACAGAGAGCTCCCCCTGTGATGAAATGCACTGGGCCAAGCGGCATAAGTTGCAAAAGTCTGTGCAGCACCTCATGAGTCATCCTCTGGTGAGGATTCAGCACATATTGACAGGAACTATTGGAAGGCAGGCGCATTCATTCCAGGGCTTCCAGCTTGGGTTTGCAGACGCAGGGTCTCATTTGTTCTCTTATCATTTAGTTCAAATGGATATGATGATCCACTTAATTTCACTCCAAGAGTCTAAGACATATCACATTAGATATTGTCCTGAGAGATCATTGACAAAATCATCTGAATGTCCCTGGATGAACTGATTAAATGACTTGCAGAAAATGAAGCATAGGACTGTGAGTACAAACAAGGAAGAAAGGGATAAAAAATGAACAGCATTCTAAAAAACACACAGTTGCTCATGAGAAATGCCAGAGCTCTTTGAAACCAGGAGATCCTCTGCTTTTCATTGAAAATAGAAGTAAGTTGATTCAGGTCAGTACTCGGAAATATTCATGCAGGCGTGAGTTTTACATTCAAGGTATTATGTGCTGCTCAATCAAAAAAATAGCAGTAGCAATTGAAACAAAAGAGCAACAAGATATTGAACTGCACAATCAGTCCTACAGATAGACATACTTTACCAGTGGGATTCTAAACACACTTTACCAGAAGTCAGCTCCATTGATCTGAGTAGGATTCTGCATAGACCTGCTGAGGATTGCTCTCTACATGTGTTTTTTTCCTGATGGCCTGGAATCCATTTTTCAGAAGGTGACACTCAGGGCTTCTTTCTCTTTCTTTCTTTCTTTCTTTCTTTCTTTCTTTCTTTCTTTCTTTCTTTCTTTCTTTCTTTCTTTCTTTCTTTCTTTCTTTCTTTCTTTCTTTCTTTCTTATTTTAGTTTTCAGTTTTCCAATTCTGTCAGATTTGCAAAGATATAGTGAACTAAAGACAGGAAAAAAGAAGCAAAGGTAATACCTAAGACTATAACAGTTTGCTACCAATGGGGGTGATGTGATCAAGTGATGGTTCTATATACCAATGATGCTTGCTATAATTTTGCTTTGTATTTCCAACAAAAGAAGTCTCAAATGTGTATCACTTTCCCATTCTCTTCACCAGCTTCTTCTTTCTATTCCTTTCCCTAAGGAGGAGTGATCTGTGGTAGCCTCTTCCAGGGCATGTCTAGTAATTGGTCTAATGCTTTGGAATGGGCTTTCAATGGACTTGAGAATCTGCATTTATGAAAGATTGGTTCAGGGGGATTTCTATAGAATGTCTTTTTATAGATTGCAGATATCATTTATTAATATATTTTAAAAAATTCCATGCCACCTTTCTAGAGAACCTATTTCATGCCGCTTACAAAATAAAATGTAATAAAATATAAAACACAGCAAATACTGTTAACAGTTAAAAGCCCAGTGTTCAAAACACAGCAAGATCATAAAACACTGAGCAGTTTAAAATTAATTTCATAAAATAGTTCCCAGGCTAAAAGCAAACTATAAAAGTGATGTTAAAAGGCCTTAAATAAAATCCCAGGTAATGTTGAGTAGCCTGCACAGCCCCCACTGAGACCAGTAAAGGAGTGCACCTCACAAGAGCCTCTGGCTTTCACTAAGACCAAACATGCAGGAGGGCACCCCAAAAATAGCATGGCCTTAAGGTGTCATGAGTGCACAGAGTCAGGGGAAAATCCTCTGTTTACAAAGGGGCAGCCCAAACCTGAGAGCCACTGTGGCAGTCCTGGACATTTCTTGAGGGGGGGAGAATGACACACACCCCTCTACAATGTGCAGACCAGACAGTGAGTCTGGTGGAGTCCATAGCAACACATAACAACAACCATCAGTCAGGTAGTGGCACTGGATGACATCCCTCTGAATAGAAGACACAAATGCAGTCAATTACCACCTGGTCCATTGGCACCATGAAGATGAACATCAGTCCCAGCTGAAGGCAGCGTTCTATGTTATTTTGGAGCTTGTGGACAGGACTGCATGGGGTATGTGTGCTTTTTCAGTTTTATAGCGCCTATGGACTACACCACAGTTTTTGCTGGCATAGTTTTGAGGTGGCTGGTCAACTCCCTGAGCAGGATTGCACTGTTGAATGAGGTCTCTCAATCAGAGCAAGAATGAATAAAAACCCAATCATGGCAGGAAGTAGTTTAAATTCCTATATACACCAAAAATGTGTTGATCTCAAAGGTCCTTTGAAATTCCAGAGTTCCTCATACATTTCTGGCTGCCCATGTCTGTAAGATGAACAAAACAATGGAAATTTATTTTGCAAAGGCAATTCCCGGATTATAGTAATAAACCCAGGAAGTACTGTTTGCCCATCTCCTGACTACTATCAGAAGATCCACGTCAATATTCTTTCTTTTCCTAGAAACATTTCCTATACATATGCAAGTGTCCCTTCTTCCATAGATGGGTTATACTATCCTATCACACCCCAGGTCCTAAATTTATAGGAATAGGATCCCAGGTGAATCAATCAGAGCACAGCACCCAAAGGTCAACAATAAGCATCTAGGAGGCTCTGGAGATTTTGATGCCAGCTCAGTTTCTAGCTCTTCAACAAAATGCTCCAGTAGCAGATTTTGCCCATTGGCACTCAGGTCAATGCAGGTTCCTAAGAAGGGAATCAAATGCCATTTTGGAAAATAAAATCACTGGACTTTACATCTTCAAGATGGGTAGAATATGACTTCTTATCTCCTTTTCTTTTTCCCTTACCAAGAGTAATTCTTTATGTCCTGTTTACCCATTTCCTTTCTCCCAACTTCTTCACTTCTTGTCCAGGATTGTCTTACCTTACCATTTGCCAGCCCTTCTCCAATGCATTCAGGTTAGAGACTCCTTTCTTTTTGTTCTAAGTTTGTGAGGACCCCACCCTCTCCTCCAGCCAAGACCTCCTTGGTTAGTGGGGTCTCCATCTTGTTTTGGACTTAGTTGTTTGAATAGGCACACCTCTTTACAGCCTAAGTGCCAAGTGGACCTGAAACTTAAGGAATCTCAGCCATGGCACTGGAATTTCCCAGGGACAGGAGAGGACGGGTATGCTGGCATCACAAAATGATTAAATGCAATCTTCCCCCGCTCAGGATCCTCAATAACAATAAGACTCCACTTCATTCTCAATAAGAAAACACTTTTCAACATTGTAATATCCTGGCATATCCCAGAAGTGTCTGCCCAGCCCAAGGAAGTTGCTATTACATTAACCAATACCTGGTTCCTCTTTTTCCTTTTTTTACTCATTCAAGAAGGGCACTCAAGTCATTAATTTACTTTCTATCCTGTTTCAGGAGCTATCTTGTCAATGCAGATCTGGCTTACTTCAACCTAATTAAAGTATGTTAATCATGTTGCCTTACCCAGGCTCTTTGTGCCCATGCAGATTTGGCTTGCAGTAGCCTAATCAAAGTATTTTTCCCACTTCCCCCTGCCAATGTTTGACAGCAGTTAACTTTAAATGAGCCATTGAGATTCAAACTTTTTATCTTCACCCAATCCAAAGACAGGATGGCCCGAATCCCACTTATCCTGGGGAATTTATTTCCATAAAATATTTATTTATTATTAAATTAGGCAAATTGTTCCTCAGATTCCTGGTCCAGATCTCTGCTGGTCAGAACTCTGGTTTCCTGCTGCAATTTGCAGGGTTTTTCTCCTTGCTTAGTTGGCTCCTCGCTCTGCACCTTGGACTTCAGCTGCGTTTGCTCTTTGACCTTTCCAGAACTTAAGCCCAGGATTCAGGTTGTATGTCTCTTCCCTAAAACTTCCTGATTTTCTCCCTCCTACCTGTTATAAGTGTGTACTTTTGCTGGTGTTTGTGCATGTGTGGTTACTTGGGTTCTCAGGTGCCCAATGTAGGTTCTTTACATTTTAATTTAATTAAATACTATAAAATTGTTTGTGTTTAAAATTTCTCTTTCTCACTCTTTCTTCCTAGTTTTATTATGGGGTATCCCTGCCAAGAGAACCAAGGTCCTTAGTTATTCCTTTCTGGAACTCTTTTGGGTCCTGTTTGGGTAACAAGTCCAGTTCCTGTTTATCCTGCTATACTTTTGGTCTGGTTTGGGCAACCACTCACCTGTTGTGTTTCTCTAGGTCAAATGTTCCATACTAGCCATGTGGGAGGAATTTGAAGTAAAACAAAGCTTTCAGTGGGTATCTAGCTTGAAGTAACACAACTACACATTAGGTTTGTGCAGAATATCACCTTCCATGAAGATAGTTTCAGATGATAGCCATGTTGGTCTCCAGTAGAAGAGCTAGGTTTGAGTTCAATAGCAGCTTACAGACCAACAAGATTTTTGGGGAATAAAGAAGGAAGCTTTGACTCTCAAAACCTCATGCCCCCAAAATCTTGTTGGTCTCTAAGGTGCTATTGGACTCAAATCTAGCTGCTTTGTATTTTTTTTTTTTGAAACAAAATTTTATTGGGATACATTCAACATTTCCAATCACGTTACCAATACAATTTCAATAGCTGCTTTGTATTGATTTTTGTGATATAAATTGTTTGCCCTTTTGTTTCTTTTTCATACTGATTCCTCCTTGTCTGGTCTATATCTTGGTAAAGGTAATAAAGTTACTTGTCAGGTATGTACCTTTTTCTCTTCCATCTTTATATTGTCTTTATGGCATCAAACTGAGAGTCATGTATACTGGTTGAAATATCCCTTTTGTCCCTGGACATGTGGTTTGCTGTACACATGGAGGGGACACCTCCAACTGTAGGTCAGGATCCAAAAAGTACCCCCAAGCTATGGATCTGCTCCTTCAAGGGAAATGCAGTACTTTCCAGGACAGGATGACTCTTCAATTCTTAAATAGCTTTGTCATTGACCAGCTGCACTTCAGTCTCCTCTGGACTAAGCTTGAATTTACTAGCTCCATCCCATTACCATCTCCAGGATTTCCAGAGACCTACCTAATTCAACTGTTATGGAGAAGTAAAGCTGGATATCATCTACATATTGATGAGATCTTACTCCAAATCCCTTGTAGACCTCTCCCAGTTGTTTCATAAAGATGTTAAATAGCATGAGGGAGAAGGTGAATCCCTCCAGATATGATATGACTATGTGGATAGATATGCATTTGCAATGTTTTTGTGGATGACAAGATTTTTTGTTGTTCTTGGTGTTGGTATGCTTGGTAAAGATCCTTTTATAAACCTCCATCAGTTTACTACATAGGGAAAGGTGGTCTATAAATATTTAAACAAGCCATGAAATGCCAAGAAAATGCAACTATTTTTGTAGAGTACTGCCGGTGATCAACAGCAAATGCAGGGCATGTATTCCATTCCTATTAGTTTTGTTCTAGCTCCTCAATGTGGCTCCTCAATGTGGCATGAACATTGCATAGTTCATGATTTCATACCATTTTAATCAACCAGATATTTCAATTAATACTATCATTTAATCTGTTTCTCCTGATATGAGTGGCATGGTTACAAAGAATACTGCCTCTTAAAGAAGGACAGTAATAAATTAGACAGATTTCCCTTCTTCTATACAGATGTTACACTACCATTACAGAAAAGTGAAAAGAAATAAAATATCCTTATGTTGGAATGGCCTGGAGTATATTGCTTTTATCTCTCCTGGCTTGAAGATTTAGAAGTCTGCAAGGTCTCTAATATATTTCAGAGAGGTTCTGTGAACATCTTACACATACTTCATTGGGTCAAGTTTGGAGGGCATTTTCCAATTAGCTGAAATGAGATGCATAGAATATTCCCAACAAAACCTCACACAGGGCTTCATTATTCCTCCGAATAGCAGATGGGGCAGAACTCTGCTGCTCTAAAATGCAGGGTTAAGCACATCCACTGCTGACATATTTTCATGGGGATGCAATCTGCTCTGCCCCAGATGTGCAGTTAAATCCCTTTAGCTTTTTACAGGAGAGAAGAAATGAAGTCCTGGTGCCTTTCATCACGATTTGGTAGAGCTGCTGCCTTCAACTGTGGCTCAACAAAGCAGGAGGTAAAGCAGATGGAAACTTGCCTCATTCTCTGTTCTTGCAAAAAAAACTATTTAGCAAGCAGCTAGAACTAGATTCATAAGCAGGCAGAGAATTTTTTAATCGGAGCTCTTTAATTCACCCAAGAGAAAGTATTGTCTGTTGACTGAGAAGGTGTTCAGAATATGTACATTCAGGGATTAGTGTTGTTTAGAATCTGGGTGTATTAATGGAAATTAAGTGTGATCAAATGGAAGTGCAACCTTTTTTTTAAGTGAAGCCTCACAATGAAAATGTATGTTGGAATAAACGTGTTTCTAAGTAAATGGTACTGATCTCTGGTGGAAAAAAAAATACTTGAGTCACAAAGTTAATAAAGTCTACTAGGGTTAAATATTAGAACTATATGCTATAGATTGTATACTAGAGTATGGGTTAAGGTTGCTGAAAATGCATTCCTCTGGACCTAAATGCTCCCATTAGAAGCAGCAAAGGAAGAATGTATCTGATTTCTGCTTCTAATTCCTAGCATGGTTCCAGCATTTGGTCACTGGAAGGAGCATGAGTTTTCCCCACATTCCTCTCTCAGAAATCACTTCTGAGCCTAATAAAGATTGCTTATGTATGTGTTTCAGTCCTGCAAATCAACAGCCACATGGGTCAGGAAGTTGAAAACAAATTGAAAACAAGTCAGCCAGTATCATAATGCCCCTGTATAAATTGATAGTGTGACCTCATTTGGAGTACTGTGTACAGTTCTGGTCAGACTCACCACACCTCAAAAAGGATATCATAGCATTGGGAAAAGTGCAGAAAAGGGCAACTGGTATGATAAAAGGGTTGGAACAGTTTCCCTATGAAGAAAGGTTAAAACACTTGGGACACTTTAGCTTGGAGAAATGATGGCTGAGGGGTGACATGATTGAGGTTTATAAGATTATGCATGGGATATAGCAGGTAGAGAAAGAAGTACTTTTTTCCCTTTCTCACAATACAAGAACTTAGTGCCCACAAGTTCTTGTATTGTGAGAAAGGGAAAAAAGTGAAATTGCTGAGCAGTTGGGTTAGAATGGATAAAAGGAAGTACTTCTTCACCCAAAGAGTGATTAACACATGGAATTCACTGCCATAGGAGGTGGCGGCGGCTACAAGCATGGACAGCTTCAAGAGGGAATTAGATAAGCATATGGAGCAGAAGTCAATCAGTGCTATTAGCCACAAGGTATAGATAGGAACTCTCAGTCTGGGGCAAGTGATGCTCTGTATTCTTGGTGCTGGGGGGAGGGGGCAACAGTGGGAGGGCTTCTAGTGTCCTGGCCCCACTGCTGGACCTCCTGATGGTACCTGGTATATTTGGCCACTGTGTGACAGAGTGTTGGACTAGATGGGCCATTGGCCTGATCCAACATTGGCTTCTCTTATGTTCTTATGAAACTACAATGAGGAGAAGGAAGGGGGCAAAATGTCCCACCCTCCCTCTTCCATAAGAGGAGGAGGAAGAGCAGCAGCAGCAGCAGCAGCAGAAGAAGAAGAAGAACCAGCCCTTCATTCAGAACAGCTCTGAGAGAACTGTGACTGAGCCAAGGTCAACCAGCTGGCTGCATGTGGAAGAGTGGGGAATCAAACCTGGTTCTCCAGATTAGAGTCTGCTGCTCTTTACCATTACACCAAACTATTTTCCTTTCTGTCTTCTTCTTCTTTTCCAGCCCCGCAAACCCATGTGGCTATTGTCCCCAGGAATTAACGTTCCAAGATTTGGAAGGGTCTGCTGGGGGTGGGTGAGGAGCATGGTAGAAATCTTCATCCACAGCACGTTCCACTGATGGATCACTGGAGCCAGCCCCCCATTTTTAGTGACAATGTGAGCTTTATAGGATGAATCCATTTATTTTCTTCCAGCCTCATCATCAAGGCCTACCATACGCTTATGTTGTATGTATTTCTTTTGCTTTGTCCAAAAAGACATTTCCACTATATGTATCAAGATCAAGGTACGCTATGGCCCAGACAAGAAATTAGCTAGTAAATTATAGGCATTACCAAAAACAGCCATCATACAACTATTTTAACCCATCCACTCCCCCTTAACCCCAAATAGAATGCCCCATGTCACAATATTAAAATGTTTTGAATTTCAGTGCATGCCTCCAGCAGTAAATAATGATGATGCGGAAAAATGTGGAATATTAGTACTGAGGTAACTACAGTCAAATATTATGGAGGGAGAGGAAACTAGATGCACTGTGGCCCTTCTTAGTGAAAATGGCAGCTTTAATGTAACAATTAGTTGGTTTCTGTTTCTACTAAGTGATGAGAAACTAATTAGTAACCATTTTTCAATCTCCAGATCACCACCAACCATCACTGATACTGGATCTTTGCAAGTAATTTACAGTGCAGGCCGATTCAGAGTTACACTCATTTAAACCCATTGATTGCTATAAGTGTAGACTGGAATATGTCTGTATAGGATTGCACTGCAAATTTCTTATACAGTAAATTGGAAGAGTAAGAGAGAAAAGTACATCCTATATGGATTCTTAATGGCTTCCACATCTAGAATATAATTTCTTTCTGAAACATGAGACTTTTTTTAACCAAAGATTTCATTTTTCATTGTTGTATTGGCTGTAGGGAGACAATAAGGCTTCATTTTTAGCACCGTTCTCTTCTCTACACACGTTGTATAAATCACAGTAGAGTTGCGAACAGTGTGTGACTGACAATCTTTCTTGATAGACAATCTGTGATCCTTTCAGCCTTTTACTAATAAGCTCATTAGGATAGCAGGGATGAAAATACTTTCTGGGATACAGCAATGAAGCACAGCAAATTCAGTGCATGTCTGACCACTCAAACTTTAGAGAATCAATCTTTCTTCAATCAAAACTTTGCCAGGTTCTGCTGAATGTCTACTGAAGGTTACTGCTTTTTTGAAAAAAAATAATAATAAAGGTATCTTAACAAACCAAACAAGCCTTCCACCTGAATGTAGGCCAAGGTGAAGAGGGCTAGAACCCTCCCCCCTCCCTTTTTACCAAATCAGCATTTAGAAAATATTTTTTAAAGATCTATATGCTTATGTTTGAATTATAATTTTGTCTGTTTTGCAGTTAGCAAGGACATGATCAAAATTAATTTCTGGTTGGCATTCATGTATTGGATATGTCTTGAACTAAGGCGTTCATTATCCTGGCAAAACTAAAAACTTTTAAATCCAATTCATTTCAGTGAAACAAAATTAAATATTTATTTAATGATTTATTCCTCTATAGAAACCAAGAGCCATCAATGTGTTTAACTTTTGCTGCATTGTGCTTTCATTTAAAAAAGTCATATAGGCAGGCCCGTAGCCAGAAAATTTTTGATGGGGCTGCAAATTTTTCCATGGGGGAGCAGGGAGCTTAATCAAATCGCCACTAATTAGATTAGCCTTTCACCTTGGAAAGGGAAGGCAGTGCCAGTAGCTGGGACATAAGCCCAGAACGGGACCCTTGGCCCTCCCCCCAAGTTAGATCCCAACTCTCCACCAAGGAAAAGAAGGGCACCTACTCTAAAACAAGTATCCCAGTAAATAAAGCCCCCCCCCCCGAGATATATGTTGAAGCTGCTTTCCCTGTGTCCCAGAGATGTAGACCTGGAAATTTAGCTGAAGAAAGGAGCAGTGACTCCTGAAAGCTCCTCCCCTGCCACAAATTTTGTTAGTTTAAGGTGCTCCCAGACTCTTTCTCTTTTCTACTGGGCCCCAACTAGCTTGCAACTAGAGACAGATGGTGGCAAGAGGAGGGCAATGAGGGTTGTCATGCTTTGGCAAGGTGCTGGGTGCGGGCCTGGGCCAAGCTAGATGCCCCCCCTTCATTCAGTCCCTCCTGCCTAGCTGCCTATTGTAGGAGGGCTGTTTTGGTGCACCATACAAAACACTGTGGCTCCTCAACATGCTGCTGGGGCAGTGGGGCATCAAAAACCCCAATGAGCTCAAGGATTCCACAGCAAGGCAATCCCCAAAGGCAGGATGCAAATGGAGCAACCTGGAAGAGCTGTCTCAAGCCTCCCCCCCATGCCTCAGGGCAAAGCTCTGGCCAACAGCTTTGCAGCCCTCCTCATTGAGAGATTACTGTAGAGCTGGGGGCAGCCATGGCTCAAATGTCCCGGCACAGAGTTTCCAGGAACAGAGGTCAGCACTGCGTGCTCCAGCCTCCCGCTCCCTCCCAGTCCCAGCCAATGACAAGGGCACAACTGGCCATGAGGGTGGCAGGGAGGAGTGGAGGCCAGTGCCACACAATGCCCCAGCCTTCCACTCTCTCCCAGCCAACCACAAAAAAACAGAGAAAAAAACACAAGGAAGATTCATGAGGGAGAAGGAAAAATTTCTAGGAGGGTGTTGCTCCAAATACATCCCCATGGCTACGAGCCTGCATGTAGTTTTACAGTTACTTTGGAAATAGGAAGTTTCAGTCACTATCCAGGTATTTGTTCCTGAAACTTTGTTATGATAGATGACTTCCCATTTGGGGTTTACAACAGACACTGTGAGCAGTTAGCTTTTCAAAGTACCCAGAGGGTGCATGAGGCCCCAAATGAGGTTGAAGCCAGTTTTTCAGGGCCTAGGAATGGACAGAAGGAGTTAGAAAACATCAGCCATTGACATCCATCAGGAGAACTGATGTGAATGTGAGGTGTAGGCCTTAGAATGGTTTCGGATTAGCACCATCCATAGGATTAGCATCGCCTACAAATTAGCTTCTGTATCCACATAATGCCTGTCCTGTGCATTGTTGTATGACAAACAGAATACTACAAAAACATAGTTAAGAAGAGAAGCCATGCAGCCCCAGGACATTTTTTAAAGTCAAGTTTTAACACCAAAAATTAACCAAGGAAACACATGTGTTGGAAAATAGCCTACAATTCCCATGAGCCAGTATGAGAATGCATATGGAATTGATGTGAACCTAGGCTGCGGTCACACACACTAAATAATCCACTTTCAATCCACTTTCCAACTGGATTTTGCCAGTTCTCACAGTAAAATCCAGTTGGCAGTGCACTGAAAGTGGATTGAAAGTGGATTATTTAGTGTGTATGACCACAGCCCTGGAAAGTTTGCCTTCTTTGCCCTTTATGAATAGTAAATTGGGATGTCATAAAGAACACAGGGTTGCAAGTTGTTAACTGGGATGTGTAATACGTGATGTTGGACACACAACAATCCTTTTTTGCATGATTGAACATATACAAAACTGTTCAAAGACAAGCAAATAGTTTGCTGCCTCTTTTGATAGCAAAAGGCAGACAGACCGCAAGCTAAGCAGAGTAAACTAAGTAAGGATCCCTGCGCAGAATACATTTAAGTATAGTCTTAAAAATATTCTGGGCACACAACAGAGTGATGTATTCTTAGGAACACTGTCTACATGGTCCCTCTATTGCACATTGTGTCAGGCAGCATCTCAAGTCAACTTGACTCAGGCTACTACGGTTTTGGACAGTATAGCTAGCTATATTCCTCAAAAACAATACAAAGAACACTTGTTTTCCATTGGATTCAGTTGGAGTTACCTTTAGCAAACCTACTTAACATTGCACTGCATGCCTCCAAGTTTATATGCTGACTCTGCCTTCACTATGCCCTTAAAACATAGTCAGTGCACTCCTAAAGAGAGCTACACCCTTCTAGGCACATTCAATTAGAACTTAGAAGGGTATGACTCTCCTTAGGTGTGTGCTCATTGTTATTTATGTATTCATATTTAATAAAAAATAGTTACATCCCACATTTCCTCATGGGTCATACAAATCAGTGGAAATTATGGATTTTCTGAGGAAATATGTGTATTAAAATAAACCTTATTTCAATATGCATTTTACCTTATTTCAACTACTTAATGATCACTTGTTTTCTTGCAAGGAAAATAACCCCAAACTAGCAAAAGATAGAACTAGTATAATATAAAACAAGCTCAGTGAAAGACCCATTTTTAAAATTGCTTCTTAGGGTTGGCAGCTCCTGCTTGGGAAATTCCAGGAGATTTGGAGGCAGTGCCTGGGGAAGGCAGAGTTTAGGGAGGGAAGTAGGCTTGGCAGAGATGTGATGCCACCGAGTCTACCCTTTAGAACTGCCATTTCTGCCAGGTGACTGAATCTCTATAGTCTGCCAATCAGTTGTAATTTCGGGAGAATTCCAGGACCCACCTGGAGGCTGGCAACCCTATCCCCCATCCATGAAATTAAGTGTGTAACATGCAACATTCCCCCTTCTTCCTGTGGTGTTCTTCACAGAGAAATCTCTTTGACACTAAAGCTCTTCTCACACTGAACATGTTCCTCACTTTCCACTCCAGGCAGTCAGCTACTTGGTTCTTTTCTGCCTAAATTATTATTGGGTATGCATATTCAACTCTTGAGGAGAAAAGTATTACAAGTCTGTGTAAAACCATCACAAAAAATAATGCTGGAGTCCTTTGGGGATCTGGAAGCAAGGCAATCATTCCATGCAGTCATTACAACATGCCTCAAAGTAATTGCCAGGGCAATATAAGCTCCCCGTGTGTGTGTGCTTTTAACATTTTACAAAATCACTTCTGGTAATTGAGTAATAAGGCCAGCAGATGGGAAGTAGGGGGATGTAACCTTTCCCCAGCACAGCAGTTCACTTATGTCATGCAAAGATTTTTCTTGCCAGGTATATGGAACTGTTTATTCTACTGGCTCAATTTTATCCTGTTGTGATGTATAAATCTGAGCAGCATTAGTTGCTCTGTTAATTACTAACAACGAGCATCTTACTGATGTGCAGGCAGACAGTTTTGTCTGTGTGTGTCACCAAACTGCATATTGGACATCCTCAGCATCTCTCTAGGAGGGAGAGAGACCTTCTCCATTGTCCCTGAATATTCTGTTGCACTGAAATATTCTCAGTTCTACTTTTGAATATATTTATTACATTTATTCCCCACTTTTCTTCCATCCTGGAGCTTTCAATGGCAACCAAGGGATTCCAGAAGGTCTCCTGTCCAGCCACTGACCAGACCCAGACCTGCTTAATTTTAGGAAGGTTCCTGCATCATGTGCTTTCCCACCACTCCCTATAATCACTAACGTCCATCACATCTACAACATTTTCTTCCCATTTTAACTTTCTCATCTTAGTAGAGGGCATTTGTATCTCCTGAACTGTGTAAGTGTTTACCCTTTCCCCAAGCTACTTACTACCAGTGTTACTATCTGCTTGTGTTTCTGTACCATATTTTTCTGCTTAGGACTTTTTTCCCCTAGCATAATCACAGCCTCTCAACAGTTACATGGTAAATGTGGAAAATATAATGATCACAGTGCTAGTTAGGCATCACATTGGTTTACATATTGATAACCCTGAGGGTAAATAAAGCCAATTTAGAGTGAGGACAGTGCTTCCTGGACTGTTCATATAGGTAATCCAATTTAATCAAAGACCAGGTAGGGAGCATCATGATGTTAACCATGTTCTCCTGTGGGCAGGCATCACTGAGTGCTTGCAAAACCTATTCAGAGGTGAAACAAACCTATTAATTTCTTGAACAAATGCTTTCACAGTCATTTCCAGAAACTCCCACCCCCATCGTTCCAGCATGGGTACACTGATGGAAATATTTGCTTAAATTGCTCCTCTTTCTATCTACACTAAATTGAATATCCTTCAATAATTTTTTTTTGAAATTTGAAAACACACAAGAACTTCTATGAAATGCCTTTTCATTGTCTCATACAAAATAAACACTTAAGGATTACTTCTATTACAAAACAACGACTTCCCTGCAGCAAAAAAGACCCTTCTGTTACAGCATGAATCAGAGTTAGCCCGACCTTGAAATGAAAATCTTGCTAATGAATGACATGCCAAGCAAACTGAAAACACAAGCATCTTTTAGAGCGATCCCTCCAACGTACAATGTTCTGGGGATAAATTTGTAACTTTCCCATTTTAAGTATTTCTTAAAATATTTGCCTTTAAAAAGAAACCCTTGGTTTAAGAATGTATGGCCTCAAAAAGTACTAATTGCATACAACTGCCTGCAGAGCATTAAGACAGAAAGCATTATGGATGTTTGCTGTGGACAGAGACAATTCAGTGGTTGAATGAATACATCGTTTCCTTTTTTCTCTTCCCCATACCAATATAGTACTGGTCTGGTTCAAAGATAAAGAGTAAGGGTGATTTCCCACTAAAGCTGCCTCGGGGTTGCGCCGCCGTTTGCCCCGAGACTATTAGTCAATTTCACACCCGAAGCCGCGGGGCTGCATTTTGACCCACGGCTTCGCCCCGATTTCCCCCGCAGTTTCGTAATCCTCTTTCATATGTGTACCTTACATGGGGGATAGGCGAGACACTGTGTTGAATTCATCTGCTTATCAATGAGGATGGGTCTAGACACGCAGGCCAATGAAGTGGTGGAACCCTGTGATGATAGAACAGGCAGTACTACTTTAGACTTCTGGTGGAGAGAGTCAGATTATTAATGTAGGGAATTATACTAGGGATATAATCTTGAAAAAATGAATTTGGGGGATTCAGATTTCAGGAAGGCTATCCATACTGGTATTCCAGAATATATGGATCCCCCAATATTGTTTACAGATTCTGGGTCTTCTCAGAATTCTGAATTTTTGTAGGTCCATTATTCTTTGTAAGGGACACTTTCTGGGGCAAATGATGCTGACACTAAGGGGGAAGTAGTCCTTCTTGTCCACTAAAGGCCCTCCAAATATCAAACAAATAGCATCAAGGGGTTAATTTCTATGGCTGCCTGAACAAAGTGCCCCCAGACATCCTACTTCTCTCCATTGTTTCCTATGAGGAGGGGATTTAATGCTTTTTCCAGGGCCAATAGCCAAACACAAAAGTACAACCACTGACCAAAAACCTCCAAATGTGAACAGAAACAACAACCCCCACAGAACCAGCATCAAGCCAGAGATACTCAGCAGAACCATGAACCAACATAGCAACCCAAATTCAACCAATGTCAAATCAGAGAATCTTGGCTAAACAAAACTTAGCCAATAGACACTGTTGCCCAACAGAACCAATGTCCCATCAGAACCAATGTCAGACCACAGAAGCCAAGCAGAATCCAGGGCCCAGATGACAAGCTAAACACCAGCATTTCCAAGCTAATATAACCTTGCAAGCCACTACCAATGCAGCCAGACAGACCTGGCAAAACACTGAAATAGACACACAACACTAGCATCACTCCCTCAAGGAAAGCCGCAGAAAGGCATAGGGAGGGGGTTTTTTTGGGATCCCAGGTTTGCCTATACCATCACTGGCTTGAAGCAAGAGCCTCAGGAGCTAGAGCTTCCCTTCATCATTGGTAGTTCTTTTCCCTCTGTAAAGAAGACACACAACAGCAATATGGCATGCATGACCTTCATTTCAAATGCTTTTATGGGGTCTTCTTTTTTCTTTTTAATTGTTCCAGTAATATTTGTGGGTAATGGGGGGTTCTCTATGAGAGTGGAAAGAGCAATATTTTTGGCACCATATTTATTTCTTTTGGCACATGATTGTGTCAAGAGGTGTTGAGCCCCACCAATATCTTCTCAAGTCACACAATATCCAGGGTTCAGTTGAGGGTCTTTTTAATTTTTTTCCCTTTCAGAACACTGGTTGGAATGTGAATTTTATGCCAAGAAAATTGATTAACTGCCCTGCCGTTTCTTTCAACTGAGTTTGGACTTTTAAGTTTTGGGAAGAGCATGATTCCCTTATCCCAAAACAGACTGAGAGGATGTGGGCACAACCACATGCTTACTTTACTCACTCTCAAAGACCAGGGCTAGGGAGCTGAAGAATGACAAGGTGACCTTCAGGAATACCAACTGTTCAACCCTCCAGGGATCAGATGTAAGTGGTGCAAGCTGACAATATCACCCAGTGCCACTGGGGGGGTGGGGATCACACTCACTCTGTATGCTTGTCAGAGGGCATGAAAGGTCCAGCCAGACTGACTTTTTTCTGGCTCAGTAGCTCAATGAATTGGTGGAACACAGCTCTTAGGGCTCAGATAGGTAAGCTCTTACCATTGCATTCACCAAAGCCTGTCTCATGTGCCTAACAACGCCACTGGTGCTGACTGCTGCCCTGATGGCCTGTATCACTATGGCCATTCTGGGATTGGCAGTGGAGGACCCTGCCCAGCAGGGAAGGCAGTGGGGGACCTACAGAGCTGCTTCCCCCCTTCTCTCCTGAAGACAGTCTGTCTCTCTTTGCCTACAAATACTGCACCTCCCACAAGACAACTCATTTCTCCAGTGAATGATTCAGTCAGCTTTGCAGGGAGAGACAACCCTTGATGCATGAGTCACACATAGTCAGCAATATGTAAAACTTCTGCTTGGTGAGAGGTTCTAGGTGGGATTCAATGCTCCCTGGCATCTTCTGCACCAGCACACACACAGCTGGAAGAATGTCTGGATATCCTAAGCCTGGGACCAGAAAGGCAGCCATCTTCTTCTAAAAAATTCACATCAAGAGAATGATAAGATCTAGACATGACATGTCAGACAAAAGCATATTGGTGAACTCCTTTAAGGGCTTAAGGACCTCCACGATCTGGAAAGAGTCAGCCACTCTTGTTCCTGAACAGTCTCTCCCCCTGAACAGTCTCTCCCCCTCTCCTCCAAGCCATTTAAACCAAAGAACTGAGTGGCAGGACTGCTGCTCAGCTGTCTGGAAACCCCTGCTTTCCACTCCCTAGTTCCCTAGCTCACCTCTCAGGACTCAGGTACAGTGATCCATGCAATTGTCACTTCCAGGTTGTATTACTGTAACTTGCTCTATGTGGGGCTACCCTTGAACCTGAACCTGAACCATCTCGGCCTCCCCTGCCTTTGGGTATCTGCCCAGTGCCTCCTGGACACTGTTTATCATCTATGGGGTGCTATATTTTAGTCAGAAGAAGAAGAGAGGAAGAGATTGGATTTATACCCCACCCTTCAGTCTAAGTCTCAGAGCGGCTTACTCCTTTCCCCTCCCCTCCACACAACAGACATCCTGTGCAGTAGGTGGGGCTAAGAGAGCTCTTTCCAGAACTGCTCCTTCAAGGACAGCTCTGACAGAACTCTAGCCTCCCACCATCTGATCAAAAACTGTTATAAATCTGGCCATCTACCATCGCCTGTTAAAATATCACAGGAGAAGTTAGATTACTTGTGTTTAATTGCCATCTTGTTTTAATTGTTTACTTGTTTAACTGTTTTTTATATCTTGGTTTTATTGTTTTTATTATGTTGTGAGCTGCCCTGAGCCCATTCATGGGGTAGGGCAGGATACAAGTTAAATAAAATGAATATAGAGAACCATTTTGTCACCCAGTGTAGCAGATCTCTGGGCTTAATGTGTATTAAAATATCTGCCTTTTCTGCTCTGTCAGCCAGAGTCTCTTTGCATCATTATTGTTCACATTTAATGAACAAGATGGGGAAAGTGGGCTTCAACATTCAAAAATGAGATCTTGGGCTAATGGGGGGATCTTTGGGGCTTGTGTCTTTAGTACTCTATCACTGCCCAATTTGCTTGTCTCACTCCCATAGCCAAGCCTATCCATAGAATCACAGAGTTGGAAGGGGCCATACAGGCCATCTAATGCAACCCGCCACTCGATGCAGGATCAGTCTAAAGCATCCCTGACAAGTGTTTGTCCAGCTGCTGCTTAAAGACTGCCAGCTTAAAGACTTATCACCTCCCTAGGTAGCTGATTCCACTGTTGAACAACTCTTACTGTAAGATTTAGGTTATCCAGTATCCTAAATGTAATTACATTGGTTTTTACACACTCATATTGCCACTTAGGAATAATTTGATCTAGTAAGTCCTTCACATGCATCAACATGATGAATGCCACACTGTATGGGAACTAAAGCAGCACCCTCTTTCCATAGATCTTGGACAGCCCTCCATGACCAAACTTCCAGTGTTGAGCAATTCACTGCAGGTTGCAGTGGGAGCCACTATGATGGGGTCCCAGAGCACAACACAACCAATATAAATAAAATAATGTTTAATTATTGCATTCATGTTCTGCTTATTTCTAACACAGAACTCAAGATAACATATAAAAGATTTCCAGGAGGCCTCCCATCCAAGCACTGTCCATAAAATGTTTATGGCCACCACAACTGCCCACATTAGTTGAATCCTTGATATTTTTAACCTGGATTATTTAATCTTTTCTAATGCCAGGGATGCATGTGTTAACCTTACCCCAACCACTTTACTTACATTATTATATTAATGAATATTGCTATTTGTTATAAATGTCAGCACGCTTGCAGTGCCCTTTTTCTTGAAAGCTCCAGGGACTTGCTATTTCCTTTCTGTCCCTGCTTTCCCTTTCTAATTGCAGATATGGAAGTTTGACTGTCCCTTTCTCTTTCACCACCACTTCCTCCCCCCTACTGTGATCTTTATTCTTTTACTTCATCTGTACCCATTGAATACAATAACTGCATCAATCTATCAATGTGGCACTGCAATCAATGTATTATGAAATGTGGGAGATGTTGAATAGTTAAGAACTTTGCTCTATAATAGGAGAATAGTGACAAGGATTTTTTGGGGGAGGGGAGGGATCCTTTAGAAATGTGTCTGGCTATGTATAATAATCCCCTTCTTGTCACCTAAATAGGTAAATATATCAATGGGATGGTAAAACTCACTCCTTTTGTCTTGATTTCATGTCTCTCCCAGGCTGAATTATATGGGACAGGCCAGTCACAAGAAGAGCTACTTAGATAATAGGACCTAGATTCAGTTTGGATGTTTAAAACAGGGACCCCCAGAGTGGTGCTCATGGGCCTGATGGTGCCCACTGGAACCTTTCCTGGCACCTACCAAGTGTTTTTAGAAAGCAGGGCCAGGTAGGGCTTTTGAGTTTTGGATGTTTATGGTGTAATGCAAACAGAAGCTTTATGTAAACACTTTACCTGTGCAAACAGAAGAGTGATAGTCTCAGAACACGGTGGGAGTGGGACGATTCTGAAGAAACACAAGTGGGTTGCACAGCTAAAATGCTTAATGTGTCCATGGCAAAATGTCATGCAGAAGCTTCCACAGAGGGGAGTTATCAACGGAGGAGCAACCTGAGAATGCACACGGTTTCCTGAATGGTATGGAATCTCCTGGTGACTGCGGATCTTGCCAACATCAAAATGAACATATTATCCTGTACACTGCTCTGCGTGGCCAATACTGTTAAATATTTGAATGTGTCTAATGTAGGGGTCCCCAATGTGGTGCCCGTTGACACCTTTCCTGGTACCTGCCAAACGTTTTTAGAAAGTGGATGGGGCCAAGTGGGACTTTTGCCTAGCAAGGCTTCTGATTGACCACTGGAGGTTTAAAAATGTTCCTTTGGCATTGTGTGACTGAATCTTCACTGTGTGACTGAAGGTAAGCTGCCGCAGCCATTTTATAGCTGGCTTTACCTCCTATGGCAGCCATTTTGTGGCTGTGCCCACCACACTGTATCAGAATTCTGAAGGTGCCTGCAGGCTCAAAAAGTTGGGGATCCCTGGTCTAACATGTCTCAGTGAATTGGCAGTTATGTTTCACTTAGTAGCTGTTTATGCAGAATCTGCTGTTCTGCTGCATCTACTAGATTTACTTCTGTGCTTGTTACTGATCAGAATACACTTCATCATGAACCCAGCCTTTTGTCTTACTAGGTTAGCTACATGATTAACAGAAAATATCTTACAGATGCTCTTAACTGGACTCCTTAGGTGGTCTTGTGTGGTCATGTGGTGTTGCTCTCTAACTTTTGCAGAGGCTTAGCATTTTCATCTAGCTACTCTGTTCGATGGCACTTACTTGACACCATGCAGGCACCCCCAGTGTGTGGGATAGACTAATAGACAGCCGTAAGGTGAAAGTCCTGGTAGAAGGCTAAATATATGCACCCTGAGCTACCATTCCTAGATGGGTCAGACCAGCCAGAAACTGTGAGATGTCATGTACTTTACCAAGCAAAGAGGTGCATACCATTATTGCAAAGGCCAAAGGGAAGATTGCTGTGGAGGCCCGAATGCTGTGGGAGAGGCTATTATTGGTTCTTACTGAAGGAATGCCAATAGCCTCTCCCAGAGCCCCCAGAGCCTCTTAAAATGAAATGGAAATTAGGATAGTAACATTGTGTTATTGACTTTGCTGATATTTCCTGAGAGTGTGACTATATTACAACACTGGTTTTTATGCAGCAGCCATTCAACATAACAGGTTGTTCCATAGGTTCAGACTTCCATCAGCTCTTTTGTCCTTGTTTAGCATGGCGTATAAAATGCATTTTATGCTGTTGCTCATATTTTTCTTATGATTCTAAAATGTGAAGCACTAGTTCAAGATTGCCAAACTTGTTCTAATTCAGAGCATCTTGATTTAGTTGGGGGAAAAATGACAACCATAATAGTATATGTGCAGTTTAACATTTTACCAGAGGGGATTTGGGCAGCTAACTTAGTTAACTATTGACAAATATAGTACATGTACCTGAGAATTTATACGGGGATTGAAGACAGTATAAAAGGTTGTTGACTTAAAAGCTTGAATTATTCATAGTGTATTCTCTCTTTCCAGTGAAATACTGAGGTCTATTTTAGCTCAAACTTCCCACTCTGGCAGAATGTTGTCACCTGAAATGATTGGAAATATTTTGTGTCACTTTTAAGCATGGATTGAGTTCATCCTCCCTCTGACAGCAAATACATGCTCTTCTATAATAATCCCAAAATCATGACAAAATATGCACAAGATGTATACAGGTTTTTTTTTTTTTTTTTAAAGTTCCTAAAATCCTTTTTGCTCGTGTTGAGTAGGTGGACAGTTTTGCTTCAGACTCAAGGTTTGAGGACAGATATACACAATAAATAAACTATTTTTTCAGGTTGATGCTGATATATTTGGGAAGGCCCAAGGAAAAGAGGTTACTGGAATGTTTTGTTATGGCCACAAAATACATTAAAGTTATCAGAGAACCCAACAGGATCAGGCCAGAAGTCTTCTAATCTAACATTTTATTTTGAACAGTTGCTGGGTATGTTCTTCCAACCACACTACTGTACAATTCATATATGAGGATGAGTACTACAGACTGATGCACTAAAGTGGCAGTTCTGTCTTCACCACAGTGAAAGCACTATCCTTGACCCTTCTGTCTCTTTCCGCTTCGTTGGAGATAAATGGATATCCATAGGACTAGTACTCACTACGGATTCCTTTTAAGCAGGGATCTTTTCGTAGAAGAACAGCTGCAGGAGCTCATTAGCATATGGTATGCTAATGAGCTATTAGGCTATTAGCATATGCCACGCCCCCTGACATCACCAGAAGTGATGTCAGAAGGGGAAGCAAAAGGGGGGGGAAGCATCTTCAAAAGCCTCCCCTTCCCTTCCCCAGCTGGTCTGGGTGGGGGAGCTAAGAGAGAAGGGGTTTAAAGTTTAAACTCCTTCTCATGAGAGTTGGGCCACAGAAGGAGGAAAGAGGGAAGGAAAGAGAGAGAGTAGAGAGAAGGAAAGAAGGAAGGAAAGAGAGAAAGAAAGAGAGGGAAGAAGGAGGGAAACAGGGAAAGGAGGAAAAAGAGAAGAGAAGAAGGTGGGAAAGAAAGAGAGAAGAGAAGAGAAGAGAAGAGAAGAGAAGAGAAGAGAAGAGAAGAGAAGAGAAGAGAAGAGAAGAGAAGAGAAGAGACGAGACGAGAAGAGAAGAGAAGAGAAGAGAAGAGAAGAGAAGAGAAGAGAAGAGAAGAGAAGAGAAGAATGAGGGAAAGAGGAAAAAGAAAGAAGGAAAGGAGGGAATGAAAGAAATTCAGTGGCAATTCAGTCCCATTATACCCTATGGGCCATTGAAGTCAATGGTGAAAACATAGGGTATATTCTGGGGGCTGGAGGGGAGGGGTTTGAGGAGAGGCTCCAAGATCACAGGATAGCTGATGGAGCCTCTCCCCAAGATACCCACCAAGTTTCAAGAACATTGGACCAGGGGTCCAATTCTATGGGCCCCCAAACAGGTTGCCCCATTTCTCCATTGTTCTCTATGGTGGGGAAAAAGTTATTTTTTTCCCACCATAGAGAACAATGGAGGGAATAGGGGCAACCTGTTTGGGGGCCCATAGAATTGGACCCCTGGTCCAATGTTCTTGAAACTTGGTGGGTATCTTGGGGAGAGGCTCCATCAGCTATCCTGTGAGTTTCGAGCCTCTCCCTCAAACCCCTCCCCTCCAGCCCCTAGAATATACCCTATGTTTTCACCATTGACTTCAATGGCCCATAGGATATAATGGAGCTGAAATTGACATTCGGCTGCCTGAAAGACTCTCCGGGACGCCGGCTGGGGGCGGGGCTTGGCTCCTGAGCTCCCGGAGCTGTGCTCCGGTGCGTTCCCCCCGAAAAGACCCCTGCTTTTAAGCATACATAATCATTATGTTTAGAAATGCCCCTTCCACATAGTTGCTTCTTGGACTCAAATGCATTAATTTAGTGCACTGAGACTTAGAGAATCTAATGGATCCAGAATCTTCCTTTATCCTAGTAGTCCTTGAAGAAATCGCAGACCATACACACATGATGTTCTCAGGGCTTATGGGAAGCTCCCAAAATATATCTAAAAAGTTGTCTGTAGGGGTCAACAGTTCAAAGGTTTTGTTTGAGGTGTAGAAAGATAAACCAATAACTAATACTTTTAATCTGAATTTGTTCAGAGTGGATTCTTGACTGACTACAAGGAAAGTGCTTTTCTGAAGGCATTTTGACCGGGCCTGCATTTTATCATGGAAAGGCTAGGCAGGGATCTTTGCTACTGACTAGTCTCCTTCCAGCTGTGGCACCAAAGAGTCAAAGCTGAAATGAAAAGATAGGAGGATTCTAAAAGCTTGGGAGATGAACTTCAAGAGCCACATGGTGTTCCAGTTCTCCATGCATAGCTTTGAGTGACAGCGGTCAGCTTACCTTTCCTATTCCAGAAATTGTTGAACAATACATAATGATACAATTTTATGATTCAAGTAAGTTACATATGCTGCGGAGGGCAGGCAGGAGGAAGTCTGCAAATCTGTCCCTTCATGTACTATTTCTGAAAAAGCAAGAATAAATGTGAAATTACAGAATTCTTTTCTTTTCTTTTTTTTAAAAAAAAACCCCTCCTAACACAAACTGAAGACAAAGAAAAGAAAAGAAAGGCCCAACTGTTAAAAATGTTAAGTTCAGTGGAAACTGAATATGCAAAATGCTAAACACAGATAAATAAAATGCAAAGCAATATTCTTTCTCTGGACAAACAATGCACACAGCACAAAATGTTTTTTTTGTTTGTTTTTTTAAAGACTCAACACATACTGTTATCACATCCACTTCTCATTGTTCTGGCACAGAGCCTCTTTATCATGGGTATAATATTTTATGCTTTTAATTTTGTTTGTCAGGCTGCAAACAAGGAAGAGAGCAGTTATCTTCAAATTGCAGATCTTGAAGCACTTGATGCTTGCTATAGAGATGACAAATGAGAGAAATTCCAATGCTGCTGTTTGGAACCATAGGATATCATTAGTAGATCTCCATAACGCTTTCTGAGCCACAAGCCCATTCTGTTCTTGTACACCTGTTGGACTCTATTATAGTGAAACTCATCTCCCACCAAAGCACTAATCAAGTGCACCACAGGAGTTGAGAAAATGTGTTTCCGTTATCTCCTCCACATAAACAATGAAGCCACACAAATGGGAGCAAAGTGTGTCTCTGTGAAACAGATGGCGCCTGCCGCCTCTTTAAACAACCACTAGTTGCTTTCCAGTCTGGAGATACCTTTCATTTTCTTCAGTAACATTTACAGCCAATAATGGGGGGACGGTATTTGATGCAGTCGACAAATATAGGGAGCTGAGTATGAATAGTGTTTATCACCTGAAAGGATATGAATAATGGTGATCATTTACCATGGAGTAAACCAGCCATTGATTAAAACTGCTTCATTCCTTTGCTGTGGGAAACCTAACTGAGGCAGTCCATGACAAGTTCTTTCAGTGCTATTTAATCCTAAATGGTACTGTAGAAGAGGAGACATTGGGAAAGGATCCTCTTTTTTCTATGACTAGGAAACACATCTCTTGACCCAGTTCTTTAGGTCTTAGATGGTCATACTTGAATAACTGCTGGTTTTTACTCGTGTCCTTTTTTGCCAGTTGCAAGAAGCAAGCCAATTTGTTTAGTGAATGAATTTGAATGTATCCATTCACATGATTATAACTGCTTTCTCAAACAATTACACTTTCTTGTCACTGAGGTTTCCACTGCTAGTCATCAGACACCCCTGCCACCACCAATTTTTAAAGGGCACAAAGTCAAACTGGGAGGGGGGGAAGTTTGACACTTTTTAGTCAAAATTTAATGTTTGTGTTTTTCTTCAGTATTTGCCCATAAATGTCTGCCCTGAATGTGCATACATTTTTTTGTAAGAAAGAGCTAATGCATGCTTACTTCACTAATCAAACTGGGGACCAGTACCTAGATGAAGCCAATACCTAGATGAATGTGGGGTTTATATCACATGTTCAGCTGTACATGACTTGATTGTAACATGAGAATTACTCAATGCCTATACAAAGAACAAGCAAATGTACACAAACAAATGTACACAATCAAATGTACAAATGCACATACAAATGTACAAACATACATACAAAGAACAACTAAATGTACACTGTACACAGATTATACAGTATGTTCAGCTTGGAGAAATGACAGCTGAGGAGTGACATGATCGAGGTTTATAAGATTATGAATGGGATTGAGCAGGTTGAGAAAGAAGTACTTTTCTCCCTTTCTCACAATACAAGAACTCGTGGGCACTCCATGAAATTGCTGAGCAGTCGGGTTAGAACAGATAACAGGAAGTACTTCTTCACCCAAAGAGTGATTAACATATGGAATTCACTGCCACAGGAGGTGGTGGCAGCTACAAGCATGGACAGCTTCAGGAGGGAATTAGATAATCATATGGAGCAGAAGTCCATCAGTGGCTATTAGCCACAGGGTATAGATGGGAACTCTCAGTCTGGGGCAGGTGATGCACTCTATTCTTGGTGCTGGAGGGGGCAGCAGTGGGAGGGCTTCTAGTGTCCTGGCCCCACTGCTGGACCTCCTGATGGCACCTGGTATATTTTGGCTGCTGTGTGACAGAGTGTTGGACTAGATGGGCCATTGGCCTGATTCAACATTGGCTTCTCTTATGTTCTTATGTTCACTGTAACTTGTGAACAGAGATTCTGTGTCCTTGCTTCATCAAGCTATTAAATGGATGACCAAGATGCTATACCTCATGGTGACAATCCTCATGGTGACTTTTCCATCCCAAATGAGGCCAGATATTATTCAAGCAGAATCATCCCATGGCAAACAGGTATTCAAAACTGTCTTAAACTGGGGAAACATTCCTTTTTTCCCTCCACAGACAACAAAAAGATCACATTTACATTACTTCACATATTTATTAAATATAACAAGTAGGTGAAACAAAGATGCCTTAGAAGCAAGAGCAGGGTATGCAGAACAAAATGTGGGCATGTTCTTGAGATCTCCCTCTTACTATAAAACCAGGGAGCAACCCCAAGCAACTCATCAGCCACTGTGAATAGAAGTCATGTACCACAAGACCCAGTGGAAGGTATTTCTCTTGTCTCAGAGCTCAACATGTGGCATCTCAAATCACAAAACATTAAGTTTATCAGGCAGTTGTTGCAATCTAAGGTGTTAAGCGAAGAGTGATGAGCATGTTTTTTTTAAGACAAGACAAAGCCCAAAGGCATGGGATTTCATAGACCACCCTTTCCCCCTTTGTAGGAAAGATCCCTTGTTTATAACATGACTATATTTAAGCTACAGTTTCACACTTTCTCACCCACTATCAAATAAAAAGGTATTGTAAATTTTATTGTAGTGCTTCTAAACCTGACATTGCAATATGGAAGGCACCCTCATAGTTCTCTACTTTATATATTATTTTTATGGAGGGAATTAAAGGTTTTATGAGGCTGTAATTTCTGACATTACCATCCATTCCTGGGAACTCAGTGCTATCCCAGTTACACAAAGTCCCTCTGTAGGAGAAACATATCCTTTCAAGGTCATGTGAATACTTCAAACTTAGAAAGGCAAAAGTGGATGGTAAACTTTGAGCCATTTAATGCAGGTATGATTTTAGATACCTTTGGACAGTAAATAGAAAACTACGTGGGGTGTTTTGAAAACATTCTTTGATCCATCGTCCTTGTAAAATTTATTCCCTGTTCTTCCTAGTATTTGGGTAGGAGTATGATGGGGGGCAAGTAGCCACCGCATACTCCCATTCCCTGGAACTTTATATCTTTTTACATACTGTCTTTCCTGACACTTGTGTTAGCCCATTTGCAGTGCTGGTAGACTGTTGCTTTGGTACCATTCAAAACAAAAACTTGGCCTTTTCTTCCTAAAAATAGTCAGTGTCTCACATAATCTGATTTGGCAAAGGATGACAACATCACTAAGATGATACACAATGCCCTTATTCAGCTTGGCTAACCTTCAGCAACATACCCCTGTTTATCTAAACAGTGACCTCACTATTTCTAGTGGGAAGAAAGTCAGTTAAATATATTGCATTCAAGTAGCCACTTTGGATGGTAGTCTGAAAAACAGCCACTTGGTCTGAAAAAAATAATAAGATTAGGGAAGGCTCTGAGGACAGTTTTCAGCTCCCCACAGTCCTCTTTTTCCATGGTGAAATTCAAACTCTGAGAAAGCAACACAAACCGCCCTCAATGTTCCCTCTAAGCTGTGGAGTCTTGTGAGCAAAAATTCTACTTGGTGAGCTACTGGCATTAAAGCTGTGAGCAAGTGATTTGGCTACTGCATGAATTAGTTTGCTCTGGAGCCATCCTTCCTGAGCTAAGACAAAAATGTGTGAGCCAGAGGCTAAGAAACTGTGAGCTAGCTCATACTAACTCAGCTTAGAGGGAACACTGGTCCTTATACAATATTAAAACAGCATTGCTGATTTTTAAAGGAGACTCTGCAGAATTTGTACAAATTCTGGATTTGAAATTTCACACAGGTCCTTTCTGCATTTGCCTGCTGCTCCAGATTTTCTCAGTTATGGGGACAGAATGAAGGGAAAGGCAAAAGCATGATGTGCCTGTGCCTCACTAAAATGTGTCTGCTTCAATGGCAAGTTTCTGGAGTTTACATACTATTCTTATCAGCATATAGACACATATCATGGTAATAGTTTTACATGTGATAATCTAGACATTATCCCAGATATTAATGGTGTATCATATATTACATCACCAGTACTGCATATAATAGCATGATAAGGATCCAGTACAAACAAGAGAACAGAAGTATATGCAAATGTCTCTCTGCAAAGTTTCTCCAGTGACTGAATCCTGTGTGTTGCTATGAAAGATCTTAAGCACTCAGGAGACTGGATACCAGCAACAAAGACAGCTCATATCAGAAAGATGATTGGGGATGCTACCACATTTCCTGACAAGTTTTTTTTTAATTGAATAGTTTTTATTTTTATTTTTTTATTAAAATATTTGCATCCTACCTTTGCTTTTGGCTCAGTAGCTTTTATGGTTTCTTCTAATTCAAGATAGAACAGTGGTCAACCTTTTCCCCAATCATATCAACTAAATTCAATAGAAATATTACCATTAAGAGAGATGTTTAATTTGCATCGATTAGAAAGCATAAAATTGCTTAAATGTGCAGAAAAAGAAGCCATATAAAATGGTAAGTTTGCAAGACACAGACAGGATGAAAAAGGCTTCCCTGGCCATGCATGATCCCATGATTGTTAAAGATTATTGGAATAGTGTCACAAGTATATGCCAGGCCAATTTTTAGAATGTTCAGAGAATAGTAAGTTATAGCAGAGAAGGCCTATAATGGAACAGTTTAGAATAGATTTTTAAACTGAGAAAACAGTATACCTCCAGAACATGAAATGTCACTTACAGTGATATTTCAGAGGGAGTAGAAGAGTAGTCTTTTGTACTAGTCAGCTCAACATGAACAATAAACATTCCTGTGCCACCACCACCCTCATCATCGAACAGCCACATGCTTTCCTAGTACTTGACTCCTTGACAGGACCACAGGATAGCAGAACGGCATTTACATTATGATTAAGTGGTGCAGCATGTCAGTGAGAAAAATGGATTTTAATGCTTAACGTACTAAATAACACTCTTTATGAACAATAACTAATATGTAGAAGAACTGTGGGAGTAGGGAAACCCAAAGACAAAGCCTGGGCATGCAGAATATTCAAACACTCATGGCCACAGGGTATCCCACTTGTGCCAACTGGTATATGGGGAACATGTTGGCCTTCACTTAATAGATCTAATTCAGAATTTCAGAAAAGCACTATTCAAAAGAATAGACTGCTTTAGTACCTATAGTTTATATTTTAGGAAATGGCCAGAAAACATACACCAAAGAGCATATTGCTCTTGAAGTATCTGTATTGAGGTCAGATACAGAAACTTAAAGAACAGTGTGCTCTTTATGAAACAGTGAACCAATGAATGCACATTGATTTTATTTGAGCTCAACTATTGTCCCTTATTTAGGATATGTGGAAGCCTGTGTGTGAATTTCATTACTGATTATGAAAGTTCTGTCAAATAAAGAGCAGCCTTTGTTAAGGGATAATATTTATAGCCAAACCAATTCAATCTGTGACACAAAGTTTAAAAAGGGATGAAAGTTTCCAATGAATTCCAGATATTTTAGTTGAACTTAGAGAGTATGCTTGCAAACCCATCATAGAAGTGATTGCATGACAGGCAAGTTAACAGCAATTTTTGTTATTTATTTTGCATTTGATGAACATGTAGAGTCAAGGAGGCTCTAACACTGACCTGGGTAGGATCCACACATTACTGGCTATTGCACTAGTCATTGACTTCATGCCTGCGCAAGAAGATCCAGGAGATGAATGATTATGAGACCATAATATACAATAATGGGTGTGTCCGGACATTGTAAATATGAATATATAAGAACTTGAGGGAGGCATCTCATTTCTCCCTCAGTCACTATTTCCTCTTTCCTTTTCCTGAAAGTCTCATAGTGTCTCCCATTTTCCTGTTTTCTTTATATCCTTCTAGGGTTGCCAGTTAGGCTTGCCATTTTTCCTGGGGGGGAGGGGTTTACCCACTTTAGGAGCCCCTGATCTCCTGGCCAGGAGCACAGCCACATGCCTGGTGTGATGACATCACCCAGAGGTGATGTCATTGCACCAAGCATGTCACTGGGCAGACACTCTAGTTCTTTGCTTAAAAACTCTATGATACCACAGAGTTTCTGGCTGAATGCTACAGTGTCCCCCTAGCTACATGCCTAGCATGATGACATCACTTCTGGGTGACGTCATTGTGGTGTGCGTGTATAGCGCACGTGCCAGAAGATCTCGGCAAAGAATCTCCGTCCCCCCGTCAGCAGCAGGAGGGACCTGTCAACCCAGTTGCCAGTCTCCAAGTAGGGTCTGGAAATGTCTTGGAATCACAACAGATCTCCCAACTACAGAGATCAGTTCCCCTATTAGGGTTGCCAGTTCCAAGTTGGGAAATTTCTGGATATTCTGGGGTGGAAGTTTGGGAAGAGAAGGGTGAGGTTTGGGAAGAGAAGTGGGTACTCAGAAGGTTGAGTATAACAAACTGAAAAATATAACAAAGTATTGATTACATAGTGTAACATAACAATTAAAAACAAGATAGATATATAGGAGTGCTAAAATTGCATGTCATCTGCTATAGAAATTGCATGTCATCTGAACATGAATCACATAACAGAATATCTCATAAAAAGCCACTTGACCAGATGCGTTTTGGTTCTGAGAGCCTTCTTCAGTGGCCTAAAATCAAATAGCACACATTTAAAACAAACTGTAAAAATTAAGAGCCAGAAAGGTTTGTAGTATTTCAATATGAGGGTAGACTCCACATGAAAATCAGGCCGATATATAATTCTGAGCCAACTCACAAAAAGGGAAGTGTCCAATTATCCTGTCTTTGGCCAAGAATCCATCATGTGTGCTAGAGGGACAGAGACAGAGCATGTGAGCTTTCTCAGCAAGAGTGGTATGGTACCAAATTCTTTGCTATGGTGATTGGTGCCTCACTGAGATATAGCGATACCACAACACACTCTACTTCCAGTAAACACTGTGGCACTGTATGGAGAGGAAATGTATCTCAGTGGTAGAACACCTACATTCCATACAGCTTGTCTAGGTTCAGTCTCTGTGCTAGGGTTGCCAGCTCTGGGTTGGGAAATACCTGGAGACTTCGGGATGGATCCAGGAGAGGGCAGAGTTTGAGGAGGGGATGGACCTCAGTGGGGTACCATGCCATAGAGTCCACCCTTCAAAGCAGCCATTTTATCCAGGGAAACTGATCTCTGTCAGCTAGAGATCAGTTGTAAAAGCAAGAGGACTCCAGGCCCCACCTGGAGCCTGGTAACAGTACTCTGTGCCTGAAACCCTAGAGTTGTAATCTCTAATGTGGTACCCATGGTGTCCAGTGATGTTTCTTGACACCTATTTGATGTTTCTTGGCACCTAAAAAAAAGTAAACTCCCAGGAGAAATATGTTTGAAATTCATGAGAAGGTCTACCAGAGTTCTGGTGCTGAAATCTACACAGGGGAACTCCTTAAACATCAAGAATGAAGAGATAAAAATCTTGAAGGATATCCCCTTTGAAGTTAGAAAGCGGAGGAGACTCTACAGGGAGCTTACTCTCTCTCTACAGAAGAAAGGGGTCCCTTACAGGTGGTTATTTCCCAAAGGATTGAGTTTCCAATATGAAGACAGAAAGTATAATATTGACACTGTTCCTAAGGCCAAAAAGTTTGTGGATCAATATTGTAATTTAAAGCAACACAACAAAGATAAGAAACCTAAAAAGGATGAGGAGGAAGAAGAGGAAGAAGAATCCTACTCACAGAATTCAGCAAGCAGTAGTCCAAAACTCTTTAGTTCTTCAGATACATCGGAGTCAGAGAAAGGAGCAGCCACTCCCAAATCCTGAGGAAAAAAGCAACACAAGAAGAAAAGAACTTAAGACTAAGATAATAACTGATAATGCAGTTTTTGCTAACCAGTCAGTTTATGCAATTCCTTATTATTTTTTGTTAATTTTTTATAAGCAATAATAACTTTGTAACATTAGGTGACAATGACATATATGTAACCAGATCGTGTCACCGTGTTAGTCTTCCCCTCCCTATATCCAGTAGTTTGTTTAGAGTTAGGGTTTAGTTTCCTTTCCTCATCCTTGTAAGGTATGTTGTATTAGTTTTCCTTCCCTATTTCCCATAGGTTTTAGAAGTAGGGATTTAGTAACCTTTCCCCATATCCTGTAGTAATGCAAAATCAATAAAATACTTATATAAAAAAAGAAATAAAAATATAGGGAGCCCTGCCCTAAAGAGCTACTGTTATTCAGAGTAGAGAATGCTGGGTACAACAGTCTGATCTGGTAAAATGGCTTCCTATCTTCACCATGTGTGCAGGAACAATAAGCCTTAGAATCAGAGTACTGGGTTATTTTCAGAGCAGCAGTAAACTGCCTCAGCCTGTTTAAAATACAAACTGCAGATGGAGAAATTCCAAAAAGTTCACCAAGTCATACAAATCATGATGAATGCAGTGCTAAAGACAATAAAGCATTGTACATATTCAAAGAAAAGAATATGTAGAACTGTACTAATAATTAAAAGCAACTCAATATAAAAATAGAGAAAAATGTGTCTTACTCTTCATAGATGCTAGGGGGGAAATAAAAGGGATACATCATCTCATTATTTCTCTGTTTTGCTGAGGTACCTTCTAGTTCTCCTTTCGAGGGACCACAGGTGGCTACAGTACATAAGGCAGTCCTCTCTCTTCTCTGCCCCTGAAATGTGCCTGGAGCTGCCAATTAAAGCCAACTAGAGTCTTTCGGTTAAATTAGAAAGGTTTGGGGTCAGAGTCTTTGAACATACATAAAACAGTTTGACCCATATTCCCTCTGCAGTATCTTGTTATCCTGGCCAACTGAGGTTTGCAATTACATCATTACCAACTTGAAAATGTTAGGCACAGTGACATTGTTTATTTCAGAGGATTTGCTCCTGGTTTCCATCTTCTGTATGATCACATTGAGACTCTAGAGTCCTGTCTTCTTGGTAAGATTATATGAATAAATTGTGAGGTTTCACTTTTGGTAATACTCAATATCTTTAAAAATGGGGGGCGGGTATGAAGAGCATTTGAAGCCACAGGGAAAACAAAGGCTGAGGTTGTGGTACAAGGACACTTGGCTCCATATAACTTATGTAAAATCTACAGCTTTCAAGAGAAATGTTTGATTTTTGCTACACTAATGACCAGAGTTTAACCTAAACAGCCTTCCCAGACAGAGAAAAGTCTGCTGATCAGGGTTTTTTTTTAGATAGCTGTCAGTCTGTCTGGGGAGGATAGCGACTGATTAATGGGGAGTAACAAACAAGGTAATACAATAATAATAGCGTGCAATCAAGACACAAGTGACTTAGACTGGCATAACTTTAAGCGGAATCATATTCCACTATGGCCCATTCTGCATCTAGCATTTGCTGTGCTGTTTTACCAGACCCATGTTGTAACAGAAATTCCACTCTACACTGCATGCCAGTTTCATAGATTTATGAAACTGGCATGCAGTGTAGAGTGGAATTTCATAGATTTATGAAACTGGGATAGATTTATGGCCATTTTATGGCCATTCAGGGATGACTTTGTAGTCAGTACAGCGTTGGCTTGGGGTATTTGGATGTGGTTTTGAGCCACACCTTTTTTTGTTCCAGCGTGGATTTGGTAAAACAATGGAGCGAATGCTAGATGCAGGATGGGCCTATGTCTGGTGAAGTCAACGGGCTTAGGAGGAGGTAACTCTGCTCAAGATGGCACTGAGGAATGTTGAATTTAGGGGAGGCCTGAGTTCAGATTCCTGCTACTCAATCACAAAGGTTATTAGGTGGCTGCTAGTACTAGCTTTTTCATATTTACTTCTCATCGATCTGTAGTTGTAAGGAATAAAATGATAATTAAGTATATAATACCTGGGCTACTTGCTCTCTTTACCTGTTTCTCTGGCTAATCATTTGCCTGAAATGGAGTTGTTTTCTGTTTCTTACTAGTTATGTCTCCTACATAAGCACTCCAAAGAGACTAGTTGCTATTGAATATGTCAGCATTTACTCACCCATATACATGTGCTTTCATGTGCTGTCTTACTTCAGCTTCTTCTTCTTCTTTTTTTGTTTACAACATCTATCTCCCAGCATAACTCCTTTACTTTTTTATTCTGAAATTCTTATCTATTACCTGAAACTCTATTTTTATTAAAGTAATTCTGAGGCACTTCACAGGCACTGCATGCATTTCACCCATCCAAATTTCATTTTAAAGAATCCAGCAACAGGAAACTATAGACGCAAAAAAGTGCTAACAAATATTGCAAGAGACCTTTTGGCAACAAAATGGAAAGTACAATCAATTTCAGCCTAACAGAAGTGAAACATTTCCTCATACTAACTCTGACTGCCTATATTAAATGAAATATATTGTGGAATTTCCAGAGAATGTTCAGTTTTTAAGGAATGCCTGGGCTGCTGGTTCCAAACTCCAACAACATAAGGCAATGTGTTGCTTTGCTGCTGGTCCCAGAACTCAGTAGTTAGTGGCTGTAAAATTTTATTTATTTTCTTAATTTCAATACCACTTTCCTTCATTGACCAAAGTGGTTTTACAAGAACAGATAAAAACCAACCATAAACCTAAAAAATTAAAACACTGTCATAACAGTGTTCCCCCTTAGCTGAGCTACATACTTTGGGCACACCAATTTCTGCCCCTCAGACCATAGATTTTCCTCTCAGCACAATTAGTAGGGAGGATGGAGGTCAGGGAGGGGAGCTGGGTGAGAAGGGAGGTCAGGAGAGATCAAGGGAAGGGGAGCCTTGGGCCAGCAATGTGGCCTGGTGCTCCTCCATGGCCACCTGCTGTGAGGACCATTGGCTTGCTTGCAAGGATGGAGGTGTGGGGGGGGGTCTGTGTGAGGTGGTAACCTCCCTGCCACATGCAGATCCTCAGGCCAGCTTCACCTGCCCAACGCTTTAAACTGCCAAGGAAGAGAAGCCAGGCCTACTTGCAAGGGGAAGAAACCTCCCCCCATCCACATGCAGCTCCCAGGGCCAGCCTCTCCTGCCCTGCACTTTCAACTGCCGCAGAGGAGAAGCCTCCAAGCCAATGATGTGTGCAAGGGGGAGAGAACTCCCTCCCACACGTAGATCCTGGGGCCAACTTCTCCTCCCTGGTGGTTCCTTCCTTCCTTCCTCCCTCCCTCCCTCCCTCCCTCCCTTTCTCTCTCTCTCTCTGTTATGTATGCAGGTCGCCACCAGGGGCCTGCTGTTGGGTGGCACAAGGGGTCCTTGAACCCACATCACATGCCATTTGGGAAACCCCCATCGTGACCCCGTAAAACCAAATGGCAACATCCGCATATGTGTGGACTACAATTGCACACTGAACAAGACTGTCCATGACCATGCCTACCCGATTCTGGTCATTAGTCATGTGCTCGCTTCCCTGGCAGGGGCTAAGATTTTGGGGAAGCTCGATCTGGCACAAGCTTATCAGCAGCTGCCAGTAGATGAGGCTACAGCCACGGCCCAAACTATTGTAATGCACCAGGGGGCTTTCAGAGTAAAGCACCTACAGTTCAGGGTGAGCGTCGCCCCAGGGATCTTTCAGCAACTAATGGATTCCTTGTTAAAAGGGATCCCTGGAGTGATGCCGTTCTTTGATAACATCCTCATCGCCGCAGCCGCTCCAACAACTTCACCTCCCACCTCTGTGCCATCCTGCAGCGATTCAACTCTGCCGGCCTCAAGGCGAAATGGGAGAAATGTCTCCTCGGGGTTCTGGAGGTGGACTTTCTTGGGTTCTGAGTGGATGCGTCCAGCCTTCATCCAGCCAAAAACAAGGCCAAGGCCATCATGGAGGTCCCAGTGCCCATGTGCAAGGCAGAGCTTCAGGCATTTTTAGGATTAATAAACTTTTACCTTGCCTTTCTGCCACACAAAGCCACCATTGCAGAGCCCCTTCACCGCCTCCTAGATAAGTCAGCACCATGGTCCTAGAGTCCGAGGGAGGCAGTGGTGTTCCAGGGGGTGAAGGCACTTTTAATTTCGAATGAGCTCCTGGCACACTTCAATGAGTCCCTGCCGGTGGTCCTTGTGTGTGACGGGGCAGTCCTGGGCCATGTTCTTCCAGATGGCCGCGAAGTTCCTGTGGACTATTATTCCAGGTTACTGTTGGCTGCCGAGCACAACTATGCGCAGATTGACTGGGAGGGATTAGCAATCATCGCCAGGGTCAAAAAGTTTCATAACTTTGTTTATGGTCACCCCTTCACCATTGTACTGACCATAAACTGCTGCTGGGCCTTTTTGTGGCAGATAAACAGACGCCCCAAGTGTTGTCGACCTGCATCCTCCGATGGTCTCTATTCCTGGTGGGCTACAATTGCCACCTGGAACACTGCCTGGGCAAGGCTATGGGACACACAGATGCCTTGAGCTGCCTGCCACTCCCTTCCTCTGATGCTGATCCTGCTCTGGCCCCTGGGGTCCTCACGCTGGAGGATCTCCCGGATGCTCCCCTGCAAGCTGCCGATGTCACAGCCCGTTTGACCCACAACCCTGCCCTCTCCTGGGTCTTGGGTTGGGTGGTGAGAGGATAGCCCTCGGCTTCCCCGGGGCAGGAGTTCATGCCGTTCCTCACCCAGAAGAATGAACTGTCAGCCCTAAAGGGATGTTTGCTGTGGGGAGACAGGTTCATCGTCCCCAGTGCCCTAAGGCACCGGGTTCTCATGGCACTGCGTGAGAAGAAGAAGAGAGAAGAGATTGGATTTATACCCCACCCTTCACTACCCAAAGGTGTCTCAGAGTGGCTTACAAACTCCTTTCCCTTCCCCTCCCCACAACAGACACCCTGTGAGGTAGGTAGGGCTGAGAGAGTTCTTGACAGAAACTGCTCTTTTTTCAAGAACAGCTCTTATCAGAGCTATGGCTTTCCCAAGGTCATCCAGCCAGGTGCAAGTGGAGGAGTGGGGAATCAAACCTGGTTCTCCCAGATTAAAGTCCACACACTTAACCACTACATCATGAGGCACACCCGGGCATCATGAGGATGAAGGCCCTGGCCTGAAGTTACATGTGGTGGCCAGGAATCAATGCGGAAATCGAGTCGTGAGTCTGGAAGTGTCAGAACTGCCAGGAAGTATGGCCCAATCTGCCCAGTGCCCCCAATCAGCCTTGGGAGTCGACATGCAAACCATGGTCCCGGCTGCATGTGGACTTCACCGGGCCATTCCAGGGACTGCTATTTCTAGTGACTGTCAACTCTTACTCGAAGTGGCTAGAGATCAACCCGGTGTCCACCACCCCCACAAAGGCTGTCATCAGAGCCCTCTGCCAGATCTTCGCAACCCATGGGCTACTGGACTCAATCATCTCAGACAACGGGACCACCTTTACATCAGCAGAGTTCCAGGAATTCCTTCAGAAGAACCTGATCCACCACATCTGATCAGCCCCCTTCCATCCCGCGATGAACGGACAAGCGGAGAGGATGGTACGCTCAACCAAGGAGGTCCTAAGCCGGATCATGGACAGCAACTGGGAAGTTCAGCTGCCCCGCTTCCTGCTGACCCAGAGGACGATGCCCAATCCAATTTCCAGATATAGCCCCACAGAACTCCTGATGGGATGGTGCCCCACAACACTGCTGGACAGGCTACACCCAGACCTAGCACCAGACTCCAAGAGACTAGTGGAGCAGTGTGACGCGCCATGTGGGTTCTTCCCCAGAGATTCCATGGATCACCAGCCAGATTGTCAGAGTCACAGGACCAGTGTCCTACAAGGTCTCGACGGAGGGCGGCTGGCTCCTTAGGAAACACATAGATCAACCCTGGCAGCGGCAACTTCCCAAGGTGGGAGCACCACTCCTGCTGGCTGCAGAGCAAGGGACCCACATCCTGGAAGCCAGAGCACTACCTGACCCCCCCCGAGCACAGAAACCCCCCCCGGCCACACCACTGCCAGCACCACCCAAGCCAGGGGTACCCCCACTGCAGCTACAGCCGCCCCCAGCTCCAATCCTGGCTAGGCAACCAGAGGCAGTGATCAGCCCCCTGGCATTCCCTGAGAGAGTGCAGACCCCCCGCTTATTTAAAGGACTATGTGCCATAGATAGGGTCAGATCTATGGGGGGGGTGTTATGTATGCAGGTCACCACCAGGGGCTCACAGACACAGGTCAAAGCTTGGTTCCTGAGAACAAAAGAATTGTAGGCTCCCTGTCCACCCAGTACCAACCAATAGAACTGTGGTAGGAAATTCAAACCCTCCTATGGGACTGTAGGAGTACCGGGTGCGGGTGTATATAGGTGGCCTTGCAGGGCCGTTTTGCATGCTTGCTGTGTGAAGTATCAATAAACGTGTCAGACCGCATGTCATAGTCCAAATCCTCCATGTGTTGAACCCAGTACTTTACACTCTCTCTCCCCATTTGCTTTCTTTTCACCTCTCTCCTTCCTTCCTTCCTTCCTTCCTTCCTTCCTTCCTTCCTTCCTTCCTTCCTTCCTTCCTTCCTTCCTTCCTTCTTTCACTCCTCTCTCCCTACCTATTTGCTTTCTTTCCACCTCTCCCTTTCCTTCCTTTCTCCCTCCCCTCTCCCCATCAATTCCCTCCCTCCCTCCCTCCCTCCCTCCCTCCCTCCCTTCCTTCCTTCCTTCCTTCCTTCCTTCCTTCCTTCCTTCCTTCCTTCCTTCTGTAGGCTTGCCCACACCTTTAATCCTAGTAGGTCTTTTGGCTCATGGAGTAGAATTTTGGCTCACGAGACTCTGCAGCTCACAGGGAACAATGATCACAAAACGAGGTCATGAAAAAGGCCTGCCTGAACAACACAGCTTGACATATCACTCAGAAATGAATAAGAGAAGAGGTAACCCTTGCTTCCAGCTATTCCATAAGGACAGAGTCACCTCAGAGAGCACTCTTGCCCTCAGAATCACATATCTTCTTTTCAAGATGAAAGAAAGAGAAAACCTTGTTGTGTGAGAATCTTAAAGTTCATCCAAGCTTATGTGGGGAAAGATGGCCAAACATGAAGGATCCAGATGTCTTTAAAGATAAAATCCTTGAATGGGATCCAGAAGCAAGCAGGTAACCAGTGCAGCTGCTGTAATTCTGCCATCATATGTAGTACAGCTAACCAGTAATAATGGGGCTGCTTCATTCTGGTCCAATTTCCAGTATTCAAGTCATCTTCACAGAGACCCCCACCTACAGCACATTACAATAAGGGTATTGTAACATGGATCAGTGTGATCAGATCAGCTGTGTCCAAAAATGGATGCATTTCCTTGCCAGATATAGTTGAAAAAAGGCACTTTTAGGAACAACACTGAATTACTTCTTCATATAAAGCTCAGATCCAAGACTATTTCTTAAGGTCTTTACTGAATCTATCAGCTTCAGTGGCACATCTAAAACAGGCAACAAACCACCCAGCCCCATCCATGACTCTAGACTTACCAACCAAGATAAGTACTGTCTTAGTTGCATTGATCTTCAGCTCATTCATTGGTCCTTTCCGCACTTGGATCTCATCCCTGGTTTTATCAGAGTTCAACTCATGACAGAATATCTTGCATTTATCCCTAGTTATAACAGCATCTGTTTATCCTGGGACAAGTGTGGTACAAAACCAGAGTGACCTCAATGTAATGTGGAAACAACAAATACCCCAAGATAATTACAGGGGTGTATTCAATTGTAATGTAGAATGTAAGTTTGGGGACAGGACTGAACCAAGATCTAAGGTCTAGTGCGGAAAGGACCACTGTCAGTCACTTGAATGCAACCTCAAGACAATGGTCAAGAAACTACCAGAAAGAAAATTAAAACATTTGGTTTCAAATAGAACAGATCTAGCTTAGCAAATAAATGCTGCCAGGATACTGATGATATAGAACCATAAAAGCAGTCCTGGCACTAGCTCTGATTAGGGGAACATTCTAGAAAGAAAGGCTTATTTGTGTTTTTTCTTAAAAATCTTCTGCTACCAGACCTGTTTGAATTGTTGATTATAAATATTTCAGGTTAGTTTTATTCTCTCTTGATCCTTTTCTTCCCTCTGAGTCTAAACTCAGTCTGAACTCTCTAAATCAGATACCCAGGTGTTAGTTACATACACCATTAATTTCCCTATTCATTTTCATTATAATATTAGCACTTCATAGATTTTTTTCCGCTTTTTTATAAATGAACAAATTAATGTATATATGGCAATCGTCACCAGAAGTCTTCCTCTGATTTTTCCAGTAGTAATAGAGGTGTGTGAGAGAACTTGGCTGCATACGCAAATGAAACAAACAAAAAAGAATTTAAGTTTAAAATTTTGGCCTATGGTAGCTGTAGTAGATTCCATGAAATCCCTTTTCATTAGTCAACTGAAACCATGTTCAGAATACATAAATTATGATATCCAAAATGCACTATTGTTTCATGCAAAATAAAACCAAACTTCATCAGACAAATAATATATCTTCTCACCTCCTCTTCCACTTCCCTGAGAAATAATGGTGTTATAACTTTAGCCACTGTACTCAGGGCTATTTTTGTAGCAAGAACCCCTTTGCATATTAGGCGACACACCCCTAACATAGCCAATCCTCCAAGAGCTTACAGTAGCCCCTGTAAGAAGAGCTCTGTAAGCTCTTGGAGGATTGGTTACAATAGGGGTATGCCACCTAATATGCAAAAGAGTTCCTGCTACAAAAAGAGCCCTGCATTTACTCTTCTTATGACATCAGAGTGCAGGGGGTTGGACTAGATGACCTGCAAGATCCCTTCCAATGCTAACATTCTATGATTCCTCTCATAATTCCTGTACTCACCCTGAATTTGTGGCAATGGACTTTAATGACTAGATAATGTTTTTTTCCTGATGGCCTGGAATCCATCTTTCAGAAGGTGACACTCAGGGCTTCTTTCTTTCTTTCTTTCTTTCTTTCTTTCTTTCTTTCTTTCTTTCTTTCTTTCTTTCTTTCTTTCTTTCTTTCTTTCTTTCTTTCTTTCTTTCTTTCTTTCTTTCTGAAGAGGAGGAGGAGGAGGAGGAGGAGGAGGAGGAGGAGGAGCTAGAACTCTCAAGAGGGAAATGAAGTTTTCAGTCTATATACTGCAAACTCATGAACTTTTAAACATTTTAAAAACAATTTTGTTAAAGAGGTTCTGGAACTCTATTCCAGTGTGTTCTCTCAGAAAAAAAGCCCTGGTGACACCCATAAGTGATGATGGGAGGGGGCAGAGAGCCAGATTGCAGGAAATTAAATTAAAAAGAAGCAAAGCAGAGTTATGATGTTGTGAGTTAGAATCATAGAATCATAGAGTTGGAAGGGGCCATACAGACCATCTAGTCCAACCCCCTGCCCAACGCAGGACCAACCTAACACATCTCTGACAAAGATTCATCCAGCCTATTCTTGAAAGCTGTCAGTGAAGGGGAGCTAACCACCTCTCTAGGCAGCTGATTCCACCTTTGAACCACTCTGACTGTGAAAAGGTTTTTCCTAATATCCAGCCAATACCTTTCTACATGTAATTTAAACCCATTGCTTTGGGTCCTATCCTCTGCTGCCAACTGGAACAGCCCCTTGCCCTCCTCCAAATGACAGCCTTTAAATATTTAAAGAGTGCAATCTTGTCCCCCCTCAATCTAAACATTCCCAAGACCCTTAGCCTTTCCCTCTCAATTTTGTCCACATCCTTTTCGAAGTGAGCCCTCCAGAACTGCACACAGTACTCAAGGTGCAGCCTGACCAAGGCAGTATACAGAGGGGCTATGACCTCCTGTGATTTCGATGCTATTGTCCTTTTAATACAACCCAAGACTGAGGCTGAGTTCAGACTGGCAATTTGCCCTGCTATAGCCACATTTCAGCCACGTTTCCCAAGCAGATTAAAGGGGGCGTTCACACAGGTACATCTGCCTGGCGTTCCCCATCCGTAGGCAACCTGTGCTGTTCCGCTTTGCTCCCGAGACTTAAAGATACCTGTTGAAAGTGGTAGCAAATCCCGGAGAGTACCTTTATCCTGCTGTATTCCGCTCCCGGGAAATGTGAACACTCAGCCGAAAAGCCGGGTGCAACCTGCATTGCGCATAAGGCAGCAGTGATATGATTGGCTGTGCTCTGCTCTACCACCCAATGTAGTGCCAGTGCAATAGGATCCTCCCCAAATCTGCTGGATGCCTATGTGTGTATGAGCGCATGAGCACATATGCCCTCATGCGCTCATACACACATAGGCATCCAGCCAATTTACCAGGAAAAAGCTGTTTACAACCACGCCTCCAGACCAGCAGTCTGAACTCTCCTGCACCCCTCTTCCCAGTATGCTCCCGCATCAGTCGGTCCCATGTGACTGGGAAAACCTGGAACAGTTTGTTCTGGGGCTTTTTTGTCATGACTGGCTCCCGCTTCAAACTGCCAGTCAGAACTCAGCCTGAATTTGCCTTTTTTGCCACCACTGACTGCTCATATTTAGTTTACAATCCACTCTTACCCCAAGATCTCTTTTGCATACACTACTCCCCAGAAATGTATCTCCCATCCAGTATTTGTGCTTGACATTTTTGTGGCCCAGATGTAATACTTTTATCTTTGTTGAACTGCATCCTCTTTGCAACTGCCCACTTCTCCAGAGTATTCAAGTCTTGTTGAATTTTATCTCTATCTTCTTGGGTCTCTGCTACTCCTCCCAATTTGGTATCATCAGCAAATTTAATGAGTAGCCCTTCTACCCCTTATCTAGATCATTGATAAAAATATTGAAAAGTACTAGGCCCAAAACCGAGCACCGTGGCACCCTGCTGGACATCTCCCTCCAATCTGATGAAACACCATTGACCACCACTCTTTGGGTGTGGTCCTCTAACCAGTTCCCTATCCACCAAATTGTCCTATAGACCAGCCCACAGTCTTCCAGTTTGCCCATCAGAATGTAATGGGGAACCTTATCAAAAGTTTTATTGAAATCCAGGTAAATCACATCAACAGAGTTCCCACGATCCAGTAAGCTCGTCACACGATCAAAGAAGGAAACCAGGTTGGTCTGACAAGATCTGTTGGGGACAAAACCATGCTGACTTCCCCAGATCACTAAGTGGTCCTTCAGATGCTTACAGATTTATCCCTTTAAAATCTACTCTAATATCTTCCCAGTAACAGAAGTCAGACTTATGGGCCTATAGTTTCCCGGGTCATCCTTCTTCCTTTTCTTAAAGATTGGGATAGCATTCGCTCTTCTCCAATCTTGTGGCACATCCCCAGTCCTCCAGGAAGCCTTGTAAATGATGGACAGAGGTTCATTAGACAGTTCTTTGAGCACTCTTGGGCAATGCTCCCTCTAAGCTGTGGAGTCTTGTGAGCAAAAATTCTACTGTGTGAGCTACTGGCATTAAAGTTGTGAGTGAGTGATTTGCTGCTGCATAAATTAGTTTGCTCTGGAGCTGTTCTTCCTGAGTTAAGACAAAAATGTGTGAGTCGAAGGCTAAAAAACTGTGAGCTAACTCACACTAACTCATCTTAGAGGGAACACTGCTCTTGGGTGCATATCATCTTGCCCGAGGGATTTGTATACTTCCAGTGCAGCCAGGTGCCTCTCCACAACCTCTCTGTCAATGTCAACTGGACACTCAAGTGTCCTGTTATGTCCTATATCATCTCTAGATGGGCTCGAGTTCTTCTGGGAGAAAACGGAAGCAAAAAAGTCTTCAAGACTGTCTGCTTTCTTTCTGTCCTCCACCAGTGTTTCTCCTTCTACTCCCAAAAGCAGTCCAATTGCCTTTTTTACCTTGCGTTTGCTTCTCACGTATCTGTATTTTCTTATTGTAGTGAGCCCCCCTGGCCAGACCCAACTCATACTGAGCTTTGGTTTCTCTGATGGCTGATCTGCAGTACCTAGTAACTCTCATATACTCCTCTTTAGAGGTCTGACATTCCCTCCATTTCCCTCCATTTCCTTTTGGCTGAATGTGAAGCATCCCTGCACTACAAAGACTATCTCTTGGTATGTGGTGCAGGGCTAGTACACTTGCTGTTTGCAGTAGGAATGTCAGACCATTTCTGCACAAGTGCAAACCTTGACATCAGTGTTCTTAAATAATCGAAGTCTGTAAAATATTCCACACAACTTTTGGCTTCCCCAGGAGTAGATTCAAATTTAGTGCTCCATTACTCCACATTTAACAAATCCACTTTTTGTACATTTTTCCCCCTTTGGAGCTGAACTCTCAGTTTTCCAGTGAGGAATTCCCAAGTTCGACTTTTGTTTCCTGTCGTCCTTGTGTGTTGCCAGCATCATGTGTTTACCTTGCCTCCTGCCTTCCCACCCCCTTCAGGTTGTCTCCTGAGCAATCTGTTAATTTTTAAAAATGTAATTTTGATTGCATTACGGCACTATTTTTTTTCATAATAGTACTGCAACATTATAACATTAGGAGAAAATGAGCAGTGAGGTTTCATGTAGCCTTCTCTGTGTGACTGCTCATCCACAAAATTCTTTTCCTTTCCTTTCATAATTTAATGTATGGGGGGGGGTTGTAGGTCGGATATGCTGCCTCACACTTGTGTTGTTTCTTCTTCCCCCCCCCTTCTCTTCTCCCATAGCTCCATGTTGTGTTTTGGATGATGGTTCACTAATGGATGATGGTTTGACACTAATGGAATTATATAGTACATAAAATATTCTATTTTTGATTTGATAATTGTGGAAACTAAACATGTTCAGATTTTCCATTTTGTGGGCACTATGAATGTTAAACAGACATAATAATGTTATTATGAATTGATTTGTACTTTTCAACAACTGTGGGATACTTTCCTTAGGAATTTCTGGGGATCTTTGACAGCCATTTTGATAGCACATGACTGGGGGGGACTTTTAAATGGCAGCAACTGTGCTATTCCCCACAGTTCTCAGGCACTAAGCACAGGACAGAGAATTGCAATGTCACAAAGCCTTTCCAATGCATTGGCTAGAATTCAAACTTCCACCGATAGTGAACACTGCTGTATGTGGGCTGGGAGATTTGGACAAAGAATTATCAACAGTGGAGGGGGGAGAGATCAAAATGAAGGATCTGCATGGCAAGCAGGGTATTTAAATGTACTAAAAACTGGCCAATCACCACCAAGCTATCCTACATCCAACATTCAGACTTTTTTTCTTTGCAATGCAATGATGTTATAATGTTGCTACCTGTCTTCATGAAAGCACTCTTCATCTTTGAACAAACATACAACTTTATTTGAATAACTTATTTACAGAGTTCAGCTGTAAAATGGTGGCAACATCCACACATAACATCTAGCTGTGCCCTCATTCTGTGGCATTTCTAACTCTGCTCAGGCCCCAGCTGAAGAGAAACAGAAAGCAGGTTTTGATCTATCTAATTTCTAGTTCACCTCAAGAATTGCAAGTACTGTATTTTTAAATATATTGCTACAGATATTCTAACTCTCCAGTGCTTTTTCATCCAAATAAACAGAACTCTGTCTCTTGGATTTTTCACCACACAGGCAAGAGGGAAAAAATTAGAACTTTCAGAAGAGCTTACACAGCCCTGTGCCTTTGGCTGGGCCTAGACTGGGACTCCATTACACATTACAAAGCCCTCATGTTTGTTGGGAACAATGCGGGGACTTTGTATTGCACATGCAGTGGGAAATTTGTACCTCCCAGTGGCTAAATTGAGTAGGACACTAAGTTGTTCGAGGCAGTGAGAACCAGCAAGGACATATGGGGTGCTCCAGAGGGATCTGCTGAGGCTGGATGAGTGGGTGTCAACATGGCATATGAGGTTCAATGTGGGCAAGTGCAAAGTAATGTACATTGGAGCCAAAAATTGTAACTATAAATATATGTTGATTGGGATCTGAACAGGAGGTAACTGACCAGGACAGGGATCTTGGAATCGTGCTAGATAACTCACTGAAGATGTCAACTCAGTGTGCAACTATAATAAAAAAGGCAAATATTAGGAAGGGGATTGAAAATAAATCAGCTGGTATCATAATGCCCCTGTATAAATCTATGATATGGCCTCATTTGGAATACTGTATACAGTTTTGGTCACCACACCTCAAAAAAGATATTATAGCATTGGAAAAAGTGCAGAAAAGAGCAGCTAAAATGATCAAGGAGATGGAACACCTTCCCTATAAAGAAAGGTTAAAAAGGTTAGGGCTCTTTAGCTTGGAGAAATGATGACTGAAGGGTGAATGATAGAGATTCGCAAAATTATGCATGGGATAGAGAAAATAGAGAAGGAAGCACTTTTCTCCCTTTGTCACAATGCAAGAACTCATGGGCAGTCAATGAAATTAAAGAGCACCAAGCTTAGAACAGATAAAAGGAAGTACTTCTTCACCCAAATAGTAATTAACACATGGAATTCACTTCAACAAGAAATGGTGGTAGCTACAAGCATAGTCAGCATCAAGAGGGCACTGGATAAATAAAAATATGTAACAGAGGTCCATCAATGGCGATTAGCCAAAAGGTATAACTTGAACACTATGTCTGGGGCAGTGATGCTCTGTATTCTTCGTGCTTGGGGGGGTACAGTGGGAGGGTTTCTGGAGTTCTGACCCTGTTGGCGGACCTTCAGATGGCACCTGGGTTTTGGCCACCATGTGACACAGAGTGTTGGACTGGATGTGCCATGGGACTGATCCACCATGGCTTTTCTTATGTTCTTGTGTTTGTACCTACATTATTCCTTTCACAAGAACAGGAAAGTAATTATGACATATGTATATCAAATGTTAACTCTTATATGTAGATTAGGTTGTTAGTGATGGACATCAAGGGCAGATATATTCCCTTATATTTTTTCCTTTGGAATCAGAATCATCTCAACCATAATTTATTCAAAGGCACGGTTATTACTGAGCTGTTGATTCCAACTTCTTTCTTCTGTACCCTCTAAAACATATACTGAGTTTCAACATGAACAACTTTTGACCATGTCAACTCTTTGCACAAATGCTAATTAGTTACCAAATGTTGCTTGGGGGTATATATTGAACTATAAAAGAAGTGCTGACAATCACCTTTAAAAATATTTTAATACCTTAATCTTTTGCACCTGATCAAAGATTTTGCCAAATGCTGCTAAATTGCAATAAATCTGCTAAATAGGTGTTACATTCACACAAGGCATCAGTCAGGATAATTAACCATACAATTAACCTTTGTAATCATGGAAGTATTTGCAGTGATACCTTTCTTTTCTTTAATTTCAGAAGCCTTTTCACTCTTTCATATCCAACAAAAAACAGTTCACATACTAATCCAACACAGAAACTTCCCATGTGTTTTTGTGATAATTGGTAAATAGGTACAAAGAATCTGCCATAGAGTAATAGTTGAATGAACTTACTCTAAAGATAATTCTTCTTTAAGCTAAGTTCTTGCAAACTTGTTTAGATCAAAAGCAGTGATATTTCCACACAAAATACATTTCTCGATTTTCTCAATTACTGCATTTCCAGCTGAAGTACTCAGTCAAACGTTCTTCATCTGGTGACCTTTCTCCACCCTTTCTCTACTTTTTTTTAGTTTGTATCTTGGGTTTTCCATTGCATTTGAAATTGATGAAGGTTGATGAAAAGGATAAAAGTTTTTGAAATTAATGAAGGTTTGCTTTATCATGACATTGATGAAGGCTTGCATTATTGTTTCTTGGGAGCTTTTCTCACCACTGATGGACTGGAGAAGTGCTGTAGTTCAGTGGTAGACAGGGCCATAGCCAGGATTTTGTAATTCGGGGGTTCTTTAAATAAGTTGGTGGGCACTGACATCACCAAATAAAAAATAAAATTTAAAAATTTAAAATTCACTTTTGCAGCATTTGCAGTCTGCTTGCCTATGTGGGGAAGTGAGCTGCACTTGGGGAAGGGGAAGTGGGGAGTCATCCAGGTGGCCCAGAGAGTTGGGGAGGCTGGGGGCTGCATGGAAGTCAGGGGGGTTGGCAGGAAGTCAGGGGGGCAGGCCCCGAAATGCCCCACTGTAGCTATGGGCCTGGTGGTAGAACATTTGGTTTTCATGCAGAAGGTCCCAGGTTCAATACCCACTATCTCCAGGTAAAACATTCAGGTAATATAAAAGACCTCCACCTGAGACCCTGGAGAGCTGCTGCCAGTATGGGAAGACAGTACTAACCTTGATGAACTGATGGTCTGGTTCAGCATGAAACAGCTGTGTGTGTGTGTTTTCTTTTCATTTTGCATATGTACAATATCAACATAGTGGGATACTGTGAGGCACTGTCCTCTGGATGACAGAGCTCCACCTTGTGTGATGGGGATATTTCTCTTTCCTCCTTTGACAAAGATAAATTCATTGGATGATTGCTTTGTGGATGTAAAGCAAAAGTACAGAATGGATTCTTTCACTTGTTGTGATTATAACAGTCAAAAAGAAGTGCTGATTGTGGTCTACTATGTCCCCACTGAACATTGTACTTCTGATGCTAGTTCATGATACCCTTCTGATCTTCATAAGTTCTGTGCATTTGTGTGTGGTGCTTTTTCAGAACCTCTACTCAAAGGAAAAAAATGAGTGCATTTCAAAGTCTGCATACTGGAGCAGAATTGTGAATGTGGATGGAGTATTGAGTTTTTGAGGAGGGGAAAGCTCTATTCCCACTGGCGAAACTGTGGCCGTTCAGAAGGAGGTGGCTAGAAAGTGGGGTGAGGAAGTGGTTGGATGTGGGTAGCATCTTCAAAAGAATAGCAAACATTACAAACTCAGCAAAAATGACTTCAAATGTGATCCTTTTGACAGGTGGTACATGACACCAAAAAAGATTGCCAATATTAGTATGGATAAGAACTTGAGTAATAAGTGTTGGAAATGTAAAAAAACAGAGGGTTCTTTTTACCATATGTGGTGGTCATGTGATAAAGCAAAAATATACTGGTCAAATGTACATTGTGAGATACAGAAGATATTAAAAATTCCTATCAGGAAAAGTCCGGAACTTCTTCTCTTAGGTTTGACAATGGAAAAAATTCCACAAGAAAAAAGGACACTATTATGGTATATGATTACATCGGCGAGAATGGCCTTTGCTCAACAATGGAAAGTGGAGAAGGTGCCAGATATACATGACTGGTTAAGAAAACTGCTATTTTTAGCTGAAATGGACAAAATGACGAAAAAACTAAATGGACAAATGGCAGAACAATATCTAAAAGACTGGGAACGCCTGAAATTCTACATGGAAACTGAATATAGAATGGAAGGGAAAATGTACAATCTTGATTTGTATTGATACGGAATGTGAAATGAAATGATTATTTGATTGTACTGTACCTTTATTGGAAATTATGTTGGAAGAAGTTAGGTTTTTATGTATCTGAATTTTGTTACCTGGTTTGTCGATTGTTATAAGTCTAAACTTGATTACCTCTTAACTTTTTCTTTTTTGTTATTAGCAGTGTTGGAAGCCTATTGGGGGGTGGGGGGATGGGATGAGAATCTTTGGAAATTGTATTGGTAACGATGTTTAACAATGTTGAATGCATCCCAATAAAAATTTTGTTAAAAAAAAAAATGTGATCCTTTTGGAAACATTCATGCAGAAGTCTAAAGAAAACTGGGGGGATCTTGGGAACAAATTGTGAAAGCAATGACTGGCAAGTGATGTATAAGATTGAGGAACAGTGCATGCAGTTAAGATGCAAAGCTGAAGCAAAAAATTCAATGTAGAAATGCCCCAAGATAGTGTCCAATTACTTTGTCTGATCCTCTTGCAAAGCAGAAACTCCTGAGGCTGTTTAGATGTACATAAGGGTCAAAATACATGATATGAAATCCACAAGTCAGGACACGGGTTTCTGACCCAACTCACAGTTATATGTTCAAGTGGTCACCTTTAGAAAGCTCTTAATCTCTCTGTTCAGCTGATAATGAGGCATATGGGAGGGAGGGGTTTGGGGGGTTTGTCCTGTGGTATTTTTGCCACTTGAAATAGTGCTGAGCGGAGCCTTGTTTGTCCTTTCCTCTGGTACCCAGTGCTCATCCCAGGGCATGTGAAGCCAGAGGAAGAGGGAGACAGGCTCCCTGGCACTATTTCTGGTGGCCCCAAGCCCTCTGTGGCCCATTTGTAGCCAAAAAGAGAGCTCCTGGTGAACCTCCTGCTTGAACATATAATGATGAGTCAGGTCAAGAACCCATACCCTGATTTGTGGATTTTGTAATTTTGGCCCTAATTCAAAAATTCTAGCCTCACTAAACACACACATATAGACATACACACATCTTTTTTTTAGGGGAGAAGTAAAATCCAAGGAAGTTTACATGTGAGAATGCTGCCCAAACAACTTCAGAATAAAGAATATCATATATGCCCCTGCTGTAATGAAGGCATAGAAACTTTAATGTGTGTCATATATGATTGCAAGGCATATAACAATTATCATGATACCCTTCCATCTTCCACAACTATTCCTCTCCCTTCCAGTCAAAAGACGCAACTCCTGAAGAGCTTTCTGGATAATAGGCACCCTGAGGTTATACTTAAATTAGCCAAATTTGGTTGGCTTGCCTCAAGAACTAGAAAGTTATTAGCTCAGTCAGTTAAATGTTAGGCATTTGGCCACTTTGTATGTTACAATGGCTATGTTCATCATAATTGCCATGTCCTCATATCTGCATGTTACATTTTATTCTTTTATATTTTTATAATAGTTTTATTGGTTTTCCTGTTTAACTTACTTTGGTTTTATCAGTTTTAATGTGCTGGCTCTTGCCATGAATAAAACCATTCTGAAACATGAATAAATAATACATTGTAAGACTATAAGATTCTGTCATGATATGTGTCAGAACACGAAGTTAGATCCAGACTAAATTTTCCAGTGGCGGAATGCAACTTTCCTACCTTCTTCCTCCCACTGCAGCACACTGATCTCAAAAAAAAAATGCTGCTCTTGGGGAATAGGGGAACCATGGGAATGGCAGGGGGGGCTGCAGCTGGAAAGGGGGATTGCTGGAAACTGACAGTTTAGTCTGGATCTGGCCCTTTCTCCATGTGAGAGTCAGCAAGTGTAGTGGTTTCTTCTGTACTATCACCCACTACCACATATAGGTTTACAAGTGAGTTCTGTTGTGTTCTGTGTCTGCTTTGGAGCTCTAGTCATGTCCCTACCCTCGTTAGCTCCTCCTGCTCTTCATTAATCATGGGACCAGGACAATTGTAGAATAGGAGAGGATGCCAGGGAGTGATTCTATCAATAGCTCTTTCCAGCCTTTCATTCCAATCCTGTACCCAGGCTTCTGGAGAGTTACTGTCCAGATTCTTGATATCCCTAAGAGGATTCTGGAAACCAGTTATATTCTCTTACAGAGATGCTGCCTCACTGTACCAGATTTAGCTAAGGAAGGAATGACTTGTGGCACAGCTCAACCACAGTTCATTTTCTTGTTGGCCTTATAGTTGCTTGGTACCTTCACTCCTAGCCAATGCGAGATTTGCCTAGTAGATCTTTCAGTCCAAATAGTCTTTAGTATGAAATTCTGATTCTGCTGTAATCCACTGACCACTCCTACTAGAGTGCTAGGAGTGTCCTTATATAACTAATTTCTGTCATTCGTGGATCCTAGAAACAAAATGGTTTCCAAATAGCAAAAGTGCCAGACAAGGATATATTTCATCTCCTTGTCTGTGCAGTCTCTATGAAGAACATGTCATAAGGAAAGCTGGATTAGATTTAGATGAAGGCAAAGTGAAAATAAGTGGAAGGAACATAAACAATTTGAGATATGAAGATGATACCACAATATTTGCAGAAAGAATAGTGAAGACTTGAAACAAGTACTGACAAACACGGCCATGACTCACTGAACTGGCTGGGATTGCAGTGTGGGCACCTGAGGGTCTGCAGGAGGCTTTCCCCCCTGACCGACCAGCCAGCCAGCCAGCCAGCAAAAATGGGAGCTTCAGGCCACCACACTTGCTGGTTCCACATCAGCAAGGGGTTGGCTCTGGTAGGTGGGTTTTCGGTAGGTTCTTACATGAGCCTCACCAGGGCAGTTAAACTGTGCTGCTTGTCCTTGGCAGTGCAGTTTTTTTCTGGATCCCGAGCCTCCCTGCCTTTTATAATTGTTTATATGTGTTTTTGTCACAGCTTGGGCAGTTTTGTGCATCAGGGTGGATCCTTTTGGGGGGAGATGGGCCTGTGCATCCACCTCCCCCATTTGAGGGACTCCCTTAGGGGGACTTGGGGTTTGAACCACCATCTGGTATGCCCACCTTGGAGGCTGTTCACAGGCTCATCCCCAAGCTTCACCAGCACTCCTTGTCTGTAATCAATAAAAGCTGTGGCCTGATTTCATTCCACAAAAAATTGTGTTGTATGCCCTGACCTGGATAGTCCAGGTAAGCCTGATCTCATCAGATCTCAGAAGCTAAATAGGGTCAACTCTGGCAGGTATTTGGATGGGAGACCTCCTTGAAATACCAGCAGTTGGGAGGACAGGGGCAGGCTTTATTCAGCCACCTCTTTGAATATCCTCCAGGCCTCCAGTAGGGATCAGTCACCAGAAGTTGTCATAATTTCCAGATGCACACACAGTCAGTCACTAGAGGTTGCCCTGACTTTCAGGTGCACACACATTCATACGCACATACACACATATATGAAAAATATGAAAAAATGTGTCATGTGTTTTGTTACTCTACGCAAGACCTCTCCACCTCAAGCTCTGGGCTGGCAAGAGTTAAAGTAGAAAGTACCAAAGCAGGATTAAAGCTGAACATGAAGAGGATAAAAGCAATGGTGAATTACACAATTTTAAGGTTAAGATGGGTGACCTTGTAGCAGTAGAAAAGAGCAAGAGTCCATTAGCACCTTGAAGACTAGTAAACTATTTCTTGGTTCCATCATCAACCAAAAAGAAGACTGCAACCAAGAAATCAGAAGGAGATTGAAACTGGAAAGGATGATTTGAAGGAGATAGAAAAGATGTTTAAGTGTAAGGATGTGTCACTTGTGACCAAGATCAAGAAAATTCATACCATAGTATTCCCCATTACTATGTATGAACGTGAAAGTTGGATAATGAAGAAAACTGACAGGAAGAAAGTTGATTAATTTGAAGTGTGTTTTATGTATATATGGACTGCCAAAAAGACAAATCAATGAGTTCTAGATCAGATCAGTCTTGAACTCTCCCCAGAAGCTAAAACGACCAAACTGAAGCTATCATACCTTGATTATGAGAAGTTAAGAGTCACTAGAAAAGACAATAATGCTAGGAAAAGTTGAAGGCAGCAGGAAAAGAGTAAGATACAGCATGAGATGGATTGACTCAATCAAGGAAGCCCCGGCCCTCAGTTTGCAAGACCTGGGCAAGGCTAACAATAGCGTTTTTGGAGGTCATTCACTCATAGGATCACCATGAGTTGGAAGTGATTTGATGGCACTTAACTCACACACACACACACAGATCCTAGAAAAAAGCTCTGGAGTAGCACTATGAGGATTGAGTATAGTCATACTTATTAATGGTATAAAGTGAAAAATCACTCTATTCAGATCATATTTTTTGTTACAAATTGCAAGCAAATATAAAAACAAATGTTATTTTTTAAAAACATTTCTTTACTAAATTTCTTTATTAAATATTTCTTTACTAAATATTCTCAAGCATACACACAATATTCACACAGTATAGCACTAAGGAAGCAGAGGTGATTGATGGGTTATAGAGGGGTGATGCAACCTGTCCAGATGTGCAGAGGTCCATGGATTCTAGCCTAAACTCAGAGAGTTCAGGGGTGGCCTGCCATTTTGGATCATGGCAGAAAACACACAGTCTAAGGCCATGTGTGTGCTGGCATATAGGCATTGGCAAAGAATGCAGAGCAATGGGTGGCCCTGGGGGCTGGTCTCAGGTGAGAACAATAGATTACCTGGACCAATGATGAGTCCCAGGGGTGTGTGATGCCAGTAGGGGCAGACCTTAGGTATGACCAATGAGCTTCCAGAGAGGCAGGGTCTGGATTTAACAATAGAAGCCAGGTGGTGGTAGCTAGTTAAATGGATTATCTGACTTACTAATGGTCCTGGCCAGGGTGGACAAAAGATGGAGATGTCCCTGATTAGCGTCAGGAAGGATTGCTAAACATTTGAATGATTGATTGGTTTATCCCAGTATCTTGAGTGACAGAGCAAGAAAGACAAAGAATTACTGGAGACAGAGTTAACTGCCAGATGGTGTCAGAAAAGCTTCTTTGATGTTTCTCACTGAATCCATTGTTATGTGTTCCCTACCCCGCTTTGCGCATGTGTAGGTATGCAGGCAGAAACGTGGGAGCTTCTTCCCTGCCGCTTTTCCTTATCACAGTGGCCTTGAATGTAGGCTTTGGGCTATTCTTGTGTTGATGAGAATTTTCCAGTTCTGGGAAGGTGTAGGGAGGGGGGGAGTTGTCTCCCGCTCATGAAGTATATCTCCCGCCGGGAGTTTCCCGCGCGCACGCTCATAGCTCATTTGCTAGTCGCTTTTATGCATCACACTATAAGTTTGCTTGCATTGCTTTTGCCCCCATTCCTGACAATGACCTCCTACTGTGGGTTTTAGCATTGTAATCCAATAAAGCCTTTCTTTTGAAGAGAATGCCTGGACCTACTTGCTTTTAAACCTGACAGAAATTGTCAGGAATCTTTCATCAATTCCCCACCTTCAGTACCTGCCTTCTACCACGATGAGCGGGGCTGGGGGGGGAACACCGGTAATGGTCCCAGTGACTACCACACCGGTAACCACGGTCCCGGTCACCACCGTGGCAACTCCAGTGACCATCATTCCGGTTACCACCGTTGTTTCCGTGACTACGACTCCAGTAACAACAGCTTCGGTCCCGCACTCCACGGCTGGACCGATCACCCCTCCTTTGATCAGCACAATGGGAGCCTCGTACACTCTCCCGATCTACAGCCCAGCCAGGCCAACGCAGAGTCATGGAGGAGCAGTCCCACGAACCTACGTCCCAGGGGCCCCAACCCCTTGGGACAAGGGGGTGACCTACAGAAGGTCGCGTGATTGGACTAAGAACCTGTTGTACACTACCCAGACGACCTGGTCCATGCCAGGGAGCCAGAGTCGGGACAGCTTATTGGATCCACGAGGAAGCTTTGGACTTCCCCAGGGACGGATGTCTCGCAGATCTCCCAGATCGGGGTCCAGCCCCGATGCGGATGCTCGCATGGACTCTATTCAAGATGATACCCGACGTTTGATGCGGGACATGGGCAAGCTGATGCAATCTCTACCGCAGATGATGGATCAAGCAATTCGTGCCCACCCGCTAACTCAACCGAGACCGGCGCCAGTACCCGCGCCACCAGTTTTGCCAGGACAGCCACCTCCTGGTCCACCAGCCCCGGGGCCGCCAGGCCAGCCAGCTCCTGGCCAACCTCCGCCGGCCGGCCCATTGCTGGGAGGACCCGGGCCCGGGCAACCAGGAGCTATCCAGCCACCGGTTCTGCCCCCGCCTCCGATCCCTGCTCCAGCGCCTCTCCTGCAGCCAGCCCCAGCACCCATTGTGGGCCCCGTTCCTCCAGTAATACGCCCCAAGGACATGCTAGAGATTACATTTGACGGGGACCCCGAGACTGTGTCTTTTTTCATATTACAAGTCGGGAAATTTGTACAGAGATGGGGCTATGTGTTCCCGGATGAAGAACAACAGGTGGAATTCATTGCTTCAAGGTTCCGGGGAAGTGCTACCAGCTGGTACGTAGCCCTCCATGATCTGGAGGCAGCGGAGCTGGGGAATGTGGATGACTTCATGTGGGCTTTGAGAAATCGTTTCGAGGACCCAGGGGCAGCCCAAAAGGCGGAAGCTTTCCTTCGCACTTTCAAACAAGGCAAACTGACCGTGCGGGAGTATTCACGGGAATTTCAACGGCATGCAGTGAAAATTCGAGACTGGACTGACGCTGTGCTGGCCCAACAATACCGAATGGGACTAGCAGTAGATGTCCGCAACAATGTTCTCAGCTCTAAGCAGCCCCGCACCCTCCAAGGCTGGATGGAGGAAGCCGAAAAAGCTGAAAGCCGATTGCGTGTTATGAAGCTGGACCTATTTCTAGGAAACAACCGTCCGAGCGCCTCGGCGGTCCAGAGCAGGACCAAGCCAATCCCCACCCAGAGTGGGGTGAAAGACCAGCGCATGCGACAGGGCCTGTGCCTGTGATGTGGAGAGAAGGGGCATTTCGCAGCATCCTGCCCCAGAGGGGATTCCAGCAGAGCCCTACCCCAAGAGGAACCCAGACGCTGGCCAACCCCTACTCCGAGGAAGGGCACGGCAAAGCCATGCAACCCACGGGCCCTTTTCGCCAAACCCGACCCAGAGGATGCCATGATGTGGGAAGACGAGGAGAGTGAGATGCAGGGAAATGAATTGGTCCTGTTTGTGAGTGGCGGTACACAACAGGACCCTGCCCCTGAGGCGCCTAAATTGGTGAGCAATTACCCCTCTCTCTTCTTTGTGACTGTACTTATAATGAATCCAGCAATGATGACCCATATCAGGGTTCGAGCTCTCATTGACTCGGGGTGCGGGAGGGATCTGATGAACCCATCACTGGTAATGGGACTTGAGGCGGCAGTTGTCAGTTTAAAAGACCCAATTACCTTTACCCAAATGGATGGGTCACCAATGAAGGAACCGTGTCGATTTGAGACTATTCCCTTAAGGGTAGGCACCGGGGAACACTGGGAGCTACGTTCTTTTGTAATAGCCCCCCAAGCCTAGTTCCCATTAGTGTTGGGCAGCCCGTGGTTACATGGACATGATCCATATATACTTTGGGAAGAGGGGACGGTACGATTTATCTCCCCGAAATGTGCAGAACATAAATGGAACCCAGGGTGGGGAAACCCCCCAAGCAATGATCCCCCATGGGCCTGTCTAGCCACTGAGGACCTTAACCGCATTCCCAAGGAATACCGAAATTTGGCCCGTGTGTTTGAGGAGGAGGAAGCTGATGAACTACCTCCCCACCGTAACTCGGACTGTGCGATTGAAATTCTTCCTGGCCACAAATTGCCAAAAGGGAAGATTTATGCTATGAGTCCCATGGAAAAGGAAGAACTACGCAGATTTATTGATAAGAATCTGGCCCGTGGATTTATCCGGCCAGCATCGTCCCCTTTCGCAGCGCCCGTGTTGTTTTGTAAAAAGAAGGACGGGGGGCTGAGACTGTGCACTGATTACCGGGGTCTTAATGCGGTGTCTGCAACCAATGCCTACCCCATGCCCCTCATCAAGGACTTGCTGGCGGAGGTGGCGAAGGGGAAAGTATTTTCTAAATTCGATTTACGTGATGCCTATTTTCGGGTCCGTATTAGGCAAGGTGATGAACATAAGACTGCCTTTAATACACCGCTGGGACAGTTTGAATATCGGGTTATGCCCTTCGGATTACAAGGGGCACCTGGGGTCTTTATGAACTTAATAAATGAGGTGTTGCACCCCTATTTGTTCAAGGGGGTGGTTGTTTACTTGGATGATATCTTGGTCTACACCCCAGATCAAGAATCTCACACCAAGCTGCTTCAGGAAGTCTTGGAAACGTTGTTAGAACATAAACTGTTTGTTAAGTTGTCAAAGTGTGAATTCCACCAAAGTCGCATTGACTTCTTAGGGTACCGCATATCCTCCGACGGATTGGAAATGGACCCGAAAAAGGTCCAAGATGTGTTAGATTGGGAACCCCCAAAACTAGGCGTCAGCTCCAGAGTTTCCTCGGTTTCGCCAATTTTTACCGTCAATTCCTGCCTCATTTTGCCCAGGTAGCTCTTCCCCTGACAGACCTCCTAAAGACTAAAGGGAGAGGGGTTAAGGCTTCTATGCCAGGGGGCCCTTTGGACTGGACTCCCCAATGTCAGGAAGCATTTGAGCAACTGAAACAGTTATTCACTTCCGAACCCGTGTTGGCACACCCAGATGAGACCAAGAAATTCATTGTCCAAGTAGACGCATCCGACACCGCAATGGGGGGGGTGATCTTGCAGGAGAATGCCCAGGGGCAACTGCACCCCCTTGCCCATGTTTCCCGAAAGTTTAATGATACGGAGAGGTTTTGGCCCATTTGGGACAAGGAAGCAGCCTCCATACGCTTAGCATTAATTACCTGGAGGCACTGGTTGGAAGGGTCCCAAGTACCTTTTGAAATCTGGACTGATCATAAGAATCTCGAGGTACTTCGAAAGCCCTGGAATCTAAATGCCAAACAATTCTGATGGGCTGAATTCTTCTCTAAGTTTCAATTTACCCTTCACCATTTCCCGGGCAAATCCAATCATTTGGCAGATGCTCTCTCACGCCTTCCCCAGCACCTCAGTAAGAGAACGGAGGTGAGAGAGTCCCTTTTTACCCCAGAACAACTAGTTGGGGCAGTTGTCACCCGCAAAAACCGGCAATCACAGCCAGTAACCCCAAGTCAGGGGTTGCCATGGGAAAATCAATTTGCCACTGACATCACTGAACAAGAGTCAGTTGAATTAAAAGCTCGAGAGGATGTGAAGTAGTCACAAAGACTAAATATCTTGGAATTGAATTAACCATGAAAAATATTGACTTGTTTAAAAACAATTATGAAAAGGTGTGGCACAAGATTCAGCAAGATATGAAGAAATGGGACACTTTGAATTTATCATTGATGGGAAGAATCGCGACTGTAAAAATGAATATCTTGCCGCGTTTGATGTTTCTGTTTCAGACTATTCCAATACTAAAACAAAGGAAAATACTGGATTCGTGGCAGAAAGAATTATCCAAATTTGTATGGGCAGGAAGAAAGCCAAGGATTAAAATGAAAATTTTATGTGATGCAAAAGAGAGAGGAGGCCTACAACTACCAAATCTAAGATTGTATTATGATGCCGTCTGTTTAACATGGTTGGAACAGTGGATTAATCTGGAGAACAAGAAGTTATTGGCCCTGGAAGGGCATGATAACAAATTCGGATGGCATGCATATTTATGGTATGGAAAAGTAAAAATGGATAAATTTTTTAAACACCACTTTGTAAGACAATCACTGTTCGAGACATGGATGAGATATAGAAAATTCTTCTCTGAAGAAAGACCACTTTGGATTGTACCAGCTGAAGTGATCAATCCATATTCAAGAAACCAAGGACTAGACTGGCTACCTTATAAAAATCTTTTAAAATCTGAAGGGAAAAATTTTGTGTTAAAAGACAGATTTGATGTTGAATTTGAATATGATTGGTTGAAGTATAGACAGATTTATGATTTATTTAAGACCGATAAAAGAGAATATGGTTTTAGAGAAAAGAATATTGAAATTGAAACTGTATGGCTTGAGAAAGGAAAAAAATGATTTCTAAACTGTATAAGGTTCTATTGAAATGGTATACAGAGGATGAAGTTGTAAAAGAGCAAATGATAAAATGGGCTGTAAATGTTAATACAGAGATATTAATGACATCTTGGGAATACTTGTGGAAAAAGTCAATGAAAATTTCAACTTGTGTAAATGTTAAAGAGAATTGTTATAAAATGATGTACAGATGGTATATGACGCCCAAAAAAATTGCTATCATAAATGAAAGTATGTCTAACAAATGTTGGAAATGTAAGAAACATGAAGGGTCTTTTTACCATATGTGGTGGACATGTGATAAAGCAGTAAAGTATTGGACAGAGATCCACAATGAGATACAAAAAATTTTGAATTGTACTTTTAAGAAAGACCCACAGATGTTATTGTTAGGTCTTAAAATGGAAGAAATAAATGTAGCCAAGAGAACACTATTATGGTACTTGACTACAGCAGCAAGACTGACTTTTGCTCAATGTTGGAAACAAGATAAAGTACCTGAAACATGGGAATGGATTAAAAAACGTTGTTTTTGGCGGAAATGGACAAGTTAACAAGAAAGTTAAACAACGAAGAAGATGAAACTTTTTTTAAAGATTGGAAAGACTTTCAAAAATATCTGTTGAAAAATTGGGACATTAAAAGTGGTTTGATTAGCTTTGACAGTTATTAAGAAAAAATGGAAAGAGAATTAGACTTGTATTGTTACCGTTAGTAAGAAAATAAGTTTAGAAGCAACTGTAATAGAATAAGAGAGATATTAATGGGGTTGGAGCAGTGCTGGAAGCCTGATGTGGGGGGGAGAAAGGGAAAAAAGAAAAATGGGTATGTATTGCTATGTTTAAATTGTATGAACTTGTGATATATCCAATAATAAATTGTATTTACAAAAAAAAAAAAAGCTCGAGAGGATGTAGAATGCAAACCAAATGGTTGCTGGTACAAGGGCAATAAACTGTTTGTTCCAGAAACTACACGATCACAGGTTCTACAATCTGCCCATGACTCAAAATCTGCTGGACACTTTGGGTATGTGAAGACACTACACCTACTGCAGCGCAGTTTCTGGTGGCCCCGAATGAAAAGGGATTTATCCCTCTACATACAGTCCTGCCCAACATGCAACCGTTGCAAAACTAGAGCAGGAAAACCCCCCGGTCTCTTGCAGCCGTTACCCACCCCGAGCCGACCCTGGGAAGTGATTTCCATGGACTTTATCACTGATCTTCCCCCCAGCAAACATATGACGGTCATTTGGGTGGTGGTAGACTTATTTTCTAAGCAGGCTCACTTTATACCATTTGCTAGCCTGCCAACAGTGAAAATCCTGGCAAAAGCTTTCATTCAGCACATTGCCAGGCTTCACACTTTGCCGCTCAAAATAATCTCCGACAGGGGGGTTCAATTTGTTTCTAAACTGTGGACGGAATTAATGGCCCTCATGGGTATTGAACGTGCTCTCAGCAGTGCATATCACCCGGAGACCGATGGGCAAACGGAAAGAGTAAACCAAACCTTAGAACAATATTTACGATGTTTTACAAACTATCAACAAGACAATTGGGTAGATTTATTGCCATTAGCAGAATTTGCGTATAACAACTCCTGGCATGCCTCCACAAAAATGTCTCCCTTCAAAGCTGCCATGGGCTATGACAGCCCCCCTCTTCCGTTTTTGAAGCCAGGGGAATCTAGTGGGAGAGCCACAGCATGGTGTAAATCTTTCCAGGAATCTTGGCCAATGATTGTCGAGACTTTAAATGAGGCCAAGGCACAATATAAAAAACAAGCAGACAAAAAAAGGGCGGGTGGATGGAGCCTGCAACCGGGGGACTCCGTATACCTTTCTACTAAGAACTTGAGGCTGTCACAACAATCGCGAAAGCTTGCTTGGAAATATATTGGTCCGTTTAAAGTGGTTCGCTGTATAAATAAAGTGACTGTTCAACTGGATTTACCTAAGTCTCTAAAAGCAATTCATCCAATTTTCCATTACAGCCTCCTCAAACCAGCATCACCCCCGACTAAGTGGCATCCAGAGCTTCCAGCACCCCCGCCTCCATTGATGGTTGATACTGAGGAACACTATGAGATAGCTGACATTTTGGACTCTAAAATTCTCCGTGGACAATTGTATTACCTTATTGAATGGGTACATTTTGGGCCTCAATACAGGGAATGGGTGAAACTCTCTGATATAAATGCACCTGATCAACTAAGGGATTTTCACACCCGCTTCCTGACCAAACCAGGGGCCCCCCTATTCTCTCCTTCCTGAGTGGTGGGTGGGTGGTATTTTGGGAAGGGCAGAATGTCAGAAAAGCTTCTTTGATGTTTCTCACTGAATCCATTGTTATGTGTTCCCTACCCCGCTTTGCGCATGCGTAGGTATGCAGGCAGAAACGTGGGAGCTTCTTCCCTGCCGCTTTTCCTTATCACAGTGGCCTTGAATGTAGGCTTTGGGCTATTCTTGTGTTGATGAGAATTTTCCAGTTCTGGGAAGGTGTAGGGAGGGGGGAGTTGTCTCCCGCTCATGAAGTATATCTCCCGCCGGGAGTTTCCCACGCGCACGCTCATAGCTCATTTGCTAGTCGCTTTTATGCATCACACTATAAGTTTGCTTGCATTGCTTTTGCCCCCATTCCTGACAATGACCTCCTACTGTGGGTTTTAGCATTGTAATCCAATAAAGCCTTTCTTTTGAAGAGAATGCCTGGACCTACCTGCTTTTAAACCTGACAGATGGCCTCTAAACAGACATTTAGAAATGTAGATATAAGAACATAAGAGAAGCCAATGTTGAATCAGGCCAATGGCCCATCTAGTTCAACACTCTGTCACACAGTGGCCAAAAATACCAGGTGCCATCAGGAGGTCCAGCAGTGGGGCCAGGACACTAGAAGCCTGCCCACTGCTGCCCCCCTCAGCACCAAGAATAGAATGTATCACCTGCACCAGACTGAGAGTTCCTATCTATACCTTGTGGCTAATGGCTACTGATGGACCTCTGCTCGGGAATAATAAGATATACTTTACCTGTCATTCCATAAGCATAATCTCTGCTGGGTGGAGGGGGAAGACTGGAGGCTTGCTCTGAGGTCACCTTATGAAACCTGAATATGAAATCCCTTTTTGCAGACCACTTGCAGCCTGACTCTCTGGTTCAAGCTGAGAGTACCTGGCTTTTGTGGACTTTCGTTCAGGTTAAAAAGTAGGGCACCCCTGTTTTGGAGCTACCCAAGAGTAAAAGGCAGTGCCTCTGGCAACAAGATCGCTAGTTTGCTATGATTGTCATGCTCTCACATCCATTTGCCCTAACAAGATAGGTTCAGCCTACAAAACAGGTAGTTTCTTTGGCTGACCTTGATCATTCTGGGATGGGTGAAGCTTGTGTCTTAAGTGTTCCAGCCTTGTCTATCAAATCTACTTGGCTCACAGAGCCAACTATGTTCGTATTTGCTTATATCCATTGGATATACATGTTCTTGTACTTCTACTCGGGAACTCTACTTTGATCCAGATAGTTTTGATTATGTGTCAGCACAATGGACGCAACTGATGATGCAGGCACAAACGCAACGTGTGCAGTTGATTTTAAATGGTGTATGATTAACCCATGATGATTCTAGAATAAATGTATTCTAAGCAAGCCAGCAACTGGTAAGCATGCATCAGCAATGGCTATCTGACCATCTGCCATGCTGAATGCTGCCACTGTGCAGATGCAAAGCTACTTGAAATGCTTTTCATTTTGAACTGCAAGCAAATAGTTGCTTCACTCATATGAAGCATTTGACTTGACACATAATAAGCATCATGAACAAGGAAAGCTATACTCTCACACTGTTACTAGAATACTTCCACCTCAAGTACATTTCCAATGGAGAGATCCTCTTCAGGATCTCAAAGGTGAAAACAACTCCCCCGTACCCATTTTGTCTGGCATCTTCTGCTTCACATTGGCAGACTTCAACAAAGTCAAAAATCTAACTTCTTGGTCTCCAACCTAGAACTTAATTTTCCTGTAGGTTAGAGACAGTGGGAATTCACAGCAGGCTGTGAATACTCGGCAAAGGCAACAATGTCAGGGTAAAAGAATCATGAATAAAAGAAAGGAAAAGAAAATCAAGCCGTTTCTCCACCAGCCCTAGAATGAAGATGTTCCTGAAGCGATATTTACATTCAAATGAATATAGTAACATAAAACGTTTTCACAGAAGCCATTTACCCATCAGGACTATTGGCCCATAAGGGCTCATCCGTGTTAAGTATTCCATTTCTTTCGAATGGTGTCTAATTGTTTCTTGAATGATCCTTGTGTTTTGCCTAAGCAATAGTGCCTGATAGGCTATTCCATATGTTTATTATGGTCTAAGTAGAAAAAAAGAGATCTTACTAACATCTGTTGTACGTTAGCTGCTTTTTAATTTCCATTTATGTCTCTTGAAATTCATGCTAAACAAGAAACAGCTATATACTATCAGCCCAAGCCACCACACAGTTAAATTGAAAGAGCTCGATTTGAGCCCATTTAGGCCCCAGTGAAATCTGTGGAACTCTTTTGGCTTAATTCCAAATACTTCAGTTTAACTGGTTTGGCAGCTTGTACTTTCAAAATACTGTGACCTGCTTCTATTTTTTGCTCTGTCTTACCTATTATTTCAAAAGTCTTATAAGTATAATTTCAAGAGTTTGGCTTTACAGTCATTATTCATATTACAATAGGTGAATGCAAACATAGTGACAAAGACATTCATTGTAAATGCTTAAATTCACATTTTACAGATTGTATTTTCCCGAGTCAAAGCTAAACTAGTCCCTGGGAGAAATTTTAATAATTTTGCTTTTGATTATCAATGCCATTGTGTCACAGTGCTGCTTTCCTGACATATAAACTATGTGGCAAGTGGTTAGTAGGCGTGCCCTCCTGAATATCCCATAGTTTTGTTTTATTCACACATTAGACAATTATTTTCAGCACTCTTCTTGACTCCTATGACACACAATGTCTTTTGAAGAAGAGTCTTTTAACTGAACACCCCCAACAAAAATCAGTTCCCTTCCGGTGCCCCATGGATTTCACTGCTGAGATCTGCTGAGGTACAGAGCACAAAGCCATTATGTTCCCCATGCTGAGTGGGCAAACAATACTTCATGTGTCCCCAGAATACGGGCTGGACTACAGTTCCCTTATTATTCCCGAGCTGCAAAGAAATATAATGAACTCTTACATAAAATAAAACTATTCATCGGGTTACAGAGAACTGTGACTCTGTTAGTTGGTAATAGAGTATGTGGGGGTGGTACAGGCTTTCTTGGACTGTACTGTTTTATACTGCAGGTGGAAGACCACATGCTTCTCTGTGTAAAACCTCCCTGTACCCAAATGAGAACATGTTATAGAAAGGTCATGCTCCAGCTCCTTCTACTTGGAATGGTAATTTTCCCCCTATGCAAGAAGTGCTCCCTCCCCTGCCCATGTAAGAGGATAATATATGGATATATAACCAATGTAGATCTCTCTAACCTTCAGAAAGAATTTATCATCTTTCTTCTCTCAGCAGTAAAGTCTCCAGCTGCAGCACAATGGCAAACAAAGAGACTTAAGTTTGTAACCATGTCTAAAGCAACTCATTAGAACCCTGAGTTTAAGTCAGGTTCCCTTGGAGATTCCATTTATCAGGGCCTGCCTAGTATCAGATGCTTTCAAAACAGCATTTGAGGCACCATGGGAAATAAGGAGGAAAGGAAAGATTCATCTCTTGTTCTGTCCCACCTACTCCTAATGAAGCAGCAACAGCATTCCATGAGAAAGTAACTTGTGTTAGTTATAGGGATGCACTGGATATTGGGAATGAATGAGGCACTGCAGAAGAATTTGGGAAAGCTCAAGGTACTTTTGATGACATTCCAATAATACTGAGGTATTTACCAATTTTCCAGCAAAATAGCCTAGTCTACCAAGCACTATTCAAAATCAGACTTGGTGAACATTATGCATATCTGGGTACCACAGAAAGCTCAATTCACTATGGCCTACAAGATGACACCTGCAGAATGGAAATGTATCAGAGTACCTCATAATAGATCAATTGTAAAAGAGAATTGCATTGGCTCCTATAGTAAATACCCTTTGCTATTGGACCATCTGAAGAACTAATTTTAATGTTGTTAAAGGTATGCTACATGTACATATAAAGTTTTCCTTTTCAAAAGCTTAGCTGTGGGAAATGTCTAGAGTCTGGAAAGCTTATTTGCAATGTGGGAAAGAACTTGGGCTCTTAAGAAGCAATCCCTCAGCTCTAAAATAGTATAACTGTGGCAGGGGAAACTGAGAAATAGCTGATGGCACTTTGCTAAATCATAGTGATGGACTCACACATGTATTTCTTTCAACGAGGTATTCACTTACTGACAGTCAGAGGCTCACCATGTGTGATAATATATATGAAGGCATATTACTAAAATCTCTGTTGCAGCACATATGTGAAAATCCATGATGTGTATAATTGACATTTCTTCTGGAAAAAAATACATTCCCTTATTATATGGCAAAGTACCATAAATCTCTGGGTTAACAATACTGTCACAGGGAGAATACAGCACTGTCAAATTTTAAATTCTCTCTGGATGTCAGGATCCTGTAAGTAGAATATCTACTGTTCCATTTAATTCAGTCCTGATGTCCCTACCTGTTATTAACTTTCTCCATACCAACATGAATATCACTCTGCCTTTTAGAACATGTTAAAAATATCGCCAAAAACACATAAGTAGGTCCGCTACTGGTCTTGTTTCCAATGAAACATAAAGATTACTTCCTACTGAGTGACACTCGCTGGTATCCATTTCAAGAGAACTTCAGACTGCTGAAAGTTGTTTCCACTACTTGGTGACCTTTTGATTACATTACAGTTGTTTTTAGATTTTTTTTTCCCATGGAACATTATGGCTGTTTAGAGCTTTGGGGCATTTCCACTGAAGTATGTATAGGATTCACTTAAAAGCTTTTTGCCTCTCAAAATGGCAGAGGTGTCAATTGATCAAAGACAGCTAATATAAAATACAGCAATATTGCCATTTGTAATTACCACTAATGTGGCTAGCTATAAAATTACTATATTTCTAGATATTGTTAAACTTAAATTACCTGATGGATATGATTTTTCCTGTTTCTGTGAACAGATGCAGTCTTAAAGAAGTGTATAACCATTTCCAATTGTCTTTATTTTGCCATGGAGAAGCATAGTATCTGACCTCTCCTCCTGGGAGCTGGGACTTCTTCAACTCTATTTTTTTTGTTTTGTTGCATATAGTATATGGGTCAAATGGCATCATCACAAAATGTGGTCAATTGAAAACCCAATTGAAATGCCTAATTTAGGCTTAGAAAAGAGCCTTGGTGAAGCTGTCCAAGGATTCTTCAATTCTGGAAAGAAGCACTAATCCAGATTAATGAGATTACCTCACAGAAGATCTCCTGCAAATCAGAAATCATGCTACTGAACAGATGGGATGACTCGATAACAGACAATACCAATATCAAAACTCTCACCTCAATTTTGCTAGCAACTGCCAAATTAACGATAGCAGCTGCTTGAAAATCACCTGCACCCCGAACGCTCAACGCTTTGCATGACAAACTGTGGGGTCAGTTTGTGATAGAAAAAATTGCTATTTACTCTACTTTTGTGCAGACATGGGCACGGGTTCTGGAATTTATGTCATTAAAAGATATACTACCTTCAAACCCATCATATCACAAATGATTACTCTTATAATTGAAGCAACATATCTATCTTCCAATGACCAACTGCCAGCAAATAACCCTCTACAAATAAAATAATTAAATAGTAGGTTTATGCAGTGTAAAATGCCAAACGTTAATATTTTATGTGATGCCTCTCTATATTGTTTTGCTTGTTGTGTTTGGATGATGCCTAGTTAATGGTGTATATGGTCTCTTATTTGATGGTTTTGTAGAATTGTTATGTATAAATATAAAAGAATAAAAAATAATTTTTTAAAAAAAGAAAAGAGCAAGAGTCCAGTGGCACCTTAAAGAGTAGCTAAATATGTGGCAGGATGAGCTTTTGTGAGTCACTGCTCACTTCTTCAGATACAGCTAGACGGCTTGTAATTTCTTAAGGAGTGAAGGGGCAAACAGTGATCAGCTAGCCAAGCGGATGCTGTCCGTGAGCATCACAGTACTGGAGCCATACTATTCACATTGTCCCATGGTATGCAAAAGTCTTCAGAAGTGCATAGAAAGGTTAAAGGTTAAGTGAGAAATGAGCTGTTGTAAAGCCAGCTGCATAAACCTACTGCAGTACTGTATGGAGAGCTGCTGACACTATATGGATCACAGCCAGGAATGAGGTCATGAGGGGGCAGACTGCTCAGCCAGCCAATGTGAGGTTACTCTTCTTTTTTGGTGCCTGTTTTATTCTTTGAAGTTCCTTGTGATCTTTGGATGCTAAGCAGTGGGATGAACTGCATGTTCCACCATAATGCAGCATAAATAAGGGTTAGCTGTTCATGTTACAAAGGAAAAAATTGGATCCAATATGCATGGATAGAAACTGACCACTGAAAGCAGCAACAGTAAGATGTGCTATAAATCTTTATATCTTTGACTCATCAAATATATAAAATCAAGGAAAATAATATTGCCCTTCTAGTCAGGAAGGGACCATTTAATTATTAATCCCTTATTATCTCCCCAGTGGCAACCAAAATCAGTTTACAACATTGCTCTCTCCTCCCCCATTTTACCATTATGACAGCATGTGAGGTAGGTTAGGCTGAGAGAGAGAGTGACTGATCTAAGGTCACCTCACAAGCGAGCTTCCGCAACAGAGGGAAGATTCCAACCTGGCTTGCTCAGATTCCAGCCTGACACAAAAGCTTGCAATTAGGAGAGAGTATAAATTCATGTCTTTCAAACACTGCATCTCACTTTTTTTTAAAGAAAAGGGTTGTGTCCAATGTTCCCTCTAAGCTGTGGAGTCTTGTGAGCAAAAATTCTATTTTGTGAGCTACTGGTATTAAAGATGTGAGTGAGCAATTTGGCTACAGCATAAATTAGTTTGCTCTGAAGCCATCCTTCCTGAGCTAAGACAAAAATGTGTAAGCCAAAGGCTAAAAAACTGTGAGCTAGCTCACACTAACTCGGCTTAGAGGGAACACTGGTTTTGTCATTATATCAGTGTGTGAACATTCCAGCTCATCTGTTACTCTCATTTAATCACTTGCTTCTGGACTATATTACACTAGATGTTTTCTTCCATTGTTGACCAAAAGAAGGTGTTTAAACTTATCTCCCAGTGCTGCTGGAGGGTTCTGCATGCATATCCTTGGCTAGATATACATGGTAACTCAGGTGATCACATGGAGCATTCTTTAAAATATGTCAGTAGTTTAACACATCCCCTAAAAGACTAAACTCTGTACACATACAACACACAACATACTGTAACTCTCTAATATAAATTGAGTTGTATCCAGCCAGCTTTTTAAATTCAATCTCACTTAATTATTCTTACTAGATCCCCCATCCATTCATGTCCCACGACCCCCAGCACAGCTTTTTGGGTGGTCAAAGGGAACTTTCTTCTCTGTCTCACCAGAAAAAAACCTGATTGGATCTAACCCCCTGTATGTTAGACAGTTCTTGCTATAGCTGATTGATCTGATTAAATTCTAAATCTCATTTATATTGTAATATCCTGTGTTATAATTAAGGGATGCAATTATCTCCTATCAAACTTTACCTAATAATGTCATGAAAAAAGTTAAAGAAAATGTATAAATACCATGAAATCCTACTATACAACAGTTCAAGACACAGTCTATGTATGCTTTATAAGATCAGAGTGATAGATATTGGATATTAGTTGTACAATCTGAACATCACAATTTGCATTTCCATTTGGAAAATGGATGAAACCAATGGAATAAATGTCAGATATTATAAATAAACAATTTTGAATTAGTTCATTAAACAGACACACGCAATCAGAAGACTAGTATCATCTACCGATTTTTTTTCACAAACACATTGTTTAACAAGGACCCCTACTGTTTAAATACAAAAAAGAGAAATTTTTTGATGTTCATCTACCATACAGAAAGCTTCATTTAAGGGCCAGATCTTCCCCCAGTTAAGTAAATGAGAATTTAACAATAAACTTCAACAGTTCCAGATTGGATCCTAAGTGCTTTCTGGGCCCAGTGCCATGTTATAAATTGCTACAGGTTACTCTGCTTCTTACAGATACATTCCTGATATTCGTTACAGAATTAGTAACAACCTGCAGTAGTTGTTTCTGTGGTTGCTCATTTCTGGCTAGCCCTTGTTAGGCAACATCTGTCCAAGGAAATTGATGGGTTCTATCTTTGGTACTCATGCATGGCAACTTATAGATAAATAAATGTTTTGTTTTCAGTGTGTAAAAAATTGATAGCAAGAGTTATACCTCAATACAAAGTGTATACCTCCTTTGCCTTTCTTCTATGGCACTCATAGTGCAATCCTAAACAGTTATATTGTTTTAATCTCTAACTTCAATTGTGTACTTCTGTTTAAGATGTAGGGTTGCCAGACACCCTGCCGGTAGAGGCAGGGGTCCCCTGCGGCCAGGCCCTGCCCCCCAGCCACTGATCAGCTGGCCTGTGGGGAGACTTACCTGTAGAAAGAAGGCCTAGGCCACATTGCCTGTGCTGCACAGGAAGTGATGTCATCATACCAGTGATTTTTGGGTGACACTCTGGTATTTGGATGAAAACTCTACGGTAGAAGTTGGTTTTACCATAGAGTTTTTGCCCAAATACCAGAGCATTGTCCAGAAATCACTGGTGTGATGATGTCACTTCCTGTGTGTCACTAGCAATGTAGCCTAGGTCTTCTTTTTTTCTACTGGTAATCACCCCCATTCCCCACTGGTTTCCAGGAAGGACCTGGAAACCCTATAAAGATGTCACTAATAATTCCAATACTTTTCTTGCTTATTGGAAAGCAGTGCTGGTACCAAACTTCAAAAAGGGGGTGGGTGGGCTTCAAACAACAAATATGTGTTGTTCACATAATCACATGAACCTGCCTTATAGCTGGTTAGCATATCCTTTTAGTTGACATGAACACATGAAGTCTACTTGATCAAGGTCAGTATTGTCTACTCAGACTGGCAGTGGCTCTCCAGGATCACAGTCAGAAGTCTTTCATGTCACCCACTGCTTGATCCTTTTAACTGGAGATGCTGGGGATTGAACCTGGGACCTTCTGCATACCAAGCAAATGCTCTACCACCAAGCCACAGCCAACGGATTGCCTCTCTCCCCCTCCCCACCACTGCACTGTTCCTCAGCAGCCCTGCAGGCTTTGGAGCAAAGAGGCCACTCTTGGAAGTCAAGCAGAGGAGGACCCAGCTCGCCTGTCCTACACTCCAAAGGCAGCATGGGGGGTGGCTCGGGAAGGCAAAAGCATGGAGAGAAGGGCTGGGTGGTGGCCATGGGCCTGGGATGCAGTGAGACCCCCCCCCCACAATCCAGCAGTTTTACCCTACTGAGTGGATTCAGACTTAACTCGATGGGGCCACCCCAGAACCTATTCACTGTGGGACGATCTCACACATACACACACCCTGCACTTAAAGTGGCAAGTTTAGCACACCCAATACAAAGCCAAATGCATCTGAATCAGCTTGCTACACTGACTGAGGGTGAAACACTACTGGGGGGGCTATAGAAAAGGGTGAGCCAGGTGTCTCTGCCATCACCTGTTTCCAAGCCTTTTGCCCCGGGCTTGCTCTGGCCTGGGGGTGCCATGGGATGAGGCATAAAAGCTACTTGCACAGAGCCTGGTGCCCTACGCTTCCAAACACGGCAGCCTAGGATCGCCTCTTGCATTTTGGTTTGCCTCCCATAATGACTCTGTGGCATTGCAATGGGGAAAGAGAGGCACAGCGCCTGCCAGATCCCTTGCCTTTCTTCAGGGGTCATGAAAGAAGACCCCCCTTCCCGGCAGTGCAGGTGCTCCCACACCTTGGAAGCACCCCCTCAGCAGCATCTGGCTACAGCTCAGCGCCCAAGGAGCTTAGAGGCCCAGCCCCCTTCACCAGCAAGCTGCCCGCGTCCCACCTGCCCAAGCAGTAATGCCATTGCCACCACCGTCTCCCCTCCTCCTCCTCCTCCCAGTTCCAGGGCAGCCATCGAGCAAAGCACCACCAAGTTCTTCTTGGGCTGCTGCTTCTCCCCCACTGGCTGGCTGGCTCACTAGTTGCTACTCACAGCCTCCGCTAGAAGAGCTGCTGCGCCATGCCAACACCACCCCTGCCAGCTCCCACCATCGAGGCTGCCCATGGCATGGGGAAAGAGCCTGGAGGGCACCATGTGGCAGGCCCTCCCTTCCTTGCTTACTCACCTGGCCAGAGAGGGAGGTGCTGCTGCTGTGGGGGAGACAGACTGGAGGCAGAGACAGTCCCGTGTCAGCCATGCCAGCCTGGAGCTCTAGGGTGGGCAGTCCACAGGAGTGCTGCCATGGCCCGTGGTGAAGGGCTTTTGGTGAGGGAGGGGTTGGTGCTGATAAAGACCCGCACACTCCTGCTGGGCACCAAGTGTAAGGGCAGTGCCGCCAGGTTCCTGCAGAACACTGCCTGCCACAGGGCTGAGTCCCGTGAGCCCTCCCTCCTCTCTCCCTCCCCCCCCAGGCAGCCAGAACACTGAGGGGGAGCTGCGGTGCCCTTCTGCCGAAGAACAGCTGAGGAAGAGGGCAGGAAGAAGGTGGTATCCACCATGTGGCTTGGGCTCCCCCTCGGTGTGTGGCACTGTGCGGGGCAATGAGAGGTAGGGGCGCGGGAGTGGAAGTGAGCACGGGTCAGGCAGCTCTGCAAAGCTGGCTGAAGGAGAAGGAGGACAGCAGCAGCTTCAGCTTCACTTTTACAGAGCGCAGTGAGGGTGGAGAGGGGAGGGGTGAGGGAACTCGGAAGCCAGTCGGAAGGCTGTTCCGGGGTGTTCCAGCCCAAAAATAGCCCTGGCAGCAGCTATCTGTGGTTTCAGGTAGACATCTTTTGCACCACCTATTACCTTGATCCTTTAGCTGGAGATGCCAAAGATTTAACCTAGGTTCTTCTGCATGACGAAAAGCACGTGCTCTACCACTGAGATGTAACCCCTCCCCATGAACCATGACCCTTTCCCTGACTCCCTGAACTGTACCCAGAACTAGTTTGGGCTTTGATCAAGCCATTTTCATCATCAGCTTCTAGAGATGTGAAAGATGGTTATGGGAAAGCTGAAGAGCTGGGCATTACTGAAAACACCGGCAGAATCTAAGTGGCCCTGAAAACGTCCTGAGGTTAGGCTTTTTACAAGATTTCACTCACCATCCCCCATCATGAACATTTGCTTGGGAAAAGGGGGCTGACAGCAGGATGTTAATCAGGAGTACAATAGATCCCAGTCTGAATTTTACTGAGCATCCCTGAAAGTACTTTTTACTTAATCTTGATCATGCTGGAAGGGGGGGGGAGTTCCCACATCACTAGTTAAATACATGAACACACATTCACTGAAATCAATCTGACAGAATTATTTAGAGTATCAACCACACTTTATGTTGTATTTATGTAATTAATTTAGCATTTGTTAACCTTTTTATTGAGACTGGTTGATCTTTTCATTTTTAACATTACCCAAGGAGCTGAAGTAATTCAGCTTTTTGTGAATTTGGGCTCTGTTTTTGTGGTCCTGTGTTGTCTTATTTGTCTTAGGCAGTCTTTTTGTACATTAGGTAAATCATAAAATCTAGCTAGTGTCTTTACAATGTAATTGCTTTCATCAAAATCTTGATTGAAAAGCTTCAGGTCCCTTTACTAAACTGTATGGTTTGTTAACTGTTGGCAGCAGTGGTTGACCATTAGTTTCTCACTGATGTATTTGTATTCCACACATATATGCAGGCTGTCTGGTGTGTTCATGTTTTCTATAGTTCTGTGTTTGCCCATGGCTAAAATAATTGTGTCTTCCTTAACCCTGATCACTTATAACAATGCAGTTTCCCCTCACTGGAACATTGTCCCTGGGAACTGGAATGTGTCATACACACATGATTTCTTTATGGTTAAAAATGGTAACTCTCTCAATACATTTCAATATCTTTGGAATAATCTTGTAGTAATGTGCAATTATGTGCAAATGTATGGGTATGATAAAGTGAGGGTTCTAAACTGGCAATACACAAAGGGATGACATGGGTTACAATCATAAAAGAGGAGGCCGCACAACTGATAGAGCAAAAAAAGTTATTTTATTCAGTTACCATTAAAAAGCAGAAATACGAGACTTGGTGAAAATGACAGGAAACACCGAATATGAGAAAAGTGCATAAAGATTTTACTCACTTGTGGGATTTTGGGGTAGTTTTGTTATAAGAGCTGTGGTTTCATCTGTGTATTGCACCTGTACAACATCTAAAACATTCTTATGAATTTGTGGTTCTGGATACATTTATGCACTTTCCATATGCCCACTGTTCACTGTCTTTTAACCAGATCTCTTAATTCTGCTTTTTCATGGCAAGTTATTTTTTTCTTGTTTTTATTTACATTCTTATAGACCCCCCCCGAAGAAGTGTATACAAAATGTGTAGTGGACACTATAACTAAATAAAACAATTTCTATTCACACTGCACCATTATTCATGGGCTGTAGGGATAGGCATGAACCGGGAAAAAGCAGTTCAGTTCAGTTTGTGGTGGAACCAAACCAAACTAAAATGGCCTCATACCAACCAAACCAGTTTGTTAAGTTTGCGATGTAGCAGAATGCCCCCCCCCTGGTGTGCTAGCAATTCCAAACTCCCAGGTGATCTCCAGCTACCTCTTCTCTACCTGCCCACCATGTTTGGTGAGTATTGGACTTAGGGGTCTGAGTTACAGCCCCCCAAAGAAGGTGCCCCCAAGAAAGTGCTTTTGGGGAAACGTCAGGTGCAGCTTCAGGAGTGTATAGAATGGACCCTGTGTAAGGTAGAGGCTTCAAACTTTCAGAGGACCTCCATGGGATGCTCCCCTACATACTTTCCAAGTTATGTGTGAATTGGACTTGGGGGGTTCGAGCTACAGCCTCAAAAATGGTTCCCCCAGGAAAGTGTTTCTGGGGAAATTTTGGTTACAGCTTCAGGAGTGTTTAGAATGGACCCTGTGCAAGCTATACACACCAAATACACAGGGAACCTCACCTTGTCCACTGCGCAAGAGATGGGGGGAAGAGGAACTCCATCTATGCCTTGATTGCACTCTTGGTGGAGCAGAAAAACGTGGATCAGGATGTCATCACCTCCACAATGACCATCCTGCATGGGGAAGAGGAGATTGGCAAAGACTGACCCCACTCCCTAATGGTGTACGCTCTCAAGCCTTTCCAGGATACCACTGATGTTGGGCCACTCTCCATGAGGTTGAAACAGCTTTGTGGAGGGCCCAGAAAGCAGTCACCCGTTGCACACATTACATAATAGCTGCCCTGGGCCCAGGAGTCACCTGCACTGTTGCAGGTGGCTGCATCCCTGGGCCCTGTTCACTGTCCATGGACAAGAGAATCACAGGGAATGGCCTCCTCCCCTGCCCTGGGCCCAGGAGTCACTCAAACTGTTGTGGATGACCATGTCCCTGGACCCCTTTCATTGTCTGCAGACAAGGTGATTACAGGTTGTGGCCAACAACCCTCTTTCCCTGCCCAACAGGAAAGAGTGGACCAAAATTGGAAGGGGTGGCTCAAACCTGCTGCCAAACATCCTATTCCTGGGAAGTGTTTATTTATTACTTCCAATTTATATCCCACCTATGCCAGGGCAAACTGGCTCAAGACAGCATACACAGTTAAAATGCGATAAAACAATAAATACAATAAAATTCAGATAAACAGCAATTTACATAAAGTGCTAGTAATACTGATAGCTGCGGTTACTATACATGGTCTGTTGAAGAAAGGCAATATCCAACGATGAACCATAAGGGCCATAGTATGTTCAGATTCTGATGTCTCATTCATCAGTGGTGGCTCCTATTTGAAGGCCTGGTGAAAGAGCTCCATTTTACAGGCCCTGTGGAACTGTAAAAGGTCCCACAGGGCCCTGATGTCCTCTGGGAGCTCATTCCATCAGTATGGAGCTGTTGTGTCCTGGGATCAGAAGGCAGAGCTGGCGAAATACAGCCAAGCTTCGCTCTCTGAGAACAATAGGGACTAGGTTCCTGAGCTCGCCAGTAGTGAACCAATGGCAGCATTGGCGGGCGATTCAAACCCGCCAATAGGAATATAGGGCCGTCCCCCCTAACTGTATATAGTTGGCCTCCGGCCGTTACTGTGTGTTCTTTGTCTTATGTGAAGTACGAATAAACGCGTCTTCTCTTATGTCGTCATCCGAGTCATGAGGCCCGAAACCCAGTACTTTACAGTGGCGACGAGGATGGGATTTCAACGCCTTCCATGACTCCATGAGCGACGAAAAGGACACCGCCGAGCATCGCATCGCTGACCCCGAGAGCAGCACCGCACTGCTCGCCGAGCATCGCATCGCTGACCCCGAGAGCAGCACCGCACCGCTCGCCCCGGCGCTCACCTTACCAGACAGAACCATGGCCGCTTCTCATGTAACACTGGAGCACTTCGATCAGTTGCAGCCAGAAACCTGGGACGCATGGGTCGACCAGCTCATCAGCTATTTGGAGCTCAACGAAATCCGCCACCCCGACCAGAAACGAGCGATCCTGCTGAACGCCTGCGGCACCCAAACCGTCCGCCTCGCCAAGAGCCTCTTGGTGCCACGCACGGCCTTGGAGAGCTCGTTTGGGGAGATCCTGGATGTCCTCAACGCTTACTTCAGCCCCCGGCCGACCTTCCTGGCCAAGAGGATGGATTTCCAGAGGCGAGTCCAGGCCCAAGGGGAATCCATTGCCACCTTCCTGGCCGCACTAAGGGCACTCGCGGTGGACTGCGGATTCCCGAAGGTGGAGGACAACCTGTTGACGCAGTTCGTGTGGGGCCTGGCGGACTCCAAGCTGCGGCGCAAGTTGGTTGGGCACCGGAAGCTCTCCTTGGATGAGGCCCTAGACGCCGCAACAGCCCACGAGGCCGCGGAAGGGGAACGCCCGGCCGCGGCCGCCCATGTGGTCGGAAGGAGTCCAAGCCCCGGGAATGTCGACACGGAAGAGGTCTTCGCCCTCAGACCTCAACAACGCCGGCCGGCGCCGTTCCAGCAGGCCAACAGAGAGCCAGCCAAGCCTTCCGGCAACCGGGTCGTCTGTGCCAGCTGCGGGGAAGGCCACGCAAGGAAATCCTGCAAGTTCCGGGATGCTGTCTGTCACGGGTGCGGAAAGCAGGGACACCTCGCACGGGTCTGCCGATCCAAGGGCCCCCGGAATTCGAGATCGTCGGCCCCACCGCATCGCGCATCGTCCACCGCCTACGAGACGGCGGAAGAGGTCGCTGAGTTGAACCACCTCACCGACCAACCGCTGCAGGTACTTCGCCTCCCCAACCCCAACCTCTCCTCCACCCCGAAGATCCAAGTAACCGTGCGGATCGAGGGGTCCCCTGCTGCATGGAGGTGGATTCGGGATCGGCGGCGTCCATCATTTCCATGGACACTTTAAAAAGACTTTGCCCGTCAGGGGACCCCTCTACGTCCATCGCCACTAAGCTTGGTGGACTTTCAAAAGAACCCTGTCCCCATCCGGGGAGTCGGCACTTTCCGAGTGCAATACCGAGACTTTGAGGGGAACTTGGACTTGGTGGTGGTGGAGGGAAATCTCGTGAGTCTCCTGGGGCGGGCATGGTTTGAGGCCCTAGGCATCACAATTGGGGGAGTGAATAAGTGCGGGATGCGCGACTGGGGGGCGGTGTGCAAGGAATTTCCCGAAGTCTTTGACGGGAAACTGGGGTGTTATAAAGGGCCCCCGGTGTCGCTCCACTTAGACCCCACAGTGACGCCCATCCGACGGCGCTTCCGCACCGTGCCCCTGGCCCTCCGCCCTAAAATAGAGGCCGAACTGGACCGGCTAGTGGCCCAGGGAGTCCTAAAGCCTGTCCCGAACGCTCGATGGGAGACCCCGATTGTGACACCCGTTAAGCCAAACGGGGAAATCCGCATCTGCGCGGATTATAAGTGCACCATAAACCAGGCACTTCAGGCGCACGCATACCCCATACCCGTGGTCAGCCACGTCTTAGCAACACTGGCGGGGGCGCGCATATTTGGAAAGCTGGATCTCGCGCAGGCGTACCAGCAACTCCCGGTGGATGCAGACACGGCCGAGGCGCAAACCATTGTAACCCACCGGGGCGCCTTCAGGGTGAAGCGGCTGCAGTGTGGCCCCAGGGATCTTCCAAAATCTCATGGACGACTTGTTAAAAGGGATCCCTGGAGTGACGCCGTTCTTCGACGACGTCCTCATCACCGCGACCACCCCGGAAAGCTTCGCCGCCCGCCTCCGAACTGTACTGGGACGCTTCCAAGCCGCGGGGCTGAAAGTGAAGCGGGAAAAGTGCCTCCTCGGGGTGCCGGAGGTGGAGTTCTTGGGGTACCGGGTAGACGCAACAGGCCTACATCCGGCGAGGGACAAGGTGAAGGCCATCGTGGAGGCCCCCGCCCCGAAGTCCAAGGCGGAGCTCCAGGCGTTCTTAGGCCTCCTGAACTTTTACCACGCCTTTCTCCCCCACAAAGCCGCCGTGGCCGAACCCCTGCACAGGCTGCTGGATAAGGCGACACCTTGGGCATGGGGAGCGAGGGAGGCGGCGGCGTTTCGGGGGTTAAAGTACTCTTGATTTCTAACGCGGTGCTCGCCCACTTTGATGAAAAGCTCCCGGTAATCCTTGCGTGCGACGCATCACCGTATGGGGTCGGGGCAGTCTTGGCACACAAGCTACCGGATGGAAGGGAAGTCCCGGTGGCTTATTACTCCCGCACGCTGTCCCCCGCGGAGCGGAACTATGCACAAATCGACCAGGAGGGCTTGGCACTGGTGGCGGGGGTTAAAAAGTTTCACAACTTTGTGTACGGGCGGCCCTTCACGCTCGTAACCGATCATAAGCCGCTCCTGGGTCTGTTCGCGGCGGACAAACAAACGCCGCAGGTATTGTCGCCCCGGGTGTTGCGCTGGTCCTTGTTTTTAGCGGGCTACCAGTACCAGTTGGAGCATCGGCCGGGCAAGGCGCTGGGTCATGCCGACGCCTTGAGCCACCTGCCGCTGCCGCATACAGGGGAAGATCCGGCCCCGGCTCCCGCAGTCTTGCTAATGGAGGAGCTGCCAAACCCCCCCCCTTCAGGCAGCTGATGTGGCCGCCCGCACGTCCCGAGATCCCATTCTCTCCCGGGTCCTAAACTGGGTGGTGAGGGGATGGCCAGTGGAACAAACAGGGCCAGAGTTCACGGCATACAAAGCCAGGCGGGAAGAGCTATCCGCCTTAAAAGGGTGCTTGTTATGGGGGGACAGGGTGGTCATCCCGGGGCCCATGAGACAAGGGGTTCTAGAAACGCTACATGAGGCCCACCCCGGCATTGTACGAATGAAAGCTCTGGCACGGAGCTACGTGTGGTGGCCCGGGATGGACGCCGAAATTGAAACCTGGGTCCGAGGGTGCACACGGTGTCAGGAAGTCTGCCCCAATCCCCCGAGAGCGCCAACCCAAAGCTGGGAGTCTACCCACAAGCCGTGGTCACGCCTACACATAGACTTTGCGGGGCCGTTTCAGGGGCTCCAGTTCATGGTAACGGTAGACTCCTACTCGAAATGGGTGGAAATAAACCCAGTGTCTACCACCTCTGCCAAAGCGGCAATACGGGCCCTGCGGAAAATATTCGCGACGCACGGGTTACCCGACACAATCGTGTCGGACAACGGGGCAGCGTTCACATCTGCTGAGTTTCAAGCGTTCCTCGAAAGGAACCTCATCAGGCACATACGATCAGCGCCCTTCCACCCGGCAACCAATGGACAGGCGGAGAGGACGGTACGCACCGCCAAAGAGGCCCTGAGCCGCATGACGGAGGGGGACTGGGAGTTTCGGCTGGCCCGCTTCCTTCTCACATACCGCACCACCCCAAACCCCATCTCCGGGCATTGCCCCGCAGAACTATTAATGGGCCGCCGCCCTACCACCTTATTAGACAGACTCCACCCGGACCGAGCCCCAGAGAGAAAGCTGGTCGAGAACAGGGAGGCGCCCCGAAGCTTCCTACCGGGAGACCCTGTCTACTTCCGGAACTACGGGGCGGGGCCGCAGTGGGTGGCCGGGCGCATCCTAAAACCCACCGGGCCAGTGTCATACGAAGTCCTAACAGATGGGGACCGGGTCCTCCGTAAACACGTCGACCAGCTCCGGAGGCGGCAAGACCCCGACACAGAGATCCAGTTACCGGGAAATGCCGCCGCCGCCCCATCATCCGATCGACCGCAAGCACCGACAGCGGAGCCAGCGCCAGAAAGTCCACGGAATCCGGAGGGGGCCCCGGTGACAGCTGAACCGCCGCCGCCGCTGCCGCCACCGTTACAGCCGCCACCGTCACCGCCTCGGCTACTACCAGAGGTCCAAGCTCCTTGTGCTGGCGGACCACCCGATAGGGGCCCCGCCAGTCCGGTACCGGCCCCCCGACGTTCGCTAAGAGAACGGAGGGCACCAGCATACTTAAAAGACTACGTCACCTGATAGGAGATGAACTATGGGGGGAGGGGTGTTGTGTCCTGGGATCAGAAGGCAGAGCTGGCGAAATACAGCCAAGCTTCGCTCTCTGAGAACAATAGGGACTAGGTTCCTGAGCTCGCCAGTAGTGAACCAATGGCAGCATTGGCGGGCGATTCAAACCCGCCAATAGGAATATAGGGCCGTCCCCCCTAACTGTATATAGTTGGCCTCCGGCCGTTACTGTGTGTTCTTGTCTTATGTGAAGTACGAATAAACGCGTCTTCTCTTATGTCGTCGTCCGAGTCATGAGGCCCGAAACCCAGTACTTTACAGGAGCCACCACTGAAAAGGCCCTGGCTCTCGTGATAGCCAGTGTGGCGTCTTTTGGGCCTGGGAGAGTCAGGCAATTTTGCAACCCTGACCTCAGTGCTTTCTGGGGCACATAAGGGGAAAGGCAGCCCCTCAGGTAGGCAGGCCCCCAAACATATAGGGCTTTAAAGGTCAAAAACAGCACCTTGAAATGAATCCCGTATGCTATTGGCAGCCAGTGCAATGCCTTCAACACAGGCTGGATATGATCTCGTATAGAGAGACCCATCAGCAGTCTGGCTGCCGCATTTTTAACTAGCTGCAGCTTACTGATTTGGGACAAGGGCAGCCCCATGTAGAGAGCATTGCAATAGTCTAATCTCAAGATGACCATAGCATGGATCACTGTTGCCAGGTCATTGCGTTCAAGGAAGGGAACCAACTGCCTGATCAGCCGTAGGTGGTAAAAGGCCAACTTAGCAGTGGCTGCTACCTGGGCCTCCATTGTTAAGGCAGCATCCAGGAGACTCCCAACCTCCTGACCCTTGGCACTGGCACCAATGGTGTCCCATTGAAGGTCAGTAGTTGGATCCCTACCCGCAACCCACTCCGACTCAGACACAGGACCTCCATCTTCATTGGATTCAATTTCAATCGGCTCAGTATAAGCCAGCCCGCCATGTCCTGAAGTGCCCGCTCCAGGTCATCTGGGGTAGAGTTGGACTCATCACCCAACAACAGATACAGCTGGGTGTCATCTGCATATTGATGACACCCTAGCCTATGCCTCCAAGCAATCTGAGCAAGGGAATGCATGTAGGTGTTAAATAACATCGGGGATAGCACCGCCCCTTGAGGAACCCCACAAACCAGTGGGTACCTCTGGGAAGTCTGTTCCCCTAACACCACCCTCTTTCCCTGACCTTGGAGGAAGGAGACAAGCCATTGCAAGGCAAGCCCCTGGATCCCAGTGTCAGATTGGCCATGCACAATAACCATCTTGATAGTGGAGCAAGTGAGAAGCTGCCTTAAGGAACTGACTCACTTAACAACCAATATCCAACAGGAAAGAGCAGACCAAAATCAGAAGGGGTGGCTCAAACCTGTTACCAAGGTTCTATTCCTGGGAAGGGTTGGCCATGCACAGTGATCTTCTTGCCAGAGGGTCAAAGTCCAGTGCAACAAACACCCAAACCCAAGCAGCAGATCAGCAGTGGCAAACATTGCTGCCACAATACAGAGTAGCCTGGGGTGTGTGTGTTTGGATGGCACATGTTGTATATTGGAATGTGAATCCACGCTATACATTCCCATGTTAAGCTTAATTCCAAATGTGGCTCTTCAGCTGTCACATTACTATTGGCTGGTTTCTGAGAAACCTCTGCACAGAACCAATCATCTTGTAAATATGTATCAAAGTGGGAACACTTGTGATTGGACCTTATCTCTGTATTTCCATTGGTCCTTAACTTATTATGGGAGTGGCTTTGACAGCCCGGGAGAGTTTAAAAGAAGGAGATGTGCTCCACTTGTTGTGGTGTTCTGAGTTGGAGTTGCTGTTACGAATAAAGCCGAATTCACTTGCTGAAATCATTTCATTGTTGAGTTCCATACTTAACAGCATAAACATCACCTGTGGCTATATGGTTATGGATGCCAGCACCAACATGCTGGCAGTGGTGAGGGGTGTGCAGCTCAAGGGTATTGTCTGCCTGGTGCACATGCTTCAGTTGGTGGTGAGGGATACTCTGAGGCTTGGGAGCACTGTCAAACCCACCTGAGATGCTGCCACCCCCAAGCTTCTGATGCAACAGCCAGTAGCAGCCCTTTCATGGTCAGCCTGGCCTGATTTCCTCAGTCCATCTTTGCCCACTTTTATTTTGCTACTGAATAGATTTCTATCCCTGCTTCACTTATCCAATCGGGGCAAGCTGCTGAGCCATTCCAAACCTTCTTAGATCTAATCACCTCTCATTCTAGTGGTAGTTCACATTACTGCAGGAAGGCCAGGGATACTAGTGAACTACATTTCCTCACTTCCTTGCCCCAGCCCATTCTGTTTCTTACATCCCTTCAATATTGTTAAATATTGGGTTCTAGATGCACTGCAGCAATCAGCTCTGGTTTGTTAAGTGATTTCAGCAAGCTACAGACAAGCTATCAGGGCTGGAGCCCTGCTTATAAGCATGCAAAACACCACACCCAACACACATACACTCCCAGTGATAGTCTATTTATATTACACTGCTTATCTATTGGTTAGTTCCTGGATCCAGGCAAGCTATTGTTCTAGAGAAGCAAGCTCAGCCCATTGTAGGTACAGCTAGAGGAAAGGCTTAGGCTCACTACATAGCAAATGTGCTTTTCAATTCACCCTGACCTGGATAGCCCAGGCAAGTCCAATCTTGTCAGATCTTGGAAGCTAAGCAGGGCAAGTACTTGGATGGGAGATCTCCAAAGAATACCAGGGCCAGGAGGCAGGCAGGCTATCAAGCCACTTCTCTGCACGTTCTCCAGGCATGGGTACCTGCAGGCATGCACACACAAAAAATGTTAAAAAACCGTCTAATTTCCATTCCTCTTGAAAAGTCTGGTGGCTCCACTGTCAGAAACATGGTCACACTGAGAGGTCATGTCACAGTTGGAGCCACTTCTCTAAAAGGCAACTGGTGAAGAAGAGTTGCAACTCCCAGAAACAAGTTCAAAGGAATCAATAGCTTCCAGAATGATGAGAATGGGCATTGTCCTCATTGAAATACCCTAAGGAGGAGTTGCATGAGTAAATAGACTGGAAAATATTCCTGTATTAAGTCTACCTAATTTTCTTCTCCATTTAAACTAATTGTATATAAATAAAGTAGCTGTTAAGGCTAATTCTGCTAAATCCACCCTAAATAGATGCCATTGATTTGCATTACAGAATGGATCAATGAGAAAAGTAAAAGTAGGGAGCTAGGGCAATGCATAATTAATAGTACTTCTTGGAATTCATTTGCAGATGGGATCTCCAAATGAACAAGGACTTCTCTCTGATTTTTCCCCCTAAAGCACTGTGCTGATATAATCATATTAAAGTTTTATGTTCTACTATCCTTTTTCTTTGTAAAATGGTCACATAGGTGTGTTCTGAAGTTGCTTTAGTGCACTTAGTGCAATACAGTGCATTGAACAATGAGTCCACATGGTAGAATATCTCTAGCTTATACATATTAGTTTATCACATGTATGTCACACGCTTCTTCCAAACAACATGAAAAAAGAGGGGCACTCTTTGGCTGCGGTCACACACACTAACTAATCCAATTTCAGTGCTCTTTCCAACTGGATTTTTACTGCGGAACTGGCAAAATCCAGTTGGAAAGTGGATTGAAAGTGGATTATTTAGTTTGTGTGACCACAGCCAGAATCTCTACAGCCATAGCAATAGATCAGGCTTGATGACAGTGCCTTGAGCCAGTTTGGTGTAGTGGTTAAGTGTGCGAACTCTAATCTGGGAGAACCGGGTTTGATTCCCCACTCCTCCACTTGCACCTGCTGATATGACCTTGGGTCAGTCACAAGCTCTGGCACAGCTGTTCTTGAAAAAGAGCAGTTTCTCTTAGTGTTCTCTCAGCCCCACCTACCTCACAGGGTGTCTGTTGTGGGGAGGGGAAGGGAAAGGAGTTTGTAAGCCACTCTGAGACGCCGAGTGAAGGACGGGGTATAAATCCAATCTCCTCCTCCTCCTCCTCCTCCTCCTCCTCCTCCTCCTCCTCTTCTTCTTCTTCTTCATGGGGAAGGTCTTGCATTTCTCTCCCCTATAGTTTCAACCCCCAAATCCCCATTTTTGCTTTCATTACTCCCTTGTGCATATTGAACCTAGGATTCCTCATTTGTACATCATTTTCTGTTTCCTTGTATGGAATTTTTCATGCAAAATGTATGTACTTTTCAATACTATGTGTGCATCAGTATTATATGCATGTTATATATATCAATGACCTAAACTGAATTATAAATCATACAGTACAGCATGAATACCCACACAAACTTACAAAACCAGGCACAGAAACATCCTCCTGAGAAAATAAATGACAGTAGCAGAATGGTTCAGCTATACCAAGTTTACTGTATCAAAATCTGCTATTAACCATTAAATATATAAATAAATATAAAAAACGGAAAACAAATTAATTTGCTCATTTCTGCTTGCCTAAAGCTGCCCAATGAACTTCATGTCTCAAAAGAGATTTGGATCCAGGTTTACCCATTCTGTCCAGTGGAACTTGTACATAAAATATGAAAATGGTATATTATATGTATGTTATATATATCAATGACCAATAAAAAGCCAGACTGAGACACTTTTCAAGAGCAGCATTTTAAGTCTGTGTATTACAGTACTGTGAACAGGTAGAAATATACTCTTTCAGAAATGAATGGAAATAGCAGAATATGCCAACTATTCCAAATTCAGAGTTATCAAAATCTTCTGTACACTGATATTCTACCACACTAATGTGTCATTGTTCTAATTTAAACATTCATGCGCTTCTTAAATAAGATGCAGATGATTGTTAAGAGAGATGAACAGCTAAGGAGGCCCTTGAATTTTTGAAGTGCTATTTAACTGGTGAGAAAAATTCAATATTGTCATAGGGGATCTCTAAAGCCAGAAACACTCTTAACTGTATAAAAAGGTTTTTGATTTTGATTCTTATTAACAACACCACATCTCACTACTCTGATCTCCATCAGCGGTGTTCAGATCAATGGAAACATCTAATCTTATCATAAATAAAACCATGAGGATAATTTGCGCTGCACCTTGTCCCCCCCTCCCCCAAAGTAGCTTCCATTGGAGAATCATCTGAAATGGAGCATTTTTCTCACTTAGGAGGACTTGTGAGACGCATCCTGCCTGCAGATCAAAATTATTAGAAAACTCTTTCACACTTTTCATTGAGTCTCTGCAAACACTTCTTGCTTTCCCATGAGGATCCTGGCAGACCTATGCTTATCCATCCACTCATGGAAGAAGACCATAGCTATATGTTTGTTTGTTTGTTTTCATAACAGCCAAGCTACAATCAGAGGCTGACTGAACAAAACTCCCAAACCTACAAAACTAAATTGGCTTTGTTGACACAGGGATTATCACATAGGTAGCAAAAAACTCTATTTTCCCAATTTCATGCCCTCCTGATGTGGAAGCCTTTCTTACTTTCCCCCTAATGGTGTGTGAAATGATCTCTTATTGTTTTGACGTTTGCCCTGTAATTTTAAATCACCTTTGCCAAGTAGCCCGCTCTATTTTTATTATGCATTTACGTTGCTGTTCCACTGAGATACAAAATAGTTACAGGTATGCTTAATTAGAAAAGACATCCTACACATCGGACACTAACTTGAGGTATGAAGACTCCAGACTCTCCTCTGGGTTAAATTAACATTTATTAAAATGATTAAACTGCTGAACTGCAACTTATTATCTCTTTTCCTCTCATCGATATGGGTTTCCTAAGAGTCTCTCTGATGAGTTAGCCAGCATTTGGGCAGAATCTGCCTGGTTCAAAGCTTGGAACAGTAATACAGCTGAACCTCATTCTTCCTGCAGACCAAAACATGCTGAAAGATGTTGTTCATCAACAATACCATTCCTGTGTGTTGGTTTGCCTGTGGATTGAGATGATGCTTGATATGAGAGGTCCTTCCCAGGGTTACTAATTCCTCCCATTCATGGATGTGAAAGGGAGAGTGCTAATCTCATTAAATTGAAGCACCTCATCTGCACTAATCCTGCCAAACTTTACCTGAGTCAAACCAATCTCACCAAGATCAAGCCTATGTGTCATAAAAGACCTCCTTAAATGCAAGCAGTGTGAAACTGTGCTGGTTCTTACCTTGAAAGCCCTTTATGGTCAGGGACCTACATACCTGAGGGACCACCTTTCCCCACATGTTCCCCAGAGAGCACTGCGATCAGGGTCTCCACATTAACTCACTCTCCCTGGACCTAAGGCTTGCTTCAACAAGGGCTAGGGCTTTTTCAGTGGCTGCTCCTCTCTGGTGGAACAAGCTCCTGGAGGAGATCAGGGCCCTGTGGGACCTTATGCAGTTCTGCAGGGCCTGCAAAATGGAGCTGTTCTGCCAGGAGTTCAACTAGGAGCTGCCCTGCCCCTTTGAAATCTCGAGGCAGCCTGAGTCACCTGTGCAATGTGAGACCTTGACCATCCACCAGGAGGGCATGGAACTTGAGTGCCATCCTAAATGGAATACTGAACTAATACCTGTATAATGATTTTATCTGGATGTTAGCACCTTTTAATGTTCTAATTGTTAATTGTTTCTTGGTTTTATAACTTTTATCACTTACTGTTATCTTTGTTGTTTTATCCTGCTGTTAGTCACCCTGAGCCGGCCATGGCTGGGAGGGCGGGGTATAAATATAATAAATAAAAAATAATAATAAAGATAAAACTGGCCAAAAGCTGAGGAACTTCTCCCAGCCAATTTGGTAAAAAAAATTAAACAATTCCTACTCAGCCATGTAATGACCAGTGAATTCCATACTACTTTACAAAGGGAGGAAAGGCAGGCTAGTTTATACAACAAACCATTGGCTTATATAGGCCCTGGTCACACGGGCCAGAAAACGCGCGGGGGAAGCGTGGCAGTTTGCCCTGGAGCTAAATAAGGCGCGGTAACCCGATCATACGGGCCACCGGGTTGCCACACTCCAGCTCTGCGCCCCGATCACACTGCGCTGCTGCAGTGCAGCAAAAAAGCAGTGCGCATGCGCCATTGGGGGGGCGGGCCGCTGTCGGTGTCTTGTGTGTGCGCATGCGCTGTTCAGCGTTGGTGCGCATCCCATGGAAACTGACAACATCCAGAAACCCCGGGGACATGGGCGGGCGTCGGAAGCCGCGGGATACTGGTGCTCCCGTGATCAGACGCCAGCCTTTGCCCCGGGGTTTCCGGAAACTAGTACTTCCGACCTACTAGTTTTTTACCCCGCGTTTTCCAGGGGAAGCCGCGGGTTGGCCACGGGAGCACTACGCCTCCCAGATGTGCTCGTATGATCGAGCACGGAAAGTCCGCAGGGCTCCCGTGCCTTCAGCGAGGCAAATGCTCCGTGTGAACAGGGCCATAGTTAGGTATGAATTAATACTATGCTGTTGCATTGCAACTGACTCATGATCAGTGTTCCCTCTAAACTGAGTTAGTATGAGCTAGTTCACAGCTTTTTACCCTCCAGCTCACACATTTTTGTCTTAGCTCAGGAAGGATGGCTCCAGAACAAACTAATTCATGCCGTAGCCAAATCGGTCGCTCACAACTTTAATGCCAGCAGCTCACCAAGTAGAAGTTTTGCTTACAAGACTCCACAGCTTAAAGGGAACATTGCTCATGATGACCATGCCCATGATGCCCATGGGGTGTTCAAGGCAAGACAAGAGCAGAGGGCTGCCCATTGCCTTCCCCTGCATCTTTCTTGGTGGTCTCCCATCCAAGTACTAACCATGGCCAATCCTGCTTAGCTTCCAAGCTCTGATGAGCTTGATCTAAACTGGGCTATTTGGGCTGCTCAGCTATAAATAAGTATAACTAACCTGGGCCAATCAGCTCCATTCTGATTGGACCTCAAAAGCCCCACAACAAGGCTGACCAGTCTTTCATTTCACTCCTCCAGCAACCATCAGGTCCCTAATGAAAAACAGGAACCATCCATAGCCGAGGTGTATTTACAGTGATCACTATTCATGTATGCTTTCCTGCAGTTAATAAAACAACACTTCAAAGAAAGGATATTGTACTTCATGACTAGGGGGAAAAAATCTGATCACATTATTTACAGGAAACTGAAAATTTGTTCAAAATGATACTTGACCTGAGAATCTTGCCCTGATAATTCAGCAACACAGAAAGAATCCCTTTGAATCAGAAGGACAGAAATGGCCTTTCAAGTATTAGCTGAGTTCAAACCTCTTTTTAAAAAAGGCTCTGTTTATAGTTTCCAGGCCATCCATCCACTTTATGTGGTAGATGGGTGCTCTTCTCCACCAAGTATATAACATACTGCATAAGGCAGATATTCCACAAAGAGACCCATTTTCCATGACCCACCTCCAAAAAAAAGGCAAGGAAAAAAACTGCATGAACTGGGCTTCTGTGCAAATAGGCTTCCATGTGGCATATCCAGCTGATACATTTGGACAGACAGACAGATTATGTTATGTATGCAACCTGAAGATGGGCCACTGGCTCATTTCCTCCATAAGAATGGTATTGATGCCTTAGTAAATGCATGAGCAAGGTCTAAACTGTACAGAGTTAACCCAGCTGATCTAAATGGTTATGGGTTTTTGTAGCCACAGATAGCTGCAGAAGAATGTTTAAAACAGAAGTCCAAATTGCTCATTTGTTCCTGAAAAGAAAAAAAAGTTAATACCTAAACAAAAAGAGCAAGGAGGGGTACTGCATACTGACCAACGTTTGCACTCTGCTGAGTGGTATTTGCAAGGTGATTGTGTCTTTGCCATTGATCTCTTATCCATGTTTTGTTGTGACAGGAGGTCAGCTATGAGCAGAGTCATGAACTATCTTGAAAGGTTAATAATGAGATAGAAACACTGGCTCTTTTAAAATGCTATTATTTATTATTCTCAAGTATCTTTATAGAAATATAATAGGGGTCTCATATGGACCTCTGCCCTTGGAGCCACTAGTTCAAATCCAGTGTCATATTCATGAAAAGTCACTTCAAAATCTCTTAGCTTCTCTGCATTGTTTGTGTTCCCACTCTAAAACCCCAAGAGACAGACTATACAAGCAGCAAAACAGGACAATCATCAGAAAATTATTGGGCAGGGGGCATAAGAATATACTGGAGAGGTCATTGATAGTAAATGTACCACCAGATACCCCAAAGGCAGTTTAATAGGCTTGAATTTGAACTATTTCATTTATCCAACAATTATAATCGTGTAATTTTAAATTGTAAAAAAATTGCTTTGCCTTCGTGATTGTGTTTTAAAGTGGAAAATGGTTATTTCTATTGACTTTAATGGATTTTCTAAATTTTGAATCCAAATGGTCCTACTTCCAAATGCTGGGTTTGAATTCTGATTTTGGTGCTAGTTCATAGAGGGGGGAAGTGGCTGATATTGCCGTTCTACAATGACAGATGTCCTTCCATTGTCAGAAACTCAGGACAGAGGCCAGTATGTTTATACCTCCCACCTGCCAGTTAATGCATGCACGTCTGAACACTGATTTATTTAGGAAATGTGTACGCTGCCCTTCTAGACAGCTGCTTGAGGTGGCTCACAAAGCTCACAAAGCAAAAGAAATTAAATCAAACCACATAAGAAATTACGAATAATTCAAACAAGTCATAAAAACAGAATAAAAACATGCAACTGTTCAAAATGATATTCCTAAAACAGCCCCCAGCCTAGAAGCAGACCATTAAAAAAAACAGTCTTAAAAACATGGATCCATCCTGTTAGCACAAAGTTATAAAATGGAAAGGGGTAGAATGTTATAAGCTTCTTTGGGTCCCCATTTTGGAAAAAGGCAGAGAATGAATTAATGAATGAATGAATATCTATAATCTAATCCACACACACATTAGCTATTGAATTTGCAGAGGCGTACATGACTAGGTCTTCCAAAGCCCCATCTTTGATGTAATGCCCAAAAAAAGAACATGTAGCATTCACTACAGATGAGATATGCAAAGTCTTCATTTTGAATGCTAATCAGAAAAGAGGGAATCAAAAACATGAATACTTAATGGACTGGTGAATTGCTTCTGGGTAGCCACTAAATGAGAAACATACAGGAGGGTAAATAGCAGGAGGGTGGTAACTTGTGATATGTTTACATGCTTTTTAGTAAACAGCATGTGGAAGAGGTGCTTTTGCAAACAACTGTGCTATTGAAATGCCTTATCTTCTTTGAAATTAATTAATTAACAATTTTAATTCATGAAAGTTTATGTAGTTGGCTAATACTTGAGCTTCAAGCCATAGCTTTTGTTATTCCATTTTTTTAAGAGCTAAAGGAGCAAAACTGACCAGAGTAATTTAATATGCAAAGGAAATATTTTGCCATATGTGAAAATGTGTTTTCAGGCTCTGGTTGTTTGTGTATTGTTAAACACAATGACTCTGCCACCACAAATGCTTTGGGTTCTTGAAAGTACTTCTTCCACCTCAAGATATATTGGAATTTGCCTTGGGATAAAATATACTCCCAATATGCATATTTATTTATAATGTTGTTAAAGGGTTAAGAAGCCTATAGACTGAAATCTGAACAGATGCCACTGTTCTAGCACACACTCAATAAAGGTACTGCTGAGATTCAGCCTATCAGGTCTGTTTAAGCTAATGGTAGGATTACTTTTCCTTACTGGTGGCACTGAATTAATTTCTACTTGTCAAGTATAGTGGAAAATTCGTACAGTGCAGGGCAAGATAAATTATGTGGCTATCCCACACGGGAAGAACAACATAGTACACAATGTGTCACAGTACTGAAAGGCAGAGAAAGTGAAAGTGGCCAGGTATATGTGTGATGTCAGTTTTTAAAACGTGGATGAAGTTGGCCCCCAGGAATTTGCTTGTGTCAGCATAAAACAAAAATCAGCCTTTCGATTAAATCAGAACTGTTGCACATTCCCTAGTTGGTTTCCCTGTTATTTATTCCCATAGTATGTATAGCCACATGAGCAGTCTACACCAAATACTGAGACCTTTTTAAAAATAATTTTAAAAATCTATGCTTCTTTTCAACAACATTAGAAAAACCAAACAACACTAACATGCTCAATTTCTGCATTTTATGGTATTTTATTTCAGCTGTTGAACCCAGAGCTTGTAATATCTCAGGTATAAAGTTGCTGGTGAATTCTCCACAGAGAATCTGCAAAACTTGTAAGATCATTAGTTTCAAACGTATTAACAAAATGTAGGATTTAATTTTTTTAAAAAATGTTTGAAATATAGCACATTTTTAATTTCAAAAGTCTGGCTCCAGTCTGAATTCATTTTAAATTCATTTTCAGGCGTTGAAATCCAACGAAGGGTCCACAATTTAATAGGTAGAAAAAGTGAGAAAACAAAAGAATAACTTGAAGTGAATGAAGGGAAATATTTTCATCCTGAAGGGAATGGTTGGCAGTACGGATTATACTTGACCTAGATTATATTTGCTAGCACATGGAAGCCAACCGCTATATGTTAGTGGGTTCCATCATAACAAATACATTCAAGGCCATTGGGGCCAGGCATACAATTATCTTCGCCCTTTCTAAATCAAATAAAGAACAAGGCTTCATTTGCTTTGAGTATTTAATTACCTAGTTTATGGGGCATGGCAAGTAGAAGAGCATAAAAATAGCTCTCTGACTCCTCCATATAAGCACTTGCAGCATGCTATTGCTCATTCTTTTCTTTTTCTTTTTTTTAGAGAAGCCAATGTTGAATCAGGCCAATGGCCCATCTAGTTCAACACTCTGTCACACAGTGGCCAAAATATACCACGTGCCATCAGGAGGTCCAGCAGTGGGGCCAGGACACTAGAAGCCCTCCCACTGCTGCCCCCTCTGGCACCAAGAATAGAGTGCATCACCTGCCCCAGACTGAGAGTTTCCATCTATACCCTGTGGCTAATAGCCACTGATGGACTTCTGCTCCATATATTTATCTAATTCCCTCTTGAAACTGTCCATGCTTGCAGCTGCCACCACCTCCTGTGGCAGTGAATTCCATATGTTAATCACTCTTTGGGTGAAGAAGTATTTCCTTTTATCTGTTCTAACCCGACTGCTCAGCAATTTCACGGAGTGCCCACAAGTTCTTGTATTGTGAGAAAGGGAGAAAAGTACTTCTTTCTCAACCTGTTCAATCCCATTCATAATCTTATAAACCTCGATCATGTCACCCCTCAGCCGTCGTTTCTCCAAGCTAAAGAGCCCCAAGCGTTTTAACCTTTCTTCATAGGGAAGGTGTTCCAACCCTTTTATCATTCTAGTTGCCCTTCTCTGCATTTTTTCCAATGCTATAATATCCTTTTTGAGATGCGGCAACCAGAACTGTACACAGTATTCCAAATGAGGTTGCACCAATGATTTATACAGGGGCATTATGATACTGGCTGATTTGTTTTCAATTTCCTTCCTAATAATCCCCAGCATAGTGTTGGCCTTCTTTATTGCAGCTACACACTGTCTGGACATTTTCATTGAGTTATCCACTATGACTCCAAGATCTTTCTCTTGGTCTGTCTCTGCCAGTTCAGACCCCATCAACGTGTATTTATATTTAGGATTTTTGGCTTCAATGTGCATCACTTTGCACTTGGCCACATTGAACCCCATTTGCCACGTTGACGCCCACTCACCCATCCTCGACAGATCCCTTTGGAGTGCCTCACAATCCTCCCTGGTTATCACCACCCTGATCAACTTCGTGTCATCTGCAAATTTAGCCACTTCACTGCTTACTCCCAATTCCAAATCATTAATAAACAAGTTAAAAAGCATCAGACCGAGTACTGATCCCTGTGTTACCCCACTGCTTACCACCCTCCACTGAGAAAGTTTCCCATTTATACTCACTCTCTGTTTCCTATTTGTAAGCCAGTTTTTGATCCACAAGAGGACTTGTCCTTTTATCCCATGACTATTGAGCTTACTTAGGAGCCTTTGATGAGGAACTGTATCAAAAGCTTTCCGGAAGTCAAGGTAAATAATATCTATTGGGTCCCCCTTGTCCACATGTTTGTTCACTCCCTCAAAAAACACTAACAGGTTAGTGAGACAAGATCTTCCCTTACAGAACCCATGCTGAGTCTGCCTCAATAGTTTTTGTTCATCAATGTGCCTACTAATTCTTTCCTTAATAACAGTTTCCGCCAACTTACCCAGTATCGATGTCAGACTGACTGGCCTGTAATTTCCTGGATCTCCCCTGGAGCCCTTTTTAAAGATGGGAGTGACATTAGCTACCTTCCAGTCCTCAGGAATGGAGGCAGATTTTAAAGAAAGATTATATATTTTTGTCAGGAGATCCACAAGTTCACATTTGAGTTCTTTCAGAACTCTCGGATGAATGCCATCCAGGCCTGGTGATTTATTAGTTTTTAAATTGTCCATCAGTTGGAAGACTTCCTCTCTTGTCACCGCAATCAGACTCAGGTCATTCAAATCCCCTCCCGAAATTGGTGCTTCTGGAGTGGGCAAGCACTTCTCCTCTTCCACAGTGAAGACAGAGGCAAAAAATGCATTCAGCTTCTCAGCCATTTCCCTATCATCCTTCACTACTCCTTTTACCCCTTGGTCATCCAAGGGCCCCACTGCCTCCCTGGAACAACACAAGTTCAGAAAGCAAAATCTGCCAGTGAAAGTTTATACTGAGCAAATATAAGAAATTTGGAGGAGTGGCTAAAAGAACTCATACATGAACACAGACATGAAGCTGTCTTATACTGAATCAGACCATTGGTCCATCAAGGTCAGTATTGTCTACTGAGACTGGCAAAGGTCATTCACATCACCTACAGCCTGGGCCTTTTTACTGGAGATGCTAGGGACCTGTGCATGAGAAACTGAAGCTCTACCACTGAGCCACAATCCCACCCCATGATCTATAGCTCATAATCCATACGGGAACATGATTTGGACACTGAAATTAGTGACAGAATTATAATTTATTTAACAGAGTGTTCTTAGCATGGGTATTATGAATGTATGGTGCTATCCTCATTATTACATTTAAGCAATCCTGTAGTGGTGCCAGCTGTGGGAGGCATTTATTGTTGTTGCTTCTAGGGGAGAAAAATGCCCCCAAAACCTGGAGTACAAATGTGAAATTTTTGTTTGGAAATATGAATTAAAGATGTGCTGTTTCAAGCTGAGTGAGAAAATCTTAAAAGACACTCTCTCTTGTGAGGAAAACAGCTTTTCTCAAACATCTCCAGTGTTAAGATGTTCAAAGAAGACTTTCCCTTTGATTATTTACAGCATTTTGACAGCAGATTTCTTCCCTTGTTAATCTATATGGCTGATGAGGTCTACATTTGACTACATTTTTTGCTATATTAGACAGTTTTATTTCTTTGCTTTAAATGGAGTAGTAAATCTACTACCAGGTAGATATTTCACTTTGGTTATTGAACTGTACAGTCTGACAATGCTGAGCTTCCCAGAACAAATAGGGTTTCAAAAGCTCATGCTTATATGATCACCTCTCAGACTGGTTAGTTCACATATACATGTATACAAGTTGGGCTGCAGTCCTAAGTGTGTTTACTAGGGAGTAAATGCCATTGAACTCAGTGGAATTTACTTCTGAGCATAATGTTTAGGATTGCACTGTTGATCTCTCTTCACTCAATTAATCAAGGTCAAATTACTTGTATAGCACAATGCTTTGAATGCTCTTGCATTTGACGTTGTATTATTATTTACTGTGCCATTAGTGTTCATGGCATAGATTATATATGTACACATGAAGCTGACTTATACTAAAGCAGACCCTTGGTCCATATAATGCATCCCTGCTCCAGAGAGGTCACAAACAAAAGTTTGACATGGGTAGATGAGGAAGCATAGACAGGGATATAAAAAGGTCACCTAGCCCAGCCCAGGCCAAAAGCCTTTTGTTACAGGGCTGCAACACAAAATTAGAAAAACTCTGGGGTGTGACTGTTCACATACCAGCTTGGTTGTCTGCCACCAGCCCCTTTAACTAACCCAATAGTCAGAAACCAAAGGGCAGAGCTTCTAACCATCCTAGGTCTAAACCAGAAAGTCCACCCTGTGAGACAGCTCACAGAAGGCATTTCTCATAAAAGACAGTTACAATGGTACATGGTTTGCTAGTCAAGGCTCTGGATTTAGACTGAGGACTGTGAAAGCAAATGACCACAAAGTAAGTTAAAATATATATTTTATTAAGGTGCAAGAATACTTCAAACAAGAAAAAAAGACACTGAAGAAAAAACAACAAAGCTAGTTAAAGGCTAACTAAAACTGTATTACATTGGTTTCAAGCTACAAGATATTACCCATTCTCCAAGTTCCAGTGATCCAATGTGGCTCTACTCCCAAGTCACCACAGACCAGAACCAATACTCCCTCTAAGCTCTTGAGTCGTGTGAGTAAAAATTCTACTTTGTGAGCTGCTGGCATTAAAGTTGTGAGCGAGTGATTTGGCTACTGCATCCATTAGTTTGCTCTGGAGCCATCCTTCCTGAGTGAAGACAAAAATGTGTGAGCCAGAGACTAAAAAACTGTGAGCTAGCTCACACTAACTCAGCTTAGAGGGAAGCCTGAAATGGCCCATGCAAGCAGTTATCCAAGATGGCTGAAATGAGCAAGAAGGTGGCTACATGGCCAGGTCTTGACTAGCCACCATAAGACTGTGAATAGAATAGAATCACATGTCTTTATGGTAAAGGGACCCTTGTGGTTTCAGTTCTATGAACCAATAAGGTCCATTAGTGATGACACATAGCCAAAGTATTGAACCAATGGATGAACAGGTAATATAAGTGGTAGTCTGATGTGAGGGGAAGGAACAAAGCCAATCTGCAGCTAGGCTCAGCCCCTTTCCCACAAGTGCAAATCATGGGCCTAACTGAAAGGAATGTGGCTAATTGAAAAGCCAGTTCCAGGCTTCTCACTCCTTTCTGCAGATGCTGTTATCTAGGCTGTACAAGGTCACTGTGCTGTTTCCCAGCAAGGCAGTTTTGAACTCTATTTACCTCACAAAAAGGCTGCATTTGAAGCCTGAACCAAACTTTGAATCAGAGCAGAATTTTAAGGCTGTGGTCACACAAGAAGTTCACATCAATATAGTTGCATTACCTTTGCAGTTTTAAGGAGCACAACAGCATCTGCCTTCCACGCCCTAGTCGTCAGCACCCAGGTCCGGCCTGTCCTGGAAGTGGAGTTTGTCAGCACTGGGGAAAGTTAAGTCTTTACATATACCAGCGCTTCCACTCCATTTTCCCAACACCTGAACCCCCCTATTGGGAACAGATGCCAGATGGGAAGTGTGAACAATCATTTCCATCTCAGTTGTGTATGTGGGGGTTCGCCTGGTAGGGATGTGTGCATAAGCACATATGAGCATAAGCAACCCCCATTGCCAGTAAGGGCCATGCTTGGTCGTTGAGGTGCCAGTAATGTGGATGCTTCAGCACAGGACTGATGCATGAAGGAGCCACTTTAGGGTGTGCTGTCTAGTCATCCCTTCTCGTGACTATTTAAACCACTGCAAATAGAGGTGCCACAAGTTCGCACCAAGCCCCCAATGTAACTGCAGCCATAGGGAACCAAAGCTCTTTACAAGGAGAAAGAAACACCTTTGTTTCCATTACATAATTTATTTTAGCTTAATTTCAATAAGGGGGGTTATGCCAAAGGATTTCTGGGAAAGGTGATTTTTGAGAAGGGATGGAGAAGGCATCATAGCTGTGGTCTGGGAGAGTCAGATTAAGGAGCAGGAAAGCTTGCACAGCTGAATGTGGTGGAAAGTGGGAGCAGAAATGTTATCCAGAGATCTGTTAGGAGGATATGACAACATAGAGAGAAAGGGGAATAAGCCATGGAGGGCTTTGAAGAGAAGGACAAAGACTTGGAGCTGAATATGGGATTAAAAGCCAATGTAAGGATTTAGAGGGCTCTTATATATCCATAAGGAGCTGCGGTGGCTCGAGTGGTTAAGATGCTGAACTGCAGGCTGTGGAAGGTCAGTAGTTCAGCAGTTCGAGACCCGGGTGCCGCATGATGGGGTGAGCTCCTGTCTCTAGTTCCAGCTCCTGCCAACCTAGCAGTTCGAAAGCAAGAAATTGCAAGTAGATCAATAGGTACCACTTCGGTGGGAAGGTAACAGCGTTCCGTGCGCCTTGGTGTTTAGTCATGCTGGCCACATGACCACGGAAACGTCTTCGGACAGCGCTGGCTCTTCGGCTTTGAAACGGAGATGAGCACCGCAACCCTAGAGTCGGATTCGACTGGCTTTCGAGCAAGGGAACCTTTACCTTTACCTTTTATATATCCATTCACATTCTGTAGCACTATCTTTGTTAGTTCAGATACTGTGGGAGTGGTCTGAAGCTGCAGGGAGTATCATCTGAGGGGTGGGGGAGGCAGCAAATGTCAGGCCAGTCTAGCAGACCTATTGGGCAGGAGTTGCGGAGTTCCTTGGTGGATATGAAATCTCTGCCTATAATTTATTATCTGAAATGGCTGTTACTTCATTCCTCAAATGTACCTGTAGCATGAACATAACATAGCATGAACATAACATTAGATACCCGTGACTGACAGTGAATAGGATAAGATACTAGTTGCACAGAAGCATAATTATGAATTCTTGCAAGAACTGGAATTAAAAATCTATATACTATGATGTTCCTGCTGATATTTATTGTATTTCTCTTAGCACTAAATGCACCAGTTTGTCCAGTGTATAAAATAAGACTGGAGATGCATATTTCCATCAGAGACTGTTAAATCAAGCTATAGTTCAATAATCAGATTTGTTCTTTGTTTCAGCAAATGGGCAAGGTTTTGAAAAGGAATATGCGGGGCTGCTTCTTCACTGAAGTGGGCTTTTATACATAGTGGATCATACACAAAGCTCTAGGAGAATGGCATAGCTTTGGCTTTGTATTATGGAAGCAACTCATTCTTCAGAACCGTGAACATGCAGATATAGCAGGATTTAAAACTTCCACCCACTATAGCTGTTGAAAGAACTCAATAGACACTTTCTACTGAAATTCCAGAAATCAGAGGACAGGAACTGTGTTGGGTTTTCATTGATTTTGAGGCTGCTCTTCAGCAACCAACAAAGTTCATATCCCCCCACCCTTCTATTGCCTCCCCAACTGCAAGAGTGCCTTAAAGTACCATACATACTCAGACACCCCTCCTTACATTTACTCTAACAGGCTCTTCCTAAAGTTACATGTTCCCCAGAAAGTCTATAGCTTGTCTGTTTACCTTTTTAATAATTTATTTTGGACACTTAGTATGGCATTTACCTTTTCATGAATGGTGGGTGTTGTGTCTGCAGACAACATCGTGCCATCAACGAAGAGCCAGAGCTTGAGTACCCGAGAACAATGGGACTGAGGTTCCTGACTCCCGCGTAGGGGGACCAATGGGAACAGCGGCGGGAATTCAAACCCGCCAATGGTACCAGGGGGCGGCCCCTCCCTAATGTATATAGTTGGCCTCCGGGCCAGTTATCAGCCTCTCGTGTTGTATAATAGCGAACCATGCTGATCACTACATCGCTGTCTGTGGTTTCTTTATGCGTCTAACCCACTATACAACAATGGCGACGAGGATGGGATCCTGTTGAGCGCTCCAGCCGGGCTGTCGGACAACGCTACCGAAGACGCGCTCCACCGCTCCACGGGCATCCTCCATGAGCGCCTCCGAGGGTGAATCCAGAGCCGTGTCGCTGCCGCCGACTAGCACAATGGCCATCGCTCCAGGATCCGGGCTGCTACCGCCGTTCGACGCTTCCCAGCCCCAACGATGGGGAGCCTGGGTCACGGGTTTGCGGCAAGCCTTCGTGTTCTATCAGATCACGGACGAAGACCGAAAGAGAGGACTGCTGCTCTGCTCTTGCGGCCCCGTGATTGTGGATCTGGCTCAATACCTTCTCTCTCCCAAGAAGGTGGAGGAGTGCACGGTCGACGAGATTGTAAAGGCCGTGCAGAACTACTACTCCCCAAAGCCGTCGGAGATGACCTGCCACGTGGTTTTCCAGCATCGGAACCAGCAGGGCAAAGAAACCGCCGCGGAGTTCCTCGGAGAGCTCCGCCGCCTGGCGGCCGACTGCGCCTTCGGAGAGCACTTGGAGATGGCTCTCCGCGACCGTTTCGTCGCAGGCCTCAGGGAGGAGAAACTCTGGCGCCGAATAATGGAGGGCGAGAAGGTGACCATCACCTCAGCGTTAGCCACCGCCACTGCATGGGAGAGGTCACACCCGACCACCACCACCGCGACGCATCGTGTGGCCTCCCCCGGAAACAGCGACATCGACGACCCCGAGGTACACCGCACACTAGCCCAGCATCGCCCGCCAGCACTGTCCGCTAGCTCCGCACGCAAGCAACCCGGCTCGGCGGCGCAGGAGTGTGCCAGCTGCGGAGGGCAGCATGAGAGGAGATCGTGCCGGTTCCGGGACGCCACATGTCGGGACTGCGGCCGCACGGGCCACATCGCAAGGGTTTGCCGGTCCAAGCCATCACGCGCAGCGCAAAAACCGCCCCGCCGCAGGTCTGAGGCGCACTTCGAGGACTGCGCAGCCCCGGAGGAGGACCTATACCAACTGACCAACGCCCCGGCCGCCCGAACACAGGTACTGAAACTCCCTAGTCAGGCCTCTACCCCAAAAATATACGTCCGGATCAAAGTAGAGGGGGCCCCCTTACAAATGGAACTCGATTCGGGCTCCGCCTGTTCCATCATTTCGGAGGCCACATTAAGACAGATTTGCCCAAAGGGGGGCCCTGCTTGCGGCCATCACCCGTGACGCTCATGGACTTTTAGAGAAACCGAGTGCCAGTGAAGGGGGTCGGGAGTTTCAGGGTGCAGTACTGGGGCTTCAAGGGTCACTTGGACTTGCTCGTAGTCGAGGGCGACCTAGTTAGCCTCCTGGGGAGGGCCTGGTTTGGACCCCTAGGAATCGCAATCGAGGGGGTCCAGCATTGCGCAACCCGCGACTTCCAGGAAGTGTGCCGCGAGTTCCCATCCGTTTTCGACGGGTCCCTGGGCTGATACACGGGCCCCCCGGTTTCGCTTCAACTCAACCCCACAGTGGCCCCTATCCGCATGCGGGCCAGGTCCGTTCCGTTTGCCTTAAAACCCAAAATAGACGCGGAACTGGACCGACTGGTGGCGCAAGGGGTTTTGGAGCCGGTCTCTCACGCAGTGTGGGAAACCCCGATCGTGACCCCCATTAAACCTAACGGGGATGTCCGCATCTGCGCGGATTATAAATGCACGATAAATCGGGCATTGCAGGACCATGCCTACCCGGTCCCGGTGGTGAGCCATGTTCTGGCCACCTTGGCAGGGGCCAAGATCTTCGGCAAACTAGATCTGGCCCAAGCTTACCAGCAGCTGCCTGTCGATGGGCCGACAGCAGAGGCCCAAACAATTGTAACGCACCGGGGGCCTTCAGGGTCAATCGCCTGCAATTCGGGGTGAGCATGGCACCCGGAATTTTCCAGCAACTGATGGACTCTCTCCTCAAAGGGATCCCCGGCGTCACACCATTCTTCGATGATGTGATGATCGCCGCCGCCACGCCTGATGAGTTCGCCTCCCGCCTCCGCATGGTCCTCAGCCGTTTCCGGGACGCCGGCCTCAAGGTCAAGTGCGAGAAGTGCCAGCTCGGGGCATCATCCGTTGACTTCTTGGGCTTCACGGTGAACGCAGAGGGACTCCACCCGGCCCGGGACAAGGTGAAGGCCATCGTGGAAGCGCCGCCCCCGACCTCCAAAGCCGAGCTCCAGGCTTTTCTCGGACTCTTGAACTTTTACCACGCCTTTCTCCCCCACAAGGCGGCGGTAGCCGAGCCCCTCCACAGGTTGCTTGACAAAAAGGCACCCTGGGTCTGGGGCCCGCATCAGGCTGCTGCGTTCCGGGCCGTCAAGGCCCTGCTCATCTCGAATGCGGTCCTGGCACATTTCGACGAGACCCTGCCCGTGGTCTTGGCTTGCGATGCGTCTCCATATGGGGTGGGAGCCGTGCTGGCGCACCGTCTCCCGGACGGCCGGGAGGTCCCGGTCGCGTACTACTCACGGACCCTGTCTGCGGCCGAGCGGAACTACGCCCAGATAGACCGCGAGGGACTGGCAGTCGTGGCCTGGGTGAAGAAGTTCCACGACTTCGTCTATGGCCGTCCCTTCACAGTCATCACAGACCACTGGCCGCTGCTGGGCCTCTTCGCGGCGGACTGCCGGACGCCACAGGTACTCTCCCCTCGGGTCTTGCGGTGGTCCATCTTCTTGGCGGGCTATAACTACACGCTCCAGCACCGGCCAGGCAAGGCAATGGGACATGCAGACGCGCTGAGCCGCCTCCCCCTGCCAGATGAAGGGGTGGACCCGGCCCCAGCTCATCACGTCCTCCAGTTGGAGGGTCTTGCAGACGCCCCTCTCCAGGCCACGGACATCGCCCGCCGCTCAGCCCGTGACCCCATCATATCCCGGGTTCTCGGCTGGGTGGTGAGGGGGTGGCCTACGGCCTCGGCGGGCCCTGAGTTCAGCGCATTTACAATGCGGCGCGAGGAACTATCGGCACACAAGGGCTGCCTGCTGTGGGGGGACCGGGTCGTAGTCCCCAGCGCACTCCAGCAACAGGTCCTGCAGGCTCTGCACGAGGCACACCCCGGCATCATGCGGATGAAAGCCCTCGCCCGGAGCTACGTCTGGTGGCCAGGCATCGATGGGGAAATAGAGGCCTGGGTGAAGCGTTGCCAGATCTGTCAAGAAGTCCGGCCAAGCCCACCATGTGCACCCACCCAGGCATGGGAATCAACAAGGACCCCGTGGTCCCGGCTCCACATCGACTTCGCCGGGCCCTTCCACGGGTTAACATTCCTGGTCACCGTGGACGCGTACTCCAAGTGGCTGGAGGTGAGTCCAGTCTCCTCCACCTCCGCAAGCGCCACCATCCGAGCCCTCCGGAAGATATTTGCCACGCATGGCTTGCCGGACACCATCGTCTCTGACAACGGCCCGGCGTTCACATCCGAGGAATTCCAGCGGTTCCTGCGGGACAACTTGATCCGGCATATCAGGTCAGCGCCCTTCCACCCTGCCACGAACGGCCAAGCGGAACGCATGGTCCGCACGGCTAAGGAAGCTTTAAGCCGCCTGACCGAGGGGGACTGGGAGTCACGCATAGCCCGGTTCTTGCTGGCGAACCGGACAACACCCAACCCGGTCAGTGGCCACTGCCCCGCGGAGCTTCTCATGGGCCGGCGACCCGCCATCCTCCTGGACCGCCTGCACCCCGACAGGGCTCCAACAGGACGGAACTGGGTCGAGGACCGGGAGGCACCACGGGTCTTCTTCCCAGAGGACCCGGTGTTCGCAAGGAACTACGGCCGAGGCCCAGAGTGGATAGCAGGAAAGGTAATCCGCCCCACCGGCCCTGTCTCCTATGAGGTGTCGACAAATGACGGGCAGGTTCTGCGGCGCCACGTGGACCAGCTGAGGCGGCACCTACTTCCAACGGTAGGAGACCGGGGAAACCAAGGGGAGGTGGGGCAGGCCCCACAAGAAGCTGAGGGAGAGCCCGAGGCGGAACGAGACCGCAGAGAGGCGGACCCCAGCGACGGGCAGCTCAGTATGCCCGAGGCCTCATCAGCCGAGGGCCAGACGGCGCACCCTTCCCCAGCGGAAGGAGGTGAGGGGGCAGGCCCCGCCACACCACCAAGACTTGGCTGCGGAGAAACCCCAACGCCTACACCACGACGGTCCACCAGGGAATGCAGAGCCCCCGCATACCTGAAGGACTATGTCACCTAGACAGGATCGGGACTATGGGGGGAGGGGTGTTGTGTCTGCAGACAACATCGTGCCATCAACGAAGAGCCAGAGCTTGAGTACCCGAGAACAATGGGACTGAGGTTCCTGACTCCCGCGTAGGGGGACCAATGGGAACGGCGGCGGGAATTCAAACCCGCCAATGGTACCAGGGGGCGGCCCCTCCCTAATGTATATAGTTGGCCTCCGGGCCAGTTATCAGCCTCTCGTGTTGTATAATAGCGAACCATGCTGATCACTACATCGCTGTCTGTGGTTTCTTTATGCGTCTAACCCACTATACAACAGTGGGGTTGGCTTGTTCTTCTTTCCCAGCTGTATTCCACTGTATGTTTAGACACCTAGGAAGCTGCCACTGGAATCACCAAGAATAAATTGCATAGTACCATAACTATGTGTAAAAATCCAAGCAGAACCCCCCCCTCCCATTTTTTTTTTACCCTGTTTCTCTCTTAATGGGATTCATTGCCTCCCTAAGCAGCCCTTGTAATTTCCAGCAAGGTCTTTTAACTCATTTAATGTGCAACATTTGTTCATGCCTAATTTGTCTGAATAGGGCCATGTTTGTATTTTCCTTGAGTTGCAGAAAGGTTGATTGTGAGGGTGGAACTGTCTTCCTCCAGTGAATACATATCTCTCCGAATTACAGTAATTACTGTAGGTTTCGTTTGGTTGGTGCTCTCCTCTGTGCCCTCCTTGACAAGGTTAACAAGCAGAAGGGAACTGAACATCAGAAGATAAGTGTCTGATCGCACTGGAGATTTCTTGACAATACTGTTTTTATGATAACAATAGAAAGATTCCTGCACATGGAACTCTACTACAGAAGTGTGTAGGAATCAAGATAGGAGTCTCAATTTAAGTATATAGATTGCAATGTCAATAGATCTCATTATCTGTGCTTTGTGTCTCTGATATTATGCTTTATCTGGAGAGCATAGCAGATCAGCTTTTCAAAAGAGGACCATGTCCATAATAATTCCCCATTCATTATCATTTGGATACCCACTGGTCACAGTACAGAGCACTGCACAGTCTAGTGATGCAGAGTTCCACAAGTGCATCCATAAAAAATGTTTCTTCTTCCTCTGAAAGCCATGGGGAAGCTTCCTTCCCAATGGAAGGGAGCAAGATTTTGCAGCGTTCTCTTCCACTTTCAAAATTCATGCATCTCATATTTTGAATGTCAAGTCCCTTTTTCCTTAGTCATTTGTCAGGGTTCCTTTGTCTCTTCCCAGGTAACAACATGTGGTCTCTCATCAAAGTCAAAGTAATAAATACAATAGAAGTAGCTATAGCTTCAAGTGCCAAACTTTGGAACTTGGAACATGTGAAAAAAGCTTCATGTAATCCAGGATCCTCCACTCTCTGGAACGTCATGTGCCATTCTTCATGTCCTGTACCTCCTACAGGGATGGCCTGCAACACAGGTTGAGAGAATTTAGGTTTGCTGGGTTTGAGAAAATCCAGCTAGCATCATATATTTTCCCTGCTAATGACTTTTAACCCTTGGGGAACTACATCTTGATAATACTGTACAAGGATGAGAAGAACATTTCCCAGGATCCCATACAAGAAAACACTTGTGGCTCTGCTCATCCAGGCAGAGTGTTATTTTGTTGGCCACCTTGAAAAGTTAGTGTTGTCAGGTCCCTACCTGCTGCCAGCAGAGGGACGGAGCCTCTTCACTGGGATATTCTGGCATGCGCGCCACAATGATGCTACCCAGAAGTGACATCATCATGCTAGGCACGTTGCCAGGGGGGCACTCTAGCATTCAGCTGAAAACTCTATGATACCAAAGAGTTTTTAGACCGAGTGCTAGAGTGTCCCCCTGGCAACGTGCCCAGTGTGATGACATCACCTCTGGGTGATGTCATCGCGCCAGGCATGTCACCACAATCCTAGCACTTTGGGAGCAGGGTTACCCCCACTGGCAGGATCCAGGCCAGTGGGTTGGGGGCCCCTAAAGCAGGCAAACCCCTGCCCTGCCAGGGGAAATGACAAGCCTATGAGGAGTGCACTTTGGTGCAGAAAGAAGTGAGCTGGCATCTCTCCCTGAAAGCAAGTAGCTCTAATGGCACATTGAATAAGGCTCTGGAGCTGCTGGCCCTAGGACCCCTGGAACAAATGCCAAACTTTGTGAAAGCTATCATGTGTTTTGTAGAACACAAGAACTTAAAGAAAAGCATTGATGAACTGTGCCAAGAGTTCATCTAGTTAAGTATCCTGTTATAGGATTTCCAGGTCTCGTGCCACCAATTCTGGGGGGGGGGAATAAACACACAAAAAAAAATTCTGTTGGGCCGATGGCATGGTGTCTCTTCTGAGGAAAACCCAGAGGAAGGCATCAGTCTGCTCTAAAGTTTCCAATGATTCCTGGAAAGGGTTTGGAAATGACATCATGCCCACATGTCCTCCCTGCCCCCGGCTTCTGCTGCTAACCAGGCCATGCCTGGCAACATGATGTCAGCAGTCTGGGGGTCAACAAGAGGGGCGTGAAGCCAATAGCCTTTCCCAGATGAAAATCATTAAAATCATTAAAGTCCTGCTTCTAAAACTAGAGGCTCCGTTTAGCTGTCCTGTTTTGAAGTTTACCTGGTGTGTGCTTTATTGTTTTCTAGGCACCAGATGGAAACGTATATTTTTATACAGGCTTTTAATGAGGGGGTTTATCTTTCCAATTTTTAATGGTCTCCTTTTAGTCTGAGCACTGTTTTATGCTGTTTATGTACCATGGTTTCTTTTAATGGCTTGTTCTTATAATAATTTTTAATTTTAATTATTTTAATTTATTTTGATTGTAAGAAGCTTTGAGCAAGACTCAGATGAGCTGGCACAGAGATACCTTAAATAAGTAAATAAATTCCTAAGAAGCTGAACTCTAGCACTCCTTAGTTTCGCAAGGTAGTGTCAGGTTCCTTAGTCAGGTCACACAACACAGGGCTTCATCAGAAGAAAACTGTTTATTGGTGAATCAGAACTAAAGACATGTGTACTGCTTGTGTCAGGAATGCCTGGGAACAGTAGGGCCTCCTAGGTTATACTACAATCAAACACCCTCTTAATGAGCTGAAGCCAATGAGTATAGCTCGCACGCACAGGCAAAGCAAGTGGGCAAAGCAAGCAAACAGTCTAAAAGCTGTTGGTTCCCAGCTTAGGAGTTCTACAGCTGGAGCTTCTACAGGGTCACAGAAATGATAACATACAGACAGTGGAAACAGTAATGCTCAGAGGCTGGTGGACTAAGAGTACTCCCTCCACATTCCATAACCATGACAGGGCTACCTGACATCCTGCCCTCCCAAGCACCTCCCCCTGGATTTATTGGGGTAGTGTATGCAGTCGAAACACCTGCTGAATAAATGCTTTGGCCAGTATTCGTGCGGTTGGCAGGGACTTAAACAGGATGAAGTGAGTCTGTTTCGAAAACAGATCCATTATGACCCAGATAACAGTCTTTCCCTGACTGGGGGGCAAGTCCGTGATAAAGTCCATTGAGATGACTTCCTATGGTCTACCAGGCATAGGTAGGGGTTGTAGCAGCCCAGGCAGTTTCCCAGGCCTCGGCTTGCCCATGATGCAGGTTTGGCATGACTGGACAAACAGGGAGAGATCCTTCCTCATCCCCGGCCACCAGAATTGGCGTTGTAGTAAATGCAGGGATTTCACAAAGCCTAAGTGCCCTGCCAGTTTATTGCCATGTACCGTTAACATGATTTCACCCTGCAATGCCGAAGGCACAAACAGTTTATGGCCACGGTACCAACAGCCATTAGCCTGCTCCTCAACCTCCCCCTCTTTTTGTAGTTCCAGCCGATCACTGTCGGAGAGGGCAGAGACGAACTTCAATTCCCATGATTCAGCGTCCTTTAGGGGCTGGGCTGTCATTTGGCTGTGAGCTATGACAGCCCCTCCGAACTGGGAGGGTGTGAACATCAAGTCAAGTACCTCCTCCCTGCAGCTGTCATGCTGTGGGAGGTGGGACAACATGTCCGCTAAGGAATTAGCTTTGCCCAGGAAATGGTGGAGAGAGAAGAAATCCGCCCATCTGAGCTGTTTAGCATTGAGATTTCGGGGCATTCTGAGTACTCAAGGTTTTTATGGTCAGTCCACACTTCAAACGGCACCCTGGCACCCTCCAGCCAGTGCCACCACGAGAGCTAACTTAATTGCTCCGCCTCCTTGTCCCAAACTGACCAATTACGCTCAGTATCAGTAAACTTCTGGGAGTAAGAACTGGATAGAATACTCGATGGAGAGAACCCTTCTTTATATTTTCCACAAAAAAAAAAGTTAGAGACAAAAACTCCTATGAATCCTGCTGGCTGTTTCAGAAACAGTTTTTGTAGGTCCTAAAGCTTCTAGATTTCCTAACTGCTTTTATTCTGATGGCCCAATGCAAATGTAATAGGGTTGCCAGCCTCCAGGTGGAGCCTGGAGAGCTCCTGGAATTATCATATCTTCAGGCTATAGAGATCAGTTCCCCCAGGGGAAAAAATGGCTGATCTGAAGGTCAGGGTCTACAGTATCATAACCTGCTAAGGCCCATCCCCTCCCCAAATCCCACTGTATCCAGGCTTCACCCCAAAATTTCCATTAATTCCCTAACCTGAAGTTGGCAACTCTAAGTTGCAAACATTTTACAACGAGGCAAAATCACTTTAAAGTTCCCCCCAGCAGTTTCATTGCAAAGTCATGAATTCTCCCCAAAGTCAATTTCTCTTGCAAATACACACTTGACAGACAAAGAATCTAGGTGACTAAGTGTTCCTGCCTCTTAGCAGAATGCCTGCTGTTTCTGATGAGTGCAAGGCTGCTGAAACATGTTTCATCTTCTGCCATACTCAGTGGCAGTGTGCAAAAAATATGACTACTCACACTTCACTGAAACTTAGGGTTGTTCTTTTTAAAAAAATCCTCATACAATAAATAAGTGGGGAATGTTCATCCTGTTTTCCAAAAAAACAGAAAGTGTATTGCCTGCACCAAACTGCAGAATGAACTTGTCTGCTATGAAAAAACGGAGAACTGATTGCGTCTTTTAACTTCTTTCATTGTCCTTAGTTTAACTTGTTTACATTTCTGGCTACCTGTTTTGCATTTATAGCCATAGGTGGCAGCACGGTTGGTTTCTGTGTAGGGAGCTGCACTTGTATATTTAGGACCAGTAATTTCTACCAGAAGCTGGCAATAACTCCCACTGTCCATAAGATTGGTGTACCTGTTTATTATGGTAGTTTGTCCCTCCCACCAAATGTCCTTCTTTCCTCCCTATGTATAAAGAACTGTGGGACTGGTAGTTCTTGAGAAAGAAGGAAGCAGAAATCTCTGTCTCAAAACTACAAATTCTAGCTTAACAGCAAGTTTGGATGAATTAATGGAGGTCTCTCCCCTTCATGTGTCCATTTTTATTCAGATGAAGGACTGAATAGTTTTATTCCAAGGTGTTTCTTTGAGAGGTCAAATAAAGTTGCCAGGTGCCACCCAGTTGCCCACCCCTGATCAGTTCAGTGGAGGGAGGAAAGGGGAGGGGAAAATATTATTACTGACATGATGTCCTTTTACATGTAAAAACCTGAATGTGTCATCACAGACACACACATACACGACACTCTAGTAATTCCAGAAATCTAGTAGTAGTAGTAATAGTAGTAGTGGTAGTTAATTGCTGTACCCTGGCTTACGCTGGGCTCTGGACGATGTACATAAAAGTAGAATGCCATAGTAAAGGTAAAGGCTCCCTTGCTCGAAAGCCAGTCGAATCCGACTCTAGGGTTGCGGTGCTCATCTCCGTTTCAAAGCCGAAGAGCCAGTGCTGTCCGAAGACATTTCCGTGGTCATGTGGCCGGCATGACTAAACACCAAGGCGCACAGAACGCTGTTACCTTCCCACCGAAGTGGTACCTATTTATCTACTTGCAATTTCTTGCTTTCGAACTGCTAGGTTGGCAGGAGCTGGAACTAGAGACAGGAGCTCACTCCGTCATGTGGCACTCTCGGGTCTCGAACTGCTGAACTACTGACCTTCCACAGCCTGCAGTTCAGCGTCTTAACCACTTGAGCCACCGCAGCTCCATAAAAACATACAAAACATTAAAATTCTACAGAACAACCTAGTAAAACTAAAACCAAAGGCCCAAATAGAGTCTATGATGATGGCATCCTGGGAATTTCTACCCCAGCTCTACCAGGCCAGTTTCTGAGCAGGGGGAGAGGGAACTCATAGCAGCAATTTAGAGGGGGGGTGAGGAAAGGGAAGAAGAGGTGCCAGCCAAGGAAAAAAAGTTGCTGCCCTCAACCAAAAGAATGGCGGGACATCTCTGCCTTACAGGCCCTGTGGAATTGCATAAGGTCCTGCGGGGCCCTGATGTCATTTGGCAGAGAGTTCCACCAGGTTGGGGCCATGACTGAGAGATTCCTAGGGCTGGGGATCACCAGCATTTTGAATCCCTAGAGCTGGGGAACACCAGCAGATTATTGTCAGTGGAGTACAAGGCTCTCCTGGGGACATACCAGAGGAGACAGTCCCGTAGATACATTGGTCCCATACCGTTCAAGGCCTTAAACGTCAATACCAACACCTTGACCTTGACTCAGTACTCCACTGGAAGCCAGTGTAGTTGGCTTTGCACAGGCTGAATATGTGTCATTTGTGGTGTCCCTGTCAGGATTCATGCCACCACATTCTGGATCAGCTGGAGTTTCTGGGTCAGTTTCAAGGGCAGGCCAGCATAGAGCAAGTTACAGTAGTCTAGCATGGAGGTGATCATTGCATGGATTACCATGACTAGGTCAGGGCACAATAGAAAAGGAGCCTGCTGCCAAGCTTGGCAAAGATGGGGAAATGCCAGCTTGGTGGTATGCATGACATGGGCCTCCATCGATAAGGAAGTATCCAAAGTCACACCCAAGCTCTTGATAGATGACACCAGCCACAGACTCTCCGTCTTTTTTGGATTCAGTCTCAGCCTGCTCTACTTTAACCATCTACTAAGCCTCCAGTCTTGCAGCCACATTGAAATTTGTGGAATTCCTAGACTGTTGTGGAGGGAGGCTAAGATGTCACTTCTAGCATTTTCCTGGACATGATGTCACAAAATTAGTGACGCCATTTTTCAGACCTCTGCCCTCAGAAATCTCCCAGCATGCTGGAATTCCTACAAAAGGTACAGCAAATATTATGCCACTTTTGTAAAATATTTGAAGCACATTCTATATGAAATGAAGTTGTGAATGTTCCACTAAAAAAAACAACTTAGTTTTAAATATCCCAAAGCTGCATCTTGCATAGATGTATCTTTCTGGGAAGAAATGCTGTTTCCCTTTGAGGGGGGGAAAGGACTACATTCTAAATCAACATTTCATGGCAGCAGAGGACAAGAGAGAGATGATGAAGAAGAGAAGAGCTTGGATTTATACCCCGCCCTTCACTCAAAGTCTCAGAGTGGCTTGCAAACTCCTTTTCCTTCCCCTCCCCACAACAGACACCCTGTGAGGCAGGTGGGGCTGAGAGAGCTCTTTCAAGAACTGCCCTTTCAAGGACAGCTCTTGTCAGAACTATGGCTTGCCCAAGGTCATCCAGCAGCTGCAGGTGGAGGAGTGGGGAATCAAACCTAGTTCTCCCAGATTACAGTCTGCACACTTAACCACTACACCAAACTGGCTCTTAGATTGCCCCTAAGGAAATACTACACTAGCCATTTACTTGAACTAATTCAATGTGGTGTCAGACTTTTGTTTTCCAGTGAGCACTGGGGCTACAGGTCATATTTCTGATTGTAGCAATGCAAATTTCTTCCTGCCTTTACATCTGAAAACAGTGATCAGCTGTGGACGTAATAGTGTTGCTGATGCACTTAAATGGGGGAGTGTTCCAGTTCAGAGTAGGTACCAATTTCCATATAGATTAAAAGCCACATATAGTGCTTTCATTGGACCTCTAATAGCATCAGTAGCCAGAGTATATAATGCTTGACAGTGTCCAATTGTAGAATGCCCTTTTTAAAACACTATTTGTGGGGGGGTGGATTCTCAATAACACAGTTCTCTAATTTATTTTTAAATATTTATTATATAATTTAGAAGCAACGGACAGCAAACTAATTGGCCTAAAATTATGATGGTCCTTTCTATTGGCCTTCTTGAATATCTGTATAACAATACTTATGGTCCATCCTTTAGGGAGTCTACCTGTATTATTAATTTGGCAAAAAAGTTTCATCAGAAGAGGAACCAACCAGTCAATATATGTTTTGAAACATTCTGCCAATATCCTCTTCTGCAGATTTACCTCTCGGTAAAGATTCCACCAGAGATCTCACTTCAGATTCTGACACTGGGGGGGCAATTCACCACAATTTGTACCACTTAAGTAAATATCAGCCAATAATTTTGAATCATCGTAAAAAAACAATGTTCAGCCAGCAGAAGTGCAGTTTAGAAAAAGAATTTTTAAAATCTATCTGTACTTGCTACCTGTGTTTAAAAAAGTGAATAGGAAGCCAAAATTTCTCCTCTCCACATACACACTATTTTAAATTCTGTTTTAATGTCTTGATATTTTAAAGTTGAAATGTTTTAATGTTTTGATTCTTGCTACCTTGAGGACCCTATTTGGGTGGAAAGCTGGCATGGCAATGTTTTAAATAAAGTAAATGAATGATAGTTCTGAATAATAATCTCTATGGAGACTGGCTTCGGCTTTCGATTCCCTCAATAGGAATAGATTATGGTGGAAACTGCTAAATATTAATATTGATTCTAGGGTGGTCTTTTTGATAAGTCGACTGCATTGAAATACCATTGTAAAGATTAAGGAAGGAAAAGAAGGTGTGTTAACAGATGACACCTGTACAGAAGGGGATAAAACAAGGTTGTGTTTTGGCCCCACCTTATTTAACTTGTATATTAATGATATAGTTAATAGACTTGAGGACATGGAATTTATGCCCCTGGCAATAGGTCAAACAAAGGTACCAATAATGCTCTATGCAGATTACATGGTTTCGTTGTCGTTGACCAAAACTGGCCTGAGAAGGCTTTTGGATAAACTGGCCCAGTATTGTAATGAAGAAGGCCTCTGTATAAACTATGCCAAGGTCTAAGGTAATGGTATTTAGGAAATTACCTAGGAAGTCAGTATGGAGAACCTAGGGTGTGCAGATTGAACCGTGTAGTATATAGATATAGATATAGATATATAGGAATAATATTTTCAGAAACCCTCTCATGGCAGCCTCATTTAACATTGTTAAAGTCCTCCGCCATGAAGACAGTGGGGGTGATAGTGAAATTTTTCTTCTCCAAAGGAGGTGGTATAGTTGACCCTGTTATCAAGCAGTTTGGCAGTAAGGTGATTTCTAGTTTACTTTATGGTGTTAAAATATGAGGTTGGGGAGAGCAGATTCTGGACTCATTGAAAATAATACAAAATTATTTTATGGGACCGATTCTCTCCCGTAGCGTTAATGAGGGCTGAACTTGGTATCCCTTCTGTGAAAGCTAGGACTAACTTTAGAGTCCTGTCTTAGAAGAAGAAAAATCTAGAATGTCCTCAGGATCCCCTGGGTTCTCAAAGTTTTTGCTCCCTTTTGAAACATATCAAGAGCTGTAAGGAATATCTGGACTTTATTCAGTTGAAGTATGTAATTCTGAATGAACTATTAAATTCTAAAAGACAGGGACAGGAACTAAAGGAGTTGAAGGAATGGGTCTCTAAAATGGACAGGGAAATAATCATGTAATCACTCAATCCATAGTGGTCCCTCTTTTCAAATTCTTAAAAAGGGATCATATGAGGTCTTCTTATTTGAAGACTTTAACAACAATGAAATTAAGGACGGCTTTACTAGTTTAAGATTTCAAGCTATGCCCTCAGTGGTTCAATCAGGTTGTTTCTTAAGTGTTCCTTCCCCGTTGTGATTCTCTGTGTGTGGTATGAACTAATTCATTATATTCTGAGATGTCCCCTCCACTATGACCCTCAAAATAAATTTACTAATAATTTTTTATCCATATGGGAAGGAGCTTCAGACTTGGAAAAAGTAATATTTTTGCTTGTAGATGAGGATTCTTACATTTCTAATGGAATTGCCTTGTTTTCATTAGCAGTAGGAAGGATCGAATTAGATGGAATAACAGCTATAATAATAGTTTAAACTGTTTTAGACCTTTAATCTGAGTTGATTTTACATGTTTTAGTCTTGTATTATATTTGTAATTTTGTCAATTAATTCTGTTAATTTTGCTAATTTCGTAGTTTCAGTATGTGGAAGATTTATTGTTTTTATATTGTTATGGCCTATGGTCAATACAATAAATTGGAACTGCTGGTTACTTCAGAATGATTGGCTGATATTTACTCAAGTGATGCAAACTAGGAGATAAGGGAAGGGATTAATTCTAAAATTTGGAAATGTTGAGTTTAAAGGAAAGTACATGGCAATCTGGGATTTCCACAAGGATTTATGGCAAAGGACTTAGTACCTATACAACCATTACTGCAATTTACACATCAGATGATATTACAGTCTACTTAACTGAAAATCACTGAAGTCTAACAATGACGGGAGCAAAACAAGCATTAAAAGAGTCAGCTAAAATTTGGCAGAACAGCTAAACTCAGTATATTTGAAGACACAATTGGATCTGGAAGAATTTGAGCTCCTTGAACATTAAAGAATCAAAAAAGAACAAAACACTCATTCATCATTGCACCCCTTTCTTTTCCTTTAAGTGCTATCTTCCCCTATAGTGCTTTTGTTCTTGCTGGCTGCCACTCCATCCACCTTCCATATTAACAGCTCCATATTTGAGGCTCGGCTCCTACAGCCTGAACATCATTCTTCCTGATCTTAAAACAAGGTGGCTTTTTTCACAACACCACATAAACACTATTTAGAAACCTACCTACCATTTAGATTTTGTCAGCCTAAGAAGAGTGGTGTTCATGTCTTGCATGGAAATTGCTTTATTTTCCTGGCATAGTCCCAGTCCCATTGATACGGATGACCATTAAAGAAAGACATAGATCCAGATAATTCAAGTCAATTGGTTGATAAGATTGTAATTCTTCTTAGGACTGCATTATTTGTGTCATTGTGTGGTTTTCATTTAATGAGTCATTTTGCTGTTATTTGTTGACAGTTCTTGATTTGAAAAACAATTTAGCTGTAAATCTTTCCCCCCTTGTTAGCTGGCCATTAAGTGGCCTGCAGTACATGTTGACCTTTTCATTTTTTCCCTTAAAGTGCATGACACAACCTCACTGAAGGCATCTACATCTCGCTAGCACACTTATACAGTCTGATTCTCTATGAACTTTCACCTCATTTGCACTTGTCTTGTTGATTCACTTTTCTTACTGATAAAAAAATTTCATAGAGGAATAACAAAGGTCAGAGGTTCAAGGAGGAAAATCAAATACTCAACCCATTTTCTCAGTGTAATCTGAGACTTCAAAACATCATTTCTGCTATTTCTGTCTCTTGGTTTTCAAGGTAATCTTTTCCACTCTAATTTTTCCTTGGCTGCTTTATTTGCTTCTTCTGTTAAAGACGTAGAAAACAGTCCTATATTAATGTTTTAGTCAGTTTTCCACAAGCGATGCTCAAAACTGTTTTTTTTTTTTTTTGCATTTTCCATTTTCTGTAAATTGAATTTCAAATCTATATTGAATAGATGTTTCTTTAATTTAAAATTGGCCCTTTCGGGTTTATGAATGGATTTCTTCCATTCTGTTTTATTATGCTTCCATGCATTTGCTATGTCTACATTGTGCTCCACATAATTCCATTAACTTTGAGAATTTGTATAATTATTTTTAGGGCTGGTGCATGCACAATTGGCTGCAAATCATTTTTATTTTTTACAAAGTATCTTTTTTACCTTTACAGGCAGCTGCTGTGCTGTAGCAGCTCTTCACATGGGTTCAATCCCATCATTAAAAATATGTTGATGTGATCTCAAAACTGCATCAAGAGTTCTTTCACAATCAACCCACAAAAAGAAATATCGATGAAACTATGTGATCACACCAAGACATTTTTTTTGTGTCCCAGTTTAATCAAGGCACATACATACTTATCTTCAGCAGTAATGTGTAAGAAGAAAAGAGGCAAGCTGAAAATTGTGACAACTGCATATGTACAGCTTTCTGAACAAGTCTGGCAATCAAAACTGGTAAAGGGAAGTTATGTAGGTCTGTTATAGCAAAATAAAACAAAAGTCCACCTGGAAGACTAACAATATTTATTTCAATATGAGCTTTTGTGAGTCACAGCTCACTTCTGGAGGGAAACCTACCTGGAAATTCTACTTAAGGGGAATATTACTAGAATTGAGGGTAGGAGGAGTTGAGACAGAAAGGCTGAAAGAGAATTCCATCATGACTCTTTCAAATGCAAATTCCTTGTGTAAGTGACCAGAACAGGTTACAAAAAGATATGCAAAGTGAGGAAGTCTACTCAGGGAGGAGAAGAAGAAGAAGAAGAAGAAAAGAAGAGATTGGATTTATACCCTGCCCTTCACTACCTGAAGGAGTCTCAGAGCAGTTTACAATCTCCTTTCCCTTCCCCTCCCCACAACAGATACCCTGTGAGGTAGGTAGGGCCGAGAGAGCTCTTTGAGAACTGCTCTTGGAAAAACAGCTCTGAAAGAACTTGTGACTAACTCAAGATCACACCAGCAGCTGCATATGGAGGAGTGGGGAATCAAACCCAGTTCTCCCAGATTAGAGTCCATGCTCCTAACTAGTACACCAAACTGGCTCTCTTCAGTCATCTGAAATATAAGTGAAAATTAACTGATATTGGTAGCAAGATCTGGTCTGATAAAATATGTTAAGAACAACCAACTAAAATGTCTAAAAAGTAAGCCCTGGAGAAATATTAGTGATTGTAGTCAGTAAGAAATCCAAGTCTTTGTTTAAGCCAGGATGACATGTAGTGTTTAATTTCTTGATGAGTTCTAATTCAGTATATTAACATTGCAAATTCACTTTTCAAGTTGTATTTGTTTCTTTTTTGTAGAATAGTGATTTTTACATCTGTGATACTGTGTCCAGAAAAAGTAAAATGTTTCCCCATTGGTTTCTCGATACTATGTTTTGGGGTTTTTTTTGTTTTTTATGTCCCATTTGTGTTCACTGATTCTCTCTCACAGAAACCAACATGTTGCCCAGTGTAGACAGTAGAAGGGCATTGCTGGCACATGATGGCATATTACCACCTTGGAGTCTGTCTTGTAGCAAGCTGTCTCTGGGTAGTTGTCTGGCTTTGTTGCTTGGCTCCTTTACTTTATTGGGCAGGTATCAAAATTGGAATAAGGGTGGATCATTAATACCCCTGTGGCACCCTGAAAACAAGAGCTGGTAAATTGGAAAGCCAAAATCCAAGCAGAGATTACATATTTTGTAAAACATATTTCCTCTTTTCCTTCTTTCTGTCTCACATGATCCACCTTCACCAGTGACCTTGTTCATACACTTCCTTTCCAACTGTCATAATTCTAGGCCTACAGTAGTGTGGCCTACAGCCTCTAGGGAGGCCTAGTGGCTCCAGAGAAGCCAGTATTAGTGACTACAGGGTCTGCATTTTCCAGGTCACCCCTTGGGCCCTGTGATTGGCTAATAGAGGATTCAGAGGGAAAATTTACACCAGCAAAGGAATAGAGGGTGGTTCCTGAGAAGAAGGAATAAAAGGACTTGCCCAAAGTGGGAGGTTACTTCACTTCCAGGGAGCAGAGCTAGTGAGGCTGCTGCAGAAAAAGGGATCCCTCACCCAAAAGGGGTGAGTCAATCTGAGACCAAGTACCTAGAGAAGGCCAGGATTTCTTATTTTGCTGGTTTACCTATCTTTACTGTGTTCATTTTTCTTACACACTATTGAATCACAGATATTGTTAAATCTCTTTCATAAAAAATATTTTATTACTCCACTTGGGTCCTGATGCCTCATTCGGTCACTTACAAGGGGAAACCTACTGGAAAAGGAGTGTATAAAGGGATAGGGTGGGTGCTCTGGGCCCTCCCAAGGAGACCCATACCAGAGTGGTGACAGGCATTAGAAAACCTTTCTAGCAGCTGCCCACAACACCAACTCATTTAACTACTCATTTATTTTACTAATAGTTTTACCATGAATTTACAAACAGAAATGTTAAGTATGAGACATAATGAAGAGAGTGATTTCAACAGTGATTTCAGCTTTATTCAACTCAACAAGACGATGGGGAATTTCAGACAGATGATATAATCCAGAAGAGGAACGGTTCCCAAACGGTTTCTGGTCTGGCATTTCAGACAGAGGTGGGATTGTAAAGAAGTTGTAACTCCAGGGACTCACTTTTATAGTGCTCTTCGTCCTGGCTGTGGGCTATTTACCGCATGAAGGAGGGAACTCCACATTCAATAAATAAACAGTTCTCTTTATTTACTAAATCCAAGGACGAAATGGGAGAGGAAACAGGAAAACAAGATAACAGTCCTGTACTCAGTGTAGATAAAAGTCAAAATTATACAGCAGTTACCATCATCAATGGCCCAAGCCTTCAAATGAATTCCTCATACAAGGCTCCTGAAGAGGGTCGAAATCCAAAAGTCTCTCAGCTCTCCTCCAATTTACTGCTTTGCTTTCTCTGTCTGATGACTTAACGGCTGATAGTAACCACATCAACCTACTCCTTCTCTATCCACCCCACTTATTAAGCTATCTCAGCCTTTATTGGCCACAGCTGTTAATACCAAGAGTAAAGGTTCAGGCTGACTAAACCTTCTAAGGAGTTTACCCCCCACAGGGCCTAAGAAAAGAGGAAATCATAAAAGGCTTGAACACTGCTGCCACACCCCAAACACATAACACTTAATCCTTTACAATCCTCCACTATTTCCTCCTGCTGTGTGACCAGGGAACAGTGCAGGGAGAGCCAGCAGAGGCATGAGAGGGCAGGAGGTTGCTCACCATGGCGGACATAAGAACATAAAAGAAGCCAATGTTGGATCAGGTCAATGGCCCACCTAGTCCAACACTCTGTCACACGATGGCCAAAAATTCCAGGTGCCATCAGGAGGTCCAGCAGTGGAGCCAGGACACTAGAAGCCCTTCCACTGTTGCCCCCCCCAGCACCAAGAATACAGTGCATCACTTGCCCCAGACTGAGAGTTCCTATCTACACCTTGTGGTTAATAGCCACTGGTGGACTTCTGCTCCATATGCTTATCTAATTCCCTCTTGAAGCTGTCCATGCTTGTAACTGCCACCACCTCCTGTGGCAGTGAATTCCATGTGTTAATCACTCTTTGGGTGAAGAAGGATTTCCTTTTATCTGCTCTAACCTGACTGCTCAGCAATTTCATTGAGTGCCCACGAGTTCTTGTATTGTGAGAAAGGGAGAAAATTACTTCTTTCTCTGCCTGCTCTATCCCATGCATAATCTTATAAACCTCGATCATGTCACCCCTCAGCCATCGTCTCTCCAAGCTAAAGAGCCCCAAGTGTTTTAACTTTTCTTCATAGGGAAAGTGTTCCAACCCTTTTACCATTCTAGTTGCCCTTTTCTGCACTTTTTCCAATGCTATAATATCCTTTTTGCGGTGTGGTGACCAGAATTGTACACAGTACTCCAAATGACGTTGCACCATTGATTTATACAGGGACATTATGATACTGGCTGATTTGTTTTCAGTTTCCTTCCTAATAATCCCCAGCATAGCAGCATAGACAACCTGTTATGCCTAGTTCTATACAACCACTGGAAATATGTGGATTGTTTCCAATGTTACTTTGTTCTGATAATCTGGAACTCCTAAACCACAGAACATTTTCTTGGGTGCTTTTATTGCTAGAATAGGATAACCAACAATTAATATCTTTGCAGCAACTGTGTAAAGCTACTGCTACACCAAAGTTGTTTGGAATTTTTTAATCAGTATTTACAGAGCAATCCTACTCAAGTCTATTCAGTGGGGCTTGCTCTCAGGAAAGTGTTCTCAGCAGGTCCATAGCCAGGAATTTCTAAGTGGGGGGCATTTGAATTTCTTGGGGGGCACTTTAGATAATTTTATTATTTCATTATTTCTCCTGTGCACCCCCCTCCTTACACCACCAAAGGGAAAAAACCCAGGACCTGCACACGTCCTGCGCTCTCCCCTGGACATCCACCTTTGTGCCATGGGCCCCATGCGGAGGCCTCCTTGTTTCCACCACCGAGCCCAGGAAGAAGCAGCCACTGCCAGGTGCACAGCACGCCTCGCTTTCCTCCAGCCTGCAGTGGCCTTGGCAGCTCCCCCCAGCCCACCACCTTCCTGCTGTGAGCCCCATGTGGGCCTCCTCCCTACCGCTGAGTCCGGGAAGCATCAACAGCTTTTCGCCTTGCTTTCCTCTAGTATCAGTTCACCTCACTTTCCTCTAGCCTGCAGTGTCCTCAGTGGTTCTCTCCCAGCCAGCAGCCTGCCTGCTGTGGGCCCCATATGGGGCCCTCCTCCTCCTTCTCTCTGCCACTGGGACCAAGAAGCAGCCTCTGCCACTGCCATGCACGCTTCTTTCTCTCCCAGCCAGTTGTGAGGAAGGCAAGGAGACTCCTGTGGGGCTGGTGGCAGGCGGGTAAAGGGAAGGGAAGGGGGCAGCAGGCAGTCCTCCAGGCAGCCCAGAGAGTCAGGGGGCCTGGGCTGCCTAGGAAGTTGGGGGGCTTGGTAGGAAGTTGGGTGGCCGGGCCCCAGGGGGAGCCAATGTAGCTACGGGCCTGGTTCTCAGGATGGCACTGTTGCAGCACAATTCTAAGATGAGTTATACCCTTCTTGACTTCAATGGAGTTAGAAGGGTGTAGAATTGTACTCCTCATCTTCCAGCATACTCTAGTGAAGAAAGTATTGGATTTGGGCCATGGGCTCATTGAATGACAATAGGTGAGTGACTCTGTCTGACCTTCATTTTCTAAAAACAAATATAACAAACATTGCAAGGAAAAGGAACAAGAAAACAAGGACAAGATGTATATAAGACTGTATGTAAGATGATGGTCCAGAAGACATGTATTGTTTCTGATAAGCAAGATTAAACATTATCATCTGAGCTGACATTTTAATGCCACTTAAGTCATGAATATACACATTGAAAAAGAACCTGAAACTTGGGTGGAAAGGAAACATTAACTAAATTATTTACCTGTCATTTCTCTAGCTTAAATGAAGAAATGTAAATACTAAGGGGGGGGGGGGAAGAATCTTAATTCACCATTTGAATGGCAGCATATGTGCTTCAGACAAATAATAATGAATGGGATATGGAAAGAATGTATCTCCGTGTCTCCTAAACAGTGCCTTATATTCAATATTCAGGTTTCTACACAGAAATCATTTTCACTTTAAGATAAATTCATCAGCACCAAACCAACCCAGCACACTAATGGAAGTGTACTGCTTTTCCTGAACTCATTCTCAGATTGATTAACATTGTAAATGGTGTACTGTGAATCACTACTTAGAAATATCACCCCCCCCCCAATTCAGCTACTTAGGAAGAGTTGTATCACCTTAAAATATCTACAATTAAAGAAGACACTGCTGCTGCTGGCATTAACTCAAGCCATTATTCATTTTTTATGCTTCCCTAAGTTTCAATGAAAGGAAAATAGAATATGTGTGTGGAAATAAATATAGGTTCATTGCAATAGAAATATTACATCATTACAATAGCAAGTTATATACACCTGCAGTTATTTGTCTTCTACACAGTATATATAACATTAGACAGTTAAAGAAGAGAGATTGCAACTGTTTCACAGTAGGAAATCTTTTACAGCTCTCAACTGAAAGGGTAGGTTGGAAATAAAATCTCTTGGAGGCAATTGTCAGGCAAGGCTGAATCTTTTGTGAAGAGTAACTGAGGGTGCTTCCTTACTATATTAAAGGTGAAATTGAAATGATGTTAACATTTGAAATTAAATATGAATGTTTCATAGTCGTCTTCTGAATGAAGGAACTGAGAAGCCCATTTAGTATAGTGCTCAAACCTCCAACTACATGCAATGCTAATAAGAAGGCTGCCCAACTGCCTTTCTTAGACTATATTGATAGTCACCAGGTAGAAGTAGAGGGTAGGGATGGGCACGAACCACATTTTTGTGGCCAAACCATGAACCAATACAAACCAGAAGGTTGGTTTGTCTAGATTTGTGACCCCTGCTTTCTGCTCCCTGCCACTTTTTGCAGGGAGCAGAATACAGGGGGTTCCCCATGAAAAACAGATGAGTGGCAGGGAGCAGAAAGCAGGAGTTTAAATAGCCCAGAGCTATTTAAACTCCTGCTTTCCACTCCCCACCACTCAGCTGTTGTTCATGAAGAGGAGAAAGCAAGGGTTTAAGTGTCTCAGAGCCATTTAAACCCCTGCTTTCTGCTCTTCAGTTCACAAACATCCCTTCACAAACAACAAACCAACCAATATTTGTTATGAACATGAACCAGTTCATGCCCATCCCTAGCAGGGAATAAGAACAAGACCTTTCTATCGGCTTGCCTGATCCAACTGTCACCCATGGCCAACTGGGGGGAGAGAAACATTTGGCATCAACCTCAAGCTCAAAGAGGACCTTAAATTTAGACTTTTTTGTTTTTGTTTTTTATCATCAGTTTTTATTTTTATTATGGCTAGGGGACTCAAAAGTTAGATGTGGCCTGGACCTCACTGAACCTGTGAGAGGCCATGACATTATTCTGCTCTTAGGCTTCATCAGCAGACAGTCAGTCTACAGCTTAGCAGAAATCAAGGAAGACACAGAGGTCTCCTCAGAGAGGCAGGCTTGTACAGTTTCCCTGTTGTTGCTTCTACAGCTGTCCAGTAAAGTAGTAATGGAATTTCCACATGGCAGGTTTCCTGTAGTTTCCCTGCCCCAGTTAACTGGCAGCAGCCATCCCCACTCTATGGTACCACGGATTTTCTCAGGGTTTTTTTTTTTTTTAATGTTTAATCAAGAATCATTACATCATTATAACAAAATAAATATCTCTGTGTTAGGATTAAGGCTATGACCAATAAAGTTTTCCCACTGAAGGAAGAAGGAAGGAAGACCTTTGTATTAGGTTCTGTGAATTCCCAGCTTTTATTTTAAAAAGAGATATGCATTTCCTCTTATATCTCTGCAATAAAAGGGGCTAAAGCTTTCTATTTTAAATGAAAGCTGGGAATTCAGAGAACCTCATACAGATTATTTTATCATTAAAACCTTATAACAATATTCAATTGCTGATTTTTTTAAAAAAAATCTGAACTACCCACACAACAGCCATCCTGATTTTGCTGAGATCTTTCCTGAAACTTTACACTAAATCGAATTTGGAAAAGATCCAAGAAAAGCCAGGGGAACACTGGGAAGTGCACAAGTTCTCTACTATGCTGTTTCCCAACAGTGTTGAATCTGGGACAGATAACCTGTGTGGAAACAGCCAGAATGAGGCTTTTTCTGTTGATCTGCCTCCCCCCCCCACATCTATCCACTTCTCCAACAGTACCTAATCAGCATAATGGGGAAGGAAATATTATGAGGCATTATCCACTGTCTTGGTTTTTATCAGTTTGTATATTGGATGATGTTTTATGGAGCTTTTGAAGCTATCTTGTGCATTTTTTAAAAAATACAGAGGGAAAATTTCCTAAATAAATAAAACTCATCACTGTGTACACAAACTATGTGAAACACTAGGGAACAGAGTATTTGCCACCTGAAACATTTCAGCTATACAAAATTTGAAAGTAACAGGATTATAAAACTATGCCTTACTGATAATATAATAGACCTAATTCTATAGGCACCAAGGGAAAGTCAGTTTAAATGCAGTTTAAGCATTTCTGAATCTTGTCCAGCACCAAGTTCTTAGCCCCAACATACCTTAGAGACCAATTCCTCCCCTATGTCCCATAGCAGTTTCTAAGATTAATTAACACTCAGATAGACACTAACACTGCTATCTTTGTAAGAGAATCAGACAGCAAATGCATACAGAAAAGCTGGTTCCCTCTGTTACCCAAGATTTGCCAAGTAATGTTGTGGGACTTCCAGGCAGTGTGGTAGAGTTAATGGGAGGCAAAGGAAACATTTCTATTAGGGATGGGAACAAACCACAAAAATATGGTTCAGTTCATGGTTTGTGGGTGAACCACAAACTGAACCATGAACCCAGTCAGCTTCCATAGGAACTGAACTGGATTCATGAGGTTTGTGCTGAAACAGCTGAGCCACAGGGGCACCTGCTCCCCACGGCTCAGATGTTTAAAGAGGCTTTCAGGGGCACACAGAGAAAAATCCATGCCAAATTTAGGCCAGTCCGAGGTCCAGGAAACAATGTTCGGTGAAGCATGTGCTCCACAGACATTCTCTGAACTTCAGAGGTGGTCTGGGTAGTCCATGGCAGTCTGGGAAATAAAAATGTCTCCCAGAAAACCCAGCATCAACACCACCAAACTCCCAGACAACGGTGGGGATGGAATTCTCTCCAGCCTTTGAAACCACCAATTGGGGCCCTCCAAAGCTTGACAGGTACTGCTGACCACCAATGAGAAAGCTCTCATTCAGCTTTGTGGGATCTGAAAACTTTATAAGGATTGGTGCAGCCCTGCATTCCTTTGTTGAGGGTTTGCAGTGAGTAGGAGAGGACCAATATTATATTTGTGGATTAGTAGTTAATAGTATGTGAAATACGATCAGATTCCGCTTCTGAGCAGGGAAGGGGAGGGGAGGGGATTACTTTGCTCTTAGCTCTGTGTGTGCCACAGCACCCAGCCTTTTTGCTCACATTGAGCAGTGGGGCTTTGTTTGTGGGTTCCTCTGAAGAGGACCCAGATTTCTACACCCCTCCTTTTGTCAATCAACTTTCTGGGCTGTGTGTGGTGTGTTTGCTGGGTCACACCAATCTTGGTGCTTTGCTTTGCTTCTGCTGTGGATGGTTTCTGTTACTTCTCGGTGTCTCTCTGCTGGGGGCTTTGGGTGTCTGTGGGTCAGGGGTCTGATTCCACACAGCCTCTCTGCTTATACTGGGCAGTGGGGCATAGCTAGTTTGGGCACTTCAGCTGAGGGCTCACATACATTTACAAACCCCCCTGCACCCCACTACTTTGGGGGGGGGTCTTCTGGTTCTTTCTCATTCTCTCTGATGGGGGCTTTAGGTGTCTGTGAGTCAGGGCTCTGATTCCACACAGCATCTCTTCTTATGCCATGTGTTGGGGCACAGCTGGTGTGCACCTCAGCTGAGGGCTCACAAATGTACAGCCTCTCACACCCCACCTGGCCCGTAGCCTGCCTGGGGCCCTGGGGGCCCGGCCCCCCCATGGGTTTTGTGGGCCCCCTCCCCCAAGCCTCTGCTCCCCCCTACTCCCTCCGGCCCCCTCCCCCCGGCCCTCGCCCCTCTCCTTATGGTCACCAAGGCCGGCCGGGGCGCTAGGAGAGGGGAAGGGAAGGGGAAAGGAGATGGGCCGGGCCGGCTCCCACGGCGGCAGCGGCACCTTCTCCCCCAATATGGCACGAGGGTGTGGCAGCTGCGGGGGAGGGGGGAGGAGGGCGAGCGCAGCGGGAGGGCAGGAGGGGAAGGTCCCTGTCCGGCGGGAGGGTTGTGCTGCACGGAGTAGAGGCTTCTCCACCCCCCCACTTTTTCCTGACAGAAAAGTTGTCCTGGAGCTGCATGTCCAGTTCCTTCCGATCAGGGGTCTTTTTTTGGGGGGGAGCCCGCTCCCGGAGCTCAGGAGCCAAACCCCGCCCCCAGCCGGCGTCCCAGGGAGTCTTTCAGGCAGCCGCATGTCAATTTCAGCTCCATTATATCCTATGGGCCATTGAAGTAAATGGTGAAAACATAGGGTATATTCTGGGGGCTGGAGGGAAGGGGGTTTGAGGGAGAGGCTCCAAACTCACAGGGTAGCTGCTGGAGCCTCTCCCCAAGATACCCACCAATTTTCAAGAACATTGGACCAGGGTATCCAATTTTATGGGCCCCCAAACAGGTCGCCCCCATTCCCTCCATTGTTCTCTATGGTGGGAAAAAAGTAACTTTTTTCCCACCATAGAGAACAATGGAGGGAATAGGGGCAACCTGTTTGGGGGCCCATAGAATTGGACCACCTGGTCCAATGTTCTTGAAACTTCGTGGGTATCTTGGAGAGAGGCTCTACCAGCTACCCTGTGAGTTTGGAGTGTCTCCCTCAAACCCCCTCCCCTCCAGAATATACCCTATGTTTTCACCATTGACTTCAATGGCCCATAGGATATAATGGGGCTGAATTGCCGCTGAATTTCTTTCATTCCCTCCTTTTCTTCTCTCCTTTTCCTCTTTCCCTCCTTCTTCTCTTCCCTCTTTCTTTCTTTCCCACCTTTTTCTCTTCTCTTTTTTCCTCCTTTCCCTGTTTCCCTCCATCTTCCCTCTCTTTCTTTCCCTCCCCTTTCCATCTCTTTCTTTTCCTCTTTCCTTCTTTCTACTCTCTCTCTTTCCTTCCCTCTTTCCTCCTTCTGTGGCCCAACTCTAGTGAGAAGGAGTTTAAACTTTAAACCCCTTCTCTCTTAGCTCCCCCACCCAGGCCAGCTAGGGAAGGGGAGGCTTTTGAAGATGCCTCCCCCCCTTTTGCTTCCCCTTCTGACATCACTTCCGGTGATGTCAGGGGGTGTGGCATATGCTAATAGCCTAATGGCTCATTAGCATACCATATTCTAATGAGCTCCTGCAGCTGTTTTTCTACGAAAAGACCCCTGCTTCCGATAAGGTCTTAATTGTGGTTCCCATTGTTAATGGGAAGGCTTTCAATCAACATTTCTCTTCTTTTTAAGAATGTTCCTATATTTTAAGGGTAGAAATATATATATATATATATATATATATATATACACGTAGTGACTAGAGTGGTAAACTCCAATGTGGTGCCCAACAATGTGTTTGCTGGTGGCTACTTGCTTCTTACCCAGCACTTTTTCACCAAAGCAAACAGCCAGTTCTGACTATCTTTCACCTCAGTAAAACAGGAGGTGTTTTTGAAGACCCCAAGGGAAATCACTTTTGGTCTTACAGAGCGTGCACACTTGGAGACAGTTGTCCTGATCACAGGTGGATGCTCTGCTTGAAACCTCCCAATATTTTAGCAGCCATTTTGTGATTGGTCCTGCTTCCCAAGGTATCAATTTTGTGATTGTGACCACTGCCCTTTCTTAAAATTCCAAAAAATGCCCACAAGTTCAAATCAAAGTAGCAGCCCCTTGCAGGAAGAAGTTCAGTATTTTTTAATTGTAAAATGAAACTGAATTCTAGGGGGGGAGCTATTTCTGGTTTTGGCTTAATAGTCTTCTCTGCTCTCTAATAAAATATTTTTCCTTTTTTCTGTTGCTGCTTTGCATGCCTTTCAGTATCAGGTCTCAATGAAAACTTTTTGAAAACTTAGTTCTGTTACACAAAGATTAATACTGCTGTGATTGTGCTGTCCGGTTTTAAAAACATAAAATCAAATCTCTCTTTCAATTGTACTGAATTTGTCTGACGAGATTGAATTTGGTCTATATTTTTCCCCTTGCAATCATGGTTCCCCAATGGAGGGGGGGCAGTGTTCCCTCTAAGCTGAGTTAGTGTGAGCTAGCTTACACTTTTTAACTTCCAGCTCGCAGATTTTTGTCTTAGCTCAGGAAGGATGGCTCCAGAGCAAACTAATTTATGCGGCAGCCAAATTGCTCTCTCACAACTTTAATGGCAGTAGCTCACAAAGTAGAAGTTTTGCTCACAAAACTCCACAGCTTAGAGGGAACATTGGTGGTGGGCCCCCTGAGAAAAACATGGGCCCCCTGAGCAAAAAGTTGTTAGCTACGGGCCTGCACCCCACCCATCTTTTTTGGATCGTCTCTTTTCTCTTTCCACTGGGGGTGTGAACCTGTGTCTGATGTTTCTCCCAAAAGTACTTTCCTGGGGGCACCTTCTTTGGGGGGCTGTAACTCATACCTCCAAGTCCAGTCCACCCATAACTTGGTGGGTATGTAGGGGACATCCTGGGGAGGTCTGCCATGAGTCTGATGCCTTTAGCTCACACAGGGCTGGTTCTATACACTCCAAAACTCATGCCTGATATCTACCCCAAAATCACTTTCCTTGGGGCCTCGAACTATGCCATTTGTGAAGTACTGCATTAGAAATTCTTGATATATTGTTCCTGATTTTGTACACAGAACATATTGGTTAAAATTGGAATATCAGTTCTTCTTTGGTAAAGCTACACAGCAAAATGAGACAGACGGTAGCTAGCACACTCATAAGACAGTCTTCTTTTGGAACCATGTGCATCAGATCATTTATTAGAATCTTCATTTGGAATCACCTGCACTAGATCAAGTATTGCAATAAGGATTGCTATATATGTACTTTCAGTGTATGATATATTGAATTTCACTGAATGATCTTGATATCATGCACGATTATTTTTCATTTTATAAAACTGCATGATGATGAAGAAGAAGAGGAGGAGGAGGAGGAGGAGGAGGAGATTGGATTTATACCCCACCCTACACTTGGAGTCTCAGAGTGGCTTACAATCTCCTTTTCCTTCCCCTCCCCACAACAGACACCCTGTGAGATAGGTGGGGCTGAGAGAGCTCTGATAGAAACTGCTCTTTTCAAGAACACCACTGACAGAACTATGGCTTGTCCAAGGTCACCCAGCAGCTGTGAGTAGAGGAGTCAGGAATCAAACTCGGTTCTCCCAGATTAGAGTACACACATTTAACCACTCCACCAAACTGCATGTTCCCCAGTTCAAATTTTTGTTCATGGAGTTGATTGGTTACTAATGATATTCAATAAGAATATCATTCAAACAATTCGCTATTGATATATTTTAATAAAATAAAATATATATATACACTTATTTCAGGTTTTTCTGAACAGTTTTTTCTATCATATAGTCCCTGGACTGTGCAGTTACCTTCTCTTTTTGTAGTTTCTACTCTGAGTGGCAGCAGAATTTTTTTATTTTTTATTTTAAAAGGACTTCACCCTGAGTCATGAACCAGGCAGGGATTAGTTACAGTGAAGACTCCTCAGAGAAAGGGTCCAGTGTTGCCAGCCCGCAGCAAACAGCAGTAGAGCAACAGGAGGATGAGATTCAGGCATTCTCTTCAGCCAAGAGTGGATGCTGGTCAGCCAGCCCTCCAGCTCTAATCCAGCAGCTGAAGGTCAGTCAGCTTTTCCCTTGAAACGTCACAGGAAACAATTCAGGTAGGACTTATAGGCTGACCCAACACCAGCTGACAGCTGACACTGAAGATGAGTCATTGTAGGAGATGGCTACATACAAGGCCAGTGGCTACAAAAACTCAAGAGGGGAACTAATGGGTGTGGACAAAACCCATTCCTAAACTCTGAAGTTGCTGCTTCTGACCAGACAATTCCTGGATAATTTTGACTCCTGGACTGCTTCTTTTTGATATAACTCTCCTAAAAAGGAGAGAATTTTATTCTTTTTATAAGAAAAGGGTAGGGTATACAGATGGAGAAAGAAAAGAATGGAGTGAAGTTTTTTCTGTTAAAAAAAAAGGTTAGTTTTAGTTAGTATTCAATACCGTTTTTGGCATCCATCACGGTTAGAAGATCTTCTTTTTAACTTTGCAAAGTCCAAAATAACTCTGTTAGTGAAGTTAGTAAAGTCCATTGGGGTTAGTTATTAAACAGCTCCTTTCAGATGTTACACGAACAGTTACTTCTCAAGGTGTCTTCTTTTTAAGTCTCTCCAATTATAGGTTGAGTCCTTTTTTACCTTGATACCTTCCGTTCCGTCACCTCCTTCCCCTGGGCTGCTGTCTTCTTCACTGCTTGCATTAATCCAAATTTTGAGTGCTGCGTCCTCCTCTATGCTGGCATGTCTCTTCAGAAGTTTTTGTGTTTTAAAGATGGAGTCCATCTTCTTTCTTTTCTCTTTTTCCTTATATTTCTGGCCTTCCATTTTCATGGGCTCCATAAACACTACACATGAAATTAGATCTCCAGTATGTTGCCTGCTATGCTCAACAACCCCTTCTACTGGCAGATTAATTTTCTTCATAAAAGCGGAATGGGCTTTGAAAGCCATATCCACCTCTTCTTTTAATTCTTTCGCTTCACTGCCAGTTAGGGGTGCCAAGACATTCGTCAAGGTAAATCCGAGATCTTCTTTCTCTTCTTCTTTTACGCCCTGAAAACTTAGAGTCAGATTAGATTTCTGTGCGATTTCCGCCATCTTCCTGTTGTTTCCGACATTTGTTTCTGTCGACTGATGAGAACACTTTCCACTTTGAGCAAAGTTTCGTTGATTTTCTGCATTTGCTCCAGCAGGGGGCACAGTATCCCATTTTCCTGTTGATTGACAGCAAGCTCTGGGGGGAGGCTACCCGGACTGGAAGTCCCTCCCCTCTTCTCTTCCGGTTTCTGTGGGACCTTTTCCAGTGTCGACATTTTCTTTTTTTTTGTTTACTTTTTTAAAGTTCGTGCCGCATCCCCCAGGAAGCTAATAAGGTCATAATCTTCTGTAAAACCCCAACGGTACTTTCACCAACACTTTTTTCTCTCTACCCCCCTTCGCGCTTCCTTTATAGATCTCGCTTCTCAAAAGGGGTGGGGACTCCTCCCTCCTCCCATATGCTTATATGCTTGCGGGGGGGTTCAAATTCACACTTCAAAATAGATCTTCAACTCACGATTCGATGCCAGTTCTTCTTTTTATTTTAAATCATAGCGCTTTCTTCACTCCTGGAAGTCGGTGGCGCTGCTAAGTCCCATTGCGGGCACGATGCAGCGGGGCCGATTGGGGTGGGGAGAAAGCCTCAATTTCCCAGCTATCTGCCGGCAAAGAGGCTACTCCCCAAGCGCCCCCGGTTCGGAGCCTTTGCCTAAGGCTCACTAGGGTCTTTCGCACATGCGAATACCCCCCCTAACTGCGTGTGGGCTAACCACCTCCAGGAGCATCCCGAAAGGTGGCCACCATTCGCAACGCCGAAACCAAAACCCTGACTCCTGGACTGCTTCTTGACAACCTGCTCTCTGAACTCTGCTTCTGGCTTTGTTGATTTGGATGTTGTTGCCTGGTAACTCTGACTCCTGGACTGTTATCCAATATTGAATTATCTACATCCACCTCCTTGGCCTTGCTTAGCTGGTCTGCTGCAGACACTGAAATACAAAACTGGAGATCTGCAGCCTGACGCAGGATACCCTTACAGCATGATGGCACTTCTGAGGTATAATGTACTGTGACTGATGCATGGCAAGGTGAATTCAGCTTATACTTTATTGTAGATCGTAGAACAAGAGATGCTTTGCTGGCTTGCAGGCCGGCTTATATTCCTAACTCACACCACACCACACCCAAACACACACCCACACCCATGATTGGATATTACCAGTGCACCCCTAGACCTATAGGTCCCTCCCAGGATCCCAGCCTCCTGATAGGTGCGCACTAGGATCTGTTCAGGCTATTGTCTCTAGAGTCGAAGGTTGGGTCTTTCCCCCACCATGTTTTTGCCTAACTGTCATGGATCGGGGTGCAGAGCCAGATAAGAGCGAGGAAGTCAAGGCACAGTCTGGGGTCAGGACCCAGACAAACCAACCAACTGGGAATACCAAGTCCAAAGTGCAGGGCAAAAGTGGGGTGGTCAGGGTGCAGTCCAAAGTCAAGAGCCAGGCAGACAAACCAACCAGGGAAGCCAAGTCCAAAGTGCAAGGCAAGGCTTCCGGTCTGGGATCCATGGCATCCTAACGTGTTCTGGCTTCACTCCCAGAGCAAATGGAGGGTCTTCACGACAGGGTGGGCTATCAGCCTGCCGCAGATCTCCCCAGGTAAGGGAGTGACCAGCAACGAGCATCGGCCCAAGAGGGAGTTGAGATCGGCTGATAGCGGGGCTTTAAAGAGCGCCGCGACCAGCCTTGATCCCCTCCCCCAAGCGGGCACTTCGGAATTTTTCTAAAAGACCCCACCGAGTTGGATTCTCAACATAAGAATGCATGACCCAAACCTCTGAGACATTCTACAGAAACTGACACTAAAGAAACACAGCTATGGCAAAACACTGACTTTGAAGGTAACTTTTAAAAATTGCTCACCGGAGACGCATTGATTTCGAAGATAAGCAACATCCGTTGAAGCGCATGACCGTGCGGCATATTATGTACTAATACCGATTCCAGAAAATGAGATTTAAAGACTAAAAAAAGCCAAAAAGCCGGTTTGTTGATCATTCCTGCGGTCAGGATATTGACTTTAAAATAGAAACTAACATTAAATCCCGTGAGAAACAAAGTGGAAAGTTACTCAAGCTGCAACAGAAAACACCAGGACAGGAAATGATTTCAGAAGAGACAAGCTGCACTTCCTAGAGACGAACGAGGAGGCCGGAAGGAGTTTGCTGAGACCTGCAGTCAAAACGGGAAGGAACCAGAAGATAGGGGGACGAATAAGACTGCCGGACAGGAAGTAAGGAACAGGAAAAGTCAAATACCATAGAGAAATAGCGTCCGCCATCTTGGGAAGGTCGAAACTTTTTAATTAAATTATGGCTAAATGCCTGAAGTAAAAAAAGCGAAAATAGAGCGGTTTAACTGGGCATTTAAAGAGCTTTAATTTGATGTGAGTTTTATGACCGCTTTGAACGGCTTACGACCTCCGGCAAAGACAGAGGGCAAATTCTTGGTCCTCCCCAAAAAGAGGAGAAAAAATTGCTAAAGAGGAGAAAAAATTGCAGGGCATGATGGAAGCTATGGAAAAACGGATGATGGATGTCATGCAAAAAATGGAAAAAACTCTAGGTAAAGTGGCTGAAGAAGTAGCTGATTTGAAAAAATATCTAGCTGGAATTACAACAGAAATACAGACATTGAACAAAAGAACAACTGATGTGGAAGAGAGAGTACGAGGAGTGGAAACTGGTGTAGCAGAAGTTACCAAAGAAGCACTAAAGGCTAATGTAATGGTGGAGTATAATGGAATGCTGAACCATCTGAGATTCAGGGGAATCCCTGAAGATAAAAACGAAAACATCCACTCAGTCATGGTGGATGCTGTTGCAGATTTTTTAAAAATGGAAGAGGAGAAGGTGGTGGTACATATTGATTTGGTGTACAGAGTCAACTCTGCGATTGCTCAAAAGAAGAAATTACCCAGAGATGTGATTGTCCAGTTTATATCCAAAAGAGTCAAGGAGGATTTGTTCAAACAACAATTTCAGGAAAATTTCATGATTGGGCAAAAGAAAATAATGATATTGAAGGAATTACCCAGAACAGTTCTCCAGGACAGATGACTTTTTAAAGACTTGGTTGACAAACTGAAAACAGAGGGCATAAGGTACAGATGGGAAATTCCGAAAGGTGTGAGCTTTACATTTAAGCAGAAGAGAGTCACCATCAGATCACTGGAACAAATGACCAAGTTTATTAGAGACAATTTTAAAGACTCTGATAAGTAAATACAAAACATTATGGAGAGTCAAATTATTTTGTGGAATGTAAATGGACTTAACTCCCCCAAAAAAAGAAAAAAAGTCAGACTGTGGTTGGAAAAGCAAAAATGTGACATTGTTTGTTTGCAAGAAACACATATCAAAAAAACAGATGCCAAATTTTTGATTCAAAATAGATTGGGAGAAGAATTTTACTCTTTCTCCTCGCAGAAGAAAAAAGGTGTTGTTACATATGTAAAAAAAGAACTGGAACCAAAAGAAATTTTTAAAGATAAAGAAGGAAGATTTTTGGTGGTGGAAATTATGCTCCAGAATAAAAAGACCTTAATTGTAAACCTCTATGCTCCGAATGGAGCCAAGGAAATTTTTTTTCAAGATTTATGGGAAGAACTACATCAGTTAACCTATGAACAAATGATATTGATGGGTGACTTTAATGGTACTGTTAATAATGCAATTGACAGAAAATCAAAAAAAGAAAATGAAGAATTAGGTAAACTGCCGAAAGTATTTTTTCAATTGGCAAAGCATGAACACTTGGAAGATGCATGGAGAGTAAAAGACTCAAAAATTAAAGATTATACTTTTTATTCATCGAGACATGAATCTTTTTCTAGAATTGATATGATCTGGATGTCTGACAACCTAATAACACAAACGCACAAAATAGAAATATTACCTAGAATTATTTCTGACCATAGTCCAATAAAATGGTCAACTTACGTTAAGAAAAAGAAATATCGATGGAGACTCAATGAGGATCTACTGGACAAACAAAGCATTTTGGATAAGATAAGGACAGAAACCAAAACGTATTTTCAAATAAATCTGAATAAAGAAGTACAAACACAGACGGTATGGGACGCTTACAAGGTTGTGATGAGAAGACATTTTATTGCAATCCATAATAATGAAAGAAAAGAACAACTTAAAATGGACAAGGAAATTTGGGAAACTATCCAAAAGAAAGAAGCAGAGCTTAAGAAGAGACCTGGCAAAAAGAAAATTGTGAGAGAATTGAGGATTTTAAACGAACAATATGATGCGAGGTTAAATAAAGAAGTTTACTGGAATTTGAAAAAATTGCAACAGAAGTCCTTTGAAGGAGCAAATAAACCGGGGAAGTACTTGGCATGGCAATTGAAGAAAAGAAGAGAAAATAAAATAGTGACCAAACTGAAAGATGGGAACAAGGAAATTACAGACACAGGAGGAATCCAGAGAGATTTTATAAATATTACGCTACTCTTTTTCAGGCAAAACAAGTGGATCCACAGAAAATTCAGGATTATTTACAAAAGGTAAATTTAATGCAACCAAGTGAAAAAATAAAAGAATTTTTGAACACTGCAATAACTAAAGAAGAAATCACCAAAGCAATAGGGGAAGCAAAAATCTCCAAAGTCCCAGGACCAGATGGATTTTCAGCCAAATTCTATAAGAAGTTTCAAGAAGACCTGGTGCCGGTTCTAGAGACGCTTTTAAACGAAATTAGAGAATATGGTAATATTCCAGATTCCTGGAAAGAAGCAGCAATCACCTTGATACCAAAAGAGTTACAAGATTTAACTAATGTTAAAAATTATCGACCTATTTCGCTCCTGAATAATGACTATAAAATTTTTGCAAAAGTACTAGCAGAACGCCTTAAAAAGTATTTGAAAGGAGTCATTGCCGAGGACCAGGCTGGTTTTCTACCGGATAGGCAAATAAAAGACAATTTGAGGGTGGTATTGGACACAATAGAATACTATGACAAGCACCCTGAAAAGGAAGTCGGCTTTTTATTTTTGGATGTGGAAAAGGCATTTGATAATTTGAACTGGGAATTTATGTTTAGAGTGATTAAAAATTGCAGATGGGTGAAAAATTTTCAAGAATGATCAAATCAATTTATAAAGAGCAAAAAGCTACGGTGATTGTTAATGCAGAGTCAAAGGAAATATTCCGGATCAGAAAAGGAACTAGACAGGGCTGTCCTTTATCGCCATTGTTATTTATCTGGATTTTGGAAATATTGCTGCAAGCAATTAGAGATGATAAAAATATAAAAGGTCTTAACATTAGAGGTTTCTCATATAAATTAAGAGCGTTTGCTGATGATGTTATGTTTATTGTGGAAGATCCTATTAATACTATGCCGTTGGTTTTTGAAAAAGTAAAAGAGTTTGGTGAACTCGCAGGGTTCTATGTAAATAAAAACAAATCGAAAATACTATGTAAAAATATGACTACTGCAAGGCAACAATCGTTACAAAAAATGACAGAATGTGAAGTGGTTAAAAAAGTTAAATATTTGGGAATTGACATTACAATGAAAAATATTGATTTGTTTAAGAATAATTATGAAAAACTGTGGATATCGATAAGTCATGATTTGAGAAAATGGGAGAAACTTAGACTATCTCTTCTTGGAAGAATTGCCGTTGTCAAAATGAATGTACTGCCCAGGTTAATGTTTTTATTTCAGACAATACCAATTGTGAAAGACATGAAATTGTTAGTAAAATGGCAAAGAGAAATTTTTAAATTTATCTGGGCAAGGAAGAAGCCAAGAATTAAAATGAAAATAATGTATGATGTAAAAGAGAGAGGTGGTTTTCAAGTCCCGAATTTGCATTTGTACCATGAAGCTGTATGTTTGTCTTGGTTGTCTGATTGGGTTAATTTGGAAAATAGAAAGCTACTGGCCCTTGAGGGCCACGATTGCAGATTTGGCTGGCATGCCTATCTTTGGTATGGGAAAAATAAGGTGGACTCAATGTTTAAGCATCATTATATAAGAAAAACGCTGTTTGAAGCATGGACCAGATACAGGAATACAATTCCCGATGAAAGACCTTTATGGATTGTTCCGGCTGCAGTTATTCATCCTTTTTCAGAACATAAAGGTAGTGATTGGTTGAAGTACCAAGAGTTGCTTCAAAAAGAAGGGAAGAATTATGTCTTAAAACCAAATAATGTATTAGTATTTGAATATGGTTGGTTACAATATGGACAAATGCGAGATATTTTTTAAAAAGATTGTAAAGAGGTGGGTTTCAGAGGTAAAAATGATGAGTTTGAAGATATTTGGTTCGAAAAAGGGGGGAAAATGATTTCCAAGTTGTATAAAATACTGCTAACTGTATATACTTTGGATGAAACTGTTAAAGAGCAAATGATAAAGTGGGCCATAAATATGAATAAGGAAATTTCAATGGAATCTTGGGAATTTTTATGGAGGAAAGCTCTAAAAATTTCAACTTGTGTTAATGTAAAAGAAAACTGTTATAAGATGCTTTATAAGTGGTAAAGAAAGGTAAAGGTAAAGGTTCCCTTGCTCGAAAGCCAGTCGAATCCGACTCTAGGGTTGCGGTGCTCATCTCCGTTTCAAAGCCGAAGAGCCAGCGCTGTCCGAAGACGTTTCCGTGGTCATGTGGCCGGCATGACTAAACACCAAGGCGCACGGAACGCTGTTACCTTCCCACCGAAGTGGTACCTATTTATCTACTTGCAATTTCTTGCTTTCGAACTGCTAGGTTGGCAGGAGCTGGAACTAGAGACAGGAGCTCACCCTGTCATGCGGCACCCGGGTCTCGAACTGCTGAACTACTGACCTTCCAGAGCCTGCAGTTATAAGTGGTACATGACACCAAAAAAAATTGCTAATATAAGTATGGATAAGAACCTGAGTAACAAATGTTGGAAATGTAAAAAAATAGAGGGTTCTTTTTATCATATGTGGTGGACATGCGAGAAAGCAAAAGTATACTGGTCAAATGTTCATTGTGAGATGCAGAAAATATTGAAAATCCCTATTAGAAAAAGTCCGGAACTTCTACTCTTAGGTTTGACAATGGAAAAAATTAAGCAAGAAAAGAGAACAGTATTATGGTACATGATCACGTCGGCAAGAATGGCTTTTGCGCAACAATGGAAATTGGATAAAGTACCGGATATACAGGACTGGTTAAGAAAACTGCTATTTTTAGCTGAAATGGACAAAATGACTAAAAAATTAAATGGACAAATGGCAGAACAGTATTTAAATGAATGGGAAGACCTGAAAATATATATGGAAACTGAATATAAAATGAAAGGGAAAATGTATAACCTTGATTCTTATTGAAAATGGAATAATGTTAGATGAGTCAGATTTCTGTATACAAAAAATATGTTACCTGGTTTATTGATTGTTATAAGTTTAAACTTGATTACTGTTAAATTTTCTTTGTTATTGGCAATAGCAGTTTTGGAAGCCTATTGGGGGGAAGGGGGGAAGGGATATAGTTTATAAGTGGATTTGGAAATTGTGTTTAACAATGATGAATATATTCCAATAAAAATCTTTGTTATAAAAAAACAAAGTACAAGGCAAAAGTGGGGTGGTCAGGGTACAGTCCAAAGCACAAACCGTCAGAGTAGTCAGTAAGCCAGAGGTCCCAAGAGTCAAGAGTCAGGGAGTCAAAGGTTCGAGGTGCAGGTCTAAGCATAGTCGTGCAAGCCAAAGTCAAGGAGATGAGGATGTCGAGACAGGAACCAGGAATCAGGAACATGAGCGAGGAGGTGCAAAGCTTCGTCAAAGTGACTAGTTGCTGGCACGATTTGTCGGCGTGAGTGCGAGGGCTAAATAGCTCACTAAGCTGCCGGCAATTAGTGCGCCCCAAGCATGTCCTGGCTCCCACTAATACTCGGGAGTGAAAGAGCGTCTGTTGTCCATGCGTGCCTCTCGTCACAGGGCTGCCATGTCCGATCAGCGCTGTCCTCTTTAATGGGAAACTGGTGGAGGCGAGTCGGGGGGAGTGCTGACCAGGCGAGAATCTGCCTCAGCAGTTGCTGGAGCAGCCTCTGAACTCTCAGCGCTGTCAGGTGTGGGATTTTCTGGCATCAGGAGCTCATCCCCAGCAGCACTCAGCTCCTCCGCTGGAGCCGTGACACCGACCATGTGTGCAGACTTCACACAACATGAGGAAAATCCAAAAGTTTAATCAATCCTCTCTAGTAATTGCCAGAAACTCCATGGTTTTACCATAGAGTTCTGGGTGATTCCTAGAGTGGTGTGAGTGACATAACTTCTTGGAGAAACCCCAAGGGATTTCATTACATTGTTGATTGCAGCCTTGGCCCATCTCCTGCTGGTTGCAATGTCTGGCAGCCCTACCAGAACCCTGTCAGGTAACAATAATTTTTATGGATGATTTTGAACTTCCCTACTCTGTTGGTTCAAAGACCATTGTTTTAATTTTGCTTGTCCTTTGTGCAAATAAAACCTGCTTTTAAATTCATGTGAAGGAAACAATAAGTAATGACTACCAAAAAAAAAAGAGTAAACTAAGACTATTCTCAGTGTTAACATACAAAAAGGGTGGGGGAGGGGGAAAAGGTGCATTTGTATGTACCCAGCGTATTTTGGACCTAGCATATTTTGATAGTAATCCACCACTGAGTAAAGTTTTAAATAGGACCTCACTGATGAGTTCCATGATGAGTTCCTTTTGAAATAATGAGCAAACCTAAATTGAAATTATTCTAATAATTTAAAGAGCGGAAATGTGGTTTAGAAAAAACTCACACAAACTATTCCTTAAATATTCCTTAAACATCATTTTAAAAAGGGTTAATATGCTGAAAATGACTTTCTTGTTATTTTTTTTTGAAGTGTGGATATTATCATATTAATTCACATCCTACTGAGAACCTCCAGTTGTATAGAACAAATACAAGGACGCTGTGCCAAATTTAGTCCCTCGTCTGCTCAGACTCAATTTGAGAACTAAAAATGTTTGGATTGCTTCCTGGAATAAGACAACAGTTCTTTCAATTCAGCTAAATGCTAAGCAAACAGAGCCTTCTGGTCTTGAAGTGACAGGCCAATGTGTATTTGTTTACCATCTGGGATCTGTATTAGGTAATGCTGACTTACACTTCATTACTGTTTGCTGTCCTTCCTGTTGCTATTTACCATCACATTTGAAAGGAAATCTGACAACAGAAAAGTTGGGGTTTGTAAATGGATTAATACTGTGTCTCACAAAGATAACTGAAGACATCAATGACAGATGGACTTCCCTTTGAGAGCAGGATCATCTGCCTTCTAAGAGGTGGTTTTTCAGATCTGTTTGAATGTTACCTCTGATATATAGGCTCTACTTTTACCTCCTTTTTATAGTGGTGAGATGGCATTGCATTAAGATGCAGACAGATTTGTAAAGGAAATATAAAGAAGAAAAAACAGATCAAAGGAGATAAACCTCATATATCAAGATTTAATGAACTTCTGCACTTTATAAACAATAACTAAGTAACCCTGAAACAATTTAAATTGCCCTTGGTGTTCATCGGCAAAACTAAATGGCTAGCTATGAAAGTGTCATTGTAATTTTAAAAGATTTTTATTATAATTATTGTATTCATCAGTCATGACACTAAGAACTCATGACATTTGGAAGTATTCAGAAACATTGTCTGAAATCACTTGTAGCAATAGACATGACTGTTCTCTCTTCATTTTCTCATGTTCCCTGCTGAAAATATTTCCAAAATCCTAGATCAAGAAAAAATAATGCCAGCCTATGATTACAGGAGTTGTCTGTAGTGTAGGAACACAGCAGTGTGTTAGCTAAAGGAGCTTGATGTTACCCCCTTGCTTCCATTTTGTCTCTGTCTCCTCCATTTTGATGTCTGATATTTTTCATTAACGGCAAGTAAACAAGAATCTAGCCAGCTAATAACAAATGGCAAAAATTGAAGGGAGGAAGCAGGACCATACCTGAATCAATCATACTAGCTCAGAATTAATAGGAACCCTCTAGACAATCTTGGGATTGAACACCTCACTCAGAAACTGTGTTCATGTCATTAATTATGAACCACCCACACTCCTGGTTTCATTAGTGGCCGTTGCACAAAATAGACGCTTCTACTATTATTATGTCTAAATTTTCTCTCCATGATCTATGTCCATATTTGTTCCAGTTAGCGTCAGTCTATTTTCCATTTTTACCCAGGTTTGAATCTTCTTCTGAAGCCTTACAATCTTGGTCCGACGCACTGTTACATGACCTATAGCCCTGATATTTTCCCTCAGAATTATTTGAATGAGTGGTGGATTCCTCATTGGACACCCCCCCCCCATTAGTAGCTATAAATCTCTCTCTTTTCCCTCATTCCTCTATCCACTTTTCCTTCTCCTTTTTGCCCTGCTTGAGAGGGGTAACTTGTTCTCTAAGTAGGGTTGCCAGCCTCCAGGTGGAGCCTGGAGACCTGGAATGACAACTGATCTCCAAATAACAGCCTGGAGAAAATGAATGCTCTAGACATTATACCCTGTTGAGGGCCCTCCTCAAACCCCATCTTCCCCAGACTCCTTCCCCCAAATCTCCAGGAAGTCCCCATCCCAGAGTTGGCAATCCTATCTAGGGGGACTTAGTTATTGGTATTCTTTTTATTGTCTATATCTGCTAATTCTTCTGTCATGACATTGTATCATTCTCCTTTAATTGCTGAATTCATCATATCTAGATATCACACACACTAATCCACTTTCAATCCACTTTCAGTGCACTTTCCAACTGGATTTTGATGTGTGAACTGGCAAAATCCACTTTGAAAGTGCACTGGAAGTGGATTGAAAGTAGATTATTTAGTGTGTGTAATCACAGCCAATGGCCAAATCTGCATTTGTCTTTCCCACCAGTGTCCCCAGCTTTTGACACCGTCTTCAAAAAAGTTGTCCACATTTGGTGTTGTTTTCACACCTCAACAGTGCTAGAATACTTTCGCATGTCCACATATGTTTATCGTCCTTTGGGGTGGCTCCACTGTCATTGCACCTCCGCACTGCTTTAAAGGAATCTTCTCCAAACAACATTCAAACAAGCATAGAGAAAGATGGTGTCACAGCAGCACACAACTGATTTAAAAATGCAAATGCAGATTCAACCAATGTTCCTTTCAAATTCGGGAATGGTGTTTCACCAGTTAGTCACAGATTCTGAACACAGTGGCTGTGGTCACACACACTATATAATCCACTCTCAATCCACTTTCAGTGCACTTTCCAACTGGATTTTACTATGTGAACTGTCAAAATCCAGTTGGAAAGTACACTGAAAGTAGAATGAAAATGGATTACTTAGTGTGTGTGACTATAGCCAGTGTGTGGGTCACTGCTGAGAATTGTTCTTAGGTAAATCTACAGTTTCCTAACTAAGGAATAAGTGTGATAAAAGGAAAGTAGTTTTCTTGCACTGATGTTTAGAAAGGGATAAGGGGACCACAGAGTACATGTGTATTCTGACCGCATATTGGAATGAGGTTCTACTCCCATCTCACCTATAAACTCACTAGGCAGCCTTGGGGAAGTCACTCACCATCTTTCAGCCTAACCTCTCATAAGGGTGTTTGGAGGATAAAATATTTCAGTTCTTTGGCAAAAAAGAAAGGGCAAGCTACAAATAAAAATCAAGAAATAGTACTGAATTTATACATAGCTGAAACAAATGTAGACAAAAACAAACTGAATTTGAAAATATGAATTACTCTGCTAGTACATTTACACAGATCTGTAAGGCCTGCTTTCTGAGTTGTGTGCTGGAAAAAAATGGAATATTAAAACCACTCCGTTCACAGCTGGATGTATCTTTCAGGGTCTTGTCTCATTGTAACCAAATCTGAGTGCTTCTGATTTTTCAGCCTGCACTTGTGAAGTTCTTATGGTATTTTATGAGTTCTGTGGTTGAATAAATACAGTATGCTAAAATGAATGGATCATGACTCACCGTCCACTTTCAAGTGCATAGCTACAAAGCAATAGGATCACAACACAGCAAAAAATTGGAACACTTCAAAACCATGATCCCTGTAACAATATATACATATTTTGTTGATGCCTTGCCCACCTGGGCATACATTTCTCCCCTAACAGAAAAGCATCACCTATTAAAAGAGTATACAGGATACCAGAAAGAAATGGCAGCCATACACAAGATTAGCCCGGTATGGGATAACCCAAATCCCCTTGCTCGAGCTGTACATATCTATCACAATAGTTCTCTCACACCCACCACTAATATTATAACAATGTGATCTATACCTACTTGAAGCTTTGAAGTTGAACAAGTTAAATCATTCATGTCTCTCCAGTACCAATTATTTCTCCTAACTGGTCCATAGACAGGCTACATGTATACCCTAAGCTGCTTCTTTCCAGCCTTCCTGAGTGTTAAGAGCCTCACATTTCAGTTGTCTTTCAACAGCCACCAAGCTTCATGCTCACTTCTACAAATATGTCTGGAGAGCCTTGGATGGGAATCCTTCTCATTTAATGAGACATGGATGAATGTTGAAGTATAGATGAAGCTATGCCTATATCCAGATGTATTGATTGCAAAAGGCTGCTGCCACAATAAAACCTCTCTTGCTGGGCTAGAGAGAACATTATTATTTATCATTATAAACCAAGTCAATATAACTTTGAATTAATAAAGATATGCTCAAGAGGGGTTAAAGAGGTTCACTGGAGGAATGGGAAAATGTGGATAATGCTTGAAAAAGGAAAGACTGTATTTCAGCAGTAATTAAAACTTCCTTTCTGAATGGTAGTGAATTATCTTAAAGTTACCAGACCCAAGAGGGCCGTATTCACTTTGTGTGAGCAGTGTTTAATTTCCATTGGGTATTTTGTCTGAGTAAAGCTCTTACCATTTGACCCTGAGGAAAAAGATCTTTTCTTTATCTTTGTTTTCTTGAAACTATCATTAGATGCATCATGTTAGATTAATGGACGATCCAGCCCCCACATAGAATAATGTAACAATTGGTCAACCTCTTCTGAATGTTAGCAACCTGCTTAATGTCTCAGGCTAAGGAGTCATTAGACAACTGTCACTAGTTGAGAGAGTGGGTTAATATTCATGCTGATATACTTCAAAGGCCTAACCGTTAATCTTATAGTTTAATACTGGTCCTGTCAAAATTTTCTAGATATACTGTATATAATCCTTAAAACAAATTATACAGAGCTCTAAAGTTTGCTTACTCTACCCGCCTGTCCATACTAGACTTATTTGCTTTGTCAACAAATGTAATACAAGAATTAAGAACTATGCCTCTGGATCCAGTATTTGTTAACTCTCATTGATTAAGGCTAAGCTTATCATAATTCCACTTAGCACCTAGCTCTCATCAATTTGTATTGAATTTCTTCAGTACCTTCCAGTGCTGAAGCAATGTTTCACACTTTTGACAGCTATGATCCCAGTTTCCCAATTGTGTAGCTAATGGCTTTCCCACCTGGGAAACTAGTCCATATTTGCTGGCATATTGACTAATTAGTATATCGTATAACTATCATTCAGGTATAATTTCAGATCAAAGTACTGCCCTGCCACCAAAAGACCAATAGCTTTAATTCTACAGAGCACTACAGAGAAGGTGACTTAGCACCAATGCTCCCTCTAAGCTGTGGAGTCTTGTGAGCAAAAATTCTACTTTGTGAGCTCCTGGCATTAAAGTTATGCGTGAGCGATTAGTTCACTCTGGAGACCTCCTTCCTAAGCTAAGACAAAAACGTGTGAGCCAGAGGCTACAAAACTGTGAGCTAGCTCACACTAACTCAGCTTAGAGGGAACACTGCTTAGCACTGTTCCTTTGGTGCAGAGACTGAGCAATGGCTACACTCAGATGTTGGGAAATGTGAACTTGTTCTTATGTCAGAGCCTGAGCAGATAGCAAGGGGGAAGAAGATACTATTACAGCATGACAAGGATGTCTATATCGCAGGATACCACTGAAAACTCTACATCAAGCATCTCCAAAAATCACAGGCCAAACACAGTAGTGAAAAGCAAACAAGGTGACACACAACCTCTGGGAAGATGCCACAAATGCTTTCAGAGGATAAGCTGCAGCTCCCACCTAGCTCACCATAGAGTAAGAGTGAAGAAGAAGGGTGACTCTAAATGCTCTCCCCTTTATGTCTGAGAACATGGAACTACCATATCTCATCCCAGTTCAGGGTTCCTACAGTAAGCAGAACCCAACCAGTCTAATTGTATCTCCTTGTGCTAGCAGAAAATCAAGTTAGGATACTGTGTAGTTCTCTTTACACACAGTACCTGCAGGACTTGATTACTGTTCTTCCACTGGCAGCTTAATCATTATGGCAACAGAACAGATCTAGCCCAAAATGTTATGGGGAAGCTCATATAATACTATGAGCGGGGGGCGGGGGTTGTAGAAAAAGCCCAGCAGGAACTCTTTAGCATAATAAGCCACACCCAATAGCAGAAACTCATTAGCATATTAGAACACACACCCTGGCAATGCAGCTTATTAGCATATTAGACCACACCCCATGCCTTTCTTTGGCTTGCCCAGGCACCCCACGGCTGCGGGATGCCCAGGTAAGCCAGCCCTTGGACTGGCCAGGGAAGGCACGGGGAGGTATTTAAATGCTTCCCCGATCCTTCCAGGGGGGCCCTGGCCCGCCCACCTCGGAGTCATCAGGGGGTTTGCTTTCCAGGCCTTCCCTCTGTAGCCATGCATGCAGAGGTTTTGGCTGTAGTGGGCATGGGCAACTCTGAAGCCAGCCAGAACTCCGTTCCTGTGCGTTCCTGCCCCAAAATAGCTCTGACTATGAGCACTCTGCCAAACAAGCTTCAGCTCTAAACATGTATTATTATTATTTTTCTAGAGAACTTGCATTCATACAGGGATTGAAGCAGATAACTGTTTTTTATTGTCACACAAAAGAGTTGAGATGCTGTGGTAAAATCTGTAAAACATTTCTGGTCCTCTAATTAGACTACTAGAATGTTCATACAGAACATGTCATAGACAGCTGCTGGGTGCATTGGCAATGTCCTCCTTATGGACAGAAAGAATACTAGGCGAAAGGGGACTTTCCACTCTGGTTATGCTTGGGCCCTTGATGCCGATTTCATGATTCGTTGAAGATAAAGTGAAGCAAGTCCTATTTGGAGGCTGCAGTAACCTTTAAAAGGAGGTCAATATTTATCTTTACATTCCACATTCCTGAATATTATTTTACCCAATGTATTATGTTGAGAACAGATCCTTCTGAGATTCCCCATGTCAGTTCTGCAATGTCATGATCAAAATAAGATATCACTGCTTTCCATTCCAATCCATGAATTTTGTGGTGGCTATGTAGGGGATCTACAAAGACTTGTGGATGGTATTCCCACCCTTCACTCTTTGCTCTTGCTCTCTTCCTGGCAGCCCGCATAGCCTCTTCTCTTTTTCTGCTCCCTTTGTTTCATCCACCAACCTAACTATCCGTTCTTCAGCATTCCCCCTTCACTTCCCAGCTTCTACCTGGGAAAAGTCCAGCCCAGTAATGAAAGTTGGATGATAGTGAGCCACCCAGAGGAGTCATATTGTTCACTATCAGGCCCAGGTAAGTCATACAAGCTTTGCAGTAGCGAGTTGCCCAGGAAAATTGTTTGGTGGCCGTCACTGGACTTGGGTGAGTTGCATGGCAGGGAGTCACCTGGGCAAGTTGTGCACTGACTGCTCAAATCATGCAAGTTGCACAGTAGCATAGTCGTCTAACAGTTACTACCATATCTGGCCTCCTTTCATCAGGGGATGTGAAAGACAAGGGGGCAGAGAACATTTCCAGGGCTTTTTGAGCCTCCCAAACAACCACCTTATTTTTTATTTTTGTTTCTAAGTCTTGGAAATCTTAGCAATATTTTTGTAGTTGCCTAGCCACCCTCAAAATGGCCATGAGATCTCAGAATGTAGTCTCAGGTGGTCTTAAATTTATAGATGAAGGCAGGGCTTTTTTTCTGGGGGAATGCACCAGAACCGGGTTCTGGAACTTCTTTGACAAAATTCTTTTAAAAATATTTAAAAGTTCATGAGTTTTCAGTATACAGCACTTTAAAAAAAAAAAAGCCCTGGATGCAGGGCTTCTATTATCTGTGTGGGGGAATTAACCCCTGATGTATTTTTTTAGGTGTGTGCTTTTTTAACTGAGAACCGGGGACTCCCCTCTGATTTGTAGAAAAATCCCACCACGCATCTTTCTGTTGTTTTGCTGCGTGGATTTTTGATTCATAATTTACATCCAGTTCAGAATTACATATGACAAATGAGGTACTCACAATGATTTTCTAGGCTATTTCATTTTGCCTTCCTTCATTGTTTCCTCTTTCCCTTCCCTGGGAGCCCTCATAATCTCTCCTATTTCCCGGCTTCAGTTTGGTGCAGTGGTTAGGAGTGCAGACTCTAATCTGGGAGAATGGGTTCGAGTCCCTACTCCTCCACATCCAGCTGCTGGTGTGATCTTGGGTCAGTTACAAGTTGTTTCAGAGCTGTTTTCTCATGAGCAGTTCTTGAAAGAGCTTTCTGAGCCCCACCTACCTCACAAAGTGTCTGTTGTAGGGAGGAGAAGAGAAAGGAGATTGTAAACCACTCTGTGACTCCTTTGGGTAGTGAAGGGTGGGGTATAAATCCAATCTCCTCCTCCTCTCCTTCCCATCCACCAGCCAACTTACCTTTATCTGCCTCTCTGTCATCAACTTTGCCTCTTTCATTTCCCCAGCATCCTCCATCTAGGAAAACTATAGCTGAATTGTGCAAAGTCTTGTAGGGACACCACTTTCCCCTGTATTTTCCCACACAATTACCTGTTCCCTTCCTCTTGGCAACCATCGTATCATCATACCTTCCTTCTTCCTTCTCTCCTTCCCATGTACCACCCAGTCTACCTTTTATCTGCTCCCCCATCTGCAGCTATATTTATTAGTTGTTTATTTCATTTATACTGCATCTTTCTCCCCAGAAAGGATCCAAAGTAGCTCACATAATTTTTATCTCTTCCATGTCATCTTTACAACAATCCTATGAGGTAGGTTAGGCTAAGAATATGTGACTGGCCCAAGGCCACCCAGTGGGCTTTTTGTGGCATATTGGGGATTCAAACCTGAGCCACCCATTTCCTAGACTGAAACTCTAGCCAGTATACCACACTGGCTTTTTGTTTGATGTCTCTTGTTGAAGAGTAGGAAGCAGCTAGTCAGGCAAGTCACCCAGTGATTGCTGGTGGATGTAGCCCCAAAGCTCATAACCACCTGGGAAAGGGCTGAATTTTACTGACAGAAACCAAGTCTTGAAAGCTGGTAATATTGTTGTGATTGTCTAGCAACAGCCACTGAAGGCATTCGTTTCTTAAGGGTACAGGTGCCACTTTCAGTATTTGGGGGGGGTTAACCCGCAAATGTAATGGGGTTGGGGGTAGATTTCAGAGCATTTTTGTACATCAGTTGTTAAGCAGAGAAGTGTCTGATTGTTTGTGCTGTTCTAACATACAATGCAAACAGTATAATAAAGGAGCAACAGACTGGCACTGACACCCCATCATCTATACTTCTATACCCTTTTACCGTGCTGAGGCCTTTTATCTGCATTTGGCACTTCCCGAGAAGCATTTGTTGGCTTGTATAATCTTTAACAGAATTACACCAATATGGATTTAGAAGGGGTTAACTTGTTTTGGGATTGCATTGCAGGAGATTCTTTTCCCCACTGGAAAACTAATTCTCCTATGCTACACTGTACAACTATGCTCTCACATTGCAAGGTGTTCCTTTGTTGGGCTTCAAAATTAAGAAAAGAAGCACATGTAAACCACAATTAGATAAAGGACCAGACTTGTACTCAAATGTTTTAAATGGGAAAAACAGGGATTAATACATAGGTTGCCTTTTGTATTTTGGTATCTATCCCACAGTTTAAAACATAGTATAAGAAATCCCCCTTATTGTTAGATTCAATAAGCTGAATATTGGCTGCAATCACACATGCCAGATAATGCGGGGGGGGGGCTATTTGCTCCATAGTAATTTGACCTGCATTTGCGTGATCACACAGTCCTGGATCCCTAGCGAGTTTTCCAACACCAGGAAAATCAAGTACTTTTCAGGTATTTGTGCTCTGAATCCACAGTTTTGCCTATCTGGACAGCCATCTCTCACAATGATTGTGATCAGGTCATCTGGACGTCCTTCTTCTGGTAAGTTTCTTTTTGCAACTTTCACCATTGTGCACATGCATATGCATGCATATATGCACCTATGCACATGTGTAAAGAATTTTTTTTAAAAAAAAAATTGTGCTGCACTGCCACTTGGGCAGTGCAACTGTCTGCGATCACACAGAGGAAGTCCATCTGTGGTCTGTAGCAACCCGTTTGATAGTGGACTTTCCCCAGTGTCTTTTAACTCCACTCTTGCAGTGGAGTGAAATGGGTTGTTGACAGGTATGGGATGCTGGCCAGATGTTCACCTCTGATTGCGCCCGTTAAATCCACCTGGCATTCATCCCTCTCGTATGGCTAATTGTGTGTGTGATCGGAGCCATTGTTTAACTGTTTGCCATTATGTACAAGTGGCTAGGGAAAAAATGTATCTTGAGGATAAATTAAACTATAGCCCGGTTGCATCTGTAGAGAGGGAGGTAAAAATAAGTTAAGAAATAGAGATAGTGGAAGAATAAAATATTACAGAATTATAGGGTTATCATATTACAAAGACAAAGGACTGGGTTAAGAGTTGAAGGGGAAATGAAAGGACAAATCTTGCTACCACTTCCAAAGGAATCTATATAAGAGAGGCATTTGGTTTATCATGTCAGAAAATTCTGGACTGAACTGAAAAAGCATAAGAAAAAAGAACCTGCTCCTCTGAGAAATAATGAGAAGGCACTGCAAGGAAATGTTTATACAGATAAGGAAGGCCAGTACTGAAGGGAGAACATCGATCATGGAGGGACTTCAATTTCTTTTGTTATTGATGTAGATATAAATTGGAGAATTGCAAACTAGAATCTGCACTCCCAAGTGTAATGTTAAAAACAGTTCCTTCCTGTACTTTGTTGAGCAACAGGACAGGATATGTGATGTATAAGCCTAAGAAAAGTACATGGCATGATTATAAAATAAAATGTGACAGATTTTTACAGTTCATTGGAATCAGAGACTGAAGCTAAAATACATTCACTGTAACAACACACTTGGAAATGAAGCATAGCAAATGGTTGCACATATGCTGAAGGAATGAGGGTCAACATGTCACTGGCCTCTGGAGAACATCCAATACTGAAGAAATTTCTCCATCACTCAAGACCTCCATTATGTTCTTAAAGACATTGTTGTGGATTGGTGTGAAATGTTATTTCAGTTTACTGTGCATATTTGTAGGATTCTAAAATGATAAGGACATGTCAGCAGGAAAATACTTCACAAGTCCTTCCAGATTTCAGAGAGGTGACCTGGGGTACACTCATATGAAAGGCAGAGTCTGTCCTGATGAGTGAAGTTTCCCTTTTAATTGTGAGACATGGAATATAGATTGGTGATCTAACATTGGTTGCTAATATATTATGCTTTATGAAATGCTTTATTAAATGCTCATAGGTTTATTCCCAAATGTGCAGGACAAATTACACTAACTGCATCTGTTCCTGAATAATCCTGTACATTCAGCATCTTTAGCCTGAAATTTCCTAGGCCATGTTTAGAAATAGAAAATGCTTGCAGGAAAGTAGAAAACAGAAGTAGACCAAAGATCAAGGACACGTCACTCTGGCCCTTGGATAGCCTGTTCCACTTAAATATTATTGATTGATTGATTGATTTAATTTCTACCCTGCCCTCCCACTGAGGCAGTTCAGGGCAGCTTACATAAAATCATAAAATCAGCATAAAATATATAAATTCAGTTCATATAAATACAGTAAAATACAATTAAAAACATGGTGGTATCATGCGGCAAGGAACGAGTGCCGCTGGCAGAGCTGAAATGCCCTACTGGAATGCCCGGCAAAAAAAGCTCTGTTTTCACAGCCCTGCAGAACTGCTGAAGGTCCCTCAGGGCCCTAATCTCACCAGGAAGCTCATTCCAGAGCATTGGTGCCACCAGGGAGAATGCCCTGGTCCTGGTTGATGTCAGCCAGGGAGGGCCAGGCGGTTTTGTGTTCCCGATCAAAGTGCTCTCTGGGGAACATGTGGGGAAAAGCGGTCCCTCAGGTAGACAGGCCTCTGACCATAAAGGGCTTTAAAGGGCAAGAACAGCACCTTGAAGCATATCTGGAATGCTATTGGCAGCCATTGCAGTGACTTTAGCACAGGCTGGATGTGCTCCCACATGGGAAGGCCCATCAACAGCCTGGCCGCTGCATTTTGCACCAGCTGTAGCTTCTGGAGTTGCCCCAAGGGCAGCCCCATGTAGAGAGCATTGCAGTAGTCCAACCTTGAGTTAAGCATTGCATGGATTGCTGAAGCCAGATCTTTGCATTTGAGGAAGGGAACCAACTGCCTAATCAGCCGAAGGAGGTAAAAGGCTGCCTTGGCAGTGGCTACTACCTGGGCCTCCATTGTCAAGGAAACATTAAGGAGTACTCCCAAACTCCTGACCTTCGGCGCTGGCACCAATGGCACCCCACCAAAGGCTGGTAGTGGGATCCCTACCCTCGAACCACTCCAATTCATGCATAGGACCTCCGTCTTCATCGGATTCAATTTCTATCGGTTCAGTCTGAGCCATCCCACCACGTTCTGCAATGCCCGATCCAGGTCTTCTGAGGTAGAGTTGGACTGACCACCCAACAACAGATAGAGCTGGGTGTTGTCCACATATTGGTGACACCCAAGCCCATGCCTCTGGGCAATCTGGGCAAGGGGGTGCATGTAGATGTTAAATAAAATCAGGGAGAGTACCACCCCTTGAGGCACTTCACAAATTAGTGGGTGCCTTCGGGACAGCTGCTCCCCAAGTGCCACCCTTTGTCCCCGACCCTGGAGAAAGGAGACAAGCCATTGCAAGGCAGGCCCCTGAATCCCCACGTCGGCAAGCTGGTGGGCGAGCAGCTGATGATTGACCATGTTGAATGCTGCCAACAGGTCCAACAACAGCAGCACCACCATCCTGCCCCGATCCAGATGCCTCCAGAGGTCATCTGTGAGGGCGACCAAAGCTGTCTCCATCCCATGGCCTGGGCGGAAGCTGGACTGGAAGGGATCTAGCATGGAAGTGTCATCCAGAAAGCTCTGCAACTGTATCACCACCACCCTCTCTATTAATTTGCCCAAATAGGGCAAATTGGAAACCAGCCAATAGTGAGCCAATTCGGCCGGGTCCAAGGATGGTTTTTGTAGGAGAGGGCAGGCATTACTTCCTTGAGAGCCCCTGGAAACAGCCCCTCAGAGAGGGACGTTGATAATGTCCCTAAGGGTGCCTCAAAACCCCTCGCGACCTGCTTTAATTAGCCAAGAGGGGCACGGATCAAGGCTGCATGTGGTTGGGCATACCATTGAGATCAATCTGTCAACTGCCTCTAGGCTGAGCAGATCAAAATAATCCAGAATGGGACCAGAAGATGCGCATGGAGCCTCGAGTTCTCTCACTGTCTCAAGTGTGGCCAGGAGGTCACAGTGGAGCAACGAGACTTTATCTACAAAATGTCTTGCAAAAGCTTTACAGCCAATATCCAATTCCCTAATATTTTGTCTGCCCTGTGGCAGAGTTGTTAAGGACTGAATCATACTATACAATTGTGTGAGCTTGCAGACGCAATTGTGGCTGTATAGAACTCCTTCGCAGCTTTGACTGCCATCTCATAGGATCTCATAAGCATCCTATAAGATGCTCTCATTGCTTCATCACGAATGCGCTGCCACCATCTCTCTAACCATCTGAGCCTCCGTTTTGTCAGCCTCAGCTCCTGGGTATACCAAGGTGCCAACCTTGAGTAGGGGCACAGAGGGCATCTGGGAGCGATCTCCTCAATGGCTGCCAAGAGTTGGCCATGCCAGTCCTTGACTAGTTCATCCAACAAACTGCCAGGGGGCAATGGATCCTGAAGAGCCATCTGAAGCCACAAAGGGTTCATTTGGCTCTGCAAGCGAGATAAAATACGCTCACCACCCAAACAGGGTTGGGGTGACACATTTACCCGGGCCCTCAGGGTGTGGTGGTCTGACCATGGAACTGCCATAGCAGTAATCCGGTCCACTGTAACCTCCACCGCGAAGATCAAATCAAACGTGTGACCGGCTTGGTGAGTGGGGGCTGTTACATATTGGGAGAGTCCCAGCACCACCATGGACGATGCCAGATCCACTACCTGTGAAGAAACCAGATCATCTGCATGGACATTGAAGTCACCCAAGACTATCAGCACAGGGTGCTCCAATGCCCAGCCCAACACGGCCTCGACCAGAGATGGCAGGCTGTCAGCCGGTGGATTGGGTACACCAGCCAAACAGCCAAACTCTCCCTAGCTTCCCACACAAAGCCAGCACACTCAATATCTGTGAGCCTCATTGCCAGGAGAACCCTGGAGGAGTAAGCCTCCCAAATGAACAGAGCCACTTCTTCCCCCCCGCTCCATAGTCTGAGATTGGTGGAGGACCGAGAACCCAGGGGAGCTAACTGGGAGAGAGCCACCATCTCCCCATCTTGCACCCAGGTCTTGGTCATGCATGCCAGATCCACATCCTGCTCCAGCAAGAAGTCCCGAAGGACTGACTTATTATTTATGGACCTGGCATTGCACAACACCAATGTTGGAGTAGGGTTTTTAATCCTTGCCCCGCTACCTGCTACCTTTGGGATAGGACACAGGCTGGAAGGTGGCCGAGCTTCTCTATTTCTCTGGCCCCTTCCCTTCCATCTCTGCCTGGTCCTACTGCTATACCTTCCCCTCCCCAGGAGCACTGGAATTCCCTGCCCAACCATTACTACACCTGGTGCTCTTCGTCAACTACACTCAACTCGGACCTCAGACCAACCAGCTTAGTTGGCTAATGTCAGAGTTCTACTACGTGCTGTTGCCATTAGATAAGAAATACCCCAATTGCTCAGCTGCCACCTGCTCCTAATTTTAAATTCCAATCTCCACATTGGATTTGTTCTAATACTGCTCTTACAGCCTAAACACTATACTCTAATAGTCCAAGATGCCTTTTTCTATTTTTCCTATTTTCTATATTTTCTAACCCCCCTTTTTTTAAGCCAGTAACTTACATAAAGGCTGAGAAATCAAAGACACAATTTACTAACGGCTATACAAATCTCTATTAGTCAATTTCCAATCAAATCACTAATTGATCAATCAAATGTATGGGCAGTTAATACACACAATCCATTCATCACAATAAAACCCAATTAATTAATTAGAAGACTACCAGCTATACAAATTAATCCCACAATCTAATTGGAAGAAACCCTAATCAAATCTAACCCCCCAATTAATTGGACAATTTAATCAAACAACCAGTTGAAAATCGCTCTATAGACCAGCCCCCTAATTAATTAGCAGAAACACAATTAATTAACAATAATATACCCTCCAATTAATTAACTTAAACCTAAAGGTAAAGGTTCCCTTGCTCGAAAGCCAGTCGAATCCGACTCTAGGGTTGCGGTGCTCATCTCCGTTTCAAAGCCGAAGAGCCAGCGCTGTCCGAAGACGTTTCCGTGGTCATGTGGCCGGCATGACTAAACACCAAGGAACGCTGTTACCTTCCCACCTAAGTGGTCCCTATTTATCTACTTGCAATTTCTTGCTTTCGAACTGCTAGGTTGGCAGGAGCTGGAACTAGAGACAGGAGCTCACCCTGTCATGCGGCACCCGGGTCTCGAACTGCTGAACCACTGACCTTCCACAGCCTGCAGTTCAGCGTCTTAACCACTTGAGCCACCGCAGCTCCTTAACTTAAACCTAGGTCCCCATAAATTTAAGCAGCCGGTTACTCTTAATACTTGTTTACGCATGGCAGTAGCAATCCAATCCTGTCCGATCTGCCTCGGGCATGTTCATCCTCAGACGGTCTGGATGGATTGATCTTTATGCCGGGGCCATGTTTCCCTCACCCAGTGGTGTCCAGTAAGACCCCGGTTCTTTCTCGGCTCTTTGGGCTGCTCAAGAGCAGTTCCAAGTCCCCCACTGTTCATTGTTCTGGCCTCTTCTCAATTACCTCATTACACACTGTCTAAAAGCCAGCATACTGAGTTGTAGTTCTGAAATTCATTTGCCCTTTAACAACTATTTCCTACATCTGTTTAGAATGGGACTATCCCAAGCTTGAACACTTCAGAGAAGAAACCAGATCTGATTGCCTCACAGGAAATTCTTAAAATATGACAAATGTGATATGCTTGAACCTCTCCCTGTAGTCAGGCTTTCCCTCCCCCCAGCCAGCATGGCAAGATAAGGGGAAGCAACCCTGAAACAGTGATGGTTGGAAGCCAATATAAGAAAGAAAGTATTACAAAAATGGCTTTCAGTGAAAGAGTGACTGATGGACAATTTAAAAACTAATCAATCACCAGGCCCAGATGGCATTCATCCGAGAGTTCTGAAAGAACTCAAATGTGAACTTGTGGATCTCCTTAAATTAATATGTAATCTTTCTTTAAAATCTGCCTCCATGCCTGAAGACTGGAAGGTAGCTAATGTCACTCCCATCTTTAAAAAGGGCTCCAGGGGAGATCCGGGAAATTACAGGCCAGTCGGTCTGACATCGGTACTGGGTAAGTTGATGGAAACTGTTATTAAGGAAAGAATTAGTAGGCACATTGATGAACAAAAACTATTGATGAAGGCTCAGCATGGGTTCTGTAAGGGAAGATCTTGTCTCACTAACCTGTTAGTGTTTTTTGAGGGAGTGAACAACCATGTGGACAAGGGGGACCCAATACATGTTGTTTAACTTGACTTCCAGAAAGCTTTTGATACAGTTCCTCATCAAAGGCTCCTAAGTAAGCTCAATAGTCATGGGATAAAAGGACAAGTCTTCTTGTGGATCAAAAACTGGCTTACAAATAGGAAACAGAGAGTGAGTATAAATGGGAAACTTTCTCAGTGGAGGGTGGTAAGCAGTGGGGTACCACAGGGATCAGTACTCGGTCCGATGCTTTTTAACTTGTTTATTAATGATTTGGAATTGGGAGTAAGCAGTGAAGTGGCTAAATTTGCAGATGACATGAAGTTGTTCAGGGTGGTGAAAACCAGGGAGGATTGTGAGGCACTCCAAAGGAATCTGTCGAGGATGGGTGAGTGGGGGTCAACGTGGCAAATGGGGTTCAATGTGGCCAAGTGCAAGGTGATGCACATTGGAGCCAAAAATCCTAAGTATAAATACACAATGAAAATGTCTAGACAGTGTGCAACTGCAATAAAAAAGGCCAATGCTATGCTGGGGATTATTAGGAAGGGAATTGAAAACAAATCAGCCAGTATCATAATGCCCCTGTATAAATCATTGGTGCGACCTCATTTGGAATACTGTGTACAGTTCTGCTCGCCACACCTCAAAAAGGATATTATAGAATTGGAAAAAGTGCAGAGAAGGGCAACTAGAATGATAAAAGGGTTCGAACACTTTCCCTATGAAGAAAGGTTAAAACGCTTGGGGCTCTTTAGCTTGGAGAAACAACGGCTGAGGGGTGACATGATCGAGGTTTATAAAATTATGCATGGGATTGAGCAGGTTGAGAAAGAAATACTTTTCTCCCTTTCTCACAATACAAGAACTTGTGGGCACTCCATGAAATTGCTGAGCAGTCAGGTTAGAAGAGATAAAAGGAAGTACTTCTTCACCCAAAGAGTGATTAACACATGGAATTCACTGCCACAGGAGGTGGTGGCAGCTACAAGCATGGACAGTTTCAAGAGGGAATTAGATAACCATATGGAGCAGAAGTCATTCAATGGCTATTAGCCACAAGGTATAGATAGGAACTCTCAGTCTGGGGCAGGTGATGCACTCTATTTTTGGTGCTGGGGGGCAGCAGTGGGAGGGCTTCTAGTGTCCTGGCCCCACTGCTGGACCTCCTAATGGCACCTGGTATTTTTGGCCACTGTGTGACAGAGTGTTGGACTAGATGGGCCAACGGCCTGATTCAACATTGGCTTCTCTTATGTTCTTATGTTCCAGGAAACTGGAAGTGAAGTTACACTCCCTTGACATTGCTGCTGGGATAGCATAGTAAATTGACTAGTTATAGTATTGTAAACTCTGGAGTAATGGCAAATGTATGTATGTATGTATAGCTGGAAAGGTACAAAAAAGAAAAGGGGAATTGTCAAGAAATCAGAAAGTCATTTATCATCAGCAGTTTTTGTTGTTGTTGAGGACACAATTCTGATATTTGATACTTAGAACAAGAGACGGATATCTTCCCAATTCAATTACAATAATTTCTCAGTATATCCATGTACTTTTTTAAGCATACCACATTATAAACAGATTAGGTTAATGACTTTAAAATAACATTCATGATTCTTTCTTAAAATAAACTCTATATGTTGCTTACTTAGTATTATGCTAAAATATTTGTTTTTCCTTAGAAAGATAGATGTGTAACATATATAAATAACTATAAAATGTTATGCATTAATGGTGACCGTAATTTCTCCCTGAGTGATTATTTCAGGAGGTGCCAACTTTTTGTATCAGGTAATACAGACTTGTCATCAGTTATTTACCTTGACCATAATATGAGGAATATGCTTTCCATTTCTGCTGAAATTCTTCAATTGGTCTTTTGTTTACTAGGTTCGTTAAATTTGCCATTATAGTGTATTCAGCTAATTTGTCACACCATGTGTCTTTTGTTGGACAATCTTCTGTCTTCCAAATAAATGCAAACTGTGTACTTGTTGCAGTTAACATATATCTAAACAACTCTTGTGATGTTTTTTCAGCACTATCTGGAGTCATTCCCAATAACATTTCTGGATTCAATGGAAATTTGATTTTAAGAATTTTCTGAATCTCTTCATGTATTTCAATCCAATATCTCCTCTCTTTTTTTTTTCAGGATTACCTCATATTAGAAAATGTGCCTTCTACTTCCTTACATTTCCAACAGATTCCTTTGTAGTTCTTGTCCATATTGTGGCTATACATTGGAGTAAAATACCATCCTCCCTTGACGTGGCGAAGGGGCTTGCGTGGTTCGATGAGGCTGTGGGCTATGCCGTGGAGGGCCAACCAAGACTGACAAGTCACAGTAGAGACCTCAGACCAAGTGTGATCCACTGGAGAAGGAAATGGCAACCAACTCCAGTATCTTTGCCAAGAAAACCCCATGGGCAGTAACAAAAGGCTACAAGATATGATGCCAGAAGATGAGCCCCTCAGGTTGGAAGGTGTCCAATATGCTACTGGGGAAGAGCAGAGGGCAAGTACAAGTAACTCCAGAAAGAGTGAAGTGGCTGGGCCAAAGCCGAAAGGACATTCAGTTTTGAATGTGTCTGATGGTGAAAGGAAAGTCCAATGCTGCAAAGAACAATATTGCATAGGAACATGGAATGTAAGATCTATGAATCAAGGTAAGCTTGACATGGTCAAAAATGAGATGGCAAGACTGAACATTGACATCTTGGGAATCAGTGAACTAAGATGGACAGGAATGGGTGAATTTAACTCAGAAGACCATTATATCTACTACTGTGGCCAAGAATCCCATAGAAAAAGTGGTATGGCCTTTATAGTCAACAAGAGAGTGTGAAAGGTGGTAATGGGATATAATCTCAAAAATGACAGAATGATCTCGGTCTGAATCCAAGGCAAACCATTCAACATCACAGTAATTCAAGTCTACGCCCCAACCACTAGTGCAGAAGAGGCTGAAGTGGACCAGTTCTATGAAGACCTACAACACCTCCTAGAATTAACACCAAAAGAAGATGTCCTCCTCATCATAGGGGACTAGAATGCTAAAATAGGAAGTCAAAAGGTAACTGTAATAACATACAAGTTTGGCCTTGGAGAACAAAATGAAGCAGGGCAAAGGCTAACAGAGTTTTGTCAAGAGAACACGGTGGTCATAGCGAACACCCTCTTTCAACAACCTAAGAGGCGACTCTACACATGGACATCACCAGATGGGCAACACTGAAATCAGATTGATTATATAATTTGCAGTCAAAGATGGAGAAGCTCTATCCAGTCAGTAAAAACAAGACCTGGAGCTGACTGTGGCTCAGATAATGAGCTTCTAATTGCAAAATGAAGAAAGTTGGGAAAACCACTAGGCCATTCAGATTTGACCTAGATCAGATCCTGATGAATATACAGTGGAGGTGGAGAATAGGTTTAAGGGACTAGATTTGATAGATAGAGTGCCTGAAGAACTATGGACAGAGGTTTGTGACATTGTACAGGAGGCTGCAATCACCACCATCCCAAAGAAAAAGAAATGCAAGAAAGCAAAGTGGCTGTCTGATGAGGCTTTACAAATAGCTGAGGAAAGAAGGAAAGCAAAAGGCAAAGGTGAAAAGGAAAGATTTACCCAACTGAATGCAGATTTCCAGAGAACAGCAAGGAGAGATAAGAAGGCTTTCCTGAATGAACAATGCAAAGTAATAGAGGAAAACAATAGATTGGGAAGGACTAGAGATCTCTTCAAGAAAATTGGAGAAATCAAGGGATCATTCCATGCAAAGCTGGCCATAATAAAAGACAAAAACGGTAGGGACCTAACAGAAGCAGAAAAGATTAGGAAAAAGATGGCAAGAATACACAGAAGAACTATACAAGAAGGACCTCAATGTCCTTGACAACCACGACGGTGTAATCACTGACCTTGAGCCAGACATCCTGGAATCCGAAGTCAAATGTGACTTAGAAAGTATTACTAACAACAAAGTTAGTGGAGGTGATGGTATCTCAGCTGAGCTATTCAAAGTCTTAAAAGAATATGCTGATAAAGTGCTGCACTGAATTTGCCAAATTATTGCACAATTGCACTCATTTCACACACTAGCAAGTTCATGCTAAAGATCCTACAAGCTAGGCTTCAGCAGTATGTGGATAGAGAACTGCCAGAAGTACAACCTGGGTTTTGAAGAGGTAGAGGAACTAGAGATCAAATTGCCTACATTTGTTGGATTATGGAGAAAGCAAGAGAGTACCAGAAAAAGATCTACTTTTGCATCACTGACTACACTAAAGCCATTGATTGTGTGGATCACAACAAACTATGGCAAGTCCTTAAAGAGATGGGAGTACCAGACCACCTCACATGTCTCTTGAGAAACCTGTATAAGGGCCTAGAAGCAACAGTTAGAACAGGATATGGAACAATTGATTGGTTTAGCATAGGAAAAGGGGTACAACAAGGATGTATATTGTCCCCTGGCTTATTTAATTTATATGCAGAGTACATCATGTGAAATGCCAGCCTGGATGACTCAGAAGCTGGAATTAAGATTGCTGGGGAAAACATCAACAACCTCAGATATGCAGATGATACCACTCTAATGGCAGAAAGTGAAGAGGACCTAAAGAGCCTCTTGCTCAGGATGAAAGAGGAAAGCACAAAGGTTGGCTTGAAACTCAATATCAAAAAACTAAGATCATGGCATCTGGCACCATCACTCCTTGGCAAATAGAAGGAGAAGTTGTGGAAGCAGTGACAGACTTCACGTTTCTGGGATCCAAGTTCACTGCAGATAGTGACTGCAGCCATGAAATTAAAAGACGCTTGCTCCTTGGGAGGAAAACGATGGCAAACCTAGACAGCATAATAAAAAGAAGAGACATCACCCTGCCAACAAAAGTCCGTATGGTCAAAGCAACGGTATTCCCAGTAGTAATGTATGGCTATAAAGAAGGCCAAGCACCGAAGAATAGATTCTTTTGAATTATGGTGCTGGAGAAGACTCTTGAGAGTCCCCTAGACTGCTAAGAGATCAAATCAGTCAATCCTAAAAGAAATCAACCCTAACTGTTCCCTGGAAGTCCAGATACTGAAGATGAAGCTCAAATACTTTGGCCACCAAATGAGAAGGGAGCACCCACTGGAGAAGACTCTGATGCTGGGAAAGACTGAAGGTCAAAGAAGAACGGGATGGCAAAGGATGAGATGGTTAGACAATGTTATCGAGGCAACGAACATGAAATTAAGCAAACCCTGGAGCATGACGGAAGACAGGAGGGCCTGGCGTGATGTGGTCCATGGAGTCATGAAGAGTCGGACTCGACTGTGCAGCTGAACAACAACAACAACAACAACAAATACCATCGGAAGAACATCTTGTACCAATTTTCTCTTAAAGCCTGACAAGCTGTAATTTTATACCTTTCGTCTATAGATTTTCCCAGTGTAAAAGGGATATCTCTTTATCAACATTCTGAATCCATTTTATCATGCATATTTTAACTTGTTCCAACTCTGTATCATATTGGAGTAATAGTTTATATAGTCATCCTAGCAAATCGTCTTTATGTTGTGCAGTAATTTTTTTCACACTCAGTCAAATGTGTTGCTCCTCTTTTTGTAAGACCTTTCTTAAGTCTGGAGATTGAAAGTAGACTAGACATTGTATCTTCTTCCCTTCTTCTTGAATCTTTTGCTAAGGTTTGATTTCACCATAGTGAACTAGACCATCCTTGTACAAGTATGAAGTTGATTGCACTGGCTTGGTCAAGATACTAGCAATCTCTGTAATTTATTTTCAGAACTGGTACAAGGATACAATGTTTAAAAGTGCTGATCCTAAAAACTATACATAAAATTAGTTGAAGCTGAAGGACAAATTATTACTGGGAGTTCTTTAATTCTATTCAGTTTATTGGCTGTGTCAAGGAACACACGGTAGTCGCTCTGATGCTTCTTATTGCTTCTAAGGCAAAAATTATCCAGCTCTAATATAACTCACCACTAGTAAAGAGTAATGTAGAAAACTAAATAAAGACAAAAACTAAACAATGACCACCAAAATGTTCAAAAGAAACAGACCCTTATTTCTCCTTGACATTGTATCAGCCAACTGAAATTGCTCTCAGATCTATCAGTAGTGTTGAATGCACTGGGTGTTTCAGTGTTTTGTTTTGTTTTCAAGAAAGCCCACATGGCCATGCTAATATACACTGAAAATGTTTAGCCATAGGCTTTTTCAGCAATGATGAAAGTTCACCCTTTTATTCTATCAGCTCTTGGGAAGGGCACTCCCACATTCTTTTGGATATATGGCAACATACAAGAGTAGACATAACATTGCCCCATGCTGTAGGACAATGTTTTTCAGCCCTGGAGGTGTGTTGATAGATGAGGTGGGTCACATTCATTCGTGTTGTTTGATTTGACTGCATGCATCATGTGCACACATTATGGATATAGCTTTACCCTTAAATTGGTCTGTTTCTCTTCCTCTGCCTCTTTACCTTTCATAGAAAGTAAAGTGTTAAATTTGAAATTGGATTCCTGTTGCCTATAGGAAAAAAATCTCTTGCTTGCTTATAATCATAACACATACTTCTAAAGTAAACCAACATTAGAACAACTCAATGTGGTAATTAAGATAGAAAAAGGCAGTTCTAAGCCACATAGCCTATCAGATTCCTTGGGGAGAAAAAAACACTGACGTGACTTGAAATGTGTCCAAGGGGTTTAGTTAGCCTCCAATTAGCTGCAAAGTTCCTCTATTAAAATGCATAACAAATACCAGCCTGCTTGTCCCTGAACCCTTTATTATTTAAGTCCTAATTTCAGATGGTTCTTTCATTATAGCATATATCCAAAAAGCCCGCATTGACTTTTAATTACACTGTACAATCATTGCTGTCAGGTGATAAATTGGAAGGACAGCAGACTCTAGGGCATATCTGGGTAAGCCACAAGGGCTCAGCTCTTAACCAAAAGCAAACAACAGAACAAAGGCAAACATTCTAGGAACAATTTGCAATAAAATGAAGGCCAAGCGGTCTTTGCTGTGTAACCTTGCATTTCACACCTGCTGTGAACTTCAGGGAGTCCAACTCAAGCAGCCAGCTCAAAGTACACAAACAGGGAATGTGAAGAAACAGCCTGATCCTGACTTTTTTCTTCAAACACCAAGACAAGCATTTCCTGGCAAATATGCAAAAAAAAAAAAAAAAAAGTCAAGGTATCACTCTTTTCTGAAGTATGAACAGTTTGTATAACTTGAAAACTTTATAGTCTGTACATGTTCACGGTGTGCTCCAGACTGCACATTTGAAGTGCACATTGATACAAATTTAAACATGTCTTCATGGTTTGTTAGAGGTAGATAGTAGGGGAAACATGGCTGCTCAGTATTAAATCCTCAAAGCTGCTGGCTGTGGTGACTGGGTTCTCTGGTGTGCTAATGAGTTCTAAGAAGGCAGTCATATTTCTCTATGGAAGTGTTGGTGTACATGCTTTGGAATCCAATGTTCCTTGGACTATAGGGTTTGCCATATTTCCTGTTTTTTTCCTGTATGGTTTGCCATATTTCCTGTTATTTCCTATTTTAACACTTTCTGGATGGGTTTTGCTGAAGCTTTGGGTATGACTGTTGACTTTATTTAGAAGGCATTTCCCCCCTGATAGTATTGGCTAGATACACTGGGCATTTTCTACCTTCTTCTATGGCATCATGTTTGGCTCATTTATTTGAGTCCTCATTTGGCGGTAAAATTTCTGCAAAACATTGGCCCATAGCAGTACATGCAAACTGAAGATGGCATGATTTGATGCAGGACAGAGTATGCAATGAGCCAGAATTGTTACCCAACATCACTGCATTTTTCTTTGGTAATTCTTTGGTGCTCTGTGATCAGAGGTAGTCTGTGCCCATCTTGATGGCAGTGGTGATCCTAGGAGCAATAACCACCTTCTTCACTGTTGTTCAGTGCCAATTCTCAGCTTCATGACATCACTATGAGAGCAACTAACATTATCACAGAGGCAGTCACAGATTTGGCTGCCTTTTGCTGTAATGAAGCCAGATCAAGACAAGAACAATGCTTCCTGTCTTAATACTGGAACAAGCAAAGGAGAAAAAGAATCCCAGGAAGTGAAGAAGAGTCTGCACTTCAAAAAACTAGCAGTGAAGGAGGTGTATGAAAGGGCATTTTCTCTTTCAGATACACATAAAGAGAGCCTCCTTTTCATGCCCAAATATTTAATTTAGTACATTATGTGAATTGGACAAAGTGACCTTTAGAAATTCTATGCCTACTAATTCATTTGATCTGTTTTTGTATAGAGATGGGCATGAACCGGGAAAATCAAGGCTTGTTTCGGTTTGTGGTTCATGGGGTCACACAGACCTCCCTGTTTACCAAACTGGTTCATTTCATGAGGTATGTGATGTGGTAGAATGCCCCCCCATGGGCTAGAGATGCCACAGGAGAGAACCACATGCAGATCCTGAGGTCAGCTTCTCCTCCATTTCAGCCTACCAGTGGGGCTGGCGTGCCCATCAGCTGTTACGTTTAAATGGCTGCCAGCCATTAACCTCCCCATTTCGCTCCCCCTCATTTGGAAGCAGAGGAGCAAGAGAGATCACTGAAATGGTTTACATCTATTTCAAATAAGAAACCAAGAGATTAATTACCATTGCTATTGGCTCCAAATTGCATGAGAATATACTTTCCTTGGACCAAGAGAGAAAGACATAAAATTGAAGACACAAGCATACGACCAGAGCAGAAGGTATTTGAAAATGAGGCCTCTGTATTTTATCCTCACCTTGAGTCATTGAAATTTATAAAATCATTTTTAATTGGTCCTGTTTTCAGTATTTATTGTAATACTTGGAGCTAATGTGCAATATATATGTTTGACCACTGAGGAAGGCCAAATTGGCCAAACCATGTATGATCTTGGTCACATATGTTTTCTGTCTGATACCTATATATCCTGTTTTAAGGCTACTACTGGGCCTATATCAATTTTTATCTAATTTGTAATAAATACATGTATTTTGATATATTTGATAATATTTATGTTGTATGTTTTTAATTGATAGTATTTACCCCTTATATTTGTGGTAATTAACCTTTTGTTTTCTTAATTCAACTCGTTAAAGTTAAGTTTTTCTTCCCCTCTTTTTGTTCTCGGCTACATCTATTTCAGCCTAACAGCTGCAAGCCATTTCAGTGATCTCTCTTGCTGTCCCCCTCTGCTTACTACCATGAGCTGCATGAGGAATTTAGGTTTGTGATGGTTAGTTTTGTATCTGAATTGAAGAAAGACACATATAAAATTCTGTGTATCTATACTACATGAAACAGTATCTGCATCCAGATTTCACATACAACCATCCCTAGAGAAAAATGTGAACAAATTCAGCTTGTTGTTGGGTTTGTGTGCATCTTAGTCTTCATTTCTCACAATGAGAGTCAAAGTTCTCACACCAGTTATTCGTTAAGCAATAAATGCAGGACGGTGGGTTAAATGGAGTTAATTTTTGTCTCATTAGTCAGGGTTGTAAACCTAGATTAAACTTTGATTTGGGATCCTGGTTAATGGAGGGGAGGCCTAACTCCAGGTTATCCGTATGCCTGTATTTGTATGGATAGCTGATGTTTAATTGTGATTCTCAGTGTGACAAGAGAAGTGAGGCAGGAAGAATGAGGTATATGTGTAACCCTGGCAACAAGCTGGACTTGTGCACATTTTCCTTTTATCATGGGTACTTGTGGTATATGAGTATATTCAGTGTTATTTCCTTTGACTCCAGCATTCCCATAGTTGATAAAATTTTATTCAGCTATGTATGACCTAGGCATGGGTTTGGATCCAGCCATCTTTTTCCACTAATGAAAAAGGGACTACCAGTCAAAAAAAAAAAAATTATGCTGTGGATCATGGGAACTGCATGGACAAAAGCTGTGTGAGAGAGGGAGGGGAACTGAGTGAGATCTGGTAAAAAGAAAATGGCCAGATCCAACTGGCAGTGTTTGAACAATTACATTTTCTGGATAAGGAAATGTAATTATAGTATATTTGCTGATGGACATTTTCAATTGTACCCAGATGCTATTACATATATGGGAATATTGATTCCTAGAGATATTCAGTGCATAATTATGCTAGATTTTAACAAGTTGATAGCTGATATATCCTTGGATTTGGACAGATGGGCAATCTTAAACCTTTCTTATGTTGCTAATAGACTTCTATTACATTGTCGGAAAGGTAAATGCCCATCTCTAATAATCCAGTGGATAGAGGACTTTACAATTTCATCAATATTTGAACATATGGTATACAAATGATGACTGGGCATGGACATATTTTTTTAGATATTTGAAAACATTTTATAGATGGTTATCTGTAGATGTGCCCCCATTGTTGTTATATTTTTATTTATTTCTGTTTAAAATATATTTTAAAAAAAATAAAAAGGAAATGTAGCTCAGGAAGCGGTTCCCAAACATATATACTCTGTCATGCCAGAGATACTGATTCACAGAATCATTACAGATAAGAGGCCTGTAAATTTAGCCAGAATCAGCACGTCCAGTAATCTAAGTGAATGGGAGACAGTTGGGTCAAGGCAGCAATCCCTAATTAGCCTAGGACAGGGATTGGGGAAGTGGAAAATAAGAATCCAGTCCTAGAGGCAGGAAAAAGAAGAACCGATGGACTTGCCTGAACACGCACACATCTACACGTTCCAAGGAAGCTGTGAGACCGGAGGCTCTCGACAACTTGACAAATGACAGGAATGCTGCACGTGGCCTTGAAGGAGCCAGAGGCTGTGGCGAGAATCTTTCTGAACTGCTCACCGTGAGGTATAGTCCGGGTGCAGGAGCTGCTCAGAAGACAGCCAGTGTCTGCAAGCAAGCGAGTCTTGGCAGTGCTGAGAAACCAAGGAACCTCCAGGACTGTTGGAACAGGCTAGTGACAACAAACCCTGGAAGGTGTGGCTCAAGTTCTGAGTGAACCCTGAAGCAAGCGGCTAAGCCATAAGAAGCCAGACGTTCAGGGAGAAAGGATCAACAAACCGTATGTTCATAGTAGCTAGGATAGTCAGGATTAGTTTGGTCTATTGTCTGTTTTATTCCACAACTCCCCCTTATTTGTTTTACTTGTCTTGAATAAATCTTTATGTTTTATAAGCCGGGAGTCTGAACAAGTCTTTGGGCAGTAGAGACTGTTTATGTGCCCTCCTTGCTTCTCCTAAGCTGAGCCAGCTGGCTCTGGAAATGAAGGGGACTCAGGATAAGGGAAGCATGCTACCGGAGTAACGCTGAGCCCCAGTTTAAATTGAGGCCCAGACCCAGGGGGTTGCCTGAGAGGTATTGAGGTCAACACCCTACCTGGCACCCCAGGGCCCTGACAAACCTTCCCCTTCATCCTTCCTTTTTTCTTTCCTTTTTTGTGATACTCTGCTTTTTTCTTTTTCTCCAGATGAGAATGAAATGTGCAGAGTTCTGTTTGCCATTCAGGAAGCTGCTCACTGACACGAGCTGAGGGAAGATTATTATATAAGACGAGATAGAATCAAAACTTTTCAAACTGCCAAAATAATTGTTAAAAATGAAGCTGTGGCCATTCAGTGTACCTGCTCAGTTCCAATAAAGGACACCATAGGCAGGTAAGAATCAAATTCAGCTGCTGAATTTCTAAAAAGCTTATTTCAAAACTGTCCTAGTGAGTAGCAAGGTCTGATGCTCTCTGCCTCTTGCTTTCAAACTACAGATTTAGGCAATCTAGACGTCAAGTTATGTCAGTCAAAATATGTTAAACAGCAAAGAGGAACTGAACCTTTCATTTGGTTTTCCTCTGCAACTCCCTGGTATCAAAGCTCACAGCCTCCTCAGAATCAGAGATTGGCTTTCACAGCAAGCACCCTTCATGTCATTTACCACTATTCACACCTTGTACAAAATGTATCGGGCACACTTTCCAACCATTGCTTGGGGAAAAACCTGACACGGATTTCAGATTAATTCATTTGAATCATAATGGTAACTTCATGACTGTTGCCATGATCAGAACAGGGAATTTTCGTCCAGTAGACCATGATGAGTAAATGATGCAGTAGCAGGCCTGTAGCTAGGCAGAGGCGGGAGGGGCAATGCACCCTCCTGAATATGCTATGCCCCAACCTCAACCCAAGGCAAGCTGGAGAGACACAGCCTGGGATCAGGGCTGCTGGGCAGCCATGGGCAACCTTGGCTAGTGTTGGTATTGGCAAGGCACTCCTGCTGGCTGCACTCCTGCTCAGTTCAACGGCCACAAGTAGCCAGCCAGAAAGCTGTGCCAGGGAGGGAGAAACCCAAGAAGGACTCAGTGGGGCTGGAAGGAAGGGAGGCCGTGGTGCTGCTGCTTGGGCACACAATATCCTGGCAGACCTCCGGGTCAGGCTGGCAGCTCCTGAGCATCAAGCTGCAATGGGATCCCAGGTAGTACCCCATCCCCAAATATTCCCTGGGACCCAGAGGGCAGGGAACTCAACATGTCTGCAGGTACCGCAGTGGGAGGAGCTGCAGTGGCATGAGTGACAGCAGCTGGGTGGGTGAACTGTGCTTCCTCTTGAAGTGTGGCCAGGGTGGGAGTGCAGATTCAGTCAGGGGAAGGCACTGCTTGCCTGGATAGAAGCAAGCCAGTGCTCGGTCAGGCAGCATCCTTGGATACATCAGCCTGCCCAGAGAAGGAAGAGGTGAGAGAGTCCACAAAGGGCTCTTTGTAAGGCACAGACTGACTGGACATGGGGCAAAAAGTGTATGACTTACCCAATAGTAGCTTCTCCTAGTGGCCAGTCCCTCCTCAGCTGCATGGCTCCAGCAGGCAAGCCTCATCCTCCCTGGTTGCTGCCTGCTTCAGAGTTCTCTCTGCCTCCCCCACCCCCGACCCCACCAGCACCCCCCAGAAAAACTTTCTAGCTGTAGGCTAGCATAGTACTGAATAGTCTAGTACACTGCCTCAGTTGATCTAGAAACTGAAGTGGATCCTGTCAAATCTGGTCTTTCTTTCACACTGCTGAACTATCAGAATGTATACAAGGGGTACCTTGTGTCCCTACATTCACAGCATGAGAGAGGCCATCTTTCTAATGCCTTGGTGCATAATCTAGGACTCAAAAACAGATTTCCTATGTTCACACCCAAGATTTTCATAATTCCAAGGAATTATGCCACATTCTGGCCTCTGTGGTAATGATATGAAGCAGAGTTTCTGCTATTAAAGGTTATCCACTCTCGAATGACTCAAACAGATGGTGAAGAGCATGCATCTCATTACATCCATAAAATGTAATTTCAGGTGTGGGTAGCCTCAGATTGCCTGAGAGCCATACAGGGAACGATGCACCTCCATTCAGTTTCACTATTTGAAACTGAGCTCCCTGTTTTGTTATTGACCTTTTAAAATGACAAATACAGGTTTTAAAAGACATGTCTTTTTCCCTTTAAAATGCAAATAACAGAGGAATCCTTGCTGTGTACTGCTTCTTTAAGAGGCTATTCCATTAGGCCTCAGAGCAAGCAGGAGAATAGGAGGGACTCAGTGCTTCTCAATCTCAAGTCTCCCTGGTAGCAGCCCACAGTTGTGCAGGGCATACTAAGAATCTACAGAACCAGGCCAGGACAACCCAGGCCTAAAGCTCTAGAAACAGCTAGTTAAGTGTTACATATTGGGCTGGAATATCCCAGGTCTGTCTATAAGAGATGGGCTACGCTTGGAGCTCTGGAACAATAGACCACCAGGATTCTAGAGGTAACCAATAAGAAGGCAATGTTATGCAAACAGAGGTAACCAATGAGGAGACAATGTTATGTAAATAGCCTATCCTTGGGAGTGGGGTGTGTTTGGGTGTGGTTTTTGCATGCTACTTAAACAGGGCAGTTGCCCTAGAATCTTTAGTCTTGTTCCTGAAATCACTAAATAAAGCAGAGCTGTTCACTGCAATGAGTCTTGAACACAGTATTTAACATTAAGTATTGTTATTCCTTATTCCAAATGCCAAGTTACCTGCCTTACATTTAATAAAGAGGTCTTCAGCCAAATGGAACTGTGTGTTTGATGTTTGCTCCTCTACTCAAAACCAGTCTTAATAAGAGAAACCAAATGATGATGATGAAAACATTTTCTCCCTTTCCTGCATAGCCTCAAGGCGAATTGAGGTTGTATGGGCTTGAAATCTGCATTTTATGGGCAGAACCAAACACATTATCTTTATTTCATTTGTTCTAACTGTAGATGGGAAGGAGGTATGATTGTGCATTCTTTTAAAAAGTAGGGGACCAACAAGGACTTCAGAGGGATATCTCCTTTCCCCCTATATCCTCTTTCTCACTATTTCCTTTCCCTGACAGCCTACATAGCCTCTCCCATTTTCCTGCTTCATGTTATCCTTCCCACCCACCAGCCAAATTTTTACTGGCCTGGTCCCATCTTCAGCTTTCCCTCCTCCCTTCCTTCCCCCTGGCAGCTTCACCCTATAGAAAGCCTGGCTGAGTTGCAAGGTGTCCACTGTTGGGTCTCGAGTTGTGTGATGGTCTGAGTTGCACAGTGGCTGCCAGCACTGCACTGAGCCCAATTCTGTGTTGATCACTGCCAAACCTGTCCCTGGGAAGTCCACCTCCATCAAGAGACCTGATGAGGAGAGGGGAGCTTTTCCAGGGTTGCTTTAGCCTCCAAGTACACTCTTGCTTTCCCCCCAAGGCTTTGCTTTATGGGAACCAAGACCTAAAAGGTCTGGGTTATTGTTGTGGTTGCCAGGCAATGTTTAGACTGGCCACTGAGAGCTCAGTTGACATTGTTTTCTTATGACTACAGGCACTGTTTCTATTATTTTGTAGGGCATGAACTCTTCTGAAGGGAAAAGGTGGGCCTTGTAACCCTGGTCCCCACAACCCCTTCTCTGAGGCCTGGGGTGACCCAGAAGGGCAAGAATGATGACAGAGGGCAGTGTCACCAGAAGAGGGGCCTTAGAGGGTCCTAACCATACTTTTTTCAGACTTGGTGAGTATATTATTGTAATTACAGAATCTCCATTTAGTGTAATTAAATATTTCTCAAACACCCTGTACCCCTCTTGTTCTACATAATGAAATTAGCCTCTGTGTACTTGTTATCTGTGTCAACTGCTCCTAACTTAAACCTAATAAAATAATATCGTCTGTTAAACAGGAATACAGCTCTTTCATTCCATAGTTATACAAGGATACATCCATTTGCATTACTGCAATGATTGACGTGTTGTGTGTGTATACTCCCTATATTGCTAAATTTCAGTCAAGGTAACTGTGAGAGAAAACAACCCAGCTCCATGGAAACTGGGCCTATTAAGCAACAAATTAAACTGATGCACTTGGATTTCAATTAGTACCACAAGTAGTATACAGATTATCAGTCTCTTGCACTTATCAACATCTGATACATTAAGCACTTATTCATTGAAAAGATGCTATTTTACTGTGCAGTTTCATCATCATCAATCTTTCATTTTAAAGTGGTTAGAATTACTGAGTACTGTGCAATACACACACACACACATATTTAAAAGGCTTGCAATTTAAAAGCACCCAATAAAATAGTGTGTTAATGATGAAAAGAGGGAAATGAAGAATTATGGGGAGGGAGTGGGACACACACAAGGACTTGTGTGGGTATCTCATTTTCCTCTACCCTGCTATTTCCTCTTTCCCTTCCTTAAAATACCCCATAGACTTTGCCCCTTTTTATGCTTTTATGCCATTCACTACCTGTTATGTCTTAAGGTCATAAAGCAATGTTTAGCTTGGGTTGAAGAAATAACCAATCAAAGAAGCTCATGTTCTCGGCAGGAACCATTCTCATTGGTTCCAAGCCCTGTATTCCTATTGGACGTTATCTGTTTATTGGGTGTGGTTTTGCCTATTCAAGTCATATATGTCAGTCTGGTTCTATACATGTTTGACTTGAGTTGTTATGAACTGAATAATACGAAATCACTGTTTAAGAGCTGCCTCGATCTCAGTTCATAATACTACCCAACCTGCCTTTATGTGCTGTCCTGTCTTCAGCTTTCCCTCCTTCACTTCTCCTGGTAGCATCTCCCTGGAAAAAATTTGGCCAAGTTGTGCAGTGCCAGTTGCCAGGGCAGGCCAAACCCAGTTGCATAATGTTAGCTGTGCCAGGGCCAGTTGCACGGCAGGAAACCTTTAAGGACTTTCAGAGTGCACCTCTCTTTCCCCTGTATCCCCATTCCTACACTATTTCCTCCTGACAGTCCCCATATGCTTTCCTTGCTTTGTCTCCTTGGCACCCACCAATCAACCACCTTTCATCTATATCCCACCTTTCTCCACAAAGTGGACCTAAAACAGCTTACATTATTCCACTCTCCTCCATTTTATCCTCACAAAACTCTGTGTTACATTAGGCAGAGAGTATGTGACTGGCCAAAGATCACCCAGTGAGCTTCCACAGCAGAGTGGGGATTCAAACCTGGGTTAGCATCACACTGGTTATTGTGCGGAATTGGAGTGGTCACTGTCTAACAGTGGTTGCAACCAGGCTTGGCCCTCCCTCAAGGGCCAAAACATCCCTGGAAAGGGCCCTGCCCCATCCCCATTCCCTTACTGACAGAAGCCAATATTTAAAAGCTGGCAGTACAGCCACTGACGACCTTTTCCGTAAAGCTACAAATGCCGTTTCTATTTTGGGAGGTGGTTTTTAACCCCTTTTTTCAGATTTTTCTGTAAACTTTGGCTTTTCTCAGGTTTGTAGAAATGTCTGTCTTGTCTATTCCTTACTCCACTCTCTGGATTTAAGTATCCACAGATCTGGCTGTGCTGAGAATTAAATATATTGAAAAGTGAGGACCTGCAAGAAACTTGCAGGAGAGACTATCTTGTTCCTCCACCGTTGCCCCTCCCCTCCCCTCCCCTTCTCTTATTTTCTCTCTCTCTCTATGCCTGACACTTGTTCTCCCTCTTTCTGCCTCCTCCACCCATCACTACTTCTTTCTGCCACCCAGCTCCCCAGCAGCTCCCTTTACAACAACAGCGATGGTGACTCTCCTACTTAGCAGCCACCTGCCCCCTCCACAGCAGCAGCCGCCATAGCAACTCTCCCACCCAGCATCTTTCCCATCCACAGGAATGGCAGCAGCAACTCTCCTGCCCACCAGCTTTCCCACTCCATAGCAATGGCAATGACTTTCCCCACCACCTGACCGCCTGGCAGCCCCCCCCCCCAGCAATGACAGCAGCAATCCTCCCGGCTACTCACCTACTCAGCAGCTTCCCACACACACATACAGCAATGACACTCTCCCACACATTCTCCCAGTTGCCCACCCCAGCAGCTTCCCTCCACACCAATGACAGTGGTGACTCTCCCAGCAGCTAATCCCAGCAATAGTGCCAGCAACATCCCCAACTGCTGGCTTGCAGCTGTGCCACCTCAGCACAAGCACGGACAAACCCCAAGTTTTGGGTGGAATTTAACCTCCACCGAGAATTATTTTAATGTATTCTGATTTTTCTGCAATTTTCTGCAATTTTGCAGAGCTGTTTTCTGAAAGTGTGGCCCCGATCTGCAGATTTAAGTATCCACAGATTTGACCACATTTAATTTTAAAAATATAAAATGGATTTAGACCTACCCCCAAAACTAGAACAGCTTAAAATGTGTAGAAGAACGGAACAACTAGCTTCCCTAAAGTTTTTAACAGAAAGACAGAGAAAAAGAAAGGTGAATATTCAGAGCTAAGATGGATATTAAGAGGGAGAGATTTACAAGAACCAATGGCCAAAATGGAGAGCTGAAGAAATAGGAGATTAAATTTGGTGGGGAACACATAATGAGAAATCAAAGAAGACAGGAAAGAGCAGCAGCTTTTCCAATAGCCTTTTAAAAGATCAAATTTATAACAAATCCAGCTAGAAACAAGTAGCTAGTGAAGAGAAAAATAAGGAAGCAAGCAATGCATGATCAGAACAATGAGATGAGGGGATTAAAAATAGACTTGAGGAATGAAATCAGATCAGAAACATCAGATGGTTGGAGATCATTTAAGAAGAACATTATCATAATTAAAGACATGAAACAACAGTCACTTGAGCTAAAATATTAGCAACATCCAAATAAAGAGGCAATGTATACTGATATCTTTATAACATGATCCCTCACCGGAGCTGTTTTGAATAATGTTCTGATCTTGGAGACCTCACATTGCCAATTTATGACACAATTACATTACAGGTCAATGAAAGTCTAACAAATATTTACCTGTAGGACTGATTGTTTATTTATTTATCAAATTTATACCTCGCCCTCCCTGCCAATTTTGTCCCTACTCTCCAGCAGAGTATCTTAAAGAAGCCACAGAAGCTTTCAAATGCAAATACACATGACTTTGTTCAGATCTGAAATCTGCATGGAAGCCATGCCACACCATTCTCCTTTGCAGTCTAATCTATATCTGTATCAGGATTAACAACTCTTCATACAGCCTCTGAAACTACATCTTTAGCAGCTTAATCAACAGCATAAAATGTAAGAGGGGAAAACTATTTAAACCACCTTTGAAGCTCCTCAGATGAATAGCAGGATTAAAAAGGACTAGACAGCCAGCATGGTGTAGTGGCTAGAGTGTTAGGCTAGGATCTGGGAGACCCAGGTCCAAATCCCCACTCTGCCATGGAAGCTTGCTATGTGACCTTGGATTAGATACTTACTGGTCCTTACACTATTATTGAGAAAAGCAACTTTTATATTAGGGAAAGGCTGTGTTTCAGTGGTAAATCATCTGTGTAGCACACAGAATGTCCCAGTTCAATCTGCGTCATTGCCAGCTGAAAATACCAGGCAGTAGGTGATATGAAAGACCTCTGTCTAAAATCCTAGAGCCGCTGCCAATCTGAACGGATGGTACTGACCTTGATGGACTAATGATCTGATTCAGTATAAGACAGTTTAAGACTACATTCACAAAATTTATCAGCAGGAACCTCATTTTCATTATTACTATTTTTTTTTACAATTCTCCCATTTATGTTTGTTTTTTAGATATGTTACACAACTTTTATGTTTTATACAATTTTTACAATTCTTTACAACTGATACAAAAACAGGCATTAATTTTAATAGCAATATATTGAATTTCATTCAAACCATCATGGAAGAGGGTGTGAAGAAACCGGAAAAGAAGCTTGACCATTCAAATCAAATAAAGCTGTAACAAAATTGGGCAGCATCCCTGCTATTCCAGCTGTGAAAGAAAAGCACAGATATCTGAGCAGCTCCATAAAACTGTTTGAATATTCTTTACATATATATTTGCTGTTGTTTGCTGTTGTTTGTATCCCACCTTTCCTCCAAGGAGCTCAGGGCAGCAAACATAGTTCTCCCTTCCTTCATTTTATCTTCAAAGTATTAGTTCAACACTCTAACTCCTACAACACATTGACTCTCTACAGCATACTGGCTCTCAGAATATTGCGGAAAATAATCTGGTTCTTCAAAACTCTGTGGACAAAAACCAAACTGATGGAATAGATACAGAAAAGTTTTTCTGTGCTGTATAAAAGCCCATAGAACACACTGTATTGCACTATAGATCTTTTTCAGTTTGCTAATTCTTAGTGTTAAAGTTAATGTACTCTTTCATAGTAGCATGGGGAAAAAGAACTGAATGTGAAGTCTGAGGTAAAAATCAGTCACTGAATAATAGCAGCTCCTTTATTTCTGATCATGGAATGCATTGTTGTTCAGTCATGACATTAATCCTCAGCAGAAAAGTACAAGTGGGGGACCCACAAGGACTTGAGGAGGGCATCTCCCTTTCCTGAAAGCCCCCATAGCTTCTCCCCCTTTCCTGCTTCCTTCTGTTCTTCCCACCCACCAGCTTACTTACCTTTATCTGTTCCCCTATATTCAGCTTTCCCTCCTTCCCTTCCTGTGGTAGCCTGTACGCAAGAAAACTATGGGTTATTTGTGCAGTGCTGACTGCTAGGCCCAGTTGCATGGCAAGGAACCCCCAAGGACTGCGGGGGGGGGGTACCTTAGTTACCCTGTATCCATCTTCCCACCAGTGTTCCCTCTAAGCAGTGTTCCCTCTAAACTGAGTTAGTGTGAGCTAACTCACAGTTTTTTAGCCTCTGGCTCACACATTTTTATCTTAGCGCAGGAAGGCTGGTTCCAGAACAAACTAATTTGTGCAGTAGCCAAATAGCTCACTCACAACTTTAATGCCAGTAGCTCACAAAGTAAAATTTTTGCTCACAAGACTCCACAGCTTAGAGCAAGCATTGCCTCTAAGTTGAACAAAGTTAGACGAAGTGTGCATGCACACGAAACCTCACACCTTGTGTAAAGTACTGGGTCCAGGTGGGTTGATGGTGAAATCAGCTCATAGTTTAATAAGGCAGAAGAAACTGGAATACAGAAGCTGGCCTGGAGATCTGCTTAAATGTCCCTGCTCTGCCACACCCCACACACCCATACACACCCGTGACTGGTTTATTTACACAGTGCCCATTTCCATAAGGTTGCCTTAGGATCCGAGGTGACCGATTGACCCGTTCTTAGATCCTCTCTAGCTATTGTTTGTAGAGAGTGAAGCTCGGCTGGTTCGCATGGCCACGTGCAGCCTTGACCATGTGTATGGCCGCAGTTAGTACACAACACCTTGAATAAAACTTTGTTGGTCTTAAAGGTGCCATTGGACTCTTAACTTTGTTCTGTTGCTTCAGACCAATACAGCTACCCACCTTGATCCCTCAAAGTTGAATTAGTGTGAGCTAGCTCAGTTTTTTTAGCTTCTGGCTCACGCATTGTTGTTTTTACTCAAGAAGGATGGCTCCAGAGCAAACTAATATATGCAGCAGCCAAATCGCTGGCTCACAACTTTAATGCCAGTAGCTCACAACGTAGAATTTTTGCTCTCAAGACTCCACAGCTTAGAGGGAGCGTTGCCTCCCACTCTATTTCCTCTTTGCCTTTCCTGGCAACTCTGACATCCTCACCTTTCTATGTTTCTTTCCCACCCACCCACAATCCTACCTTTTTATCTGCCCCTCATCTTCAGCTATGTTTAGTATTTATTTGAAAAGACAGCACATTAAGCTGCCCTATATTGAATCAGACCATCAGTTCTTCAAGGCCGGTAATGACCTTTTCCAAATGCTCAAGTTACTCCTGATTTTTTTGGAAAATGATCCACAAGCATTGAAATTTGTTTAGGCAGGGTTCTTCTGCAAATCTGCCACCTGTGCATTTTTATAGTTGTGGATTCAGTTTATTTTCTTCCACATGTGCCTTAAATAATGAGGATTTTCAAGGGAGAGTGTCATTATCAGTTGTGCCAAAAGACCCCCCTATTTTTTAAAAAGGCACTAAAATATTCATATAATGCTTTAGTGCTGTACTGATAGTTTAAACAGGTTCTCTGAATTCCCAGCTTTCTTTTTAAGTCTCTAGGTCTTTCTCTCACACAGATGTGCATTTTGCCTTGTATCTCCACAAGGGAAGAAAGCCAGAGACAGACAGACAGACAGAAAGAGAACCCGTTGAAACTATCTGAACAACATTATAGCATTATATAGATATTTTAGTGCCTTTTTTTAAAAAAATAAGGGGTGGGTGTTCTGGCACAACTGACAATGAAAATTTCATATTTTATAGTTCTATTTCATATTTTAAATACTGTGCTTTTTGCATGTTTTCCACCATTAGTTTGATATCTTTGTTAATGTATTATGTCTATATGGATCCCGGTTATCACGTTTGGATACTCAGTTGTAGCTGTTTAACATAGTCCCAAATTAGGCTCTCTGATATGACCTTGAAGACAGAGTCAGAAAAATAATCTCATTGAAAAAATATTTACTTCCAAACTTCTTTTAAAATGCCACTCCATCCCACACAAACTGTAAGCATGTCAGTGGTACCAGACAGGTGGCCCTGTCGTAAGATGATTATGCTTCGTTCCTACTTGTGTTTCTGCTGCACAGTGGCACAAGCAGATTCATTGGGAAGCAATTCTAAGAGGCCCCCCCAGCAGTATTATTACCATACTTATGGATTGCTGCATTTTCTTTGCCTCGTTTGCCCTCAGCATGTACGTCTGTGGTTACTGAAGGGGACGGAAAATGGGAAAGGAAATTATAATTCTGAATGTGTTTTATAGATCCTTGCATGTGAGGGCTAAAAAATATTTTGCTGACTGTAATTTGGTGCGGTTTGGAACATTTATAATCCCAGCACACCAGTCTGAATGCTATTATGAGCAGCAAAACTGATTATTTTCTGCTTAGCTGAGTGAACCATGAGGAGGAGAACAGTTCTACAGCCTTAAAGGCGAGTAGGCTGAAGAGATCAAATAGCAGAGGAGCAGGGAACACTGATCTGCTATCCCGCTTCAGAGGAAGCAGGCTTCAATTAAATATCTATTCATTGGTAATGAATGTCAAGTAACACTAAATGAGCATTTACTAGAATATTAATCACATACTTAAGGGCTAATTGCAGCATATTCCCAATTAATGGGCCTTTAAGAAACTAAATATACTTAGGTACATAATAAGTATTAATTGAGTGGCACTTCAGGAGCTGAATTTTGCAATTCTTAATTGAATGGTGTCACAATATATAGACACTAAACTCTTATGAGCTTTTCATTCCATATTTTCTAGTTGTTATCCATACAAATATATCAAGGAGCCTTATGCTGAATCAGATTGTTGGCCCACTGAGATACTCTGTTTACTCTGATGGGTGACAGCACTCTGAACTCTTGCATAGGTATTTCTCAACCCAACACTGCAACCTGAGATCTTACAAGAAAACAAAACAAGAAAAAATGGAGAGTTTGAAAGCAAGATTCAGGAGCTGTCATCTTTGGCATGGGTCTGCCTGTTATAGACTTATTATCCAGAATAGATCATACACAACATCAAGAAACATGCCACATGTGCTACATACTATTCACTACATCAATCAAATCATGCCCAAAATGACTCATAACACTGAAATAGGAATACTATATATGCTCACCCTACGGCTGCAATCACACACACTAAATAATCCACTTTCAGTGCACTTTCCAACTGGATTTTACTGTATGTTAACTGGCAAAATCCAGTGGGACAGTGCACTGAAAGTGGATTGAAAATGGATTATTTAGTGTGTGTGACCATAATATAAATAGGAACACTATATGTTTTTAATCTTTTGTATGGTTTTATGGTACCGGGTACCAATTCTGTAAGCCTCCCTGAGCCCACTTGCGGGGAGGGCGGGGTATAAATAGAATAAATAAATTAAATAAATAAATAAACCTATAATAACTTCAAGAACAACCTATTTTCCAAAAAGGAGTTTCAGGGTACCTTAAAAACTTTTATAAGCTTAGATGCCATAAGGCTGCTGTTTATTTTTGCTACTTCCCTCTAATTCATCCTATTTATATTTCATTTCAGGCTTTAAAAAGTCAAAGGCCAGGATTTCCCAGAGTTGGTCACAATCTAACTAGAATTACTAAATTACAATCAGAAATCCTGTTCTAGGACCAGTTATCTCAGGCTGGACATGAATCAGGGTTAGGAGAGCATTGGGAAGAAAGAAGCTGGGAAGGTACTAGATAATATGCTGAAGTCACATATGACACACAGAAATCTAGTGACTATATATATATATATATAAAACTAATGTCAAATATATTAGATGGTAGAATATTTAATAAATAGAGACAGTGGAGAACAACACTTTGGCATCAGAATACCCAGTCCCTGACATTTTCAGTTAAAACGATCAAGTAGTAGCTGATGTGAAAGATTTCTACCTAAAACACTGGAGAACCACTGACAGCATAACTAGACAATACTGATTTTGATGGACCAATGACATCTTCATGACAGCCAGTGTGGTACAATGGTTAAGAGCTGCAGACTTTAATCTGCAGAACCGGTTTGACTCCCCAGACTTTCACATGAAGCCTGCTGGGTGACCTTAGACCTCTCACAGGATTCCCTCTCCTCACTGCAGCCTGCAACTAGTATCAATTTTCTCTGCAAGGCTTCCCCTTCTACCAGTAATGCCTTTTGGGGAGGGAAGGGGAAGATGGAAAAAGATCAGCAGAGCATCCATAGGCATCCATCCACAGCATCCAGTTATATGGTTTTAAACACACACAAAGATCTTCAACGACAATCACAGAACCAATGACCCTAGTTCAGACTTGCACTGTTATTAGTGTTCACTTCATAAAAGCAATCCCAGTAGGAGAAATGCACAACCCACCAGGTACATTTAGAGATACAAAGCTACTTAGGAATTAAACCTTCATATTTTAAATTGTTTATTGCTTGCTTGGTGGTTTTATTAGAAACATTCTATGGTGGTCTGAAGATGGAGAGATCAGGTTTTCCCCACCTCTTAGGCAATTTTGCCAGAAGGAATACACAGGACACAAGTGTGCACAGAACTGAAATAAGGCTTTATTAATTACATTAATTGTTTTAACTCATGCATCATTACACCCGTACCCATATAAATTCTTACTCCAATGGCCAGCTGGTTGATGATACAAAATACTGATCAATCACAAGAAATCTCTCAAGATATTTCTGATTTTATCTGGGGAGGCTCAGATTTTATACTCTTCTCCTCTATTGCCTTCCTCGGGGGTGATTTTATCTTATAAGGTATGCACTAGGATTTTGAGTTCTCATTTCCCCAAATCACATGCCTATGACATTTTGGACACCCGACTGACATGCGCTTGTGCTTGTTTTAACTTTCCCTTTCTCTTGGTTTGTCATTTGGATCCTTCTGAACTTTCTAGAACATGACCTTGATGTTCTGGAAACCTGTATATCAGCCAAGATCTTATGCCTTCTTTCTCTATATACCTTTACGCATTTTCTTGTTAGTGCAACATGTCAGGACACCTATAATTAATTTAGCATAATTGATTAATGAATCCAGACAGGTTCCTGGTGAATGTAAAGCTCTAACTCTGACCAGAAGTTCTCCCACCTTGATCATAGGTTCGCAGCCACCAATCATCTTGCAGTTAGCTCAGGTCTGGCATTACATTTTTTCCTGGTTCTCTGTGAGATTTTCTATATGTTTTGATGGGATAAATATTGAGAGTTCATCTGTTTTTCTGAGAATATATGATCTATTGCATCTACTAAAGATAAACTAACATTTCCCCCCTAAGCATTGCGGTTTAACTAAGCTGACACTTCTGCTTTGACATGGCAAACTTTGCACCTAGAAAACAGCCATCTTGACTACAAAATCAGAAGGGTCTACTTTTCAGGGCTCAAATATTTTATGTCTATCAAAAATAAGATAGAACAATAAAACTTGGTGAACCTGTGCAATTCTACAGATCAAGTCAGCATGCTGTGCTTCATTTTCAAAACAGGAAGGGAAGATCTACTTTAGGATATCTTGCCTTTGAGGAACCCAACTGAAAAGCAAGATAGTAGAAGTGGTATGGAATACAGCTATTTGTACGGACAAGAAACTAGCCCTGTTCAGTGGTTATTATTTTGGTATTCCAAACTTACATAATGGGAGAACATACTACCCACGATCCTCCTAATAAACCCTATTGCTATTTTGTGTGAATAGAGTACCATGGATATTTTCCAGTTTTGGTACATACATATGAACATCCTCAAAAATCTGGGTTTCCAATCACATGTACTGCATATATTGTGTTGTGCTATTCATAGAAAATGGTGAGCACACATATCTAGAGGACTGTATTTATTTATTTATTATTTTGACTTTTGCCCCACCCTCCCGGCTGAGGCAGGCTCAGGGCGGCTGAGAAGCACAGTGTCCCCTTAAGCATGGTTAGATCAACAAAATCATGACTGGCCTATAATGCCTCGTTACTAGGAATGCCACAAATTTTTCAGTGAACCTCTTCCTTGTCCAACACTATTGATAAAACTGTGGGCTGGTGCATCGAGGAACTCCTGAAAAAAAATGGGCACCTGCCTGTTGGTCAGAAACCAACTCATGGTTGATTGGGGATCAGCTAGGAGTCTGGTTCTTAATCCACCCCACCTCCTCAGCAAAACTTCTACACAGTAGACTTGCAAAAGGTAGCTCTTCCTTCCTCCTAGATGTGTGGGGACAATTCTTTTGATTTTTTGCATTGCTAAAGGGAAAAAAGAGTCTGTTTCTCTTTGTTCCCTTCCAAGCCGAGCAAAGACAGAAGCAGAGCTTTTAATTTCTGCGTTGCAAAAGGGAGAATAGAAAAGGCTGGCTTCTCTCCTTGTGTTTGCAGCCCAAGCTTGGAGTGGGGAGAGGAGAAGAGAAATCAGCTGGGCTTTTGATACCCTCACTGGCCAAATTTGCTGCATATTACCAAGTCTGAGAGCAGCCAAGCACTGATTAATTGGCTGCCTGATTAATTGGCTGCCTGATCACCACTAGTGAATGGGAAGTGAGCCAAATTTTCAGGTATTCAAGCATCCCTAACAGTCACCAGTGAGAAGAGCTATTGTCTTTGTTCTCCCTTTAAAGATACGTGTGTCACTTATCTGGTTGCGAGATCTCAATGACATAAACTGAACAAGGGCAATTTGTATGTGGGAACCAAGTGTATTCTGGAAATTGGCTGTAATGATTTGATAATCAATAGAGATTGCATGCATAATATCTCATCTTTCAGCCATAAAAAGATACTACAGTTTACTCAGTGGTTTATATTTCTCTGTTATTCCAGGTATTGTTTTTCTGTTGCCATTAGGGACTCTGGGCATTTTAAGTTTAAAGTATTTTTGATCAATATGTAATTAATTCATTTAAGCTCTCTGGTCCCATATGGCTTGTAGGGAATGTAGTCCTGTGCTTGTAACAGTATTAACTGGCAATGAGTTTGCAGGGTCAGCATGTTCAAAAGTAGGGACATTATTCTTGTGGTTTGGTCTATATGTAACCCTTTCTAAGGGAGGGGGGGTTTTCAAACCAATAAATGACAACACCCTTATGGCTTGACAAATGTGAAATTGCTTCAAAAGCATAGAAAAAAAACATTCAAGGTGTTAAACACTTATCATAAACCTAACAACTTTGCAATTAAAGATAAAACTGAATGATAACATCTGTAAACATATCAACATTTGAAGAAATGGGATCTTCAGTGCCCTTCCGGAAGAGCTCTCAGAACAAAGGCCAATTTTAGCAAACAGCGTCCATTAACACAACGGAAAAAAGAAAGACCCAAATATTAACATATAGAAATGGAGGGCTGCTGCTGCTTCTCCATATGCTCTTCAGCAATGCTAACTGATTCTGCTGCTGCTTTGGAATCCTTTCTCTGTTCTCTATGGTGGGACAAAGTTACTTTTTTCCTACCATAGAGAACAATGGAGGGAATAGGGGCAACCTGTTTGGGGGCCCATAGAATTGGGCCCCCTAATCCAATGTTCTTGAAACTTGGTGGGTATCTTGGGAAGAGGCTCCATAAGCTACCCTGAGAGGTTGGAGCCTCTCCCTCAAACCCCCACCCCTCCAGCCCCCAGAATATACCCTATGTTTTCACCATTGACTTCAATGGCCCATAGGATATAATGGGGCTGAATTGCCGTCAAATTTCTTTCATTCCCTCCTTTTCTTCTCTCCTTTTCCTCTTTCCCTCCTTCTTCTTTTCTCTCTTTCTTTCCCACCTTCTTCTCTTCTCTTTTTTCCTGCTTTCCCTGTTTCCCTCCTTCTTCCCTCTCTTTCTTTCCCTCCTCCTTTCCTTCTCTTTCCTTCCCTCTTTCCTTCCTTCTTTCCTTCTCTCTATTCTCTCTCTTTCCTTCCCTCTTTCCTCCTTCTGTGGCCCAACTCTAGTGAAAAGGAGTTTAAACTTTAAATCCCTTCTCTCTTAGCTCCTCAGGCCAGCTGGGGAAGGGAAGGGGAGGCTTTTGAAGATGCCTCCCCCCCTTTTGCTTCCCCTTCTGACATCACTTCCGGTGATGTCAGGAGGCATGGCATATGCTAATAGCCTAATAGCTCATTAGCATACCATATGCTAATGAGCTCCTGCAGCTGTTTTTCTATGAAAAGACCCCTGGTTTTAACCATATCTTTAATCACAACTTTCCTTGAAAAACCCTTTCTTTATAACAACTCCTAAAGGGGAAATTCTAGGTTGCAATTTCTCCCTGGTTTTTCGGCCCATCACATACCTGCAAAGAAGTTAGCAGTTTCCCTCATTTACCCTCTGGCCTTCTCTCTTCTGCTGCAGGCCAGACTGATTGAGGGAGTGGGGCTTTTGCAGCTAGTAATATGTGAGCAACTTTACCAACAGCCCATGCTCTGTGACCTTTTGCTCCCTAGGCCCTAATTCTAAACTGTTTAAAATGTTGAAAAGAAAATGGCATGGATTACATAAAATTTAGTCTCTGTTCTACTCCTTGTACTTGAGATGTCATTGGTTTTATTATTGTTATTTTTTTGAACACACACAAATCCTTTGTCATGTATGACAAGTTCTGACTTTTATTTTAAAGCTATGAGTTAATACTTAGGGCAGGTTTATTTTCTCAGATATGATAAAGTGGTTGGATCCCACAGATCTGTTCTAGTAATATGCTTTCTCCCTGCAAATGGAGCTTTCTCCTGATGCATAATGCTTGGGGGAAATCTCCTTCAATTGAATGAAAATGTCTATTCTAGTGGAAGCTATTCACAAGATCAAACCCAAGAACTCTTCAAAAATTGAGTGAATTCAACTTTAATGTGAGAAATTTACAATGCTTGCAATATTGGCCTAACTCTGTTTTGGATTGTTTATGAGCTATTATAGAGTATTTTTTGAGACACGGCATGTTGAACATAACTGCCAAAATGTGAGGGATTACAAATGCAGCTGACAAAGACTGAACAATCAAAACGACACCATTCTGTGTTTACAGAAACGCATTTACACATTACAGACAGTATCACATTTCACAGGATTTCTGGCTTCATTCAGATATTTGCATTTGGGTTTTGCTTCTCCTTTTGTGTAAATTGAAACTGTGAATCTTTATGTGTGTGCAAGTTCTGTTTCCTCATGCCTATTCACCCCTCCAATGAGCTCATTGATCAAAGTTTTTTGTATATCAACAAGTCAGTAAACTTCAAATCATATGTGATGAATATATCAATACCATGTCCATTATATGAACATTATGTTCAGAACCGTCCCTATCAATTTCAGCAATGAAAATGCAAAGAAAATATATGAAAAAAATTAATAAGAGCATATTCATCCATCACTTAGTCTGATATACATGTCAGCCCAAAATGTGCACTGAATTCATGGCATGAGTACACTGGCCCAGCCCTCTGTCTCCACATGATCACCTGGTTGTCTTCAGGGTGCAATTATACAGAGGAATAGGCTGCACATATGCTCCCTCCCTGTGATCACTGATGTTGCTTCCAAACATTACTGGTCATTGGGAGGGGGAGTTTGCCTTCCTTCACATAGCCACACCTGAAGATAACCAGGCAATTGTGCGGAGGCAGGGGGGCAGTGGACTTGCATCTTCTCTCCCTCCCTGTGCGTTCAGTACATCCATGGGGGCCGTCCTGTGTACCATGCTCCTTTTATGCATACAGACTGAATTCTAAATAAAGGATTTCTTAGAATGAAATACCACACATTGATGATGGACAAGTGATTGTGGCGCTCACTTTTAAAGAAGGATATTGCGGGTTCCAGCTCTTATGGGGGGGAGGCTCCCTCAGCTATACCCCTTCCGTTTGAAAGAATCATGCACACAACTGCATTTGGAAGATATGTGGGTAAATTGGCCACAACTTTATTGACTACAGCTGTAAGAAGCATTGGCACAGCATGGACTCTCCAGATCCTGTGCAACAGCTGGACCCTCCGCCAGCCAATGTACCCAGCACCCAGCCAGCTGGCATGGGTAGTAATCCATGGAATGGCAGGTTGCTGGAGCCCACATGGACGACCACCCCTTCGTGTTCTCCCCGCCATCTGATTGTGAGGGTACCTGCTGTTAGTCATTGAGCAAGCGTGCTCCCCTTCGTCCCTCACGCCAAGACCCCATGAAGGGTCACCATATCCAGGAAATGGCACACAAGCCACATTCTGTAAAGAGATCCAGTCCCATGCTGTTACCGCTAAAGTTGTGACAAGAAATATATCATAAAGAAACATATCATAACGTAAAAACAACAACCCCTATTAATTAACAGCAGAATGCTATCTGACTGATTAACGCGCACCAGCCCTCAGTCCCCACTGCCCACCAAGCTGTCATAGAGTGCAGTCTCCCATCCAGCTGAGAGGCCAGGGCCGGTGCCCAGACAGAAAAACCGAGGTTGGTTAGAGCATTACCTCAGACTCCTGGGTGCCAACCCCATTATTTCATGAAGGGCATCCTGTCGGGACCGAGGTTTTGGGGCTAGTGTTAGGTTGGAGCTGTGAGTCCAGACAAAGGCTGGGGGTGGGCAGCCAGCAGCTGGCCTATTCCTCCTGCTTTGGCCCTCCTCCCCTGCCACCTTGGCGGCTTGCCACTGGCTCCAGGTGAGAGGAGGAGTCCTTTCCCACCACTGCCCACCTGCCCCGCCCAGCCTCTGGCTAGCCCTCTCTCCCCCTGCCTGGCCCCACAAAATGTGGGCCACGTTTGAATTTGCCCCTTTTTGCTTTCCTTGTGTCCAGAGAGGAAGGACAGCAGTTCAAGCCTCAAACATTTAGCATCATAAAATCTTTGTTCTTGATTTCAAGGCATGATTAAAAGGTAATCTACATTCAGGAGGTGTTGCTGAGAGATGTAGGAAATTCTTTTGAGCTCTCTGGAAACACTGTTTACGTGTCATTTGGGTCTAGATGTGAGAAAACCAGTATCCTGTCTCCCAGCCTGTAATGAAAGATAGTATAGCTGTTTGTCCATTATGTACAACAGTGGAGAAGGATAAGCAGCATTTGATATCTCTTGGTTCTTTTGAGTCCTCTTGTTAACAGAACCCCAGATACCTTCCTTGTAGGAATGGTGTTTCCCTTTCCATTGACTAAGCCAGGTGAAATCTAGGAGTCTCATCCTCTTATTTTTGGTTTAAGGAGGGATCAAATTAATATTTATTGAAACTCTTTTACTCTGATGGTTACTAAGTTACAAACAACCAGAGAGAAAATGGAAGGACACACAGAGAGAAAATGGAAGGACACACAGCGTGACAGAAATATTTTGGGGATCCCATCTCACTTAATGTCAGGGGCTCAAAGAAGGGGTACAGTACAAAAATGTTTTGGCTGGAGGATGTCCTATCCACCTTAACAACATGTTGATCTATTTTTGAGGAGCCATATAGCTGAATGTGACCTAACTTAACTCCAGCAAAAGCACACACACACACCTTAGGACATTTGTCCCAAAACTAAAATAAAAACAATGATTTGCTGAAGCCTTTATGAATCCATAGAACTGAAGAGAAATATGTGTGAAAAAGTTTGGTGAGTATCTCAAGTAACTTGGGCTGACACATTAGAACAATTTCTTTTAGATAGGTTAAACTCACACTGATTGACAGCTCTACCATCAGTACCACTATGCTTTTTTTAAGGGAAAGAAATAATAAATAAAAAAGAGAATGGGTGCATTGCTTAGGGCAATAATATTCCAAGCAGAATCCTATATGAATGAGGGATAGTTTGGCACCAAAGTGTAACATATATACCAGGGTGCATGCATTTATTTTAACTTAACAGAAGAAGTAAACATTTGGGAGGTCCCAATTTACTTTTTAGAAAGTTGCCAAATCTTAGGAACAAAAGAGAAGCCAATGGTACATCAGGCCAATGGCCCATCCAGTCCAACACTCTGTCACACAGTGGTCAAAAATACTAGGTGCCATCAAGAGGTCCAGCAGTAGGGCCAGGATTCTAGAAGCACTGTTGCCCCCCCCCAGCACCAAGAATACAGAGCATCACTTGCCCCAGAGTTCCTATCTCTACCTTGTGGCTAATAGTCACTGATGGATCTCTGCTCCATATGTTTATCTAATTCCCTCTTGAAGCTGTCCATGCTTGTAGCTGCCACCACCTCCTGTGGCAGTGAATTGCATGTGTTAATCACTCTTTGGGTGAAGAAGTACTTCCTTTTATCCCTTCTAACTGGATTGCTCAGCAATTTCATTGAGTGCCCATGAGTTCTTGTATTGTGAGAAAGGGAGACAAGTACTTCTTTCTCTACCTGCTCTATCCCATGCATAATCTTATAAACTTTGATCATGTAACCCCTCAGCCATCATTTCTCCAAGCTAGAGCCCCAAGCTCTTTAACTTTTCTTCATAGGGAAAGTGTTCCAACCCTTTTATCATTCTAGTTGCACTTTTCTGCACTTTTTCCAATGCTATAGTATTTTGAGGTGTGGTGACCAGAACTGTACACAATATTCCAAATGAGTTTGTACCATTGATTTATACAGGGGCATCATGATAATGAGACCTTGTTTTATTCATAGATCCCAGACAGAGACCTTCGGCTGGGTCGGTTTGGGCTTTGGGTGGGGAGAGGCAGTGGTCCTGCCAGCCGCGATTGCACTATCCAGCCTCATAGTACGCAAGCGGCTTTCGGCTCTCTCTTCCATCCAATGACGCAAGGTTCTGGGTTCCTGAGAACTCATGACATTGTTCCGAATGTCCGTCACGAGTCCCAGCCGATACTGCTGGGCCAGGACAGGATCAGTCCAGTCATGGATTTTCACAGCATGGCGTTGAAATTCCATAGAGTACTCTCGCACTGAGAGCTTACCTTGCTTGAAGGTATGGAGGAAGGCCTCCACCTTCTCCGCTGCCGTGCAGTCTTCAAACCAATTCCGCAGGGCCCACATGAACAATTTCGTGTCTTCCACAAATTTAGCCACTTCACTGCTTACTCCCAACTCCAAATCATTAGAGAACAAGTTAAAAGGCATTGGACCCAGTACTGACCTCTGCAGTTTGCATGCAAGTTGTTGATATGCACCTTGCGTGCACCTTGTTGATATGCTATTAACTGACCTTGCTGAACCAAAAAGTTTGTATTACAGAATTCACTGACAAAGGAAGACTGTTAAAGGCCAAATAATGGGTGTACTAATGCTTGAATTTTGCCTGTCTTTTACAAAAAATATGCCTGTCTTTTACAAAAAAAATATATGAATGAAGCCAAGTAAAGACACAGTCCTCTGTGAATAAGTCGAGAGGGGTAGCTATGTTAGGTTGTAACAATATACTGAAGCACCCTAAGGGCTAACAACATCTGTTTTAAGAACAAAGTTTGAGTCCAGTGGCACTTTTCAGACCATCAAAGTTTTATTCAAGGTATAAGCTTTTGTGTGCAGGCACACTTCTTCAGGTACAATGAAAAGGAAATTGCCAGTCCATACATATAGGTGGAGGGTGAACAGTAAATTAGCATACAACATAATGAAAATGTTTAACAGATTTAAGGGTCAAACAGGAATAACAAGCTGTTTGATCTTTGAATCTGCTAAAGATCTTCATTATGTTATAGGCTAATTTACTGCTCACCCTCTGCCTATAGGTATGGACTGGCAATTTCCATTTCATTGTATCTGAAGAAGTGTGTTTGCACACAAAAGTGTATACCTTGAATAAAACTCTGTTGGTTTTAAAGGTGCCAGTGGACTCCAGCTATGTTCTGCTGCTTCAGATGAACATGGCATTGGCTACCTACCTGGACATCTATTTTATCATGAGTTTTAGTGAGTCATAGCCCAATTCCTCAGATACATAGAACTGTACACTCATTAGAAGTTGGGGGTATGTTGCAAAGAAAGGAGAGCATAAAACAAGATTCAGCCAGGCTGTTGTTAGTTGGGAATGTCATATACCTTCTCTGGGTGAACTGATTCCTCTTTTGATTAGATCTCAATTTATACTAGCCACTTTTTGTAATACCCGCCTCTTAACCAGGCCTAATGGATGTGCATGCTTATGTATCTTTAAGATAATAAGCTCTGACTCATGAAAGTTAATGCTAAAATAATTGTTGTTCATCTATAATGAGCTATTGGAATCCTGAGCAAGCCTTTTACAAGTTCTTCTGCACAAGCCTAAACCTACAAGCCTGAATTCAACAGAATTAATTTTCAGGTAACCACATGTAAATTTAAGCTATTTGTTTCTCATGGAAGGAACAGGCTCAGTAGAAGACTGGCTTTGCCATACACACAAAGCATTTTAATTCTATTGAGCCTGATCAAAACAAAGTTAAGTGTTCAGAAGTCCCACAAACTTCAATGGGAGTGAGTTAAGCATGTGATTCTTCCCTCGGGATCAATTGGGCTTTAACATGATTAACTATAGCTGAATTATGCTATTTTTCCCCTTTAATTTTTATGGTTTATAGAAAACATCACATTATCTCAGCTATACAATTCAAAACATGATAAAAAGGCCACATAAAATGAGTATGTACAAAACTGTGTAACAGTTAGGAACAAAGTTTTCTTAAGGGGTATGCAAACATTAATATTAATATTAATAACAATTCAGATGGAACATTTCAGACTCCATATTTGGACAGAGAAGCTCTGCCTGACTCTGGCCCTTTTCTGGTTTTGTTCTCCCTTCATCTTATAGAATCATAGAATCATAGAGTTGGAAGGGGCCATACAGACTATCTAGTCCAACCCTCTGCCCAATGCAGGACCAGCCTAAAGCATTTCTGACAAATATTCATCCAGCCTCTTCTTGAAAGCTGCCAGTGAAGGGGAGCTTACCACCTCCCTAGGCAGCTGATTCTACCTTTCATATCTTCACTTCTCACCATTTTTTTTGCGGGAGGAGACTAATATTATATTACATAGACCTTTCCATGCTTGTTTTCCATACAAAGACTGCATAGTCACATGTTGCAAATCTATACACCCACTTCTGGTAATAGTGGCAAAGGGGGCAGGGGCCCACAGACTGCCATAGATGTCGGGGGAGACAATCAGAATCATTGGACATCTTCTGCCCCAAAATCAGAAGTAAAATTGCAACTGTTCAGAACAAATCATACTATATCTGAAACCTGCATGATTTCACACAGATATTAAGTATAGCAAAGCAAAGCAAATTGTATGAGTCTTATGAGAGGTCTCAGTCTTATGAGAAGGCTGACTTTAAAATAGTGACCCTATGTTCTTGGACCTAGTATTTGAAGAGAAAAGCCTTATTGTTGTGTATTAACTGGAATAAGATGGCTACCCCGAGGTGGCCTGACCATGCGGTCCAACAAACCTCAGAGTTTCACTCCAAAGACAATAGCCACTTTGGATCTGAAGGCGCACCTATGGGCTCGCCTGGATCCAAAAGTAGCCCTATTGAATTGCAGATGTGTAAATAAGGCCAATCATGGGTGACGGGTGTGTCTGTGGGTGTAGTGTGGGGCACGAATATAAGCCAGGCACTTACTGGCCCGTTTGTCCTTCGTCCTGATGTAACCTAATAAACAAGAGCTGATTCACTATCCTGAGTCTCCGGCCTCAGTACTTTTCACTTATTTTTAGCAAGGGCTGGCTATCACAGACAGTGACGATTTCCCAGCTCGTTATCTAGAGCTAGCTACCTTTGCTACAGCCAGCCAAATTCAATAAATTTAAATAATAGGCTCAATCTTAAATTAAGCCATCAGAAAAAAAATATTCACATAGAATTAAATACATATTATAGAAAAGTTCAAAATAGACCAATTGGTTGCTACGGAAAATAAGAGAAACACATTTCTGAACTAAATTATTCTGGACTCTTGTTCTTTGAGCTATGCTGGGCACTGTCTGTCCTGCCAGAATTTGAAATGTATGTCCTGCTGTTGAAGTCCAAGAATCAGAAATTCATCCCCTAAAGCAACTGGAATCGGGAAGACCAAGTATAATACTGACATAGCTTTGTTAAAACATGAATGTCTCTAGATGTAAGTCCATGTCTAATGCCTACATTGTGTGATCACAGCAGTCACATTTCAGAATGTATCTTTCCTTACCTTAAATATTGTTTCCTGGAAACTTTTCTGGAAGTTATGTATCTCTTTTAATGGTTGTTACTTTGTAGACATTTACAACTGCTACATAGCCAACTATCTGCAATTCTATTCAAAGTATATATGAATACATGATGAAAATGTCGAACTTCTAAAATCTCCCCAACCTTTGAGGCTAGTCCTTCTGCAGTGCTGAAAATCAAAAAAAGAATTTTCCATACATAGAAAATAAATAATATAAAGAGTTTTTAATGGTACTTCAGACAATGCACAATCATCCATCAAACCAGTATTGCAAGCTAAGACAAATAATATACACCTCAAGTACAAATACCTACAGGTACATCCAAATAGTCAGCCATGTTGGTCCGAAGCAGTAGAAAAAAATTAGAGTCCAGTGGCACCTTTAAGTCCAACAAAAGTTTATTCAAGGTATGAGTATTTGAAAAAGTGTGGCTTGCACACAAAAGCTCATATCTTCAATGAACTTTTGTTGGTCTTAAAGGTGCCACTGGACTCTAAATTTGACCTACAGGTACAGTCCTTAGTTCAGGACCCTTGAATTTTAAAAAAAGAACAAATATGCTGAAATTTTACTCATTTGGAAATCCTGAGACAAATCAATTGATTCTTTTCATTTGTATGTGACTCATCTGTGCATTATCTCATCCCCAGTAGTCTAACTCAGCTTGAAACTGTGTTATGAGGAGAGGAGAGGCTGCTGCCTTCCCTTCCATGACCTTTTCCAGGGATGAAATGGCCCCAGCAAAAAAGTTCTTTGCCTAATGTAGGAGCTGCACATACTCAAAAGACTCCATGCCCAGCTCTGAAATTAAGCAAATAAACTGCCTACAGAGACTGTTTCAGCTCAGGAAACACTATGGAGAAGGAAGGAGCCTTTCTTCCCCACACACCACAGTCCCAAGCTGAATTGCGCTTCTGGGGATTTAAAAAATGCCTTTCCTTTCAGCTGCCTGTGTGACTGCAGGGAAACCAAGTCTGGTCTGGGGAACGCCAGCCTAACTCACCCAAAAATATAATGTGTTGCATGTAGGGCTGCCAGAGCCCTGTGGCGGGATTGCCTGCTCTAGGGGCCCCCAACCCACCAGCCTGGATCTGGCCAGTGGGGGAAAACCCGCCCCTAAAGTGCCTGGATTAGGCTGATGTGCCCAGCTTGATGACATCACCCGAAGGTGACATCATCACACTTGGCACATCACTGGGGGACACTCTAGCATTTGGCCTGAAAACTAGCATGATAACATTACTTCGGGGTGACACCATTGTGGCACTTGCACAAAACACCTGGACAAGGAGCTCCCCCCCCACACTGGACAAGAGATAGAGACCTGGCAACCCTAGTTGCATGGTCTCTATTCTGACCTCTAGCTTTGGCTGGTTCCCTCCAACAGTCAGGTCTTACCCTGCAGACAGTCACTGAATAGGGTCTGAGTTTCAGGACCAGGCAAGGACTGTGGCATTGCAAACTGGTTGATCCACAAGGCTGCCTTTCCAAGCCCCAGCTGAAGTAGGCTGGGATGTAACTGATCCCAGCTGTATTGCCAACAGGTGCTGGCAGCTCTGCACACTGGCCAGGATCCTTCAAGCACTCACCCTCAGTGCATTGCTCTGTCCTGCTATTGCATGCAGCCAGCCTGGCACTTCACCTCCTTTGTGCCACTTCAGCCCATGCCCTCCACTGCCAGCATTCCTGTGGACTGGAAGAGGGTCCCGGAGGGCTATAGGGCCAGGCTCAAGTCTTGCATATCAGAGGCCTGGAGACTATCTCTGGGGCTGAAGGAGAGGTTTCTTGCAGGGTGGCCTCAGGTGCTGAGGAGGCATCATCTGCAAGTGGCTCCGCAGTGTCAGTCCCTTCCTAGTCCATCTGGTCCTCCTCATTCACTCACCTTAACTCCTTTCAAACAGCCTTTGTTATCCGTTTTAGTAGCTGGTTGCTAATGGGTTTTTTTGTGTGTCATTTCTGACACAACTGTTTTAGCAACCGGCTGCTAACAGATTTTATTTATCTTTTCATACAAAGACTCTTGTGTCCAGTTAGCAAAGTGTGGCTGAGCTGTTCTTGAGGTAAACTGCCTTTTCCCATTTTCACCTCTTCTTTGTGATTCTGAATCTCTGTAGTGTGCTGTTTAAAAAGTCTGCAGTGTTTCCAACAGTGCTGCTTTCCCCCCCTGCTGGATCAATATAGCTATAGCAGCACCATTGAGATACATTGAGAAGTGCTATATTGGTCTGTAGTGCTCAACTTAGAATGTTTTTTAGAAAGTTCAAGGAAGACCACACCATGAAAAAGAGTGTGTGGGGGGGGAAGTGTACCTCTGTTTGAAATGGTCAGATTGCTTCAGAGATGGCTCATTAATGGAATGGAATTTGCTGTATGAAACCTCCATCCCTGTATCACTTTATTCAGAATTGGACCAACAACAGATAATATCCGGTTTAGAACAGTAATGTGAAAGTCAGAATCACTGAGTAGGCTGGAAGTGGTCATGACAGAATGAATAGAATTTCTTGGCAAATGGCACCCACTTTATCAGCTAAGAGGAAAGGCAGCCAAATCGTCCCAATCAGAGATAAATTAGTGTGAAAGGGGACAAACTCTGAGTAATCTATGCTTGAAAAGTAGGCCACTATAATGACCCAAGCTTGACTCTGTTACAGCCCTGTAGCAAAATGAAGCTTGGCAGTGTTTAACCTGAACATCAAACACAAGCAATCTAGCAAGAGGGCTTGACTGTGGAATTCAGTCAAGGTATGTTCAATTAGCAATAGCATTTGAAGTGAAGTTCTCAGCATCCTTTGTACATCGAGGTATAACATTGAATCAGGGACTTTACGTGTGGGTATTGTGGAAAATCTATCATTCACATGCCACTCACATTACATAAGACCCAAAGTATGTATTCTGTAAAGAGATCCTGAATTGGATCCAGCTAATCCCTTCTGCTATGAAAGTAGCCTTCATCTGATATAGATGGATTTGTCTGTCTGTAGCAGTCTTGCTCTTACTCTTTTGGTCTGATTTAGCATGGGTTTTCATTTAGTAGAAGGCAGTTGCCAGATACTGACCTTCAATTTCTACCTGCATGTGATCACTTTCAAAAGAAGGGAAGCCTGAGACTACTTTGAACAGCCTGAGGGACCCTAGTCTATAAGTGAACATTTTCCTTAGAAGCACGATCATCTGAGGTGCGTGGTTAGTATAGGGTGTTTCTATGGTAGCTTCCTTTTCTGTGTTGGGAAGCCCAACTGGTCCTCATCCAGCTAAATGCTCCAGCGTAATCAGAACATTGCCTTAGAATAAATTCAATTTGTATGAATTAGTCAAATAAGTCTCCCTGCTTCTGTTGCTGAGGGATGGCTCCATGGGTAGACATAGGAGGAATAGCAAAATCAAATCAAGCAGATACCATTATGTTCAAGCAGTGTGCTTGGCACTAGTAGTTACAATTAGTCTCTTATGTTGACTATACATGAGAGGGAGGAGAAAAATAAGGGTGAATTTTTCTTTTTACTCTTTTCATGAATATATAATAAGTAGGAAGAGTGCAACTATAAGGCAGTAACCTCCCCCTCCCCACATGAAGTAATGGAATACTTTGTCACTTGACATTTTCTTGCACATGATTCTTTTTAAGATTAAGGAGTGGTTAGAACTTTTTCCAGCTATACGGTTTGAGTTGATTAGTGTATTTCTTCTGTGGAATGAGATATTTGAGTGATACAGAGTGTTTTATAATTACCATTTGGTGAATTAAAAAATATTCACACATTGTTATAGCCAATAGGATATTATGACTCCTTGCCATAGTATTGCCATGTCAAGCAAGGATCTGGCCCTATATGTTTAAGGTTCAAAATGTGCATTTAAAATGCAATAAGCAAGCAATGACCGCTTGAGCACTGGGGGATGATCCATAATCAGTGACTGCTTATAACTGTTCGTTTTTCATTGGGACCAACATATATCACCAAGTACCCAAAGTGCTGTATATGGGAAATCAATAAATGCAGCGCTTAGATGATAAATGTTTACTGTTTACTCCTTCATTGCTACCATGCTATGACGAAAAACAGTGCCTCAAAATGAATAGTTGAGTTATATTTAAGGAATAGCAAGCTGATCCAGCTTCTTAAGGGCAAGCAAAGTACCACAATAAATACATATCCTTGTTTTTAAACCCTGGGACACCCTCAAAATGGAAAGGAATCACCTGTTCTGGAAATAAAATAGAGCTCTCACATAAAGTTGAGCCACTTTTCTCACTGCTGGGAGGATGTTAATATGTGCATAAGACTGGGGAGGGGGGAGAGTTGGCATTGCTCTCGTGGATGTCTGATTTATGAATCCAGCTGAGCCAAGGAGGAACTGTGAATGAATGAGGTTGGGCTGCTATCTGTCCTCCTGTCTCAACCCCCCTCTCCCCACCCGGCTCTCTGGCTGATGAAATATTTCAAGAGCTAAATTACCTAGTGTCACCCATATTTTATGTGAAACGGCAATGGAGAGTTTCACATCTCCTTTGAAAAGTAGGGACAACACCACGTGCATTTACAATGTGCCAAAGAATTCTCCTGACTCACAAGATGAGCATATTTTACCCTCCCCAGTCATTTCCTTCAGACTAGCATAAGGACAGTAGCAGGTTACACTAAAAGTAACTTTGCGTTCAGCTTGATACAGTTGCAAGCATAGCTTCTCATGACTTTCCTCCTTTCTCATGATCATTTTCATTTTTTTAAATGTCTTAAAGATTTTTGCAAATCAAATAACAAGGGGTCAAAAGGAACAAGATTCATATTATTAATGGCAGTGGCTGAGGACTGCTGCCTAAGCATCAATAATGTATTTATCTGACCATATTTCTGCCAACTTTCCTCCAAGGAGTGCAGGGTGGCTGTGGCGGACTACCTGACAATGGTCCCTTCCTCACTTGGATCTCATCCCTGGTTTTATCAGAGTTCAACTTGTGACACAATACCTTGCACTTATTATAACCGCATCCATTTATCTCAGGACAAGTGTGGGGCAAAACAAGGGTGACCTCAATGTAATGTGGAAACAAAAAAATACCCTGAGAATTACGGGGGTGAACTCGAGTGTAGTGTAGAATGTAAGTTCAGGGACAGGGTTAAACTAGGATTTAAGGTCTAGTGTGGAATCACCCAGTGACCCACCTGATGGGGCAGGCCATAACCCTGTGCCCAGCACCAAGGCTCACCTTGGTGGAACCAGAGGCTGGAGGGTGAATCCAGGGTAGCCTCAACAACAAGCCAGCTTTGCCAGGCTGCTACAGGGAGGCTCAGAAGGCACAGAAGCAGCAAATGAGCTGGGATGGCAGGGAGAAATGGCTTTCCGAACCCAAGTGATTTAAGACAGAACTTGGCTATGGAGCACAGAACAGTGAAGAGGAGGATGGAGCTTAGTGCAAGGACCAGATGTGGTGCTGGGTTATAAATACAGAGGAAGGGAAGTAGTGGGAGGCTAGCTATGGGGAGGGGTGCAGAAGCAGAAAGGGAAAACCAAGCCAGCTGGGAGCAGAATGAGGAAGAAGCCAAAGAGAGGGAAAGGAGTTGGCTAAGAGAGGTTCCTAGGCGAGGAGGCAGGTTAACATGTTGTGGCTTTTCCCCCTTGTAATGCATTGCAACCCAAACTGGACGGAGCTAACCAGACCTTCAGGTGCTTGGATTGGTCATCTTCCAATAAAACAACCTCTGCAAGAAAGCAATGACTGGGTTGCTGCTTTCAAGGCCCCAAGAACCCAGATATGACAGTCTCTTGCTCCCAGTGGGCACCACAACGGCATATAAGGTTCTCCTTCCAACAGACCTGTGAGGTGGGGTCAGCTGAAAGAGTGTGACTGGCCCAAGGTCTCCCAGTGATTCCCAAATCCTAATCTGATATTCTAACCAATATGTCACACAGGCTGTCCAGTAGCCTAGTGAAAATGATAACCATGTATAGTGTAGTCTAATGAGCTAATTGACACAAGAAATTTTAACAGTCATTTACAATGGAGTTCCCAGTGCCAGCATTTATTGCTTTTTGCTCTAAACTTTTCAACACCATCATTGTATACATTAAAGAGTAGGGTTCTTTAGATGCACTCATATGGTAGCACCATCACTGTGGAATTGAAACAACACTGCTAGCACTTTACGATACTGCATTGTTTTATAATGAACTGTTTTTAGATGTTTTTATGGTAATTTAATTGTTATTTATGTATTTACTTTTATGTAAGCCACCGTGAGCCTGCCTTGGCAGGGAGGGTGGGGTATAAATTGGAAGGAAGGAAGGAAGGAAGGAAGGAAGGAAGGAAGGAAGGAAGGAAGGAAGGAAGGAAGGAAGGAAGGAAGGAAGGAAGGAAGGAAGGAATGGAGTAAGTGTGAATGGGTGCATGGCCAAAACAGGGGAGACCTTCCCTAGTGAAGAGTTTTTGTTTGTGCATGTTAAATGTTTCTTTTTCTTTCTTTTCCTTTTTCCTTTTCCTTTTTAAAGAGCTTGAATCCATTCCCATGCATTTGTGATGGGGCCATCTCAGCATGCGCAACATCTTCCCCCGTTAGGGTTGTCCAGTACTGCCTTTGCTAACCTTTCACAAAATGGTGAAGTCTACAAGATATTCAGGCAGCAAGGCTGAATGTTGGTAAAAGCACTACATAACCCCTTTGAGCACCGCCATACTGGTGAATTTCCTTCCCTTCCCTTTTTGCTATAGACAGAACTACACCTTGTATTTATGTCAGACTCCACTGGTTGGGGACTGGAGTCTGGGGGCAGTTTCGCATTCAAGCTTCTCCTTTTCCAGCATGCCTGTGAGCGATGCCTCAGTCATGGGGAGGAGGGAGGTATTCCCTCACCCTGATTCCCTCTTTCCCTGGCTTCTGTCTGCACTCTGACTTTGAGGACAAGAACTGACCTCCTCCCCCCTTGATTGTTTCTCGGCAGGCCCTATAAAGTATATGTGGTGGAACTCCCTGGCCTCCCACCAGTGCATTCAAAGCCCCTTAAGAGACTGGCCTGGGCTGTTGTCCTTCACTCTCTCCAGCCTGCCAATTTGCCCTCCAATCTTTAAAACCCTCTCCTAGTACCTCATCCTCAGAGGTAGGGCTCACCCCATATTTCCCAGGGCTGTTTTGGTCTGGTGGACCTCCGGCCTGCTCCAGAGAATACCCAGAAGTCACCTTTCTTTCTTCCAGTCTCCCATCATCACTGACAGGCCACCACCTCACCTTCTTTCTTGTGCTCATCTAATGGAGGCCAGGGACAGTTGCCTAAGACCACTGTCACCTGGCGGAGCCTGCCAGAAGCAGAGGCCACTTGGCTCCACTGTGGCAGACTCACTGGGCTCCTCAAAAAGAAGTAAGTGTAGGGGCAGTATGGACATTGAATTCTTAGACCGCCCTCTTCTGCAGAACAGGGCTGAGAACAATGTACATCAATAAAACATTCAATATTACATTTGCAGTTAAAAACTACAAAAGAACAACAACAATAATAATTGCCTGATGAGATTATGCTAAACTACCGATTGTGCCACTGCCTCGTGGGAGGGAGGCAGGGAACATAAGTGTCAGACAGATGGAAACTATTGCTGTCCTCAACCGAACACCTGGCGGGACATCTCTGGCTTACAGGCCCTGCAGAACTGCATTAAGTCCCACAGGACACAGATGTTGTTTAGCAGAGGGTTCCACCAGGTTCACAGTTAAAAACAATGCCCTGACCCTGGTTGAGGACAGCTGGATGTCTCTCAGGCTGGGGATCACCAGTTAAGTTCTTATCTGCCGAGTGTAATGCTCTTCGGGGGTATACTAGGAGAAGTGATTCCGAAGATACATGGGTCCCAGACCATTAAGGGCCTTGAAGGTTAACTCTGAAACTTTGAGCCTGATCTGGTACTCCACCTGAAGACAGAGCAGTTCATGCAGCATGGTTTAAATATGTGCTGTATGTGGGGTCCCCATAAGGACATGAGCTGCCACACTGTGGACCAGTTGGAGTTTCTGGGTCAGTAACAAGGGTAGCCCTGCATAGAGTGAGTTACAGTAGTCTAATCTGGGGGTGACCGTTGTGTAGATTATTATGGCTAGGTAAGGGTGGGACATGTAGGGGCCAGTTGCCTGACCTGGCATAGGTGGAAAAATTCCAGTCTGGAAATTTTTGTGATTTGGGCCTCCATTGATAAGGAGGCATCCAGAACCACACCCAGATTTTCTGACTCTCCTTGTTGTTTCAGGATTTTTTCAGGGTGTTTTAAAACCTGAAAATTTGAGACCATTTTAGCAATTCCCCACCCTAGAGGTGAGAAGGGAGGGAAGGAGAGAGTGGAAGCTGGTCTTGCCAAACAGCTTGGTGGCATCTTTGACATGTATTTATTTATTTATTTATTTAATATGAGAAGACCTGGCCACCAAAATAGAAGCAAGGTATACCCCATATGAAACCATGTTCCTTTAAAATTTAAATATAGAAACCTTGACTGACAGCTGATTGGATAGACCTGCCTGGAGCCTAGGTCCACCACTCTACAATTTCCTATGGGTTGTAGAAAGTCCAGATCTACTAGCCATAGAAATGATGTACCTTTAAAACTGAAAGGGAGGGAGATGCCACCAAATAGCTGCTTAGTGGACCAGCTTCCTCTATTCCTCTTGGCTCCTGTCAGCTGAATCCTAAAACAATCCAGAAATTATGGGGGATAAATTTTTGTTACTCTTGGAAACAGCTAATTTCCAGTTCATTTTCAGCTTGGGTATATCTGAGTGCACACACCTACATGGAATGAGTTTGGTTTGGTTTGCTATGTTTTTTGCTGAATGGAGCCTAACTTGCTTGGTAACTTTGTGTATTACTAATGGCAGTGTGTGGATATTATTGACAGAAGTAACATATTCCATGTTCCCTACCCATCTACAAATATAGCATTTGCCTCTACCCCCCACCTGAGGGTGCAAAGAAAATATTTCCCTCTCTCTGTCAGTCACAGTGGCAGTACCACAAGAGGGGAATGTTCCCCTACTCATCTACCTGCCTGTTTGTTTAGAATATTTATATGCTACTTCTTCTCCAGTTACCTGTTTGAGGCGCCTTACAATTTAAACAAACCATTAAATCACAATCATTAAAAGCAAAACAAAAAGCCATTAAAATGTGCCATTCAAAAACAAACCAGGGCATTGAAATGGTATAACACCTACACTGACCAGTCTAAAGGGATATAGATAATACAGTCCTTGGGCAATAAGCAGACCATAGAACAGCTAAATGATATAACCTCTTATTTAAACTCTTGTGTAAACAGGGATGTTTTAGCCTGCTGCCTGAAGAAAAGTAAGGCAGGTGCCAGGGACTTCCAAAGGCAATGTACCACCCCTCTCTCACCTCCATTCTATTAATTTGTAGTGCCAGCTATATGCCTCGTGAAGCTTATGTAGGGATGTCTTCACGTAAACACTGTTGTCTCACTAGCCCATGTGACCAGTGGCAGCTTAACAAGGGGTGCTGCCTAAGTCACCCTGCTTGGCACCTCCATGTCTGACCCACTAGGAGTGGGCTGGGAAGTCAAAATGGCCCCAGCGCAAGTCAAGCGGAGCAGCCTCTGCAGCACAACAAACCAGCACTTCAGGGACAACAGCACAATCAGTTTTCCCATCACTTCCTCCTGCAAATTGGCAGCACTGCAGGGAGAGATAAGAACCTTTGCTGTTGAAAGCTCTGGGACAAATGGCCTCTAAAATGTTAGAAGAATTTCTATGGCTTGGCTCTTCTTGCTTCTAGCTGCAAGTGAGCTACATCAGATTTTGCTGTAAGTAAAATGGCCACTCTACCCCTGGACCCATCCTAAGAGCCTGAGCAGCTAATATTTCTTCCCTCCTCTGTCACAGGCATATTTTTAAAAAGTATAGCAAGCCATTCAGACCCAGTGTAGCTTCTTGAACTCTCACATCACAGAGGGTAGCAAAATGGTAGCAACATGACACCAGTGGCTACCATCTTCTAAAAATCTACAGCTCGAGATCAGTGCATACCCTCAACTTGTTGTAAAGCCAGCCCTGCATATGCCCATAGATAGTTACAGATTACTATGGGGGTCTTATGAGTTTCAATGACTAGGGACACAGCTTACAGAGAGTATATAAAAGGACTATGACTAATCCTTAGTTCATTAGTTGCTGTAGATTTTCCAGGTTGTGTGGCCGTGGTCTTAGCCAAGACTATGGCCACACAACCCGGAAAATCTACAGCATCTGATGAACTCCAGCCGTGAAAGTCTTCGACAACAAATCCTTAGTTCATTCCAGTCAGAAAGTTTCCCTACTTTAGCCAAAGTCAGAGCTTGCCCAGCTTACTGAGCTTGATGCGGGGGGCCAGTGTCTCAGTTACTGCATAGTTCCCTGGAACCTTAAAAATCAGTCTTGTTTACTTCTGTTTGAGCTGCTATTCATGTCCTGCACTTAAAAGCAGCAAACCTCTTTCAGTTTGTTTTCGGTTTTCTTAGCTATTCAGCAAAAGGTCCTCCCTCCAGGTCCTCCCCCCCCTTTTTTTTTATTAAAATAACGACCTGCTACATCAAAAATACACAGTACTAAGCAGAGTATAATAACAATCAATATAAAAAACTGGGGAATAAATTTAAGCGATTTGCTTTAAAAGACTGTTACTACATTAAGGCTTAAGCCTAAGAGCACTTTTAAATAAAAACATTACTGAGTTTGTTCGGAATAAACATATATCGGCTGAAGGTTGGTGTTAAGAGGATACTAATGGAGACTATATTACTATGTATCAATTAACTACTGTGCAATAGTTGTAGCAGGTCCTCCCCCCTTAAAACTTTATTGCAAATATAAAAATATGTGCTGTTTTAATCTGTGGTTTTAAAGTGGTTTTTAATTGTATGATATATTGTATTAATATTGGTGGAAACTGCCTTGAGCCTGCTTGCAGGGAGGGTGGGATACAAGTCGAATAAAATATAAATAAATACCCACAAAACAGACAGGTCACCCTTGTTACACATGTGCAGAGTCTTGTTTTAAATTCTAAGATGGAAAAGAACAATGAAAGTTGATCTGCAATACATTTGAGCATTTTGAGCGGGACAAATTTGTGGTCCAGATCAGGCAATCAGTGACACTCATGGCAACTCTGCTTTGATTTCAGGTTCCTTTAAGGGTTTCTTCAGACTTGGAATGAAACTGCATTCTTGCCTTTCCCCCCAACTATATTAACAAAGTTCAATAGAAATAATACTGGTAAAAGCAATCCCTGTTTTTACATCAGTGCCATAAAAATAGCATAAAACTGGCAAAATGAATAAATGGCATTAAATTATCATAAAAGAAACAAACCAGAAAGTTTCTATAGATAACAGGGTATATATCATCTATTGACCATGCATGAATATTAACAAGAAATGAAAAAGTACATAGTTGGGATTTTCTTAAAAATTATAAACATTCCCTCTCCATTTTTTTTTTCAATTTCCAGGATTGATGGAAGGAAATTGTGATGGTTAAAACAGCAGAAAACTGATCAAGGTTTGTAGTATACCTTGCCCCAAATCCATCCATAAATACAGCATCCATTTTTCATTCTTTTAATTCTTCCAACACCAAAAGATTGTTCATAATGCCTCTTACAGAATAAAAGTTTCAAAACCAGGGCTCTTTTTGTATCAGGAACTACTTTGCATATTAGGCAACACACCCCCTAATGTAGCCAATCCTCCAAGAGTTTACAGTAGCCCTTGTAAGAAGAGCTCTGTAAGCTCTTGGAGGATTGGCTATATTAGGGGTGTGTCGCCTAATAATCAAAGGAGTTCCTGATACAAAAAGAGCCCTGTTCAAAACAATTACATAATGACAAAATAGACAATTATTTCCAATAAAAAGTGAATATGCCAGAAAAAATAGAGAAGAAATTTAAAATGGTGGATCACAAATGGTATAGAAGCAGGAAGGGGATGGCAGGTGATTTTCTTTGGATTTTCTAAACTCAATAGGAATCTGCTAATTACATTCTCCTATGTATATAATGTTCACAATTTGCATGCTATTTGGGCCCAGAAAATGTTGCTAGTTTACTTCTTCCCTAGTTTATTCATTCACTCCCAGACAACATTTTTTTTTCCATGGGAACAATATGTAGAATTCCCCCAAAATTGTTTCAGTCTAGACTTGTGAAAATCCTGGGCTTATCTAGGAATAAATGTGTTCACAAAAATAAAATACTGTCAAATGTCTATTAAGCTTCAAATTGCAAGGCTTACAATTTTGCCAGAGGAGAGAAGAGGAGAAATGGGGTTTCATTTATCACCCTTTTTAATCATTGGTAAATCCTCATAAGTATCAGAGCTTTGCAAAGAAGCCTTGCTCTGAAAGGAAGAGAATATGTGTTTTGGAAAATATGTGTAGAGGACATGCAGTTTAACCTTGGTAATTGGATCCAGGTCATCTTTCTTCTTGTCTATGTGATTGTACCAGATTTAATTCAGAAGGGGAATCAAAAGTCCAGTAAATGGGCTTTCCATGTGAGCAGGCATTCCAGGCCCTGTTCTATTATTTGTATTGGTGAGGGGAAGAACTGCACTGTTCTATGCTACCTGAAGGCTGCAAATAACATATGACCTGAGGCTGTATCTATTTATTCCCCCCACACTGCAAATGATGGGTCATGACTCCTTTGCACCTAAGTGTGGCTCTTTTTTTGTGACATTTTCCCTCCACCACTCATAGGATCAGGGACAGCCCCAAGCACTGTTGCTGCCTAGGCAAATTATCACTTTGCCTCCCACACCCATTCAATATACAGACAAATAGATGGCTGGACAGAGAGAGAAAAGACATTCATCTCAATCTAATTTGGTGCTCCATAAAGCTTGACATCCTAAGCCAGTTCACCTATATGGCTGAACCAGCCCTGTTTGTAGTAACACTTTTAAAGAGAGTAAACAAAAACAAAATTATTTTTTTGCTGCTTTGAGTACACATTCATGAACAAACAAGTACCTCTGTAGGCCTGTACTGAATGAGTGGAAGTTTTACCTACAACATGGCAGAGAGATTTATGGCAAACCCCCGTGGCCCACGGTCAGGGTAGGTCCCAGTCCACCGGGCACGCCTGTATAGCAAAGAATTTTAAAGCATTTATTTAATCCAGTGCATGTGCAGTACTATATTTAGCAGTATCTGGAGAGACAAAGCAGCATCATATATCAAATGGGATGCTGCCAAGGAGCTAGCAGTGAAATATATTTTCGATATAGGCTAAAATTTGCTTGAAGTTTAAACTCAGTCAATTTTTATGCCAGGTAGCAATCAGTTACTTCTTGTCGCTTCAAACACTTCCCCATCTCAAGCAGTAAAATATCCATTCATATTGCAAACAGGAAGAAATACATATTCCTGCTATGAGTAGTTCACTGATTGCTAAGATATCAAAGAGGAAAAGCAGAATCTAAAGGACTCATATTTAAGAAGACAGGATGAAATCGGAGAGCACAACCCTAAAGAGATGGATCTTTTTTTATGATGACAATGTAATGTCAGTGCAGGACCTGGTGAGATTAAAAATCACAGGATATTCTTTATAAATGTACCTGGTTCTCTTTTAAGGTTACCTAAAAGGTTTTGGCAGTGCTTGCCTCGGTTAGCATCTGCCCCTGTTCTGTGGAATGGACTTCCTGACTATGTAAAGAAGGCCCTGACCTGGCCTTCAGATGCTCTGTAAAAGAGAGGGTTTTTTGTTGTGCCTTCAGCAGCCCATGAGTAAAGGTTTTGCCTTCTTCCTTTTATTTGTAATGTGGTGTTATATTTGTTTTAAAACTTAGCCACTTTGAGTTCTGTTGTTTGGGAGAAAAGTAGAATATAAATACTTCAAATAAATGAACGGTTAAAACAATCTTAGCCTTCATAGCCCCTTTGGTTACATTTTATTTATTTCTATCCAGTATAAAGTATAATAAAACAAGAAGGAAACAGCAGTCAGTGGAGACTTTTTAATATTAGGCTTGGATCCCACCTAGAATTTCTGCATGCAGATGGGGGGAGGGTTTTTTTTTTTTTTTTTGGTTTATTCCCCCCTCCTGTGGCAGCCCCACAAGCTCCCTGAAATGCTTCTTGTGGAGGATTGGGAACCTCTAGGAAAAGGCTGGAGAACACCAGAGGTCTCCCACTGGAGTGAAGAACCTGTAAAAATTGCTCCCCTTGAACCTGAAGAATTCTAAGTGGGATCAAGCCATTGTGTTTCCCAGTATACCATATGAAGGAAGAGTATGTGGTTTTAGTTTTAGGAATATTGCAGCAGCACAACTGAGCTCAAGGTGTTCTTGTGGATCATTGACACTGCAATCCCAGCAGACAGCAGAATAAAAAAGAAAGAACAGGAAATGATCACAAAATTCCAAGACCTACAAATAGAATTAGAGTGTCCTTAGGAGAAGAAGATTACTATCATGCCAGTTGTCATTAGAGCCTTAGAAGCAGTGCCTAGAAATCTCAAGAAACACCTGGACATTCTGGGCACAGAACAAATAATACCAGCTCAGTTCCAGAAGACAGGGTTGCTTGGAACAGCAAGAATCCTGCAAAGATACATCTGCAGTTCCCAAGAACTTGGCTTGATCTCAAATTGCAGAACACCATCTATCAGTCAAATGTCTGTCTGTGACAATTAATAATAGTCATTGCCCTAATAGCACTCACAATCATTCTCAACAGCACAAGCCTAGGATACCAGCTTTGCTGGACAGGCCCAAAGTTTTGACACTTATTGTATATGGATGACTTGAAAATGTATGGAAAGTCATAATCAAAGATTGATTCTTTACTTTTATGCTCTCCAGATCAGTCATCCTTCTTCTTCCCCTGCCCACAAGGTAGCTGGGCAGTCTGGAATGGGAAGTGATTTCAGTTCACCATCTGGAGTTTTAACCTTTTTTATTGGTATCACTGTATTTTAATTGTAGAGTTTTTATGTTTTTATTCCCTGTTGTACATTGCCTAAAGCCCTGCAGTGATTCAAAACTCTAAGAAATAATAAAATAATAAATACAGTTTGAAGGTTTAGCAAAGATATAGCAATGGAATTTAGCCTTGGCAAGTGTGTGGCATTAGCACTGAATAGAGGAAAGATTGTTGAACAAGAAGAAATCAAGAAGCCAAGCAACAACATCAAAAAACTGGGACAATGCCAGTTGTCATTAGAGTCCTTGGAGCAGTGCCTAGAAGTCTCAATAAACACCTGGACATTCTGGGCATTGGACAAATAACACCAGCTCAGCTTCAGAAGACAGTGTTGTTTGGAACAGCAATCTGGGACTTCTGAAGAAGACCTTAAGCATACATATCCATATGGGAGTAGGCCATCCTTCACATGGTCCGATTTCAGACCATTTAGGTAAAAATGGAGATTTTTTTTTCTATTCTTACCAGTCAGTCACCTTGCTGCTGTGTTCTGTATTTATTGAAGATTCTCAGCAATATTCAGAGGCCATCCCACATAGAGCACATTACAATAATCTACAGAAACTTAACCTGGATATGATCAAATCACCAGTAACTCTGGCCAGGTCACATTTTCATAGGAATGGCTGCATTTGATTAACCAACTGAAGTAGGTTAAAGCACTGGCGTACCAAGGGTGGGGTGGGGGTGTGCTCCACCCTGGGTGCAGCTTGAGTAAGGCCCTTGAAGGAGGGCCCTCAAAGCCAGTGCCGTGCTGCACCCAGCCGGATGTCTTTCCTTTTATTTTTAAAATGCAGTTCTGACTGCAGCCATTGGGGCACAGGGAAGTCTGAGCATAGCAAAAAGCACTCTACAATTGGCTGGACTTCCGTTTCTCCAGAACGGAAGCAAACTTGCTTAACAGATTGTACAACCAAGCCAGCACACTGATAGCTGCTACAGTAATTGCCAGCCTGCAGATCATTTTCTCCAGTAGTTCAGACTTTTTCTCTTCCTTTCCTAATCAGCCCCATAGCCAGAAAATTTTCTGTGGAGATCCAAACACCAGGAGTGGGGAGTGGCAAAATTAATTAGATCATCACTAATGATATTATATTGTTAATTCTATATTATACAATATATAATATAATATATAATATATATTATATATATTATATTAGTGACTGATCCAAATAGTATTAATCTATTTAAGGGAGAGAAAGAAGTGAGAAGGCGAGCAATGGCATGGCTTCTTCCACAGCCTTCCAGCAAGTTCATTACCAGCTATGAAGCATAAAAGCTTACATGGCTGAGGAATGGGACAGTGGGAGAGAGAGAAGTGATCCATCAGACCACAAGGCTGCGTATTTTGCTGAGTAGAATGGCCCACCCTGGTGCCTTACTGTACCTGCACCAGCCCAGCCAGCCCGGGTCATGTGACCTGGCTGCTGGTGTCATGTGACCCAGCTTGGGCAGACTGACAGCAGGGGAGGAGGGCAGCATGGCAGCACTGGGTACCCCATGCTTCCTCCCCCTTCTGGCCAACCAGCTTCTGTTCTGTTGTTGCAGTTGGCCCAGGCTCCCAGGGGCAGGGGGGGACCAGGAGGGGAGGTGGTTGGGAGGGGCAGGTCAAATTCAGGAGAGGACTTCATCCCCCAGGGGGCCTATGGCTATGAGCATGCTTGCCTTGTACTCAGCTTAGCCAGATCTTAGTTAGGGTGTAAAACAGCCTTTCCCTCTCTTAATTTATCTCCCTCTTTTTCACACATTTCACACATTTTTCACACATTGTGTGTCTCTTCATTTAATTTTTTTTAAAAAGAAACAACTTTATTTTCACTTTTTTGGTCACAAGACCTTCTCACCCTTATCCTGCATGGTGACAGAATTATTTAAAAGAGGTATAGAAGCAAACCTTTGTTAATATTATGAACAGAAGGCACTGGGTTTGCTGGGCACTGAATGTTATTCTGGTTCTGGTGGGTTTCCACTCCCCTCCTTGCTTGCACTGTGCTTGACATCAGCTGTAATTGCCACAATGGCACTGGGTTTTCTGGGCACCGTACATTGCAATGGTTCTGCTGGGCTTGCAAAAATGCCCCTCCCTTCTACTGCAGAGATTCTCTGGTTTGACTTTAGCTTTTTGTAAACAATTTTATTTATTTATTTATTTATACTTTCGGCTTATATACCGCCCTAACCCCAGAAGGTCTCTGGGCAGTTTACATAGCGGTTCTAACCAACCAATTTTAACCTAACTAGGGCCACATAGTCTACAGGGTGGTGACTGCCTACCAGCACCCTGGGCTAGTTGTCATCCAGCTTCCTTCTGCAGCTTCAGATATTGGCGTCCTGGTGCCCTTCTGGAGCTGATCTTCTGGGCAGCTTCCTCCGGAAGGTCTCGTCCCGGTGCGTGGCTCTGTGTTGGCTGCAGTTCCGGCTACTGTCCACAGGTGGCTCCGCCATGCTGCGCCACACGTTGCCACGCTCTCCAGGCCTCCACTTCTCTGGACTCCGCCTCCAACGTTGCTCCACCAGTCTCCAGGAACTACTTGCCACCATCACCACCGCTGCTGCTGTCGCCAAAACCTCCGTGTCACAAGGAGGAGGGGGTGCCCCCTGCCACCTAGGGCAGGTACCCACTTTTATCTACTTGCATTTATGATGCTTTCAAACTGCTGGGTGGATGGGAGCTGGGACCTTCTTTGGGGGGGTAGTGTGTTTCTTAACATCCAGTCTGGTGAAGCTTGCAATCACTACTTTCTAATGCTTTGGCTAGTGTTTGTTAGAAGGAGGAGGAGATTGGATTTATACCCTGTCCTTCACTACCTGAAGGAGTCTCAGAGTCGCTTGCAATCTCTTTCCTCTCCCCACAACAGATACCCTGTGAGGTAGGTGGGGCTGACAGAGCTCTCCCAAGACCTGCCTTTGAGAGAACAGCTCTGAAAGAAATTACAACTGGCCCAAGGTCACACCAGCAGCTGCATGTGAAGGAGTGAGGAATCAAACTTGGTTCTCCCAGATTAGAGTCTGTGCTCCTAACCACTACACCAAACTGTCTCCAAAATTTTTAGTAACAGTACAAAGCAGACACCTAGCTCTCAAAAAGTGCCTTGCAGAAGTTTGGGAAGGTCAGTTCCTGGGCTTCAAAATGGAAAACAAAGCCCTCCCAAGTGCCTGCTCAGAACACGAGCAGTGTGATGGATGTGTGTGTGTGTTTTTTGTGTGTTTTTTTGCCATCCAGTCACAGCTGACTTATGGCTATCCTCTAGGGTTTTCAAGACAAGAGACATTCGGAGGTGGTTTGCCATTGCCGGCTTCCACATCACTCCTGCTTAGCTTCTGAGCTCAGACAAGATCAGTCTATCCTGGGTCTATCCAGGTCAGGGCTAGGCTGAGAGTCATGTGACTGGTCCGAGGTCACCCATCAAGCTTCCATGGCACAAGTGGGGATTCAAACCTGGTTTTCCCAGATCCTAGTTTGACACTTTATTCACTACACCACACTGGCTTTTGTCATGGAATAGCATGCTGGAATTTGATTTTTTTTTTTTTTTTTACTGGCATGATTATATATACGAAGTTAAATTTAAAAAATTCACTGAAACAAAGTTTGGGTCCAGTGGCATCTTTAAAACCAAACTTTTTTCTGCTGCTTCAGACCAACACAGCTACTCATTTGAATCTATGTTCTGATCATTATCATTCATTGTTTTATTCTGTGATTATTACTGGAAATAATTTTGTCATATAGGGGAGGGGCCCTGACCTAGATAGCCCCAGCCTAGCCTGATCTCAACAGATCTCAGAAGCTAAGCAGGGCTGACACAGAGGCAGGCAATGACAAACCACTTCCAAATGCCTCTTGCCTTGAAAGCCCTGCGGGCACACCATAATTCAGCTGTGACTTTACAGCAAAAAAAAAAGAGGGGGGGGGTGTTAAAAATTATCCACTCCAGGAGCCTGATAGGCTAGGTACACCACTGGGTTAAAGATGCCCCCGCACCCAAAAATGGAGACAAATATATATTGATTGAATTGGGTTTATGAATGACTGATAAATGCTTTTTCCCTTTTCATGTGCATTATCTGTCATCCATGGATAGCCATTCCCTGTGGCTAGCATTTGGGGAACCTTTAATGTCTCAGAATTTCTGTTAGCAAATTAGGTTGTTCTTGCTTCTCCCTACTACTATAGTTGAAATGCTCCCCCAAATGCTTTTCCTGAGTGACAGGGATCCTAAAGAATACTAAGGGGGTAAATTGGGTTCCACAATGAAAGGAAGAAATCAGAAAAAAAATAATTAATGATAATTTACAGCTTACTTCAGCACCCTGATTCCAAACTCACCCAGGGTTGCTGCTGCCCTTGTTTATTCTAGCCTGCACTCAACTCTGTGCTGAGAGGTAGCAAGTTCTATTCCACTTTTTCTATGCAATTAACAATTCACTCAATGATGCCTGGCACCAACCCCCGGATGCAATCAGCAGCTGGACTGTATAAACCTCTCTTCATCCTTTGATGCCTCATACTGCTTGCCAGTTGTACGTACCTATGCCATAGTAACCTACCCAATTCCTGCCATACTTACTTAAGGCTTAACTAATCCCTGAAGATCAGGCCTAATTATAAAGTTTGCGGTCCTGTCACCAGTGTGAAGCCGGTGAAAAACAGTTATCCACCAATTCAATGTGAAGGGATGTGCTGTGCCCTGATAGCAATTCGATGTTCCTGTTGTTATCTGTCATAAGCTGGGCAGGTGGGAAGCTGCTACTGCATCTAAATGCTTGTTTCGAGGGAGGCAGTGCTAGCTTAAGTATCTATTTCCTTCCTCCCAACAATTGGCTGGGCTGAAGGAATACTTGACCAAGCCCTGCAGTCATCAATTCTTGTTTTCCATTCCAAAATTGGGCATCAGGTGGGATGTCCTCTGCATCAATTCAGATGGAGAGTGAAATTTATGCCATAGATGGCATCTGAGCACCTATCTGTAAGACTAAATCTAATAAAACCCCAAGCTGCATACCTGATACGTTAAAGGTCCATTCTACAGAAAGCCAAATCCCTTTTGCTTTGGTGATGGGTTGACTTAAACCCTAGAACAATCCTACTGATTGCCGTTACACACTGCATATGGCTGTAGATGGGAGTGCCTCCATCCCACCCCTAAGGGAAGAAAGTACTGAAAAGAATCACTGTTTTATCCTGTACAGAGAAGGCAACTTATTATCTTGACCCAGTGGTTAAGACACCATAAAGGGACTGATGCCATATTGGCCCTTAGGAATCTTGTCATTCAAGTTTAAAATCCTATAGGCCATACATAATTTAAGAATTAAGAATAACAAGAAAGCAAAAATTAGCCACATCAATAGTACAAGTTTTGTTGTGGCCACTCAGAAGTAATCTTAGTTCATGGGTGTCCTCAGTAACTGAGTATTTTAATAACTATTTCAAAAGAAATTCCTCCCTGGCCTCAGCATGTTTTGGGCAATAAATAAAAACATGCATTCATGAGTCAACTGCTGATAAAGAGCAGTCACAAAAGTGCTTTTTGGGAGATGTCCTGAGAAAGCAATCCTTCATCTGAGCTCTGGGTAATGCATTACAACATGCAATCACATACAACTGTCTCAGTTTAGGAGCCGTCAACATGTGAAGATATTGTGGGGATTCAAATTCAGCTGAATATTTAAATCCTGTGTAAAGCAGAGAACATTTCCTTCTGACATTTTTAAGCAAGATGTCCCAGTCCTGTTTAAGTAATTTCTTGATGAATAGCTCTCTTTTCTTCTTTGTTAAGGGGCTCACTGGGCACAACTGAGTGATTTGAAAATCTACAGGTCTGTTCCTCGAAGACCAACAGCACTCACGGGCTGCTGATCAAGTGAAAGTGGGGAGGTCTTCATTGGTAAACTATCTAAATTTAAAGTTAGTTATTGCTTTTCACATCGAAGGAGAAATATTTGGAAGACCTAGTTCAAGCCGTATCACTGTAGATGCTTTACATGGGGGTAGTGCAAGAATTATATGAAAAAAGATGTCTGAAGCCTACCCAGTAGTTTAACTGGACCTGAGAGCCATGTTGGTGAGCCATAGAGCATACGTGGTATCACAAGAACTCTGAATACTCTCAAAAGTGCTAGTATAAACTGTTAAATCCTAAACCTAGGGTTAATCCCCCCCCCCTTACTAATGCTAACAGTGTTGATTCAGTTTTCTGGTTAACATACTGAGTATGCTTAGGCCATGATAAATTCAACTGGAATATAACATATTTTAAATTCATTGGCCGCTTGATAGAATGTGCATCAATTTTCCAGTTTTTGGTTGGTTTTTTGGGGGGATTTTGTGAATATAATTATTTTGGATTTATCATAGTTGATCTCTAAGAGTTCATTGCTACAATAGGTTGTAAAGGCTTTTATTGCTCATTTTAGTCTGATCTATGTTCTTGATAGTAGGACTAAATCGTCAGTGTAGAATAAGGCAGGAACTGGATGACCTTCCAAATACAGTGCATGGACAGAAATATCCCATAACCTGGGTACAAAGTTGTTCCAATAAAGGTTGAAAAGATGAGATGCAAGGATGCAACCCTGCCATACTCCCCTCTGGACAGAAGTCTGATGAGGTACACATCCCAAATTATTTAGTTTGATATACAATGCATTGACAATGTAGAGGTTCACAATTAATTTCAGCAAACTAACAGGCAGACGTGCAGCATAAAGCTTGTTCCATAAACATGCTTGGGACACTGAGTCAAAGGCAGATCTTAAATCAATAAATGCTTCATAAAGTTGTCTAGGAGTCTCTAATGAATATTTGTCTAGCAATGAGGCCAACATAGAACAGTAGTCCATAGAAGAGTGGCCTCTTCTGAAACCCACTTGCTCATCACCTATAATTTTTTCCTTGTCCATCCATCAGAGTAGTTTCTTTTGCAGGAAGGTTGCATATAGCTTACTAATGACTGCCAGAAGACTGGTTGGTCTATAGTTTTGTGGGTCTGTTTTATCACCTTTTTTTTGTATATAAGTGTAATAAGTGAAATGTTTCATGAATCTGGCATAATTCCTTTGCGATTTATCAGTGTGAATCATGGTGCCAGCACTTGAGACCCAAGCCATGAAATCTTTATGGGGAAAAATAATTACAGCTGCCAAAGGAAAAGAAGATGTGTAATTACTCCATTGCTGAAACCAAGCAGTGCAATCATGGCCCCCATATCAACAGCTACATGGAAAATTACTTGGGAAATCTTTATAAGAAGCATGATGCTGAGCCTGACTTAGAGTTTGAGATAGACCTTCAACAGCTTCCATATTGGGGTCAGAACCCTGAAGACCAGAAAATCCCACGATCTGAATGCTTTTCCCTCTGACTGTCTGAAAGTGACCCTTAGGAATCATACTTATGGAAATTTCATTGGATCTATCCTACACAACTGATATTTTGGACTCAATGTATCTGACAAAGGGAGCTTTGGCTCTCAAAACTTATACCCTCAAAATCTTGTTGGTCTCAAAGTTTCTACTGGACTCAGTTCTAGCTGTTCTACTGTAGATCAACACAACTATAAGAAGAAGAGGAGAAGGAGATTAGATTTATACCCTGCCCCTCACTCAGAGTCTCAGAGTGGCTTACAAACTCCTTTCCCTTCCCCTCCCCACAACAGACACCCTGTGAGGTAGGTGGGGATGAGAGAGCTCTTTCCAGAGCTGTCCTTGAGAGAAGAGCTCTGACAGAACTATGGCTTGCCCAAGGTCATCCAGCAGCTGCAAGTGGAGGAGTGGGGAATCAAACCTGGTCTGTGCACTTAACCACTACACCAAACTGAAACTATTTTTAGGATTCAGTGGTTTACCTTATATATCTTGCAACAATACTGTTGTTATTGTTATTGTTATTTTTAATGCTAAAATTCAGCCATCAGAAAGTGGGCTGCACTTGGGTCTTTACTATCAAAGGCAAAGATCTTTCAAACCAGCTAGCCCTGTCACATACTGCAATGAAATTCTCAACCCCCTCCAGTGTCATCAGCCAAATTAAGCAGAGGAAAGGGATTAGAGAGACTTTTTTTTTTTTTTGCAGGGCCCCAAACATGCTTATTAATTAAAGCCTGTGTATTCAAGCAAAACCTGCCTATCAAGCCCCAACCCTAGAGATAATGCTGCAAAGCACTGATCATTAGACTATTGCACATCCCACCCCACCTTTGTTTACAGTACTCTTGAAGAGAAGTTTTCAAGGGAGAGAAGTTGTTCCTTTGACAATTGCTGAAAACTCATATTAAAATCTTTAATGAGGTATATGTAGAAATTAAATATGTTATGTTCTTAGTTACGTGGAAGAGGCACATTAGAATGGCTGTTTATCTGATGTATGAAGAATTATTCCATCCACCCACAAAAGAAAACTGTATGAATCTTTAATTATGTAGTATGTAAACCAAAGGGGACTCTACATTGCAGACTTAAATTAATATAACAATAATACCTGTTCCCAAGATGCCCTAGGAGCAGTAACTCAGTGTGGTGAAGGGATATCTAACAGAATTCTCAACACTTCACCAAACTACAGCCCCCAGGATTCTGTGAGGAAAGCCATTATAGTAACATAAAACATATATAATTTCACAGAATGCTAAAGGAGAGTCAGTTTCCATTAGGAAGAAAACAGATCACCCACCTTAATATAAGGCAGGGTACATACTGATGGATTTAACATATTATCAACTTTGCATCCAAAGTTCACTTTTCTTTCCCTCTGCTGTTCTGCATACTTTCTGAATCTCTCCTGGATTTAGAATTCAATCCACTGCAAAACATAACTAACCTTCTTTTTCAGTCTTCAGGAGAAACAGCCATCAACTCCAACCTCCCTGTCCGAGTTAAGACTTTCCCATTTCCTTTCTTCAAGAATAAATGGGGGACTTCTTAAAGGTCTGCATTAGCAATTAAATACATTCTCCAGATAGACAACTGGAATTCTTAGCTTTTCCATTTTTGATAAAATGGTTGCCATGGTGATGTGCTCACTGCATTCTGAAAAGGGGTGATTCAACCTGATGGATAGGATGACAAGTAAATTTGGGAGCTATCACATTGACCTTTGAGGAGAAAATGCTACCATCTCGCTAGTGCTCAAATTTAATTTTACAATCAAGGCATTGAATATATTGGCTGCATGGCTCTCCTTTGCTTGCTGTACTCCACCGCTGCCTTAAACAAACCGTAATGCATTCTATCAAGACAGTGAAATAAAGCCACTAGGTAATAGAGTTTGAAATGTTTACAAACCTATAAATGAAAACCTCTCCATTAATATGAATGAGTGTAATCAAATTCCTACTTGATAATTGCTACATGCATAATATTGCACAACATATCTGGTTTTAGTGCATTTTGTTGTAGGTTTTATGGACTACAAAAATCAGCCATTGTTCATGGGCATTAATTCCTGTGAATTAGAAGAATGTTCTTTCATATCCTTTCATTAAGAGTTCAACACCCTGTTTTGCAAGCATTTACTGGTGGGATGAGTCTCATTTTTAACACATTACCAATGAGCAAGTAACAGGAAACAAATGTAATTCTGTGTCATAAAGGGTACTTGAAACCAAAGGTTGTGTTGTGCTAGAAGGTGCTACAGAAGTAGGATAAGACAAACATTTACAAAACAATGTACCAATGGTTGGTTTGGCATTCATTTCCTAACCCCTCCCTTCTCCTCAGCCATCACAGTCTAGCCAAGGGTAAATAAACAGTACTAGTACAACATTTAAGGTTCCATAATTTAATATACAACAGGACTGCAAATACAAACAACAGCATGGAGGCAAAACATGATTTAAAATCTTGAGATCATGACCTTTAATAAAAAAAATATAGTCAGCAGCAGATGGTAACTTCTGTTGTGGGTTAACACATTAGGAATGACAATTATCATTACATGATAATTTTTCAATTCACCGGAGCACTAGATTGTAGAATGTCATACAATAGACTCTGTAAAAATATTACTTAGGATTAGAGATGCTTGAGCACCCACCAGTTTAGCTCACACCATGCTCACCTGTCATTAAGAGGGAGACGATTATCCAGCAAGCAGTTCAGATTGCTCTCAAATAGTTCAAATATATTTGCCCAGTTACTTTCAGTGCATGGTGGAAAGTGCTGTCAACTCACAGCTGATGTATGGTAGCCTCGTAGGGTTTTCAGGGCAAGAGCCATTCAGATGTGGTTTGCCATTGCCTGCCTCTGCATCATGACCCTGGTATTCCTTGGAGGTCTCCGATCCAAATACTAGTCAGGGCCAACCCTGCTTAGCTTCTGAAATCTGATGAGATTGGGCTAGTCTGGGCTATCCAGATCAGGGGCATACATGGTGCACATTAACCTCCCCCCCCCAGCTTCCCCATTGTTCTCCACCACCAATTTTTAAATGAAGATTGAAGAGGGGGAGTCAAAGTAGTCAAAAGGCACAAAGGAATAAAGCTCTAGCGCCAAAGTTACTGCACAGCTGAAAAGCTGCTTGGCACAGCGCTCAGGTCAGGTGGTGATGATGAGACAAACTGATCTGAGGGTAAGATTCATCCTGAACATACCAGCATGCCTACTTAGGATGCATAGCAACTATCTGGCTTGTCTATAATATGGTGGTCATAGGTTACATTCATTTGAGCCCTTTCAGAAAAACTAGTTACACAGAGATCTCACTGCATGATGAATGCCCGACTCATTGCACATCAGGCAAACCAATAGTCCATATCTCAGTGCTCCTAAGGTGATCATTAGAATTCAGTATAGATCCTGGCTGGAAAACAGGACCTGTCTGTGGCATTAGCAGTCTACAATCTTTCACATTTATTTAATTAAACAGAACTTTTAATGAAGTTTCTTTCCTAAATGAAGATGTCTGTAAATGATCAAATAAAATTGTTTATCTGCAGTTCCATAAAACCAGACTTCTGGGACTAATTTGCTAAAAATATGTTATTTTCAGTTTAAAATGTTATAAGAGACAGATTTTTTTGTATTTTAATCAATTGGGATAAATTGCATAGCATATTACAAAACTGAACTTACCATCTATTTTGAGACATGCCAGATTGCCCATACATGATGCACTTCCAAAACTACTATATAATATCTTTAATAAATGTTCATTTGTTCCTTTCATCTTATTTTAGGAGGACAAGGCAGCAGTTTTGATCAAATGTAGCAGCTAACCTAAAAATCATGCAACAAACACTTCTATTATTGATGAAGTCTTTAATCTTAACTTTGCATCAAGGGTGCCAGTGAAATGTTTACTGAATATACTTCACAGCTTGGACCACTCCTCCTTCCTAAAAGGTTTGCATTAAAAAAGTTGTTCTGCCCCTTCATTTAAGGGGTTATTGAAATGCATTAATTTAAAATATTGTTATGATTTAGAGTCTGATTCCTGTAAACCATTCTCTACTGGGAAATGGCTTTAGCCAAGGACACATCAAGATTTGCAGATGTGTCCCGTCCCCCCAACACATTAGCTGAAGAATAGGGACAGATCTATGAGTAAAAGGAAAGTGAAGTTTCAATTCTACAAGAAACAGAGAGACACACAGAAAGATGCTGCTGAGAGTTGGCTCAAGCATCTTGGGATGCAGGATGTATCTTTCCGGGGAACTGATCTAGGGTAACAGATATGATGCCCTGGAAAAATGCCTCTTTGCCTCTCTCCATGTTCTCCTTGTATATTTAAAAAGTAAATACTACAAAAGTACCATAAGTCTCCAGTGTTCTCTCCTGAAAGGTGAACTGACCCAGGTAAGTGCCACTCTCTGGAACTGCTTGACAGATGGGTTAGTGGGGGAACATGTAAATAATAATAGCAATAGAAAAAGATGTTTAAAATGTGTCAAACTAAAAACAAAATTAATCAAAATCAAAATCCAGTAATAGTTTTTGTTAAACACTCCATGGTTGTATTTTATTTCATCTCACCTGGAGATTGGCAACAATGGTTCCCAAGGCAAAAAGTACAGTTTTTGTCCACAATAGGGACAAAAGCAGCTTACATCATTCTCCTTTCCCCCTTTTGATCTGCACAACATCCCTGTGAGGTAGGTTAGGCTGAAAGTCTGTGACTGGTCTGAAATCACCCATTCAGCTTCCACAGCAAGAACCTGGGTCTGGCAGACCCTGCTCTGAAGCACTAACTGCTACACCACACTGGCTGTCCTAGGGGGGCTGCTGCTGGTGAACAGGAGCAAGCAACCAGACCTAGTTAAGTCATGCCAGTCAGATGTTGACAAGTCACCCAGAGAGCACTGCCAGGCCTAGACTATCCAACCTGGTATCACAACTGAACTCAACAGATCTCTTTTTTCCATGGAAAAAATAACTGCTTTGGTGGGTGGATTCTATGGCATTCTATTCAGCTGAGGCCTCTCCCCTCCCCAAACTCTGGCTTCCGTAGACTCCACCACAAAATCTCCAGGAATTTTCAAACCTGGATATGGCAACACTAATCAGGACTGGCTCCAATGAGTTCCCTACAAAGGCCAAAGTAGGCCTGGAAAGGGCCTCCTGCCACTGCCTTTTTACTGACAGAACCAAGCTTGGTTGCCTAGCAACAACCACTGAGGGGAAAGTGAGCCCCACAGCTAGAGGAAAAGAGAATGGTTTGATGGCTGGTGGCTCACCTCAGTAGCCAGCCAGCTGTGAAGGAACCAAGCAAGGGAAGCACCAGCAGTAGAAGCATTTCAGATTTGTCTATATTAAATTTCTGGCCTTCATTTAATCTAGCCAGCTCCATTCATTGTCTCAAAAGAGCTGAGTGTCATCCACTTATTTTTGACATCTTACTCCAGAACTCCAGCCAACCTCTCCCAATAGTCTGATGCAGGTTCTAAACATTATAGGATCCAAGATGGAACTAAAATGGAACAAGTGTCAGGGGTCAGAACAATTGTACTTTAGATTTCATTCGGATACTAATCAGCCAGATAGGATTGAAATCACCACTGTGATAGCCATCTAAACCACATCCCATCTAAATCAATTGGATCATTAGTATCAAAAGCCACTGAAAGGTTCAGGAAAATCATATGGGTTGCCATCCTTCTGTCCATCTGACAGCAAATGTCATCTGTTAGGGAAACCAAAAACAAATTTCATTTCAAAACCAGGCCTTAAGGAAATGATTGAAATAGGTCCAAATTAGAGTACCTTATCAGTGAATCCTTTCCTAGACATCATTCCTATTGAACAGACCTGAGTAGGATTGTTTCCATGTGTATAGTGTAGCCAGGAGATCCTATGACTTTATGGCAGACAGAAGTTCTAGCTCTTTAGTGCTATCCAGGGTACATCATGAGGAGGTGAGCTATAATTTAGCTTTTGTTCATGAAACTCATCTTGATAATGAAATCAAGCCTGCCACAGAGTGAAAATTGCAGGATATGATGTTATTGGTATAACATACCATCATACCTATGGCATAGTGACTTATGCCCAAAGCAACATTGAAAATGTGAAGCTGGTATTGACCAATGTCCACAATGACATCCACACAATCATAGTAAAAGCTGAAGAAGTACATGTTATCAGTGTTTACAAACCTTCTGCAATTTCATGGCCAGCATATGTTCTATCAACGTACCTTCATCCTTCTGTATATGCTGGTGTCTTTAACAGCCACCATGGAAATTGGAGATACACAGTTAATGATAAGAACAGTGAGGTACCTGTTGACTGGGTTGAAGAACATGATTTGCATCTTGTTTTCGATGTTAAAGTAAGAGGCACCTTCAGATCAGTGGCATGGAATTGAGAGCCCAACCCTGATTTAACATTGGTTTCATCTGACTGGAGAAGTCATCCCTTGCCTATATCCAAATTTGTTCTTGAGGCTTTCCCACACATTGACCTGTAATCCTTGATCTAGGAATCCAGATACCAGTTATCAGTTCTTTTCAAAGACCATGGAACTTAAACAGGGTGAATTGGAAAGGGTTCAGTGAAGATCTAGATAGGTGTCCTCGATGGGTCGCTCCAACACTTAATAACTACCACCAATTCTTTGGAGCTGTTATATCTATGACCAAAAGGCATGTTCCTCGAGGATATTGGAAAGAGTATATTCCAGGTTGGAGCATTCAAAGCGAGAGGTTGTATCAAAATTTCCTTGATTAATGTGAACTCGACACTGCATGTAGACAAAAATGTACTGAAGCAATTGCAAATTTGGATTTCAGGCATTCCAGTAGGAAAGCCTGTTGTCTGTTAAAAAACTAGATACAAGCCCACTTGTGCTCCAAGGAAATCCAGAGGTTACATAAAATCAGGTAGCTGCCTGACTGGTATCCTTGTCCAGAGTTTCAAAGGGTTGAGATTTTACAATCAGAATTTTAAAAACCTCCAGATTTTGAAACACACCTGCCCTGAAGATTGCAAGATGTTAGGGGATTTCAGTGCTGTTGAGATCTCAAAGGCAGTGAAGGACATCAAGAGCAGAAAGGCACCAGGCTTTAACTGCATCCATAATGAGTTCCTGATCAACAGCGGCAAGTTCATTAACAAGTGGCTTACAAAATTCCTCACTGACACCATGAGAACAGGAAGCTAGACTCTACAGCATAAAGTGCCCAGATTTGGGAAAGAGGGTAATGTCCTAGAGCCCAGAGCTATTTGAAAAATAAAAACAAATTAAAAAGAACCTTCAGCCAGACTTCAATCCCTTGCAAGGATTTTTCACATGGCTCAATTGCAGCACCAAGCAGGGGCCAGAAACTGGAAGCAGGTAACGTCTGGAATGACAACTGCCAGGTCTTAAGATGTCAGCAGTTTTCATCAATCTGATTGCTGCTTATAACACAGTCTGGAGGGATGGTCCGTTGTACAAGTTTGTACAAGTTTTCCCCTGCAGAACATTATTTTGATAATGACCTACTTCCAGGGCTTGGTCCTCATTCCAGTTCTTTTAAATCTATACATCTCTGATGTTCCCAAGATGATATCCAGGAATTTTGCTTATGCCAATGACATGGTGATTGCACTAAGGCACAAATCAATTAATAGGACTGAGGAAATACTGACTAGGGACCTAGAAATTTTGGCTGACTACTACCATAAATGTCAGCTTATCCTGAGTCCAGGAAAAGCAGAATGCTCCTGTCTCCATCTCAATAACTGTCTTGCCAACCATGAACTGAATGTTTACCTTAATGGCACCCGACTTACACAACCATGCACCTAAGTACCTTGGCACTACCCTGGACAGGACCTTGAACTATAAACACCATCTTACCACTGCAGCATGAAATATACATGTGAAACAACTTTCTCCAAAAATTATGTGGCACAACTTGGGGTGCATCTGCTACAACACTTAGATACTCAGCTTTGAGACTGGTGTATAGTACTGTGGGATATGATGCTTCAGTGTGGCTCAACAGCCCCCATGTTCACAAACTTGACATCCAACTCAATAAAAGAATGAGAACCACCAGTGGATGTATTAAACCCACTCCGACCAATTGGCTATCCATTTTGTGCCACATTACTCCCCTGCATCTCCGAAGACAAGATGCTCTTCGTGAATACAGAAAGATAATTTAAAACAGAGAGTTGCCTATCCACAAAGACATGGCTGATGCAAGCTCATCCAGACTAAGATCCTGACATCCAACAATAAGATTGGCACAAATCCTACAATCACAAAATTTTGGTCTAGGGAATGAATGGTTGCAAACATGGATGCAATCAGTTCCACCCGATTTCCATAACCTGATAAACAACAACAAGAGGCCCTCAGGATTTGACTAGCCATGTAAAGTCTTGATGGTTAATAGAATATGAACAGGCTTTAACAGTTGTGCAGACCTGTTGTTTAAATGGAGCAAAATACCAGGACCTGAATGTGATTGTGGTGTTGCCTACCAAACTATTTTCCATCTGCATTGTGCTTTCCAGAGAGCACAATGTGCTTTCCAGGGAGAGCTCTTTGAACTCTCTGCAGCTGTGATTGAGTGGATGGAAAAATTAGATATTAGTATTTAGGGGGATTGCCCAATCAGCCTGCATACCCGTTGTATATTTTATATTATTATAATTATAAGCTTCCTGTGTGTGACTCTGCCATACAATAAATAAATAAATAAACCTGAGTAGGATTTTGAGTAGACCTGCTTAGCATTGCAGTCTTTAACCACTGAGTAGTATCTATGAAATCCAAACCCTGTGAATCTATGTTCAAAGAAAATTGTAGAGTTTGCTGATAAGACCTCTATGTGGGAAGGGTAGACTTTCTTCTTTCTGTTTCTTTCTTGTTCTGGTTCTGGTTTCATTCTTTGTTGTGTTCTGTTCCTCCTTAATTCAGTTGAAGAAGGAGACTTTCTAAAAATGATTCCAGAATTCAATCACGTGCAGCTTGCTGCTGCTTTCTGTTCCTTCAGTTCATTTGCATATTTTCTCTCTACATCAACATGCATATATTTGCCTTGAACAAATGCTTCAAAAAGCAATCTTGATGAGAGATCACATTTGATTGTATCAAGATTCTTTTAGTGTAGTTGTCTTACTTATGCACACTTGTGCTCCTGTGCATGGTTAGAACACCACACAACAAGTATCTTGATGGAATTATGCGTATACACTTTTGCGGTGAGTTCATATGTACATTGTTCATGTGTACATTGGCAATACAGAGGTGGAAAAGATGCAAATGAACTGAAAGATGTGGCAAATTGCACTTGCACAGTGTCCTATACAAAATTCAGAAGTAAAAAAAAAAAACAGAACAGAGGATTTCTACTGCATTGGGTTCATGTCTAAAACAAGAGTATGTAATTTAGAACTCGAAAATCAGGAGGATAGGGAGGGGGATTTCAAGGAGAATTCACAGCCTCCAATTCAACAAATGCTCATGTATAAAATTAATGCCATGCCTGATGGATGCAGATTAGTTTCAAATAATATCATCAAAAGAGATCAAGGGAATGTTGGAGGATTGTTGGCAATCCACCCTCTTTTGTCTATAGTAGGCCAGGTGCAAGAAGCAAGGAGAATAGATATATGCATAAGGCTGGAACGCTATGCATTATTTAATTTATTTTCTTTTTTGTATTTTGCCTCCTAGTTAGCAACAGCTCATTGTCCTCTCAATAAGTTTGATCTCTTCTCTGTACACATGTATTTAAGGCATGGTTGTGCTTACAGGCATGAGTCCTTAGGCACAAGGTGAAGGGCAAGGCTCTTGACCTTTCGCTCTTCCCAAGGGTTGGAGAGTAGAAATGGGCAGAAGGTCAGCTAGTGGAGAGAGAGAAGACCTGCTTTGCAATCAGAAGCCTGCCCTCCCTTTCATGTCCATTGTGGGTTTTTTTCTCTGGGTGTATTGAGTGCTTTGGGTCCCCATAAGGGAGAAAAGTGGAATACAAATATGCTACGTAAGTAAGTACTGTAAGATTTATGCACACCCATTTTCATTGCTGGTACTTAAGATTTGATTCTTTTTTATATGCATTTTAAGACTTTTAACACAATTTGTACATAATTTATATATGTAATGAACCTCATTTCTGTGTATACTGAGCAGATAACACATAATGTTGATTGATTGATACACAAATTGCATTGGGAAATGCATGCATTTTACAAGAAAAGTTCTGTACAAGGCAACAGAAAATGGGATGGTTTGGGTCACAGAAGAGAGAAGCAAATTCAAAATGGTGAGATTAGAACTGAACAAGGAAACTTGCAAAACTCAATGGCATTTTTATGCCAAGAAGGCTCTCTATCGATGCCAATTGAAACAGGTTCAGATGAACGAGTCCTAACTGAGCTTCCATTTCTCTAGCCAGAGCATGTACTGAGGTTAACGTGAGCAATACTGCATATTTATAGAGAAACAACACCTAGCCAGAAGCTTGAAATTTAGAATCAGATGGTGACATGTTTTTATTTTATTCGCTTTTTCCATAAGTGAGATGGCCTTGCTTTTAACAATGCATATTCATATTTTTCAGAGTGTGCTGTTTCATTTCAGTCCTTCTAATTCTGATTTGTTACTTAGATTTTTAAAAACAAAAATGTACATAAGATTTTCTGTAACACTGAGATGTAATTCAATGCATTCAAAAAAATTATGAGTAGCCTACTGAATATCTCTGCTTTTCTTACTAGCAACATTGAATGGTATAATTATATAAACAGTTCCATGTGTTCCTACAGTGTATACCAACATAATGTGTATGCCTTTCTACCAAAAAGCAATACAAAAGAAACTGAAACATTAAATATAACTGCCCACAGAAATTTTAAACACACACACAAGCTGTAGCAGGCTACACACAAACCGTGGCAGGGGAGAAACCAAGGAAGATCCTGCTAGCTAGCAGCAGTGGAATGACCTCTTGCTCAAATCCTGGACATGCCCAGAGGTGCACAGCCCAAGTTCACAACCAGATCACACAGAGAGAGGGGAGGGGGAGGGGAGAGAAGATTTTCCTGGATTGGTAGCTGCTTTGGGTCCCCTTGGGGAGAGTTTTTTTTTTTCTTTTTAAGTAAAGAGGCAAGAGCACTACATACTAACTAGTCCCACTTTTGCATTGCACCAATCTCCATACATAGGAACTCCCATCTTTCTCTGTATATGAAGTACATACTGTTGAAAAATGGACAGTAGGGATTCTATGTTCAGATGCTATGAACACTGGGTGTTTGGTTATACATCCTTGTGCAGACAGTTCAAGTGATGCTAAAGTTTGGAACACAAATCTTCAGTGTATAACCCCCAGTTTCTGCTATGCTCAGAATAAAACTGCCGTCATCATTTTCCCTCCATTATTACCATTAAAATTGATGCCCGTTTTTGCATTGTTGGGTATAAACAGCATTAAAATGCCATAAAAGGAACCAATCAATCATTAGCAACACAAATGAGTGAAATAAAAGGACCTCCCCCCCCAAAAAAAAAGACTACCATACAAAACCAAAAAGAAAAGGGGGATATTTATATTTAGGACTTCCAACTCTAGAGGCTGGACATAATTAATGTAAGCAAGGACACTGGGCATTACCCAGGGCTTTTTTTTTCTGGGGGGAACACGTTGGAATGGAGTTCCAGAACCTTTTCAACAAAAGTCTTTTAAAAATGTTTAAAAGTTCATGAGTTTTCAGTATACAGAATGAAAACTTCATTTCTCTCTTGAGAGTTCCAGCACTACTTCCCCCCCCCAAAAAAAAAAAGCTCTGGTATTATCTCACCCACGCCCCCCCCCAATCCCTTCTCTGCATCCAGCATCTATGAGCTGGAATTCTGTCAGTACTGGGACTTACATGTAGGCACACAAAACTGAACAAAAATTACTTCCCCTTCAAACATTAATTTCTCTGTTAATAATAGGTTGTGTGCCCCCCCCATACACACATATTCAGTTTTGTAACCATCTTCAGAGGTCTCGTATTGTAGGAAGTATACAAGAATCCTTTTAAAAGTTGGGCTTTGTTCATTTCTATGGATTTGTGCATATAATAGTATCACCTTGTAGAGAAGCAATAAATCCTGCTTCATGGCTCTGATTTTCATTCTACAAGGAAATAAATTTCTCTCTAAAACAAATATTAATTTGCATTTCAACTGATGTAAGCAAAGGCAGAATTATCCATCATCTTTGTAGCAAAATAGCTAAAAGGTACTATGAAATATTTTTCAAAAGAAAACTCCCAAACTGATGCTTGTGAATAGAGTACCTCTACAAGATCTTTGCCAAGAGATACAGTACATCCATTCCACATGGAATCCTTCTCAATGGAGGCTGAGTCTCCGATGAGCCTTGAGGAACAGCTGTTGCTCCCATGCTAATGTCTCCCAAGTACAGCACCTTACTTTCCCTTAATCTAAATGGATGGTTGTTATTGACTTATCTGAGAAAAAAAAGAAAGGGATGTACAATGTGATTCTGTTCCAAGGGGATAAAAACCAAGATGTAGGTTTAGCTACTCCTGTGACTTCCTTCAGGTATGTTTCAAAATTGTCTTAGGAATCATCATCTATTCCAATAAAAAAAACACACACAATAATGTTCTGTACCAATGGAAGTTTCTAGGATCCCTTGAAAAGTGCTCGATATAGATAATATATTAATAAGCCAACCTGGATGATGAAAATCATAGATCAGTATGGCTATATTAAATGAGTTAGTGCCAGTATGGTATAAGCATAGTGCCAGTAGCGGACTAAGATCTGGGAGATATGGGTTCAAATTTCCATGCCATGAAGCTCAGTAGGTACCCTGTGGCCAATCTCTCAGTCCCATCCACCTCACAAAGTTGTTGTGAGAATAAAATGGGGATGGGAATGGACAACCATATAAAACACAGCAGCAGTCTCCATTCTGGGTTAAGGGTAAAGAGCATTGCTATCTTCTTTTGACACAAAAGTGGGTGGGATTGCTAATTCTGAAGAAGGCAGAGTCAGGATTCAAAATGATCTAGATAGGTTGGAACAGTGGGCTGAGACAAATAAAATGAATTTCAATAGAGATAAGTGCAAAGTCCTACATTTAGGTACAAAAAATCAAAGGCACAGATATAGAATGGGAGGAACTTGGCTTGACAGCAGCACATGTGAAAGGGATCTAGGTGTTCTGGTTGATCACAAGCTAAACATGAGCCAACAGTGTGATGTGACTGTGAAGAAAGCTAATGCAACTGCAGATGAAAGGAAGTAATTCTTCACCCAAACAGTGATTAATACATGGAATTCACTGCTACAGGAGGTGGTGGTGGTGGCTGGCAAGAACAGCTTCCAGATGGAATTTGACAAACGTATGGAGGCTGGAACAGACAGGAAAAAAACAAACCAACCCCCCCACCACCACCAAGCAACAGCAACCAGCAGAACTTTTTAAAGTTGTAAACCTGTAAGAACCAAAAAAACCTTTCATCTGTTCTAACTTCTAACCTGACTGCACAGCAATTTCATTGAGTGCCCACAAGTTCTTGTCTTGTGAGAAAGAGTGAAAAGTACTTCTTTCTCTACCTGCTCTATCCCATTCATAGTCTTGTAAACCTCTTATCATGTCACACCTCAGTCATTGTTTCTGAAAGCTAAGATCCCCAAGTGCGATAACCTTTCTTCATAGGGAAAGTGTCCTCCTCTTATCATTGCAGTTGCCCTTTTTTGCATTTTTTCCCAGTGCTATAAATATTCTTTTTGAGGTGTGTGTGGTGTGAGTGGTCCAATGAGGTTGCACCATCAATTTATACATCTGGTCCATCGGGTCCATGGGGTCACGAAGAGTCGGACTCGACTGTGTGACTGAACAAAAAAATGATGTTCCTTTTGGTCTTTGGGGGTTTCTGTGTGGCACTGTGGTATGCTTGCACTGCCACAGTGCAACTTGTTCTGGAGTGTGCCACTTGTTCTCATGGCAAACAAGCATCTCCCAAGACAGTTCACTTTCCCTGAGATTCTCTGGGAGAGTCTGACTGTTGGTGCTGCCTGATTGCCTGCCTTAAGTGCTGCTGGCTGGGTTTCCCCATTGGAAACAATGGAGGTAACCTGTTTGGTGCCCATAGAATTGGGCCCATTGGTCCAATTGCTTTGAGATATGGGGTTGTATGTTCAGAGAGGCTCCCAAAGCTACCCTGAAAATGTGGAGCCCCTCTCTCAAACCCCCTCCCCCCAGAGCTACTAACAGCATTGTGGGAAAAAAGTAACTTTTTCTCCCACCATAGAGAACAATGGAGGTGATGGGGGCAACCTGTTTGGGGGCCCATAGAATTGGACCCCCTGGTCCAATGTTCTTGAAACCTGGTGGGTATCTTGGGGAGAGGCTCCTTCAGCTACCCGGTGAGTTTGGAGCCTCTCCCTCAAACCCCCTCCCCTCCAGCCTCCAGAATATACCCTATGTTTTCGCCATTGATTTCAATGGCCCATGGATATAATGGGGCTGAAATTGACATTCGGCTGGCCAAAAGGCTCCCCATCAGCTGGTACTGCCAAAATGTGGGAGCCTTTCTGCCCTCCGAAACTGATTGTGCCTGATTCGGACAAACCGAATCAGGCCGAATTTTTTTTTTTTTTTTTTTTGCACATCCCTAGTCCTGAAGCCACAACTTGTATTTGGTAGGTTTTAATGTTTCATGTTGCTTACTCAGGAACTGGCAGGGGAAGACTTCTTGTCTAGAGAGGAAGAATATGCAATACATGTCAAGCATCTTCACCTTCCAGTTTTCTTTCAAGCATTCTATCATCTTGATACTCCTAGAATATGACAGTGAGAGGAAATATTTATAATATGCAAGGAGAGATTACTTAGTCTCAGCCTAATTCACCTGTTGAATTCATAGCTTTCTGCTCACAGTTTATGCTGTAGACCACTGTGCTACACTACTCCCCCATTCTCCACTCAGGTCCCAACCATCATCCATACATTAGTCCCTCAAGTTTCCTTCCTCTTCTCTAAAGAATTCTTATGAAGCCTAGTAGTGCTAATTACAACTTGAGATCTAGGTTAGTAATGCCTATAACTAGTAGGCAATGTTTCCTTCAGCATTTACAATGAAGAAAAGTCCTTGCTTGTCTTTCATATTGTGTGTTCAGTGCTCCCCAAGGCCATTACACTGTGATATTTTAAAATAACTATTGCCTGCACTAGGTATACATAATGGGAAAATTTAATTTAAATAATAAAACAGTCCTGCAGAATATGTGTGGCAATAAATGTGTGTAAACTTTCAAGACGATAAGTCAATGCTCACAAATAAATGGGAAGGAGCCATTCCTGTATAAATGTCCCTGGATACCACCAATTATTTTCAGAGGGAAACTCACCAGGATCAGATCCAAAACTGTTCATGAAGACCCAAGAATAAAGTGAATATGTATATTAATGTGGGCATGAGCCAAAGAGCAAGAACCGCAGACCTCTTGGCCATTTGGTTCTTAGCCTGTGTCTCACAGCTAGTGCTCTTGGAAGGAACCAGCTGTTGAATTTCAGCCAGCCAATATATTCTTTTGCTTGGTTGTTTGGTTCCTTTAAATTAGATTCATTCTCTCTCCCTCCCTCTCTCTCTCTCTCTCGTTTTGGTCACTATGAGCACCTAGGTCTTTTCAGAGAGAAAAACAGGAGATAAATACTTATATAAATAAATAAGCAAACTTGTACAATCTAAATCACAATGGGCCAGAAGCAAAAGGTTGGTGCATTCCAGAAAAGTGCCTTGAGAACAAATAGTCCCTCTCGACTCCACAGTGGTAAACCAAGTTACAAGCTGCAGGTGAAGTGAATTCCCTGCATTCATATTTCTAGCTCTTGAGAACCATAGAGTAAAACAGGAACATTATCCTGTTTTACTCTATGAATTTTACTGTATGTATTGTATTTATTGTTTTATGGTATTTTAACCACTGTACGCCACCTTGATCCAGTTTCTTGGGTAGGTGGGATATAAATGGAAAGTAATAAATAAATAAATAAATAAATATCATAAAAATGCAAGGCAACCATCTGTGTAGGATAAGTAAGTCAACTTAGACACTGGTCCCACCATGTACATTATATTAGGACATGTTGACTGCAATCCTAAACTTATTTCCATGGAAGCAAATTTCACTGAAAAACAATATGACATATTTCCAAACAAATGTGCCTGTGAATCATTGTGTGGTTCTGTAGCATATTTACAATCCTGAAGCACATATAGAAGAGTGCATTTGTTTGGGGTCCATCTACCTGCTGACCAAAGTTGTTTTATTCCGCCTGATTGTGACAATAAGTGGCCAAGCTGCAATGCCTCTGCAATCTGTAGGTCCCTCTGATTCCGGACTGCTAAGAAGTGTATCTGAAGCCCTGGTCACCCTGAAGCTACATGGATTTGGAAAAGTATTGTGATTTTCTTTCAGATAAGATTGCCAGCCTACCTGGAATACAAGAAACCTCTCACTGCTGCCTGCAGATCCTCACCACTGCTTGAATGAGTAGTGGGAGGAAAAGGGTGGGGAGTGAGGCCAATCAGTATTGCAACATCACTTCCAAGTTTTACCCAGAAGTAATGTCATGGTGCTCTAGGAAGACTCTTAAATTCTAAGGTAAAATCTGGAAGTGATATCATGCCTAATCAGTGCTTCTCTTTCCAATGCCCCATCTCCAAAAGGGACGGGAACTGGTAACCGTACAGGATGCTTTGTGGAGAGAGAGGGTATTGAATGTCAAGTTTTTTCCCAGATGAATGTTAACCCTTTCCCCCAAAATTAAATCTTTGTCCAGAGGTCTATGGTTGCCCCTGGCATTCCTGTTGTGATGCAGTACTCGGGACTTATATGATCGTTTTTATTGCAGGCAACAGATGCCAAGAGTCCACCATAGCTTAATAAGAATGACAACAATACACATTACATAGAACATGATCCAACCAGGTGAAGTCTTTTTTTAAAAAAAAAATCTATTATTTCAATGGAAGTGAAGAACATGCTTGATTCCTGGAGGACAAAAAAGGACTTCCCTTTTACCCATAATGCAGTCTTGTAGTTCTGAACATTTGGTTGGTTGCCGTTATTCAGAAAGGTTATTTTAGGGGGGGGGGCACTTTTCCTTCCCTTAGAAATGTAGCTTATGTCAAAGAGAAATAATTAAAATTCCAGTTGTTAAGTTACCGTGAGTCATAAATATCTTTAATACAGGCAGTTCGTTTTGGGACACAATAGTTGCAATATGTTGTCAAAGGCTTTCATGGCCGGAGTTCATTATTTGCTGTAGATTTTCCGGGTTGTGTGGCCATGGTCTTGGCACTGTAGGACCTGACATTTTGCCAGTAGCTGTGACTGACATCCTCAGAGGTATAACACAGAAAGATATATCTTGACACAGAAAGTACTCCATCTTTCTGTGTTATACCTCTGAGGATGCCAGTCACAGCTACTGGGGAAACGTCAGGTCCTACAATGCCAAGACCACGGCCACACAACCCAGAAAATCTACAGCAACTAATAGTTGCAATGTTCCATACCTATCAAATTGACAAGCAACACATCTATGAAGTCTAAATGTGTTCAAAATATGGCCGAAAGAAACAAATCTGCTATGACTTTCTGACTTATAGTCCTACTTTCAGTGTCAAAATAGCTCACTTAAAGATATAAAAATCAAAGTATTCTCTAACTCCCCCCTCCTCTTTATTCTAAAATAGACATCATTTTCTTGTCTTGCAGTGCTGAGAAAATAATAATGTCATTATTTTAGGGCAAATGTTCCCTGCAATTACAAAAGAAGATTTGAACAGACAATTGGACAATGTGAGGGTTATTTGTCATGAAGTAAGTAAAATAGTCACTACAATCATCCAGGAGATAGAGCCAGCTATTATAGATACATACAAGGGGAAGCATGTGGCTGAATGCACCTTTGTTTTATTCATAATTCCAGCTATAGCTATTGTCTAAAGAGTTCTCATTATGGGGAAAGAGAGTCAAGGTTTTAATATAGCTGTTATGCTAAATGTTATACACACATTTTCCATTAATCCATTAGTTCTTCCTTGTTACTGAGCAAAGTGTCAAGGACATTTTAGTTACATGAAAGATAAACTGAGAAAAGTATCTGAGAGGGGTTTTTTTAAAGATAAACAGCTGGAGAAGTAAAATGGCAGTATTAGGTAACTAGAAATGCTGGAAAAAAATTCATTACTCAAGAAACAAGAAAGGACATTGCAGCTTGATTCACACATGCATGGAGATGGAGTGTGGGGTCAAGAGACTTGAGTTGGCAGAATGGGTTGCACCTCCCCCCCCAGAGTACAAATAGAGAATCATGGGGTGCAATTACATGTTGCAATGTTCCCTTATGGCAAAATCTAAAAACCAACAAAGAGAGGAAAGAACTTGCTGTGCTAGTTTTGAGTTTGCATGGAGCTCTTTTTAAAATTAAGGAACAACCAGAGCTGGAATTCACCACCCACATCATGAAATGGTACAGTTTGTTCTACCACCTTAGGTCTCTGACTCCATATTGCCACATCATTCCACTGCATATGTGAAACACACACACACACACAGAGAGAGAGAGAGAGAGAGAGAGAGAGAGAGAGAGAGAGAGAGAGAGAGAGAGAGAGAGAGAAATGGATTTTACTTTCAATGGCACACTAAACCCAGGAATCTCAAACTTTCGAAATAGTGTTAACTTGTCTTTCACAATTTTTCCCCACAACCCCTTCACAAGTCACTAATATGCTACTTCTAGCTACCACAGGGTACCTAGCCTAATCCTACCTCTTTATACCTACCCTTAACTTTATACCTACCCCTAACTTGAGCCCTGGCTGGGTTCCTTGCCTTTCTGTCTCTACATTCTGCCAGCTTATCAACAATTCTGACAGTACTGGAAATTTTATTACCTCAGATATGCAACCAACAGACTGAATTCACCCTGAAATTCTGGTACTGAAATTGAGTACTTGTCAATATTTGTTATAGCCTAACCATCTTGTTTCATCTCTTGCTCACCTTTGCTTAGTCCCAGATGTTGGCAACCATCCTGGATCAACCGTTAATGCCCCAGATGGTTCCCTAACTCTGCTCTCCAAAAGTTACTATTGTGCACACAAATTCAGCTGACTTTTATTGAATCTGGCCATATTTTTCTACTTTCAGTATTCCATCGATCTTCTCTTCCTGCTGGGCCCATACCACCTGTTAATCCATCTGTGCAGCTTCTGTGCTGGAGAGTGCATCTTGCACTTAACTTCCTTTTGCATCCCCTCGCTCTTTCACTGTAAATGAAACTGGCTGCCCACACAACTATCTGAAATCCGTGTAATTTTCCAGTCTTGATATGCTGCTGAATGCAAACCTTGAGCTATATGATATGCTTTCTGACCACCCTCCATCTAATAATGAAAGATTTTTGCTTCTTAATAGATTAATAAATAGTACAATCATAAACTGGAGTGACATACTTTGACTCTAAGTGCCACATTTTACAAGAAGCACTTGTTAAAAGGCCATGGATTTCAGGGCACATAATTATGTTCTCATCTCTTCTAGTGAGACAATGGAAATAATTCCTAAAAACACTGTCTAAAAGGATTTCTCTGTAAGTCCCATTAGTCTCAAAAATGTATTCTGTAGCTCCAGTGTTGTATTTATTTCTGAATCTGTACACGTACACTCACAACACATACACAATATATTAATATTGTAATTAATAATCATTTCAAATGCAAATACTGCCAACTTTATTTTCTTGGCAACTGTTTCATGAAAATAGACCCATCAGCCCTACACCCATTCCAGTCTGGTTTCTACCCTGCCCATGGGATGGAGACAGCACTGGTTGCCCTCACAGATGATCTTTGTAGGCAGCTGGATCGACCTGACAGCACTGTTCAACATGCTTGATCATGAGTTGTTGACTCACCACCTTGCTGGTGTAGGAATTCATGGGACAGCCTTGAAGTGGTTTGCCTCAGTTCTTCAAGGTTGGGGACAGAGGGTGGTGCTAGGAAAGAGGGCTTCACCATGATACCCTTTGGTATGTGGAGTCCCTCAAGGGGCAGTCCTCTCTCCGATGCTATTTAACATCTGCATGTACCCCTTTGCCCAGCTGGTATGGAGCTTCAGATTGGGTTGTCATCAGGACATGGCTTTTTACAGCAAGGCTTTTGGCTTTCCCAACCCTTGCAATTCCTTCCTGGCTCAGCAAGCCTTGGAGGGCTGGAGGCAGGCTTCTCCTCCTGAACCAGATCACCATAGAGCCATCACAAGCCCCATTTTGTCTGGGCTAATCCAGCAACTAGTACATGCCTGTTGATCCCTGGTTGAGGCCATTTTTTTTTGAACAGGCTTTACAATGGCCTACTTTGGAGCCTTCCGTTATAGTAAGCTACTTGCTGGCCCTTGCCAGGGTCATTTTGGGAGGGCCCTAGTCAGTGCTCCTTCTAAGCTGTGGAGTCTTGTGAGCAAAAATTCTACTTTGTGAACTACTGGCATTAAAGTTGTGAGTTAGCAATTTGGCTGCTGCATAAATTAGTTTGTTCTGGAGCCATCCTTCCTGAGCTAAGAAAAATGTGTGAGCTGGAGGCTAAAAAACTGTGAGCTAGCTCACACTAACTCACCTTAGAGGGAACACTGGTTGCAATCCTTGGTGATAAACTGTTTATATGCCTAAGGTGCTCCAAGAGTGACTAGCTTGGACACTTGCATTCTGCTTCTCTGGTGCATTTGTAGTCACTTTTAAGATTAAGTCTCTTATATGCCGTTTTGAGAATCTCACGACAATTTCCCCAGGCAGATTATTCTTTTTAATGTACGTAGAGTAGGCTCTATAAGCCACATCCATTTCACTTAAAATATCTTCTGCTTTTAAATCCGTCATTGGGGCCAATGCATCACTCAATAGTTGCTTTAGATTCTCATTCGGGGCTTCTGACACCCCTTGGAACCGGAGTGCCATGTTTGCTCTTTCCATTTGTAGCTGTAATAATTGTGTTTCCGATGAAGCATGCTTCTTTTCTAGCATTTGCAATTTTCCCCTGCTTTTATAGAGCTGGCGTCAAGTTCCTTCACTTTTTCAACCACCTGCTCTGTTTTCTTGGTGGTTTCTGCCAGTTGCAGTTGCTGTGCTGCAAAATTCTGGTTCAAAGTTGTCAGTTGCTGGTTAATGTTGGTCGTCTGTTCCAGCAGGGGGCGGAGAGAGTCTAATAGGAACCTAGAGAACTCTATGGTTTCCTCCAGCCAGGGGCTCATGCTGCCTGGTGGCTTCGCTTTCTGTCCCTTATCAAGTCGCCTCCCCGCCATCTTTATGGATTGTTTACATTAGCTGAGAGCTCGTAAAATCTCTGAAAGCCTCCAATATGCTTTATCTTTGACTGGTAAGGCTCTTAAAGTTGGTTTCTATGCTTGTTCTTCTGCTCTCCCCTTGCAAATCTGCTTTAATGTCTCTGCATGTGGGAGGGGCCCCTCCCCTGCTCGCTTCCCATGCTTCTGCCAAGGGGGGTCCTTTCTTTTTATGCTGCCAATTCAACGCTTTTTAAACTCACTGCTCTCTGTTCGCCTTCCAACATTGCTTGCAATCGTTTGGTCGCCCGATCTCCGCCGCTTGTTTCGGCTGGCGCCTCTAAGTCCGTACGGATGCACAATGGCTGGACCACTGGGGTGAGGAAGCGCCTCGATTCTCCAGCATGATGCTGGAGAAGAGGATGCCCCCTTCAAAGCCCCTTATCTGGGAACCTTTACCCCAAGGCTCCTGGGGAGTAGCGATTGCTTGTCCCCCCCCCCAAACCGCTGGCGCTCAGCTCGTGTCCCGGGAGCGTCCTGAAGACACATCTGAGTTGCAAGTTGCCATTACTGGAAGTTGGGTGTTGCTCTTGTGGTCTGAGCACTGGAACAGATCTTTTTTGCTAGGGAGGCTGTGCCTGCATGCCTGCATCCTGAGGTTCTGGGGACCCCCTTAAGGGGTCTGGAATGGAGCCAATTGATTGGCATGCCCAGCTCAGAGACTGTCAGCAGAGCTCTCACCAACAGGTGGCAGGGGAACCATGTAGTGGCTGGTGCCTACATGGCTCCTGCAGGGGGCTTTGCCACTCCTGGGATTCACTTCAGTAGGTGGGTTGGGGGTGGGGCTCGTTGGATGATAAGTGGGTCACCCAATCCAGGATCCATCCCCATGCAGCACCAATGCTGTGTAATCAATAAAAAGCTGTGGCTAGTTTTACCCAGATCACTGTGCTCTGGTTGTATATTGTCTCATTTGCACCCCCATACATCTGCCTCTGGGCCTACACTTCAAACCATTTGGCACAGTTGGTTTCTGTGTCAAGTAAGCAAAGTTTAAAATCTTATGCTTTTGTAACTTTCAGTTGATCAAGCAGAAAAACTGAGATCAGCCATAATTTAAAGGGGAGAAAAAACCTTGAAAATTACTAATGAGTTAGAGTTCAGTTTCATTCCAGTATATGAAAATCACACACAAAAAAAGTAATTTATTACTTTGCATTTGCACTGATAGTCATTCATCCACTAATAACATACCAAAGCAGCATAATGGATTTGTTCTTACTCTTAAAACTCAGTGGAAAAATGGCCATTCATTGCAATTAAAGGAGCAGAAAGGGCTTGTAGAAATGTGAATGTATATTCATTGGTATACCTGCATTTATAAATACTGAGTTATCAACCAAATTGATTGTGTCATCATATTTTCAAACTGCTGTTAGCCTCCCCCCAGCTGCTGGTCCATAATTATATAGCAGAATGACTGTCTATTATTGATTGAATAATTCACCAATGAAATTTGACACTGAATTGAGCATTCCTGTAATTTCCGGCTGCAAACTGGAAACAGAAACACCTTAATCTGAACACCTTAACCCTCATGTATAGATGTTAAGCATCCATTACCTGGCAAGAAATGTATAAATTTCTTATGACCAGTAAGATCCCATCTTTGTGTATGTATTTTAAAAGTAAAATATGCTTTACCAGTGTTCTGCCAGAGGGATATTGGTGGAAAGGGCATTATTCATGTTCAACAGGTTTTGAAGGAGAATCCATCAACCCCAAACTGAAAAATCTCTGTTCATTAATATAGTTGGTATAACTGATCTAGATTCAAAATGACTGTACTCCAAAAACTTCAAATGTGGATGTTATCTGGTGCTGTGCTGTCTGTCTTAGACTTTGTGGAGTCTTTGTGGAGGTCAGAGGGAGGGAAACAAATTAAATGTAATTAACATTTGCCACTCAATAGTTGCACAGATCTTGCCATCAACAAAACTGCACTGGTAGTTCTGTGTCTATCCCTCGCCCCATTGTATTGCTTGCTCTCAGTCTTGGGGATGGCTTTGATAACTGTATAAAGTACTAGCTTCTATTTACTCATACTATTTTATAATCTGGCTGCTAGGCATATGGACAAATATTTAGCATGCATGCTTCATACTGTATGCAACATTGTTGATGGCAACAATAAGCAATTGCTACTTTTGCCATTGTTCTGATAGGCTGCACTGCAGTTGGGATGGACATGAAGAGGTTAATATGTTGCTCACACCTCCTGCCAGGAGGATCCTGAAGAAACAGAGATAAATGATGCATCTGCCCCTCCCTTCAAACACCATGGACAACTTTCCTTTAGCCTCAATAATATTTATGCTCTGCAACTTTTTAGACATAGTCTACAGTGTTCCATCAGAAAGAGCTCCATTCCATGCAACAGTAAACTTGGTTAGGGTTACAGAACCTGATGGGTGTGGATCACTTTAGAGAAAGAAAGGAAATACACATATCCATGTAACAGAGTGCACAAGGTCTTAGATGGTGGTTTTGCGGCTATGCCTTCACCTCATTCCCTGCAGTGTTAATCACATTCCGGCTAAACATGATGCCTGCCCGATAGTGTCTTTTATGCATATGTAAACAAATGTATGCGTAGTTTATGTGCCTGCTCTGCCAAACTACCTACTTTCTCTGGTTACCTCACAAACTCCTCTCTCTGCTCCCTGCATGTAAACCAGGAACTCTATCTGAAAGTTGGCAGGGAGAATCCCTTGGATGAAGGATCCCTGTGAATTTCATGACAACTGGATGTGTTACGTCCAAAGGCCTTTCCAATGGAGGGAACCCCCCCCCAAAAAAAAAATCTATTAAAAATTAAAGCAAAAAAGGTTTTATGATCAGCATAAGAAAACCAAAGCACATTTTTTTAAAAAACGAAATAACCCCAATTTTTTTTTTTTTTAAAAAAAGCATATTTCTACTCTGCTCTTTGACAAAGTTTCTTTGCCTTCATCCTTTATTAATCCTTCTTGCCCATTTTGCAGCCCAGACTCCCCCTCCCAATCCTATTCCTCAAGGCCTCTAATAGTAATATTGGCTTGGATTCAACCCTATGACACTGTATCTAATTGCAGTTTCTCTTGAAATGCTCAGGTCCTTGAATAGGAACATTAAATTCACTGAAATATAGATGAAATCCTGTGCCAAATAGCTTTACTACTTTAAAAATTGTTTAATTTTTTTCAGAATTCCTATAAATGTTTTGCCTAAACAGGGCAAAATTTGCCTCCAAAATTTATCTCATTTTTTTTTTCTTTGGGCAATGTTTAGTGGGAAACCTGACTGACATGAATAATTGCCTACAGGTGATTAAGGATAGGATGGTAATGCTTTACTAAACAGTCTGGAAGAAACCACTGGCAACCAGCAGCAAAATCTGGGGGACAGAGAAAATGAAATTTGTGTCACGGCAGTTCTACAACATCACTTCTGGCATGAACCCAGAGGTGACATCACCACATCAGGGCAGGGTTGCCAGGCCCAACTTGGGAAATACCTCAAGATTTGTGGAATGGTTCTTATAAAGGATGTGATGTCATTTTGTGATGTTATGATCTGTGATGTGACTTCCAGGTTAAAAGTCAAGTGACAGCACAATGTAATGTCACTTCCAGGTCTCTTTCCAAAACCTTATGCCTTCCTGTGATGTCATTCTGGAGAAGTCCCCTAAACCCCCACCCCTTCCAGTGACATCACTTCTGGGACACTTCCACCAAAACACACCCCTTCCTGTGATGTCACTTCTTCCCCATGGAACTCTATGTTCTGCAGTGTCATAGAAATTTAGCAAGTAACTGGTGTGTATATTTTCAATTGGTGTTTTTGTTTTTCCTTCTTCTTCCAATAAGGTTTAAACTGAAATCTGATACCAGTTGCATGGTATAAATATATGTCAGGGATGTTCATTTCCTGCATCTGATGAAGTGAGATCTAATTCACAAACATTCATGCTGCTCCTGTCTAATGTTACCAGACACCATCTTATCTATTCAAACCTGTGATTCTACTGAGGGTGTTTTCAAAAGGCTTCACCTTCTTTAATATCCCACCTGATTTTGGAGAACTTGAAAACTTAAGCTTGGTTTACATGCTGCTTTGTATTATTTTGGTTGGTCTTAATAAAACCCATGACTTGGTGGTTTTCTACCACCGTGTTTCCCTTTTGCTCAGGATGTTGGTGTTTATAGTAACTAGGGAGGGCTGGAAGAGTTCACACTAGGAATGTGCAGAATTTTTATTTCTCGTTGTACAGTCCCATTTCTGTACAACTGTTTATAGGCAGAGTGCAGGAGTGGAATTTAGTATCCAAGACTACATATGACATGCATCTATTATATATATATATATATATATATATATATATATATATATATATATATATATATATATATCCCCTCCTAAATTACATAAAATAAATTAGGGGGGAAAGCCCTTTCACACCAGTCATAGGCAAGTTCATTTGGAAAGTAAGCTCCATTGAGTTCAAAGTGTTAGCATGCAATGAACAGCAGCCTAAGTACTATGTAGTAATAAATACCAGTACCTCTTAAATAATCCACAACAGTAAATCCCTTGCCTGCGAAATTGGGAAGAGATGAGAATGAGAAAAAAACTACTTTTAAACATATTGTTTAAATATATGCTGTATGTCCAGTAAGTTCAAGGATGAGGAAGACCACATAGACTTCTCAGCATCAGAGATAAGAAGCCAATCATAATCCAAAAGTTTAAATATCTTCTGCAACCATATCAGAATTTTGATTTCATATGGAATTGTATGGTCAGCCAGAAATTCTGCATAAATACAGCCTTGGAGTTTTAGGTAGGGATGGGCATGAACTGGGAAATTATGGTTTGGTTTGTGGCTCATAGATTGTGTGGTTCATGAGCCATGGACTGTCATGAATTCTTTGATGCTAGATGAACTGGTTCAGTTTGTGGGCACCCCCCTGATGTGCTAGAGAACCCAAACGCAGATCTCTGGCAGACTCTCCTCTACCTGCCCTCCAAGTTTAGGGATGATTGGATTTACAGGGTCTGAGTTATTCTCCCCCGCAAAAAGGTTCCCCAGAAAAGTGCTTTCTGGGGAAATGACAGGCACAGGTTCATGAGGTTCAGGAGTGTACAGAATTAATCCTGTTGAAGCTGGAGTCATCAGACTCAAAGCAGATCTCCAGCTGACTCTCCTATACCTGCATGCCAAGTTTGTTGAGGATTGAATTCATGGGGCCTGAGTTACAGGTCACAAAGAAAGTATTTCCAATGGAGGGGTGAACCAGCAAAAAAGCCAAGGGCAATAGAAGCCCAGCAGAACATAGCCAAAGCCCCAGAGAATCTTGACAGTAGAAATTAGAAATTGAAGGTGAGGAACATTTTTGCAAACCCAACAGAACCAGTGCCACTGTGGCACTGCAAACCCAAAAGGACTAAGGTCAAGCCAGGAAAGTGCTTTGGGGGGGAATGTCAGGCACAGGTTCAAAGTGTATAGAATGGACCCCCCACAAGCTACACACACCAAACATACAGGGAACCTCACTCTGGTGCCCACTCTTCTGCAATCTCCCCTAGTTGGCAGGGGGGGATTACATTTTTGGTATCTCAGTTATGGACCTCACAAAAGGGAATCCCCTGTGCTCTCTCTGGGAAAAATAGCTGCAATTACAGGAGTCTATGGAATGGCTCAGGAACAAGTCTGAGACACCAAACTCACAGGGAAACTTCACCTGGGCAGAACCCCCCCCCGACACTGGAAGCAAGGCAAGCATCCCCCTATTCTCACAGCCCCCCTCCCCAAGTCTCCAAAGGCAGGTTCTGAAGGACACAAAAGGCAAACATGACAAGACTTCTGACAGGGGCTCCCCAAAGATACCCCATGACAGTTTGGTGGGCACCGCAGACTAGTGGAAATCAGAATTTTCCATTTAAAGTTATTAGTGATGTAAACTGTCTTGCATAATAAAGAAAGACTGAAGAGTATCTTGCCCAACCAAGTATTTATGGATCGAAGTGTTGACATATGTTCATAGACTGAAATAATGCAAGGGGACTATTTCAAGTATGTTCCTAAGTAATGTTTGTTCCTCTAGTTGCTTCTGTATTGGATGTTAGGACAGGTGCCACTGTAATCTCTCCAAGTTGGGGGCAGATTACATTTCTAGTGTCCCAGTTACAGACCCCAAAAAAAGTTTTCCCACATTTATACCCTCCCACCCCTCCTGAGTGCGAACACCTCTGTGTGCCATGAGTGGTTGCAAGTGGTGCAAAGGGTGCTCATTGTGGGGGGAAGAAGTCCTCCAACCCCTGCATAAAGCAGGACTATAAACTTTGGGGAACCCAGATACCATTAAGGTCCCCTCAGTCTTCCTAGGTTCCACAAAGCCACAAACCAACTGGGCCGAAAGAGAGCATATACACAGATCCCTCCCTATTCTGAAGGACCATGTACTGTTGGTTATCTGACTCTCACTGTTTCCATATGGAAGAATTCCACATATACTAGTCCTGAGCCCAGGAAGCAGAGGCATCCCCGGTCCTCGGTCCAAGATAGATATGCTGAGGGATTTAAGAGAGGGTTTTTCCCATGGGTAGGAGCCGATTTCAATTATCAAGATATCCAGAGACTATCTAACTGGACAGAGTGGATGCTCAATCAGTCCATCCGAAACCTAGCAGAGTTGAATGAGGAGCAGGGACAAATTCGGGAAATCATGCTGCAGAATAGGGAGGCCCCCAATGTCCTTCTTGCCAGCCAAGGAGGAGTGTGCGCCTTGGTTCATGGACATTGCTGTGTCCGGATTTCTGACTACCAAGTGGATATCAATCATACCGTACATAACATGGAAAAAGAAATTTTTAAACACCAAGTGGAAATGGCCCCACCAGGAAAAGGCTGGTTTAGATGGCTGACTGGTTGGGTTCCTAATGTAGGCGGTTGGATTCATGCAGTGCTGGGTATGGGAGCCACCATGATAGCCTCAGTAGTCCTGACCTGTTGCTGTATTCATGGCTGTGTCCAGTGCCTGCCCTGGGCCTATGCACACCTTAAGGTGGCCTGGGTGTGGAAATGGGCACCCCCAGATACTTATGAAACCCTAGTAATGGGACAAAGAGATGTGTATCAAAATATGAATCGGTCTGCCTCAAGAATGCCTTCCCAAGAGACCGAAAGAGGGGAGTAAAGCAGGACTTAAAGTCTGCCCTTCTGCTGCATGAAAGGCAGGGGGAGAGGGAGCAGAAACTCCATCTATACCATGATTGTGCATTTGGTGGAGCAGAAGAGCTCTGTGTAGGATGTCATCTCCTCAATGACCATCCTACATAGGGAAGATGAGCTTGGCATCAGCTTCAATGACTGGCTGACCCTCTCCCAAATGGTCATGTTCTCAAGCCCTTCCAGGATACCACCAACATGCTGTGTGCCCATATGGCCAGCCTGGGGCAAGTTATCCCTCTGATTCAAGGGCTAGACCAGGTGCTGGCCTCTGCACTGGAGCTAGCTGTTCTTCCATGGGTCTTGGTGTAGAAGTGGGCATCACTACCAGGATGTATCCTCTCTGCAATAAAGGGGAGTACAAGCTGGCTTGTATAGTCGGTGACCCTCAGATAAAAGGCAGCATTGCTCTCCTGAATGCAGAGCTCTTGCAATGGAAGTGTGAGCTTTGTAAAGACTGTGGAGGCTACAGGCCAACAGACATGGTCAGAGGGAACAGCAGATGGAAGAGGCTGGGAAGGAGGAGGAGTTCCTGCAGCCTAGCACCCTTGTCTCAAAAAGCCCATCCAGGGAGGAGCCCCACTACTGGTTGTCAGTAATGATCTAGGGGTTCAGTAGTGACAGGGATGCCAGATGTGCAATGGTGGAGGATTTGACAGAGGTGATAGTGAGGGAGTACCTCACCAAGTCCCCTGAGAAAGTTAAGCACTTGTCACACAAGTCTGTCCTCTGACCCTACCTCTCTGGCATGGCCATGAACCTTGAGTTCACCTAACGCCCAAACCCTAGCAGGGTCTGCAGCCAAGACACTCAGCATGAACAGAGAGACAAGGTGGCTCAGAGTACTGAGTCCACCTAACACACAAATCCTAACAGGGGAGAGAAGTTCACAATCAGGAGAATATCAAATGTGGGTCCTCACTCAGCCAAGACACCCACTTGCTAAGCCCCACCACTCTGAGTGAGCAGAGGAACAGAGTGGCTCAGAGCCCTGAGTCCACCTAACACCCAAACTCCATCAGGAAAGAGTAGTTCACAATTAGGAGAGAATAAATGAATGTCCTCTGCAAGTTGACTTTTAACAAGTTCCCTGCCTCTCTAACTGTAATGCAAACAGCCAATAGATGAAAAGGTGTGGAACTGAGTTGAGTGTGTATATAGCTTTCTGATCCCAGAATGGAAATTCTGTTTGACAGCCAACAGTGCCTGTTAAGCTTTGGAAGGCTCTTATTGGTATTTCTAAGGATGGAAAATCCTGCACACGCACACACCCCATTGCCTTAGGGTTTTGTAAACAGTTTAATTGAGTGGAGACAGTCTGTCTGGAAATGCATCCATTCACAAACCACTACAAACAGCACCAAAGTTCATAGAATGTTTGTGCCAGGCCCCCTTCCATGAACATTGCTTCGTGAACCGTGAACCAACCAAAATTCATGATGAATTTTGTTTCATGAGCCAGTTTGTGCCCATCCCTAGTTTTAGGTCATGTTGTTTCCTGCTTTGCACCTTCGTTTTGTCAGCTCTTAGTAGTACTTAAACAGTACTTTTTTTAAAAAAGTGTAATAATTGTGCTTGGGGAAGCTGTGCCACTTTAGAAGTCTCTTGTACTACAGCAACTCAGAATAGCTGTGGGTCAAAGGTGTGTCAATCCCCATTCTTGGACAAACTGTTTGACACTCCTGTATCCATCTCTACCTCAGGAGGTTCAATGTGGCTGAAATGCCTTCCCTTGGCCTCAGACAGGGAGGAGTGGGAGTGGGGGGGGCACCACTCTTTCCCACCACTTCTTCTACAGCTCTACTCCCTAGCTCTCTATTAGGCTGGGAACCAGAACTGGTCTCTCCTCACTCTCCCTCAAGCCTTTTGAAGGTACTAGCCAGGCCTGCTGCATGCCCAGTGGCCTCCCTATTTCCAGAAGCCTTGTGGGGATGTGGCGAAGTCTGTGAAGAACCAGTAGTGCCTGCTGAGCATTTTCTGCCCCATTACTCTCCTGCCCTACCCCCAAGGTTGAGCTTCCTAACAGCTGATCGTCAAACAGCTGGCTGTGAAAGGGCCAGCTGTCAGTGCGATCCTGACTTTTAAAGAGCCAGCTGCCATTGATCAGCTGGTTGGTGTGCAGCTCTTTATAAAGTGAATCTGTAACCCCACTGGGCTTGGTGGATACCAGGCTTGACCATGGGGGGCTAAGAAGGAAGACTTCACTACCCCCTGACACAAGGCTATAATAACCTCCCAGGGTATGCTGTGCAGAACACTCACCCTCTTTGGCTACAGACAAGTCCTTAAAAATTAGAGCTGCCAAGATTCCCTATGTCATCACTAGTTATGGTTCTGGAATTTTATCCACCATCTATTGCTTCAAGTTTAGAAGAAAGAAAGAAAAAAAGGAGGAAAGAAAGAAAGAAAGATCTGGAGATCCTTCACATAACCAACAGGGCCAAATGAGGACTGTTCCACTAAGCAGCCACTTTATGATTTCCCCTTAATACTCCTTTCTGTCCTTTTTTCTGTTGCCCACTCAGTCTAGGTCTAGTCTTCTCTTTTTAGCCTTGTCACTAGGTAAGGCACAAATGAGAATCTGCAGGTTTATGCAGCTTTCTTCTTCACCCTCCAATCAAAGTCATAACTATTTGCCCTGTCTGTTATAGGAAACACAGAAAGTGAATTTATGAGGAAACAAGAGAGTGCTTGGTATGTATATGCAATCTTGGGGAGGGAGGGAACCAAAAAAACCCATGGTATCAGTATGATGATATTTTTGCATGGATCAAAAAGCTGTTTTATTGGCCAATTAATCACTTCTGGACATGAAAAATAAACCTCATTATTTTCTCCCTAAAGAGGCCGATTTCAAGGTAGAGCTTGACTCAATCCATGTGACAGAAACATCATCATGCAGCCTGCATATGCACAGAGAACAGTAATATACTGTGACAACCATCTTGTGTTAAGTCAGCATAAAATATGATTCCTCTAGCATAGGCAATGAGATGCAAAACTAACAAAGTGTTCAGGAATACATGGATTCAAACATAGTTACTTAACAAATGCATTGGTTTGTATCTAAGATGTAACATTTTCTTGAAATATCTTTATTCATGTACTTTTTTTTCTGAAAGAGAGAGAGAGCTTTGTGTATTTTTTTGATCACCAGCTCATGTTCTGTTACATTGCAATTTGATTCAAGTTGAGCTTAAATTCACTAGTGCTATAGAGGGAATAAAATATTCCTCTTCGTGACAAATGATTACTCCCTAGCAAACACTCCATTCCTCATTTTTATACCTTAACAAAGCTTTTTCTGCACAACAGCTAATCCAGACAATGATAATCTCTTTACAACATTTTCAAACGTGTGCCTATATCAGCATGCTTAAAGGGTGGCTAAGCCTCACAATTCAAAGAGAGAGGGAAATAATGACTAAATAATGTTTAAAATTAAGAAGCAAGCATAATGTGATCCTAAGCAGAGTCATCCCTGGCTAGTATTTGGATAGGAGACCTCCAAGGAATATCAAGGTCATGACATGGAGGCCGGCAATGGCAAACCACCTGTGAACATCTCTTGCCTTGAAAACCCCACTGGGTCGCCGTAAGTCACCTGTGACTTGACGACACTTTCCACCACCACACACATTATGCAGGTCACACTCTTGATCTGGCATTTTGTTGTGGGCAGGTGGAAGATGATCTGCGGGGGGAAGAAATGATGATGGTTCCTTTCTCATGGTCAGACCACTAAATGCTTAGGCTTACAGGGATACCAAGACTTTGCAGGGATGGGGGATCTATTAAGATGCTCTGCCCCGAGACCCAGAGGATCCAAATGGCTTTGTGATGGCTCTAGGAGATTTCCTGATTGATATGGTTGGTGTTCCTGTCGATGTCCTGGTTGATATCTGGGAATGAGAAAATTACCTGGGCAGTTGACGTGATTTCTCCCTGAGACAGCCTTGGTTGCCTTGGTGAATAACTTGAGCTGGGAGGTAGACAGAAGGGGTGTGGTACTGTTGATTTTCCTGGAACTCAGTGGTGTTGATATCATGGATCATGGTATACTTCTGGACCACCTGTCTGGACTGGGATTGGGAGGTACCATTCTGCGGTGGTTCTGGAGAGAGGTTTCAAAAGGTGGTGCTGGGGAATTGCTGTTCAACCCCTTGGTCTTTGGCCCATTGGATCCTACAAGGTTTCGTCTTGTCCCCTATGCTCTTTAACATCTATACAAAACTTCTGGGTGAGGTCATTTGGAGATTTCAGCTAAGTTGTCACCAATATGTTGATGTCACTCAGCTCTATCCTGCGCTTCAAGCTGATCTCAGGGACGCTGTAGAAACCCTGAACTGGTACCTGGAGGCACTTTTGGAGTGGATGCTGGTTAAAAAACTTAATCCAGACAGGACAGAAGTGCTGGTGGTGGGTGGAAGCTCTGACCTAGGATTTAAGATGTCACCCATTCTTGTTGGGGTTGCACTCCCCTTGAGGGAAAGGTCCATAGTCTGGAGGTGTTCTTGAACCCAGGCCTACTGCTGGATAAGCAGTTAACAAATGTGACCAGGAGTGTCCTTTACCAGCTTTAACTGGTTAGTCACCTGCAGACTTTCCTGGGAAGAAAAGATCTGGCCACTGTGATACATGACCCGGTTAAAGCTAGATTAGATTACTGCAATGCACTTTATGTGGGACTGCCCTTGAGAAGTGTTTGGAAACCTCAGTTTTTCGAAACTTCAGTTTACTGTGGCCAGCAGAAAGGGGGGATCCCTCAGGAAAAGACTTCTACCATTCCCCTGCCTGTGGTGAGCTGCGACCAGCAGAAAGGGTGGGAATCTCCCAAGATTCCCATGGCAGGGGGAGCAGAAGAAAGGTGGGATCTCCTGGGAAGGGACTTCCCTTCCATCTTTCTCCTGGCCATGGCAAGGGGTGGCCAGGAGAAAGAGAGAAATCTCTTGAGAAGGGACTTCCCTTCCACCTTTCTTGGGGCCACAGGGAACAGCAGTCAGGAGAAATGGGGGATATCCCAAGAAGGGACTTCCATTCCACATTGTTCCTAACTGTGGTGAGCCAAAACCAGAAGAAAGGGAAGGGGATCCCCTGGGAAGAGACTTCCCTTCCTTCTTTCTCCTGGCCATGGTGAGCCACAGCCAGAGGAAAGTAGCAGGATCCCCCAGAAAGGGACTTTCCTTCCACCTTTCTCCTGCTGCAGCAAGACATTTAAACCTTCCTTTCTGCTCTTTGTGGCTTTTCCTGGGGAGCAAAAAGCAGGGCCATTTAAACCCCTGGTTTTTTGCTCCTGGCAGATAGCCACAGGGAACAGAAACCAGTGTTGGTATAAATGGCTCTGAGCCATTTAAATGCTTTTTTCTTCTCCCATGAACAATTGTGAGGAGCTGAAAGCAGGGTGTGTGATGTAAAGCCTTGAGCTTTTTTGAGATGTGCCCTCAATAACTGCCCGTTTATGAGATGTGTTTGCTGTAACTCACAAGAGTGCATATAACCTATTTGAAGATATATTGGTCAAGGACAGACTGGCAGTTTGCAGCGCGAGGGAGTCGTGGCAAAAAGATCCGACACAAACTGTTCTGGGTTTTTCTAGTCACACTGCATCGACTGATGTGGGAGCATACCGGGGAGGAGGCGCAAGGGAGGATTCGCACTGTTGACCCATCCCTGGCAGAGGCTCAGTTGTAAGTGGCTTTTTGTAATGGAATCTGACAATATGTGCATAAGTGCTCATGCACATAAGATCATCCCTACCGGATCAGCTTGTTCATGTTCACACTTCTGGGAAGCGGGATGGACACACTCTCCAGGGTTTGCTACCACTTTCACCAGGTATCTTTTAAACTCGGGAGGGAAGCCTTACAAGACAGGTTGAGTATGCCTGGGGAATGCCTGACAGATGTGCCTGTGTGAACCAGCCCTTTAATCTGTTTGTGAAACGTCTCTGAAACGTGCCTATATCGGGTCATACTGCCAGTCTGAACTCGGCCATTGTTTCTGTTACTGAGGAGGTTCTTCGAAACGGGGTTCTTAATATCCAGATTCTTTATATATTATTCTTCATACATCTTCACCTCAAGAGGAAACTTTTCTACTTTAAGATTGGACCTGACTGTGCTTATATGGTTGTATTTGTATCAATACTTTGGTTATTATTGAACTAGTATTAGCATCTCTTCATGAACGATCATGAACCACCACAAATTGCAACAATATTCATCCCAATTCTTCAGTTCACAATCACAAACTCCGAACAGGCCAAAATTCATTACGAATCTTAGTTCATCAAATGGTTGGTGCCCATCCCTAATTACATGTGTTTGCATACTTCTTTTGTGGCTTCTTTGATAGTTCAAATTTCCTCTTAACACTTGTCTACTGCTGTGAAAATATGTCAGATGAACTTTGTTTTTAACCTGATACGTACTGTTGAGTTAAATGCAGGACAAAGCAAACACTCATGATAGGAGTCAAAGGGCAAATGTAGACTTAAGGAAGAATCATGTGTTACCCAAACTGGACCCAGAGAAGGGGAAATTAGCTTTAAAAAGGGTTCCAGAAAGGAATAACATGAGACGTTATGGTCTGTGGATCTCAGTGGGATACCCCAAAATAAAATTATGAAGAAAGAGAGTAAGAGAGATTGTTAACACAAATAGCTTTATTGCACAAAATAAAATAAATGAGTAAAAATGTAAGCACCTGAGAACTGATTCCCTAAGTACTCACACGTACACACATGCCAACAAAAAGGAGGAGGAAACTGATAAGTTTAGGGAATGGACTTACAACTTGAAATCTGAGGCTTGAGGTCTGCAGAGGTCTGGGGGTAGACACTGCGGAGGTCCAAGGAGCAGAGCATCAAGGATAAAAAGGGGAGGAAAAGCCAGTGGAGTGTAGCAGGGGTTTTCAGAAGAAGACCAGAGTTCTGACCAGCAGAGAAGTCTGAGAAACAACTTGGTAGGGCATGGGTTCCTTCTTTTATAGACACAAGATTCCCAGGTTAAGTGAGGTTTGACTTTCTTGGCTTTGGATTGGATCAATATAACAAGCTTGAATCTCACTGGCTGGTTTAAAGTTAACTGCTGTCAAACTTTGGCAGGGAAAAGTGGGTAAAATACCTTGATTAGCTATTGGGAGCCAAATCTGCATGGGCACAAAGAACCTAGGTGAGGCAGCATGATTAAGATACTTTAATTAGGTTGAAGTGACTGAGATCTGCATGGACACCAAAAGTTTGGGTGAGGCAGGATTGGTCCTGAAACATGGTGGTGGGTAAATGAATGAACTGAGTGCCTTTCTTGATTGAGTGAAAAGAAAGAAGTAACCAGGAGTTGGTTAATAAAATAGCAGCTTCTTTGGGCTGGGTAGACACCTCTGGGGTATGTCAGGATATTGGGTGATGTCTTCAGTGCTGAAAAGTCTTTTGTTATTGAAAACAATATGCCACTGAGCTGGCGAGTTTGCACTTCATGAGTCCATTTGGCTGCAGACGGGGCACTGGGGTGTGAGGGGCTTCCCTCCCGTGGCACTTTCATCACCAGAAATGGTTCCAGGGGGCTCTGTGCCCCTTCCTCTTGCACTATGTGTCCAACCCAGGGTATTTGAAGGTGGAGGAATGGGCAAACACCCCTCCCCCCAATTTTTATTCCAAGGGTGAAAATGCCTCGGCAGTGAAGCCTGAAGCCCCTTCCTCCCCCATTTCCTGTTTGCAACTGAATGGAAAAATGCAGAGCTTTTAAACATGAGTTCCCTGCTTGAATATATAACTGTGAGCCAGGTTGGATACCTGTGTCCTGACTTGTGGATTTCATATTATATACTTTGGCTCTAACTGATATCTGTACTTTTGCAGCAAGGTACTATAGTGACTTCTACCTTTGTTTGCCAAAAACAACTATTTACTCAAAAAACATTGGAATTCTCACTTTTAGGGGAGAATATCAGTCTTCTTCAGCCACTAGGCTTTTTTTCTTGTACACTATGTCTGATCGCATCTTCCCCTGTGTTTTCAGTGAGAACTTTTGTTCAAAATATTGGACCATAGTGGTTAGAGACATTCAAAGCAGATAGTGTTGTGGATCAATTTGCCTTGGCCCCTTTTAACTCCAAATGAGGCATGATATGCTATTGGCTCACAGAAAATCTAGTTAGTTAATCAGGAGAGGGTGGCAGGCTGCTTTATTCAGCTGCACCCTCTCACTTACAGCATATTTGCAGGTGGTGATAAGCAAGGTAGGTGGAAGCACCAGCTGAGTTTGGAGCCAGGGTAGATCTATCCTAAAGGCAGACCAGGTGGATGCCTAGAACAGCCCCTCAAAATCACCAGGTTATTAAAATAAGCAGTGATGCAGAACACCTATTTGATTAATTTAAACAATGGCGAATAAATAAAAACTTGTTGAACCCACTTTCTGTTGTTTCATGTCATCAATTTGGAGGATATCAGGGCAAATCAATATCAGACTGTTTTTTGGGGGGAAACAGTAATTGAAAACTGACCTTGTTGCCTTGTGTCCCTCAAAACACCTGCATCTGTTGTGTAGATATTACCATATGGATAACGTTTTGGAAGATATTACCATATGGATAACACTTCCTGGATAACATTTTGGAAGTTAGTAGAGAAGGAAATTTTCTGATTTTGAAAGCTCTACTTTTCAAACTTTTCTATTTGTATTTTAATATCATCTGTCATGGTGATTAGCTCCAACCCTGGATGGACACGATCATGAGAAAGTCAGTCCTTTTTGCTTTTTGCTTCTGCTTTTCTTATTTAAACCAGAGAATTTGCAAAGCAATATAAGCAAACAACCATCTTACCATGCAAATTGAATTTATATGACAACATTCCCATTGTCCCTGAAGATTCATCCACTCAATCATAAAACACATGTTGGCATTGGCAAGCATCCTCCAAAGTCAACAACTGATAGAATGACCTATTTCAACCTTGACTCAGCAAGCTATTTGCTGTAATTAAATGTGAATCACATCAAGCCTGAAATGCTGGTACATGAGCCATATACTTTGGTCCTAGTCCTGTCCTTTGATGCAATCATGCATCTTCTATTGAAGTCAACAGAAACGGTGTGATTGTCACCAAGAACAGAAACAAACCTGTAGGGATGTTCTGGCAACTCAACAATTACAGTACTGTAATATACTTAGTAGAGGAATATAGTGATACTGTCAGATAGCAATTATTTCATTTCCTGCCTTTTGCATGAAAAAGGTCTGCTAATGCGGTGGGTGGCTTCTGTTTCTATGGTTCTTTAAATTAAAATGTTATACTGGGTAAAATTGAAAATATGTTTGTTATGATGATACAGGGCCAGCTAACAGCAGTTATTTTATAGATACATTCATTGTAGGCAGAGAAGGGCATCCCTAGGGCATCAGTACTGTTTCAGGCAAATCCCTGCTGCGTAAGAATCTACATCCCTGGAGTGTAATGGTCTTTTCATAGTCTAGCCCATACTGTTTAGTTTAGTTTTCTACCCCTCTCCCATGATGGTGTTGTATTTTTCTCTAATGACAACTCAATGGCAAATTCATGCCTGTGAGAATGTTGAAGTCAATGATAAAATGTTCATTGATCTAAGTTGCTGCCACAGGAAATAGGTCAAAAAAGTCTCCGGGTACTTTGAGATGTCATACTTGAAGTTTCCATTCATAGCTAATGGTAGAATTCTGTCAGCTCTTACATTAGTGCTACAGACTAACCCTGATTTCAAATACTATGCCTGTGTTCTCTTTGGCCATTGTGCTGCTATTTTGTTCTACCGGGTGTGTGCGTGATAAGGAAAGTTCCCTGCTTGCTAGGAAAAGTTCCCAGCAGTGATAGCAAAATTACCATCAGTTTTGCAGCAAAACTCAAGTGATGACTTGATCTTAAATGATGCCATCCATTTAGTTTGGTTTGGTGTTTGTACATATGACAGCCATTTAGACTAGGGATGGCCATGAACCAGCTCACAAACTTTTGTTCATAATGATTTTTGGCCAATTCATGGTTTGCAAACTGAAGTAGAATTCTGTAGTATGTGAACTGCAGCCTGGCCACTAATCTCCACAAACTTTTAAGGCAGTTCATAGAGGTTCATTGGTTCATGAGGAGCAACCCCCTGTTTTCTTCTCCCTGCAAAATCCAGCAAAACATCCCTGCCACCAAAAGATCAAAAACAGCTGAGGTGCAGGGGGCTAGCTGCCCAAGAAAGTCCCTTTAAAAAGCTGAGCAATGGGAGCAGTTTGCCCCAGGGGCTGGCTGCCCAAGAAAGCCTTTTTAAACAGCTGAATAGGAATGGGTGTGAACCAGAAAGATGGCTGAACCACCGATTTGTGGATCATGTCCTCACAGACTGTTGAAAGGGATTTAAATGGGGTTTGTAGTCTCTCAGCTGTTTCAACTTTCTTTAAAGGGACTGCATAAGGTAACCCGAAAACCAGCTGACTGGTGGGGAAGTGCTTCCTGCTCAGCTGTTTCAGCTTTCTTGTGCAGTCCCTTTAAAGGGACTGCAGAAGACAGCTCAAAAAAACAGCTGAGCCGTGGGGAGATGCTTCCTACCACTCTGCTGTTTTGGGCTTTCTTGTGCAGTTCCTTTCAAAGAAGCCCAAAAAATAGCTGAATGGCAGGGAGGGCTCAGCTGTTTTTGCAGCTTTTGTGGGGAACAGAAAGCAGGAGTTTAAAGGGACCACCACAAACTTCCATGAACTGCTTTAAAAGTTCATGGAATTTCATGACACTAGACCCATCACAAACTTCAGTTCATGAACCACAAACAGGGCAAAATTAGTGATGAATTTTGTTTCATAGTTTGGTTTGTGCCCATCCCTACTCCCGCAGCTCATTTGTTTAGATCGGAAATAGCTGAGCTGCGGGGACAGCCTGCTCTCATTGCTCAGCTGTTTAGAGTACCCCCATGGCTCAGCTGTTTAGAGCCTGAAGCAGCTGAGCTGCAGGAGCAGGCTGCCCCCATGACTCAGTTGTTTTGGGTACAAACCTCACAAACCTGGTTCATATGTGAGCTGATTCAGTTCATGGGGTTCACGGTTCGGTTCATGGTTGACCCATAAACCATGAACCAAATCATATTTTTGTTCTTTCCCATCCATAATTTAGACATCTGAACCTTTCAGAACTCTCACCCCAATGAACTTTGTCCATCTGTATTTCTCCATCTGCAGCTCTCACTCAAACCTTCTCAAGTTAAATCAGTATAAAATCATGGGCTGTGCTCATGCTGACATTTTGGGCATGGAAACAGGACATCTTCAAAGATGTTCAGGATCACATGTAAATTGGCATTCATAAATCAACCCCATATGTGTCCACAGTCACATGAAGAGTAGTATATAGTGCCCATCTCCCCTCTGTAATACTTACATCATTCTTAGTACAATCCACCAGAGTTCCTGCTTTGGAAATGACATTGATTGAAAACAATCAGAACTCCTCATGCTTCCTTAAGTGCCTGGTAGGCAACTGGTAGTGGAAGAGAAGGACTAAAACTACTCACCCCCTGCTGAAATGTCATTATCTCCCTGTTCATTGCTGGTCCAATCAAACTTCAATCCTAATTAATTAGGAGTGTAGTTTATGAAGGTTGCTGTGCCTACAGGGGTTCAAAATCTAGAATTCAAAAGATTAGAGTAGCCAACATATAGATTTGCCAGCCAATTACCTTCCTGCATGGTGGGTTGCAACCGCACTGCCACTTTAACAGCTCATTGCAGAACTAATGAGGCTGATTTGAGAAAGAGGATTCATGCAGTTGGCAACAGTGTGACTTCTTCATCACCAAATGCCTAAATATGTCTTCACAGCAAATCCCTCTGTTAAGCATCGCAAGAAAAAAAAAGCCCTCTTTAAAAATCCCTCTTTGGCTTCTGCTGTCTTTTGTCATCCACATATCCCATTGGAGCCAATTGTGTTACAGCTGGAAGAATCAACACAATTGAAAATAATACCTCTTGACAAGCCAAAAACATGTCATGTGAATTTCTGCTCTTTTGTGTGGGCCATTTTCAACATGCCTCAGCCATTTCAACTGATTGAAGTGCCCGGAAAGTATCAGAAAGAGAATACCAACCGGCATCATTATAATGTTGGTTCCCTAGCTATTAAGAAAGGCTATTAAAGAATTCAAGCCACACTTGGGAAGCTATTCTGAAGCCTAATAGATCTCCCTGTAAGGACATATTTCCTCATTTTCTTTGTTCTGACATTCTAAATCAATATTCCAATTAAATCAATGGAACACCAGGGAGAAGCAAATACTAATGCCAGGACTGGGAAAGCTCCTCAGCAGCAGCATAGTCATAACCAAGGCAGTTAAGTTCACAAATTTTTGTTCACAAAAAAATTATACCTACAGCACAATCTTTAATAACTTAATACATCAGCACATTACAACCACTTACATTTTCTGATGATTGATATAAAAATATAGCACATGGAGAAGGGGGAGATCTAATGACATTTTTAATCTTGGAGAGATGATTTTATACCTAGAGCTCAAAAGTCAGTAAATCCTATTTCCTTTTAAAGCCGTATGTCAGGCGCCGTTTGCATGTGAAGCTCTTCCTTTTCATTGTCAGAGGGTTAAAAAGTTATGAGAGCCAGTGGGTTGTAGATCAGACCATCAATTCAGTTACATCAGTGACAACTCTACTACTTTCCTATCTGAAAAAGGGACATAAGAGTGAGGTTGCAGAAATCAGATTTTAAAACCTATAATAATAATCTATCTACTTTAAAAAACTGCAATCATCCATTTTTTTAAAAAAAATTGCAATATATAACTGTCAAACCAAATGGGTTACAAGAACGCACCCCCCCCCAAACCAAGAATTCTTCTTCAGTGTAATTATTCTGAACCATAATGTAAATGATCTAGCTATAAAGTTGTATCCAACCCACATTTCTGCTGGGGAAAAAGGAAGGAGAAGGTCTCCTGTAACCATCCCAACAGCCTGTGCTTGGGATAATGGAATCTGCATGGGCAAAAAAGTATGAGCAGTGAGAGCAGTATTTTTTATTTATTTATTTATTTATTTATTTATTATTTTCAATGTATATTCCACCTTGCTAGCTAAGGGATATTGGATTTTTATCCCGTTACTCTAAATTTGTTCTACTGCTTCAGACTAACATGACTGCCTACCTGGATCTATCTCTTTCCTGTAGAAGGGTTAAGCAGTTTATTATGGTTGACAAATACAGCATTGTAAGAGTTTAATAGTTTCCACAATTAAGCTGGGCTACAGTTCTCTTAAGAATTGTTACAATGTCAGGCACATGCCCAGGGTTACAGAACTGACAGGCTGTTTCTCCTGGTGAGAGAGATGAAGTGATTTTATCTGGGAAAAGCTCACTAAGCATTAAGATCTCTGAACATTTCTCTACTGCCTTCACTATGTAGACAGGGATTCTGGGAATGTGGACCTTGTCTGTTTAGTCCCTACACTTCCCCAGTCTGGTCACCCCTTGACTCAGATCCTAAAGACAGGGCCTTTTCAGTGGTGGCTTCATACTGGTGGAATGAGCTCCTGGAAGAGATCAGGGCCCTGCGAGACCTTTTACGGTTCTGTAGGGCCTGCGAGATGGAGCTCTTCCACCAGGCTTTCATTTAGGAGCCGCCACACCACTACCACCAATGGGCTGGCTCTGGCCTGGTCATGCTATCGTACTAGACTGAAGATCATTGAGTTGGAAACTACTATGCAGAAAGCCATCTTAACTAAAATGATTACCATCACTAGCACTTTAATGTATCAGACTGTTTTAATGTTTTAATATTAATGTTAAATGTTTTAATTTTGTATATGGTTTTATGGTACTGGGTACCAACTAGCGTAAGCCGTCCTGAGCCTGCTCGTGAGGAGGGCAGGGTATAAATTGAAATAATAAATAAATTAAATAAATTAATACCTTGAATAAACCTTTGCTGGTCTTAAAGGTGCCACTGGATATCAACATTTGTCCTACTGCTTCAGACCAACACGGCTGCCCACCTGGATTTATCTTCAGAAACTTGTTTGTGCTGGTTGTCTGATACAGGGATAGGCTAACTGCCCTTGGTTCAGTTCACCTTTGATTCAGAAAATGAACTATTTTTTTAAAAAAAATGCATATCAGGAAGTAGCTCAGTTTGTTTAAAACCCAGTTCTGAAATTCAGGTCCTTTCCACACTTGGATCTCATCCCTGGTTTTATCAGAATTCAACTCGCAACACAATACCTTGCATTGATCCCTTCTTATAATAGCATCCATTTATCCTGGGACCAGTGTGGGGCAAAACTGGGGTGACCTCAATGTAATGTGGAAACAAAAAAATACCCCAAGATAATTACAGAGGTGAACTCGAGTGCAGAATGTAAGTTTGGGGACAGGGATGAATCAGGATTTAAGGTCTGGTGTGGATTATTGGGAATGTGATAGGGTCCAGTCACCACTTTCACCTCTCATAAGAACATAAGAGAAGCCAATGTCGAATCAGGTCAATGGCCCATCTAGTCCAACACTCTGTCACACAGCGGCCAAAATATACCTGGTGCCATCAGGAGGTCCAGAAGTGGGGCCAGGATATCTCCTGGGATCACCCTTTTTCTGTGAGCCCCCAAATCTTGCCCCAATGCCCCTTCATTGCCTTCAGTCTGAACTAATGGTGTTGAGGGCTCAGAGAGATTCTGTGAGACATTGCCATTGTGGCATCCAAAGTGCCCGGTGTAACAACTGAGGTTCACCAGCTGAGATTTTGATTCAAGCCATAAAATAAGTTTGGGGAGAGAACTAAAGCTTGTTTCACATCTGAGGTGAGAATTATGAGAAGGACAAAGTCATATTCCAAACCACATAATTACATATTCCAGACTGATCCTTCTTTGTTAATCTCTGCCTCTTCATCAGTTTCCATACTGCTCTATGGTTCTCCAGCTGTTCCTTTGTGACAGACTTATTAGTCTCTTGCATATTATTTATGGTTATCTTCACAGGAACTTGTGTTTGGAGAGGTCATTGCAATCATACAAGTCTTGGAATAATTCTAAATAAAAAAATCTATCTACTGTTGTTATCCCAGAAAGGTAGATATGGTTCAATCTTGGGAGGGGGGTATTTTTGCATTTTATGATGTGGACGCACGAGAGCATGTATGTGTGCCCATGCCTGGAATGCATGGTGACCTCTGGTGACTCTTACTGGGGCATGGAAGACATTCAGAGAAGTGGTTTGATAGCCTGCCTCTGCTTCCCGACCCTGGTATTCTTTGGAGGTTTCCTATACAAATACTTGCCAGGGTCAGCCCTTCTTAGCTTCTGAGATCTGATGAGATTGGGCTTGCCTGGGCTGTCCAGGACTGTTCCTTTTTGTGGTTCCTGTTAATATCAGCCGATCAGTAGTGGATATATGTGTACTCCTTGTCTTCCTGACTAAATCCACCAAGGAGAATTAAGCATGAAGTTTTTCCTTTTTCTTGAAAAAGTATTCTGAAAGCAAGCAAGCATAGGAGTGTGTGGAGCTAGCATTTGCAAATATATGCCAAGATGTCCAACATGCACTGCCAATCTCAGTCATCTGGATAATCTCCTTCTCAGCACTGTTCACTTGAATTTCTTGCAGGACAACCACCTGGACCTGCTATTTGCCAGCCTTCAGCACTTTCAGTTTTGCTTCGTTTAAAAGGTTAAACGTCTTTTCATTAGAGCTTTCAAGGAAGATCAGATTAACTTGCTGAGTTTGACCTTGTGTTATGGATGGTTCTGAGGGATGAATAGTTGATATTGCCCTTGGATAGATCTATTGTTTTGGCTAAATTTACAGTGCCTATGTATCGCTCTGGACACCCCATTTCAAATGAAAAACTGGGTAAATGCAGACAAGGACAACTTAATGTGGTTGCCAATGGGTTGAAGATGTATGAGAACAATCACCCACATATGTACCTTGGAAATTAACTGTTATGGAATGTGAAAACCACCACTAGAATAGCTGATTTAAAAGAGGATTAGGGAAATCCACTAAGTTTCCATCAATGGCTATTATCTATAATGGTTCAATGGAACTTTTGACTACCAGTTGCTGTGGGGCAAGAACTAGCATGAAGCTTTGGCATCTGTGTCCCGCCTGTGAACCTTCTAGGGCATTTGTTTGGCCATTGTGAAAAACATTTCTGCACCAAGGGAGACTGCTAACTGATCCAGCAGGCCTCTTCTTATGTTGTTATAAAATTTTCTTATGACGCTTTGAAACATTCTGCATTTTCCAAGAGAAGTCACTTGCCATTTTATGGACATTTATACTGCCAACCTGACTTTAGACCAAAGAATAATAGTCTTCCCTCACTCAAGATGATCAGTACAAGAGGCTTGGCTATGAACCAATAAAACTATTTCACTGGAAGCTGTTTCATCAAATGAGGTCAAATAAAAAGTACAGGTTTCTAGACATGTCAACAGATCTCCCATCACCTTTTGGTTCATGCACTAGACTGCTGTACTTTGTGAAAACAGTGATAATATCTCACTGCTACTTCCTGAGTTCCTGTTCATTTGAGGGCCATTTCCTTATGGACACACATTCTATCCTCTTCAATTGAGTCATTCAATTATATTGGCTGGTAATCAATAGTGGCAATATATTCTGTGGCCATCCATGCAGATAAACAGTTTGAGTACCCACTGCTAAATTCCAGTACTTAGCCATTTCTTACCTCAAGGAACTGGACTTTTTTCTCATCTCTCTTTTAATCCCCCCACTTTTACAGTGGTCTGATTTTAAGTTTATTGTGAGCTTGAAAGGCAAACTCAGTCCTGAAAGTTCCAGGTAGATTTATTAATAGACAATAATACTGTCAGGATCATAATACTAGGATTGTATAACCCAAATTTGGGACACTGTGTACAGTTATGGTTGCAAATGGTACAAAAAGAACAATTTATAGTGCAATCCTTATCCTTAAGTTAGATCTGCTAGATGAAGATAGAACTACTAGCCAAACTCCTGGTGCCAAAACAATGCAAAGATTCGTTGGCATTTTATATTACCATAGCAATAGTGTCATGTTGTTGCAGTAAAGGAACATAACAGCTGATGCTACTGCAAAAGCCTTCCTTGTAACAAAATGGTTTAAACTGTCAGGAGCAAATTTCCCCTCCTGTGGCAAAGTGCTCAACTGACTAGTACCAATTACCTGGTTTTGAGAGGTGGTGATGAAACTTCTTTGGTCACCTAACAAACAACCTGGTAGAAAGAGAGGGTTTCACCCTCTTGATTCTCTTAGAATGCTGAGTGATCATTGGAACCATGGAAGATTGTATAATCCTGACACAACTGGATGAAACAGGAATCAAGGCACTGCTTTTCAGTGGTCCTAGTCCTATCTGGACAACTGGTCTCACAAAGTAGTGCTAGGATGCCACTATGCAGATTTCTGTCATTTGTGTTCCATAGTGCTTCATCTCAACCCTATATTGTGCAACATCTACAGATCAGCCCAGATGGCAGAAATTCTGTGATCACAATTCCCATTTTTTTTTTAACAACTGCAGTTATGAAGCAAGCATGGGTCCAGTTCTAATTAGGACTGTGACACAATGAGGGGTATTTTAAGACCTTCTTCTACTGTTTGCCACACCCCAAATGATCCCAGAGTGTCTTTATTTGCACTGTGGTGGAAATTTAAGGGTACAGATCTATGTACCCATAAGTTACCCAAATGGGGCAAATGCTGGTAGCTGGGGTAATTTCATTTTCCCTGAGATTGTCTCTGCAATGTCCACCCGCCCACCACAGAAGGCTTCATTTGTTTTAATTGCGTCTAGAATATCATTATATTAATAGAGTGTTTACCAAGTTCTCTGAATTCCCAGATTTCATTTTTAAAAAGTAATTATCTAGCCCCTTCCATTACAAGGATATTAGAGGAAGGACATATCTATGCAATGGAAAGGACTAGAGCAGGGGTCCCCAATGTGGCACCTATGAGCACCATGACATCAACATAGGCCTGTAGCTACAGTGGGGCATCTTGGGGCTAGGCCCCCTGACTTACTGTCAAGGCCCCATGACTTCCTGTCCAGCCAAAGGGCCCCCGACCAGTCGCAGGTACAGGGAAGGAGCTGAGTATTCCTGCACAGCTGTCTGGCATGAAGGGCCAGCTACAGTGGCCATGTGGAGCCAGACAGCATCTCTCTATTTCCCCCAGAAACTGAATTAAATTACCTTTAATTCAATTAGCCAATGCCCCTCTGACTTAAAAGATCCTGGCTACGGGCCTGGATCAACACCTTTCCTGGTGCTCACTAACTGTTTTTTGAAAGTGGGTGGAGCCAAGTGGAACTCTTTCTAGCAAGGTTTCTGATTAGCCACTAGATATTTGATTGCCTGCATCAATTAAAATAAGATTTCAATGACAGCTGCCACCACAGCAGTGAGTTTATTCTCTCACTCCTCTTTCCCAGCATATATATATGTGTATGTATGTATATAAAATCACCCTTTTTCTCCTTTGCACTCAGGCTTCATGTGTATGTCTGTATGTTTGAGAGAGGGAGGGGCTCTGCCTCCTGTGGCAGCCATTTTGTGGTTGTACCCACCCTGTGTCAGAATTCAAAAGATGACCACAGGCTCAAAAAAGGTTGGGGACCCTTAGGCCACAGGTTTACTTTAAAAACAAATAAAGAAAGCTGGGAATTCAGTGAACCTGGATTTTGACCCCCTTGCTCCCCAACCTCTGGCAGCCCTAGCTGGGGCAAGAATATTGATGGCTACTAGCTTTTTCTGGTCTTCACTGCTGACTCTTCATTGACTCTTCACTGCTGGTGATCATTTTTAAAGTCCTAAACAGCTTGAGACATGGGACATGGGAACTTAAAGGATCTGCCTATCAATTAAAATCTTCTCCCAGGGCTCTGTTCTGCATAACCCACTTCAAGAGACAAGATGTAGTGGCACTTTTGTGACAGAAGTCCCTCTCCACAGTTATATGTCAGGTGCCTAGCTGTTCAAACAATTCACATTTAATGTCTTTTCTAGTCATCAAAATATGATTTAGGATCTTTATTGATTGATATATTGATTTTGTTGGTCTATTAATATGACATAAGCAACCTTGGAAGCTTATGTCGGGGGAGGGAATGAAAATAAATCTAGATTCTATTCCTGCCATACTTCGAGCATTTTAGGTTAGCATGCAAAAAGTTACATTTAACACATGAAATAGCAACTTCTCATAACTGCCTTTCTGACGCATTGTACACAGTTTGAAGTCATTGCTGGGTGGTTCATAGGCAGTGATGGGCACTAGCCGAGTTGATCAGGGCATTTGGACCTGAGACCCCCAGGCTTAGAGGCAATGAACTGAATCTGTCCAGGAAACAGACACAGTGGTTGTGATATACCAAAATAATTAGCCCCATGATTTGTGACAGTCTTTCTCTGTCATGCAAACAGAAATGATGGTGGTGATAGCAGCATAATTTTTTTTGCTGTCTCTGCCTTAAAACTGTGCTGGCTTTGAGACTTCCTCTAGGATCAAAAGTGCATAAATCATCAAGAATTCAGTTATTCCCATTTTTGCAAGCCCTGCTCCTTTCACTTCCTTAGATTAAGCACACTTTTCAACATTCTCATCATCAGCTAAACTCTCTCTCTCTCTCTCTCTCTCTCTCTCTCTCTCAGATGTGGCTAACAGACTAAAACAGCAGTGCAGCCAAAGTTCAACTGAAAAATTAAAACAAAATGTATGTTAAAATGTTTATAAAGAGTACTTTCATATCAAAAAGTCTAGCATGTAAATCTCAAAATTCATTTCAAGTCACAGGTGCTTGAAATTGGCACAGTTGGGGTGGGTGGGTGTGAAAGTGCACAGGTAGCCACTGGGAGATCTCCAGACACCACCTGAGTGTTGGGAACCCTAATCTTAGGGATTGAAAACAGAGGGAAAGCATGCACTGTCATTACAGAGCGAGGAGAGGGACTGGGTGGTGGCTTTGCAAGCTGCACTCACACGCAAACTGACTCCCCTCCTGCTTGTAACATCCTTACTAAATGTTTTCCCTGTCCAATGGCACTTAGATTTATTATTTGTATATTATTTAGGCCAACTCATCAAACTATCTGCTTTGCTGGGTTGCCTTGCCTATATCACCCTGTGCCTGCTCTGAATACAAAATTGAATTGTTATCTACTATTGGCTGAAATTTGGCACTCAGGATTCCCCCAGGTGAGAAATATAAAGCTAAAGAATTTAATTCCAGATGAACTACGAACAGTCTCTGGAGACAGCTGGATCAAGGTGGGTCAGTGCTACTGTTCTTACTTGAGCTCACAGCAGTGTTTGACATGGTCAACCACAATCTTTTGACCCACCGCTTTGCCAATTCAGGAGTTTGTGGGGTAGCGTTGAAGTGGCTTACCTCATTTCTTCTTGGTTGGGGACTGAGGGTAGCACCAAGGGAGAGGGTGTCAGCTAAGTACCCTTAACATGTGGGTGCATCAGCTGGCAATCCTCTCTCCAAGGTTGTTTAACATCTATATGTGCTCCCTCACACAGCTGGCATGGAGTTTCAGGCTGGGGTGTCACCAGTATGCTGATGACACCCAGCTGTATCTGTTAATAGGTGGCCGCCCCACGTAACCTAGCTGAGGGTCTGCACTAGTTCCCAAAGTAGGCAATACTGCCCCCTCAGGGGCACTGGCATGATCCAGGTGGGCTGGAATGATCCAGGTGCAGATCCACAAACTGCATCTTTTTGTCCACTTCTTGAAGGTAGATGTCCAGGGAGGCACTGAGTAATGTTTTTTTTTTTTTTTTTCTGAAAAGGGGGCAGTAGGCCAAATAAGTTTGGGAACCTCTGGTCTAGAGGCTGTGGTGGGACAGCTAAGAAAGAGCCAGCTGAGACTGAATCCAATTAAGATGGCTGTTCTGTGGCTGAGGGGGAGATCAGGGCTGGGTTGCCAACTGCCCACTCTTCACAGCATGCCATTCAGGCCATTAGCCAGGATTTTTTTAAACTCAGGTGGCCTTTAAATAAGTCAGGGGGCACCCCGCACACACCCCCAAGGAGTGCCTGGGCTGGATGGGAAGTCAGGGGACTGGGCCCCAAGATGCCCCACTGTAGCTATGGGCCGGGTGCCATTGCTACTGACACAAACCATCAAGAATCTGGGTGTGATTTTGGATACCTCCTTATCTATGGAGGTCCAGATCATGAATGTTGTCAAGCTGGCATTTTCCACCTGTACCAAGCACGGCAACTGGCCCCTTTCCTGTCTTGTCCTGACCTAGCCACAGAAATCCATGCAACAGTCACCTCCAGATTGGATTACTATAACTCGCTTTATGCTGACCTACCCTTGAGACTGATCCAGAAGCTCCAGCTGATTCAGAATGCAGCTGCATGAATCCTGATGGGGACGTCATAGACAGCTAACATACAACTTGTGCTGCATCAGCTACACTGGCTCCCAATGGAGTACTGGGCCAGGTTTTGTTATTGATCTTTAAGGCCTTGAGCAGTCTGGGATCCTCATATCTTTGGGGCCAACTCCTCTGGTATGTCTCCTGAGGAGCTTTACGCTCTGCTGAGAACAGCTTATTGGTGATCCCCAGCCTGAAAGACATTTGGTTGTCCTCGACCAGAGCCAGAGCTCTCTCAGCCTTAACTCCCACTTGGTAGAACTCTCTGCCAAATAACATCCATGCCATGTGGGACCTGATGCAGTTCTGCAGGGCCTGCAAGGCAGAGATGCTCCTCCAGGCTTTTGGTTGAGGACAGTGACAGACACCATCTTAGCTGGCACCTCCCCCTTTTGTGCTTTCTCCCCAGGTCCCCCACAAGGTGATGACAGTCTGAAATCCGATGTATTAGCACCATTTGAAAAAATGTTTTAACAATTTTTAATGATTTTTTATTATTATGACATGTATTTCTATTGTTTATCACTCACAGCCCCAAGTACTCAGGGATTGGGCAATTCATAAATCCAAATTATAAATAAATAGTTGGGAGAGTCATCAGCAGAACCTTGTTTCTGAAAGCAAATGTAAACAGCAAAAACTAGACTCTGCGAGTGCTAATTTGGAATGGAGAGTAAAGAAAAGGACATTGGCTATTGAAATTTAATCAGGGGCGTAAACTAGTTCAGCAATTGCCACCTCCCTTAATTCAGTAAATTTAATGAAAGAAGGAGAAGTTTTTTTCTTTTCTTTTTAATTTCTTTTTTTTTATTTTTTATTTTTTAAATTGTAGGCCTGCTTTTCTCCCAGATAACTGGGATCCAAGGTGGGCATAGCGGTGGTGGGAAGGGTCGTCAGGTCACAGCTGGCTTATGGTGACCCCTTGAGGTTTCCAAGGCAAGAGATGTTCAGAGGTGGTTTGCCATTGCCTGCCCCTCCATGTCACGACCTTGATATTCCTTTGCTGGTCTCCTATCCAAGCACTAGCCAGGGCTGACTCTGCTTACTTCCCAAGATCTAATGAAATCAGTCCAGCCTGGGCCATCTGGGTCACGGCACACAAGGTGGGTAGCAACTCATCTGGGAAAGCAAAGGTCTAAAGAAATGAAGGATTACAAATGTCTAATTAAATAAGTATATTATCTATAAAATTGTAGCAATTAATTATTCGATAAACATTATTTTATTGTGGTTCAGGCACTATGGTTTCAGTGTCTGTCTCCCCTATGACTAATAAATGCCAAGATACTGTGGTATAAGCAGGTGTGTTTTACCTTCAAAGGTAATTTTACCCTGGTAGCAGTGCAATATAAGGTATAAATAATGAAGTCTGATATATAACATGAAATAGATAAGCTTATTGAAAGTTGCGGGGTTGGGACTTAAATAACCCTGATCACTACATATTGGTGATGTTATTGTGGGAGCTAACTCCCCCGTCCCTTTCAAAGCATTTTAAGTTGCTTCTCTACAGTAACTATGATTTTGTGTGAAACATAAATGTGGAAATCTGGGCTTGTTCACTAACTCTATCCTTGGTGCAATGCAAGTCAGATTATCAGCTGGTCCCTGCTGGGAAGGAGAGGGGAAGTGAAGGTAATGAAACCATTATATGTCAATGCAAACCAAGATCAAAGTGATCATAAGAACATAAGAGAACATAAGAACATAAGAGAAGCCAATGTTGAATCAGGCCAATGGCCCATCTAGTCCAACACTCTGTCACACAGTGGCCAAAATATACCAGGTGCCATCAGGAGGTCCAGCAGTGCCTGGACACTAGAAGCCCTCCCATCTGTGATCTGAATCCTGTTTCACAATTTTTTTAAAAAAAATACCACCTAAGTATCACTGTTTAACTTGAAACCTCTACTCTCTCACTTTATTGAATACTGTTCCAGCACTTTGGAATAACTAATATTTAATTTGTTGTGGTGTTTTATGAATAATTTTAACTGCATTGGTAAATGTATTTTACATAAGCCGCCCTGAACCTGCTTTGGCAGGGAGGGCGGGGTATAAATTGAATGAATGAAATAAAAAACAAAACAAAACCATGGTTATCCATTATGTCTGCACCAAACCTGAGAATGCTCCCTAAAATATATACAACACCCTACTGGAGTTGCAGTGTATTTCCAGAGAAGATTAGTTATGGTATCTAAATTGTATTTTGGGCCACTGGTCAAGAATAAATCATTAGAATAACTTGAACAAAATTCTCTCTTCTTATTAAATACAAATGAAAACTTTGAATTCCTTTGTCTTCTTTCAGACTCTGTGAATCTGATCTTGATATTATTATTCTTTTAGAGCAACTGACATTATGCCTAGTAAAGCCACAAGAGAGGTTTGCTAAAATTCCTGTTGGATGTGCTCAAATTCCGACATCAGTGTACATAAATCCTTCCCATTATTTTTAAAAAACTGTCTAAGAATAATGTATGGCATTTTTATGAAGTTATACCTTAGAGCTAGCTAGCTATTAAAAATAAAAATGTAAAAGAGAATTGTCCACTTAAACAGAAGTGCTATTTTATGAAGTACAGGTCATTTTTATCTTTTTTCTAAAATAGATGTTGGCAGAATGAGTCATTCTGCCAAGAATATAACTGTGAATTGCCCTGTGGTTAACTGAGTGCAAAACAATCTCTACATGCCTTGACTATTACATCTCCACCTCTTCCATCCTCAAACAAAAATCTTTTCAGTGATGTAGTGTCTATATATCAATTGATCTGGAGGCTTTGGCTGTTTTACAGACAACGATTATGACAGTCTCAGAGCAGGAAGCAGCATTTCAAAAAGCAAATAACTCTGTGGCCTAGTTAATCTAGGCACAAACAAACATTGTGTAAATTCAAGAAGGGCTTGTTTGCATATAATATGCTTTCTGAGGATGGGCACAATTTATTTGCAATTTCAGTTCTTTTTAAAAATTTAATCTGGTTGATTATATTCATTGTGACTGCTATTTGTTTTAGTTATTCAGTTATTTTTTTTCATTTCTGGTCAAGCCGTTCCTTGGCTACTTTGAAGTCATAAACACTAGTTCTGAAGCTACTGTTTTCTAAGGATGAGCATGAATGGTGAAAATGCGGATCGGTTTGTGGTTCATGGCATGCCAGGTTTGCAAACCATGAACTTTTAAGAGCCAAACAAACTGGTTCAGTTTGTAGGTTTGTGTTGTGGTAGAACAGCTCCCAACATGCTAGAGACATCAAACTCTCCAGCTGACTCTTCTCTACCTGCCCTCCAAGTTTGGTGAGGATTGGATTTTTGGGGTCCAAGATACAGCCCATCTTCCACTGTTTCCAATGGAGGAAATAAAAACAGCAAAAAGAAGCAAGGGCAATAGAAGCCCAGCAGAAAGAATCAAAGTCCCAGAAAATCTCTGCAGTAGAAAGTGAGAGAGGGTCATTTTTGCAAGCCCAGCAGAACCAGTGCAATATGCCCAGCAGAACCAATGTCACTGTGGCAGTGCAAATCTAACAGGACTAAGGTCACATCAGAGAATCTCTGTACTAGAAGCTGAAAGGGTTCATTTTTGCAAGCCCAGCAGAACCAGTGTGATGTACAGAGTGCTCTGCATTACCAGTGCCATCAAAGAGTGCCCAGAAGAAATCAGTGCCATTCTGGCAATGCCAGCTTAATAAGACTGATATCTAGCACAGAATCACACTCCAAGCGGGGGGGGTTGCAAGCCCAGCAGAACCAGTCAATGTAGTGGTGCCCAGTAGAGTCCCATGTCATTGTCGCAATGCCAGCTCAACAGAACTGATGTGAAGTATAGAATAATGATCCAAGCAAAGGAGGAGGGTTGTAAGCCTAGCACAACCAGTTCAGTGTGCAGAATGCCCAGCAGAACCCAGTGCCACTGTACTGATGCAAGTAAAAGAGGCCTAATGTCAAACCAGAGAATCCCTGCAGTACAAACTGAAAGGAGGGGGACATTTTTTCAAGCCCAGCACAGAATGTCCAGCAGAACCCAGTGCCACTGGCATTGCAAGCTTAAAAGGACTTCTCTCAAAGCACAGAATCACAACAAATTCAAGCAAATGGGGGAGAAGGATTTTGCAAGTTTTGTGTAAGAAAATGAGAAGGGAACACAAAGGAAGGCTGGTAAAGAGGGGAGGAACCATTTGAAACTGGCAAGACTAGTTTGAAACTGACAAGAGTGTTTCCAAGGCTGGAGAATTCCTGCCCCCTGTTGAAGTTTGGTAAACTTCTTGTTTGAGCAGAGACACTCTGTCTGGAAATGTATCCATTCATGAACTGGTGTAAACCTCCACTAACTGCTTGAAAATTCATGGAAATTCCAAGAGCATCATGCCAAAACAATGACACATTCCTCTGATAATCTGCCATCCCCCAGATCCCACCAAATCGCCTGGCATTTGTGAGCATAGGCCAACAACCCTAGGAGGAATATGGCTGCCAACTGCAATATCTTACTTCTGCTTTTGTTTGCTCTTCATGATTCAGAGTAGGATTGTCAATAACCCTGGAGAAAAATGGCCTTTAATAGATTCTTAATGTGTGCATATTGGTAGTTGAAGATTGTCATAATATGGAGGTAAATAATATTTCATGTTTGTTTGTTTGTTTGTTTTTTAAAAAAATCCTTTTTATTAAGGTGACAGGACTTTTTTTTCCCCAGGCAGTTGGCAAACTTATCTCAGGTATATATTTTGGCCATGGCCATGAGTTAATAGTTTGGGGTTTTGGTTTTTATTCAGCTGTTATCCAGCTTTGGCACTCTCTGCTTTAACTTTCAACAGTAGTCATTTCAAGTCTTCACTGATTTCAAAAGTAATGACTACTGAAGAATTTCACAGATTCAAGTTTGACAATGAAGAAATTGGAATTGTTCTTCTATTCTTGGCTCCATCATCAACCAAAAGGAACACTACAACCAAGAAATCAGAAGGAGACAGAGACTGGGAAGGGCAGCCATGAAGGAGCTTCTTAAACAGGAAGATTCTAAAGTGTAGAGATGTGTTGCTGGCAACCAAGATAAAGGCTGAGTTCAGACTGGCAGTTTGAAGTGCAAGGGAGTCATGGCATCCGACTGATGCAGAAGCATACCGGAGAGGAGGCACAAGGGAGCGTTTGCACTGTTGGCCCGCCCCTGGCAGAGGCGCAGCTGTAAGCGGCTTTTTCCTTGCTCTGCAGCAGGTGCATAGGCGCAGCAGCAAATAGGGCCGGATCACTTCTCCCAGGAAGCTGCCTGGCCGGAGCTTTAACTCCGCAAGGCGGAAGTGTCCCGCAGGTGTGGTTGTGTGCATGGGCACTTATGCACATCCCTGTGGGAACAGCCAGTGCACATTATCAATGTGGGTTGTTCCCAGCTTTTAACGTTTAGCATTCACACTTCCAGGAAGCGGGATGAACACGCTACAAAACAGGTTGAGTACGGCTGGGGAACGCCTGACAGCTGTGTCTGTGTCTTTAATCCATTTGTGAAATGTTCCTGAAACGTGACTATATCAGGCCAAACTGCCAATCTGAACTCGGCCAAAGATAATTCATGCCACGATATTCCCCATTGCTATGTCTGGATGTGAAAGTTAGAAAATGCAGAAAGCTGAGAGGAAGAAAGTTGATCTATTTGAAATGTGGTGTTAGAGGAGAGTTGTACGGATACTGTGGACTGCCAAAAAGACAAATAAGTGGGTTCTAGACCAAATCAACCCTAAACTCTCCCTAGAAGCTAAAATGACTGAACTATCATACTTTGCTCACATTATGAGGATACAAAAATCACTGGAAAAGACCATAATGCTAGGAAAAGTTGAAGGCAGCAGGAAAAGAGGAAGACACAAATGAGATGGATTAATTCAGTCAAGGAAGCCATGGTGCTCAGTTTGCAAGACTTGAGCAAGGCTGTTAATAGGATGCTTTGGAGAATATCATCTCATAGGTTTGCCATAAGTCAAAAGTGTCTTGATGGCATTTAACACACACAAACACACAGATGGCCAGGGGGCTCTGTGAAGTAGGGAGAGCTAATTGGAAGTAGATTCCCAACACTGCCTAGGTAAATGCCTGGTGATCTGGGAGGCAATATCTGGGAATAGCAGGCTTTGTGGTGGATTTGGTGTCCTTTCTGGAAGATGCTTTATGAATTTTCCATCATCTCAATGGTAAAAGTTCATAGAGACTAGGGGAAATTCTTACTCCATCACTATGAAGTCCCTTTAAATGCATTTGGCAAGCCAAACTGTGAGTGAACCCAGAAGGATGAATTCACCATTCTGGAGGTGACTTGTGGCACATCTTGCAAAATGCATTTAAATGAATGGTCCCTTGAAATGCATTTTGCAAGCCATGCCCTGGAGAAGGTCTTTAAAAGGATTGCCTTCCCTTTAAACACCAGCTATTCGGCGGCCCTGAAAAATCCCCAAAACATTTGGGATTTTTCATGGCAGCCATTTTTGGATATTTATTTATTTATTTAAATTACTAGCCAAATTGCTACCTGCTTGTTAGTCAGTTGAGAAAATTGGGTATTTTGGGGCTCAGTTTATATCAAGCGCACACCCCTATTGGTTACAGTAATTGTGAAGCAGCTCCACTGCTAGGCAAGCTGAGGGAGGCTTTGAAAATCCTTTCCTGAAGTAACCATGCCACTTTTACTTAATAGCTTTACTAATAATTCCCACCATGGCAAAAAAAAGTACACTGAGGGGTTAAACTCTCCCAAATAATAGAAACAACACTTGTCACTATTACATACAAATGCCTTGTGGCAGTAACTAGGCAATCACAACAGTAAGTAAAAGTCAGGGGGAGGAGGCAGGGCCCTTTTGGCCTCTGAGAGAAGACTCAATACAGCCCTACATGAAGCAGCCAATGGCATGCTTCTTGAGGGCTGTCTTTGCCTTCTTGAGAGGAGGAAGGGGAAAGGGCTGCAGTTGCAGCCTGGACTCCTAAAGGGGGAGCGGAGCTGGAGCCACTTTTAATGGCCGGTTTAGTGGTTAGAGTTTTAGACAAGGATCTAAAACACTCTAGTTCAAATCCCTAATCTGCCATGAAATCTTGCTGAGTTAGCTGGGGGCAGTCACATGCTGTCAGCCTCTCTTACCTCTCAGGGTCATTGTGAAGATAAAATGCAAAGAAGAATGATGGTCCCCATTGTGGAGAAAGATAGTGTATAAATGTATTAAATAAATATTAAATATAGCTGAAGATGGAAGGCAGATAAATGTAGCTGGATGAATGAGTAGATAGAAGAGGAGGAAGCAGGAAAGGGTGAGGATATGGGGGGATTCCTGGAGGAGAAAAAAATAGTATAATGGCTCCCAGCCTCCTGGCAGTGGCTGGAGATCTCACAGAATTACAACTGATCTCCAAGCTACAGAGATCAATTCCCCTGGAGAAAAATGGCTTGTTTGGAGGGTTTACTCAAGACATTATACCATTCTGAGCCCTTCCCCAACTCCACCTTCCCCAGGCTCCACCCCCAAGTTGCCAGGAATTTCCTCACCCACCGTCAGCAACCCTAAATAGTGTTGGTGGAGGGATACAAGGGAAAGTGAGGTGCCCCTTGAAAGAACTTGCAGTTTCTTTACTATGTAACTGAGCCCAGCCCTGCAGCCAGCACCGTACAACTTAGCCAGTTTTTTCCCAGAGTGAAGCTGCTAGGGTTAGGAAGGAGAGAAGCCTGAAGATGGGGACCAGATAAAGTTTGGTTTGGTGGTCAGTAGGTGGGAATGAGAGAAGGAGACAAGAACAGGGGAGAGACCATGGGGTCTTTCAGGGAAGGAAAATGGGAAGTAGTAGGGGGCAATGGGATGCCCTCCACAAGTCCCTGTTTGTAACTTTACCAGTTCATATTCCTAAATATTACCTTTTTATTATTTACCCATTTTATATACATTTTGTTAATGTAAGGTTGTTTCTCTAAAGTTACAACTAATTAGGGGTGAAAGCCAACTCCAAACTTGGGTTAACATAACAACACTAGCCATAACTAATAATTGCAAAGAACTGACAGCCAATTCACGCCATCACTAGTTACAGTGAGGATTTCAATTGACTTATAGGCTCAGTTGTGGCTGAATGGCTGCTTTGCCACAGGCACAATTCACTACCCACAGCCAATGAACTATTACCAAATCTACTTTTCATGTGTTGCAGTGCTATGGTTCCATAATCCTGAATGACATGAGGCCAACTTTTTTAAAAGAAAAGGATAATGGGATTATAGCCTATATTAAAGAAAGTCCAGAAAGTATTTTATCTTAGGATAGTTCAAGGTAAGTAATACCAAGCACACATCATCCTTGCTAATAGAAAGTTTTAATATCATCTTTATGTCTTGCGTGAGAACAGCAGGTCAGTAGTTAGTGGCAGCTCAACAAGGCAAGAGAAAGACAAAAGGGGGGGGGGACAATCTGAAAATTTACGTGCATGTTAGTACAATTTTGACCACAGAAATTGGATCCTTTGGTTAATATACATGTCTAACCATTATTGTGATTCTTTGTTATTGGACGTGCAACTTCACCTTGTTGCTGTATATTATGATCTGAGTTTTTAATGGTATCCTATGTATGTCATTTTTAATCCTAAAATTCTGTGCATTGTGTAATAAATATCTGTATTTTATTTTATTTTCTAGTAGCTCAGCCTTTTGGTTTCTAGCTCAACAAGGCAAGCCACCTGAGGCTGTTGACTCAGCTACCCTACCCACCTCATCACACTGCACCACCCAGAAATCAGAGTGGATAGTACCACACTGTCTTTTCCTCATTCTCCAGGTCTTTTTAAGCGCAGTGCTGCAAGCTGAGCTGAGCATAGCTAATAGGTCTTCCTGAACTCTTGGGTCTTGCAAGAGCTTGGGAAGTTCTATTGGACATGCATGACTGCATGTATTTTTAAAAAGATGTCTAAGGATTGACATCAGAAGGAGCATAAGGTGCTCCATCTCCTGGATGGAGGGTGGGGAAGAGGGTTGACAGAAGATGCCCTCCCAAATGAGCTACTACCTCACCTCTCTCATTTGTAATGCCAAACATGGCGGTAATCTAATGAGAGAGGAGCCATAGTAAACCCCTGCTGAACCTCATTGGTGTTAATTTTGGGGTCTTTTTGAAAACCTTCCTTTTCAGAATGTTTGTTTGAAAGGAAAAAAGTTTTAAGTTAGTTGAACTCAGATATGTTCTGACACAGGCAGTGCTGATGTTCTGGTACATTTATCTATTAATTTATCCTGTTTTACACTGCATTCTGTCTTCAGAATAGAAGTCTCCATGCAGTGCTACAGTATAGATATGAAAAAAGCCAGAAAAACAAGTAAAAAGTGCACACTGCACAGAAACTGATAGGTAAAGGCAAAGGTTTCCCTTGCTCAAAAGCCAGTCGAATCCAATTCTAGGGGGCGGTGCTCATCTCTGTTTCCAAGCTGAAGAGCCAGTGCTGTCCAAAGACTTCTCTGTGGTCATGTGGCCGGCATGACTAGACACCAAGGCGCACAGAACGCTGTTACCTTCCCACTGGAGCAGTACCTATTTATCTACTTGCAATTTCTTGCTTTGGAACTGCTAGGTTGGCAGGAGCTGGGACCAGAGATGGGAGCTCACTCCGTCACATGGCACTAGGGTCTCAAACTGCCAAACTACCAGCTTTCCAGTCTGTAGTTCAGCGTTTTAACCTCTGAGCTACCGTGGCCCCCACAGAAACTAATATAGATCCTCAAATTAACTGTTATTCTTCCTTGTCTGCTTCCATCCCTTTGTATAGTGTTGCCCTGCAAGGCTTTTGAGCCTCTTTATGGACTGTAATAAAATAATAAACTGTGCCAGTGTATGCATAAGGGACTGAACCACATGGTAACCCCACCAAGATGCCAGAAGAGACTGCACCCAGGCAAGAGACGTTCTCCTGACCTTTCCAGCAGCTCCAGTGCCCAGCATAGGTTACCAGCCTGTTCCTCATGAAGGAAAATGGAACAGACCCAGTATACACTAAACACAGCACCATGCCTAAATAAAATACAAGGACTAGGAACTCCAAAAACGCCATTGAAAGTTCCTTCTGCATCAGGCAGGCAGCCTCTTTCCCTCCCCCCCTCACCTGCAAGACCTCACGTAGCCCTGGCAGAGTCTATTCATCGTTGCCTGGTAACTAATTGATGGCCATCAGCAGCCTGGCTAATACCATCAAGAAGACAATGGAATCGGCCTGGTGACTCATCCTAGCTGCTACCAGGTGTCATACATGAGTAAGTTTCTAGCTCTCAGTATTGACCACCCCTCAGGCACACCTCCACACACCTCCCCTACACCTTCCAACCAATAGGGTATTTTTAGGGACGGACTTACCAGGAGGTGGAAACTAGAGGCTGGAACCAGCCCCCACCCTCCTGCTTATAAGGAGACGCCTGACCACCGGCTCTCTCTCTGCTCTCCGACCCCTATCGAATCTTTGACCCTCTTATGTCCAGCTTGCTATCCCCAATCCTTGCCTCCATCTTTAAACTCTAGGTCTGCAGCCTGAGTTTCCATGTGCTACCTGCTGGCCAGGCCACATGGTTCCCCATTTTTCTTAGTTTCCTTCCCCTCCATTTTTCCTGAGGAACACTGCACAATGGGACCAGTAAGTATTGCCCACCAACGATCTACCTGCTAATGCAAATGTGCTTATTTCTCTCTGTATCTTCCTAGACCTGAGTAATTGTGTGTGAGACTGTGTATTGTTTGCTTGTGAAGAACTTCAGTAAAAGAATTTATTTTTCAACTATAAAAGTCTCCTGGTCTGTTACCAACACCTCCTGGCGGGGCTGACCTCTGTATACACAGGTGTTCACTCTCGCAGCCGATTACCTATTAATAACCAATCAGATTCCCCTCGTTATTATTCATAATAATGCGCAATCAGGCTAACAATAGCAAGCCTTATTTCCTCATGAATTTTATTTTCAATGCATGTATTATTTTATTCTTGTTCCCGTTCAAACCCAGAGAGCCAGTTTGGTGTAAGGAGCGCAGACTCTAATCTGGGAGAACCAGGTTTGATTTCCCACTCCTCCACATGCAGCTGCTGGTATGACCTTGAGTCAGTCATAAGTTCTTTCAGAGCTGTTCTCTCAAGGGCAGTTCTTGAAAGAGGTCTGTCAGCCCCACCTACTTCACAGGGTGTCTGTTGTGGGAAGGAGAAGGGAAAGGGATTGTAAGCTGCTCTGAGACTCCTTTGGATAGTGACGGGTGGGGTATAAATTCAAACTCCTCTTCCTCAGTTCAGAAGTTAGGCATTTTTCCTTTGTTTTATTTCTGAAGCATAGATAATTGTGGCCTGTTGGGGAAAGTTCAGCAGTTCAGTTCTCATGTGCAGCTCCTTACTTGTGATGCTGTATTCAGTATTAAAATAAAAAAGGATGCATTTGGCACCACACTTTAGGCTAATGACATCGCATGGCAGTACTTCTGCAGCAGAGAAAGACAGAAGTCAATTTCTGTTCAGAACATTCATATTCAAAATGGCATTATTGTTACGTTTGGTTCAGTTTTTTACATTGCATAAAATGCCTCCAGCTTCCTACAGAGTGGGAGTTTATGCATTTCCAATCACGTGTGTGTGTTGTGTGTGTAACAGATGGGGTTAGGGATCTAACTGGTTTGGGCAAAGCCTGTTATCATAAATGAAATTCATATAATTGGATGTTGCTGTTTTTCATTTTCCACATCTGCCTGCCCTCTGGTCTTGCATTATTTATGTATTTGCTTATTTTTGCAATTTGTATCCTGCCTCAGAGCAACTAACAACATCTACAATTTCAATAAAGTACAATATATTAAAACAAATAGAATATTTATAAAACCTTAGAATTTTTGTACTAGCAGCGTGTTAAAAAAACTCAATTAAATCTGAAAAGAAAAGAAAAAAATGAAACAACCTAAATGGTCACTGAGCAATGCATTCCTTACCAACCAACTTCCAGTTCTAGTGGCCAAAACCAAGTAAGACTGAGCTGTGATATATAGTGCATATAAGGTATATAGTTGTAATCTTTAACCTGTAACCTACTTCCTATTTTAAATTTATCAGGTATGTTATAAACAATTCCATTGCCAGGAGTGAAATCTGATAGTGGTCAATTACTGGGCTTTGACCAGGGAGACCAAGTCTCGACATTTCCATGGAAATCTTTGGGGGTTCCAAAATGAATCAATGGCAATGCAGGCCTGTGCAGAGTTACACCTTTCCACACCCATTAACTTCATTGGGGTAACTTGTTGATATTTATTACAAATAAAATAATTTGTAAAAAATATATATTTGAGCATGAAATATATTACGGCATAAAAGGAGCTCTCCCTATACCACCACCCCGAAGAGCATTACACTCTGAAGATAAGAACCTCCTCGAGATTCCTGGCCCAAAGGATATCCAGCTGTCCTCGACCAGAGCCAGGACTTTCTCAGCCCTGGCACTGGCCTGGTGGAACTCTCTGCCTAATGACATCCAGACCCTGTGAGACTTAATGCAGTTCTGCATGACCTGTAAGAGAGAGATGTTCTGCCAGGCCAATGCTTGAGGACAGCAATGGTTTGCCATCAGACCTGGCCTCCCTGTCTCCTCCCCTAGAGTAAAACATGGAATATCCAAAGGAATATTCAACACCATCTGATTAGTCAATTATTGCTGTTTTTATTGTGTTAAATTTTATTTGTATATACATATTATAGTATTTATGAGAATGTATTTATGATTTGCTGTTAACCTCCCTGAGCCCCAATTGGGGGGAGGACGGTATATAAATCAAATTAATAACAATGACAATGATATCAATTAACTGGTTTACAGAAATGTTCAAAATACAAGATGGCCAAGTCACACAATGCAATTAAAATAAACAAAACCAAAATTAAGCAAGTATGTCCTAGGAGGATCCAGATTCCCTGGGCTGTCTAATACAGGCCCCAGGCTGCTGCAAGCCATTTGTCTCTTGTCCCTTAAGAACATAAGAGAAGCCAGTGTCGGATCAGGCCAATGGCCCATCCAGTCCAACACTCTGTCACACAGTGGCCAAAAGTACCAGGTGCCGTCAGAAGGTCCAGCAGTGGGGCCAGGACACTAGAAACCCTCCCACTGTTGCCCCCTCCCCAAGCACCAAGAATACAGAGCATCACTTGCCCCAGACCAAGAGTTCCTAGCCAAGGGCTCACACTTCTGGCCTTGTCCAGGCTTAAATACCTCTAGGGAAAGGATTAAACAAACTGAGCCCTGATAGTAATCAGCTGCTGCTAACTAGTTATCAGGGTCTTAGACGGATATAACTCTTCTTTGGCTAGTACTCTTATATCTGATCCTGATCTACCTCAAATGGCTGATGTGAGGATAAAATGTGGGGTACATATATACAGGGAAGGAGTAGACAGCTAAGTACACTTTTGTCACTGGCCCGTGAGCCATATGGGAAGCTAATCTGGATCACAGTCTGCCAGGTGCCCACTAATGCTTAATTCACCAACTGACTTCCGAGCAATGTCAGGTTTAATTCAGTTTCTAATAAATGCAGAGTTTTGCAGAACACACACCATTAACTCTCTCACCATGTTAGCTCAGACAGCAGGAGCTAATCAAGTAGCTGGCTCAGCAGGAATCATCCAGTCATTTTATACATAGAAAGGACATACACTGGAGCTTGCTAAATTTTTATAACAACCTAAACTTGCCTAGGCAGCATCTTCAGAATTTGGGACCAGGATCTCAGGCTGAAGAAGCCTGTGCTCCGATGGCCCAGTTATACTCAAAATTCCACATACACAGCTTTAGATATCAGCAGTAAGGCCATCTAGGTCAAAACACTCACGCATCAGGTTGTCCTTCTGTCCTTGCCTGCATGGAAAACATATTGTGCTTGTTAATGTTTTAAGCCCATATGGAATGGAAGATGTACTTTTTAAATGGACTTGCCTTATTGGGACAAAAATACACTTGACAAAGATCACATATCTTGGTCCATCTATAAAATGCAAATTGTGAAGCCTCAATTTGCCTCCGAGCCATGCAGGAAAGGAAGTGGGGAGTTAAGCCTTCAACCTGAGGCTTTTTTTCACTATTAAAAACCAGATCCTCTGAATTTGCTCTTAGCACTTGAAAATAAAAAAGACCTTTAAAAATCCTTTTGAAGTGTTAATAGCAGAGTGGGGAGCTGATTTTGAATAGCAAAACTAAGTGGAGGTTGAAAGGCAAATTGAGGTTTCAGAAACTTCCAATTTGCATTTAATAGACAGGAGATGTGTGATCTTTGCCTTGTCTGTTCCTGCCCTTACATTATGATTTATCAATATCAGCCATATTTTAAAACCACGTGTGGCCAAAAGCAGATACTTCTGGGAGACACTAATTGGTGGCTCATAAACGTACATGATCACTGTGAATGCTGACTTATTCCAATTCTGGACCAATTCATTTCATTCATTTTAGATTTTTCACCTCCGAAATGCAAAGCAAAACATTATCAGGCATAACCTTTGAAAAACACACACATTGCTCCATATACACGCTCTAGATTTTATTAGTATTATTATTATTTAGCATCACTCTAGTCTTGCTGTTTTATTGCTAAATTGGATAGGGTGACATATGGCCATATGTATTAGTGGGAATAGGATTTGCATTTGTTGCATTATGGGATGAGAGAAATCTGGTAATCAGAAACATATTATCTGGAATTATAAGGGACACATTGCTACCATGGTAATGTGGGTTTAAAAAAAATTAAGTGAGCACAGTAGGTGTTTGTTGCTCCCATATTTCAGCTAACATACAATAATGCTTATCACACATATAATTCTCAACAATATGGTTATGGTATATGGCTGTGGTGCATTTTATGCATTCCAGTATATCTAGGCCAATTTCTGAGCATTTGTGGTCTCAGAACAAATACAACAAAATTCACAGAGAAGAGAGTTGCCCCCCCAGGTACACATCTAGGCTGCCACAAATATCTGTGGGTTTCCATTCCCAGTATTCCAAATAAAGGTCAAACAGAATATTATACACTGATGTAAGAAACTAGTTGTTCCTTTTTTCACAAGTTGACCACGGGGACTTGCAGTCATACTGCAGCTTCAAGTCACCATGGAAATCTGTGTGTAACAAGCACAGATGGGACTGATTCTGATTGGGACAGTTGTGCATCAAGAGGATGGGCTCCTGCCTTCCCTCCTGTGCCATTTTGGCAGCCAAAATGCTCCAGAAGATTTGGGGGCAGATGTTTTTCCCCCATTGGTTCCTTTCCCCCCCATTGGTTACTTGCCCCACAAGTTACTTTTTTTTTTCCTTTTGACTTTCTCCACATGTTTTCTGTGCATAATGAAGGACCAATCTTTTACCATTAGTCCTTAAAATGTTGTAATTTTGCAGGGGTAATAATATGGGGGGGAAAAACTCGAAAACAATTGATGGAGCTACCACTTCCAAAGTGCTGTCAAACCTTACGTAAAGGTCCTACACCTCTGTATTAAATAGACCTGGATTTCTTTTCAATCATCCAGCTTTACACACAGCTGACTGAATCATACAAATAATGCAGCTGCTGAGTTTAGGATTTAGGTATAAAGATTAAAGTTAGCAAAAAACCCACCTACATAATATCTGTCTCACCCAGGTAAAACATGTGACTAGATAGAATTCGGGTTTACTCTAAATGTAGAAAAATATGAGACTCAGAAATAACAGAAGTAGTTATTTTCAAAAATATGTTATGATGTATTAGAACTTTAAAGAAAATCTGTGGAATTTGCCTGGCCAACCATCTGTAGAGAAACCATAAAAACAGAAATAAAAAATTCTATACCATTTGGTCCTTGAGCCTGCCAGAATACATTTCCTGAAAATAAAGTTTAATATGTCAAGCTAAATCTGTTACACTTAAGGTAGACATAAAGAACCATGTGGTGATTTTTATTTTGTTGTTTGTATAATACATTACAACCCCATTATTCTGCCTTATACCACTATTACAGTAGACCTACATGACTATAACTTTGAGTTTACTGCAACTTATAGATGGTACAACCTTGCATCTATATATCTATTTCTCATGTGTAGGCAGATCTTCAGATACTAAATTAACAAATCAGGCCCACACTGGGAGAAAGTAGATTTTCTCCTAACTTGTGGGAAATCCCAGATTTGAAGAAAAATCTAAAAACATTTTTTTAAAAATACATTGGAGGGTTTAAATCCTTTCACTGATGTGGCAGCTCCAGAAGGCCCAACTGGCTGCCAGGGCCTTGCCACCACTGCTGCAGGGGGAGGGGAAGCAGGCGGGTATCTGAGAGCACCCATCACTGCTGCTGGGGGCTGGAGGAAGAAGCAGGTGGGTGGCTGGGAGAGCCCCCACTCCTGTGGGAGGAGAAAAAAGTGGTGGGCAGCAACTACAGAGGAGTGGGTGAGGAGGCCACTTCCCATCCCCATCTCTGTAGCTGCCAGCTCAACTGTCCTTTTAAAACTTTCTTCCAGCTTCTAATCCATTAGATTTCAGGGAGATCCAGCACTGGGGGCAAGGAGGATACCTCACTTCCCTCCTCACCTCCTGAGCTGCTTTTCCTCACAGGCTGGCCAATTAGAAGCCTGGGAAAAGTTCTAAAAGGAGCAGCTGAGCCAGCAGCTACAGATAAGGAGATGAGAATGAGCTTCCTCTCCTACTCACACCTGTCCATAGTCGCTGGCTCAGTTGTCCTTTTAAAACTCCCCTTCCCCTTTCTAATCAGTCAGCCTGCAGCTGAAGAGGTCAAGGTGAGGAAGGAAGGAAGGAAGGAAGGAAGGAAGGAAGGAAGGAAGGAAGGAAGGAAGGAAGGAAGGAAGGAAGGAAGGAAGGAAGGAAGGAAGGAAGGAAGGAAGGAAGGAAAGATGTGGAGGAATATTGATAGAGAAGGGTAGTAGGAGAAAGAACATGGCGAAGAGGCACTTTGAAACTGAAGGAAACCACTATGCATAACAGGGCCTTACTGAAATACTACAATTGGCAGCATTTCACACATATGTGTTCTCCTACAGCCCAATGGGATTCCAAATCTTCTCCTCCACTTCAAAACCATCCTTGCCCAGAAAGAGCATGATAGAGGAATCAGAGGTCTGCAGTGTGAGGGGAAAATTGGTGAAAATCACCTTTTGGTAGCAATGTTCCATGAGATCCAACCCAATACATTTCTCCTGATTAGGAGCTCGATATAAATTGAGATTATTATATTGCAATAAAATATTCGTGTCCCACACTTGCAAGTATTCTTTCTTCTTCTAATTCACACCTGTATAATCCCAAATCATGTAGTGGTACATTTAATGCATCCATATCTGTCTCACATAATTTTAGGGACCTTATTTGCACAGAAGCTCTGGGATAGATTGGAACCATTGCAATTCTTTTCATTCAATGTTTACAGTGAACTATTTAAAATTACATATAGCTCACTGAAATGTTATGAACATTGGTAACATATTCACTTTTTTTCTTTGCAAATAGTTTGGGAAATATTTTTTGTTGTTGTTGAGATGTTACTACTACGTACTAAAATAACAGACCTTTTGTGGTTTACTGCCTTTTCCCAAAATAAATGAAAATAGAAGAATCTATCTGCTTTGTTACTCAAGGATTTCACATTCATAAAGAATGCTAGTCTTCAGTGCAGCTCATATCAAAGTGCTTCCTGACACGAGAGCTATGTTTTGCTACATTTCGAGTAACAGAACAATCTAAAGCTATCTCTAAGGGTATGCTAAAATCTGACCCTCCTGGACCATCACAAGTATCCTCCTTGTGAATCAGAGCATTGGAACATCATTTTGATCCTGAGCTTCCCCATGGAAACAATCAGGAAAATATATGAGAAATGGTCACTATAATAAGTACAGTTTTGTTAATCAGTGGTAGCCAATGCTCCCTCTAAGTCTTGTGAGCAAAAATTCTACTTTATGAGCCACTGGCATTAAAGTTGTGAGTGAGCCATTTGGCTACTGCATAAATTAGTTTGCTCTGGAGCTATCCTTCCTGAACTAAGACAAAAATCTGTGAGCTGGAGGCTAGAAAACTGTGAGCTAGCTCACACTAACTCAGCAAAGAGGGAACACTGGTGGTAGCCACACTGTGGATTTCCAGAATTCCAACAGTGCTGTTCAGGTCATAAAAATGCTACCAGTCTATCACTAGGACAGAGCCAATGTTTGTAGAATCACAGAATCATAGAATCACAGTTGGAAGGGGCCATACAGGCCATCTAGCCCAACCCCCTGCTCAATGCAGGACCAGCCTAGAACATCCCTGACAAGTGCTTGTCCAGATGCTGCTTAAAGACTGTCAGTGAGGGGGAGCTCACCACCACCCTAGGCAGCTGATTCCACTGCTGCACAACTCTTACTGTAAAAAAGTTTTTCCTAAGATCCAGCCAGTACCTTCCCACCCTTAATTTAAACCCATTATTGCAAGTCCTATCCTCTGCTGCCAACAGGAACAGCTCCCTGCCCTCCTCTAAGTGACAGCCCTTCAAATATGTAAAGAGAGCAATCATGTTCCACCCCCCCTCAACCTCCTCTTCTCCAGATTAAACATTCCCAAGTCCCTCAGCTTTTCCTCACAGGGCTTGGTCTCCAGGCCCCCAATCATCCTCATTGCTCTCCTCTGCACCTGCTCCATTCTGTCCACACCCTTTTTGTATGTAGTTGGCCCTTTTCAGATATTCCAGTAAATGCACCAAAGTCACAGTGGAGACAGGAGGCTTGATCCCAGTCAGTTCGCTAGTCATTCATTGTACATGCAATGTCATCCACAGAAGTCTAAGAGGAGCACTTTGGTTCTGGGAATCACAGTAGCTTGGTGACCCTTCATCTTGTATGTACAACAAAGGCAGCACTGTCATCATATCTTCTAAGTCTGCAAAAAGGTTTCATGTTTGCAGAGAGGAAATAGGTTGGGGTAGGCAGCCATTGGCACAAATGCTGAAGTGCAGCAGAGTAGTTTCTTTCCTTCTCCACCACCCCCAGAAGACTATATTTGAGCCAGCCTGGGCTGAAGCACAGCTCCAAGACACTTTTCATCAACCATCTATCCTTCTAGTCCAACTCCAGTAAATTCAGGCAGCCCAGTCAAATGGTTGTTGCTCAGTATACACTGTGATACAAGTATGGGAGGTTGCCAGCTACATGTTTGGTGTTCTCGGAAGAACACAAGTCATTGCTGCTGCTGCTGCTGCCCTCTAGGCTGAACTGTCCCTGAAGCCAACAAAATCCTCATCTCTCCTCTGGCACATTAACATTTCCACATGTAGGTGTGACATTTCACGTCCCCCCACTTTCACCTTGCATGTCCATTAGTTTGTTGTTAAAAAAAATAAAATTCTGCATTGATTTTCATCCCTCAGCTCTTGGTTTGCTTTCAGCCTGCTGTTTCCTGGCTTTTCTAAAAGTGCCTTTGCTGTGAATTGCCCCCTTGCCTTGCTTCCCAACCTGGTAAACATGCTCAAGTTGCTTGTGAACTGCCAAGTCACCCAGTGAAAAATCATCTCCCCACTAGCAACTGGCAAGCAAAATGTCAGCTGAACTGGTAGATGTTTGACCATCCCTAGTACTATATACTGGGCAAGAAACTTCAAATCAAGAGCCAGTTTAGTTATACACTTGTGGCCCAAGGTTATGATCACAAGAGCCCCTTCATATTTACACAAGGACTTGTGTATATACAGTAGGCATTCCATACAGCTATGGACACACACATGATATCAATCAACTATTGAGTAAGAAGAAGCTTCTACTTTCTATCCTATTACTAATTTAATTTGATGAATACGGCTGTATGCATGCAGCCCTAGTAAAAGGGCTGAGGAACAGCCCAGCATGGGACTTGTGTTGTGTGTAATTTTCTGTTAGGACATACACAGATCATTTGCCTTACATATGTCATCTGCCAAAAACACAGGTCATCTGCCATGTGTAATTTTATAATAAAGCTAGTAGTAACATAGCAGAGTATCTGAAATGAAATGAAGGAGGATGTGGTTAGAAGTGATTGTGGCTTTCTTACATCGCACTATATTTTTAAAGGTAATTTTTCATGAAAATAATGCTAAAGAATAAAGCTGGGGAATGCAGTGCTAATTAACGTAGACACTTACATAGCAAAGCAGAACATGCTTGTAGCAATGCATCAGTATTAATTTTCCATTTCTTTCCATCTACATTCTCACCAATGTAAATCTGAATGACATTGATAACAGATATAAAAGGCATAGAAGACCATGGTTTTATATTTCCCAGTGTCTGCTGTAATGAACCCAAGGGCAAAGTCATTATGTTTGACCCTGAATGCAGCATTAAAAACAATTGGATAAGGATAATCTTCTGTATACTTCTGCTTCATAATTCAGTCTCAAACAGGAATAACTCTTACTGAACAATGTAAGATTTCTGCTGCAGTATTCCACAGGATATCTAACTTCCTGTGTAGCTCAACATCTGCATCTTCAAGAGAGGTGGTCTGTGGATTTGGAGTAAGTCATCATCAGATTATACAAGACACTCATCTATTTCTCCTTTCATCTGACAGGAGACATCCTAGATCAGTGCTTAGAGGTTGTAATGGGCAGGGTGAGAACCAATAAATTGAAGCTCTTTTCAGACAAGACTTACATCTAGACTGAGTTAGGACATATTGGATTACTGTAGTACACTTGAAAATGGTTAGGAATCTTCAATTGGCACAAAATGCTACAATTGGAACAAAATGCTATCTGGGGCTGCTAGAGATCACATTGTGCCAATTCTGAGATAAATGTCTTGGCTACTTTCAGCCCCAATTAAAGGGACTAGAATTTAGGTATTAGATCAAAATATTCCTGTTCACCTATGCTTTCAAATGAGTATTAAGTGGTTTTTTGCATATATGGCTGCTAGTAATAATGTGTAATTACTTGGCCTGCTATTATTTAATTAGTTCTAAATTAATTTGCCTTTTTACATTACTGTTATTGTATTATATTGTTTTCTTTTTATGTTTGTGATCTATTTTGCAAACCCATATAGGTTCAACAAAGAGTAGGATTATTATTTTTGTAAGGAATGAGGACAGTTTCATGAAGTTTTGTAATCAGATCCTAGATATCCTGAATGAAGGTTGATTTCTAAGATTATCATATTTATGGCATCAAACTCTTCAGAAGTTCTGATCCAGAAGTTGTTCTGAAGAGATATCTGCTTATGCAGTTCAACAGCAGAAAAGGAGAAGATTTTTATTTCTCATACTGATAATTCATTTGTTTTGTTTATGCAACATAACACATTTTTATACTTAGGAAGAATTTAGTGAAGATAACAGAAAATGGTGCAATTCATAGGTTTGATTCACATAACAGGAATGTACCACCCAAAGTGTGAAATTTGAAGTGGTGGTAGAGATTCTGTAGCTGGGATTGCAGCTTCCTGCCTGGGCATGGCCACTGCATAGCTCACAGTACCTTTTGCATGTTCAGGCATCACAGATTCCTGCAAACACAACTAACCATGTACCTGATGCCTTCTTCAATGTTTTGCTGACAGCCTCCATTAATGACTCCAACCAGATCCCCAAAGTGTTTCCACTGAAATCAATAGAACTGAAAATGAATATAATAAGAATACTCTGGATGAGTTTTTAATACTTTTTAACAACTTTAATGGTGTGTTATGTTTTTATGGTTTTTATTTTGTAAGCCACTTCGGCCAAGTTTCTTGTTGGGTGGCATAGAAATGCACTAAAATGTATAAATAAATAAATAGGTAATAATGAGCGGTGGCTCGGAGGTTAACATGCTGAGCGGCAGGCTGGAAGCTTGGTAGCTTGGCAGTTTGAGACCCTAGTGCCACATGACAGAATGAGCTCCCATTTCTGGCCCCAGCTCCTACCAACTTAGCAATTCGAAAACAAGAAAGTGCAAGTAGATAAATAGGTCCTGGTACTGCTGCAGTGGGAAGGTAAAAGCATTCTGTGCACCTCAGCATTTATTCATGCTGGCCACATGACCAAAGAAACATCTTTGGACAGCGCTGGCTCTTTGGCTTGGAAACAGAGATAAGCATTGGCCCCTAGAGTTGGATTTACCTTTAATAAAGGATGTAATGGGTCTACAGGAAATTACTGAAATTTTGAAAATGAAAATGGGAAAAAATTGCATTTCCTCTCCAAAATCTTTTTCAATTTTCTAAGGTTAATCTAATTACTAGACAATAGAATAATTCTAAATGTAAATACAGTTTCGTGAACTGATATATGAACATTAACAAGGGCCATTTTGTTTTACAGAGACACCAAATTAACTGAACCACCTTGATTTTTAAATAGGGTAGAAACTTTAAGTATCCTTTTATTACTTCAGAGCTCCCCCACACACAAATAGAAGTATATGTCTGAAGTGGCACTTACACTGGTTGAACTGAGTCCGTCAAGAGGCAAAAGTACTATGACGGATTAAGTGCCACAGATTGTAATTCCTTATTGCATTAACGTATTGCCAGGCAATGGAGTGAACTTTGGAGGCAAGACTCTATGGCTAGACATGGTCAAAGTAAAATGAATTACTAGGATTTTTTTGCCAGTTCAATTGAATTTAATGAATTTCAGTGTTCTTGGGCTGTAGTTTTGTATGATATTCTATTAAATGACAGAAGATTCCCATTGCCTCCAAATTGATATTGACTGTGGTTGCAGAGAGGCAAGTTAGACTGTAATAAAACTAATGTGACTTTCCTATTCATAAAATTACTATGTTCATTTATCATGGTTGTTTCTAAACCCCTTTCTCCCCTTTTTGCACTCTCTAGCCTGTATTCAGTGTATGTGGCTGTTATGTCAGATGGGTCTATTAATGTCAGAATTTCCAATTGTGCGCGCTTGCCCATGAAGATTGTTTTTCTTGATGAATGACAATGGAAGAAAAGATCCACTCTGCAAGAACCAGACAGGTGACAAGTGAAAGAAGGGCTTGCTCTTTTCTTTTGAAGTCTTCAAAGTAAGATTCCAACTTGCTTTTACCTCCTAGAAGCAGAAACATTTCTCATCTGCCTCTCAGTGGACTGCCAAGGGGAATGACGCATCCCAAACCTTATTTACAACAAAAGCCAAGAGTAGAAATTTAGTGAATGCTAATACTGTTCTAATTTAATGCATTTTTTCAGAGTCCATTGGTAATGTTCTTCTAAGGGGCATACATATTAAAAGCACATACAATAAACACATGAAGAAAGGGAACAGGTTGAAAGCCTTGATGGAACATAAAAAACAATACGACAGCATATGCATGTGAATTAGCTAAAATAAAAGTTTGCTAAGATATTAGGGAGGGTTACATGGAGGAATAAAACAAGAAAACAATCTCTCTATCTAGCTACAGCTTGCTAGTTACTGATAGAACCAAGATGGATGCTGTCATCTGATCTTAGAACATAGGAAGGGAGAAGAAAACCCCAAAACTCAGGCAACATCTCCAAATTACAAACTGACCAGCAGCCAAGCTAGAGGTCAGTTCATTATGCAAGGGTTTTCCCTGTCTAAGTGGGAACTTCTACTCGACACCTCATGGCTGGGCAGGCAGGGTATAAATGTAATAAATAAATAAATAAATAAAATAGGTTCTACTGATATAACAATTAGCATAAACAAACAGGTTAACTCTTTCATGACATCAGGAAGAGAACTTGTAAACACTCCAACACCCCCTGCAATTCCTTGTAGGCTTGTACATTTCTAAATGCTAACCACAAAACTACGATGAGCCCAGATGTATTTTAGGAAGCTTTAGGAAATCATGCCCTTAAGAGGTTCCATATGCTTTCATGAATGTCTACTGTATAACCTCACCTGGGAACCATCAGAGTAGGGAGCTTATGTGTGTTGCAAGGTCTAAAATCCAGTCATTATAGGGTTAATGTGTGTTCACCTTGTGTGTTTAGACTGACCTGGAAGGGAACCTGGCAGAAAGCCAATGGGAAGAGAGCCCGGGAAACTGAAGCCTATTTACTAACAATCATTGGTTAATGCATTCAGATGATTTCTTTCTAGGGGTCAAGAAGAAGAATCTCCGTTGTTGTTGTTGTTGTTGTAGACTGTGTGGTCAAAGTGTAAAGATGTAGTCTTAGGTGTCTTTGTTGTTTTGTAGATTTCCTGTGAACCCTTCCCTTAGAAATAAAGATGTTTTACACAGAAGAAAATCCCTCCTCTCCAGTGAAGCAAAGATCCATTGCAATCTCTGAATATTTAACTATTTTGCCAATTTTTCCAACAACAATTAGCACAGACAAACAAACAGGTTAACTCTTTCATGACATCAGGAAGAGAACTTGTAAACTCTCCAACACCCCTTGCAATTCCTTGTAGGCTTGTACACTTCTAAATGCTAACCACAAAACTACAGTGAGCCCAGATGAACAACAGCTTTAGTTAATCATGCCCTTAAGAGGTTCCATATGCTTTCATGAATGTCTACTGTACAACCTCACCCGGAAACCATCGGGGGGGGCTTCCCCACTCTCTCTGGGAGGCTGTTCTGCAAAATTTGATCTGCAAGGGAAGAACCCCAAGAGTGGGCTATAGATGACTAAATTTTAGCACAGGAGAGTACAGAAAGTTGATAGGGTTGCCATCTCTGGGCTGGGAAGTTCCTGGAGGTTTGCAGGCAGTGCCTAGGGAGGGTATAATTTAGGGATGGGAGGGAGCTCACCTGGGATCTGATGACACAGAGATCACCCTCCCAAGATAACCATTTTCTCCAGGGGAACTGACCTCTGTAATCTGGAGATTACTTGTAATTCCAGGAGAACTCCAGGCCCCACTTGGAGGCTGGCAACCCGAAGAGTAGGAGCTCTGCTGTGCAAGGAAGCACAAGAGAAACACAGAACTGGAGACACTAAGCATGGTCTTTATCTGCAGTGTCAAATACAAAACAAAAAGGCACAGGCATCCAATTCAAACAATAAAACATGATGAAATCTGTAGAATTTAACCAGAGAAGACAGACAGATCTCTTCAGAGGAGAGAACCTCCAACAATAACTGTTGGGTGGAGTCAAGCTGATGAGCATATGTACAGATATACTCTGTGTGTGTGTGTGTGTGAGAGAGAGAGAGAGGGAGGGAGGGAGAGAGAGAGAGAGGGAGGGAGAGAGGGAGAGAGATGGAATATATTCACCCTGCTTTTAAAGGATTATTTTAAGAGCAGGGGTGGCCCACTCCCTAGGTTACCAGTATCCCCAAGTCAAGGAGAGGCCCCAAGCCAGCCCACCTGCCACATCATGGGATCAGCCATGGAACAGTGGCCAGGTTGTACAGTAGCAAGCAGCATCCCTGGTAGCAAGCAGACAAGTGCCAGACATCTCAGGAGGGAATTCCACCCAGGCTCTGGAGTGGAGGCAGACAGGTCACAGCAAGCAACAACCTGAGTGTTCCTGTTGCTGCAGCAGCTGGATGTTGGGCAGCCAGAGCCTTCCATCAAGCAGTGGCTGCCATGCCATGGCAAGCGGCAGCCCAGGGAACCTCTGTTGCTACTGTCCAGGGCTCTGTTGCAGCAGCCCAGGAACCTCTGTTGCTACATAGTCCAGAACCCAGAGTGGACAACCATCCATTGCTCCTACAGCAGCCAGGCATGGCTAGTAGCTTCCAGTGGTTGCTGCACTGTGGCAAGCAGCCTCTCTGAAAGCTGTGCCAGGCAGCTGAGGCTTCCCCCTGTTGCTGGAACTGGTGCAAGCCATGGCAAACTGCAGCCCTGGGCACTGCACCTAGATAGTGGGCAGCCAGGATGTGCTCACCTGGCCTGCCTTTCCCTACCCCCACCCCCCGGTTGGAGGAAGAAAGAGAAGGCCCTCACCTGGCTCTGCTCATGGTGGCTCTTGGCCCATCAGGCTCATGGTACTAGAACTCTTTGGAGAAACCCACATGTGCAAAGTTGTAGACCTGTAACCTGTTTACAAACCTCACAATGAACTTCACTATGTCACAGGCAGCACTTACCACTGTGATCTTCCTCTTCATCTATATGTATTCATTTGATGCACTGAGTATGTGAAAGGATTTATTGCTCGCTGTTAACGTAAGATAAATACATCTCTTTCTCCTTTGACCTGTGTGTCTCCAAGATTGCTCAACATCTGCTATTCTGAATTAAATTAAGAGCCCAGCCCCTGCTGTTTTACATTTGATACCAACAGTGTGCTATTTATTTTATGTAACCTAGACCTGACAAGAGTCTATGCTTGCTGGGTTTCAGTGTAACTAAAGTAGATTCAGACTATGCTCCGTTATGGCATTCCAGGTTTGTATAGAAGCATTCACAGTCCCAGTCTTTGTCTCACAATTTAGACAGCTTTCTAGCCTGGCAAGGTCCACTTGCAATCCTATCACCAGCATTATGGCAGCACCCCAAGGTTATCTGGAGAATCACATGATTTTATCTTTTGATTCCCTTTCAGAGTTTGATCACAATATATCCTCCCCCCCCCTTTCAAAACAATCCAGTGAAAGAGATGAGTCTAAGGGGGGGGGGACTTGCCCAAGGCCACCTAGTGAGCTTTGCAGCACAGCAAAGATCCAGACTTAGCTGTTCTATTCTATGTCTGTACTAAACAACAGTGTCCTCTCTAAGCTGAGTTAGGGTGAACTAGCTCACAGGTTTTTAGCCTCCAGCTTGCACATGCTCAGGAAGGATAAAACTAATTTATGCAGTAGCCAAATCACTTGCTTGCAACTTTAATGCCAGTAGCTCACAAAGTAGAATTTTTGCTCACAAGACTCCACTGCTTAGAGCAGGGGTGTCAAACGTGCAGCCCAGGGGCCGGATCAGGCCCCCAGAGGGCTTCTATCAGGCCCACAGTGGAACAGGCTGTCTTCTGCTGCTTCTTCCAGTTCTACTGCTGCTGCATCACTGTGGGTTTGCAGCTTACAGATACACACCTGAACAGCATACTCAAGATTGCAGTATAGACATTTTGATGCAATAATTCAGGGCAAGAGGCGTCAGTTATCAGACACTGTTAAATAAACCAAATATTGCAAGAGTGCTAATGTTTTAAGCATGATTTTATTTTAAGTAAAAAAAAACCCTTTTGTGTTTGTATCCTTTATATAAAGTTTATAACTCCACTACCTGGCATTACATTTTATGACACACATGGCCCAGCCCAGCAAGGTCTTATTTATGTCAGATCTAGCCCTCATAACAAATGAGTTCGACACCCCTGGCTTAGAGGGAGCATTTAACACAACAATGTAACTTTGCTTAGCCTCAGTACTTTTTTATTTGTTAAAAACAGTGCCAGTACTCATATAAAAGGTTGCACTGATTTCTAGATAACTCACTGAAGATGTTGAGACAGTGTGTGACTGCAGTAAAAGAGGCCAATGCTATGCTGGGGATTATTAGGAAGGGTAATGAAAACAGATTAGCCAATATCATAATGCCCCTATATAAATCAATGGTGCGACCTCATTTGGAATACTGTGTACAGTTCTGGTCACCACACCTTTAAAAGGAAATTATAGCTTTGGGAAAAGTGCAGAAAAGGGCAAGTAGAATGATAAAAAGGTTGAAACACTTTCCCTATGAAGAAAGGTTAAAGCACTTGGGGCTTTTTAGCCTGGAGAAACAACAGCTGAAGGGTGACATGATCGAGATTTGTAAGATTATGCATGGGATAGAGCAGGTAAAGAAAGAGGTACTTTTCTCCCTTTCTCACAATACAAGAACTTGTGGGCACCCAATGAAATTGCTGAGTGGTCAGGTTAGAATGGATAAAAGGAAGTCCTTCTTCACCCAAAGAGTGATTAACACATGGAATTCACTGCCACAGGAGGTGGTGGTGGCTACAAACGTGGATGACTTCAAGAGGGAATTAGATAAACATATGGAGCAGAGGTCCATCAGCGGCTATTAGCCACAAGGTATAGATAGGGACTCTGGGGCAAGTGATGCTTGGGAGGGTCAACAGTGGGAGGGCTTCTAGTGTCCTGGCTCCACTGCTGGACCTCCTGATGGCACCTGGTATTTTTGGTCACTGTGTGACAGTCTTGGACTGGATGGGACATAGGCCTGATCCAACATTAGCTTTTCTTATGTTCTTACATTCTTACCAATTCCCTCTTTCGGACATTGGAGAGCCACCCCCATGTGCCATACTCAGTAACAATGGTCCTTTCCACACTTGGATCTCATCCCTGGTTTTATCAGAGTTCAGTTCACAACACTGTAATGTACCCAGAGCAGAACGTGGGTCCAGGCCAGCCATGTGCTCGAACCAGTTCCAGCCGGTCCGACATGTGGCTGGACGAAGGGCCTGAGCTTCGCTCCTGAAGACAATGGACAGTAGGTTCCAAACTTCCTGCCAATCGGGGAACTAGGATCCAGGAGGTTAATGCAATCAATGTGTATAATCCAATCACGAGTGTGTTTGTGTGTTGGGGTGTGGGTTTCTTGGGGGATATAAACTGGCCTGCAAGCCAGCTTAGGTTGTCTTGTTCTCAACCTTAAAATAAAAGTATGAGCTGATTTCACTCTACGGACTCATCAGTCTCAGTACTTTTCACTGGCGATGAAGGTGGGATTCTATCTCCCATGAACAATGACCATCAAAAAGAACCGAGCATCGCATCGAGCCCCAGCACTAAGAGCATGGCACACCACTCTGCTTCGTGCCCCGCTTCTCCAGTAATGGCTTACCGCACCACTCCAGGCATTGCAAACTCAACCGCTGACTCCAAACGCAGCCTCACATCGCCACAGCCTGCCACCGCTGCACCCAAGCAACTGCTGCCTACTACACATGCTGCTATGATGGCTGCCGGTGGCAACAAGAGTTTCCTGAAGTTTGACATCTCTCACCCCAACCAATGGGAGTTGTGGCTTGAAACTCTCGAAAACCATTTCACCATCAATGGCATCATGGATCCCAGGATGAAGAAGGCCCACCTCCTGAGGTACTGCGGGATCAAGACACTTCTCTTGCTGAAGGATCTGGTGGCGCCTCTACAGACTAATGACGTGGCAGCAACATACGCTGCCTTGATAGAGGCGCTCACAGACCATTTGGCCCCGAAACCCATCAAGTTCACAGAAAGGATGGGCTTCTTCATGAGGGTTCAAGGGCTGGATGAGTCATCCTCAGAGTTTCTAGCGGGGCTATGTTGGGCCACGACCAAATGTGCCTTCTCCAACCTCACTGAAGCCCTCTTGAACCAATTCCTGGTAGGGCACAGGGAGCACAAGCTACGGAGGAAGCTCGTTGGCAAGGACAACCTCAATTTGGACAAGGTGATCTGGGAAGTAGTGGCCTATGAGAAGTCACACTCCAACAACCACATCAAGGCAGTCCACCTCGTTCAACAGGCTGCAGGCTCCGACATCTCCAGGTCCACCAACGCCTGCCCCAGTGTACTCAACATGGAAAAGGGTCATCTTTGGCCAAAGCATCAAATTCCGCAGCTTGTGCTAGCTGTGGCAACGCTCACGAGTGCCGGACCTGCCACTTCTGCGATGCCATCTGCCGGATGTGCAACAATGCTGGGCACATCACGAAGGTCTCCCGTTCCAAGGGGCAATGCCAGAAGACCACGGCACAGCTCGACACAGCGGATCTCCACACCATTTCAGTCCACTACCAACAAACGATATGTAACTTGCCCCAAGGTGGCCCAGACAAGGTGCATGTGACTGTCCAGATCGAGGGGTCACCCTGTCCGATGGAAATTGACTCTGGCTCATCTTTTTCCATCATATCAGCCAAAACCCTCTATTCCCTATGCCCAAAGGGTGGATCCCAGTTGCACAAGCCACAGGGTCTCACATTGCGGGACTTTAATAAAAAACCCTATGGCGGTCCAAGGCTGGGGCAAGTTCAGGGTCCAGTTCAAGGGCTTTTTGGTTCTGCTGAATCTGTTGTTGGTGGAAGGGTGCCTCACCAGCTTATTGGGACTGTACTGGTTCAAGACCCTGGCCTCAAGATAATGGGAATCAATCAGATCCAAACGGCAGATTTTGAGGCCGTTTACAGAGAGTTTCCCAAAATATTTGACGGGACCTTGGGAAGGTACACCATGGTCCCCATCTCCCTAGACCTTGACCCAAACGTGTGTCCCATCTGCATCAAGGCCCGTGTCCCTCCCATTGAAATGCAGGCCAAAATAGAGGCGGAGCTCGATCGCCTGATCAAGCAAGGTGTGCTGAAGCCAGTCACATCCACACGCTGGGAAACCCCCATAGTCACGCCGGTTAATCCGAATGGTGACATGAGGATATGTGCAGATTACAAGTGCACCCTAAACAAGGCCTTGCAGGACCACGCTTATCTGGTCCCAGTGGTGAGCCACATCCTAGCTGTCCTCATGGGGGCCAAGGTCTTTGGTAAGCTAGATTTAGCACAAGTTTACCAGCAGCTGCCGATGGACGTGATCGCTGCCGAGGCTCAAACCATTACAATGCACAAAGGGGGCATTTAGGGTTACAAGGCTGCAGTTTGGGGTTTGTGTGGCTCCAGGATTTTCCAGTCATTCATGGATTCCCTCCTAAAAGGCATCCCTGGAGTACAGTCTTTTCTAGATGATGTGATTGAGTTCCTGGGGTTCGCAGTAGATGCCCAGGAGATCCACCCCACGGACGATAAAGTTAGGGAGATTACGCATGCCTCCCCTCCCTCATCCAAGACGGAACTGCAGGCTTTCTTAGACCTGCTCAATTTCTATCATGCTTTTCTGCCACTCAAGGCCACTGTGGCTGAATTGCTCCATTGTCTCCTGGACAAGGACGTCCCTTGGGTCGGGGGGCCGATGCACACGGCGGCATTCCAGGGCATCAAGGACTTGATGGTTTCTAATTCTGTCTTGCACCATTTTACAGAAGCCCTTCTGGTGGTCCTCACATGTGACACCTCTCCCTATGGGGTTAGGGCTGTCTTGGGCCACCAGTTGCTGGATGGCTGGGAGGTCCCAGTCACCTACTGCTTGAGGACCTTGTCTTCTGCAAAGCGCAATTATGCACAGATAGACAAGGAGGCATTAGTGATAGTGGCTGGTGTAAAAAAAATTCACCACTATCTCTACGGCTGGCCTTTCGAGGTAGTGACCGACCACAAACCGCTCCTGGGTCTCCTCGCATCAGACCACCAGATGCCTGAGGGTCCTGAGATGGTCCATCTTTCTGGCGGGGTACTCCTATTCTCTCATCCATCAGCCCAGTAAGGCCATGGGCTGCACAGATGCCCTCAGCCACCTACCCCTGCCCATTGCGGACCCTGACCCGGCTCCCGCTCACATGGTCGCTCTCTTAGAAACGCTTCCTGATCGGCCGGTCCGCATATGGGAAGTGGTCCATCTCTCGGCCTGGGATAAAATCCTCTGCCGGGTCTTGGACTGGGTGGGGAGGGGGTGGCCTGTGGCCAAGGAGGGCCCCAAGTTTGCTCCATTTGTAACGAGGAAACATGAACTGTCAACATACAAAGGGTGTTTGATGTGGGAGGCTGGGTGGTGATTTCAGCTCCGCTCCAGCAGTGCATCTTGGAGGCTTTGCACGAGCACCACCCAGGAGTGGTACGGATGAAGGCGTTAGCAAGGAGCTATGTCTGCTGAGCAGGCCTCAATCAGGACATTGAGGACAAGGTGAAATGGTGTCAGTCCTGCCAGGTCTCATGCCCCGAACTGCTTTGGGCTCTGGAGAGAGCCTGGAAGTCCTCCCACCACCCCTAGTCTCGGCTCCACCTGAATTTCGTGGGGTCATTCCAGGGGTAACTCTTTTTCATTCTGGTTGACTTCTATAGCAAATGGCTTGAGGTCATTCCAGTGTCATCCACTTCCTTGAGATCTGCCATCAAAGCCATGTGGCAGATCTTCAGTTCCCAAGGACTTCCTGACACTCTGGTAACGGACAACAGCACAGTGTTCATGTCCGGGGAGTTCCAGGACTTCACTGCTTATTATAGGATCTGGCATGTGCATTCCACTCCATTCCACCCCACCACTAACGGCCAAGTGGAACGAATGGTCCAGACCACCAAGGATGCACTCCACCGGCTCGACTCCCCAGACTGGGATTACAAGCAGGCCTCCTTCCTTTTTGGACAACGCATCACCCTGCACTCCACCATGGGACACAGTCCGGTGGAGCTTCTCTTGGGTCACCACCTCACAATGCGCATGGGCTGGCTACACCTGGACTGGGCCCTGAAATGCGAGCCAAGCACCGAAGACCAGGAAGCCACCCAGGGGTTCTTCCCGGAAGATCCTGTATATGCTCGGAACTACACCAGAGGCTCACAGTGGGTCCCAGTGTGGGTGGTAAGGGTTAGGGGGCCCCATTCATACGAGGTCTCCTGTGAAGATGGCACCATGCTCCATTGCCACATTGACCAACTCCATCACAGCCTCTAGAGCCAGATGACCCTGAGGAGCCCGAAGCCCAGGAGGCCATGGAGCAACAAGCTTCCCCTGTGTTTCCCAGCCTGGTGGAGACCCCAGCCATGGCACCCATCAACCAGTCTCTGGGAGCCCCAACCACCACAAACGGGTCCTCAGCAGCAACACCACCTTTGCTGGCACCGGTAAGCTCCCCGTCCAGAACACCGGCACCTGCGTCTCCAACAGCCCCAGCAACACGCCACTCCACGAGGGAAAGAAAGCCTCCAGCTTACTTAAAGGACTATGTCTGTGGGTGTCTTTTGGACCAAGGGGAGAGGGGTGTAATATACCCAGAGCAGAATGTGGGCCCAGGCCAGCCATGTGCTCGAACCAGTTCCAGCCGGTCCGACACATGGCTGGACGAAGGGCCTGAGCTTCACTCCTGAAGACAATGGACAGTAGGATCCAAACTCCCTGCCAATCGGGGAACTAGGATCCAGGAGGTTAATGCAATCAATGTGTATTTCACTCTACGGACTCGTCAGTCTCAGTACTTTTCAAACACAGTACCTTGCATTTATCTCTGGTTATAACAGCATCCATTTATCCTGGACAAGTGTGGGGCAAAATTGAGGTGATCTTAATGTAATGTGGGGGGAAAAATTCCCTGAGAGAATTACAGAGGTGAACTTGAGTGTAGTGTAGAATGTAGGTTCGGGGACAGGGTTGAACCAGGATTTAAGGTCTAGTGCGGAATCAATGTCCAGCTTATGCTAGAAGCATTCACCATTTTTACAGACCACCAGTAAGAGGGGAGTGGGAAAAGGGAAGCAGAACAGAAGAGAAGCTCTTAAAAACTTTGGAAAAGTTTTATAAATAATCCCAAATCCAAAACAAAAGAATCTGAGAATGGAAAGTGAAGTAGAGCTGAAATAATAAAAAGGGGGGCTTGCTTACTTCCCAGTGAGTCACATTTTTTTCACAGCTCAATTTAACACACACACACACAAAATGATTCTAGTACTTAATTCACTTTTAGGGATTCTTTTTCAACCAGAATAGTCCCCCCCTTTTATTATGAATACATCTTGCTAGTACTTTTTTACATTTATTCATGTTCAGATGCTGTCTTTTGCTTTTCTTTCCTGAAGGACTGCTTGATCTTAATAAACCAGAGGAAAGCTCATGAACAATAGATGAATTCAACAAAATAAACAATTAAACATCCTTGATCTTCAGCAGTCTCTGATTAATCATAACATGCCATTTCTGGTTCACAGTTATTTATTTTTCAGTAATGTCTGAACTGCTTGGTGGGAAAGGTTGTCATAACTCAAATATCAGGGTTATAACAACAGATTTTTACTATCATTTGTGTAATTTCCCGATAGCCATTCAAACATAACAAATTGGACTGTGCTTCTTGATTTCGGATGATGAATGCTTTCTTCCAAGCATGATATTCAGTTTAATGTACAATCTCCATAAAAGCTCAGTGCATTATATGAACATTCTGTGGATTGTCATTCTACAAATGATTACTTCTTTGATCATACCACAGCTCTGCCAACCTGTTTAAAGCTCTTGTCAATAGAAGTAAACAAGCTCAAAGTGTTTGTCTTGGAGTGACAGCACAAAACAGGCTGCAATCAAGCCTGCATGTTTCCAAACACAATGTTGTAAACAAAAAAAGGTTAGCATATAACCTTTGGTAATATGATAAAGTGTTGTTTTGGCAAAAACATGCAAATATATTCACAGCTGACTTTTCATTATACAAAAAGCCTATTCAGTGTATAATTTACCACCTCCCCAAAGTGTAAGACAGTCAAAGGCATTCTGGGTGTGTTAATAGAAGGCCATTTTCTTCAGACCTGTCTCTCGTGTCACACTGAAATCTAAAGTTGGCTGTATTTCATTTTAAAATGGCAGTAAATACTGCAAGTTCTCAGAGCTGAGAGGGGTCATTGTTCAGAATTCTGAAAAGTTTACAAGCCTAAAACATCATCACCCTTCAGTCTGCCAGTCAACAGCCTCAACCACTGAGATGAAGATGCTGTCTGACCAGCCTTCCCCCCCCCCCCAGTCTTTCTGCCACTGGTCAACATCTCTGCCCCATCCGTAATCTTTTCACCACCTCTTTTCTAAAAGATCTGCACTGCCTGTCTAAAAGGCACCCCCTGATAGACGAGTTCAGGAGATGTAATGTGTGTCAGTGACTGATTCGGGCAAGGTTATCTAGCTGATTGGTCATTTGGTACCACTGGGCTTTGAAACTCTGACTTCTTGATAGAGCAAAAATGGTTCATCATTCCACAATTTATTGTAAAGTGTCTGCAAGTTAGTGAATCAAGGAGTAAAGCAGGCAGCTTTCCAATCAAATAGCAAATAGGTGGTATGTTGTAACAAATTGATTTCCCATATCGAAAGGATCCACACAAGAAAACTGAATACAACAGCACATAGGAAATTATTCACTGTAGCTATTTCTTAATCCTCATTGTGAATATTAATTTTCATAGAATTTTGTAGCTTGAAGGTGAGAAAAGCCACATCTAACTTATCTTAGAAGTGTATAAATGCACCTAATGACTTTTGAAGTACAGAACTCAAGCTGCTGATGTCCCCCCGTAGTTCACTGCTGGAGGTTGTACCTTTCCTCCTTTTTACTATACTAATGAATTCTATTAATTGAGACACTTTCTCTTCTGTTAATTTCCAGGTCTCAGCACACTTTAAACCAAAATGACTACTTTTTAAAAAGAAATGTTGATCCTTATTAGGCTTGTCAAACAGGTGCATAAATTATAGTTTGCTAGCGTCTGCCTGAATAAAACTGGCAAATTGATTTTGCCATGATTTTCAATGTCATTTCTGTAAGAACAAATATGAAGATAAAAATCTTCTGGGCAAAATAGCCATTTAAAAATGAATATTTTTTCCTGCTTTTGATGCTTTTGCCATTTTTAAAAAGGTTTTAAATGTTCAACTACCACAGACATTTTCATTTTATTAATAATTCAATTATATGTTTTCTTTATAATTCTGAATATGTGATATTCTGTCCTCTGCCTATGCTGTCCTCTTTGAACTTGTTACCCAGTTTGAACTCAAACAATATCGAGGTTCTTTTGTTATTTTATAAGAAAACTGTAATGAGAATGGCCTGGCAGTCAGAACAATCAGATGGTTACAGTTTAACTGAGATTTTAATACATTACCTATTGGGAAATGGATTGGAGTTGTACAGCAGACATGGTCTGTGCTAGAAAGAACTCTGAATAACCACCCCATATTTTGATATTAGTTATAAACATTCCCCCACCATTCCCATGATCAATTTTCAACTAGATTCCTTTTTTCAAATAATGCATCAAAAAAAGACACTTCACTTTTTCTTTTTTAAAAATCCCACTTATTAAGTGGAGAAGAAGCAAGAATGATTGCTGAATAATCATTTGATTCACTGACATGGATGTCAGTTGCTCACTTTGCAAAGCTAGGAGAAAGCTAGTCTCAGACTTGGACTTGGGGAGTTGTGACCTGTGAGTGTTCTTTTTATATTAGTCCATCTTGAACACCTTTATTTGGTGTGTTTGTATTTTTAAAATTGATGCAAGCTGCTTGGAGTTCCATTGATCATGGATCAACCTGTGTCATCGCCCAAATCCCCATTTATCAAAACCACGACTCATTATTTTCATACCATTTTCTGTTTCTTTGCATCAATATATAGAACAGGGGTATCAAACATGTGGCCCAGGGGCCAGAACAGGCCCTCGGAGGGCTGCAATCTGACCTGCGAGACCCTGGCTGTTTCCTGCTTCCTTTTCCAGTTCTGCTGCTGCTGCTAAATTACAGCTTACTTTACCAGACTCTCTCAATCACACAGGAGAGATAGATAGGCAAGCCTCTTCTGTGCGATTGAGAGAGTCTGGTAAAGCACTGGCTGAGGCTCCTCCCCTGTCCCAGGTTTAAGGTTCCTGGCCAGGCTGCCTCAATCATATTCAGGAGACAAAGGGAAGTCTTTCTTTCCTTCCACTGGCTGAGGCTCCTTCCTGAAGTGAGGCAGGGAAGGAGGAAATGAGTGAGAGCTTGCTTTGCTGGACTGCCTTAATCGCATGGCAAAAATACCAGGCATCTTTAAAACCAACAAAGTTTTGTTCAAGGTATGAGCTTTTGTGTGCTACAGTATGTTTGTATTTTGTTGGGCTCCTTATGCTATGTGTGTTTTGTTGGGTTCCTTATGCCAAGGCTCTCCTGGGTGCAACTGGGTTCCCTCCCCTTTTCACTGTGTTCATGCCCTCAAGATCCAGTCTTTCTCAGTAAGAAAACAAAGTGACAGTTAATTGTGTTTGTCTGTGTCCTTTATAAAGTTTATACCTTTGATACCTGGCATTACATTTTATGACACACATGGCCTGGCCCAACAAGGTCTCATTTATGTCAGTTCCATCCCTCATAACAAATGAGTTCGACACCCCTGATATAGAATATATATATTGTGAATAAAATTATACATGTACAAGAAGTGGGACCCATGATACTCGTGGGGAGGTGGAGTATGCCCCTGGCCCCCTGCCTGCAAAGCAGGAGGAGGTCCTCACTGAGGAGAAAGAGGAGGCAGCCACAGGTGAGCCTAGCAGCAATGGCAGCGAGCCCTGCATGGCTCCCAGCCACCCGCCCGCCCAGGCTTCTTCCCCCCCCTCGGCCAGCAGCAACTGCAGTGAACCCTGCATGGCTCCCAGCCACTCAGCCTCCACCCACCACAGCTTCTCCCCTTTCCCCCCAGCAGCAACAGTGGTGAGCCCTGCTCAGATCCCAGCTGCCTGCCCACCAAGGCTCCCTCGCAGCTGCCAGCAGCAAGCTCCGCCACAGTTCCAAATGGCAAGTCCATTCTCCACACGTGCATGAGAATGCAGTTTCAGTTTTCTGGGGATTTGAGTATCCCCATATATATTTTTAAACATGTCAGATTTTTCTGCACACCTAAGTAATGCCTCAAGTGTGCAGGAGTTTCTGTTGAGCCTCCGTGTGCCCCCAATTTGCAGAAATAAGTATCCACATGCACTGGGGATACTTGGCTATTAGTATATAGATACACAGAGAAAACCTGTCATAAAACCAACAGCTGCAAGCATAGGTCAAAGCAATCAAAAAAATTAGAAATAAATATGGACAATTTCTATCAGTTAACTAGCCACAACCCCAAGGACCTCCCAGATCATACAATGGAGTCTTCTACTTGGAAGGTTCAACTGCAATGGCACAAGTGTTTGCAATGGAACATGAAATAGCAGAAATTGATAATTGTCTTTAAAGAAGTCAGGTTGTATCTTGTGGTTTGGTCAGGTTTGCCAGTACATGGTATATAAGTGTAAAGTAAAAACTCATAAGGATTCACTGGGGTGGATCCAACCATCCTCCAAGTAGCCTTTATCCAGCCTTCAATGGAAGAACCACATAAATAAGAGAAAGGCTTCATGCTTGAGCCAAAAAGGTGGGAAATAAATATTTTAATTAATTACTTATCAGTGGAGTGGTAAGATAGAGGTTTAAAGCTTTAAAGCTGATAACTTGCATATTCAACAGGCTATTGTTTTGTCAAATTAGGTATGTTAAATCTAGAAAACTGCCTCACACTGAGTTTCCTCATCCATCATTCAGTATAATCCACTCTAACTTGTAGCAGCTTTCTAGAGTTTCAGGCAGAGAAAGTCATTCCCACCATATACTGTCTGAAAGCCCTTTAACTAGAGCTACCAGGCTTTGAACCAGGGACCTTTTAAAGCAAAACATGGGCTCTACTGCTGAACCATTGTTCTTCCTTTCACACTTAAGTTCAACACCTGAGTTAATGGCTGTGACAGGCCATTTCTATCAACTGAGGGGAACTGCATAGCCTCCTGTGATTTTGGGGGACCCAGGTTTATTTTAAACCATAAACCTTCCCTTCATTTACTAGGTGTTATAAAGGTAGTGAGTGTATAGGCTTTGGGTTCACTGCTGTGAGGTAAGTTTTGTGGTGCACAAGTAGAATATGGAGGTCACTGAGGCAGGAATTATATGATAACAACAAAGAAGATTTATTTATTTACAAGTAGGTTTCAAAAAACAAATCAGCAGCATAGGACTGCAGATAGACAAAAGAGAAAACTGGCTGAGGCACCTCAATTTAGGGAGAGTAGTTTCAACTTTTTAAAATTCTTCCAAGCATCAACAGGCATTTATCAATTAGCCAGCAGGCTGGATCCTACAACACACAAAGGATTCCACTCACACCAGCCTGCCCTCTCCCAAGAGTCAGACTAGATAGCACAAGGTCTGCTTATTGCCAAAGGCAGGCCTAACAACTGGGTACTCTGTTCTCTGTCAGAAGTAGAGCCAACCCACTCTGCCACACTACCAAGTAGAGCTACCGAGTAGAGTAAGAGGAAACGCTCTTACTTTTTGGGGGATTCTGATATCCCCCTAGACTTTTAAACACTTTTTAGATTTTTCTGCACTCCCTGCCCCCAGGTGCCCCCGATGTGCGGATTTAGATATCCGCACACAGGGGGCCACTTCGGAATTAGATATATAGATATAGATATAGGTATAGATATAGATATAGATATAGATATAGATATAGATATAGATATAGATATAGATATAGATAGATATAGACAAGTGGAGACCCGCAAGAAACTTGCGGGATGGTTATCTCATTCGTCACACCTTTGCTTCGTCTCCTCACCCCCTACCTCTCTCACACTATTTCTCCCCTCTGCCCCTCTTTTCTTATTCTCTATTTCTCCTCCATGCATGTGACTTCCTCTCTCTTTCTGACCTGTCATCTTTCTCTTTGTTTTTCTGCCTCCCCACTTCATCACTCTTTCTCTCTCTTTCTGCCCCCACCCCATCATTCTTTCTTTCTGCCCCCATCACTCTCCCAGCCTCCTTCCTGCTTCTTCCCCCACTCCACAGAGCAGCAGCAACAGTGGTGGCAGTGCTCTCAGCCACCCATCTGCTTCTTCTCCCCCACAGCAGCAATGGCAGCACTCTGGGAATCACAACAGATCTCTCAGCTGCAGAGATCAATTCACCTTAGGGCTGCCAGCTCCAGGTTGGGAAATTCCTGGAGATTTGGGGGTGGAGCCTTGGGACAGTGAGGCTCGGGGAGGCAAGCAGCCTCAGCAGGGTATGATGCCATAGACTCAACCCTCCAAAGCAGCCATTTTATCCAGGGAAACAGATCTCTGTCGCCTGGGCAACAGTTGTAATTCTGGGTGATCTCCAGTCCTCACCAGGGGGCTGGCAATGGTGGTTCTCATGAAAGAAAGGGCTGGAGGGTGGAATCTATGGCATTACACCAGTCTGAAGTTCCTCCCCTCCTCAAATCCCACCCTCTCCAGGCTTCATCCCTCAAATGTCCAGGGATTTCCCAACCTGGAGTTGGCAACCCTATTTCCTTCCCACCCAACAGCCAACCTACCTTTATCTGCCTCTCTGTCTTCTGCTTTCCATCTCCACCCCCCAGCCTCTACCTAGGAAAATTACAGCCTTTCTCCACAGTGAGGACCAAAGCAGCTTTCATTAATCCTGCCTTCTTTTTATCTGCACAACAACCCTGTGAGGTTGGTTAGGCTGAAATATGTGACTGGTCCAAAAATCACACAGTCACCTTCCACTGCAAGATGGGGATCTAAACCTGGGTCTTGCAGACCCTACTTTAAAGCTCCAACTGCTGCACCTCACTGGCTTTCATAGGGTGGCTGCTGGATGAACACTGGTAAGCAGCCAAGGCTAGGTGAGACATGCAAATCAGGGGGACCTGGCAACCCTAGACTGCTGCCAGGCCTAGAGTTGCCAACCTCCAAATGGGCCCTGGAGACCCCCTAGAATTACAACTGGACTCTAGACAGCAGAGGTCTCTCCCTGCAGAAAATGGCTCCTTTGAAGGGTGGACTCTGTGGCATTATACCCAGCTGAGGCCTCTCCCTTCTCAAACCCAGCCCTCCTTAGAGTCCACCACAAAATCTCTAGGAATCCCCCAGCCTGGCACTGGCAACTCTAGTGAGGCCTGGCCCCAAAGCTCCCTTCCTCCTTTCCTCCCGGAAAGGCCAAAATAGGCCTAGAAAGGGCCCTTCCCCCACCCTTTTACTGACAAAGTCAGTTAGAAGCCCCCCCCCAACGTTATAATCTCTCACCGTTGATGCCTGAAGCAGATCCCTGCAGAGGCTATTTCAGAAGGTTTTGGGGGAATTCAACTGTCCCTGAAGGGATTTTCCTAGTTTTTGGATTTTTCTACAAACCAAGGAAGTCTACTGACTACGTAGGAAAAGCTGTTGGGGGACAGTGAGCCCCCTGTTGGTGGAAATAGGTATCCGCACATTTTGGCTATTAGAATAAGGATATAGAAATAGAATATCTATTCAGACCAGATATATCACACATCTCTAGATTGCTGTGCATTGTCTAACGAAATGTACACACATTGTTTAATAGAATTAGCAGTTAAGAACATTTCTGAAATTGTTTTCAGTAATGTGTTTGTGTGTGTGTTGTGTACTTGTACTACTTTCAAATGCTTTCAGATCTGAACCAGCTTTTGGTGTCATCAGCTTTCCATCACTCTTTGTCAGCTGAATAGCATCTAAGTACTTGACCTCAGCAGAAAAAAAGAGAGAAGAAAATAGCAACAATCATCTACTCCTTGAAAAGACAGAGGGGTGGGACTGAAAACTGCTGTTTGCTTCACACCTGCCAAGATACAGTTCCTAATTGCACTTTTCAGTGTGACAAAAGGCCACTTAAAAAGGAGCACTGCACTTTAATTCTTCCATGAATATAGATTTTATAGTGGTGCCCTACAATTAAGCTTCTCTCAGTGTTTCCATTATAAAGCCATTTGTGGAGGAGTGAGAGTATTATCTTTGCCATTTCAACTAATACTCAGATAGTCATGAAGCAATTTTTAATTTTGAAGAAATGCACAGTCTCCCCCCCCCCCCAGTAACTCCACAGCCTTAGATTGAGAGAAAAACCAAGAAATACGATTTTCGATTACAGATCTGATTGGACATAATTTTCTCTGTGCTAAGATCCTTGAAGAGCTGTTATGCTGCACATTTAGCAACATTAGGAAGTGGTTGTGTCCCACTTAATGTCTTTGAAAACATTCACCTCTCTTCAATGTTAATGCACAATGAGATGTAACACTTTCTAACATTGCTGGCAAGCTGTGCAGCATGCCAAGGATCCTTCCACTGACTGTTCAGAAAACGTCTCCTTGTTGGCTGTATCTTTCTATGTTCTCTGCTGAGATAACAAGTACATAGACCAGAGAACAGGGAAAGTTAGTGTTGATAGGATCACTTCACCGCACTGAAGTTGCCTCTGCTACTGCTTTCCCCAGCCCAAAGGCAGAGGCTAGCCTGAGGAGCGCTGCTTCCAAGGGGAAAAAAAATGAGACAGAGTAACGTTTGCAAGCTTTTGTAATTCTGAACCTACTCTACTTAATGCTATCCCCAACTTAGAATCTATCCATAGGTTGTTATTTACACATATACTTTCTGACCTGGATAGCCCAAACTAGCCTGATCTCATCAGATCTCAGAAGCTAAGCAGGGTCAGCTAATATTTGAATGGGAGACCTCCAAGGAATACCAGAGTCCTGATGTGGAGGCAGGCAATGACAAACCACCTCTGAACATCTGTTGCCTTGAAAACCCTACAGGGCCACCACGAGTCACCTGTGATTTGATGGCACTTTCCACCATCATACATACACTTAGGTTGTTATTTATACATATACTGACACAGGTTCTCATGCAGTTCAGTGGAATTTGGTCTGGAAGGGGGAATCTACGGACTGGGATATATCCTCCACATGAACACATGGAACTGCCGTATACTGAATCAGACCATTGATCCTGGTCAGTATATCTCTCCAAGATCTCTGGCAGGGGTCTTTCTCATCACCTTCTGGCTGATCTTTTTATCTGGAGATACTGCCAATTGAACCTGGGACCTTCTGCATGCACAGCTGATGCTCTACCACTGAGCCATGACCACACCCCACACATCAGTCATTAGAAGATAAATAGATAATCTCAGACCTCTGTAAAGCTAACACATAAAATTATAATTTGAACTTGCTGGGGTTGCCAGACCCCTGGTCCAGGCAGGGGTTCCCCTGATTTCTGGGGACATCCCTGTCATGATTATGTCATCTGGAAGTAATGTCATTGCATCAGGGATGTTGGGGGTGACTCTCTAGGTTTTAGGCAAACTCTATGGTTTTGAGAGCAAAAAACCATAGCGTTTTGCCCAAAAACTAGAGTGGCACCCCCAACATCCCTGATGTGATGACATCACTTCCAGATGATGTCATTGTGGTCCATGCAAAGAGAGCTTGGAGGAGAGGCAGGATCCCCCTGCCGGCAGCTAGGTAGGACCTGGCTACTCTAGAACTTGCTCAGTTCCCTTCTTCATGAAGATGTAGCTATTCACCTACACACTTATACCTTTTCTTATACCTTTGCCTGTATTCCACCATTTCTGTAACCCTACCTCACCATCCGTATGTACAAAAAATGTCTTTATCTTTTCTGCCTGATTCAGGCAGGCTTCCTATCGGAGGGAAAAGTAGCCGGAAGCAAAGCCTCATCCTCCTGCATAGAGTTAGATTGTATGCTAGCAAAGCCTTTTCCCCAGGTTAACATGTGCAGCCTTGGAGAAAAAAATAGCCCATTCAAAGGGGACCAGTGTTTGTATTGAACCAGGCAGCCTACCCAAACCCCATGAGATGGTAGGGTGATTGGTGGAATGTGGAAATGTTGTGCTCAGAAATGTCAAATGGGATGATCCTGTTGGGTGGAAAGATTATTATTGTTGTTGTTGTTGTTAGCAGTTTTGGTCAGATGATGGGCAGTTTTGGCCAGATATCATGCCAGTGAAGCACATACCTGCTGAGTTCTTATCTCCCTTTCCTGCTTCTCTTATTTCAGCACAAGAATAACGGTCAGACTGGAATGCTTCCACCTGTTCCCAAATATATGAAGCATCCTGTCCTATTAAATAAAAGGGTAGTGGTCTGGCAAGGTTCTATGCTTGGCAAAATCAATTCGCTCCCTGGTATGTCGCTCAGAATCTGTCCCTATCCACTAGCTGCGTTGCCTGAGTTCTCTCCCACCCACTGCAGCCTAGGCCACTCTTCTCTGATTGGGCCAGCATTTCAAGCTCATTTGCATACAGAAGCTGATTGGACTTTACTCCATTTCGCACCTCAAACTCCCCCCCCCACTGCAAGACAGTTGGAATTGTCCGTTGTTTATGCAACCTGTTGTATTCTGAGATGAAATATGTCCTCACTCACAACACTTCCCCTTCAAAAGAAACAAACCCAATAACATAACCATGCCACACCACAAAAAAGACAGGTCACACCACAAGCAAAATACCACAAGGCCAAAAAAAACTCTGGTACTAATTCTGGCAGGGGACACTGTGAGTGTAGAAAATGCTTTATCGACACAGTGGAAAATCTTTAGGAATTATTTGGTGCATTTACCATGGGGCACCCACCCAGAGCCTCTGGCATTTTCTCACTCTGCTGGCATCAAAACCAATTGAAGGCAAAATAGAGATATGGAGACTTTTCCATTGTGCTTTGCATCAATTTGTCTTTGTTGGCAATGGCAACCTTAGGCCTGGCTGGTTGCTCCTGTTCAGCAGGAGCATCCCTATGGAAACTGCCTGGGTGATTTTGGACCAGCCGAAGACTTTCTGCCTAACCTGCCTTACAGGGTTGCTGTACAGATCACAAAGCCGAAAAGAATGAAGTAAACTGCTTTGCTCCCCGCTAATGAGAAAGACAGAATTTTGTCTAGGAAGAGGCTGCTGAGAGGGGATGAGATAAAGTTGCCAACTATAGGTATGGAAATTCCTGGAGATTTGAGGGGTGGAGCCCAGAGAGGGTGAGGTTTGAGGAGGGGTGGGACCTCAGACAGGTACAATGCCATAGACTCCACCCTCCAAACCAGCAATTTTCTCCTGGGGAACTATTGTTGCCAATCTTGGCCCAGTGGCCATCAAACCATTCTCTTCCACCCCCTGCTGTGCAGCTGTCTTTCCTCTAGGGTTGCCAATCTCCAGGTGGGGCCTGTAGATCTCCTGCTGTTACAATTGATCTCCAGATGACCAAGATCAGTTCCCCTGGAGAAAATGGCTGCTTCGGAGGGTAGACCCTATGGCATTATACCCTGCTGAGTCCTTCCCCCCCCCCCAGTGCTGCCCTCCACAGGATCCACCCCCCAAATCTCCAGGTATTTCCCTACTTAGAGCTGGTAACCCTACTTTCCCCTCAGTGCCTGTTGGTAGGCAACCAAGCTTGGTCCTGTCACCTGTTTTGGCCTTTGGGAGAAAACTCATTGGGGCCAGTCCTGATAAGGTTGCGAACTCCAGATGGGAAATTCCTGGAGCTTTGAGGGATGGAGCCTGGAGTGGGTGAGGTTTCAGGAGGGGTGGGACCTCAGACAGGTACAATGCCATAGACTCCACCCATCAAACTAGCCATTCCATCCTGGGGAACCACTGTTGCCAATCTCCAGGTGGGGGCTGGAAATCAATCAGAATTACAACTGCTCTCCAGGAGGGAGGGGGAGGAGATGGAAAGCTGAAGTCAGGGGGCAGATAATGGTAGGTTGACAATTGGCTGGGAGGGAAATTCGGTTGCCAACTCCAGGTTGGGAAATTTCTGGAGATTTGAGGGGTAGAGCCTGGACATGTGAGGTTTAAGGAGGGGTGGGGTCTCAGACAGGTACAATGCCATAGACTCCACCCTCCAAACCAGCCATTTTCTCCTGGGGAACTATTGTTGCCAATCTTGGCCCAGTGGCCATCAAACCATTCTCTTCCACCCCCTGCTGTGCAGCTGTCTTTCCTCTAGGGTTGCCAATCTCCAGGTGGGGCCTGTAGATCTCCTGCTGTTACAATTGATCTCCAGATGACCAAGATCAGTTCCCCTGGAGAAAATGGCTGCTTCGGAGGGTAGACCCTATGGCATTATACCCTGCTGAGTCCTTCCGCCCCCCCCCAGTGCTGCCCTCCACAGGATCCACCCCCCAAATCTCCAGGTATTTCCCTACTTAGAGCTGGTAACCCTACTTTCCCCTCAGTGCCTGTTGGTAGGCAACCAAGCTTGGTCCTGTCACCTGTTTTGGCCTTTGGGAGAAAACTCATTGGGGCCAGTCCTGATAAGGTTGCGAACTCCAGATGGGAAATTCCTGGAGCTTTGAGGGATGGAGCCTGGAGTGGGTGAGGTTTCAGGAGGGGTGGGACCTCAGACAGGTACAATGCCATAGACTCCACCCATCAAACTAGCCATTCCATCCTGGGGAACCACTGTTGCCAATCTCCAGGTGGGGGCTGGAAATCAATCAGAATTACAACTGCTCTCCAGGAGGGAGGGGGAGGAGATGGAAAGCTGAAGTCAGGGGGCAGATAATGGTAGGTTGACAATTGGCTGGGAGGGAAATACGGTTGCCAACTCCAGGTTGGGAAATTTCTGGAGATTTGAGGGGTAGAGCCTGGACATGTGAGGTTTAAGGAGGGGTGGGGTCTCAGACAGGTACAATGCCATAGCCTCCACCCTCCAAATCAGCCAGTCCCTCATGGGGAACCATTGTTGCCAATCTCCAGGTAAGGGCTGGAGACCACTCAGAATTACAACTACTCTGCAGGAGAGAGGGCAGAAGTCAGCTGAAGTCAGAGGGGAAGATAACAGTAGGTTGATAGTTAGCTGGGAAGGAGATGGGGTTGCCAACTCCAGGTTGGCAAATTCCTGGGGATTTGAGGGGTGGAACCTGGAGAGGGTGGGGTTTGAGGAGGGGTTGGACCCCAGGCAGGTAGAATGCCATAGACTCCACCTTCCAAAGCAGCCATTTCCTCCTGGGTAACAATTGTTGCCAATCTCCAGGTGAGGGCTGGAGATCACTCAAAACTACAACTGCTCTTCAGGTAGCAGAGATTAGTTCCTCTGGAGAAAATGGTGGTCCCTGTCATTATACCCTGCTGAGGTCACCACAGCAAATTCACACTGTGTGCCCAGAGCCAGGGCACTCTCCCAGAGCCTCTTTCTAGAGCCCGTTGTATTTATTTCCACAACGGGCCTTATTTCTAGTTTACTATATTTACCAATGAGTGTGGTTGGGATCAGATCTCAATTAATAAATCTCCAGTGGCACAATCAAGAGCTGAAGCAAATAACTAAAAATTTTGGCTAAATCATTTATCAAGATCGTCTAAATGCAATCCTAAGAAGAGTTATATATTTCTAAGAAAATTAAAGCCTCTGGGCTTAGGAGGATATAAGTCTGCTTTGGATTGCTTTGTAAATGTTCTTGAGAAATTGGAGTAGGTGTAATTCTGCAGTAAGTACAAGCATAAGCATTTTGAAATTAAGCATTACACTACACATTTTTAGTTTTTTTTAAATAAGAATCTGTCATGGTCACTTTAAAAGATTCAGAAGCTGGAGAGGATATTGCAGAGTAAACAGATCCTGCTTTGCATATAAAAGCCTTGAGCAGCAGGTAAAGATGGGAGCCTGATACCAGATAAGGATTGCAGTGATGCAAGCCTGCTCCTATTAGTTGTGAAATGTTGGAGGATCTGCAGTTCATCTAATTATCTGACATGTTTACAATATTTCATCTGATAACTTGTCAGTATGTGGCTATTACTTTTATGTTTAAATACAAAACTATATTTCTGCAACCATAGCCTACCTCCTTTTGTTGAGTAGTGAGGTGACATGATAAGAAAGAACAGATCATGATAAAGAATCTGCTGTAATTACTCCAGACAAACAAGTTATCTTGACACCTGATGCTTATCACCCAATTCATGCTTATCTTCCACTATCTCAGTTATCAGAGTCATGGATACATTAGGCTAAGCTCTGTATAAGCAAACGCTCACTACAATTTTGTTGCCTTTGTACACCGATATTACTACCATAGTGCAGAACCAAAACAGAGGCCAAATTCCCTTAAAAAAGTATTATTATTGTATTTATTTTTATTTATTTTACTTAGTCCACCTTTCTCACTGAGATTCAAGGTGGATTATACACTGTAAAGCAAAGCAATCAATTAGTGTGAGACATCCAATAAACAAAGCAATGGGTCTAGAATTATAAAATTTAGAAACAATGCAAAAAAGGCATCAGACATGATACACTGAATGATGCAAAAAAATGGAATTATAAAACTGGAAAACAATGCTGTAAGAGCAGGATAACAACTAAACCAATCCATTATGCTATAGTCCTAAACGGGTGCCTGGAGAAGGTAATGGGATAAACTGAAGTTGAGACCAGGCAAGACTGAGGTGCTTTTCGTCAATGGAGTTGCCCCAGGACTGCCTGTCCCGGAGGGGAGGGTGAACTCCCCCTCAAAAAGCAAGTTGATAGCTAAGAAGTGCTGCTGGTCTATGAATTATCTAGAGGCTCAGGTCTCCTCCACAGCACTTTGATTCTGGGAACAGAATCTATGTTGTATATTTCAGCTCTCTGGAAAATGCTGAAATCACAGTTGTATGGTAGCAATTATCATTGTAGTTCCACTCATTGCTACCCATCAGTGACATCAACAGTACTTTGCTGGTAGAGTTAGGGAAGGATTTCCAAGTGTCTCTCTGAACATTACTTCTTCCCTTGTGTCCAGGGCCAGCGCCTGGCTTGTCCTCAGCTGATACATCTGGGGCAAAGTGAAGAACTTCCCTAATGCTTCTGGAGCTAAGCAGGACCCATTCACCTCCCTCATATTTCAGGCTGCCACCATCAACTCAGCCAGAACACCCAAGATGGGACCCTGGGCAGCAGGTAGCTGCAGTAACTCAACATGGGCCTTGCCACCTCACTCCTGGGCCCCATAGCTTCAGGAGCCAACTGGTGATATCACCTCTTGGCACTGGGACAACAAAGGCACTGCCAGGGAAGAACAAGATTCAGAGTCCATCAAACTAGAAAGAATGGAGGCAACTAGTAGAAACCCAATGATAATGGCCTGGATGGAGCATGGGCACGGCCCAGGAACCTGGATGGAACCAGCAGGGAGGGTCTGGCTGAAGGCCTTCTAAGAACTGGCCAGTGAGAAAAAGGAGGAAGGCCACCAAAGACAGGGCAGGAGAATGAGAGGAGTGGTGCTCCAACCTTTCCCTCAGATAATGTTTCAGGCCATAAGGGCAGCGACAGGGGGTGAGGCTGGAGCTGATTGATGGGAGTGGGGAGGAAGCATATATGGTGCCTCCATAACCAGGAGAAAAAGAATAAGGCCATGGCTGATGGTGCAAAATCAGGTAAAATTATATTTTATTACTCAGTTAAAATTCTCAAAAAAAATCCCTACATGTTAGGTCAAAAGGCTTCATCAGGGAAATCTGTTCCTCTTGAAGTAGTTCTTCAAAAAGAGTATAAGTTCAGGGCTTCATAACAAGGCCGGGGAGGAGAGAGAGGCAAGGACAATGCTCCAGGAATGGAAGGATGGACTTGATGATGCAACTCTTTTCTTTTTCTTTATTCTGTCCTAGGGAGACCCCAGGGAGTGAAAGCAGCAGAATGGCTGAGGGCCAGCGGATGCTGCCAATGAGGGAGGAGCCTTACATCGTATTTGAATCTTTCATGCTATGTGCTTTTTCTGATTGACAACATGGGACAACTACCCCCATTGTGTAGAGCAGCCTATGGTGGGGAAATGCAAAAGTGTGATTTCAACATGTGGCAAATGAGTCTTATGACCTATTTCATAATGAATATGGATCGGTGATGGACTGAAAATCGCGGTATCTGCCTAAGAACAGATTGTATATCAGTACATCGAGATTTCATGTCTACCCAATGAAATAAAGATTTTTATGCCTCCTGCCACAGCCCCAATCACACCCTGAACCCCCTAAAATTCTGCCCTTGGGGGTCAGAAGATCCTCATAAATAGTATGGGTTCAAAGTGACAGTCTGCAGTAGGAGATGGGAAACTGGTGAAAATCACCTTCTCCGCAGACGCAAGAATGCTTAGATTGGTGAGATATGACAGTGGTATACAAATCTATGTCAGTTTAAATTCTGCTCTTTCTGTTTAACTGAGCTGTGGTTTTATATGCAAGTTAACTTAAATATTTTAACCTAAATGAAATGTGAGTTGGGCTAGCAAGAAAAACAAGTTTTTCCTCCATCCACAATAGCCTTTAAAAAAAAATTGGATCCTTCTTTACAAAGATTAGACTTCAAGCTCACTTTTAAAATACTTAATCTTTAGCTGCAGTATCTTACCACTGGCAAGTTAAAATCTTTTCTGCAACATTTCTAACAAGAAAATACTGCTTTAAATCAAACAACATGACAGGGAATTTTTAAAAAATGACAGTTATCAAGGAACATAATACTGTATAGTTCAGGAAAGCAAGATTTGTTAGCACATCTAAGTAATTGGTGACATCCCCCCTTTCCCTAGCTTCCTATTTGATGTTGAATTTTACATTATCTTTAAGGGTCATGGCTTTTTTTAAAAAAACAGGACTTCCAACTGTATGGTATACGAAATATGGAAGTATACACTATCCTAAGTTGTGTTTGTCTGCTTACATAGTTGCAATGTGGTGTCATTGTGCTGTGCTACTAAAATGAAGACACTACATTTTCTTTAACAACCTTACACTGATAGTAGTTGTGTTGAACTGAGCAGGGAAATAACTTTAAAACAATTCTGCTTTTACCAATCACAAAGCTGACATTATAATGTAACTTCCACACCATTACAGTCAAGGTTGTATCAGTACTCCCATAACAAAGCCCTATTTTCAGAAGTTTATAACCAAGTCATAAAAATATGCTTGGCAGTGAAAATTGGCACAAGGAACTTTGGCTCTGTTTTAGCAAAATGCAAAATGTGGTGAACCAATCCTTTCTCCTCTGTGCCACTAATAGATTAATGAGCCCTCCCCCTCAATTTCCTCAGGCCACCATGATCTGTTTTTCAAGTTCTGAGGATAAAACTGATGATCTCTCTGTATAATTCCACCTCACCCACTACGTACATGTAGACAGCCAGTTTGGTGTAGTGGTTAAGAGCACGGATTCTAGTCTGGGAGAACCCAGTTTGATTCCCCACTCCTCCACATGCAGCTGCTGGTGTGACCTTGGATCAGTCATAAGTTTTTTCAGAGCTGTTCTTTCAAGGGCAGTACTCAGGAGAGCTCCCTCAGCCCCACCTACCTCACAGGATGTCTGTTTTGGGAAGGGGAAGGGAAAGGAATTGTAAACTGCTCTGAGACTCCTTTGGGTAGTGAAGGGTGGAGTATAAATCCCATCTCCTCTTCTTCTTCTTCTTCTATGTTTCCATAACAGGCCAGCTTCTCCTTCACTGTTCCATAGGGCAGTGGTCTATACCTTTCATGCCTGTAAGAGCCCTGACATGATTTTGCACTCACCCTCACATTTTGTGCAAGATATTCCTCTGTATTAATTGTGTTCAGTTTGTGGCCCCAGAAGAGAATGAGAGGCTGGGTGCAGGGCAAAAACTACTGAGATAACACCATGTGTGGAATAACAGGCCACATCTTTATTTTGGTTACAGCTGCAAAGGTTTGGCTTGTCATAGGGCAATGGATCTAAGGCATCAAGTGACCTACCTGCCACCCGATGTGAAAGCCCCATTCCTTTGCCCCCTTGCTGAAGTGAAGAACCTGGGATGGCAGTGGTATGGGAACACCTAGGCGCAAGGCACTGTGTGATCCTCCTTTCACTTGGGGATGAGAGGATGGCAGGGGCCCCTGAGCTGGGCATGCCTCCTTAACCCACACTCCCCAAGGCCCCTTAATGGGGTCCCCACCTGGGATGATGGGCATGGAGGCCCAATCTTCCGCCCCAAAAAAGATCCAGTCCAATCCCAAAACCACCGCTAGAGGCTTCCCTTAAGGCAGCTGTTTCCCACCAAACCTATCACAGCTGCAACCACTCCTGGAGGCCCCCCTCGAAGATTATGCAGTCACAAATGGAGCCCCCAATAAATTGGGGGCCCATTCTGATGCAAAAGAGATTACGATTGGCCTGAAATAAAAAGTCATGAGATATGAAATTGTAGCTTAAACATGGCACACATGTATAGGAACAGTCCCTCTGTTGCTTGTTTCATAGCACTATCTTGAACTTCATTTCATAGGATTAGATATCTGTGAGCATAAGATTTTTGTTTATCATCCTTCTCTATTTGCAATATTGTGGGTTGAATGCGGAAGCACAGTTGCTTCCCTACAGGAAAGTAAGGATCTCAAGGCTGTCCTGTGCTCCACAGTCATCACAAATTTCCATGAATCCAGCTGAATACCATGAGGCTATTTTCTATTTTAATAAATATTTTATGTTTAATAGGCATTTTTTTTTGCACAAAAGGCCATTAAATATGCAGTACTTCACCATGACAGAAGCAGCTGCTTACTATTAAAAATACAGACCTCATCATCAGCAGTATGCCTGGTGATTATACTTTTTAAAAGTGTACTTCAAAATGGAACACAATTTATCTGGGTTATATCAATCAAACGAAGCCTTGTGGAGTCATAGATCATTGATCGAACCCTAAAATCTGGATCAAACCCTCTGAAATATATGCAATCTACTAGTAAATGAATGCATATGTGATGGGACAGTAGCCAGCTTCACTTGCTGGTTGGGGAAACTCCATTTCCAAGTAGTACTTCGAACATGCTGATGACACCCCGCTGTATCTGTTATTGGGTGGCCACCCAGCTTCCTCCCTGCAAAATCTGGCTGAGGGCTTGGGGTCCATGGTGGGATGGTTAAAAAAGAGCAGGCTGAGACTGAATCCAGTGAAGACGGAGGTCCTGTGGCGGGGGGGGGGATTCAGGATTGGAATCTAGGCTTCCAGTTTTTGACGGGATGCCACTGATACCAGCACCATCTGTCAAGAGTTTGGGCGTAATTTTGGATGCCTCCTTAACTATGAAGGCCCAAGTCATGCACATTGACAGTCATTTTTCCATCTTCACCAAGCTCGGCAACTGGTTCCTTTCCTGTCATGCCCTGACTAAAGCACAAGACTTCCAAACACCCTCATACTCTGTGCAATACAAAGGGGAGATAGGTCATAAGTACAGTGAGAGGGAAATGTGGAGATGAGGGATGGGCATGAGCTGGCTCACAAACTAAAGTTTGTTGTGACTTTTGGCCGGTTTGCAGTTCACAAAGCAATGTTCATGGAAAGGCCACCAGCACAAACATTTCACAAACTTTGGTGCTGTTCATGGCAGTTTGTGACTGGATACATTTCCCAGACAGACTGTGTCCACTCAATTAAACTGTTTACAAAACTCCAAGGCAACAGGGGGGGCAGGATTCTCCAGCCTTGGAAACACCAATAGGAGCCCTCCAAAGCTTAACAGACACATGGTGTTAGAAAGCTATACATATGTGCTCAGCTCTGCAGCCTGTTTTCTCTCAGCTATTCACAGTTACAAAGAGATGCAGAGAAATTCTTAGAAGCGAGCTAGCAGAGCACATCCCCTCATGATTGGGAACTTCTCTCCCTTGTTGGGGTTGTTAGGTGAACGTGGTGCTCTGAACCACCATGTCTCTCTGCTCATGCTGAGCAGAGGGGCATAGCTAGTGGGTTCCTTGGTTGAGACCCATATCTTGATTGTGATTCCTCTCCCTTGCTGGGATTTAGGGGTCTTGGTGGAGACTGGGCTCTGAGCTACCTATCTCTCTGAACATGTTGAGTAGAGGGGCTTAGCTAGTGGGTTCCTCAGCTGAGGACCCACATTTTGATTGTGATTCCTCTCCCTTGCTGGGGTTTGGGGTCTTAGATGGACTCAGGGCTCTGAGCTACCCTTTCTCTCTGCTCACACCAAGCAGAGGAGCTGAGCTAGTGGGTTCTTTGTCTGAGTACCCAGATTTTATACCCTTCCACCCTTCCTGATTGTGAACCAACCCCTCTGTACCATGAGGGTGAAAGTGGGTGCAAAGGGTGCTCATCATGTCCTCCAGCCACCCCCTAGTACCACAGGTCCCTGTCCCCAGGCACCAAACCCATCCTGCCAGCCCACAGGAACCTGCCCCTAGCAGAGAATCACAGAGGCCTTGGAGCCTCCTTTCCCTGACCTGTTCTTGGAGCTCTCTACAGAGGATAAAACAGTTGTTAGCACTGCCCAGAGACCAGCAGTTGATAACACTCTTTAGCAGGCCCGTAGCCAGGATTTTGTAATTCGGGGGGCCTTTAAATAAGTCAGGGGTCACTGATGTCACAAAATTAAAATTAAAATTTTTAAAATTCACTTTTGCAGCATTCTCAATCTGCCTACCTAAGTGGGGAGGCAAGTTGTGCTTGGGGAAGGGGCGGTGGTGGAGAGTCCTCCAGGTAGCCCAGAGAGCCAGGGGCCTGGGGGCTGGATGGAAGTTGGGGGGGCTTGGCAGGAAGTCGGGGGGCAGGCCCCAAAATGCCCCACTGTAGCTACAGGCCTGCTCTTTAGAGAAGCCTTTGACAGTGATTTAGAATGGGGGAAGCATCCTTCCCTTTCACATGACTCCATGTTGCTGCTCCTGCCTCCAGTACACCTCTCCATGGCCTCTCCCAGCCCGGTGCCAGAAAGCAGCTGTCCTTCCCCCCCATCTTCTCCAGTCCTGGGGTGCCATTTCCAGCCCACAGTTTGGAAACATTTCTGCATCCTCCCCACTGCCCCATGTGGCAGAGTGCTAGGTGTGTCATGCCCATGTCCAGAGGAGTGCAACCCCCCACACATTTTTCTTCCTCTGTCCTCTGCAGGCACATAGTGACTCTGTCAAGTGTTTGGTGGCCCTCTAGAATAAGTCTTCCAGAACCACAAACTGGGTTCCTCCACAGTGTCCTCTCCCTTTGCATTGAAAAACATCAGCTTTGTAGTATACTGCAGAGCCTACAGAGCTAAAAAGGGTTGGGAGATATCTCTGTCAAAAGAAATCAAATACATCAGGCATATATCCCATTTGCAGAAATATGAGGTGGGAATAATTGCAGCAAATAAAGGATTCTTCTCTGCTTTGCATCAATGGAATCTTATCCAGTGAAGATTTTTAAAAACTGTTAAGAGTCTTTTTAACATCCAGAGTTGGCTTAAGAGCTGGTTTCTGTGGCCTGTTGTGGCAATTTGGCAAGCGGTTGTACTGATAGAATCTCTGAACTCTATTCTGACTTGGATGCCAATTTGTGGGATGTTTCTGGACTGAAAGTGTCAGCAGCAGGCACCTGTCAGACTTTTATGGAACATTTCAAATTGATTTTCCTGACTGAAGCAGACAGAGACCTTGGGGTTGTGAAGGCCACCACCTCTAGACGTGATCCTTGCTCTTCTTGGTTAGTTAAAGTCTGACAGGAGAAATTAAGAGTACTTCTCCAGCAAGGGTAATTAATACCTCCTTGATTCAAGGTCATTTTTCAAGGGAGTTTAAGCAAGCAGTTGTATGACCTTTGCTGAGAAAGCTCTCAGGGGATAAATGACCTGGTAAACTACAGGCCTGCTTCTAACTTGCCTTTTTTGGGCAAATTGGTGGCAGAGCAATAGCAGGCACAGGTGGATCAAGAGGATGAGAGAAAAAGGATGAATTCAGATGAGACGGAGGTGATATTAGTTGGAAAGGCAGGTGTTCTTGAGGGGTTAGACCCATTAAGTCAGAAACACCTAAAAGCTAAGTTTGGGCTTGTAGAAATTGAATCAGTATGCCTCTGTAGCAGGACCTGAATGCCTCTCATGTGCTTCCCACTGCAGGCTTCCATCACCCTGATGATACTGCAGTTTCTCCAAGGCTGTTCAGTTGTGCATAATATGTGTAAAAGTAATGTCTTCCATACTTGAGTACTGTGGGAACATCACATGTGTACAACAATGTGTTTGGTGGGTTGCAGCAATGTTGCTATGCAATCCCCTCCCCTCCCCCGGTATGGTTTTACTTTGTAAATTGCTGTTGGAAATACATATGAAAGTGATCGTGTTGCACTAACATGCAGGCCAATGGTAGTGACCACTGGCATAGCAGTTGTAGTTTGTTTATATGTAAGTCAGAGGAAGAAAATTGAAGTGGCTGAATTAACTCATAGAATGACTTAATATGACAATAGAACAGAGATATAAAGTCTGGGTTGAATAAGATTAGTGAGAAGATGTTTTAAAACTCTAAATGAAGCAAAAGGGGGAAATTATTTGGGTAACAAAAATAAATATTAAGAGAGACTAAACCTGAAACAAAAATCTGCTTGTAGATAACAGGGGAAGTGAAGAATTATTATAATATGTCGCATTTATAGAGCTCATTTCATCTTCAAAGAGCTCTGCAAATATTTAATCCCCATAGGATTCTTGTGAGGCAGGTAAGAGTTTAATATTCATTTTTTTCAAGGCATAGAAAAGGAAATCAAAGAGTGAGAGAAGAGGAAGAGAATGTTAGGGCAGGGATCTTGGACTTTGGACTGCTATGTGTCATCATTTTTGATCAAGACATAGAAATTATATATTTACATATGAAAATATTGTCATTTTTTCCTGCTCCTTTGTGGGCGACTGAGGAAAGTTGACTTGCACAAAGCACACTGTGGAGGAAGGCTAGTCCAAGGCATTCAATACTGATCCAACCTTGAGATGGTAGGTGCTTCTTTGACTGCTAGGGTCATCCACCAGCCGTGGCCTGTCCACCAAAGTGATGTTCTGTCAGGGTCAAAATGGAAGAGGTCTTTGAGATCTTTCCAATGTCTTTTTAAGTAGAATTACAACTGCAAATGAAACCAGTTTGAATCAGACCCATGCAGAGAGAGGTGTGTAACATGCATGTTTGCTTTTTAATGAATGAATGCTAAAGAGATACTAAACAAAAAACGTAACTCTAGAACACTGGGCCATGAGCACTTATAGCAACGGGGTTGTACTTTAATGTAGGATTGTAAGTCTTAGGGTCTTGGGGAGTTACCCTAAACATAGCCAAGCTGTCTACATAGTCAGTGTGACTTTTCTTTCTTCCTTTTTTTCCTTTTTGAAGACAAAAGCAGCTTATTGTGCTAGTTCAAACACTAATTTTGAAATGGAGTGCCACAAAGCACTGCTGTTCTAGAAACCCAAAGCCCCCAGGGTCCCTAGAGCAAGTCATGTGATTCTCCACATTATGATAAATTTACAATACACAAACAGAATCTTTAATTGTTCAATAAAAATATGTTATTTTGGAGCTAGCATTTTTATTGTTATATTTATTAACCAGGTTTGATGAAATGGCAGTTCTGATTTTCAGCAAATGATACCAATTTTCCATGAAACTGAAAGCAATGTCCTGAGGGTACTAAGGTTCTTTGACTTGTGTGGCTAGCTAGTCAATAAACCACACAATGAAACAGACAATCTCAGGCAATAAAGGGTAGGAAAAAGATTTATTTGAATAAAGGAACATCTCGCAGCTAAGAATTCAGCATAGATGTTCAGCGAGTAGTAGCAGGGATCTTGCTTATATGCCCTTCTTGCTCCTGCTCACTTTACATCATTATTGACATCATTTGCACATGCTCAGTTTAGATTTCTTTGTCTGGTCAGTCATCACATATTTGACCAACAGATGTTACTTGGCCACATCTCAACTCTACAATGCTGGTGTTTGTCTCATTAAAATTGATTGATACAGGTGCTCATTTTCTTGGCTGCCTACCTAGACTCATTTCACCTTTGAATGAACTCTCAGGCTGAGAAAACTTAGCTGTTTTCATTACAAAAATGGTTGCTTTACATGGATACATGCATATAAAAGTATAACAATATTCTTAATACAAGTTATTTCTATTGAAAATGTTAAAACTCTCTATAACCACCTTTTAACACTGTAAAATAGTTATGACATAAAGCTTTTGTAAATACTCTAAATCTATTTATCAGTTTTTATTTTGGACCCCCAAAAACATTTTTATTAATTTTTAAAAGAGTTTTAAATATGTTGTTTTACTTTGGTCAAAAGGGGTTTTCTTTGTTTAATACAAATGTTGTACTTTTTAATTGTCTTCTAGTGAATGACAGGTGTGCATGATTAATTTCTGTGACTTCATCTTCCAACTTTCTGCTTGTTAGCAGCTTGTGGATCTTTGCCAGGTTAATTCTAAGTGTATAACAGTTTCTCTTTAAGCAAACATCTTTTTGTTTTAAGCTTGATAACTGTCTATAGCAAAGTTTAAAATAATTCAGCTAGTTGCTGCTCTTACAAATATATTATACCATAATCTTAGTAAATATTCAAATTTAAGCAAAATATAAAGTCTAAAAACACACAAGTCAGAAGAGGAAGGGTTCCTTTCATTTATCCCAATTAAAAGGTAAAGGTTCCCTTGCTCGAAAGCCAGTCGAATCCGACTCTAGGGTTGCGGTGCTCATCTCCGTTTCAAAGCCGAAGAGCCAGCGCTGTCCGAAGACGTTTCCGTGGTCATGTGGCCGGCATGACTAAACACCAAGGTGCACGGAACGCTGTTACCTTCCCACTGAAGTGGTACCTATTTATCTACTTGCAATTTCTTGCTTTCAAACTGCTAGGTTGGCAGGAGCTGGAACTAGAGACGGGAGCTCACCCCGTCATGCGGCACCCGGGTCTCGAACTGCTGAACTACTGACCTTCCACAGCCTGCAGTTCAGCATCTTAACCACTTGAGCCACCGCAGCTCCGCTTATCCCAATTAGGCTTTTCTAAAAACATCTTGACCAATTATTCCTAGTTCTCTTTGAAGCAAAGGATGTCACTATAAATCTCTAATGTTGGCAGTGGTACTTCCTGCCATTCCAGTTAAAAAAGATGATATAAAAACACCTGGCCTAATTAGAAAATTCTTGTCAATTAAATCTGATTTAAAATACCTGTTTCTATAATTCTGCTTAGTAGTTAACAGTTTGTTAATTCTCCTGGGGAATCCCAAAGAATCTCTCCCAAAGATTCCTGGAACATCAGCAATAATTAATAGACAATCATTTGAACCTTTGAATTGTCCTCTACAAAACCAATTACTTCTGGTTGATACAATAACTGAAATCTTTACTTTAACAATAGCGTATGTTGGCAAAAATACCTGTTGTGTTGTCTGGGGAATCAAGGGTATCCTTGTTAGACTAAGGAAATCCTAAAACTAACAAGACAGCCATTTTCAAAAGAGAAGCAGGGTGAAACTTTCCACTGTTCCATCTAGCCAAAAACAATATAGATATTGGCTAGAACCCAAAATCAAGACGGCCACGAAGTTCAAAATCTAGAGCACTTGCAAACAAACCACTCTGAGCTATGCAAACAACAGGAACCACTACCAAAAGCCCCTAACAAAGGAAGTGGAGGTTTTGTGGCTGGGAATAATGATAATTTTATATATATACATCTATGACACGCGCCCCCTTTCACTGACAGTACCGTGAGGGTCTGCGTGTGGTGCCTGGTCAGAGCTGCTGATAATTTCTTCTGACCAGTCCTCTATAATAGTCTCTTCGGGGTATTTTTTAATTTATTTCTTGGACAGGGATATTTGTAAGGACCACTGCTAAGTGTATTTGTTTCACCAGTAAAGAGATAGGCACCATGGCTTGTTAACTTTAAAACGGAACAGGCTTTATTTACAAACAACACAACAGGGGGATGGAAGTTTTATACAGATGATAGTTTGTTTCCTTTCAGGCTTAAACTTTTGCCCTTACTTTCACTTAGGCTGTACGTTTATTACTTTCAGTTCATACATAGATGTTCATCAGTTCTCTAAACATGCTTATACTCCTCCTCTCCAGCAACTGCTTTGTGGTTTTCCTTGGGCTTTTACTAACAGGTCCCTCTGAGTCTCCCTGGTCACCAAACCAGCTTTCCAGACTCCTGCCAGACTGTTCTTTAGCCCTTTCTAAACCACCTCCAGTTCCTTTTAAGGAGAGATGTCTCAATGGTGTGTGACTCTATTGTGTTTAGGTTTTAACTGCCTGGTCACTGTCCCCTTCCTTCTGAGAAACTCAGTAAGCCAGGTTCTTCCACACAGAGCTTCAGAGCTTCTTCAGTTTGCTAACAGACTCCTTGTTAGCTCTCTGTTCAACAACTAACTACCTGCTGCTTCTCAACTGCCAATTCTAAACGGACTGTTTGGTCTGTTAAACACCAATCACTGAGGATTCCAAGCTAAATGGCCCCCTCCTCACTCTGTCATGTGACTCAGCAGTGTTCCGTGTTTACTTTCTGCTGGTCCCAGATCTTTACATCCCTCACAACATATCTAATACACCTTAAAGATTTCAACAAGCACCTTGAGGAGTTAGACAGGGAAATGTAGAAGGAAAAGTAACCTCATTTAAGCCATCATAATAGCTTAATTGCAGTTTAATTTTCCTAACAGAAATCAGATGGGCCTTCTGGAAAGCAAGGGCAGGTTAATGATTAGCAGGATTCATGATGCCAACTTACCTAAGCCTCAGGAACTGGGCCAGAGAGAAAGTAACCATTGCCAGATGAGATTGATTTCAAACTTTTTAAAGAGTTCTAAAGGAAAACCCCAGATTTCCCACAGAATGGGGAAATAAAATAAAGTTTCTTTTCCATAAGAAAGGAATTTGGGTTTCTATTAAAGTCTTTATGACCAGACAGTTGATGATGGAGTTCGAATAACAAAGCCAGAGGAGAAGATCTGGGACAGATCTGAACACTGACCAAAACAGAACGGCACTTAGGCCTCTTTCTCTGCCTTATTTGTTTGAAATTGCTTGGCAATTAATTTTGAATGCTACTTACATGTAATCATGAATCGTGAAGCTATGCTATGCAGATTAATGCTATACATCTATACACACTTGCATATGATAACATGTGTTATGTTATGCATATTATATACTATAGCATCCATTAATGCTAGTAACCAGGAACTCCTGAAGGGATGGCTTTTGGGGCAAACTAAGGAATAAAGAAGAATGATTGTCATCGAAGGTTTGATTCTAAATTGGATGCTGTCAGGAGACAGAGGCCACATCGACAATGCTGGGCCAAAGCAGAAGTATGATAACTATATGATAATTTTTGCCAATAGTGATATGTCAGAAAATTGGTAGAAATCCAAGAGTAGTTGTAGAATCTGATTGGATTAGAAGAGTAGGCACATGAACCAAATAGAATATAAGAACAGGGGAATATCCAATGGGAGCCAGGCAGAGAGGATTCAAAGCCTCTCACTTCCTGTCTTTCAGGTATTATCTGAAGGAAAAACTCATGGAGGTAAGATCTTTTCCTACCAAGCCACCTTTGGGCCAACTTTGAATGTGCTCCACTAACCTTTTCAGATCAGTGAGATTCATATGCTGCTTGCTATGTTCTTATGCTGCTTTTCATGCTCCTTATGCTTTATACTGTTTTAAGTTAACTTAATGCTTCAGTATAGGCAAGGATATTTTAGATTAAGCTAAGCTACATGCTCTCACTGTGTTTTTCTGTGCTGGGGTATGGTCTGGAAATTCTGAATGTGATTAAGAGAGAAAATCCTTGTTAGAGCCTATGTACTAATAAAATTCCATGACATTTATTAGCCTGGTGTCCAAGTTTTTTTTTTCCTTTTCCTGGAAGTATCATTCCCAGAGTTAGATTCAAAATAACGCAGGTTAATAACCTTTCCAAAATATTTTCTAATCTCTCACTTAAATCACAGTTTCCTGTGTTTCGTTGTGTTTGGAGCTAAGACTGACACAAATTGGAAATAATTGAAGTACTCTAGTAGTTAACCTTTTTTTTTTTTTTTTTTGCACAAGACAACCCCTGCAGCCACACTTTTAAGTTAGGTAATAGTTTATAATCTGAAAATATTTGGAAGTGAATTTTGCTCATTAGTAAGGTCTCTGCCATTATCAGACTTGCAGTCAATCCATTTTCTAGGCCATGTTTGTATGTGAACATAGTTCCACTTAATTCAGTACTCTTTATACCAGTTGACATTATGTTCCCATTTAATAATGGCACAACTGCATAGTAGTGGTTTCTTTGTGTGAAAGTTTGCACTTCTTTAGAGAAGTGCTAACTTTTCCCCAAGATCCCGATGTTTTCTATACAGACATTATGAAACATTATCTGACCAAGAAGGCACCATGCTCAAAAGGATGATCAGGGGCTGAAATTTTATTAACTGTGAAATGAGAGTGCCCTGGCCCAGCAAACATATCATAGCCCAGACAGTTGATAAAAAGGAGGGGGTGTATAAATGCAGGCTCTCTTCAGAGGAATCGAGTAGTGAAACCCCACTGTTGAATGTGAGCAGAAAGGCTGGGTGCCATGCCACACAGAGATCAACTTCCCTATCTCTCTCTCATTCCAATCTTCTCCAACTCGCTGCAAAATCCAGCAAAGGAGGGCTGTGCTGTGCTCTGGGCTTATATGGCTTTCAAATCACATAGAGACAAATGGGAGCTCTGTAACTGGCAGCCAGCAATGCCTGTCAAGCTTTGGAGGGTCCTTGTTGGTGTTTCCAAGGCTGGAGAGAATTCCACCCCCACCATAGTTTAGGAGTTTTCTTGATTGATGCTAGGTTTCCTGGGAAATATTTCCATTTTCCAGACTGCCCCAAACTGCCCCTGAAGTTCAGGGAATGTTTGGGAAGCACATGCTTCCGTAAATATCACTTCCCACCCCCCGGCTGGCCAAATTTTGGCATGAATTTTACTTTGTGTGCCGGTTCGTGCCCATCCCTAGCATTCAGAGATCACTGTAAACCAAGATTTGATCAAACCACAGTATATTATGCTTACTAGAAGATGCTTTGGAAACCACAGGTTCATATAGTTCATGTTTTGATAATAGGGATTCCTCTGCAGATTGTATTAGTGCTCTATAAAAAACCCAGCTTTTCTGTAGACAGCTTTAGCTTGAGTGCTGAAAACATGGCTGTCAAGTTACATCCCGTTAACCACTGTTGGTCTAGTGAGCTGGAAACAATGTTCTGTGGTGTTCATACTTGACTTTTTCTTCATGATTGCATCAGTGAACAACGGTTTTAGCAATGTGTATTTTATAGCGTGAAAACACCTCCAGCCACAGAGAACATAAACCATATACTGTACAAGGCTCTAAATGCCAGAACCTGTACACGATACTAAAGGCACTGAGTCCTGAATGGAGTCCTGTGTCACTGTCTGGTGCTACAGTGATCCTTCTCCTTCTCTGACAATTATCCCTCCAAGAAAGTGACCATGTGACCTAACTTCTGTCATTATATTTGAGTATATTAAATGCCACTGAGAGCTCATATTTAGGTGGAATTAATGGCAAATAACCCAAAGCAACCAAAGAGATGTTTAACAGCATCCAACTGAGGAGGTCAGAAATTTCAGCATTTCTAAGAGTCTGTTTCGACATCATTGTGCTCTGGATCATCCATGTGTAACCTCTGAAATGGCATGGCTTCATTCTATAGTGACTTTCCTGGTACATCCTGATTATCCAATGCTTCTTTAAAAGCCTTTTCACTCCATAATTTGAACATCAGGACCTATTAGAAGAAGCTGCTGAATCTTGAAATTCATCTTGACAACAGAGCTGTGAATGATAATTTATCAGCTCTTCTTGGACACCTTTGCTCTTTTCTCCTGTTTATGCAATTATAAGAGAGATGCCAATCTTATTCCTAGAAAAGGCCATGGCACATGCTAATGATTGCTATACTAAGCATCAAACTTTGGGCTCTGTGGGCTGGTTATCCATGTGATTGTGTGCATAGGCATATAACCCTTTCTAGAAAAACTAATACTGCAGCATTTGTGCCTGTGGGGGGCTAGCAGCCAGTTTCCCCAATCACAGCCACACTTCTGTCATGAAAATGACTACCAGCACCTTGCATGTACCACCCACTTCCCCCTTTTTTAACAACAACAACAGCAAAAGGCCAGGATTCAGTCCTCAATAACTCAATAAGTACTGCACGAGCACAACTGGAGTGAAAACAATGTTAATTTCTTACTGGTAGTGTCTCTCTGGGGCTTGATGTGGATGATGGGAAGTATCAGTTTGATCATTTTCTTACTGCGGAGAAGGAGGCAGATGCTTAATTTATTATCATACCCCAAAATACAGATTAGCAAAGCAGAGAAAAGGTAGCTTTCAAGTCAAGATCAGTTCTAAGCTGCCTGGTGGTTTTAGAAAATTAAAACAACATAAATGGCAATTCTAAGCAGATCAGGGATAAACACACGGTAGCAGTTTTCTTACGGCAGCCAAAAACATCTAATAATAACATTCAGCTACAGGTCCCTAATGTCCAATTTAAATAAAGTTTACTCAAGAATATGTTCCTCCAACATGACTAGTTCATTATGCTGAATGTAACCAGAGCTCATAATTTTGTTATTGTTTGTTTGTTTTTTCCTAATTAAGACTACTAAAAAAGACAGAAGAGTAATAAAGCATTTGGTGGCCATCTGATCAGATCAACTGACAATAATTCTTTGGCTGCTGCATTTGCAACATATAATAAATTTATAGAAGATTTAGCAAACTATAAATGTCTGATGAAAAGTCTGCTGTGATATGCCTCTGGGGGGGGAATAGCCACAATTCAGGACTCCATACAATTCTGGACTCTGTACTTTTCACAAGGTGAACTTCTAGAACATTTTTCAGAGGTAGCCACTCCTGTTCTGCCCCCTGCAAAACATACAAAAGCAATCTTATCTGGATATAATAACAATGGGCAAATCCATTAAAGGACACAGCTGGCATACCAAGTTAAACTGGCCAAAAGCATTACTGGCCACAGCAAGTACTTGGTCATCTGTGGCCATGCCACTTGCCTGCTCCCATCCCCTATTGCCTATGCTTGATCTATTAAGGAGCAGCAGAAGAATGGAGGGGTGACAATATCATTGCATGAACATTCAAGTGCACATAGACTTCTTCCTTCTCCTGCCCCCCCATCGGTCCATGGGTTTCTTGGTTTCCAGCTGTTTAGCTGCCTGAACCAGTTTTGTAACGTGCAGCACAGAGAAATATGCAGAAAGAGGAAAGTTATATGCTTTGTAGCTTGCTGTAGTTGGATTTTTCCCTCAATACAAGTAACAAAAGCACAAAAAAATCATTGGACTTAATTTGGTTTTCAGTTATTCAGGTTTAAGCACCTCCATCAATTCCAGGGAAATCTGTCCTTATATATATTTGAATTTTGGTTCCACAACATTCTATGCTTGCCACAATTGATTTGGCACAAGAACTGGCAGTCAGAAGATGCTAGCCGGGGCTGACTGGCTGCTTGGCGGAGTCCCGCCCACGTCAGCCCTGGCAAAGTCTGCTCCGGTCCTCTGACAGGAGACGACCGTCTGCAGAGAGAGCACAGGGACAGGCCTTAAAAGCCGAGGTAGGTGAGAGAAGGCCCTTCCGCCCCCCCACACCATCCCCTGGGTCTTCTATGGGCCCAGTCGGACAGAGAAGCCCCTTCCGCCCCCACACACACCATCCCCTGGGCCTTCTATGGGCCCAGTCGGACAGAGAAGCCCCTTCCACCACCACCCCACACACCATCCCCTGAGCCTTCTATGGGCCCAGTTGGACACAGAAGCCCCTTCCGCCCCCCACACACCATCCCCTGGGCCTTCTATGGACCCAGTTGGACACAGAAGCCCCTTCCCCCACACCATCCCCTGGGCCTTCTATGGGCCCAGTCGGACAGAGAAGCCCCTCCCCCCACCATCCCCTGGGCCTTCTATGGGCCCAGTCGGACAGAGAAGCCCCTTCCGCCCCCCACACCATCCCCTGGGCCTTCTATGGGCCCAGTCGGACAGATAAACCCCTTCCACCACCACCCACACCATCCCCTGGGCCTTCTATGGGCCCAGTCGGACACAGAAGCCCCTTCTGCCCCCCCCCACACACACCATCCCCTGGGCCTTCTATGGACCCAGTCAGACAGAGAAGCCCCTTCCGCCCCCACACACACACCATCCCCTGGGCCTTCTATGGGCCCAGTCGGACAGAGAAGCCCCTTCCGCCCCCCACATACACCATCCCCTGGGCCTTCTATGGGCCCAGTCGGCCAGAGAAGCCCCTTCCACCCCACACACACCATCCCCTGGGCCTTCTATGGGCCCAGTCGGCCAGAGAAGCCCCTTCCGCCCCCCACACCATCCTCTGGGCCTTCTATGGGCCCAGTCGGACAGAGAAGCCTCTTCCGCCCCCCACACCATCCTCTGGGCCTTCTATGGGCCCAGTCGGCCAGAGAAGCCCCTTCCACACACACCCACACCATCCTCTGGGCCTTCTATGGGCCCAGTAAGCCAGTGAAGCCCCTTTCCCACCCCCACCCCCCACAGCATCCTCTGGGCCTTCTATGGGCCCAGTAGGCCCAGAGAAGCCCGTTCTGCCCCTCTTCCCTTCCTTTCCCCCCTTTCCTTTCTTCCTCTCTCCTTCTTTCTTTCACTCTCCCCCTCTTCCTTCCTTCCTTCCTTCCTTTCTTCCTCCCTCCCTCCCTCCCTCCCTTCCTCGCTCCCTTCCTTTCTAGGGCCCATTGTCTTCCTCCACAACGGGCTTTGCTCCCTAGTATAAAATAAATTAGAAGATGCCCCATTGTGTGTGCTGCACTCTCCCTCGTTCTTATTTTCTTAACCTGTTCTACCAGCCATTCTTTCTTAGCTTATGGCACTGCTATCAGGCAGAAATGACACTTAAATCTAGTTTGTGCCAGGGATTACCAGGCACCAGCCCCAGTTTCCACTGCTGTATTGCCAAGGGGCAATGGTTCTTTTCCTTTAAGGAATATGTAGACAATGAACACACAAATTGAGAAGGAAAATAGATTTTTATTATGTAGTTTAAGTAGTCTACAAAGAAAAACATATCTACAGAAAAATCAATGCAAGAAAATAATATGCTGATATCACTTCAGGTGTGAAGAACCTGTGGGGAATGGCAATGGATGGATCCCCTGGAACTGGCTAGCTGATTTAGTCTGCATTGAGGGTCTAATCTCTGCACTACTACTGAGGCTTTATATACTGCCTTTTTTCTTTCTGTGTTTTGCCATCAAGTCACAGCTGACTTATGGCGACCCTGTGGGGTTTTCAGAGGCGGTTTGCCATTGCCTGCCTCTGTGTCATGATCCTGGTATTCCTTGGAGGTCTCCTGTCCGAATACTAGCCCGGGCTAACCCTGCTTAGCTTCTGAGATCTGATGAGATTGGGCTATCCTGGGCTATCCAGGTCAGGGTAAGAGTCACTGGTGAAAGAAATAACATATGTAGCAGCCTGAATAGCTACACTTAACCTGAGCTTCTTGAAGCAGGGAAGCTAAGTAGGGTCAGCCATGGTGAGTACTTGGATGGGAGACCAATGAAAAAAGACTGAGGTTGCTATGCAGGGGAAGGCAATAGCAAACTACCTTTACCCATCTTTTGCCCTGAACACCCTGTGGATGGGGTCTTCATGAGTTGGTTGTCATTCAACAGCATATTATTCATTAGTGTAATAATACAGAACTGATTTTAACATCTGTGTGCTACATCTCAGATCTCCCAAGGCCACAGGTTAGCTTCCAGTATAGATAACTGTGTGATGCTTCCACTACTCCCTTTACCAGACACATAAGTTATCCACAACATACTCCCTAATTTAGTACATCAGCTACATGAAAAGCAAAGATTGGTTTTTGGGTCTGCAACGCTTCAGGTCTGTAAAGCAACTCAGGCACAAGTGGAGAAATAGTGGCACCCACCTGACTCAAGATGACAGTCGTCTTCTGTAATTTCATAACAAATGCCAATAGTCATCTCCCATCACTTATGAAGTGGGATATTAATAATATGCTTTGGAATAACAACACTTGTCCAGTGTTCAGAAACTGGTGCAGAACTATACAAACTGAAATCTCTTGAGCATGAACTAGTTGCAAATACTCTTTTCTCTGGCCAGAGTGACTTTAGGTTGGCTGGCTGCACTATGCCCTTTGCAACACAACCGGCCACTAGGCAGATGGTACTTTGGGAACTGGACTTCTGGATTAGCATTTGTGTTTTTTCAAAGCTTGAACCCTAGTTCTTCTCAGCTGATGAGAAACATTCACAGCAGATAATGCTGTGGATCAATTTACCCTGGCCCCATTAACTTACAATGATGCTTGGGATGCAACTGATTCACTGAAATCTGGTACGCAAATCAAGAGAGGGAGGCAGACTGCTTTACCCAGCTGCACCGTCTCACCTTCAGTATTTTTGCTGGTCAGCACAAGCTTAGCTGGTCACTATGATAAAACCAAGCAGGAATTATCGGTTCACCAGATTTGGAGGTTCACCGTTTTTTCTCCTGCTCTCTGCTGTCTCTGTGGGTAGGGTGTTGTTTATTTTAATAGGCCTCATTATAAAAGCAGTTAGGGCACAACTTATTTGCAAGAATAGGATGGATTGCTCAGGATTGATAGGGTTTATCAGCAAGCATAGGGTGCCAGCCCCCAGGTCCCACTGGGGATTCCCCCACTTTTGGAGGCTGAAATTCACCGCCAACCAGCTGGCCGGGCCCCTAATAGGGACGTTGTCAGGCAATGTACCCGACATGATGATGTCACATGTGATGCTCGGGTTTTGGGACAAATTCTATGATTTTGAAGCAAAACCCTCGCATTTTGCCCCCAAACCAGAGTGTTGCACACAACATCACACTGGGATGTCACCTGACAAAGACCCACCTACCCCCAGAACAGCCCCCAAACTCCCCTGCTGCAATGGCAAGGGGACCTGGCAACTCTAAGCAAGAGGAGAGGAGGAGAAGGAGATCGGATTTATACTCCACCATTCACTCAGAGTCTCAGAGCAGCTTACAGACTCCTTTCCCTTCCCCTCCCCACAACAGACACCCTGTGAGGTAGGTGGGCCTGAGAGAGCTCTTTTGAGAACTGCTCTTTCAAGAACAGCTCTGACAGAACTATGGTTTGCCCAAGGTCATCCAGCAGCTGCAAATGGAGGCGTGGGGAATCAAACCCGGTTCTCCCAGATTACACACTGCACATTTAACTACTAGACCAAACTGGCTCTCCAAACTACACCACTATACCAAACTGGCAAGCACTATGAGACATCTGGCATGAGTGGTGTGTGTGTGTCCAAAACACAACAGTACATGTCTTGCAGCAGGGTGTACTATGAAGAAGGGCCCTTGGTGCTGAGCAGCATATTTTGAACCTGGTACGAACCTTGCAGCACATCAGGGAAGATAGATGAAGCTTGGCATCTCTCTGCACATAAGGCAGTTTGGAGCCAGGCTGGACCTGCCCAAAAAGCAGACCAGGCAGATGCCTAGTACAGCCTACCCCTGCAATAGCCAATTTATGGGAATAAGCAGTGACATAGATCAGTCATTTAATTAATTATTAAATATATAAAAACTAGTTGAACCCACAATCTGTTGTCTTGTATAATCATGGGGCAAATGAACAGCTTGAACAACCATGGGGCAAAAGAACAACTGTTGGTAATGCGTAGAAAAAGCAAAGGAAGCTGCTGACACAACAGGCTGGCACAAAGTGTGACCCATGAAGCAGAATACAGATTTTCACCTGCCAGGGCTGGCAGACTTCTAAGAAGCTGATGAGCCTCCTGTTTATTTCTGCCTGCCTGCAAATTGGGGGGGGGGGACGACAAGGAAGACGTAGGTTGTCAAGTATCTGGTAGATCACAATTGTGGACGTTAATTGCCTTTGTTTGGCAGATTACATTATGTGGATTGGAACTGTAGCCACTTGCTGTTCCCTTCAGGACCTCTATGAGGCAAGTTTTCCTCTTTGCCTGTGGCTAGGGAAAAGATTCCGAAAGATACAGCTCTACTATAGTAAACAAGCAGCTGTACTATGAATCCCTTACTAGCTGTGTTATTTCCTATTCCACACGCTGTTGCATATTTAATACATACATGCAGTACGTATACCTGTCAATGCATATACACAGAATTTCTGTTGACTGATGCCTGTGTTGTTCTCATTTCCCTGGCAATTTACTGTACCTTAAGTAAAGTGTAACATTTGGATTATTACAAAGTAGACTGATTTTTTTATACTTTGAGACATGCCAACCATATCCACTATGAACCACCATAAACAGTTATGCTTTATATAATTCATTCTAATTACAAAACTCTAGTCTGCCTTTAAATTTAATTAGAATGCACCTTCTATATGAGCACCATCAGAAACCAAGTCATTTGCATGCTTAGTGATGATGCATTGTCTTGTCGACAGGCCTAGAGAGCTTCTGTGCCAAAAAAAATTATCCTTGGAGTCTTCGTATGTTAGTGACAACTTTTGGTGGCAATACACGTTGCTGATTGATGTGCCTCGCAGTTTTGGAGCATTGATTATGTAGGTTTAAAGCAGCAAAGACATATTTTTTTCACTGATCTATTTCTGAGTAAGATGGATGCAGGTGTGAAATATTTTAATCAAATACTCAACTTCACAAATAGCTACGCTTTTGGGTTCTGTCAAGATGATGGTTCTGGAGTATGCTAGACACAAAGTACTATAATCCCTCCCACTATATGCATCTTTTTGCAGGTAAAACTAGATAAGCTTTTACATTAGAGCTCTATTTCAGGATAAAAATCAATGGGCTGATTCAAAATATATCCAGAAATCAAATATAGCCTGGCCCTTCCTGGGTGGTACCAATTCAGGTAGGAGATTGTATATTTACATGTCAAAAGTCCTCTGAGGGCATGGTGAGGTAGAATGTGAGAGAGATATTTAAGCAACAACCTCTCTCTTGGTTCCACATGTAAGTATCTTAAAAAACCCTTTATTTACATTTAAGACATTTGATACATAACCATGTAAAGAAAAGCTAAAGCAATGTAAAGAAAGGCGTTTTTCAGACTGCAGCACCCTTTTGCATTTTTGTGCATTGTTGTGCCACTTCTGATGATTGTGCTATTAATGGGATCCATTCAGACTTCCCCTCAAGAGTTCCATCTGTTCTCTGTTGAAGCCTTTGAAGCATTTTGCACATTCATTGAAGCATATCAGCAGCCTGGTTTACTTGTCTTCTTTACATTAAACTAGCCCAGTTACTCTTGTGTAAAGTACAGTAGCTGAAGCACAAAAGATCATTTATTTGCACCATTGGCTATAATATTGAAGAGGAGATCATGATCCCGGCTTTCTCAGGCTGGAGAGAGACAGAGAGAGGAGACCAGACCAGACCAGACCAGACCAGACCAGACCAGACCAGAGAGAGAGAGAGAGAGAGAGAGAGAGAGAGAGAGAGAGATGCACTCCCAAGGCAGAACAAAGAGGAAGGTGCTGAAATGTGTCGCCATTGTGAATGATGCAAACTTAAGAAAAACCACCCACACCAGTCTGCCCTTTCTGGATGGATTTTGGTGGGCTGGGTTGTGCCAGAAGTTGCCAATGCAAAAAACTTAGTTCCGATTACAGAGCAGAGGCTGTGTTGTGAATACATGTCGCTTTGCAGGGGAAAGTGCAGGAGAAACCAGTTTTATTAGGAACTGGGGGTAAATGGGGAAGATATGATAGAGTGCTGGGATGTTTATGAAGCTGTCTGAACACAAGGAAAAAACATGTAACATCAGGTAATACAAGTGGGTTTTTAAGGAAATGCAAAAGATGCCAAAATCCATATTTGGGAGCAGCCGTGGTTCAGTTACAGAGCCTATACTTTGCATGCAGCTTCCATCCCAGGAATTTCTTCTTATATGGTCTCTGGTAGCAAGAATGGAAACAAACCCTGGATTTATAGAGCTGCTGCCAGTCGGAGGCAACTATACTAAGCTACACAGGCCAATGGTCTGACTGAGTGAAAGGCAGTCTTAAACTTTTGTTCTCAGTGCAGTTGTGATTATTGGTGCAACCAGTGCAATTTCCTGGAAGTTAGCACTATTGAACAGACCCAAGTAGGATACAAGGAGACCCACTTAGGACTTCTGTCAGTTCCATGAAGACAACCTGATCCATACCAGGAAATTGTTCTGTTGTATATAAACATTAACTACTAGCCTCAATTTTTAATTCAACACTGGGAATTTTTAATTCAATCTATTAATATAAAACATTTATATCCCACCTTGCTCTTGAAAAGGACTTAAAGCAGCTTATATTTTATAGCACTGCACATGACAAGTATTGAAAAATGCATATTTTCAGAATACAACCAACTTCTGATCTAGTTGCCCTCCAAACCTGTACACTTACATCTCTGTACCTTCCATTCTAAAATCCCCCAGCAGTCTGTTCCACAATGTAATGACAGCCTCTATAAAAGCCCAAGGACAAACAGCAGCAATTTAAAAACTTTGCAGGTTAAGAACAAACAAAAATACCTTGCTGAGAGGAGCAGAGGGGACACATTAATTTATATGGGGAGATCATCGTCCCAAGTCAGGAAGCGTTTAAAAAGCAAGGATCAGCACTTTAACTGAATTCAGAAACAAACAGACAGCCAATGGAAAGACTTCAGAACAGGTAACATATGGGGTTGCCGGGTCTCCCACAACCCTTGTTGCTCATCGCCTCCCTGGGTAGTGGTGGGACAATTAAAAAAGAAAAGAAAACAGAAGCACTGCAAAGTCATAAAGGATTTTTCACTGAAAGTATTGAAACAACTCCAAAAGACTACTGGTTACAATATCTATATATCTAATTCCCAAGTGGCCCCCTATGTGCGGATATCTAAATCCGCACATCGGGGGCACCTGGGGGGCAGGGAGATATTCCTGCGCACGTGGGGCAGTCCCCACGTGTGCAGAAAAATCTAAAAAGTTTAAAAAATTATACGGGGATCTTTAAATCCCAAAAAAAGTAAAAGAGCCCTCCCTGCGCATGCGCAGGGAATGCTCTACAAACTGGCCGTTGCCACTGAGATGGGAGGGCGGGAGAAGGCTTGGCGGGCCAGCCGGCCTCGCCTCTGCTGCTGGGGAGGGAGGAAGGGGGAGGCTTGGCGAGCAGCCGGCCTCGCCGCTGGGGAGGGAGGGTGAAGCTTGGCGGGCCAGCCGGCCGGCCTCCCCCCCCGCCGCCACGCTGCTTGAAAGGGAGGGAGGGGGAGGCTTGGCGGGCCGGCCGGCCTCCTCCCCTGCCGCCGCCCTGTTGCTTGGGTGCGTGGGTGCGTGGGAGGGAGGGGGAGGCTTGGCAGGCTGGCTGGCCTCCCCCCGCTGCCGCCGCCGCCACCCTGTTGCTTGGGTGGGTGGGTGAGAGGTAGGGGGAGGCTTGGCGGGCCGGCCGGCCTCCCCCCCGCTGCCGCCACCGCCCGGTTGCTTGGGTGGGTGGGAGGGAGGGAGGGAGAGGCTTGGCGGGCCGGCCGGCCGGCCTCCCGCCACCACTGCTGCCCTGCTGCTTGGGAGGGTGGGTGGGAGGGGAGGCTTGGCGGGCAGGCGGGCCGGCCGCCCCCCGCCTTGCTGCTTGGGAGGGAGGGGGAGGCTTGGCGGGCCGGCTAGCCTCGCTGCCCCTCCGCTGCTGCTGGGGAGGGGGAATCTCGGCGGGCCGGCGGGCCTCGCCGCTGCTGCCGCCGCCGCTGCTGGAGGGGGAGGGGGAAGCTTGGTGGCTGGAGTACTCCCTCCCCCCGCGAATATCGTGGGTCCCGCTTCTTGTATCTCTGAAACCTGAAATATTATTTCTAAGTTATTGGCCAGATTCATCCATTCCCCAAATCAGGAGAGACTTGATCTCATCTCTTTTAGTAGCTGCCAAAATGGCCATTGCATCTAAATGGCGTGAAAAGTCAGGGCCTTCAGTCTCATTATGGTATGATAAAAATTGGGATTGTTACATAATGGAAAAAAATAACTCACCAATTTATCCAAATGGAAATCTTCCCCAGACACTCTAACTTTGGGGGGGGGGAATGGTTTCCTGTACTAGAATACATGGCAAACCATAATATTATACTTAAGGGCCCAGATTCTTTAAATGTACTATCCTTTTAATTGTTTTATTGGTAGGAAAAACTGAGGTTATTCAAGATACAATCCTTCCACTTTTATTATAATATAGTCTTACTCTTATATACCATAGGTTTATCTGAGTTGAAGGTTTGAATGGTTATACTCTAGTGTGGTTTTAAATATAATTTCTGTATTTGGCTTCCAGGGCTCTTTTTTGTAGCAGGAACTCCTTTGCATATTAGGCAACACACCCCTAAGGTAGCCAATCCTCCAAGAGCTTACAGTAGCCCCTGTAAGAAGAGCTCTGTAAGCTCTTGGAGGACTGGCTACATTAGGGGTGTGTCACCTAATATGCAAAGGAGTTCCTGCTACAAAAAGAGCCCTGTTTAATCTATTATTGAAAGACTTTATTGTTGTTTGGTTTGTGTTTATTGTTCCTTGTTGATTGTTTCTTGGAATACTTCAGTAAAAATTATTTTAAGAAAACCAGTGACACATGCAGTGACATCACTTCCAGAGAAAACTCTTCATCAGGCTTTTCATCAGGCTTGTCAAATGGAGACAGGGTGTATCCACAGCAAGCAACATTATTTCCTCCAGAATATCTACCTTACCAACCAGCATCATCCCTGCCTTATCTGGATAAAGTTTCAGCTTCTTCTCCCTCAGGCAGTTGATCACAGAATCCAGGCATGGAGCCAGTAAAAAAGACAGTAGGGTGAATCCTACCCCCACCCTACCACTCCATTGTGCAAAATGTGAAGACTGCCTCCCACTTTAGTGGGTCTTCTTCCAATGGACAAGCCATTTAAGTTAGAGGAAGGCTCCTTGGAGTAAGAGCGGATCCCCACTGGTATTTTTGGAGGCTTATTTAAGGAAATATAGAGCTGAGTGTCAGCCTATTGATGACAATGCAGAGAATGGATAACAGTTACAATAGCCAAACAATAAGACCCAAAGGAAACTGAAAGAATGCGCTAAACAACTATAAAGTGAAATATATTATCAAATAGTACAAAATGGCAAGTATAAATCATTGTGACAATTCGTAGTTGTTGTGACAATTCATAGTTGTTAATGAAGTTCTCCGGAATGACGTATCATTCATTTCACCTGCCCATGCAGAACATACTGAGTGAATATGACTACAATAATCTGAAAATTCTTAGAGAAGAACATGTCTGTGAGATACCACTGAAGTTGTATTAATAACAAGACACGTTGCTGTTAAGAGGAAGTCTCAACAAAACAATACGTCATTCCGGAGAACTTTGTTAACAACGATGAATTGTCACAACAACTATGAATTGTCACAATGATTTATACTTACCATTTTGTACTATTTGATAATATATTTCACCTTATAGTTGTTTAGCGCATTCTTTCAGTTTCCTTTTGGTCTTATTGTTAGTCTATTGATGACAGCCAACTCCAAAGTAAGACCTCTCATTGAGAGGTCTTACGTAAATATTGAACAGCATTGGAGATAATGCCAAACACTGCAGAACCCCAGAGGATACACCCAAGAAGCATGCCCTAACTGTTCAAAGACAACCTTCCTCTCCCCTCTTTTTTATTTTACTGTTCAGCTAATTTTTATCTTCTTGTCAGTGAGTCAGTGACAAGTAGGCCCTACATTAAATTCAGTATTTCAGGGACCACACAAGATGTTTTTAAGACAAAGCACCATTCAAGTGATCCATAGGCAGTCCTAAGTGGCACAATTTAAAAACTGGTTGTAGGATGTGTTATGCCTTCACATTCTAATCATGGTTGTTGCATGGAAAAGGTGAATGTATCCCCCACCCCACCAGGAGCATTGGTGTAGTCGACATACCTAGTGCAATAGAAAAGGGCATGGTTTGGTGTTACGTGACTGTATGTCACACTTAGATGTTCCTGACTCCCTTGTCTTCCCTCTCTCCATTCCTGTTTGAGGGAAACTAATAGTTTCATGTTACATTGGATCCAACAGTGATGGTTTGTGCTTGTCCTCTAATCCAGAATTCTAAACCGTGCTTGCTCACTAATGCTGTGCTTAGATTAGGCATGATTTTTAGGTGTCCAAAAATCAAAGGCTGAACATAAAGCTATGTCTAAGTACAAGCAGGACATGTTAACTTTTATTAGCAGTAGTAAAGTAAGTGATGCTTGGAAATATTTGTATTTCTTTAAAATGTTCCATAGTAATCTCTTTTATTGAAGCTTTGCTGAAAAGCAAGAACATATTGTATTGTGCTTATGTAGCTCTCTTGTGTTTTATGTTGTTCTCTTAAAGAACAACTTCTAATACATTTGAGCATTCAGCTGAAATTAGACTTGATTGCTGCATTCTGTGACGGTTTATAATAAGGTTAAACATGTCTGGATACATAAAGATTTCCCATGATGACAAAAACTAAACTGGCAGGTTAGTGACCCCCTATCTGTTGCTCCAGGCCTAGATGACAGTCTTGAGTTCTAATACTATCTTTGACCATAGGAAACATAAGGGAAGTCATGACTTGTAATTAGATTGTAGGGTTGCAATTTGCAATCTTCTTAGAGCTCTTCCTTCTGCAATATCAGAATTAACTGATCTCCATGAGGAAAAAATGTTTTTAGCCTTAATGATTATAGGGGGGGAAATCCCTCAGGTATTGTCCCCAGCAGATTTCAAAGCCAGCTGTAAAGTAATGGTATTGACCATTAAATATAAAGTGTTGGGGCTGAACTTTCTTTCCTCTCTAGGACAGTGTTTTTCAACCTTTTTGTGCAAAGGCACACTTTTTTCATGAAAAAAATCACGAGGCACACCACCATTAGAAAATGTTAAAAAAAATTAACTCTGTGCCTATATTGACTATATATAAAGTAATTCTCTTGAATAGGAATCAAATAAACACAAATAAATTATTTTATAATTACTTTATTATGAAATAATAATACTTTATTTTATAATTGTTCATATGTTACGGATGAAATTGGAATTTTTCCCACGGCACACCAGACAATATCTCACGGCACACTAGTGTGCCATGGCACAGTGGTTGAAAAACACTGCTCTAGGAAGCCTGTTGCCATGAACATTCTGCCTCCATTTTGTTGGCCTCATTCTCTACCACCAGTCTGAATGGTGACCAGCCTTCATATCTTGTGAAACTCCTTATGAGCAACTAGCTCTCTTGCAGAAATCCAACTGGCCTTAATGAATCTTCTCAACAGTAAATAATTCTCAGATTTCAGCTCTACAGTTCACAACCCAGTTACTATTAATCTGAAAGTCCTGGATTCAGATCAGTCCAGTCCTATCAATTGCTTTGGAACTGGATTATTCAGACCCAGTTAGTTAATCTTATGTTGTTGTTAGATGGGTCATTACCTACTTAAGTTTTTTAAAATATTACCTTATAAATATTTATTCTAGTTCATGTCTGAGAAAGTTCTCAAACCTCTGAAGAAAAGATTTGTGGAACTGACTACAGAGGCCCAAGCAAACAACTTTGATGTGCCAGTACAAAAGCCTTTGAATGATTTGCATGAGGTACAATAAATTACATTAAGTTTAAAGCTCATTAAAATCTTATCTTACCTGTTATAATCAGGCAAATGGGGGGGGGGACTTGAGTGTTCCCTAAAGTAGACAATTTCCCTGTGATATTTAAATGAAATGGGTGGTACTTTTTGGCCTCAAGGAACATCAAAGTATTCTATACATGTTCTGGGATTAATGCTCTTCTATTTCCGTACAGCTAATCATCTTCACAAAATATGCAATCACATGAAGAAAGTTAGGGGTTTTTTTATTATTAGAGGTAGGAAATTCCCTAGTGTTGAAATTTATGTTTGAAGTAAAAATGAACTCTCTCCGAGAACCTGAACAGATATTATTAATTGCAAGGCTCCTGGGAAGATCTATTCATATAACCCAGGGCAATTTCCTTGTACCTTTAGTGAAAGTTGGAAGAATGTTTAAAAAACACATCAGGTTTTATTAGCTTTTCGGAGTGACAACTTCCTGTACAGTATTTTTTGAGTGAGTGTCTATAGTTAATAATGAGTAGGGAGTCTCTGGAAGTCTTATTGCCCCACATTTGTTTGAATTATGTGTCAGAATTTCATTGCCAGGAGGGGAGGAGAAGGAGAAGGAGAAGGAGAAGGAGAAGGAGAAGGAGAAGGAGAAGGAGAAGGAGAAGGAGAAGGAGAAGGAGAAGGAGAAGGAGAAGGAGTCAACAATCCTATATCATTCCTTCTGGAGGGTAGTAGGAGGGAAACCACATGAAGCCAAGCATCAACATCATTTCCCACTAGAAGTGAATTCTGTCTTTTGATGGAAGAAACTGTTCTAACATTTTATCCATAAATTAAACATTCTGTTGTTACAGAATTAAAAAGAGGCATATTAGGTTATATGAATTATTCACAGGACAACTATCAGGAAAGGTAAGACCAGGAGAAAGTGAACTGCCATGTTATTAATTCTGCATTACATTACCATACTGCAAAATATGCTTTAATCAGGGAAACCCAAAGAGCTAAGATCAAATATTACAAAGATGGATTTTCACAATGTCACTTCAAGGAGCAAAGAGTGAGACCATCTTCTTCCCTAGTTTACCGTACATTGCATTATACTGGATGTACATATTTTAGCATATATATAATCCTTTGAAGTCTCTATCATATTTTATTATCTGTGTGCAACTGGATTACTGATGTAGTTCACTGCATACAGAGTGAGCAGGAAATGTTCCACATGGAATATTGGGGGCTATTTAATAGTGCTATAATGAATATGCAACAGAAGGAATGTTCTGCTTACAGTCACAATAACAACAATAGCAGTAGCACAGGTGCCAGCTCAAACCAGCTCATGAGAGCCAATTGTTAAATTTTATGCCACAGCTTTTCCTTTTCTGCCCTGCCTCCTACAGAGGCCCATGTCCTGACTCACCTCTGGGCCTTCTCCCGATCTGGGATTCCCCAGAACCACACCCCCACAGTCTCCCCCATCCCCAAGCATGCTAATTCCGCCAAGCCTGGGAACGGCTTCCCCCATCCTCCAGGGGTTCCCAGACCCTGCTGCCTCTCTGGGGAAACCCCCACCTTTCTCCTGGGTCCTTCCCCCAGTGTCGCAGTTCCTGTGGGACCTGCCAGAGCCACCCACTCCTTCCTCCACCCGTCCAGCACAGGCCAAGCTTATCAGTGGCATCTCCCATGGTGATCAAGGCAGTGGCTGCTCTTGCAGAGGCAGTGGCAACTATTTTTCCTGCCAGGGCTCTTGGGCCACCACCCAGGCACCCACCCTTAGCCCAGTCAGGTAGGGTTCGGCCGGCCTCTCCCCTGCCATGGCAGTTTTCACCCTCCCCTCCTCAGCTTCTTGGGGCTCTTGCAATACCAGTACCCAAGCCATTCCATCTCCATCTGATCTTTTTTTCCAGCCTGCAAAGTTCAGGGCAGGAGGAGTTTTTTTGATTTGGAGAGGAGATCCATGCAGGGGAGGATCCCTTCTTTGTTTGCATCTGATTGCCTTTGCAGATTCATTTGGAAAAGGAAAACAAAATGTGCAATCCCAAATCGGATGTGTATTAATTCCACTCCCCCTTCTGGGCCATCACAAATAAATATTGCTGGAGAGAGATTTAAGGGGATGAAGCCCAGAGACCCAGCAATTTGAACAACCAGAGCCAGGCATGCACTATCCCATAATTTGCTAGTTTAAAGACTTGATCCTCCATTGATCCGTTGCTAAGAGCCCAAACAAACAGCAACAAAAAAAACACTATGAAGGCTCTTGCTTTAGAAGTACAAGAGCACAGGAGGGGGGAGCAAAATGAAAAGAAATTGAAATATCTTCTGCCAACTGAGCTATTTTCATGCTCTGGGGTCTCCACCCCCTTGCAATGGGAGATTCACAAAAGCTGTAGTGAAAAAAAGTTTAGCTGCTATAGTCCATTTTTAAAAGAGTTGTGGTTTGTTTGGGTCTCTTTTTCTTTCTTTGGTAAATATTTGAATGGTGGCATCCCCCCGCCCCCGAAATTTCTCTCTATGAAAACCTTCCTCCATTGGGAATATCCAAAGTGGTTAAATACACAAACCCAAAACCATCCAGCAAACCTGATCCAAGCAGCAGCAATTCTCTGGAAAAACAGGAAAAGGACTGAAAGGATATGTAAAAAACAAAGTCTAGATCCCCCCCGCCCCAATCCAGGCCCGTAGCCAAACTTTTTTGTTATGGGGTGTCCTAGAGCACTCCAGGCTTCCCAACGGGAGGGCCGGGAGACCCCCAAGCAACCCCTCTGGGGACAGAAGCCCCTAGCCTTGCCGGACAGCGGAGCAGCAAGGGAATGCTGGATACCAAGCAGCCAGGATGCTCCAAGGCCAATGGGGTTGGGGGAAGGGGCGTAGGCCAGCCACAGGGCTGGGGGAGCTCAGAAGCAGCACAGCAACGGGTCCCGGGGTGGGCCTGGGGCGGAGGCGGGCTGAGACCGTGAGAGGTTGGTGGGGCTGTGGGAACACTAAGCCGCAGTGCTACAGGGGCACCATGGCACCACGGCATGCAGGGATGCACGCTCAGAGGCCCCAGCAGTGGTGAGGTGGGGCAGCAGCCCAGCAAGCTAACCAGGATGCAGCTAGGCCTGGGTGCATCCATGTCTTTCCTTTTGAAGGGAGGCAGGATCACAGGACCTGGGGAAGCTTGGGAGCAGGGAGGGGTTTAAAAGGAGGTTGATAGACAGCCAGGGAGGAACCAGGGGAAAAACCTGTGAAGGAACAGGGACTGCCAGAGAGAGGGAGAGAGAGGGACCCGTGCCTGCAGGACCCGGAGGGTAAAAGAGGGTGAAGCAACCCCTTTCAAGCTAATACCCTGTGTCTGAGGCTCCTGCCTGTCACCCCCGAGAAACCTTCCTCAACCCTGTCAAGCCCTCCCAGGTCCTTCCAGGGAAACCAAAGGTGGGGTAATCGCAACACTGGAACACTGCTGGGCCCAGGAATGCTGGCAGGGTTATGACCACCGGAGGGCACCACCAGGAGGGCCCCGAGGGGCATGACAAGCTGACAATTTTTTTGTTAAGTGGGCAGTTAAGCATCATGGAGAGCAGCCCATTATGTGTCTGTACAGAACTGTCACAGTTATATTTCTAAATAATTAAGTCAAGTGGTGTATCACACAAAAATGTTTCAGGTTTATTACAAAGATATTTACATGTAAAACGTATTGATTACTCTAGCAAGTAACAGACAACACCCATTTTTAAACTGTTCAATTCTGAAGTTTAACAAGATGTGGTATAAGAGGTACTATGCAGGCTATAATTTTATTTATATATATTAGGAATAAGGCCCATTGTGGAAATAAATACAACGAGCTCCAGAAAGAGGCTCTGGGAGAGTGCCAAGGCCTTGGACACTCAGTGTCAATGTGCTGTGGTGACCTCAGCAGGGTATAATGACACAGAGTCCACCATTTTCTCCAGAGGAACTGATCTCTGCTACCTGAAGAGCAGTTATAATTTTCAATGATCTCCAGCCCTCACCTGGAGATTGGCAACAATTGTTGCCCAGGAAGAAATGGCTGGTTTGGAGGGTGGAGTCTATGGCATTGTACCTGTCTAAGTTCCGACCCCTCCTCAAACCTCACCCTCTCCAGGCTCCACCCACCAAATCTCCAGGAATTTCCCATCCTGGAGTTGGAAACCCTATCTCCTTCCCAGCCAAGTATCAAACTGCCATTATCTGCCCCTCTGATTTCAGCTTTGCATCTCCTCCCCCCTCCCTCCTGGAGATCAGTTGTAATTCTGAGTGATTTCCACCTGTCTTCTGAGATTGGGAACAGTGGTTCCCCAGAAGGGAATGGCTGGTTGGGAGGGTGGAGTCCATGGCATTGTACCTGTCTGAGGTCCCATTCCTCCTCAAACTTTACCCTCTCCAGGTTCCATCCCTCAAATCTCCAGGAATTTCCCACCTGCACTTGGCAACCCTATCTCTTTCCCAGTCAGTCATCAACCTACCTTTATTTCCCCCTCTCTCTTCAGCTTTCCATTTCCCCCACACACACACCTGCAGCCTCTCCCGTGCTCTGAAGCCCTGACTGCCAGAGTCCACCATTTTCTGTGGTCTGAAGCCCTGACTGCCACAGAGTCAACCATTTTCTCCAGGGGCACTGATCTCTGCTATCTGGAGAGCAGTTGTAATTCTGAGTGATTTCCAGCCTCATTTAGAGATTGGCAACAATGGTTTCCCAGGAGGAAAAGTCATCTTTCTCTGCAGTGGGGACCAAAGCAGCTTACATTTACTATTTGTGTAAATAGTTAAATAAATTATTTAATTTGGACTAATAATCTGTGTTGTGCTCTGATCACATAATAATCTGTGTTGTGCTCCCCTGCTCTGCACAATACCAAAGGGAGGGGGTAGCCCAGGGAAGCAAGGAAAGGCCAAACCCTTGGGTTGCCAACTTTTCAGGGATCCCCCAAAGACTGGGGATTCCATCTCCAAATAGGGAGATTCAGCCAGAGAGTTCTCACTGTCCCTTTAAAAAGGCAGTGACAATTCAGTGAGTCGTGGCAGCAAAATTAAGGAGATATGCCCATGGGATGAGGGTGAGAGGCGAACAGCTGAGTTGTAAACTGGAGCCTGTTTCACTACAGTAGGCAACCAAGCTTGGTTCAGACAAAGGAAGGAAACCCTTTGCAGGCCTTTGTGAGGAACTCATTGGGGCCAGTCCTTACAGCTCCAGGTACAGAGATTCCTGGAGATTTTCTGATAGAGTCTATGGAAGCCAGGGTTTGGGGAAGGGAGAGGCCTCAGCTGAACAGAATGCCACAAAGCCCACCTTCCAAAGCAGTTATTTTCTCCGGGGGGAGGGGAGGTCTGTTGTCTGGAGTTCAGTTGTGATACCTGGTGATCTTCAGGCTCCCCCTGGAGGCATCGCAATCAGTGCTTCAGAGCAGGGTCTGCTAGATTCAGGTTCTTGCTATAGAAGCTGAGTGGGTGATTTTGGACCAGTCACAGATTTTCAGCCTAACGTACCTCACAGGGTTGTTGTACAAATCAAAAGAGGAAGAGGAGAATGATGTAAGCTGCTTTGGTCCCCATTGTAGAGAAAGACTACTTTTCCTCCTGGGAAACCACTGTTTTCAGTCTCCAGGTGAGAGCTGGAGATCACTCAGAATTACAACTGCTCTCCAGGTGGCAGAGATCAGTTCCTCTGGAGAACATGGTGGACTCTGTGTCCTTATACCCTGCTGAGATGGGGCCCCCATGACAGTGTGGCATGGCATTCAGGGTTTCAGAGCACCATAGAGGCTGCAGGTGGGTGAGTGGGGGAGATGGAAAGCTGAAGAGTGAGGGGGAAATAAAGGTAGGTTGAGGCTCAGCTGGAAAGGAGATAGGGTTGCCAACTCCAGGTGGGAAATTCCTGGAGATTGGAGGGATGGAACCTGGAAAGGGTGAGGTTTGAGGAAGAGTGGGTACTCAGACAGGTACAATGCCATAGACTCCATCCTCCCAACCAGCCATTCCCTTCTGGGGAACCACTGTTGCCAATCTCCAAGTGAGAGGTGGAGATCACTCAGAATTACAACTGATCTGGGATGGCAGAAGTCATCTGCAGTCAGAGGAACAGATAACGGTAGGTTGATGGTTAGCTGGGAAGGAGATGGAGTTGCCAACCCCAGGTTGGGAAATTCCTGGGGATTTGAGGGGTGGAGCCTGGAGACGGTGGGGTATGAGGAGGGGTTGAACCTCAGACAGGTACAATGCCATAGACTCCACCTTCCAAACCAGCCATTTCCTCCTGAGCAGGGGTCATTTTGTAGAAAAAGAGCTGCAGGAGCTCATTAGCATAAGGTATGCTAATGAGCTACTAGGCTATTAGCATAGTAGCTCATTAGCATATGCCACGCCCCCTGACATCACCAGAAGTTATGTCAGAAGGGAAAGCAAAAGGGGGGAGAAGGCATCTTCAAAAGCCTCCCCCATCCCTTCCCCAGCCGGCCTGGGGTAGGGTGGGAAGTGAAGAGAGAAGGGGTTTAAAGTTTAGACCCCTTCTCACTAGAGTTGGGCCACAGAAGTAGGAAAGAGGAAGGAAAGAGAGAGAGATTAGAGAGAAGGAAAGAGGGAAAGAAAGAGAAGGAAAGGGGATAAAAAGAGAGAAGGAAAGAGGGAAAGAAAAAGAAGGAAAGAAGAAGGGAAAGGGGAAAAGGAGAGAATGAAAGGAGGGAAAGAGAGAAGAGAAGAAGGAGGGAAAGAAAGAGAGAAGGGAAGAAGAAGGGAAAGAGAAAAAGAAGAGAAGGAAAGAAGGGAAAGAAAGAGAGAAGGGAAAGGAGGAGGAGAAGGGAAAGAAAGAAAAGGAAAGGAGAGACAAAAAGAGGGCAAAACGATGGGGAGAGGGAGGAAGGCTCTCCCACCCCCGCCCCATCAAGCCCCCCCCCACCCCTATGGATCCCACACTTACCACGATCAAGGCCTTCCCAGGGCAACGGACCTTCTTGTACCTCCCCAGGGCCGCAGCACCCCAGCGCGGCCCCGGGCGACAGGCCTCCTCGTGCCTCCCCAGGGCTGCAGCACTCCAGCGCAGGCCTCAGGAGGCCGACGACAGGCCTCCCCAGGGCTGCAGTGCTCCAGCTGGGGCCCCACAGTGCTTGGGGGCAGGGATCTGGGGGCGGGGCTTGCCACCACTGCCCTTTGTGCCAGCGCCTGGGATGCCAGAGTGGTGCTCCAGCACATTCCAGCCCCAAAAGACCCCTGCTCCTGAGTAACAATTGTTGCCAATCTCCAGGTGAGGGCTGGAGATCACTCAAAATTACAACTGCTCTTTAGGTAGCAGAGATCAGTTTCTCTGGAGAAAATATCATTATACCCTGCTGAGGTCGCCGCAGCAAATTGATGCTGAGTGTCCAAGGCCTTGGCACTCTCCCAGAGCCTCCTTCTAGAGCTTGTTGTATTTATTCCCACAATGGGCCTTATTCCTAGTAATACAATAATACTAGGAAAAGTTGAATGCAGCAGGAAAATAGGAAGGCCCAACATGAAATGGACTGAATCAATAAAGGAAGCCATGGCCCTCAGTTTGCAAGACCAGAGCAAGGCTGTTAAGGATAGGACATTTTGGAGGACATTGATTCATAGGGTTGCCATAGGTCGGAAACAATGGCACTTAACACACATGCATACAGACTAAATTGGGTTAGACCTCATAAAATACATTTCATACTGCACCAAGAGGTATTGGGACAGAAAACCTGGTAATGGCTATTCTTTCATTCAGCAAGTGTGTAACTATAGTGCTGGATGTAAGAGACCCAGGTTCAAGTGCCCATTGTCATTCTCAGTCTCTACTTCACAGGGTAGTTGTTATAACCTACTAGCCCTTTTGTACAACTTGAAATCTCTTTGGCATCATACAGTTTAATCAAGTCTACATCACACCTTCTCCTTTCCACCTGTCTGATTTTACAGATTTCAAGTGAGTCAAGCAGAATATACATAAATTAAACTACATTTCCTAGGCACAGCTCAGTGAGGCAGCCTTAAAATGGATCTACCGATTTTCTGTGATTGGATATAGGGGAAAAGAAACAGTTGATGGGGAAACACTGGGGGGGAAAGCTGAAAAATATATTGATTAAACCAATACATATGACACTAAAATTGCTTAAATCTGAGCATACTTGGGTTAACATCACTGCATAAATAGGTACAGTTAATGACAAAGCACACTGATGTTGCATAAAGGAGAAAGACTGACGTTTCTTCAAAGATATTTTTTTTAAAACCCAAAGAATATATTTAACATTTCTTAAAATAAATACAGAGGACTTTAAACTATCCTGACTGTGTAAGCAAAAGGGTGGCTAGGAGCAACATTAAAGCTGTAGTGCTATGATAATAAATGCCACTGGATGCAAATAAACATGTGCACTTCCAAATAAGCGTGGACTGAATCTGGTTGCTTGTGAGCTCAATCCACACTGGGAAAATGACAGGGTTTCTATTCTGCCTTCTGTTATGCTGTTCCATTCGATAAGAGAGGGGTGTATATTAAATGCAGAGTTCAGGGGAGAAGTGATTGATTGGAAAGTTTAGGAAGTGCCTTGAGAGACACCTTTTAAAACTAAATACAGTGACATCCCACCACTCAGGAACAGGGAATTAAGAGAGACAGTTTGTTAAAATTTGCAAAACAAACAAACAAAAAAAAAAGGCTCAAACACAACAGGGAGAAAATACATGTTTAGCTTGTGGGTCATGGGGAGTGGGATTTGTCTCAGCTCCAACATTTGTCTCCCAGCCTACAGCAACCAGCAATCAATCCCCTCTCAAGCTAACAAAGGTCACAACCCTCCCCCCACTCATCTCCACTAAAGAAGCACCAACCACCTGCAGTTGGTTAAAAAAAAACATGCCTATCTCACCCATCTGTTAAGGAAAGGGGGGAGGCATCGAACAAAACAAACAAGCTCCCCAACCTACAGTTTCCAGACAGACTGCTCTGGGAAGCTGGGATCAGATAAAACAAAACAAAAAATCTGCCTGCATGTTGCAGCCCCTTCGACATCCTCCTGTGTCAGGATGACAGTTTTTCTCCCCACTTTGCCTCATCCTTGTCTTCCTGACTTCCCATTGACAGAGGAAGTGAATCTTCACCATTGCACACTCAGCTCTCTAAAACTTCCTGTTTTTAATGGGGATCTATTTTTATGCTGGGATGAATCTTTCTTGGGGAGGGAAGGGAGAGATGTCCCAGACCATGCGCAGGTGTGTGCGTTGTTATGGCTTAAGTACAACTGGCGAAGCCTGGAGCTGCCTGTTGCTTGTAAACTTTGAGGAAGTTTTGGAGGGCCTAGTGTGCAATGGTGAAGATTTGCTTCCTCTGGCAATGGGAAGTCAGGGAAATAAGGACAAGGCAGGGTGAAGAGAGAAACTGGAATCTGTAGGTTGGGAATCTTGTTTGTTTTGTTGGATCTCTCCCCCCTTTCCTTAACAGAGGGGTGAGTTAGGATGTGTTTTGAAAAGTACTGGGACTGACTAGTGATTGCAGCTCTCATACTTCTTTACTAGATCAGGAACAAGACAAGTAAAGCCGGCTCGCAGGCCATCTTTTATTCCCAAAGAAAACCACACCCCAACACACACAAACCCCGTGATTGGACTATTTACATTGATTGAGTTATCCCCTATGATTCCAGCTCCCTGATTGGAAGAGAGCTAGGATCCTACTGTCCATTGTCCTCTGGAGCAAAGCTCAGACACTTCGCCTGGGCGCATGTCAGACTGGCTGGAACCAGTCCGAGCACATGGCTGGCCTTAGCACATGTTCTGAGCTGGATACATTACATGTTTTTTACCGACTACAGGCGGTTGGTGCCTCATCCTTGTCTCACTCCCTGCCTTGCCCCAAGTTTGCAAGCAACATGCAGCTGCTAGGCTTCACTGGCTGCACTTGAGCCACAACGCACCCACACACAGCCTAGGACATCTCTCCCTTCCCTCCCCAAGAAAGGATTGTCCCCGCCTGAAAAGAAATCCCCATCAAAAACAAACTGATTATCATTTCCCTGATTACCATTCCCCCCCGCCCCCAATCCTCATGATCCAAAAGCCAATTTGGCTGAAATTACAAGTTGGCTCAGAGGCAGGAGGGAGGTCCCCTGCAGGGAAAAGAAAAGGCACCTCCCCAGAGAGAAGTGAGGCCAGCAGGCACCCTAACCGCCTATTTGGGAGGGATCTGTTTACACATGAGCTCCATGTTTTGAAGACCTCCTCTGTCTCAGTACTGCATCTAGGCTCCTCCTACAGCAGGAAGAAGCTGATTGGTGGGGCAGGGCACATTTTGGGTGGGGCATCACTCTTGTCAGTCTCTGGCCAAATCTGCATTTGTCTTTCCCACTAGTGTCCCTGCCTTTTGACTCCGTCTTCAAAAAAGCTGTCCCCATTTGGTGTCGTTTTCACACCTCAACAGTGCTAGCATACTTTTGCACGTCCATACATGTTTATCATCCTTTCGGGGCAGCTCCACTGTCATTGCACCTCCGCACTGCTTTAAAAGAATCTTCTCCAAACAACATTCAAACAAACTTAGAAAAAGATGGTGTCACAGCAGCACACAGCTGATTTAAAAATGCAAATGCAGATTTGACCTATCTTGGCTACAGGCCTGTCCCCATCCATCCATCCCTCCCTGATTTTTCTCACTACAGAAATATTTTTTTAAAGAAGTATACAGGCTATTTTTAAAAACCTGGCGATGGAGAGAGAACTTAAGGGAGGAGGCAAAACTTGGGGCAGGGGGAGGGAGATGGAAATGGATGCAACTAGAAACTCAATTCTCTCTGGAATGCTTGCAAAGTATCTCTCCCTCCTTTTGCAGTTTCTTCCCTTGCAGGTTTTAGAGGAGGAGGAGGAGGAGAGGGAAGGTTAGAAACAGAGGTGCAGTGGCTGGGGCAGACCTTCCTCCTTCTATCCTCCACCATACAAGTGAGGGAAAAGGGTTAGTGGTGGCTTCCCCCATGGCACAGGAGGCACTGCAAAGTCATTCACCACCACATTGGGATGGCAAAAGTTCTTTGACTGGCCTTGTATGCACTCACTCACTCTCACACAAAAAAAAACACATATACACACAGAGAGAATCATAATGGTGGACACTTTGCTAGTTTCTCAGTAGATGTGATTGAGCCAAGATTAAAAACTCAGAGCCACTGGGAGATTATTCACTTCTGTAGAGGCAGATGAAAGGCAGCTGTTGAAACCAGAATGTTCTCTATGCGAGTAACAATACTTCAGTATATCATTAGCAACAGCAGCAGTTTTGATTGACCTCATAAATGTGGGAGGAGGCAGAGAGAGGACAAAAGGGAAGCTGTAATTATGGAGCCATGGGGCAGCTTAGACTTCATTTTTGGTTTGTTTTTGTTTTTTAAGTCATACTTGTAAAATTAAAAAACATGAATATGTAATCTATCAAATTTGATAAAAGTATTAGGCATTTGTTTCCAAAAGCCACAAAGTGGATAATAATGGGGGGGGGGTTTTTGCCTTTTGTCCCTTTAGTGTAACAATTGCATGTTTGAGGCATAATTCCCAGACTTTTAAAGTGGTATACATTTGGGCTTGGTGTATCTACTGCTTCCTCTTGCATATTTTAGGCACTCCCCCATTACATATTGTCTCGGTGCCTGTGTGCATCCATACCACATATGTATCTAATGGCATGGCCTGTTTTTTTTTCCACAAAAGCTGGTCCATGACAAATCTGTTAGTCCTTACAGTGCAGTTCCTTATTTCAGGGGGTGGTTCCTTATTAGTATTAGAAAAGCTTACATAAAAGAAGAGGGACCACAGTGTGAGAATCAATTGACTGTATTGAATTGACGATCAAGATTATTGTATATGCTATTATTCTTTGCAAATTGTGTGTGGCACACCCTCTATATCAGTAAAATGTATCATTATATATGTATATATATGCATAGTCCCCCCACCCAAGAGTGAGTTGTTAAACATTTACCAGCTCACCTCTACACTAACATTTATTACAGTATTATCACTGTATGTTACAGGATTAATAATTTTTTAAAGAATCTAAATGGTTATTTACACAATGATTCTAAAACTTTCATGTCAGTTTCCAGACACTTCCAAACACACACACAAAGAACCTGCTGACCTTTGCTTAACAGGGTAAAAAGACACAACCTTGTAGTGATTGTTTTCATTTAGAGAAACATCCTTAAAGGAAGATAGTGGATGAGAATTTCCAGAGGATCCCTGCTGGCAAAGAAGAAGGAGCTGAAGGCAGTAGGGCTTAGAGAGCAGTCAGGGAAGTTAGGAGGATACTGTGTTTGTTTGGCAATTAACTATTACATTTGTTTTTACTTTGGTGTGTCCCTCATATGACTGAACCCTGACAAAATCCAAACCCAATAGGTAATATTATGTCACCAGCCTCCCAACTACTCTCACAGGTAGGCTATCCTGAGAAATAGTGACTTACTCCAGGTGAGCTTTATGGCTGAGTGAGAAACATAAGTCTATCCAGTCCCAGTTCCAAACTCTATCCACTTTCTTTCCTAAATAACCACCTAAGTGTTTATTTGATTCATAGCCCGCATTTAAGTCAGCCCAGCACCATTATTGCATAACCATCTCCTCCTTAATTATGCACATTGTACAGACTGACATCATGCATATTTACTCAGAAATAAGACCCAGTGAGTTGTGAGGCTTACTCCCCTAAATCTGCATAGGATCACAGTCTTCACTGCATATCACATGTTCAAAGTTGTTACTCAGCTAAGGTTATGGGACAGTGAGCAGAGCCCAGTTATCATTTCTTTGGACCTGTACGTAGGAACTTATATTACCCCAGATAGAGTTCCGTTCTATATGTACTACTTATGAGTCATGATAGAAGATTTTTTAACTTTGATTTCTGAAATGACATAAATAGTATGATATAATGGCCTCATAGCCTGTGCCAAGGTTCCCAGGCCCCAGTAAAGGATATTCTCCCACCCCTATGCTTAGACCTTGGTAGTGGAATGAGCCCTGGGATTGGTAAATTTCATGCATAGTTTTTCGTCTACCAATAGATTTATTTTTGTTATGCAACATTCATATTACTGAGCACTTCTTGCATCTTTGGAGCATGTTAGCTGTAATAAATTCTTCATTGATCTGTAGTAATAGTAAGAGTAGAGTTGCCAAGTACTTACTGTAATTCGGCGGGGGACACACAGTCCCTGGCCAGAACATTCCTCCGTGGAACACCCACGCCGCACGATGCTGTCGCCAGGAAGTGACACCAGGCAACGCTCCTGGCAATGGGGCTGGAAACTCGATGGTACCATCAAGTTTCCAGCCCCATTCCCAAAGTGTCGCCCGGCGTCACTTCCTGGCGACAGCATCATGCGCCACGTCTCCCCTCCCCCTGGGAATGGTCCTGCCAAGAAGTATGCATCCCCCGCCGAATTACAGTAAGTTCTTGGGAAGCCTGGGTAAGAATGTTATCAAACAGAAGTAGTACAAGCCTTTCCCTCTCCTGAGCCTACTGTGCAAGTGTAGAGAGGCCCTTCTATGGCAAGATATCCTTGAGACTTCCAAAGCAACTCAGACCCCAGAATGGTGTGCCCCGAGATCCTTCCTTGGCAAGTAGTTATCAAATTGTATCCCAATAGCCATTGTAGTCTGTTCTTTTCCATTTTTTTTTTCAGGCCTGGATGTCCCATATGGATATAGTGCTACTGAGAATGACAAAGGAGCCTGTTTCTTTGAAATCTTTTTTCTCCCCTCCAGCCTCATTAGATGCTTAACTGGTCTCTGCTGGCTGGCTGCTTCTCTCAGCACTTAGACAGAAATCTACTCTTAGGAAGGGAAGGTTTAGAAGCTTTGTTTTACTCCATAGAAGGCCAAGAGGGCAATCCTAAGAACACTTTCTTGAGACCAAGCACCACTGCACAGACCTGAATATAATTCTGAGTAGACCCGCAAGTCACTTTTTTTTTTCATTTTGATGATAGCTATTTTATACTCACATTTTCACTATAACAATAAAGCTAGAAATAATGTTGATTTTAGTTTGCTACAGTACTTAACACACTCCAGGAGCTGATAGTTAACAATTCTTACATTAGTGCCAGGGCTGACAACAAGAAGTAATTAATAAGGCTCAAGCCAAAGGGCCAAAAAGAAAGCAGGAAGACATGGGTCAAAGGAGACTTACTTCTGCAAAAACATGTCTTAGGATCAATGCTCCCTCTAAGCTGTGGAGTCTTGTGAGCTCTACTTTGTAAGCTACTGGCATTAAAGTTGTGAGTAAGCGATTTGGCTGCTGCATAAATTAGTTTGCTCTGGAGCCATCCTTCCTGAGCTAAGACAAAAATGTATGAGCTGGAGGCTAAAAAACTGTGAGCTAGCTCACATTAACTCAACTTAGAGGGAACACTAATTAGGATCTTGCCCTCATGTGTAGACAATGTTGGATTTTTCAGGGGACTGTAATAAGTATTGTTTGGAAAACAAGTTTCCAGTTTTGTTTGCATCTTAAGGTGCAGGAAGGATAGTTCAGAGCCAGAAGAACAGTAATTATGTAGAACCAACCATAGTTTGTGGTTTTGTTATCCTAGAACAGAACCCCAATATCAAACTTCAAGAAGCCTAATCTCCATTTATTTGACTTCATTTATATGATGACAATCAGGTATAAACAACATGAATGAGCAAACAGCACTGAAATACTTCAAAAAAGCAACATAGCTATACAAACATAGAAAATAAAATGAGAGATGCCTGGGATCCATTATAAAAATAGCAGCATATTTTTGAGCCTGAATGTTAGTTGAGATCAGCGTCCTATCTTAATATAATATTATTTAAGACTTGTAGTCTAGTACTCATGAAACAGAGAGCTTTTGCACCTGTCTAATATTTCCTGAAGAAGATGCATTATTGAAACGTTGTTATGTAATCTGGAGACGATGTTGGATTATGTACCTTTGTTCAAGGATTTGCTTATGTATATGATGTTATAGTGCTTCAGATTAGAATACACAGTATTTTCTTTGCAAGTCTTGATGACTGTTTGAATTGTGGGTCAGACTCTCACGACTGTTGGCTTTTTACTTGTTTTGTGATTAGGTTGTGTTTGTCCAGATTAATCAGGTATAAACAACATGAATGAGCAAACAGCACTGAAATACTTCAAAAAAGCAACATAGCTATACAAACATAGAAAATAAAATGTTTTAAAACCATTGCAAAGGACTTGTGCTGATAACAGAAGAAAAGAAGCTGTAGTGACGGAGATTCCTATTCAGCCCATTGAGTTAGATGTCAGGCAGGCTGCTGATCTGGGACTTAGCCTCCATCACCATTAAAGCCAATGTCCTAGTTGCTTTGATGGATTTCTGCCTACTTTGATAAAAAATACAACTTCTCTGGCTTTCAGCTTCTTGGTTTATCCATAAAATGCAAACCTTGGCAAACTATCTCTCTTGTTACTCTATGATTTGCATTTTATGGCACATTGCAAAGCCTGATTGGAACATACATAGCACACAAGAAACCCCACACAATTATAAACTTTTTTAACCCAATCACCACCTTCACCACGAACTCCATTCTCATCAATATAAGTACGTGGATGGAAGAAATGTGTCTATTACTTCTGTTAGCTACAGTTCTGTGCATAAGCTCAGATGGTTACATCTCTTTTCATTAGCATGTGTTTTCAGTTTGCTGGCAGTTCTTTCTTTTAATTGGTCAACTGAACCCAATTTAATTTTATCATTGAGTCATCAGAGGTAAATGACTTGCTTTACTCTTCTGTTGCATAGTTCAAACACAGAGGCTGCAGTCCTAAGGACAATTTTCTGGGAGTATGCCCTGTTGAGTAACATGAGACGCACTTCTCGGTAGACCTGCTTAGGGTTTGTTCCTCAAGTGAGTTGAACCTTGCTGAATTGAATGGGCTCCCATTTGGCATCTAAAAGTTGCTGCAGACTTTCCTGTGCCATGTTCAGTATCTACTTTTATGTCTTCAGAGACATAAGTGCCAGCATAAATTGAGCAGGTGCTCATTATGTGGATACAGAAAAGCTGTATTGTATTGCCCAATCAAAGGGTTTATGGAGGGAACATCTCTGATTGGTTATAGAATGAAATATGATTGGTCTTTATCTTTGAGTTGTGATTAGCTATTATGTACTGATTATTATTGGTTATTGTTATTATTGTGGGCGTGGCTACCTCAGCCTGAATTGTATATAAATCACTGTTTTTGACTGTTTTGTTGTCTAGCTGGTCTAGTCCTTAGCTGGTCTAAACCTTGGAGCTAATAAAGCTGAATCACTTTTGAATTTACCTCCTGCGTTAAGTCTCATACTTAACATCTACTATGTGCATTTATAGGATCAAAGAACTTCCCCATGTACAAAGTGCATTTATTGGCTCATAAAAGAATGTTTTGCCCTTACATGTTTATGAAGGCAAGTTAGGGGTAGAAAGATATTGGTCTCCATATTTTTCAGCCCACATTTCTCCAGGGAAGTAATTTTGGTTCTTTAGCCTTTCATGGCCTTGTTTTGGTTAAGGATGTATAGTTCAGGAGGAATCTTAAGAAATAACCACATAACATAGCTTTTTAAATGTACAGGTTTCAGCTAACATATCCTTAATACCTATGTCTTTTTCTCTGTTATACTGCTCCCTAATCCATCTCCATCCCATTTTGTAAAGTCATTTTGTTCTTCCTTCTTAACAACTCCCTCACTTAAAAACAACAATGACGAATGCTTTTCAGTTCCAGTCTAACATCACTTAAACTCAGTGTGGTATGCATGTCAGCTCCTCTTCCACATATCTGATTAGGTTTTCTTTGGTTCAGTGACAGTGAGGAGTCGAGCCAGGTGGAATCAGTGGCAGCCTCTGAACCAATCACTGAAAGGTACAGTGCTCATTTGGCCATAACTCACAATGATAAAGGGCATTTTAAGACTGTCACTTTAAGAAAAGTGAGATCGCATAGAATGGCAGAAGAGGACAAGGAACAATGAAAAGAAGTTGAGCAAGTGATCTGCCACATCCCACATGGTAAATGCTGATGCTTAATCTATCCATGAGCTAATGGCAAAATATGATACATGATCAGACCCCAAAACATGTAACTTGTGGCAAAAACCAGCCACAGTGATCAGTATAAATTGATTTAACATATATTGGCACTAGACAAAGGGGAGGGGTGAGGTCATCTTCCCTATGCTATTTCCCCAGTCAAAAAAGTCTCCCTCGACTGTTTTTAGACATGCTATGAAAAAAATGGCAGGCACTGTATGGATACCTGTCCTTTTTTTCCTCTACACGGACTACAAACAACTTGGGATTGATACAAGAAACAGCATGGATTGATACAATTAACTGATACAAGAAGCAGCATGGAATAGCTTTGATCCAAGAAACGGCATGGAAAAGAATTTAGAAATCTCATCCACACCACTGTGGCCCTTATCCATATTGTTGAGCTCCAAAGTTGGGGAAGGGATTGCACATCAGAGGATCTAGCCATGGAACCCTAAACTGAAAGCTGATGAAGTTCTAGTCTGTAAAAAGCCGTATCTAAGGAAGCACAGCTCGTTCAGGTAATGAATTTAATTATTCCTCAATGAAGGAATGACACTATCTGCTGGGAATTATTTTTCAACTTCTGTTGAAAGTGGAGTAATAGAGTAATGCTAGTGCACCTTGAGGAGCCCCCATTCATTTCAATCAGTCTCAAAAGAAGGAACTGGAATGTGCACATGGTCCTTTAATACCTCCTGTTAATTAATCATAGATTAAAATTGTGGATTTAAAAACAAGCATTCCCAGGTGCAAAGCTGCTCAGGGATGATTACACACTGAAAAAAATGTCTTGGTTCTAGGAACAATGGTGATACAGTTTTTGGAAACACTAAGAATTATGCTCATCATCCAGTATCTTCTGGATATCATTTTCATACAGCTAGTATATTATTCTATAAAAATCAGTTAAAGCCTCAGTGGAGAAATGCCTCACCCCAGTAATTCACCCCAGTATGTCAATTGTTGTCACTGTACCCTGTACAAAATCAGGGACCCAGCTGCAAATTCACAGCTGATAAAAAGGTGGGGGTTGAAGGAAGGAGCCATCAAGCTCTAAGCACAGAGCACTAAAGCTCTTAGTTATACTGATGATTCCTGTTGTGTTTCATGGCCAAGGCAAAAGGCCCAGTGTCAGTAAGTCACAGAAAGGCCCCTGGCATCTTGGTATGGTGGATAGTCCCAAGTATAGTCAAATCTCCAGGCAAGAGGTCAAGGCATCAATGTCAGGACTCAATGCGGGGTGAGTTCCAAAAAATGTGGTCAGGTCCAGTGTTCCCTCTAAGCTGAGTTAGTGTGAGCTAGCTCACAGTTTTTTAGCCTCTGGCTCACACATTTTTGTCTTAGCTCAGAAAGGATGGCTCCAGAGCAAACTAATCTATGCAGTAGCTAAATCGCTCACTCACAACTTTAATGCCAGTAGTTCACAAAGTAGAATTTTTGCTCACAAGACTCCACAGCTTAGAGGGAACATTGGTCAGGTCCAGTTTAAAGGTTGTAGCACAAGGATTCAGGATACAAGGCAAGTTCAAGAAGTGTAATCAAGTCCAGAACAAAGTTCATAGCACCAGAAGCCAGGATTCCTCACCTGAGTTGTCATCAGACTCACTGTTGGTTAGACCTGACTGAGGCACTGGAGAGACTAACTGAGATGAACAGTGAGCCATGACAATTCCAGACAGGGCTGGCTCACTCACTAAGTGAACTAGGCATTCACCTAGAGTGTGCTAGCCCTTAGGGGTGCCAAAAGCCCCCTGCCCCTCGCCAAAAGCCCTGCCAAAAAACCCCACTCCTTCCCTGGCTTGCCAGCACGCCCCGCAGCTGTGGGGCACACAGGCAAGCCGGCACTCAGACGGAAGGGATGGGGGTTTAAATCCCTGCCCCTTCCCTGGCTTGCCAGCACACCCCGGCAGCGGGTGAGAGGATGAAGGTGGAGGAGGAGATGAGCCCTCCCTCGCCCTGGGGAGCCCCGGTGGCAAAGAGGTGGGAGGTTAGCAACCCTGTAATTGGGCGCATTCTGGGGGGGGGCGCCAGAAGGTAGCCCCACCTAGGGCACAAAAAAAGTCAGGCCAGCCCTGATTCCAGACAAAGTAGGGCAATGGTTTACCACCTCACATCCTGCTACTAACTCACATCTAGAGCCATAAACCTGGGAAGACTATAAGGATAGAATGAAAACTCTTCCTTTGGGATGGAAAGGAACAGAAAGGTCATCCCAAGAGGGGAAGGAAAAATGCAGAGGTTATTTAAACTCAGGACTTGAGGAACAGGCCAGGCCCGTAGCCAGAACATTTTTGCTGGTGGGGCACCTGGGTGTGCATGACATCACTTCCAAAGTTAAAAAGAAATAAAATAAAAAATAAATCAAGTAAAAGAGGGCTAAATAATCCACTCTCAATCCACTTTCAATGGACTTTCCAACTGGACTTTGTCAGTTCACACAGTAAAATCCAATTGGAAAGTGCACTGAAAGTAGATTATTTAGTGTGTGTGTGACCACAGCCAAGATTGAGGACAAGAAGAGCTGGAGAAAGCCCCCTCTCCTTTCCCTCTCTCCTTTCCCTGACTTAGATAACATCAGAAACCTCACACAACAGCCCCAGCTAAGCAGTGGAAAGGAGGTACTGATACCCTGATGTTTGAAAATGGAGGCTGTGGTGAATCCAGAGAGGAGGGGCCATGCTATGCCCTCTGCACATGTTCAAAATCATCTTTATTATTTATGACTGAGGTATACTATTGAAAAGAAGAGCAGCTGTTAGTCTTGCAAGGGAGAGAAACGCACTCTGTATATGCATAAAGATGCTCCCCAATCTTTCCTGGTTGCACACCCGAAGGAGCCAGCTTGCATAAGTGCTTGCATAAGTGCTTGAGCATGAGCCTAGCCCGCCCTGGCCTGGTGTGCTCTGCTTGGCACCAGGTGGGATATTAATACAATAAATATGTGGTGTTCACTCGGGGTACACCTAATAGGAAAGAGAAACATAAGAAGAATAATTCCAGTGTTATTGAAGGTCCCAGTAGTTTCCTTCATGTGATAGCTAGCTGAGACTTATTGCATTCCACCCAAGCTTCTTCAAAAGTAGAACCATACAGTCTGAAATTTACATATACACTTTTAAATTTTTAAATTCAAGCATATAAAACACATCCTACAATGACTGCATTTAAAAAAGGTTAAAAACGAACATGTTCACCAGTTATTTCAAGAAAAAGACTCAAATCATATTCTTAAACCGGCATACAGCTCAACAATTTCAAGTCAAGTCAAATGCATAACTCTTCATGAGGATGCTTGACATTTAAAGGAAACTCACTCCTAAATTATTAACCTTAAACAAGTGTGTTTCAAAGCTGAATATTCATACAATGTTTAAAGACACATACTCATAAAAACAGCTGTAAACAAGGGTGATAATGTATTAAACCTGCAGATGAATTTAGCCCCCTTGTTGGAGTAAATTTTTTCCAACATAAACGTTATTATACGTATGTTCTTTAAATTTGTATAAAAAACAAAGAGAATCAGGGTCATGTTTGTAGTTCAAAAATGTTCCACAAGGGGTATCTCAAATTTTGGTTACAGATTCTAGAACAGTGTTCCAAAATTCTAGACTTAATAGGTCTAATTGTATTCCCACTGTACAAAAGATTGCACTCACAGATGATACAATGTACCAATCTTTTTGTATTACAATTTGTAAATGTAGATAAATCATATTTCACCTCTGATACCAGCTGGTAGAGGTTTGTAGAATTGTTTCCTTTTCAAAGAATAGAGACTGTAGGAATTGTATACTTTTACTAAGGGAATTGTTTGTTGAGATGCACATACCTCATATTTTCATGGAAATGATGGTTATGTAATAGTTATTACCAAAGAAGATCACTAAAACAAAGTTATTAATATCCGGAACCTTCATTTGAAATACCTGTATGACCTCTATAAAACTTGGAAACACCTGTATGATCTTCTAGAAACTTACCTATATGATCCCTATGAAAAGTTTTGCTATGTAGAATTAACTGTACTTTTTTGATATTGTATATACTCTTTGAAGGTTTATGACACTCTATTTGTATTTATTGTTCTTTTAATATACTAGCCTTGTGCTGTTTCAGCATCTTTCTGTACACAGCTTTTTTCTCTGGACATTGCCAACTGAACCCAGTGATCCACAGCATCCGTAGGACAGAATACAGAACTAACAAGAAGGTACTTTTGCACATAAATGAATAGCTGCCAAATTATGAAGTTCTATGAGTTCTCTTTCAGCAGCAGCAAGCAAAGTTTTTAAAAAGCTCAGTAAATGTTTGGCAGGCAGGGACTGCTGACGAAACTCTCTCCTATATAAAGGATGGCTAAGAGGTGGATCTGGGCATGGTTTATTAAGTACATTGCCTCCTATCCTGAATCAACAAAAGGCTCCTCTTTATATTGATGCCTTTATTTTTACTCTTCCCCCCCAAAAAAAACCCCTGCCTTCTTTGTGATCCTGTTTCATTGCATTCTTTTTCATCTCTTGGCTCATGATGTAAAGTGCCATCACTGGGTATGAACTGACAGAGCATGTCAGCAACGGAAAGAATGTGTATCCTTGGGATACAATGTATTCCATCAGTATGGGATAGGAGGAAAAACTTCCGAGTGCATCATAGAAACTGGGATCACTGACAAAAAACTCCTCATTTTTCATGCCAAACCTATTTCACTTGTGATGAATAATGAGAATGTAAATTGGCCTTTGGTGGTTGCTTTTATATTTTACTAGGAAGCATCAGCAGCACTCTAATCCTGTCTAATTAGTAGCAATTTGCAATTGTGCATGATTTTTTAAAACTACTGAAAACATTTATTTATCAGTAATTAAATTTCCTGGCCAGGTCCTGAATAGACAGGCTTCATTTGCAACATCAAGAGCTATATGCATTGTACTATAGGCATTAGCTATCCTTATTATGGAAAGCAGATATAAAAAAGTGGAAAAGTTTATTTTGCAATTCATCTCCTATTCAAAATTTTCTCTATATTGAATATTGTTAAAATTGGCTGCAGTAAAGGTATGAAATCCTGTGTAATTCCATCAAAACTACCATTATGCCACTGAGCAATTGTTTTGGTTACACTCTGTATATATAGGATAGTTTTTAAGAGGCTTGGAGAAGGTGTGATAGAGTCCCTCTTCTCCCACATACAAATGTGGGGGTTTTTTTCCGGTACCAGATGATTTCTGCTCAGATAACCTTGTGTGAAGCACTTCAAAAAACCTGTAAAACATGTCTGCATGAACTCCAGAATGGGCCAGGGGGGAAAGAACATCTTTCATAATACCAAATATCTTAAAGCTGTTAAAAATCTATCATCCTTTCACAACTATCATCCTTTTGCAACTTTCATCCAATACACAAGGAAAGCTGTGCACAAGGAGGAGGGGACCTTACTGTCTTTCACAAATAGGTGTGTCTACATGTTGTTCCCCTTATAACATATGGCATAGTGATTTTTCAGCTTGGAGGAGATTTACTTCTTGGCAAGTCATGAGCACCCTCTTATGTGCAATTCTAGTGAGCATCTCTAAAACAGGCACTATCTCTTTCAATATGAACAAAGCATGAGTGTGCTGATGCACAAACACACACACAAATATTACCAAATGATCAGACTTAATGCTTATCTTCCCTCAAGCAGAAGAACAAGGGCGGTAAAAGAGGGGGATGAGCGAGTGAAGTGATTGGTTGGTGACCGAAGGTGTATGAGTGGAACTAAGAACTGTGTGTGGAGAAAGCCAGTGTGTTCAGTCAGCAATCTACAGAGTCTGAGAAGCAGTCTTCTAATTAGAATTCGTTATTAGTGCTGTGAAAAGCATTTAGATTCTAATAAGGAAGTACAATACTTACAGAGGGCATAATAGCAACTAGAGAGAGTTGAAACCTAATATTGTCAAAGTATTATAAGTTTGTGGGAGATAGAACCTGACAGAAACCTGAGTTAAAAAGGGGAAAGATTAAACTGAGCTAAATAAAGACTGGATAAAGTAAATTCTGAAGAGAAAGGAAGATTTGAGAGTGAGGAGTGTTTGTGAAGTGAAAGAGTGTTATACCTCAGTCAGGAGGTATTAACATACACTCTTTTATTCACTGATGAGTCAAGCTACAAAACACCTTGAAACCAATATGCTTCTTGTACAGATAAAGTTTTATAATGTTTATTGTTAACCTATTACAATACAACAGCCTCATCTTCAGGGCCACATAGTCCAATGAAAGAGCCTTAGAGCTTGGGCACAATACTAAGGGAAAAGTTGAATAATAAGATTTAGAATTAAATTCCTAGTGTCAGCATTACATACCCTGAGTGAGAGAAAGTAACAAGAAATTTAAAAACACATCGTATTTACCCACATATTAAAAGTGAGTAGTCATGACACTAATCAACCTGAGAGATAGTAGAGCAATATGCAACCAAGCACTCTGTCCCTGGGAAGGCATAGAGTCAAAATTAATTCCCTTTCAACAGAGAAGACCACCACTATCATGTCATTCTGGCATCCAAATTTCATTTTGGGTTCCAGAAGACAGATTCCTGCAGCAGGTATAATTTTATAACATTTCAATTTACAGTATTTGTACTAATGAGATCTGGGGGGAGGGGAAACTGTGATCTAGAACAATAGCATTGAAAACAAAATTTTAGGATACTGAATCTGGTTTGTAGAGGGGTTTGGAAATGTTAATGATATGCCCCATCATTTGGGAAGTGGCTGACTGACTACTCAGGAGAGGACCTTTTCTGTAGGTGCACTTCATTTATGGAATGCCGTTTCTTCTACCATCCGCCAGGCACTTGATCTCCTTCATTTCAAGTGTGAGGCTCAATCATTTTTATTGAACAAGGCATGTGACAGGTCGCATTTTTTTCTTCCCCTTTATCTCCTTCCCTTTGGGTAATGGCTTTATATATTTTATCCTGTTTTTTTACTGGATATATATATATATATATATATATATATATATATATATATATATATATATATATATATATATATATATATATATATATATATATATATAAAACCCTGGATTTTACTGGTTGTATTATTTTGAGTGTGGCATGCTGGATGGTTTATGTGTATTACGGATGATTCTTATTCACCACTCTAGGAACATGAGAATGTAAGAACAGCATAAACAATTCCTAACATAAAGAAATTAGCCAGTTTGGTGTAATGATTAAGAGTACGGACTCTAATCTGGGGGAACCAGGTTTGATTCCCCACTCCTCCACTTGTAGCTGCTGAATGACCTTGCACAAGTCATAGTTCTGTCTGGAAAGAGCTCTCTCAGCCCCACCTACCTCACAGGATGTCTGTTGTGGGGAGGGGAAGGGAAAGGAGGTTGTAAGCCGCTCTGGGACTCCAAGTGAAGGGTGGGGTATAAATCCAATCTCTTCTTCTTCTACTAGAAAATATCTTAGCAACCAGGCATGAAAGTGTGAGGGAAAATCTCTGAAACCAGAGGGACAGTGAATAGAATCTCCAGGGAGCAGAGGTGGTATCTGTATCTTGCATAGATCCTTGCACCTTCCCATGAACAGAATATGCAGAATAAAATTAAGTCAAATAAGCATGGATGCAAATGCCTATGGGTGGTATGTGTTTTATAAACATCAACATTCACAGCATTCAAAAAGGCTAATCAGCAGGATGTGGCTATAACATTTCAGGTGTTTCAGTCAGTGTTATTAATCTGATGAGGTCCATCCTCCACTAAAGGGAATATGTACCAGTTTTCTAGCTGTGAGGACGGTAGTAGGGACCATTATTAGACTCTTCAAAGCACAAACCTACCTTGAAGATTTTTTAAAAAAGTTATTGTAGCTGGCCAGTAACAAATGGAGACAGCGACAAGAAGAAAATGTAAGAACCTGTGCCTTAAGGCACCTTTCATCAAAGTAAGATTGTCATCAGAACGATTTAGTCATCCTACTCAACATAAATGATTTTTAACACTTGGCTTGAAGTCTGTGGGGTCCCCGAGACACTTGCAGCACAGTATTGCTAATGAGGTACTCGTTTCATTTCCTTTTTTTCTTACAGCTTTGTACTCTGGGTGATCTATTTCCACTGCTTTTCCTTGCAGAATAACAAAAGAAATGCTAATGGAACCAATTAAGGGGTTTGAATAACATTTAAATGTCTTTATCTTTCAGGTCAGCAAGACACTCACTCATGACAGTTTAAACTGAAATAATCCTTCAAGCCATTCTTTTTTATAGCTATCAACCTCAGGCAGGAAGCACAGGCAACATCCAAAGTCAGGCACATCATCATGATGCCATAGATTCACAGTTACCAGAGAGCTGGAAGGGTCAAAGTTGACTCCTAATAGAGAGTGATAACACCTTGCCCCAAGACAAGATATTGAATACCTGAAACAACCCCACATGATGCATATCCATTTCATGCCTTTAAAAAAAAAATCCAGGGCAGGAACGTGCAGGAATGGAGTTCCGGCTGGCTTCCAAGTTGGCCATGCCTACAGCCTCCCCCCCCCCCCGGGTTCCCCAGGTGCCCTGCATCTGCGAGGTGCCCAGGGAAGCCAAGCTAGAAACTGCCTTCCTTCCCTCAGGTTCCTCATGCATCCCGCATTTTGCGGGGCACCTGGGGAAGCCGATCCTGGGAGTGAGCTGCACTTTCAGGGGTGTGGCCAAATATGCTAATGAGTTTCTGTTGTTGGGTGTGGCCTATTATGCTAATGAGTACCTGCTGGGCTTCTTCTATGAAAAAAACCCTGCAGAAGATTATGCAACCTATAAAGGCAAGTTAGGTTGCTTCTTGCGAATGCTGTTTCTCCTAGGGCAATTAACATTAGCAATGCCTAAAGAGTTGACCTGGATTTATGCACAAGGCATATAAGCAACAGTTTAGAGCTCAGATTATGTGGAGCTGCTTAATTTTTTTGGTACTGCTATGGGGCCTCAAGAAGTCTGACTGTAGCTGTACTAAATGGAGTAAGATAGTCTCATCATTTGGAACCTATGCCAAAGAGAAGACCTAGATAGCACACTATTAGATGCTTCCATCTGCAACGAAACATGATATTCTTGTTCTGTACTATTCAACTTTCACCAAGGTACCTGGATGTAGCAAACAAGGAGGTATGTGCCATATCATTGCTATTATTGTAAAATAATCTTATACCCTCCCCTGTAAAGAGAATGGAGGACTGTAAACTGAGAATATGGTCTCATAGGTAATGATGTGACAAGTATATAATGCTTCAGAGTGTTCAAAACACTTCTCATGGATTACCTTAGTAATCTTTATAGGAACTTTAGAAGGAAGGCCAATGAAATCATATTTTGTTGGTTCTTTATTACGGTCACTTGACCAATCATATAAAATGTTTACACTTAAAAATTCAGGCATACAGTAGACCAAAAAAAGATTAAGAATTAAACTCCAGTTGTTGTACAGTTTCCAAGACCTAAATATCACCAGGCAGACTCTAGCTACTTGATGAGTAATCTTGGCATTCTTATCAGATAGAATCAAGTCTTTTTCAGTGAGACCAGAGAATCTTCCAATTCATATTTCAGGAGAACAAAATCTCACTTACAATTGTAATTTTGCAGTGATAAATTAGTTATCACAGTAACAAACTAGTTATCACTTGAAAAATCAGTAGCACTTCCTAGGATTCTTAGAAAAAATATTTTAAAAGCTAGTAGAAATGGTCCTAAGATTGAGTATAATGATGAGGTATAGATTCTTTGCCAATACAGTGTCAGTCACCAATCTTACTCATTACAAGGAGGAAGGGCAAAGTTGTCATGTTTTTTCTCAGCATGAAATATGCTGAGAATAGAAGGATAATTCACCAGCACCCAAGTGAATGATATACCACATTACTTCTTATCTACCACTAAGGATGCCTCAAATTTTCAACAAACATGTTAGACATTCCAAATTACCATGTTCAAATGTGTCAGTCAAGAGTGAGCCAATCACCCAGTCCTTTCAGTTCATGCCAAATGGCAATGAACACCTGCCAAACAGATTTGCATTGGGCTTTTGTAAAACTGATCCCAATCAGCAGCCATCAGAGTCACCAGGCACCACTTAAACCTCCAAACAGAGGTTTAAAAAGCCTCCTTCCTTTGCAGTCCATCACAAGAAGATTTTTATTTATTTTACTTCTATCCACCATTTATGCCCTCAGAACAAATTTTTAAAAATGATAAAATCACATTTTCAAGCCACTGAAATAAAAAAGAGTTTATGACTGATTTATATGAACTGTGACTGATTTAATTGTCTATTTAAACAATTTCCTGCTGTTTGGAGCAGTTACATAGAAAGGATGGGGGGAGTAGTAGAACTTAATTGGGCTGCGTGAGAACACACATGCACAAAACGTTTGTTGCACTCTACTGCATAGTTAGGAAGAAATATAGTGAAGCAACCTGGCAAACAACCACAAATGAGTCAATGAACAATCAAACCGGTCATCTAAAACAGTTCCCTGTTTACATCCAGTGAACAGGATGTAAACTGAAGTGGTGGATATTCAACACTTCTGAACATAAGAACATGTTTATAAAGCAGGTGATCCAGGTAGCCCATCATCTTGTTTCCCAAATTGCGTTTCCAAGATTTCTCTTGTTTCCATGTCTTTCCTGCTCGCTGATACTGAGCCTGGTATTACTTTGGCTGTGGCTAGATTTTTGTTAGCAATGGCTTCTCTGCAGGAATAGATACAGAGTGTGGTATTTGTAAAACTGGTTTTGTCCAAGACTGCTGGGTCGGTGGATTGTTAAAGAAAGTTTCCCACAGTGGCTGATATGTTTTCAGGAAATCCATAAAGCAGGCCATGAAGGTTAAGCTGCCCCCAAATGTTTGTCACCCCTCCCACCCAAGGAACTAGTATTCAGAGGCATTCAGATTGCTTCTGGACATGGAAGTTCAATTTATTGTCATGGCTAAAACCTCCTGTCCTACATGAATTTGTATAACCCTACTGTAGAGCCTTCTAATCTAGTGATTATCATTACATTTCATGCTAGTAGATTCCATAAGTTAACAGATTATCCATTAAATGGGTGGTTCAAATTCTAATGTTTGATTCACTACTTTTTTCTAAATTATAAAGGTTCAAATGCTAAACTATACTCAAATGTTTTAACTCATAAGAAAGGTGCTCTTACTGCTTTATCATTTAGGGTGCCTTTGTCTACAATGTTATGTATCATGAAGCCATATTAGTTTTCTAGCATTTAAATTACATTGCCTGAAAATTAGATTCTTCATAAAACCCAAATGATTTTCCCATGTATCTGAAATTTAACAGGGAGAATTCACCTCCAGTTTAGGCAATTTTTTTAAAAAAATCCAGAGTAACATTGCTTGTGAACCTCCAAGATTGAAACTTCTTAAATAATTGCTTTGATCTTGAAGGTTCACCAGTTTGCAACTGATTATGTTCTTTCTTCAAGGTAAGGCATGAGTTTTATTTGTACACATGTTGCCCAAGGGGTTGTGGAGCTGGATGATTCCTTTTGACTGGAACCACATTCATTTCATTCCTCTGTGCCCTATGTATGTAGTTTTCCTCTGCACACAAAAAGAAAAAGAGAGAGACCGCTATCTTTGCTTGGCTTACTAAGGGATTTGAGCCCAGAACTGCAAGCACAAGACATTCTGTATGTAACTTCATGAGATAAGGCATTTGGCACATAGATACTGTGACAATTTTTAGGCTGCAAAGATGTGCCTTGTCTGTGGAATAGACTGGCTAACATTCACACCATTGCCTCAATGTTAACAATGTTAATAGGTGCCTTTTCTCTAAAAATGGCATAGAGGCAGTATTGGGAGCATATTGTGATTGGTGCATAGCATAAGTAGGATCTCTAGTAATTGACACTTTTGTCCAGAGTAAATGGCCCATAACCAGTCTGCACTCATTCTGTGAATGTTCACATTAGAACTCTCGTTCTGTCGATGTTCAATATTTTCACTTTAGAACTCTGCAGGCTGAAGAATGGAAAGCAACATTTTATTAATTTTTAAAAGATCACATTCCCTGTAATGTGACGGTTCTCAACTTTTTTGGCTCTGAAACCCCTTGAGCTAGCCATTCTGTAATTACCCCCTCCCATTTATATTAATAGCAAATATGAAAAAGGAAAATTTCAAAACATAACAAAATGATTAATTAAAAATAGCATTCATTTTGCTAAAACAAATATGAACATTTTTTAATGATCAATTCTTATGAAGGAGATGAAAGTACCACTGTGATGGCTGAAATGATCTCTCCTTGATAAGTGGTTACGCTTCGATTGAACTGGGCATGTTGCAGATCAAAAGTAAAATCCAGTCCAGTGCTCACCTCAGTTTAATAACCATTGTAGAACATTTTAAAATGTCACAGTCATACATTGGGGGATGTGGACCAGGAGTTTGAGAGCTCTGCCAGAAAGCACTGGGAATTCAACAACAACTAACCAAAAAATTACAATAGGGGAGTCACAAACCTCATGTCAATCCATGGCCACCAACTGACAGGTGGTTGCTTTGCAGCTACAGAGCTGGCCTCCTCATGAGTAGGGAGGCTACTTGGCTGCTGCAGCAGGCTCCAGCTGGTGTCCGGTGGTTTCCTAGCCCACTTTCTTGCCACTCTGGTTTCCCCTGCATGTGGGCTGGGATGGAGTTCATTGATGTACAGTCAGGTCTCTCGATGGTTGGATCTTGCCCTGTGCTGCACCAAATGCTCTGAATCCTGTAATCAACAAAAGCTGTGGCTTATTTTGCTCCAATTTGCGTTTGTGTGTTTCTATTGCTGTAATGTTGCCTCCTTTGTGGGGTGCCATTCTGCCTTTAGGAACACAAACACATTTGTCAAGGAAACATACAGTGTTCAACAGCAGTGATCACTCATGAGCCAAGACTTGGATCTGTTTACCTTGCTGCAGCCTGCCTAGAGCAGCTGCCAAAGGCTGCATGATAACGATAGTATTTCAGGTTCTTTTCTTTCTGCCTTGTAAGTTGCTTTTGCACCTGTGAAACTGATCCTCTCCCAGTGTCATGGATGGTTAGATCAGGAAATTAAATGTTGTTGTGGGGGGTAGTACCACAACTCCCATAATGCTGTGCAAAAACATGAATGTGCAAAATATCTTCACTGATAACACAAGCTTTGCTCTGGTCTGAATCTCCCAGGCTGGCCTGATATCACCAAATCTCAGAAGCTAACCAAGGTCACCCTCTGGCTAGTATTTGAATGGGAGACCTTCAAGTAATACCAGGATGAGGATGCAGAGGCAGGCAATGGCAAACCACCCCGAATGCCTCTGGCCTTGAAAACCCCACAGGGTAGCCGTAAGGCAGCTGTGACTTGACAGCATTTTCCATCCCATCCTCCATGCAGGCTTAAATGAACACCATGGTTTTTAAATTTTAAAATACAGTGTTTATAATCACTAACTGACTAATTTGTTCACTGTTTATTTACACAATTAGCTATCAAACATGTATGGATGAAATACTGCTGATTGCATTGCACTGCCCTGAGATGTTTTAATGTGAGAAAAGTAACTCAGTGAACAGGGTCAAGCTGCTGAAAAACAGCCAACAGTATATCAAAAAATTAGCTTCATGCTTGTACCAGCATGAACCAGCAGGAATTCAACAATCCCTAGTTACCTGAATGTTTCAGCATGCTGTCTTTCTTCAGACAAGGAACTCAGCTTTCACTGTGGTATTGATTATGTCTTTCTTTACTTAAAAAAAGATTTCACAACAAATGCATACATCTCATGGTGTTCCAGGCCAGTTAAATATCCACTGATGGACCCTGATATAGAAAGTAAGTTGTAAATGAGATCGTCAGTGAATGAACACTTCTCTTTGACTGTCTCAAGTGGAATTGCAACTCTGAGTAAAGCTGTACTTTGGTAACCTGGTAAAGCTGTACTTTTGAAAATGAACCACATCTTGAGTTCTGGCACAGCTGTTCTTGAAAAAGAGCAGTTTCTGTCAGAGCTCTCTCAGCCCCACCTACCTCACAGGGTGTCTATTGTAGGGAGGGGAAGGGAAAGGAGTTTGTAAGCTCTCTGAGACTCCCTTGGGTAGTGAAGGGTGGGGTATAAATCCAATCTCTTCTTCTTCTATAATATTCATCATACTTTCTTATAGTTCAGTGGTGTGATCCAATATTATAATAAATGCAGGGTCCACCACAGTCACATAAAATTCTTACTCTTAAGCAGATCTCCCTCTTTCCAAGAAATGATTATTCCTCCCCTCACCCCTTAAGAACATAAGAGAAGCCAATGTTGGATCAGGCCAATGGCCTATCAAGTCCAACACTCTGTCACACAGTGGCCAAAAATACCAGATGCCACCAGGAGGTCCACCAGTGGGGCCCTTCAGTTCCAATAAACAGTTTAAGACTTACCTCTGGGCTAATCAGGTAACATTCTGTACAGAATCTTGTCAGAGCATATTATGACAATTCTGGCATTGCCTAGCATATGATTAATTATTTTACATCCTCAGGGCGGACACTGATGAGACTAGCAGGAAGAATCTTGACTGATTAAGCAGACAGGGTAAGAATTTGGTGCTGGGGACAACCTGCATCATGAACATTCAGAAACCAAAATGAATACACTAGTTGTAGTCAGTAGTTCAGACAACAGATAATGTTCTTCACAGAATCGCTTTGCGATAATGGATTGGATCCTGCATAAAATTTAGTGAAGCTTCTACGCCTCACTCCCTACAGCCTAAAATGCCCCCCATAATGCTACTCCTGGGGGCAGGAGACCCCAGGAACATTATGAGGCAGTGGGGAAGGGATGCTATGGGGGGGTTGCAAAAATTGCCCCCTTTTGTGGATGGGATCCAACACACTGAGCACACACAAGCAATTGATTCATTCAACTAAAGAATGAAGCTTCCATTTCTACAACTACTTGATCCAAAATGTCTTCACTCATCTCAAATATTTGACTTCTCATGGTATTATTTAACAGTGTGTTCATATTTATTGTTCATTATGCCTCAAGGATAAACCTCACCACTTCTATTAAGCATAGTTTGGCTCTGACTATATAGGACTTCTTACATTGTTAGAGATTTCTATGTAAATGCAGGGTTAATAAGCACAGCAGAACACTTGTATTAGCCTTTTAAAAGATACTTTACAAATGAGGGAGAGTAAATTGGGAGTTGAAATTAACAAAACAAAACAGAAAAGTCATCCTCTGTAGCTGCTTTTTCCTACATCTTTACTTAGAGACTTCTAAACCTAGTGAGAGGACGAACTGGTCACAAAATACCTGCAGATCATCATCTTATATCCCACCTTTCTCTTCTCATTCAGACAGGCTCAGAAATTGGTGTTGCTTGTGATGGCCTATATCACATTTGAATAGAATTAACTTTGAAATAAATGTACAGACAACAGATTTGGCCTTAATAAAATCAACCTAATTTCTTTGAACTTTGCAAATAGTTCTGATAAATAAGTAATGTCATGCCTAATCTCTTTGAATTCATCATTGAGCAAATCACTTGTGTCTTCAAGAAACTCCATAACAATGTCAAAAAGATTGTAAAAATGCCTCAGTCAGTTGCCTTTTGATAGCCAACTAACTTCAGTATGAAGAAGCAAATGTTCAAAACCTTCATCATTCTCAACACAATGTTTCTGGAATAGTCAGACTGAGGACATGGGCTTTAATTTTATTCACTGCAGTAATGACAGTATGTACTGATTTGTGCATGCAATCACTAAGTGTTTTTGCAACCAGATATTGGCAATGAATGACACACATTTGATACTGGTTTTTCCCCCAAGTAAGCAACACACCCACAGTAGTGACTGTTACCCAAACTGGACCTGAAGAAGGGGAAATTAGCTTTAAAAGGGTTCCAGAAAGGAATAATGCAGGATCTTGTAGGTCTTTGTCTACTGGGGGGGATCTCAGATGAGGTACCCTGCAATAAATTTATGAAGAAAGAGAGTGAGAGAGTGATTGTAAACACAAGCAAATTGCTTTATTGTGTACAAAATAAAATAAAAGAAGTAAAAATGTAAAGAACCTACACTAAGCACGTGAGAACTAGTTATCTAAGTCATCACACACACATCAGCAAGAGGGTGCACTTCTAAAAAAGGAAAAGGGAGGCAATTGAGTGGTTTTAGGGAAATCCTAGGCTTGAGTCCTGGAGAGGAGGTTGCAAAACAGTTGCAGAGGTTTTGAGATAGTAATGGGAAACCTGGTACACCCTCCACTGAGTTGAGGTGGTCTTTTTATGGGGAAGGGTCCCATAGCTGGACATGGGAACCCACTTTCCCAGGAACATGAGTTGTCCAAGGTAAAAAGTTTGAATCTCATTGGCTAGTTTAAAGTTAACTGCTGTCAAGCTTTGGTGGGAAAAAGTGGGGGAAATACCTTGATTAGGCTACTGTGAGCCAAATCTGCATGGGCACAATGAGTCTGGGTGAGGCAACAATGACTGCCTCTGCACTGACACAAAAGTTTGAGTAAGTCAAGATAGCTCCTGAAACAGGATGGAGCATAAATTCATGACCTGAATGCCCTTCTTGATTGAGTAAAAAATGGGAAAAGAGGACCCAGGCATTGGTTGGGCTGGAAAACACCTCTGGGGTGTGCTAGGACATTCCGGTGTTGAGAAGTCTTTTGTTCTTGAGAGTGAAGTCTCATTGTTCAGTTTGTGCTTAATCAGTCTGTGATGCCAGCACACCCTTAATCTCTTGTCCCTGGGAATTTGTAGTGTCATGGCTGAACCCAGTGCCTTTATGAGACTCTCTAGTTTCAGGTCTCCTTGGCACTTAGGCTGTAAAAAAGGGCTCCTATTAAATTAAAAGTAAAGGTAAAGGCTCCCTTGCTCAAAAGCCAGTCAAATCCGACTCTAGGGTTGAGGTGCTCATCTCTGTTTCAAAGCCGAAGAGCCAGTGCTGTCCGAAGATGTTTCTGTGGTCATGTGGCTGGCATGACTAAATGCCAAGGCACACAGAATGCTCTTACTTTCCCACCGAAGTGGTACCTATTTATGTACTTGCAATTTTTTGTTTTCAAACTGCTAGGTCGGCAGGTCCTATTAAATTACAAAGTCCAAAATAAGATGGGGACCCCATTGACCAAGGGGGTCTTGGCTGGATGAGGGGGTGGGGCCACTCTCCCAATGCTGCCTTCACCTTGTCCCTCTTCCCCTTTATGTCTTTGCAGCTGCCACCACCACTGGAGAGTTGGGATCAGGACAGGAAAAGGGAAGGGGGAGAAAAGGATTTGTAAACACAAAAAGGATTTGCAAATGCACATGAAGCAGCTAAGCATGCAGCAGCCGTGGCAGGTGCTGCCACTGCCTAGAACAGAACCCCTGACAGACTGGAGCAGGGTGGTGGTGGTTGGCTGGGCTTTTTTTTTATTGCTCCCTCCCTGTGTTGGAATTTCTGCTTGCAAGCTAGCCTTTTCTTTTCCCTACCTTCCCCATTGAGCAAGGCAAGCTGACAGGGTCTGAGGGGTGGGTGGGCGGGCAGGCAGGCAGGCAGGCAGCAGCCTCCTTCTCCTCCTGGGTTCACCACAATGTCCTGCCGGTGCTCCTCCAACAGCTGCGGTGGGGCTCTGCCATAATCGTGGAGGGGCCCACCCCTAAAGCCTCATCGCTTGGTACAGCCCTTGTCCAGGAAAACCTTAGAGATCAACAAGATTTTCAGGGTATGAACTTTTGAGAGTATAAGCTCTGACAAAGGGAACTTTGAAGGGAAAAAAGGAATTTGCTGCTTGCTACATGTTTTCCCGCAGATCCTAAAACTTCCAGTTTGGTGTAGTGGTCAAGTGCACAGACTCTAATCTGGGAGAACTGGGTTTGATTCCCCACTCCTCAGCTCTGAGACTCCTTTGGGTAGTGAAGGGTGGGGTATTAATCCAATCTCTTCTCTTCTTCTTCCTTTTTCCCTTTAGATTTTGAAAAATTCTATAACAAAGTGTGGGAGAAAGAGACAATGGTATAGCCCGATCTTGTTGGATCTCAGAAGCTAAGCAAGGTTGGTGTTTGGAAGGGAAACCAAGGAAATTCCACAGAGGAAGGCAATGGCAAACCACCTCTGCTTCTCACTTGCCTTGAAACCCCTTTGCTGGGGTTGCCATAAATTGTCTGCAACTTGATGGCACTTTACACACACACACAATATAGAGCACCAGTATCCTAGCAACCCTCTAGCAGAAAAATGCCCGGCTACCCAATAGGCATATGCATAGTGGGGGAACTTCAAATGAAAGAATATTTATCAATAATTATAATAGTGCAAATAATGAACAGCTTACCAATAAGTAGAATCATAAAAAAGCTTGTTATTCCTTCTCAAATGCCCTACCCAGGAATAATTATCCCCAGGTTAAGAACTCTGCTTTAATGTGATTTATATTTTAGAATGTCTAAAGAAATTACTCTAAATTTTGGACCAAGATTTTTATATTATTTTGTTTTCAAAGCATTTGTGTTAAAAAATAAATGAACAATCTCAGTTACTTTAAAAATAACTCATCCAGCACATTTCAGCTACAAAATCAAACTAGAAAAGGAACAGCTCAGCAATATATAACCATATTTTAATAGGGTTATTCATCTGAATAGCAGTGTGAAACTGTATAAAATTAGGGCTACATTTCTGCCATTTCATTTTGCTGAAGTTTATAAATCCAGCTGTGTGGACACTGGGTAGAAGAATATTGATAAAGGCATAGCAATCTCATAGTAATATGAAACCATTTTTCCTTTTTCACATTATGGTTTCTATGTCTGACTATAGCATTAATAGATTTTAATGGCATTAAATTTGCTGTTTTATTATCTGACTTTGTTTTAATAATTTTTAATATTGAATTAGTTTTTTTCAGTTCCAAAGCACCTTGACCTGTTTTTGCCCCCTGTCCCATATTATCCAGGTCTGAATACCATGATCCCATCCTATTTCTTCCTCACTGTGTACAACTGGCTATTCCAAACATACTAATTTTGTATGAAATCATCACTACTGGCATTTGGACTAAACATTCATCATTTCTGCAAATGCACTTACCCCACCATTGACATTCTCAAATATTAAAACCAACCAAATGGTTCCACATAAGATTTTGCCTGCTCAGGATTTGATCTGAAGATTCCACCCACTTGCCCTGCATTTCTTTTATCCTGGTTTTGTGCAATGTTTTTTTTAGATCCTAACTCCACATTGTCCAGTGAGGAATTCTTGAATTCAAACCTATTTTCCCACTACACCATCATTTTGGGTCATCAGTGACTTCCACTGCCGTCCCTTCCCCTGGTCCTCCCAGAGACATTCGCCTTAAAATTATGTACATGCACATTGCCACATGTGGGAGACAAAATTGCATTTGATTTGACCCAACACCGCCACACACACTTGGCTATTTAAACGCCTACCTCTGAAAAATGGTATTAAGCAAGTTTATTTGGGAGATTTAATTTAGAGCCAGGGAGCTACCACAGCCAGTCAGTGCACTGGTTTCTTTGACAGGACAGTGTCATAATCATGATTCCCCCCCCCTTTTATGACACTGTGGTTACATTGCAACACAACCATGAATGCACCAAAAAAAGGCTGAAAATTAGGCACAGAAATACATGATGGGAGGGGAAGTGGCCACAACCCACAGTTAATGCAGAAAACTAGAGGCGGAACAACTGCTGGCAAATGTTGAAAAGTGGCTAAAATAAAACAGTAATGGTGCAGCAAACTTGAAGCAACAGATCCAGCTTCAAATTGCTGGTAAATGGGGGCCAGAATGTAATGCAGAAAGACATGCAGAATGCAGAAACGCAGAATGCTACAACATAATGCAGAAAGCTACAATTTATAACTGCTACCAAAGTCTACCATATTCAGAACCTGATGGTGGATTTGCAGCACTGCCTTTATATATCTGGAGGATGGAATTTCTGGAGAATTTATCAGAATTCTAAGGAATTGTGCAAACTGATGATCAGTCCATGTACATGATGCACTCTACATAGAGTGGATGGTTCCTCTCTGTTTCCACCTGAGGAATCATGTGGTAAGAGGAAGAAGGGGCGGGGCCATGGCTCACTGGCAGACTATCTGCTTTGCATGCAGAAGGTCTCACAATCAAATGTTAGTAGATGATGGGAAATACCTTTACCTGAGACCCTGGAGAGCAGCCGCCAGTCAGACAAATAACACAGCACTTACCTAGATAGACCAAAGGTCTTACTCAGTATAAGGCAGCTTCATGTGTCAATGTAAATAAAATTCTAGGAAACTGATTTATCTGTGAATAGCTGTGCCGGGCTTGCCACTTTTTATCTGATATCAAAATCTGAAAACATGAGAATTTTCCAACAGTTGTGCCTTGTGATAAATGATCTTTTGTATACAATAGAGCTGAACCTTCAGCTATGGATGTCTAGCCCACACCTGTTGACAACTTTCTGCCTTACCCAGCATCTTTGTTTGCTCAAAGAGAATTGACACTTCTAAACTCAGCTTGGAATGAGAAGTATTTTCTATTGAACACTTATTTTTTTCTTCGAAGTCCAGATTCAGCTCAAAACACATCTGTCTCAAAAACACATCAAATAATGCAGCAACTTGAGTTCTGGAGGAATACATGTATGCCATGCATCCAGACCAAGATTTAGGGTCCTCGAGCACTTTAAAATCTTCTGTGTTTCAAATAGTTTTAAATATATTTCTCCTTTGGATTTTTTTTTTCACCTAGTATTTTTAGTTGTGCTGCAAGATACTGGAGATAGCTAGCAGCTGGGTCATTAAAGAAGTATTAGGAAAATGCGTTGACCTTACTGTGGATACATTGGTATGCTTTTCTGCTGTCTTCATTTTATTATAACAATTGAGAAAATCACATTTTTGTTTTAAACCAAGCATTATCTCAGGGAACTGGAGAAATGTGTGTGGTTAATAGATAAGTATCCAAATGGAAAGTCCTTGTATACTTCAGCAATACAAGTCATGTTTCCAAATATCCGTGTTTTCTGTTCAAGTTTTGCTTGACACTAGCGATGGGAACAAAGCAGCTCACAAACTAAAGTTCATGACAAATTTTGGCCAGTTTGTGAAGTCCAATTCTTGATAGGTCAACTGGCATAAACTTTCCACAAACTTTGAAGCTGTCTGTAGAGTTGGTTGCAGTTCATGAAGGGATACATTTCCAGACAGTCTCCACTCAATCAAGATGTTTACCAAACTTCAAAGCAAATGGGTGGGGCAGAAGTTTCCCTGTGAGTTCAGTGTCACTGACTTGTTTCTGAGCTGTTCTATAAACTTCTGTAACTGCAGCAATGCAAGCAAAGGAGGACTAATGTCAAACCACAGTATCCCTGCCATACAAACTGAAAAGGGGGGGACATTTTTTTTAAGTCCAGTACAGCCAGTTTAGTATACCGAATGCCCAGCAGGATCCAGTACCATCATGGCAATGCACGGATGAAAGGGCTAATCGATCTCAAAGCACAGTGTCACAAGAAATCTAATTGGGGGGATTTTGCAAGCTCTGTGCAAGAAAATTAGAACACAAAGGAATGCTGGCAAAGGGGGGGGGGCTCTTTAAACTGACAAGATTGTGCCCTTAGTATCTACATGCTTCATTTTTAAAAAAGATGACAAGCATTATGTAGTTGTGATGTATGGTGGTTAGAGTCTTAGATCTTAGTTATGATCTTAGAGTCTCAAATTCAAATCTCCATTCTACTACGGAATTTCACTGGATGACCTCGAATCAGTCACTCTTTCTCAGCCTAATTTACCTCACAGGAATTTTGTTGTGAGGAGAAGATGAAAGAGGAGATAATTGTGTAAGTTGTCTTGTGCCCTTCCTTAAGGAGAAAAGCAGGATATCAATATCTAAATAAATAAATATCTCACCATGGTAAAAAAAAGTGAAAAATTTACCTCTAATATTATGGAGAAAAGTTACAGGAAAAGAAATTATGAGGCACTTTTGCCATCTATTTTCACCATCTGTACATTTCTGTCACATCTAAAATTGTTTTTCTTTTAGCAGCACTTTAATTCTCAGGTTTATAATGTTAAGCAATTCTTGGCACCCTGATGGCAATAAATTGCTTCTTTAAAAGTGACAATTATTTGTTTAGATTCTCTCAAGCAACAACTTTGCTTACAGGGTTCTGGCCAAAGACAGAGAAACTAAGCACAAGGTAGTGTTGTTTTTCCTGTGAGATGGAGATTTCTGTGTGATGGAGATGAAGACACTGCAAGTGGAGCAAATTTGTAGCAGCTTTTATAAATATTAAGCTAATATTCTTCTGTTTCATTCTATTTTGCCCCAACGATGTCATCTGGCTGACATTGTGTAAAAATAAAAGAAAGTAATTATATCCAATTGAAAAATTATCCTTTTGGTAACATACATTTTTAGCACTGGAATAAATGAACTTGGGTTCTGGACTACTAACTCACGCCAATGTTTAAAAACAGAATTTAGAAATTTGTTTACAAAAGAAAGACAAACAAAAACATAAATGTAGGGGAAAGGACTGTACAATGGGTCAAAGACAAAACAATAAACCTAACTGGCCTCTAGACACTATTCCTAAGCGGCTTACAGCTCCAAAGCAGATATCTTGAGTAGCAGTCTTCCTAGCAACAATAATGCAAGAGAGTGGAAGTTCTGAAGAGTTGTGAAGGTCCTTTTTCCAGCTTGACATGCTCCTCACCAGACTGCATCCACCAGCATGATGTTATCATGTGATGATGTCTTCATCATGATGATGATGTGTTTTTCTGTGTGGAATGGAATGTTCTGGCTGCTTCACTCTTGCCCCATGTGCTAGCCCATCTGTCACTTTGCTAATTGAGTAACCAATCAGGATGATCAGTCACTTAATCTAGCTGATCTGAGATGAATCTAGATCCTTAGCTGTCAAACTGACATTTGAGCTGTAGATGACCAACTGTCAACCAACTACCTTGATTGTTCCCAGCTGCTAACTATCACATCGGAAGGTTACAACATACAGGTGCTTGATAGGTAAAGCTCTTCAATGACATGGATAACAATCCTGAAAGTACTTATGCATGGGGTTCTGCTTTTTACAAGATAACAATTCAAAGTGAATGCAAACACTTACATAGTGGGGGTTCACTTTCATGACAAAGTCCTAACTTGCTGTCTATTCCTCATAAAGACTTCTTGGGTATAATTTAACAGACTCTGCCAGTTTGGTTAAGAGTAGTAGACTCTAATTTGGACAACCAGGTTTGATTCCCCAGTCCTCCACATAAAGCCAGCTGGGTGACCTTGAATCAGTCACAGCTCTCTTAGAGCTCTTTCAGCCCCACCTACCTCACAGGGTATCTGTTATGGGGAGAGGAATGGAAGGTGATTGTAAGCCACTCCCAGTTCCCAGTCCTATGTGCTAAATAATGCTGGGGGGAAGCGAGGCTATTTGCCCCACAGTAATTCGACACACCACTGCACGATCAGACACAATTCTTTGCTGCGTCTTTCTGGTGTGCTTCAACAAGGGATCACTGATGCAATGAGAGTGTGCCAGTGCGATCACATGGAGACGTCCATCTGCAGCCCATGGCAAACCCGTTTGCTACTGCACTTTCCCAGGTATTTTTTAACTTTGCTTCTTCAGAGGGGTGAGATGGGTGTGGGACACTTGCCAGATGTTCCCATGTGATCATGCCTGTAAAATCCGCCCAGCGTTCATCCCTCTTGTGCTGCTAATTCTGCATGTGATAGAAGCCCAAGACTTCCTTTGGGTAGTGAAGGGCAGGGTATAAATCCAACTCTTCTTCTTCTTCCTCTTCCTCCTCAGGAAAAAATAGTTGCTACAAGCAAGAACTTGCAAGGACTTGCAGGGGTGGGGGAGAATGTTATTTTCCCTTTCCCATTATTTCCTTTTCCCCTTCCCTGAAAGCCCTCTTTCCTACTGCCTCATCTCTTTCCCGCTCAACAGGCAGTCTACCTTTATCTGCCCCTCTGTCTTCAGCTCCCCTCCCCCAGTAGTGTCTACCTAGGAAAACTATGGTCCAGTTGTGCAGTGCCAGCTGTCATGCCAGGCCCACTTCCATGGTAGGGAACCCTCAAGGACTTGTGGGGGGCATATGACATGCCCTTGTATCCCCTCCCCACATTATTTCCCCTTTCCATCCTCCTGACAATCTTCATATCCTCTCCCCCTTTCCCTGCCTCATTCTCTTCTCAGCCATTCACCAATCTACCTTTTATCTGCCTCCTATCTTTGGCTATATTTATTATTTATTTACTTCAGTTATACCTTGCCTTTCTCCACACTGGGGACCAAAGCAGCATACATCGTTCTCCTCTCCTTTTCATTCTCACAATGACTCTGTCAAACAGGCTAGGCTGAAAGCATTTGATTGGTCCTACATCTCCTAATGAGCTTGCATATCAGACAGGTGATTTAGACCAGGTTGTCCCAGACCCTTTTCTCAAGCTCTAACTGCTTACATAGGATGGCTGCTGTTGAACAGTAGCAAGCAGCCAGGCCTAGGTAAGCCATACAAGTAGGATAATATCAAGTCAACCAGAGGTTGCTGCCAGGTCCCACCCCTTCCCCTGTCTTTTATTGACAGAAACCAAGCCCAGAATTCTAAGGCTGCCTAGCAACAACCACTAAGGGCTTCTATTTGTTAAAGCTACAGACACTCCTTTTATCATTTTGTATTTTTTTAAAAAAAAAATTCTAAGATTTCATATTTTTCTGCAAAGTTAGGGTGTTTTTCAGGTTTGTAACAAGATCTGTCTTGTCTGGTCATGGCTCCATTCACCAGATTTAAGTATGCTAAGATTTGGCCAACTTGGCTATTACAATATACAAGCAGAGACTTGTGGGAAGCTCATGGGGAAATCCCCCCCTTTCCTTCTGCACCCCCTTCTCTTCTAACTCATGTCCTCACCACTTCCTCCTCTCCTGGCCATGGCTTTTCTGTTTATATGAAAAGTGGATGCCATATTGATCAAAGTCAATTAATTTTAAATTTTCAAAGTTGGTAGGAGAAAGTGGCAGTAGCTATGAGGACTTTTGTTTGCTTGTTCCCAAAAAGCAAAAATTTGTGTGTGTGTTTTTTCTGGAAATATTTCTATCTTCTGCTGCCATCCACCTTCACTGGCCACTTGCTTCACTCTGAGCAGAGCCTCCAGGAGATGTGCCAGCTTCCTGGGGCCCAGTGATTCTCCGACTGAGGAGGGCAACCATGAGTGTCTCACACACACCCCACCTCTTTTGTTTCTCTTTTTGGTTCACTGGCTCAGATTCTTCCAAAGCAGCAGCAATGACTGCTGCTCCTTCTTCCACCTCCAGCCACTAGTGGCTGGAGGTGCATTGTGTGCGCATGCACAGACAACTCTTCTCCATTTGGGGGAAAGTTAAACTCCCCCATCCATTTTAAATTTAGATTTTTCTGCAGGCCTGGGAGAGTCCTCCACATTTGCAGAAAAGTCTCCTTTGTGTCAAAGTGCCCTGATCCACCGATTTAGATATTTGCACATGGGGCCATGCTTCACTATTAGATATATAGATGATTACGCATTCACTAGTAGGCAGCATAAGGAAGGTAGTATCACCCATAACTGACCCCTCTACTCACTATCATCACCTCTGCTTTCTTAGTTCTGAATTGCTTGCTCTTTCTTGAATGCTTAGTGTGCTTGTGATTGGGGAAATTTTTCAATAAAATTACTTAATTTACTCTTCAAATCTGGAGTCTTCCTACTGTACCGGATCTTGGTATAAACAGGTGTGCATTCCCTCGTACCCCTCTGGCCTCCCCTGCTAATTTCTCCAACAATGAGGCAGGCCATTGGTGGTAACACTAGTTGCTTCTGGACTCAATTTAAGGTGCAGGGCCTTTAAAGCCCTGTATAGCCTGGGTCCAACTTACTTTAAGGACCACTTTCTCCCAAGCATTTGACAATTTGAACTGGACTTTTCTGGTTAAGATTTTAGAAGAAATGTACTTTGGAGATAACTTCATAAAATGGGTGAAGTTAATTTATACTTTGCAGACAGCTCGAATAATTGTAAATGGAGACTTAGCTAAACCATGTGAAATTTAAAGAGAAACAAGACAAGGTTGCCCATTGTCACCTCTTTTCTTTATTTTAGTTCTTGAAATTCTGAATAGAGATATAAGACTTGATGAGAGGACTGAGTTAAGATTTAAAAAGAGACATATAAGTTAAGGGCTTTCACAGATGGCTTGGTGTTAACTTTAGAAAACCCTTTAAAAGGAATAGAAGTATTAATGTCTGAAGTGAAAGGATTTGGTGCATTACATTTATTTATTTATTTATTTATTTTTGGCATTTCTACCTCACCCTCCTCGCAAGTGGGCTCAGGGTGGCTATTAGTGTGGTTTAAAATTAATAAACAGAAAACAAAGATGTTAACTAAAATATGAAATACAAGAGCAAACAGAATTAATGAGTAAAACTAGTTTTAAGATTGAAAATTGAAATATCTGGGCATTATGTTGACAAATATGAACTGTATGTTATTTCAAAATAATTATGTAAAGATATGGAATGAAGTTAAAAAAAGACTTATTAAGATGGGAGAAACTTCAATTCTCTCTGTTAGGAAGAATATCTGTAAAATGAATGTTTTACCCAGAATGTTATCTCTGTTTCAGACTACACCAGTATTGACATCTGATGTACCATTTAAACAGTGGCAGAAAGATATTTCTAAATTCGTTTGGCAAGGGGGGGGAACACATATACAAGATGTAAAAGAAATTAGGGTTGGGTTTGCCTGATTTGAAATAATACTTTGCTGTCTGTTACTTAGTTTGGATGAAAGATTGGTGGTTGTTGAGAGATAGAAGGTTATTAGAATTAGAAGATCACAATTTGAGATTCGAGTGACATCCTTTTTGCCTTTTATATTAATCATCTGATAGGTAACCTGCAGCCCTGAAATTATGTCTGTCCAAAATGGTACCACAACTCATGTATGGGACCATGTTGGTCCCACCTACTTCAAGCTTTGTCCCCCTAGAGAAAACTCAATTGAAATTTTTAAGAACCTTCTTCTGATTTCCTAGTAGTGCCTCTAATGCAAATCTATGCCTGGAAACTGGACTGATTAGGACAGAGATAAGGCTAACCCTTACTTCTATTAATAACTGGCTTAGGATAGGTCACAGTCCTTCTGATATTACTTCACTTATTCTCAGGGATGGTTTATGTTCAACTTGGCTTAAGGCAGTCCATCAGAAGTTACATCTGCTTGGTTTTTCTTTCTTTTTTTTCAAAAAAAGACACTGATAAAAGGAAATTTCTTGATTATTGAGACCTGGAGATAAGAAGTTTCTATCTGATTCTAACCTCCAGCTTACTCTTCATGCTAGATGTTTAGCTGCAGCTTATAGAATTTGTAAGGAACAAGTAAAGAAGTAAAACAGATGAAAGTGGAAGTAGATTAGATGAATTCTGGGTTTTATGTAATTCTCTCCCAGGTTATTTTAGATCAGGGATGGCCAAACTTGCCTAACATAAGAGCCACACAGAATAAACATCAGATGTTTGAGAGCTGCAAGACATGAACACATATTACACACACGTTTTTATCACAAAACATGCAAATTTGCTTTTTATTAACATTAAATTAGACTGTGTGAAAGAACCGCATGCAGCTCCCAAACTGCAGTTTGGCCACCCCTGTTTTAGATTTAGGGTGGATTCTTACTTGTGTAATATTTTTATATATGTTTTAAATCCTAATGATTGCACCTTTAACATTTATTTAACTGAAATGTGCTGTTTATGTATTGAAATAAATAACCTGAATAGATTTGGGTGGCATGGTTATTTGTGTTATGAAAAAACCTAAGGTCAATGTGGACTTCAAAAACTATTACATTAGACATGCGATCTTGAGAATATGGAATAAGGTTAAATCTAAGTTATGTCCAAAACACCTTTGTGACTTTCAACACAAGAAGCATTTTATAGGTGTGAAATGTTAATTAAACATAAATGGTTAACTTATTGTGATATACTGGACTTCTCTCAAGGCGAGTGAAAAAATGAAATCAAGAGAAGACTTATTAAGAGAAGGATACAATTGTCAATGACTTCTTATGCACAATTGTTAGAAAGATTTAAATTAAATAAAAGATTATTTGGGTTCAAAGAAACTAAGACTGTATTTGAATTTCATAGGTGCAATAATCAAATATAAGAGAAATAATACTGAGTAAGGTCTTTTAAAATATTTACTTTGGTTCTAATTTCTGCTTAAGTTGATAGTCGTATGAGCAGTGATAGGTAATTTGGTAGGTAGGTAGATGGATGGATGGATGGACGGATGAACAGACGGACTGTATTTGAAATGGAGTTATGTACAAATGATGAACACATTATTGCTAAAATGTATAAACTTTTGCTGAAATATGTATGACAAAATGGGCTAAGAGTTTTGTTTTAATCTTGTTATAATTTAAGAGTAAGTAACCATAATATTAGACTAAGGATCAAGTTTGTAATTGTATCTCTCTTTGTCATGAAGAAATATAAAAGTTTCATTGATATTGTCTTGTCAACTTTTTCTCTCTCTTCTTTTTTCCTTTATTTTTGTTAGTTTAAAAAATTCTACAATAAAATTTAATTAGAACACAAGGACCACTTTCTCCCATACAATCCTACCTGCTCACTGTAGTAATCATCAGAGGTTCTGTGTCAAGTTGCGCCAACCGTCTGAGGTTAGACAGATGGCACTAAAAATTTGGAATTCTTTCTCCAGGGAGATTTGTCTATTTCCCTTTATCGGTGTCTTTTTGCCAGTAGGTGAAGACTTTTTTTGTTTCATCTGCGACACCCCCAATAATGGTTATTTGCCCTCCTCCTAGTGTTGTTTGTTTATGTGTCCTAATTTAATTTTATAATTTTTACTGTATTTTAATTGTTTAAATATTTTAATTTTTTTTAAAAATTGCTGCCTTATGGACCCTGATTGGTGGCATAAAGATGTTTTAAATAAATAAATATTGAGAAGAGGAAAAAGAAGAAATCAGCATGGAACTATCATTTCCAGTGGCAGCCAAATATTTTCTGAAATGGGTAGGTCCAGCGGTGGCTCCTATAGTAGTTCACTGAAAAAGTAGCAACATCTGATGCTGAATACCACAATGAGGAGAAGGAATCCCATGTTGTCTTAGGTTGCAGGATGAGAATAGCAGAGAAACTGGAGCTGTTTTCTTGTCATCATGCAAGCACATGGATCTTGAGTGGATAGCAGAATCTGATCCATGCACAAGTGAGGACATCACTGGGTTCATGTCATGCACAATTAGCCACTCAGCCATCATTAGTTGTACTACAGTGCTGAGGCAACAGTCCCAGTGCTGCTGGTCACCACCTCCTGATACCCTCTGCTCTGGAAAGATGCCAGATCAGTAACCCTGAATGATAGAAACTGGCGGTCCTTCAGGGAACCACACTATGAACTTCAGCTTATAATTATGTATGTATAGTTTATTTAACAGCTTTCACCAGCTTATAATACAAAAATAAAAGTAGATACAAAAAAATAAGATTTAAATTTAGAATAATATAATATAGAATAAAGTTGACCAGAATTAGGATAAATGGATTATAGAGCAGGATTCAACTTCTCTCTACATATTGCAAGACAGGCTGCCCAAAAATGCACAGCAGCCTGGGAAACCTCTGGGTCCATGTCTGAGAGGATGAAACATTAACTCCAATCTGGGCTGCATACATGGATTTTACTCTGGATATCAAAAAAAGTTTCATGTGGGCAGGGGTCTTTTAGTAGAAAAACAGCTGCAGGAGCTTATTAGCATACCCTTACTTTTTTCCCACCTTAGAGAACAATGGAGGGAATAGGGGCAACCTGTTTGGGGGCCCATAGAATTGGACCCCCTGATCCAATGTTCTTGAAACTTGGTGGGTATCTTGGGGAGAGGCTCCAACAGCTATCCTGTGAGTTTGGAGCCTCTCCCTCAAACCCCTCCCCTCCAGCCCCCAGAATATACCCTATGTTTTCACCATTGACTTCAATGGCCCATAGGATATAATGGAGCTGAAATTGACATTTGGCTGCCTGAAAGACTCCCCTGGAGCCAGCTGGGGGCGGGGCTTGGCTCCTGAGCTCCCGGAGCTGTGCTCAGGTGCCCCCCCCCAAAGACCCCTGTATGTGGGGCTCCTCATACCAGCAGCACTATATTAAAACATGTTGTAGAGTCTCTACTTCAAATGCACCACAAGGGCAAAAACGCTGGGAGAAGGGGATTTTGTTAACTCTACCCTCTAAAACCATAGACAGCAGGGAGGCACTCCTCGCTAAGGGAAAAGTCCTTCTTTGCTTGGGATTCTCAGTGTGGAATAAATAGGATGCCGGAGCTGGATTATCTCTAAAGGAAACAGTACATAAAAATGGGGAGAGCTTGGCCAAGTCTTCCTGTCTGTCTTGGTCAAAAAGCTTCTGCCTTATCATTTGGAATGCCTGTTCATTGTTTATAAATAGGAAACCCTGGGGAGAAAGTCCCACTGATTGTAATTTCTGATGAATTGCTTTCAACCATCTGGAGTGAAAGTCGTCTGCTATAATACTGTAGGTTGGCACCTAGGGGTGCGACTTTAATTTAAGCCATAATTTTAAAGATGCTAGAACAATCCTAGTTTCCATTTTAACTACTCCAAGCTCGAGATGAATAAAAGCATTTGGAACGCATTTTGGCACTTGTAGAAGAGCTCAGAGAAATTTGGATTGTGTTCTTTCTAACTTTGAAAGATCCGTGGCAGATGCTCCTAAAAAGGAATCATACAGCATTACAGAGATGGTTTGGGCAGTATATAACTTTAGGTCTGCTGGGATAAATGAGGCTCCTTTGGTATAAAAAACCCTCAAAATTGCATTGACCATTTTTTCACCTTGTGAGCAGGCCAATTTGAAATGGACTCCACTGCCTCCCAAAGCTTGTAGGATTCTGCCTAGATAGTTATAGTTGGTCACTTGTTCAATTGGATTCCCATTTATAGACCACAGTCTTTTCTTTTGTCTCGGACCAAAGGCAATATCCTTTGTTTTCTGGTAGTTTATTTTGAGGTTACTGATTTGGCAGAAATTATTAAATTTTCCTAAAGCTCTCCTTAAGACCAACGGAGTTCTTGAAAGGAGGACAGCATCACCTGCATAAGGAAGGATAGAAATGTGTCTACCATGTATTTTTGGAGGGTGTAGATCAAAAGATGACAAGAAGTCCACAACATTATTTATATAAAAATTGAAGAGAAAAGGAGCAAGCAAACAGCCTTGGCGGACTCCCTTGAAAGTTGGAATTGAAGATGAGAGATGGCCACTCCTCATGTATTGCATTTTAAATATGTGTGATCATACAGCATTTGAATGAGGAATAACAGTCTTTTGTCAATAGATGTAGCAGCTAACTTAACCCAAAGCCATGCCCTGGGGATGGAATCAAATGCTGCCTTAAGATCTATAAAGGCAGCATAGAGAGAGAGAGGGCTACTTGAAGCATATTTTTCAATAAGAAGTTGAATCAGGATACAATGTTCCTGATTTGTTCTGCCCTCTCTAAACCCAGCCTGTTCCCATGCAAAAATATTTTCTTGCATTGCCCAAGAATTAAATTTTTCAAGAACATGTCTAGCATATAATTTGTCACAAATGCTTAGAAGGTTGATTGGGCGATAATTGGAGAGGTCATCTCTATTGCCTTTCTTGTAGATTGGTGCTACTACTGCAATTTTCCAGTTGCTAGGAATGCTTCCAACTATGTCTATATGTGTAAACATAGCAGCTAAAAATTTAGACCACCATGAAATATGATCTAGAAAAAGTTCCGGGCACATCTGGTCGAAGCCAGAGGCTTTACCTTTTCTCAGACAGAGAATATGAGAATTAATTTCAGCTGGATTAACTTTCGGCCAAGGTGGAGTTCTCTGAAAATCTACTCTTGAAGTAATGGGTGCTAGCATATCCTTCTATAGGACTGAAAAATATGAAGTCCAGATTGTATCAGGAATGGACGGATCCATTTAGAGAGTAGAACCTCTGGAATGAGTAGATATTAGCTTCCAAAAATTGGAAGAGTTGTTTTGCTTGGCTGCAGAAACCAATTCTGACCATAGCTGGGCTGTATGGTTCTTTCTTTCTTTCTTTCTTTTTTTACAGCTATTAGTTGTTTATAGCCTTTCTTGAGAAGAAGGAGGTGACATTGGGATGGTCCTTTGTCTTGATCTGAGGATGCTTTAAACTGATGGTAGTGAAGGAGTAATGTTCTCTTCAATTGCTGACATTCCTTATCGAACCATGGTCTGGATCATCTTTCTCTACAGATGCTTTTTACAGAAGAATCTTGTAAGATGCGATCCCAACCTTCTACTACCATGTTATAAACCAAAAGGGGGTGTCGTGAAGTTTCCCCATTTTGGCAAGCCCCTTCTATTTCTTGGAGAGCTTCATCTGTTAGAATGTTGGCTAATTTCAGACTAAGTGACTGTGACCATCTTAGTTTAATTGGGCCAGGAGAAGGTAGAGGAATACATCTTTTATTGAAGGCATCTTTCCATCCACAGGAGAGTTGTAATTGCAATGGCATGTGGTCACTTTCAAAATAAGGGAGAACTTGAAATCTCCTGATGGAGGGAGATAATTCCTCTGATACTAGAATATAATCTATTGTGCTGGAACCTTGTTCCGCGATGTACGTATATTCAGCTAGATAATCTTCTGGAGATGAGCCATTTAGAAGATGCAATCACCATCTATAAATCAGCTTCTCCAGACAGTATCCTGCAAAGTTAGCAGTCTTACCTTTAAAAAATCTTGGGAGATACGTATTGGTAGCTGGATCATCTAGATCACAGAATTTACCTTTAAATATTTCCTCAAGAAAGGCATTGTCCATGCCAATTCTTGCTTTGAAATCTCCAAGCATTATAATGGAAACTCCTGGGTAATCACCCCTAAGGGAAGCCATATATGCTTCCAAGGCATTCCATTTCTCCAGGATAAGATCTTTTCTGTTGGAAGGTGACATACAGACATTAATCAAAATTATAGATTGGGTCTTGTAAATCAGAAGGAGAGACATTGCTAAATCCTTGAAATGTGAAATTTCCCTACATTGTATCTTCATACTGGTGGCAATAAGAATGGCCAAACCTCTTTTGGGTCAGCTGGGGCCTTCACTCAGAGAGGCTTTTAAGAAGTAAGTGTGAAATCTTTGAAGTTATATAGTCCTATCAGTCCACATCTCCTGGATTGCAATTATATGGAGTTTACTGAGGAGAAAAGGATTATCTGCTGAGGTTGCAAAACATCTAAATTACCCAACAACATTCCAGGAGAGGATCGAAAGAAATTTGCCAAGCTCCTTAGACTTACAGTTGGAGGCTGAGACTAGTCAATCTTTGGAGGATAAGAAAAGATTTTGAATAATAGCCGGAGATTTAAGTTTAGGTCCCCTTACACTCAAGGAACTGGCATTAACATCCATAGCAGAATGATTACTAGTTAATGGGGAGGGACAATCCTGAAGGGTAGGTATAGTTAGGTCCCTTTAGTAGGTAGGAGGAGGGGATTGTGTTAGAAATTAATCTCTCACTCAGTGCCCCCTGGCAATCGGCTGGCAGAAAGTCCAATTGGGATTGAGAGGCTCTGTAAGAGGAAATTGTGTGGGGATAAAAGAGTCTATCAGAGGCTCTGTTCTGCCTGCTTCAGATGCAGCAGCTTGTGGGCAATCCTCCAGTATCACTGGGCTCTTGGTAATAGCAGAAACCTCCTTTTTGGGGTAATTTTTAAAAAGTGGAGTGATAACTGGGTCATAAAACACCCTAGTGGGCTGAATCTTAAATTTCGTCAGGAATTGCCTTTGGCTCAAAAGCTTTTCAGGAATAGAGAAATTACCACTACATAGTTCCGCCTTATCACTAAGTCGGTGTACTTTTTGACTTACAAGACACTATGGTTTTCCATGACATATGAACCCAGTTCAAAGAGTTGTCATTACAGCTGGGTTGTGGGGTTTTTTTTTTTGGCATCTTTGATTTTCTTTAGCTTCAATCAAAGGCAGCAATCAATCTGTGAAACACACAGCCTTTGTGCTTCTTCTGTCAGAGTTTTTCTGTGCAACTTCTCACAGATTGCAAAGTACAAAACCTTTCCGCTTGTTCCTTGCAGAAGAGAGGAAAAGAAAGAAAGCAGTTCTTGTGTTAGGGGTGCAAATTTGCCTCAACTTCACATTTGTATTGGTTTGATGGATGTTGTGTCTTTAAGGACAGATAAGAACTGAAAACAGAGATTGTCACACTCTTTTTTGAATGTCCATGGTCTGTCTTTAGCTTCCATTCCCATGATTGTTATCTGTCAAAGGTTTTCTTTAAACTTTAAGGCTTTTATCTGTGAAATACCACTGCACATTCCTCAGTATATCACACCAAGTAGAAGACAGAGGCAGACCTCATTTTCAGCTGTGCCAGTACTCCAGTAGTAAGGAATACGAACAGCTTGTTGGAATTTCATTCAAATATTTATGACAAATAAAACTGCTTAGGGCTGAAGCCAACGTTCAAAACTCCACTGCTTTAGAGTAATGTATTAGGCCTTTCCAAACCATCGTTTAACTTTCTCGCAATTTGTGGGCCTCTGTCCTGATGTCAGGGATTTAAACACTAACACTACTTAGTATTAGATTTCTGAAAAGAGTGGCACAGCAGTTTTGGAATACTTTGCTTCCCAGCAGTAGACACTAGAAGATTTCAGATGCACAAAGCTGATGGGCTTTTGATAAGACATAGCAGAAAATCCCTTACATGCTTAGCAGAAAATTTATTTATTTATTTATCACATTTCTACCCTGCCCTCCCCACAGGCGGGCTCAGGGTGGCTTACAATAGGGCACCAAGCGCCTACACATAAAACAGCATAAAAACCGGATAAAACAATCAACATTAAAGTGCTCAGTAGTTACAATGGCTGAGTTCAGACTGGCAATTTGCCCCAGCAGAGCCCCGTTTCAGCAACGCTTTAAAACCGCATTAAAGGGTGCGTTCACACAGGCACATCTGCCTGGCGTTCCCCACCCGTAGGCAACCCGGGCTGTTCTGCTTTCTTTCTGTGTTTAATAGATACCTCATAAAAGTGGTAGCAAATCCCCGAAGAGCACCTGTGTCCTGCACATTTTGTCCGCTTCCTGGAAGTATGAACGCTCCGCCGATAAGCCAGGAGCAACCTGCATTGGGCAGAAGGCAGCACGGTATGATTGGCCATGCTCTACTCTACTGCCCAATGCGGTGCCGGCATTGTGGGGTCCTCCCCCAATCAGGAAAATGCACTTATGCACATGAGCGCTCATGCGCACATACACCCATACACCCACAGCCAAATTAATGGGGAAATGCAGAATGCTCCGGCGCGCCTCCTCCCGGTATGCTCCAGCAGCAGCCTGGGCTGTGTGAATGGGAAACCCCAGAACAAACACAGCTTTTTTGCTGTGACTGGCTCCCGGAGCAAATTGCCAGTCTGAACTCAGCCAATGAAAATCTAACAAGATGGAATCACATTTACAAGAAAGACTCCCCCAAATCTTACATAACAATAAGGGGATTAAAACTCATAATTGTTACTTGACCCCGCCCAGCGGTACTGACCACAGCAATGTCATGGTTGTTCTTCATGGGGCCACCCCACCAATCTGCCAATGGTGGTACTGGTAGTGGTAGTGGTAGTAGTAGTGGTAGTGGCGGCTCCTACTCAAAAGCCTGGTGGAAGAGTTCCATCTTACAGGCCCTGTGGGACTGTAAAAGGTCCCGCAGGGCCCTGATGTCCTCCAGGAGCTCATTCCACCAGGTAGGAGCCACCACTAAAAAGGACCTGGCCCTAATTGCAGCAAGCCTGGGCTCCCTAGGGCCTGGGGTCACCAGGCAATGTTGTGTCCCCAACCAAAGTGCTCTTTGGGGCATATGTGGGGAAAAGCGGTCCCTCAGGTATGTCGGACCCTGGCCATATAGGGCTTTAAAGGCAAGCACCAGCACTTTGAAGCGAATCTGGTATGCTACAGGCAGCCAGCGCAGTGCTTTCAACACAGGCTGGATGTGCTCCCGCCTAGGGGTGCCCACCAACAGCCTGGCTGCAGCCTCCGGAGTTTGATTGCACTTTATTTAGCGTACCACCATTGGTATACTAATGGTTGGTTTTAATTGTTTTAATCTGTTTATTATGTACTTGTATCTGAGATGTATTTTGTATTGAATTACATATTGTTTTATTGGTTTTATGTCAGCCGCCCTGAGCCTGCTCCGGTGGGGATGGTGGGGTAAAGGCAGAAATAATCTCTCCTTATAATAATTATCTTTTGGTTTCGTAAGATCCCATGCGCTCCCATTGGCTGTAAAATGCCCTCCCTCAGCCATTGGCCCATTAGCCGCCACTCAAGAGTACTCGCATGCCATTGGCCGGGTGCTGGGTCTGCTCCTTTCCCCACCCACTCCCCCTTCAGACAGATTTGCTGGCAGACCAGCTCTCTCTCCTGAGGAAGACAGTTCTCTTGACTCCTGTGAGGGACTGTCCCCTCAGTGGCTGTTGGTAGGCAGCCAAGCTTGGTTCTGTAAGTAAAAAAACAAAGGCCTTTCAGCATAACCCCCTCCTCCGCCCATAACCCCCTCCCCAATGGCCACTTTCCTGTCAGAATAAATGGAAAAGGCTCTCTCTCCTGCTTAGCTTCAGCATGGCTGGCTGGCTAACGAGGTGGGCCAGCGACCATCAGACCATTTTCTTCAACTCCCCGCTGTGCGGCTGACTTTCCCCTAGGGTTGCCAATCTCCTGGTGGGACCTGGAGATCTCCCATTGTTACAATTGACCTCCAGATGACAGAGATCAGTTCCCGGGAGAAAATGGTTGCTTTGGAGGGTAGACTTTATGGCATTATACCCTGCTGAGTCCTTCCACACACACCCCAAATGCTGCCCTCCACAGGATCCACCCCCCCAAATCTCCAGGTATTTCCCTAATCAGAGTTGGCACCTGTACTTTCTCCTCTGTCAGTAAAAGGCCCTTTCCACACCTATGTTGGCCTTTGGGAGAAAACTCATTGGGCCCAGTCCTGATCAGGTTGCCAACTCCAGGTGGGCAATTCCTGGAGATTTGAGGGATGGAGCCTGGAGAGGGTGAGGTTTAAAGAGGGGTGGCACCTCAGACAGGTACGATGCCATAGACTCCACCCTCCAATCCAGCCATTCCCTGATGGGAACCATTGTTGCCAATCTCCAGGTGGGGACTGGAGATCACTCAAAATTACAACTGCTCTCTAGGAGGGAGGGGGGAGGAGATAGAAAACTAAAGGTAGGTTGATGGTTGGCTGGGAGGGAGATAGAGTTATCAACTCCAGGTTGGGAAATTCCTGGAGATCTGAGGGGTCGAACCTGGAGAGGGTGAGTGTTGAGGAGGGGTGGGGCCTCAGACAGGTACAATGCCATAGACTCCACCCTCCAAACCAGCCACTCCCTCCCTCCTGGGGAACCACTGTTACCAATCTTGGGGGTGGGCTGGAGATCACTCAAAATTACTACTGCTCTTCAGGTAGCAAAGATCAGTTCCTCTGGAGAAAATGGTGGACTCTGTCATTATACCCTGCTGAGATTGCTACAGCAAATTGTCACTGAGTGCCCAAAGCCAGGGCACTCTCCCAGAGCCTCTTTCTAGAGCCCGTTGTATTTATTTCCACAACGGGCCTTATTTCTAGTAAATAAATAAATCCCTTTCCTGGTCAATTGTAAAAACAACAGTTTTATAAAACAGATGATACAGTCCAGTTCACTATTACGTATGTGTTCTTTCCACATTTGCCTTCCATTCCAGATTTTCTCAATGTTCGAGTCGAGGCAATTTAAGTCCACAGCAAAAGAGCATCCAAATAACCCAGGGCAATGGCAGGCTGAAACCTGGCTGACCACTGAAGGGAGGTAATGTAAGGCAGAATGGGGGAAAAACCCGAAATAAAAAGAAGATTGAACTCAATTTTAGTGCAGAATGGGGGGGGGGACGGGACACCTGGATTAAAAAGAAAGTTGAATTCGATTTTAGTGCAAAATTGCTTGGAGGACCCCATGGTGAACATGAATTAAAAGGAGAGTACAAAAAGGATCATGCTTAGATCCAACCAAATTCAGTGCACGGCATGCAAAATTGTCTACTGGATTGTAGCCAACCGGTTTTATGTGAAGACAGGCATCAGCTAAGGCTCTCAGGAGACATAAAGCTTGATAAAAGTTATTAATCCACATTGAGCAATTTTAATCTGAATGCAGCAAAGCCATCATTAGTTGTACTACAATTATTCAAAACAAATACAGCTCCAATGTACCCCCATGGATACTATAAAACCTATTAACTGTTAAAAGGCAGTTGAATTTCTAAGGAAACCTCTGCCATGTCTCATGCTGGGAACTGCTCTTTGCTAGGGACAATATGATTTGAGTGGACCCGCATGTGTGTCATTATCAACATCCATCCACCAAACTGGAAGGGAATTCTCAGAAGACAGTAAGTCAGTTTTTTCTTCAGGCAGTTCAAGTAGCCTGTATTCATTTTTATTAAAGAAACATATTCAACAAGATTGCTGTTCCATTGGGTGGAAGATGGAGAAGGGGCCTTTCCTCCAGTCAAAAGGGGCTGATGAGAGAAAGGGGGACACTATAAAGGTGGTAGGATAAAACCCACTGATTTATAAAGCACTTCTCATTTCCACTTTGGAATTGTCTCATTCCAAAGCTTCTGTACATGCTGACAAGCAAATATTACATATGAAATGGTGCTTAGTTTTTCTCTGTTCATCCTCTTTTGGTCAAACACAAGCCCATGTTCCTGCTGTACCACCTTTCACTCACATGTGGGTTTATAGACACAACTGGGATGTTGTCTTTTCTAAAAAAAAGAAGTCTCACAAGAGTCCAATGATATTTTCAGAGTCTTTCCTAGAAACAGAGTTGGAAGGGACCTCCAGAGCTGTATATTGGGGCTGTGTTCAGACAGAAATGTTAAAGAGCATTGAGCCTGGTTATATTTAAACGGAATGAGATTATAACGGAGAATGTCATCCAGACATTGCTTCGCTCACTTGCTTCAGCATGCAGTTGTTCTGTGACTGAGTGTCCAGACCTTCCCCTGGGAGTTGTTACCAGCTAAAAATCAGGAGAAACTTCCTAATTGTAAGAGTGGTTGAGCAGTGGAACAGACTGCCTCGGGAGGTGGTGGATGCTCCTTCGCTGGATGTTTTCAAGCGAAGGCTGGACAACCATCTTTCAGGTATGTTGTAGGGCTATCTTTCGGCTATGCTCCTGCAGAGTGCAGGGGGTTGGACTAGATGACCTGAAAGGTTTCTTCTTACTCTAACATTCTATGATTCTAACCTCAGAGTGCACACAATCGCCATTTAAAAAAAAAAATGTTGCATGCACATAAGCAGCTGAGCAAAGGGCTTCCCCACCCGAACACACACGGGTTTGTTTGAGGGTTTTTTTGGGGGGGGGTGTTGTCATAACAATACAGGTCCACTTTGGCAATGATGCACATGAGCGGAGATGTAAAAACCAGGTATGAAGATGCAATATGCACATGCACAGATCAAAGATGCAATATGTGCATCTGCAGACCAGCGACACACATATACGCATGCGGTGAATATGTTAAAAAAAACACCAGGGTTGCTAGGCTGGAACTATGCGACCCGACACCACAAACGCCTTAAGGGTGCAATGTTGTGATCAGACCTTCAGAAATCCATGCCAAGACTGCATGGATCATCTGCCACCAGACTTTTTCAGGTAGCAAAAAAACCCACAGAATAGTGTGGGGGGGAGACGGGAGGCAGATGACTGGGGCATGACAGACAGATGTTGCTGTCAGATCATGCACTTTAAATCCGTAAGGGAACAGCAAGGGCAATGGATTAAACTGACCATCTGAATGCATCCTGGGTCCAACTAACCTGAGTTCTACTGGAGTACTGAAGAACAGACAGAAGGGCCAGGCGTAATCTGGTCCATGAGGTCGTGAAGAGTCAGACTCGACTATGCGACTGAACAACAACAACAACAACAACAACAACTGAAGCACAGAAGCATTTGAACATGATTCCCCCCCCTTATTTGTCATCATATTTCATTCTCTGGACTTCCTGATGCCTGGACATAACCCTACAGAAGAGGCAAAAATTCATTATCTCATAGCTGCAAATCAGTCTGAATAGAAAGAAAAAAATTAATCACAAACACTTTATAGCCATGGTTTTCTTGGAATCAAAAGGGAATCTTGTTTTTTTCTGTCATAGTGGTAATATTTATCTGTGTTTGCAGTAAATAACCTTACTAAGAAAGAAGCAGAATCTGAGATGCCCCCCCTGTCCCTTTCGGAGAGGAACCACAACATCAGACTGCAATTTGCAGCTGCTTTTAGATCATTTTTAGTCATGTCACCGAAGTTTATAAGTGCCTTCTGTGGATTTCTACGTCTCTTAATGCTCAGTTGCTTCATGAAATGAATGGCATTTCCTCAAAAAAAGGGTTTGTTTACAAGTTCAGACTTTAGCTGAGATTCTGGAAGATTTTGTGCATGTACACTTGATGTTCAGCAAACCACACAATCAAAATTCTTTATAGTAAATTCCTTGCTCCTGATAAAACTGTTAAAAATGAATAAATGTGTATCTTTTGTGTTATTTCCTTTCCCTACATGGTTAGAAGTCAACCTTCTTCCTGCCCATTTCCTTTGACAAATCTCTCCCTTTTATGTTTCTTTTATGCAATTTTCACATCATTTTTATAACATTTATATAATATTTATACTGTATGCACTGTAGTTTGCACAAAAACATCCCAGAAACCTACTCAAATAATAGAAAACTAGTCAGTACTATTATTACTTTAAATCATGTCTATCTTTTTCAATGGGAAAAGTTTATTTGTCCACCCAAAAGAAGATTGAAAAGTGACTTCGGTTCTTCTAACAGCTTTCATCCTAAACACGTTTACACAGAATTCTTTCTTTTTTTGTTGGACTTGATATCTTTTAGGATTCCAGTCTGTAATGTCAAAAGGCAATATGCATTAGTTATATCATGGCAACTTCTATATATTGGCCTAACTGCAGACTCTTGAAACATCACCAAAAGTCATGCAGTTCAAGAAAACAAATAAAAGTATAGTTTACCTGCTTGATTGCTTGGTTTTGTCTTTTGTTGTACTCATTTTCTTGTGCTAACTATTCTGTTTGTTCAACTTTCACTCAACCTGCATGAACAAATTTGCTTGTGTAAGTAGCGCCAAATTGCATTCTTGTGCCATTGTTATTAAGAATAGTAGCAATTAATCTTTGTCCAAGAAAACTCACCTTTCTGTTCCCCCGGCTGAGATTCCAATATTTGCCCTCTGAACAAATTAGGCATAAATAAAGAACAAAAGTGTTCCCCAGTTGACTTTTTTCAGGCAGTATGGCTTTCTTGGACTTTGGACAGTGGGAAAACGCTTCACTCTTGTCTATGGCTGTAACTTCATCCTGAGTTCAATGTGGAATTGCTGATGAGAATAAAAACTGAAAAAATCCCTTTTTGTTTATTTTAAGACATACAGCACAACTCTGGGCTTGTCTATGCAAGTCTAGCTTGTTCTAAAATGCACATTCAGTTTTGGGGCGAAACAAAAGCTACACACAACCATGCCACTTGAGAAATGAAGTCCAACTCAGATTTTCAGGGATTTGTACACAGGTCAACATATTACTAATCTCTGTGATATCATCATATCAGAGTGAACCATTTTGTCCATTTAATTGCTTCTGTCTTTATTTGTAACAGGCAGGGAGGGTATTCAGCAGTGTTTCCAGTTTGTATGAGTTCATCCCATACTTGGTGTTAAGCTACTTGGACTGGCAAGTGAGGCCAGAAAGAGCAAATAGCATTTTATTGACTCCTCAAATCAATTAATCCCTCTGGGCTTGGAAACTGAAGTACTAATAGTCATCTGCAGAAGTAGCCCTGGAGATCAGGCCTGTAGTTACCCTACCTGCAAACTGCCCTAGTGCCACAATAAACCAGTTACTTGGATCCAATTTCAAAATAGTTTATTACAATTTATTGCACAAGCCATTCAGCATGACTTGCCTTAATTAGGGTTACCAGCCTCCAGGTGGGGCCTAGAGATCTCCAGGATTTATAACTGATCCCTAGACTATAGAGATCAGTTCCCCTGGAGAAAATAGCTGCTTTGGAGGGTCGACTCTATGGCATTTTACTTCACTGAGCTCCTTCTTCCACCCAAATCCCACCCTCCTGAGATTCCAACCTCCCCAATCTCCAGGAACTTCTCAGCCGGGAACTAGCAATCTCCAATCTCCAGGGATTTCTCAACCGGGAGCTAGCAACTCTACTTAGCACACACTAGAGCAGTTGCCAAGACCTCAGCCTTCTTGTTACTGGAAACTGTTCATAGTTATACAAATGTGTTTCTTTTATACGGTGGGGGGAAATGCTCCTGTACCAGCAAATATATTATAACGCTTCTGTCAGCATGCTGACATAGCATGTAATAGTGTATGTTGTTCTGTGTTGGAGTAGACTTGAGTTAGTACACAATAGTTTCTTACAAAGAGTGCAGAGGGTATGGAGGTTCCTACCCTTTGGATACACCCTTAAAGGCTTTAATGTGCAAATACAAGCCCGAGTTAATTATTTTATTATAACACTAAAATTCTACTTGACTCCATTAAAATCAAGATGATTTGATGAATAGCCAGGAATTTTTACCTAAAAATAAACATTCAAATGTAGTCTCGGGGGAAATTGGATTTTAGAACTGTGTAGAGTTCTCCTCATCACTGTCATTGATTTGACCCCTTTCAATGGTACAATGTGCTGTATGGGACTTCTGTCTCAAGCGTATAACCACAAACCACAGAAATGCCTTTGCAAAATATATATATATATATTTGACAAATCTGACCCATGCTGACAGCAGATTAATAGAAATTGGATTGTTATTGCATGTAGGGGGGAAATAATTTTCAGGTAGACTAAGACTTATCTTAAAACAATTGTCCTTATTAGAAATTGGCTAAAATCCCCCCAAGTGAGATACTCTTGAGATTTATAGTGGTTTATTTCAAAGAGAACTATAGTATAGGGATGAGTATGAAGGCAGATTTTGGAAACCAGTATGTCCCCCTACAGACTTCTATTTGGGTCAAACCCCAACCTGTTGGAAATTTAATTAGCAGACTAAAAACAACACCTGTGTGCTGCAAAATATAAATAAACTAATTATAAAGAAAGACCTTCAAAACTACCCCTTTGTATTCTGATCTGAAAGCCTGTGTTTATTTGTTTTTGAAGGGCATGAAAAGGGCTAGTTTTAAAAGTTTATACATGTTGGTTTCTATACTATTAAATAGTGCAGTAGTACTTTTCCGCAACAGAGAGATGTGAAAAATAGAAATCCCTTCAAATTTAGTCGTTGTACAGCAAGCAATGCTCTGACCTTGATATCTCAAGAGAGCCTGATCTTGTCAGATCACAAAAGCTAAGCAGGTTGGCCCTGGTCAGTATTAGGGTGAGACACCACCAAGGAAGTCCAGGGTTGTGAGGCAGAATCAGGCAATGGCAAACCACCTCTGAACACCTCTTGCCTTGAAAACCCTGTAAGGGGTCACCGTAAGTCAGTTGTGACTTGGCAGCAAGAAAAAATAAAATAGCTAACTACAACGACATTTTTTTCTTGAGTTTTGTGCCACACAGATGACATGTTTTCAAGGAGACCCTCTTTTTTTCCTATTGTTTCTGCCCAATAGTAATTAATGCTAGTACTTTTTTTAAGGAGTACATACATATAAAGATCTTTTGTTACACTTTCCCAGCAAAGCCTCAATGTGTTAAAGAAGAGAGGAAACGTGGAATAGTTTAACATGTAGAGTGAAATGTAAAGCAAAAAGCATTTATTTTATTGACTTCCATCAGTGCGCACCACATTTCACAGAGGAACAAGAGGACAGGGTTTACAACCTAAAATTTGACATTGGGGAGGCAAAAAATGGGCAGGAAAAATAGTGGAGCAATAAGCGCTCGGTTCCATTATATGTACTTAAGTTAGTTTCAGAAGGAAATGAGAATTAGGAGGTTGTGAAACAAAAAGCAGGTTTTAAAGAAGAACTGAAGGAAGACTGAGAATTAGCATTCTAGGAGACAATTCCCAGTATAACTGGGTGAGGGAGAACTTGAGAGTGGTGGAAAAAGAAGGAGCAATAGTCACAAGGTGGAATATATTGGGTAAATAGAGCAAAAGGAAAAGGTGACAGAACAAAGCCATGGATAACAAAGAAACTGCATGATCTGATTCTGGACTGGGGAGGGTGTGTTTCATGGTACCGTCTTATATACTGCCATTATTTAAGTTATTACAAACTCTCAGCACTGACCTGGATGGCCCAAGATAGCGCGATTCTTCTCCCCCTTCTATACAGTTATGGTACTCCAAGGTCTGGAACCACTTTATAATGGATAAGATCTCAACTGATATGAACATTCAAAATTCATATTTAGCTTATAAATCCTTTCTTAGTAAATGGAAAGGATTTATTGGACAATTGGACAATATTGTATTGGAAAGATTGGACAATAACCCCACTAGTAAATCAACCTTTGAAAACCACAGTTGCTATAGCATGATGATGTTACCATAATTGAGTAATATGGGTTTCTTACATTTGTGGATGTTCAAATGTTATTAGAATTTATGTATTTTGAAGTTAAATATTTCCTTTTCTTTTCTTTTTTCTCTTTCGTTCTTATATTCCTGTATTTTATACATTAAGGAATATCAATGTTGATATGTAAATTGTTTCAATCTTATATGAAAAATTAATAAAAATTGTTTTGTGAAAAAAAGCTAAGCTGGGTCAGCCCTGGTTAGTATTTAAATTAAGTGACCACCAAGGAAGTCCAAGGTTGCTACACAGAAGCAGGCAATAGCAAACCACTTCTGAGTGTCTCTTTCCTTGAAAACCCTATGGAGTCATCATAAATTGGGTGGAACTTGATGGAGCTTTCCTCCTCCTCCTCCACCACCACCACCAATTCTCATTGTTGGAACGTCCACATCACATTTATAAAATAGCATTAAGTTTATCACAGATAATCAGGCCTGTAGCTACGGTGGGGCTTTTGGGGGCTCTGCCCCCTTTCTTCAAGACACAGCCCACAAGAATTTCTTGTGGGAATTTCTCCTATAAATGCAGCTGCTGGTGTGACCTTGGATGAGTTCTCTCTCTCAATGGCAGTTCTCTAAAAAGCTATCTCAGCTCCACCTACCTCACAGGGTGTCTGTTGTAAGCCACTCTGAGACTCCAATCTCTTCCTCTTTTTTCAATTATTTTAAACTGTTTTTTTAAAAGGCGTGCACTCTTTTAAGCAGAGTGGCGTACTGTAGTTGAGTAATTCCTGCACTGAGCAAGGGAGTTGGAGTAGGTGACCTCTAGGATCCTTTTAACTCTGTGTCCTCCTTTAAGAGAGCTTTTCTGCCTGTTAGCTTTCTTGACTATAGAAGTCATCACCCCCACTTGCCAGCTTGTTAGCAGAATTGTTGCTTGGCTGGCAGAAGTGATTGACTTGCAGCAGCTGAGAACTGTCATCAAAAGTGGTTGACAGCTTGCAGTTTACAGATCTCTCCTGGTAGTTCTCAGGTAGCCCTGTCAAGTGTATGGTATGCGGGAGAAGTATTCTGTCTGAACTTTTCTCACTGTTAGTAACAGTCTCTTTTCAGGTCTCTGACCTTCATTCTCCAGCTGCTGGAGATTCGACTGGGAACCATAACAGTTTCTAGAATTGTTTTGCTAGCTAGCCCACCGCTTTTTCCCACGCACGCGATTTGTATTCATTGGTTTCTGCTATGGGGAGGATTCTTGAATGTAGTATATTATAGTAGGTCCTACTGTATGTAGCCATTAAAGACACAAGCTGTACATGTGTCTTTAGTTCTGATTCACCATTAAACATTGTCTTCTGAAGAAGCCCTGTGTTGCATGAGCTGACTGAGGAACCTGACAGTAGCAGCTTTCTATTGGCTAAATAGCTTTTCTTTCTGCACTGAGAACTTCAGCCCTACCAGAAAAAAAAATGCCCCACAAGCCACCAAATCCCAAGGCGCATGCATCGCTTAAGGTGCTGGGAGGAATGAAGCTGATCTGCTCTGCAGCTGAACTGAGCTGGACCTTGGGAAGCTGGGAGGGAAGCAGCCAGAAGGGAAAAGCAGCCCAACCCGGGAGGGAGGTGGCCCAGAAGAAACACAAGGAGGGCAGGCCCTGTGGGCCCCACATTAGCTATGGGCCTGCAGCTAATTGAGAGATGGTTTCCTCATATGTGAAATGTTTGCTTTTAGCTTCTGCTTAGATTTTTAAAAACTTGCTATATCAATATGATGCAGCAGAACTATAAGTATACACATATTGTTGTATAGCATGAATTTTTAAATTAAAATAACTTAACACCTTTGTAATTGAGTTTAACAATGCTTAGATAAGTGCAATTAACATAGGAGTGGCAGAAGAATAATGCATGAAAGGTATTTTTCACCCTGTGGTCATGATTTCTGTGTGTGTGGATTTCAAAACAGTCAGGTGACAGAAAATGTGGTTGCTGTATTAAATGCAAAAAGTGATATAAACTATTAGAGAAATGAGTGGTTTTTTTACATGAATTGATGATATGCTTCTATTAATCTTTGGAACAATTCCTGCCTTATGAAATCCAGCCTAAAAATAGGAAATCTTCTGAAGGAATTCCCTCCCCCCTTAATCTCAAGCTCTATTGTAAACTCTATTGAAGATGGAAAACAGATTTAAAGAGAATGATTGAAAATCCCTTGACCTCCCAATGACCTTTCCCAAGTAAAGTTACCCAGAAGTTATAAACAGAAAATGGATTCTTCTCTCGCATTTTTTTCAGGGCTATTTGCCTCTTTTAAAAATTCCTCCTTAGATATTTCTGAGGAGGAAAATTATAAGAATTCTGTCATTCATAGTTCATCCAAAACAACTGCCAGTACTCAGTTGCAGCAATTTCTTCCCATTCCCTCCTCAGGACTTTGGACAGCCCCGGAGAAGGTGCCAGTACTCAGTACTGCTGAGTACTCTCACAAAAAAAAAAAAAAAAAGCCCTGCCTGTCTCTTTGTGGAGACCACAAAAGGTGGCTCTCCTCATTTAAGTGTCAGTTGTAATCTTGTCTTGTTGGCCCAATTTGTTGGTAACAGTGGATTTTTTTCCCCCAGCTACTCTGCTCTGAAGATTGTGGGAATGGGCTTGCTCAGGTCCTAGTGGGTTGGTTTCCTTAGGTATCAGTGTCATCTGATGGCAATATTGATGTGGGAAGTGAGTTAAGTGGAGCACCCTGAGTCATCATTTGAAGGATGAAGGGGCAATTCCTCAGACCAAAACTTGAGGTATGGTGCCTTCATGGAACTGGGACAGGAACCCCTTGAAGAGTCTTATTATCCTTGACCCAAAGATCTCACCCCTTGGGGAAAAGGACATGGTGCTGCCATGGCACCCCTCTGCAAGTGAAGGGAGAAGTCATTTTTAAATGCTGAATAACTTCAGATTTCCCAATTATTTACCCAAATCCCAATGTCATACTCAGGCCCGTACCTAATGTGGGGCCCACAGGGCCTGCCCTCCTTGCGTTTCTTCTGGGGAGCTGCCTCCTGTCTGTCCATGTCAGTCCTCCAAGAGGGAGGGAGGTGGGGAAGCTTGGCAGGGCACTCGCTGGTGGCCAGTCACCCAGGGAGGCAGAGGGAGAGTTCCCTGGCATGCCCAAAAGACCCAAGGGTTCGTCTGTGGTGCTACTGGCAGCAGTGCTTTCTTCCCTCCTCAGTTGCAGCCAGTTCCACCAATTAAATCAAATAATTGAATTAACTTTGATTTAATTGGCTGGTAGCTCCCTCCCAAAAAAACTCCTTATCTACGGGGCTGATCATACTGATAGTGGGATTAGAGAATATCAGGAAATACTGATATTTTCCAGGTCCAATGGACCCGAATCCAAACAAAAGCCTTTTTTTTTGTTCACGCCTAGCAGGATCCTGGGCAGTACAGAACTTGACAGCTTCAGGCTCAGAGGCAGGAAAGCCTTGCCTGAAATAGAGGGATACACAAACAGAGCAGGACTGATTGTTTGTTGAACATCCCACTGGTTGCCCACACTGCAATTAAGTATAAATCAAATTTTGCCCTTGGGCACTGCAGATCCTCATACTGCTGTAAAATAAATAAGGCTGGCTCTTGATTATCCCAGCTGTTGGCTTCAGTTCCCCTAGTTCCACATGCATCTGAAGCTATGGATTGTTCAAAATCAAATGAAAATGAAAAAGGAGAGAACAAGCACAGATTTTCTGCAATCATTTGAAAATGTGAACCCTAGTTAAATAGACCTTATTTTCATTGAAGAAGAGCACAATGGTCATTCAACCATACTGAGGTTAGAATTGTCAGCTTCCTTTGGCAGGCTGACCAGTAGTGTCATTAGGGTTTGCTAGGTCCCTTCTAGCAGCACCAGGGGATGGGGGGGGGGACTTTCTGGGAGCAGAAGAGAGGTTCGATGTTGCAGTGACATGTCTGTGTCACTTTGATGTGACCCAGAAGTGACGTCATCACTCAGCAATATTGGGGTGATGCTCTGATATTTGGTAAAAAAAATCTATGGTAAATTTGGCTTTTACCATAGAGTTTTTGCCTAAATACCAGAGTGTTGTCCAGGTCACATCAGAAGGGACATAGACACATCTGCAACATTGATTGGGCCTCCTCTTTTTCTGGGTAAGCTCCCCCCAACTGATCAGCAGTGGGGTGGTGGGTCCTGGCAGTTAGGAACTCCTGCCTCTACCAGGGGGTCTGGCAACCCTAGGTGTCATCAGGGCTGGATTTGAAGGGGAATGCCCAGGTCCCTGATCATCTCAGTTCAGCAGAGGAAGGCCCAAATGAAGCTTGTAGTTAGGTGATGGTTGAGCTCCATTCCACTCATCTCCAGTTTCCTGTATTATTCTATTACCTTTCCCCCTTGTTAGGGATGCCAGGCCCCTGCTCCACAGGTACTATTTGGAGGCAGAGACTGGGAGGGGAAAGCGTTGTTGATGCTTTGACATTACATTTTGTTGAAGACCCAGAAATGATGTCATTACCCCCTCATGACACTCTAGGAATCCCCAGATACCTATGTTGAATACCATTGTGGCAAATACCACGGAGACTGGGTCAGTTCCCAGAGCATCATGGGGAGGCACTGTGATATCACTTCTGGGTCATCTGGAAGTGATGTCAAAGTAACTTCTTCATTTGGAAGTGATGTCAAAGCAGCAGTGAAGCCCCGCCCCATGTTCTCTTGCTGCTTACTAGAGTGAGGGCAGGCAAAAGAGGACATGGGAAGGAGTTCCTCTGCCCACAGTGGGCACTTAACAACCCTACCTCTAGTATGGTCTAGGAACTGGACTTCCCATTATGACATTGAGAGGGCTACACTTCTCAAAATGTACTGAGGAAGGAAGTGAAGGGATAAAGAAAGACAGAAGGATGACTCTGCAAGAATTTTCTGTCATCTTAGGGGCCTCCCACTACCACGACATTATTCCCCACCAACAGGTCAGATAAAAACAAGATAAGGTGGGCGGGGAGTTAACAGGGAAGATTGTTTTACGTTCTCAGCCAAAGGAGTATGAACTTCAATAGCTTCTTAAATCAGTCAGATAAAGAGGGGAGTCATTAAGTTCGGAGTCTGAAATCACTTAACAGCACCACTGTGGCTGACGTTCATAAGGAGATCAATTTCCTTTTATTAAAATATGTCAATGTGATAAGTTTCACTCATCTGCTTTTTCAACTGCTTGTCAGCCTAGCTAAAGACACAAGAGCCCTTGAAAACTGAAGTCCTTATTGTTCCAAAATTCACAGATAGCCAACAGAGAAAACTAAAAATAATAAGCAAACTTTCTTTTATTGATATAAGTGTGCCCATATGTGCCCAGCATGGTGAGGGGAAGGAATGGTTGTAGCTAAAAGAGACAGAAACTTGGCTTGAAACCTGTGGGCCAACTGTGTTAAAGCCTCTGGCTGGTTATTTCAGTGCTGGCTAGCCTGTGAACATAGCTGCCAATGGGGGGCAGCTGGAGGGACAGGATTTCTTGAGCCTAAGTCAGCTGAAGGGCCCCTGGAGCCAGAATTGTGCTGCATTCAGAATGCATCTGATTTATTTCTACTGCAGTTCTGCCCTGCAGAAACTAGGTGTGCAAGGAAGGCAAAGCACAGAAAACGGCAATAGTTCTGACACTACTAGCTGGGCCTTTCTGCAAAATTTACTACAAAGAGGCAAACACATGCATATCCTGATAAACCTATCAACCAAGCCAGCACTGGATCAAGGCAAGACCAGCCAGTACAGCTCATGGCCACTAGAGTCATTGCTATCCTCCTAACAAAGTTGTTGTTTCTAGCAGTCTGGTTCCCTCTTCCTTTTTCCCCACCCAATTCTATAGTTTTGTCTGCTTAGTCAGATCCTCCCTGTTACCACGCTGTGGGAAATAAAACAACTTTTCCCTTTTCTTAATTTCTTTGCCTCATTTCTATTTTTTTCTCTTCTGTCATTTTGCTTTCTTCATGGTATGCCTTCATTTTTCTTTCCCCTTTTCTAATCGCCCCTCCTTTATTTGTCACCCCTTTTACAAGCATGGTGATGGAATGTTAATCTGTTTTCATGATAAATGTGGAGCAGAGATTAGAAAAAAAAACATTAGTTTCAATTACATTTTAAACTCTGTGTAGGCACAGAGGGTTAGGGGGGTCTCAGAGGGCCAGGGGGAGTCTTTGTCTGGTGGTCCATGATGAACTTCAGCAGCCCTGCCTGTGAAGTGGTGACCAGGCAGACCAGAGTGGAGGCTTCTCCTCTGATCTGGGCCTGGTTGCTGTTGTTGAATTGGTAAGAGATCTGATATCCCTTTGCTACTGTAAACATTAAGTTTTATCTTAGATGGTAAATTACATATTTTTTTTAGAAAATATGTCATCAAAATCAGTCCCAGTAACCCGGGTACTTCTTGTCCAGCACCATTAGATAATCAAATTGTTTCTGCTTTTTTAGTAGGTAAAGGTACCAGGGTAAACATAAACAGATTTCTTACTGATTTACTTACTGAATGTTGATTGTAATGTGAAGTTTTTGTGAAGTACAGCCTACTTCATCAGATGTAAGAAATGTGTTCTGTATTGGCATTCATATGTATGCGTATACAGATATAAAATTACAAAATTAGACACATAGTTTGGATATGGGTCCCAGAGGGCCAGGGGAAATCTTTGTCTGATGGCCCATGATGAACTTCGACAGCCCTGCCTGTGAAGAGGTGACCAGGCAGACCAGAGTGGAGGCTTCTCCTCTGATCTGGGCTCGGAGTCACAATGATGGCCTGGTCCAGCCAAGTGTGCAAGCCCTTCCCTTCGAACTATCTGGTAATCATTCCTAATTGGGGCTTATAGCTCCTTTTGTAGTAGACTATAGTTGGGTCCCAGTTTACCAGGCTTCCTTACTGATGGATGGGGATTCAGATTTTGCCTTCTTCATAATACTGTCTATCTATGTAGCATATTTTTATCCCTCCCTTCCTCCAGGTATTTCAGGGTCAGTCCCTCTCCATATTTTTCCTCACAACAATGCTGTGAAGTAGTTTAGGCTAAAGGAGACAGTCTGGCCCCAGGTCACCCAGAACCAAAGGAGACTTGAACCTTGGTCTCCCAGTTCCTAGGCTACCAGTCTAACCACTAGTATACCCTGGTTCTCTTATCCCTTTCATGTTCCTCTTATGATACACAAAAATTGTTCATAGGATTTATTCTTGGGTCTTCGCTATTATAACTGACACTGAGCATCAAGCAAAGTGTTGCCAGAGGCACTGCCTTTACTCTTGGGCAGCCCCAAAGCAGGGGCACTCCACTTTCCAACCTGACCCAGAGACCCACAAAACTCAGGCTAAGGAAGGTACTCCTGGTTCTGCAACACAGCTAGCCACAGCTTTGAAAAGGGACTCTCCATTTTCAGGTTTCATGAGGTGACCTCAGAGCAAATCTTCAGTCTTCCCCCTCCACCCAGCAGAGATTATGCTTAAGGAATAACCATGGGTTCCATCAGGTAAAGTATCTACATTTCTAAAATCTATTCAGAAGCCACCTGGCACTCTCCAGTACCTCACCCAGCCCTTTTGTGTCCTATGTGTAAATTCTTTGTCTTTCCTGTTCTGTCCCTCAAGAATCCCGGGATAAACCAATCAATCATTCAAATGTTTAGCAATCTTTCCTGATGCTAAGCAGGGATGTCTCCCACCTTTTGTGTACCCTAGCCAGAACCATTAGTAAATCAGATAATCCATTTAACTAGCTACCTAACACCTGGCTTCTATTGTTAAATCCAGACCCTGCCTCTCTGGAAGCTCATTGGTCATACCTAAGGTCTGCCCCTACTGGCATCACACACCCCTGGGACTCATCATTGGTCCAGGTAATCTATTGTCTCATATCGTGTACTACTTTAAGCCATTTGTCTTCTTGAGTCATCTAGGAAGCAGTCTGGGATTTCGACTGGCAGCGTCCTCAGAGTGGTCATAAAAACAAGTTCATAAAAGTTCTGAGGAATAACATTGTGGCCTGGTTCAACCCAACTGCACGTGATTTTCGTTCTCAGTCCCCCTCCCCTCTGCTCTCTGTGGTAGGAACAATTCCCCTTTGTCTCTTATTTTTAAAAGAGGCTGTCAGTACATGGAACATTCTTTGGAGTTTTGTATATGGAGTTGTTCTGTAAGACTAGTTGTTCTGTAAGACCAGCTTCATTGTAGGCTACCTTTGTATAATCACTATGTTGTGGTCTGATCCTGAATCTAGATTGCAGTGAACAACTAAATAAGACATTTTCCCACATATTCAGCACCAAATAGTGTGATGTTATAATGACATTGCAAGGAGATTACATTGGCTTTCCGGAGTGGATCAGCCTGTACAAATATTAGGAATATAGAGGGAGAGTGAAAGATAATACGAATCAGTAGGAAATAGAACTGACCGAGATTTGTTGTTACAGAACGTATGATATAGTTTATAATCTCCAATCTTCAAGGACACAAATATGAGACAGATTTCTGAATCCTTAATTTTGAGACACAAGTTCTCACTTCTCCTGTGTTTTATTTGGAGATTTCCAGCAACACAGCTTTTCTGTGGGTGGTCTTGCATTTGAAGGTGCAGCTGCAATTTAAGCAGATAGTGTCTTCATTTACTTAAGAGGAAAGCACAGCCAAGAATCTATCAATAATCAAAGTGCATACTACAGCTTGGAATCATCTTGTGCTCATACTTACATTAATACTATCTAATGATTTTTCTATAACTTTACTTTTAATGGAGGGTTTTAGAAACCATTTTTGCAAGCCAGCTGAACTTTTCTTTATCTACCAAGGAGCACAGGCATAATAGCATGCTCATGTCCTCCAAAACCACATCCTTCTGTGCAGGTGTCTAATGCTATGACATTTGTTTGACAAACAGAATAAGTTTCAGCCAAATGCCCTTGAAAACTAGGTGTTCTCAGATCTGTGACATTGTATTTTTAATCTGATTTTGTAAACCCTTGTCTTTCTCACTCTATGTCCAAGTTAAGCCTCTGCAACAATAACAAAAACAAAGAACACTATGGATCACCTTGGGAGAAAAGAAGTCCTCTTTTAGAACTGAGAAACAAATGCAAATAGATTCACCAGCAAAAGAAATGCTAAATAAGAAACCCTTGTAACCCTAGAAAGTAGAAAATCCTAGAAGGTAGAAAATCTGTGTGTAGTGGAACCAGCCTGCTCTGGCCTGCAGGCCCTATTCCACCCTGTCCTCCTAGGTGTTTCTCCACACCTGGAGAGACTTTTCTTTCACTATCAGGTAGCCCACCACCACCATCTGACCTCTGTAGGAATTGCCTGCTGGGAGGGTCAGGTATCCCAGCTTCCCTCCAAGATCTGCACTGTGTCTCCCGCTGCCCATTGGCGGGTCACCATGGGGACACTTTCCCCTTGGTGCTCCTCTTAAAATAGTGTGTCTGAGCCCTTGGCTGTCTATGTAGTACAGAGAACCATGGCTATCATCAAAAGTTATACAGTGTTTATTTAAAAGAAAGTGTTTACGAGCATATTTTTAGCACAGCATCAGATTGAGCAAGGTATCCAAAAGAAATGGGCAAAGACACAATAACTCTATCCTTTTTTCTACACATGCCCTATCAGATGTTAAACTAGGACAGGCTCTTTAGCTTAGGAGTTCTATATGTCTACAGAGGCACCATTACCTTTAAGCTTGCTCCATCTCTTGAGGCGAGCATATGATCAATGGCTGCCTTGCCAGATAAGAAGTCTGTGTCTTCTCATGGACTCCGCATCCTAGGAAAAGAAAGTCCTTTCCTGTTGCAAGGAGATTTTATCATATCTGTTTCTCCACCCACTAACCAGGTCACATCAGGTCAAAAAGGTGTTTCCTGGAGAACTCCAGGAATCCCTTTCCTGGAGATCTTCTAGCATTCCATTGCTCCAAAACTCCCTATTCCCTGCTTGGAGGGGGGAGAAGGGGAGGAGCTTGGCCACCCCATTGTCTCTAGCTAGATCTATTAGTAGTTGTATGAAGGTGAACTGATGTTAGCTGGAAAAGCGATTGACAGACTTCCTTCTTCCCAGATTGTCCTTGTCCCAGAGGGGAGGAAGAACTGTTGAAATGCAAAGTGGAGGCTTTACTCATCTCAAACCTACCAGGGGAAAAAAATTCTTCACACTGTGTTAAATTATTGTTGGGCGTATTTAGCATTTGATAAACAGTTTCCACAGTTGAAAAACTTCAATTGCTTGTTAGTTACACACATTGTTTGCAGACTCTTGCCTTTATTTCTATCATATTGTTATGCAACTTGCCAGTTAGCACAGCGAGGACTCACACTTTCTGCCTGGGTCAAAGAGACTGCAGGCTGGGCTGGCTGGCTTTGTCAGCACTGGGGTGGGTGGAGCTGGGCCACCCTATCAGCTACATAAGGCAAAGCTGCAGTCATGTCACCTCAGTCATTTTTTCAAGTGATTTTAAGGAGATCACACTTCAACAAGTGAGGGGAAAGCTACATGCTTCAGCTGCGGAGCGGGTCATCTGGGCTCTCAGTTTGCAGCCATGTGCTGTGGGGGTCTATAGCTGAGTGGTGGTGTGGGTTTCCCTTTTAAACAAGGTGCTGCCTTTCCAGTAACATGCAAAGCATAAATTCGAATGGACCGCCCCAGCTGACTGGTGGATACATGCTCCATGCAGTTGGTGATTGATGCAGTTGGTGATGCCGGCTTGTGTTTGAAACAGTAATATCTCTGTGTCCACCTGAGGCATCCTGATTGCTTTCAATTCAGCTGGAGCTCCACAAGCTTGATCACCCAGCGTGGAGTTTTTCATTGGTCGAAGGGACTGTGTCTGCAGGAGCCTCTGCAACAGTGGGGCCTGATGGTACTCAGGGATGGGATTTGGAAGTGCCTGGCACCACAGGCTACCACTCAGGTAGTTTTCTTGGGCTATGCCTGGTTGGGATCATCACCCTTTCAGAATAAGGCTTGGCCCCAGCTGACTTAGTGCCATGTACTGGTTTTTGCTTCACAGGACCCACAGTAGAATTTTAAAGTGCATATACTGAGTTTGCTGGCTAGTTGATCATTTTTTATAAAGTTAATTGAGGGTGTGGGTTTCAGATAGATGGATTCATAAGCAGTTTAGATCCTTGTATTGTATATTCATATTAAGTAATTGCATATTCATATTAAGTAAAGTGGAATACACACACACACTTAAAAATAAATACTTATTTGATCAAATAGTATGTATTTTGGGTTTGCACTGTTTGTGGCTTGCTAGAGGCAATTCATTAGGGGTATTTTAGGCATAAGTTTGTGTTCAGCTTAAAGGGTATGGGGCTTAAAATACTCATAAGGCAGAATCCCACCCCAGTGCTGCCAAGCACAGTGTGGCCACTGCAGGGAGGCTGCGGGCTACACCATCTGCCCCATCTGGCAAAAAAACCCCTCCTAAGGGTGCTCCTTATAGCACCAAGGGCATATCCTGCTGGGTCAAGGGCTCTTGCACCTTCAGTTCCAGCAGTTATTTTACTGGGCATATTGCAGACATTGGTGCAGCTATCTGAGCAAATGAGCCAGCTGGAATCACACAGTGCTCCCCTTGAACCCCCCACTGACCTGGGAAGTGTTTTTTCCACTTTCTAGACTACTGTGTTTTGGGCACCCTTATTCTGGCCCTTTGGGGGGCTTTTTACACCAGTGAGTTCCTAGCAGCTTCACACTATGACAGCTGTTTGGGGATATTTTGGTGCAGGGCTCGGACCAGCATATCCATTTCTGCAGGTCCAAGATGGACCAGTTAGTTCAGGGGGACTGGATCCTTCAGTGTTCCACTCCCATGGGTCAGCCCTGCCCAGTCCGGGAGACAGCTGAGTACATTGTAGTCCACCCTACTATCTCCATGTCATGAAGCAGGCACAGGCAGGCAAGCCAAACACATTCAGGTGCTCACACAGAGTCCAGAGTTCAGTCCCAGAAGTCCAGGAGCCAAAAGTGCACAAGCCATTACCAGAAGGGGTGAAGCAGAGAACATAGTCAGGAGGTCCAAGGGTTATCCACATGCCAGAGAGTCAAAGTTCCAAGCTGGTCCAAGGTTACACAAAGAAAGCACAGTGAGACATTGTAGTCAAAGAATGACTTGCTCCTTCCACAACATGCAGGCTCTCAGCCCTGAGTTTCATAGGCACTTCCTAACAAATACTTGTTAGCAGCCAGCTGCTTGGGAGTACTGCTGCAACTACTCCAGGCTGTCATCAGCAAGCAGCTGGCAATGGTACTCCCTCTAAGCTATGCACTCTTGTGAGCAAAAATTCTACTTTGTGAGCCACTGGCATTAAAGTTGTGAGGGAGCAATTTGGCTACTGCATAAATTAGTTTGCTCTGGAGCCATCCTTCCTGAGCTAGGACAAAAATGTGTGAGCCAAAGACACTAGCTCACACTAACTCAGCATAGAGGAAACACTGGTGACAGGCCAGAAGAAGTGCACTCTGTTTCCTTGCTTGCAGCTCCCTTCTAAGCTTCTATCTCCAGCACTTGAAGGGTGGAGGTAAGCCTGGAGGACTGGTCTTAATCCATTGAGTCACCCCTGCTGCATCAGAGCTGGGAGATGGCTCTGGATCAGCTGTAGGCAGGGCCAGCTCACCTAGAGCACACCGGCCGCAGGAGTGCCAAACTGCACCCCACCCCCCACGAAAAGCCCCTGCCCCCACTGCCAGTGAAGAGTGCCCCAGTGGGGCACAGGAGGCGGCAGCAGAGCTTGCCCACCCTCCCCCTCCCCCCTCGGGAAGCCAGCGCTAGGAGGGAAGACCCCCACCTCTTCCCTGGCTTGCCTGGGTGCCCTGCAGCTATGGAGCGCCCAGGGAAACCGGCGCTGGGAGGGAAGGGGTGGGGGTTAAAACCCCCGCCTCTTCCCTGGCTTGCCTGGGTGCCCTGCAGCTGCGGAGCACCCAGGCAAGCTGGCGCTGGGAGGGAAGGGGCAGGGGCTAAAACCCCCATCTCTTCCCTGGCTTGCCTGGGTGCCCTGCAGCTGCGGAGCACCCAGGCAAGCCGGTGCTGGGAGGGAAGGGGTGGAGGTTAAAATCCCCGCCCCTTCACTGGCTTGTGGCTCGCCCACCCTCCCCCTCCCCCCGGGGGGGAGAGGAGGTGGGGGCGGCATGATGGGTGTCTCCAGGCCTCACCAGGAGGTTAGCATCTGTGCCCGCCTAGGGCACAGAGCCACCTCAAGCCGTCCCTGGCTGTAGGTGGTGAATCTTGGTCAGCCTGCAGAAAATCTGCCTGTTTGCTGACTTCTCCTGATTCAGAGCTCGCCATGTGTGGCTCCCCTTCTCCCGAGGAGTCCTTCTCCCCTGAGGACTTCATGCTGAGCTCTGGCTGCTCAAGGCCTCCCCCAGGGGACTTCAGCATGCACTCCATATTTGCTTCTGAATTGGGTCTGTCATCTGGTTGGATCAGGGTCACTGGATGCTGGTGTTCCTTATCATACAAGATTTATTTGTTGTTCTTCAGTCGCACAGTCGAGTCCGACTCTTCGCGACCCCATGGACCAGATTACGCCAGGCCCTCCTGTCTTCCGCTGTCCGCTGAAGTTTGCTCAATTTCATGTTCGTTGCATCAATGACACTGTCTAACCATCTCATCCTTTGCCGTCCCCTTCTTCTTTGACCTTCAATCTTTCCCAGCATCAGGGTCTTCTCCAGTGAATGCTCCCTTCTATTTGGTGGCCAAAGTATTTGAGCTTCAGCTTCAGGATCTGGCCTTCCAGGGAACAATCAGGGTTGATTTCTTTTAGGATTGACTGATTTGATCTCCTTGCAGTCCAAGGGACTCTCAAGAGTCTTCTCCAGCACCATAGTTCAAAAGAATCTATTCTTCGGCGCTCGGCCTTCCTTATAGTCCAACTCTCGCAGCCATACATTACTATACATACAAGATTTATATACACCCTCAATTATAACCAAGTCTGCTAATGTATCTATTTTTCAGCTCCTGTAGGTTCAAGGAAACCAGTGTAGATCGTTGGGCACAGCATCATGTTTTGGGCAGGTGTTTATACATCATCCTTTGAATGGGACAGCAACTTGGGCCTTGGGGACTGTCTACATGTCAGCTGGTTGGGCCACAGAGGAACAAAATAGTCAGCCCTCCTTGCAACCATCTCGAGATGGGTATTCCAACAGGGTCCTTCAGACACTATAATCATCCAGCTTGGGGAGAATGACCCAGAAAGGAGGCAGGCTGGCAAGGACTATGGCTGCTGATCTGGAGATCCTTCATTCAAAGGTCCCTGGGGCAACACTCTTTTGATCTGAACTGCTGGAACACCAGGAATGGTGTGGGGCAATTTCACCAGATAAAGTAGACTTAGCCAGAAGGAAGGTCTGCAAGGCTGCACCGCAGGTTATAGAGACTCTTGGGGATCAAGTCATTCAACATCTGGACATTATGTTTAGACAGGCAGCCCTCTTTTCTGAATGGGAAATGGATATCTGGCTCCATGGTATTTGTGATGGGCTTTTGGGTTGACTGCAGGCATAAGATCACTGGCAGGAGCTGGGTGTGGGAAATTGCCCTGCTCTGTGGTGGTTTGGGCATTGGGATGGATCCTTTTTTGGGGTGAGACCAGGCCTGCATGCCCACCTCCCCCAGTTTGGGGACTCCCTTAAGGAGTCTTGGGGGTGGAGCCACTCAGCTGCATGCCCAGCTCAGGGGCTGCTGGCTGGCTTCCACCACCAGGTGTTAAGGGGAGCATGCACAGGCCAGCACCTACGTGGATCCTGGGGTCTTGCCACTCCACAGTGTTGTCCCCAGCAATGCTCCCTCTAAGCTGTGAAGTCCTGTGAGCAAAGATTCTACTTTGTGGGCTACTGGCATTAAAATTGTGAGCAAATGATTTGGCTGCAGCATAAATTAGTTTGCTCTGGAGCCATCCTTCCAGAGCTGAGACAAAAATCTGTGAGCTGGAGGCTAAAAAATTGAGCTAGCTCACAGTAACTCAGCTTAGAGAGAACACTGGTCCACAGCAGGTGGGCTAGGGGAGTGGATTCATTGGGTGGCAGGCAGATCACCCGATGCTGGATCTGTCCCCATGCTGGGCCAATGCTCCTTCATCTGTAGGCAGTAAAAAACTGTGGTCATGGGTCTTGGGTCTGTGTGAATTCCTTCCTCTGCATTGCCCCCTATCCTGCCAAGTATGCAAAAGGTAGAGTATTCTAACAGTGCTATTTTTTTATATGAATATGAGCAACATTCTAATGTCAAACTCTTTCAGACTATTTAGAAGCTTTCTCTTATACACAATACAGTTAGGTATGCTGAGAAAATTGATATGAACATGATCACTGACTGAACTTATCTTGCTTGAATTCCTTTGAATAACTGAGAGTTGAGTTTCTGAATAGATCATCTCACCATTTTCTGGCAAAAGAGAATTGCAAACATAACAGTGCCAAGCATCTTTGTGACTGTGCAGTAGCTGATTGAACTAGAGGACCCGCTCATTGTAGCTTATGGCTGCTTTATAACTTTTCTGAAATCTGAATAATCTCCTGTGCTAGAGAAGAGGCAGTATACTCCAAGGTCTGTGCAGTTAGATGCATCCCTTAAATGTCCGGCAGTGGATGGATTGCATTGCCTGCTTTTCATGTTTGCATGATCTGCAGCATCTATTTGATAAGTGATTACAATAACTGATGGCAAGATTGGATGGGTTCATCAACAGAAACCAATGCCACACAGAGATACCAAAGTAGGAAGTCTCAACTTAAAAAATAGCTCCCCCCCCCGTTTTTACTATGTGCTTTTTAAAAACTGATGGCAGCTTGAAGAAATCAGTCTAATTAGACAAGAAAGTAATGTAATAATGAAAACAAGGTGCATCCACCTTCACTCAGGAGCATCCAAAGAGCTCACCATGCAGTAGGCTCAAATTCTTATGACCGCAAGCAGGATGTGAGTTGAATAATCAGTGTTCAAGCATAACTAATTACAATGCTTAAGTGTAAATGCCAGGTTCTAGTAGGCTTCAGTATATTCTTTTTCTGCATAAAAACAAGGGTTTGAGGGACCCCCAAAATCATTTTTGTATGTTTTCCTTCTGTTCACTGCCTCTTCTTAACAACTACTTTGTTCTCAGTGTTTGCTGGCTGGTTACATTATCCAGTAAATCAGGGACTATGTAGACAGTATGCTGACACTATGACTATGCAGTGATGTTAAAAAGACAAATCAGACTAAGGACAGACTTGCCTTCACTTTGAACAGGGAAACACTCCACCTAAATTATCACCACTGTTGAAAGGGGAAATTTTGAAAGTAATGCAGGGGTTTTGTTGGGTTGGGTTTTTTTTTGCAAAATAATCCCTTCTGTTTTGTCTTGTGGACTTGTGCTGACTTTCAGATCCATTGCATGAACCCATGGAGGCTTGATGTTCTCTGCTTCCTATCCAAACTAATTATTTGATTGTTTGTTTACTTTATTTGTACCCTATCTACCCAAAGCAACTTACATCACTGTCTTCTGCTCCAGTTTATCCTCACAATAGCCTTGTGAGGTTGGCTAGGCTGAGGCTGTGATCAGACATACAATTAGACCTGACATAGGTGCGAATACTGAGCAGATCTAAAGGGCACGATCAGACAACAACATCTGGGAAGTGCCCCACAGCCGTCAGCAACCCATTTTGTTCTGCCATAGAAGTGGAGTTAAAAGACACCAGAGAAAACCTGGTAGTAAATGGGTTGCGACGGGCCACAGGCAGACTTTCCCATGTCTGATCGCTCCAGTGTGCTCTCGTGATATTGGGATGGTCTAATCAGGCCACCCCAACCCCATGCCGTTGTTCCCCCCCCCTTCGCAGTATGTGCATCATCGCAAACTCCATAGGGAGCCCTCAGTGCAGAAGTGTGATTCATTGATCCCTCATTTAAATGCATGAGGAAAAAATGGCACATACACACACACCCCTCCTGATTCACCTGCAGTTGTGTTTGATCACACACTGATGGACTGGACCCGCAACTTCAAAAGGAGGTGTGATCATGCAACTGTGGGTCAAATTCCTCCAGAAGAAATAGCCTTGCTTACCACCACCACCACCACCACCCCGTTTTTTCTGGCACATGTGACTGCAACCTGAGAGTGTGTCACTGGCCCAGGGTCACCCAGCAAGCTTCCATGGCTAAATTGGTCTCTCAGATTCTAGTCTGACTGTTACACCTCATTGGCACTCAATATGTTTTGAAGGTTATAAGATCATGCTTACACCTTTACTTGATTCAGTCTTTAGAATTTATTATGGCGAGACACATATGTCTATATCATGTTTGAGTGGTTAGACATGAGCTTGGTACAGGGAACTTTAGACTGGAATCTTTTCTTTCTATTGTGGCATCGTTAAGAAATAGAAAGAATTACCACCCCAAGGGCCCTGATAGAACAATACTATTATGATATTTCTTTGTAATATGTATGTGCAATTTTTCTCACTGGCTGGCTGATGGAGATGTTTCAGGTTCTTTAATCTGCTATTTGGCTGGATTATTGAGCCACTGTGTAATTATTATTTTTTTAAAAAGTTTTAATATATTTAAATCTACCTTACTTTTTTCTTCTCTTGTGTATTTGACGTGGCCTACAACCAAGTTTACTTAATTCATTTTAGGATTTTTTAATGTTGGATTTTATTTGGATCCTGTTAATCTAAATTAATCCAAAAAGTTATAGAACATAAATTTCTCCCAGAATCCTTGAGAAATTTGTTTTCAAGTCAGAAACCTTGTGATTAGTTATTTTGTATGGCCTTGAAATTCTTTCCCTCTATGGTTTGATGAGTTTTAGTCAAATTATTTTCAGCTGGCAGAAATGATCACTGATCTGAAGAAGTTATTACCATAAAGGTAAAATATTTGCTCAGCCAACAAGTATCCTCATTTCTTAGCCAGTATATATTTTCCATGCAAAATGCCTGATATAGTTTTTACAAGAATATTTCCACACTAAAAAAAAGTGCATTTCAGGGGAGGGGGAGTGCATTTCAGAAAAGTGTTTAATCCTGTAACATCCACTCCCAAAGGTTATCGCTGCCAAGCTTTCTAGTGTTACATACTGTAGTTTGTGAAACTTGTATACAATGGTCTGTGTCTTAATTAGTGCTGCCCTTCTGGTTTCTAGCAATAACGTTATTTATCTCATTAAATTTACAATGATTTTCTCTAATGTTAGCAATAGGTATTTGAAAAAAAAATGTTCCATGGTTTCTTAAAACCAGGTCAGTGTTCCAGTCCTTTCCCATGACTTTTACTGAGATTTCTACAGCATGATCCTAAGCAGAGTTACACATTTCTAAGTCCATTGAAATCAGTGGGCTTAGAAGAGTGTAACTTTGTGTAGGATGATACTGCTGGTGTTTTCCTCCCACTCTGTAACAAAACTGCACATAGCCATCTATTCACCACTTAACATTTTGTTTCTACTGTGTTTTGGTTTTTTGTTATTGTTTTTAAAAGCTTTACACATCTGGCTTATTTGCCAATCTACAGTAATGTCTGCAGCTCCCTCCCTTTTTTGAATCTTGGGATGTGAGCGAAGTCAGTTGTGCATGAGAGAAGTGTGCAGCTTTGTTGTATGTAAATTTTGTGTTAACGACACTAAGCCTGCTTTAGAAACACAAAGCATAGTCCCATAAAACTGAGGGGAAATACGTATGTGCAAGCAAATTTTAATATAGAGAGCTCATAAGGCATACCAACAAGACACAAACAACATAATAGTAGGAAGTATAAAGGACTGCTAGAGTGACCCTGTTACAGAAGGAGCCTAAAATCCATTTTCTATTCTGTTTACAGTGAAAAAATAGCTTGTTTTCATGCTTCTGATTTTGATAGTTTCATGCTTCTGAATGAAGCCTACAAGATTAGTATGCACTTTGCTGTAAAATTTGCATTCCTGAGCAATGTACGAACACTTCAGATACTTGCATTTCTCAGTACTAGCTGTATATTGATGCACAGCTGGGCAATAATAGGAGATCTAATGTAGCAATCACTCAAATACCATGAAAAGAGCACACCCTTACCTATCTATATAGGGCAAAAATGACTCTTTAGTACTGTCTAGTGATTAGATTAAATGGCTTGCATATCAAAATGACGGTACTGAGCACTCAGGCAAATCGCTGGGGAAAACTTGGTGGGTTGATGACCTTATTCAGAAAGAATCTGCAACAATGGATATTATGGACTCCTCGCTGCCAGACACTCATATTACAAGAATCAGAAATATCCATCAGATTGTTGCTACACATTCATAAATATATTACATTTTGGCAAATTTCAGAAAAAAATTATTGATGCAGAAGAGTTTGGCCATTTCCGGAAAGTGCAGGCATCACTCTCAAAAAATATTTGGATTTCTCTGATTGATTTGGGGCCACAGATTAATGCAAGCAGTTTTTCTTATGGCTGGCCCAGGTCTTTTGTTCTAACATAATGTGATCAAATTAATGGAAACCAGCAATTAATGGGCTTCTTCAACAATCACTGTAAAAATTCATACTGGTACTTATGCACAGAATGACCCACTTTGATAAACCTTTATGACATAAAATAGAGTTTTATTTTTGTGCTTTATTTTGAATTTGGATGGGTTTACAGAAGTCTGCAAATATCTGTGTGTCTGGTAACTTTCACTTTATCTTCATAAGTGACTGACGCACATCAGAATGCCATGAAATTGTAACTATAATGCAATTGTAAGAACCTCATAAGAGCCCTGCTGGATTAGACCAGTGGTCTCCCTAGTTCAGCTTCCTGTCCCACACAGTAGCCAACCAGTTCCCCTGGAAATTCAAAAACAGGGCATAGAGGCCAAGGTTTTTCCCCAGTGTTGCCTTCTGACACTGGAATTCAGAGATTTATCGAATGTGGAGGTTTGCTTTAGTGATCATAGCTACTAACCACTGATAGACCTATCTTCCATAGTCTAACTCTCTTTTACAGCCCTTTATGCCTGTGGCCATCACTATATTCTCTGGCAGAAAATTCCACATTTTAGTCACTCATTGTGTAAAGTAGTATTTCCTTTTGTCCATCCTGACTCTACTGCCTATCAGCTTCAAAGGGTGCCCTCAAGTTCTGGTATTTTGGGAGAGAGAGAAAAAAGTTCTCTTTTTCAACTCACTCCACTATGTGCATAATTTTATAAACTTCTATCATGTTCCCGTTACTTGTCTCTTTTCTAAACTAAAAAGATCCAGACTCTTCAACCTTTCCAGATAGGGAAGGTGCTCCAGCCCCCTAATCGTCTTGGTTGCCCTCTTTTGTACTTTTTCCAGCTCTTTGATATCCTTTTTGAGATACAGTAACCAGAACTGCACACAGTATTCCAAATGAGGCTGTACCATATATCTGTACAGGAGTGTTATAATATTCATTGTTTTATTTTCAGTCCCTTTCCTAATAATCCCTAGCACAGAGTTTACCTTTTCACTGCTGCAGCACACTGGGTTAACAGTTTCATTGAGCTATGTAGTGCAGACAGTAGACTTCTCAGTGTTTTTTTGGGGGAGGGCAGGGATGAACCTGGTCCAGGCCCACATTTAGTAATCTATATTAAATTAATTAAATATGAAACAATGTATATGTCCAAAAAACACATGTCATTAACAGTTGTGTGGATATAGTCATGAACTCCTTTACTGAAACAATTTGAGTAAATATTTCATTCATGTATGAAGGGAAATACTTTCTCCCCCTCTCTTTTCCTCACAACTTATGTTGAAAGTGTGATTGGCCCAAGACCACATAGTGTGCCTTGTGGCTAAGTAGGGAATTGAACTTTGTTCTCTCCAATCTTAGACTAACACTCTAGCAACTACACCACCCGCATACTGGATACTCAATATGAATCTCCAAGAATCTGTAGTAAATCCAGTTAATACTGGCTTCTCAGTTACCCTGACCTGAAATCATGGGAGCATTTCACCTTATATGTGTGCCCCACACCACACCCACACACACACCCATCACCCATGATTGGCCTTATTTACACATCTACAATTCAATAGGGCTACTTTCGGATGTGGGCAAGCCCATAGGTGCACCTTCTGATCCGAAGTGGCTATTGTCTTTGGAGCGAAGCTCTGAGGTTTGTTGGACTGTATGGCTGGGCCAACCCCATGGTGGCCCTCTTATTCCAGTTAATACACAACACTCCTCCCCCCATGTACAGATGCACAGAGGCAAAAAAATGGCTATTCCCATATCTTCCATTTCTTTTTCTCTAAAGCTGTGTGTCCCAGGATACCAAAACCACCATAATTTTTATCATTTAAACCACATGCCTCTTCTCCCCCCACCCCCAACATGCATGGCTAAAGACAAAAATATTCCCATGTCTTCCATCTCTTCTTCTCTAAAACTACAAGTCCCAGGACACCAAAATCATTTTAAACTTCCAGGACATTGTGTGTTTCAATGATCCACAGGTTGAAAGTAGGGGCTTTAGGCAGAAATTCCAAAGATCCCAAGGGAAAAAAATAAGTTAAGCCTGTGGAAGTTGCTCCCACGTGGCAAGTAAATGTCTCAAAGATCCCAGAGAAAGTCTCAGAGATGGAGAGGATGAGATTGCACAATTTAAGCCTAAGCAACTTCATAACATTACCTGGCAGCCGTGGGAGGGGCACTGCCCCCTCTGGGAAATCCCAGGGAACCTTGAGCCCCACTGCCCCCACAGTTTACACCTCTGATCTAGTACAACCGCATGGTCTCTTTCCCTTTGAGTCTCAGCAGGTTCAGACCCTATTAGCATGTTGGGGAGGGGGAGTTGTTCCAATGTGCATAACCTTACACTTACTACCATTGAACTTCACCTTCCACATTTTTGTCCATTCACACAATCTGTGGATATCCTCCTGGAGTTCATCACAAATGGCCTTGGTTTTCACCATCTTGAATATGCCTGATGACTATTGGTACAATGCATAAGAAAATAAGAACAGTCCTACTTAGATCAGACCAAATGTCCATCTAGCATTCTGGTTTCTAGGAAATCTACAAATAATGTACAAAAGCAACAGTCCTCCCTTGTTTATCTCTTAGCAACCAATAGTCAGATGCTGAAAATGGGGAAGCCATCCAGCTGTTACGGCCAATATACACAAACAGATTTGTCTGCCACTGTATTTTGTGGTACAGAATTCTGTTAGGTATGTGACATACTTTCATCCAGAGCTCTTTTTGTAGCAGGAACTCCTTTGTATATTAGACACCACACACCTAATGTAACCAATCCTCCAAGAGCTTACAGAGGCTACTGTAAGCTCTTGGAGGATTGGCTACATTAGGGGTATGTCACCTAATATACAAAGGAGTTTCTGTTACAAAAAGAGCCCTGCTTTCATCTAACCTGAATCTACTGTCATCAAGTTCATTGACTGATCCCAATTCTAGTGTCATGGGAGGAGAAAAAGTTCTCTCTACCAACTTTCTCCACACTGTGTATAATTTATAAGCCTCTACCATATCCCCACTTAGTTGCCTTTCCTTGTAAAGAAGGTACTCCATCCCTTAGATCATTCCCATTGCCCTTTTCTTTTCTTTTATAACAGGTTTAAATGAGAGTAGTATCTTGTGTACATTCCGATTAGGTCTCTCCTACTTGTCTTACAGCAGAAAAATTTATCAATCCTAATAATAGTTACCGCTACAAATATCAAGGATACATAAATGGTTTCATTTAAAATTATCTAAACATTCTAATAATAATAATATATTTTAGTAATATATATTCAAAGGCTCTTACTGTAAAATTTCAGATTTTCATAATCTATTCTTATCTTTAATAAGGTCATTCCCCTCCTGTTTTCCATTACAAGTTCAAGTTTCCCTATAAAATAAATATATCAATTTTTTTCTGAATTATTGTCTTATTTAAAACACATACAAGTAAATGCTCCTTCTTTATAATTCACCTACAAGTCTATCTTATCTGCTCTTTTACTAAAAATCCTTACATTTTCACTTCTCTCAGTTGATTTCTCATCAAAACAAGCCATTCTATTTGGTTACACTTTAATAAAAACTCCCTAAGGCACTCTTACATGCAAAGAGGGTAAATTTCTTAATAGTATTTTTAGACATAAAGTTTAACATCTTTTTGTTACATTTTCACCTCTCTCAGTTGATTTCTTATCAAAACAAGCCATCTGTTTAGTTACACTTGGTTAAAAACTCCCTAAGGCTTTCTTATATGGAGTGAAGGTGAATTTCCCTAATGATAATTTTATACAAAAGCTTCATATCTTTTTTCTTTGTCTGGCATCTTCTCTTCAGAAGGATCTTGTCTTTGTGCCTTTTGCTATTGTGGACTGCTTACATTTGTTTTAAGGGTTGTAGTAAGTAGTTTAAAATAAAGCTTGATTGGATATGTTTTGTCTTCTTCTCTTCCTGAGTTGGCTCTTGCATAAAGAATTTAGTTGCCCCTGGATACACTCATTTCTTGGATCTTGTAAAACATAATTCCATGAATTCCATACAAGGTGTAGTTTGCTTTTTTGGTGTGTGTGTTTTCTTGTAGGGTATCTTCCAGTCAGCTACAGAGAGGTCCTCTTGCTTGCAGTTTTGATCAGTCAAAGATTGCTCCTGTAGTTTCTCTGAGTTGCTTGTAGATTTCAATAGAGCAGTTGAGCATATGTCAGATAGTTCAGCACATGTTTCTTTGATTGCTAGCTTAATCGAGTCCCAAATCATATGTTCAAGAGCATCCCATGAAAGTTGAGCCAGCTCAGTGCCCACAGTATCATCTGTGTTTGGGGCTTTTGATTCACTTCCCGCTTGGAAATCCATTTTAAAACCTATTTCTGCAACCCCAGTACCAAAGAGAGTATAAGCAGATCAGTCCATCAACAATCTAGCAGTTAAACCTCATTGCTAGATAAGCTGTTATAGCAGACATAATAACAACCGAGAGTCTTTCAGTAAAGAGCCAGGTGATTGCTTTTAACCAATGTCTTCTGAGCCCAGAAAACATCAGAAGCAGGACTGATGTTACAGGAAGTATATTACCATATAAGGAAGTTCCTTTTGAAATGCCTGTATTTTTTCTTCTTGTTGATAAAAGCCAGCAATTTTGCTAATTTTCAATTCCAATATGATTAGTAGAATGATCAGATATGATTATTTATGTCCCTTTTCTCCCCCCCCTTATAGTTCTTTAAAAGTTTTTGTATCCAATGCTTCTTTGCTAGCCGATTATGCAAAGGTGAGGGGGATGGGAGTTTCTCCTCCCCCTTTTCTCTCCATCGTGGATGCAAAGGGGGTTTAATCAAAAGGTCTTTTGCTTCTTTAATGTTGCTTTGAAAACGTACTTACTGTTTCTTCATTGATGTTGGAGATGAGGTATGGTGCTCTCTTGGCCAGGCGTTCACCACTAAGCAGTCATGGCAGACAGTGACTGTGCTGGATTGTGCTCTTGCTTCAGGATGACCTGGCTCCTACCCGCTCACTGTCGCTTGCGGGGGGCTCAGATCAAGTCTCCTGCTCCAACCCTCTCTGCAGGAGGTCTGGTGAAACTTGGGAAGACCCAGAGTTCCAGTAAAAGCAACGAACAGCCGGCAGGGCTCAGGAGCAAAACTGAGCATCCACCACCTTGTGGTGCCACTACCCACCAGCCCCATTGCCCTTTTCAACTATCACATCCAACTCCACAATATCCGTCCACAGTTAAAGTATAAAAACATTGTGATCCTTGCCATTTTATTTTCCAGCCCTTGCCTAATAAATCCTAACAAGGAATTTGCCTTTTCACTACCCTTGCATGCTGAGCTGACATTTTCATGGAACTGCTCACCATATAAAAATCATGATATTATCCATGGATAGTACACTTGCAAATTTAGCTTTAAATTCCATGCTTAGGCCAAAGTTTTCTCTAAAGGTTGTGGATTTTTCTAGCTCCTACAAAAATATGTGCACAGGGAAGTTATTTCTGTCTAAGTAAGACATGTTTTAGGTAGAGGAAGACACTTCAGGCAGAGGAAGTTAGCTTTATAATCTGTGAAGGAATTCCAGGAAGGGTAACAAAGCGAATCAGAATATCTCCTGGGTAGTATAACTCCTCCCTCTCTGCAGTTGGCCTTGATGAAACCCAATAATTCCATCTAATTACTGTGGAGGCAATAGTTTCCTTGCTGTGTAATCTTCGTAAGAGCAAGTACTGCAATGAAAAACCTGAAGCTTTATCCTACTGCTGTAATTTAATGCACTAAGTGGACAATCATGACAATAAAAGAGTTGTAATGATGAGTTCTTCTTTTACCCTTGTGTCTCTTTGCAGATAATGGGGCTTTAAGAACTCTAGTTTTTCTGTTGTAATTCCTTGAAAAACTGTCCAGCTGCTTTTGTTCAAGGCTACACTCCACTGGAGGAGCTATATAAAAAAAAAGAGCAATATGATTTCAGTCATAGGTACACATTTATAATATTACACTTCACAAGAAATACTAACACATTCTCAGGTCTAACTTTCAAGGCATGTGTGAGACTGTATACTTGAAAATGAGAAAGATCTGAAACATTCCACTGGTTTACTATATGGACAGAATTGCATACCTGACATTTGCATGTTCTGATAGAGCCCAGAGAACTCAGAGTTTATCAAAGCAAGAATCATATTCAGTATCTCCAGAATGTTAAGGAAGAATACAGCAGCCAGTACAGATGATGTATATCTGGACTTCAGTAGTTTCTCATCTATGGGATGGAGGAACACAGATTCTGGGTTGGATCACAGTTCTTCATTTGTAAGTATTTTGATAGCAGGGATGATTCAGGTTTTTCACATAAGCCATTTAAAAGCCAACTCAAGCTTCCTTTGTTCATAATGCCCCATTTCCCCTCCAGTTAAGCACTGATATAATCGCAATGCTTGTTCGCAAGTTAAAATGAGCAGCATTTGGGATAGTTCTGGATCTGCACAGTAAACAGCAATCAGCATGGTGACTGGCCAGGTAACCACTGTTGGCACATTGTCACAACTTGCTAGCTCACTTGGGTTCTTATGATCAAGTCATGTATCATTTAAAATCAGCTGCATTATGCGTGGATAGGCTGCTTTTCTGCATCTGTAACTGGTAGCATTAATTAGTCCCAGGCACACTCAGAAGTTACTCAATGAAACTACTGTTTTGAGGTTGCAGTGCAATTCAGTTTAGAGTACTGGGTAAACATGAACGTGCTCAGCTTTGGGAGACAGTCTGACAAAATGTGTAAGATGAAAATACTAGCAAGACAACCCATGCTGTTTCTTTCTTCCACTACCACCCCAGCAGGATCAAGACATAAAAAGAGTAACTCTTCTATTATTTTTTTCCAGTCAAGCATAATAGTCAAATGAGAGGGAGAAAAGGATAGCCAGTGTTCACTGAACACACCACAGTTTGATCACAAATCACAAGCATGATGCTTGATCATTAAAACAACACAAATTATTTTTTTCAAATAAACAAAATTATTCTAAATCATATTGCAACTAGTTTGTGGTTGCCAACATTTCAACTGATCCCCAGACTACAGAGATAATTTCCACTGGAGAAAATTGCTGCTTTGGAGGGTAGAATCTAATGCATTATACACTGCTGAGGCCCCTTTCTTCTCCAAACCCCACTTAAGAAGTACGAGCCCCTAGTATGTCCTATTAAAGGCTGTATCTATTTCTGAACTTAAAAGAAAATATTATTGATCCTGTTGGAATGGCAAAGTTCTGTTGAATGAAATGGAAAACAAATATCATTGGTTAGTATGGAAAGCGAAGAGTAAAAATTGTTTCAAAATTAAATTATATAAATTTCCTATTTGAATCCATTTAAATATTTTAAAATGAAAAATACAGTCTGCATCCCACTGGGATGAAAGTTTCCAGTTGCTATTTTAAATAGTCCCAGAGGAAACAAAGAAGCAAATGCATGAACAAGAGTCCTTTTTGATGTATTTCTTGTTTTTAGCAGTCAACATAATTATTTTAAGGTTTGATTTTGTTCTGTTTGTTTAGCTGAATTTAGAGGTTTTGAGTCAGCTTTTGGTTTGATTACCCTTAGAGAATGGACTCTGGGATCTGTTAATTTAATATTTGCTATGAAATTATAGTGTTCTTTGCTGTGTTTTGGGAAAGAAAAATGAAAGCATAACATTGTTGACAAAATGAATCAACTTTAAGCATATTTTAGAAAGAATATTAAAGTATGGTTTTTTTATAAACAACTTTCAATTTCATCTCAATCCTCTTTTTTCAAGGGAAAGAGTAAGCAGGGATGCAGGACAACAATGTTAAGATTTTTGTGAGACAGAGAGATTATCGAGCACAGTTACTTTAGTCCATGCCCATTGACCTTGAATTGAATTAAATCATAGTTTGCAGAATAATGCAAGTACAATGTAAGGTGTGTCCAGAAAGTATGGATCAGAATCATCATAAATGGGATGAAGAAAAGACCTAGGAAACATTGCATAGCAGGAATACCAGATAAACAATTAAGTACAGAAACTAACACAAAGCAGATCAGTAACTCCAAGAAAAAAAAATGTTTACTTTGCCAGAAGCACTTTTCTGTTTTGTTTTCTGTTTTGGGGTTGTTTTTTTTTCAAATGAGGTTTGCTAGGCAACTGGGAACCAGTCATTATAAGGTACATCTACAACAACTTTCAACAGATATAACTCTGTTCACTTTAAACATTTTAGGAAAAAACCCCTGAGGAATAAGCATCCTTAAGCAAAGCACTAGATCAGCAAAAAGATTTCAAATGAAAAGTGGTCATAAATGCAATCCCCTTCCCTTGTTCTAGACATACCCTAACTGAAGTTAAAATAGGACAGGCATTGATGATCTTAAGAAGTTACAAAGTTCCTATTTATGTCCCATTACCGAGGAGACCGTATGGTTAGCAAAAGATGGCTGCCAGAATGACCATCACTCAGAAGTCTGTTCCCTTCAAAGAATCAGCATCAAGAGACCCTTCCTCCTTGCAAGGCCTGTTATCAAACCTGCATCTCCACTCCCTTTACATCACTCCATCCACCCTCTTGACCTGGTCTGCCCAGGTCATAGGTGCATCCTGGGAGCCCTCCTGGAAGGCATTCTGGGAAATCTCCAGGAATCCCCTGGGGACTTCCTAGCACCAAATTCTTTAATTGGTTTTTCTACCAGGTCCATTAGCATATGTACAGGTGTAATCTCGCAGGCAATTGAACTGGTTCCCTGCCACTTCCAGGGAGGATCCCCCCACACACACACACTTTTAAAACTCAGAGAGGGAGGGGGATTCTGCACAGTATATATTAGAGTCAAGGTTTTCTTTAAAAGTTTCATTGGCTACCAGAGGCAATATTTAATTTTCACTCTAGGCAATACAGTGACAGAAATGAGAATGGGATAGACTGATATCACACCAATTTTAAAGGTCAGCTTTCCCCTCCTTTGTGGTTTTAGATCAAAGGCCACTCCATCCCCCTCTTTTGAACAAAGTGGGGAGGAGGGGTGGGGTTTGGCTGCTGGCAGATGGGAAAGGAGAGCCAGACTACACTCACAACAGGGGCCTGACAGGATGTGTGGGTAGCCCAAGCAAAGGGCATATATGGACCTGTTTCAGGCTGGGCGTCTCTCTTTGGCCACACCAAATGAAGGAGGCACCTGCCCTCCTGCCCTCTGTTTCAAAGTAGGTGCAAGCTCGTTGCTCATTTGGGGGCCAGGTAGGAATTTTCCCCCCTCTTGCACAATTGGCAACAAGCTGGGTGGGGGATTCGCCTACCCTACTCTGAAAGTGATATAGGTGGCATGCAGGAGCAATGTGGGAAAATGGACGTGGCATACCTCCCTCAAGCACTGAAGAGGCTTGGCAAGGAGGAACAGGAACTGATGGCTCGGGGCTCAGATTAGGAATGGGCAAAACAGAGGAGGCCTCACTCTTCTGAATCCCACCAATTTCCTACACTCCAGTTAGCTCTGGAATGGGTTTTTGGCCTGTGTGCTCTGCAGATCTCTCTTGAATAACGAAGGTAAAGTTAGCTCTTTGATTATCCCAGTTTACAGTGTCAGCTCTCCGTATTCCACATCCATGGACAAATGCTAATCACCATGCCATTAAGATATAGAAAAAGATTTGGGTGCCTGGTAGTGGATCTTTGAACATGTATGTGTGGAAAATAACAAACACTTCTTCTGTGAAGGAAGTCAGTCATTTTGGATTTTGCATGATTACTTCCCTCATCATTATCAACCACTCTGCTCAAATAGAATTAAATGCACAGATTTAAAATGCTCCTTGGCACTTCAAAAGCCATACATTAAAGAGATTGTTGGCCTAACAGCTTTTACAGTTTTCCCATTGATTTTACCCCCGTTAATTACTGTATAGGTGAGTCCCATCTCTTTATGTTGCTGCTGCCTTTATGATTCCAGCTTTTCAGAACATGTGCAAAATTGGCACATGTAAACAAATGCAGTGGCTTTCTGAGATTTTGTTGTTTCCTTTTTTTTCCAGCCCATCTTGTTAAAAGTCTAATGTTTCCAGGAGTGCTCCTTATACAGAAATTATAGGATTAAACACTTAGCATAAGAACCTGTTTGTAATTCTTTGAATCACCGTCCTTTGTTGAATGAAAACAAACAATATCTTTGTGTTCCCACCTTTCAGAGATTGTTGACTTATACTCCATGATTTCTAAGTAGGAGGTGGACCTCCCAATGGACTAAACAAGGGTCATTAACAATTGAACCATTAAAGTTTAATCATAAAATAAAATAGTTTCTTGGATCCCTACATCTGTTGACTGTTCACCTGTGTACAACCATGTTGCTCCATCTACACTAATCACGAAGTTCCATTATACATCAGTTAGGGGTCATCAAGCCATGCAAACTTGGACAGCTGTGCAAACACCTGAAAAGCTTAGAAGAAGAGATGGCACTTTCACTTCCAATATTAGCAATACCAAATGATTTTTTAACCATAGTTTACTATGATAATCAGTAACGTATAGACTCTGATCCTTAGAAAATAACTTCGGTGAGAGTACTTTATTTGTACACAACACTTCATATCTTTTAACTCTATTTTCACTGCAAGAATTTTCAAATGTCATTTAATATTAAGATACTGTTTAAGGTGACTGATGTGTGAAACCAAAAACAGGCATCTTTCTGACAGCATAATCATAAGTTTTGTGAATGCCCCGGCATCACCAAAAAAAAAAATGGCAACAGTATGGCTCCCAACTTTTGGAAAACAATGATACATCACAAGAACTCGCAGAGAGCATCTCATTTTCTTCTCTTCTACTCTTTCCTCTTTCCCTTTCATGAAAGCCTCCAAAACATCTATCCTTTTCCTGTTTCCTTCTCACCTTCCTACCCACCAGACAACCTGCCTTTATCTGCACCTCTGTCTTCAGCTTTCCTTCTCTTTGCCATCATCTGAGAAAAGTCTGGCCAAATTGTACAGTGCCAGACCAGCCACTGAGATGGGCTCAGTTGCATAGTGAGGAACTTGTAAGGACTTGCAGGGAGCTCCTTATTTTCCCCTGTATACCCCTCCCCATACTATTCCTCTCCTCCTCACAGCCACCACATCTGCAGCTTTCTCTGTTTCCTTCTCTCCTTCCTTTCCACCAACAAATCTAACATTTACCTACCCCCATCTTCATCTATACCTATTATTTATTTGTTCCATTTGTACCCACCTTTACTTCAGTTTGGTGTAGTGGTTAAGTGCGCGGACTCTTATCTGGGAGAACCGGGTTTGATTCCCCACTCCTCCACTTGCACCTGCTGATGTGACCTTGGGTCAGTCACAAGCTCTGGCACAGCTGTTCTCTCAAGGACAGTTTGTGTTAGAGTTCTCTCAGCCTCACCTACCTCACAGGGTGTCTGTTGTGGGGAGGGGAAGGGAAAGGAGTTTGTAAGCCGCTCTGAGACGCCTTTGGGCAGTGAAGGGCGGGGTATAAATCCAATCTCTTCTTCTTCTTCTTCATCTATACCACAACAGGGACACAAAGTCCTTCCTTCTCCTCTCATCCATTCCTCACAACAATACTGTGAGGTAAACTTCATTCTCCTCTCCTCCATTCCTCACAACAATACTGTGAGGTAAACTGAGAATGTGTGACTGGCCCAAAGACATCAAGTGGGCTTCCACAGCAGAGCTGGGATTTGAACCTGGGTCACTTAATCTTAAAATCTAATCACTATACCATACTGGCTTTCATGGGGTGGCTGCTGCTGGACAGTAGCAAGCAGCCAGTCCTGGGAGAGTCAAGCAAGTTGTGTGGTATCCAGTTGTTTGGTGGTTGCTGCCAGGCTTGGCCACAAGGAATCTGCCTTCAAAAGCCAGAACAGCCCTGGAAGAGACTTTGCCCCCTCCCTCTGGATTTACTTACAGACAGCAAGTCCTGACTGCTGGCAAAACCAGACCCATAGCCAGAAAATCTCCAAATCTTAATTAGCTCACCACTAATTAGATTAGTCTATACCCCCCAATTAGTGGTAATATAATTAAGCTTCAGAGATTTTCTGGCTATGGGTCTGGTTTTGCCAGCAGTCAGGCCTTGGTGTCCCCACTGATTAGGTTAGTCTATCTCCTAATTAGTGGTAATCTAATTAAGCTCCCTGGGAGAGGAAGAGGGCTGGGAGATGAGGAGGCAGGGCAAATTTGGGAGGGAGTGTTACCCCAAGGGCCCCCCCCCATGGCTACAGGGCTGGGCAAAACCAATGTAGTTGCCTAGAATTGGCCACTGAGAGCATTTGTTTCTTCAAGCTACAGGTGCTACTTCTATCGTGGTGGGGTTAACCCCAGTGTATTTTTTCTTATATTTCAGATTTTTCTGCAAACCTGTTTTTCTTTTTCAGGTTTGTACAAATATTTGTCCTGTCCATCCAAAGCACCAATCTCAGGATGTAAGTATTCATAGATTTGGCCATGTTGCAAATTGATATATTTCCTCTCCTCCACTCTTTATTCTTTTGCTTTCCTGAAAGCCCACATAGTCTCTCTCCTTTTTCTGCCTCCTCCTCTCCTTCCCACCCACCAGCCAATATACATTTATCTGTTCCCCTGTATTCAGTTTTCCCACTTTCCAGACCCCTGGCAGCTTCTCCCTGGAAAAATCTGGCTGAGTCACACCACTCCAGGGCAGGCCCAGTTGAGTAGTGGGAAACACATAAGGACTTGTATGGAAACTATCTCATTCACCTCTTCCTCTCCTCCTGGCAGCCTCCATATACTCACTTTCCCCTGCTTCCTTCTGTCTTTCCCACCCACCCACCAGCTATATTTATTATTTACTATATTTATAACCTACCTTTCTCCACAATGGGAACCCATCATGATTACCAATGGGCTCTTTTTGTAGCAGGAACTCCTTTGCATATTAGACGACACACCCCTAATATAGCCAATCCTCCAAGAGCTTATAGTAGCCCCTGTAAGAAGAGCTCTGTAAGCTCTTGGAGGATTGGCTATATTAGGGGTGTGTCGCCTAATATGCAAAGGAGTTCCTGCTACAAAAAGAGCCCTACTTAACATATATTACAATCAAAAGATCATCTAACACCAGTTTAAGAGCACAGTTTACATACAAATATAAAATTAATATCCACATTAATATTCATAGTCTTCTATATGCAATTAATTATAGGTAAAATTATTAAAAGTTTTGGAATATCTGCTTTCTTACAAACAAAGCCTCAACACAGAATTTGGCCACTTTAGAAGTGGTCCCATTAGATTGGTCTGCAAGGAGGAAATATGTATAGAATTTATCAAATCTTCCTGGGAACTCAGATAAAACAAAAGTGAAATATGCAGAATGAACGTCATTGTAAAATAGGCAGTAAAAGAGGGGACCCGCAACAAAATGTTGCATAATGTGTTGTGACTTGTTTTAACTTGTAATTGCTGGTTACCTACCTACCTATCAGCCTTCCTTCCTCCTTCTCTTTTTCTTCCTTTTCCAAAGATCATAGTTTGGCATTTATATTCTATGCATGTAAGCAAACCCATGAAAGAAGAAGAAAGTGAAAAAGGGGAAGAGTGAAGGAAAGAGAGAAGAGCAACATTCTTATTGTGCCTAAAATGAGGAGCACAATTTTGAGCATGGGGTGATAATGGTTGCTGCATGACCCATCCTCATCACCACCTCCTGCTCCTTACTGGGAGAGAAGATGCACCCAGCCTAGAGTTGGAATCCCAGTAACAGCCAAACAGAGTCAGGAAGAGTCTCTTTTTCCAGATATGACCTTCCCAGTATTTCCCAGTCACTTGGAGCATTTGGGAATGCAGTTTGGGGGGGAGGGAATATGTAACCTCTGTATTGGAGGGGAAAGAAGGCATGAATCACTGGGAGCTATATGCTTTTGGAAGCCCTTTTCTGACATATGCATACACTGATGCATAAACACTGAAAGAGGTCTTATGCTAGCCCCACTGACAGATGAGTAGTAGGGGAAGGTGGTGGCTGCCAATGCTCCCTCTAAGCTGTGGAGTCTTGTGAACAAAAAATCTACTTTGTGAGCTACTGGCATTAAAGTTTTGAGCTGCTGCATAAATCAGTTTGTTCTTGAGCCATCTTTCCTGAGCTAAGACAAAAATCTGTGAGCTGGAGGCTAAAAAGCTGTAGCTAGTTCACACTAACTCAGCTTAGAGAGAACACTAGTGGCTGCAGTCCAGAGAAACCCCACGGTTTAAAATTAATCATTGTTACCAGAGCGCTGCAGTTTTAATAGCATTCTCATGACTAAACTAATGTAACTCAACATTACAGCTGATTTATACAATAGCACTTTGGTCAGGATGAAGCATCAAAGAACAGCGTCGTTTGGCGGGGGCGGGAGGGAGAGTTACATGTTAAACCTCTGCCATTCCCACCCTATTGGCATTCCAATGGAGGGAAAGAACTGGCCAGGCTGACCCACCTCTGGGCAAAATCCTTCTGTTCCAGGTTTCTTTGAAAAGGGCGATGGAAAAGCTCGCTGGCTCTAGCATCTAGTATCTGAGAAGGAAGTTTGGCACACACAGGGTGCAGCCAGCTGGGAGCAGTTTAAATTGCAGGAAAATGTCTGTATGTGGTCCTGATCTTAAGATTTAAGTATCTACAGATTTGGCCATGTTGAGAATTAGATATAGTGATTAGGAAGCAAAGTGTGGTGTGATTAAGTCTAGGTAGAAAGTATTCTTTTGAGCAGAAAACTGAAAGATTGGCAGTTGTCATTTTGAGACTAGTGATAACTAAAGTTTGTTTATTCTGCAGTGACATAATTTTGCATAGTTTGCAGCAGTAAATATTACAGAAACCATTAAAAATCTGGGTTCTTTCAGATAACCAGTCATAATACAGTGAAATCACAATGAGCAACTCATCACATAGCAGTCAAAAGCTCAAGAACCATGATATGTCACAGATGTGAATTGAGATCCTGGAACAGCAGATTGTCTGAATGTGCTCTTATGAACAATACCACAAAGGTGTGCTTTGAAATCCAGAAGTCAGTTGATGCAGTCAACAAAAAAAGGTCATCAAGCTTTCCATGAATTGTTGCACTTCAGGTTATATGGAAGATCTTCTTTCATACATAGACAATATCCCAGCATGTGGAGATATTGCATGACTGGGAATAACCTAGTTTCTGTGATAACATTTTTTAAAATATATATATTGAAAAATCCTTTTTGTTGGTTGGGGGTGGGGGGAGTGACATTCAAACTGTTCTCTTTGCCTGCAACTAAAATAACATAGGCCAAAGAAAGCATTCTCACTCGGCATCCATAAACTATATTAGTATAGTGATTTTCTTTGCTTTTAAAAAAAAAAAAAGTTCTATAAATTTACAAAACAAAGCAGGCAGCAATGCTTCTGGTTGCTATTAATTCCACTGGAAAGAATGCCATCTGCTACCCATTACAGTCCATGCATGCCATCTTATATAAGGAGAGAACTCCTAGATCTGGTGATCATGTAAGAGCGTACCTGCAAAACAATGTGTCTGGTAAAAGGCAGGAAAATGTGTCACTGGATTTTCGGAGGAGGTGTCTTCATATGTCACCTTTTAGTAACAGAGCAGTCCAGTGTTTTAGTTGTTATCATTCTATCTTTGCCATGAGTCAAATTAAACTGATTGTGAGCTGGGATCCAGGGGGGGGGGGACTTTTTATATCCTTAATCAGGTCACTAGTCCAGAGTAAAAAACTGAGTGATGTATATACCTAATATGGTAGTACATAGTACAATTAATATGGTAGTACACTTGTGACAAATATGCTGTGGCCTCAGACTGGGAGCTGGCTCCTTACACCTGAGCTCGACTTCCCAAGGTGTCCTCCTGAGCCTGCCCACTCCTGAGCCTGCCCCTCCCAAGCTTTCTCACCCATGCTGTGTCTTAGACCTTAGTCCCCAGAGCTGCCTGTGTCTGCCTTGCATTCTCTGGGTGAACCCTGTAGCCTTCAGGAACTACTGCCATCTTCTCTTACCCTTCCCAAGATTTTTGCTGCTATAGTTGCCTCCCATCCAACAGCTAAGAGCCCCTTCACTGATCACAGCTGTTTCTTTTCTCTTCCAGCCATGTGCAGGCTCCTGAGTATCTGCTGCTGTCATCTCTGCCTCCTTTAAAATGTGCAACTTGCTAATGCAGGTTCGGCCTCCCTGCCAGCATCTCCTCAAACTTTATAGCCTGGCCAACTTGTCTTCTAATTGGGCTGTTTGAAGTTTCCTGACACAGCTCAGGCCTTGAGGACCTGCGCTGACAGCCATGCCACATTATGGGGTAGTACAACTAATATGGAAGCACACACTCACTAATAGAGGCAAGTAGGCATGTTGTAAAACTCTGCCTGTATTGCTTGAGGTGCCAAGGGCTGCTAGGTAACTCCTCCTGCCTTTTTCAGCTGCCAATATCTCCCATGCCTACTCTGTGTGAGAATTTTAATTCCCTATTATACTTAAGACCCTTTCACCTGTCACTTGAAATGTGTCAGAGATGATGCTTTTGAAGCAAATTTCACCCCAGTCAGATGGAAATCAAGAAGTCACTACCAAAAATGTTTTTAACCTTTAATTGCCTATAACGCTAGAAGCCTCTCTGCTGTCATACAGTCAGCAAATAATACACTCTCTAGAAATTTCATCCCAATAGTGTGTTTCTCACTGAAATGTTTCCTAGGGAAACCAACTGAAAAACTAAACTAAAATGAATTAATGAATGAAAGCAATTACAAATTAAATGAAAAATAACAGAATTTTGCATACCTCTCCTGCCAACACATTCCTATTTGTGTTGGGTTGAAACTCTGACAGCCTCAGAGAAATTCAGCAATCTTGCTGCTTGGTCTTGGCATATGCTTTTCAGGAACTAAGATATGAAGCTTTGAAGCTGGTTGAGTAGGAGTATTGCTGCTTTTATATTTCACAGATCCCCCTAAGAAAGCTCAATATGAAATGTGTCGTAAGGGTTACTATTATATTGGAATAAAATCATCTTCCCATTGCTCCATTGTTTTTTCTTCATCTCTTTGTTCCAATTGGTACAGTCCTTCTTTTTCTTCTGGTATTTTCAGGAACTAAGTGAAATTTGCAGCTGAAGATACATAAATACAAGCTTCCTAAACCTAGGTGACTGTGTCATGAGGGCGTTGACATGCAACACTGTCTGATTACTACTTTGACTAGATAGACTTGTTTGCAAAATATAATCTCTTGTGTACAGCAACTACAAAAATTCAAAAAAATTATAGTACTAGGTGCCTCCCACTTTGTAGGTCTCAGATTAGCATGCCACCGACCTCTAAAGTGAAAAAAAACAATGCACCCCACAGGATCTGACTAGAACTATTTCCTAACCTCAGATCATATGATTTACACTGCAAAAAATCTGAGGAGATTGGATTTATTTGCTGCCCTTCACTCAGAGTCTCAGAATGGCTTACAATCTCCTTTCCCTTCCCCTCCCCACAACAGACACCCTGTGAGGTAGGTGGGGCTGAGAGAGCTTTTTCAAGAACTGCCCTTTCAAGGACAGCTCTGACAGAACTATGGCTTGCCCAAGGTCATCCAGAAGCTGCAAGTGGAGGAGTGGGGAATCAAACCTGGTTCTCCCAGATTAGAGTCTGCATACTTAACCACTCCACCAAACTGGAAACTGATCTGAACCCTGAGGTTCACATCACTGTAGGTGAGCTGTTTGTATCATTTTGAGCATCTTTTTCTTACAGGTTACTGATATGCACAAGAGCATATGCAAATCAATTACACTGCAAAATGATACCACTGTGCACGCACATAGGGATGGGCATAAACTGGGGAAATGTGGTTCAGTTCGTGGTTTGTGGCTGAACCACAAACTGAACCCAAACTGAACTGAGCCAGGAGGCTCATTTATAAACCAAACTGGTTCATACCGCTTGTGGCCCTACAGACCCCGCTGAAAGGGACCACAGTCCCTTTAAACAGGGTTTGCAGAAAGCCTGAAAAACAGCTGAGCAGTGGGGAGCAGCTTCCTCTCTGCCACTCAGCTGTCTTGGGCTGTCTTGGGCAGTCCCTTTAAACTTTAAAAGGACTGCAGAAGACAGCCTGAAAAACAGTGGCCAGCAGAAAGGGGGGAACTCCCATGAAGGTACTTCACTCCCACCTTTCTGCTGGCCTTGGTGATCCCCAGCCAGCCGAAAGGGGGGGAGATCTCCCTCTTTCTCCCCTTCCTTTCTGCTGGCTGTAGCTCCCTGCAGCCAGCAGAAAGGAGGCAGGAAAGATCTCAGATCTTACCCCCCCTCCATGCTGCTGGAGATCTTCCCTCCTTTCTTTCTTCTAGTAGTGGGGAGCCTCCATCAGCAGAAAGGAAGGGAGAGAAGATGTCAGATCTCCACCTACTTCCTTTTTGCTGGCAGGGTCAGGGATCGCCTTGGAAGGGGGTGAGGTTTGCCCTGGAATGGACTTCCTTTTCACCTGTCTCCAACTTATGGCTCACTGTGGCTGGGGAAAAGGGGGCAGAGATTGCCCAGGAAGCTACTTCATTTAACCCTTTGGTTTTACTTCCCACCACTTCAAAGTGGGGTCAAAACTGGAGGGTTAAATACGGGGGTGAAGTGCCTACCAGGGGGCATGTCACCTCCTCCTTTCTCCTGGCCTGGCTGTCTCAAGCTCCCTCATGCAGCCCACTTAAAGGAGCTGTACAAGGGAGCCTGAGACAGCTGAACTGACAGAGGGAAACCAACGTCCCAAACAGCTGAACCAGCCAAAAGTCAGGTAAATAGTCAGGAACCTGCCTACCTGAGGGACCGCCTTTCCCCGAATGTTCCCCAGAAAGCACTGCAATCTGGGACACAACACTGCCTGACCCTTCCTGGCCCTAAAGAGGCCAGGCTGATAACAAGTAGGTCTAGGGCATTTTCCTTGGCTGCACCAGTATATTGGAATGAGCTCCCTAGTGAGATCCAGGCCCTGTGAGATCTCCAACAATTTCTCAGGGTGGTGAAGATGGAGCTTTTCTGTAGGGCATACCAGTGAGTTTGATTTCATGCCAGGTGAGCCACGCCAACTCGCTAAGTGATTACACTGTGGCAGAAATGTAGATAATATATGATGAGCCGTTTATCTATCCTGTTGTATTTTACTGTATTTTAGTTAACTGTTTTTATATGAATTGCTTGTGTTTTTATGCATACGGGTTTTATTGATGTTGTAAGCCGCCCTGAGCTGCTTAGGTGGGAGGGCAGGATAAAAATCGAACAAACAAATAAATAAATGTTCAGGGAGTGTGCCTCCCCCAAACATCAGTTCCCAAGCTCTGAACCAGCCCAAATTCAGCCTGAATTTCGGCGTGAGCTGGTTCGTGCCCATCTCTATACTCTATGTTTGTGGTATTTTAATCAATTTACATATGCAATTTTGCATGTTGACTGCCAAACCTTGCTATGCTTTGCTTGCTTTGGTTGCCATGTTATTGGGGGGAGGGAATTCCTCAGGGGAGGGTGGTGGCGTAAGTGCATGAGTGAGTGAATGAGACCTTTGCTTCTAGAAGACATAACTTTTGAAGTCATCCTCCTTCCCTCCCTTTTTGTGTTCCCAAGGGAAGGTGTCCTTGAGAATTTCTCTGTGCCATCCTTGAATGTAGATAACCAAGCCATATATCTCACTCTTGGTTGGGATGGCAATGCTAGGTGTGGTATGAATGTGACGTGCTTGAAGAAGGGGAAGGGGCTTTTCTTTGAATTTACTATATCAAATTTATGCCCGCCAAAAGTCTTTAGTTCTGACACAGTGACTTTCGGGATCTTGTATATACTCCAATAAACTTATCACTGCCAAAGAGAGAGTTGTTGAGTATAACTGGACCGGGGTCTGATAGAATGTCAGAACTCCTTTTTACCTCCAACCATCACCTGAACCATGATGACAGACAATGATGAAGGCACCAGGACAAATATGGGTACCACATCAAAACTTGAGAACCCCAACCTCGACCCCAACAAATGAAAGAATGACTGAGCAAAGGGCACCAAGCCCAAGAAGTACATTGTGTTCAAACTGAAACCAAGATGAGATAGACCCAGTGTGGTTGGTGAGCACCCCCAGCTACAGAGGTACAAAGGGACAACCTGAGCATGAAAGGCACAGAGTCTCCCATACGTTCCATGATGACCCTGACCAGATGAAAGTGATCAAGAATGGGAAGAAGAGTCCAGGGCTGGGCAAGGCCAAAGCGACCTGAGGGTCAAGGTGAGAGAGCTGAAAGAAGGGTCCCAGTATCTTGTCAAAAACTTCCCCAAAGTAGTCCAAGAACTGATGGTGAAGGAAGACTCTGAAGAATTGGAGGGAGAAGCTGAAATGGAGGCCCAGGTGGCAGCTCCTCCTGAGCGGGGAGCAGACCAGCAGCCAGAGAGGGAGCAGCCCCGAGATGCCTTGGAAGCTACATTCAACAGCAGCCCAGGGAAGCTGGCATTCTTTGTAATCCAGGTGCGGAAGCTCCTATGAGAGTGGGTGAATGAATTTAAATCCTATGCTGCCAAACTCCAGGGGAGGCCTGAAGAAGTTTTGATCAAGTTCTATAGAGCTGGGCTGAACACCACCATCCTGGAGAAGGCTCTGGCTCAAGACAACCCCATAACTCTGGGGAGGGGTGGATACTGGTGGCCTGCAAGGCTGAGAATCAGCACAACCCAGTGAAGCTGTACCAGCACAAGACCCAGGAAAGAGGAATCAGGAGCCAGAACTTTTTGGGGCAGAGGACTGCTGCCCGGGGGAGACCAAGAGAACTGGATGACACTCAGGCTATGTCTCCGATGTGGGAAGTTGGGCCACGTCACCACTGAATGCCCTGGAGCCAAAATCATGGAATGGGAGTGACGGGAAGAATCAAAAGAGAAGAGAACCAAGGCACCCGGGAAGCACCCCATGACCCTGAAAGCTCTCCAAGCTGAAGCCCGTGACACCTGGAAAGGACTTCATTCCCCTCCGGTGATGGTGAAGTACAGCCAGCGGAAAAGATTGGGACCTGCTGTGAAGGGCACCAACCAGCAGGACCAAAACACCCTGGTGCACAAATTGGTGAGACTATCTCCCCCTTGTTTTATCTGACTGTTACCATAATTAACCCCAAAGCAGGCACCCACATTTGGCTGAGGGCTCTCATAGACTCAGGGTGTATTAGAGACTTAATTAGCCCGGTGATTATCACAGAAGTGGGGGCAAAGGTGCACAGACTCAAAGATCCTATAGTGTTTTCACAGATGGACAGCACCCCTATAAAGGAGGCTCACCAATATCAGACAGTGCGTTTACCCATGGGGGTGTCAGCCCACTGGGAGATGAGGTCTTTCATGATAAACCCCGTGGCCAAATTCCCAATGGTATTAGGAAGCCTGTGGCTCCAAGCTCATGACCCTTATGTGCAGTGGAACACAGGAACTCTCACATTTTTAGACCCATGGTGCAAGGAGCACCTCTGTCAGTCTGAATGGGGGAGTTGCACCTGGCAGCCAAACAAGTATGATTAGCGAGGGAGGAGTTGAACCCGATTCCTGCAGAATACAGGGATTTGGCTTGGGCATTTGAGGAAGAGGAAGCAGATGAGCTGCCTCCCCACTGTAAGACTGGCTGTGCCATTGAAATCCTTCTGGGACACAAACTGCCTAAGGGGAAGCTATATGCCATGAGTCCCACCAAAAAAGAGGAGTTACAGAGGTTAATTGATGAAACTTGGGCAGGGGTTTCATCCAGCCTGCCACTTCCCCTTTCACAGCCCCCATACTTTTCAGGAAAAAGAAAGATGGCGGGCTAAGGCTGTGTATGAACTATCATGGGCTGAATGCTGTGTCTATGTCCAATGCCTACCCTCTCATTAAAGACGTGTTGGCTGAGGCATCCCCAGGAAAAAAATTTACCAAGTTGGACCTCCGTGATGCCTATTTTTGGGTGCAAATAAGGGAAGGGGATGAACATAAAACTGCCTTCAATACCCTGTTGGGACAGTTTGAATATCTGGTTATGCCTTTTGGGCTAGCCAGGGTGCCCAGGGTATTAATGAACTTGATCACTAAAGTGCTGCACCATTTCCTGTTCAAAGGAGTAGTTGTATATCTTGATGATGTGCTGATTTATTCGAAAGATAAGGAATCACATGTAAAATTGGTGTGGGAGCTGCTGAAAACCCTCTGCGCCTCTATGCCAAGCTTTCCAAATGTGAATTCCATAAGGAGGAATGAACTTTTGGGGATATTGTATTTCTGAGAAGGGTTTGGGCATGGACTCCAAGAAAATCCAGGATGTGGTGGGGTGGGAAACCCCATGCACCAGGCAGCAACTACAACTGTTCTTGGGGTTCACAATTTCTATAAACCCTTCATCCCCAATTTCGCTCAAGTAATGCTGCCCCTCACAAAACAGAAGGAAAGGGGCCTGAGGTGCAAAAGGCAAGCAGCCGGCTGGATTGGTCCCCAGAGTGCCAACAGGCCTTTGAATGCTTAAAGACTTTGTTCACTTCTGAGCCTGTCTTACACCACCTCGCTGAAACTAAACAGTTCATCATCCAGGTGGATATCTCCAATGTGGTCATGGAGGGGCATCCTGCAGAAAGGAGAGGATGACAAGCTATACCCCTTAGCCTATGTCTCTAAAAAGTTTTCCGGTGCTGAACAGAATTGGGTGGTGTGGGACAAAGAGGCAGCTGCTGTTGAGCTCACCCTAGTGACTTGGAGACACTGGCTAGAAAGGGTGAGGGTCCTGTTTGAGGTGTGGACTGATCATAAAAACTTGGAAGTCCTAAAAGCCCTGAGATGCTTAAATGCCAAGCAGTTGCACTGGGCCGAGCTTTTTTCAAAGTTTCATTTCACCCTTAAGCATTTCCTGGATAGTCAAATTTCCTAAATGACACTCCGTCCCACCTCCCTCAGCACGCCAGCCTGTGTGATGAGGTAGTAGACACCATGTTCATGCCCACTCAGCTGGGGAGAGCGGTGGTGACGCATACCCAGGCAAAAGGGGAGGTCCCAGCCACTTCACAGCTCTGGACAGAGAAATTCAAAGCCGCTCTCTCCAACTGGGACAAGGTGGAGATTGAGAAAGATGAGACTTTGAGGCAAAACAAACTATTTGTTCCAGAAACCCTTAGAGGCAATACATTAACCATGGATCATGATAGACTCTCTGGACATTATAGATATTTAAAGACTCTGAACCTGATACGAAGACATGAGGGGGCACATTTCTAAGTATGTGTCAGCATGCCAAACCTGCCTCATGATTAAACAATGGATGGGGAAGGTGCCAGGGCTGCTGCAGCCCTTAGAGACACCAGATCGACCCTGACAACCTTTGATTAAACAGTATATGCCAATTTCAATGTAAAAATTAGAAATTCTCCAAGTTAACCTGAAAATCTGGCAGAATGGAATGTAGGTCAGAGCTAGATCATGGAACTATACTTAATATGGTCTCATTCCTAATGTATATCTCTTTCAAATATGTTTAGAAGAAGAAGGGAAGAGATTGGATTTATACCCCGCCCTTCACTACCCAAAGGAGTCTCAGAGCGGCTTACAAACTCCCTTCCCTTCCCCTCCCCACAACAGACACCCTGTGAGGTAGGTGGGGCTGAGAGAGTTCTTGACAGAAATGGCTCTTTTTCAAGAACAGCTCTTATCAGAACTATGGCTTTCCCAAGGTCATCCAGCCAGGTGCAAGTGGAGGAGTGGGGAATCAAACCCAGTTCTCCCAGATTAGAGTCCGCACACTTAACCACTACACCAAATTTATGTCATGTTTACCATTAAAACCTTTGGTCAGTTTTAAATTCCTGAACCTGACCAGAATCTAGGACAGGCCTGTAAGAAAGGAGTTACCAAGCACAAAACTGGCAAAACTGACAAAATTCTGTTGTCTGTATAATCAAAATTTACTCAGACACTGATGGCTACAAAGAGGCTGTTTGAGCTATTTTGCAGAAACTCTTGCTCTGAAGAAATCAAAACCTTAACTTGGGTCATGCCAATACATAAGTAATATTCGTTGAATGACAATGTGAATTTCAAGAGTCCAGTGCTGTTTCCCCACTTCCTTGACTTAATAGGTAAAGAATCTGGTTGGCAGAAAGCACTGTTCAGGATTTTTGATCAAGGAAAACAAGCTTCTGCTTATTATAAAATCATTTTTTCTTTCAGATTATTGTTTTCATTGGGCTCAAGTATGTAAATTGCAATGTCTAACCCTAATGTTGACTTTCAAAATCCATATCAGGATATCAGCTTGTGCAAAAAGATGGGAAAGTTTTCATTGTTTTCCTTTATAATGAACTGCTTTGATGAAAGCCAGCCCTGGTTTAACTGGATCATCAGAAGTTTCCATTCGTGGTCTAGTCTGCATGTATGTCCTTTTACAAGGAGAGAAGCTGTGGGGAGGGGTTCTGAGAGTCCGGCATCCTGAGAACCCTAGGCCATGAGAATATGTCATCTTTTATGACAGGCCTATCATACCAGACAGGCATTAGTGGCCTTCTGAACTTACGGAACAGGAAACAGTGATCTTTTTATAGGTAAAGGTAAAGGTTCCCTTGCTCGAAAGCCAGTCAAATCCGACTCTAGGGTTGCGGTGCTCATCTCCGTTTCAAAGCCGAAGAGCCAGCGCTGTCCGAAGACGTTTCCGTGGTCATGTGGCCGGCATGACTAAACACCAAGGTGCATGGAACGCTGTTACCTTCCCACCGAAGTGGTACCTATTTATCTACTTGCAATTTCTTGCTTTCGAACTGCTAGGTTGGCAGGAGCTGGAACTAGAGACGGGAGCTCACTCCGTCTTGCGGCACCCGGGTCTCGAACTGCTGAACTACTGACCTTCCACAGCCTGCAGTTCAGCGTCTTAACCACTTGAGCCACTGCAGCTCCAATCTTTTTATACTAACGTATTATATCAGACATTTAGCCAGTAAGAACTCAAGAAACTTATTGCTCAGTTGCAATGTAATAATTATTGGATTTTACTAAACAAAATTTAGTTCAGTGTATGAAATGCTACTGCCATCATAATTACACCCAGCCTCAACCAAACTTTATATTAATTGGTTCAAATTACATGATATCTATGTAACAGGCAGATCACTAAAGTACTAAAAATATCTTGTGTAATGATTCCCCAGAAGCAAATTGTAAGAAAAGAATTTTATTGGAACCAGAGTAATGGTCCAGGGCTGTCAAGAGTCATCACAGATTCTTTATGGGTCCTCCCACACACAGACCCCCACCAAGACCCAACCTAAACATCAGATGAAAGCAAATCACATGACTTCCCCAGCTCCAAGGAGCCCAAAGTGATCAGGGCCCCTGGAATCCCCTCTCCCTCTCATGCTTTCAAAATACCCCTGCAAAGTATTTCCTAGTTCATGTCTGGAGAACACGTTGAAACCAATGAGCTTTTTAAAAATTAACTCTTCTTATGACTGCACAACAAAGCTTTGTTCCTGAGGGATACTTCAGCAGGAGAACTGCCCACAACAAATTCTAGACATCTTATAGAACCTTAGGTTTTAAACATGCATGTTCTTACTAGAATTGTCATAAGTTATCTTGCTTCCCTGGGTTAGCTATTCTACCATCTTCCAGCGCCCAAATACTCTGCCATCTGCCAGCTCCTTCTTCCACCTCCCCCAGGAAGGAAAGCCATAGAACCTGCACTATGTCATCAGCTGCCAGGGGCCAAAAGGGATTATACAGGGGTCTTTTCATAGAAAAACAGCTGCAGGAGCTCATTAGCATATGGTGTGCTAATGAGCTATTAGGCTATTAGCATATGCCACGCCCCCTAACATCACCGGAAGTGATGTCAGAAGGGGAAGCAAAAGGGGGGGAGGCATCTTCAAAATCCTTCCCTTCCCTTTCCCAGCTAGTCAGGGTGGGGGAGCTAAGAGAGAAGGGGTTTAAAGTTTAAATTCCTTCTCACTAGAGTTGGGCCACAGAAGGAGGAAAGAGGAAAGGAAAGAGAGAGAGCAGAGAGAAGGAAAGAAGGAAGGAAAGAGGGAAAGAAAGAGAAGGAAAGGGGAGGGAAAGAAAGAGAGGGAAGAAGGAGGGAAACAGGGAAAGGAGGAGAGAAGAGAAGAAGGAGGGAAAGAAAGAAAGAGAGAAGAGAAGAAGGAGGGAAAGAGGAAAAAGAGAGAAGGAAAGGAAGGAATGAAAGAAATTCGGCAGCAATTCGGCCCCATTATATCCTATGGGCAATTGAAGTCAATGGTGAAAATATAGGGTATATTCTGGGGACTGGAGGGGAGGGGGTTTGAGGGAGAGGCTCCAAACTCACAGGGTAGCTGATGGAGCCTCTCCCCAAGATACCCATCAAGTTTCAAGAACATTGGACGAGGGGGTCCAATTCTATGGGCCCCCAAACAGGTTGCCCCTATTCCCTCCATTGTTCTCTATACTGGGAAAAAAAGTTACATTTTTCCCACCATAGAGAACAATGGAGGGAATAGGGGCAACCTGTTTGTGGGTCCATAGAATTGGACCCCTGATCCAATGTTCTTGAAACTTGATGGGTATCTTGGGGAGAAGCTCCATCAGCTACCCTGTGAGCTTGGAGCCTCTCCCTCAAGCCCCTCCCTCCAGCCCCCAGAATATACCCTATGTTTTCACCATTGACTTCGATGGCCCATAGGATATAATGGGGCTGAAATTGACATTCGGCTGCCTGAAAGACTCCCCAGGACGGCTTGCGGTGGGGCTTGGCTCCTGAGCTCCTGGAGCTGTGCTCAGGTGGGCTCCCCCCCAAAAAAAAGACCCCTGGGATTATCATCCACACATGCACACATATACTCCCAATATATTGTACTTTGTATTCATTAGTAATTGTTGTAAGCCATTTTGTGAGCCAAAACATGACTGGAAAGTGGAGTATAAATACAATTAATTGATTAATCAATGAATAAAGGTTATCTTACATATACTCAGATAGCAAAATTAAATCAGAGTTTATGATAAGAACAAGTCCTCATCTCTTCCCTTCATTTCTCACATACAGTCATGATTTAAGATTTCCTGGTTCAAAAAGTTGATTCCTGAGTTTGTTGCACTATTCAAATCCAAAGTGATTTAACAAGCCAACAGGTATTTCTTGCCCAGAAGCCACAATTCTAAACCACAGTTTATTCCTGGTATAATATTCCAATTTGTTGGTATGAAACAAAGTCTAGTTCAGAAGTCCCAACAAATTTAGGTCAGTCAAAGACTTCCTAAAGTAGGAAGTGTTCAATCTCATTTGCATACAAAAAGGGAAGCAGAATGGAGAGTGTGCAAGGCCAAGTATAAAACTGGTTTGTTCTCATCCTAAATAAACACTACTCTGTTTGTGACGTCTGAATATAGCCAACTTCATGGATGACTTTTCAAGAATGTACAGAAGGTATTCTGTAAATTCAGCTTTAAAAATGCATCTGTTCCTCAAGCTATTAGTAATAAATCTGATCCTTAAGGATATACAGCAGAACAAACCAGGCAAACACTGTTATTTAATGCAGCTATAACATCAGCAACCTAAATTCTGCACTAATGAAATTCTGCCCTATGTTCTGCCTTATTGTTTTAAGGTAAAGAAGTCCACCCCTTACTAGTGGCTTAGCAGATCACTAGGATCATTTTCCTTTCACAAGCATAATAGGTAATGTCATCAGACCAAGCTAGCAACCACATGAATAGCTGTTCATATTACAAAACCAGATAAGGTTGAAATCAGCAAGTTCCTTTCTACAAACCATTCATTTAAAATAGAAAATTCCTCCAAATTCCATTGGAATTATGTTTCTTTGTTGTTGTTGTTCAGTCGCAAAGTTGAGTACGACTCTTCACGACCCCATGGACCTGATTACGCCAGGCCCTCCTGTCTTCCGCTGTCCGCTGAAGTTTGCTCAATTTCATGTTCGTTGCATCGATGACACTGTCTAACCATCTCATCCTTTGCCGTCCCCTTCTTCTTTGACCTTCAATCTTTCCCAGCATCAGGGTCTTCTCCAGTGAATGCTCCCTTCTCATTTGGTGGCCAAAGTATTTGAGCTTCAACTTCAGGATCTGGCCTTCCAGGGAACAGTCAGGGTTGATTTCTTTTAGGATTGAATGATTTGATCTCCTTGCAGTCCAAGGGACTCTCAAGAGTCTTCTCCAGCACCATAGTTCAAAAGAATCTATTTTTCAGTGCTCAGCCTTCCTTATAGTCCAACTCTCACAGCCATACATTACTACAGGAAATACCATTGCATTGACCATACAGACTTTTCTTGGCAGAGTGATGTCTCTGCTTTTTATCATGCTGTTTAGGTTTGCCATCGCTTTCCTCCCAAGGAGCAGACATCTTTTAATTTCATGACTGCAGTCACCATCTGCAGTGATCTGGGATCCCAGGAACGTGAAGAAGTAGTGACAACTTCCCCTTCTATTTGCCAAGGAGTGATGGGGCCAGATGCCATGATCTTAGTTTTTTTGATGTTGAGCTTCAAGCCCACTTTTGCACTCTCCTCTTTCATCCTGAGCAAGAGGCTCTTTAGGTCCTCTTCACCTTCTGCCATCAGAGTGGTATCATCTGCATATCTGAGGTTATTGATCTTTTCCCCAGCAATCTTAACTCCAGCTTGTGATTCATCCAGGCCAGCATTTCGCATGATGTACTCGGCATATAAATTAAATAAGCAAGGTGACAATATACATCCTTGTCATACTCCTTTTCCTATGCTAAACCAATCAGTTGTTCCATATCTGGTTCTAACTGTTGCTTCTTGACCCTTATACAGGTTTCTCAGGAGACATGTGAGGTGGTCTGGCACTCCCATCTCTTTAACAACCTGCCATAGTTTATTGTGATCCACACAATCAAAGGCTTTAGCATAGTCAATGAAGCAGAAGTAGATGTTTTTCTGGTACTCTCTTGCTTTCTCCATAATCCAGCGAATGTTGGCAATTTGATCTCTAGTTCCTCTACTGCTTCGAAACCCAGCTTGTACTTCTGGCAGTTCTCTATCCACGTACTGTTGGAGCCTAGCTTGTAGGATCTTGAGCATGACCTTGCTAGCATGTGAAATGAGTGCAATTGTGCGATAGTTTGAACATTCCTTGACATTGCCCTTCTTTGGGATTGGAATGTAAACTGACCTTTTCCAATCCTGTGGCCATTGTTGTGTTTTCCAAATTTGTTGGCAAATTGAGTGCAGCACTTTAACAGCATCTTCTTTTAAGACTTTGAATAACTCAGCTGGGATACCATCACCTCCACTAGCTTTGTTGTTAGTAATGCTTTCTAAGGCCCATTTAACTTCACTTTCCAGGATGTCTGGCTCGAGGTCAGTGATTATACCGTCGTGGTTGTCAAGGACATTGAGGTCCTTCTTGTATAGTTCTTCTGTGTATTCTTGCCATCTTTTCCTAATCTCTTCTGCTTCTGTTAGGTCCCTACCGTTTTTGTCCTTTATCATGGCCAGCTTTGCATGGAACATTCCCTTGATTTCTCCAATTTTCTTGAAGAGATCTCTAGTCCTTCCCAATCTATTGTTTTCCTCTATTACTTTGCATTGTTCATTCAGGAAAGCCTCCTTATCTCTCCTTGCTGTTCTCTGGAAATCTGCATTCAGTTGGGCAAATCTTTCCTTTTCACCATTGCCTTTAGCTTTCCTTCTTTCCTCTGCTATGTGTAAAGCCTCATCAGACAGCCACTTTGCTTTCTTGCATTTTTCTTTGGGATGGCAGTGATTGCTGCCTCCTTTACAATGTCACAAACCTCTGTCCATAGTTCTTCAGGCACTCTGTCTATCAAATCTAGTCCCTTAAATCTATTCTTCTCCTCTACTGTATATTCATCAGGGATGCGATCTAGGTCAAATCTGAATGGCCTAGTAGTTTTCCCAACTTTCTTCAATTTAAGTCTGAATTTTGCAATGAGTAGCTCATGATCTGAGCCACAGTCAGCTCCAGGTCTTGTTTTTACTGACTGGATAGAGCTTCTCCATCTTTGACTGCAAATTATATAATCAATCTGATTTCGGTGTTGCCTATCTGGTGATGTCCATGTGTTGAGACGCCTCTTAGGTTGTTGGAAAAGGGTGTTTGCTATGACCAGCGTGTTCTCTTGACAAAACTCTGTTAGCCTCTGCCCTGCTTCATTTTGTTCTCCAAGGCCAAACTTGTCTGTTATTCCGGTTACCTTTTGATTTCCTACTTTAGCATTCCAGTCCCCTATGATGATAAGGACATCATTTTTTGGCGTTAGTTCTATGAGCTGTTGTAGGTCTTCATAGAACTGGTCCACTTCAGCCTCTTCTGTAGCAGAGGTTGGGGCATAGACTTGGATTACTGTGATGTTGAATGGTTTGCCTTGGATTTGGACCGAGATCATCCTGTCACTTTTGAGATTGTATCCCAATACTGCCTTTCTCACTCTCTTGTTGACTATAAAGGCCACACCATTTTTTCTACGGGATTCCTGGCCACAGTATAAGATATAATGGTCTTCTGAGTTAAATTCGCCCATTCCTGTCCACTTTAGTTCACTGATTCCCAAGATGTCGATGTTCATTCCTGCCATCTCTTTGACCACATCAAGCTTACCTTGATTCATAGATCTTACATTCCAGGTTCCTATGCAGTATTGTTCTTTGCAGCATCGGACTTTCCTTTCACCATCAGACACATCCACAACTGAGTGTCCTTTCGGCTTTGGCCCAGCCGCTTCACTCTTTCTGGGGTTACTCATACTTGCCCTCTGCTCTTCCCCAGTAGCATATTGGACACCTTCCGACCTGAGGGGCTCATCTTCCGGTGTCATATCTTTTAGCCTTTTGTTAGTGTCCATGGGGTTTTCTTGGCAAAGATACTGGAGTGGGTTGCCATTTCCTTCTCCAGGAGATCACACTTGGTCTGAGTTCTCTGCTGTGGCCTGTCCGTCCTGGGTGGCCCTCCACGGCATAGCCCACAGCCTCATCGAACCATGCAAGCCCCCTCACCATGACAAGGCAGTGATCCATGAGGGAGGGAATTATGTTAGCCTTCTTCTAACCTGCACAGTTGTAGGATCCCTGTCAATGAGGCTTTGTTAGGCATACTGGAGCCCAGAGACTTCTTCAAAGTCTCAATGAAGACAATTTGGAGATCCCACTGAAACATCTCTACAGATTTGAATGACGAGCCCTGAAAACATCCCCTGGTCCCCCACAGCATGTTAAATCCAGTGGTCTCTCTCCAAACTGTTACTGTACTATAGCCCAGAAATTCAAAGCCAATATGCAACAAAACCAGATATGCTTCAAAACTAGAACTCTAATGCCAAAGAAATGTACAGAAAACCCTGTGCCTCCAAATCTATTCCATAAATCAATAAAATGTATGCAAGTGTTTATGTACATAAACCACCAAGATGACAAGGTCTTCGGGTTAAGGTAAATGTGACAACAGAAGAATTGTTTGTTTAAACCCAAGTCTGTCACAGATTTCTGCTTGAAACTTTGGGAAGCCACTACCCATCAGAATTAACCATACTGGACTAACAGAACCATCCTAAGAAGAGCTACAACCTTCTAAGTCCATTAAAGTCAATGACTTAGAAGGGGGAAATTCTGAGTAGGATGGCACACTTAGTATTAGCTTCACATGTTCAATTCTGCAAAATTCTCTCCACCCAAAAGTACAAATAAACATTAAAATGTTGTACAGTCATAAATATTAGGACTCTGCTTGCACATCAAATGAGACCCAAAATCACAGAAGTTTGGTTCATTTGGTTCTCTGAAGCCCAATGAGGTTTAGCTGTTTGAAAATTCAAGAGCTTTTTGTTTCCTTTTCACTTTGAAGTTAAAAGCAGAGCTAGCATTTTTATAAGCAAAGCTGCTATCTGACCTACACTGAATTAACCCACTATGTCTGAGAAAGCATCTTGTTTGTTCTGAAGAATTGAGACTGAAGTATTGCTAATACATAGATATTCTTAACAATTGGAGGTTTTTGTTACAGGATGTACAACCTAAGCCCTTGTTTTAGGGAGCAATCCTAACAAAATCTGCTCAGAAGTAACTCCAAATGTTATTTAATAGGACTTATTCTCAGGAAAATGTCTTTAGGATTTCAGCTTTGTTTTCCTTTATCCCTACTTCTGCCTGCTTGTCATTGGATAACTCTGTTTAGAATATATATGAGAATGTACACATTACTATAAATATTCATTAGATTAGTTATATCCTATAAAATAGTTCAACTTATTTCCTTCATCAAAGCTGAAAGTATCCCCCAAAAAATCTTAGCAATACCTATTAGCTGGAATACTCCTCCTGTGACAACGTATGCATGTTTTGACAGCAGGATCAAAAGGTGTTAAAATTTAATTGGACAGGATAATTTCACAGAGATTCAGCATCAATAGATGATGCTAATATTTGAATGTGGAGAGAATTAATGAGAAGTAGAATTAAGAACAAACAAGCTTTGCTTGACACAGTGGTTAATCTAGGCAAGTACCTTGTGACGGACTGCACATCTAAAAGCTTAGAAGTGCTGTGTAAAGTGATAAAGGACTGTGTAGGGTTAATTCTTCACAGAGCCAGAGAGCCTTGAGTGATAGGCTGTTCCAAGAGATTTGATTGGTTAGCATCAGCTGAGCAGAGAAAGACTTCTGAACTGGATGTTAAGGAGAATTCAGCCTGATTTCAGCCCTAGCTGAGAAGAGCTGAGTACTGACAGTTTTGGAATTCAGTCCTGACTGAGAGCAATTTAACACAGACAGGAGAAATGGGAAGGAAGTTTGGGAAGTAGACAGAGACTCCCCATTGGGCCAAAGAAATGGGATAGATCTTCTAGTGAGAAAAGAATTTCCCTTCCCAGTAAAACAGGGAGTTAGCTCTGAAGAGTGCAGACATCCCTGATCTGGTGTGGTTAGAAAGTGTCTTTAGGGACCTTAAGAGTCAGTTAAAAAGTCAAGACGAGTACTGGTGTTTCAAGAGAAGGTGTTTGGGTACTGGAAAGAGCCTTTGGAAAACCAAAAGAATCAGAGAAAGTCTCTCAACATAAAGATTTTAAGTAACTCTGAATAGTTTAAGAAACTCTCATTAACCTGAAATATCAGAACTAAAGTCTGTGCATGTACTGGTTTTACCTCTGAAATTTCAATTCCTGATTTCACCTGAACTTTCCCCTCTATGTTGAATAAAATATTTTGTTAATTTGGAATATAAATATGCCTTGAGTGCCATTCAAGTTAAAGGAGGTTCCCAATCATTCCCTCAGGTTCCTGGGCTGAACAAACAGCCAGAATATCATACTGTGACAAGGTAGGACAGCCAGAGTTCTTCAGCAAAGAAGAAAACACATTACTAGGGTGGCTCAGTCAGTGAAGGGAAAGAAAGTTATCGTAGTAGATAACTTAATGAAAATGTCTAGACAGTGTGTAGCTGCAATAAAGAAGGCCAACGCTATGCTGGGGATTATTAGGAAGGGAACTGAAAACAAATCAGCCAGCATTATCATGCCCCTGTATAAATCATTGGTGTGACCTCATTTGGAATACTGTGTACAGTTCTGGTCACCACATCTCTAAAAGGATATTATAGCATTGGAAAAAGTGCAGAGAAGGGCAACTAGAATGATAAAAGGGTTGGAACACCTTCCCTATGAAGAAAGGTTAAAATGCATGGGGCTCTTTAGCTTGGAGAAACGACGGCTGAGTGGTGACATGATTGAGGTTTATAAGATTATGAATGGGATTGAGCAGGTTGAGAAAGAAGTACTTTTCTCCCTTTCTCACAATACAAGAACTCGTGGGCACTCTATGAAATTGCTGAGCGGTCGGGTTAGAACAGATAAAAGGAAATACTTCTTAACATATGGAATTCACTGCCACAGGAGGTGGTGGCAGCTACAAGCATGGACAGTTTCAAGAGGGAATTAGATAAACATATGGAGCAAAAGTCCATCAGTGGCTATTAGCCACAGGGTATAGATGGGAACTCTCAGTCTGGGGCAGGTGATGCACTCTATTCTTGGTGCTGGAGGGGGCAGCAGTGGGAGGGCTTCTAGTGTCCTGGCCCCACTGCTGGACCTCCTGATGGCACCTGCTATATTTTGGCCGCTGTGTGACAGAGTGTTGGACTAGATGAGCCATTGGCCTGATTCAACATTGGCTTCTCTTATGTTCTTCTGTTCTTAAAAACAAAGGGAATATCTTGCCTCTGAGGGGAAAGAAGTGGACAGGGGCATCATACATCTCTCTCAAGCAGGAAAAAAAAATTAAGCTGCAGAGAAAGTTCATAGAGAAACATAATTTGCTGGGAAATTCTGTACAAGTTTATGTGAACTAAATGGGTATTCCAGAGCACAGAAATCCCCCCCCATTTTTTTACTCTTGAAAATGGTTTCCCTAAACTTTGAATCTGCTTCTCAAATGTTGGAAAGTTCAAAAAGCAGTAGACAGATTGGGGGAGAAAGTATGGTGTGACAGGTCCTTTGTACAAACTGAGGGGATCCATATAGCATCTTATGATTATGTGGAGCTAGCTTTGTTTTGAACTGTAAACTCTCCCTTTACTTACATGATGTTCTTAGGATAGCGAGTGTGAAGGTTTTGGGTTCGCTGATGTGCCATAGTGTTTTACCAAGCAAGAAGGATATGGTGATCACTAAGGCAGAGTTGTATGTAAATAACAAAAAGATTTATTTATTTATTTATAGGCTGGTTTTAAAGAACAGATCAGCAGCACATATCTCCAGATCATCGAAGGAGAAGCCTGGCTGAGGCACATAAATTTAAGCTAGCTATGGATTCAGAGTGCAGCTTGAATTCCATTTAATGCTTGCAGGCACAACAAGCTTTCACTGACAACCCACTAGGTTGAATCCCCTCTTACACACAGGATACCACCCACATCAGACTGACTTTTCCCAAGAGTCCGACTAAATGGTAGGAGGTCTGCTCATCACCATAGACAGGTACTCTGTCCTCTCCCAGAAGTAGAGTTAAACTACTATGTCATGCTACCAGGCACGGCTACCCTTCAAAATGTTTGCTCTCTTGCTGAGGCAAACAGAAAAAGATTCCTGCTGCCCTTTCCTCCAACATTCCACTCCCCCCCCCACAAGGATGCTGGAGCAGCTCTCCCATAAGCTCAGAGATGAAACAACTGAGTGGTTGCTCTTTCTTTCAGGGACAGGACAGCCTCCTGTCCATCACATGACCCCCTCTCAGAAGCTTATTGATACAGGTGAGAACTTTTTGGGGTCTCTGCCTGGTCAATGATACGCAGTTAGACTTTATTACAACACAGTAATGTTAAAAAGGGAAAGAAGGCAGCATCTGATAGCCTGATCACAACAGATCTCAAGAGTTAAGCAGGGTCAGAATTTGGAAGGCATACCTCCAAGGAAGACCATCTCTGCTTCTCACTTGCCTTGAAAGCCCCTTGCTGGGGTCACCATAAATTGGCTGCAACTTGACAGCACTTTACACACACAATATTAACAAGTAATATAAACATTGGTATTCAGAAACTGAGTAAGAAAATAGTGGTGCAATAACACTTTTCACAATTACATACACACACACAGACACAAAAACCCATTCCTTTCCCTTGGTACAGACAACACCTTTGGACTTACACCCTCCTTGATGATGTGTTGACTACCACATCAGGCAATCGGGCTACTCAAAAGTTCCCAGGGGAATTCCTTCTTTATTTGAGAGATTCTGCCCTAATTCATCTGTACTTCTGACTTCTGAAAGTCAAAGGAACTCAGGGTGCAAAAGGGCATAGGTTTATTGGGGTGGGGCTATGCACAACATTAGGAATATATCATCTTTATTTTATGCAATGAATTATTTTCTGCCTGTGAAGAACTGATGCAATTCTTGGATAATTTAGGAAGCCATTGCTATTTATCAGTATTTATCTAAGTATAGGTTGGCAAGCTACTTAGTACATATTTAAGCTGTTCATTTATATAAGACTAGTAATAAGGCCTGTTGCGGAAATAAATGCAATGAGCTCTAGGAAGAGGACCTGGGAGAGTGTGGCGGCCTGCAGCAGTCACCTGTCACCCCCCCCCTGCCGCCCTGGCAGTTGTGACCAAGCACCATGTCCAGTCTCCTGGTAGACACAGGGCTGGTTCCACTCTGGGGCCTGTCATTCCAGTCCCAGAACTCTCCTGCTACCCACAGGGGCTGTCATTCCACTCTAGGTCCTGTCATTCCAGTCCCAGGACACTCCTGCTACTCCAAGGGCTGTCATTTCAACCTGGGGTCTGTCATTCCAGTCCCAGAACACTCCTGCTACCCGCAGGGGCTCTCATTCCACTGTGGGGCCTGCCATTTCACCCTCAGAACACATCTCCCACCCCCAAGGGCTGTCATTCCACTCTGGGGCCTGTCATTCCAGTCCCAGAGCATTGCTTTTGGGGCCAGAGACCTTAATGGAAAATACATTCCACATTTTCTTTGCCACTCTTCTTGAGCTGTAATGTATTTCAATGGAGCCCATGCAAGTCAACTAGCATTCCTGGCTCCCACCCTTTCCAATGAGCCTTCAAGTCTCTCCCATTGTTTCCAATAGGCAATCCTGTCCTTCCTTTTAGTACATCCCTAGATAAAGAGTCTTTTAAGTCAGATGGATGTTAAAGAAGGGCATTAAATTTCTAAGGAATTAAATGCATTTCAAAAATGTTTGCATTGCTGCTCTGCCTCAGGGTAACTTCTCATATCTGTAGTTAGTAATTTTTTCTCTTCTGGAAATGACTGGGAAGGATATTGGCAGACCTGAAGACGGGGTGTCAGTAAACTGGCTGGGCCACTGAGGGAAGGGGCCTCGGTTGGCTTGAGATCAATGGGAAGGAGCCGGCCAGCCACGGAAAGGTGGGCAGGTTCCCCAGCAAGGGACATGCCATGCATCTCGGCAGGAGGGTCTCTTCAGGTTGGGGGACTGTGACAGTGGGCTTACCCAGGCATAGAACAGGGTGGTCTCAGTGGGTGCTGGGCCAATGTGGTGGTGTGGTCCACCCCCGGTCACCTCTTGTACTCTTGAGGGGTAGTAGGGACGGTGGCAGGGGCTGACTTGTCAGTGCAGATCAGCGGGCAGGTAAGTTGCTCACCGGCTGGAGTGGGGCAAGGCTGGCTGTGGTTCTAGGGCAATGTGGGGCCTTCTCCTGGTGGTCTCAGGGGCCGTTGCTGGAGGTGCAGATTGCCAGGCAGCTGAGTCGCGGCCCAGCAGGAGTGGGTGAGTGTGACAACTGTAATGGGGCCCCATAGCACCATTGCTAGCAATCACCAAGCAGGCAAGCATTGTCCTGCAGCTCCTGGCACCTGGGGTCCCGGGGGTGGCAGCTGAGGCTTAGGCTGGGGCCAGGAATGGGCTGCTGGCAGCAGCACCATCTGTCAGGACAGCTGTTGGAGGGCCCACAGCCTGCATGCGAGAGTGGGACAAGGCTGATGGTGGTGCTGGGGCGACGTGGGGCCTCCTGCTGGCGGCGCAGGTTGCTGGGTGGCCAAGTCACGGCCCGACGGGAGTGAGGTGAGCCTGGTGGTTTAAATGGGGCCCCTGGCATGGCTGTTGGTGATCAGGGCTCCTGGGGGTGGCTGAGGCATGCACTTAGGCTGGGTCCAGGAACCTTGTGGCCAGGTGTCTGGGGGAGGGCCTGCAGCCTGCAGATGGGAGCAGAGTGAGGCTGTTGGTTGTGCTGGAGTGATGTGGGCCCTGCTCTTGGTGGTCCTGGGCACCTGCTGCTAGTGGTGTGGGTTGCCGGGTGGCCAAGTTGCTGGCCGGTGGGAGTGAGGTGAGCTTGGCAGCTGAACTGGAGGGGTGGTGGCTGAGAAGCGCACTTGGGCTGGGGCTGGGAGGGCTCGGGGAGGACCCACAGTGCACAGCCTGCATGTGGAAGCGCACAACTCTCATCTCAGACTCTGGACATGGCGAAGTGGGTGGCAGGCCTACCTGGACCCAGCTGGCTTCACAACGGCTTGGCACCTTCAGTGGTACACAATGGGCAGAAGCCTGAAGAAAGGCTCCTCACCCTCTGGCTGCCAGAGCATCCTTTCTGTCGGCTGGCTCAGAGCACACTGAGCCAGAGACACTGGCAGCCACCTCACTGCCTCTGTGGGTGGAAGGGAGGCAAGGGAGCCAGCCAATGCAGGTAGGGGTTCCTTCAGAGTGGCAGGTGTGGGAGCCAAAGGCTGCGGGACTATGTGCTGGTGAGACACCAAAACTCTTTTATATATAAGGAGAGATGTGAGCAGAAGATACTTAACTAAAACTTTTTGTAATGACCAAGTACAGTGAATTCACATGTGATGCTTAAAGGATTCTATAGCCTCTCTCCCCTTGCTGGTGCACCCATGTGAATATCAGGAAAACAGTTTTAAATGACTTCTACTTAATTTCTGAAAAACTTAAACAGCACTGGGATGTTAACCAAGTTGTCTGGACAAAAGGAAAAAAAAACAGGTAAGATCAGGGAATGGAAATGGAACATTGAGGCAGTCTGGACAATGCCAGTGGCTGCCCACTGGGAACTAGGTGGCTGGTAGACAAGAAGAGTTCCTAATCTATCCTTAATCCCAAATGTAAACTATCAATGCAGTGACAGTTTGCACTAGAAGTCTGTAGAAGCTGTAGGTTTCACAGAGGATAATAACTACACGCACACCCTTGGCAGTTGTGCAGGGTTGGTGGAGGATTGCATAACCAGGAGGCATTAGTTGGGGCAGACACACCACATCATTTTCTTATTTCTGTTATGCAAGCTAGGCCAATTTGTTCTTCCTGAAATATCTCATAGAGGTGTATAGTTTTGTGCTTCACTGATCTGGTTTATCACAATATTAGTATAGATGAGGAGGAAATAGGAGTCCTTATTTAATCAACCCTCAGGATGCTATGGAGGTTAGACAGGCAGTGAGCATCCTTGCCAAACACTGGCCATCTTTGATAAATCCAATGACCCCGTACCTACCACCTCCCATTTGCATCGAAACAAATTACTCCCAACTGCTACTAATAAACCTCCCCAGTTCCTCACTATTAATATTCTAGTGTACATGGAGAAGCCATATAACATTGTCAAGTATAGTCATGATGTACTGAGACAAGAAAGGCCAAAAGTTATAGCTCTATGTCAGTATGAGTCCTGGTTTCCAGGTAAGTAACTGGTGTATCTCTCTCTCCAGTGGTGGGGCTGTGGCAGAACATGCCTACTGTGGCCTGCAGGCCCTATCCTGCCCTACCCTCCTAGGTTTTTCTCAACATCTGGAGAGACTTTTCTTCCACTCTCAGGGTAGCCCTCTGCCCCACTTGACTTTTGGACAGAAATGCCCACTGGGAGGGTCAGTACTCCCAGCTTCCCTTCCAGTTCTGAGGCCTTGCCTTTGTGTCTCCCACTACCCAATGCCTGGTCACCATGGGGACAGTTTACAGCTGTGTGGACCCCTGGAGGAATAGCTGCTTGCCAACTACCTGCCTTCTTCCTGATGGTCCTTTAAAATATCATGTCTGAGACAGTGGAGGTTTATGTGGTATAGAGAAACCCTGCCAGCATCCAAAGTTGTAAAGTGTTTATTAAAAAGAAAATGTTTATAAGCATACTTTTAGCACACCACCAGATTGAGCAAGGGTTATAAAAGAAATGGGCAAAAACTCAAATCCTCTCTATATATGCCCTATCAGATGTTAGAAAATAGGACAATCTCTTTAACTTATGATTTCTATATCTCAACAGAGTTGCCATTTTCTTCAAGCTTGCTACAGCTTTCTAAGTGGGCACATGGTCAAAATGGCTGCCTCCTCCCCAAACCTCAGCTAAGAGATCCACCTCCTCTGATGGATCCAGCACAAAAGAGACTTTCTACCCGCTGCAAGGAGTTTTTTAGTCAAATCAGTTTCTCCACCCATTGACCAGGTCACACCAGGTCAAAGAAGCATTTCCTGGAGACTTCCTAGAATTCTATTCCTTCAAAACTCTATTCCCTGCTTGGAGAAGTGGGAGTGCTTGACCCACCTATTGTCTCTAGCTAGACCTATTAACATTTCTTAAGAGGTAGCTGAGGTGAGCCTGGAAAGCCATTGATTGACTTCCTCCTTCCCAGCCTGTTCTCTGCCCAGGGGGGGGGACTGTTAAAACACAAAGTGAAGGCTTTGCTTATCTCAAACCTCCCCCCAAAAAATGCATTTCTTCACAGAGGCATATAGTGCCTGTGCCCCAGCTGTGCACCCCAGGTAAAAAGCCACAGGCCAAGAGTCCTTGAGCAGTTGACCTTTGGCCAACATCTCTGGTGAGAGCCTCCTTTTAAAATGCACTCCAGATGCCAATTATCTGTTAAAGACAAGCTAAAACCATCTTAGACAGGAAATAAAGGGGGGATCTCCAAAAAACAGCCCTCCTTAGCCCAATAGGGCTACTCTGGCAAGAGCTTCCTTTTGAGAGAAGTAATCGAAAACAGGGACAATCTTAGTGATTCTGGGCCCAGAGAGGAGGGTGATCAGCAGTAGGAGGATGCAACTCCTCCATGGAGAAATTGGTGTGATGTACTGACCTCCAAAAACAGGATGATTATTGCATCAAATTTAGAGAGCTAGGAGATTAAAAGGTTAATGCGTCACTGTGAAATACAGGTTGATTGACAGGCTGCTCCCTGCATGCACCCCCCTTCTCTCTGACTGGTCAGTGCCAGCTGAGGTGAGCTTTAAGAACAGCTGAGTGCTGAGGGAAAGGGTCTTTTTCACCATGTTTTGTTTCTTGCATTTCGGAAGCTAGACAGGTGGATTTAGTGTGTCTGTCAGAGGAAAACAGACAAGTTCACTTATGAAGTAAAGGGATACAACTCCTTACACTTACTGTGTACTATCAAATCTGAGGGAAAGTTCCAAATAAGAACTTTAGTCTAAGTGTCAGCCAAGGTGAAAACCATTTATTTCACTGGGTCAAGAACTGAGTTTCAGTTTTGGCAGGAGGGATTGGTCAGTAGGTTAAAGCTGCCAGTCTGACCAAACAGAAAAGGAATATTGCTCCTAGGAAAAGGAGAATATTTCCTTCTCAGTTATTCAGTGGGTTCAAAACTGAAGGGACCCCTGGATTGGGTGAAAAAGAAAATAGTTTTATACTCTGCCTTTAATCCCACAGGGAGGGAGAATAAGTACAGGAAGAAATGTGCTTGTCCAACAAATCTCTGTCAAGCAGCTAACAATGTGTGTTCTAAATGTGCTTGACATGAGGTCAGGAATATATAGCCCCATGTCATGCTTTATACCTCTCTTAGGAGAGCTGTGATTGGCTATATAGTTGTCATGCTAAGCAGAACCAGGGCTTCAGGGTGCCGTGGTGTAGGACAAGGGACCAGTGGATGTGATTTATGAATGTGATTTTTGATATTTCTCTTGACATGTAGAATGTCAGCTGCCACTGTGCCTTATTAGCATTTAGCCTAGTCAGAGGAGATTTAGGCTCTGATCACACACACAATTAGCTGCATGAGAGGGACGAATGCCGGGCGGATTTAACCAGTGTGATCAGATGTGAACATCTGGCCAGTGTCCCGTACCCGTCGGCAACCCATTTCGCTCCACTGCAAAAACAGAGTTAAAAGACACTGGGGAAAGTCCACTATCAAATGGGTTGCTACGGGCTACAAGCAGACTTCCCCTGTGTGATCGCAGACAGCCGCGCTGCCCAAGTGGCAGTGCGGCACAATTTTTTTAAAAAAAATTATTTGCACATGTGCATAAGTGCATTGGTGCATTGGTGCATAGGTGCATAGGTGCATAGATGCATATCTGCATAGGTGCATATCTGCATATATATGCATGCGCACAATGGTGAAAGTCGCAAAAACAAACCTACTGGAAGAAGGATGTCCAGATGACCTGACCGCAATCATTGTGAGATGGCTGTCCAGATAGGCAAAATCAGGGATTCAGAGCACAAATACCTGGAAAGTACTTGATTTCCCTGGTGTCGGAAAACTCACTTGGGAACCAGGACTGTGTGATCGCACAAATACAGGTCAAATTGCTATGGAACAAATAGCCTCACTCCCCTCGCGTTACCTGGCATGTGTGACCGCAGCCTAGACTAAATTAGATTATTATTTTTAATGGTTAAAAGTCCTTTTTTAAAGTCAGAAAATAATAGAATGGAATGTACAGTTTGAAATTATAAGTTCCCTAGCTGAAGGACATTCTAAAGCAAAGTTATGAAATGGAAAGACTCTGAATGTTCCCAAAACAATATCTTTCTTCACAGAGCAAAGAATCTGGCACCAGGAAGTCTGCCAAGAACTTTTAGTGTGCCTTTTATCAGGGAACTCCCCATTTTTAGGTTGAAGCAAATAAGTCAGGAATGATGCCAAAAGAAGGCCCCTTTGTTCATTGATGTTCTCCACTGTTCCGGAACCAGATAAGCAGATGTAATTACTGACACTTATGATCAATGAAGAATATGCCAATAGAGAAGTGCCAGCTCAAATGATGCTCTGATAATGATACCCGTTGGACACCAACTAGGAATTTCTTTCTGTGTAAACTGTCATGATGTCATTTGGGTATAAGATCTACTGCCCTTCCTGGTTGGGGCAGAATACAGCTTGGTGTTACTGTGTGCCAAGGTATCCAGTCCTGTATTTTCCTGATTATTGCAATAAACAGATACTTATCTAACTCCTTGGACTCCAACTGTGTGTTCCTTATTCGGCCCTGGGAGCACACGGGGCACAGATTTGTGCATCAGTGGTAGGGCAGTATTCTGTGGAACTTTTAAAGCTAAGATGTGGATATCAGTGCTGTAGCATTACATTTGTATCAGGGGAATGACTGAGGCAGAAGAAGTTTACAATGCCAATTAAGCCCCAATCTACCCCAGTATCCCCTGGACACCACTCACTCTTCTGCTTGCACTGGAGTTACATTGGTCCGTTGCCAATGCAGCATCAACATGGCTTGACAGAAGCATATTTCCAGACATGCTAGCATATCTTGGAGATGCACCATCATTGGACTTAATCACCATCCTAAGTCATTCAGAGGCATGGCTAAAGACGGTTGCACAAATAAGTAAATCAGATACTGGAATTAGTTAAAAGTGAAGGAGTTTCTGATTCTCTTTCATTTGATCTGAGTTTAAATTAACATGGCCCCAGTCTACTTCATATTACTCATGACAAAATCTCACTGAAATCAATGGAACAAGTTTATTGAAATTCAGTTCAAGTCACTGCTTTCAGTAGGACTTGCTGGTCTCCACAGAAATGGTAGCATTGTCATCAGAGCTGTTTACTGCAGGCTGTTTACCTGGGCGGCTCAGAAATTTGAAATGCATTTTTCACCTATGTGCAAAGATAGTTCCTAAATTTCAAATTATTTTCACTGTCCAGTGCAAGAAACAGTGAAGTAAATCCAAGATTCTCAAACAGAATGAGTGTGCATACGTAAATGAAAACCATTGACACAGAAAAAGTACACTGCTTCACTGGAGAACAATGACAGGGATGAGGTAATGGAAAATTACAGCTAACGCCCAAGACTGGGGGGGAGAATTGTAACTAGTTTACAACTCATTCAAGCCAAGAATTTGTATAAATGTAGCAAGAATCTTTTTTATTTTTATCTTCAACAACATACAACACTATACAAAATGCTGTATTACAACTTGCTAGTGAGAAGCAGTATGAAGGAGTAAGAAGAATGAGTATGCATGCCTGTACATACAGGTTATATCCACATGATAGAACCAAGATGAGGTCTAGCATTATGTCTGAAGCATGCCTTTGAATAATGGGAGCACCTTTTGATCGAAGAAGAACATGACAATGGATTGTTATGCAATCAAGTGAAAACAGCTGAGAAAACCAATGGCTTGAGTCTTATGGGCTGCAACCATAAAGATGCATGAAGACTCAGCTTCAACAAGGAGGGGTACCAGTTAAAATCTTTCCCACAAAAAAATCCTTTGGCACTATGGTTAAAGGACTGCTGCAGTCATGGTTTCCCTTCTTCTCTGTAGCTCCCCAAGCCATGTAGGGTTTTTTAATCTTTGCAAATCCTTCTAACATCAACATTTTGGAGCCGGGGGGGGTGCTGGGCTGGCTTACTTGAAGTGATTTTTAGCCAGATTCTTAGCTGAGGCAGATTTAGCACAAACCAACTGGAATCTGTACAGCTATATATATGTCCACTTTTGATATGTCCAGAGAGATTTTCTTTCCAAACCCTGTTTTATACTGATTTCACTGAAGTGTGTGTTTTATGCTTTATGTTATGACTGAAACAATGTAGAGGAGGCCTGTTGTATACAAACCAGTACTAATAAATACTATTAACAGATAAGGTTTCCCTCACTTATATAGATCTGTCCTATCCTAAGATATTTGCTTTACAAACACAGAGCATTAACTGTGCTTTTAAGGAACAGAATGTACCTTAATTCCCTGAAAACCATAATTTAACGGTACATTCTGGTGATGGAATTCCTCCTGTGCTTAAGTCACTAGGAAGATTTGTCAATAACAGTTTAGCACAAAAGAAGCATGTTTCCCAACTGAGAAGCTGGACACTGATAAAACAGAAAGCTTGAGAGGGAGCCCTTGAGATCCTCTTTGTGGCAAAACAGCCAGCAGCAGCTATCTTCAAGAGTGGAGAGTCCACAAGGTACCTCCTATCCACCACAAATTGCCTTCCTGTTTTGTTTTGTTTTTAAGCAGCCATTTATCTGAAAAAATAGCTGTTCTTTGTACAGCATAGAATAGCCTGAACTTCCTATTTATTGAAGTATATTTCGCCTGGAGGAGTCATGGGAATAACACCACTTAAAACTAATGGGCTCCGAATGCATCAGCCTTTGCTCATTACCATTATAACACACAAGCACATCGGCACACCCATTTCTCCAATCAGTTATGTTACAAATCAATGGCACAGAACCCCAGCGGTTGAGGGAAATAGGAAGTTGACAAAAATGGGTTCTCTGCAAAGGATCTTCAGCTGTAATTCTAACAACACAGGGGTGATTTGGACAGTAACAGTAATTTTCAACCTACAGCAGGGGCATGAAGCCATTTCCCCATTACTTTTCAAGACACCCTTTTGAGTTATGGAGACTGGGATAACCAAAGCAGAGGTCACGGTCAGCTTCAAATGTGTCTTATTCAGCCCCTGCTTAAGAACACACACGTGCATGCACGCTAATCCTTGATCGTGATATGCCATCATGTTATTACTATCCGCACCATCCTGGAAAATACAGAATTTGGGGCAGAATTTTAGTTCTACCTGAAGTTTTCTTGTTTAATTTTCAGTGTTGGGATGGCACTGATACTTGTGAGCTTTGGGCATTAACTGGTGAAACAAGCGGCAGCTATTTATTTATTTAGTGGATTTTTATCTTGTCTTTCCACAGTCCAACCACTCCAACTACTACACCACAATAGCCCTTTTTACAGAACTGTACATCATCAAAGGTGAATATAGGCCATGAAGAGTTACACTCTGCACCCTGCCCTAGCTGGTTTAACTGGCAAATCGAATTTCAGAAACTTTATTTTAGATTCCTTTGCTTTATGTAGGTATTGCAATGTTGGGATCCTTTAAGGATCTTTTTGCCCTTCCTACACATCTGATGAACAGAACATCAAATAATATCTCAGGACAGTTTTTAAGAGGAAAGTGGAAGAGAAGAACAGTAAGAACTATTCACATCTAAATTTAGGAGATTGTTTAATTTGAGCCATTGACCTACATCAAACATTCTTGAAAACAGGAATAACCGAAAAGGTCTGTAATTGATTAGTGATGAGACTGGCAACTAATTCACACAGCAAATCATTAGCAAAATGATTTCTATGGAGCAGAGAAACAATCCAGTGTACATTAAAGAGCACTCACATCCCATGAAATCAACAGAACTTAATGATGCTTTTGATGGTGCGCTGGGCTGCATGTCAGATCTTCTACATTGCTCTTACTATTGGCATGTCATGAAAATTACTTCTTTCTAATTCTGCTGTGCATTTTTTCTACTAGTCATTGCACCAGTTCATTCATCAAAGTTACCTACATGTAAGCCTCATGTTTCTGCATCCATTTCAAATGAGCTTTAATAAGTCAAGTTGAGAAAAGTGAGAAACTTTGATCATGCAGACTGCATTTGAGGGCACAGCTATTGCTATTACATTAGATATTACCACCATCAAAGACCCTAACTTGTAGAATACACTAGGGATTCTGCATGAACTGGACCACAAAACAAAATTCATCATGAATTTTGTCCTGTTTGTGGGTCACGAACAGAAGTTCATGACAGATCCACCATCACAAACTTTTATTTTTAGAGCAGATTGTGAGGTTCATGGTGGTTTGTGGATGGAACAAAAAACAGGAATTTAAACCTGCTTTCTGTTCCCCACAAAAGCCTAAACATCAGCTGAGCAGCAAGGAGCCCCATCACACAGCTGTTTTTTAGGCTGTTTTGTGCACTCCATATAAAGTTTAAAGGGACTGCACAAGACAGCCTGAAACAGCTGCTCAGCAGGGAGCGCCTCCCTACCACACAGTTGTTTTTTGGGCTGCTTTCTGCAGTCCCTTTAAAGTTTAAACGAACTGCACAAGACAGTGCAAAACAGCTGAACTCAGCTGTTTTTCAGGCTTTCTGCAAACCCTGTTTAAAGGGACTGTGTTCCCTTTCAGTGGAGTTGGCAGGGTCACAAACCATAAACTGGTTAGTTTGCAAACAAACCTCTTGGTGTGGTTTGGTTTGGTTTGGTTTGGTTTGGTTTGGTTTGTGGTTTGGTTTGTAGCTCAGCCATGAACCATGAACTGAACTACATTTTCCTGGTTTGTGCCCATCCCTAGAATACACAGCAGTACCTGGAACTTAAGAAAGTATGCCCTAATTGTTGGGGTAAGATGAAGATGGATTCAGTCCCTACCATCCCTATTGAAAGTGATACAAATAGCAGATGTTGGGAAATACTTTTCAGTTTTTCTGAGAACCAGGAGAGCCCCTGACACTGAGATATGACAAAGATGGACCAATGGCCTGGTTCAGCATACAACAACTTTATGGGTTAGATCCAACAAGTATTTCCACTTAGTCTCACTTAATGCCCAGCCTTACTACAGCCCCCATTCCTCATGCCTTTTTCTATGCAGATGCCACAATCCCCAGCATAGCATTTTTGGTGGTCAGAGTTAACTGCCTCCTCTCCTTTTCACCTGTGGAAAAGCTAGTTTGCTTCAGCCCTATATATACAAATAATGAACTACTCATATGTAATGCTATTAAACTGTCAAATCAACAGTGGCATAGTTATTCTAAACAGGAAGCCATGCAGAGGTCCATCAGTGGCTATTAGCCACAAGGTATAGGTAGGAACTCTTGGTCTGGGGCAAGTGATGCTCTGTATTCTTGGTGCTTGGGGGGGCAACAGTGGGAGGGCTTCTAGTTTCCTGGCCCCACTGGTGGACCTCCTGATGGCACCTGGTATTTTGGCCACTGTGTGACAGAGTGTTGACTGGATGGGCCATTGGCTTGATCCAACATTGGCTTCTCTTATGTTCTTATCAGCACTACAACTGTCCTGCAATAAGGGCTAGATGAGTCAGTATGGTGCAGATGGAGCAGTGCAGAAGTACAGCAAGGGTATATACGGGCATTCCACAGATCCAGTTTTATCAGTACATGCAGAATAAGAGGTAGTAATTTTTTTAGCAGAATCCAACCAACAGTAAGAGCAGCATTAAATCTACTCCAGTGTCCAAAGGACAAATGTAGTTGATGTTGGCAATTAATTATGTTGGCAGCATTAGATCTATTCTAGTGCCCAATTAAAGGACAAATGTAGTTTATGTTGGCAGTTAACTATTAGAAGCAGTACTGATCTGTGGATGGTACATGCTGGGTGGTTAACTTTTGGGTAACTTCAAGAAATAAAAAGACATGACAACAGATGGACTGCAGCAAAGCTGGAGTCAAGAGAAAGGAACTCTGGCCGTGATCCCATGCATTCTCTTTATTTCCCATGTTATTAGACTGTTAGTTGGCATTAACTAAGTTGAAGAGAAGAGATTGGATTTATACCCCACCCTTCTCTTGGATTCTCAGAGTGGCTTACAAACTCCTTTCCCCTCCCCTCCCCACAACAGACAACCTGTGAGGTAGGTGGGGCTGAGAGAGCTCTGACAGAAACTGCTCTTTTCCATGAACACCTCTGACAGAACTATGGCTTGCCCAAGGTCATCCAGCAGCTGCAACTGGAGGAGTGGGGAATCAAACCCGGTTCTCCCAGATTAGAGTCCGTGCACTTAACCACTACACCAAAATGGTTCCATAATTCTGCCCATGGAGTCCTCTACATTATAGATGTCTGCTCCAGAGAGCCAGTTTGGTGTAGTGGTTAAGTGCGCGGACTCTTATCTGGAAGAACTGGGTTTGATTCCCCACTCCTCCACTTGCACCTGCTGATGTGACCTTGGGTCAGTCACAAGCTCTGGTACAGCTGTTCTCTCAAGGACAGTTTCTGTCAGAAGTTCTCTCAGCCCCACCTACCTCACAGGGTGTCTGTTGTGGGGAGGAGAAGGGAAAGGAGTTTGTAAGCCGATCTGAGACGCCTTTGGGCAGTGAAGGGCGGAGTATAAATCCAATCTCTTCTCTTCTCTTCTTCTCTTCTTTATTTTAGTAATAGTGTATTACACTATTTTATGTAGATTTAATCAGATACGTCAGCCTTTCAGGGATATATAACACATCTAATCCAAGCAGAGTCATAGCCAACCTGTCCATTCCTGATTATCATTTCCAGTGAATGTTATTAGGAAGGAGACTTCACCTAATAACAAGAAATGCTATATCCTTGGAAGACAGAGCCTCTCAGTTGAACATCACTCTGGAGAAAAGGAAGAAAGGAACAGAAGGTCAATTATATATATATGGAGACTATTTAAAACTACAGTCCTAAAAGCTCAGAAAAAAATATATACTGCAGGATAGGAAAGGCACAAATAGGTAAAGAAAAAAGCCTGCATGGTTAACAAACAAAGTAATGGAAGCTGTAAAAGGTAAGAAGGATTCCTTTAAGCGGTGGAAAGATAGTCTCCGTGAGGCTGATAAAAGGGAACACAGGCTGTAGCAAATAAAATGCAAGTCTGTGATCAGGCAGGCAAAAAGGGAATATGAGGAGCATATAGCAAAAAACATAAAGACCAACAATAAAATTTTCTTCAAATACATTAGAAGCAGGAAACCAGCCAGAGGGGCAGTGGGGCCCTTGGATGACCAAGGGGTAAAAGCAGTACTGAAGGATGATAGGGAAATGGCTGAGAAGCTGAATGCATTTTTTGCCTCTGTCTTCACTGTGGAAGATGAGAAGTGCTTGCCCATTCCAGAACTGCTGATTTCAGGAGGGGTGTTGAAAGACCTGAGTCAGATTGAGGTGATGAGAGAGGAGGTCCTACAACTGATAGACAACTTAAAAACTGATAAATCACCAAGCCCAGATGGCATACATTTGAGAGTTCTGAAAGAACTCAAATGTGAACTCATGGATCTCCTGACAAAAATATGTTTCTTTTAAATACTGTTAGCAGATGCTCCTTTAAGAGACAACAAATGCATATTAGGCTATAAAAATATATTATAGGCCCAAGTTTATTTTTTATAACCATGGGACAACAATAGCCCAATATAACAAAGTGCAAATAATATATTCAAAACACATACAATCCTTTGAGCACAATGAAGGAAAAAGCAAGAAACACCTATCAACTAGATTTTTTTTATAATCTTTTTATTTTAACAGGATTTCATACATATAATCTTTCCAATGCCGTGAAACAAGATTTTTTTTCCCCCTGCTACCCCCCTTCCCTCAGTCCCCCCTCCCTGCTCCTCTTCCATCATTGCTTCAACCATGGGCACAGAGTCCAAAGCTTCCAGTGAACATCCTTCTTGGTTTCATCGTCCTTGATGCAGTCGAAATACGGTGACCATTTCTTCCTTATTCGCCTCTTCTTTTCCTCCCAGGTGTTCTCCTCTGTTGTCAGGGTCACGATATCTGATTGAATATATTCAAAAAGATAGTTATTCCAATTCTCCATTGTCCACTTGTTCTTATTTTTCCATCCTAATGCTATGACAGCCTTCCCAGCTAATATCATTGCCTTAACTACTTCTTGATATGTACTTTCTATTCTCTCAGCCTTTAAGGTTCCTAATGTCATTAAATTAACATCTATAGGTATTGATACACCTGTCCTATCTTTTATCCTGGCTAATATTTCCTTCCAAAAATCCTGGACTTTGGCACATTCCCACCACATGTGTGAGTACCATCCTTTGGCTTGATTACAGTGCCAACAGTTCGAACTCATTCCCGATATTATATTGGCTAGTTGGGCTGGCGTCCGGTACCATTTAGTAAAGTATTTCAGCTCCATTTCTCTGAATTTATTGAACTTAATCTTTTTGACCCCCTCCATTAATTTTTTTAAGGTTATTTCTGAGGTCAATCCTTCTCTAGCCCATCTCGCTTGAGTACTTTTAATTATTGACTCCTCATTAGTTGTCATTATTTTATATATCTTACCCACTAGATCTTTACTTGTCTTCCTCTTTTCTTTGTACATGATTTCTGCGACTTCTTCTGAGTCCCCCTCCCTCTTTTGCCGCTTCTTTTTTATTGCATTATATAGACTGGTCATTTTCAACCAATACTGTTTCCCTACCGTCTCAATTATTGTTTGTAGAGGCTTAAGTCGGCCACCTTCTTCATACATGTCTCTTATTCTAGTGAACCCCTTTTCTTGGAGTAGTTTCCACCAATGGGGGTCGTCGGGTTCCTCATATACACTTTCTAATGGTGCCCACTCAGAGAGCTTGCTCAGCCAGATGGGTTGCCATTTCTTCCATATTTTCAACGCTATTCTCCTAGGTTCCACTGCTCTGCCGTATTCCTTATTCACATCTCTTGTAAATATACCCAGTCTCCCAGCTCCTTCGTTTAATTCATTTTCCAGTTTAACCCATTTCTGATCTATATCTTCTCCTATCTCTATCATTGACTTGACATTAAAAGCTTCGTAATAGTCTGTTAGATTGGGTACACCCTACCCCATTACATTTTGCGGGTTATAAATAAACTTCTTTTGCAGGTTATAAATAAACTTCTTTTGCGTTCTAGGTTTTTTACTACCAAAGATCCATTCCCTAATTATTCCATTCCATTTTTCTAACTGTTGTATATTTAATTCTACTGGGAGTGTCTGGAATAGATACATCATCTTAGAAATTAAGAACATCTTTACAGCTCTTATTTTGTTTGAAATGCTCAAATTTTTGTTTGCCCATCTTTTCATGTCCTTACAGACCTTCTTCCAAACCATTTTGAAGTTCCCTTCCCCTGTTTTTTTTCCAATTCTTCCTGATTTCGATCCCCAAATATTTTATTGTCTTGGCTCCTAGGCCCATTTTTGTCATCTCTGCAATTTCTCTTCTCTCTACTTTACTGACATTAAAGTACATAATTTCGGATTTCTCCATATTCACTCAGCCCTGAGTATGCTTCAAAATCCTCCAATATAGTCCTTATTTCTCTAATCCCCTCTTTAGGGTTTAGCAGCGCAATCATTATATCATCTGCAAACAAATTAATCCTTAATTCCTCACTACCAATGTGATCTGTCTATTCTGCTGCTATTCCTTATTCTTTCTGCTAGGATCTCAGTTCCCATAATGAATAGGTATGGGGAGAGGGGGCATCCTTGCCTTACTCCTCTCTGTGTACTAAACTCCCTTGAGTGCCCTCCATTTACCCTTACAACTGCTTTCCCTCCTTTATATACTTCTTGTATGGCGTTCTTAAATTTTTCACCTATCCCATATTCATCCATCATTTTCCATATATACTCGTGTCGAAGGCCTTATATACATCCAATTTAAGGAGGGCAAACTTTTTTTTTTGGCCATGTTCTATTTTGGTCCATGTCCTTTTCCCTTAGGCCGCCAGCCCTAACCCTTTGCCGCCAATTGTTACCATCTCATGTGGTAGAGGGAGGGGGCAGTTGAGGGAGACTTTGCCCTGACATCACTCTGTTTAAACTCTTATCCGACGCCATCGGACTGAGATAATAGAACAGCTATAGAAATGTTATCGATTTATATGTTTTTAAGATATTGTCTTGGCACTTGGATGTCTTACTGTAAGCCGCCCTGAGCCCGCTTGCGGGGAGGGCGGGGTAGAAGTGTAATAAATAAATAAATAAAAATAATAATTATGTTGAGAATATTCCTAATTGGGTAGCTTATATTCCTTCCTCTCACAAACCCATATTGATCCCCTTTAACTATTTTCGGTATCACCTCCTTTAGTCTGTTTGCTAATATTTTGAGAAAGATCTTATAGTCCTGATTGAGCAGACTAATTGGCCTATATGAGCCGACCATTTCTGGATCCTTTTGAGGTTTGGGGATCACCACTATTTCTGCCTTTCTCCATGACTCTGGGGCTTGTTCTTCTTTCATTATCACGTTAAAAGTTATCTGGAGTTCTGGTGCTAAGACTTCTACCACTTCTTTATAGACTTCTGCAGTGAATCCATCTAATCCTGGTGATTTCCCTTTTTTTAGTTTCTTAATTACCTCTTCTATTTCCTGTACTGTTATCTCTTTCCCTATCCTCTGTCTGTCCTCTGATGTTATTGTAGACTGTATTCTTTCTTCAAATTTTGTCATTTCTTTCTCTTTATATAAGTCTTGATAAAATTGTGCAAAGGCCTTGAGCCTTGCATTACTGTAGAGCCTTCTCTTATGCACTTCACACTTTGTTTTTCTTTCCTAGCCTGTAGGTATTTTACCAATCTTTGGGATGACTTTATACTGTTCCTCCGAAATTCATTTTTAATTAATGTTTCTTTTTTCCACAATTTGGGTCTGCCTTTGTGAGTTATGGCCTCTCACTTGTTGTTGCTGGAGCACTCTCAACTCCTGAATCTTTTTTTGTCTATTTTGGTGCCACTCTTTTTTAATGTTAATCTCCTTCCCAATACAAACTCCTCTAATCACTGCCTTCGCCGCATCGCACAAGGTATTGCTGGTTACAGAATGCCTATTTTCTTTAAAGTATAGTTTAATTTGCTTCCTTATATATTCCTTATCTACTTTTTTGCCATAACTAAGTTATTATATCTCCAAGGTCTCTTGGTCCATTCTGTCCTCAAGTCGACCTCCAGACTTATTGGGGCATGATCTGAGATCCAGATTGGATGGGATCGGACCGCTTTAACTGAAAGTGTTCTAGTTTCCTTGATTAAAACAAAATCTATACAGGAGTAAGTTTTATGCCTGTTAGAAAAGAAGGTGGGGGTAGATTTTTGACCACTGAGCTCAAATACTTCCTTTATTCCCATTTATTTATAAGATTTTTACTATGCTTTGTGATATCCATATTAAAATCACCAGTTACCATTAGCTCTCCCTGCAGGAAGTTTTGGGTCTTTTGTATTACTTTGTTTAGGAACTTCTTTTTCCTCAATTGGGTGCATATAAATTAAGGATTGTAAGATATGTATTATTTATTTTGCCCTTAACTACTGCGTACCTGCCTTCCTTGTCCATCATTTTATCTATTACCTCTACGTTCAAATTTTTATTTGCTAATATTGCCTCTCCTCTGGCTTTATTGATCCCTCTGGACTCAATTAAAGTCACCCACCTCACGTTATTAAACAATGGCTTAGGGTCCCTTTTAGCTTTGTGCGTTTCCTGAATACATATTACATTGATACCTTCGTCTCTTGCCATCTTAGCTAGCCTATATCGTTTGAGATTTGAGGATAAGCCATTTACATTCAATGAGAGTACTTTGATTGGTCTAGCCATATTCTTTAGAACTCTTCGTGCCCTTCCCCCGTTGCTGAAGCATGTTACCTATTCCCCTGTTATTCCTCCACTCCCCTTCCCCCTCCTTTGTGAAAGAGAAATTTCTCCGGGGTTCCCCACCCTTTCTCTCCACATTCCAGAGATCCTGCATCCCCCTCCTCTCATTTCCCTTATAACTTTATTCAATACTAGGCCCAGCTTTAAATTTATACTTCCCTTTAACTGCTGGCTCCTCGGGAGTTAGCTCTTTGCTGCTTAGAGCCGTGTGGCCTTGAATCCTCATTCTCAGTGTCTGGGTCTCTGCCATAATCCATTCCGCCTTCCTCGCAGTTGCTGGAGTCCACTCCCAGTTCATCAAGCATCCTAATTGCCTCCATTGGATTCCTGGCTCTGTATCTCTTGCCATCTCAAAATACAATCAGAGTTGTTGGGTACCCCCAAGTAAAGTTTATTCCTTCCTTAAAAAGTTTTTGTGCATAGGGTTTCAGCTGCCTTTTTTCCTGGAGCATGTTTGGACTGAAGTCATGGCTAATGTATGCTTTCTTGCTCTGAACTTCAGGTCTTTAACCTTCCTGAGCGATCTAAAAACCTCATCTTTTAATTTCTCTCTAGCAAATGCTATTATCACTTGTCTTGGCTCTCCCCCTCTCTGTTTCCTAAAGAGCCTGTGTGCTCTTTCAACCTCTGCCTCCTGCACCTGGACGCCATGTTCTTTAAACCACTGGCAAAGTTTGGATTCTAATTGCCTTGGGAGTACTTCCTCACTGATGCCCATTATTATCATATTTCTCCTTCGCTTTCGGTCTGACTGTCTTGCTAAATTTTTCTCCAATTCCTTAATTTTTTCTTCATTAGCATTGGCTTTCTTCTTTGCTTCCTCAGCAATTTCTCTCACTATGCCTATCTCCTGTGCTATCTGCGTGGTGTCTTTTTTCACCGCTTCTATGTCCTCAGAGATTTGCTTTTGAAATGCTGCTATCTGCTCCGATAATTCCTTAATATTCCGGGCCATAATCACTCTGTTTACAGTCTCTGGCTGCTGCCTTGTATTTCTAATAGTTTTTCATTTATAGCTCTGGCAGCGCACCCGGTTGCCTTTATCTCCAATTTGTTTTCTTTTCCCCTTATGTTTGATCTTCCTTCTTTTCTCCTTCTTATCCTGTCCCCATTAGGAGTTTGTTTCTCCCTCTCCCGAGTAATTTATTACCTTTTTGTATCTGTTCTAGGCCATAAATCTTTTTAGTTTAGTGGAGAGAGTCCGAGGCACATCTTCTGTTGCTAGCGCATGCGTGGATCTCACCACCTATCAACTCGATTGAAGTTAAATAATTAAATCAGATGAGATTGCCTGGGCAAACTTACTTTGAATTCTGTAGGCCACAACATGGCAACATAATTATTGATAATAAAGCAAACCAGAATTAAATTTGAATACTCAGACGAGAGCTATAGCAACTTCAACAGAAATTTTCTTCTTGATTCATCATATAAAAATCTGGGACAGTAAAATAAATAATATACAATATCCTCTAGCTCCCTTAAAATGTGATTAAAATATGGAATTCACTGCCAGAGGAGGTAGTGATAGCCACAGGAATAAACAGTTTTAAAATGGGATTAGATAGATTCATGGAGGATAGGTCTATCAATGGCTATTAGCCTCTGAATCCCAGAGCCAGGAGACAACATCAGGGGAAGGCCTTGGCATCTATGCCCTGTTGGTCCTCCAGAGGAACTGGTTGATTACTGTGTAAGACAAGATACTAGACTAGATGGACCATTGGTCTGATCCAGCAGGGCTCTTTTATGTTCTTGTCCTCAAATACACAGATATTGTTTAATGTTTTTGTAAAATATGGTCATCAAGAAAAGGACTGTCTGTAGTTTGAAAGTGCAGCTGGCACTGCCAGCCTTAAGGTAATGATAACACAGTGGACACCAAAATAATTTAAGTGTTGGTATGACTAGGGATGGGTATGAAGTAGCTCATGAACTAAAGTTCATCATGAATTTTGGCCAGGTTATAATTCGGGAAGTGATGTTTGTGGCAGCTCTTTGGCCACAAGAGTTCATGAATGTTGTGGTTTGTGGCAGTTTGTGAATGGCTACATTTTGCAGACAAACTGGTTCTGATCAATTAAACTGTTTACAAACTCCAAGGCAACCATGGGGACAGAATTTTCCAGCCGTGGGAACACCAATAGGAGCCCTCCCAAGCTTGATAGGCACTGTTGGCTGCCAATAACAGAATTCCCATTCTGCTCTATGGGCTCAGAAGACTATATATTAAGTGAGCTCTGCTCCCACCCTCTCCTTTGTTTGCTTGGTGAAGCGAGAGAGAGGCATGGAGCAACAGAGCTGATTCACTGCTTTCCTTTCTCTTTGTTTGTGATCTGCTCTCTGCTGCTAGGGTCTGGGATTAGGGTACAGAGTGGATTCAAGGCTCTGAGACATCAAGTCTCTGGGCTCATGTTGAGCACAGGGACTTAGCTATTGTGTGACTCTCCATATGGTGGGGGAGATGCTTTCCTGGTTAAGATTTACCATCTGAGCAATACTTTCTATTGACAGAAATTTTTGTGAGCAGTCGTAGCTCAAAGTATGAAGACAGTGACTGTAATTTTTGATGGCATCTCTACAGAATATTATCTGTTTGAGCTGTTTTGATTGACATGAATAGGCCTGTTGCTATGGTTTTCCCTGACAAACCTGGTACATGATCATTTATAACAAACTTTAACAATCCTTAGATTAATTTTTTGGAATCTCCCTTTTTTGAAATCTTCCTATCCTAACAAGCAACAAATAGAAAGGCAGATAGGAACGGTGGAGGTCTCTTTGGACACAGAAACATGCAGTGACTAGAGAGTTCTGTGTTGGATAAAACAGAAGCAACCTTGGGGAGTTTCCATGCCTTTGGGAAATCCATTTTCAGACTCTGATGAAGAAATACCAGCTGTACTATCTGATTTAGAAATCTAGTGGCTTTCATAGTGCTCAACTCCTCTGTTTGTAAATATATAATGGTACCATTAGTCCCTAAAACTTTCTCTCCCAACCTCTGACTTTCTCATTGCTCAGTGGGGAACAGTTAACGATATATATATGCAGCTAGCTTTCTCATTTCCTGTAACTTTGTTAAACTATTTTTAAACTAATGAGAAAACATTTGATTAATTCATTTGACACAATGTCTTGTTAGTTATTTTTGCTGGGACAATGTGTAAAGTTTCTTTTTTTTCCCCATAAGGAGTGTCAGTCTGATACAAATGACAGCCCATCCTTATTCTAATTCCCAGACTTTTTTTTTTCTGTGCGGATACCTATTCCCACCAACAGGGGCCTCACTCTCCCCCAACAGCTTTTCCTACATAGTCAGTAGACTTCCTGGGTTTGTAGAAAAATCCGAAAAGTTAGGAAATCCCTTCAGGGATGGTTGAATCCCCCCAAAAAGCCTTTTGAAATGGCCTCTGCAGGGACCTGACTCCAGGCCTCAACGGTGAGAGATTAGAACGTTGGGGGGGGGTGGAGAGGAGGCTTCTGACTGGCTCTGTCAGTAAAAGGGTGGGGGGAAGGGCCCTTTCTTTCCAGGCCTCTTTCAGCCTTGGAGGGAGGGGGGAGGGGGGAGCCTTGGGTCCAGGCTGGGGGATTCCTAGAGGTTTTGGGTTGGAGTGCAAGGAAGGCAAGATTTGGGGAAGGGAGAGGCCTCAGCTGGGCATCATGCCACAGAGTCCACCCTCCAAAGCATCCATTTTCTCCAGGGAGACAGATCTCTGTTGTTCACAGATCTCTGGAGTTCACTCTCCAGGCCCCACTTGAAGGTTGCCAACCCTAGGCCTGGCAGCAGTATAGGGTTGCCAGCTCCAGGTCTGGAAACTCCTGGAGATTTGGGGATGGCGCCTGGGGAGGACAGGGACCTCAGTGGGGTACAATGCCATAGAGTCCACCCTCCAAAGCATCCATTTTCTCCAGGGGAAGTTATCTCAGTAGTCTGGAGCTGAGCAGTAATTCCAGGGGATCCCCAGATCCCACCTGGAGGCTGGCATCCCTAGGCAGCACCCTCTGGGTGACTTGATACCACCTAATTTGCATACTCAATTTGGCCTGGCTGCTTGCTGCTGTTCAGCAGCCACCCTATGAAAGCCAGCAGTGTTGCAGCAGTTAGAGCCTCAGAGTAGGGTCTGCAAGACCCAGGTTCAGATCCCCATATTGCGGTGGAAGCTGACTGGGTGATTTTGGACCAGTCACATACTTTCAGCCTAACCAACCTCACAGGGTTGTTGTGCAGATAAAAAGGACGTGAGAATAATGTAAGCTGCTTTGGTCCCCACTGTGGAGAAAGACTATAATTTTCCTTGGTAGAAGCTGTGGGGGAGGGGTGGAGAAAAACGCTGAAGACAGATAAAGGCAGATAAAGGTTAAGTTGGCTGTTGGGTGGGAAGGAAATAGGGTTGCCAACTCTGGATTGGGAAACTCCTGGACATTTAAGGGGTGGATCCTGGGGATGGTAGGGTTTGAGGAGGGGAGGAATTCAGACCAGTATAATGCCATAGACTCCACCCTCCAAACCAGCCATTTCCTCCATGAGAACTACCATTGCCAGCCTCTGGGTGAGGGCTGGAGATCACCCAGAATTACAACTGTTGTCCGGGTGACAGAGATCAGTTCCCCTGGATAAAATGGCTGCTTTGGAGGGTTGAGTCTATGGCTCCACCCCCAGAATGGAGAAAGAGTGTGAGATAGGTAAGGGTAGAGGGGAGGAAGCAAAGGTGTGAGGAATGGGATGACCATCCCGCAAGTTTCTTGCGGGTCTCCACTTATACTCACTGAAACTCTAAATATTCTGGTGGTGAAACAATTTACTGATGCATTATACCTGAAATATTTGTTCTGCGTACACAACAAATGGACAGGGAATGCAGCTAGAAAACAACTACTGATTTTTTTTTTAATTTCAAAAGCAGTATTTCCCCTACAAGTAGCAAATACTCACATCCATTGCTTTCCATCAGTAACACATCTAAACCAAATCAACGCCTCTCCAGGGTTTTTACCTTGTGCTAGCAAAAAAAATTACTTATTTTACTACTGTTGTTTTCACATTGCAAAACCTAGCATTTCTCTTAATACAACATCAGGTCAATAATTAGCATGGAGAAACCCTTGCATTTAAAAAAAATAAATATTTAAATTGCCATTACTGGGTTCATCTGACATTTCACTGACCTTGAGCCCATAATTTAGCCCTTCCTTGTTTCCTCTTTTCACTCTGCAAGTTAAGAACAGGAATTACACATTGATTAAAACTAACTAATTAATCTATGAAGCCAACAGGAATGTTGGGGCTTTCTTGTATTGCAGAGAATGATTCATGTATAACTATTTGCCTATTGAACAGAAGTTATGGGGCTATGCACATTACAGGGGGAAAAGTTTATTCCCTTGAGGCCACTTGTCTGATGTAGAATAGGTGAGATAACAGTGAAGTATGTAGATGAGACCTTCCAGATGTGGAAAGCAATTCTGACAGGTCTTCTGTTGCCATAGAGAATAAGTATCTTAGGACAGGAGAGTATTGTACTGAAGAAAAGGGAACAATCCCATATGAGGAACCTGTTTCTCAGGTGATGAACTGATATCTTTTCACATTGATGTCATGCCTCAGGGGAGATATCTCACTTAGGGATATGGAGAGGAGGGTTTGTGACAAGCATGTTGACCACATAAAGATTTGACTGCCTGGTGCAAATGTTGCCAACCTCATGCACTATGCAGATCAGTCGGCAGGACAAAGTTAATAGTAGAGATGCAATGCACTTCACAATAAACATGGTTAACTGTGTCAGTCAGACAAGTGCCAACCACTGGGTCTGTTCAGTTCAGTGCCAAACAATGCAAACACCTGCTGAACACATACCTGCTGAACACATTTGCGTCAGGGTTTTGTTTGTTTGTTTGTTTGTTTGTTTGCTTGTTTTTTTGCAAAGCTGTGAAAAAAGTGTTGCCTATCCAAAAACATCACCAGGCATTAACACTGATATAGACTACTTAGATCAGTGATACTCAGCGGCTCAGGAGCCATTTGTGGCTCTTTGGCAGGCTACTTGTGGCTCTTTTGAGTGGTGATCTCCATATTCTAGACAACTAGGCAATTTCTTTTAAAATTGGGATAATTGGGATAAAAATGGGCCAACAATTAAAGCCAACAATTTTATTTTTAAAACAGAGTACAACTTGTCCATGATGATTATATCAAGTTAGTTGGGATGTATAGGTTCTGTGTACGAGCCTGGGTCAAAATATGAGGTGGTCGAATGGGGAATGCCATTGTAGAATTCTAACCCATAAAACAAATCTCAATGCAAGCAGAAAATCTAGCCTAGAAAAAAGTTCTAACCACCACTTCTCCTACAGAAATAGAGCAAATTTGAAGGGAACTTGTATCATAGAGAAGCATTGTTCTTAAAACATCTAGCCTAACAGAGTTCTGAAGAACTCAAAAGTTTGCACATGTTTTGTTTCATATGTCTGACTTACAAGCCCTTCTCTTCACTGCAGATCTGGTTAAGAATAGCTGAAACCACCTGCCAAGCAGCTATTAATAGAATGATGAACAATCCATTAAAAAAAAATGATTGTCTATTCACAACTGGCAAACAGGTCATAAACCAAACCAGTGAGTGTTTGAGCATCCTTAGTCAGGATTAGATTTGCTGCAAATGACATGGGGCAACATAGCCATGAAGTCCTGGAAGAAAAGGTTAAGTTTCCTAGATTTCATGTTGATACCAAAAGTTTTCGGAAATTTCATGTGAAGAGCCAGCCACAAAGGAAGAACTACTGGTGTTAGGACAGAAGATTTTGATTGATTAATAATTAGAAAATTTTTAGGAACAAGACATGTCCATACAAAAGAGATACTGTCTATATCTGAAGAACAATAGAACCAGATGCCTGATATTGAGCATAAAAATTGATGAGAACAAAATACATCCAGAATGATGGGTTATTCATTATACATCTAAACTTATTCTTTTATAAGTCTTGCTGCAGAAGAAAGATCTTGCCAATTTTGTGAAGTTCTTTGGGAAACTCATAACCACCCAGATAGGGCTGGTCTGGTAATTTATTTATTTGTTTAAAGAATTTTTGTGCTGCCTCCCCCCCAAAAAAAGGTTAGAGAGCCTATATGAAAGTGACCTCAGTCTATGAATGAATAACAACATCCCCTTATGTCTGTGAAAAATACAAATTCCATACTATGAATTATTAGGAAAGGAATAATAAAGCAGTCAGTATTGCCATACTTTATATAATTCTTTAGATACATTTGAAATACATTGTTCCCTTCACTCTATTTTTTAAAAAATATATAATCTAGAAAAGGAGCAGAAAAATTTAGCCAAAATCCTTAAGAACTTTAGAGCACAATTCCCACAAGAATAAAATTCTGAAAATCTGCAGAACCTCCCTTCCTGCATCTCCTAATTCTAATTCCTGTATATATGTGTGTGTGCATGTACACACACACACACACACACAATACATACCTCAAATACCTTGCATCTCAAAGATCATATTGTGATTTCTCTCCATTTGGCATCTACCTCTGAAGCGCTATGTCCTTATAAATTCCTCTTTTGATGACTTTTGGAGACAATAAGAGTGTACTATAGTTGGGATCAATACAGTTTGCTGTGAAACTTTACAACCAATCTCACTGGCTGATTGTGTGTACTGATGAGTACACAAGTCCTGTCCCTGCACTGTATGTCATTCAGTGTATTTTTTTCCACTGCAAGCCAGCAGAAAATGAGAGATACCCAGAGCTTTATCTCCAACAGGTTTATCATCTTTGAGGCCAGGAATACTGTGCAGCATGCAGAATCAGTGCCAGAATCATCAAATTTAGCTTGATGCTAATCTACATGGAAGCTTACTGAAGTCTGGAATTTGTTTAAAGCAATAATGAACAAACAAACAAACCCTGAAGTCTACATTTGAATTCCAGCATCCAAGAGAAGGGCAGAGGGGAAAAGCCTGGCAGATGAAAAAGGGAGGCATGTTGACTGCAAAGGAAGATAAATAAGTCACAGAAATGGAACCAGGCTTAAATAATTACACAATGTGATCAAAACTTGAAGTTGGGAATACAAAACCCCAAATTAGGACATTTCTTAAAGCAAATACTTTGAAGACATTTCAGTCTGTTGCCAGTAAAAGTGTGTCTGCCTGAATAAAATCCCAGTAAGGTGCTGTGTTCCTTATGTTTTTTAAGGTTAGCCCTGACTTCATCAAGACATAGTTATTAGCTTTGAAATAAGACAACGTGGAAGAAATGCATCTCACCTTCATGGAATAAGCAATCAAGTTCAAAGATCAGGGAATGTAATGGCAAGCCCTTCAAAGGATGCATATATTGTACTGTATATACTGCAGCTTATTTGAAACTCCACTTCCCCTCCTTTCTCAGCTTTTCTTTGATCTCCAGCTGAAACATCAGAATCGAGCTTTTAAAAAGACTTGATGTGCCTTTCATTCCCCCCCCTTCCACTGCCAGAGGAGCAACAACTCTTGTGTCTTACATGAAAGAATTTATTTCTCCCCTAAAAATAACTTTGGTTTGTAATGCCCCCTGTAAAGAGGTTGAAATCATTTATCCCCAGTTCTGTGAAGACAAAAGAAGGTAATTGCATGGGTAAGCCATTACCTACAGCCGGGAGGGGCAAAAGGCAGAGGAGTTGTCATTACTGAGGTAGCTGAAGCCATAATAGAGCATTTCCTGCCTGTCACTTCACAGGAAGAGCATACCACTCATATATGGTATCCTTTGGGCCATTCTGAAGTGGATCGTTAATTCCAGCTTCACTTGCCTGTACTTTACCGGACACGCACAAAATTATTCCCACTCACTGAATTTGTTTTATCCTTCCTCTTTCTAAAGGCAAGGAGTGCTAACAGTTTTTTGCTTAGCTGAACAATTAATTTCCTCCTCAACTAATAATCTCACTTTGTCAAGGTCAGGTGCACACAGCAGGAGAGCAGCTTCGGCTTTTCAATATGGTTCAGTTCACAAACATTCTCCCTTATGGAGACAGGGGTCTTTTCTGAGAGGAGATGAAAAATTCCAGCATCACCGGTGGTAGAAAAGGCTGGGAAGAAACTTTGCTTGCTACAGCCCATTAAAGACTCTGAACTCTGGTTGCCTCTGAGATGCCTTCAGAGATGCCCACCCACCCAGAAAAAAGGGAGGGGGAACCACCAGTCAGAGGTTGCTCAAATTTTAACTGTAACTGAGTGCTGACTTTTCAGCAACTGTTTATTTCATTGGCTGCCTTAGAATAGCATGCAGGTGCACACCAAATTAAGACACGTGCCAGTGAGAAGCACAATGGAGAAGCCTTTCCCTATGAGTACAACACAATCCAGGAAGCGCATCCAACACGTGCTATTTGATTTAAGCCACAGTCTCAATCAAATCAACATTGTTGGTATTGTTCCTTATCTACCCAGTTTACAAAGTAAAATTACACTGTAACAAACATTTTATTCCAGAAAATTTCATTGAAATATAACAGAGCATCCTATCACAACAAAAGCATCAGAAGTATATGCATACTCAGTTGGGGCCTTATGTTTTTCAATCCTCTCCAAATGCTCTTTTTAAAACAACAGTCTCCTTAATTGTTTTACAGGAGAGATCTGCTTTGATGTACCTCTATGGGAAGCAAGGCTCAGGGCTGAGATGCCAGGACAGCAAATGCCTGGTGCTAGCCATCTGTAATCATACCTTTTGAAAACAAAGAATGCCAAGCAAACCATCTTCTACCTATTGCAAGAAACAAGAGAGACCATACAGGGATAAATGGATCTTTCAGATTATCCTTAGACAAATGTAATGGTATATCAAAATATCAGCTACTGAGCGTATATTACCTAAGGGCATCTTAAAGCACTTCCAGCTAATGCAACCCTGATGTTCCTTTACAGATTCAGGTATTAAGAACTAGAGATAATGTTAAGATTGATATTTCCAATTCTGGAGCTAACAGGAATCCAAACTACCATAATGCCCTCCTGTATTACATATGCACAACCTGTTTACAGCAGCACAAATAAGTAGCCCAACAGCACTGCTGACTCTTCTCAGGAATAGCAGCTAACAGACCAGTTAGTAAAAACTGTAAAAACCTAACTGCATCACATGGTAGGGTATTGTGACCAACAGCTTGGACAAGCACTAAAAGTGTCAAGCAACTCAGTAGGATTTAATTTCAAATAAGATTCACTGGAAATCTAAAATAGGCATAACAACCACTTTGTTATTTAGCAAAGTAGCCTAGCCAGGGTTCTCAGGTTCCCATCAACTTTGGGGGATTCCCCTAGCCCCCTCAGCTTTGGTTTCCGGCCATCACTCAGGTGGCCAGTGGGAGAAAAAAAATTAAAATTGCCATTTGATGACATGAATTCCAATGAAGTGATGTCATGCCCTTACCCAGTGGCACTCCACATGTCCCCGCCCCACTCCTAGTCCCGCCAGTTGCCACACTGTGCCTGACAACCCTAATCTAGGCCCAGGTAAAAACTTCACCTTTGTACTTCCTGTTTTCTGTCATACAATGCTACATTCCCCAGGAGACTGTGTTGTTTACAGTCACTGCTATATCTAAGAACATCTCAGATAGAAGTTCCTCAGCGGTGCTAGATCCAAAATACCATAAGTGAGGCAAAGCTGATGGAATACAACTTTTCCCTATTCTGCTGAAGCCTGTTGAGTTTCTGAAAAAATTGTTCTTGAACATCATGTAACCCACCTGAACAGCCTGTGGCAAGGGGGTCTGAATCCCTTTTTCCACTGACAGAATTGTGATTACGCTACATTAGAGTCATTCTGCTGGTCAAAGAGCACATTGAGATCTATGCAATGAATTCTGGATCAGCATCATGGTAGCAAGCATGCCTGTTGAAATGGCAAGCAGTGCTCCCCCATGAATAGGGTTGCCAGGCTATGGAGTCAGGGACAGGGATACAGGAAGGCACCACTGGCATGCTATCATTTCCAGGAAAAGCCTAGAAACTATATGGTAAAAACACAGAGTAAAATCATAAAGTTTCTGGCACTTTCTAGAAAGAACTAACCGCTTCTGGGGAAACCATTGGCACTCCAGAGGCTACAGAGAGACAGAAGTGACATTGTTCTATCTCCAACTGTGATTTTTATTCTTTTTTCTCCCTCTCACCTCTGGATTGCCAGTGAGAAACAGCCACTGGGGGCAGGAGATCAGGAAACCCTATCATGAGTCAGTCTGCTCACAGTTTAGCACTCTCTCTTGCAACTTCAAGCAACACTCTAGTTGGTCTGTCTGTCGAAGAATCTGCTCATGAGGGTGTGCTCTAGCCTGCTGTTTGAAGTCTAATAGTGGATTATGTACTAACATCATTCCAGTAGGGGTGGCAGCCAGCATAGGAAATACAATCAGGAGTGAGATGTCTAAACACACATAGTTTCTGCCTTTCCTTTGGCATCAGCATTGTTACTGTACCTACAAAATTATTATAATCATGGAGAAAGTGGTTTAAATAAGTATACGATTAATCTAAAACACTGGAAGAGATTCCTAATTTCATTTCTAGCATAAAACCTAGCAGTTAAACTAATATATTCAATGTGCTTTGACTAAAACTATAATTCAATGTGCTTTGGTTATTAACACAGAACTTCCACCTTCACAAGAACTACCTTTAATAACACTCTAATAACACTTATTTTCCTAGCAAATTTTATTGTTGACTTCTAAAAATAAAATTCAGGCATGATCAATTGCACAAGTAGGTTTAAAACACATTTGTTACTATTGTTCTGGGATATTTATTTCACTCATTTGCCTTTTTACTGCCCTGCTATTAAAAAAGTAGTTGTTCATACTGAAGCACAAGGAGTCTTTGTTAAATAATAATCCAACCTGTACTCCATCAGAGATGATGATCTTCTTTCATTAGAAACACTATGGCCAAGTTCAAACTGGTAGTTTGGCCCAATATAGACACGTTACACAAACGGATTAAAGGGGGCTGGTTCGCACAGGTACAGCTATCAGGCGTTCCCCAGCCGTACTCAACCCGTCTTGTAATGCTTCCCTCCCGAGTTTAAAAAGTACCAGGTGAAAGTGGTAGCAAACCCTGGAGAGTACGTTGATCCCGCTTTCTGGACATGTGCACGCTAAAAGCTGTGCGAACAAGTTGCAATGATAATTGCTGCTGCACCTATATGCATAGATGCATGTCACCAGAGTGAGAAAAAGCCACTTACAGCCGCGCCTCTGCCAGGGGTGGGCCAACAGTGCAAATGCTCCCTTGCGCCTTCTCCCCGGTATGCTCCCGCATCAGCCAGTGCAGTGAGACCGGGAAAACCCAGAACACTTTGTTCCAAGTCTTTTTGCCATGACTCCCTCATGCTTCATACTGCCAGTCTGACTTCAGCCTATGTTTATGAAAGTTTTTGAAAAAGCACAACAAGTTGCGGACATGCTCAGAGTGACAAACCTCTCCCATGAAAAAAGTCAATATTTTTATCTGGTGTACAGCTTTCTTGGTTATTAATTTAAACATTCTATACAGAATTATATGTCACTAGAATGGCCTCCAAAGTGGCAATTATCTTAATAAAGAATTTAAAGTCACAACAACAGCAAACTCATACCTACATTAGAACAGGAATGAAAATATCCACAATGTATCAACAGAGAAGAAAAATCAAATTTCATTATTTATTATTTATTTATTTATTTTACTTCTAACCCATCCTCCCCCACAAGGAGGCTTACAGTCGGTTACAAGTTTAAGCTCATTGACCTCAAGTCATGTTTTGATTATGTTTTCCTCTGCAGGTGACTGAGGGCCAAACTAGATGTGATAGCGGTCACAGGGCCAACTCATGTACATCAGTGCCATTATACAGCTGAATTTAGCCATTTTAAAATTTCTGTGAGGGCCTGATCAGGCCACAGATGCAACAGGATATCTTGTCCACCCCCCGCCTCCACCTTTTAAAGTGCTGAAATGACCATTGTGGAGTTTCAGCATCTTAAAGCCATGGACATGAGAAACAAACTTTTCTGTTGTAGTGGAACTTCAGGCCCTCATAGCAATTTTTTGAAATGGCTAAATTCTCCTTTAAAATGGCATCAGTGGCCACTGGTTGGACCCAAAGTTGCTCTGCTGTCGCATCTCATTTGACTCTGATTTACTGTAGTGCCCTCTGGGCACATTACTCTCAGCCTGACCCTGACCTGGATAGCCCCAGCCTGGCCTGATCTCATCACATCTCAGAAACTAATCAAGGCCAACAGGGAGGGAGGCAATGGCAAACCACCTCCAAATGTCTCTTGCCTTGAAAACCCTATGGGGTCACCAGAAGTCAGCTGTGACTTGACAGCAAAAAAAACAAACAGAGGGGGAGGTGTTAAAAAATTATCCACCCCAGGGCACCAAATAGACTAGGTATGCCACTGCTTCTTTGGGGAGAAAAGTGAAATGGAAACTGCCAAATAGATAAACAGTCTGCCCAGCAACAGGCAACAGACAATCTAAATGGACCAGCATCTAAACACCAACAGCAAAATGAACTACAGCTATCAGAATACAACATTGAGGACCTTTATTTAAACAAATGGACAAAGAGTTTATGTGTGTGTGTGTTAAGTGCCATCAAATCATTTCTGACTTATGGTGACCCTATGAATTAATGACCTCCAAAATGCCCCATCATTAACAGCCTTGCTCAGCTCTTGCTCAGTCCATCTTATGTTGGGTCTTCCTCTTTTCCTATTGCCTGCAACTTTCCCCAGCATTATTGTACTTTCCAGTGAGTCTTGTATTCTCATAATGTGATCAAAATACAAGAGCATCAGTTTATTCCTTTCATCTTCTAGGGAAAGTTGAGACATGATTTGGCCTAGAACCTACTTATTTGGCTTTGAGAGCCAGTTTGGTGTAGTTTACGGGAACGGATATATAGAGAAGATGCCCAAATTGATAATTTTTCAATCAGTCATTCAAAGTTTGCTCCATGGTACAAAAACATTAAAAAGATCACTTTAGAGCATCTTAGCTAACTAAAAATGCAGCCTACTATCTCAGAGTGCCATTCTCATTATGACGCTTTCAGACTATGCCCACTGAGATGCTTGCTAGATATTACCAAAAAAACCCAAAAAACCCTCTGGATCAACATATATGTATCTGCAGAAGGAAAGGACTCCCCCATTATGTTTTAGCTTGTCCTCTATACCTGGAGCCTAGGGGGGAGAAATTGCCAATGTTTTATCTAGCATTTATTCCTTGTCTGACTCCGATAAATTAGCTTAATGTGATCAGACACCAATCCTTTTATATCTAATAGGATGGTACTTTTTGTTCTGGCAGCAAAGAAGGATCAGAGCAAACACATAAATAACTGACCGATTGAAATTGTTAGATTTTAGGGATGTATAAATTTTAAGTCTGTACATTTTACATTGTGCTTGTATATTTCTGATCTTATTGAAAATGGATTTTAAAGGCCTATGGCCATATAAAATAAACTTACTCTACTGTACTCTACTTATTTGTCTTTTGGTCTAGAACCTACTTATTTGTCATTGACAGCCAGTTTGGTGTACTGGGTTTGATTCCCCTCTCCTCCACGTGCAGCTGCTGGGTGACCTTTGGTCAGTCATAAGTTATCTCAGAGCTGTTCTCTCAAGATTGATTCTCTCAGAGCTCTCTCAGCCCCACCTACCTCACAGGGTGTCTGTTGTGGGGAGAGGAAGGGAAGGAGATTGTAAGCTGCTCTGAGACTCCAAGTGAAAGGTGGGGTATAAATCCTCCTCCTCCTTCTCTTCTTCTTCTTCTTCTTCGTGGTCCATGGTATCCATAGAACTCTACTCCAATGCCACATTTCAAAGGAATCTGCTTCCTTCTTGTCAGCTTTCTTCATTGTCCAACTTTCATACCCATAAATAGTAATGCAGAATAATATGGCATTGATTATTTTGATCTTGGTCACCAGTGACACATCCTTACCCATAAGAACCTTTTCCAGCTCCATCATGGTCCTTCACAGTCTCAATCTCCTTCTGATTTCTTGGTTGGAGCCAAGAAACAGAAAATCTTGAACAATTTCAATTTCTTCATTGTTACCCTCAAAGTTGTGTAATTGCCCAGTAGTCATTACTTTATGTTCTTGATGTTCAGCTGTAATCATGCTTTGACACTTCCTACATTAACCTTCATCAGAAGTTGTTTCAAGTCTTCACTGTTTCCTGCTAGTAATGTAGTATCCTTTGCATATCTCAAATTGTTAATGTTCCTTCCACCAATTTTCACCCTACCTTCATCTACATCTAAGGTGGAAGGAATATTACAAAAAGTTTACCTCTTCATTTTAAACATTTTTATGAACATCTAGCATGGTAAATAAATCACATAATGCTATTTTTAGTGCTACAATGCTCTGTGATGAGCCTTTATTAAACAAATGACCATCTAAATTTTAACAATAATCAACTGATGGGAGGAAATCAGTGGGAAGAACTTGGGTGCCCTCATAGTCTGGAAAACATTTTTCAGCTATTGAGAGACAGAAACAAAAAATGAAGCAAAATTTCAAGTTGGGAGAGAAAGATGGAACAGAAAACGCTGAACAGGCTTAAGTGTTCTGGGTTGTAAGAATTCCCTTTCGGAATCTAATGCAGGATTAAGGGTTTGCTGCCAGCTGTAGGAGCACTTCTTTGCTTTCCAATGTCTTCTGTATGTATTATAATAAAATAAAGGAAACATGACTCTAGTTCATTCTAGTACACACAAAACTAAACTTGCTACCCTCAAACTTCTCATCCCTTGGGGAAAATGGGGCCACTTAACATTACTGTAAACAACTAAATATAATAAAGTGCAAACTCATTGTAGAGATATTAGTTTTCTATAAAAATGTACATAAAACAAAGAATTGTACTTTTCTTGTACAATGGATCTTAGTATTTCTACCAATGACATCACCTACCAGATCCTAGCAGCTGACTTATGGCAACCTTGTAGGGTTTTCAAGGCAAGAGACATTCAGAGGTGGTTTGCCATTGCCTGCCTCTGCAAAGTGACCCTGAAATTCCTTGGTGTTGTCCCATCCAAATACTGACCAGGGTCAACCCTGCTTAGCTTGCAAGAACTCATGACCTGCAATGACAGGGGGGCGGAGGGTTTCACAGGGGCCATGGGACTGGGACAGTCACAGGAGATGGGCAGGAGGTGGAGGCCGAGAGCAGGGCATGGTGCGTGCAGTCAGCAGCCACTCACCTCATCGTGGGTTCCTTCCAACAAGGGCTGCTGCAGCAGGAGGAAAGCTTCGCTCACGTGCAGTCCTTTAGGCGTGAAGGGCAGCGTGCATGTGGGCAGGTCAGGAGCAGAGGTGGAGCGGATGTGTAACCCCGCCTTATGAGTGCTGGGAGGGGTGGAGGGGCGGAGCAGCGGAGGCAGAGCGGAGGTCTAACCTCCCTTATGAGAGTGCTCTGAGGAGGGGGGAGTGGGCCGGGGGGAGGGGAGGAGGGGGGAGCAGAGGATGGGGGAGGAGCCCCACAAAACCTACGGGGGCGGGCCCCCAGGGCCCCATGCAGGCTACGTGCCTGGAGGGAGGGAGCCCCTGGCACCAGGGGAGCGTGCTCAGCTTGCCAGCAGCATCAGCAGAACCCCCCCCCCGCCCAGGCCTGACTTCTATTTGCCTTGTTTCCTGGGACACAGTAAGTTTTTCAAACCCAGCACATGCAAAAGGGATGGGAAAAAGCAGCAACCCTTTAAACAGGAGCCTCTCAGAAAAGAAACTGCTCCAGAAAGAAGAAGAAGAACAAGAAGAAGAACAAGAGGAGGAGATTGGATTTATACCCCACCCTTCACTATCCAAAGGTATCTCAGAGTGGCTTACAAACTCCTTTCCCTTCCCCTCCCCACAACAGACACCCCATGAGGTAGGTGGGGCTGAGAGAGCTCTTGACTGAAACTGCTCTTTTTTCAAGAACAGCTCTTATCAGAACTATGGCTTGTCCAAGGTTATCCAGCCAGGTGCAAGTGGAGGAGTGGGGAATCAAACCCGATTCTCCCAGATTAGAGTCCACGCACTTAACCACTACACCAAAAGGCAATAGACACCCCCCCACATCCCCATACACATTTCTTCTGCTTGGCCCAGCTTGCCAGCAGCATCAGGCAGTGGTGTGGAAAGTTGCTGGGGGGGAGGTGGGCAAGTGGGGAAGGAAAGTTGCTGGGTGGACTGGCAGACAAGGAGGAGGTGGAGAGAGGGGGGTTGGCTGCATCTAGATGGTGCCCAGAGCCTCCTCCCGCAATGCTTCCAGTTTGGGGAAGGGATGGTTTGATCATCCCAACCCAAAGAAAATTATTCCCGGATTAAATTATACCGGGAACAAATTGCAATTTCCTTGCTGTATGACCATGGCCTTAGGCTAGTTACAGCTTCCGAGTGTGTTTTGAATTCTCTTTAATGCTTATAGAGTACAAACAGACTTTCACTGACTAGCCACTAGGTTGGATCCCTCCCTTTATACACACAAGGGCTGAGTTCAGACTGGCAGTTTGAAGTGAGAGGGAGTCATGGCAAAAAGACCTGGAACAATTTGTTCCCAGGTTTTCCCAGTCACACTGCACCAACTGATGCAGGAGCATACCGGGGAGGACGCGCAAGGGAGCATTCACACTGTTGGCCCGCCCTGGTGGAGGCATGGCTGTAAGTGGCTTTTTGTAATAGAATCTGACGATATGTGCATAAGAGCATCCCTACTGGATCAGCTTGTTCGTGTTCACACTTCTGGGAAGTGGGATGAATGCAGGATGAACGCGCTCTCTGGGGTTTGCTACCACTTTCACCTGGTATCTTTTAAATTCGGGAGGGAAGTGTTACAAGACAGCTGGGGAACACCTGACAGATGTGCCTGTGTGAACTGGCCCTTTAATCCATTTGTGAAACGTCTCTGAAACATGCTTATATTGGGCCAAACTGTCAATCTGAACTCGGCCAACATTCTACCCACACCAGCCTGCCCTTTCCCAAGAGTCAGACTAAATGGTACAAGGTCTGCTCATCACCAGAGACAGGCTAACAATTGGGTACTCTATTAACTCCCAGAGGTAGCATTAAACCATTCTGTCATGATACTAGGCAGAGTTACCTTTCAAGCTGTCTGCTGTCTGCTGTCTTACTGAGACAGACTTGAACTAATTCCTGCTGTTCTTCCCTCCCAATATTCCATCACCCCTCTGAAAGGTGATCAGATGCTGGAGCAGCACTCCCATAGACTCAAGGATGAAACAGCTGTGCGACTTTCTTCTTTTCAGTCATGGGACAGCCTCCTGTCCCTTGTCATTTCTTTTTTCCTGTTGTTGTCTTCCATACACTCACCATCTCAGTTTAAACTGTAAGCTCCATGGAAAGTCGTATTTTGCTTATGTCTCACTTGTAAGGACCAGACAGCCTGATGACAGGGTAGTTCTATTAATTTATTTTGAAAATGAGTAGATCTTCTTCTAACTAATGTAGAATGCTGCCATTGGTGTGATAGTGAGAGAAAGAAAATGATGTGGCGCTTAACCGGTAGAGGGTGCAATTCCCAGGGTGTCCATATATGCTCTGTATGTAACTATTCTGTTGAGCTGGTAATGAGCTGGGTGTTCATAGACTTCACGGGGACATTTCTCACTGCACTGATTACATCAGGTGAAACCTCTGAGGAAGGATGTGTTATTAGGAAGATAAGGAAATCAATAGAGAGGCAGATGGAACACAAATCTCTGAGATACTTTTATTTTTTTAAAAAAAACTTTCTTGAGAATGTATACCACTATAACTAAAATCATTTGCCTGTAGGGATATTTTTTTCTTACTATAGATTAATAAAAGAGCACTAAGATCAGTATATGGTCAGTACTTTCCACCCATGTTAATCAGTGCTTTCCATTGTCAGTTCTCCTCCATACAATAGACAGAACAAAAAGGAACTGCATGACTAGTCTCCATCATTTATGATCCTTCTCTCCTGTAAATGAGACATGAGTTAATTATTGTCCCTAGTACAAGTCCTTTCAACAGGGATTGAAGCTAAAAGTCATTATTTTAATTGGAAGTAATGGCTTGTGGCCATAATAACTCATTGGAATGCACAATATTAATGTCTTATTATTATCTGATGGACCATCTTACCCATATTAGTTCACTGTATGCCCAGTTCTTTGCAGATACAATTCAGGCTAGCTCAAATAAAATTAGCTGTGCTAACATTCTTTCACCTGGGATGAAAAAGTATTCCCAGGTCCCGGTCACACGAGCAGGATACTGTGCCACTGAAGGGAGGCAAATTAGAGCCAGAGCAAAAAGATGCGCGGTAGCATGATCAGACGGGTCCCCAAGATGCCGCGCAGACGCTGATAGCCGGCTATCACACGGCGATGTTGAAGCGCATCAAAGGGTTTCGCTTTCACATTCTTGTGTGTGTGCAATCTTACGTTTCTTCAGTTACTGTGGAGGCTTGGAAAAAACACATCCGGTGCGATGGGATGCATGTGCATGCTGGATGCGCCGGATTAACTCCGCTTCTCTGATGCTCGCCTGTGACCTGTGTTTTCCGGTTGCTACTACCCTTTTGCTGGTACTTTTTAAATCCGCTTCTTCGGGCTGACGGTACGGGTTGGTGATGGGTGCGCTATGCTTCCCAGATGTTGCCGTATGATTGCACTCATTTGATGCACCCTCAACCCGTCTGTTTTGCAGGGCAAATCCTCCCATGTGACCCAGTATGTTAGCCTAACTTTTTCCCCTGTGAATATTTACTGATTACATTAATACAGCATTTTTTTCTATATACAGTATGTACATCAGCTTAATGATATTTTAAATAATCTTTAGAACATTATGATTTACAATTTTTTTTTAGTTTACATAGTAATTGTTAGGACATTTTATTTTTTTAAGTAAGTATTGATGTAGGGCCTTTCACCTGAAAGTTCTTACATCATGACTTGTAACTACCTTTTAATAGGATAGAATCACTATCAGCATCACTCCATCCAGGCACCCAAACACAGTCACAGGTCATCCTGTACAATCTGGATCACAATGTTTCAGCTTATAAAAGCAAAGGAAAATGTATAGTATTGGTCAAGGCAAGCAAAGTGGAGGGGAAAATGTTTAATGTGAGCATTCCTTCTTGTCCACAAATATGATAATCAGTACTCATTAATTACATTTGTCCAAGGATAAATTTCTGCATTATCCTATTCATAGCAAAGTTTCCTTGATTGGTTTCAGAATTCCAGAATACAGTTTACAGTTACATCAGACAGGCAAATGCCTTTGTTCATTAGCCTATGAGGAAATAAATGTTGAAAAGAATTGTGAAAAATATTTGCTCCAGCACTGCCCAAATGAAGACACAAGACAATGAGTGTGCGTTTAACTAGTTTAGCTTTTGTAAATGGCTGGTCTACATCACTGCTTATTTCCATAAGCTGACAATTTTGGAAGTGGGCTGTAGCTAGGCATACACATGGACTACCTTTTGGACAGACCCACTTCAGCTCCAGACTTAACCAGCCCTTCCATCAGCCTTGCTTATCAGTGCCTGCACATCACTGTGTGCTGAGAGGTGCTAGGGTTGTCAGTCCCCAGTCAGAGGTGGGGGATTTCCTGGTTTGGAACCACTTCCCCACTTCAGGGCTATCAGGGAGCAGGAGAAAAAGGGACCCCTCCCAAGCCGGAAACAAACATGACTTACCAGAAGCAGAAAGAAGAAGAGTTGTATTTATACCCCACCCTTCACTCAGAGTCTCAGAGAAGCTTACAATCTTCTTCCATTCCTCTCCTCATAACAGACACCCTTTGAGGTAGGTGGGGCTGAAAGAGCTCTGACAGAACTGCCCTTGAGAGAACAGCTCTGAGAGAATTATGACTGACCCAAGGTCACTTAGCTGGCTGCATGTGGAGGAGCAGGGAATCAGATTTAATTTAGAGAACCTCTAATCTGATTCCCTGCTCCTCCACATGCACAGTCTGCCACTCTTAACCACTACACCAAACTGGAAGGAAGAAGCAGGAAATAAATGTGACATGCCTGTGTCACCCAAAAGAGATGTAGGCACATTGGTGATGAGGAGGTGATGTTCTGATTTTTGGGCAAAACTCTATGGTTTGAAGCCAATTTTGCGATTCAGTAGGTACATTATGTTTATTTCCGGGTACATCACTTTCTGCTCCCAGAATGCTCCCTCCATCCCCCCACCCACGGGTGCAATGGACCTGGCAACCCTAAGAGATGCTCAGCTTCATCCCTCTCTCCTGATGTGCTGCAAGGCTACTACCAGGCTCAAAATATGCTGCTCAACACCAAGGGTGTTCTTTCACAGCACACCCAGCCGCAACGCATGTGATGATTTCTTCCAGACCCGCCCTCCATCACGTGAGTGTCTCCAGGTTCTTGCTGTTTACCCCTACCTAGCCAAAGAAATCCACCCTATTCCTGCCAACTAGTTGTAGCCTAACCTGTTACTACAACCAGGACTGTTGAATGGAGAAAAACCCATCCCATAGAAACAGCATGGAGCAGGTGAAAAAGGGGCTCTCAGTACTGCCAATTTCCAAGGCCTCCCTCCATTACTGTTTGGCCCAATATAGCAGCTAATCCTGTGCTGCCCCCAGGGAGGGTGGGCTGGTCAGAGTCTGAAAGTGAGATGGAACAGTAGGGCAAAATGGCTGGCTGCCCTTATCTGAATGGCTGCTGTTTTCTCCTCAGCCAGTGGAGCCTTGTGCTTTGTTTGAAATAAATTGAGGGCCAGGGCAAATCAAACCAAAGCATAATTCACTGTGAATCTTGCTATTTCCTACAAGTGAAAAGCCAATCAAACCACTCACATTTCCAGAGATGGGCACTATGGAAATCCACAGCAAACATGTACTTTCAGTACTGGATCCAAGATGCCAGCCTGACCACCCAATAAAAGGGCTCATTCACAATATAGCATAGAGTAATTCCTGCTGATATTTACTGGCATTATGATGTACTCATGACCTTTCACATTTACAGTGTAAAAAGACTGAATTTCCTGTTGTGACATTGTAAAGTGAACGGGCACTTTCACATCACAGCATAAATCCCAAAGACTTCCAGTGGCACTTCATCATAATTCTTCCAGCTTTCTATTGATGCCATAAAATATATGGCCTGTGTCACATCAAAATTTTGAGAATTCACTTGGCCTGTGTAATGAACAGTGTAAGGTTAACCAGGGTGATCATTTCTACCCGACTTTTCCCTTAAAATGACAAGATGGCTACATTTTAGATTAATCCAGCATATTGCCCCACTTCCCTGATATAGATTTCATTTCCCCACAAAAACTTGCACTGTATTTGTCTGGTCACAGAATTAGAAAGGCCCCAGTGGGTAACACAATACAGTCCTGTGATTTGAGTCAGAAGAACTTCTAAGGAAAAATTATTACTCCCTCCCTCCCTGGGCATTTTTTCCATTGTTAAACTGCTTTGTAGTATTTAACATAAATCTCTACTTCACTGAAGTTTAAAACCATTTATGATTGCCCTGCTATGGATGTTCAGGATTAAGTAATTGAGAACTCCAATGCAACCTTTAGTGCCAGGAGAAGCCATAAAGTTCTGAGCCATTTTTATATTTGTGACATTTTTGTACCTGATGTGTCCAAAACCTTAACTGATCTCAAGAACAATTTTGGACTATTTCTCCACAGTGAAGGGGGAATAAGATGGGCAATGTTTCATCCTGAAAACTGATGTGCAGCCACTTGGTGACCTGGCTCATGTTCTTTCTGCTAGTCACAAGAAGGAAGCGTATAGTTGAGCAAGCTGTTTGGCTGCATCCAGGGCTATTTTGAGGCAGGAATGCACAGGAACGGAGTTCCGGCTGTCTCCTGAGTTGGCCACGCCCAGCAGGAACTCATTAGCATAACAGGCCACACCAAACAGCAGAAACTCATTAGGACTGGCTACATTAGGGGTGCATGGCCTAACATGCAAAGGAGTTCCTGCTACAAAGAAAGCCCTGGGTATTGACAACAAACAAGGTAAACAGAATAAGAAGCAAAAGGTAGGTGTGGCTGGCTGGCCACGCTTCTGGAAACATGAGGGTGTGGCCTAATATGCTAATAAGTTTCTGCTGTTGGGTGTGGCCTATTATGCTAATGAGTTCCTGCTGTGCTTTTCCTACAAAAAAAGCCCTGGCTGCATCCACCAAATTCAGATGCATCTGACTTTCACTATTACACTGCTGACTCGTACAATTAGACTGGTTTCTTTGGGTGACCACCCCTAGTTTTCCACTGCCACCTCCAGTTTTTGAAGGACACACATTTTAAAAAGTTATTTTGAGTGTTTTTTTTAGTTGAGGCTTAATACTTCAGTGTCTCTCAGTATCCTCATGAGCAGAGTTACACCCTTTGAAATCCAATGAGGTCAGTGGTCTTAGAAGAATGTAACATGCACAGGATTGTACTCTGTGTGCCTTTGGTATTTGTTTGTAGGGATGCTGTGCAGCTGCGAACAGTAGACAGTGTGATTTTACTGATGCTGGTCATTTAAATGTTGCATCTGACTGTGCAGGTGCAAGAGAAAACAAACTGCAAGAGATTTCCTGCTTTAGAATATGATTTGCTTAATTTAATTTAAGTCACCTGAAGGTACTACCTGGTAAATTTATTCATCTATTTCATTTATAATTTGGATTTATAAACCACCCAATGCCTGTGTACACAGGGCTCTGGGTGATATACAAGTTAAAAACAATGTTAAAACCAATAAAAACAACAATCAATTAACAATTCCAGATGGTGTCTGTAATTTTCTTCATAAACCCACTCTAGACTGTGTTGCTGTCTCACAGGCAGGGCTAGGAGGGGGCTGAAGTGAAACAATGGGGAGAAAGAGGAGTGTGCCAGCAATGATGGAAACCATTGCTGTCATGAGGTCATCAGCCAAAGGCCTGACAGAACATCTCTATCTTACAGCCCTTGCAGAATTGCATTAAGTCCCACAGGGCCCTGGTGGTATTTGGCAGAGAGTTCCACCAGGTCAGAGCCAGGGCCAAAAAAGCCCTGGCTCTAGTTGAGGACAGACAGATATCTTCAGGACTAGGGATCACCAGTAGATTGTTCCCTGTGGAGCTTTCCCAGGGACATACCAGAGGAGGCGTTCCTGAAGATATGCAGGTCCCAGACTGCTCAAAGCCTTGAAGGTCAATAACAAAAAGTTGAACCTGACTCAGTATTCCACCGGGAGCCAGTGTAGCTGGCGCAGCACAGGTTGTATATGTGCCATCCATGGAGTTCCCATCAGGACTCATGTCACCACATACTGGAAGAGCTGGAGCTTCTGGGTCAGTCTCATAGACAGGCCAGCGTACAGCATAATCAGCAGCTGCCTGTTTATGCACTTTCTCTCTGGTGGCTCCCACCTTGTGGAATGGCCAGCCTGAAGAGGTAAGGAAGGAGTTGGGACTCTTCGATCATTCCACAGAATAGGCAAAACAGAGATGTTCAGGAGGGCATGCTTTAAAGGGAATAGAACTTAAGTAGAATGGAAGATTTCAGGTGCAGAAGGTACCTTTATATTGGAATAGTATTATAGTCTACTGCAACACTAACTGCAAGTATCAATTTGCTTTTATTGCACTGTCTTCTGCCTTTATAATGGTACTTTCTGCATTGTTTGCCATATACCTTTCACATCGTTCTCATTGTTTTCTAAACACAGTTTGGTGTAGTGGTTAAGTGCGTGGACTCTAATTTGGGAGAACTGGGTTTGATTCCCCACTCCTCCACTTGCAGCTGCTGGATGACCTTGGGCAAGCCATAGTTCATCACAGCTATTCTCTCAAGGACAGTTGTTTCAAGAGCTCTCTCAGCCCCATTTACCTCACAGGGTGTCTGTTATGGGGAGGGGAAGGGAAAGGAGTTTGTAAGCTGCTCTGAGACTCCTTCGGATACTGAAGGGTGGGGTATAAATCCAATTGCTTCTTCTTCTTCTTCTTAAATCTGTAGCCCTAGCCCTAACAGAAGTTTACTGGTAGATTTATGGCATCAGATGGTACCATTTTATATTCTATAATCTATCTTGAATCTCAGTTATGTGTGAAACTGCTATACCTTAAGTCAGACCACTCATCCATCTAGTACAGTATTGTCTTTTCTGACTGATAGAGAATATGCTTATTTAGAAAGTTTCTGTGCTACTTCTCCAGGGAACCTGCTCAAGGTGGTTTGCCAAAGTAAAACATGATAAAACATAAAACAGCATAAAATCATTAGAAATTAATAAACTCCTTAAAGTCTAGCACTGAAAAACCAGCCAGAGCACAAAAACAATACAGAACATTTAACAACTTAAAAGTTGTTTCATAAAAAGAGTTTTTAGGCTAGAAACAGATGGTAAAACCAAATTTAAAAGATTCCCTTAATTAAAATCCTGGATAAAAAGAATGTTTTGACTGGTCCCTAAAAGAGAGTAGGCTGAGTGCTAGGCAAGCCTCAAGGGGAATGGCATTCCACAGGTGCGGGGCCACCATGGAAATAGTCCTGTCTCTGGACACCAGTAAGATTGAGAGGGTAAGAGAATTGGATTCACTTCTGGAAATGCTATGGGTTGAAATAGTGGGTCCAAAAGGAGGCTTAACAGTGGGAGTTTGTTATCGCCCACCAGATCAAAAGATAGAGGAGGATTATAAAATGATGAATGAATTAAAGATAGCAGCTAGACGAAATAACTGTGTTGTAATAGGCAACTTTAACTACCCACATATTGATTGGGTCAATATGAGTTCTAGTCGGGAAAAAGAGATTGAGTTTTTAGACACTCTCAATGACTGTGCTGTGGAACAGATGGTCACAGATCCTACCAGGGGAGAGGCGATCCTGGATTTGGTCCTAAGTAACACCCAATACCTGGTGAGAGATGTAAAAGTGATTGCACCACTTGGCAACAGTGACCATAATGTCATTGAGTTTAACATTTGTACAGATAGGGAGTTGCCCAAAAAGACTGACACAACCACTTTTAACTTTAAAAGGGGTAACTTCTCTGGTATGAGGGGACATGTGAGGAAGAAATTGAAAGGAAGAGTGGAGAAGGTCAAAACCATTGGGGAAGCTTGGAGACTATTTAAAAAGACAATCCTAGAAGCTCAGAAAAAATATATACTGCAGGTTAGGAAAGGTACAAATAGGTATAGAAAAAAGCCTGCATGGTTAACAAATAAAGTAATGGAAGCTGTAAAAGGTAAGAAGGATTCCTTTAAGCGGTGGAAAGCTAGTCTTAGTGAGGTTGATAAAAGGGAACACAGACTATGGCAAATAAAATGCAAGTCTGTGATCAGGCAAGCAAAAAGGGAATATGAGGAGCATATCGCAAAAAACATAAAGACCAACAATAAAACTTTCTTCAAATACATTAGAAGTAGGAAGCCAGCCAGGGAGGCAGTGGGGCCCTTGGATGACCAAGGGGTAAAAGGAGTAGTGAAGGATGATAGGGAAATGACTGAGAAGCGGAATGCATTTTTTGCCTCTGTCTTCACTGTGGAAGAGGAGAAGTGTTTGCCCACTCCAGAATCACCGATTTCGGGAGGGGGTTTGAAAGACCTGAATCAGATTGCGGTGACAAGAGAGGAAGTCCTCCGACTGATGGACTATTTAAAAACTAATAAATCACCAGGCCCGGATGGCATTCATCCGAGAGTTCTGAAAGAACTCAAATGTAAACTCGTGGATCTCCTGACAAAAATATGTAATCTTTCTTTAAAATCTGCCTCCATTCCTGAGGACTGGAAGGTAGCTAATGTCACTCCCATCTTTAAAAAGGGCTCCAGGGGAGATCCGGGAAATTACAGGCCAGTCAGTCTGACATCGATACCGGGTAAGTTGGTGGAAACTGTTATTAAGGAAAGAATTAGTAGGCACATTAATGAACAAAAACTATTGAGGCAGACTCAGCATGGGTTCTGTAAGGGAAGATCTTGTCTCACTAACCTGTTAGTGTTTTTTGAGGAGTGAACAAACATGTGGACAAGGGGGACCCAATAGATATTATTTACCTTGACTTCCGGAAAGCTTTTGATACAGTTCCTCATCAAAGGCTCCTAAGTAAGCTCAATAGTCATGGGATAAAAGGACAAGTCCTCTTGTGGATCAAAAACTGGCTTACAAATAGAAAACAGAGATTGAGTATAAATGGGAAACTTTCTCAGTGGAGGGTGGTAAGCAGTGGGGTACCACAGGGATCACTACTCGGTCCGATGCTTTTTAACTTGTTTATTAATGATTTGGAATTGGAAGTAAGCAGTGAAGTGGCTAAATTTGCAGATGACACGAAGTTGTTCAGGGTGGTGAAAACCAGGGAGGATTGTGAGGCACTCCAAAGGGATCTGTTGAGGATGGGTGAGTGGGCATCAACGTGGCAAATGGGGTTCAATGTGGCCAAGTGCAAAGTGATGCACATTGGAGCCAAAAATCCTAAATATAAATACACGTTGATTGGGTCTGAACTGGCAGAGACGGACCAAGAGAGAGATCTTGGAGTCGTAGTGGATAACTCGCTGAAAATGTCTACACAATGTGTAGCTGCAATAAAAAAGGCCAATGCTATGCTGGGGATTATTAGGAAGGGAATTGAAAAGAAATCAGCCAGTATCATAATGCCCCTGTATAAATCATTGGTGCAACCTCATTTGGAATACTGTGTACAGTTCTGGTCACCACATCTCAAAAAGGATATTATAGCATTGGAAAAAGTGCAGAGAAGGGCAACTAGAATGATAAAAGGGTTGGAACACCTTCCCTATAAAGAAAGGTAAAAATGCTTGGGGCTCTTTAGCTTGGAGAAACGACGGCTGAGGGGTGACATGATTGAGGTTTATAAGATTATGAATGGGATTGAGCAGGTTGAGAAAGAAGTACTTTTCTCCCTTTCTCACAATACAAGAACTCGTGGGCACTCCATGAAATTGCTGAGCAGTCGGGTTAGAACAGATAAAAGGAAATACTTCTTCACTCAAAGAGTGATTAACATATGGAATTCACTGCCACAGGAGGTAGTGGCAGCTGCAAGCATGGAGAGTTTCAAGAGGGAATTAGATAAACATATGGAGCAGAAGTCCATCAGTGGCTATTAGCCACAGGGTATAGATGGGAACTCTCAGTCTGGGGCAGGTGATGCACTCTATTCTTGGTGCTGGAGGGGGCAGCAGTGGGAGGGCTTCTGGTGCCCTGGCCCCACTGCTGGACCTCCTGATGGCACCTGGTATATTTTGGCCGCTGTGTGACAGAGTGTTGGACTAGATGGGCCATTGGCCTGATTCAACATTGGCTTCTCTTATGTTCTTATGTTCACCATCTGCCTGACTGCTGAAGAGGAGGGCACAGAGACCAGGATTAATAAGGTGGATCTTCACTGTCATGCTGGACAGTACAGAGGCAGTTCTTCAAGTACCTTGGCCCCAAGCAGTTTGAGGCCTTAAAAGCAAAAAAAACAAACAAACAACCCAGCAGTGCCCAGAAAAAAGACAGCCAGCCAGTGCAGATCTTTCAGCAGAGGGGTGATTCAATTCCTCTGATAGTAGCACAGGCAGGGCTATTTTTGCACCGGAACACCCTGGAATGGTATTCTGGCTGGCTCCCGTGGCTGCCAGTGTCCTTCCTGCCTGCTTACCCTCCAGCCCCACCTCCCCGCCACCTGTTCCTGCCGCCACCGGCTCCGATCTGAGCCTCCACCCCTCCGGCCATGGTCTGGCTTGGGTGACAAGTGGACCTGAGGAACACTGCTGCCATCGCTGCCGCCGCCGCCGCCAGATGCCTTCTTCTCTCATGTGCCCTGCTGAGCTCCCCTGGCTGCCTGTTGTCATTTTTCATTGGCCCCCAGGTGCTGGAGGTGGGCCAGGTGAGTCACAGAAAGCCCCAGCCCAGCGGGGCATGCGTGTTGCTCCATCCACCGGTCCCTGCTGCTGCTGCCACCCACCCTCTTCCTTCCCAGATGGACCTGGCCCAACTCATTCTCTTTAGTGTTTGCTTTGTGTCCGCCACCACCACAACTAGCTCACCACCAGCCCCTTTCCCGGACCCCCCCCTTTCCTGGGAGCTGCCAATGGACTGAGCCACCCGAAAGCTTGCCCACCTGCCCACATGAGCCAGCCCAGTTTCTTCTAACATGGCAAACCCCAAAGAGAAAACACCAGTGGGTCTTGTGGATGAGTTAGCCTGTTTCAACAAGATTCAGCTTGAGTATAAGCTTTTGAGTGAGCAGGGTCCCGCTCACTCAAAGGTATTTACAGTGCAGCTGACTCTAGAAGACCAGCACTGGGAAGCTGAAGGAACTAGTATTTAAAAAGCTCAACATGCAGCTGCTGCCGCCAAAGCTTTGGAAGGGACGAGGTTTCCTAAAGCTACAGCTCAGCCATCACGTAATGAAGGAGAGAGAGAGGAAAGATTGGATTTATACCCTGCCCTTCACTTGGAGTCTCAGAGTGGCTTACAAACTCCTTTCCCTCCCCCCCCCACAACAGACACCCTGTGAGGTAGGTGGGGCTGAGAGAACTCTAACACAAACTGCTCTTTCAGGAACAGCTGTGCCAGAGCTTGTGACCCAAGGTCACATCAGCAGGTGCAAGTGGAGAAGTGGGGAATCAAACCTAGTTCTCCCAGATTAGAGTCTGCACACTTAACTAGTACACCAAACTTAACCACTACACCAAAGAACCCAGGTAGTGTAACCCCCACAGTGGAGCTGAACGTGCTTTGTATGAAGCTGGGAAAGAAACCTATGTACAAGCCTATAGATCCTTACATGGAGGTGAGATCCACCTACAACTATAGTATGAGAGGTGGTGCTTATCCCCAGTGGTACTTCTATCCTTTTCCTGTGGGACCCTGGCTCTGTGAAGTAGAGCTCTCTATTGGGGGACAGCAGTTTCATGGGAAAAGTAGAACAAGACAGGCTGTGATGCATGATGCAGCTGCTAAAGTTCTGAAAGTCCTGCAAAATGAGCCCCTGCCTGAGGAACCTGAGATTAATGGGCACCATGGCTGTTATCACTGGCCTCCCTCGCCCTCTCTGCCAGCCAGTTGGGAGGCACCTCCTGCTGCTGCTGCGTGTGCCCCTAGCAGCCTCTGGCAGCGAGACTCACCCAGCCCTTGCCACTGCCGCCACAGGCCCCACCATGGAGATGCAGGCTGGTCAGGAGTGGGCAGGCGGGATGGTTGGCTGGCTGGCTGACTCACCCAGGGACCACTGGCATAGCAGCTGGGCAAGGGGGCCAGGGAGGCAGCCCCGCAGTGGGGAGGGGGAGGCCAGCCATCCTGCCGCTCACCTGGCCTGGCCTCCAGGAGCTGGTCCGGCTCTCAGCACAGCAGGCTGCTGAGCTGGGCATGCTCCCTGCTCTTGGTCTCTCTCCTGCTGCTAGGCCCACCCCACTTGCGCCATCGTCATTCTCCCCCCATGCTAGGCTGTGCAGACAGGTTGAGTGGGGGACCAATTACATCAATTAGTTACACTGTTAAACATGCTTGTGTGTACAAAATCATGCTGGTTAAAGCCTGGTAAAAAAAGGTGTTCTTCCCTCCTCCCCCAAACTACATGCCGCATTTGAAACCTATTTTTTTTTTTTGGGGGGGGGGGGTTCCTAATGCTGAATGAATGATGGCAAACATAGAATGAAGAGGTGGTCACTCTTGGTAGCACAAGATGAGTAGCCGTGTTGGTCTGTCTGTAGCAGGAGAAAAGGACAAGAGTCCAGAAGTGCCTTAAAGACTAACCAAATTGGTGGCAGGGCATGAGCTTTTGTGAGTCACTGCTCACTTCTTCAGATAAGTGAAGAACATCTGACAAAGTGAGCAGTCATGGTGACTCATGAAAGCTCCTACCCTGCTACAAATTTGGTTAGACTTTAAGGTGCTACTCGACTCTTCCTCTTTTTTCTTGGCAGCAGTAACTCATGGTAACTCTTGCATACTCTTGAGAGCACAAAAGTGTTCAGATTACTTTGGACTGAAGCGAAGCTATTTTTCTTCCATCAAAAAAAAATCAAACAGTAATGAACTATTCTCATGCCACTTCGCATTAGATCTCATGTATATCCCATATGCATGCATGCAAAAGAATGTTCCTAAGAAGTACTGAGGTCAGAGACTCAGCATAGTGAAATCAGCTCAAGTTTATTTAGTTACATCTGAACAAAGATAAAGATAGCCGGCCCACACCTGGCTTATATTCGTATCAGCGCACACACCCAACACCTGTGATAGGTCCTATTTACATGGCCCCAGAAACAAAAGGTTCCCTGCAGGATCCTGGCACTCCCTTTGGTCTGCAGCTAGGATCCACGGTGTCTATTGTTTTAGGACTGAAGGTCTGTAGGTCCATTTGACCACATGGCTAGGCACACGCGGTCACAACCCTTTTGATACCTTATACCAAACCCTCTTGATACATTACAGTTCCTTACTGACCAGTAGCCACCAGAAGACTCACATCCTTGTTTCAGAACAAAGTTTGAGTCCAGTGGCACCTGAGGTATCTGAGGAAGTGTGCTTGCACACGAAAGCTTATACCACAAATAAAACTTTGTTGATCTTAAAGGTGCCTCAAACTTTGTTAGACAGGCAGACAGTATTATTTTTTCCTTCTGCCTTCCCGTGGTGTGAAATATTTGGACTTGATGGTAAAATGCAGACCTTTTTGTGTGGATTTACGTGACTTTCTGTGGCTGGGGCCATGTGGTTGTTGTCTCTAGATGAGGCTGAATGAGGGCAACATGACTTAAGGTTCCAGAAAGTGCAAAGTGCACAGCCCCAAGGTTTTTGTCAGGCCTTTTTCTTATACAACAACAAAATTGTTGGTAGAAAGTGCCATCAAGTCGCAGCTGACCGATGATGACCTCATAGTGATTTTTAAGGCCTGAGATGTTCAGAGGTGGTTTGCCATTGCCTTCCTTTGTGTCACAACCAATGTTCCCTCTAAGCTGTGCAGTCTTGTGAGCAAAAATTTTACTTTGTGAGCTACTGATGTTAAAGTTGTGAGCAAGCGATTTGGCTACTGCATAAATTGGTTTGCTCTAGAGTCATCCTTCCTGAGCTAAGACAAAAATGTGTGAGCCAGAGGCTAAAAAACTGTGAGCTAGCTCACACTAACTCAGCTTAGAGGGAACATTGGTCACAACCCTGGGCTTCGTTGATGGTCTCCTATCCAAGTACTAACCAGGGCTGACCCTGCTTAGCTTCAGAGAGTCTGACAAGATCAGGCTAGCCAGGACCATCCAGGCCAGGGCAACAACAGAATAATGGCACTTTAAGGACAACTCAGTTGGGATGATCACTGCACTTCAAAGGGGTTCAGGTTAATGGGTCCTTTAAAAAGAATTTTGTCAAAGAGGTTCCAGAACTCTGTTCTGGCATGTTCCCCCAGAAAAAAAGCCCTGGGAATTGTCTTGCTCACAACAACAGGCAAAGCTTAGCTTGTATTCATTTGAAGAAGACAACTTGGTTATGTATTTAATATTATTTAATGTTATTATATGCATCATGTGTGTAATTGTTTTAGGCACACCTCTCCTTCAAGGGGTCAGGTTATTCATAACTTACTAGAGAAGGGAGGATGTCTTTTCCAGATAGTAGATCTGCTAGCTCTGTGAAGAATGGAGCATGCAGAATGTGTACCACTTGTTGGAGTGTTTGCAATTGACTGAAAGAGAAACTTGCATGAGATTGTGGCTTTTCTTCCATTATTAAAAGTTTTTGCTGAGCATATAAAAAAAGCTGTGATCTTGCACAAGTGTGGCTGGATTACCACACTTCTGGTAACATGGGGGTGTGGCCTAATATGTTAATTAGCTGCACTGTCAGGGGTGTGGCCAAATATGCTAATGTGTTTCTGCTGCTGGGTGTGGCCTATTATGCTAATGAGTTCCTGCTGGGCTTTTTCTACAAAAAGAGCCCTGAGCATAGGGTTGCCACTTATAGTAGCATAGGGTTGCCTCTTAGATCCAGTGGGGAATCTCCCACTGGCCCTCCCCCTTCTTGCTCATGGTGCTCCAGTGAATGAGGACAGGTCATCATTGATGCATTAAACCAGGAAGTGATGTCACTGATGCACTAGGATGTTGTTGATCTTGATTTTGGTGGCTAAAACCTGAAAATGATGTCAACTCAGTGACATGTCCTTTCCCCCATGCCCTACCCTCCAAAATCTCCTGAGGGTTCCAGGTACACTCCTAACAACCTTACACTAGCACAGTGTTACATTTTGGACCAGCTGGAATTTGTGGATACTTTTCAAAGGCAGCCAGATGTACTGTAACTTAACTTGGGTGTGATCAGAGCGTGGACAACTATGGCCAGACTATAGGAGCAGCTATAGCCTGCATACCAGCCAAAGCTTTAAAAAGTATCTATATGCTGTGGAGTCAACTTGTCCCTCCCACTGTAGGTCTGAATCCAGCAGGTTCTGAGGTATCAGTCAGAGGGAAAAAAAGTTCTCTTTCTGTTGAAAGTCCTTAAACCAGATACGTTAAGGGACTGCATCTAGAACCTTCTGAGTGCAAAGAATGTTTCAGAAGAATAATTACAGAAGAATGTAACATCCATGGTTCTTCTCTAAGGTTTGTGGAAAGCACTTGCATGTACTTGACTTGGCTTTCCAGTTGTGAGTTATGTTATTCACCTAGCACATGTTCAACACAGCACATGTTCATAACCAGTGAGACTCACTGACTGTGGTTGCGCACACTAAATAATCCACTTTCAATCCACTTCCACTGTACTTTCCAACTGGATTTTACTGTGTAAACTGGCAAAATCCAATTGGAAAATGCATTGAAAGTGGATTGAAAGTGACCACAACCATTGTGTTTGTTCTTAAAATGAGGAGAGATTGGTCAGAAAGTCAATACAGAACACAAAGTTCAATTTTAAAAAATCTGCAGAAATGTGGCAAGTTTTCACTGGGAAATCTAAGAATAGGCTTTTATATGATAGTATCAGCCCTTTGCTGTTTGTAAGAATTATATTTAACTGCACTTTACCAGCTTTTGTACTTTTGACCAGAAGGAGCCTATAGATGCAATAACTGAAGCATCAACCCTATTCTTTATTGTCTGAATTCCCCAATATTTTACTAGCTGAATATGACCAAAGGGAGAACAAAACATTCCCTGTATCAGCTTCAGAAATGAGGGTATGAGAACACAGTTGGCCATATATCCTTGCAGTAGAATTACAATGGATCTTATAAATATTTCTCCAGTGTATAATTCCCTACTTGGCCAGATTTTCAGCATGAATGAATCTATGGTCCATATGACCAACTTATTGCCGAATAAAATAAAAAAGAAAGAAAGAAAAAGCCTTTAGAAATTATGACACCTCATAAAGTAAAGAAAGGGTGAAAAGACTATTGACTATTTTAGAATGAATTCAGCCATCCCCTGCATTATATTCTTTTCTCCTGCCCAGAGATCATTGTGGGATGACAGCTTTGCTAACAGGCCATTTCTTGGTAGAACCATGGAAGTACTCTACAAAGGGCCATTACAAAAACAAATTATTCTCTTTGTCCCCTTTCCACTGAAGTAAGGGTTTTATGCAGCTGTATTATGCTATAACCACCAATGGTTCCTCCTCTGAAGCAAATCTCTGCAATTTGCTTCGAAGGCAAGCCATATAGAAAAGTCCAATTTTAGAAACAATAATGGCACAGTTAGAGCTAAGGCATGCCATACAGGCAGCTTTTGTCATAAGGGAAACAACCAATAATAAAAAAAATCCATTTTTCCTTTATTATTGCAATGATGGTACAAATTGTGGGAGGCAGTGTCCTCCTTCCGGCAGAAGCTCCCATGTAATTAATGGGACTAAATACAATTTAATGGCAGAAATACCCTCTTTGGCAGCTTCCCATGCTCTCAGCTGCACATGTTATTTGGGGAAAGCATTCAGATATTAACCAATCAAACCCTAAAATTATTTCTTTATTAATATATTTAGTCTAATGACTCTTAGGGGAGGGAATGTGGCATGGTATACCCTGATCTTGTCAGATCTCAGAAGCTAAGCAGGGTCTTTACTTGGAAGGGAAGGTCCTTCAAAGAACACTCTACAGAGGAAGGCAATGCCAAACCACCTGTGCTTCTCCTTTGCCTTGAAATTACCATATGTCAGCTGCATCTTGACAGCACTTTACACACACAAACAACTACTCTGAACCGAAACTTAATGAATGGGATGACCATGGGCCAGTCATTCTATTCCACAGGGCAACTTTACAGGGTTAGTGTGAGGATAAAATGAAAAAATATCCAGAACTCTTTGAGAGACAGATATTAAAAGATCTTTGAATCTGGTCACTATATCAGCACTTTTCTGACATACAGTTCAAGAAAGTCAGAGGGAGGAGTGACAGTAATGTTTGTTAATCACCAGAGTTACACAAAGACCTTGCCACCAAAGAGAATTGTGCACCAGGAGCCTGCCTTTCCAAGAGTTGTTGACACCAACCCCATTGCTGGCTCACTGACTCGGAGAGGACTTTGATTTGATTCTATTTAAGCAGTGACTCCTGTTTGCTTGGTATCCTACTCTTTTTTGGTGCTGTGCTCACTGGGGACAAACACTTCACCTGCACACACTGGCTTGAAGGCAGGAAGTGGTGAAGATGTGCTTGCCACAGGTTAGTTCACTGGATTCAATAACAGAGGTAGTCATTTTGCCTCCACACACACTGACATATAGAAAGACAATGATATAGTCTAGAGGGGATGAAGGCAAATGCGTTGCTTGCTCCCCCAGATCCAGTTGGCATGACATTTTAATGTCCTTGCACTGCAATCACTAACAGAAGCAAAAGAGATAGACAGACAGACCAACTTAGAGTTAAACAAAGACAAGATCTGTGACAGGGATATGGTATCTCTTGACCTTTTAAAATTTAAGGCTCATGTACATAGCATCCATTTGTTCCCATAACTGAGACTGGTACTTTCTTTTCTTAGCAGTGATTATTATTAGAAGTATTATTCAGCCTAAACAATATAATAATTGTGCCAGGCTATCCTCAGCCTCAGAAGGGAGGAGGTTACAAACTCCCTTGGTCCTCCCCTCGTCCCTTGACTCAGGAGTCTTCTAGGGAGTCTTCCTTGACCCTGTCCTACAAGGGATGAAACAGCAGTTGGGCCACACAAGCATCTCTGTCACCTGGGATTGCAGCCCTGTTGTCATGGCAGCCAGTCTGATCTTCTCCTTGCCATGCAGCCATATTACAGACAGTTGTAGCAAATGGCCCTGCCTTCCCCTGTGACTCATACCTTCATGTTTTGTCCAGCTGCTCAACACTGTGGCAGCCTCTCTTTCTTCCACTGTCAGTTAGGCTGTTGCATAGTATGTTCCCACTGAATGAGCAGAGGTCAGTGGGGAGCACAAAACCATAGAAAATGATGTTTGATAATGTTTGCCAAAGGACACAGGTAATTACAAAGAATTCATTACAAAGAGTTAGAACATAAGAGAACATAAGAACATAAGAGAAGCCAATGTTGAATCAGGCCAATGGCCCATCTAGTCCAACACTCTGTCACACAGCGGCCAAAATATACCAGGTGCCATCAGGAGGTCCAGCAGTGGGGCCAGGGCACCAGAAGCCCTCCCACTGCTGCCCCCTCCAGCACCAAGAATAGAGTGCATCACCTGCCCCAGACTGAGAGTTCCCATCTATACCCTGTGGCTAATAGCTACTGATGGACTTCTGCTCCATATGTTTATCTAATTCCCTCTTGAAACTGTCCATGCTTGCAGCTGCCACGACCTCCTGTGGCAGTGAATTCCATATGTTAATCACTCTTTGGGTGAAGAAGTATTTCCTTTTATCTGTTCTAACCCGACTGCTCAGCAATTTCATGGAGTGCCCACGAGTTCTTGTATTGTGAGAAAGGGAGAAAAGTACTTCTTTCTCAACCTGCTCAATCCCATTCATAATCTTATAAACCTCGATCATGTCACCCCTCAGCCGTCGTTTCTCCAAGCTAAAGAGCCCCAAGCATTTTAACCTTTCTTCATAGGGAAGGTGTTCCAACCCTTTTATCATTCTAGTTGCCCTTCTCTGCACTTTTTCCAATGCTATAATATCCTTTTTGAGATGTGGTGACCAGAACTGTACACAGTATTCCAAATGAGGTCGCACCAATGATTTATACAGGGGCATGATGATACTGGCTGATTTGTTATCAATTCCCTTCCTAATAATCCCCAGCATAGCGTTGGCCTTCTTTATTGCAGCTACACATTGTGTAGACATTTTCAGCGAGTTATCCACTACGACTCCAAGATCTCTCTCTTGGTCAGTCTCTGCCAGATCAGACCCCATCAACGTGTATTTACATTTAGGATTTTTGGCTCCAATGTGCATCACTTTGCACTTGGCCACATTGAACCCCATTTGCCACGTTGACGCCCACTCACCCATCCTCAACAGATCCCTTTGGAGTGCCTCACAATCCTCCCTGGTTTTCACCACCCTGAACAACTTCATGTCATCTGCAAATTTAGCCACATCACTGCTTACTCCCAATTCCAAATCGTTAATAAACAAGTTAAAAAGCATGGGACCGAGTACTGATCCCTGTGGTACCCCACTGCTTACCACCCTCCACTGAGAAAGTTTCCCATTTATACTCACTCTCTGTTTCCTATTTATAAGCCAGTTTTTGATCCACAAGAGGACTTGTCCTTTTATCCCATGACTATTGAGCTTACTTAGGAGCCTTTGATGAGGAACTGTATCAAAAGCTTTCCGGAAGTCAAGGTAAATAATATCTATTGGGTCCCCCTTGTCCACATGTTTGTTCACTCCCTCAAAAAACACTAACAGGTTAGTGAGACAAGATCTTCCCTTACAGAACCCATGCTGAGTCTGCCTCAATAGTTTTTGTTCATCAATGTGCCTACTAATTCTTTCCTTAATAACAGTTTCCACCAACTTACCCGGTATCGATGTCAGACTGACTGGCCTGTAATTTCCTGGATCTCCCCTGGAGCCCTTTTTAAAGATGGGAGTGACATTAGCTACCTTCCAGTCATCAGGAATGGAGGCAGATTTTAAAGAAAGATTACATATTTTTGTCAGGAGATCCACAAGTTCACATTTGAGTTCTTTCAGAACTCTCGGATGAATGCCATCCGGGCCTGGTGATTTATTAGTTTTTAAATTGTCCATCAGTCGGAGGACTTCCTCTCTTGTCACCGCAATCTGATTCAGGTCTTTCAAACCCCCTCCCGAAATCAGTGCTTCTGGAGTGGGCAAACACTTCTCCTCTTCCACAGTGAAGACAGAGGCAAAAAATGCATTCAGCTTCTCAGCCATTTCCCTATCATCCTTCACTACTCCTTTTACCCCTTGGTCATCCAAGGGCCCCACTGCCTCCCTGGCTGGCTTCCTACTTCTAATGTATTTGAAGAAAGTTTTATTGTTGGTCTTTATGTTTTTTGCGATATGCTCCTCATATTCCCTTTTTGCTTGCCTGATCACAGACTTGCATTTTATTTGCCATAGTCTGTGTTCCCTTTTATCAACCTCACTAAGACTAGCTTTCCACCGCTTAAAGGAATCCTTCTTACCTTTTACAGCTTCCATTACTTTATTTGTTAACCATGCAGGCTTTTTTCTATACCTATTTGTACCTTTCCTAACCTGCGGTATATATTTTTTCTGAGCTTCTAGGATTGTCTTTTTAAATAGTCTCCAAGCTTCCCCAATGGTTTTGACCTTCTCCACTCTTCCTTTCAATTTCTTCCTCACATGTCCCCTCATACCAGAGAAGTTACCCCTTTTAAAGTTAAAAGTGGTTGCGTCAGTCTTTTTGGGCAACTCCCTATCTGTACAAATGTTAAACTCAATGACATTATGGTCACTGTTGCCAAGTGGTGCAATCACTTTTACATCTCTCACCAGGTCTTGGGTGTTACTTAGGACCAAATCCAGGATCGCCTCTCCCCTGGTAGGATCTGTGACCATCTGTTCCACAGCACAGTCATTGAGAGTGTCTAAGAACGCAATCTCTTTTTCCCGACTAGAACTCATATTGACCCAATCAATGTGTGGGTAGTTAAAGTCGCCTATTACAACACAGTTATTTCGTCCAGCCGCTATCTTTAATTCATTCGTCATTTTATAATCTTCCTCTATCTTTTGATCTGGTGGGCGATAACAAACTCCCACTGTTAAGCCTCCTTTTGGACCCACTATTTCAACCCATAGCATTTCCAGAAGGGAATCCAATTCTCTTACCCTCTCAATCTTACTGGATGGTATACCCTCTCTGACATACAGAGCCACCCCACCTCCAACCCTTTCCCCCTATCCTTCCGATATAATTTATAACCAGGAATCACCGTATCCCACTGATTTTCCTCATCCCACCAAATTTCTGAAATACCCACAATGTCTATTTCCCCCCCCAACACCAAGCATTCCAACTCCCCGATTTTACCTCGGAGACTTCTAGCATTTGTGTATAAACACTTATAGTTTCCCACGTTTGTTAAGCCCACAGCCTTCCTCTTGCTGCCTCGAGACCTTGCCAGGCAGTTCCTATCATTAGCCACAGTCTCAGTGGACAATTGTAATCCATTTCCTTGTACAAAAGTAATAGCTACCCCTTCATCTCTTTGAGATGAGCCATCCTGAACCAGAGACTTTTCATCTCCTGTCGGCTTTCCCCCATTATTCAGTTTAAAAACTGCTCTGCCACCTTTTTGATTTTGAGCGTCAGCAGCCTGGTTCCTTCTCGGGACAAGTGGAGACCGTCCCTTTTGTACAGCTCCCTCTTGTCCCAAAAAGCATCCCAGTGCCTAACAAACTTGAACCCTTCCCCCTACACCACCGTCTCATCCACGCATTGAGACTCCTGATCTGTGCCTGTCTCTCCGGCCCTGCGCGTGGAACAGGTAGCACTTCCGAGAAGGCTACCTTGGAGGTCCTGGCCTTGAGTTTCCTGCCCAGCAGCCTAAATTTCTCCTCCAGGACCTCAGGAGTTCAGTTAAAACAGTCTGCATGATCATTGTAAGTGTCTATAAAAGAAGTCTTTTCTAATGTGATGAGTATATTGTTGTTTTGCCTGGCATTAAGGCAACTGTACATACTGTCTCTTTGTTCTGAGAAAAGCACCTGAGCGCAGGAAGAAGTTGAGTGACACTTTTACTACGAGAAGTTCTTGGTATGTGTATACAGTCACAGACACTGTAGTTCTGAGAAGAGACTCTTGGGAACTATAGGTAGTGGAGACTGTGATGTTCAAATACAGCTATTTTTGAGTGAACTTAACAACGGAAGCTACTCCTGCAAAGTTATTTTCCATTCAAGAAATGTGTGCCTAAAATAAGTTCACAGTAGCGGCACCTGCACGTTTGGTTTCTGTCTCAAAGGGAGTGTTTAGGAAGTTACTTTGGACTAAACAGTAGAAAGGGAATGCTGACCTCTCCTACCCCCTCTGCTTCCACCCAAGCACAGAAATGTATTAGAAGCTAGCCTCAATCTGTCACAGGCAAGATGCAAGGCTGGGAATGTATGGCCTGAAAAACTGTTTGTTTCTTCTTTAATCAGGGCATAGTTGGGGTCACCAATATGTGGCTATGACTAAAAAATTCATCTACTTTTGGCACAGTCTCACTAACAGTTTTCTCATAGAAGATAAAACTGTCCCCCTCAGATCCTACCTTATTTTTTTATTTGTTTCCCCTAATATTTGTTTGGTGCTTTGGCTATCCTCAGTATGTCAGTGCAATCGGCCTGGACACATCTCAGCCACCTGAGCCACTTGTTTTGCCATTCGTGCTCTGTTACACATTGCAACAGTTTCTTTACTAATTCTGATGCCTCACTACACATTCTAAAATGTAATCACTAGTGTGAGGTAGAAGGGAAACCCATTCTGTTGATGCCTAATGATACCAAAGCTGTATACATTTTGAAAAAGCATGGAAATGGCCCAGTTAACCTCTCTTTGAGCAAGCAAATATTTGCATTAAAGGTCATAGATGTGTGTAGGTGTGCAGGCATAGGTCCTTCCATATGGTTTAAGAATCTATGTGGTCTCAATAGTGCAGGCTGAAAAATGCCTGCATGGGAGAAACCATGTTTTCAGTGACTTATTCCCTATTAGGTCACTAAAATAATAAATGCTTGCTCCACTTATTTCTTAAAATTTGTATTCCACTACTGATATGCAAGATAATCTACCTTCTGTGTTGTGTTTGACTTCACAGCCACTCCATGAGCCAAAGAACTACTGTTCTCATGCATAGTTAGCCATACAAGTGGCCCATGCCAGAGGTGGGATTTGAACTCAGCTCTATCACTAATTTCATCTCAATATATACTACACTATCTTGGCAGTATGCCTAATCCTTCATCAGTCCCAACCACACAGAGCAGCTGTGGACTGGGAACCCTAGCCTGGTCCATCTCTTCACATCTTCCTCTGCCAATACTGCTATGAAATCTGAATTTCTGGAAAATGTATTTCATTCAGAAGTTATTCTATATATTATGTTTTAAATGTTTACTGAATCCACAAAATCAGGTGGGTTGAGAAATTAAACATGAACACCACAGATATAACTATATTAGTGTTTTTAAGAAATGGTGAAAAAGCAGTTCTTTAAAAAAGCAAATAAAATTCATATGACTACAGAATTTGTCCTTCGAAAATGATAAGCAGGTTTCCCCCCCTCCCTGAGCTGAAATGAGAGAGTACAGATGGCATTTCAGATACTAAGAGAAACTGACAGTTCCTTTTACCTGTTTTCAACTGAAGTTAGAGTTAAAAGCTGAACACTTTTCTTCTTTCTTTTTCTGTACTTCTCGGGCAAAGGAATGATACCAAAATAAAACAGAATTTTAAAAGTGAAGCAGCTTTGCTGAGTCATTTTAAGCAAGCATTGTTGCTTTTAAGAACTTGGAGCATGATTTAGCCAGAGTTCAGTACTTAAAAACCCTTTAGATTTTTTATGTGAGAGATTAAACATAGTTTAAACATAATTTTCTCCCAGTGAAAGCAGTGGTAATTATCTGTGGCTTGATTGACTCAATTATATTGTTTGTAAATTTTATTAGTATTTAAATTTTTAACATTACCACTTCTATCAGTATATCTAATGCTCCATGTGGCGTCATCTGTGAATACTTAAATCCAGAGACTAGAGCCACGAACAGACAAAACAGCTCTTTCCACAAACCTGAAAAAGCCCCAAGTTTGCAGAAAAATCTGAAATGTAAAAAAAGGTTAACTCCCCCACTTAACAGAAGCAGCACCTATAGGTTGAAATGAATGATATCTGTGCCTGTTACTAGGCAACCACGACAGTAATGCCAGACTTCAAGCCTTAGTTTCTGTCAGTAAAGGGCATGCCCCCTTGCCCCTTGCCTGGCCCCTGCCTTTGAGGGAGGACTCATGGAGGCCAGGCCTGGCAGCATCTGCCAGATGACTTGCTACCATTCAGTTTACAGAACTTACCCAGACCTGACTTCTTGCCACTGTTCAACAGGAGCTATCCCATTCTAACCATGTAGTGATTAGAATTGCAGACTAGCATCTGGGATACCCAGGTTCAAATGCCCACTCTGCTATGGAACCTTGCTGGGTGAATTTGGGCCAGTCAGATATTCTTAGTCTAAGGCCCCGTTCACACTGAGCATTTGCCCCACTGAAGGCACGGGAGCCCTGTGGACTTTCCGTGCACGATCATACGAGCACATCTGGGAGGCATAGTGTTCCCGTGGCCAACCTGCGGCTTCCCATGGAAAACGTGGAGTAAAAAACTACTAGGTCCGAAGTACTCATTTCTGGAAACCCCGGGGCAAAGGCTGGCGTCTGATCGCAGGAGCACCAGTATCCCGCAGCTTCCGATGCCCACCCATGTCCCCAGGGTTTCTGGATGTTGTAAGTTTCCATGGGATGCGCACCAACACTGAACAGCACATGCGCACACACAAGACACCGACAGCGGCCCGCCCCCCCAATGGCGCATGCGCACTTCGCAACACTTGGCACTTGCGTGGTCTGCTGTGCTGCTTTTTTGCCAAGCTGCAGCAGCATGGTGTGATCGGGGCACAAAGCTGGAGCGTGGCAACCCGGTGGCCCGTGTGATCGGGCTACCACGCCTTATTTAGCTCCAGGGCGAACTGCCATGCCTCTCCCCCGCATTTTCTGGCCCGTATGACCGGGGCCTACCTTAACCTTATGAGGCTGTTGTGATGATAAAATGGAGGAGAGAAGAACCATGTAAGCTGCTTTGGGTCCTCATTGCAGAGAAAGGCAGAATATAAATGGGTGCAGATAAAAGGTAGGTCACTAGATGGATGGGAAGGAGAGAAGGAAGCTGGAAAAGCTGTGGATATGGGGGTTGTCAGAGGGAAAGAGGAAAGCTTATGGCAGAAGGCCAGGTAGAAGGTAGGTTAACTAGTTGAGAAGGAAGTAGGAAAACGGGTGAGGCTATGGGGCTTTCAGAGAAGAGAAAGAGTCGATATAGGGGGAAAGGAAAATGAGGTTTCCCATGAAAGTCTTTGCAGGTACCCTACTTCTTAGTATCTAATAGTAAAGAGACTTGGTCCTGTGCAGCAAAATTAGGCAAGGGAGGGATTTCTACATGCTTACAAGACTCCCCAGATATAAAGAAATGAGTTACTTCACTGTCTGAATCAAAGAAAAACAAATAAATTTCCCAAATAATGTGATGAGGAGGACTGAGTAGACTAAGAGGACATGAAATGTTGAAAGAAGTTGAAAGCCCCTCAAAGAAAAATAAATGAGAGGAAAAATTAACTCACTCAAGCAACTGCAAGTTTATTGAAATCTGAAGATAGAGATTTGGGGGGTAGCTAGATGACTGAAATGCAGCATGCACAGGGATGCCTTTGAAGACCATTCAGAAACTGTAGATAATGCTACTAGAGATGAGCATGAACTCCCAAATGAATCCCATTTCTAGTATGAACCCAAATGGTTCGTGGTTTGCAAACAAGTGGTTTGGGAGAATATCTCCCAAGATCCACCCATGAACCTTCATGCTTTTAAATGCCTTCAAAGCTTATTTCTGGGTCTAGCAGGCCACCCAGAAGTGAACTCTGAAGGCATTTAAATGCTGTTGGGGTCCACCACCGGCCCATAGCCCCACCCAAGTGAACTCTGAGGGCATTTAAATGCTGGGCTGGTGGTGGGCTCCAACAGCATTTAAATGCATTTGGGGCTCACCTCCTGAACTCATGAACTCAATGAGCCACAAACTGGTTCGGGAAACGGAAATGAGCCACAAACCCCAACAAACCACTATTTTCCTGGTTCATGCCCATCCCTAACATGAGCTGTGTTGACTAGCCATTTTATAGCTATATTAGATAAATTGTGCCTTTAAAGGCCTTTACAGCCTGAGACCCACAAACATAAAGGACCACCTCTCCCTATATGAGCCCCAGCAATAATTTCTGTCCTCCTGAAAGGGTTTTCTCTCCATCCTTTTCCTAAGGAAGGTTTAATGGCCCCATGACAGTAGAATGGACTGTTTGGTGAAATTAAGGCTGTCAGCGTCCACTGCAAGGCAGTAGGAAATGGTCTTTTGTCTTCCCTATGTTAGTTTTAGAGTGTGGAAGGTAGGGTAAAGCACAGCATAGGGCTAACACTACTGTACTAGAGCCACAGGCATGCCTATGATTTCCACCATGGATAGGAGGAAGGAAACATCTTCTATTTCTTCATATTATCCATAAAGCACACACCTGCCCCCAGTGGTGAGGGATCTTAAGAATTAGCACGATTAAGGAACTCTACCTTATTTTAGGACCTGATTCTCACCAGGTATTTGACTTTAGGCCATGAAGAAAGTGATAGATACAGTCATCATAGTCAGACCACGAGGGAAAACAGCCACTCAAGTGCTGCCCCAGCATCTGTTCACCTTCAAGAAGGGGGATGGAATGTTGGAGGGAAATGCACGAGGAACAGAGTTGAGTTCTGCCTCAGGGAGAGAGCAGTGAGAGCTCAGGTCTGGCTCAGGAAAAAAAGCAGACAGAGTGAAGGGTATCTCTGCTTAGTACTGTGGCATGGTCATTTGACCCTACTTCTGACAGAGAATAGAGTACTCAATTGTTAGGCCTTTATCTGCAGTGTGTGGACCTTGTGCCATTTAGTCTGACCCTTGGGAAAGGGCATGCTGGTGTGGATGGAATCTTGTGTGTGTCCAACCTAGTGGCTAATCAGTGAAAGCCTGTTTATACTTGGAAGAATTGAGGGAAGTTAAAACTACTCTCTAAACTGATGTGATTCAGCCATTTTTCCTTTTTTGTCTATCTGTAGTCCTGTGCTGCTGATTTGTTCCTTGAAAACTATTTGTAAATAAATCTTTTTTGGTGTTAATATAATTCCTGCCTCAGTGACCTTCATATTCTAGTTGTGCACCACAAAACTTACCTCACAGCAGCAAACCCAAAGCCTATACACTCAGTACATTTAGAACACCTGGTAAAATAAACCTGGGTCCCCTCAGTTGATAGAAATGGCCTGTCATATCAGACCACCAGGAATCAGTAAAACATTGACCTTTTCATGCTATAAAGACTTTTGGGGATCTACAAAGGGGCTCAGGCATGGGATTCATGCACAAAATGAATTATGAAAGCCATTCTGAAGTTTCAGAAGAGTCTAATACTTTCACGCTATTGCCTTGGAGCTTAAAAGGATTCCCTTGCTACTTCAGCAAATCCTATTTATCACAAAGGAGAACAGAGTTTAGCATGAATTAAAACCATGTTTCTTCATACCATCATTTGCATTAGTTAAAATAGCTGCTACACTTGAGAATAATAGATGGGGATAATATAATGAATAAAATAATGAAGAGACTCAAACACCCATGTCACAAAATGTAAACAAGTCACTAATTCAAATACTGTTATTCTAATATTTCATTACAATACCCTTAGTAACGTTACATTGAAAGAAACTCCAGCTGCTGATAAGCCAGTTTCTAATTGTGAATGGAGGAGATGTGCTTTCATAGCTTTTAATTTGTTAGAAATAAGAATTATGATCCTGCTTAATTCAAATCAAATTATCACGAAGAATGTTTCTTTAAAAAAATGTTTCCAAGAGAACCCATTTTATACTCAGTGTTGTCTCATTTTTACATGCATGTTATTTGATATCTCTCATTTCTGAAATGCAGGGCTCTTTTTGTAGCAGGAACTCCTTTGCATATTAGGTGGCACAACCCTAATGTAGCCAATCTTCCAAGAGCTTACAGAGCTCTTCTTACAAGGGCTACTGTACGCTCTTGGAGGATTGGCTACATTAGGGGTGTGTCGCCTAATAATCAAAGGAGTTCCTGCTACAAAAAGAGCTCTGCTGAAATGTCTTTCAAACTTTTTTTTAGTTTTATTATGGGGGGAGGGATCATTTATTTAATAGTTTTAGGGAGCAATCCTCAGTAGCTCTACTAAGATGTGTGTCTCATTTTATTCCAGGAAAGTGTTTTTAGGATTGGAGCCCTACAGTGCAGCCCCAAGCACTGAAGTCCTATTGGCTTAATTTGACTTAGGAAGGTGTAACACTGCTTACAATTGGATTGATAGTACTTGTAAACTTTTTCTTTTTAATAAATATGTTATAACTTTTTATCCTGTTAGTGGTTCTCTGTACCATGTAGCCCTCCACTGTCTTGGACATGCTCTTTTAAAAGGAGCACCGAGGGAAGTGGCTATTCCTCCAGGGGCACATAAGGCAGTAAACTGTCCTCATGGTGACCAGGAGCTGGGCAGCAGGGGACAGAGGCAAGGCCTCAGAACTGGGAAGGGAAGCAGTTCCTACAAAGGTCAGGTGGTGGTGGTGGGTTGCCAGAGAGAGAGAGAAAAGCTTCTCTAGGTGTTGAGAAAACCTTGGAGGGTAGGACTGTTCCACCACATAAACACAAAATGGACATCTTTAACTGGTGGGACAGTCAGGAGGACATCTTTCCATGATCTTAATTCCCCAGCAGGAACATATGGGACAAGACAGTCCTTCTGATACCCACACCCCAAGCCATGCAGGGCTTTAAAGGATAAGAACAGCACCTTGAATTGGACACGAGAGAGAATCCGTAGCCAGTTTAACTGTAGTATTGGGAACATATGCTCCCAATAGATAGTCCCAGTCAGAAGGCTAGCTGCAGTATTGTGCACTAGCTATAGCTGCTGAACACTCTATAAAGGTAGCCCCATGTAGAGTGCATTGCAATTGTTCAGCCTAGATGTAACTAAGGTTTCTTGGACTTTGGCTAAGGCATGGATCACTGTGGCTAAATCTGACTGACCTCATTTTCTAAGGTGACCGTTATGTCAAGCTGCACTCCCAAGGTGTGAACCTGGGTTTTCAAGAGAAGTATCCCTATACAAGACAGGAGAGATCTCAAGTCCCTCGTCTGCCTTTCTACTAACCCTGAGAACCTCTTTATTGTCAGGATTAAGTTTAATTTTTTGTTTTTGATTGTGTTTTGAAAGCACACAACTGCTTTTGCAGCAGCCTTTTTCCTATCTTCAGGTAACAGACAATGAGGCCACAGGTGAAGCAAGCAGAAATTTTAAAAAATCTGATGGTGTACCATATTCTTTAAATATGACAGAGAAACCAAACAATACCTGATGGATTATGGGCCATTCTTAGGTTAACCAGTTCTCATTTTTATTTCTCACAGAGACTCACTGGCCTTCCTTCCTCAAGCATTTATTTGCAACAAGAGAGCTTTTTGAGTCATGCTACCTTTCTTATTTTTTTTAAGAAAGTCTGAACAAAGCTTCATAGTGCCTGTGTGTTTTAGTGACTCTTCATAATGCTTTTGTGGCTCTTGGCTGAAACCCAGCTTTTGAAATCTGACTACTTTTATTTGACACTAAATTTGTAGATCAAACCTCCCATGGGTAATCAGTCTTCATGTTCTTGAACAGAAAGTATTGGTCTTGCAACCAACCGCAAGATGAGTCTGTTTGCCAGAAATGACAAAAATAAAGGGCATTCCTAATCTGTGGTATTTGTTTATTCATGGTATTACTTACCACTCTGTGGTATAGCAGTCATCTGATGAAACACTATTGTGGTTGGTTTTGGCTATGATATTTTTGGAACAAGATACAGCTCTTTAAAATAAAGGATACCTACTAAATTAATAGACAGCTAGCATTTATTTTCCTGACTCCTTTTTTACTGTGTATGGTCAGAAGATACATGACTTGCTACCTTTAAACTGTGCCACAGAAACCTGATTCTAGCTGGGACCAATGCAGCATGGGGAAAGGAGGGATCTTGCTTCCCACCATCTCCAACCCCAATTTGTCTTCAATTAGGTTGGGAAAATGGCACAGGATGAAAATGGTATCTTCCCCTCTACCCATACTGTGGTAGCCCTGACCAGGATTGGACCCCCATAGCCCAATTTAAAGGAGATAACTCTTTAAAATGGTGGCACATTCCCAGGGTGAAATAATGGAAGTCCATCTCATCTAGTTTGACCCTTAATTTTGTGAGGACCCCACCTCCTCCTTCTCCAGCCAAGACCCCTTGGATAGTATGGTCCCCCTCTTATTTTTGACTTAGTTGTTTTAATAGGCACACCCTTTTATTGCCTAAGTGCCAAGGGGATCTGAAGTTTGGGTAGTCTCTTAAAGCCACCTGGGTACAGCCCTGACATTGGAAAATCCCAGGGAAGAAAAGGAAGGGTGTGCTGCAATTAGAGACTGATTAAGTGTGTTCTCCCACCTCAGTAGCATATCATTATCAATAACAAAGGATTTTGCAACACTGATGTCATTACCCAATATCCTGGCATATCTCAGAGATGTCTGCCCATCCCAAGGAAGTTGCTGTTTCATTAGCCATTCCCCAGTTCCTCTTTTTTCTTTTTTTACTCAGATCAAGATGGGCATTCAACTTGATCTTGTTTCAGGAGCTATCTTGACTCACCCAAACTTTTATGTCAATGCCAATCTGGCTCACTTCAAGCTAATTAAAGTACGTTAATTGTGTTGCCTCACTTTGTGCCCATGCAGATTTGGTTCACAATAGAACAATCAAGGTATTTTCCCCACTTTCCCCCACCACACTTTGATAGCAATTAACTTTAAACCAGCCAGTGAGATTCAAACTTTTTATTTTGATCCAATCCAAAGCCAGAATGGGCAAACTTCACCTATTGGGAATCTTCTGACCTGAAGGACCCTAAGTACTACAAAATTGTCCGTCAGATCTCTGGTCCAGACCTCTATTCTGGTTTACTTCTGAGAACCCCTGCTACACTCTGCTGGCCTTTACTCCCCTTTTCCTCCTTGCTCTGCTCCTTGGACCTCAGCTACATCTGCCCTTGGGCCTCTCCAGCCCTGGATTTAAAGTTGTATGTCTCTTCCCTACAAACTTCCCAAATTCCTCCCTTCTACTTTTTATGTGTCCTTGCATTCGGGTATGTGTGTGTGTGATTACTTAGGAAATTAGATCTCAGGTGCCTAGTGTAGGTTTTTTACCTTTTTACCCTTTTAATTTTATGTTAGATACAATAAAGCTTATTTGTTTGTATTTACAATCATTCATTCATTCACTCACTTAATAATTTTATTTTAAAGTACTCCTTCCCACTCTTGTCTAATAGCTGACAAGAGAAGTGTGTTATGTATAATGGTTACAATGTTTGTTCTTTCTGAATTGTTTGTTTGTTGTATTTTTGCATTTGTGTGTGTGCATGCACTTGTGTGTGCGCATGCCTGGAAGTCATGGCAACCTCCTACTGGGGCATGGAAGATGTTCAGAGAAGTGGCTTGATAACCTCCCTCTGACTCCTGTCCCTAGTATCCTTTGGGGGTCTCCCATCCAAATACTTGCCAGGGTTGGTCCTGCTTAGCTTCTGAGAACTGATGAGATTGGGCTTGCCTTGGGCTATCTGGATCAGGGCTCTGCAATTACCTCTGTTGTTTGTGCTTTTTAAAGGCATGTACATCCAAATACAAAGGCAAGGAAAACAAACATGTTCATGGCAAAGGAAAGATGGGTTAGGCACAGAGGAGAATTGTGTTATACCACCTAACTCCTTGAGCCAGTCTTCCACATTTTCATTACACTACACCCCTTGGTGTACATAATTCTCTGTCCACACCTTGTAGTTCCTATCCCCTTTGCCATGTCAGAGCCTAAACAGCATTTCAGCCACGATTTCAGATATTCATGTTGACTTCTTTCATTCTTTGCATTGAAGTTGCTTGCTGACAAGTTGCCTGCAGACTCCCACTGGCTTATGCAATAGCAGCCACAGCCATGTTATTCTGCTATACACTCCAAAGAAATAAGGAGAGACATTATGGTACAACCAAAAGGAAATTTTTATTATTCCCTGTTCTTAACTTAGCTGTGCTCTGACAGACTGAGAGGGCGGCTTCTGGCCCATTTGATATGGCTGGTTTGGGGACAGGACCCACACTTTTTGTCCTCAGGTCAGGTCTTTGTCAGTGGATTCAAATCCTTTATCCTCTTTTATTGTGAGCTGCCCCAAACCAGCTACTTCCTGTATAACAGGCACATGAAGTTTTTCATAGATCAGCTATGGAATGTGCTGCCCAGATTGGCAGGTTATCTGTTTGGCCTATGATTGTGTAATATCACTTGCACTTCACTTTGGTAATCTGCATCTATCACCTCATCACCCTTTTAACTGTAGTCCAATCCTTTGTGGTGAGTGTGCTATCCGTTCTGGACAATATACTTACAGCAGCTGCAATGCCAGGTCTTGTTGTTATCGCTAAGTACAGAAGCTTGCCTATGGCAGGTCTATAGTTATTGTTGTCTGGCAGTGGTTCACCTTTCCTTGTAGAGGCCTGATTCTATTGGGATGAGCATTGGATAACACGTTCCAGGCCCAGGCTTTGCAATTGCTCCAGTATCTTCAGCTTTTGACTAAGAAGATAACTTCCATCTGGTTTCCATTCAATCTGAATTCCCAGGTAAAATTTAGCATTGCCTAGGTGTTCGACTTCTACTTCCTTGTATAGTTGGGATACAATCTCAGCACAGTCATTTTGATTTTCATGGCAAATAATCAGATCATCAACATAGGCCAAAATAAATTAAGTCCATCTTTCATCTCTGTGTCTGCTGTAAAAACACTGGTCAGCTTTGCTGAAGCTCTGATTGAAGTAGCATCTTGGTCAGCTTTTCTGACCACACGTCTGCAACTTGTTTAAGCCCATAAAGCCCTGTTTGAAGTTTAAAGACTAGATGTTTATTCTTTTCATCTGTAAACCCCAGTGGCTGTTTCATGTATAATTCTTCCTCTATTTCACTATGTAAAAAGGCAGTCTTAACGTCTAACTGTTCTGTTTGCATGTTCTGGAAGCTGCGATATTTAGGAGCATCCTGATTAAGGATCGGCACAAAACCGGCTCATGAACTAAAGTTCATCTCAAATTTTGCCTGGTTCATGGTTCATGAAGTAATGTTCATGAACTGAAGAGCTGCCATGAACTTCCACAAATTTTGATGCAGTTCATGAAGAGCAGAAAGCAGAGGTTTCAATGGCTTTCTACTCTTCATGAAAAACTATAAGAATAGTTTGGTGAACAGTAACTGAGTGGATATTGCTTTCTTGGGCAGTCTTTTTAGAAAGGCAGGCGATTTTTGTTTAACTAGAAAACTAAACCAGCATAGCCTGAACACTCACATTGCCATAGAAGCAAAGCAAGTCACTGATATACAGCACAATTAACCCGGGTAGCAGTTCCTTGCACTTTGACACATTTCATTCTCCAGGAAGAGGTAAATACAATTCTAAGTTTTATGAAGGGCTAAACATAAAGGAACACAAAAAAAACAACAAGTTTGGTTTAGAAGTCTATGTTGAATGCAAAATGTGAACATAATGTGGATATAATTTTTTTGAAACTATGAGCAGAATCTGAAAATGTTTCACTTTATGAGGTAACACCTCTCTTTTTCAATTAAATAGTTGATAAATCAGTGAAAATAAAATAAATTATAGATTGAGCTTTCCATCTGGCCACCTTGACATGCAATGATTCAAGCTAAATAACTTGTCTGCTTTGAGGAAATCTTTCTGTCAATCACAACAATTTGCCATGCTTTTTGATTTAAGAAAAAAACAAGAATCCATCAAATTATTAAGCTTAAGCATAATCAAAGTTATCTAAAACACTTGGATTTGAGTAGATAGTCATGTTTGCACAGCAAGGATAACATGCATTATAACCCACTACACAATGAGGTATTTATGATATTGCTTCACTGTGCAGCTTGAGAAATTTTAAGCAAGCAGTCAGATGAATGAGAAAAATTCACATATGCCCCAGACTAATTAGGCAATAAACTAATACGGGTTCTTTTGATTTCAGTATGACAAAATTAAAGTGCAATCTTATGTATGTCTACTCAGAAATAAGTCCCAGTGTATTCAGTGATGCTTACTTTCAACTAGGTGTGCACAGGATTACACACCTTGCATTCTTTAGTAGAGTTACACCCTTTCACGCCCAGTGACTTCAATTGACATAGAAGGATGTATGCTCTGAATGGCACTTAAGACATGTGATTAAGAGCACAATGCTAAATAGGTCAACTCAGAAGAACAAAATTAGAGTCCAGGGGCACCTTTAAGGTTCAGACTTATAAACAGGGAAATTAACATGTTAGACACCTTTAGACATTTAGACATTTATCTGTTATTTGGACATATTCATTGCTTTTCAGCTGTTGAACTTAGCTTGTTATTTTGACTTTGCATATCTTAAACATCATCATGTTACATGTTAATTTCCCTGTCTATAAGTCTGAACCATACCTACCATTCCAATGTACCATTCCAATGTATTTGAAAAAGTGTGCGTGCACACAAAAGATCATACGTTGAATAAACCTTTGTTGGTCTTAATGGTGCCACTGGACTCTAAATTTGTTCTACTGCTTCAGACCAATATGGCTGACCACTTGGATCTATCTTCATCCAGGTCAACTCAGAATCCATCTCAGGTCTATTCAGTGGGGCTTTCTAATGTGTTCTTAGGATGGCACATTGACTATACCACTGAAAACAATGGGAATTTAAGCTTGGCTAGATTATTCCGCTCTCCTCTAAACCATATGTAAAAAACAAATATGACTGCACAGTGAAATAGTCCAATGACTTTTTTGCTATATAGTGCTGGACTTTGTAAACAAGGTTTCCAACTCTTGGGTGGGAGATTCCTGGAGGTTTGGGGATGGATCCTATGGAGGGACTTCAGCAGGACATAATGCCATAGAGTCCATCCTCCAAAGCAACCATTTTCTCCAGGGATACCTGCCTCTGTGATCTGGAGATCAGCTGTGATTCCAGGAGATCTCCATGCCCTACCTAGAGGCTGGCAATCCTATTTGTAAATGATCTCTTAACCTCAACGAGTTCAATAGGATTGATGCTTGACTTGTTTGGCAGCTAGAAAAACATCTGCCAGCACAAGTATGTACATTAGCACCGTGGGGCTCTATGCTATGTCCAAATTGCATGTTTAGTTCTCACACTTGCAGCACCCTTCTGCCTGATGTTTTGTGCATGCATACACTGCTTGAGCAATGTGAGCATGATTATTAGACAATTGTTCCATCATTAAAGTAATGCATTGCTAGGTCTAACTCAGCTTCAATCCACATGCTTCTATTTAGCTGCATATTTTCCACCATTTTTTTGCCTCCATTGCATCTGCACAAAATAGGCCAGTAGAGCTGTTCCAGGTGGTCAGAAGCCTGCTCCATGGTCCACTGTGACAGTTTTGTTTACCACTTTATAGATAAAATCTCACACATCCATTCCACCTTGAACTTTACACTAACAGTGACAGGGTCAGATAGTAGAACAAAGTTTGAGTCCAGTGGCACCTTTAAGACCAACAAGGTTTTATTCAGGGTATGAGCTTTCATGTGCATGCACACTTTCTTAGATACGTTGAAATGGAAGTTAACAGTCCATACATATAGGCAGATGGTGAACAGCAAATTAGCATACAACATAATGAAGATGTTTGAACAGATGCAAAGACCAAACAGGAATAACAAGCTAAGTTTACATGGTCACCATTTGTTTGGATTTAACTACAGGGGAAAATAGGAGACTAATGTGTAAATGTATCCTTCTTATGGAATGCTAAGAGTAAGTAACTGAGATCTTGCTGTTATGCTCCATTCATCTCCTCTCAAGCATGGAGGTAACTAACAGCATACTTTTCTTTGGGAGGGGGGTTAATGGTTGTGCAGTGTTATGTCTCCTATGTCACTAGATTAGAGAAATACATTCCAATATTCATTGCATTACATTACAATCACTATTCCAATTTACTTTCCCAATTAATAAATAAACTAAGATAAAGAGGATGTATAACCCCTCTTGGTGAGAATACATATGCAAGGAATGAATGAGTTTAGCATATGTAGTGAGGTAAGAAACCAATATCCCTGTTGAGTCCTGGAGGGGTTGTTCCGAGTGTTGTAATAACTTGTAATTAGCAATTTTTCTTTCCAGTCTGTTCCTGAAGTACCTTTGCAATAAAACAGCTACTTTGAGGTTACCCACTGAATATCCTGGAAGGCTGAAGTGTTCTCCTACAGGTTTCTCATTCTTGTAATTCTTGATGTCCTTTGGCATAGGGTTTCACCTGTTTGCCCTATGTAGAGAACAGAAGGGCATTGTTGGCATTTAATGGTATATACAATGTTAGAAGATGAGCATGCAAATAAGCCTGAAATGGTGTAGCTGAGGTTGTTAGGTCTGGTGATTGTGTAGTCTGGGTGTTATATGGCAGCAAAGTTGGCATCTGAGTTTATTGCAAGCTCTGGTCCCACTATCCATGTTCAAATTAGATGTTGCATTACTGTGGGTGAAGAGTTGTTTGAGATTGGGGTGCTGTCTGTGCACAAGAAGAAGAAGAGAAGAAGAGTTTGGATTTATACCCCACCCTTCACTGCCTAAAGGCGTCTCAGAGCGGCTTACAAACTCCTTTCCCTTCCCCTCCCTACAACAGACACCCTGTGAGGTAGGTGGGGCTGAGAGAACTTCTGACAGAAACTGTCCTTGAGAGAACAGCTGTGCCAGAGCTTGTGACTGACCCAGGTCACATCAGCAGGTGCAAGTGGAGGAGTGGGGAATCGAACCCAGTTCTTCCAGATAAGAGCCCATGCACTTAACCACTACACCAAACTGGCTCTCAGAAAAGGTTTGCCCCCCAGTAATACTCTGGAGCACGACGGAAGATAGAAGGGCCTGGCGTGATGTGGTCCACGGGGTCGCAAAGAGTCGGACTCGACTGTGCGACTGAACAACTACAAAGTAATGAAAGAGAACTGTCATTATCCAGTAGAGGTTGTAAGTTGCTGATGACACACTGAACTGTTTTCAGTTGAGAGCTGTATGTGATCACTAGTGGTGTTCTGTTATTGCCTCTTTGGGGCCTGTCTTGCAACAGGTTTTCTCTGGGTACTATTCTGGCTTTATTAATTTGTTTCCTGACTTCATCAGGTGGATACTTTAGTTCCAAAAAGGTTTGTTGTAGATCCCACAGGTGAGGACCTCTGTCTATAGGATTGGAACAGATGTGGCTGTAGCATAGAGCCTGGCTGTATACAACGGATTGTTTGGTATGTTTAGGGTGGTAGCTGGAGGTTTGCATAGATTGACTATGCAAGAAATACATTAATCTTTGGAGGCCCTGCTTCAGGTGCCCCAAACTTCTGAGATTAGGTGGGTGGCAACTTGGAAGATGGCCTTCTCAGTCATGGCACCAAAGCTCTGAAACTCTCTCCCTAGAGAATTTCATCTGTCCCCTTCTGTTGCCATCTTCCACCAGTGGGTGAAGACTTCCTTGTTTCATTTGGCATTCCGTCAATGATCATTCCTTCCTAACCAATGTTTTATGTTTTGTATGTATTTTAACTATTTTATATGTATTTGAATTCTGTTTTCGAGCTCTTTTTAAAGTTGTTTTAATAAGGCATGTTTGGGAGGGGGGTTATTTTAATGGTTTTATAATACATAATATCATGTATGGGCAGATAAGGGCAGAAATGTGGGAGATCAGCTTTGTAAATAAATAATAAACATAACCATTACCTTCTGGTGAAACACCATTGTGTCAGATATTTTTTAAAAAATCTTTTATGTCCCAGTTTAAGGGTGAAAGTAAGCCAGTATAGGCTGGAACAAACTTCTAATTGACAAAGTCAGGACAGTGTATCATAATTCTATTCTGATTTAGTATATAATATTTATGTCTTTTATATGTTCATTAGTATTTTTTATGCTGTTAGTTGGATTGGGTTTGTCACATCTCTAGCTATCTGAAGTCTTGAAGATGAGGCAGGGTAAAGATTCACTGAAACAAATATTTGGGCTTCCCATCAGCTTTCTGTCAGCCAGTGTGGTGCTAGCAGCACATCCTTCAAGAAAGGCTAAAGAGAAGCAGTGTGTTTAAGTTTCCGCAACACTAAGCAATTCTTCAAGGTATATAGCAAACCACTACTAAACTTGTCCAAAAGCTGAGGTTGCAATTGTATCATTATTTATTTCGTGTGTGTCCCATTCTTTGTCAGGATTCAAGATGCAATTGATGGGTTAGCTTTTGTAGCAGTGCAGCTGAGTGCAGAATCACTCCTGTCTAAGCCCTGGGAAATCGATAGGCTGGAGCAACTCTGTGTTATTAGTGAATGGATGCATATTTCCTGATATACTGATGGCTTTTCATGGCATGAAAAACTTCACCTGCCCATTTCCACACATTAAAGTTCTACTAAGGGGGCAAGACATTTTCCCTCCAGGTTGTTGGCAACCCTAGTTGTTGGCTAAATTATATGTAGCGGTTTTGTACCCACAGCTTCCTTTCTCATTTTATCATTTTGCAATACATACAGATAACATTCTCTCTCTCTCTCTCTCTCTCTCTCTCTCTCTCTCTCTCTCTCTCTCTCTCTCTCTCATATATCTATCTATTTATCATTTATCTATCATCTATCTATCTACTCTAAATTTACTTGTAGCCTGTACTTTGACAGCCACTATTATGGGAGAAAGCTAAACTCATTCAGAGAATGCTCACTAATGTCCAGAAAGAGGAGCTTTCATTGACCACTCTAGTATATAGCTCTATTGTAAACAATGGGTGCGTTCAGACGCGCCGTTTGAGCCGTTTTCAGCACGGCTCAGAAACGGCTTTTCCCTGCGCGTTCACACGCCCAACATCTGCCCACCGTCCCCAGCCGTCACTTTCTGGAGCAAACCCCCTTTGAAACGGAGTATTTTGGCACCACTTACCCAAGTGGTGTTTTCCATCATTCTCCGTTTCAAGCCGCACTTTTCCCTGTCTGATCGCTCCATCCAGCCACTTCCGGGTGCTTCAACCCCCCTCCCCTCTGGGAAGCTGCCTCCAGCTTCCGTTTTTAGTCCTCCATTTTTTTTCCCCCTTACCGGTGTGCGCTTGAGCGGAGCTCCGCACTTAGTTAAAAAAAAGAAAAGGTTTACTGGTGCCTAGTTTAGGCATTTAGAGGAGTCCGGGATCTCGGGGAGGCCATTTTTAAAAGGACTCTTCCTTTAAACTTTAAAAGGACCTGTTGAGATCGCTCTTCTTCGCACCGGCCAAACTTCCTGTTCGGAAGAGGGCTGCCTGTGCGCATGCTCAAAGGAGAGGGGGAAACCCCTCCCACCTGCAGGAGGACGGCGGGGCGCTCGGAAGGAGGAGGTTAGTCTGAGCGCGATTCTCCAGATTAAAAAAAAAAACACATCGTGCCAGAGCAGTTTAAACCGCTCCAGCACGCTGTCTAAACGCACCCAATAAGTAGTATGAGAAACCTCACAGAGAAAATTAATGGAACACTTTATTTTAATAGGGTATAAATTCCTGCTCCCCAGTCTGAACAGCTGAGGCCAGCCTGATCTCATCAGATCTCAGAAGCTAAGCAGGGTTGGCCCTGGTTAATATTTGGATGGGAGACCACCAAGGAATTCCAGGATTGCCATGCAGAGGAAAACAATGGCAAATCACTTCTATTAGTCTCTTGACTTGAAAACTCTACAGGGTCACCATAAGTCAGCTGCAACCAGACAACACTTCACACACAAATTCCTGCTCATGGATTTTCAAAAATTTACAGAGGAATTTATTCACCAGAGGGCAAAGTGCTAACTTTTCCTGGCTCCGTGAATACCTTTTAGTCTAGAAAGTTCAAAGAATTATGTGTTGCTGTCTTCAGATGCACGAATTCCTCCACAAAAATGTGCAAAGGAACCATCTTCAGATCATATATTCCTATATAATCTGGGCTGTCTACAGTTCTCTGATCACCACTTCTTATAGTGCTACCTCTCAGTATGGGGATAGTCCTCATAGGGTATAAAGGAGTCAAATAAATTCGGCAATACTGATTGTTTCCCAAATCACTGATATTGGGATTCAGGACTATTGGTATATACCAACATTTTTCAGGTTTGGTATACTCAAACCCAAAAAATAACATTTATTTTTTTTTGTGCACACCTCTAGTTCTTATGTTCTTAACATCCATTTAAGCATCTGTTAAAGGAGCAGAACATTTTTTCTCCAGGTTGTTGGCAACGCTTGTTTATGTACATTAATAAAAAAAGTGTATCACTTTTTTTAGGGGATCATCTTACATTTAGTGTCAGCTTCGAGTAGATACTGGTCATTTATTTTGTGCTTCTAGCTATGTACTGATTTTGAGAAAGACTGCTTCTAATAGTTCTACTAACATACTGCTATGGGAGAGGGGGGCATGATAATAAACTTTCCCCCCTCCAAGATCACTTCCAGTCAGCACAAGTACATCATAGGCCAGTGCAGTAAACAACTTGGAATACAACTGAGCTTAAATTAAGCACTTTAACACCGTATCAATTGCCGTGAGAGCATTAATTCTATCTTTAAATCTCTCCTGTTGAAATCAGTGTGACCTACAAGTGTTTAACATTGGTTGGATTGTGCCCTTGGGTATACTAGGTTTCCAGCCAGAATGCAAGGATGTAAATAATGTCTCAGCAGGTGGAACTTTGTTTTAGTCTGATTTCTTGGCAGAAATTTCTGTGATGAATAAGGAGGTGCCTGTCATGTTGTAACACAGAATGGCATTTCACTGGAGACATCGTACTGTGATTTAAAAAAGGGGGGGGGGCTCTGTAATACGCTTCCCTCTTCACCACAAACTCTAATGTTTAAGTGGATTGGTAATACTGTGGGCTTGGCCATGTTGGGCTGCATGGTCCTAGATGCAAATTTTACATGACTTTGCCACCTGACAGAGCTTAATAAGGATGATGATAATTATACTGATTTCCTTTTAGCTATTTGATTTATTACTATAGCAAAACACATTAATTGAAGTCCAAGCAAGCCCAGTTAATATTTTCATCGAAGCTACAAATACATTCTTTTGTAAGTACCAAGTAAAAACCAAGAGTTACCCTGGATTTGGCATCTTCTACATCTCCTTTACTCTGCATAAAGTTCTTATTGCTACACAAGAAATCACTGACAATTTCTTCGAGCACATTTTGATGGACAACTCAATCCATCTTGCTGTCTAACTCCCCCTGTATCACAGTGACAGAAGATTCAGTAGTTTAACACCTAAGGAAACTTTCATTACGTGTACGAGATTTAGATAATGTGTCCTCTAATAATAGCATGAGCTTTAAAACACATACTTCCAAAATGATGAGCTTGAGTTTTTTACATCCTCTTTACAGCCAAAGAATAAACAAGCATAAAAATCTTGCATCTTTTGCATTCATTCCTCCAAAATATGCAAGCACCTCTCTGAATGTTCTATAAACAAGACAGTTGTTAATGATGCAGCAATAACAATTAATTTCTGCAGTGCTCATTAAACTATGCATATTAATATCCTCCTTTGATTAAGTGTTTTACATTCCAAGCTAGAAGATCTATAAAGGCAAAATGACAGCATAACGTTAAAATAAGAGTGCAGGTGCTTTGAAGTTTCATTAAGAGACACAGCACAAGGGCAGCTGCAAAAATATTATGAGATGCACTGGCCCCAAATCCAAAATCCTTGCCTACTGCAGAGTACTGGTTAAATGGATGGCTCCTGCAGTTCTTTTGCTCAGCCCTTGTTATCATTATCAATGGGGGCTGAATTAAGTTATCAATCCTGTGTTCCTTTACCCACAGGGAAAGATTCCTGGATTTATTTTGAAATCAACATTAATAAGATTGGTTGGCCAGTCACTTAGCTCCCCAGCCTGGCTGTCAGTGATTACTACCTTACAATGCCATCATTTTTAAATTTTCTGTGGTGAATAGTAGGGACATAAAAGAATGATTCACATTCACAAATTCAGCCACAAATTGGACGGCTCAAGTGGGGTGTTTTAAGATAAAGAATGAAACTGAGGGTGCCTAATATGTGCAACCAAAGAATTCCTAGGCCAACTCTCCTCCTCTGCTCCTGTTCCCCTATTCTCACCTCCTCCCCATTCCATCTGCATTTCCCCACCCAAACATGCTCATGTGTCCTTCCCCAGCCACTCACTTGTCTGCCCTCTTGCTCAGCACCTGCACTCCCAACCACCCACAACCCCTTTGCTGAAGAGCACTGGGCAGTCTGTAAGCACAGGTGGTACCAGGATGGCTCACAAGCAAGTGAGCAGGCAGTGAAAAGTATGTGGAATGCCATTGAAGGAGAAGTGAAGGTGGGGGTGGCAGTCATGGCCTCTGACAGAGACCCCAGGCCTTTGCAACTGCCCAGCCTCAAAGTATGCTGCCACCAGTGCATTGTTCAACTTCAAGGAGAAAATCAACAAAATAGACATTGATAGTCATGTATCCTGTTGTCAAGATTTTTGTGATTAAATAGCTTATCTTTAACCATGCACTGCTGATGATTGATCATTCTTTTGTTATGCTGATTACTAGCCAATGATTGTAAATTAAGAGGTAAAAGCTCTAGGCTACAGCGATTCAACACGGTTTGGTAACAATTGACGGAAAGTACTTTGTAAGTCAGCCTGGCAACTTTCTATCTTCTAAATCTGCAAATTTTGCAAAACATTAAAAATAACACAAGGAAAACTGGTGTAAATGAAGCATAAAACACACCACTGTGATCTAGTGGCAGACTCCAACCTGGAAAACTGGGTTTGATTCCCCACTCCTCCCCATGAAGCCTGCTGGGTGACTTGGGCCAGTCACAGTTCTCTCCTCCTCCTCCTCCTCTTCTCCTCCTTGAAACAGCAGATCAGGGGTTGACAGCACTTCACCACCTGACTGGTGGATGCTGCAGGGGGAGGAGGAGAGACAGGAACCTGACAGGTACCATACACAATGGGCAGACTCTTTTAAGACCCAGCCCAATGACTATTCCCATCTGGACTTTGAAGGGGGTCTTAGTCCACTTTTGGGCAGCAGTGTGATGCTTGAGCTCTTGCTAAGCCACCTGAATGCCAGAGCAAGCAATAATGGCCAGGTGGTTGGCTAGCCTAGCAACCAGTGGGAACTTTGGGGTGGGGAGATTGGGGTTCCTGCATCATGTGCACTGCAAGGTCACTTCCAAGAAAAATCCACACACGATGTTGGATGGCTCTAAGAATTGCTGGAAAAGCAAGTTTTTTCTTGGAAGTGATTTTGTGGCACGCACAATGCCAACAAGGTTTTTTTTTTCCTTCCACCACTGTTACGTGTGACTATGGACAATGAAAGCTACCAGCAGGAGGACTCCCACCATAGGGTGGGACCTGGCAGCCCTATTTCCAGGGCCAACAGCCATCTGCAACCCGTATTGTGGCTCCATTGTTGGTAGTACCACATATGGTAAAGTTATCATTGAAGAAAAGGTGTTCATGCGTGTATGCCAAGAAGTGCCTCCAGTTTGCATCCCATGTGTAATCATTATTTACTAAGGTTGTTCGCAATGTTTCTCAGGTTTCAGTTTCCATAGAGTAACAGTGGTATTTTGTATCTGGAGATAATGAAGATTTCTTTTTGTATATGTACAAGACCCAAATCAGATGAGTGTTCTATTACTTATACCAGAGCATGCTGCCCATCGTTTCTGCATGGATTGTGTAGAGAAATTCAGTTTACTGGGTCCTGGCTCAGGCATAGAGCTTTTGGATCTTGAAGGTCCTAAATTAAATCCCCAGCATTTTCAACCCAAAGGATCAAGTGATAGATGATGTGAATTACCTCTACCTGTGACCCTACAAAGCCATGGCCAGTCAAAAGTAAACAATACTGACCTTGACAGACCAAGGGCCTGACTATATAAGGCAGCTTCATGTGTTCATGTGTACATATGTGTTTATAAAAGAATATTATGTATTTTTATAAAAGAATTTTAGAAAGAATATTAGAATATTATGTGTGTTTATAAAATAATATTAGAAAGCAAAATTTACATTAACTATTCAGTCGTCACTCAGTTCACACATTATGTTTTCCTACATAAAAGCAGGCATGCTTGAAGACCATTACTAAAAATAAATGTCATAAACTTTTCCTTCAGAAGTAAACTTAGCACTTAGAAAACTCAGTTTACTTTTTTCTGTTGCTGTATAATAGGAATTAAGATGATCTAGACTTTTTCAAACAGTCTCCAGAGTCAACACTCATGGGGCAGCTACATTGCTACAGAAAATACTGTACAAACTCATATGTAAGGATGGGCACGAACCAGCTGACAAGGTAAAGTTCATCACAAATTTTGGCCAGTTTGTGGTTCATGAAGTGATGTTTATGAACTGAAGAACTGCCATGAACATTCATGAATTTTGGTGCAGTTTGTGATCGCTTGTGGCAGTTCATGAAGAGCAGAAAGCAGAAAATTATTAAAAACAATCCAAATATAAGATGATAATCATATTTTGAGAGACAATCTATTAAGAATATGGTTTCAATGCAGAAATAGAATAAGTCCACCAACCTTACCATTGACATCCCCAGTTCTTTCTGTCTTTCTAGTACTGCTCATACAGCTTTCACCTTAAGCAGAAATAGAATAAAAATGTAAATAAAAAGACCTTACTTAGTATTATTTCTCTGGTATTTAATTATTGCACCTATAGATTTTGCTACTGAAAGGGTGACATGATCATTTGCATCTGTAATAGCCACGTCACCTGGGCTCTCATATTAAGCATTCTGTATTTTTAAATAAAGGGGTCATTAAGTTAGCCCTCAACTCATTAAATATAGGACACTCTATAATCATGTGTTCAGTGGTTTCAACTTTGTCATACGAACATCTGCATATTCTGCTACTGTGTGATACTATATTATATCTACCCTCTAAAACTGCCAAGGGAAGGGCATTCATTTTTGTCAGAGGAAAAGCTCTTCTGAGCTTTGGTACTGTCAAATGATGAAAGTACTTTGGTAGTTGCATTGGGAGGGCAGTTCCCAAGTAAAGTGTTGAACATACCCTACATGCCCTAACAGATGATCTAGTAATGTCTAGCTTCCTTTATTTGCCTAATTATATCACTAGTTTCTTAACCATGCTGTTACATCCCTAGTTGACACTCATTGTGACAATACTACAAGAAAGAAAATCAATCATAAAACATATGATGCACAAACAAGGAAAAATAAAAACCATGGCAAACAGTTCAAGATGAGGGGGGGAAAGCACTATGTAGTTATTATATCATCAAATGGTACTAAAATCAAAAGAATAAATAGTTAAAGAAGGTGGCCAAAGAAAGAAAATGACTTTTGAACAATTCATTACTGGAGATCCAAGACATCTATTAGTAAAAATGCATTAAATATTATTGCACTATGACCCTAAAACAGAGCAAGTAAAAAACTGCATGACAAAATGGATGCAAAATTTTGCAGAAAATATACATATGAGTCAGTGGAAAAATCTCTAGATTAAAGAGAAGAAGAAGAAGAAGAACAGATTGGATTTATACTCCGCCCTTCACTACCCAAAGGAGAGCGGCTTACAAACTCCTTTTCCCTTCCCCTCCCCACAACAGACACCCTGTGAGGTAGGTGGGGCTGAGAGAACTCTGACAGAAAATGCTGTTTTTCAAGGAAAGCTCTTATCAGAACTATGGCTTGCCCAAGGTCATCCAGCAGGTGCAAGTGGAGGAGTGGGGAATCAAGCCCCATTCTCCCAGTTTAGAGTCCATACACTTAATCACTACACAAAACTGAATGTCAAATATTAAGGCAGAACTGGTATAAAATGCTTTTAGATGGTATATTACCCCTAAAGATATAGCAAAAGCAAAAAAAAAGACTATAATACTAAAATTTAAGCTTGTGATGGACATGAAAAGTATGCTACTAAATATCTATCAAGCAATATTATAACAAAACCACAGTGAATTATTTACATACAGGTTGACAGCAGCAAGAATAATATTTGCAGCAAAATGGAAAACAGTGAAATGTCCAGATTTGGAGGAATGGAGGAATAAATTGAATGAATATGAGACAATGGCAAAGTTAGCATCTCTCATTCATAATCTTCTTCAGAATTTCAAGAAAAACTGAAAGTTTTTAAAACCATATAGCTGAAAATCAAGAATAAAATTAAATCAAAATAGAAAATAACAGAAAAAAAGATTTAGGTAAGGTATGCTTTATAATGAAAATGTTATTAGATAAGAACATAGACTGAAAAGACAGAAAAGATATTTAAATAGAAGTGAAATATTAAGCAAGTTCTATATATATTTCGTATCTGTAAACTGAAATAAAAATTGATATAAAGAAAAGAAAAACAGTTGAGTAGCTGGGAGTTTCCTGCCACTCAGGTGTTTGGAAACCCCTTCTTTCTGCACCCCGCAAAAAGCCAGGAGGAGCAGAAAGCAGGGATTTAAACTTTAAATGGCTCACAAACTGATACAAACCAGGTCAATTCACTAACTAACCTGCCAGTTCAAATGGGATTGTGGTTCAGTTCCTGGTTCAGCCACAAACCACAAACTGAACTGCAAAAATGTTGTTTGTTCCCATCCCTACTCATATGCCTAAGTTTTTAGATCCTGAATCCAGTCACAACCCCAATTTTTGTGCTTACAGAAGAGGTAGGAAAATTGCTAGGATCTCAATGCTATGCACAACTGTGTATTACCTAATAGTAATGGGACTGCAATTGACCCTACTGCCTTCTGATACTATTGTCAGGAACTGAAACAAACAGTACAAGCAAAAGCTTTGAGGAGACAGAATTGCTTTAAGAAACAAGATAATGGGGGTGGGGGTTCTCTATGATTCCTGAATGTGTGCAGTTAGTTTAGTTTATTCATAGATAATATTAAAATCAGCAAGGCTCTTTTTGTAGCAGGAACTCCTTTGCATTTTAGATGACATACCCCTAATGTAGCCAGTCCTTCAAGAGCTTACAGAGCTCTCCTTACAGGTGCTACTGTAAGCTCTTGGAGGATTTGGCTACATTAGGGGTGTGTCACCTAATATGCAGAGGAGTTCCTGCTACAAAAAGAGCCCTGAAAATCAGCATTCCCTGGGCAATGCTTAACTGTATAAAAGGGGTATCATTGATGAAAACAGCTTATTTAATTATGAGAAAGTACTGAAAGCAGACCTGAACAAGGAGACACTTCATGGGGGTGTCTATGCAATTTGTCCTTAGAATAGATATTTTAAATCCATGTTATTTCCCTCATGGCATTACAAATAGGTGCTTATAAAGAGTTTTATTTAAACTATAGACAAAAGAGATTGGTATTAACTAATTCTAGTAATTACATGGAGGAGTTGCAAATTATGCACCAATCTATACAAACACAATGAGGGTGGCTGCCACATGAACAATCTTTACCATTCCACTGACACACAAAGCCTTTCTCAAGGGATGATTAAAGGCAAGTATACTGGGAACTTTTCCAGCTCAAGCTCCATTATAATGAATGGAAGTTGTGCAAAGTCACTGCTGTGCTTTTTTTATAGCTTCCATTCATTTCAGTAGAACATACAGAAAAGGCCCCAATGTAATGGGCATACAGAAGCCCTGTATTAAGGACAAACATGCACATATACATATGTGCAGTGAGAAAACTGGTGGTGAATCATTCCCTTAGTGTATTCAACATGTAGATGGTGGCTGTCTGATGTCAGTGGGCTGAGAACCCACATCAATTGGCTCAGTCTATGTGGAGACATTGATAGCAAGGGTAAGACTTTCCCTAAATCAATGAATTCTGTTAAAACATATATCTAACAGTATCCATGTCTAATAAATTCAGACTCCATCTTCTCTATGCTAGTCTGCAAACTCATTCCAAATATGAAACTGCCCAGCCATGCCTTTCTTATATCAACCTATTGTCTAGCAAGTGAGACTTTGTAATTGGAAATGCTTGATCTTTAATGATTTTTATAATGTATAATGTAGGGTTTTTTAGCTCAACAGCAATAGAGGAAACATTAAGTATAAATAGTGTGTATTTTTAAAAGAATTGCTCTGCAACAGTGGGTTTGAAAAGTGCAAGCATTTATTTTTGCTTTTTCAAAAGGAATAATCTTGATGTAGCAACCTCGTATTAATTTAAATACGACAATAACTTTGCATACCAAAAAATTACCAAGTAAAGCTGCTAGGCTATTGATCATGGATGTAATTTTATTTAAACTAGGGAGGGGAGGGAAAACTTTGATGGCAATGAAGCTCTAACCATTCTTCCAAGCTGGACATTTATCTAGATGGTACATAATGTCCTACCTGGAATTTAATGAGTACAAGGTTTGTATAGGCAGTATTTATTGTCGTTTAATGTGAAGGTAGAGACTTTACAGATGTCCAGATGAAAGTATAATTTAGCTTGGATTTTTTTTTCAGTGTTGAATTTTTAATCATTTTAGACTGATTTTTTCCCACCTCTCTCTATTAGTACGTTCAGCAATTTATAAATTAGCCTACGATTCACAGGGTTGGAATAACCATGTGTATACCAGGACAGGAGCCTGGTTTCTTTTCTTTTCTTTTCTTTTCTTTTCTTTTCTTTTCTTTTCTTTCTTTTCTTTAACAGTTTATTTTTCATTAAAATATAGAAATAAAACTAATACAGACAAAGGTCTGAAATACAAACTACAAAGCTATTGTAAAGCACCAATTATACAAGCTCAAAATTAATTTCTCATTCTAGACAGAAAAGCATTCCTTTTTCCAAATTGATTAGACATTTGGCCATATGGTAGACAAGTTAGTTTACATAGACAAATTCTACTAATTTCTCTAACCAATCCTCTTTTTGGGGGATTATGTTCTTCTTCCAATTCTGAGCAAAATTGGCCATGCAGTTGTTATGACATTAAGAACAAATTCACAAACATCTTTAGAAGGGAATTCTACATCATTTAACCAAAAAAGCCCCTTAGGGGATAATGGTAGTTCTTTCCTTATACCTTTAGAGATAACTGTAGTGATCATATTTCAGAATTCTGCTGCTCTGCTACACTCTCACCAGATGTGGCATTGGTAGCTGAGAAGTTTAAATTGCTTCTTAACATCGATGCCCAAGCCTCTGAGCTTATTGTGGCTTTCAGATCTTTCATCCAGATTTTTACAAATGTTTTCTGCCATTTACGATCAGCATCTAATAGAAAATTATATATCATAGAGAATATATTCCTTTCACCCAACACTTGTCAATTGGGTTCTTATTTCATCTTTACATAGTAATGTTTGTAGATGACTTTTAGACTGTAGATATTGAAACCAAGGAATTTGCCCATTGCTTAAAGATAATATTTCTGCAAATGTAACAACTGTTGGCCCATCAAGGATTAAGGATTTATAATCAGACACCTTCAGATCTTCCCAGATTTTAAAATGTCCTTCTTTTGCAGCTTGGTTAAACTCTTTAGATCTTATAACAGAAGCCAGTGGTGATATTCCAGGAGATAATTTTGGTCTGACCTTTATCCAGGCATTTTCTAAGGCATTGATAACAAAATCATCCTTAGCATAATAACTATTTTCATCTCTTTTATTCAACCAAATCCAGACTCTCAAAGGTATGGACACAAAAGATTGCTCAACTACAGTCAATGTTGTGTCTTTCATGTTCTTTTATGCATTTAGTTAGCCAGCCAATTCTAACTGAATAGTAATACTTTTGAACACTGGGAATTCCCAAGCTCCCTCTTACGATCTTATCCTGGGCATCTTGAAAATTTATCCTAGGTCTCTTATAATTCCAGATAAAGTTAGATAAACATTTTTGTATGTTTTTTAACTCTGGTTCCATTCCAGTCTTACACAGCTGTTTTTAGAATTACTTAAACTGTGTCAACTTTGTTAATTTATTTATACCTCATCCTTCCCCAGTGGGGACCCAAAATGGCTTTTCTCATTCTCCTCTTTCCATTTGTTTTGAATATGTTAACACTAGCCTGATACCCATGATTTGCTATGGTATTTAAGTTCTGTAAATCCAGTTATAATACTGATGATGTGAAGTTTGAAATGTAACATTTGTTGCAGGAATTCTAATGGAGGAGATTGTAGTGTAAAAATTGAAGTGAGACATAGGTACTTGTGTTTTTTTCTCTACTGAAGGACCTCTCTGTAGACCACATTGGTGGTTCTGCCCTCAGGTTCTAGGAGCATCAGGCTACTTGGTGAGCTCACTCTGGAGCAGGTCACATAGAACTGTTCATGTAAGAAGCAGTCATCTTGTTAAGTCAATTCCTGCCACCTTCAGTGTCTGGCCTTGGGACTTCTTAATGGTCATAGCAAAGCAGACCTTGAGGGGGAACTGCAGCCTCTTGAACTCAGAGCTGACCCAGCTGAGCTCTGAGAAGGAGCAAGGTGTTTGAACTGCCAGAGGGGTGAGTGGTATTTTATTTATTTACTTTCAGCTGAGGTGCTTTAGCTGAGAAGGTACTGTGTCAGGGACTGTATTTGGGAGTGTGTTGGTGAGTTGTAACAGACTCCTGACTGCTGGAGTTAGGGTGTGAAAGGGTCATTGTTTGCCTGTAATTAAGTGCTTGGGTGAAATTGAATAGCAGACTCCTGGCTGCTGGAGTTGGGGTGTGAAAGGGGCTTTGTTTGACCGTCATTAAGTGCCTTGGGTGATTTTGAGTAGCTGCTGGCAACACCCTCTCCTGGGAGACAATTCCATTTTAAAGCAGGAAGTTTGCAAGAGGCACGAGCCGAGGGACGAGAGCAAAAGGGCGAGGCTCTTTGCCTGTGGCTCTTGGCCTAGGGGCTCTGTAAGAAGCACAGGAAGAGCCAGGAAGCCAGGGACCTTGGCTCCTTGGTAAGGTAAGTAGACTCCTACAGCAGGAGCCATATAAATACAAAGGGTTTTAAAAGGGGGTTATAGAAAAGTATTTGTTTAAAAACAATTATGAAGCCAGAATGCCAGCAGGGGGTTGGGGGCTATCCAGTGTTTTGCTTGGAGTGTCACATGTATGACTATCTGCCCACTGGTCAGAAGTCTTGGGTGTGTGCTCGGTGCAAGGAGCTCCTGGTTCTCAGGGAGCGAGTTTGCTCCCTTGAGGCCAAGGTGGCTGACCTGGAGAAGCAGGGACAGTCAGTTAGGTGCACGGGGAAGACTCTCGGGGACTTGTTAGATATGTCCCACTCTGGATCTGGCAGCCCGGCTGCTGCCAGGGAGCATGAGGGTCAAGGGGAAAAGGGGCACCATGCTGAGGATAAGGGGAATGTGCCCTCAGAAGGGACCTCTTCTTCAGCTGGTGAACGGGTATCCTTTCGTACCAAGGAACCATCCCTGGGAAGGGTGGGAGGGGGCTCTTGGTGGTTGGTGATTCGATCCTTAGGCAGGTAGACAGCTGGGTGGCGAACCCGCGTACTGACCGTATGGTGACTTGCCTGCCAGGTGCGAAGGTAGCGGACATTACGCGTGTTTTAGATAGGCTGGTAGATAGTGCTGGGGAGGAGCCAGTGGTCGTGGTGCACGTTGGCACCAACGATGTGGGGAAATGCAGTCGTGAGGTCCTGGAGGAGAAATTTAGGCTGCTGGGCAGGAAACTCAAGGCCAGGACCTCCAAGGTAGCCTTCTCGGAAGTGCTACCTGTTCCACGCGCAGGGCCGGAGAGACAGGCACAGATCAGGAGTCTCAATGCGTGGATGAGACGGTGGTGTAGGGGGAAGGGTTCAAGTTTGTTAGGCACTGGGATGCTTTTTGGGACAAGAGGGAGCTGTACAAAAGGGACGGTCTCCACTTGTCCTGAGAAGGAACCAGGCTGCTGGCGCTCAAAATCAAAAAGGTGGCAGAGCAGTTTTTAAACTGAATAATGGGGGAAAGCCGACAGGAGATGAAAAGTCTCTGGTTCAGGATGGCTCATCTCAAAGAGATGAAGGGGCAGCTATTACTTTTGTACAAGGAAATGGATTACAATTGTCCACTGAGACTATGGCTAATGATAGGAACTGCCTGGCAAGGTCTCGAGGCAGCAAGAGGAAGGCTGTGGGCTTAACAAACATGGGAAACTATAAGTGTTTATACAAAAAATGCTAGAAGTCTCCGAGGTAAAATCGGGGAGTTGGAATGCTTGGTGTTGGGGGGAAATAGACATTGTGGGTATTTCAGAAATTTGGTGGGATGAGGAAAATCAGTGGGATACGGTGATTCCTGGTTATAAATTATATCGGAAGGATAGGGGGAAAGGGTTGGAGGTGGGGTGGCTCTGTATGTCAGAGAGGGTATACCGTCCAGTAAGATTGAGAGGGTAAGAGAATTGGATTCAGTTCTGGAAATGCTATGGGTTGAAATAGTGGGTCCAAAAGGAGGCTTAACAGTGGGAGTTTGTTATCGCCCACCAGATCAAAAGATAGAGGAGGATTATAAAATGATGAATGAATTAAAGATAGCGGCTAGACGAAATAACTGTGTTGTAATAGGCGACTTTAACTACCCACACATTGATTGGGTCAATATGAGTTCTAGTCGGGAAAAAGAGATTGCGTTCTTAGACACTCTCAATGACTGTGCTGTGGAACAGATGGTCACAGATCCTACCAGGGGAGAGGCAATCCTGGATTTGGTCCTAAGTAACACCCAAGACCTGGTGAGAGATGTAAAAGTGATTGCACCACTTGGGAACAGTGACCATAATGTCATTGAGTTTAACATTTGTACAGATAGGGAGTTGCCCAAAAAGACTGATGCAACCACTTTTAACTTTAAAAGGGGTAACTTCTCTGGTATGAGGGGACATGTGAGGAAGAAATTGAAAGGAAGAGTGGAGAAGGTCAAAACCATTGGGGAAGCTTGGAGACTATTTAAAAAAACAATCCTAGAAGCTCAGAAAAAATATATACCACAGGTTAGGAAAGGTACAAATAGGTATAGAAAAAAGCCTGCATGGTTAACAAATAAAGTAATGGAAGCTGTAAAAGGTAAGAAGGATTCCTTTAAGCGGTGGAAAGCTAGTCTTAGTGAGGTTGATAAAAGGGAACACAGACTATGGCAAATAAAATGCAAGTCTGTGATCAGGCAAGCAAAAAGGGAATATGAGGAGCATATTGCAAAAAACATAAAGGCCAACAATAAAACTTTCTTCAAATACATTAGAAGTAGGAAGCCAGCCAGGGAGGCAGTGGGGCCCTTGGATGACCAAGGGGTAAAAGGAGTAGTGAAGGATGATAGGGAAATGGCTGAGAAGCTGAATGCATTTTTTGCCTCTGTCTTCACTGTGGAAGAGGAGAAGTGTTTGCCCACTCCAGAAGCACCGATTTCGGGAGGGGTTTGAAAGACCTGAATCAGATTGCGGTGACAAGAGAGGAAGTCCTCCGACTGATGGAAAATTTAAAAACTAATAAATCACCAGGCCCGGATGGCATTCATCCGAGAGTTCTGAAAGAACTCAAATGTGAACTTGTGGATCTCGTGACAAAAATATGTAATCTTTCTTTAAAATCTGCCTCCATTCCTGAGGACTGGAAGGTAGCTAATGTCACTCCCATCTTTAAAAAGGGCTCCAGGGGAGATCCAGGAAATTACAGGCCAGTCAGTCTGACATCGATACCGGGTAAGTTGGTGGAAACTGTTATTAAGGAAAGAATTAGTAGGCACATTGATGAACAAAAACTATTGAGGCAGACTCAGCATGGGTTCTGTAAGGGAAGATCTTGTCTCACTAACCTGTTAGTGTTTTTTGAGGAGTGAACAAACATGTGGACAAGGGGGACCCAATAGATATTATTTACCTTGACTTCCGGAAAGCTTTTGATACAGTTCCTCATCAAAGGCTCCTAAGTAAGCTCAATAGTCATGGGATAAAAGGACAAGTCCTCTCGTGGATCAAAAACTGGCTTATAAATAGGAAACAGAGAGTGAGTATAAATGGGAAACTTTCTCAGTGGAGGGTGGTAAGCAGTGGGGTATCACAGGGATCAGTACTCGGTCCGATGCTTTTTAACTTGTTTATTAACGATTTGGAATTGGGAGTAAGCAGTGATGTGGCTAAATTTGCAGATGACACAAAGTTGTTCAGGGTGGTGAAAACCAGGGAGGATTGTGAGGCACTCCAAAGGGATCTGTTGAGGATGAGTGAGTGGGCGTCAACGTGGCAAATGGGGTTCAATGTGGCCTAGTGCAAAGTGATGCACATTGGAGCCAAAAATCCTAAATATAAATACACGTTGATGGGGTCTGATCTGGCAGAGACGGACCAAGAGAGAGATCTTGGAGTCGTAGTGGATAACTCGCTGAAAATGTCTACACAATGTGTAGCTGCAATAAAGAAGGCCAACGCTATGCTGGGGATTATTAGGAAGGGAATTGATAACAAATCAGCCAGTATCATCATGTCCCTGTATAAATCATTGGTGCGACCTCATTTGGAATACTGTGTACAGTTCTGGTCACCACATCTCAAAAAGGATATTATAGCATTGGAAAAAGTACAGAGAAGGGCAACTAGAATGATAAAAGGGTTGGAACACCTTCCCTATGAAGAAAGGTTAAAATGCTTGGGGCTCTTTAGCTTGGAGAAACGACAGCTGAGAGGTGACATGATCGAGGTTTATAAGATTATGAATGGGATTGAGCAGGTTGAGAAAGAAGTACTTTTCTCCCTTTCTCACAATACAAGAACTCGTGGGCACTCTATGAAATTGCTGAGCAGTCGGGTTAGAACAGATAAAAGGAAATACTTCTTCACCCAAAGAGTGATTAACATATGGAATTCACTGCCACAGGAGGTGGTGGCAGCTGCAAGCATGGACAGTTTCAAGAGGAAATTAGATAAACATATGGAGCAGAAGTCCACCAGTGGCTATTAGCCACAGGGTATAGATGGGAACTCTCAGTCTGGGGCAGGTGATGCACTCTATTCTTGTTGCTGGAGGGGGCAGCAGTGGGAGGGCTTCTGGTGCCCTGGCCCCACTGCTGGACCTCCTGATGGCACCTGGTATATTTTGGCCGCTGTGTGACAGAGTGTTGGACTAGATGGGCCATTGGCCTGATTCAACATTGGCTTCTCTTATGTTCTTATGTTCTTATGTTCTTAACTCAAAGGGGTTTTCGGGTGGTGTGAGTGGTATGTGTGGTATGAACACTGACTCTCCCTGAGCACTGCCAGTGAGCAATGTGGCTTCAATGATGTTCCTGTGCAGGGCCTTCACTGGCAGTGTAGTGCCATTGCAGAGTTTGTGTGAGTTGAGGTTTCACAGCAGCATCACTGGAGCCCCCACTTTGAGGAGAAGCTTCTGGGCTGGAAGGTGTAGGAGGGGTAGCATGTCTGAAGGCATTGGGGAGGCTGAACAAGCAGGACTGCTAAGGCGATGCTGCTTGGGCAGCCTCCCTAATAGCTTTCAACACTCTGTCCCTGCTCCTGCCCCTGACAAACAACTTCCTATCAGGTGGAGGAGGGGTAGGTAGGAGTATTGAGGTGGCTGGCCCAGCATTGCTATGGTGTTTCTGCTCAGACTGCCTCCCTGATGGATTAAAGTGCCCTGCGCCTGTCTGGTGTTGGGGAAATGTGTTTAAAGGCATCAGGGAGGCTGGGTCAGCAGCAGTGCTAAGGCAATCCTGATGATCAAGCCTCTTTGATGACTGTAAGCATCCCACCCCCTCTCCTACACCTGACAGGCAGTTGCCTGTCCAATGTAGGAGGGGGAGGGGGTGGGGTATTGCAAGTCATTGTGGAGGCTGGGTCACTAAGGTGTTACTGCTGGGGCAGGCTCCCTGATGGCTTTAAGCACCCTGCACCCACTGCTGCACCTGACAGACAGCGCCTGTTGTAGGGGGAGCATGTTTGAAGCCATCAGGGAGGCTGGGCCAGAAGCATTGCTGCACCTCACAGATGGTTGGCCATTCCTGATTTCCTCAGCTGTTATTAGCTCTCTGCAGTCTCCTGTAACTTTTTTTTTAACCTCAGAACACTGAGTTTTGTAGCTGACCAATCCGGGGGGGGGGGGTTGAAGGAGGCAGCAGCCTGGCAGCCACATAGGAAGCAATGGAGGGAACATATTTGACCTCTTTTGACCCTTAGGGGTTGAATTTCTAAAAATCCCTCCTTAGTGAGCATCTATGTCATGGCAGGAGTGCTCTGCTAGTGAGCAATCTTTTGTGTCCATACTTTTGAGACCCAGTTTGGTGTAGTGGTTAAGTGTGCGGACTCTAATCTGGGAGAACTGGGTTTGATTCCACACTCCTCCACTTGCACCTGCTGATGTGCCATTGGGTCAGTCACAAGCTCTGGCACAGCTGTTCCTGAAAAAAGCAGTTTGTGTTAGAGTTCTCTCAGCCTCGCCTACCTCACAGGGTGTCTGTTGTGGGGAGGGGAAGGGAAAAGAGTTTGTAAGCCGCTCTGAGACTCCAAGTGAAGGGTGGGGTATAAATCCAATCTCTTCTCTTCTCTTCTTCTTCTTCTTCTCTCCCCAAATTTCATGTTTCTAGGTCCAAGTGTTTGGCCTGGGCATTGATTTTACAGTGAGGGGACTTTCTTTTATTTATATAGATGTTGTATAAATACTAAGGGCACAATTCAGTCAAAGTTAAGCAAATTTATGTCCCACTGATGTCAATGGGAGAAAATTAAACACGTGTTCCGGTCTTGCAGCAGCATAAAATGTGCCTTGATGCTCAACAATAATTCCATAGTTTTTAATACAGTAATGGTTGCCTTAGCAAAGTCACACCAGTGTTTTCTGACAGTGAATTTGGAAAGTGTGAATGATTGATATATGACCTTAAAACCTGATGAGAACCAGCTGATTTTTTACCACATTTCCACAAGCAGGCCAACATGGTATAATGCTCACAGTGGATCTGGGATATCCTGGTTCATATCCCCACTTTGCCATGGAAGCTTGCTGGGTGACCCTGGGTCAGTCACATACTTTTAGCCTAACATAGCTCACAGGATTGTTGTAAGGGTACTATGGAGGAGGGAATCACAATGTACACCACCCTGAACTCCTTGGAGGAAGGGTGAGATAAAATTGTACTAAATAGGTAAATAAAGGTCTACAATGGTGCAGTAAAAACACCTTACTTGAATAAGTCACCACAATAACCAATAGATTTTTTTGTAATGTAGTAATTATTATGGCCTGATCTTTTCAAGGCAATAGCCTACTTCATATGATGAAAAGCAAATGCCCAAATAAATCAGTTAATATCTAAGATGCCACAAAATGTCATGAACTTTTTTTCATTGGTCAGCTGAGCAAACTTTAACCCAGCTGATTCCCCAATGAGATGTAGGTCAGCTTCTGACCAACAGACAGCTGCACAATTGTTCACTAGCTGTTTGAATTGCTCGATGCAATCTGAGCATATTAACATAGGTATGGCTAAGAATATAAGGAAGCAGTTGCTGATCTTGACTAAACCAGTTCCAAGTATAAGAAGAATCTGAGAATGGCAAGAATGTCCAACTAAATATAGAACTGTAGGCCAAATATGGGTGCTTTGGTTGGAGTTTAACAGATAGCCAGATATATGACCGTCATCCATTCTCTCACTTTGGCAAATAATCCTGATGGGCTATCTCTGAGCAACATTGCAGAGCTGGAAAAAGTACAGAGGAGGGCAACCAAGATGATTAGGGGGCTGGAGTGCCTTTCCTATGAGGAAAGGCTGAAATCTGGGACTCTGCAGTTTAGAAAAGAGATGACTAAGGGGGGCATGGTAGAGGTTTATAAAAATATGCATGGGGTGGGGAGAGTTGACAAAGAGAATTTTTTCTCCCTCTCCCAAAATTCTAGAAATCGAGGGCATCCAATGAAACTGATGGGCAGTAGGTTCAGGACGGACAAAAGGAAAGACTACTTACAAAAAGACTGATTAAAAATGTGGAATTTGCTGCCAGAGAATGTAGTGATGGCCAGAAGAATAAACAGTTTTAAAGGGGGATTAGATAGATTCATGGAGGCCAATTCTATCAATGGCTACTAGCCATGGTGACTGAGGAGAACCTCCACATTCAGAGGCACTAAACCTTTGAATCCCAGAACTAAGTGACAACTTCAGGGGAAAGCCTTGGCCTCTATGTGCTGTTGTTGGCCATCCAGAGGAACTAGTTGGCCATGGTGTGAGACAGAATGCTAGACTAGATGGACCATAAGAACATAAAAGAAGCCAATGTTGGATCAGGTCAATGGCCCATCCAGTCCACAGTGTCACACAGTGGCCAAAAATACCAGGTGCCATCAGGAAGGAGCCAGGACACTAAAAGCCCTCCCACTGTTGTCCCCCCCAAGCACCAAGAATACAGAGTGTCACTTGCCCCAAGTCCCTATCTAAACCTTGTGGCTAATAGCCACTGATGGACCTCTGCTCCATATGTTTCTCTAATTCCCTCTTGAAGCTGTCCATGCTTGTAGCCGCCACCTCCTATGGCAGTGAATTCCATGTGTTAATCACTCTTTGGCTGAAGAAGGACTTCCTTTTATCCGTTCTAACCCGACCACTCAGCAATTTCATTGAGTGCCCACGAGTATTGTATTGTGAGATAGGGAGAAAAGTACCTCTTTCTCTACCTGCTCTATCCCATGCATAATCTTATAAAACTCAATCATGTCACCCCTCAGCCGTTGTTTCTCCAAGCACTTTAACCTTTCTTTATAGGGAAAGTGTTCCAACCCTTTTATCATTCTAGATGCCCTTTTCTGCACTTTTTCCAAAAGCTATAATATCTTTTTTGAGGTGTGGTGAACAGAACTGTACACAGTATTCCAAATGTGGTCGCACCATTGATTTATATAGGGGCATTATGATATTGGCTGATCTGTTTTCAATATCCTTCCTAGTAATCCCCAGCATAGTATTGGCCTTTTTTATTGCAGTCACACACTGTCTTGACATCTTCAGTGAGTTATCTACTACAATTCCAAGATCTCTCTCTTGGTCAGTCTCTGCCAGTTTAGAGCCCATCAATGTGTATTTATAGTTAGGATTTTTGGTTCCAATGTGCATAATCTTCCCTGGTTTTCACCACCTTGAACAACTTCGTATCATCTGCAAATTTATCCACTTCACTGCTTACTCCCAAGTCCAAATCATTAATGAACAAGTCAAAAAGCATCAGACCAAGTACTGATCCCTGCGGTACCCCACTGCTTACCACCCTCTACTGGGAAAATTGTCCATTTAGACTCACTCTCTGTTTCCTATTAATTAATCAGTTTTTCATCCACAAAAGGACTTGCCCTTTTATACCATAATTTTTGAGCTTATTTTGGAGCCTTTGATGAGGAACTTTATCGAAAGCTTTCTGGAAGTCAAGGTAAACAATATCTATTGGGTCCCCCTTGTCCACATGTTTGTTCACCCCCTCAAAGGTTACTGAGACAAGATCTTCCCTTACAGAACCCATGCTGTGTCTGCCTCAGTAGTTTTTGTTCATCAATGTGCTTACTAATTCTTTCCTTAATAACAGTTCCCACCAATTTACTCGGTATCGATGTCATACTGACTGACCTGTAATTTCCTGGATCTCCTCTGGAACCCTTTTTAAAGATGGGAGTGACATTAGCTACCTTCCAGTCCTCAGGAATGGAGGCAGATTTTAAGGAAAGAAACATATTTTTGTCAGGAAATCCACGAGTTCACATTTGAGTTCTTTCAGGAATCTCAAATGTATGCCATCTGGGCTTGGTGATTTATCAGTTTTTAAGTTGTCTATCAGTTGTAGGACCTCCTCTCTCATCACCTCAATCTGACTCAGGTCTTTCAGCACCCCTACCAAAATCAGCGGTTCTGGAGTGGGCAAGCACATCTCATCTTCCACAGTGAAGACAGAGGCAAAAAATGCAGTCAGCTTCTCAGTCATTTTCTTATCATCCTTCAGTACTCCTTTTACCCCTTGGTCATCCAAGGGCCCCACTGCCTCCCTGTTTGGTTTCCTGCTTCTAATGTATTTGAAGAAAGTTTTATTGTTGGTCTTTATGTTTTTCGCTATATGCTCCTCATATTCCCTTTTTGCCTGCCCGATCAGAGACTTGCATTTTATTTGCCACAGCCTGTGTTCCCTTTTATCAGCCTCACTGAGACTAGCTTTCCACTGCTTAAAGGAATCCTTTTTACCTTTTACACCTTCATTAACCATGCAAGCATTTTTCTGTACCTATTTGCACCTTTCCTAACCTGTGGTATATATTTTTTCTGAGCTTCTAGGATTGTAGTTTTAAATAGTTTCCAAACTTCCCCAATGGTTTTGACCCTTTCTATTTTTCCTTTCAGTTTCTTCCTCACATGTCCCCTCGTATTGGAGAAGTTACCCCTTTTAAAGTTAAAAGTGGTTGTGTGGGTCTTTCTGGCCAATTCCCTATTTATACAAATGTTGAACTCAATAACATTATGGTCACTGTTCCCAAGTGGTACAATCACTTTTACATCTCTCACCAGGTCTTGGGCGTTACTTAGGACCAAAACCAGGATCGCCTCTCCTCTGGTAGGTTCCGTGACCATCTGTTCCATAGCACAGTCATTGAGAGTGTCTAGAAACTCAATCTCTTTTTCCCGACTAGAACACATATTGACCCAATCAATGTGCGGGTAGTTAAATCACCTATTACAACACATTTTTTTTGGTCTAGCTGCTATCTTTAATTCATTCATCATTTTATAATCCTCCTCTATCTTTTGATCTGGTCGGCGATAACAAACTCCCAGTGCTGTTTCCTTTTGTGACCATTATTTCAATCCATAGCATTTCCAGAAGCAAATCCAATTCTTTTATCCTATCAGTCTTACTGGACTGTATACCCTCTCTGACATAGAGCCACCCCACCTCCAACCCTTCCCCCCATCCTTCCAATATAATATATCACCGGGAATCACCATATCCCACTGATTTTCCTCATCCCACCAAGTTTCTGAAATACCCACAATGTCTATTTTTTCCCCCAACACCAAGCACTCCAACTTTCCGATTTTACCTTGGACACTTCTAGCTATCCTCTTGCTATCTCGAGACCTTGTCAGGCAGTCCATATCACTAGCCACAGTCTCAGTGGAGAATTCCAATCCACCTTCCTGTAGAAAAGCAACAGCTACCCCCTCATCTCTTCGAGATGAGCCATCCTGAACCAGAGACTTTTCATCTCCTGTCAGCTTTCCCCCAATATTCAGTTTAAAAACCGCTCTGCCACCTTTTTGATTTTAAACACCAGCAGCCTGGTTCCTTCTCGGGACAAGTGCAGACCATCTCTTTTGTACAGCTCCCTCTTGTTCCAAAAAGCATCCCAGTGCCTAAAAAAATTGAACCCTTCCCCCCTACACCATCATCTCATCCATGCATTGAGACTCCTGATCTGTGCCTGTCTCTCCAGCCCTGCATGTGGAACAGGTAGCACTTCTGAGAAGGCTACCTTGGAGGTCCTGGTCTTGAGTTTCCTGCCCAGCAGCCTAAATTTCTCCTCCAGGACCTCATGACTGTGTTTCCCCACATCATTGGTACCATGACCACTGGCTCCTCCCCAGCACTATTTACCAGCCTATCTAAAACATGCATAATGTCCACTATCTTTGCACCAGGCAGGCAAGTCACCATATGGTCAGTACGTGGGTTCACCACCCAGCTGTCTCCTGCCTAAGGATCAAATCACCAACTACCAAGAGCCCCCCTCCCACTCTGACCAGGTATGGTTCCTTGGTGAGAAAGGATACCTGTTCACCAGCTGAAGAAGAGGTCCCTTCTGAGTGCACATTCCCCTTATCTACAGCACAGTGCCGTTTCCCTTTGACCCTCATGCTCTCTGACAGTGGCGGGGCTGCCAGATCCAGAGTGGGACATATCTAACAAGTCCTTGAGAGTCTTCTCCGTGCACCTGACTGTCTCTGCTTCTCCAGGTCAGTCACCTTGGCCTCAAGGGAGCAAACTCACAGGCAAAGAGCCCTTTAGCTCTCGCCCTTCAGTCCATTGGTCTGTTCCATCAGGGCACTTCTTGTGTTCTTATGTGTAATCTGCAAAGTCTACTCAACCTATTTGTCAATTATTTATGAACAAATTAAATAGTACCACCCACAATACCAATCCTTGTGGGACCCACTGCTTACTTCCCTCCATTGTGAGAACTATCCAATTATTCCAACTCTTTGCTTCCTGTCATTTAACCAATTTCCAATCCATAAGAGAACCTGCCTCTTATCCCATTACTCCTGACTTTACAGAAGCCATGTTGATTTTCCTTTAGGAAGCTCTGTTCCTCTGTGTGCCTAATAATTCTAACTTTGATGGCAATTTCTACTCATTTGGTGGGACAAACACTAGGCTAACTGGCCTGTACTTTCCTGGTTCCCCTTTGGACACCTTTTTTGTTAAAAAAATGACATAACATTTGCTACCCTCCAGTCTTCTGGTACAGCAGCTGAATTAATGATAAACTACATGTATAAGGTTAGTACATCAACAATCTCACATCTGAGTTCCCTAAGAACTTGTGTGTGTGTGTGTGCCATCAGTACAATGAGACTTAATGCTGTTTAATTTCCCCAATGGGTCTAGAACTTCGTCTCTTGTCACCTCAGTTAGACTCAACACTTCCTTCATGAAAATAGTGGCTGTGGCATGGGTACATGCCTCACCCTTTCCATAATGAACACAGAAACAAACAAACAAAATACATTGAGCTACTTTGCCATCTCCTTTAGCAATTTATTCCTTGGCCATCCAAAAGTCCAACTGCTTCTTTGGCTAGTTTCCTTCTCTGGATATACTTAAAGAAATGATGTCTGTCTTGATGTCTTTAGCAATCTGCTCCTCAAATTCTCTTTTTGTATGCCTAATTATTGACCTACATTTTTTCTGACACAGCCTATGGTCCCTTCTGTTCAATTCACTTGGACAGACTTTCCACTTTTTTTAAAAAAAGTCTTTACTTTTTACAGCTTTCTTGACTTGCATTTTTAACTATGCAGACATTCTTTTAGACTTAACAGTGCTTTTCTTAGCCTGTGGAATGCATTCTATTTGGGCTTCAATTAGTGTGGTTTTATATAGTTTCCAAGCATAATCTAGGGACTGACTCTCTTGTGTTTCCCTTTCAGCTTCCCCTTAATTATTCCCCTCATTTTTGTAAAGTTCCCAGTTGCTGAACTTAATAGCTGAGTGCTGAACTTAATAGCACTTGTGGTCACTGTTCCCAGTTGGTGCAACAACTTCTACATCTCTCACCAGGTCTTGAGCCCTGCTGAGAACCAAGTCCCTCTCACTAGCTCTGTGACCGGCACAGTCACATGATATCTAGGAATCTCATTTCTACAGTGTGACTTGAGCACATGTTTACCCAGTCAATGTGAGGGCAGTTGAATTCTTTCAGTATCATAAGACTATCTGTTTTAGTCACCTCCCTTATTTCCTTCTCCATCTCAAGATCAGCCTCAAGGGTTGGATTAGGTGGGCAACAGTACATCCTCACTTTAAAGTAACTCTAAGGGACTAATATTTCAATTCATATTGTTTCTGCTGGGGAGTTCATTCCCCTAATATTTTATTTGATTCTATGCCCTCTTAGATGCACAGTGCAATACCTCCTGCAACCCATCCCTCCCTGTCCTGCCTATAGAGCTTATAGTCCCACACTGGAACAGAAAAAGATGCAGCTCAAAACCACATTCAAATACCCCAGACCAATGCCGTACTGACTGCAGAATCACCCCTGAATGGCCATAAAACAGCCATAAATCTATGCAGACAGCCACCATAAAACTGAGAGATCAAACAAAGTGAAAGTGGCATGCAGTCTGGACACTGCCATAAAATCTGACAATCAATCAAAGTGAAAGTGGCATGCAATGCAGATGGGAATTTCTAGTCAAAAATTGTTTATTAATGGATACACTCACATACTCAATATTTCATAATCTTATATCACATATATCCTTTCCCCCCGCCCCTACCCTCCCCTTTACAAGGCTTCCCGCAATGCTCTTACCCCCTTGCAGATGGGAATTTCTGTTCCAAGGTGGGTTTGGTAAGACAGCGGAGCAAATGCTAGATGCAGATTGGGCCTACATTTCAGAATGTCATTAGTGCTGACTCTATTCTCAGAGCCTGATGTCTCCTTCCTCTATTTTGCTGGCTCTGAAATTACAGCTGGGTTCCCACTCATGGATAGAGTACCGTCCAATTGTTGAAATATTAGGGTGAATTCTTGGGTGGAGGGCATTTTTCCATATGGACGCATTCTGATTTTGAGGGTTGAATAAGGTAAGTTTGACTGCCAAACAAGCTCATTGAAAAAATTGTGGCTACCTTACAAAAGACACCAACATTGCCATTTTAAAAAAATCTTTGGCACAACTCCAAGACAGTTAAGTAAATATGAGCCTCGTTTTGCTCAGTTATACACAGTATATTGCTGGGAGCTGTAACATTACATTAATGCTGTTCTTTCATTCTGTGTTTACAACAGAATTTGGACATGCTTAACTTTATCTGGATCACATTCTCTTTATACGCTGCACTGTAGTATTTTCAGATGTACTAATTCACAGTCTTAATGAGCCTTCCTTATAAGAACTGTATGAGATTTAGCACTGAACAACAATACTGAAATTCAGTGTTCAGTAACTTTCCCCCCCTCTGAACATTAGAAATTATATTTCTATTTAGGTAACTGACAATATCCATCTATCATTTATGAAATAATCTCTTTGCTTCATAGCTTGAGAGAAGAGTCATATCAATCACACACAAATATGCTACATGACACCAAGAATATTTATTGGTACACACATTTTATCAAGTAACTAAAGTCTGCATTGTTCAAATTTATATAGGCTACTGGTTTTGCTCTCTCAGCTATTTAATGGTAATCACAACCAATACTGTTTACTGTAATAATATATGTAATAAAAGTTTCAATGTTTGTGATATAGTAGAGTAGGAGTCAAAGAAAAGTTGCATATTATCTTCTGTACACTGACTTGTATACCATACTGGAAAATATAAAACTTGGCATAACACTTGTAAATTATGATCATTATAGTGAGTGCTACAAAAAGAAGGACAGCCAGAGAACTAGAATTTTGAATAAGCCTGGGTTGGGGGTGGATAATGTGCCCACTGTGCTTGAATAACTGATATATTAAGATATATGTTGCCATTTAAAGATATTCAGCATAAATAGGCATTGCAATTTGATGTATTGCCCAAACCCAGGAATGAAACCATGTCAAATGAACAGTTACATCCTAAACTAGACCCAAAGAGCATTCTCTTCCAATTGATGTCAAACCAATAACTCACAAGTGACTTTCTAGCTCCCCTTCTTCACTCTATTTTGGGCAACTAATTGAGATGACAATGGCAATTCAGTTGCAGGGTTTTTTGGTTGACACCTCTGCATTAGATCCCTTCCAGTCTAGCTTCTGACCAGGCCATGGGACAGAGACAGCACTGTGGAGGCATCTGGATTGGAGTGGTTCAGTGGTGTTGTTTTTGTTGGACCAGGCCCATAGCTACATTGGCTGATTTTGGGGCCCAGCCCCCTGACTTTCTACCAGAGCCTCCCAACTTACTACCCTGGGCAGGCCCCCGACTTATTCCTCATGCTGGCCACCAACGCTGCCTGTATCTCTTCTAGGCAATGGCACTCAGCTACTCTGTTGTCCACTGGTCTTGCCTCACCCAGCCGGCACTCAGTTACTCTATTATCTACTCATCTTGCTTCCCACCTGGCTGGCAAAGCAAGGAAGCTCTACCTCCATACCCAGGCACACTGCTGCTACTCCCTCCTCACAGGCAAAATAAAAACAAGCAAGCCCGGACTCCTTCCATCCTTCCCACATGGCTGCAGTGATCTCTCTTTTTTGCAAGCAAGCCCCCACCCAATTCCCAAGCCCACAAGTCAAGCCCCACACAGGTAGGGGGAAGTTTATTTGTTTTCTTTTGCATGGGAGGTGGGGAGGAAGGGATGCCATACTCCATGTGGGACCTGGGGATCGCATTTCCAACAATATCTGCCTACTATCAGCATGTGGGGGGGGGTGCCAGTCTCCAGGGGATTGCAGTCTGGAATTGCAGTTTAAAAATCCCAACAATGTTTTTGTTTTGTATCAAGAGAGGGTTTTAAAGTATAAACATAACGGGTGCCCCACAAGAAAAAAATTTGCCCCACAAAATGAAAAATCCTGGCTACAGGCCTGTGTTGGACCTGTCAGCAGTGTTCAACACGGGCAGCTACCAACTACTGATCCACCACCTCGCTGACATGGGGATTCAGAGGTCTGCCTTTCAGTGTCTCTCCTTGTTTCTCCAGGGTTGGGGACAAAAGTGGCCATTGGGGAACAGCTGTCCCAAAGGCACCCACTAGTTTGTGGAGTGCCCCAAGAGGCAGTGCTTTCCCCAATGCCATTCAAGAGCTATATGTGCCCCCTTGTGCAGATTGCCCAGAGGCATGGGCTAGGGTGTCACCAATAAGCAGATGACACCCAGCTCTATCTGTTGTTGGGCAGCCAATCTGACTCTAGCTCGAAAACTCTGGACCTGGCATTGAAAGCTGTGGCTGGTTGCCTTGGATGGAGTCAACTGAAATTGAATCTGATGAAGACAGAGGTTCTGTGCCTGAGTTGGAGTGGCCCGAGGGTAGGGATCCCACTCCCGACCTTCGATGGGGCACCATTGGTACCAGTGCCAGAGGTTAGGAGTTTGGGAGTGTTCCTAGATGCCTCTTTAACAATGGAGGCCCAGGTAGCAGCCACTGCGAAGTCAGCCTTTTACCACCTCTGGCTGATTAGACAGTTGGTTCTCTTCCTCAAATGCAATGACCTAGCAACAGTAATCTATGCTATGGTCACCTCAAGATTGGATTATTGTAATGCTCTCTACATGGGACTGCCTTTGTCCCAAGTCCGGAAGCTGCAGCTGGTGCAGAATGCAGCAGCCAGGCTGTTGTTGGGCCTCCCTATGTGGGAGCACATCCAGCCTGTACTTAAAGCACTGCACAGGCTGCCTATAGCAGATCGAATTTGGTTCAAGGTGCTGGTTCTTACCTTTAAAGCTCTATATGGTCAGGGGCCTACATACCTAAGGGACTGCCTTTCTCCACATGTTCCCCAGAGAGCACTATGATTGGGGTCCCAAAATCATTTGGCCCTTCCAGGCCCAGAAAAGCCAGGCCTGGTAATGAGGGCCAGGGCCTTCCCAGTGGCAGCTCTGTATTGGTGGAACAAGCTCCCAGAGAACATCAGGGCCCTGCAGGACCTTTTACATTTCCACAGAGCTTGCAAGATGGAGCTCTTCCACCAGGCCTTCAACTAGGGAGCTGCACCCAGTAAAATGAGACCCTGGCCACAATATCAACATCATTATTAACAGCCTGTTACAACCCAGACTACGACGTTAACTGACTGCATGTCTGTGGATGCTGCTGTATGAATCACACTAGCACTTTATATTATGTTATGCTTTATAATCATACTAGGAATAAGGCCCATTGTGGAAATAAATACAAGGAGCTCTAGAAAGAGGCTCTGGGAGAGTGCCAAGGCCTTGGACAGTCAGTGTCAATTTGCTGTGGCAACCTCAGCAGGGTATAATAACACAGAGTCCACCATTTTCTCCAGAGGAACTGATCTCTGCCACCTGAAGAGCAGTTGTAATTCTGAGTGATCTCCAGCCCCCTGGAAAGGGCCTCATTTCTTTGTCTTTTTACTGACAGAACCAAGCCTGGTTACCTACCAACAACCACTGAGGGAAAAGTTAGTCCCACAGAAGAGCCAAGCAGGCCAAGTATCTTCCTCAGGAGAGAGAGCAGGGAATGGTGGCTGGAGAGAGCAGGGAATGGTGGCTGAAGTGGGCAGGGAAGAGGAGCAGACCCAGCACCTGGCCAATGGCACATGAGTACTCTTGAGTGGCGGCTGATGGACCAATGGCTGATGGAGTGCACTGTGGGCAAGAGCCAGGCAATGCAGCCAGTGGATAGAGACAGCTTCTGAGTGACAAATCATGGAGGCAACTGATTTAGGAGCGTGTGGAATGTTCAGAAAGTGCCACCCCACTACTGAATTATGTATAAGTTAAGATTCTTGTGATTTGTTTTAATTTTTGTTTTAGCTGTTTTATACATTTTATGTAAGCCATCCTGAGCCTACCCTGGCAGGGAGGGCAGGATATAAAATAAATAAATAAATTGTTTAAAAAATTTCAGGGAGTTTGTCATGATCTGTTTTTTCTCCTGTCCCCATGCAGAACCCACCTATGTAGTGACTCTGTTGTGACCTAAATTACAACTGACTTTGGAAGTTCAGAGACTGTCCAGTCTGACAGTGTGAAAGGAGAAGAACTCTTACCAGTTCAGCCCAAAAGAGTAAAATAGGTCTATTTAACCCCAAGATAGCCAACTAACCCTATATTGCCATGTTGTGGGAGAAAGGCTGCATTGTCATGCTCACAGAAGACTAACAATGGGAGGGATAGTCAATAGCCTTAAAAGGTTCTAGTACAGTTAGTTTGCATGAAACAATGTGGCAGGCCACAGATCACAATGACTGCTTCACCCCACATCATCTGCTGCACTCACATGAAGCCATGGCAAAGCTTCCCCATATCAACAGATGTCAGGAAGCATGATTATGGCAATGAATTGTTGAACATTTTTGATAAGAACCAAAAAAAGGTTTAGAATGTACTATTACCTTTTCCTTACTGAAGTATGCTCTCCAATCATAACTTTCAAACAAAGATACTGAACAGCAGTATGTTTATGTAGGCCATAAAAGTGAACATGAAAATGACATGAGTCATTGCTGACAGGAAGTTCTGAAAGATGGGTGTTTAGGCTAGTACATAAAATAACCATCACAGATAGTTACATTATCTCATAATTTTTTGGGGCGGAACATCCTCAGTCCGTTATTGGCAGATAAATAGAGCTCTTTCGTACAAGTTTCAGATCTAATTTTTAAAGCAATATACATAATTTAAAAGTAACTCGTTACTATTTCTCCCCAATTTGTGTAAATAATAATCACCCTGTCTGAAAACCACTTTCTTTGATAATGCACATTGTTATATACAATATGCATCACTTTTGTTTGCAAAAGATAAATTATTCAATGAGCTTCTTCTTACAGTTTGGGTGCCAGTTAATGTGTCAAAAGTAAGCAATTAAATTTCCATAATATGCATGCAAAAAAAGTACAAGAAACATGAAACGTTTGACACATTTGGTTAATGTTCTTGTTCTGAACCCTGATGGAGAAACAATACAAAAGAAGATAAATATAATAACAGATGTGCATTTATGAAACAGATTTACAAAACAATGCTGTGACTGTGAGACTTACCCTTTCTATATAGCTAATATATAATGGTGTTACCTGTATACTGATAGCAACTGTCTCTGTCTAAATGGATGGCTGAAGTGGTAGAAAGTCTGTCAAAGTAGCCTAGTATCTCTATTAAACATATATCCTATACATTCAGCAAAAAAGTGCAAGAGAAATGACCCCCCCTTTCATAATCTAAAGCATTCTATACCTGCTCCATGTTTGACAGCTAAGTATACAAACAGTTCTTACTGGGCAGGAACTATATTTGTGCTTGTGGGAGGAAATAGGATAACATGCCTTCCCTACCAACACCAGCAAACCCTCTTCATTCATTTGAAGTCCATGGTCTGATCATTCAGGACTGACTATGTGTAAGGTGATGCTTGATCAATTGCCAGTTGAGTATATAGTCTAGACACAGGGTACAACTGGCACACTTGAATGGCAAACAAACTTTATTCAAACAGATTACATACTCTCTTACTGCTTTCCCATAATATTCTCAGCCCTGTCCACTGGCTGCCACCTCCCCTCTCCATCTGATATTTGCCACTATGTATAAGTACATGCCATATTTACTCGGAAGGCAGACAATCCTGAATGTAAGACAATTCCTTAAAATGCTATACAAACATACACACAAAATTATCATTGGATATAACTGTAACTTATATGCAAATACAACACAACCCCATCTTTTTGATGGCATACGTTTGAAAAAGAACTAGTCTTGCATTTTAGTAAATACTGTGAAACATTTACATTTCACGGTTAGTAACAGACAGTAGTTATATTCTCTCTCCCTCTGTCCCTTACAGATGCTTGAGTTGACATTCTTTCATGGCCAATGTAGGTAAGCTGTTTGGATCAGGAGTAATTTTTGCATGTGCATTTTCACACTGCCTTGTGGGAATTGTAGGTCATTAATGATGCATCTTAAATCTGCGGGGGCAAAGAGGAGAGTGGAGAGCCGTGAGTGATCTGCGCTGCACTCAAAAAGTAGCTCACTCTAATGACCCAACTATGATTCTGGGAGATAACATGCATTCACCAGTTATCAAGAAAGTTCTATATGACAATGGCTTACTGAAAGCTGCAGCAAGAAAATTACAAATATAGCTTGCTTTCTAAGGTACAACTTGCTCATGATTGTAGTATGTGAAGCAAGTTACATGGGAAAGCCTGAAGAAGCAGGTACTATACAGGCACAAAGCTTCCTGACATGCTGTCTGGTGAGAATGGTGAACAAATCACTGATGCAATCCAGTGAGGGGCACAACTCACATATAAATGAGTAGTTCAATTCAAGAAAGTTCAAATGTCAATCGCTTTTTTTTTTTTTTGAAAGTCACACCATCGCTAAATAGAATGAGAAGCATAGGGTTAGATCCAGACTAAATTTTTTATTCATTAGAGGCACTTCCTTCAGCCACTACAACCCACTGATCTTCTCCAATACATTGGTCTTGGGGAACAGGGGACCATTTTGGGGAGCTCAGTGGGATGCCACAGGAAAGGAAAGGCAAAAAAGTTCAATCCCACTGATGTTGGTTCCTTATTTTGACATAAACCAAGTCTGGATCCAGCCCTTAGCTACTGAACATATTTCCCTTCTCTGCTTTGGAAGAAAGAACTTTCTCTCCCTAGTCCCCCCACAAACTAATCCTTGTTCAGCCTTGTCTGGGAGCTGCTATAAATGGCTGGTGGACTTTTATAGTATCTCAGTGATGTCAGTAACTCAGTTATTGCTGTCAGGAGTCCAAACTTTGGCTCATTATTTTAATATGCATCATTTTAATTATAGCTACCATCCACAAATATAGTTCAAGCACCATTCTTGTCATAGTACACAATAGTTGTGCAATAGAAATGCTTAGAAGCTCACATAAAAATTTAGACAACCATCAATTTGCCTTAAACATCAGTGCTGCTAATAAAGTTTTGAGTTATGCTAGTATGCGCGATATGTAACTTGAACAAATGTGCCTTTTGACATTTGCCTGAGAAGTATCTTTTTTTCTAGTTTCCAAAGGCATTAGATGGCTGCTTGAGATGTTATTTATAACAAGAGTATAATACATTATTTTAATAGGATCATGATACAGTGTTTAAAAATGTAAATATTTTTTGTGGAAAATATTGTGGAAAAGCAGTGGAAATACAAATGGTTGACATTACTTACCATCATTCTAATAGCTGGCTATGATTTTTATGTTTCAGAGCCCATATTTTGTGACTTCCAGCTGCTTAAGTCCAAATCAAAAACAGTAAGGTTTTCAAAGATGGGATACATTACAGCACCTGCAAGTATGTTTTACATATAAGTATATCAAAACAGGACTTATCTGCATATTTTTTGACATTATTCCAATATCAAACTCCTTTACTGAATTCTGTATTAGTCATTGTCCTTTATAAAATCAGTATAGTGTGGTGGTTAAGTATGCCAAATTATGATCAGGTCCACATTATACCGTGGAACTCTCTTGACGATTTTCGTCCACTCACAGTCTTTCAGCATAGCCTACCTTATAGGGTTGTTGTAAGAATAAAATAAAGGAGGGAAGAACCATATATGATGTCCTGAGTTCCTTGGAGGAAAGCAAAGAGGGACGAACATATATTAAATAGATTATAAACTAGTCATAGCCATGTAGTTATGGTCACATAGAAGATCTAGAATTAAAGATGCAGACCTGTTACCCTCATATTAGAGCAACAATATACTTTATCAGGAAGATCCATGACTAGATCTCCTGGTGTGCAATTTAGCCTCCAAAATCAGTTGCAGGCAAGCCAAACATGGATTGGGGATATGGAACCCTAGAAAGGAGGGTTTAAATCTTCTCTCCTGTGGCAGTTCCCTGATCAAAATTGCACCCTCCTCCAACCCTGAGTAGACAAGCAAGTCTCTTTTCCTGCTGGGACTAGAAACAACCTAGGACATTTCAGTTACAAAAGTTAACTCACCTCCCTTCCCCAGCATCACAGTTCTGATCCATATCCACAAACACACAGAGGAGTAAAAAAAAAAAAATGAGCATCCCAGGTAATAGTATAACCCATCTGCCTTGTGTACACACCATGGCCCACTGTATGAGCCATTTCATATAGAGGAAAGAAGAGACAGTGAGTCAGAATTGACAACAGATTAGGCACAGTATCATGGTCTGCTCCTGATGCCAACCTAGCAACACCTAAGCTCCACATGCTCTCTAATAGATCAGAATCAATGAGCATGGTAAGGCCAATAACCTTAGGGTAAAGCTGTAAATCTATGGAAGCCTTATTATTTTCTAGCAAAACTGTCCCTTCTGTTCTGTTCCCTTTATATCTTGCAGTTTGTAACTTCTTTGTTTGCTCTGAATGACACTAGGACAAAGTCAATTACAACTTTCAAAGGAGACACAGTCTAGTTATTGTTTATATTTCTTTCCAAATTCTCAAGGGCTGCAAAAAAAACCCAACCCTCTAGACTCAGGAAGCATGTCTGTTTTCTTTTATATATGATTGTGCATTAAAACAGTTCACATGGTGCGGTCTTTGGCAGAAATCTTTCGTTCGTTTCTCTGCACAATATCATGGAAATGCTAAAACTGTGGTTTGGTGATAGAATTTTTGAACTTGTCAACCTTTAAAAATAATTTCAGAGTGTTTGAGGGAAAAGCAGCATGATCCACAATGAATGGTTTTCAAAGTCCATGAAATTCTTTAAATAGCTCAGAGACCTCCTACTGTTCATGTTTTATTTGTGAACAGAGAGATAGACTTGGTTCATTTCAACCTATTTCATGTTGTTATTTAAGCCAGCAAAAACATATAAAGTATAAAAAAAACTAACAGCAATCTTGTAAAGAGATTGCCAGCATGCAGACTGATAGTCATTAATGACATTTAACTATTGAAGTATGAGTAATAGCAGCAGGGCTTATAAACGATCTGTTGCATATGTTTTCCAGACTAATGGTTCAATCTCAAGCAAACAGTGGCATTTCCCACTTTTTTGTGTTACAATACCTTACTTGCTTCACCTGCTTCTGTTGCTCCATTTGCAGTATGCAATAATTCCAAGATGATCTGTGCCTTTGATACTCCTCTCTCAGTCTTCATCTAGATCAATGGTTTAAACATGGGACTATGGATATATACTGTATGTAATATGCTGAAGATGAAAAAAAAATGGTTCTTCTAAAAACATAATGTATGAAGGGTTTTACGAATGCTGATTTACATACACTCATTAAGTTTCATCTTGTGGAAATCGAAGCAGTCCTATTGACTTTAGATTAACTAAGCTAATTTGCCTCAGATCAATGTATCTTTCCAAATCTTAAATATCCTTTTGAATCAGAGTTCCAAAATAACAAAGATATTATGCCATCTGATACAGTCCCTTGCTATGAGACAGAATCTAACAACTCTTCACAGATCTGTGAACAGCAAGGATCCCACAGGGTGTTACCAGCAGATCTTCTTGTTTGGGTTAAAAGACCATTCTGTGGGGGCGTGGCCTGACACTAAGAAGAATGGCTGCACAATTCTAGAGCTCTGCTCCTTCTCACCCCAATACCTCCTAAATCGCACCACTTTTGATTGCAAACGACTCTAAATATATGGGGAGATCCAGTGAGAGACCCAGGAACCAGAAAAAAGATACAGAGCGACCACTTACTGACTACTTCCAACTTGCTACAACGACTGCAGGCCGATCTGCTTCTAAAACTACTGAAGACAAGCTGGCTGACGGCACTCAGCAACAAGGTACAGATGATTTGCAAATTGACTCTCAAAATGTTTTAAAACAAATGAGCAAAATGGAGACAAGAATTTTAGACTCCATGAAGGCATTATTTGAGCCTATACAGACCCAGCTAAATGATATAAAACAAGCTCTGCAGGAAGTTGATAAAAAAGCAGATCATGCAACTTCTTTAGGTTTACAAGCTGCAGAAGCAATTAAAACTTTTAAAACTGAAGAGACAGTAACTCAGAAAAGACTGTTGGCTCTAGAAATGGAGACCAGGCAATATAATTTGAAATTTCGCGGTTTTCCTGAGGACGCTGAAGAGAAAAGTGAATTACAAATATTTCTGGCACAATGGCTTGCATCTATTCTTAAGCTTGAAGATGGTGTGGCCCCTATGATTTTAAAAGCTCACAGATTGGGACAGAAAAACAAAGATAAGCGTAGAGGACCAAGAGATATTCTGGCAACGTTTCTGGATGCAAGAACCAAAAATAAAATACTAACAGAAGCCAGAGTAAACAAAAATCTTCCCTTTTTGGATATTAAAATAGAAGTTTTCCCTGACTTACCCCCGGATGCTATTGCACAGAGAAGGACTCTAAAGCCGATCACCATGCAACTCAGGGAAGCAAACATAAGGTATAGATGGTCTGCTGCTGCAAAATTGCAAGTATGGCACAAAGGAACATTGTACACAGCTACAGACCTGGAATCTGGTCAAACATTACTGGAACTCCTGGAAATCACCCAGCAATCTATGGAGACTGACAGACAATCTTTTAAAAGAAGACTGCAGTACAATCTAACTCCACATAAGGAAAACAAAGTAATGGCACGTCCTTGACTTATAACTCACTGAGAGTAAATGTATAATTATCTGCTGTATGAAGGTTTCATAAAGTGGTCATTTATTCTAATGGTTTAAAGATTATTATGTTAAATATGTATACAATATTCTAAAGACCATATATGGTATTGGGGGGGAAGGGGGAGCAAGTAATATTCACACCAGTTCCTTCTATAGTTAAAGTCTGGATATAGTCTCAAATTCATAACTTCGATCCTTGTTCTAAGGAGTGAGAGATTTAATCTCACTACCTCTCCCAAGTATTTGGGGAAGGGTTACAGGAAGTTCTTTTTTTTTTACCCTTAGTCTTTTTATTTTGGTGTGTGTTTTCAGTTAGGGGTGGGGGGGTTGTTATTAGAGTTAGATATTGAGTATAGTTACCAAACAGGTTAAGTTAAGTAAAGTTACTGGGTGCGTTTAGACAGCGTGCTGGAGCAGTTTAAACTGCTCCGGCACGATGCGCTTTTTTTAAACTGGAGAATCGCGCTCAGACTCACCTCCTCCTTCCGAGCGCCCCGCCGTCCTCCTGCAGGTGGGAGGGGTTTCCCCCTCTCCTTTGAGCATGCGCACAGGCAGCCCTCTTCCGAACAGGAAGTTTGGCCGGTGCGAAGAAGAGCGAGCTCAACAGGTCCCTTTAAAGTTTAAAGGAAGAGTCCTTTTAAAAATGGCCTCCCCGAGATCCCGGACTCCTCTAAATGCCTAAACTAGGCACCAGTAAACCTTTTCTTTTTTTAACCTAAGTGCGGAGCTCCGCTCAAGCGCACACCGGTAAGGGGGAAAAAAAATGGAGGACTAAAACCGGAAGCTGGAGGCAGCTTCCCAGAGGGGAGGGGGTTGAAGCACCCGGAAGTGGCTGGATGGAGCGATCAGACAGGGAAAAGTGCGGCTTGAAACGGAGAATCATGGAAAACACCACTTGGGTAAGTGGTGCCAAAATACTCCGTTTCAAAGGGGTTTGCTCCAGAAAGCGACGGCTGGGGACGGTGGGCAGATGTTGGGCGTGTGAACGTGCAGGGAAAAGCCGTTTCTGAGCCGTGCTGAAAACGGCTCAAACGGCGCGTCTGAACGCACCCACTGTTACACAGTTGATAAGGCAGGTAAGGCAGTATTAGTCTCCAGGAGAGTAGTTAAAGCTAGTTACAAAAGTAATATTTTCCTTGACTTTTCATTTCTAGGAAAGAGTGATAGTAATTCCTTGGTTACGTTGCACGCATTGTTTTATTATATACAATAATCAGGTAGAATATATGTAAGATATACCATTTACATCTGTGCAAAAGTATTGTTATTTTGTTGATTCTATAAAATGTCAAAACTACTTAGATGCATGACTTATAATACCAGAGGCATGAGCAACCCTGTGAAACGTAAGCGTATTTTTGCGCAAATAACTAAAGAACATCCAAATATTGTTTTTCTTCAGGAAACACACAACACTGCTAAGTATCCATGTCTTTTTAAATCACAAAAATTCAAATATCAATGGCAGTCGTATGGCTCCTCTAAATCTCGAGGTGTAGCCATCCTAATTTCAGCTAATACTAACTTCACGCTTAAGAAAATACTCAAAGACCCTGTAGGTAGATTTTTATTTGTGGTAGGAAGTGTTGATACAACTGTTGTAACTCTAGCTGTTTTGTATGCACCAAATACAAATCAAATAGCTTTTATGACTGAAGTCCTAAATAAGCTAGCCAACTTTCAAGAAGGTGATTTAATAATCGGGGGAGATCTAAACTGTATTATGGATTATTCCTTGGATAGATCCTCCTTCAATAAGATGCAGAAAAAATGCATACAGATTGAGAAGAAACAAACCCCCTTGCGAGGTTGATCCAACAATATTCTTTAATAGATATCTGGAGACAGTTACATATAGGAGAACGTGACTACACATATTATTCACAGAGACATAAAACCTATACCAGAATTGATTACATATTAGCTTCACCATCTATAATAAATAAAATTAAATCAGCCCAAATTGGGAATCTGCAATGGTCTGACCATCATTGGGTCAGCTGTGATTTAGAACTAGGTATGGAAGTAAGACAAAAAACATGGAAGCTGAATACAAATTTATTAAAAAATCAAATCATAGCAGCTGAGATAGAATCAGTCATTAAAAATTATTTCATAGACAATAACACAGAAGATGTATCCCCAGCAATTATTTGGGATGCAATGAAGCCTGTCGTAAGGGGTGAGTTGATATCCAAGGCAGCTTATCTAAACAAACAAAGAAAGCAAAAAAGAGAAAAACTGTTAACAGAAATAGCTGTGCTGGAAATGAAACACAAACAAATAGGCAATAAAAAAGCATACAAGAAATTATTAGCCATAAGACGGGAGCTAGACACACTTGACATCAATCAAATACAGCAAAACTTACTCTACTTGCAACAAAAATCATGGCAAAACACATCGAAGGCACTGAAAGTTTTGACTAGAAGAGTCAGACAGAAAAGGGAAGCCAGATTAATTACCTCAATAAAGGACAGACAAGGTAAACTACAATTTGAAACACAGCAAATAACAAAGGCTTTTTTAGAATATTATAAACAATTATATGAAACAAAAGAAATAAATGCAACCTCAATTAAAATATATCTAGAAAAATACTATAACAATATTAAATTGTCAGAAGAACATAAAGCAGTAATGGAGAGTCCTATTACTGAAAAGGAAGTGATTGCAGCTATTAAAAAATCCAAGTGTAATAAAGCTCCTGGCCCGGATGGCTTTAGCTCAGAATTATACAAAAAATATCAGGATACCATAGCTTTACCCTTTACTAAAACCTGCAACTATGTCATGCAATATGGAATTTTACCCCCTTCGTGGCTGCAAGCCTCAATAATAGTTATTCCAAAAGCAGGTAAAGATTTGACTGATGTTGCCTCTTACAGGCCAATTTCCCTTTTAAACAGTGATTTTAAGTTCTTCTCCACTATAATAGCACCACGTCTAAGCTCATTTGTGACGCAATATGTCCATCAAGACCAAGTTGGCTTTATGCCCCATAGAGACATTACAGACAGTACTTATAAAACACTGAGTTTAATTAATTTTTGTAAACAAAATAAATTACAATCCATTTGTGTTGCCTTAGATATACAAAAAGCCTTTGATTCAGTTAACTTTATATATTTAAAACAATTGCTAAAACATTTAGGCTTTGGTGAAAGCTTTATACGCATAATTAATGCAATATATGATCAACCTACAGCTCAACTTTGTATAAATAGCTCTATTTCGGATAAGTTTAATTTAAAACGGGGCACTAGGCAGGGATGCCCATTATCTCCTCAATTATTCACTTTGGTAATGGAGCCTTTAGCCTCAAGGATTAGAATGCATTCAAATCTACATGGGATACATATAGCAAATAAAAATTTTAAATTAGCTTTATTTGCAGATGATATTTTATTATTTTTGACTAAACCTACAATTTCTTTACCATCGCTTCAAAAAATATTGGAAGAGTTTGACAATGTATCAGGATTACAAGTCAATATTGCCAAATCCTCTATTTTTCCAATATACTTAGAGGATGATACTGTGAAAAAGCTTAAAAAATCAGTCCTTTATAAATGGACCACAAAATATTTGAGCTATTTAGGGTTTAAAATTCCTTTGCAACTTAAAGATATACATTCAGTTAACTATGATTCCTTAATAGAAGAACTAAAGAGAAAATTTACTCAATGGCATAAAATGTCTCTTTCTTGGCATGATCGCCTAAACATCATTCGAACATATGTATTACCTAAGTTCTTATTTCTTTTTAGAATTCTACCAATAACAATATCTAAGAAACAAATTGAGGTATGGCAAAAAATCTTATTAAACTTTTTTTGGGCTTATAAACGCCATAGGGTTAGTGTGGAAACATTAACCAAGCATAAACTTAAAGGGGGACTAGGCTTTCCAGACCTATATAAATACTACCAAGCTAATCACCTAGCCAACATTCTCAAAATGCTACATGATTACCAAAATAAGGATTGGATTATAATACAAACACACTATACCTACCCATATGATGTTCCGGAAACAATCTGGCAAACATCTTCAGAACGTTCCAAAAAAATAACTGATAGTCTGATCCTGCAAACCTTCTTAGCCACCTGGGAAAATAAAAGAAAACAATTGATCCCTGGACTTTCAAAATTCCAACATTTCTTTAATCAAAAAAGTTTATTACCTCCAAATTTCCCAATACACCAGGAAACATGGAAAAAAGCAAACATTACAAAAATTGAAGATATTGTAGAAAACAATATTTTAATGAATAAAACTCAATTAGAAGCAAAACTGGGTTCTACTATCTCTTGGATGCAATTTCTACAAATATCCCACTTTTGTTCTCAAATACATTTAAATAATATCATTAAGCGTCCTTTATCAAATTTTGAAAAGATATATAAATGGATGAATACCTCTAGAAGACAACTTATGGCTAAACTATATTTAGAATTAATGGAAATAGAGTCTCACAACTTATTGACATATCAGAAAAGGTGGCATTCTATCTGAAATTCTATTTTATCTGATGGCGACTGGCACTACATATGGAGGACGTTTCCCTTTAATACGAATATTATAGAAATAAAATTACAAACTTTTAAAATACTTACTTTTTGGTATTTAACACCTCAGAAATTATCGCATATAACATCTGCTGTTTCTCCTGCATGTTGGAAGAAATGTGGAGGTATGGGAAATTATGTCCATTGTTGGCTTGAATGCCCAAAACTAGAGCTGTTCTGGACAGAAATAATAACTCAGGTTAAAAATATAACTGGTTATGAATTACAATGCACAGTGGAACATATACTACTAAATAGATGGCAAATGCATATACAATCTAGTAATACTATGAAAAGAATAGCCATTTTGTTGGCAGCAGCTAAAAATGCAGTAGCCTTATTTTGGAAAGACACTAAAAGTCCTCAACAACATCATTGGCATGCTAAACTTTGGAAGTTCTATATGATGTCAAAAATAACGGAAAATGTAGATGGAAGAGATGTATACAAATCTTCTTTAGATCACGCTATGATTTGGTTCCCTATTGTGGAATATTTAATTGATCAGGGTGAAATCCCTACTACAGTTAATGACTTAAATTTATGGTAAGATGTGAATGTCTCCTTGATTTGAAAAATGTAAACTGATACTGTAACTTTGAAAATGTAATACTCTTTTTAGTAACTCTAACACTCTTTTCGTGTATACTCCAACTTACCTGTTTTGTTAATTGCTATTTTCCTTTTTTGCATTTATTAATAAAATGTTATTAAAAAAAAAAAAAAGACCATTCTGTCTACTGCATACATGGCACAGGGTTTATGGCACAGATGGACAAAAAATCTTGCTGTAAAATAGAGTGAGGCCTGTAGTTCTACCTATCTCTCCTAAACTGGGATGCTGACTCAGTTCAATCCAGTTCAACTGGAAACAACAAAATAAGCTCGGGGGGGGGGGACAGGCTGGAGCAAAGTGTGAAGCCTTCCTCCAGCAAATGGAGTCTTTCACTAACTTAAGTGTTTCTTCCTCCAACAAAAGAACCACTTAAATTGGAGGAAGTCTGCTTGGGCTGCAGGAATTTCCCCCAGCCTAAGGTGAGATACATATCACTATATGGCAGAGTAACACTATCTCAACTTTTGTCTTTTGTGATGCCCTTGCCACCAGTGCAGTATGGTACTCAATCAAGTAGTAATCTGTCAAGTCAGAGACCATTTTGCAGGTATCTTCTAGTCTGTTCCAGCTGAAACTACACAGTTCCTTGATTTGATTCCACTGTTCTATAAAGTTCTCTGGTTTACTGCAGGTGCTAGTAATCCCCCACAGTAGCAGATATTCGGCAAGGGTGTTCATTCAGGCCTGTTCATTAGGGCCACTTAGTTCAGCTGTGGATCTGGTATGGGAGGGTGGAATTTGCTCTTATCTGAAAGATCCATGGGCACTGCCCAGTGATTGGTTGAGGAGGTCAGGAGGCTACGGCCTGAGGTTTTCTATAAAAGTGGTTCATGAGAAGTGTTATCTCCTTACCCTCCCTACTGCCTGGAACATAATATCTGTATTATGCTCATGGACTCTGCTTCCAGAACTATCTGCATTGTGTTAGGACTCCAGTAAGAGGTAGCTAGTTAGCTTCCTTGTTTTCCTGTGCATTTTTACTGCCACTGAACTATATGCCTTCTTTTTAACCTTTTTCTTGAATTTCTTCAATAAAGCTCTGTTTTGCTTTATTGTGTGTGTGTGTATTGTGCCGTGAGTTGCTGGGACCAAACCCAGGTACAGCTTGGTTACTGTTCTGGTTTCAATAGACCATGGTGTGACCCATGATCCATACAGACTTGTGCTGACCTGTGGAGGCTGAAGGACATAAAAACTTAGCTGATCCAAGGGGCATATGTAAGACATGTATGCTGAGAAATAACATAGGCCAACTGAGTAAGTGCATTCCCCCAGGAAAGCCAGTTCAGAGCTCATCATGGCTGCTTAATGTGGAAGGAGTGTACATCAAGTCTGTAAGTTTGAGGAAGACAGCCCTAAGGCCACAATATATGCCTACATCACACTAAGAAACTGAAATCTAGAGAAGCATGCATGAAGAGAGTGTCAGTACCCCAGGGCTGGCAGCAGAGGTAGTCTAACATAAAACAGAGCAGGTAGGGTTCACCAGTGAGGCAGAATGCAGGTGAACCCTTGAGCCACACCTAATTGGTCGCTCTTAGAACACCAGAGATGTACATCAACCAGGATGGCAATGTCCCGGTGAGAGAAGGCTCAGCCAGAATAGTCTAGGTGTGACGCAGCTAGTAGCTCGCTGCAACAGAAAACCCCAGAAAAGGGTGACCTTGAATAGAGACCAGCAGGTCAGAGGGAGTTTTTGGATCAGCCCAGTCAAAATGTGAGGTGCAATGGGCTTCTGCTGATCCAGCACAGGGGATGAGGCCCTTGTCCACCCTTCCATGGCCTGCCGAGCCAGGAAAAAGTTGCAAGCTGAAGACCTTGCTGGAAAAGGATCCATGGTCCTGACGGATAGGTCTCACTCCTTCAGATTCCCCAAGTGTTGTAAGACCAGTGCCTCTGAGGCTGGCCAAGGCCCTACTTGACCTAATGAAACAGAAAAGCATAAAGATTCAGAAGCTGCACAACAATAAGACCAACAAGTTGAGGTGGCAATGGACCCCAAAACTCCCAGAGTTATCAGGCATTGCCAAGAGTCCACAGCTCCTCTGGGAAGTGGTCCAGGTGTTTGTTCGCCCCTGGAGCCAGCATGCAAAACAGCTCCTCCTGAAATAGAGACAATACATCTGCGATGTAACTAGTTCCTGCAATGTAATGTGCTGAGGCAGAGGTGTTATACTCTAGGCATAGTAACATGAAGCTGTGAACCAGATGCATGACCCGCTCAGAATGTGAAGACTGCAGATTGATAACCCTAACCATGGCCTGGTTGTTGCACCAAAAAAGAATGTACTTCCAGAATATATTACTCCACATGACCATGCCAAATGGTAGAAAATCCCATAATATGTCAATACTGGCCCAATGTGGTGGGCAACACCTGGCACACCAATGCCCCAAGTACAACCTAAAACCTAAACTAGTGGAATCATTGTTATGAAGGAAGCCCCCTGGGTCCAACTGCAATTACCAAAGGGAAACCCCATTGAAGATTTTTAGAAAACTGAGCCATACCCCCCAGGTCTTCCTTGATGCCCTGATTAACCCTAATATGGTGATAGGGAGTGTACTCCCAAAGTAGCATGGGCAAACCATGCACAGAAAGCACGCCCCTCAGTCACCACCCAGCAAGCAAAGTTAAGGTGACCAAGGAGGATCTCTCTTACTGTGCCCTTTTGGTTCCCCATGGCCTGGAGGATCATGGATTTCAAAGCTGTGAGCTTGTCCCCTGGAAGGCAGGAGGTGCCCTAGCTGGGAGGTGAGGCCGTTGGTCTTATCCTGAGCCAATGGGACTCTCAGTTCCTCTGCCAGGGCTTGAAAGGAGGCCAATCAGCCAGTGCAAGCTAAGGAGTTGGTCAGACCAACAATCAGGAAGTCATCTAAGTTGTGAGTGACATGCGGGCATTGTGTGTGGTCCTCGACCACCCACTCCAGGAACCACCGGGCAACTGAGCAGTCCATAGGTATGGCCTTGTCAACATACCACTCACCTCTGAACTTAAACCCAAGCAATCAGAAGTCCTATGTGTGAACCAGCAACAAGTACAATGTATGTCACATTTTGCCATAAGGGTTCCTGTGCCACAGGACTGCAGAATTTGCACATCTTGGTCGAAGGAGGAGTACTTTACCGAGCAAGATCTGCTATTACAACAGCTGTAAGTATATTGACCACAAGGGTTAGGACACCCATCACAAAGGATTGGACTGCAGTTAAAAGGGTGATGAGGTGCTTAAAACATACTGCACACTTTAAATTGAGACTGCCAGAAACAAATAATCCCACAGTGTCGGGATATGATGATGCAGACTGGGCTGGAGAAAGGTCAGACTTAAGATCCACTAGGGTTTATGTAGTTTTCTATGGGAGTAGTGCTATAAATTGGGCAAGTCATAAACAAAAATTGTTGCCCACTCATCTACTGAAGCAGAATTTGTATCCACTTCTGAAGCATGCAGAGAATTAGAGTGGTTTGTAACATTACTGGTGGATTTTGGTATTAAGGAACCTTTGCCAGTTCAAATGCTAAAGGATCATTGGAGTAGTATAGTCCTTTCTCTTTCAGAAAAGAGCAGCATGTGGACAAAACACAACAGAATTAGGAACCAGTATGTAAGGATCCTACAAGGACAAGTTGTCAAACTACACCACTGTCCCACTGAGCCAAATGACAGCAGGCCACAACCAAAAGACAAATACCAAAGCCTGCAGAACAACCTGAACATTGTGAACCTTGACAACATACAGAGTCGAGACGGACTGTTGGAGTGAGCGACTCAGCATGCCTGCACTATGGGGGCTGCTATATCACTCTAAGTGTGTATAGATGTTATCTCCTTGAATGGGATTCCTCTCTTTATCTTAACCTGGGAGCTGCCCTCTGAACTCTCCTCTGTCCTCTCACTCTCTGCACATGGCCTTCCATGGAGACAAATGCCTCTGTATGGCCATTTGTAATAGGGAAACTACTCTTTAGGTTAGGCTTCTTTTGCTTCTTTTGACTGCAACCCGAATGTGAACTGGATCAACTTGAATAAATGTAAGTTTTCTTTTCTTTTCCAATATATATCTTGGGAGATTCATTTACTGCACTCAGTATCATGTTTCTATGATTGGGCAAAACCCTGCTATATATTAATCAAACCTGCCAATACTGACATTATTCTCCTCTCCTCTGTTTTATCCCACCAACAAGCCTGTGGTCGAATCTGCATTGGTATCTTCCACTGCTTTGGCAATGCTCCCACTCCGTCTCAAGAAAATATGTCTACAGCTCTTTCAGATTCACTCTCCTACTATACCATTATAATTTATGCTGTCTACATTATTTTGCTGCCCTATGGTTTCGACTCCATCGTGATTGCAGTGTCTCATCAGCTCAACTGGATCTGGTTACAAAGCACTCTAAGCCACCACCCCCCCAAGAGCCATCTAGTGATGAAGACTTGAATCAACCAGATTAGAAGAATTTCTTATACAAGCATCACTCCAGCATAAAGAAAGATGTCACTGAGACTGCTTTAAAAATGAAGCTGCAGAAGTGACCAATGAGATAGGTTAAATTGCGTTATGTATGACTGGTCAAAGGTCATCTAGCAAGCTTCCATGGCAGAGTATGGATCTGAAAGATAACCAAAAAGTTTTAAGAAAAAGAAAAGAAAATATAACTATGCAAAGAGTGTAGATAAGAACCTGGGTCTCCAAAATCCTAGTCTATAACATCTGCACTACACTGGCTTCTGTGGGGTGACTGCTGTTGAAGCAAGTAGCTAATAGTGAGCAGCCAGGCCTGGGTGAGCCATGCAAATTGGGTAGTACTAGTTGTCTGGTGGTGGCCCCTGGGACTGGCCACAATGAATCTTCCCACAAAGGCCAAAACAGCCCAGTGGCCTGACCCCTCACTCTTCCATTTACTGTCAGAAGCCAAGGCTTGAAGGCTGGCAATACTATTGTAGTTGCTTAACACTAGACAGGTGGTATTTCTTAAAGCTACAGACAATACTTCTATTATTTTGGTGTTTACCCTCACCCATACATTTTTTCCACTTTCGTTTTTTTATGTAAACCTGGGACTTTTTCTGAGGGCTGTAGAAAGAACTGTCTTGTGTGTTCATGGATCCAGTCTCTGGATTTAAGTAACCTCACATTAGGCCATGTTTAGAATTAAATATACCATGCACCAATGCATGCTTAGTACTTCCTTCTCAGTTTACAATTTTCTGCACATTTCCAGTAGACCATTTTAAGACATTCTCTATTTTGCATTCCTCCAGTGCTTGTCACTTTTAAGACCAATAATGTTGTGCCACCAGTTTTATGCATATTCTTTGAGTGTTTAAAACTCAAAATTGTTATTCCATGATCACAAGAATCAAATATTCACCAACTTGTATCTCATTTATCATTTATAGTATATTTCCTTGGGAATAGATCCAAAACCATCTCTGCCTTTTGTGATTGCTCAGCAAAATCAGAAGGAAATAACTCTATTTTACTCTCCAAAATAACCTTTGATATTCATTTCATAAGTCACTGCCAGGGTAATTGAAGTCTTCATGATTAATGATCTGTCTTTTCACAAGTATTGCCTATGCATACAAACATTTTCTGACCTGTTGCTTTTGTATTGTTCTACATGTTTATGTATATTTCTTTTTAGAATAGCTCGTATCTTTTCTGTCATTTAAATTCCATCTGACATGGCACACTGCTTACACAGAGATTACAAATCCCCCACTATTTAAACTGCACTGTCCTTTTGCAATGCTTTCTAGAGCTCAGTTTGGGGCTCTGGTATGGAAGCCACAACAAGGCATTGCTTCTTTTTCCAGTCCAATTTCATTGTTATGGACTGTTTTGGGACATACGACCAACCCTCTTCAGTCCTGAATGGTTTAATCAGCCTTTGCCTTTCCTCTTGTGCTTGTCTGTGAATGAGCAAGGTAGCAGAGGTACTTCCAGTTTATGGAATATCTGTTGCTCAGTTTGGCAGTTTCTCTCAATTCTGCTTTCCCCATTTCCTACAGTTGGTCTTGTTCCAGGTAGACAAAAAAATACATATTGAGAGCACATGTTACATCAGACACAATGGTCACATTTGCTTTATTATCATATTTACTTTTTATATGAGATGGTGCTTTTACTTTTCTAACCAATAATTTCTCATGGTGCACATTTCTCCTGAATATATATTAACAAGACCAAGAGGTTACTGCATCCTGGATAATGCTGAATCTGCAAGATGCTGGACAACAAACTTTTTGTGGCCTTTTAAACAACACATCTCATACCTTGTTTCCTTTAAATCAATGTTCTTTCTGTTCCAATTTATTTTTCTAACCTGTGCCAATGTGATGTTTTCTTATCCTTCATATGTTACAGATCTCATCATATGAAGTACATTCTGAAGAAAAAGTTCACCACTTCAGTACATTTCAACAGTCGTATTTTGCTGACCTGATTCACACTTCATATATTTACTTTTAAATGGTAATGTTCTCAATACAAACATTTACCTGAAGAAATTTACAGTTTGCAAATCCAGACTCTAGAATTCTGTCAGTGTAAGATGTGAATAATTTGACTCTTGAAGGATTTTTATTTTTTTTATTATTTGAATTTTCAACACAAAAACGAAACATAAACTAGAAACTACAATAATCTAAATAATACATAAAACATAGATAGATGCATATAGCCATCTACAAAGATCAACTACCATCATCTACTATAACCAAATCATAACATAAACATAAACTAAAATCTAAACAATAATCATATGTTAAACATAGACATAAACTACAATTATATAAAACATACATGTATATACTTATTAGAGCTTATTTATATATGCTCTTAATTTTTTTCACCTCTATTTAAATTATTCTATCTATCACAGCTTTCTTCATGCCTAATAAAATATAACAAATACAACAGATATAACAAGCATAACAAACATATGCAGCCTCTTTCCTTTTTTCAGTTTAAACTTGAAATTATTTCTGTTTTCTCAGCTCTATAAATTCTGAAACTGGTTTATTGTATATACAAGATATTAATTTTGCCATTACATATTCATATAGTTTATTCTACCATTCATTCAGATCTGGACATCTTCTTGCCTTTCATTTTGCTATGAATGTTACTTGTGCCACCATCACCATATACTTAATAATTCACTGTATGTGAATATACAGTGAAGAATTTTGAAATTTTGTCCTCCATGCATGTCATGGAACAGCTAAGTGCAGCAAAGCAAAAGGACACTGAAGACTCCTCTGAGGAAGAGTCTGTTGTGTCCTGGGATCAGAAGGCAGAGCTAGGCGAAATACAGCCAAGCTTCACTCTCTGAGAACAATAGGGACTAGGTTCCTGAGCTCGCCAGTAGTGAACCAATGGCAGCATTGGCGGGCGATTCAAACCCGCCAATAGGAATATAGGGCCGTCCCCCCTAACTGTATATAGTTGGCCTCCGGCCGTTACTGTGTGTTCTTTTTTTTTTTTTTGTAAAACTCTCTTAAAAAAGAGAGAATTTTATTCTTTTTATAAGAAAAGAGAAGGGTAGACAGATGGAGAAAGAAAAAGGTGGAGTGAAATTTTTTTCTGTTAGTGAGAGTTAGTTTAGGTTAATAACCAATACCAAGTTTTGGCATCTATCATGGTTAGAAGATCTTCTTTTTAACTAAAGCAAAGTCCAAAATCACTCTGTTAATGCAGTTAGTAAAGTCCATTGGGGTTAGTAATTAAACAGCTCCTTCCAGATGTAACACGAACAGTCCTCAAAGTATCTTCTTCTTAATTTTCTTCCAGTTATGGAATAAGTCCATTTTAACTTTGAAGTCTTCCGTTCCATCACCTTCCCCTGGGCTGCTGTCTTCTGCACTTATCCCAATTTTGAATGCTGCATCCTTCTTCCTGCTGGCGTGTCTCTTCAGGAGTTTCTGTGTTTTGAAGATGAAATCCTTCTTCTTTCTTATTTTTTTTTCTTAAACTTCTGGCCTTCAAGCTTCCAGGGCTCCACAAATTCAGCAGATGAAATTAGATCTCCCGTTTGTCGCCTGCTATGCTCGACATCCCCTTCTACTGGCAGAGTATTTCTTTTTATAAAGGCGGAATAGGCTTTGGGAGCCTTATCCACCTCTTCTTTTAACTTTATCGCTTCACTGCCAGTTAGGGGTGTCAAGACATTTGTCAAGGTAAATCCGAGATCTTCTTTCTCCTCTTCTCTAACGCCCTGGAAACCTGGAATCAAATTCGATTTCTGTTCAATCTCCTTCATCTTTCTAGTTGTTTCCAATATCTGTTTCTGTCGACTGATGAGAACACTTTCCATTTTAAACAAAGTTTGGTTGATCTTCTGCAATTGTTCCAGCAGGGGGCACAGCATCTCCTTTTTCTGTTGATTGACAGCAAGCTCTTGGGGGGGCTATCTGGACCGGAAGTCCCTCCTCTCTTCTCTTCCGGTGTCTGCAGGGCTTTTTCCATTATCGACATTTTGTTTTTTTGTTTACTTTTAAAAAGTTCATGCCGCATCCCCCAGGAAGCTAAGATGAACACATTCTTCCATGCAGCCCCAACGGTACTTTCACCAACACTTTGTTTTCTTTCTGCCCCCTTCGCGCTCCCTTTGAATAGCTTGCTTCTCGAGGGGGGTGGGGACTCCTCCCTCCTCCCAACGCTTATACGCATGCAGGGGGCTCCGATTTACGCTTCAAAATAGATCTTCAACTCACGATTCGATGCCACTACTTCTTTTTATGTTGAACCATAGCGCTGTTTTCACTCCTGGAATTCGGTGGCGCCGCTAAGTCCCATTACGGGCACGCCGCAGCGGGGCCGATTGGGGCGGGGAGAAAGCCTCAATTTCCTGGCTGTCTGCCGGCAAAGAGGCTACTCCCCAAGCGCCCCCGGTTCGGAGCCTTTACCTAAGGCTCACTAGGGTCTTTCGCATATGCGAAGACCCCCCTAACTGCGCGTGGGCTAACCGCCTCCGGGAGCATCCCGAGAAGCGGCCGCCATTCGCGACGCCGGAAACCGAAACCTGTGTGTTCTTGTCTTATGTGAAGTACGAATAAACGCGTCTTCTCTTATGTCGTCGTCCGAGTCATGAGGCCAGAAACCCAGTACTTTACAGTGGCGACGAAGGTGGGATTTCAACGCCTTCCATGACTCCATGAGCGACGAAAAGGACACCGCCGAGCATCGCATCGCTGACCCCGAGAGCAGCACTGCACCGCTCGCCGAGCATCGCATCGCTGACCCCGAGAGCAGCACCGCACCGCTCGCCCCGGCGCACGCCTTACCAGACAGAACCATGGCCGCTTCTCATGTAACACTGGAGCACTTCGATCAGTCGCAGCCAGAAACCTGGGACGCATGGGTCGACCAGCTCATCAGCTATTTGGAGCTCAACGAAATCCGCCACCCCGACCAGAAACGAGCGATCCTGCTGAACGCCTGCGGCACCCAAACCGTCCGCCTCGCCAAGAGCCTCTTGGTGCCCCGCACGGCCTTGGAGAGCTCGTTTGGGGAGATCCTGGATGTCCTCAACGCTTACTTCAGCCCCCGGCCGACCTTCCTGGCCAAGAGGATGGAGTTCCAGAGGCAAGTCCAGGCCCAAGGGGAATCCATAGCCACCTTCCTGGCCGCGCTAAGGGCGCTCGTGGTGGACTGTGTGTTCCCGAAGGTGGAGGACAACCTGCTGACGCAGTTCGTGTGGGGCCTGGCGGACTCCAAGCTGCGGCGCAAGTTGGTTGGACACCGGAAGCTTTCCTTGGACGAGGCCCTAGACGCCGCAACAGCCCACGAGGCCGCGGAAGGGGAACGCCCGGCCGCGGCCGCCCATGTGGTCGGAAGGAGTCCAAGCCCCGGGAATGTGGACACGGAAGAGGTCTTCGCGCTCAGACCTCAACAACGCCGGCCGGCGCCGTTCCAGCAGGCCAACAGAGAGCCAGCCAAGCCTTCTGGCAACCGGGTCGTCTGTGCCAGCTGCGGGGAAGGCCACGCAAGGAAATCCTGCAAGTTCCGGGATGCTGTCTGTCACGGGTGCGGAAAGCAGGGACACCTCGCACGGGTCTGCCGATCCAAGGGCCCCCGGAATTCGAGATCGTCGGCCCCACCGCATCGCGCATCGTCCACCGCCTACGAGACGACGGAAGAGGTCGCCGAGTTGAACCACCTCACCGACCAACCGCTGCAGGTACTTCGCCTCCCCAACCCCAACCTCTCCTCCACCCCGAAGATCCAAGTAACCGTGCGGATCGAGGGGTCCCCTTGCTGCATGGAGGTGGACTCGGGATCGGCGGCGTCCATCATTTCCATGGACACTTTAAAAAGACTTTGCCCGTCAGGGGGACCCCCTCTACGTCCATCGCCACTAAGCTTGGTGGACTTTCAAAAGAACCCTGTCCCCATCCGGGGAGTCGGCACTTTCCGAGTGCAATACCGAGACTTTGAGGGGAACTTGGACTTGGTGGTGGTGGAGGGAAATCTCGTGAGTCTCCTGGGGCGGGCATGGTTTGAGGCCCTAGGCATCACAATTGGGGGAGTGAATAAGTGCGGGATGCGCGACTGGGGGGCGGTGTGCAAGGAATTCCCCGAGGTCTTTGACGGGAAACTGGGGTGTTATAAAGGGCCCCCGGTGTCGCTCCACTTAGACCCCACAGTGACGCCCATCCGACGGCGCTTCCGCACCGTGCCCCTGGCCCTCCGCCCTAAAATAGAGGCCGAACTGGACCGGCTAGTGGCCCAGGGAGTCCTAGAGCCTGTCCCGAACGCTCGATGGGAGACCCCGATTGTGACACCCGTTAAGCCAAATGGGGAAATCCGCATCTGCGCGGATTATAAGTGCACCATTAACCAGGCACTTCAGGCGCACGCATACCCCGTACCCGTGGTCAGCCACGTCTTAGCAACACTGGCGGGGGCGCGCATATTTGGAAAGCTGGATCTCGCGCAGGCGTACCAGCAACTCCCGGTGGATGCAGCCACGGCCGAGGCGCAAACCATTGTAACCCACCGGGGCGCCTTCAGGGTGAAGCGGCTGCAGTTCGGGGTCAGTGTGGCCCCAGGGATCTTCCAAAATCTCATGGACGACTTGTTAAAAGGGATCCCTGGAGTGACGCCGTTCTTCGACGACGTCCTCATCGCCGCGACCACCCCGGAATGCTTCGCCGCCCGCCTCCGAACGGTACTGGGACGCTTCCAAGCCGCGGGGCTGAAAGTGAAGCGGGAAAAGTGCCTCCTCGGGGTGCCGGAGGTGGAGTTCTTGGGGTACCGGGTAGACGCAACAGGCCTGCATCCGGCGAGGGACAAGGTGAAGGCCATCGTGGAGGCCCCCGCCCCGAAGTCCAAGGCGGAGCTCCAGGCGTTCTTAGGCCTCCTGAACTTTTACCACGCCTTTCTCCCCCACAAAGCCGCCATGGCCGAACCCCTGCACAGGCTGCTGGATAAGGCGACAACGTGGGCATGGGGAGCGAGGGAGGCGGCGGCGTTTCGGGGGTTAAAGTACTCTTGATTTCCAACGCGGTGCTCGCCCACTTTGATGAAAAGCTCCCGGTAATCCTTGCGTGCGACGCATCACCGTATGGGGTCGGGGCAGTCTTGGCACACAAGCTACCGGATGGAAGGGAAGTCCCGGTGGCTTATTACTCCCGCATGCTGTCCCTCGCGGAGCGGAACTATGCACAAATCGACCGGGAGGGCTTGGCACTGGTGGCGGGGGTTAAAAAGTTTCACAACTTTGTGTACGGGCGGCCCTTCACGCTCGTAACCGATCATAAGCCGCTCCTGGGACTGTTCGCGGCGGACAAACAAACGCCACAGGTATTGTCGCCCCGGGTGTTGCGCTGGTCCTTGTTTTTAGCGGGCTACCAGTACCAGTTGGAGCATCGGCCGGGCAAGGCGCTGGGGCATGCCGACGCCTTGAGCCGCCTGCCGCTGCCGCATACAGGGGAAGATCCGGCCCCGGCTCCCGCAGTCTTGCTAATGGAGGAGCTGCCAAACCCCCCTTCAGGCAGCAGACGTCGCCGCCCGCACGTCCCGAGATCCCATTCTCTCCCGGGTCCTAAACTGGGTGGTGAGGGGATGGCCAGCGGAACAGACAGGGCCAGAGTTCACGGCATACAAAGCCAGGCGGGAAGAGTTATCCGCCTTAAAAGGGTGCTTGTTATGGGGGGACAGGGTGGTCATCCCGGGGCCCATGAGACAAGGGGTTCTAGAAACGCTACATGAGGCCCACCCCGGCATTGTACGAATGAAAGCTCTGGCAAGGAGCTACATGTGGTGGCCCGGGATGGACGCCGAAATTGAAACCTGGGTCCGAGGGTGCACACGGTGTCAGGAAGTACGCCCCGATCCCCCGAGAGCGCCAACTCAAAGCTGGGAGTCTACCCACAATCCGTGGTCACGCCTACACATAGATTTTGCGGGGCCGTTTCAGGGCCTCCAGTTCATGGTGACGGTAGACTCCTACTCGAAATGGGTGGAAATAAGCCCAGTGTCTACCACCTCTGCCAAAGCGGCAATAAGGGCCCTGCGGAAAATATTCGCGACGCACGGGTTACCAGACACGATCGTGTCGGACAACGGGGCAGCGTTCACATCTGCTGAGTTTCAAGCGTTCCTCGAAAAGAACCTAATCAGGCACATACGATCAGCGCCCTTCCATCCGGCAACAAATGGACAGGCGGAGAGAATGGTACGCACCGCCAAAGAAGCCCTGAGGCGCATAACGGAGGGGGACTGGGAGTTCCGGCTGGCCCGCTTCCTTCTAACATACCGCACCACCCCAAACCCCATCTCCGGGCATTGCCCCGCAGAACTATTGATGGGCCGCCGCCCTACCACTTTGTTAGACAGGCTCCACCCGGACCGAGCCCCAGAGAGAAAGCTGGTCGAGACCCGGGAGGCGCCCCGAAGCTTCCTCCCGGGGGAACCTGTCTACTTCCGGAATTACGGGGCGGGGCCTCAGTGGGTGGCCGGGCGCATCCTAAAACCCACCGGGCCAGTGTCATACGAGGTCCTAACAGATGGGGACCGGGTCCTCCGTAAACACGTCGACCAGCTCCGGAGGCGGCAAGACCCCGACACAGAGATCCAGTTACCGGGAAACGCCGCGGCCGCCCCAGCATCCGATCGACTGCAAGCACCGACAGCGGAGCCAGCGCCGGAAAGTCCACGGAATCCGGAGGGGGCCCCAGTGACAGCTGAACCGCCGCCGCCGCTGCCGCCGCTGTTACAGCCGCCACCGTCACCGCCTCGGCTACTACCAGAGGTCCAAGCTCCTTGTGCTGGCGGACCACCCGATCGGGGCCCCGCCAGCCCGGTACCGGCCCCCCGACGTTCGCTAATAGAACGGAGGGCACCAACATACTTAAAAGACTACGTCACCTGATAGGAGACGAACTATGGGGGAGGGGTGTTGTGTCCTGGGATCAGAAGGCAGAGCTAGGCAAAATACAGCCAAGCTTCGCTCTCTGAGAACAATAGGGACTAGGTTCCTGAGCTCGCCAGTAGTGAACCAATGGCAGCATTGGCGGGCGATTCAAACCCGCCAATAGGAATATAGGGCCGTCCCCCCTAACTGTATATAGTTGGCCTCCGGCCGTTACTGTGTGTTCTTGTCTTATGTGAAGTACGAATAAACGCGTCTTCTCTTATGTCGTCGTCCGAGTCATGAGGCCCGAAACCCAGTACTTTACAGAGTCAACCAGCAGACCTGACCCAACCCACAGCCAGTGGCAGAGGTGTTGCAGGAGGAGGCAGTCTCTGGGGGCCCTCAGCAGAAACCAGTGCACTGGACCCTCAGGCCCCCAACCCTGAATTAGCAACAGAGACCCAGTTGCCAGTCAGTGCATGCCCCCTCAGAGCTTTGGGAATGCTGTAAGAGGAGGAAGAGGAGGGGAGACCTGCAAGACAGAAGGTGTAGTGCTCACCTGGCAGCACAGCACCAACCCAGGATCAACAGTGAGGATGAGTGCTTACAGGAACAGGAATGAGGCAGGCAGCATGTGCATGGTGCAATACAGGCTGCTGAGCAGCATGGTTCTTAAAAGCAACAGAGGAAGGAGTGGCTGTGTGGAAGCAACTCACCCAATAGTTATTGACATTGCTGCCTCTGCTTTGGATTGTCCCCTACATCTCTGACCCTGGCCTGTACCTTCATATTCTTGCTCTCAGATTGGCCTTCAGATTTGTAGCTGTGAGCCGGGATGGGTATGAACCAAACCACATTCATGGTTTAGGAACTGAAGTCTGTGACGAGTTCCTTTGATCCCCTGCTTTCTGCTCCAGCAGAAAGCCGCAAATATGGCTGAGCTGCTGAGAGCCCTCCCCACTGCTCAGATGTTTCAGGACTGCACAAGAAAGCCAGGAAATGGGGAGGTGCCTTCTGGGGTCAAGCACCACTTCAACAGGGGAAGCCACCATCCATTGCCTGGTGATCCAGGAGAGTCCAAGCACTCACCCTCCCTACCCCCTTCACCTGATGATGCTCCCCTGGACCTCCCATTAGGAACTCACCCAGGAGCCCAGTGGAGGAGGAGGCTGGTGGTGGAGAACAGGCAGCCAATTGAGGAAGCTGGCAAAGGAGATGGCCATGGCAAGCCATACAGAGGCAGCAGGGCTGTGGCCATGGGTCATGGAGGCATTAAAGTGGCTGGGCCCACCCCAGGAGCCCATGGTGGGGTGGTGGAGGTGGCACTGACAGGGATGCAGGTTGCCCCAGCCCAGGGACCATGTGGGTTGGACATCTTCCAGCAGCAGTGGCAAAACCAGGCCCAGCAGGAAGCAGGCCAAGCAAGGGGGATGGACAGGGGCTTCCCCTGTTGAAACAGCACCCGACCCTGGACAGGCTGCTCCCTGTTCCCCGGCTTTCTTGTGCAGTCTCTTTAAACTTTAAAGGGACTGCACAAGAAGGCCTGACATAGCTAAGCATCTGAGATAAGTCCCACTGCTCAGCTGTTTTTGTGCTTTCTATGTAGTCCCTTTAAACAACTGAGTCTACAAACCATGAACTGAACTGGTTTATCAAAGAGCGAACTGGTTTATCAAAGAGCGAACTGGTTTGTTTTGGTTCATGGTTCGGTTTGTCATTTGGCCACAAACCCCAAAACAAACCATGTTTTTGTGGTTCATGTCCATCCCTAGCTGTGACTGTTGTCTACTTTGTGCCTGAATCTTGGAACTGGATTGTGATGCCTGGCCCTAGAATTGCTCTACAAACACTGATGCCTGGAAACCACATCTGTGTGCCTGCTCAGAGGATGCTGGCTAGCAGGACAATCCCATTATTTATTCATTTATTTAAAATACTATTCTTACAACAGGGAAATCTAACACTTTTTGTGATATATGTATGCATTTCATTTAAACTAAAATCCCTAAGTGTCTATATAGTGCAATTCTACAATCTGTTCACCAGACACCAAAAGGGAATCACTTTTTGGTTGAGCATTTCCCTGTTTGCAAGCAGTTCAAGCCTTGACAAAGAGAATACTCAATCTTTCTGTGTTATACCTCTGAGGATGCCAGTCACAGCTGCTGGCAAAACGTCAGGTCCTATAATGCCAAGACCATGGCCATACAGCCCAGAAAATCTACAACAACTAACTAAAATTCAAGCCTGTTTGTTAAACTGCTTTTCAAGTATTCAATCACATACAATATAGCACAGAACAATGAGCAAGTGTTCCATGCATGCCGATTCTCACATCTGGAGTCCTACTTTCCCCTTTCAGAAGCCAGCTGTTTCTACATGCAACGTGGCAACCCATAGTATAAATAAACACGGAGCCTTGCACAGCCATTGGAGACCCTGAATAGAATCAGTCTCACCTACTGTGCAGATGTAAAAATCCTCTGGAAGACAAGAAATGAAATTCCATCACCTATATGCTTAGGGCTGTATAGAGACAATAAGGGGAAAATGCCTAGCAGGCAAGTATGAAAATATGCTCAGGAAGTTTTATGAACTAGGGAAGGAGTTAATTAAAGGAAGTAATAGATAGTGATTAATTTCAAAAAAGGGTTCTGATTCAAGTCTGACCAAATGCTCCCTGATTTCAGACATGTGAAGGAAAGCTGAAGTTAATTAGTTCTATGTGAAACACTCTGCATATACTTGGAGGCACTCTTCTTTATTACTTCCAGTCCTGAGTCCAGTCTCTAATTAAGCAAGCAGTATTTATTTGGGTGGATATTTGGTATAACTATAAGAGAAGTTTGTTCTCTGGATATTGTTGATGGCCTCTAGGCAATCTTTGTAAAATTAAGCTTCTTATTTTATCCCTAATTTGGCACTTTGAAGATTAGTTACCAATCCTAAAGGTATGCATAATGAAGCACTCAGAGTGGCATACACCCACAAAGCTATTTTAACAAGATGTGTAGAAATTAGCTCAAATCCATCCCACTCTGCTACATGTCAGTTCTAACACCAATATAGCAAAATACTGTCATGTTTCCACAATGTGGGCTTGATCAAAGGCAGCTGGGTGATCAAAATTCCTTTAGGATATTTGTTAAATCTTTTCCTGGGCAGAGTCCAAACATGGGAAAGTAGAGACATGAGTACACTTCACTGAGTCCAGGGAGACCTGGCATAGACAATAAATCTATTATGGTGCAGTTTGTTTATACCATTTCAGAAATACAATCAACCTTTTCCTCTCTTGATCTATGAGATGATGTATTCATAGATACAGATATTGATATATTGACAATATCCTATCTCTAATGCTGAACCTGGCCCCTATGCAGATTGATAGATGGAGAAAATGGGGCCAAGTTCAGACAGAGGGTATTCTACTGTAGACTTGGGGGACTTCCCCATGTTTGCGCAAAAATGTAGGGGGAAACTAAAGGGAGGGGGTAATAGTCCTCCAAAGAAAGGAATGTAGGCAGAGGAAGGAGTGGGAGCTGTCAACCAAATTGGTTGGCTGGCTCACTGAGCAGTCAAAGGGGGAGGAAGGGGCACTGTTGCCCCCCATCACCACCAGTGGTGCAGATGGGTGGGCAGGGAGGAATGGGAACCATTGCCATCACCTCTGTGGAAGCCAGGTAGGTGGAGGCAGTTGTACTGCAAGCAGGTGGGTGGCAGAGGGGAAAGTTGAAGCTACTGCCATTGGAGCCAGGCTAGGTGGAGATAAGAGCACAACAGGCAGTGGGTGGTGGGCTGGTGAGATCCTGCAGGGAAAATATTAGCTTGTATGGGGCAGAGAGAAATAATGCTTAGGTCCTGGTCAAGGGTTGACCCTTCTTTCCATTCTCTTGCAGTGCAAAACTTTTTTTTTTTTTTGGTGTAAACTACTTCTTGCAAAATCTGGCAGAATGGTTGCATTTTGTGAGTAATGACCCTACCCTACTCTGATATAATCACACAGTGGTCCAAAGTGGGTTGTAATAGTGATGCAGATTATCATAACAATGCATAGGTGAGGTGAATATTGTGTTCCATTATGTCTGTGATAGTATTAACAGCATAAGGCTAGTTCCTTTTGCAGTCCATCACTGTAGTATAAACAGTCTTCTCAAATATTTCCTGGTCAAGAAGTGTAGTTTGTGGCATTGGATTACAATGGGGGGGGGAGTAGAATCATAAGGCGTGATTACCTTGTGTACCATTAAAATCCAAGCAGTGCATGAATAAAATGTAAATTAGAGGCCACCTGAGTCACACTAACTAATTTTACTCACTAATCTTTACTTATTCAGCTTCCTGTTTCGGCGGGGTATTGCACCCTTGACTTGCAATTAACCTGAAAGCATCACTTCACAACTGCTTTGCTTCGATACCTGTAGAAGATACCAAAACCATATTTAAAAGCTTTAGTCCCTTCCTTGTGTAATTAATTCCATCCCCAAACTCTTTCCTTGCATTTAAAATAAAACCCATATACCTTTTTCCTTGATGTTTTTGACCTCCTTTCTTAAAAATAAATAAATAAATCACTGTCCTATTGCTAGTGTCCTTTGGGCAAAATATTCTGTCTGTTAAGCTGAGCCTCTTGCATATTGCTGAACTATTCGTATATGCTAGCTGTGCATTGGCAATTGACCCTGTGTAACACATCACCTCCGATGCTCACCAGAGGGTCTGCCATTTAGTTGATTCATATTATTAGGGAGGGTAATGAAACATAACCACATAATGAACGTAAATAACATTATGTCAGCTCTCTGCCAAAAGGTAAAGGGAAAATAGGATGCACCTTCTGTAGACAGAGAAGCTTCCATAGTATTACTTCAACTAAAATAATCTCATAAATAAGCTTCATAAACTTTATTACTGGTTGTTGACCTGATGACATCTGCTGAAAGGCAGTACCTAAGGATGATGGCTATTTGGTGGTGTTTTGCAGGACTCTGATGATTCCATGTGTGGGATGATATTAGGCAGGGTAAAAAAAGATGCATGTTAGAATAGAAATTGCCGTTTAGGGCAATGGAGAGAGTACCATTTAGGTCAGTGACAGTGAAAGCAAAAGTAAATCATAGTTTTGAAAGGGGGGAATAATATGTAGGACAAGAAGGAAAAGGCTTTTGTGAACCTTGCAATCAGATAGTTTTGGCCAGTCACAACAATTAGACCAGGGTTGCCAGCTCTGAGTGGGGAAATACCTAGAGATTTTTGGGGTGGAGCCTGGGGAGGGTGGGGTTTGAGGGGGGGAGGGACCTCGCCAGTATATAATGCCATAGAGTCTCCCCTCCAAAACAGCCATTTTCTCCAAGGGAACTGATCTCTGTCATCTGGAGATCAACTGTAATAGTGGGAGATCTCCAGGCCCCACCTGGAGGCTGGCAACCCTAAATTACATTTTAGAACAATAAACATTCCGAGTGTTTCAGGCCAGGGATGGTCAGTTTGGAGCACAAGTGTCAAATGGATGCTCTTTGAATTTGTTCCTTATGCCTTAGCGTACTTTCAATTTTAGTTTCCTGACCTGAAAAGCCAGGGACAGGACAGAGCAGAAAATGATAGCCTTATTATGCCAGACCTTGCTCCTTTTCAGGAGTACCAGAAACATCAGCTTCTGTGCCAACTGGGACTCTAGAACTACAGGTTTCCCAGTCAGGTTTTCGTCTGTGAGGTAAGCCTTTCTCAGTTGTTTGAGATTGTGTATCTACAGGGATAAGTGAAGCCATTTTTTCTTTTACTGTTCCAGGTGGAGAGCAGGTCTCTGAAGAGGCAGCATGCAAATTTTCTAGAAAGTAAATTGCTTTGCAATATCATAGCATTTCCACAAGAGGTTCTACTGTAATGTATCACTATCTGGATTTTGCTTCTATGTTTCACATTTGTATAACCGTTTCAACATAAATTTAGCTAAGCATTTCACATAGCCTAATTTCTCCTTACTTTACTGCCCTCTTCCTATACTTGTGTAAATGTCCTTGTCTTGTCTTCAGCTGTACCCTCAAGAATAAATACTTGGAATTTTCTTCCTAATCTCCTGTCACAGCATTTGCATCTGAAGTTTGTTAGACTGAAAGCTAAATCCTGCCCAGTGATGCAGGTACACAACTCCAGTTCATATCAAAGGACAAGATTCAGAGCTAGCAGAGATTTATCATCTTCTCTTGTCTCAACTTGGCACCCAACTTGGTTTTGTGTTGAATTCTCACATTTAAGTTCTCAATGTGAGCAGGACAGGAAAGGATCCATCACGTCATTTATAATAAACATCCTTCACTTTAGAATGAGAAAGGAGAAAATGCAGAGCACATGAAGGAAGAGAACAGAATAGAATGGAAACACGCTAGCAAGCAAAATATGTATTTTACCTCAATTTGAGAGAAATGTTTAAAAACAGTCTGTAATGCATTTAACAATAATACCTGAGAAATTGCTGCCTAAAGCTACAGTCAAGAAAAGGAAGATAAGCCAACATGGCACTTAGATGGTTTTGTGGGAAACTAAATGCAGGCTTCCTTTAGCCCTGACATTTACCTTTCCAGAAATTTGGTCAACAGCTTCCTCTATGGCATTTGAAATAAACTGGGTAAAGTAAACTTTCTTCCATTTGTCCTTTAATGCCTGTATTTTGTGAACGACTGAAAGCAAGGTTCATAAGTGATAAACTTTACAGTCTGAATGTATGTGTGTGTGCGCACGCACAAACACACCAGCTTCAAACTTACGAAGTAACTGTGAGCAATATGAGAGTGTCTTAAAATCTGAACAAATTCATTCATTTAATTTTTATCATGCCCTTCCTGTGTCCTGCTATTAACCTCCTAACAACCTCTTAGGTAGATTAGGCTGAGAAATAGTGAATGGGTGGCCCATGGTCACTCAATGAGCTTCCAGCAGAGTAGGATCTAATTCTGGCCGAGGACAGACTGGCAATTTGCCCTGGTAGCCAGTCGCGGCAAAAAAAACCTGGATTAAACTATACCGGGTTTTCCCGTCCACACAGCGGGGGCCGCTGCCAGAAGATACGGGACGGAGGCGCGCAGGAGCGTTCAGACTGCCGCGCCGGAGGTGTGCTATATTCACTGTTTCCCCATTAATTCGGCTGTGGGTGTATGTGCGCATGAGCGCTCATGCGCATAAGCGCATTTTGCCAATTTTTTTTTGTCCTGCAATGCCGGCACCACATTGGGCAGTGGAGCGGAGCGCAGCCAATCACAGTGCTGCTGCCTCATGCCCAACGCGGCTTCCGCCCGGCTTTTCGCCTGCACGTTCAGATTCCCCGGAAGCGGAGAAACGCGAGACCAACGCAGGCTTTTGGATTTGTGACGGCTTTTATCAGGTGTTTTTTTAATCCGGCAGTGAAGCGCAACAGCACTGGTAGGCTACGGGTGGGGGACGCCAGGCAGATGTGCCTGTGTGAACATTCTATTTAATCCGATATTGAGTCGTTGTCAGCCCGGGTCCCTTTCCGGGGCAAATTGCCAGTCTGTCCTCGGCCTCTAGTTAGTTACCACTACACAATCCAGGCTATTCAATGAAGAATAAAAAATGGTAGCTTACAGTCCATAAACAAAATGAAACTTAGAGCAGTGTCAGAAGACAGCCATGAGTCTTTTGTTGCCAAGTACACTGTATGCATTGTTTCTCGTATTGTTTCATGCTTCTGCACTTGCGCTTAGTTGGCCAGCTGCAACTGTGGGAGAACTCCTTTCTGCCGTCTGTTATCGGGATGGCCTTGACGAAGAGGCTATGGAGCGGTTTCTCAGCCTAGGGAAAGTTTCCAGTCCTACGTGACTAGGCGGTGGGGGGGGGGCAGTTCTCCCGGTTATTAAGTGACACCCCGCCGGGAGTTTTCCTGCCCACACGCTAAGAATTCATTCGCTAGTTTGGCTTTGCATCATACTATAATTGCATTTGGCCCGGCCTAGGCAGGCATTCCTGACAATAGCGTTATTACTGTGGGCTATATCCTTGTATTCCAATAAAGCTTCTTTTTCTTAAGAAAATGCCTGGACATACTTGCTATTGAGCCTGACAAGCAGGTTGTACAGTTTCCTCTGAAAGAGAGTGCATTTTGATATTCAGAGGCTTTTGATAGCTGTAGGGGCATACCAATCAATTGATCAGTCACATAAATTCAACTTAACAGTGATCTGATCACCTTGTTTGACCATGGTCAAGTATTATCAAGCATTATGAAGACGAGAATGCCACTGTGTAGACAGCAGCTTACCGTTTTAATTTTTATTGGTGTCATTTGGGAGGAGGCAGAGTACTTGTTCCATAGTGCAGGGGCAGTTGGGACAGATCTAGCAACACATAAAACTTTTCCTACTTGCCAGCTGCTATGAATACAAACTTGAATAAAAATATGTGACCGGTATCTGACTGGTCAAGATACCAATTTCTGACATATCAAATATCCAGTGTAGAAGGCTGTATTACTTGCATTAAAGATTATTCAATATCTTCTCTTATCAATGAATAATTAATGAATAAATAGTATGGTCCTAAGCAGAATTACAGCCTTCTAAGTCCACTGGCTTCAGTAGATTTAAAAGGGTATATCTTTACTTGGGACTGCATTGATATCTGTTAACACCGTAAATGTATGTCTTTTCACACAACTTCAGAAGCTAATTTTACTTAAGCATTTCCAAATGCAAAGTTGTACATTATCCTATGTGCTAGACAACAAAACAAAGGAAAGAAGAATGCATCTGAATGATTACTCTAGACATCTTATTCTAAGGCTAGTATAATTCAAAAAAGCAAAATAAAGAAGACTTAATCAGTGATAGATGGCAGCTAACTCTAGGGTGATCCCATGGATAATATTGATTAATATGAACTATCTAGACAGCTCTTTGCCAGTGTAATATACTTACAGTGGCACGGCCAAGCCAGGGAAATTTGAGTTCAAATCCTCACCCTGCCATGAACATCACTAGGTGACTTTGTGTCAGCCATTATCTCTTAGTCAAACCTGCCTCATAAGATTGTTTTGGAGATAAAATGAAGGAAACTCTGTATAGGGCCCTAAATTTCTCTGAGGAAAGGCAGGATAAAAAATAAATCAATAAACTACCTAGACTGAAAATAAGACATTGTTAAATTGCAGTAGATAAATTCATCTAATGCAGTTGTCATTTACTATTGCTTCATTCTTAATCCACACTGAGGAACCTATTAACAGAGGGAAGACAGTGTTGCAGAGGTAAAGGGAGCGGCCTGGAAAAGGCAAGGAAGATGGAATGGGAGGAGAAACAAAAGGGGCATCATCATGTGTGGGCAATCGTCAAGTTATTCCTGAGGCGCAGCTTGCCATGCAGTAGGGTCATTCCCTGAAGGGTATTTTACTGGCATCAAGAAAATTAATCCAGTTACACTTCCACATGAATGATATACCATGGGAGGTCTGCAAGCAAAAAGAAACAAACTACTTTTCTAAATTTTACTTTGAGTTCCATAATAAATATAAACACCTACTCGGGGAGACGGGACTTATCTCAATAACAGAATCTTGGCAAGAGCTTGCCTTGGCCTTAACTCAGAAAGACATGATGAAGTTCTGGCACATACTTGCAACTTCAGAAGGGAGGGTATGCCATGAGTTAGATCCCTATATATCCAAGGACTGCTGGGAAGAACATTCTTCTAAACTATTTAATTATCAAACCCACAAGAATGTCTAATGCCCCATGATTATTCTGTTAACAAACTCACGAGTACCCTCCTGTATCTGTCAGTGAAATAAAATCTCTAATCTCTATAATTAGGAGTAATAAAGCCCCGGATGAAAATTTTATCCACCCTAACTTGCTTAAGGCTTTCCAGGACTGGTGGGTGCCTATTTTAGCCACCCTATTTACTCGTATAGATAGATCTGGTAGGTTCCCTGGTAGGAGAGGAATAGACCTCTCCTATTGTGGTTCCAATTAATAAGTAGGAGGAGCATACCGATCCAGCTGACTAGTATAGACCAATATGCCTGCTAGATGTAACAGGAAAGCTTTATGGAAGACATCTCCTATTGAACCTGGAGACATGGGCATACCATGGGATGACAGCTGCCATATGTTTTAAACATGTGCATTGACCATAACATATAACCAGGCCATATTCAGGATTACAGAAATTGAGAGCTCTAAAAACAACCCCTTGAAAGTATCGCAAACATGATAGGAAGTTGATATAATGACATACTGAGATGGACAACATGACCATGATGGGGAAGAAAGATGGAAGTTTCATCAGCGATATTTAACAGTTCAGTTGAGGCTATTTTAAAGATGCTTTTCAATGCTATGTTGCACTAAGTTTTATGATAGTAAGTTAGTTTGTTCAGATGCTCAGACTATATAGTTAAGTTTACCAATAGATGAACATACAAAATGTCATATAAAATCTATCTAGAATTACTAGAACAAAATTCTTTATATGGCACTGAGTAAAAAAAACACTGAAGAATTTTGGGAAAGGGGACTTGAGCAAGTTTCTAGCAGATATGGCCATGAAGTTATATCTGAAAGTTATTATCAATGACATTTAAATAACTAGATGGGGCAACTGAGCAGGATGTTTATTGGTCATGGTATAGTACAGCTCGCTGTTCTCTGCTCTTTCCTAGAGAGTCCCCTAAATGGAACTTTTTTTTGAACACCCATATTGGTTCTAAGCAGTTACTTATTTAATTTTCATATTTTAGTAAATAATTTTCTTATGCTTTGTGTAAAGCTTTGATGGGTTTGTTTAGTACAGAATACACCTGCCTGAATTCTCAGCTATCTGAATCTGAAAAGACCATCCTCCCTGCATTGAGACAGGAAAAAAGTAAACAGTTTCCAACAGTGACCTGTTCAATGTTTCTTTTTTTAAAAAATCCAAAGATTCTTGCACACAGCATCCCTGACTGTCATCTGCAGAATGTGGCTTGCAAACTGCAGAACTGCTTTAAAAATACTTTCCCCCATTTCAGTGCAGTAATATTTGGTCATTGACTGAAATCTCACACATTTGTGGTAAACGAGGCTTCAAAAAACTTTGTCAAAGACGCAGTTTGGCAATCTACAGTGCTGACAAACATAATCTGAAATGAAGGCTGATTACCTTTGCCACTTTGGAGCAGACTGTCATAGAACTGTGCTCTGAAACATAATCAATACCATTGACTTCAACTTGATTCTCAGACCTATAAAAGCCAGTTAAATAAAACTTGAAGAAAAGAAAACCCTTTGCAGATTTTGCTCCGAGGCCATTGGTAGACTGGAAAAAAATTCTTCCATAAACCATCTAGTAAAGTTATTTCTCAAGAGCAGATCACCTCAGCTAACTTTCAGTCCCTCTAAGCTACAGTCTCAGTATGCTCCCAAACTCAGACCTACACTGATTTTTAGACATTCTGTGAATAGGCATGGAGGGAAGGGGAGACTAAAATCTCCTCCTGAACCTATGTGCTTTCATAGGAACACATGTATGGAGTCTCTGCCTGTATTACACTCTTCACATAGTCAGAAACCTTGGCTGCGGTCACACACACTAAATAATCCACTTTCAATCCACTTTCAATCCACTTTCCAACTGGATTTTTCCAGTTCACACAGTAAAATCCATGACAACTAGCCTGGGGTGCTGGTAGGCAGTCACCACCCTGTAGACTATGTGGCCCTAGTTAGGTTAAAATTCGGTTGCTTATGTAAACTGCCCAGAGGCCCTCTGAGGTTAGGGTGGTATATAAGCCGAAAGTATAAATAAATAAATATATAAATTCAGTTGGAAAGTGTACTGAAAGTGGATTATTTAGTGTATGTGACTGCAGCACCTGTCTTTTCGGGGTTCTCTGTCATGCTGAAAAAAGCCCTGTGGACCAGCACTTATACGTAGTGAATTGGATCCTATGGACCAGTACTTATAAGTAGTGGATTGGATCCTAAACTGCCCTGCCATTAGCGTAACAGCACTTTTGCCAGTGAAATGGCATTTCCATTGGCAGGTAAAAGGAAGGCGATTTTTCAGCAATTGCTCGCTCTCAATGCAGGCCCCTACTTTGCTCCAGCACTGTTTCTGTGGTGAGAGAATGGTTGGAGAAACTTCATTGAGCACAACTTCCTTCTGGCTAAACAGGATCTGAGCTGCTATATCTGTGTTTCAATGAACATACACAGACTGGATGGAGTGTGTCATCAGGGCTCTGCTTCTCTCCCCAATAGTTCATTCTACCCACATAAAATGGCTAAAGAGTGTATGTAGTGACAAATCCAGACCTGTCACTGCATGACCACATTGCATAGAGAACTGTGGCCTCTTTTTTTCCCTGTAAAATTCACGTTTTAAAATATCTGGTTGACACATTCACACTTTGTACTTTAGCTATCCACACACTTAAAAACAATGGTTTGAGCTCTACCTAAGTTTTCGGTTTGTGGAACACACTTCTGCCAGAGGAAGGGAGGCAAACCTCCTACTTCAACAGCTTGACCCCAGAAACAGCATGCAGTGAAGCAGGAGTCTGTGGTGGGGAAAAGAGAACAACACGAAAAGTCCCTTCCCACCACTGAAAAGTTTACGCAGGATCCAGCTCCTACTATCCCTTTGCTTTTGCAATAAACATTGGGGTGTACTTTGCTGCTTTTTCTTGCAGCATTTCAGGTGATTGGTATTCAAAACCAGATTTTTTTCCACTGGAGTTCATCAGCTCATAATTTCATATTTCCTAACTTGAAGTTTTAATCCCCTGTTTGAAATGTTACAATTAGCGGCTGTGGGAATGATTATGTTGTCACAAAGAGGATTAGGACTCCATGTGTGAAAGATCACTGGGGACAGATGAACCCAGGATATGTAAAGATAGGAGCCTCATGCAAATGAACCAAACACGAAGGTAGCAAAAAAAAAAAATTAGAGGGGAAAATAAATTATTATGGAGAGATGGGATTGCTTCCAAAGCTATTAATTTTCAAGGTGTACCAGGAGACATCGATAAGAAATCTGTGCCTTTCTTCATTGATTACAGTCAGCTGAAATATAGTTCCAGTCCAAAGGGAATTAATGATATGTGAACTTTACGCTGGCACTCTAATTTAGTAAGGTTTGTGCCACATTAACAGCCTGAGGATCGGGCCATAAGAGGTTCCCATCCTTTCAGAAAAAGAGGATTAACTTTGACAAGGATAATTGGCTTTTAAATGGCAGTAAGTTGAATGGGAAAACTGTCCTTCAATTTTTGAGGAGATTCCAAGATCTGAACAGAACCAATACTTCCATAGATGTCTCTGAAACTTTACTATATTCAGTAGGTAACATGATCTATCTGCCAGACCCATATCTGAATGCCACCAAAGTGTACATTGTTATAGACTACCTTATGTCTACCAGGGCACTCACTAAGTCAAAATCTGTGTTGTCTGTCGGACTTTCGGTTTCGGCGGAGCGAATGGCGGCCACCTTTCGGGACGCTCCCGAAGGAGGCTAGCCCGCGCGCAGTTGGGGGGGTCCTTGCTTATGCGATGGACCCTAGTGAGCCTTAGTTAAAGGCTCCGAACCGGGGGCGCTTGGGGAGTAGCCTCTTTGCCGGGAAATTGAGGCTTTCTCCCCGCCCCAATCGGCCCCGCTGCGTAGTGTGTCCCGCATGGGACTTAGCAACGCCACCGATTTCCAGGAGTGAGGCAAAGCGGCATGGAATAATATAAAAAGAAGAACTGACATCAAACCGTGAGTTGGAGGTCTGAATTAAAGCGCAAAATCGATTCCCCCGATAAGCGAACAAGCGGAGGGAGGAGGGGCGATTCCCCCCCCCCATCGAGAAGCGAGACTTATAAAAGGAAAGTAGAGGGGGCGAAAAGGAAGAAAGGCTAGTGACTGTACCGTTGGGGTTTTATTGAAACTGCAAATCAGCGAGTTTCCTGAGGGACGCGACGTGAACTTGAGAAAAGTAAACAAACGTGAAATATGTCAGCCATGAAAAAGGTCCCACTTAAACCGGAAAAGAAGGGAGGAGGGACTTCCGGTCTGGGCAATCCTTCCTCGGAGCCTGCTGTCAATCAACAGAAAGGCGAGCTACTGCACCCCCTGCTGGATCAAATGCAAAAAATCAATGAAACTTTAATAAGCATGCAAGGTGTTCTCAACAGTCAACAGAAACAGTTAACAGAAACTTCTAAGAAGATGGAGGAGATCGCACAAAAATGTCTGGTCTCGACGGAAGATACAAGAAAAATAAAGAAAAGGGTCAACAAATTAGAAAAGTATCAGGATGAACAAGAAAAAAGAATCTTAAGGTTGCAGATGGAAAAATCAAATCTGACCCTCCGCTTCCAGGGCATTAAAGAAGAAGAGAAAGAAGATCTCAGATCGACACTAGCGAAGGCCTTGGCATCAGTAACTGGCAGAGAAGAGCGAGAATTAAAAGAAGAGATGGATTTGGCCTACAGAGCCTATTCCACCTTTACAAAGAAAAATAATCTGCCAGCAGAGGTTGTTGTCAAGTTCACTAAGCAGCGTACGAGAGATCAGATTTTACGGGCAGTTTCAGCGGTGCCCTTGAAGATTGGAGAGCAGACAGTAAGAACACTCAAAGATGTGCCTTATGAAATTCATATGAAAAGGAAAGAATACAAAGGATTGACCACTTTTCTGCAAAGAAATCAGGTGGTTTACAAATGGAGATTTCCTGAAGGACTGGAATTTAAGTATAAGGACAAAAAAGAGAAGATTGACTCCATCTTCAAAGCACAAGAATTTCTGAAGAGACACGCCAGCACGGAGGAAGAGGCAGCACTTGCAACTTGGACAGATTCAAGTAGCGATGACGACAGCGGTCCGGAGGATGGAGGTGCCGGAGCGGGAGCCGCGAAAGCCAAAGTGGGCCCATCATATAACTTAAGGGACACTAAGAAGAGACTGCCTAAGAAGTAATTGTTCACAGAACGCCAGAATGGAACTGAATAATTATTAACCCCAATGGACATTACTAACCATATTAACAGAGACTTTCTTTTGAAGTTTGTTAAACTGAAAAAAGACTCTTCAACCGCGGTGAATGTCAAAAATGCATTTATATTAACTAAAACTAACCTTCTCTAACAGAATACTCACTCACATCTTTTTCTTAATCCATCTATATACCCTCCCTTTTTCTTATATGAAAAGAATAAACTTCTCTCCTTTTTAGGAGAGTTTTATAAAAAAAAAAAAAAAATCTGTGTTGTCTGTCTTATGGCATCCATTTTTCACATTTTAAAAGGATTCTTCTGAAATTTATAAATCAATAACTTGGTACACTTACAACACTCCCATTATTGTTTGTTAATTATTCTGTTTGGGTGGGTTGTCTTTTGTTTTTATTTCTGTTTCTGATTCTTTATTTCTATTTCTACATCTTCTGCCTCCTACCCTTTCCACATACAAATACCTTCCTATTTAATTGCTTTCGTCTTTTCCAAGAGCCCCGTCCTGAGGAATGAGACTGCTGGAACCTCATCCCCATTTGGTAGCACAATCTCCCTGGTGCACACTTCTGCATAACTGTTTGCAAGTAATATTCATCACCCGGGATATGTTTTTAAAAGCTCTTGTTTGCTCTCATTTGAATAAAACTATAACACTGTCAGGCATTCAGAGATAAATAGTCATCCCTTCCATGAATGTTCATCAGCAGCCACAAACCTATATCTAAAGCTTTAGAATAACATTTGATGTATATATAAAGACATGGGCTGTCATGTAATCTGTAAAATAGAAAATGAATGCAATTATTGGAAAAATAGTTCCAAAATATTATTATTTTGCAATACAGTGTGGAGTAATAATTGATAATACTGAAAGCAGGTGGGCAGTAGTGTGTGGGGAATAGACAGCAGCATTTCTCCAGCATTTTGTTCAATTTAGAGTTGGAGGGATGCTGCCCAACTGTGTGCATTCAATGATCCTAATCCCCCCCCCAATCCATTAAACTGTTAGGGGTTCTGCTCTTTTCACAGCTTAAATTGTCCTTGGGAGAATTAAGATCTGATTGGGATTTACCCTGAACAATTTGGGATAAAGGGCAACTTCTGCAAGCACACTCCACCAGATTTTGGCCCAATCTGCATTTGTCTTTCCCACAAAAAGCCTTTTGACACCATCTTCAAAAAAGCTGTCCCCATTTGGTGTCGTTTTCACACCTCAACAGTGCTAGCATACTTTCACACATCCACATATGTTCATCATCCTTTTGGGGTGGCTCCACTGTCATTGCACCTCCACACTGCTTTAAAAGAATCTTCTTCAAACAACATTCAAACAAGCATAGAGAAAAACGGCATCACAGCAGCACACAACTGATTTAAAAATGCAAATGCAGATTTGACCTTTGTATGATTAGGACTCTGTAATTAAGTGGTGGAATTCATTATATCATCACGCTCTCTGTCGCTCAGGGAGGACGTTGGCTGAGGGGCAGGATCCAGGATCCAAATTCAGCTAGGATCCGATGTTCAACCTCAGATATTGAAGCCACAGGGGACGGTTACCTCACCGGTCCCTGGGGCTTCTCCTTGCTCTTATTCAGGAGTTGACGGGGTGGGCTTTCTCTTTCACTCTCTCTCAACCCCTGTTCCTCGTCCTCCATAGGTGCAGAGGATAATCCTTCCAGGTCGGTGTCTCTTCTCCCTTTTGAATCCATCCACCTTGCTCCTGCCCCTCCCTACTCTCCATCAGAGGAGAGTGGCCATTGCATTGGCTTGTTCCCCATCCCCATCTGTGCATTCCCATCCCTCTCCCTTGCGGTCAGGCCAGAGTCATTGGGGATGTCAGCTGCACCCTCCCAGGCACAATCATACAAAGGTCTCCTTTGGCTGCTGGGGAACCTCTAGCCGGTCTGCAGGATAGTAGCCCGGGGCCCCCAGGGTAGCTTCTTTGGTTTTCTCCTCCTCTCTGGTGTCAAAAAGGGGAACGGTGCCAATACTTACCCCTGTATCTGAGTTTGGGTCTTACCCCTGTATCTGAGCTTGGGCCTGTCCCCTGCTTCCCCCAGCAGCTGTTGGCGGCACTCCTTCTGTTGAACGGTACTCCTCGTTGAGGGTCATTGTTTGCCCTGCCCATGGGATGGAGACAGTGTTGATCACCTTAGTGTATGACCTTCAGAGACACCTGAATTGGGGCAGATCAGTGCTTCTGATACTTCTTGATCTGGCAGCATTCAGTATGGTTGACTATGAACTGTTGACCCACCGCCTTGCTGATGTGGGGATAAGGGAGCTTGCCTTGCAGTGGCTGACCTCCTTTCTCCAAGGTTGGGGACAGAGGGTGGCACTTGGGGGGGGATTATCTCAGTGACACCTCCTAAAATGTGGTGTTATGTCCTGACCCTAGGTCTCCTGGTGGCTGAGGAGTGAAAGGCCAGTCTGCTTGGGTTCGATTGGTTTGAGGCTCTGGGGTGAATGACTCAGGGGGACTGGAGTCAAAAGGTGGCATATACCATATACCATAACATATACCAACACATAACACCACACTCTGCCACAGGGAGGAGTCCTGCAGAATTGTTAATGAGTCGCTGCCTCACCACCCTCCTTGACAGACTCCACCCCGATCTCACCACAGATTGACCACCCCAGAGGGAGGACAGGGAAACTCCCAGGTCCTTTAAAACAGGGGATTTAGTGTTCATCCGGAACTATGGGGAGGGACACCTTTGGATTCCGGGTGTCATCATAGAAGTAGCTGGGTCACTGTCTTACATGGTGCAGAGAGATGACGGCCAACAACTTAGGCACCACATCAACCAGCTACGCCAGCGATGGTCCACCCTTGACTGAGAAACAGAGAACCCAACTGCCAGATCAGTGCCTCAAGAGGTAGAGGTGGGTGAAACTCCTGAGCAGTGTTCCCTCTAAGCTGAGCTAGTGTGAGCTAGCTCACAGTTAGTGTTAGTATGAGCTAGCTCACAGTTTCTTAGCCTCCGACTCACGGAAGGATGGCTTCAGCCAAATCGCCCGCTCACAGCATTAATGCCAGCAGCTCACAAAGTAGAATTTTTGCTCACAAGACTCCACATCTTAGAGGGAGCATTGCTCCTGAGGTTGCCGTAGCTAGGGAGGTAGCTCTGACTGGACACGGGACAGAATCCCAGGTGCCTGAACAGGCAAACAGTAGTCCTCAGACTACTAGTGAGGAGCAGACACCCTCGACAGAGACCCTGCGTCAGTCTTAATGCTCTAGGCAGCAACCAGCTCATCTGAAGGATCTGTTCAGAGCTAGTCCATTCATAGGGTGGAGGGATGTTATGTCCTGAGCTTGATTTCATCCCCATTGACAGGCTGGTATCCAGAATAGCAATACCTGATTGGCTACTCAGCGTAGCAGGCCAATCAGGATACAAGGATTGTGCTGGAGGGAAGCAAACTGATTGGACCTTATCCAAGCAATGCTATTGGTTGTTACCACTGATGTAGGCGTGGCTATGCTAGCCCGCACTGCTTAAATAAGAGCCTGTTGCTCTATGTTGTGTTGTCTGTTCTGGTCTGTTCTGGTCTGTTCTGTTCTGAGCTGTTGAATCACTATCATTAAAGCTGGATCACTTGTTGGAATGCTGCCTTTAAGTGTCATACTTATCATGTGGTGTGCCACAGGGGTCGATTCTCTCCCCAGTGTTGTTTAATATCTACATGTGCCCCCTCACCCAGACAATCCGGAGGTATGGGCTGGGTTGTCACTAATATGTGGACAATACCCAGCTCTATCTACTGATGGATGGCCACCCGGACTCAGCCCCAAAAAGTCTGGACAGGGCATTACAAGCTGTGGCTGGTTGGTTACAGCAGAGCAGACTGAAACTGAATCCATCGAAGACAGAGGTCCTGTACATTGGTCACAGGGGATTGGGATTAGGGATTGCGCTCCCAACCTTTGATGGAGCCGTATTGGTGCTAGCGCTGAAGGTGAAGAGCCTGGGGTGTTCCTAGATGCCTCATTAACCATGGAGGCCCAGGTCACTACCACTGCCAGGTCTGCTTTTTTCCCCCATCTGAGACAGATCAGGCAGCTGGCACCATATCTCATGCCCCAGGATCTGGCCACACTGACCCATGTAATGGTCACTTCCAGATTATATTGTTGTAATTCTCGCTACATGGGGCTGCCCTTGACTCTGCTCTGGAAACTGCAGCTGGTGCAGAATGCAGTGGCATGGGTATTGATGTTGCTGCCTGTGCAGCCCACATCCACCCAGTGCTGCACGAACTGCACTGGCTGCCTATTGAGTACTGGATCCACTTCAAGGTGTTGGTGCTTACCTTTAAAGCCTTATAAGGCCAGGGGCCCACATATCTCCAAGACTGGCGCTCCCTCTATGAGCCCTGAAGGGCTTTACAATCTGCCAGTCAACATCTTCTTGTGGTCCCTGGCCCCAGGGACAACTGTTTCACCTCGACTAGGGCCAGAGCTTTTTCAGCCTTGGCCCCTACCTGGTGGAATGAGCTCCCATACGAGAGCAGGGCCCTGCAGGACCTTTTCTGCATGGCCCACAAGATGGAGCTCTTCCACCAGGCTTTTAACTAGGGCAACAGACGCCCCTCCTTCCTTACTGGGCTTCACCTCAGCAGGTCAGAACTGCAGACCAGAGATGGCATCCGTGAGACCTTAATTTTAATGACAACTGCACCGGATAAAGGATACGGCTGTATTTTATTGTTGTTTTAATTGTGTTAATTTTTGTATATTGTACATTTATCAAATCTGATGTAATCCACCCTGAGCCTGCTATGCAGGGAGGGTGGGATATAAATTGAATAAAATAAATAAATAAATAAGGGAGGGAGGGAGAAGCAGGATGGGTGCGCTGTTCCTCCCCTCCTGCATCCACATTAGCAATACAGACCAAATTATTTTACATCATTCTTCTGAAGTGTCAGAAGTAAACCATTCATATTGGGTGAAACCTAATGCATATCTTCAGTGTTCCATATTCTGAAGGTAGAAGTTCAATCTCACTAAAGCAAACAGTGAAGAATAATGAAAAACACAACACCTCATCTAACATGCTCATGTTAGATACATGCTCATAGTGATACAGAAACAGAAATAAACACAATGAAACTTAGATTAAGTTCCAGCCACAGTTAAACACTGTACATTCCATAGATTTCAAATTTATTTATTTGTGCACTGCAATTTAGCAATTGTTCACAAAATGATTTACAGCATAGATATAATTTAGCATCCCAAGGTAAAATTGACATGCAGTCAGCTCAATAAAACAAACTAACACAGCAGCAGCTAACACTGTGACCCTAATCTTTTACCCTCAAGAGCCCAGAAGTACAACAATAGATTTATTTGCTTCCCAAAAGATCCAAGTGATGAAGCTATGGGAGCCTGCATTAGGTGGGCAAAGAGCATTCCACAATACTGGGTCGACAGCTGAAAAGATCCTGCTTCTAGGGGATGCAAGCGCTGCATCCACAAAGCTGGTAACCTGCACAGATCTTAAAGCAGGCAGTGTTTATATGGGGAAAGGGTGCTGTGGACCCTAACTTGGGGGGGTGTTATAGGTGAAAACTATCACTTGTAATGGTACCAGAAAGTGTACTGGAAGCTTGCTTATTTATTTATTTATTTATTTTCACCCACCCTCCCCACAAATAGTCTCAGGGCAGGTTACAACATACTAATACAACAATTAGTACAACAAATTATAATAGTGATCACATTAAAATTCTAACACTATCAATTAAAATCACCAAAAACAATAAAGATGGCATTCTGAAAATTGTACTATCCTGGTTTCAGATATTATTGATATTCAGATATGGCGTGATCCAAGGATTCCCAAGTTAACTAGCTCCATCCCAGCAACACTTGGACAAAAAGAGTTTGGCGGGGAGTTTGTATTTTTAAAGTATAATGCAGTCCATGGAGGTTGCTGAACTGTGAGACAACTGTGGTTTAATTAAAAAGGTTGCATTTTTAAAGGATTATTTGTATATTAAATAGAAACAAGTGGGAGACGGGCAAGGAACTGTGGAGGGCATCTCATTTCCCCCTCCCTGAAAGCCCTATAGTCTCCCCCCTTTTTCTGCCTCCTTCTCCCCTTCCCATCCACCAGTCAGCTCATTCACCTTCAGTTTTCCTTCTTTCCCTGCCTCTGACAGCCTCTCCATGGCAAAAGTCTGGCCAAGTTGCAACATGCCAGCCATTCGGATGGGCTCAGTTGGGGAACCTGCAAGGACTCGCAAGAAGCAGCTCAGTTTCTCCTCTATCCACCTCGCAACACTATTACTTCTTTCCCTCCTCCTAGCAACCTCCACATCCTTACCTTTCTCTGCTTCCTTTTCTCCTTCCTACTCACTCAGCAGTCCACATTTTATCTGCCCCCCCCCCCATCTTCAACTGTATTTTTAATTTGTGGGCCCAAAGAAGAGAAGAAGAAGAGATTGTATTTATACCTCACCCTTCACTACCCAAAGGAGTCTCGGTGGTTTACAATCCCTTTCCCTTTTCCTCACCATAACAGACACCCTGTGAGGCAGATGGGGTTGAGAGAGCTCTCTTGAGAACTGACCTTGAGAGAAAAGCTCTGAAAGAATTTATGACTGACCCAAGGTCACACCAGCAGCTGCATGTGGAGAAGTGGGGAATCAAACCTTGTTCTCCCAGATTAGAGTCCACATTCTTAACCACTATACCAGGCAGATTACATCATTCTAGTCCATTTTATCTTTGCAAAGAGTTTGTGGATTAGACTGAGAATGTCCAACTGTCCCAAGGTCACACATCAAGATTCTATGGCAGAATGAGAATTCAAACCTGGGTCTCACAGATCCTAGCCTGAAATATACCACACCAGCTTTTGTGGGGTGGCTGCTGTTGGGCAGGAGAGTGAGTCATACAATAGGGTCATAGGATGCTAAGGATGCTAAGGGTGAGTCATGCATATTAATTGCATAAACTGTAGTTTTAAAAGGCATCAAAGTGCCATAAAGTAAATAAATAAAAATGAGACATTTTCCCTTCCCCACCAAAAAAATGTGGTTCGAAAATAGTCTTCCAAACCATGCACAATAATCAAAAGAACCAAAAAAATGCACATTCCTGGATTTCTAATATGTTCCTAAATGCTCGTTCCCGGCATAGCACATGCTTAATTTGCTTATTTAAACCCATGAGACCTAAAAGTCCCTATTTTGTTTTGATCATGGCCCTAATTTTGTTCCCAAAGGAATCTCCAAACAATATACTCTTTCTCTTTGACTTTAACTAGCACTCTGTATGTGCTAAACCCTTAATGACGTACATCATTGTGCATAATTCAAATAAATACATGCTGTTGGTGACCTGCGTAATCTTCCTTCCGAGACTAATAGGCAAACAGCAGGGAACACTTTTTTTCCAAGTAAGCAGTGGGAGGGCTTGTTCAGTGAAGTTTAAATCTCCACCTGCACTACCAGATTGCCATGTGTCCTGTATTTTAGGATATTGCCACTCTTGCTAGCAGTAATTTAAAGAGGTTCAATTTCTAACCTCTTTGTTTCCTGGATTCTATTCAGATGTGTCTCCCCCCCGCCCATTTTTTCTTTTCTCTCGCCCCCATTTTTGCTTCTATTCTTCTTTCTCATGATAGCATCAAAGTCTTTTGACATGATGAAGTGAAGTGTTTGATCTTTCTCTAGTGTTTCTGTTTTGCTACAGTACGTTATCTTGTGCAGCATGAGATAATAATACCTGGGGAAGGGAGTGGGGAGGGAGCTGGAGAATAATCATATGTGAAAAGGATTTCATTTTGTTGCATGACTTCTAAGCACACGCAAAGAGCTTTTGGAAGCACAAGGAAACCTGAAAAACTCACTGCTGCTTAGAAGCCATTCTGCCAGCTGATCACAATCATTAGTTCTTTCTCTTCCCTTGTTCATTGATGGGGAATACATCTGTATGTAACCAGAATCATTGTTTCTCATCTGTTCCGTGTTCCCAGCTGCTTATTCTGCTCAAACAGATATGATGCTGGTTTAACAAGGCATTCTTTCTGATTAGTGGTTTTGATGGTCTTTTTTTTTGCTATTTCCTGACCTCTCTGAATAATTTCAAAGCCTTGCTATCAAGAAAGACTGGCGACTTGCTAGCCATTTATTCAGGATCAAACTGATAGTGGTATGAAGATGCCCAATACAACTGGGGTGGGGGTGTTACATTTGATTATGTCATTGTGGTTAGAAGGCAAGGTGTACAAAGAGGGGGTACAAAGAGGTGGACATGATGGTAGGAAGAAGGAGCAGAACAGGGTGTAAGCCAAGCATACAGAAAGAACAGCCTGCATATAGGGCACCCATCAGACTCCTTCATGGTACTGTAACCACCTGTCTCATGTCTACAAGAACATCCTTTCTGCTCTGCACTGATCATTTGGCCAAGCATATTCATGAACATACCTGCTTAGAAGAAGAAGAGGTTTTTATACCCCACTTTTCTCTACCTTAAGGAGTCTCAAAGTGGTTTACAATCACATTCCCTTTCTCTCCCCACAACAAGCACCTTGTGAGGTAAGTGGGACTGAGAGAGTTATGAGAGAACTGTGGCTGGCCCAAGGTCACCCAGCAAGCTTCATGTGGAGGAGTGGGGAATCAAACCCGGTTCTCTAGATTAGAGTTCACTGCACTTAACCACTATACCACTCTGGCTCTTTAGCTGACCTACTTAGTTTGACTTCAGTGGATATCTAAAACTAAATTTCAAGAAACCATGATAAAGAGGGATAGCAAGTGAATTATAATTAGGGATGGGCATGAACCAAACCACGAAGCAAAATTCATTAAGAATTTTACCCTGTTTGTGGTTCACGAACAGAGGTTCATGACTGGTCTACTGTCATGAACTTCCACAAACTTTTAAAGCAGTTTGTGGTGGTTCCTGGTGGTTTGTTAATAGAGCAGAAAACAGTAATTTAAAAGGATTCTAAGTGCCTTTAAACCCCTGCTTTTTGTTCCCTGCAAAAGCCCTGAGTGGAGGGGAGCAGCCTGCTCCCTGCAGCTCAGCTCTTTCAGGCAGTCTTGTGCAGTCCCTTTAAACTTAAAGAGACTGCAGGAAACAGCACAGAAAACAGCTGAGCAGTTCCCTGCAAATGCTGCAAAACCAGCAGCCTGCTCCCCCACGCAGCTATTTTTGGGGCTTTCTGCAAACAGCAGACTACATTCGGTTTGTGAGCAGACTTCCTGGTTTGAATCAGTTCATGGTTTGGTTCATGGTTCATGGCCAAACCATGAACTGCATTTTTCCAGTTTGTGCCCATCCCTAGTTACAGTGGAGCTAGTGACCCCAAAGTCATATCAGGTTGGACTCTGACAAAAGTATCAATTTCCACCAATTCCCGCTTCCCACTGCAGACTTCCCCTGTATCAGTCCTCAAGATCCCCTATCTCCCAAGAGTATTCAGAAGAGCATGCGTAAGACACCTTGCCCAATCATGCGGTTCCCGGTAGGTAGCTCCTTTGTCCCACAGAGAAGTAATAAACGGTACTGTTGAATGCGGAATGGCCCCACCATCCATCGTTGGCAGCCCGGCCGGGCTGTAAATGGGCACCACTACAGACAACACCAGGACTCCAGTTGACAACGGGGTTCCCCCCCCCCCGGTCGTAGTCGTCGGGAGCGCTGTTGTGGTCGGGGGCGCCGTAGTGGTCGGTGGCACCATGGTGGTCGGCGGTGCCACGGTAGTCGGTGGGGCCGTTGTGGATGGGATCGTGGTGGGTACCCCACCTCTGCCGGCTCTGCTCATCTCCAGGAGAGAGATACGTTCCAGGTAGAATAAGTGATTCCTGACAATTTCTGTCAGGTTCAACTGCAAGTAAGTCCAGGCACTCTTCATAAAAGATATGCTTTATTGGAATACCAGTAAGTTGCCCTTTATTAGCAGAGTTATTGTCAGGAATACCCCACAGGCACAATGGCCTCCAGATATAGTGTGATGCACAAGCCCTACTAGCAAATGAACTCTGAGCGCATGCACGGGAATACTCCCGGCGGAAGAATACATAATGACCGGGAGATGGAGGCCCCCTCCCTTCCCACTATCTAAGGCATGAATATTTCCACCGGCTGGGAAATGAGCCTGTGTCTAGAGCTCAAGGACACTAGATAACAAGAGGCGGTGGATTCCTTCTCCCATGAGTTACAGCAAAGCAAACTATGCACATGTGGGCCAATTAATTACAACAAACAATGAACACAGTGTCCAAGGAGAGAGAGAGAAATATGGCCTCTGACACCAGATAAGGCAGAATTAACCCAGAGCATGGTGGGGAAGAAAAGCTGAGGGAGGAGTATCTCCTGCCCCAATAGGGGCTGGCAACCCTATATGGTAACATCAGGGTTTGATGAATATCACATGTACTTCATGTGATTGTCCTTGAAGATTATTCAGAAATGTCATCCGGTGTAAAATGTGGCAGGGAAATTGTTATTGGGGCTACCCAGTGGGAACATATTAAATTGGTCTTGAAGGCTTTCCACTTGTTGTGTATTTCTTCCAGGTCTTGTACTTATCTTTAAAGCAGTTCATGAGTTGGGGCTCATCTCCTTCAAGAATATAATCTGTTATGGCTCAGTCCTTTTCTGTCACTGTCCAAGTGGTATGGAATGGGTGAGATATGTGCCTGTCCTTGGGTCTTCCAGTAATGCTGTAGAACAGAACTATTTAAGAAAGTATGTGGCACAACTTAAAGGTCGTAGCTATGAGCTCTGACTTATCTATTTAATGATGCATTTTAATTGATCTTGATAATTATTTTTATAGAATGCATAGCTATTACCCACCTTAGGTACTAAATATCTCAGGAAAAATAAATGCTATAAATAAGAAAGCAATAACAATTATCACTCTTCATTTTATTCTAAATTCAGCAAAAGTACTTCACCATAGCATCAAATCTATATGACAGAGACATGTAGAAAGATATATTTATTTATATTTATTTATTTATATTTACATTTCTGGTAGGCTCAGGGCAGCTAACAACATACATACATATACATTAAAATTCCATTAAAACTATTAACCAATATAAAATCATATATCAGCACATAACTTATATTAAAAGATGGCGGATCTTTCAATCACTGTCAACTGAATGGTGTCCCCAAGTTTGCCCCCAACTATAGGGCCTCAGTTTGGTGGCACTGTTGACACTGGCGGTACCAATAATGGTACACTTGTTGGCACTGTTGGTAGTCATTGGTAATTGGGCCAGGGCCGTACAATCGAGGCAACTTCTACTTAAAAGCCTGGTGGAAGAGCTCTGTCTTGCAGGCCTTGCAGAACTGTAAAAGGTCCCGCAGGGCCCTGATGTCCTCTGGGAACTCGTTCCACCAGTGAGGGGCTGCCACAGAAAAGGCCCTGGCCCTCATCATAGCCAACCTGGCCTGGGAGAACCAAGCAATTCTGGGAGCCCGATCTTAGTACTCGCTGGGGTACATGCGGCGAAGGCAGTCCCTCAGGTAAGCAGGTCCCTGGCCATATAGGGCTTTAAAGGTAAGAATCAGCACCTTGAACTGTATCAGGTATGCTATAGGCAGCCAGTGCAGAGTTTTTAGGGCGGGCTGGATGTGTTCCCACACAGGAAGACACAACAATAGCCGAGCCGCTGCATTCTGCACTAGCTTCAGCTTCTGGATTTGAGACAAGGGCAGTCCCATGCAAAGAGCATTGCAGAAATCCAATCTTGAGGTGACCAATGGATGGAGCACTTTTGCTAGGTCATTGCGTTCAAGGAAAGGAACCAACTGCTTGATCAGCCATAGGTGATAAAAGGCCAACTTTGCAGTGGCTGCTACCTCGGCCTCCATCATTAGAGAGGTATCCAGGAGCACTCCCAAACTCCTAACCTCTGGCGCTGGCACCAGCAGCACCCATTCGAAGGCTGAGAGAGGGATCCCTAACCTTGGACTGCTCCAATTCAAGCACAGGACCTCCGTCTTTGTTGGATTCAATTTCAGTTGGCTCTGTCTAAGCCAACCAGCCACAGCTTTCAACGATATCTCAAAAGCTGCCAAGAAACTATTGAATAACAAGGTTCATTTGTTAATGGCATCAGCAATTGCTATTTAAAGTTTGTTAGCAGGAAATGGCATCCTGTTTTCATTATAAACTGGCAAAATGCCTACCAGATGTAGTGCTTGGGGTATATGTAGAGGGAGGGCTTGTATATTTCAAGGAACCCAGAAACTTCAACTTCCTGTGGGATCCCATTAGTAAGGTGTGACGGATTGCACAAAGAAGCATGCCTTTTAAAATGCTGCTTGTATCCGAGAGTCAAAGAGTTCAAGAATTAATTTTCCCTGGAGAAATGAGCTTGTATGATTGGCTGCTCTACTCAGTCTCTGATTGGCCAACATCAGCTGAGACAGGAAATAAAACAGCTGATCTAGAGGGAAAAGGATCTTTCACCATTTGGTCTTTTCAGCTTTTAGTCTTTGTTTGGGAACTTACCTCTGGATCAGTAGCCAGAGGGTTTGACTTCTGAGGGGAAAGACATTTCAGAGTCAGTGTTTTCTGACAAGCAGCAGTCAGAAAAGTACTTCTACAGAGAGAAGAGAAACCCCAATGTCTTAAATAAATTAAAACTGAATTTAGGTTTTCAGTCAGGAAAGCTACGGAATGGCCTTATACAGACAAAGGATGCTGGAGAAGGATTTGGCAGCCAAATAGTAAAAAGTGTTATCGCTTCTTAGGGACACAGAGAATAACTTCCTGCCAGTGAAAGTGGTTGGGAAGAGAACCCTGGTCTGTGATAAAGGGGAGAAACTTAGATACCTCAGGAGTTAGTAAAAATCTCTAATATCTGAAGGAAGAAATCTAGAAACTTTAAGCAAATGCTGTCCTCCAGAAGAAACATTAATAAGAACTGTGTTAGTGTTGAAATATACTAAACAAAGTACCTCTCAAAGAAAGAATTAGGAAACTTTGAAACAAAACTACAAATACACTCTTGAATGTTCTAACAAGTCAGTTCTATATATATTAGAAAGTTTTTATTTCAGCAGTCTCAAAACCTTGACTATTCCTAATATACATATATTCCCTGCCTGTTCAATATTTTTTATTCTGTTTTTGAAAGTTAATTTGCCTCAAATGCCATTTCACAAGGGTTTATAAAACAGGACAGCTCCTGTCTTTTCCTCAAGTTCCTGTACTGGGTCAAAAGCCTAAATCAACATCTAAACAAAGGGTGGGACAGTTTCGAGTTTATATAAAAAAAGAAAGAAAATACATACATTCTACTGTAAGGCAACTCAGTCACTGAAGGGAACTGAATTTTTGGCAGGAAAAATATGCCGGACAGTTGGAGTGACACAGGGGTTCATTATATAAGATCACCCACTCTCCAGAGTGGAGAATTTATCCCAAGGCACAAAGTTTTTATTTTCCCAATAAAAATGTGTGACTATCATTAACTTATATGAAAACATAGAGAAGCTTATAACTTGGGTAGGAGCTAAACTTCCTTCCACTCCCTAAATACTTCAGTCAGTAAGAGATAAGCCAACTTCTATCAACTTCCTTAGTGATACTACTTTTTTTAAAAAAAAGATGTCAGAATAGTGACCATTTTAATATATAGCCATAAAATCCACAGGTTTGATTTTAAAATGTGCTGAAGGGAAAACAGAATCAAAATATAATGAAATAAAAAGATGTTTTTTATCAGAATATAGCCATGCACAATGGGACCTGATGACGTTTCAGACACTCTGTAAGGCAGAATACAGGATTTTATTGAATATTTATTATGCTATTTTTGTACCTGTTTTATACATTGTTGTAAACCACTTCAGGCTCTTAATTAATGAGAATTAGTATAAAAATTGAAGCAAATAAATAAATCATACTTCCACCTTTCCTTTTCTTCCTTCTGTTAAAAAGCCACATGGGCTGAAACAGAACAACCAAACTTATAATATCAAAACCAAGTGGCAAAAAAACCTCACCATTAAAAAAGTAATATCAAAATCTGAAAGAAGCCAGATAATCTTAGACTCAACAGTCACACAAGAGGAATTTATTCCTAGCTTCTGCTCTCAGAAGGCAATCAAAGACAATGTGAGCTATAGTGTCGATCTTACTTGTGGATCACTGGCAGATTCTATCTGAATAAGGTTTCTATGAATATCTCCCATTTAACACTGTAGAAGGTAAGGAGTCCATGCGTGCCAACATAAAGGCTTGCCACAGCTTTGGGACCTTCAACTTATAAAAATATAGTGGTATTTTCCAATGGAAGTACAGTCCAAGTGCAATGGGAGAACAGATTTGTTGAGCATGTAAATATGCACTACTGTAGTCCAATTCTGTAATATGGCCCTTTATTAATTTATACACCTCATTGGTGGGTAGACTCATTATTGTGCCTTTTGGCAAGTTTAAACTGGACAACTTTAATTTTTCCCACAATTATACAAATATGAATAAGAGGTAATAAACTGTGTCATCATTCAGATTTGAAAATCTTAACGTGATATTTTAAGGCTCTGATCCTGTTCTATTAACCTGAATAAAAATAAGGGACAAAATATCAACCCACCAGTTAAGGCTGGATTTAAATAGCTCAACTGGGACATAATCAAGTCCAGGAGCTTTGCCAGAAGGAAGAGATGAATTAATACACCTATTTCATTCTTGGATACTGGTGGCCAATTAGGTAGTGCTGACGAATTAGTCTCAGGCCTACCAGATTCCTCCAAGACGGCTTTGTACAGATCTGCAAAAAATTTCTCCTGCAGTCATGGATATATGAAAAATTAAAGGCCAGCTTTTCTTTAGTCCACTGAATATTATGGATGAAAAGGCAGTCATATTATTTGTCTCATTTAATTCAATAAACCAGGACCAGCGATCCTCTTGCACTAACTATAATTTTATAATAATGCTTCAAAGAAAGATACTTTTCCAAATCCCCCTTGATTTTATATTTTCTAAATTGCTGAAGGGCATAATGCATGGCACATCTCAATGTGCAACTATCATCACTAAACCACATGTGGTGAATAACATTTCTTGTGCTAAAGGACTTAGTGTAGCATGGGCAAAATAGCATGAATAGAGCAGTTTCTTTCTCTAAAATGTCCTGAACAGAAGAGGATGACCTGATTCCTTCTTTCAACGGAGTACAAATTGAAGTTGAATAAATCTTAGCTACACTATTTGATATTTCCTCTGTACATCTCAAGGAACATCACCTTCAATACTTCAATATACTGGGTAGATTGCATTTGGTTCCTATATTATCCCCTTGCCACACCTGAATAATTAAGATCAATATAAAATGATCATTCACAAGATAATCATAAACCAAAAACAATTTAACTAACTGAAACAGATCTGGAGACAACATAAAATAATCAATAACACTGGTGCCTTGAAAATTTATGAAGATATAATCACCTTTACTATCAAAGAGGTGACAACCATTGACAATAAAGAACCCCCATTTCAAGACTAAATCCATCAGATATCATCCAGATTTATTAATTACCTTATCTAAAAATTTGTGCACCAAAAAAAGGGGTTTCCAAAATTTCAGAGGGATTCCCATCTTTTGTGACTGATCTAAAATAATCTTCAGCAGAGCTCCCACTCCAGGCACTAAAATAGCCTGCAAGTATAATTGATGTATCAGCATATCGTTGGACTAATTGCTGTAATAGTATGTCCAGTTCCTGCCAATTCCTGTTAATGGTATCCCCTGCTGTGCGGGAAAGATAAAGATTAACTAAGACTACTTTCTCCTAAGGGAACTCTAGAAGAACTAAAAATAAGTTCATTTAGAGGGCATTTCATTAACTTGGGCCTGTAATGACAAGGAGATCAAAGTGTCCAAACCCACTGAAGGACTATCTTTTTTGTTAATTCTAACCACTTGATGGAAGTAGGTCCTATAACCTGGAAGAAAGAATTCAGAAGTCCACCAGGTCTCTTGCAGTAATATTAAATCAAAACTCCTAAAATATTCCATTATAATTCCCTTCTAACTCTTACTGTACCATGCTACCATGTTCCATGATAGAACTTTGACCTGATTCTTACTTTTGGATATAATACTATAAGGAGAATCTATACAAAATGTTTTATAGATGGTATTTACCTCCAGAACAATTAGCAAAATATACAAAAATATGTCTAACAAATGTTGGAAGTGTTCTAAACATGAAGGTACCTTTTTCATATGTGGTGGGTTTGTATTCATGTTAAAAGGTTTTGGAAAATGGTACATAAAGTAATGCAAGAAATTTTACAGGTGATAATACCATTTGAACCAGAACTCTTCCTGTTGAGCTGCATTTCAGATAAATTTAATAAACAACAAAAATACTTTCTATTGCATGCAACAACAGCAGCCAGAATTACTTTAGCTCAAGTATGGAAACAATGGACAGTTCCAGAAGAAGAATGGATTTGGAAAATCGTGGAATATGCAGAAATGGATAAATTAACTATGATCCTGAAAGAAAAATTCAAAAAAGACTTTGTTGATGTTTGGACTCCTTTCTATGTGTGGATTAAGGATAAATATGAATATAAGACTATTATAAGACACGAGGATACTACGTGATTTAGATGGACTGTAAACTATCTCTAACTTGTATTAAGAAGGCATACATGCTGAATTATTTTTCTTGTCTTTTTTTCTTTTTTTCCCCTAGTTTTTTCCCTTTTTCTTTTTTCTCTTTCTTCTCTATTATGAAACTTCAATAAAGTTAATTTTAAAAAAGAGTTGTTTTTGGAAGGCCATTTCTGATTATTGCCCTTCTCAGATTCTATTTTATTTTTTACTAAATGGATAATTTCCCTTTCTCTGTCATGTCCCCTTTCCCTTCTTATATCCATTAGTAAAGGATATAATGTTTTGGATGGCAGTTCAGAGTCCAGTAGACCTACTGATGTCACATCCTGGAGCCCATTCTCTGATCCTTTAATTCAAGGTTCCTGTGATCTAACTTTTTTAACAGATATTGGCTCCTCTCAAAGAAAAAACCTTGCAAGAGTGGACTGTTTGTGTCTGTCCCTTTGATTGGGTTTTCTCCTTGCTAATCTAGAGGATTGGTAGCCAGTTGGAGAGTTTTACACAGTTCTCGTAATTGACTAATCAAATGTTCTTGCTCAGAGTGAGCAAGATGTCTAATAGAGGTCAGAAGTTCATTTTCTGTTGCTTCTGCATCTTGATGAGCATCAGGAAATGTCTTTAACATCTTCCCATAAAGAAAGCAACTGTTGGTTTCCTGGGGCCATGCGGTCCACATTCGGTTTTGATACAATAGGGGATTTCATTTTTATATGCCCTTCAGGGTTCCTTAATGTAGCTCCAGAGTTAAAACTCTTTATAAGCTGATCAGGCCTTTTCCACTGAAGTAAAGGTGAAACCTCTGTTTGCCTATAAGATTGAGAAGGGAAAATATTGTACTCATTCAAGTAGGGTATATTAGACATAATCCATTGAAGAATTCTTGGTGAATAAAAAATGAGGCAGATAATGATAATTTCCATAAGAATTTGGGGATTTGTCAATGGAGTTCAACTCTATTGAGATGAAGTTTAAAATAAGCAGAAAGCCCAAATGCTTTTTTGCTGGTGAGCATGGAGCCCAATGGGTTTGGTAAAAAAATTAATACAATGCTATATGGGTCCAGGGAAAATTGTGATTCCTTACATCTTAATGATGTATTCCCATTAGGTCACCTCTTCCAATTGGTAGGTTTACTTTTGTTTATCTAGTGAAAACCCTTCCCTCTCTAGTACTGAGTACTGATTTTATTTGTGAGGAAAGTTCATCCAATTTGTAGTAAATCTTTTAAAAGGTATCAACAATTAGTAGGGTCTGATTAGTCAGCAGAGCGTCAACAGAGCAAAAGCTCTTGTGCAGTCATGAGTGTGTTTAACATTTTCAAAATTGCTATTATAGCAGATTGATAGAGGAAGAAACGACAAATTTATCTTGATGTGTCAATGTAATATAGTGTAATAATTTGATTTAATTTAGAGTTAGAAGTAGCTTATAAAATTAAAATAATATTAGACTGTAACAGTTCTCAATTCCTAATTCTCACAGCCCTACAGTGAGGTCCTTGCCAAACCCATTATGCATTTGCTAACATGTGTAAGGGCATGGAATCCAATAGCCAAACATGTAGCTGCTGGATCTTGCCTGCTTTGGAGAACTAAAACAATAATAAATTTAGTAAACAAATTAAAATAATAACATTATTCAAACAGAGTGAAAAACAAAAGAAAAACAGAATTCCTATCATCTAACAATGTCTAACCACCCATACACACACCCTCACCCGGACAAGACGCCAAGGAGATCTTACAATTAGTTAGAGACTAAGCATCAATTAGCTGGAGACTGGGCATCAATAGTGTCAACTCAACATAAAAAAACAGGGATTCAAAACATCAAAACATTGACACTAAGGAACTCTATCAAACTTCTGAAACATCTGTGCTGAATTAGGTCTGTAAAACTAGCAACCAAAATAAATAAGCGAAGAAAGAAAAACGCTCGGCAGAGTCCAGCCAAAACACAACCACCACCACCTCTGAAACATCTCTTACCTTAAAAAAAAAACAAGTCTAGCTCGCCATCTAGTGGTGCATAACACTAAAAGACCTAGAACTTCTGACTGTCAGACAATTGTAGGCTCTCCTGGCTATACCACACACAATGCCATATGATAACAACAACAACCTAGAAGCATCAGCCAAACTAGCATTGAAAACCAGAAGTCATGCCTCCATCTTAAAGAAAAACACTTTACTTCTCTTTTAATTTCACAATACTTCACCACCACCCAATCTCCTGAGAAAATCTCCTGCACACATCCTATTCAAATGAATGAAGAAGCATAAAGCACAAACTCTCTTCCATACACTATAATGTCTGGGAGCTCCATACACTATAATAGAACTTAGTCAGGAGAACTTTCTGGTAGATTGTACCTTGTGTTGCTATCTAGATCTGTATTACAGTATTTGCTTTTTAAAAAATCCTTGAGTGGAAAACAGTGTTATCTTTCTGTACTAGACTTAAAATTGTACATGTATTTTTGCCTTCCATAAAAAAATGTCGATAACAAAATTCGCTGTGACTTGCTGGAGTGAAAAACAAATACTAAATTCAGCCTTGTGTATGATTTACTTTTCTCTTGAGAAGCTTGAAACGAAGCACAGCATTTATTAGGTTCCCCTTTGACAGGAACAAATATAACATAAACCTAGGCATTTCGGGTTTTATTTTATTATACCCTTACATTTTAGGGCCTCTGCCGTATAAGAAGCTGCTATTTTCTACTTACTTGATAAAGGAAATGTATTTGCTTTAAGAGGTATTCCTGTATTTTACATCCACTGGCTCATAAGCTACTCGAAACTCTTAAAGATGAAAACATAAACTGAAATGTTGAACAAGGTCACAGTCCCACCAAATCCAAGTATGGGAATACTACTAAAATAATAAGCAGTTTTTTTAAAGCCAAACACAGAATTGTTTTGTTAGCGGTTTTCTTAGTGCTGGTTCATTTCAAGAGTTAGTGTGAAGTAGTGGATAGGGTGTGGGAGAACCTTAGTTTGAATTCCCACTTCTGCCATGGAAGCTCACTGGGTGACCTCGGTGCAGTCATATTCTCTCAGCCTAACTTACTTCATAGGGGTGGTTGCTGTGGGAAAATGGTGGGGGAAGAATGATGTTCTAAGCTGCTTTGCATTCCCACCAGGGAGAGCCAGTTTGGTGCAGTGATTAGGAGGGCGGACTGGGTCTGGTTCTCCACTCCTCCACATGCAGCTGTTGATATGGACCTTGAGTCAATCATGGCTCTCTCAGAACTGTTCTCTCTCTTTGAGGTCAGGAAGCAATTTTTCTCCAGGCTGGTTTGGCCAGGGATCCTGGAGGTGTTTTGTCATCTTCTGAGCGTGGAACAGCGGTCACTGTGGGTGTGGAGGGGGGGTATTTGTGAATTCCCGGCCTTGTGCAGGGGGTTGGACTAGATGACCCTGGAGGTCCCTTCCAACTCTATGATTCTATGAGAAGTTCTTAAGAGACCTCTCTCAGCCCCACCTATCTCACAGGGTGTCTGTTGTAGGGTGGGGAAGGAAGGGGAAAGGAGATTACAAATTGCTCTGAGACGTCTTCTTCTTCCTTATTTTCTTGATGCACTGAAATAATAGGCAAACATGTTCAAAACAGGAATGAAAAAATTAGAACCCATATTATACTTTATGGAACCCAGGCAAAATGCAAGCAAGGTTTTTCCATTAATTTTATTTTGTTATCCTATTATTTTAGCATTTGTAACTCAGTCTGAAGAAAATCATAATTTGCAAGCTCTGGTTAAAATCAGAATCAAATTCAGTTTGGCAATGTTCAGTGCCATTATGATTGGGAATGTAGACCTTAGACACCAACTTGACCACCAGGCAAATTTACCCTGTTACCATTCCCTCAGCTGCATGCAGGGCATGTTCTTAATTGGATTATCCTGACTAAATTAATCTGAAATAGAGCACCATGCTAATAGGGATGCCAGCCTTCAGGCAGGACCTGGGGATCCCCAGGAATTACAGCTCATCTCCACACTACAAGGATCAGTTCCCCTGGGAGGGGGATGTTTTGGAGAGTGGATTCTATGGCATGATACCCCACTGAGGTCCCTATCCTCTCCAGACTACATCCCCAAATCTCCAGGAGTTTCTCAAGCTGGATCTGGAAACCCTACACCCCCATCCCCCACTGACGGCTAGGGAGGACATGGCAACCCTACATGCTAAACAACTTTGCTGCTTGTGATTACAGGGTCAGGTCAATAGAGCTGCCAGCCACAACGGTCAGCAGGGGCTGATAACAGGCAGGAGACTTACCTGCTGGGGAAGCTGTGTCTCTGGTGATTTCTTGAAGTCTTGAGCATCACCACTGTGCAATGACATCACTTTTGGGTCATAGTGGAAATGATGTCACAGCCTCACCACCAACAGCATTTCCCCTCCTTCCCTCCCATGATAATCCACTGAGCTGGCAGGAGATCTCCTGTTAATCTGAGAGATCTGGCAGCCCTGTTAACAATACATATCTGCTTTTTCCCAGTCCAAGATCTGTCAAGCTTCTTCTGTGACCCACACACTTCAGTTTAAAAATATATTTTGAGCCTACAGACTTACAAGTGTGGGGTTTATGCACAAACTAAGAAAACTACATTTTAGGGTCTCAGATTATGAGAGTTTCCTAAATAAAAAAATACTAAAGATATTACATTAGCATTTAGGACCTAGTTCAGATATGCAGACAATACCACTGTAATGGCAGAAAGTGAAGAGGACTTAAAGAGCCTCCTGCTAAGGATAAAAGAGGAGAGCGCAAAGGTTGGCTTGAAACTCAGCATCAAAAAAACTAAGATCATGGCATCCAGCCCCATCATTCCTTGGCAAATAGAAGGAGAAGTCATGGAAGCAGTGACAGACTTCACGTTCCTGGGATCCAAGATCACTGCAGATGGTGACTGCAGCCGTGAAATTAGGGAGGAAAGTGATGGCCAGGGCCGGCTCACTCACTAGGCGAGCTAGGCACTGACCTAGAGTGCCGGCCCTCAGGGGCACCAAATGGTGCCCCCATAGCCCCCCCACCGCCCTAACCAGGCACCTGCCACTGTCGCCTCCCTGCCACCGCTGCCAAGAGTGCCTGGCTGGGGCGCAGGAAGTGGCAGCGCGGCTCGCCTGAGCGCCTGGGGAAGAGGCGGGGCGGCATGGCAGCGGCCAGCAGGGACTCTCCCTGCTGCCACCGCTGCTATTCTGAGCACCCAGCCAGGTGCCTCCTGAGCCCAGGGGGGAAGAGGCGGGGTGGCATGGCAGTGGTCAGTGGGGACTCTCTCCCCGCCACCTCCACTGGTAGTCTGAGCACCCGACTGGGGCGCCTCCTGAAGAATAACTGTCCAGTCCTCAATCCCAGCCGCCCAGCGGGGATTCAAACCCAGCACCTACCCAGAGAGGCCATTTTGCGAAGAATAACCTTTTCAGAGAAGAAGCGCAGTTCACTCCGCAATGATCCCCGCCTCCCTTCGCCAGAGACCCGCACTATTGCCCAGCTCTTGGCTAGGGTCCCTGAAGTGCAAATGCTGCCGCCGCTAGTCTGAGCGCCTGGCCGGGCGCCTCCTGAGCCCGGGGGGGAAGAGGCAGGGCAGCAGCATGGCGGTGGCCAGCAAGGACTCTCCCCACCGCCGTCGCCGCTAGTCTGAGTGCCCAGCCGGGCGCCTCCTGAGACCGGGGGGGAAGAGGCGGGGCAGCATGGCAGCGGCCAGCGGGGACTCTCCCTGCCGCCGTCGCCACTAGTCTGAGCACCTAGCTGGGTGCCTCCTGAGCCCTGGGGGGGGAAGAGGCAGGGCGGCATGGTGGTGGCCAATGGGGACTCTCCCTCCCGCTGCTGCCGCCGGTAGTCTGAGCACCCGGCAGGGGCCCTCCAGAGCCCTGGGGGGAAGAGGCGGGAGCCACTGCTGTCGCCCGCCCATGCCCAACAGCTCTGAGCCCGCCAGCCCCACCTCCAGCTGCTCCGATGGCATCGGCAGCAGTGCTGCTGCGATAAGCCCCGCGGGAGGAGGAGGAGGAGGAAGGTGGGCAGCCAGGGGAGGGGCCGGGAGGCAGTGGCTGGCCGGGGCGGGGGTGGTTGGGGGAGCCTTTGCGGGCCGCTGGTGGCACCTTCCCTCCCCCTGCAAGGGTTGCACCAGGCTGGGTGAGGAGGAGGGGCAGGAGGGGATGTGGCAGAATGTTGCCGCCCCCTTCCTCCCAGGAGCCACCTGGAGGTTGGCAACCATGTAGTTGGTTGGCCCCGGGGGGGAAGCCAGAAGGTAGCCTCGCCTAGGGTACAGAAAACCCTTGGGCTGGCCCTGGCAATGGCGAACCTAGACAACATAATAAAAAGTAGAGACATCGCCCTGCCAACAAAAGTCCCTATGGTCAAAGCAATGGTATTCCCAGTATTACTGTATGGCTGCGAGAGTTGGACTATAAGGGAGGCCGAGCGCTGAAGAATAGATTATTTTGAATTATGGTGCTGGAGAAGCCTCTTGAGAGTCCCTTGGACTGCAAGGAGACCAAATCAGTCAATCCTTAAAGAAATCAACCCTGTTCCTTGGAAAGCCAGATACTGAAGCTGAAGCTCAAATACTTTGGCCACCAAATGAGAAGGGAGCACTCACTGGAGAAGACCCTGATGCTGGGAAAGATTGAAGGTCAAAGAAGAAGGGAATGAAAAAGGATGAGATGGTTAGATATTGTTATCAGTCATATTATCAAGGCAACTAATATGAAATTAAGCAAACTCCGGAGCACAACGGAAGACAAGAGGGCCTGGATTGATGTGGTCCATGAGGTCACGAAGAGTCAGACTTGACTGTGCGACTGGACAACAATATGTCTTAATCCTGCCCTACATAAAGCTCTGTCTCATCTGGAAACATGACTTTTCAGGCTTCATCTCTTTAACTGGTGTCATAGTCAAGTCATTTAAATTGACTTAATTGTATCACAAAGCATGGAATTGCTTGCATGTCATTCCGGTCTTCACACCTGCACAGTTAGATTTATCTTTTAAATGATGAGGTGGATAGACTGCATTCCCTGCTTTTGTGCCTGTGCAGTCAGTGGCATTTATTCCTGGAGTGATTGCAAAAACTGATTACAAGATTAGCTGGGTTCATAGAGATCCACTGAGAGAGAGATTGAAAAAGTAAGTCTCAGTTCAAAAATCTCAATTTGACTTTTTTTTTTCTTTTTGCAATATGCCATTTATACTTGGAGGGGCAGCAGCAAATAGGTGGGGGCTGCAAGGAAGAAGTCCAATTGTGTGACAGAGAGGTGTAATTGTGCAAATCAGACTGATCTGAATTTGCTTGGACAAACTATCAGCTCCCTGCTCATAACCAGCAAGCATGGTTAATAATGATTTATTATGAAATGTTCCCAGTTATTAGTACCCTCTAACTCTCTCTTAAGTTCTGTTGCAGGAAGAGTGAAAACAGTGCCTATTGTTACACATTTTCTCCTAATAGAGTTTCTTGTGAACTTTGCCTCTGCAAAATTGATTCTGTTGTAAATACAAAAACTATACAAACAGTAGAGTATTAGAACAGGACTATTGCTTTCTTCCACAGATAAAGTAGAAATAAACTTTTTCATGAGTTAGGTGATCCGTAGAAATCTGTACCTGAAATCCATTCATGTTAAAAGCAGCACAGTCTAGCATATGTGGCATAAATAATGAAAAAGCTACAGATACTAAGATCACTAATAAGTACCCTTACTGTAGTCTTTTGCATAAACAACTACAAATGTACAATTCTAATTTAGAAATATTAACCAGAGAGTTATTTCATATGCATTTACCAGTTCAATAAATGAAGGGCCTTTCCAGATGGCAGGTTTTCACACATTCTTTACATGTTTGTTACTGTATTTTTGCAGTGTCTCTTCATCTTTCTTCAAGACAGTGTTTGTGTTGAAGGAAATCTCACTTTCCCTGCATTGACACATTTTTTTCTTGCTGAGAATATGCTGTCATTAATGCTGTGTGGTATACGACTTGCAGGTGTCACGGTCACCCGTTGGATATGACCTGTGACTAGTGTGAAATATGCCTGACCCTCAATACCTATTTGAGAACAGTTTCAATGGTTTGTTGCGACTGAAGGACTTCTTTAGTGTCTCAGTAGCTCCGCAATTTACTTCTTCAGCATGGGAGCATTCCTGCAACCCTTTAAAATAACAGTGGAGAAAGCCAGAATAGTTATTCCCTCCCCACCATAGCCATTCCACACCCTGACCATTCTATTTCTCAATGTTCTTATAAGCCACCCTCCTCTCCTTTCCCTTCTGATGCTCTACACTAATAAACTCTTGTAGTATTCATGTCACTTCTCTCTTCTCAGTAAGCCCTACCCCACTTCCTGATTGGTCGTTGTCCATTCATCTACGCTTCATATCATGTCACAATATCAATACTACTTGTGTCTCCCATCCTAGTGTTCACGGGATTCATTGCATATTTCCCACCACTTCCCATGTTTCCCTGTAACACTGGGTCATCCATCCTTTCTTCACTAAGGGCCAAACTAGATACACCTTTAACATGTTGGGTCTGGGTTCCCCAGGTCTGGGGTTTTCTGAATCCATCCAGAGGTTTCCCAAACCAAACCTGCTTTCACATCAGTCAAATAGCAACTGCAGGGAATGTTGCATCTTAAAGACTTCTGGAGCCAATTTGACAGGGCAATGGCAAGGGGGGAAACAAAGGGCTCCTGCCTCCCCCCCCATACACACACACACACACACCTTTTTCCTGAGCTGAAATGGGGCAGTTATTTGCACAACTTTTGGCATTGCACATGGAGTATTCCAAGCACATGCTGCTCCATAGTTATTCCAATAACTGCCCACTGGGGCTGTTTCAGCTCAGGGAAAAAAAAGGCATGAGGGGAGTCAAATCAGCTTCTGCAGACTTTAAAAGAGATGTTTGTGCAGCTGCTGTGTGACTGCGGTGCATCCAGGGCATCTAAGACCTAACTTGTTAAAAAAACAACAACACCATATTGTATAGTTTGCTGCTAAGCCCAAATGTGAACATAGCACTGGTATGCCATCACTAAAGTTGTGATGCTGCACACACCCACAATGTCCTGTAAAGTGACCATTGCATATAAACCCACAATTTGAGCAACATCCAGGGCAATGCCAGACTGCAGACTGCATCACGGACTTCTAGAGTAGCAGAGGTCCAGCTGTGTGTACAGCATTGCACAGGTAAATTCTTGCCTACCTGTATCATATTTCAATCAGACCTTAAGTGGACCTGGAAAATTCCTTCCATCCTGTGCTATCAATAGTGTATACTATAAAGTGCTCTCCTAGTGTGGCCACCTAGTACCCAGTCTTTTAGCAACAAGATGGCTATGTAACCCCTATTGTGCAGTTCTGCAGTTTTGAATAAGGCGGCTTAAGGGCCATAGTTTACAATAGTCGTGAAAGAGAGCAAGCTGTACAAGTCAAAGGCGGCCAGTAGCTGGTAAGTGACTTTCTAGTATTACACACAGTAGTCTAGAAATAAAACACCACTGGCCCAGTTATGTCAGCTATTTTCACAGCTCCCCCACTGTGGAGGATGAATAAAAAAACCATTGCACTAAAGATAAATTGGCCATGAAAATACTTTGGCTCCCAATTACTATTTATAGACCAAACTTGTATTTGAACTGCAAGGAAGGGTGACTGACTCTTGGTATGTTAATATCCTCTCCCCCGCATCCCAGCCTGACACTTTAAAAAACCCTGTCAGCTTCATTCTGGACACTCTCATTTTTGTCGTGGTATATTTTAATGATTGGATGAATCTTACATTTTTACCCCACAACTGCATAGATTAATGTTTCTCTCTCTCTTTTTCCCCTCTAAGAGGCACAGCACAACCTAAAGTTAAACACACCAAATACTTTGGTTCTCCATTTTTTGCTGTTGGTTTTGTAAGTAATCTATACCATGTACAGTTTTAACATACAATATATATGGTATTTATGTTACGAATGTCATTTATACAAATAATACCATTCTCTGGAAAATTCTGAACATTCCTTTTTTGAAAGCGGCTTTGAGGAACTTGCACAAAGAATGGCTGCAGTGACTTTTGCCTTCAAGTCATTTTACAGTATTTCTCACATTTTTACAATCACATTACTTTCTTTCGTATATGAGTTTCTTGCTTCAGTACTAAAACTTTGCTGACCCCAGCCTACCACCAGTGGAATGCTAGCACTGGATTTGACCTTTGGCAAGAAAAACTTAAATGCAATTTGCTACCAGTGGTTGGGACTGGGTACCAATAAGGACCTGGAGATCCTATGTAAAAGACAAAGGACCAGCAAGTTCTATTTTATTTAGGTAATGTACAGCTCTTTCCTAAACGAAATGGATTTAGAAGGGTGCAAGTGTCACACTCACATATACACACACATACTCAATTTAAATGAACAACACTATAACCAAGCAAAACATAAATAATAATGAAGGCAAACACAGAACCAAACCCTGTGTAGGTTCTAAATCCAGTAGCCAGCTTACTCAATGGCCAGTCTGTGAGTGAAGAACCCTTCAGCTTCCACCTCTGGTTATCCCCAGCCTTTGTATCAGCAAACAAGAATGAGACAGAAGCACAGCTGAGATGGTGTGTAGCTGGCAAAATATTCTCCAACTACTCTCCTCACTTCTAGTTCTAGCATTGTCCACCAGGGCTCTTTTTGTAGCAGGAACTCCTTTGCATATTAGTGTCAGAAGCCCTAACCTAGTCAGCCAAACACCATGCCTTGCAGTTCAAACAAGAATAGCGTTTATTATAATGCTGCAATAGAAAGGTTACTGAAGCAGGTACATTGTTCAGAATAACTTGGTTACACAAAGCAGGCGGTTATACAGGGAAGGGGGTGAATGGGGACCCCCCCTTCTACCAATCAGGGAATAACATGCGAATGGGAATCGAAAGTTACTACGCTAATGAAGTTCCCAAACGCCCCCATTATTCTCAGCAAAGCTGCAGCTTTGAAAGCGATAGGAAAGCTCGCAGCTTGACTCCTCAAGGTCAGAACGTCCAGTCTGCGAGAGATAGGGGTTGCCAGAGTCACATTCCATTCTCACACCCTAGGCATAAATCAACACCCCTCGGATTCCAACCTCCCGCCGTCACGCCACTATGGCGCCCATAGCCATCCTCCCCTCCCCTCCATCCATCATGGCAGGACTACCTGACAATTAGGGAACAAACCCCTACTGTAGCCAATCCTCCAAGAGCTTACAGTAGCCCGTGTAAGAAGAGCTCTGTAAGCTCTTAGAGGATTGGCTACATTAGGGGTGTGTCACCTAATATGCAAAGGAGTTCCTGCTACAAAAAGAGCCCTAGTCCACACAAATTCTGGTGTGCAAGCCATCACCTGGTAATAGACGGTGTTGATCCTGAAAGCATTTAAACACACGCATAGCTGTAAAGAATTCATGTTTTCAGTGTCAGAGAAATAAGACTGCCGAGATCATTTCTAAGATGGAGTCCCAGTATAGCATTTACCTGTCATATGTCAAACAATGACCAGCTCCACTAGAGCCAACCAGTAAACTTTATCACAGTTCCCTAATTCATCTTGCTTATATGGGAAGGTTAAGAGCAGAATGCAGTTTGCTCAGTGGGAATAGCCAATGTTCTATCTGAGACTGACACTAAGTATCCCCCTGAAAACACTTTTCTAGACAGAGCAGTATATTCAGGAAGCAAAAATCTCCCAAGGTCAACATTTTCTATTAAAACTTTTGAGAACTTCATTTTGTTACATATGACTTTCTTGTCTCCTTTGGGCCTCTTGACGATGGAACATTGGCTTGGGATTCATTCTCATCTTAACAGCTTTCTTGAAAGTCATTTTTTTTTTCTGTATCACTTACATCCAGGGTTAGCTTCAACTATATTCCAAAGTTTTTTTAAAAATCAGGAAGTATATAGGCAGTAGTTGCTTGCATTGGCTGCTTAATAGATTTAATCAATAGATTTCCACATATCACCATTTCATCATCTTCACAACCTCCTTTGGGTTACCAGGTCACAATAGGCCCTTTCAGTCATTACATCTGACCACACATACTGTACAAATTTACTACACATGATCCTCCTGATACATATGATTGACATTACTTCTGAAGGGACATTTTCTGCCTCAGCATATCAGAAACCAGATTTGGTGCCTAGTAGTCCCCTAGTGAAGCAGAAAATCCATACATTACCCCATCCAGAAGAAATGGTGATTGTGTGTATCAGAAGGTCCACAGATATCATATTCATTATGTATGTGATTTCACAGTGCCAGGAATGTAATAACTGAAAATGTTGTGCTAATGACATATGAGGGAATTAGTCTATGCGAAACTAGACTACTTGGTCATCACAGTTCCCGATACTCAACTCTGTCTCCCACCAGCCATTTCCTCAGATTCATTTATATCACCCCACACTATCTGAAACAGCCCATTCCCTTCACATTTATGCCTCTGGACTGTCTGTCCCTTATAGCCTGATGTTATGTACCTTTCCATGCAAATAAATAAATCATTATAATACTCCTTACGTGAGCTCATACAAAACACATAAACATTAATAGGAAGTTTCCTTTCAAAAGGATTCAAGGGGGACCTTTAATATGATAGCTGGGTTTGGGCTAAGATAAGATATTATCTGGGATTCAGATCTGTGGGTTTCCCCCTACCCCCAGATTCTAGAATTTCATGACCATTATTTTCAGTGGGAAACCAATTTAAGGATGTGGGCAGCTATTTCTAAAGTCAATGTCACCAAATTTGCACAGAATGTAGTCCTCCTTCTAATTTAAAGACCTCCTAAATTTCAAACAGAATAGACAAAGGGGGTCAATCTTACAGACTCCCAAAGTAGGTGCCTCTTGGCAGAGACACACTTCTCTCTACTGATTCTTATGGAGGGGGGAATGGTGGTGGCTTAGCAGGGGAGCGCTGGCCACCATTTTTTTTTTAATCCTGTCTGCATCCATTTTTATATAATCTTAAAGTGACTGACTGACAATTTAAAAAATTACCTTCCTGCTGAAAACTCTGCATTTGCCTTGCTATCCTTCCATGTTGTGATCTGTTATTTCCTTCAAAAAGTAAGGAAGGCTTCCTTTTCTAGAAATCCCCCTGCCCCATCCCTGCAGTCTTTGAATTCATTTTTTAAAAAATAGACTCTGTGTGTGTGTGTGTGATTGCATGTGATGAATCAATCATCTGATTTTTATGAGACACGTCTTCACTCTGGGCATTCACTGTTGAGGTACCTTAATTAGTAATTATTACTACTACTATTTAAAAAGTGCCTGGAGGAGGAGGAGGCAGCAGCAGGGGGCTGGGGCATGGAAGTCTAAAAGCTAATCTGATATGTTTGTCGATTAGTTGTCTCCAGGTTCACTGCTTTGATCACCTCAGCAAACCTTGCTTTAAGAGCCAGAGTAACTGATTTTGCTGACAAGGGATAGCACAGATGGAGGAGGGTGCTTTTGCTTTTCCCTAGCCATTTCCTGTTCTTTCCAAAACATTGCTATTTGCATAAATTTGGAGCTGCACATTGAGTATTCTGAGCACTCACAGCTCAACATATATTCTTCCATAGCAATTCCATCTCTGGGGCTTGTCTCCAGAGGTGTTTGGCTGGAAGCACTTACCTCCTGACTCCTTGCAAGGTTCTGATTGGAAGGTAGAACTGCCACTCCTAGGGATATCAGGAGAATCAAAGAAAAATGAGATACCTTTCCTGCTGATGGTAAGCACTCAAAAACAAAAAAACAGCACAGAATTTTCAGGGAGTTTTCATAATGCATAATTCCCCAGTTTTGCATTACCATTCCAGAAAATCATAGGTATGACCCAATACATAAATTTTCATACATCTTTTCAGCTCAGGAATTTTGAAATGCACACCTCTAAGGACCATGTACGCTGATGTAAGCTCATTGAAGATGGGATAAAAATGTGATAAAAGTTGAACACATGATGCTACCAAGTTAGACCATCGTTCTATTAAAATCAGTCTTGTCTGCTCTGATTGGCAGTGGTACTCTAGGGTCCTAGGCTGCGGTCTTTCACATCACCTACTACCTGATCCTTTAAAACAAAAATGCCAGGGATTGAACTTGAGACCTTTTGCACCCAAAGCAGATAATCTATCAATAAGCCATAGTCTCAACCAAAAATTGGGATAGCCTGTGCCATCATGTAACCTTAGCCAAAGGACTCATTGCCATGTGTGAAATAGAGTATACATATCAAGCATGTTTACAGAGGTAGGACTGAATCTTTTTATGGTCAGCTTTCCAGTCCTTAGCTTTCCCCACACAGCTTCAATCAGCTCAGTCTAAGCCAGCCCACAATATCCTGAAGCGCCTGCTCCAGGTCATCAGGGGTAGAGCCGCCCAACAACAGATGTAGCTGAGTGTCATCAGCATATTGATAACACCCAGGTTATGCCTCCAGGCAATCTGGGCAAGGGGGCACATGTAGATGCTGTATAACATCAGGGATAGCACTGCCCTCTGAGGAACCCCACAAACAAGTGGGTACCTCTGGGACATCTGCACCCATAACACCATCCTTTGTCCCCGACCTTGGAGAAAGGAGATGAGCCATTGCAAGGCAAGCCTCTTGATCCCAGTGTCAGAGAGGCGGTGGATCAGTAGCTGGTGGTCTACTAAGTCGAACGCCACCGACAGGTCCAACAACACCACCACTGCCATACCGCTTCAATCCAGGTGCTTCCAGAGGTCATCTGTGAGGGCGACCAGAGCTGTCTCCATCCCATGACCTGGCCGGAAGCCGGACTGAAACAGGTCTAGCATGGAAGTGTCATCCATAAAGCTCTGCAACTGAATCACCACCGCTCTCTCAAGTAATTTGCCCAAATAGGGCATGAAGGACTTGTTGATAATCTCCCTGAGGGCACCTCACAAACCCTCATGGTCAGCTTTTATAAGCCATGAGGGGCACAGATCAAGGCTGCACATAGTTGGGCATAGAGTTGAGAGCAATCTGTCGACTTCCTCAAGACTGAGAAGGCTGAAATAATTCAGAATGGAACCAGAAGATATGGGATGGGAACCGGCTCTGCTCCTCTTTCTGTTTTCCCCAACAAGTCCTCCTGCTCCTCTCCCAAGTCAGCCAGCAGAGTGCCAAGAAGATGATCAATCAGGGGGTGAGGGGGCCGGGGGAGGGAGGGGAGCTGAGGATCAGGGAAGGGTGGGCCCCTTGATAGCTACGGGCCTGGATAGATGATAGACGACAGGCAGGCAGGCAGGCAGGCAGGCAGGCAGACAGACAGACAGACAGACAGACAGACAGACAGACAGATAGATAGATAGATCCTCTAGGGGTCTCTTGCTGGTGCCTGGCCCCAGGATGGCTTGGTTAGCTGTCACTAGGGAAAGGGCCTTCTTCATTGTGGCCCCTGTGGAATGCACTCTCAAAGGACACCCATGTCCTGTCAAACTCATTTAGTTTCCACAGGGCATTATTATTTATTATTATTATTATTATTTATTTACTTTATATTCCACCCTGTCCCAAGAGTGGGTTCATGCAAGGCTGAATTGTTTAGGTTGGCCTTTGGAGGGTAACCATATGTTTGGGCTGTTTTTATTAGTGGTATGGTGTTAGTCACATATTTTAATAGTGTAATATTTTAGTGTTAGATCAAGATGGGTAGCTGTGTTAGTCTGTCTGTAGCAGTAGAAAAGAGCAAGAGTCTTGTAGCACCTTAAAGACTAACAAAAATTGTGGTGGGGTATGAGTTTTCATGAGTCACTGTTCACTTCTTCAGATATCTGAGGAAGTGAGCAGTGACTCATGAAAGTTCATACCCTGCCACAATTTTTTTAGTCTTTAAGGTGCTACTGGTACTCTTGCTCTTTTCTACTGATTTTAGTGTTAATATTTTATATGTGTTATCTGTTTTTATGTTGTTTTTAGCTTATTGGTTTTAATGCTGTAAGTTGCCACAAGACAAGGTGAGCAAGATCTAAAAAAGCTAATAAATAAGTACATGAGGAAACTTGTTTTTCTCAGTGTTTCTTTTGCTGTCACCTGGAATGGTAGCAGGCAATGGGACCTGAGGGCTAGGGATCCCCATCCAGGGCTTGGCAGCCCTAGTTATTAATGACTGAAGTAACTACCCATGTTAATTTTGTATTAGAATAGTTGTTGTTCTTTGAGGAGGCTTATGTACTTTTAAATTATTTGCCTGTCTCCTGGAAGCTAGCTGATGGCTGATGAAAATGGACCATCTGTATCCTTACTGTTGCTAAAAGACTTATAACACTGAAGAGATAAATGCCCACCTCTCATAATCCACTGGACTGAGGAATTAACAACCTTACCAACATTTGAATGCATGGCATTTGGATAACAATTGTGTATGGACATATTTTTAGCTATTTGGAAACCTTTTATAGATGCTTATGTATAGACTTGCCACCATTGTTGTATTTCTATTTCTTTTCTGTTTGATGGTTGTAATTATTTTTATTTTTTTTAAAAAAAAATTAAAAATAACAGTTATCACTGATAAGGTATCCTGTGATATCTTCTAAAACATTTATATCCTTTGAGGAATACTAGTTTGCTTCATTATGGGGAAAAATTTCATCAGACTTTTACTGTGGAAAGGTTCAAGAATGGCACACATTTTTTTTCTATGTATTACCATCATTATGAACAAGAAAACATGTCAAATTCTCAAATAATCAGTGGCCAGACAAGAATTTGGGGGGGGGAATTGAGCCCCATAACTTTCTTTGCAGCATCCCAAACAAGAAAAAAGTCTAGTTACGAGACACAATACCCATGTTGCTATTGTCAAAGCACCAGCCTGAGGCCTATATGAGGGGGAATTTATTCTGTTTTCTGGCACAGTTATGTCTTACCTTTATGGGCATACACAAAAGAGGCATGGGAAATAAATAGCACATAATTTTACATTTTTATAATAAGTTTGAGACTAAACACTAGGAAACCTTGTCAGCCCCAGCTAAGCTGATTCCAATTAAAGCTCCTGGCAGAGATCCAGCTGTTTTTACTACCTCAAATAGCACTGAACATAACAAGGTTTATGAAGCATTCAAAAGTCAAATACCCTATTAACATAAACATGGAGTGAAATCAACTCGGCGACCAATTTTCAGCTTTCTTTCTTTCATTCATTTACGTTGAGCTAATCTAAGATGATGTCTGTTTCCTTGGTTCAGTCTCCTTTTTTATGCTTGCTGGAATGCAAAACAAGATTTAGTATTTGAACACTTGCATGATTTGCCCTGCACACCCACCCCCGGGGCAGCTTCATTACAATGCTTCTTATCATCCTCAATTTTAAAAAAAATGCATTGGAAAATTGGAAATGGCGTGTGTTTTCTTGCTTCTGTTCTGAATGGCCCAGGAAACAAGGTGGTGTTTTTTTTCAGACACAAGTTTCAGATCTTGTACTCTGAAAAGAAGTCAGTGGTACGTCCAATGAGAATGCAAAAAAAGGGGGGACAGAATACAGAGTATGTTTATATTTTTGTCATTTTTGGACTCTGCTTCTGAAGAACTTTGGAAAACTGGATTTATCTGACATATAAGTCTTTGTAAAATTTTCACATGGAAACTAGAGATTTTTTTTCAGGGATGGCAGTACTTGATAAGAACCTTCATGGACATAATGCAAAGGAAGCACATAAAGCACAACCTTCTTCTCATTGAATAGCCTTTGTTGTTGTTTTTCAGCACACTCGTCTTTTAGTTAATCATTCATTCTTATATTGGATTGGCTTGTCTGAAATGCTTTCCAGTCACACTGTTTCATGTTCATAAGTTAAAACAAAAGTCTAAGAAATGACAAGCAAAGGAGGTAGGAGACCAGAACAGGATGGAATTCCATAATGTGCAGAGTGTGAAGGTATGTTGCATCGGATGTAAACATAATTGCCTCTTCAGAACTGCAGCCTCCCCTATCCCATGGTACTTCTATATGCAACTCAATAATGTAATATCTACCCTTAAAATTATCTCTCCTCAAAAATCTCCTAAATCTATATTTGAAAACATACTAGATTCTACTGGAAACACATCTAAAGGGCTAATTTCCAAGGTTTATAACATCTTGATTTGTCTTCACAGCACCACAGAACTACCCTACAGAAATAAATGGCAATCGGATTGTGGTCGCACGATAACAGATGAATTCTGGGATCAAATCTGGTCCTTATCCAGACTCACATCGCCAATCATCAGTACGCAACTGCAATTGTATAAAATTTTCACTTGCTGGTACCTGTCTCCCCAGAAACTCGCGCTCTCCTCACCAACTTCCTCACCACTCTGCTGGAGGAATTGTGGTATCATCGGATCCTATGCCCATTGGTGGGAATGCCCAATCATTACTTCTTTTTGGCATGAAGTTCTTGGACAAATCAAAATCATTACTGGATATGATGTACCATTAAAACCAGAAATACTTTTTCTTAACATCTGGCAAGATCTCCAAATCCCGACAACTCAAAAAGACATTATAGTGAGCTTAATAGTTGCAGCATGATCCTGCATTGCCTCCATATGGAAGTCCCATCTCACCCCCACAATTGAACTCTGGTTCTCAAAAGTCTGGGACCTTTTTATAATACAGAAAATTACGGACCACATCAGATGCATAGATCAGTTTCCTAAGAAGACTTCCTTTTATGCGAAATGGTTTCCTTTTTTTGAATTGATCACCGAAAAGGACATTCAACCACATAAACAAATTTACCTTCAATTACTCTACACTTAAATACACAAGTTCCTCAATTACCTTACATCTACAATATGCTGGTTACATACACTAGGCTACATTTCACATCACACAGAGACAACCTAGGACAACTTTGAGTTAGCATTACTTTGACAGACTGTTTGTGCACAAAAAAGTTAATGTTTTATGTTCTCTAAAAAGTTGTATTTCTGCTATCAACCCCTGCTGTTCTGGTAAGAACCTTTTTTGATGTTTGAAACATTGACAACCATTGTTATATGTAATTTACTGGTTTTTAATGAATAATGAAAAATTAATAAAAAGTTAATGATAAAAAAGAACTGCAGCCTAAATGCATTACTACAAAACCCATTTCCTTTGCTAACTAGTTCAGCTGACCACTGAGCACAAATCAGTGGGTCACTTAGTCTTTTTATCCTGTATGTACATGTTCAGTACTCTGTCTTCTCAAAAACCTTGATACCCTGTTGAGTCACTAAAAGTCCACCCCACCTAGTATATATTTTCACACAGTGGCTAACCATACTTCCCCATATTTCCCTCAAGCATGCTATAGAAGCAGTAGTTTCCCATGTTTGGTCCCTAGCAAGTGGTACTCTGCCCCTGAAACTGCCTCGCACTGTTTGGACTCTTGAGTAATCATTCAGTGATCAGAGCTAATAGCTGGTGGCAAACTTAGCCCCTATGAATGTTTCTAATTCCATTTTTGTCTGGTTTGAATCTATTGCCAGTCATTTAACTTGGTGATGCCAAGTTTTAAGCTTATGACAGAGTGACTTAGTGATCCAGTTTCTCCACACCATGCATCATTCCATAAAAGTCTATCATCTCTTCCTCCTTGCATTGGGGCTGTCTTTACACATTGCTGCCTTTACACAAATTTCATTTATTGCTCATTTGACCATTTGACCAGGGCTTTCTCGGTGGCGGCTCCTACCTGGTGGAGGGAGCTCCCGGAGGAGATCCGGGCCCTGCGGAACCCTGCTCAGTTCCGCAGGGCCTGTAAGATGGGGCTATTCCGCTGGGCCTATGATTAGGAGCCGCCGCCATGGTTAGCCATCTGCCATCGCACTATCGTCACCATTGAATGCGGGGCGGCCCTGGCAGGAGAGGGGGTGATGAGCTACTGTTTGGCTGCTGTTTGGCTACTGGGGGCTAACGTTTGCCAGGGGCTATAATCTGCCCCATCTTGTTTCATTGCCTGGATGTTGTTTATATGTCTTTGGTTTTATACTGTTGAACTTGTTTTAAAGTTGGCACGCGTGCCTTGTTGTGAGCCGCCCTGAGCCTTCGGGGAGGGCGGGATACAAATCCAAATAAATAAATAAAATAAATAAATTTGGAGAGATCTTTTGGAGCTCTCCAAACCAGTCTGGCTGGGCTTTCATTATCCTGAATAATTTGGTGACCTTCACCAACTTGGCCACCCTACTGTTCACCTCAGGCTCCAAATGATTCATAAGTATATTCACAAGTATAAGGGAGGAATTGTGGCTCACTTGTAGAATATCTGTTTGACATGTGTCCCATTACATATCCTTCAGATCTGTGATTTTCCTGCACTGTGAGACCTATCTTTCCTGTTCTTTTCCCAGCATATCTATAAGTTCATCTTATCCCATGACTGTTTTGTATTTTTTCTCCATTATTTACTTTAAACTAGTCATGGGAGGGACTAAGGTTCAGTTCTTTATTTTTCTGGTAGACTGCTGCCTTTCAAGAATTGGGCTAAGAATTAACTGTGCCTTTCTTGTCTGCCTTCATTTCTCTTCAGCGGGGTCAAACTTTTCTTTTTTGTGTGATTTGCTAAGACAAAGTTTGAAAATACTAGCTAACATGACACTAGCCAACATGAAAATACTAGCTAACATGATACTAGCTAACACGACACTCAAGCTCTCCTAATGTCTTCTGAAGACACCTGTATCAGTATCTGTGTATTTTATCTCCACAGGAGTGGAACCCCATGTATCCTTTCCACACTGGCCATTTTCTGACTGTGACCAGTGCATGAATCTTTTCCCTATCAGTTCTCAATACAGAATAGATCAACTCTGCTTGATTACAGAACACAACTGCAGGATTACTCATAAACCTTTATTTCATGGGGGGTTTTAAAAAAAAAATCAGCCCCCTGCTAGTCTTTGCCCAGCTATTGCACAGAGTGATAAAAGTGCACTAGAGATTTCCAAGGCATGGAAGAACAGAGCACTGTGGATTCAGATAAAACAACAAAAATCTGGGCCACAATCCAATGAAATCAATAGACAAATTTTCTCCATATTCATAGGCTTTTTAATCGCATGCATAATGAATTTAATCCAAATGGTTTTGGCATTGGCATATAGGAAGCTAGCATTCACAAACAAGAAATTCTTTTTCAAAGTACACCACATAATTTTTTCCCTATCTGGGATAACCAGATCCGATTGTTCTGCGTTGCACTGAACCATATTGCCTCCTACCTCTACTACAGTATTTTAGGAATTCACTGCGGAAATTCCCTGTTATCTCTTCAGGACTATCATGGCCTTGGAACAGTGACAGAAAAGGAGATGCAAGGAGATTCAAATTTTAGATGTGGTTAAATAATACCTTCTACAAAAAAAATCCAAATATATTCTGACTTCACAGCTTTGCTGTTCTTTAATATACTATTACTAGTAAAAATAAAGAGGTTTTTAGGCCTAGGCTGCAATCCTAGATACACTTTTCTGGGAGTAAGCCCCATTGAATAAAATGTGACTTACTTCTGAGTAGACCTGTTTAGGATTGCTTCCTTAGACAAAGAGATCTTTTTAAATAAAGCTGACTTTGAGCCAGCTCTACATAAGGCTGTATTCCCTATCTATCGTCATGAAAAAGGGGCGCAAAACAGCATAAAGCATAAATGCAAACATACAAACAACTTCAAATCAAAGAGTACATACATCTTACCAATAAAACCTTCCCACCATTCCATTATATTCTAGAGAATATGTAACAAACAAGGCTGGGTGGATTTAACATGGCTAGCCCCTGTCTCTATCCCTCCCAGCCTTCAAAGATCAGTTGCCTTTTGGGGCAGGGAGATGGGAGAGGAAAAATGCAGTCTTACTCCCTCCTAAACTGATCGATGATCTTAGAAGGTGTAACTCTGCTTGGCTTCTGTCTCTATTCTTTCTCAATCACAGGGCCCTTGTTGCTGAATGTACAAGCAGTGTTTTGCTTCTTACTAATGCTTAGCAGGAAGCTATAGCCCCCAGAGGACAAAATATTTCATGCAAACAAACCCTGCTCTTATATCAAACCAGAAACCTTTCTAAAGCCTAGTGGAAAGGGGAAAGCCATAAATACCAATTGGGATAATCCTGGTTAGCAGGAGCATCAGGAAACTGTTCTAGTTGCATGACGTCTCACCATATGTTTATCTATGTTCTACCTTTCCATTGCCCCACCTGCAACACACTGCCAAAGAAACTGAAATCAGACTGTGAGGCACCCAAATAACTATTAGTCAGGATGGCTTCTTCTGTTCCTGAATATTGTAAATAATTCTGGTCACAATGGGAGTTTTTATGAGACTATTGCATGGGCATAGTTCAGGTCACACTTTGATTGGTAGGGTTTCTGTTCCACATCCCTAATGAACACTTCATAATATGCTCCAATTCTAATTCCCCTTTCCAGGATGTGTTAAAGGAGCATAGGACAGTCCAACTTTCTCCCCTCCTCACATCACTTTTCTTTCATTTTTTCAAGTGATTTTCAGTCTACATTGGGCCATTAAAGGGTCCTTTTTTAAATTCACAAACTAATATTGTCCTACGAATCGGGGGGGGGCTCTTGAATAAGCAGAAGCATGTGCTTTGTTTACAAATGGCTTTGATCCACTGTCCTATTGATAGGCATCAGAGCTTCAAGGATTTTTTAAAGGGAAGTTTTTGTGGGCCCATTATGAGTGTTTTCAGGGGGAATAAATGGCAATTGCAACATCCATTCCTGTACTGCAGTGCTGCAACAACTGCTGAGCTCTAGTTCCTGAATCTTGTCCCTGAATCTCAGTATCCAAATTTCTGTAACTGCTAAATTTCAGAGCTAGATGAACATGAAGCTATACAATAAGAAGCAGAGTAATTTTATCTCTCCTCCCTGCACAAATGACAGTGTTTGGTAGGCAAAACTGGGATTAAAGAATGGATACCTCCATGACTTGTAGCCTCAGCCTGAATTTTATCCCCCATTCTGAGATATTACAAAATGTTAGGTGCTCCATTTATAAGTAATGGCCCTGACTAACTAATCTCCAGTCCAGGATGCATAAAAACTTATAGCACAGAAAGGGCAAAATAGGGTTCAGGAATGCAAACATCCTCCATCTCTAGTTTCTTTCCCCTTTCTCCTTTACTTTGAAATTCAACTTTGATATGCTGTTTATAGTATCATCAGTGTCCTGTGTCTCCAAGAAGGTAATGATGATGCTAGGTCCTTATCAGGCCATTTGAGAGATCTTTTAAATTTATTTTTTCTTCATATTTGGGTCTATCTACTTTGTGGTTGAACTCCTTTACTGACAGGCATTCAACCATCAAATTTTCTATTAGGGGTGATGATGTTCATGAATCTGAAGAAAGTAAATGCATGTAGATAAATTAGGATCAAATTTCTTTTAGATCTCATTTAAGCCAAATATTTGGTTTAAAGACAATTTAATACCAGTACTATCAATAGGGCTTAATTGGCTTAGATCACAGTACTTTGACTTAACTGAGAGATAAAATTGGATTGTTAAAAGTATTAATCAAGCATCATTAACCAGGTTGCTGTAAGGCAATTACTAATATTCTTAAATGTTACCACGAAGAATTATTCACACTTCTTTTTGTATTCCCTAGATTCCTTCTTGATCATATTAGATACAGATTGAGTTTGCTTTTGAAATCCTTATCCTTCCACTTTTCATTAATCTTTTCAAACAAGTGAACTAGCATTTGTTCAAATAAAGCCTATTATAATATTATCATACTTTGTTCAGCAAAGATGTAGTCTATTAGTAAAGAGTCAATATTATGGCAGTGGATGTTAGGCATTTCTGATCTTACTGGACCACTGAATGTAAACACAGATAATTTTATCGTGGGAGGAGAAGGGTTGGAGAGTTTTTTTATTGCCACTGATTGATGCAGCTTTCCAGATGTTCCTTTGAAGTGCTCATGTTTGCTCAAGAGCACTCATTTGCTTAGCTTTATAGTTAGGACAGAGCGGGAAAGTGAAAATTGTTCAAGAACAGGAAGCAATAGGGAAGAGAAAATCAATGCATTTGCCTAGATCCTTCAGTGCTGTTGACCCTTAAGCCAGATGAACAATTGGTAGTTTGAGCTGCAGAAGGTTGCATGGGTATCTCTTAGGGTTGCCAGCCCCCAGGTCCAGATGGGGGTTCTCCTGCTTCTGGGGACTCTAATCCACTGCTGGCCAGCTGGCTGGCAGAAGAAGCCATGCCCCCCAAGCCCCACCCCCAAGCCACAGCCACCCCTCTCCCTCCCCTCCTGCCTGATTTAAAGGGCTTCAGCTGATTGGTGGGGAGCATGTGGCCCACCAATCAGCTGGAGAGCTCTTTAAATCTTTCAGCTCGGAGGGAGAGGGGCTGTTGCTGGCTGCAGCTCAGCTTGCAAGCAAGGTGGGGACTGTGGTGCACATGGGGTTGATTTCCCAGTGGCAATTAGCTGCTTGGGGTTCAGGCCTGCACTGCCACCCTGCTCACTGCGAGCCTTGTGTTAGGGTTGCCAGCCTTCTCCCTATGGCTTCCTATTGGTTGCTGCCACTGCCCACTACTGCTTAGAGCCATGGCAAGACCAAAAAAAAACCCCTTCTAGTTTCCTCTTTGCTGGTATAACCCAGAAGTTTCTTGTGATTCCTAGAGCTACCCACTGCCAGTTCCAGGTTCTACTCAGAAGTGACATAAATATATCAGCGATGTTGCCCAAATCACATAACCCCCATGTTCCTGTCCACAGTCCTCCTACTGGTTGCCAGGCTTACAATAGGCTCATCTGCAGATATTTAAATCTGCAGATTGGGCCCACATAGAGAGAAGAGAAATTTGTCTATAAACTTGGGAGACGCTTCTAGGTTTGCAGAAAAATCTTAAACTTCTAATAAAATGTGGGGGTTAACCCCTGCAATGCAGAGCTGCTGCAGTAGGGAAGGAGAAGAGGATGAGGAATAGCAGCACTGAAAACAAACAGCTATGTGAGAATCCTCCTCCCCCTTCCCTGCAACAGCTACAGCACTGCCTCTCCCCACAGTATGGCATAATAGAAGCCAGCACAAAAGTTTTAAAAGTGTACGTTAGCCAGTGGCTACGGGGGGGGGGTGAGAATGAGGCTTCTCACCTACCCACACACCTCCATAGCACCAGTTCAGGTGCCATTTTAAAACCTTCTTGCCAGCACTGTGATGATCAGCACTGGAAACGGGGGGAGCCTTGGTGGGCCCAGCAATGCAGGTCAGGAGCCATGTCAGTGATGGTGGGGTGGGAAATAAAAGTTAGAGGGAGAAATGCTCTATCTGCCTTCCCTTTGATTTTCATTAGGCTACTGGGCAGTAGAGTGCCAAGAGGGAGTAGGGCAAGCACCAATGTGGGAGATATGTAGGGAAAGCAGTGAGAGTAGGGGGAGGGAAGATGGGGGAGGGAGACAGAGCAGTGATGGGGAGGTGAGTGGAGTGCTAAGGATGAGGGGATAGGTAGGCAGAGAAGTGAGGATGGGGGGAAGTGCAGTGCTGAGAGGGGAAGGGTAAATAGGCAGAACAGTGTGTGGGAAGGGTGAATGAAGTGCTAAGGATGTGGGGGTAGGTAGGCAGAGCAGTAAGGTGGCAGTGAGAGGGAAAGGGTATAGAGAGGTAGCTGGGCCCGATTTCCCACAAGCCACTGCTCCATGCTTGCTTTTTCCTTTGCCCCGATCGTACGTGTCAATTTCACACCATGTGCTGTGCAGCCGTATTTTGCCCCGCAGCTTCGCCCAATTTCTACTGTGTCTACTCAATCCTGGTTTTTTGGATCAGGCCAGCACCTGTCTCACACAGTGCCCAAACTATTCCTCTGGGGGGGCAACAAGAGGGCCAAGGCCTTCCCCTGATGTTGCCTCCTGGTACTGGGATTCAGAGGTTTACTGCTTCTGAACATGGAAGTTCCCTTTAGTCAACATGGCTTGTAGCAACTGATAGACATATCTTCCATGAATCTGTCTTTTAAAGGTTCCCCTGCCTGTGGCCATCATGCATCTTCTGGCATTGAATTCCGCATTTTAATCACTTGCTATGTAAAGAAGTATTTCCTTTTGTCTGTCCCAAATCAACTACCCATCAGCTTCATTGGATGCTCTCAGGTTCTAGTATTTTGGGAGAGGGAGACAAATTTCTCTTTGTCAACTCTCTCCCTCACTTTCATAATTTTACAAATCTATATCTTGTCCCCAACTTAGTCATTTCCTTTCTAAACTGAAAAGTCCCAGACTCTTCAGCCTTTCCTCATAGAGAAGGTGCGCCAACCCTCCAATCATCTTAGTTGCCTTCTTTGGTACTTTTTCCAGCTCTGTGATGCCCTTTTTGAGATATGGTGACCAGAATGTACATGGAACAAAGTTTGAGTCCAGTGGCACCTTTAAGACCAACAAAGTTTTATTCAAGGTATAAGCTTTTGTGTGCAAGCAACTTCTTCAGATACGGTGAAACAGAATTTACTCAACCATTACATATAGGAAGAGAGAGGGTGGGGAGAGATTAGTTGCCTCGAACAGCTAGTTATAGGGATATGCATTCAGGATATCTGAGTTAAAAAAAAAACCTGGAAAATACCTTATCAGTATTTTCTAGCTATTCTTTCAGCCAGATATATATCTCAGTATTTTTTCAGCTATACAAAACAGCTGAGGTCCCAAATATCCCATAAACATTTGGGATTTTTGGGACCACCAGATAGCTGTTGTTTAAAGGGGTTGCAGTCCCTTTAAACATCTTCTGGATGATCTCATGGCTTGGAGAAGGTGTTTAAAGGGGTTGCAAACCCTTTAAACATCTTCAGAGTTCACTCACATCAACTTGCCTAGACTTTCAGCTTGCAAAAGTCATTTAAAATTCCATTGAAATCAGTGGAGGACCTTCTTTGGGGGCCCATAGAATTGGACCACCTGGTCCAATGCTTTTGAAACTTGGGGAGGTTTTTTTGAGGAGAGGAACCATCAGCTATGCTGAAGAATTGGTGCCTCTACCTCAAACAATCGACTCCTTAGACCCCCGGATATCCCCAGATTGATTCCCCATTATATTATAGTCCCCAGGGTATAGTGGAGCCGAAAAAATTCAGAACTTCTGAACAATCCTGAATCCAGATACTATGCTGGTATCAAACTTAAGGAACATCAGAAAATGTCAATATCTTTTGGGTTCAACATACCAGAACCCAAAAAATATTAATTTAAATTTTTTGCACACCCTGAACTTGTTAGAATCCAGGTGCATAAGTAAATAAGAGAACATCAGTTCTCACTTATAGCCATGAATTAAAGTTTGTTGGTCTTAAAGGTGCCACTAGGCTCACAGTTACTTCTTACATCTGTTGTTAACTCCTTTATTATCTGTATGCCAATTTGCCGCTATTCATATGTCTTACCAAATGCGTTATACCAATTTTAGCTGTATCTGTTGCTCAGTTACTTATTCATCTTGATTCTAACAAGCCCTTACTGGCAACTAACCCCCTCATATGTAAAATTTGAGGAAATCTCTTCCAATGTATCTGAAGGAGTGTGCATCTACACATGCCAAGTCTTTCAGTTCTCACTTATACCCAGAATTGAACTTGGTTGGTCTTGGAGGTGCCACTGGGCTCAAACTTTGTTCTCATATCTCTGTGTTTGCTCTTGTATTTGTATGCTAATTTACTGCCATTCACATATTTTACCAACTGCCTTAATCCAATTTCAGCTATAATCACCCAGTTACTTATGCATCTTGACTCTAATTAGCCCTTCAAGTGGCAAGTAACACCCCTCTCTCTTCCTATATGTAATGGCTGAGGAAATTCTGTTTCACTGTATCTGAAGTTTAAAAGGAGTGCCTGCAGCTTTAATAAATAGATGTTCTCAGTAGATGTTGCTAGGCAACTACAACAGTTTGGCCAGCATTTGGGGCTTGGTTTCCCGCAGTGGAAAACGGGGGGGGGGGCAGGGCCCCTTACAGGGCTGTTTTGGCCTTTGAGGGAGGACTCAATGTAGCCAGGCCGGGCAGCAACTACCAGGCAACTTTGTTGTTGTTGTTCAGTCGCACAGTCGAGTCCGACTCTTCGCGACCCCATGGACCAGATTACGCCAGGCCCTCCTGTCTTCCGCTGTCCACCAGGCAACTTAATACCACTCAAATTGCTTGATTCACTCAGGCCTGGCTGCTTGCTACTGTTCAACAGCAGCCACTCCACAAAAGCCAGTGCAATGTACTAGTTAGAGTTTCAAACTAGGACCTTGAATTGCCATTCTGCTGTGGGCCAGTTATATATTCTCAGCCTAACCTGCCTTACAGGTTTGTTGTGAGGATAAAATAGAGGAAAGGGAATGATATAAGCTGCATTTGATCCCCATTATGGAGAAAGATAGAATATAAATGAAGTAAATAAATAAGATGTGGGGGGGCAGATAAAAGGTAGATTACTGTGTGTGAAGGAGAGAAGGAAGCAGGAAAAGTTGAGGATATAGAACTTGCTGGAATGAGGAAAAGGGGATGCAGGACTAAGTGAGGTGCCCCCCACAAGTCCTTGCAGGTTCACCCCAGTACAAATGGGCCAGCCTCAGATGGCACCATGCAAATGGGTCGTAGTTTTCCTGGAGAAAGGCTGCTGGGCGAGGGAAGGAAGGAAAGCTGAAGGGGGGGGGATAAAGGCCAGTTGGGTGGTAAATAGGTGGAAAGTAGAGAAGGAAGCAGGCAAAAGGGAGAGGCTACAGGGCTTTCAGGAGAGAAAAAAAGAGGATGTAGTGAGGGAGGGGAAAATGAGATGCCCCAAGTAAGTTTCTATGGGATCCTCACTTGTAAACTCTAATCTACAAATTTCATCATTTTTACATGGAATTTGGGGTAGGGAGGAAGGACAGACTGAGCTAGGCAGTTCTTTTGATATGAGTTCAAAGGTGTAGATTTTTAATTGGAAAATGCAGACAGCAAGAAATTATGTTTTCATTAAAGCGTCTACTTGAGATTGTGCCTTTTATTTTAAACTAGGAAAATTGCAGTGTTTAAGTGGTGGCTCTCAGAACATCTTTGCTGCAAATAATTCCTTATTTTGCCACTTACCCAAGCCCTTTCTTTTTGACCAGATTGCTGATTCTCTATTGGGTCTGGAGCTGGCTAGTGGATGTTTTCCATGCCTTCTGCACTCTAAAATTATTATGGGCTTTTAGTCACATCTGTTCAATTGTTCAGTCTGCTAAGCCTAATGCTTGCCACATATGCAGACACAAAGGCAGCTAGAGAGATGTGGGAAGAGAGACAGAACAATTATATTATTTTCAACTATCAATGAATTGCTACAGTTTCAGGTTAAGGATGTTTGCCTTTCAAAGGGGGCAGAGGGAGACTAAACCAAGGAACAGACAATAAAACAATCTACCTTTAGGATTAACTAACCTAAACTTATTACACTGTGGATGCATCCTTGCAATATGAGAATTTTTAAAGAAAATTTAAAGGTTGTATCCAGGTGGTCATGTTTCTGCTTTAATGATCTAAAGACAGACATGTAATGTTTGTTATTTTAAGATTAATAGGCACAAGATGCAAGAGATGCAATATATAGAGCATGAAGAATCATTAGCTAGCGACCACATATGAAGAATGTTTCTGAATTTCAAATGCTTCTTGGAATAGTTAACACCACATTTCTGTTCTTGCCCATATTGTCTTAACTGGCAATTGCCTACTAAGAGTACAGAGTAAAACTGAGGAAGTGGTTGAAAGCCTTCAGGAGGAATATGGAAAACACACAATAGCTATGTTATGATCATGACATTTTATACAACCTAATTCAGAGGCAGGCAATAAAATAAATTACATAAAGATCCAAGGAACTGTTTATTGCTAAAAGTGAAATGAAGCTTTGAATGCATTCTACACGCTGCAGAATTTCAGAATTCATATTTGAACGCTCCTTCAAATTAACAAATGTTCCTTGGTTATTGTACTCTTATGATGCATAAAAACATGCATCTTTAACCTTGCAGATGCATTTTAAGACTCTAGCAGTGCAATCCAGAGGGCTGCCCAGCAAAGGCATCCTGCTATTGGAGTAACCATGGTGTTGCTAATCCATTTCCTATGGACATTCCGTGGGGTGAACAACACACAGTCCCCTGACAGGAACAGACAGCATAGCAAGGGCATCTGAGCCCATAGCAATCCCAGCAACATCCACTGGATTATGCAGCAGCAGCCAATGCTTCTCCTCTGAGTGGCACACACAGCTGTAGCCAGTCACTAGCTGTCAATCTGGCCACTGCCCCCTGAAACCACTCCTGCCTCCACACAGGCTGTGGTCTAATTGCACCAGTTTGAAGTTTTGCAGGGCAGATCAACCAGACAGCACACTCTGAGGTGGTTTCCCCACGTGCTCATCTGGTGATCAGGCATTCACATTACTGCAAGCGCCTCAACCACAGAGCATACTGCACAGTTGTTTTTTTAATGAAGGCAGGTGTATGTGCATTTAGGCAGCAACTTTAAAAAAAACAGTGGCGGAAACAGATCCGTGGGTTCAGACTTCCCTTCCAGGTTCCTTTCATGGCAGGAGAGTCAGACATCTGGGAAAGCAGAGTGGAGGCGCCAGCGTCCATAAACACTGGACTTTCCCTGATGCCTGATTACTCTGCTTCCAAAGTGGGTCAATACGGGGTGCTGACAACTGGGACACAGAAGGCAGGTGTTGTTGACTTATCATGCTCTTTAAATCTGCAAAGGTAATGCTACTAGGGTTGCCCGCCTCCACGTGGGGCCTGGAGATCTCCTGCTTTTTCAACTGATCTCCAGCTAACAGAGATCAGCTCCTCTGGAGAAAATGGCTGTTCTGAAGGGTGAACTCTATGGCATTATACCATGCTGAGGCCCCTCCCCTCCCAAAACCCACCCTCTCCTCAATCCAATGTATAGCTAATCTATTACATTTATATCCTACCTTTCTTCTGTCATGGAAATTAAAGCATCATATGGAGGGCTCGCGAAACAGTCTCCCCCCAGGCCTCTACCTGTTCAGCTACAGAGCAGTTGCTACATCATGTGCCTACCAACCACAGACTAGTAAATGTCAAAGTTGATGTAGAATGGTATAGTATAGCTCAGTCTTGTCAGATCTTGGAAGCTAAGTGGGGTTGGTACTTGGTTGGGAAACTCACAAGGAAGACACTGCAGAGGAAGGTAATAAGAAACCACCTCTGCTTGCCTTGAAAACCCTACAGGGTCACCACAAGTCAGCTGTGACTTGACAGCACCTTAGGTACACACCGTGAATTATCAATTCATCAGTTTCACTCCTCTCATACCTTGCTGTTTATGATATTTCTAAATCTAATAGCATCTGTAACTGCGAATGCTGAAAATAATAAAACTTTTCCCAGTGAGATTCTTCTATATTGGAACATAGCTTAAAATGAAATTAATACACAGAGATGAAAAAATACCTCACTTAAACAGTACTATCACTGTCTTGTGGGCACGAGTGCCCCCACACACTTATAAGTAGTGATAATCATGTCATAATCTATACATTCTGCCATATTTGCCAAAAAGTTCTTCTACAATGACATGAAGAAATATAAAGAAATTGGGTTAGGGTGTTCTGAGTGAGCTAAAATGAAGTGATTTTGTAATTATGGATGTACTGATTTTCTATAGCTCTAATTTATACTGCTGTGATTCTTAAGGACATCAGACATATTCCGCCTCACAGAGTATTGAATTGTGTATAGATGAATTTTCTTCCACTGAGATGCAACAAATAGCAGTGTTGAATAAGTTATCCATTCAAAAGAACAGAACATTCAGGGGGAACCTACTAAAGACAAAGGAAGAAAATAATTGGAAGCCACCAGTCTCCATGGTCAAAAATAAAGCAAAGCATTACAAATGGGGAGCAAAAGGAAATTGTTAGGCAGGGTCACATTGATTCAAGTAACTGGTGTAACAGCTGTCCACTGGAAGCAACATCTTACCCCAATTTGCCAGGAAATCATGCCAGAATATTTGCTCTCCCACTCACAGATGCTGACATTCAAACACTTAATGATCTAAATTCTAAATAATGTCCCTGAAGAGACTGCAAGTGGCCCCACCTGTGCTGTGTCTTCTATTCTGAGTTCTACTGGTCAATTTGAAAATTTCCACTTGGGCTTGGAAGAGAAGTCCTTGTAAATAGAAACACCCTGAGTGTTTTTGCACTGAAACTGGGGCTAGAGTCAGGCTACTGCCTGTGTCAGGCTACTACCAGGAGACCAAGAGATGTAGAACCACAAGGGTTTCAGTAGTGACTGACTATATATACTGTTCACTCACTGCAGCAGTTCAGGGATCCATTAGAAAGGCTGATTGTACATTCATATCCTATTTTCTTCAGAGTCTTGCTCTTTGGAACATTTTGTTCTTATGGGATTCATCTTGTTATTGCTACTACCTTAAATGTTTCCAATTTAGATGCCTTTCAAATGCAAGCCAGAACCTAAAGACCCCAGAAGGGCTAATTTATTAAAGGTAGAATAGTTAAGATAATGCTTTTGTACAATTCAAAAACCACAAGTATCATCCAAAATACATGCTTCAAAAAACCTGAAGGCCAGGTGCGCTATTAGCTGAAAGGCTTATAGGTCTCAAGTTCCTCGTGTAAAGGTCAATTAGTACAAGGAGAAGAATTAATACCAAAGAAGTGAAGCATAAGAAACGCAGCAATGGAGCTAGTGAAATGTATGCTAATTACTTTACCTCTCTATCCCAGTTCTAAAATAATCTAATACATAATGCAGAACAGGTTGACTGGTGTCAGAATAATGTCTCAGTAAAGCATCTCTGTCTTCTAAGAGAAAACATACTGTGTTTCCCTTGTGCGCATCTTCATCAATAGGCTGTCTGGTTCAGGAAAAAATGCAGGCATTTTATTTGGGGAACTGACTGCAGTGGTGATTACTTTCATGTGAAACACTTAATAAATTAAAATTTAGAGAGCAAGCAAGCTCTAATACTCAGAAGAACTCAAATACCAAGATGCAGAAAATTTAGTCTAGTGGCTGCTGTTACTATATATATATAGTATATATATTGCCTAATGAGATAATTAACAGGTGAGACAAGAAGTTCTGATATTGACTGTCTCTTGGGAAAGATCCCGAAAACAAGAACTAGAAGGGTAATTTCAGACCATTTTGTAATGCAATCAGCCAGGTCACCTTTGAAAAATTGGCAGCTGCATAACATAAATAAGCTGGGCTGTCTTTGCTTTTTTTTTTTGCATTCTCTAGGGGGACCTTGCAAATATGAAATTGCCTCATTTATCAGAGGAAAAATTGAGACGTAGTTCAAAGGGATTATGCAAGTGACATAGAAAAAGTCATGCTTCATGGTGCATACTTTTTGTGGAAATGATTTGGGCACAATCCACCAAAATTTTGCTTGTGTGGGCATCAAAGGACAACACTTACTTAGCACCCAACAATGAAATCAACAGAGCTCCAGAAAGAGACATAAACTTGGATTTGGGCAAATGTCCAGGAAAGAGAGGCCAATAAATTACAAAGCAGCCGCATGCTACATACAGTTGAAGGCTGTTCAAGAAGAAATGATGTTCAAGAAGAGATCTTTGAAGTTGCCATAGAATATACGGGAGAGGAGGTAGTTTATTGGTATACTAGGGCTCTTGGAGGCATTATGTATTAGAATCATATATTGTGCCTAAAAGACAATAAGAAACTAGTATTGATCCAAGTGTTTTTAAGTAGCATTTTTCCTCCATCAAAACCATTCATTTATAAAAAGGCAGAAATTCTCATTAGAAAAACTCCAAACAATTAATTAAATTAGTCATATGTGTGAGTGTTTGTGTGTAAGCATTGTACTCTTCATCTTTACAGGTCTGGTCTCAATTAATCCCACCTTTTCCAAGAACCATTGTCTCCCAGAGGGTTTGTTTTTTCCATCTTTTAAAAAAAGAAAGACTAACTTCATTCTTGATTTGGTAAAATTTGTGTACTCATCACTAGATTATTTTCCTATGCTTTATGTAAGCAGATGAATGTAATCTCCTCAACTGATTCTACAGTTCAGAACTGTGATTAATCTCTTTATAGTCTGTGTCAGTAGCAGCACTAATAGCCCAGAATTGCCCGATTTCATCAGAGCTTGGAAATTAAGAAAGATCAGTTCATGGATGGGAGACCACCAAGGAAGACTGGAGCTGCTACACAGGGGAAGGCAATGGTAAGCCACCCTGCTCATCTCTTGCCTTGAGAACCTGATGAGGTGGAACTGATGAGCTGGTTGCAACTTGATAGCACACTGTGTCAACACCTAACTTCTTAGGAATATCCTTTATCAGTTATCACTAGGATGGGTTATATCCTGACAGTAGTAGTGGACCCCATTCCCCTGTGCAACTGCTGATCCCACTCCTGTTGTCTAGAGGGACAGCTAAAACCCAAGATTCCTTGAATGTCATTTCCTACCTTGAAAGAGAAAGGGTAGGGCAGGTTGTGCTGCCTGGTTGAACAGTTGATGGCCACAGCAAAGACCTTCTGGGCCCAGTACACTGTTTGTATTCAAGTGTCCTTCTGAGGGATGCAATCCTTGGCCCTGTGATTGCCTCCATGACTTAGAACCCGCCCCCCAAGCTATAAGCCCCTAACATAGGTTTTCTTGTAACTCCATTTTTGGCAACAAGAATCTCTCTCCAGCTGAAGGCTTGTAATAACTCTTTTTGTCTTAGCCTTTCCTTTCCTTTTCAGAGCTCCTATGATCAGATGATCTTGAGCAATGACTAAAATAATAATGCATTGTTTACTAAAGGAAAATATGTTATACAGAAATTTGGCAACCAAGTAGGTTATGTTCGGGCGACTGTCTAGTATCAGATAGGGAATATTGTCCTCTTGGAGTTTATTAAATGGAGAGTGTGTTAAAAGTGGTAAAATCCAGCAGTTCCTAAAAGCAGTAAAAAACTGACATTCCAATATTTTGTGAGACAGAGTATCAGTTTTACCCTTACCACACGGGCAAAGATGATCTGAATATGGAATACAACGAAATCCCCCCTGTAATACTTCAGATGGCATGGCATTAAGTTGAGCTAAAGTGAATACCCTAACAAAGTGAGAGGCCATTAGGTGCCTCATATATAATGGCAGAATTCAAAGAGATAAGATACCAAAGAGGAGAAGAAGGAGGAGGAGAGTTGGATTGATACCCTATCCTTCACTCAGAGTCTCAGAACAGTTTACGGTCTCCTTCCTCTCCCCACAACAGACACCCTGTGAGGTAGGTGGGGCTGAGAGAGCTCTGAGAGAACTGCTCTTGAGAGAACAGTTCTGAGAGAACTTTGACTGACCCAGGGTCACCCAACTGGCTGCATGTAGAGTAGTGGGGAATTAAACCTGGTTCTCCAGATTAGAGTCTACTGCTTTTAACTGCTACACCAAACCGACCACTACACCAAACTGTAACTCCATTGACTCTAGCAGACTCTGCAAGAGTGAATCACTACACCGTTATAATCCAGCTTCATAAAGTGATGCCTTACCTAGCAAGAAGATGTCTTCAGTTATAAGCCCTAGCTGCCATAATTTAGCACCTACTGTCTTCATCCATTCAGAATGGTAAGCATCTTGTTTAAGAAAGAACAGCATACCTTCAGCTTTCAAAGCAATAATAATCCTTAGCTTTAGCTTGAAAGTGCTGAGCCATGCTCTAGCTTCCAATTACTTTTGGCTAAGTTCAGCTCTGAGAGATACATCTGAGATCCAATGAGGGAGTCCCCTTATCCTACATATAAAATGGCATAGGGAGTGGTCAAAAGATTCTGCGATCACCAAAATCTAGGTTGCAACCCCATATAATAACTGGGGTATTATTTTAGAATTGAAAACCTGAATTGCACACAGGGCCAGCTTGCTCACTAGGCAAACTAGGCGATTGCCTAGAGCGCACCGGCCCTTAGGGGCGCCAAAAGCCCCCCACCCCCACCAAAAGCTCCACCAAAATCCCTCCTCCCTTTCCCTGGCTTGCCGGCGCTCAGACAGAAGAGACGGGGGTTTAAACCCCTACCTCTTCTCTGGCTTGCCGGCGCGCCCTGAAGCTGCGGGGCACCCAGAAAGCTAGCGCTCAGATGGAAGGGAAGGGGGTTTAAACCTCCTTCCCTTCCTTGGCCCTTGCCAAGGAAAGAGCAGGGGGGGTGCCAGAAGGTGTCCTTGCCTAGTGTGCAAAAACACTTGGGGCCGGCCCTGATTGCACAAGGGATATATCTTCCTCCCCCTGTATAGAAGAAGTGGGCAGTAGTATTGGTGCATAGGGTCTTGATTAGCCATAGTATTCTTTTATCAATGGATAGGCCCACCAGTCTGTCCCACAGCTTGCTTTGGCTGACTGTATTGAATGTTCCCTTCAGGTCCATAAAAGCCACATAAAGCTTCCCATCAGGACTAGCTGTATATTTTTCTTCTAGGTGAAAGAGAGTGATCAATAGTGGGAAAGCGTCTCCTAAAGCTGATTTGTTCCCAGCCCAGAATTTTATTGGTGTCAATCCATTCCACTAATCTTTGGTACAAAGGGGAAGAATATGATTTCCCAACAAATGATAGGAGGCAAATTGGCCAATAGTTAGCCAGATCAAGCCTATTTTAAAAAACTGGAATGATGATAGAATGCTTCCAAACTTGGGGGATTTCTCCTGTCTGATTAACCTGAGAAAGAACAGATGCTAGAATTCTTCCCCACCTAGGGTTGCCATCCCCCGATGGGAATTGAGCCCCCCAATCTGCCTGCCAACCAGCTGCCAGCAGGGTGCCCCCCTGTGAGTGACGGCAAGTGGGTGGAAGCCCTGGATCATCCCTGAAGCAAGAAACGAAGCAGCGCAGCCATGGCAGCCATGACTGCACCAGCTGTGAACACCCCCACAAGAGAGAAGTCTTGAGCCTCATCCATAACATCAATGAAGAACTACACCGTAAGTACTTGTAAAAAGCAAACTGAAGAACCCAACGACCTTTCAACTAAGCCCCTTTAATTTTTTTTAAAGGACAAGGAAAGGAGAGGTGAAAATCCCCCCCTCCTCTTTCAAGCAGCTACTATGAGTCACTACAGAGAAGCTCTGCTAAACTCTGCTAAACACTCTCTGGAGTAAAGAGGATACAAAGGCTGTTGTTTAAACTTCTAATATTTGTTTCTGCAATATATAAACTTCAAGTTTTCCACATTATTCTTTGGATTTTAAGTATTATTATTCTTCCCAGTTCCTCTCAGATTTAAAAGACCTACTAGAACTATTTATAGACTCTTTAATCTTATTGTCTTGCTCCTTAATGACAAAAGCACAAATAACGTCAACAGAGAATATACCCCTTAAAAGGATTACAAATCTTCCTTGGAAAGGGAAGGGAAAGGAGGAAGGAAGACATTTAAAGTTGAACCCACTTTGTAACTGTCTCTCAAAGTATCAGCCCAGCTGTTGAAACCATAAAGTTTTTATTGTTCAGGCTCCATTATAATACTGCAGCTATCTGATTCATCTTGAAAGATTCTTGGTTGTTAATATGCCTACTGTAGCTACTATCTGGTAAATGTGGTCAGTTTTGTAAAGATTATTGAAAAACAACTCTAGCGATTTCTGGTTTGAGACTGACCTGGGACTTTTGATTGGTTCTAAAATGAGCTCACAAGACACAAATTAAAAAATGCCAGATGATGCAGGTACAGATAGCTCTAACACTGCTAACTGGACACAGACTTTTCGGGAGGAGCTCAAGTGTATAATTGTTGATACAGTTAGTCTGGCAGTTGAGGAGGCTTTTGTTTTGATTCAAAAAAAAAAGAGAGATGCTGTACCAGTTCAACCTACAATTAAAATGGAGAAATCTCAGAGTCAAACCTGTCATGACACAGACCAAGACTGGAAGCAAGTGGATGCACTTTGCAGAAGGATTTATATGCCAAAAAAAAGAGCTAAAACTGTTACAGAAGAGCACAATAAAGCTATTAAGAAGCAGACAAAAGCTGGTATTTTCCAAGCTGTAAAGGAAAAAAATATTCCAATTTTATGGAATCCTCAACCACTACAAGCAAGGAATACAGTTGGCAAGTCTTAAGAGAAAGTCTCTCTACCTATAAAGACAAAATACAAAAGAATTAAGACTTTGCTGAAGAGAAGAAACCAGAAAAAGAAGAAGAGAATGAAGTTTTATAAATAAGAATGGGTTAGGGAACTCATCTGTATTAAGATGAGTTAGGGAACAAGTAAGGTTATTATTGGTATACTCATACAATTGTAGGGAAAATGCATGTTTGTATAATGGATTATGATCATTTGATTTTTTTTCTTTTTAAAGAAAGATCAATTTAAAATATTTAGATAATGAAATTTAAAAAAATATCCTAAATGTACAAACAAAATGTATTCAGGGGACCTTTGGACACGTGTAATTGATTAAGATTGGCTAGAGAATCATATGGAAAAATCATAACTCACATGGAAGGTATTTAAGGGAAGACTAATTTTAAAGTCTCTAAGTAAAGCTTTACAACAGACAATGTAACATTAAGGCCCCGTCCACACGGAGCATTTGCCCCGCTGAAGTCACGGGAGCCCTGCGGACTTTCCGTGCGCGTTCATACGAGTTTCTGGAAACCCCGGGGCAAAGGCTGGCGTCTGATCACGGGAGCGCCGGTATCCCGCGGCTTCCGACGCCCGCCCATGTCCCCAGGGTTTCCGGATGTTGTAAGTTTCCCTGGGATGCGCACCAACGCTGGACAGCGCATGCGCACACACAAGTCACCGACAGCGGCCCGCCCCCCCAACGGCGCATGCGCACTTCGCACTTGCGTGGTCTGCTGTGCTGCTGTTTTGCCGCGCTGCAGCAGCGCGGTGTGATCGCGGCGCAGAGCTGGCGCGTGGAAACCCGGTGGCCTGTGAGATCGGGCTACCGCGCCTTATTTAGCTCCGGGGCAAAATGCCACGCCTCCCCCGCGCGTTTTCTGGCCCGTGTGACCGGGGCCTAAGAAAGGAAAAAAGAACCTGTATTCCAGTTTATATACTTTTGAAATCTTAACCTATAGAATATAGTAGAATGCTTAAACAACACTTAAATAGAAGTGAACATATATTGTTAAAATGTAGACTTGCAAGAAGTATAGTTGGCTAAATGGTAGAAAGATAGATAGTTGGATATCTATGTATGAGGCATTTTAATAGATAAGGAGTTGATATGGTTACTCTCATGTATGTTTGTCTTAAAATAATAAAATTGGGTTTTTTTAAAAAAAATAAACTTTTCAAAACTTGATAAATCATTGTTGTTAAGTGATGTAATATGCAGGCTCTGTGAGTGCCTTCATGATTTATAGTTCCCTCCCCCCTCTGGAGCTATGAGCCCCTAACATAGGTTTATCTGTAACTCTATTTTGGCAGAAAGAATCTCTCTCCAGCTGAATGCCCATAATAACTCTTCTCGTCTTCGCTTTGTTCTTCATAAGGCCTAATTTGCATTTGCCTCACTCCAAAGTGGTGGGTATGTTCAACTTTAGTCATTAAAGAAAGTAAGTAATAATGGAATACCTCACAAGTGTCACCTGCTACATTTCTGTCAGCTCACACTAATAGCATCTAAAACTCCGGCTTTTATGGAGCAAAAGAAAAGACTTTATTTTTCAGGAAGCAAGACTTCCAGTTTGAGAGCAGGTTTTCCCCCCTTTCCCAGAGCTGATGATGGATGCAGCACATTAGAGCAGTTTAAACTGCCTCATTCAGTCAATTTCCTCACACCTCACTAGGGAAAGTATTAAGGACACCTGCAGCATTTGTAAGAGATCTTTGTGGAGAGGTTTTGTAACCCTTCCTCACAAAATCATGGATGAAGAACTACAAAACTGTCACCTTACTTACCTGATAAATTAGGATTTGTTCTCAACTAACTTACACTCAAGCTGACATTTACTTGAATACAATATGAGGTGCTGCAGAATGAAGGTCAGATGGGAAAATCAGCAAATGTTCCTTCCATTCTTGTGTGAGTTCCTGCTCCATTCATGAAAGCCTTTCTGCAAGAACAAGCAGATTATTTCTGCTCATTTCCCATTCTCATTGCAGCCCTTCACTACATCACACATTGCTCCTGAGGGTGTCCCTTTCTTCAGGACTGGATTTGGGGGAGTTATTTATTGCAGGAAAAAGCAAAGGATACCTCAAAAATGTCAGTCCCACCCAGTATGTGTACAACACTGTCTGAGAATCCATTGGAAAAAGATACTCAGTTAATGTTTATTATATGTATTGGAGTGGATCTTACTGCCATCCTACCACTCCACTAAGCAAAATTTATTTGTTTACTTAAATATTTATACCCCATCTTGGCTCAAGTCTGAAGTCTTCCTCAGATGTAAGGAGCCTTCCTCCCACTTAAGTGGCTCTTCCATTGAACAGTCACATCCAACCATTACTATTTTTTTTCAAAATGTGCAGGTTTTTTGACATGAGTATGAACAGTGATAACCATCAGCCTAATGTGACCCCTATATTTGGCTGATAGATGTGCATTACCTTTATTAATTTATTAGTTACATTTATATCCCTCCCTTCCCGCAAGTAGGCTCAGGGCTGTTAACATCAAAATACATAAAGATTAAAAACTAGTGAATGCAATAAATTCCTAAAAACAGTTAAAACAATTAAAAGATGGTGAAATATATCTAACATTTCAGGACCCCTCCATAGGCTGGTAGGAGGTAACAGGAGTCACACCAGCTATGCAGTGCCAGTACTCTGTGTGGGCAGATTGATCAAGGCAGCTATTTTGCAGGGAGGCCAACTGGTTGGGTGTCTACTGTCTCAACTAAAAGCCTGGCAGAACAGCTCCATTTTGCAGGCCCTGTGGAACTGTAGTAGGTTTCACGAGGCCCTGATCTCCAGTGGGAGCATTTTCCACCAGATGGGGGCTAGGACAGAGAATGCCCTGGCCCTGGTTGAAGCTAAGTGGACATCCTTTGGGCCAGGGATAAGCAGTAGATGTTGATCAGCGTAGCCCAAGGTTCTCCTGGAGGTATATGGGGAGAGATGGTCCCTTAGATAAGGTGTCAAGTACTCCTTTTATATCTTTATAAATAGTCCCTCTCACATTTGAATCAATTGCAGTAGAAAAGGGCAAGAGTTCAATAGCACCTTAAAGACTAACAAAATATGTGGCAGGGTGTGAGCTTTCGGGAGTCACTGCTCACTTCTTCAGATACAGCCAGAATGGAAGTCCATCTGTTTTATTTATTGGAAAGTAGAGTAATTTTCCAACAAATAGAACTCCACTTTCCAATAAATAGGTCAGATGGACTCCCATTCTAGGTGTAACTGAAGAAGTGAGCAGTGACTCACAAAAGTTCATGCCCTGCCACATATTTTGTTAGTTTTTAAGGTGCTACTGGACTCTTGCTCTTTTCTACTGCTACAGACAGACTAACACGGCTACCCATCTTGATCTATTTGAATCAATTGTGATAGTCCCTCCCCTATTTGCATGTATGTCATGATAGAAGTAGATATAGCCTGGTTCAACATAATCATTCATTCTGGAAGCATCATCTTTGATCAACTTAATAAAATTATCCAAACCCATGTATAACCTATATCTGTGCAACTTTCAAAACAGATATTTTAGAAAAAAATACTTGGCAAGATCTATTATTTTCCTGAATCCAAGGTTAGTACTCAGTATGAAAGACAGTTTAGTTAGGGGTGTACATCTGGATATAACCAAGGCAAAAATATATCTGAAATTTGACATTTCAGCTCAGCTTGGGTATAGCCAAACAAAAAAATCCACTACCAAATGGAAGAAAAGTAACTTCCTGGAATTTTGGCAGTGTTTCAGATTTCATAATTCTGGAACCCAAAAATTGCCAGAAAAAGATTTCTTAAAATGAAACCTTTCCAGAATAACGAAAAGCATGCCTTGTGGGAAACCCCGAAACTGAAATTAAAATGGTAATTTTTGAAGTGCACGTTCTTAGTTTTAGTCTCTTTCAGAGAATGTATTTTCCAAAAATATTTAATAAGATCTCAGTTAAAGCTGATTTATAGTATGCAACTTTAGTAATCATTCCTATTGCCCCACACCTCTTCAACAGTCTATATAAATCTTGCTCATATGAACTCTTTGCTGCAGACCATCAACACACACATTTCCAAAGATTTTTAAAATTCAACCCAATTAGCTGAAACAGGTAAGCTACTTTATATACTTGACCACAGGGCCATAAAATCATAGAATCAAATAGTTGGAAGGGGCCATACAGACCATCTAGTCCAGCCCCCTGCTCAATGCAAGATCAGCCTAGAGCAGCCCTTACAAGTGTTTGTCCAGCTGCTGCTTAAAGACTGCCAGTGAGGGGGAGCTCACCACCACCCTAGGCAGCTGATTCCACTGCTGCACAACTCTTACTGTAAAAAAATTTTTCCTAATATCCAGCCGGTCCCTTTCTGCCCTTAATCTAAACCCATTAATGCAAGTCCTATCCTCTGCTGCCAACAGGAACAGCTCCCTGCCCTGCTCTAAGTGACAACCCTTCAAATACTTAGAGAGAGCAATCCTGTCACCCCCAACCTCCTCCTCTCCAGACTGAACATTCCCAAGTCCCCCAGCCTTTCCCCCTAGGGTTTGGTCTCCAGGCCCCCAATCATCCTGGATGCTCTCCTCTGCACCCGCTCCATGTCACTTGTCTCAGAAAACCCCTTGTTACTAGAGAAAAGCAATGTATAGCTTTGATTCCAGAGTTCATTGACAGACAGTAAATACTAGGGCTTTTTTGTAGAAAAAGCCTAGCAGGAACTCATTAGCATAATAGGCCACACCCAATAGCAGAAACCGATTAGCATATTAGGTCACACCTCTGACAGCACAGCTCATTAACATATTAGGCCACACACACCCATGTTACCAGAAGTGTGGTCATCCAGCCACACCCACCTTTTGCTTCTTATTCTGTTTACCTTGCTTATTGTCAAAACCCAGGGCTTTTTTGGTAGCAGGAACTCCTTTGCATGTTAGGCCACATACCCCTCATGTAGCCAGTCCTAATGAGTTTCTGCTTCTGGGTGTGGCCTATTATACTAATGAGTTCCTGCTGGGCGTGGCCAACTCAGGAGCCAGCCAGAACTCCGTTCCTGTGTGTTCCTGCCCAAAAATAGCCCTGGTAAATATTATCTTGGCAGACTGTCACAAGCTTTTCTACCCAATCCCTCTTAATAGGAAACATTTTGATGCAACCCAGTCTTTCTCTTTAAAGTGGCAAGGTTAATAAGAAGAATACTGGACAACACCAAAACAAATCATGAATTATCTTCTCACACTAGCTAACTGGATCAGGAATACTGAGATATTCATAAAAGTGTTATGGAAATTCAAACTAAGCTTGTCAAAAAATGCCTGTGTTTTTCCCCATAGATTCTCTATAATGGTCAGGTTTGCATTCTGCTCTCTAGTGGTGATCATGGGGATTCAAATATTTATGGTATAATTTGCTACAGCTAAATAGTGAAAATGTGTATGATTATGAAAGAAAGTAGCTACTTTGCTACAGTTGCCTCCTTCCACCATGGGCACTATCTCTGCCACTACTGCCTACAAGTGTTAAGAGAAACATAGTTAAAAACCAAGCAAACAAAACTCTCTATAAGAGACTTATACTTGTTAGGTGGAATATCTGTAACCCTTATGGCAGCATCAGTTGCTGTCTGTTGACTCTTGCAGAGTTGTCAAGAATGGAATACATTTGCATGTGTGTGAGTTCTTGCACTGCCTCATTGGAATTGTAGTTTCCTCCCTATGTTTCTGCAAAAGCTTTGCTTTTCAACTAATAAAAAAATGCAAAGAGGCTTTTTGCCACAGTACAGGTGCAAATTATGTAATGGACAAGTGGGTTAATGATCTGTATATAACCATACCTTCTTCTTCAGAGATGGAGAAGATATAGATTTACAACAGCACAGGCACAAAATCAACTGTTAGCTGCATCATATATGTTATATATGTGGCTTATTTATCAAGGCACAGTAGCACAAGCAGCTGGTGGATAGGTGCAAGAATGCTTGGCTTGGCACTGAGCTGAAGTTCAAACAACAGCATCCACCAAGGGGGCCTGACTCACATGTAAATGAGGAGTTTGATCACTATACATTTGACTGGCAATGACATTTGCATTGAAGTTTTCATTTCCATAGTTGTTTTTCCATGCCAAGCCACCCTTTTAATTGCCTCAAAGACCACTCACAAGCAGTACCGCAAATAGTTCTGCATCTGTATAGCAGCAGCATTTAGCATGGAGGCTAAGCAAATGCTAATCATCCGTGCATGATTACTATAACTTTTGCAGGGAAAGTTCAGCAGTTGAGCTTACTCTGTTCAGCACCATCAGACTGTGAGCCAATATGTTTGGATTGCACTGAACAACTCAATCCCTGCCACACAAGCTTGCAGCTGCCTGTTGGTCAAACCTGCCTTAAAAAATAGCTACAGAGTGAAGTTGGGGATCAGAAGTGAGTGGTTTCTGATCTCCCCATTGCAAAAAGAAGAGGTCAAGGAGATAATTTCTTTCCCCCACTCCAAGCTGGGCAGAGGCAGAAGCATTGCTTTGGAGATCCCCATTGCAAAAGGGAGAGGAGAAGATCACTTATCTTCTGTTCTCTACAGCCCAAGACAACAGCATGGGATGGTGAAAAAGAGAAGTAATCAGTTTCTTTCTCCCCATCCTCAACTGAGAGTTCGGGCTGCAGAGAACAGGAGCTATCTCCACTATTTCTCTGATGCCCTAGCTGACAGCTTGGGGTTGGGAGAAGAAAAAGGAAATCAGCTGGGCTTCTAATCACCTCCCTCTTCCCACGTATGCACATGCTACATTTGCTGCATCCTGGCAAGTCTGGGTTGCAGCAAAGTTTCCAAGATGGGAGAGCAAAAGAACCTGGCTTCCAGCTGATCAGTTGGATACCCTCCCCCTACCATTAAAAACTGTGCTGACAAAAGTGCAAATTTTTCCCACCCTGGGATCAGAAGCCAGCTCTGATGGCTGCAAATAGCCTGTTCTGTGAATAGATACAAACAACCAGTTGGCCAATCAGTTCATCGTCTGCCTGATCACCACTGGCAAATGGGAAATGAGCCGAACTGGGAGGTGTTCAAGCATTCCTATTCCTTTTTTCCCCCTTTCCCCCTATATATTCTTAGGGTACAAACCTCCCTCTCAGGGTACACATGTAAGAATATCTCGGTCAATTTCATTTCAGGTTCTTAAGCTCCTAGCAGCACTTCTCCAAACTAACAGCGCAATCTTAAAAAGTCTTTCCTGGAGTAAACCCCATTGAATATGCCCCAACAGGATTCTGAGTAGACTTATCTAGGTTTATGCTTTAAAAGTCTTTGCCCACTATATTGAAGAAGAAATTGACCACAGCTCAATTTCAGCGCACAGGGTAAGTACTCATACCGTGTTATCCTAAGCACAGTTACACCTGTCTATGCCTATTGACTTTAGTGGACTGAGGAAGGTGCAACTCTGTTTAAGGTAGCCCTGTTAATGCATTAGAATGGAAAAGTGCAGCTCCAAGCCTAGGAATTTGTAATGAAATTGACCAGTGCTTTCTCAGCCTTGGTAGTGTGAGATTCAGGAAATATGGGGGTAGGGAAAGGGTTCCTGGCTGTGCAGAGTTCATCTCTGAGGGAGAGAAACATGTTTTGTAAATTTCCTTGGGTAGAAAATAGGGGGGGGGTTTGGGGGGGCAGCCATGGAAAAGTGTTCTGAAAAGATGCATGACCAAATTATTCCCAATCCAGACAGTGTACCTGTCAGGAATTCATAAGTGGCAGAAGGAGATGCTTCACCTCAGTAATCTCACTGGGCAACATAGATATTACACGTACTTAACAAGTGTAGTAAACAGCAGAATGGGAGGGGAGGTGGCAGTAGCAGATGGGGGAGGCCGTGTAGCAGTAGTATGAAAATGCAGATGCACAATTTCCTTTTTTGCACAATCAAGAATGAATGACAAATATTCAAATACAGGTTGTCAAATGAAGTATGGTGCAGACTGCAATTTAAGAACAGCTTGCAAACCAAACTGGGTGACTGAGCATCTATGCACAGGATAAAGGTTTTAGCCATATTCCTATATACTATATATATCCTGGAGTCCATTAGCACTGTGTTACTGTTAGTCCCTCAATCTAAAAGAGATGAATGTAATTAACATCTGTGACACATAAAAACAAAGTCTAGACAGCTAATCAATTATTTCATTTAATTATATAGTTGTTTTCACAACTGTGCTTTTATTTATTTTGAGTTGAGGGTCTATTACTGCTGCAACGATTTATCCTGGCATGGTAATACTGTATGTAGTTTATTAGCTCATATTTTATTAGAAATATTTTACTTTAATGTTAGATTATGCACACTTGCAGTGTAAATTTTTTTTGTATCAATCATCTCTTGGTATGGCACTGTAAATTACTATCTAAAAGCCCAAATAAACACATCCATGCAAGTACACAAAAATAAAGCAGCCAAAAAATATTTATGTGCACTGCAAAGAATCTGATTCTAAAGTTTCCATTCAGGTGAAGGACATAATCTGATGCATTCCCTGACACGTTTTCCATTCACATCAGTATGAAAGATCTTGAGCGACAGTGATCATTTGCTTACCATACCTGCACAGAATTCTGTGCATATACAAAATGAAATGGGGCCTATCAAATATGAGATCTGCATAGGGGATCCATGAAGAATTTCTGCCATAAATTAGTTATATATCCAAAGCCTCAAATCATGATATAAAATCAGAACCATTTAAAATAAGCAGTGATGCTGTGTTCTGATTAGAAATTATTACAGTCAGTCACTACAGCATACCTAGGTCTTATGGACAATATGATGGAACTATGCTTTGAGAAGAGCACAGTTTTTATCACTAGATATGGGTGTTACTTTCTTATGGCATTCTATTACACATGGGAAAGATTGTTGCTTTCAAAAAAGTATATCCAATCATATATTTCTAAAATAGCATTTTAAGGTATCTCTATATTGTAGCCTGGGGCAAACAGTAGCTTGGTATATGGATGTATAAACATGCCCTTTTCATTTCTTTTTGTTTCCCATGGTTCGTTTGTTGTCTTTGAGATGTTTTCATTTCTAATGTTCCTGATCTATTTTTTGCTATTTACATGCAAGTGACACAAAAACAAGGGTCGCTTGGGGTCAGTCAGAATGCACCCCTCAGGATATATGATGAATTAGAATACAATGTAGGGACAGATTCTGGTTCCAGTTACCAGGCAAGAGGTTCAAGATAAAGAAAAACAATTATTTACTTTCCAGGCTTAAATAAAGGGAAGGAGATACAGTGGGTATATGTCCTGGCCACCAGGTGGGAGGCAAGTCCCAGTAACAACAGGGTCTGAAAGGAAGGGTTCTAAGGTCATAGTCCAAAAGTCACTATGTAGACATAGTCCAATAACACAAAGGCAAAGTCAGGAGGCAGTTGAAGGCCTCATTAAAGGGCCAGGTTATATATTCCAAAAGCAGAGTCAAAATCAGTCCAAGGGTCAGGAAATCAGCAAGATTATAGAGAAATTAATCCCACAGTGGCTGCAGCCTCTCTGCAGCCTTATATAGGGAGTTTCTTATAGAAGTTGCTGGTTCACATTCAGGGAAGACCTTCATAGGAAGGGTCTGCTAAGAAAGGGCTTTGGGAACAGGTTGTTTTCCTCCAATGAGAACGCATCTTCCCATCTGAGACAGGGCAGTCCATGACAGTATACAAGTGTCTCACATGATTGGTCAAAAGGGAGGAGCAGGTTAGTCAAGAATACTGGGAATATTTTTTAAAAAAATGAGAGGGGAGATTGCCAGTGTGAAGTGTGTTTGGAGACAATCTTGGGTATTGTATTGAAGTGGACTTTATACAGTAACTCAACTAGTTAAAATTACATTACTGGGACCATCTGACATGTTTGTGGAAAATTTAAATGTGGGTACATTTCTCCCACTAGCATAATATTAATATTTGGTGACTAACAGCTCCTTAATTAATCACTTGAGATATCCTGATTAAATAGTCTGATGTCAGGTGAGGTTCTATTTCAGACCATTTTTCTTCATAACTATGGTGAGATTAGGCATAGTCTGCCCCCTCTGGTGGCTTTTCGTTTTTGAGTAACCACATGTAGAAAACAGCTGGTCCCACATTCAGCTGGAAGATAAGAAAAAGGCAAGCCAAAATGGAGACTTGATAGCAACAATGTAACACATAGAAGAACAAAAATAACACAAAAATTAGAAATGTTCACAGAATTCCATACTGAATTTCTCTATCAAATTTTATCTGTCAGCTCACAGCTCAGCACATTGAGATGTAGCTGTTTTCATTGCTGGTCACATTTCACAGCATACAAAAAGATTATTGAATACATATGTAGTAATGTAACAGGCTTAGACTTTTGCAACAGATCTAATTCCAGAATGCCCAGAAGCCCAGACCTTGCACAGCCGAAGCAGCAACAGCTGATCTCAGAGTCTACTCTTTCATGCCTCCTGTCTCCCTCGCCCCACACAAGCCCACACACACATATTCAGCCTTGGAGAATGCTGCATAACTGAAGCACACGTTCCACTAAATGCGTATGAAATGTCATATTGATGAGTGAATCCCTATTAAAATATGGACTCAAATATGTATTTTCCAGCAGAATGCTGAAAACAAAAAACAAAAAGAGAAAGAGAGAGAGAGGGAGGAGTGGTAAGTCACAGGAACAGAACGCCTATGTGCACAGAATTAAAAAAACTATGACAGAATGGATCCAGAGGAATTTATCCATCCATAAGAAAGACCAAGCATATTTCCAGGAGAAGTAGATCTTAAAAGCAACTTGCAGAATTACTCCAGTTTAAGTCCATTGATTTGAATGAGCTTAGACTGGAGTAATTGCACATATGATCGTACTAGGTCAGTGACAAGCTTCACTAAAGATAAATAAGATGTACATCCTGGCATATTTAACATTTTTTAAAAAATGAATTATTATGTGTTTAGCCTGTAATTCCCCCAACAAGCTTAGGACATCATGCATACTTCTCTTTCCATTTCCACTTTAGCCTCACAACCATTTGAGGTAGATTAGATAAAAGTGAATGACTCAGGGTCACTGTGGGTGATTCTGCACATAGCATTCACTCCACATTTTCTCAACTGAGAGGAAAAAGTGCAGCTCAAAACCACATTCAAATACCTTGGGGCAACGCTGTGCTTACTGCAAAGTCACCCTTGAATGGCCATAAATCTATGCAGAAGGTACCATAAAACCCAATGATCAAAGAAAACAGAAGTGGCATGCAGTGTGGAGAGTACCATAAAATCTGATGGTCGAAGAAAGTGGAAGTAGCATGCAATGCGGAGGAGAATTTCTATTCAAACGTGGGTTTCATAAAACAATGGAGGGAAAAGCCAATGCAGAATCACCCACAGTGAGTTTCATGGCTAAGTGAGGGTTTGAACCTAGGTCTCCCCAGCTGTGCTTTGACAGTCTGTGAGTTACAGTTTTCATTTTTGCCAACTGTTACAGCTGCAAGAAATATTTATGAAATGATGACAGTATTAAAAAAAAAAAAAACTACTGGCCTTTAAAGATCTCCCTTGCTAAAGATGTGATTGGCATTGTCAACTTTGATAGTATTGACCACTACTTGGTAGAAGATGGTGTCTGGATTCAGAATCCATCTTGTTGATAGTGTAATTTCATGGATCATGTCCAAATATAACAAGTGGTGGCTTGCGCAAAATGATTTGGGTAGGATTCCTTCTCTGCACAGTAGTGTTCTTTAGGTTTAGATCGCATTCATTTTATTTGGATATGTATACACCACTTTTCTCGCCCATGGGATCCAAAGCGTCTTACAACATGATTCTCTCCTCCATTTTTGTCTTCACAACAACCCTATGAAATATGTTAGACTGAGAAAGAGTGATTGTCCCAAGGTCACCTAGCAAGCTATCTTGGAAAAGTATGGATCTGAACCTGGACCTCTCAGATCCTCATCTGATACTCTAACTACTGCCCATTGCTGGTAGAACTGTGATGCACACATGGAAGTCTGTTGCCATTCATGGATTATTCTTTTTTTGGATTAAGGTGACTAGGCTTTGGAGTTTTTTTAAAATTTGTAAGTCATTTTGTGAATTTTTAGAGGCCTGATGTTTCTTTTCACACTTGAGGATAATTTACCCAAGGGAGGGAAGGAACAGAATATTATATCTGCCCTCTGAGATTTGCAATCCACTAGCTTTAGAGAAAGTTGAGTTTAAAATACAAAACAGGCATGTATCGAGTCAAGTGCTGAAATGGCAGCCCAACCTGTTTGTTCCAAAGAAACCATTGCAATCTTAATGTTTCTCAAATGCTTTCTGGTGTTGGTGTTTCATAATTAACATTTGTGAGTTAGCTTCATTAATTATAGGGGAGTGTTCTGGAGTTTCTTAGGATAAATTAGAGAAGGTCTGCTTGGCTTAAAAAAACATGCTGCAGCTTAAACCAAATGTTTCCCATGACAACAAATCCTGTGCACTCCAGGCAAACTAGAGGGGGGGGATTAAGAAGAGACCCCCCCCATCCCCATGAGGGGTTTCCAGACCTATAGAACATTATTGTCTGAGATGTGGAGATAACTCATGTCTGATTGCAGCCCTTTGCCTCATTCCATACTTCTAAATAAAGCAAAAGTCCATTCAGAAGATAGGAAAAGAGTTGCAGCCAAGATCCTGAGGATGAAACATGATTCTTACCTGCTGCATACAACAAGATGTAGCGAGTGGAGGAAGCAAAAGTTACTTTTGCCAAAGGAAGGAAAATAATTTAAGCCAGCCCTGAGGATTTGTTTTTCAAGCCCTTCCCCCCAATTGTACTCTTAAACAAGCTTATCCCCATGACTTAGGGAAATGATCAACGTTTCTAAACTAGAAAAAAAGAAAGATGTCATTAGTCCTATGATTATTCAAAGCTTCATTGGAAAGACTGGGACATAGTTGGAGAGAGTAAATGACTTTCACTGAGCTCAAACTGTTATCACAAATGTTATTTTCCCTTCACACTGGCGTGTTCTTACAGAGCTTACCATAAAATGTTGTTTTCATTTATTCATGTTCCAATATAACAAACAGTCAGTTCTCTACTGCTCTTGAGTAATGTGGTCATTTGAACAGAGGTGTATGAAAAATTGTCCTGCTAGATAATTTGGCAAACATTCAAACTTCTCACATAATTTATTCAAAGGCCCACATTTCCATCTTCGCATGAATTTTTCACTGTGATTAATGCTTGTTTACCTATGCAGGCAAAACTTTGTACAATAGCTTGGTTTGAAAGTTCTTTCCTTTTACTCACTTTCTCATTTGTTGTGAGATTAGCCATCCCCATGTGTCTTTCTTCTTCCCCTTGGTTTTCTAGAAATCAAAGTGATAGAACCCCTTTGGCACATTGGCCTTAAGGATTCGAACAGAAAGCAACACAAGACTACAGTGCTGATAGAGATATATCTTGTCCGTGAGGAAATAGATCATGAATGAAAATTGTGACCCAAGGGCAAAAAAGTGGAACTCAAAAGAAAGAACTAAGATACATTGCGAAGCACAGGGATGAATTTTTCATATTTTTCATGCTCATAGACATAGAAGGTTGAATTCAAATGTGCTGTTCCACTAGCATAATTATACATATGCTAGCATATGTAGCAGAGAACCAGGGACAATTATTCAGTTCCCATTCCACTGCAGACATCTATTTTGTCTCACAAACTATCCATGAGGGTCCTTTGATCCCTAAGAGGAGAACTTGGGGAAGGGGTGTACTACAATGGGAGGGAAAAGCCAGGGAATCCTCATTCTGCTTGTTTTTATCAGCCTGCAGTAATTTGAAGCCAAGCCAATATTTTTATTCATATGTGAAATCACATAACAACAGTACCACGAGGGTGTAAAATTTGAAATAAAAGTCCTATCTCACAGAGTTGTTGTAATTCTGAATGAGATAACCATTGTACACTGTAAGTGCCACTATTTCATCTCATCATTTTACATGCAGAGAAGTATTCCTGATGGCTTCAGCCAGAGACCTCCCATCCCTCACTGGCTCTGCCCACAGCTGAGGAATAGGAGGAGGACAAGGACAAGGACAAGGACAAGGAGAAGAAGAAGAAGAAGAAGAAGAAGAAGAAGAAGAAGAAGAAGAAGAAGAAGAAGAAGAAGAAGAAGAAGAAGAAGGAGGAGGAGGAGGAGGAGGAGGAGGAGGAGGAGGAGGAGGAGGAGGAGGAGGAGAAGAAGAAGAAGAAGAAGAAGAAGAAGAAGAAGAAGAAGAAGAAGAAGAAGAAGAAGAAGAAGAAGAAGAAGAAGAAGAAGAAGAAGAAGAAGAAGGAGAAGAAGAGATTAGATTAGATTAGATTTATATCCCACCCTTCACTACCTGAAGGAGTCTCAGAGCAGTTTACAATCTCCTTTCCCTTTCCCTCCCCACAACAGAGCCCCTGTGAGGTAGGTGGTGCTGAGAGAGCTCTTTCGAGGACTGCTCTTGAGAGAACAGCTCTGAAAGAATTTAGGATTGACCCAAGGTCACACCAGCAGCTGCATGTGGAGGAATGGGGAATCAAACTCAGTTCTTCCTGATTAGAGTCCATGCTCCTAACCACTACACCAAACTGGCAGGGCAGCTGAAGAAAAATGCTAGGGAAAATGGCTTCATGCTGAATCCATGCCATCACTTCAAGCATGATCCAGAAGCAACATCATAACGTTGGGTAAATAATTGAGCATCTCTGTGATGCAGTGAAGTCACTTCCAGGTCACACCAGAAGTGATGTCATGGTGTCAGCATGATGTTGAGAACATTAAAAAAAAAAAAAAACATGATCTCTTGCTGGTTCTCTGCTGGCAACCCGACCTGTTTCACAAATTCAATTACTAAATGGCAACAGTGCATTATAGAGTATTCTGATGTATTCACAGCACTCCTGTATTTATGGCTGTCCCACTCATTGTGTCGGAGGCAATAAGTCTGTGTGTACCCTACAGAGCGGTAACAATGGCAAAGCAAATGAGGCACTTACCTCAGGTATACAAAAGTGATGGGCACAGGGGAAAAAAATATGTATCTACTATCCCAAGCCACCATGCCATTAAGGAAAGAGTGCATTTCTATACATTCAAACCGAGCCATCCAAGCAGGGGCAACTGGTCCATTGGGGCTAAAGGGGCAGTGCCCCATCAAGCTCAGCTCCTTGCTGCTTGCCTCCTTTACAATAAAACTAAACTAAAATTAAAACCTTATTGAATTTAACTGCCAGTCCAGGGCTTGCAGACTGTCAGCTACCTCCAATGCTCCCTCTAATCTGTGGAGTCTTGTGAGCAAAAATTCTATTCTGTGAACTACTGGCATTAAAGCTGTGATCAAGCAATTTGGCTTCTGCATAAATTAGTTTGCTCTGGAGGCATCCTTCCTGAGCTAAGACAAAAATGTGTGAGCCAAAGGCTAAAAACTGTGAGCTAATTCACACTAACTCAGCTTAGAGGGAACACTGGTTCCCTTCTTAGTCTTCTCACCTGCTTATCCTTCTGGACCTCAACCAAGTTCTTCCCTACACTAAGGGAAGCCCCCATCCCCACCCCATTCTTCTTTAAATGTACAGGCTCTTTTCCAAGGCAACACCTATGGCTGCAAAATGGAAAACTACAGAAAGAGGGGAAGGCATATTAAAATAAGAAAAGATAGACTCAGTCAATGGATTCTTAGGGATTTACTGACTAATCAGAGACTCACAAGAATAGCAGAACCCACTACCCAGTATCCAGTTGTAGAAATGGAAAGTAAGTGAAAGCTCAGTCAGTGTGGCCTGGCCTGACACAAATGGATAAGATCATTCGAGTCATCAATGGTAGGCAGCTTGCATTAATGTTCTTGGTGGTCTGGCAGTAAGTAGACTTAAAAAATTAAAACATATTCATTTTGTTTAATGTTAACATCATTGAAAGCACAAAAAACCAACAGTAAAAATTGGTTGCACCTGATGTAGTTTAATTTTGTATTTTAAAATGGTAAGTTAAATACTCACATGCATTAGAATGCATATGCAGATCTCATGACTAAAATAATGTTGTGTTATTGTTATTTACATATCTACGTTTTCACCAAAATACCTACTATGAAAGTGTGGGAGCATAATGGCTCTGCCCCCCTATGTATGTGAAATGAAATGAATGGGCCAGATATTGTGTAGCACTGGTGGAAGCAGTTTGCATGCACGGAGGATTGGACAACCTTGACAACTGTGTGTGTACTACAACAGAGCTAATGTGTAAATTTGCCCTTGTTTACAGCCACAGAGACTTAAAACTGTTAGAATAAAAAAAGATTTAGTTCCTTATCACTACCTTCAGTTTGGCCTGTGTGTCTAAATGCCTTCAAACCACAGCATTTTTATAGCTGCATTTTTAAATCAGAGAGAGGTATCTCTGATGTAGAAGCTATTTGGGGCCAACCTGAGCATTATTATCTGTCTGAAAATACGTTTAATGTAGGAAGCAAATCTTACCATTTTGCAGTATCTATATACCTTGTGCTAGCTGGAGAATGCTGATATTTTTCATTTCCGCATTAGGTTTTTAAAGTCCATAAAAGAACAGCCTTAAGTTAACTGTTGAAAGTGATAAAATTATCAAGCAAGCCATAATTTGATCTTCAAAATATTGATCCAGAAATGTGAAACGCAAAACGCTAAATTTTGTTCCCATAAATAATGCACAGTTATACAGCATACAGGGTCATTTGCAATGTTTAAAGACAGAGCTGGGAGGGTGATTCAAATTGTATTGAGGCTAATACAATCTAATCTAGACAGTGTTTTATCTTAGCTGCCCATCTAGGTATTTTACAATCTGAAAGGAATCATGTGTCAGCGCTTTTAAAGGCCATTTTAAAAATAAAACATTTAGCAAGCAACTGAAAGAAGTGTCTTGTACTGCACAATGTGAAAGTTTAGTATACATTTACCATGGGAAGGTGTTAAATACTGGGTTCAAGATGCATTATACTGAACAGCTCTACTTTATTAAGTGATTTCAGGAACACTACAAGACAAACTTCAGAGCTGCTGCCCTGTTTAAATAGCACGCAAGAACCACACCCAAACACAACTCACACCCAATGATAGGCTATTTAAATAACACTGCTTCCCCATTGGTCCCCTCCAGAATCCTGGCAAGCTATTGCACCAGAGCAACAAGTTCAGCCAGTCTCGGATACTAACTCAGTGATGATCCATGCTCAATAAACAACAGAAGGCATAACTGGCAATTGGACAAGAACGAACAAGGGAAATTCTGTATCACACTCTTTGATCATGGTCTCTCTTATAACATTCTAAACTAGCATTTCTTCTTGCAAAGCAAACCATATCAAAGTAATTGACACTGTAAATGGTAGCAATAGAAACAGAATGAAATTCATTACAATGAAATGTGAAGTCAAGAGTCTGGGCACTGATAACAAATGTTAATTGGCTAAGAACAACAGAAAACATTTTTAAAAAATCTGTGGATCATCACTGATCACAAAATTATCAGTCTCCAATACCACATAACTGCCAAAAAGGTACAATAAATTAATCTAAAACTGGAACATATTGTGTAAGAAGAAAAGTATTGATTCAAGATGAGGAAAGCTCTGTCCACAGTCAAGAGAATCAGCTGTGTTACTGTGAAATCCTAAACAGAATCTAAAGCTTCTAAACTCATGGATTTCCTTAGGATAGGTTAAGGTTTTGAAACTATTGTCAGACAATGAAAAAAAACACTTGGGGTGTATTAAATAATAGAGGAATATGTACTATGAAGTGCAAATGGAACTCTTATTTTCCTTGCAACCTCCCCCCCCCCAAAAAAAAAAAAAAAAGTTCATTTCAACCCTGGAAAGATTATTCCTGAGGTTGTAGGACCACATGAATAAATAGCCAGAAATTTTGGGGAACTGCAGAAAGAAGAAGGAAGGATATAATTTGCCCTCCTTCCTTTTCCATCAGTATGGCTAAGCTGATGGGAGAAGAGAAACATAGAGAAAATCCACACATCTTCCATTGCCACTTCGGATACAAGCCGACATATCTAGAGCTAAAATGGCTTATTGGTAGAGCATGCATTTGCATGCAGAAGGTCCCTGACATCTCCAGCTATTGGATCACAGGTAGTAAGTATTGAGAAAGACCTTTCAGTGTCAGAGTTCCATTGTTTGTCAGAGTAGACAGTACTAACCTACATGAACCAACTGTCTGATGGTATAAGGCAGCTTTATATATTTATTGTAAAGAAAAAAATAGGCTTAAAAATAGACTCACGCACAGCTCAGGCTGCCTTTTAGAGAGGGGGGAGCAGATCATCAGAAATGTCTACAAATATGTGGAGATTATTAAGAAGTTTTTTAAAAGATATGCATTATTTCTATGCAGCACTGCATTATCCATGCTCTTAAAAAAATTAAAAATGAAAACAGAGTGGGCAAGGAATCCTGAGGTTCATGTGAGAACACAGCAGGAGGGGGCTTCAATGTACATCATGTGTGAGAGAAACTACCACTAAAAATAGAGAGAAAACAGACTACTCTGGCCTGTCTGGAGTCTCCATTACAAAGGTGATTTCACACAGAATCTCATCAGCAACCGGACTACCATAAAAAATCACTCTTGTATGGAAGCAGCCTTAGACATTTCCAAGAAGCATTTATTCAAAGTGGGGAAGTTATAAATGTAGATCAACTAGATTTATATAGAAATGAACTTAGCCATCATATTGTTGCCATGCACAAGCCTTATACAACATCTACAAGGGCTATGACCTATAACTGCAAAGCTGGACTGAACAGCAAATGTTCCAGGGTACTGGACTGAGACATGCCATGAGACAGTGCCATGAGACAGTGCCAATCTACTGGTCTGTAGGCATGGGCCTAGCTGAGGGATGCCTCGCCCTGAAGCAGCATGCCAAGCCAGATGTGGACCCATGGAATACCCGATGCCTCTCAAGCCTGCATCTCTGCAGCCTCTGCAGGGATATGCCAGAAGGCAGACCAGCCTCCCTGACCCCACAGATGTGCAGAAACCAGCAGCAGTTCACTATGAGAAGCCGTGCTTGGCAAAGGAAGCCTGAACATTCCTGCATAGACACCATGGAAACATCTCTCTTCCATCACGCGGGTACCTTCCCCCCCACCTTTGCATATTAACATCACCAGATGCTGCACATACTCCTCAGCCTAACAAAAATACTCCATGACAGGCCCATAGCCACAGTGGGGCATCTCGGAGTCTGGCCCCCTGACTTCCTGCTAAGGCCCCCCGACTTACCATTCAGCTCAGGTGCTCCCTTGGGGGTGTGAGCAGCAGGGGTGTGTATGGGATGCCCCCTGACTTATTTAAAGGTCCCCCAAATTAAAAAATCCTGGCTACGGGCCTGCTCCATGATAGGATTAGCCAGCCGTCATGTCCTCCAGCCACCCATCCTGATAACACAGCTGTTGATCATTAAATCATTGAGACCAACTACCAGCAATGGAGCCAGAACATTACTATCCTTTTCTTTCCTTTGTCTCTCTAAGAGGTGTCACTATTAGTTGACTATTATTGCAGTTGCCCAACGATTAATCTCATTCTCCTGGCCCAGTAGTAACTGGATTTTTCTAGTATTTCCTGGGGACTGCCTGATTAGTGAAGTATCAGCTTCCAGTCATTTTAGGGTATAAAAGGAGAGAGAGAAGAGATTGGATTTATACCCTGCCCTTCACTCAGAGTCTCAGAGTGGCTTACTTACTCCTTTCTCTTCCCCTCCCCACAACAGACACCCTGTGAGGTAAGTGAGGTTGAGAGAGCTCTTTCCAGAAATGCCCTTGAGAGAACAGCTCTGACAGAACTAAAGCTTGCCCGAGGTCATCCAGCAGCTGCAAGTGGAGGACTGCAGAATCAAACCCGGTTCTCCCAGATTAGAGTCTGTGCATTTAACCACTACACCAAACATCATCCCATTGCTCTCTCTCACACTTCTTATCTTCCTAACCTCATCCTATGTTGCTGGTTCCATTCTTAGTGCTGTTTAGAGCCCTCCACATGCATTGCAGGTCAACACACAATCCCCTTTCCCTTAGCATTATCCCCTTTTGCTGCAGGATTGCCTTGCTGCGTTGGGCAGGTAACGTATCACCCCATCAACGATACCTTCCTGCTAATACAACTGTTGCTATACCTTTCTGCCTAATTTCTTAGTTCTGCATCATTTGTATGTATTATTGGTTTTTATAGTGTATGTGCGAGAATCATTCAGTAAAAGAAATCACTGCTTTTTAAGATCTAGTCTCATTATCGGTTTCTGGGATCTGGACAAATTGGACTCCCATATACATAGGTTATTGCTCCCATAATTAAAACCTATTGCCATTTAATATTCATATTCCCCACTGTTAATAAGAAACGAGGCAATTTGACTAACAATATGAAACAGTAAAACAGCTATTTTCTGTTTGCAACAGAAAAGTGAAGGGGACACAGGGAGATGGATGATTGAGTTAAATTGACTTAGAACAGTGTAACTCTGCTTAGGATCACACTGTCAGTCTAGGAAAAAGAAAAAAAATATATGGTGTACTAAGGCATCAGAATGCGAATGGGTTCATAACAGGGATACTATTGAAGTATCACATCTCTACTGGCTCAACTTGAAAATCTCTCTGATTTTTTTTTATCCCTTGGGCCAGTGAGTCCTTGTTTTCAATCTATTTTCTGTTCCCCTGTCAAATTTTCCCCATAAATTATTTGTGGATGAATAAAATAGCATTCTACAGTATATGTATAATATAAATGACAAGTGAGGACCCGTGATAATCTGGGGGGGGGGTTTCCATTAAACCTCATAGCTTTAATCCCCCCTTCACTGCCACTGAACCCAGCTTCTCCCCTACACACACCGGCAAGCACCATGCAGCTCCTGGTGGCCAGGCCCACCGAGGCTTCTCCTCCCCCACTGATGACCACACTGGTGAGCCCTATGTAGCTCCCAGCTGCCGGGTTTACAGAGGCTCCCTCCCCACTCAATGATGGCAAGCCATGCATGGATCCAAGCTGCCGAGCCAGCTAAGCCTTCTCCCCCCACCATCAATGGCAGTGAGCTTGTGTGGCTCCAGGCCACTGGGCTTGCCAAGGCTTCTCCCCCTGCCACTGTTGATGACAGCACCAGCGAGCCCAGCATGGTTCCCAGCCACCAGATCAGCCAAAGTTTCTCCCCCTCCAATAATGACACCAGCGAGTCCCATGTGGCTCCAAGACCCCAAAAGCTTCTCTCCCACCCCATCAGGCACAGCATAGGCAAGAGGAAGTAGAAGCATTGTCTGTGCACGCAAAGACAATGCTTTTGTTTGAGGGAGATTTAAACCCAGCCAATGAAATTTTAAAACCTTTTCAGATTTTTCTGCAAACCTGGACAGTCCTCCAAGTTTTCAGAAAAATCTGTTTAGAGTTGGTGTGGCCCTGATCCACAGATTTAGCTATCCACAGATGGGGGCCACACATCTCTGTTAGATATATAGATGTACACTGTATGTATAAATTGTGTAAAAAAAACAATTGAATTGTCAATACCAATAATTGTCACAGTTTGACTAAAACTGTTCTCAGTGAAAGCATAAAGAAATGAAATGGGGGGAGCACATTCATTTTATACATAATTCCAAACCTGTTTCCTGGCATGAAGATGAAAAACCCACAAAGTACAGATGGGACACATGTTTCTGCAAACCTGGGGGGAATTCCAGGTTTGCAGAGCCATCTTAAACTTAACAAAAAAGAACAGCGAGAGTATGAAAAAAAACAAATAAGATTTCATTTGCTCCATTTTGAAAATGAAAGATTATGGTGGGGGAGAAGGTAGGCATGAAGATGGAGGGGCAAAGTTATGTATCAGGGTAAGAAGAGCCACGAGGAAAGGGGGAGGAATGAAGAGAAGGGGTAGGAAGCAGGGACTGTGGTGGGAATTTCCCTCTGATGCAAGTCTTACAGCTTTCTTTCTTGGCATGTATCGTTCTAAATGGACCCAGCATGGAGATCAAAAAGCTCAGCAAAATAGGGCTACATAAGACAGGGCAGCTGTTAAATCTTGTAGAAATCACTGGGCTTGCAGAAAAATCCAAAATCTGGGGGGAAATTGAGGAGTTAAACCCCTCAAAAGTAAGCAAAGACAATGGAAAGAAAGAAACTGGATTTGGGATTGGTGTAGCAAGCCAAAATGGCATCCAACTTTGCATCACCTCCATTAGGAGGTAAAGAGTCCTGGAGGAGGGGATGGGAGATATGCAGGAAGCATTGGGATGAGGGGGAATAGACAGCTGGAGGAAAAGTGGCAGCTGAATGGGGGGAACATAAAAAGCTAGGTGACTGGGAGGGAAGGAAGCAAGGAAATGTTACCAAACTCAGACTAGGGTCCACTTAGCCTGTGTATACACTGGCTTGTCCTGGCACATCCCTTTCCCAAGAAAGAAAAATCCTCTAATAATCAACAGTAAATTTTATTGACATAAAAATGGATAGATCAAAGAAAGAAAGTAAAGGCATCAGAGCAATAGTGAAAATCTAGTCCTGGGGGGGGTATGTATTGTGTCCTGGCAGAGACCAAGAAAAAGAAGCTCCCAAGCCGGCGGGGGGGGGGAGAAGCAGGCACACAGGAAGCAGTGGTTGTGGAGGCTAAAAAATGTCTTGGAACTGAATCCAAGGAGCTATGTTTAAGGTTGTTGCAGAGGACAGGGATGAGGGAAAGCTGCTGGATAGCAGAGGTGCCTAAAGAGGGGGAGATGTGGGGTTCTGGTGATGAGACAGAAAGAGTACAAGAGGGGAGCTGGAGCAGGGTGGTGCAGTGGAATGGTATTTGCAGACGTGCGGGTAGAAATACTGTGGACTGAATGCAGTGGTAGTGGCAGTGGAAGGAAGGTGGGAGGGAGGGAGGGCGGGAGGGAGAGAGAAGGAGAGGTATTAAATCATACTTTGCCTTATTCTGTTATCCTGGTGGCTAGAGTAGCACTGGAGGTCAATCTGGAGGATTTCCAACCATTTTGTGGTTGGAATTGCAGTCCTTATATACCTAGCATTCCCTTTGTTTTAGAGGAATCTTGTGACTATTTCAAACTAAATTAACTTTATCTGCTGGTTTCCTGATTGGCAGAAATTATTTTCTTGTTTAATGTTTGTTTGTGGCAAAAGCTGACTGTGATATGACTATGAAATGACCTCAGATAATCAAGGTATTTGCTTTCAAGATTAACTTCCTTTCAGAAAAGAGTGCCCTACTTTGCATTTTGACAAACCAATAGTTTCCTTCTGACAAAGTCTGATCCATGCTGCTGCTTCTCCTCATCTTTTGGCCTCTGTTATCTGGGTATAAAAGCAAGAGGAGGTTAGCTATCCCTTTTCTCTATTTTCTAGGGCTGCCTGAGGCCCTAGAGGACTATGGGGATGCTGGTGTGATAGAAAGCGGAGAGGCCGTGGGGAATGTGAGAGTGTGAGAAAGATGGATAGGGGGCAAAACTGAGATAGCATGGTGGGAGAGACCAGTGGAGAGGGGGATTGCTACCCATAGGACTCCCACTTGTCCATCCATAATTCTGAAAAAAACAGTCACATGTGACACCTGAAATGCCAGAAGATGAAGATGAATACTGTTTGAACTACTCTCTTTGATTAAGAAATAAGGATAGGCACAAAACAGGAAAATGTAGTTCATTTTGGTTCATGATTTGTGGTATGCCCAGTTCATGAGCCATGAACCGTCACCAACTTTTAGGTGGTAAACAAATTGGTTTGGTTAGTGAGGTTTGTGATGTGGTAATATACCCCCCAGTATGCTAGAGAAACTAAACTTGCAGGGGATCTCTGGCTGTCTCTTCTCTACCTGCCCTCCAAGTTTAGTGAGGATTGAATTTACATGGTCCAAGTTACAGCCCCCCAAAGAAAGTGCCCACAGGAAAGTACTTTCTGGGGAAATGACAGGAGCTAGTTCAGGAGGTTCAGGAATGTATACTTGCAGGGGACCTCCCCCAATGCTCCTCCACATGCCTTCCATGTGATGTACAGATTGGACTTAGGGGGTCCAAGTTATGATCCCCAAAAGAAGATGCTGCCAGGAAAGTGTTTGGAGGAAAATGTCAGGTGCAGGTTCAAAAGTGTATAGAATAGACCCCCTGCAAGCTACCCACATACACCAAACACGCAGGCTGAATAATTTTGCCCCTCTGTCACTTTGAAGTTTAGTAAACATTTTGACTGAGTGGAAAGTTTGTGCTGGTTGACCTGCCATGAACTTCAGTTTGTGAACCACGAACCAGCCAAAATTCATCACACACTGTAGTTCATGAGCTGGTTCATGCCCATCCCTATTAAGAAACTGCAGCCCAATCTGAATCCCTTTCTTAAAAATTAGTCTGTATGTTTTAGTTATTCTTGTTGTAACTCTCCAGTAGTTGACATTTCCCTTGCTTTAAGGAGAGAAAGACATGAATTATATATGATGCTGAACATATGTATAAACACCCCACTTTCGAAAGCTATCATGGGAGCATCTGCCATGTTATATTTTTATGACTTATAGAAAAGTAAACATCAATTATTTTTTATTTCTCTACTTCAGATGTCTACCTCCCACTTCCTTGACATTTTTTCATCCACTCCTTCCTTAAAACTCTCTCTCAAAGGTTGGAGTTGAACACACAGTTCATGTAAACATTTCCAAGTTTTTTGAAAAATGTAAACATTAATCAAGCAAATAATGCTCATGACTGTTAAGTCCTATATGCCTAAACTAATAAGTTCTGTGCTGCCTAAACTCAGCTGCAGTTCAAAATATATGTTCATAATGGCTCTCTTAGCCTGTTGGTGTACCTAGAAATGGACTTTTGTTTGATTACTTAAACCGAGACTCCTCTCTTCGTCTTTTGAAAAAATTAACACAATGTAATGGATGTGGAGAGTTGCATTTTTGGTGTGTTTTTTTGGCACCCTGGGATGCTAGTGGGATCATAACCTAATTAAAATATGTGGAAGATAACTTGAGTCAGCAAGGCAACTACCGTAGTTGGTAACTGTCACTTGATTACTCTTGAAAGTTGATAAAAATCAGAAGTAATGATTGCCCTCCACAGGTACTAGATATCCTTGCTGCTTTAGAAACACAATCACTGACTCACAGGAGGGCTAATCAACAGCTACCTATAATCTCACTGTTAGCTGGAAAAACCCATTAATGAAATATTCATGTAAGTAAATGGTATGGCCATAAAGCACTAAAAGCTGCTCCTTTCATATTAATAAATGCTTAGGGACTCTGCACTTATTTTATTCAAAGTTTCTTTACTTTGATATGCTATCCAAAATTCATGGTCGTGAGAGAGAATGGTCCACAAATGCAGAGACTGAGGACCACTGATACATCACATTGCAGAAAACTTGGCTTTGCCCTTGAGCATACACCCTAAAAATGCTACAGCTAATCCTGGTTTTCACATAAGTGAGCATGGATGATGCACTCATGCATTTTTATATGCACACATTTAGATGTACACAAGTCTCAGTATCAGAATGAGGAAAGTTTATCTGCTGTGATGGTGCTAGGACTTTGTCCATCTGAAGCATTGGCACAACTACAGCCAAAAGCCATTAAGCCGTGGTTATTCACAAAATCATAGCATAGGCTCAGAAGGCAAGAGGCTTATTTCTGGAAGAAGAGAAAATTCATTTCACATTTCAAATACTGGAACCGCAACCAAACACTCATTATTGCCTGTTAAATAAAAGGTTTTCTCCCAGTTTATTAAAGGCTGTGGTCACACAAGCGATATCATTTACAGACTTAAAAAACATGATCATATAGCAACATCTGCCTTCCATGCCCCAGTTGTCACCACCTAGTTCTGCACTGCTTTGGAAGTGGAGTAATCAGGCACTGATGAAAGTCTGGTGTTTACAGATATCGCACTTTCACCCTGCATTTCCAGATGTCTGAACTCTCCTGGTGCGAGCTCAACCTGGTTGGGAAGTCTGATCACTCTGTTCCATTTCTGCTCCTTTTTTTTTTTAAGTCAGTTAACAATGTGCACATAACTGCATCTTTGTGCACACTAGCAAGCTTTCAGCTGTATTCTGAGGTGAGAAGGAGGGAAGGGCAGGCTGCGAAGACTCCTTTGTCTTTTTTAATGCTGGTTCCTCTGCCTACAGCTTTGCAGCACACAGGGTGTATTCAGAGAGGGAAGCAACCTCCTCCAGCTGTCAAAATGAAGTGGTGCTTCAAATAAGCGGTTATGCACATATGCAAAAGACATATTCAAAAAAAGAAGCCACCCAACCACCCACTCTGTGGTTGCCCTGCAGCAATAATCTGAATGATCGACCACAAGGCGAGTGCCCAGTGAAGCCGCTTCAGGGTGTGCTGTCTGATCACCCCTTCCCGCAACGATTTAAACTGCCACAAACAGAGGTGCTGCCAGACTGCACCAAGCCTCCACTGTGACTGCAGCCGAAATCTAGATAAATTGTCATTTACATAATAAAATAGCATATCTAACTATATATTTTACCTGACTGATTTTCTGTTGATGACACTGAGATTGTGAGAAACTGCATCATGAAGGGGGTCATAGGTAAATATGGAAAACCCTGTTAGTTCAGGCATGAAATCACCAGGTAACCTTCTACAAAATACTGTTGCCTATAATTCACAAGGATTTTGCCATGATTAGACACTGGCATATGGTGAACAATTCGGCCTTCGGGGGAAAGTAGAAAGGAAATCTAAATAAACAAATGGAACGTGAACAGTCATAGTTTAGGGAATGTGTTGGGAACTGGTAAAGAGGGCCAACAGAGAGAGCTAGGAAAGCCAGATCATCAAATCAACCATGACGGCCTCTTTAAATCTGAATCCTCTTCAAGGACACCTCTGGAAAATGGACTTTGATAAAGACTTGGTTAAGTCTAAAGCCTGAAAACTCCTGAATGTGTTTAAATGATAACTATGTATTTATTCTATACATGTAAAGATTAAGCTGAGCAAAAGTATGTTATTTTAAAAGGCCTCAAAATACTTCTTTATTCAGTGCTTTAAGCATTGAGCTAGCCTTCTTTTAGTACATTAAGCTCTTTAGCTGTAAGGCTTGAAATTATCAGATCTTTGGCAATAAGAGCTTAGTGCTCAGCTTCTTCTTGAATTCCTTTTGACAATTCAATACCATTACTTTTCCAGTGGATTAAACAAGGCCATTTGGGAAATGATAATAAAGTCAAAGAAACTAGTGGTTGAAATTGCTAGTGTTGGTATCAAGTGTCAATCAAGCAACATTTCCTGACTCACAATTAGCCTACCAGAGATCCTACTGTTTTTTTCCCTTAATATCTCTGCTTTTCTATCACATACAACTAGATGTATGCCAGCAAAGTTCTCTCTCAGTTGGCCAGTTTGTTAGTTGAGGGGGGAAAATTAATTTAAAGATGTATGCCTTTATTCACATTGATATGTATACTTGAGTTTTACTAGTGGGTAGGTTTTGCCAATCAACAAAAAAAGGTAGATGGGGGAAAGGGACAAATCTGAAATACAGTCATTGCATCCATTACTAAGCTCGAACGAATGGCTAAACTACAGGATATGTTTTCTGGCAAGTAGGGTTAGGGTTTCCCAAACTCAAGATTCTTCCCCCATAGTCACACAGCAGCTTCAAGGAAAGGCCTTTTTAAAAAATCCACAGAAGCCCAAATCTCCTTGGAAATTCCACGTAAAGGAAGGAGAGGCTCTGGCCTTCACCTCCACAGTGCTTTCACACAGACCTTAGCAGGACATTGTTTGCATAACTTCAGAGCTGCAGGCACTGGGAATAATCCACACTCAGATCCAAAGTTATGCAAATAACTCCCCACTGGGGCTTTTTTAAGCTCTGGAAAACATTTTAGAAGGGAAATCTGGTACTTCTTTCCCCTCACACCACACTTCCAAGCAGAATAGGGCTGCTGTGGACTTTAAAAAATGCCTTTCCCTGAAACTGCTGTGTGACTGCTGGGAAAGTGTGTCTGGTCTGGGGAACACCAACACAACTCACGAAAAAATGTAATGTATAGTTTAGCCATTAATAAAGATAATATTTACTGATTTTCTCACCAGGGACAGAACAAGAAACAACCAAGCACTTCTCCAACATGATGGATCCAACTCCAACTGAAAGCCCTTGCCCTCCTAGTTTCTAACTGCCATCAATGAGGCTATCAAATGGAGTGAAAGAAGAAACCAGGTGGCCCTCTATTGGATTCTGTGAGTTTGATCAATAAGAAATTGTACTTCCAAGAATACAGTCACTGTCAGTCATTGTCTTCAATATGCTTTAAAACTGAGTCTTTTAGGGCACCCAATCCATAGCTCCAAGAAATGCCAGACAACCTAACTTTCAGGATAAGCCAGGGAGGCACATTATTAATAGAATGTAAAGGCAGGGACATAGGGTTGCCATTTCTGGGTGGGGAAATACCTGGAGATTTTGGGGGTGGAGCCTGGGGAGAGCAGAGTTTGGGGAGTGGAGGGACCTCATCAGAATGCCACAGAGTCCACCCTCCAAAGCAGCCATTTTCTCCAGGGAAACTGATCTTTGTCATCTGGAAACTGATTGTAATAGAGGGAGATCTCCAGGCCGCACCTGGGGATTGGCAACTCTCCAGGGACATAATGTTGGCAGAGTTTAAATATGCAATGGAAGTGGAGCACTGACTGTTTAAAGAAAAATCAGTAGATTTACTATTGAAGAACAAACTGTTATAGAACATACAGAGAGAAAGCCTAAACTAACCAGTGTAACTGCTATAAAAGGAACAAAGAGCAATAGGAAGGTTTACGGAAGCAGGAAGTCTCCAGAAGAGCCAATCAGGAGACAGCAAGGACATAATTTGAAAAAGTGGGAGGCCCCTAATCTAGCTATGTTAACTAGCAGTCCTTCAGCTGTCCCCCTGTAGGGCGATCTTCAGATCTTCTTCATACGGCTGCACTATAGACCTTACACATAAGAATATAACAGAGATGGAATAGACTTCTAGAGATAGATTTACTATCTCTAGGAGTCCATCTTTGTTTCTGATAGATTTCCTATCAAAAACAGACATAGCCGCCAGGAGATAGGAAATCTGTCTACACTCCTCTCTGCAGGATATGTGAGCAAGGATAAATCCAGTATCTCACCTATGTCAGAGCTTAAACTTAATACAAATGAGATATATAGTGGCCGAGTTCAGACTGGCAGTTTGCCCTGAGAGAGGTGCGTTTCAGCAACGTTTCACAAGTGGATTAAAGAGGGCGTTCAAACAGGCACATCTGTCCAGCATTCCCCAGCCGTACTCAACCCGTCTTGTAACACTTTATTTCCGAGTTAAAAAGATACCTGTTAAAAGTTAAAAGTTAAAAGTTAAAACCCTGGAAAGCGTGTCTATTCCACATATATCCCACACCAACACAGTGTAAATGCTAAAATCCGCGATTTTGATTGTGTGCTCATGCACATGAGCACATATCTCCAGATTAGTTTTTTTTTTTTTGTAAAACTCTCTTAAAAAAGAGAGAATTTTATTCTTTTTATAAGAAAAGGGAAGGGTAGACAGATGGAGAAAGAAAAAGGTGGAGTGAAATTTTTTTCTGTTAGTGAGAGTTAGTTTAGGTTAATAACCAATACCAAGTTTTGGCATCCATCATGGTTAGAAGATCTTCTTTTTAACTAAAACAAAGTCCAAAATCACTCTGTTAATGCAGTTAGTAAAGTCCATTGGGGTTAGTAATTAAACAGCTCCTTCCAGATGTAACACGAACAGTCCTCAAAGTATCTTCTTCTTAATTTTCTTCCAGTTATGGATTAAGTCCATTTTAACTTTGAAGTCTTCCGTTCCATCACCTTCCCCTGGGCTGCTGTCTTCTGCACTTATCCCAGTTTTGAATGCTGCATCCTTCTTCCTGCTGGCGTGTCTCTTCAGGAGTTTCTGTGTTTTGAAGATGAAATCCTTCTTCTTTCTTTTCTTTTTTTCTTAAACTTCTGGCCTTCGAGCTTCCAGGGCTCCACAAACTCAGCAGATGAAATTAGATCTCCCGTTTGTCGCCTGCTATGCTCGACATCCCCTTCTACTGGCAGAGTATTTCTTTTTATAAAGGCGGAATAGGTTTTGGGAGCCTTATCCACCTCTTCTTTTAACTTTATCGCTTCACTGCCAGTTAGGGGTGTCAAGACATTTATCAAGGTAAATCCGAGATCTTCTTTCTCCTCTTCTTTAGCGCCCTGGGAACCTGGAATCAAATTCGATTTCTGTTCAATCTCCTTCATCTTTCTAGTTGTTTCCAATATCTGTTTCTGTCGACTGATGAGAACACTTTCCATTTTAAACAAAGTTTGGTTGATCTTCTGCAATTGTTCCAGCAGGGGGCACAGCATCTCCTTTTTCTGTTGATTGACAGCAAGCTCTTGGGGGGGCTATCTGGACCGGAAGTCCCTCCTCTCTTCTCTTCCGGTGTCTGCAGGGCTTTTTCCATTATCGACATTTTGTTTTTTTGTTTACTTTTAAAAAGTTCGTGCCGCATCCCCCAGGAAGCTAAGATGAACACATTCTTCCATGCAGCCCCAACGGTACTTTCACCAACACTTTGTTTTCTTTCTGCCCCCCTTCGCGCTCCCTTTGAATAGCTTGCTTCTCGAGGGGGGTGGGGACTCCTCCCTCCTCCCAACGCTTATACGCATGCAGGGGGGCTCCGATTTACGCTTCAAACTAGATCTTCAACTCACGATTCGATGCCACTACTTCTTTTTATGTTAAACCATAGCGCTGTTTTCACTCCTGGAATTCGGTGGCGCCGCTAAGTCCCATTACGGGCACGCCGCAGCAGGGCCGATTGGGGCGGGGAGAAAGCCTCAATTTCCCGGCTGTCTGCCGGCAAAGAGGCTACTCCCTAAGCGCCCCCGGTTCGGAGCCTTTACCTAAGGCTCACTAGGGTCTTTCGCATATGCGAAGACCCCCCCTAACTGCGCGTGGGCTAACCGCCTCCGGGAGCGTCCCGAGAAGCGGCCGCCATTCGCGACGCCGGAAACCGAAAACCATATCTCCAGATTAGTGAAACAGAAAGCCGCACCTTACAGCCATGCCTTTGTACCAACAGTGCGAATGCTCCCTCATGCCTCCTCCCCGGTATGCTCCTGCATCAGTTGGTACAGTGTGACCAGGAAAAACCAGAACAGTTTGTTCCAGGGCTTTTTTGCCACAACTCGCTCCCGCTTCAAACTGCCAGTCTGAACTCAGCCAGTGAGTATTCAATTTTTGCTTCATTTTAAAGTTATAATTAGCTGATGTTATATTCACCATAAGACTCACCACTGTAGTGAGTATCCCCAGCCATGTCATAACATTTACCATTATCCTTAGTTGATAGTCATGGTGCTTGTAATAGTAAATTCTGAGAAATGCATGAGGAAGGGGAGAACATTGGGCAAATGAATAGGAGAGGAGAACAGCCATGGCAAATTAGTACCTATGTTTCAGACCCAACAAATGTTGGATCATGCAGACAAATTATTGGTCTGGAGCAGGGCTATTTTTGGGCAGGAATGCACAGGAACTCCTTAGCATAATAGGCCACACCCAACAGCAGAAACTCATTAGGATTGGCTACATTAGGGGTGTGTGGCCTAACATGCAAAGGAGTTCCTGCTACAAAAAGCACCCTGGACCGTTTTGACAACAAACAAAGTAAACAGAATAAGAAGCAAAGGTGGGTGTGGCTGGATGACCACACTTTTGGTAGCATGTGGATGTGGCCTAACATGCTAATATGCTGAGCTGTCGGGGGGTGGCCTAATATGCTAATGAGTTTCTGCTGTTGGGTGTGGCCTATTATGCTAGTGAGTTCCAGATGGGCTTTTTCTACAAAAAAAGCCCCGGTCTGGAGTACATGCCATGTAGGAGCTGCAGTGGCTCAGTGGTTAAGATGCTGAACTGCAGGCTGGAAGGTCAGTAGTTCAGCAGTTCAAGACCCGAGTGCTGCATGACAGAGTGAGTTCCAATCTCTGGTTCCAGCTCCTGCCAACCTAGCAGTTTGAAAGCAAGAAACTGCAAGTAGATAAATAGGTACCACTTTGGTGGGAAGGCAACAGCATTCCATGCGCCTTGGCGTTTAGTCATGCTGGCCACATGACCATGGAAACATCTTCAGACAGTGCTGGCTCTTCAGCTTCGAAACAAAGATAAGCGCCGCAACCCTAGAGTTGGATTTGACTGGCTTTCAAGCAAGGGAAACCTTTACCTTTACCTTACATGCCATGTAGTTTCCCCTTTCCAGGATTTTAGAAGAAGAAGAAGAAGAGATTGGATTTATACCTCACCCTTCATTACCTTAAGGAGTCTCAGAGCAGCTTACAATTTCCTTTCCCTTCCCCTCCCCGCAACAGACACCCTGTGAGGTTGAAAGCTCTTTCAATAACGGTCCTTGAGAGAACAGCTCTGAAAGAACTTGTGACTGACCCAAGATCACACCAGCAACTGCAAGTGGAGGAGTGGGGAATCAAACCTGGTTCTCCCAGATTAGAGTCTGCACTCTTAACCACTACACCAAACTGGGTCTCCAGTTTAAACACCTCATTTTAAGTATAATTGTTAACATAGCAAAAGATGATGGATGGGGAACAGCAGCAGAGAAAGCAGTATGTGAACATACAAAAGCAGAATACTTTTGATCTGATTTCAAAGATTCAGAAACATTTTTTTCAAGGTTCATGGATAATGCTGGCAATTTACGATCAAACTGCAATCTGAAGAAAAGGGTGATCAAGCATACCTGTCCTCATCAAGCACTTCCCCAGACAATTAGTCTGCTAAATCCCCCACTATCATCTTTGCTGCCTTGCCTGGATTGTTTGTTCACTGCCATTCAGACCATTACTTTTGCAATGAGCAAACATAAAAGTGACTTCTAGCTCTTGCTACTTGTTCAGACATATCATGATCACAATAATTAAGAAAGAGGGGTTTATACATTTTGGATATTCTTCTCTGAAACAGATGGAGCTCACCATTTGTGTGATGTCCTCAGAGTAAAGGTTCAATATGGATAAACTATACAATCTGCTTGACTACATCACATTATGTAACCTTTATCAAAGAGGAATGTGCTAGGAAGCAGATGTTACAAGCACCAATAACATGTCCCAAACCTGCCTTCCCCTGAAGCACAGCATCATCATGTTACAAACAACTGCAAGAAGAAATCACTAGGGAAAACATGGCCAAAAACAGAAGACGAGAACATGCTCAAAGGACTCTACTACTTGGAATATTTCATTTTATTTGTTCATTAATAGTCCCAAATGGTTTCTTTTCGTTATTAATGAATACATGCTGAGTTTCCTCCTCATAGCTTTTTAAAAAATATTTTCTGCTTCCATTTCTAAAAAGTGTCTGATTATAGCTATCACAGTGCAGAATTTAGAACAATGCAAACAGACTCAGCTAAAGCCCAGTGACCTGTAATAATGGTCACAACACAAATGTTCAGGTAGTAAAAATAGTGGATGTTGTAGCAGTAATAGTAGTAGCAGCAGCAGTAATTTGTTGTTTTGCTAAGTAACATCCACTTACCACTGAATCCTTTTTTACTCTGATATGGACAAATTATGGGTCCCTTATCTACCCTAAGGATTGCATGCATTTAAAATATGGCAGAGTTTTAAAAATACCCAGAAGCCTAAAAACCTATGAAATTTAAAACATAACATTTCATATACCCATGCAAACACTACAGAAATACATTTCCTTTGAACTGTGGTTGTCCATACCCTCAAACTTAAAATAAGTCCACAGACACCCTCCCCATTCCTAGCTATAGAACAAATCTGCATTTCCTCAGTAACACTACAAATCTGGATTGTCTGTTTGAATGTATACCAATGGACATTTCTTCATAAGGTTTTTCATCGGTGCTTCAGTTTATCCCCTGATTTATGCATGCATTTTTGTGCCATTAGTTTTTACTTTAGGTTTTTTTCTCCTCCCCCCTTTTCCCCAAGTTCTTTGGAGACCATTTCTACCCCAATCTTTCTCTGGAAGCAGATTTTTAGTTGCCTTTTTCCTCCTGCATAATGTTTCTGTCAGTTTTCTTTGTCCTACCCACTCTCACTCACCTCCAGCCCACTTTTTGATGATTGGACTGTTGTGGTCAAACCACTCCCTCACCTCCATCCTACCCTGGAGACAAGTGATTTAATTTTCTTTTTTAAAAAAAAGAAAAGAAAAACCCACTAAAATATCAATCATCTGTAGAATATTGTAGCAATAGGCTAAGCAGGTTCTCTGAATTCCCAGCTTTCATTTTTTAAAAAAAGGTGTCTCTAGCTTCTTCTCTCATGGAGATATAAGGGAAAAGGTGTAGCTCTATGAGGGAAGGCACTAGAGACTTCCTTTAAAAAAAAAAAAAAGCTGGGGATTCCGAGAACCTGCTAAGCCTGTTGTTACAATGCTCTAGCAATATAATGATATTTTAGTGCCTTTTTTAAAATGGGGTGCTGTGATGCCATCAATATCACTGCCAATGATGAATAAATGGTTTGCTTTTGTGTAGCCAGAGGGGATGGGGGGAAATGGCAATAAACCCCACAAACTTTGCACCAGTATATTAACATTCTAATTATTCTGTACACATTCCCTCGTACATTTTAATTTCAACCTTTGCAAACCTGTCTAAATAATAAAAGTTAGTTAGTAAGTGTTAAATTCATCAGGCAGTAAAAAAACCCTTTTGGAGGAAGTACTCTATGACAACAGAAAAAGAAAAATCTTGGATAATTATATCAGAAAGTGTCAGAAGTATTTGTTTATCCCATAGCTGTTGTACAGGTTACCATCTTAATTGTGAGGTGTTGCTGGGTTGGGGTTTTGTTTTTTATATTTTCATGTGTGGGTAGAGTGGCAGGAAGATCTAAGAAAACCTTGGTAACAAAAGTTGAAAAGCCTTCTATTTTTAAAAAAGTTGTGCAGATACTGATTAAACTTCTCTCCTCGACTCCCCTTGAAGGCAAATAAATTGTCATTCATTCATTCATTCATTCATTCATTCATTCATTCATTCAGGCTCTTAACAATAATGCAGATAATAACAATGTTTATTCAATACTAAGAAAATATTCATGATCTATGTAACACTGGGGAATATCACCCAGATTTATTAGTATACTATCATGGCTGTAAATGTGCCTGAAGACAAAACAGGCCGAGGAAAAAGACCCAAGTAAGTCCCTTCTGACAAGGGGAAATTAGATATTACACTTTTCCTTTCCTCTGGAGGGCAGAAGTCCCTTATCATTTTAAAAAAGTTTTTAAAAAGGCTACACGTGCTCAGATAGAGTATTTTGAAAATGAATGATAGTAGCTGATAACTGTAGGTACAAGGAGAAGGCACACACACAGTGTGAGGAGGAGGATTTATATGTTGAAGGGGAAGAAACAGACTGAACAGAATATGGAAGAAGCTTGATGGTGAGCCAACCCTAGACCTATATTCCATGCATATGCATCACAGAGTACACAGGTTGGGTCTGCGATCTCTGCCCTGCATAATAGTTCAACATGATGTGCTCATTATGAGGTGGGAGCAGGTTGGGGATCCCACACCCAACCTGCATACACAGTAATGGGTAAATTGCAAGGTTGCAGATTAAGAATTTAAGTTTGCAGTACATATTTCCTCATTTTTAAACATGCACAGATGAACAAATTAAGTTTACAGCACTGGGTACGGCAAAGAGAAATGTAGTCATACACGGAAAGAAATCTGATAGCAGAGAACAATAAACAAAGATTAGAACACTGGCAATGTGATAACTGAATTGACCTGAGTATATTTATTTATTTATTTATTTATAGCTTGCTTTTCTCCCTAATGGGAACTCAAAAGCAGCTTACAACATCATTTCTCCATGTTATCCTCACAACAGCAACCCTGTGGGGTATATTAGGCTGAAAAAGAGAGACTGGCCCAAGGTCACCCAGGAAGCTTCCATGGCAGAGGGGGAATTTCCTTTAGGTCTCCAAGATCCTAGTCTGGTACTCTAACCACTGCACCACTCTGGGTCCTCTGTTTGGAAACTTCAGCTAACCATTCACATAGTCTCAATCAACATTATGGGTACAGACTTATCCTGAGACAAATTTCTGAGACTGTGATAAGATAGTCAACAAACCTGGGTAAGAAGAAAACTCAGAGTAAAATAGAGAGAATGCAAAATTATAAAAAGATGCAATATGGAAACATTTTATCCCAACCAAACAAGGGACAAAAAAAACCTAAGACCATGTTATTTTAAGGAACTATAGGTGATGATACAAAGATAAGGGAGTACCAAGTGATAATAACCAGAAAGCACAGGAAATTAAATCAGTAGATATTAAACATTTGAATGTGAGTTCCAGCATAGAAATCCTGTTTAACTGCTGACAGCATTGTCTACATTCCAGGAAAGAATGAACCAGTAAATTAGCTAATTAACAGAAAAACATAAGTGAAAGAAAAAATGACAGCACCTTAAGTAATTATAAAAATCTAAAAGTAGGAACATTAAAGAAAGGCATTGGAAAGGAAAAATAGTGGTGTTTAATTCAAATTAAATCACCAAGTAATAACAACAGTTCAGAAAATAGTGTCATATATGTATAAGAGAAAAAATCTGATGCAAATATTCATGAATATTTCTAAAATAAAGAAATATTTGGAACTACATTATCATGTTGTTTATATAAATTGTCCTCATTATAAATTGTGGACATTTTATTGGTACAACATAGTATATAATTTAAAAAATCACAGGGATAAGGCAGAAAATGCCAAAGGCAAAATAGAAAGTGGCTGTCCAGGGTACCTTCACATATGCATATCAATGTACAAAGCAGAACACAGAACTGTGGAAAAGAAAGTAAGGGGTAAAACAAGGTGATCCAATATGTGAACATCAAACAGAAAACCAAATGTAGAAAACTGAAGTATTATAGAGTTTATCACTTTATGCACTGTGTTCTTGGTGCGGGGGGGGGACAACAGAGGGAGGGTTCCTAGTGTCCTGGCCCCACTGCTGGACCTCCTGATGGCACCTGGTATTTTTGGCCACTGTGTGACAGAGTGTTGGACTAGATGGGCCATTGGCCTGATCCAGCATTGGCTTCTCTTATGTTCTTATGTTATCACAACTGTACATGGAGCACACAATATGTCTTTACATAATAAAACCATATAGAGCAGTGGTTCTCAACCTGTGGGTCGTGACCCCTTTGGGGGTCAAATGACCCCTTCATAGGGGTCGCCTAAGACCATCGGAAAACACATATTGTTTTTTGTGATTAATCACTATGCTTTAATTATTTTCAATTTGTAACAATCAAAATACATCCTGCATATCAGATATTTACATTACAATTCATAACAGTAGCAAAATTGCAGTTATGAAATAGCAACAAAAATAATTTTATGGTTGGGGGTCACCACAACATGAGGAACTATATTAAAGGGTCACGGCATTAGGAAGGCTGAGAACCACTGATATAGAGGATGTCAGAATGAAAAATACAGCCTATATTTTGATTTAGCAAATTAGATGCATAGAAGTAGGTACCTATAAGAAACTTTACTTGCGGTTGTGGCTATCCCATTCACCCACTTTTGTTTCCTCTCTTCTCTTCCTACTTCTCTCAGTCCCTCACCCTTTCTGCCTCCTGCCATCCCTTTTCTTACTCTCTCCTCCATGCCTGTCACTTTGTCTCTCTTTCTGCCCCTCATGAGTCTCCTGGCCTCCCACCTACTTCCTAACCCCCATAGTAGCAACGGTGGCAATGGCACTCCCAGCCACCCACCTGCTTCCTTCCTCACCCCAGCAGCAGTGGTGGCAGTGGCTCTCCAGGAATCACAACAGATTTCCCAACTACAGAAATCAGTTCCCTTTAGGGTTGCCAACTCTGGATTGGGAAATTCCTGGAGATTGGGAGTGGAGCCTTGGGAGGGCAAGGTTTGCGGAGGGGAAGTGTATAATGCCATAGAGTCCACTCTCCAAGTAAGCTATTTTCTACAGGGGAACTGCTCTCTATTGCCAGGAGATCAGTTGTAATCCCAGGAAATCTCCAGCCACTACCTGGAGTTTGTCAATGATAGTTCCCCTGAAGGAAATGACTGCTTTGGAGGGTGGAGTCTATTCCATTATATCCTTCTGAGGTCCCTCACCTCCTCAAACCCCACTGCCCCCAAGCTCCACTCCTCCGATCTCCAGGAATTTTCCAAGCTGGAGTTGACAACCCTATCTATTTCCCACCCAACAGCCAACCTACCTTTATCTGCCTCTCTGTCTTCAGCTTTCTATCTTCTCTTCCCCCTTCAGCCTCTACCTTGGAAAACTACAGTATTTCTCTACAGTGGAGACCAAAGCAGCTTCTCCTCTCCTCCTTTTTAACCACACAACAAACCTGTGAGGTAGATTAGGCTGAAAGTATGTGACTGGTCCAAAATCTCCCAGTGAGCTTCCACTGCAAAATGGGGATCTGAGTCTGGGACTTGCAGACCCTACTCTGAAGCTCTAACTACTATACAGCACTGGCTTTCATCAGGTGGCTGTTGTTGAACAATGCAAGTCAGATAGTATCAAGTCACTCAGAGGCTGCTGTCAGGCCTAGGGTTCCTAGCCCTTCAGTGGGACATGAAGATCCCCCAGAATTACAACTGAATTCCGGATAACAGACATCTGTCCCCCTGGAGAAAATGCCTGCTTTAGATTCTGTGGCATTATACCATGCTGAGGCCTCTCCTCTCCCCAAACCCTGCACTCATCACACTTCACCACAAAATCTCCAGGAATTTCCCAACCTGGACCTGGCAACTTGAGTCTGGCCTGGCCCCAATAAATGTTCCCTCAAAAGCCAAAATAGGCCTGGAAAGCCCCTGCCACCTCCACCTTAAGAATATGAGCATAAGAAAAGCCAATGCTGGATCAGGCCAACGGCCCATCTAGTCCAACACTCTGTCACACAGTGGCCAAGAATACCAGGTGCCTCTACATTTGGGATTACGCCCTCCTTAGATGTTTCCTTATTAATCGTAATTGCCGACTGGGAAGGACTCCTGTTCTTCCATGGATCTCTGTGACCAATGCCACTGGGAATCAAGGGTTCAAGAACTGAGTTGGTGAAGACCCGAGATGGAAATATCCCTTTGCCCTTAAGGAATGCTTTTTGACTCAGCATAAATTTTGGAATTCTTGCACAGTTAAAGACTCTCTGGGTTTGCAAATGATTATCCAAACATTCCGCTGACCTTAAATCCACCATGCCAATGCGATGGCCAAATAGCTCTTTCAGATATCTTTTGGCCAGATGGTTCTTGTCCCAAGGATGATAAACCCCTCTGTATCTGCAAACAGTCATACATACGTTATGAGCTTGCCAAGTTAGTTGCCATGAGTCACTTAACTTGGTTTCCTCTTGATATGCCTGCTGCCTGCTAGGGCTGGGTGAAGTTGGAACTTGGTGAGTAATGGGGGCTACAGCAGATTTGTTGTTGGCAATTGGTTTAAACAGAGCATTAGAATTCCCCTTGTTACTATATAGGTTGGTCAGCAATTTAATATTGTCCTCTATTTTGAGATGTAGAGAATGAAGGCTTTTACAAATAAGATTCATTGAGTCTGCTACAAGAAGAAGTAAATTCGCTGTGGTATCAGCATTTGTATTAATAGCCTTCCTTGGTTGGGTGGGGTGGGTAGCCTCTGCTTGGCTATTCAAGCCCTCACATATTTCTGCCAACAATTGATAACGATTTGATAAAGGAACTGGAGAGCTCTGGTCCAGTTAGTGAAAAAAAGTCACCAATTTTAGCTTGTTTGGTCACAGGTGGTAGAGCTTCCTCTGCGTCTCTCCCATGTTTAGAAGGTCTCATATCTCCTGTAGCTGGGAGATTAAGAGGCTTGTAGGGCAGCTTGATGATGATGATGATGATGATGATGATGATGATGATGATGATGATGATGATGATGCTGTCCTTTCCCAGGTCAAAACAGTCAAAAATCCCTTTTGACAACCATCCAGTCTCCAAGGCAAAGACACCAAAGACACTGGCCAGTTATCCAATTAAACAGGGAGAGAATTATTCTGTGTTCAAACAGATTCAAACAGTCACAGAATTTTTATAGGTGTATTTTTAACCATTTTTAACTGTTTCTTAAATTGTATAACTTGTACTGATAATTTATGCCAATAAAGATTAACTTGAACTTGAACTACCAGGTGCCATCAGGAGGTCCAGCAGTGGGGGCAGGACACTAGAAGCCCTCCCACTGTTGCCGCCCCCCCAAGCACCAAGAATACAGTGCATTACTTGCCTCAGCCTGACAGATCCTATCTAAATCTTGTGGCTAATAGCTACTGATGGTCTTCTGCTCCATATGCTTATCTAATTCCCTCTTGAAGCTGTCCATGCTTATAGCCACCTTCTAGTCCCTGAAACCCAGCTTGGAATACTGTGGTTGCCTAGCAATAGTCACTGAGGGAATCAGGGTTTTTTTTTAAGCTACAGGTGCTCCTTTTATCCATTTTGGATTTTTTAAACTGTCCAATGTGGGTTTTTTCCGATTTCACATTTTCCTGAAAACCTGGGGCCCTTTCCAGCTTTGTAGAAAGATATGTCTTGCCCCTTCACAGCTCCAGTCACTGTATTTAAGTATCCAAAGATGTGGCCAATTTCGCTATTAGAATATTAGATGTGTCAGCCTTGTTCAGTGAGCCATGTCAAGTGTGGGAAAAGTGGTAATTACTAGTTAAACCAGCTGCCACAATGGAAACATATCACAATATTACATAAGGTCTCAGTGAGGTTGATAAAAGGGAACACAGGCTGTGGCAAATAAAACACGTCTGTGATCAGGCAGGCAAAAAGGGACTTTGAGGAGCATATTGCAAAAAACATAAAGACCAACAATAAAACTTTCTTCAAATACATTAGAAACAGGAAACCAGCCAGGGAGGCAATGGGGCCCAAGGGGTAAAAAGATTACTGAAGGACAATAGGGAAATGGCTGAGATGCTGAATGCATTTTTTTTGCCTCTGTCTTCACTGTGGAAGATGAGAAGTGCTTGCCCACTCCAGAACCGCTGATTTTGGGAGGGGTGTTGAACTGAGTTAGATTGAGGTGATGAGAGAGGAAGTCCTACAACTGATAGACAATTTAAAAACTGATAAATCACCAGGCCCAGGTGGCATATATCCAAGAGTTCTGAAAGAACTTAGAGGTGACTTTGTGGATCTCCTGACAAAAATATGTAATCTTTCCTTAAAGTCTGCCTCCATTCCTGAGGATTGGAAGGTAGCTAATGTCACTCCCATCTTTAAAAAGGGTTCCAGAGGATATCCAGGAAATTACAGGCCAGTCAGTCTGATATAAATACCAGGTAAGTTGGTGGAAACTGTTATTAAGGAAAAAATTAGTAGGCACATTGATGAACAAAAACTATTGAGGCAGACTCAGCATGGGTTCTATAAGGGAAGATCTTGTCTCATTAACCGGTTAGTGTTCTTTGAGGGGGTGAACAAACATGTGGACAAGGGGGATCCAATAGATATTGTTTACCTTTACTTCCAGAAAGCTTTTGATAAAGTTCCTCATCAAAGACTCCTAAATAAGCTCAATAGTCATGGGATAAAAGGACAAATCCTTTTGTGGATCAAAAACTGGCTAATTAATAGGAAACAGAGAGTGAGTATAAATGGGCAATTTTCTCAGTGGAGGGTGGTAAGCAGTGGGGTACCACAGGGATCAGTACTTGGTCCGATGCTTTTTAACTTGTTTATTAACGATTTGGAATTGGGAGTAAGCAATGAAGTGGCTAAATTTGCAGATGACAGTAAATTGTTCAAGGCGGTGAGAACCAAGGGGCTGGTGCGGCAAGAACAGTCAATACCGGAAAGCTCTCCCATGTGCCGGCTTGATTGACAGTTTTTATAGGAGTTTGGGGGCTCGATCAGGACTCCCCACAAGTGGCAGCAAGCGGGTGAGAGTCCTTTGATCACCCCAAGGCAAGAACCAATCGAGAGCACCCATGCCAGGCATGGGCATGAAGCTGTGACCACCCGAGTGATGGAGAGAAGCAGAAAACTTCAACTGAACTGCTTAAAAACACCAACACTGTGAGTAAATGTACAAGCAACAACATCAGAGACTCCCCAGTGATTAAGCTCCCTTTAAATCTATTGAAAACACAAAAGATTAGAGGGGTGAAGAATTTCTCCCCCGTCCCTTCTTTAAGCAGCTAAGAAGACATATGAAAGTGTTCTTTAAAATGGTTTGGGCAAAAGAAGAGAAGGTTGTGATCTGCAAACAAAACTGTCAAATAAAAATATTGATCTTTCAATATTCTATAATGGATTACAAAGTTTTGGAAATATTCATCTTATTTGGCTTTGACTTTCAAGGAAGTAAGAGCTCCTCTGTTTGGAATTACAAATAAACTATCTGGAATTAAATGAACCATATGAAGACCCTTTAAAGGATTAAAAATAATTATACCTTAATAAGCATCACAACTTAAAAAAAAGAAGAATCAATAAGAATTATTAGGAACTTAATATGAATTTTTTTATATGTTATATTCTCATAATATACTTTGTCTTGGTTTTGTTGAAATTATAAAAGTACATTCTGTCTTCTTTGTACTGTTAACAATTGGTAAGAATGCTGGCCTTTGTTGAAATTGTTTCAGTCTTTAATATGACTGTAATGGTTATTGTTTTGCAAACAAAGAAGTGGAGTGATTGTGAGGTTTTTTGCTGAAAGGCAATCCTAAAGACTTTCTGTTGTTTTTAACTTGGGAATGCTCCTGATTTTCTTTAATGTAACCATAATAAAACTTGCTATATAAGTATAGGTAGTTGTGTGACGATAAAGGCTGTACTGACAAAAGGTTGGAGAGATCCCCTGTTTTTAATACGATATTTTGGAAATAGCTGGTGCAGGCAAAGATACATTGTTGATTACAGACTTTAAACGATTAATACAGGAAACAGTCATAACAGCAGTAAGAACAGCAGTGGGAAAAGTTATGAAAGATGCAACCTAAGCTTGAACTACTTTCACAGCAGAGCACCAAGCAGGAGCAAGAGCAAACTGACATGACATTTAATTTAGTGGAACATATTGATACAGAAGATACAGATGAAGTCTATAATCCAATTGATATGATTTACAAAACATATCCAAAAATAGACAAACTGACTGAAGAACTGAACATGAGACCCAATGAAAGAATGACAAGAGATGGAATTATTGAACTAGCAAATGAAATACCTACTCAAAGAGAGAGAGAAAGAATATATGGAACCTCAAACTACTTTAAAAATTGATTATAGATGGTTACCACCAGAAGATACTTGCCTCATCTACAAGGGGGAAAGGCACAAAATTAAGACGTTAAGACTTAAGCATCAAATTTTTTTATAAGGGAGAAAACATAGTTCTTCAAGATTTTATAAAGCTCTGAATAATATAATTATTATAGAGCTGTTCAAAACTCTATAAATTAATTGGAACATTGAAAAATATATTAGAAGAGTATAAAAATTTTATTTTAAAACATATGTGAAAGATCATTGTAAGAATATAAGGTGAAATTTGGAAAACAAATATAGAGGTATTTAATAAGGTAATTTGATGAGGTAATGAAATCCCCTATTATTTAGATACTAATGTAAATACTTCTGTATGTATGAAACTACATGGTTTAGATTTTGAAATGGATTGAAGAATATAATAGTTAAGTATACAGATATATAACCTTCCATAGAATACAAAAACTTATATTTAAAAATATGCAAAAGATTTCTGTAAGAACGTAAGTTGGAAAACAAATATGGTATGAAGTATCCAAGTATGTAAATTGATGATTTAACTGAACCCCCCACATTTATGTATCTATTTGTTTTGTCTGTGTGATGTCTGTCTTTACATATATGTTCAGGGTGGCGAGAACCAGGAAGGATTGTGAGGCACTCCAAAGGGATCTGTTGAGGATGGGCAAGTGGATGACAACATGGCAAATGGAGTTCAATATGGCCAAGTGCAAGATGATGCACACTGGGGCCAAAAATCCTAACTATAAATATACATTAATGGGGTCCGAACTGGCAGAGACTGACCAAGAGAGGGATCTTGGAGTCATAGTAGATAACTCACAGAAAATGTTGAGACCATGTGCAACTGCAATAAAAAAGGCCAACGCTATTCTGAGGATTATTAGGAAGGGAATCGAAAACAAATGAGCCAGTATCATAATGCGACCCCATTTGGAATACTGTGTATAATTCTGGTCACCACACTTCAGAAAGGCTATTATAGCATTGGGAAAAGTGAAGAAAAGGGCAACTAGAATAATAAAAAGGGTTAGAACACTTTCCCTATGAAGAAAGGTTAAAGTGCTTGGGGCTGTTTAGCTTGGAGAAATGACAACTGAGGGGTGACATGGTAGAGGTTTGTAAGATTATATATGGGATAGGGCAGTTAGAGAATTAAGTACTTTTCCCCCTTTCTTACAATACAAGAACTCATGGGCACTCAATGAAATTGCTGAGCAGTCAGGTTAGAACAGATAAAAAGAAGTACTTCTTCACCCAAAGTGTGATTAACACATGGAATTCACAACTACAGGAGGTGGCAGCGGCTACAAGCATGGACAGCTTCAAGAGGAAATTGGATAAGCATATGGAGCTGAAATATACTGGGTTCAGATGCATTCAAGTGACCAGCTCATATTTTATTAGTGATTCGGCAAGAGAAAGAAGACTGAAAATCCCTGGCCAAAGTCGGGTATTTATGCCTGGAAAAGGTTACATCCCAAACACACCCCACTCCCACCGATAGGCTATTTACACTCTATTGTTTCCCAGTTGGTTTACTCCAGGATCCCTGTCTCCCTACTGGCCCACTCTAGGATCCTAACAGGAGCAGAGGTCCATCAGTGGCTATTAGCCACAAGGTATAGATAGGAACTCTCAGTCTGGGGCAAGTGATGCACTGTATTCTTGGGGGGGGGCAACAGTGTGAGGGCTTCTAGTGCCCTGGCCCCATGGTGGACCTCCTGATGGCACCTGGTATTTTTGGCCACTGTGTGACAAAGTGTTAGACTGGATGGGCCATTGACCTGATCCAACATTGGCTTCTCTTATGTTCTTACTAGCCTGATACCTGTGCTTCTGAACCATCTACTTTAAGAATGTGGCAAGTAGAAAACTGAAATCTAAATCATGCCTTGCCAGTATAACCTTGCTAATCCATTAAGTGCACATATGAGGGAGTGTTGCAGTCAGAAAAAATAAATGCAGGCAAAGATGGAAAGAGCACTGATGAATATCACATAAGGTGTTGTCATGAACCTAAGGAAACAGAAGATGTGACAACACTCTCTAAACTTGAGGAGAAGCAGCAGTTTTTGAATCACACTACCAACACAGAAAAGTATATTTTAGGACAGAAAGGCCAATACCAGTAGATCCATACAGACAATACTGTGCTCTGCTATCATATATACTGCTTTTTGCTGATGACTCAGTATAGCACTGCAATTTAGCTCTTCACCCAACTGAAAAGACTGGTGTAAGAAAAATGCAAAGTTTCCTTTTGTGTCTTGCCTTTGGGCAGCTAGGGAGGCTTTCAGTCCAATACATCATTTAAGCAAGCAGATCCAACAACCTGCTGTAAGCTATTTCTGTCAAATGGAAGAAGCGAGAGAGAAAGATTCACTGACATCAAATCCACATTCCTCTAGAAAGTTATGTGAGTTGGTTCAATGCATTACACCTTCAAGCACATGAAGGATTTTAATGATAGGAGAATGCATGATTGTGTTTCCAGTTGTTTTGAAAGTCCAAGAAAGTCGCCATTATATCAAGATAGGATGGCTGTGGAAATTGGAAAGTCATCTTTGTAACTTTTACATGTAATGCAAAACAGTAAGAAATCGCTGGAAGATTGTGCTCTCATTACAACTTTTTGGGCACACATCAAACACTGTGGAACCAGTTTACCAGAGGAAAAGGAAGTGCTGCATTTTTTAAGACTGTAAAAATAAAGAATTTATACATTGAACCATAACTAAAACAAAGTTTCAAAATACCAGATTGCCTTATGGAAACATTCTTACTCTGATAGATAAACATTAAACTAACATTAAAAAAGCAGCAAGTCAATTGAAATCCCATGTCTAGAAGACCATCTTCCAAACTATGTTAAACAGTTGTGCAAGGCCAACTTTATATGAAAATGTACAGGGAAAAATCAGTAGATGTAGATTAGAAATATGTGGTTCCTTAAAACCTGCAGTTATTAAAATACTTTCCATTCTCCATAATGATGCAGTGTGTTTAAGCATTGCTTCAGTGAACTGTATGGAAAAATACATTTACAAGGGATAAATCTGGCAATAACTGTGGAGAATTGTGTCCAACTGTTTTGATGAAAAAGCCATATAAATTAGTTTTAAATATGCTGGTTGTACTGAACAAATCAGGAGAATATTGGAGCATCTTTGCATTTCCAGCTACCTCTTTCATTTATGGTAACGAATGATTTTCAGCAAAGGCACAGAAGATTTGTATTTAGAAGCAGAATAAACATTAGAGACCATGTGAGCAGCATGGCTCAAAATGCAATAAGTAGGACAAGAACAGAGGATGTAGTGTTGGAAGATAGCTGTGACATTCCAGGAGATTATCTGTAGCCATAAATACCTAATCTTCAAATAGAATAGTGCAGCCAAAATGGGAAAAGGGGAAGTAAAAGACAAAGCAGACAAAGTAATTGGAAGCCTATGTCTCCAACAGATAGTGAGTGATTTTACTAGAGACTTCTGTTATTTCAGACTTCAAATGCAAAATTCATTTGAAGATTTCTGATCTGTAAAGGGTCAGATGTGTGAAACATTTAAAGAAGAAGCTATAAATTGGAGGTTGGCAGAGGTTGCTGGATGCAAAATGACCCAGGAAGAGGAACCCAGCTGTGAGCAGTGGAGAAGCAAGGACAAGGCAAGCATACAGTTGTGATATAAAACATTACACCACATCTTTATTTGGAAGCTTCCTGTAGTAATATGGTATTGATAAGTGCAGGACCCACCAGTAACCTGGTATATCAAAATGTCACACTATCAGCCCTCCATTCCCAGCGCTAGGGAACCAACACAAGCACCATTCTATGCTATTGCTTAGTACTTAAAGGCAGGGTGCATGTAGAGATTGAGTCCCCCTCCAATTTGGATAATGAAGATGTCTGGTAGGTTTGTAGCCAACTGCTAATCTCTAGAGCATGGGAACTATCATATCCCAATATATGCCTCACCAGCCAAACAAATGTTATGCAATTCACTTCCAAGCCCAAGCCAAGAATGTCTTCTGGACCTTCTTATGGGACATCCTTTTGTTGTGCATTTCAGCAACCATCAAACACAGAACAAATGAGGAAAAAAATAAAAAGAAAGAAATATGTGATTTTTTTTTTTTAAGTCTCTGCAAGACAATGATGAAGAACTTTTAAGAAATATGTGGTACAGGTGTCTTAACAAATGAACCTGAGGGATTTTATAGTGCCCACAATTTTTTTATCCAAGTTAACAGAGAAGGAAATAAAAACAACTGCCTCTGAATGCACAGACAAATCTAGAGCAACTGGAAATAATTGTGGGAATCCTTCATGCAGTTGACTGGTGTTACAGTAAAGCCCAAACACATTTGTGTATGTTCATGGAAGATATGGGAAAACTTTATCAAACTTTCTTATACATATTGTCTGGGAAAGGAATAAAATGCACTACAGGAGCTTAGGCTACAACATAGCAATATTATTAAAGGGAGAAAGAACTGTACATAATCCATTTAAATTACCTCTGATGCTGACAGAAAACTCAGTATCATCTCTATCTGCCAATAATGCTGAAGCAAAACTTATACATCCTGTAACACAAATTATTTGGGATGACACTTCAGTGACTTCATGGGAAGCAACAGACTTTTTGAAAGTTTAATGAAATCACTTATACCTACCAGAAGAAAAGTTTAGTTGGTGGAAATTTCCAGCACTTATTATCAACAATACTCTCTTTTTAATGTCAGATGATGATCAGCTATTTGTTTGAAAAGTGGTTCACATTGACCACAATTCAGATTACTCAAATTCTTACAAACTATTAAAGCAAAATCAGGGCTGGCCCAAGGTTTTTTTCTGCCCTAGGAAGGGCTCCCTTCTGGTGCCCCCCCCCCACTGCCGGGGCTCCCCAGGCCGAGGAAGGGCCCCCTTCCTCCTCCTCCTTCCCCCTCTTGCCTGCCCCCAGGGTGCACCAGCAAGCCTGGGGAAGGGGGGGTTAAACCGCCGTCCCTTCTGTCGGAGCACTAGCTTGTCAGTGTGCCCTGCAGCTGTGGGGTGTGCCAGTAAGCCAGGGGAAGGGGCGGAGGTTTAAACCCCCATCCCTTCCGTTGGAGTGCCAGCAAGCCAGGTGAAGGGGCAGGGGTTTAAACCCCCATCCCTTCCATCTGAGTGCTGGCAAGCCAGGTGAAGGGGTGGGGGGTTGGGGGGCAGGGGCCTTTTGGCACCCCTAAGGGCCGGTGCGCTCTAGGCAAACGCCTAGTTTGCCTAGTGAGCGAGCCGGCCCTGAGCAAGATAGCAGAAGACAATAGAACACTACCTATGAATGTACCATTATTGAACAGATATGATAGAAATATGAGTTCCTTAAATCACTGAGCAGAATTCACAGAGAAATCCTCTGTATATTCCATATCTGTTATCCTGGTGGAATGCTGGAACAACATGCTATCATTGTAAAAAAATAGGAATGGAAAGGCGGGGGAGAGTCACAGGGGGAAATCCCATTTCCTCACATCGCTGAGACTGGCTCCTGGCTTCACCACCCACCTTAAGCCTGGCAGTGACAGCAGGGGTGCCTGGGAGCTGCTCTGAGCCTGGAGCAGCCCCCGATCCCTCCACCACCTCAGCCAGACCTGGAGCCTCTCCCAGTGTCCTCCACAGCCGAAGCTGGGCCCAGAGGCTCTCCCAGCATCTGCCGCCACCAGGTTCAACTGGTAAGTGTGTTGCCTGTGTGTTCACAGGTGATGCTCTTTTTTTAATTTGGGAGAGAATTTAAATCCCCAATGTATTTTTTAATGTTACAGATTTTTCTGCAACCTAGGGAGGCCCTCAAGTTTGCAGAAAAAACTGTTTAGCATTGGTGTGGCCCCAATCCACAGATTTACTATTAGATATATAGATAAGATTTTTTTTTCATTTCAGCCGTTTTTATTGCTGGTATTCCTGGTGTGTTTATTTCTTTTATGGCAGCATTTGTATGCCATTTGTATGTTATAAACATTGCATAAAATTAGTGGGGAGGGAATTGGGTATAAGGGAAAGAAAAAGGCACAGAAATAGAGACACACACTTTCAATTTGTAGAACAACAAAGAACTACAAGAAGATGTATAATTATTGATACATCATTTTAATAACTTAACCAGTCTTCAAACTCTTGCTCTTTTTCATGCTATTAGTTTTAGGTTGCAGTCCAATGCACTTTTAAATTCCAGTGAAATCAAACAACTTATACCAAAGTAAAAATGTAAAAGGATGAGGCTGTTACTCCAATTAATTCAGGTTTGTAATCCAGACACATTCCCTTCAATTTATACATTTGATGAAAGCATAATGCAGTTTTCCAGGGCTTGATGTGCTAAATATGCCTAAGAAAATGTGGTTTCTTGCCTGAATAATGCATCTTCATTATTTTGATTGCCATATAGAATATGGCCTAGATCAGGTCTGTTGTTGTGGTTGTTGTTGTCTTTAAGTCATGCTCTCAATATTCCATGGCTCCTGGAAAGCATACTGATTGCTCATTGGTGGGCAGGGTATTCTTTTAAAATTACAAGCTAATTATTCTGTGTATCTATTTGGAGCCAGCCAAGTGGGCACTTGATAACTATGCCATCAAGTTACAGGTTAGGAGGAGTACATGGGAGGAATCCTAGATTAATCAAATGACAGGGATAAAATATGGGAAATTTAACACTTGGAAAGGTCCTTCTTCTGAAGACATTTCAGTGAAATCAGTGGAACTAACCCTACCTAGTGAGGGCTTAGAATAAATTTAATAGGCAAAATCCAAATGCACGAAATATACAAAATATCTTTCCTTATGTTTAATAAGATGTTTATTGCACATTAATCATGGGTTCATTATTATCAATGTATTCAGGAAAGGTTAGGTGCCATTATATCTGTGAACATGTTAATATTCAGCTAATATTTATTTAGCATATTGTACCAATTGTCTAATTATGATACAACAATGCCTTTGAAACTGTCGCATTATATCCTCAGAAAATGAAATCTATCTAGCATTAAAAAATAGTAATCAGGCTGCATTTTGAGGGAGACTGATGTGGTTTTAATGTAACAGAAGCTGAATGAATGCAGAGCAAACCACAGCAGAATAGCCAGATCTGAACACAGGTCAAATGAGCCACAGTTAAAGAGGAGGTTAAACTGGCATACCAATTCTGATGCCTGCTTTGCCAGCACTAAGAATCATAACCACCCATTATGTTTTATAATCAATAGGCTGATAATAATTGGCTTTAATTTCTGAAAATAAAATAAGCATTACTCAGCACATACGCAGAAGGGCCACTTCCTTCCATACTGTCCAGTCACCAGTAAAGACCCTGTTCCCAAGTCCTGCTCTTATTAGAAGCAACCCTGGCTCTCCTCTGATTTGAAGCCTGCTCAAAGAGCAGAACTGCAGCCATCTTCATTCTCACCTTTATTCTATTCTTCCTAGTGTTCCAGATCAGAATGTGGGTATGTGGGTATATGGGATGCTTTTCAATTCCTTGGTGTCATAGCTGGCATCCAGAATTATAGCACAGGGCCCTTAGAACAAATCTAAGACACTCTGTGAGAATCCTGGAGATAAAAGTAAGAACAATAGGGTCTTGGTTCCATTATCTGTATATGTCAAAAGTAGCACTAGAGGTAGTAAGGGATCTTCCCAGGGGGCAGGAAAAAAACCTAGTCCAAGGTGACGCAGGCCAATCTTAGGGAAGAAGGACAAGGAATGCAGAAAAGGAGGTATAAGAGCTGACAGCCCAGGCTCGGGGCTCACTCTCCTTCATTTGGGGAACTTCTCTTTCTACACTAGAGCAACAGGGCTATCTCTAGTTATGTGTGCGGTGATATCCTTAGGACTCAACTAGACAAGATATTGGGAGATTTGTGAAATAATTGTATTGATAAATAGCAGCCCTGGAATGGACTCCAAATCTGCAGCTTCAACCAGAGGGGAAGAATGAATTCTTTATCTTGCTCCATTTCCCCAACACATCTGGAGCAGCTGGTACAGATTGTTTCTATTTTGCCTATATGTATTTTGCCAATGAGGCAAATAGGAGCAGAGGAGGTGTGACAGACCTGGTAGGTTCCACCTCTCCCTAAGAACAGCCAATGAGAATGGATGGAATGTTGAGAGTGGCAATGGAAAAACAGCAGTTAAGAACAACAGCTAGGAGTTAGAAGCAGAGAAGTTGGCAGCTTAGGAGCTGAGAGGAAAAAGGGGACTTACTAACAGACCAGAACTATTCAGAAGAGCTGCTTACAGCAGGCTGAAAATAATCAAATTGTAGCCAAAGGATCTCAGTTGCAGGAATAAGACCTCAGTTCAAAAGTTCAATGGAAGGGAAACATTGTTACTTATACTTTACTTTTGTCAATATTTTGTTCATATCATAAATAAAGGTTGTTTTGTTTTGATTAACTCTGTTGGCTGTATGTCTAAGGGAAAGAACCACACACACATACACACACATATCATATATGATATGATATGAATAAACGGTGGCAGTGAGTGATTGGAACAGTGTTTTAGAACCAATCCCAATAGCTCTGTGTGAGGGGAGGCTTATTATTAAAGAGGGCTGGGCTACCCTGTCTAAGTCTCTGGGAGTAAGAGAGAAGACCTGAGGTGTGAAGTGGCCAATGTTTTCTGTATATTTTAAAAGAGACAAGAATGGCAGCTTGAAACATCCTTCTAAATATTTTTTAAATGTTATAAATTTAAAATGAACATCTAACAGAGAAAAATAAAAAAGAATCCATATCATAGCATTTGTAATTGCATCCAAAAAGCAGAAAACAGAGAAAATATTTTGAGCATATTCCAATTATTCATAAACGAGAGAGAGAGAGAGAGAGAGAGAGAGAGAACGGAGCTCCCGTCCACCCGGCGACGCCGATAGTGGGCGGGGGCTATTTGCCGCCCCGAAGAATCGGGACGGCAACAGACAGGACGCTGTGCGTCCTGATTGGGTTGGGGGCGGAGCCAGCTATTTAAGCAGGCTAGGCTCCGCTCCCGCCTGTCAGTTGCTCCGCATGCTCGCTAGTCGATCGGAGCACGCAGAGGGAGCAGTTGGTGGGCCCGACGCACATTGTGGTGGCGTACGGGCCGAGGGCTGCCTGACGCGGCGTTTGCTTGGGCGCCGCGTCACTGGGGGCAGATCTCAGGGGCACTAGCAGCTTTTGAGGGCCAGGGCTTGGTGCCGCCGCCGGCGGTCCTTTGGGTGGCGGGCCGGCTGAGCTGTGGAGTCCTTGGGCCTGCTTAGAGGCTTGTTGGTGCGGGATAGCTGGCGGCAGCAGCCTGCCTGGAGAAGGACAGCGGCGGAGGCTTGAGCTGGTGGGGCGGCTTGCAGGGCCCCCCCCCCACAATTCTTTGTGTAAAAAAAAAAAAAAAAAACCAACCTCCCCCCCCACCATACATTTGCATTCTGTGGCTGCAGTTGGTGAGGCTGCTGGGGCCACATTTCTTATTTTTTCATTCAGCTTTGAATCCCCCCGCCTCGCTCTTGCCCCCTCCCCCTGGGGTTTTGGTTAGCGACAGTTTAACATTTTTTTTTTTTTTTTTTTTTTTACCATTTGTGTGGGGGCAGTCTTTGGGTGGCCATTTCTGTGAGGGCATTGCATAGGGGAGGCCATCTTAGTGGGGCAATTTTTGAGGCAGCCATCTTGTTGGGGTAGTTAGGGGCGGCCATCTTGAGTGTGTCCGTCTCAGGCAGCCATTTTGAGTAATTTTGTTGGCAGCCATTTTCTATAGTTGTAGCTGGGCAGATATTTATCTGTACATTTTTGGTTAATCTGGTGGAGGCTACGGGGCTTCCTGATTGGGCCTAGTCACATTAGTTTTAGTAAGTATACGCTTAGTGGGGATTGTTGTATTGTTGTTTGTGATGGCTCCTAAGAAAGGTCTAGGCAAGGCCAAGGGAAAACAGCCTGCGCCTAAGCGGCCCCCTGTACGGCCAGAGCTGGTGCTCCCATCCAGTGATGAGGAGGATGATCCCGTAAATGCTGCTATTTTGCAGCGGTTGGAGGCCCTGGAGAGGGAGCGGGGTGCCCCTCCGACAAAGAGTGGGAAGAAGCGGGTAGTTGGAGATTCTAACGCTTCTTTTCAAGAGCAGGTGCTGGCCCGTCTGGCTTTTTTGGAAGACAGACAGGTATCCCCTGTGGGGGACGAAGGCGAAGCATCGGTGTCTGGTCAACAGGGACAGGATGCTGCAGAGCTGCAAGTCGAGGTGTATAAGGAGCCAAAGAAGGATGGTAAGGAGGCGCATAGTGAAAAGCATCCTTCATATTGGCCATGGGGCCCAGGCCCTCAGGGTGCCCCTGCGCCAGTGTCACAGATAGCGCCAAGTAGTGGTCAACATTTTGTGGGTTGGGGCTGTGGATATCCACCGCCCCCTCCTGGGGTGTGGCCTGGATGGGGCTATCCGCTGCCAGGACCAGGGTTTACAAATTCAGCGGCTGTTTCATACGATACCGTCTCAGCCGGTGCTATGCCGTTGGGTGATTCGGCATTGCCCCTTGGGGACCATCTTTCTATCGCCACTAAGGAGAAGATCCTTAAGGGCGAATACATAGATGTATTCACATTATTATATAGAGAATTGGAGAAGAAGGACAGGGAAGATCTAGATGACCGTGAGAAAGAACGCCTGAAGAGGCGAGTGGTGGACAGGACCTGGGCAAATTGGTTCCCAGGGTTTTTGATTTATGCAACTGTAATTGTCCGGCATCATCCATGGCGAGCAGTAGCTCTGCTCCAATACATGGACATTATTTATAAGGCTTTTACGGATTTTCCAAGCCCGGCTTGGTCGCAGTACGATGAAGAATTTCGTATGCAGGCAGCCATGAATACTGCCATGTGATGGGACCAAATACACCCGGACCTATGGCTGCAGATTATGTCCACTATTAGGACGCCAGGGAGTGAGAGAACTCACAGTGGTCATTCGGTCCGCAGGTTACAGGCACCGACAGGCACCCGCTCCCAGGCAGGGCAGGCGGTTCAGCGACGCCCGCTTTGTTGGGAGTTTACCTCCCATGGGACGTGTGGTCGGAAGTCGTGTTCATTCCGGCACGAGTGTCCACTATGTGCCGGGCCTCATTCATTCGCCAGTTGCCCCAAACCTAAGGGTCGGGGCGGAGGTAGAGGTGGTAAGCGCCCCGGAGGTGGTGGGGGCTACAACCCCCCTCCTGATAAAGGGACCTAGTCCAATAAAGTTAGAAGTTTTAGCACATTGGTTACGGGATTACCCGAATCAGCGTGATCGTTTTTACCTGTTGGAGGGTTTTAGGTTAGGTTTTAGGATACCTTTCCAGGGTTCTCGGACTCCATACATGGCTCCTAACTTGAAATCAGTACACGGTATGGAGCAATTAGTCGGGCAAAAAATTGCCAAAGAATGTGCGGAGGGCAGAGTCCTGGGTCCTTTTTCGTCCCCCCCAGTTGTTAATTTGAGGGTTTCCCCTTTGGGAGTTGTGCCAAAGAAGGCACCAGGAGAATATCGCCTCATTCACCACTTGTCTTACCCACGTGGGGAGTCGGTGAATGACGCGATACCTGAGGAGTTGTGCTCTGTTAGGTACACCTCCTTTGATCAGGCCTTGAGGGTAGTCCGTAGCTGTGGACAGGGAGCGGAATTGGCAAAATGTGACATTAAGTCGGCCTTCCGTCTCCTTCCTGTCCACCCGAATGACTTTGAGCTCCTGGGTTTTGCCTTTGAGGGCAAATTCTACATGGATAGGGCTCTTCCTATGGGGTGCTCAGTATCCTGTGCCGCTTTTGAGAGGTTCAGTTCCTTTCTGGAATGGGCCTTGCGGTACAGGACGGGCCTTGGCAGTACTGCCCATTACCTTGATGATTTTTTATTGGCAGGAAGGAGGGGGACGGGTCAATGTGCATTTTTGCTGTCCAGCTTCATTAATCTGGCAAGGGAGCTGGGAGTTCCTCTGGCTGAGGAAAAAACTGAAGGCCCGGCCCTTATTTTGACTTTCCTGGGAATGGAAATTGACACGGTGGGACAGTTCTGCAGATTGCCTTTGGATAAATTAACTTCACTACAGGCATTACTAGACATAACAAGTAGGAAGAATAAAATAACCCTTCTGGAGTTGCAGCAGTTGGTTGGTCACCTCAACTTTGCATGCAAAGTTGTGGCACCTGGACGGGCTTTTGTTAGGAGACTTTGCGAGTCTATGAGGGGTTTGCGTCTTCCCCATCATAGGACTCGGGTCACCAGGGGGATCCGGGACGACCTCCTTGTATGGAAGCAATTTTTGGAGTCATACAATGGGGTGTCCTTTTGGCGTGAGGATCTATTAGTCGAAGCGGAGCTGCAGGTTGCTTCTGATGCGGCAGGTTCCTCCGGCTTTGGAGTATATTTCCGGGGTCATTGGTGTGCTGGGGACTGGCCTGAGGAGTGGTTTCAGGCAGGGTGGGTCACTGACCTCACCTTCCTGGAATTTTTCCCGATTGTTGCAGCAGTGTGGATTTGGTCAGGGGACTTTGCCAACCACACCGTCCGCTTCTGGTGCGACAACTTGTCCACAGTACATGTAATTAACTCCTTGACGTCCAAATCCCCCAGGGTCATGGCTCTGGTCAGAGCCTTCACTCTGCAGTGTCTACGCAATAATATAATGTTCAAGGCTAGACATGTGCCGGGAGTTAATAACGGGGTCGCTGACGCTCTCTCTCGTAAACAGATGGAGAGATTCCGTCAGCTGGCTCCAGAGGCCGACCTGTTCCCGGTGCGCATGCCAGACGAGGTGTGGCAGATTGGCGGGCTGAGGCCGATAGGGCAATGAGCTTGGCCCTTGCCCCTTCCACCCGCAGGGCTTACATGAGGGCGGGTAAGCAATTCCTCTCCTTTCGGGAGAGGGCGGGCTTGCGGCAGCTTTGGCCCATACCTGTTCCTCATTTAATGGAGTTCTGCGTGTCGCTGAAGGGGGAGGGCCTGTCAGCTCGTACCATCAGATCCAAGTTGGCTGCTCTGGCCTATGCTAGCAAAGCATCAGGGCATGTAGACCAGACGGGCGACTTCCGTATTCGGAAGATGCTCGAGGGTTGGTCCAGGGAGAGCGGCATAGTGGCTGATCCCAGAGAACCCCTGACCCCAGCTATTTTGAAGGGTCTCAGGGACCAGTGGCACACAGTGTGCGCGGATAGCTATGAAGCTGCTTTATTTCATGCGGCATCGCTGGTCGCCTTTTTCGGGCTCTGCGGGTCAGTGAGCTGGTTGCCAGCTCACGGCTGGATGTGTCCGGCCTGGCTCTTGGGCAGCGTGACGTTTCTGTGTCGGCTTCTAAAGTTGGGATTACGCTGCGCAGGTCAAAGACTGATCAGCGTGGAAAAGGGAAAGTTATTGAGCTTGGCCAATGTGCGGAGGTCGAGTTATGCCCAGTTTGGGCTGTGAGCCATTATTTGGCGTTGAGGGGAGAAGGCCGGGGCTATCTATTTCGACACAGGGATGGTACCCCCTTACTAAATTTCAATTTTGGAGTGACACAGAAGGCACTGGCTCGATTGGGATTGGGTGGTGTTCATTTCGGTACCCACTCCTTCAGAATAGGCGCTGCATCAACGGCAGCGGCTATGGGATATACTGGTACTCAGATTCAGAGGATAGGGTGCTGGAAGTCCAGGTGCTACAAGGGTTATGTCCGGAATTGTGCTATTTAACTGTCTATAGGGTATTTTTGTTTACCAAGGCTTGTCTTGTTACAGATGCTGCAGGCCGCATGATGAGACGAAGGGTTACTGTCTGCGGCCACAGCATGGTCTTCTGGGCGGCTCATCATGCCAGACGGACATCCAGCGGCTCTCAGCTTGGCCTTAGCGCATGGGCAGAGGTGGAATGGTTGGGACGGAGGGGCATGCGGTGGCCAGCGCTCCTTCCCTTGCTGATTCACGAGAGGACGGGGCCTCCTCCTCATGTATTGGTCATACACCTGGGGGGTAATGATTTGGGTCTATTGAAGGGCAAGGCCCTTGTGTTGCAGGCTGAGGCAGACCTTGCGAGGATAAGAGCAAGGTGGCCCGGCGTAAAGATAGTATGGTCTGCCATACTGCCCCGCCAGGTGTGGCGGAACTTGGAGGACCCCAGGTGTATTGACCGCGCCCGGCGTAAAGTAAATAGGCAGCTGAAAAAGGCCATGGATGCTGGATTGGGGATGTTTTTGCCGCACCCCGATATACGGGTCGTGTTCCCAGACCTGTATAGGGATGACGGGGTGCACTTGTCTGACAAGGGCAATGGGATCTTTTTACAGGACTTGCAGCAAGGAATTAGGTCGGCACTAGGTTGCTGAGTGGGAAGCAAAGGCCAAAGCAGAGGCTTGACCTTGGCTGTGGCAGGTTTGTGCAAGCAAGAAAACGGAACTGGTGAGCACCCTACGGCATATCCCGTTAGGGAACAGGGGGTCATCAGGAACTGCCTTCGGATTTCAGGGTCCGGGGTGGGGAATGGTGATCACCTCCACTGGGAACCTTTTAGGGCAGGCTCCTCCCTGCAAGTTGGAAGGCTTCAGGGGTAGGCGCTCCTAGAGGGCAACCAGTTTGCTGGGCTGCTGGTCACGAGCCAGAGATTTGGCTCACGATCAGAGCTGGGTGACCCGCCCTTCAAGGGCAAGGGGGCTGGTCAGGGAGTGACGCCTGCCTTGCCTGTTCCATGCTTGCTTAGTTGTTATTGCTGCACTGTTCTGTTAAATAGTTAATAAAGTGGCCCTTGTTTTATTCCAAACCTGTTGTCTGTCTCGTTATTCTGGCTGGGGGGCAACGGAGCTCCCGTCCACCCGGCGACGCCGATAGTGGGCGGGGCTATTTTGCCGCCCCGAAGAATCGGGACGGCAACAGACAGGACGCTGTGCGTCCTGATCGGGTTGGGGGCGGAGCCAGCTATTTAAGCAGGCTAGGCTCCGCTCCCGCCTGTCAGTTGCTCCGCATGCTCGCCCACCCACCTGCCCTGTTCTTAGTGTAGGCTGATGCTGGTTGCCTATGGGGCCAGGTAGGAATTTTTCGCTTCCACCCCGATTGGCTGGAGGAGTGGTGGTGTTTTCGCCTACCTTACACTGAGGGCAGTGGACTGGTGTATTTTTGGGGGTGGACGGCATTAAATAGGTCGGTCACTTGGCAGGTTTGTGCAAGCAAGAAAACGGAACTGGTGAGCACCCTACGGCATATCCCGTTAGGGAACAGGGGGTCATCAGGAACTGCCTTCGGATTTCAGGGCCCGGGGTGGGGAATGGTGATCACCTCCACTGGGAACCTTTTAGGGCAGGCTCCTCCCTGCAAGTTGGAAGGCTTCAGGGGTAGGCGCTCCTAGAGGGCAACCAGTTTGCTGGGCTGCTGGTCACGAGCCAGAGATTTGGCTCACAATCAGAGCTGGGTGACCCGCCCTTCAAGGGCAAGGGGGCTGGTCAGGGAGTGACGCCTGCCTTGCCTGTTCCATGCTTGCTTAGTTGTTATTGCTGCACTGTTCTGTTAAATAGTTAATAAAGTGGCCCTTGTTTTATTCCAAACCTGTTGTCTGTCTCGTTATTCTGGCTGGGGGGCAATTAAAAAAAATCTGTGATTACGGTAAGTTAGAATTGATACTTTACCAAGCATCAAATGATATTAAGACAATGGTGATTTCATAATACTGAATACTTATTTTTAACATAAATCATAAACTACTCTATACCTTATAGAGACAGTAATAGTTTTTTTTAAAAAAATCTTAGAATAAAGTCATACCTGTAATAATATTATTATATACAGAATATAAAATAAGCCCCTCTCTTTTCACACTTTTTCAAACACTTCAGACATTTCAATATGATTATTCATGTATAACATTTCAGTGACTTCTTTCTTTTCTCCCTGGTAATTAAATAAAATATGGATTTATCCTGGAATTATTTGATCAGCCTTCTATTTACCTAACATATTAGTTTTGCCATTACTGCATATTCAGCTAACTTGTCTTTCCTGTCTTCTCAGTTTGGGCACTCTTCTGCTTTCCATTTTGTTGCAAATGTAAGTCTGGCTGCTGTGATCAGTACCTTGAGACATCCTGACTGACTGATAATCCTGACCCTGAGAAAGAGGTTTCTTCCCACTATGGGTCTTACTCCTAGTTTCATATATATTTATAAGCATACAGTAGTTTTCAAATAGCAATGAAGCAGCAAAAATATTCCTAACTGATTCTATAACAGGGCAGTATTAAACTGAACTAAATATGAATATTGCTGCAATAATAACAGTTAACAGGATTGGTAAACAATTGGTAGCAGCTATAATGCACAGGCAGACAAAGCATCAGATAAAAAGGAAACATATAAAAGCAAAAGCAGTTAAACTGAACAATCAACAGATGAGAAATGTTTCATAAAACAAAAAAACAATTTTTTCCCCTTTTTACCTCAAAAGTTGACCTATTTTTTGCCAGGTGATGTGGTGTTGGAAGGGCATTCCATAAATGAAGTGACATGGCACAGAAAACCCTGTACTTCAAGGCCACCCACCTCAGTGCATGTGGAGCAGGGCCTCTGATGAAGGACTGTGTTTTCAGGGAATGGTTACAGCAAACCAATCAGAAATGATTAAAGATGCTATACTGGTCAGATGAAATCTGAGTATCTGTCTGCAAACAATAGGATTGCTAGCACTCCAGCTATGACAAGAGACCTTCTGCTGGCAAAATGTACTTCCTACTGCCATTTCTTTGGGCAGGAGGGAAAAAAATAAAAATTTTTATCATCTTGGTGTGAAAGTTTCTGGTGATTCCTACAAGAGTGTGACATCACTTCCAGTTTTCTCTGGAAGTGAAGTTACATTGTGTGTGGTGATGGTGGCCCCATGTCCCAGACTCCCCTTTTCTGCTGGGTGCCATACATCAGCTGGCAACCATAGCAAAGAGGAATGTAATTACACCCACCCCAGCCTGCAAACCTCCTTCTTTAAGCATTAGGGGTGACATGTTTTACCAGAACTGGGAATCCAGGGCATCCTTGTTATGTAAACTTATTACCTACCATGACCTATTATATCTTTTTCATTATAGTAGGCATTGTTCTTTCATGTCTTGTGTGACTGATTGAGACTGGGGGGAGGGGTTGCAAGTTTGTTCCAATCTCAGAAAAATGTACAACACTTCCAGAGTAGGTTGAATCCCATCCGTTTGCAGCAGCATTTCAAGTAGTATTTGGATTGGTCTTCAGTTTATTCGGCCTTCCCAGCCCATCACCATTCAGACATACCTGCAGAACATCTACTGTCCCACCTAAAGAGGAGAAGCAGAGCTATGTGATATCAGCATAATGATGGCCCTTAACTTCAAATCTCCAGATGGCCTCTCCCAGCAGTTTAATGTAGATGTAAAAGTATGAGAGAGAATATGGACCTTATGGGAACATTTAAGGAGGGCATGTCTGCTTAATCAGTGTCTCATCTTCTCAATGACCTTCAATATCTTAAAGGAAACTTTATAACAACCCCTCAGGACTCTTTAATTTTATCCCTTCCCATCAGATCAGCCCTTTCTCAATCTAATACCGTACAAATAAACAGGGCTCTAAAATAGCAGCATGAGCAAGTTTTCCGTTCGCTCAACTCTACTTACAAAAATCGTAAAGTTTCAGTGAAAAAGAAGCCCATAAAGCTTTAAACTCATTCCAGAGCTTTCCTCTCCCCCCCCCACCTGTATTCATATACAGTGCTACACATTTTCCCAAAGGAAATTAATAAAAAAAATCCATTCATAGCCCACAGAATATAGCGGGGGCTCAAATCTCTAAATGCAATCTTGTTTCCACTGGGGCATTTCAATATTATTTCATCTTCATAACATTCATTTCATTGTGTATTATTCATCCATAATAAATGTACTGAGATAGTTCTGTTTCTTTTCTAAAGGAGCCCCTTATCATGCACTACAGTAGGATTGCTTCTTGCTTTCATGGCACTGGCTTTCCTTTTGTAGTACTCAGGCTTCTGTGGAACTCTTTATACAATTAAATGGAAAAGGCTTCCTGTGTTAGATTCCAACTTGGTTTGATATTGTTAGGCAACTACATAAAGCAACTAGGGCTGTCGCCCAATTTTAAAAAAAACCAACAACAATTTATTGTATGTTTTAATTAATAGAACAAGTAATGTATCTGCCTCAATCTGTACACAAAGAAAATAATTGTTGTGAAGGGGAAAAACCCTCTGGTTTTATACGATGCACATATGTGTGACAACAGAAACATCATGGAACAGAGAGAAGGAGCAATGCCTCTTCTAAATACCCACCTTTACCCATACCTTTTGTAAATATTTGTATTAAAAAGAGGGTTTTTTAAAAAAAAATCCATCTAATTGTATAAAGAATTTCACGTTGGTGGATTTTAAAAGGTTACATATTTAATAAGTCAAATGATGTCATTAAATTATAACTTAGTTGTGCAGATCTGATATAGATGAAAACCATGCTGATTAAAAATTTACCTCCCAATCTCACTGCAGGGGTAGAGGGTAGCTTGTATATGCAGCAGTTGCAGAGATGATTAAATCTTTCTGGAAGAGCAATCTTTGCAACACGTATAAAATAATCTGGGGGGGAAACAGTTTCCACTTCAACATGTGTTTTGGAAATACATAACAGATGAATACACATGAAGAGCATGCCAATCAACAGACAGCTCTTTCCACGAATTTAGGACTTTCACACTATTATGTCAGAGCTGTACCCAATACCATCAAGTCTACATGGATGCATTCCATGTTTCCGCAATCACGAAGGAGGTAACTGTTCTCAAGACAACTATGCAGTCACTGTGACCATAACTTCAATCTGTGTAAAAGGAAGAAACATATTGCTAGTCAGTGTGATGGAAGGAAGAGAATGTGTTTTATGGGAATGTGGAGGAATACAGACCTTTGAGAAAAATTTAAATAACAGAATGATTGTCATTGGCATTAATGCAATCTCTCTGACCAGATTCCAACTGGGAGAAACAGAAAACATATTAAAAGGCATTTTGGTGGTTGTCAAATAAACTGACAGGGAAATACAGTAACTGAAGTGAGACAGATATATGTAGCAGATGGCAATTAGAGATTTTTCAGAGGTGAGCCTCCGCTACCATAAAATTCAAAAGGAAGGAAAGTGGATGGAAGAGAGAGAGAAAAATGAACAGAAGAATCTTTCTAATGGCTCCCACAGTAGCTGTATTCTTAGTAGTAAATAAATGCAGTAGAAAGGAGAATACAAAAATACAATAAAAGAAACCAGCTTCTTTTCAAATAGTTCAGCCATATTGCAATGTAACTTTGACACCTGCCATGAGAGCCCTGAAGCTTACTTCCCAGGCACTACAGGTATTTAATAATTACCTTTACAAGGAACAGCCTGGCCTCTATGTAGAAAAGCTGGATAAAGCAGAAACCAATAGTTGGCTTTTTTTTAGGCTGAAAGCACATGTCAAAATCTATGAATCACCATCAAGTTTTTAATAGACACCATCAAATTTTTGTTATTAGTCATGTTTAACAAATATTCGAAATGATTAAGCACTGATACCACACTGATACCATACTGATACCACACTGAATATGCTAGGCCATGACTTGAGGAGACCAACATCCACAGTTACCAGCTATCCTGACCCACCTAACGCCCTCCTTGGGCTACAAATCCTGTCCTTATTAATTTTTGAATTTTGATTCCGCAACATTCTACGCTTGCCATAATTGATTGGGCACAAGAACTGGCAATCAAAAGATGCTGACTGGGGCTGACTGGCTGCTTGGTGAACTCCCGCCCACATCAGCCCCGCCCAGTGTCTTCAGCTCAGTCTGCTGCAGTCCTCTGACAGAGTGAGCTCAGGGACAGGCCCTCAAGGCTTAGGCAGGTGAGAGAAGTTCGTTCCACCCCCACACAGAGACCATCCTCTGGGCCTTCTCAGAGCCCAGTAGGCCCAGAGAAGCCCATTCCATTCCCCACACACACCATCCTCTGGGCCTTCTCAGAGCCCAGTAGGCCCAGAGATGCCCATTCTGCCCCCCACACACCATCCTCTGGGCCTTCTCAGAGCCCAGTAGGCCCAGAGAAGCGCATTCCACCCCCACACACACACCATCCTCTGGGCCTTCTCCATCGCCCCCACACCATCCTCTGGGCCTTCTCAGAGCCCAGTAGGCCCAGAGAAAGCCTGTTCTGCCCCCCACACACACCATCCTCTGGGCCATCTCCATCGCCCCCACACCATCCTCTGGGCCGTCTCCATCGCCCCCACACCATCCTCTGGGCCTTCTCAGGGCCCAGTAGCCCCAGAGAAGCCCATTCTGCTCCACACACATACCACCCTCTGGGCCTTCTCAGAGCCCAGTAGGCCTAGAGAAGCCCATTCCGTTCCCCACACACACCATCCTCTGGGCCCTCTCAGAGCCCAGTAGCCCCAGAGAAGCCTGTTCTGCCCCACACAGCACCCTCTGGGCCTCTCAGAGCCCAGTAGGCCCAGAGAAGCCCATTCTGGGGGGGCCCCATACTCTGGGCCTCTCAGAGCCCAGTAGGCTTGAGACATGGCTACTCTACAACTCCTATGTAACATTTAGGATGAAGTGAGATGATATTTTGGCAATCCAAGAATGCAGTTTAAAAAGTAAATAGAAGTTGTGAAGTACCCTGATGTCGATCAGGGATGCACTACACAGGAAGGTTTAACCCTTTCCCTGTGTCATTTCCTCAACCTCAGTCAATCTACCTGGAACTGTTATTTCCACCAATGGGCCTATATGTAGGCATCAATTTGTTGTCTAAATGATTCTCTTGAGAGACAAAAAAGCAGCACAAGAGGTCAGATTGAGGTAAGTAATATAGCAAGGAATTAAACCCCTGTCTCACTGCACTATTGTCCCATTCTCGGCTGTGGTCTCTGCGACTGATACTTTCATTAAAAACGTGCAAAATCAAATAATGAATTTCCCGGCATTTCATCTAATTGTTAAGCATACAGTTTTCATGCATATACTGAGTTCACACACAACCTAACACCTTATTAGCGCTTTGATAGTGCCTCACAATCATGTAGCCCCGAGTCCTAGATTTTGTATGCTACTAGCATTCCTCTGAAGTTCTATGCTACTGGAATATCTACAAACATTCTATATACTTCAACAATGGATAAAAAGAACTCATTTGGTAATTTGATGCCAATAGCTTAGCGTTTACTTCATTTTTTAATCAAATGCATTGGTTTAGCTAGCCTAAGCCCTATTTTTCTTTAGGGTTCTGCTTTTTTATTTAATACTACATTTGCCTGTTTGAATTCCATATTAAGAGGCCTGAAGGATCATGCAAAGCTGGCATTCACAAAACAATGGAAAGACAGACAAGACGGTCAAACAAACAGAAAGATTATCAACATTAGTGTTGTAGATATGAGATAAAGAATGTTTTTGACAGACTACTGCAAAACTGGAAGAGAATATTCCAGTGCTTTTCTGTTTGCTCATGTGTTTCTGCCACAATACATTTTGGGATGGTGGCTCCATCAAATTAAACACAGCAGGACTTCTAAATCCCTCCTAGATGTCTAAAATTGTTATTTTCTGGTGGCTGTCAGCTTTGCACTGGGCTGATGGGTAGCCAAAATAGTGTTCTACAATGGTAGCAAACTGGAACATGATAAGCATCAAGAAAGATTTGTGAGCTACTTATTCAGAAAACACGCTGGGGGGTAAAAATAAACACAGATGCAGGGGGAAAAACAGGTTGCCAGAGAAAAGTATGCACACAAATTCTGAATAAAATTAAATAAGCTTTACATTTGTACGTGCCAAGAAACTAATTAGAAATGAAATTGCAAACCAATGATGGAAATAGTATGAACAGAGAATAAGAATGACTTGACAGATAAATTATTGTCAGCTTTTTCTGATTAAATTATAACAGAAACAGTGGCATTGGTTGAATAAAGCTTGGGGTAATTGGAAGCTGCACTTCAGAATTTTGTTTTCCTCGAGGAAAAGGAGCAGAGAATTTAATAATGAGAATAATAGGAAGCTTCTATAGATTTCATGCAAGCTTGTACATCGTAGCATGTATTCTAGGAACCCAACCTTGGAAAGAAGAAATTAATTAAACAGTATGATAACTCAATTCTGTAGGGTAGGTCAATTAAGATATCTTCAAAACATGCATAAAACTAAAGTTCCCTGAAGACTGTGATTGCCCAATGAATCAGAGTTGAACAATCCCATTGGGATTGTAAGTGCCCAAATTGGAGATGGTGCTTGTTGCTTTATTATGTGGAGACAGCAGCTCCCACCCAATTCCAAGTCCTGCAACTGTCCTCTTTTCCAATCTGTTTACTTCGGTGGAGTGCTAAAGCATTGGCCTAGGTTAAAAAACACCATTATTATACAATGCCTTGAAGACTTGATGTGTGAAAGTAATAGATAAACAACAGATTCAGTTCAGGATCAGTAACTGACAGATTCCAATATTTTCACATGATATATTTGTTTCTGTGAGATTTTTTAACAGAGTGCTACAAAAGACAGGCCCCAAATTTGCAGAGGTGCCTATGCATGTACGAGTATATAAACTTACTGGCTAACTATAGATGTTCAGCTAGATGCATAGCAATTTAGGTATAGGGCCAGCTGGTGTGCAATCCCCTGTGCACTTGAACACTTCTGAATACCTGAACAAGGCTCCTGTGGGCATGCCGTTGTGTGCATATCTGTTCACTCCTTGTGCATGTACCAGTGGAGCCGGCCACTGTGATCACTCCCACATCATGCTGCATCTGGATCTAAATGCTTGGGAGGTTATGCAGGAACTGCAGTTCGAAAGTTCCAAAGTAACTGTACGAAGTATGCCATACAAATTGGCAAATACAAATGTTAAGGTTGGGGAAGGCAGTTTCTGCAATACAAAGAGTATTATTGTAATAAAGAATAGTCCACAAGATGGAGGAAAATGTGCTGGGTTGGGTGCTTTGTTAATAAAGCAATACCCTAAACATGTGGCAAGTTTGTCCTTCAGACAGATTTCAGACGCAAGGAATTATTTGTCTTGGTTTACAGTGAGGACGGGCAAAGCAGACTGGGTAACAGGTAGGGTGGGACTTTTATCAAAGTTGGGGGTGGTGGAGTTTCACAAGGTGACCAAGTACAGGATAGAAGCTAGCATAGAAAGATTACCAGCCAGTGATATTTAGAAAAACTTGCTTACTTAAATTCAGTTTCCCATTTACTTAAATTCAGTTTCCTCAGTGGGTTGTGGACTGGGCATTAATGGTAAATTAAGGATTATCTCAAATCTGTGCAAAAACAAATGGCATATTGTCTTGCTCCTGCCATCCCACAGCATGTCAAGTACGTTGTCAGAAGTTAAAGTGGGTTTAGAAGTGAGTTTTGTTACCATATGATATCACCACTAACACTTTGTAGTATATCTGCTATGAAGCGTCTGTCAGTGTTCTAAGAGTTTGGCATTAAAGGCTGTTTGAATCTCAAACTTTTCTTTTTTTGAATCTGTGGTACAAAAATGAGACTTTCTCACATACAACACATATTCCTAATACCTGAATTAGTACTAAATGCTAATAATAAATGGCAATATAAAATCATTGCAAATTTTTACAGTGTAATAGACATTATACTATATTATTGTTACAGCACAATGAGCATACATATTGTTTTACAGGGATTATTATTATTATTATGTATTAATATTCTTGAGAAACTACTACTAAGAAATTTACAACCTAATATAGAGAACTGAGAAGACAATAGGTGGGGAGGGAGAGACAAGGCTATGAAGGGTTTTGTGAGAGCAAACAGTGCTACAAATAATGCTACTTGCCTATAGCTGAGAATAAGAGAGGAAAAGGTTTTGGAGTGTAACGGGGTTTTTTTTTTAATTGGGATGGTCATAATTTCAGGGAAAACAGGAGAAAGAAAAGGAAGAAGCAGTGGGATAAGATCAGATTACAGAGACAGTAGGTGGGTACTGGGATGCTAGAAAAAACCTCTAGAAGACTGAGAATGAAAGTAGAGGTACGGATAGATGGAAAACTAAACAAAGTGGAAGTCTGCAACTCCCTGAATTAAGTACTATAGCTTCAAATAAAAACCAAACTGGTGATGTCCTTCAGCATCCTCTTTCAGGCAGTCACTTAGCTGTAGGGAAGGGTACGAACCAAACCATGAAGCAAAATTCATGACAAATTTTTCCCTATTCATGGTTCCAAACCAGAGTTTATAATGGGACTGCCGTCGCGAACTTCCATGAATTTTTGAAGCAGTTCATGGTAGTTCATAAATAGACCAGAAAGCAGGGGTTTAAAGGGAATCGAAGTCTCTTTAAACCCTTGCTTTCTGTTCCCCTCAAAAACCACAAAAACAGCTGAGCAGCAGGGAGCAGCCTGCTCCCCACCACTCAGCTGTTTTGGGCTGTCTTGTGCAATCTCCTTAAAGTGTACAAGAAATCCCCAAAACAGCTGAGCAGCAGGGAACAGATTGCTCCCCACCACTCAGTTGTTTTTCAAGTTTTCTAGTTCAGTTAGGTTTGTGGTTCAGTTCATGGGTCAGCCACAAACCACAGACTGACAGAAACAGCATTTTTCCAGTTCATGCCTATTCGTACTCAGCTGGCAAGAAATTACTGAAAGGCAGTCAGGTCTCAGTGTGGGCAAGTGGAAAAAAAAAAAGACAATATAAGCAAGCAGTAATAGTTAAGCAGAGCTTTGTTGCACTCAGAAAATTGGTAGTTTTTATTTCATAAAATTCTACATGTGTACCTGCACCTCAATAGGTCTATAACTAGAACACACGGTGGAGAAAAGGGATTTAGGTGTGACCAACCCATAATAGACTGGGTCATTTGTATTCTTCTGGAAGATTTCCTCATCTTTCTTCACAGGTGATCAGTTGAAGAAAAGAAGTGGTAATAGAAGGGTTTGGACGTCAGCGAGGTGCCAGGGATTAAATCCACTAGGCAAGAAATAGTGCAGAGCTAACCATTTCAAATAAAAAGGAGGGAAGGGACTCAAAGTAAGATTCACAGTTGGAGTCATCCTTTCTCTGGCAAAATTAGTTGACCCTTCAGGGTGACTCATGACTAGGATTTCACAGGCTTTGGATGTGTCCTACCAGAATCTTTAGGAAAATACCTCCTGCTACATACATATTATTTAGGAAAGTATACAAGGACAAAGCACTGAGTGAAGAAGAAAGGACAGGTGAAGAAGGAGGAAGGGGAGAAACCAACGAAAGAAAAGAAAAGAAAGGGAAGGAAGGAGAAGAAGAGGGAGAATGATACAAGCCATATACTTTTCTGTAAAATGCAAGAATGGTGTTATCACAACGCGGTAACAGGGAGAACCATCTAACAAGCAACAGATGTCCAGATACAAGGTTGAGCTTTGGGATTAGAGAAAGTGAGATCTGAAGTGGCAAATTAGGTCTGGAAAGCACTGACTAAAGGAGAATGACTGTTCCTTTACTGCTGCATCTTTCTGACATTAAACATAGAGCCTTATGAAGATATGTATGACAGATCTGGATGAGACACAGGACCAGCCTAGATTTTCTCCCTTCAAAGTCAGTGGAGTTTTGGATTGTTTTCATCAAAAATGGGAACTATCCTAGTTAATGTTCAATGCAAAAAAATGGTTGTTGTTTAGAGTTCCTCTTCTGAATTCTCATTTCTCAATATCCTTTTCTTATACAAAGAAAGCTGGAACACAAAGGGACGGTCTGTTTCAGTACTGCTGCTGTGGGTTTGCCCTTCACTGCATTCCTCTCCACCTTCTTTCTATTTTCAATTCATGTCTAAATTAGTGCCCTTTTCCACAGCTTTGCATTCCTTCTGTCATTTGCAAGGGATTTTCTTTCATCAGTTTAGCAATGTGCACAACCACACAGGTTGGGGGACATGATAATAATGCACAAGAAGGAATGGAAAGTATGGGAAATGGCATGTGCATGGAGGGCAGTTGATTTTAATGATTTTATAATGTAATTTTATCATGTACGCTTTACATTGTTAGCTGCCTTGATGGACCTTGTAAGGGCAAAATACGGCCTTTACCAGACAACAGCCCTGCATCTGCTTAGGACAGAGGAGGAAGAGGCAGTTGAAAGAGTCCCGCCAATACCAGGCTTTTCAGGGGTGGAGCTTCTGAGCTCATATCTCTGCCCACAGGCCTCTTTCCTCAGTCCTTGTTTCTTACTCAGATCATGCAGAGGGGTTAGTTGCCCCTCATGCGTCTACTCAATGCTTTCAGGACTGTGGCGTTCCAGTCAGCTTGGATGGCTGACTGCAGGGGCAGCAGCAGGACCTTCACAGTTTCAGAAGAAACAAGTGGACATTGTTTGATTTATTAGACCACCCCCCTTTTTTCTTCCTTCTCTGGGTCACTAATTCCTGGGATGGCATTTGTTGGGATTACAGGTGCCCCTTGGAATGGGCTACATCAGTTCAGGGGTTTCCCCTAGCCAGTTTGGTGTAGTGGTTAAGAGTGGTGGACTCTAATCTGCAGAACCAGGTTTGATTCCCCACTCCTGCACATGCAGCTACTGGTGTGACCTTGGGTCAGTTACAAGTTATTTCAGAGCTGTTCTCTCAGGAGCAGTTCTCAAAAGAGCTCTCTCAGTCCCACCTACCTCACAGCATGTCTGTTGTGTGGAGGGGAAGGGAAAGGAGATTGTAAACCACTCTGAGACTCCTTAGGGTAGTGAAGGGCGGGGTATAAATCCAATCTCTTCTTCTTCTTCTTCTTCTTCTTCTTCTACCCTTAGTGTGGATTTATTTCCCCTGGAGATACCTTCTTCTGGGTGGCCATGGGCAGGTGGTAGTGTTTGGGCTCAGGCTTGGTCTGATAGCAGACATTTTACACGGGGTTTTCAGCTAGGCCTGATACGAGCACATGACATCGGGGAAAGTTGGGGGGCCCTCTAAGTGTAAGCACTCTGCTTCTAAGTCACCATCTAAGAGGGCTTCATCAGCCCATTCATCATCTGATGAGGATGAGGAGGCACAGGAGAAGTGTTTGATACTGGAGAGGCTGGCCACTTTAGAGAGAGCCAAAGGTGTCATGGTAGCCAGGGGCTGGGTTGAGATACCTAGGCTGACCAGAAGGGCCCAGTCCATGTGCTTTAATAAAAGTGTACTAGCACATCTTTCTGCTTTGGAGAGAAAGTCTGGTTCACCTCTTCATGGAGGGAACGATGCTGTGCTGGCAGCTCAGGGTGAGTCAAGCCAGGCAGGGGTGAGTGAGAAGAGACCATGAGAAGAGCTGACCCAGCTGAGCTCTGAGAAGGAGAAGGAGATAGAGCTGCTAGAGGGGTGAGTGGTTTTTTAATTTATTTTATTTATTTATTTTATATCACGCCCTCCCCACCAAGGCAGGCTCAGGGCAGCTCACAGAAAGTATGTGTGTGTGTGTGTGTGTGTGTATATATATATATATATATATATATACACATATATATATACATACATACACACATGTATAAAACAGCAAAATAGTTAAAACCCAATATTTCAATAGATAAAATCACAACATATAAAATCATATAAGTGCCAGTAAACATAAACATGAATAAATATTGATAACTATTAATAGGTATTTATAAATGATGGCGGTGTACTCTCAGTTTCCAGATGGTCATTACTACCACAGTCTGAGCTCTCACCAGGCTGTTGACTATTGAATCAGTACTGGTGTTAGGGCCAGGGCCGTAATATTAGGAGGCAGCACCCCAGTCAAAAGCCTGGTAGAAGAGTTCCGTTTTATAGGCCCTGCAGAACTGTAACAGGTCCCACAGGGCCCTGATGTTCTCCAGGAGCTCATTCCACCAGTATGGGGCCACCACAGAGAAGGCCCTGGCCCTCATCATTGCAAGCCTGGCTTCTTTAGGGCCTGGAAGGGCCAAATGATCTTAGTGCTCTCTGGGGAACATGTGGAGAAAGGCAGTCCCTTAGGTAGATAGGTCTCTGACCATATAGGACTTTAAAGGTGAGAACCAGCGCCTCGAACCTAATCTAGTATGCTATACCTATTTGTGCCTTTCCTAACCTGTGGTATATATTTTTTCTGAGCTTCTAGGATTGTAGTTTTAAATAGTCTCCAAGCTTCCCCAATGGTTTTGACCCTTTCTATTTTTCCTTTCAGTTTCTTCCTCACATGTCCCCTCATATCAGAGAAGTTATCCCTTTTAAAGTTAAAAGTAGTTGTGTCAGTCTTTGGGGGCAACTCCCTATTAATACAAATGTTAAACTCAATAACATTATAGTCACTGTTCCCAAGCAGTGCAATCACTTTTACATCTCTCACCAAGTCTTGGGCATTACTTAGGACCGAATCCAGGATTGCCTCTCCCCTGGTAGGTTCTGTGACCATCTGCTCCATAGCACAGTCATTGAGACTGTCTAGAAACTCATTAAAATCTGCCTTCATTCCTGAGTACTGGAAGGTAGTTAATGTCACTCCCATCTTTAAAAAGGAGAGGAGAAACAGGAAATTACAGGCCATTCAGTCTGACAATGATACCAGGTAAATTGGTGGAAACTGTTATTAAGGAAAGAATTAGTAGGCACATTGATGAACAAAAACTATTGAGGTAGACTCAGCATGGGTTCTGCAAGGGAAGATCTTGTCTCACTAACCTGTTAGTGTTTTTTGAGGGCATGAACAAACATGTGGACAAGGGGGACCCAATAGATGTTGTTTACCTTGACTCCAGAAAGCTTTTGATAAAGTTCCTCATCAAAGGCTCCTAGCAAGCTCAAAAATTACAGTATAAAAGGACAAGTCCTCTTGTGAATCAAAAACTGATTAATTAATAGGAAACAGAGAGTGAGTATAAATGGGAAATTTTCTCAGTGGAGGGTGGTAAGCAGCGGGGTACCACAGGGATCAGTACTCGGTCCAATGCTTTTTAACTTGTTTATTAATTATTTGGAGCTGGGAGTAAGCAGTGAAGTGGCCAGATTTGCAGATGACACGAAGTTGTTCAGGATGGTGAGAACCAGGGAGGAATGTGAGGCACTCCAAAGGGATCTGTTGAGGATGAGCGAGTGGGCGACAACATGGCAAATGGGATTCAATGTGACCAAGTGCAAAGTGATGCACATTGGAGCCAAAAATCCTAAATATAAATACACATTGATGGGGTCCAAACTGGCAGAGACTGACCAAGAGAGAGATCTTGGAGTCACAGTAGATAACTCAATGAAAATGTCGAGACAGTGTGCAACTGCAATAAAAAAAAGGCCAACGTTATGCTGGAGATTATAGGAAGGGAATTGAAAACAAATGAGCCAGTATCATAATGCCCCTGTATAAATCGATGGTGTGACATCATTTGGAATACTGTGTACAATTCTGGTCACCACACCTCAGAAAGGATATTATAGCATTGGAAAAGTGCAGAAAAGGGCAACTAGAATGATGAAGAAAGGTTAAAGTGCTTGGGGCCGTTTAGCTTGGAGAAACAACAACTGAGCGGTGACATGGTAGAGGTTTGCAAGATTATATATGGGATAGAGCAGGTAGACAAAGAAGTACTTTTCTCTTGCGCGCCATACAAGAACTCATGGGCACTCAATGAAATTGCTGAGCAGTCAGGTTAGAACAGATAAAAGGAAGTACTTCTTCATCCGAAGAGTGATTAACACATGGAATTCACTGCCACAGGAGGTGGTGGTGGCTACAAGCATGGACAACTTCAAGAGGGAATTAGATAAGCATATGGAGCAGAAGTCCATCACTGGCTATTAGCCACAAGATATAGATAGGAACTCTCAGGCTGGGGCAAGTGATGCACTGTATTCTTGGTGCTTGGGGGGAACAACAGTGGGAGGGCTTCTAGTGTCCTTCCCCCACTGCTGGACCTCCTGATGGCACCAGGTATTTTTGGCCACTGTGTGACAGAGTGTTGGACTAGATGGGCTATTGGCCTGATCCAGCATTGGCTTCTCTTATGTTCTTATGTTCATGGGTGGAGGATGGTGCTGTGATGGTGGCAGTTGCAGCCCTCAAAGATGAGGGTAAGGCTGTTTCTGCACAACATGGGCCAGCCTGGCCTTGAGGACCATGGGGTCAAGAATCTGCGTCAGCCCCTGAGATGGGGAATGGGTCAGGCCTCATTCCAGGTTTCATGGGCCTTTGCACAAGAGGCTTCTTTTCCCTGGCAGGTTCCCCCTTGGGGTGGTTGGGGCTATCCCCCATGGCTGGCATCCCCCATGGGTTAGTCCCCTTTAATGCCATGCCACAGGGGTATGTGGCTATGCCATTGGGTGACCACTTGACCGCTGCTACCAGGGACAAAATCATCAACAGGGAGTTTACACTTCTGTTCATGATCTTGAGAAAAAGGATAAGGATGATCTTGATGACAGGGATAAGGAAAAGCTTAAGAGGAGAAAGGTAGATTGCACCTGGGCATACTGGTTGCCCAGCTTCTTGATTTTTACAGGTGTTATTGCTCAGTCCCAGTATACTGATATCATCTATAGAGCTTATACAGAGTTCTCAGGGGCGGCTTGCCTGCAATACGATGAGGATGGCTGTTAACCCAGCTTTACCCTGTGATCAGGTTGACCAACAGCTGTAGCTTCAGCTGATGGCCCCTGCTAAGCCCTCTTCAGGTGATCGGTCAGATAGCAACCACATTGTACATCGTACTTCGGGTCTTTCTGGATCTCAAGGTACTGTGGGGCAGTCCTTTCAGCCCCACCTGCTCTTTTGGGAGTTTATCTCACAAGGGTATGCTCAAGAAAGCCATGTAAATTTCAGCACGAGTGCTCTCTTTGCAGGTGGGGTCCCATGCCTTCACTGCCTGTTCCAGGGCAAAACCCTGAGGGGCTAGTAATTGCCCTGGAGGGGAGGAAGTACATTTCAAGTTGCTGTTAAAGGGACCCAGCCCCCTAAGGCTGAAGCCACTTAGGAAGTGGGTGGCTGCTCATCCCAGTGTTGTAGATAGTTCTTATTTGTTGGCAGATTTCACTCACGGTCATTCTTCATTCTGTGCAGGGAAAAGAGGATGTCGTTAGGGAAAAAATAGCTAAAGAATGCCATTAAGACAGGGTATTAGATCCATTTTCCTCCCCCCCCAACCCTAATCTGAGGCTGTCTCCTCTGGGAGTAGTTCCTAAGAAGGTGGAACATGAGTTCCTCCTGATTCACCATCTTTTCTTCCCAAAAAGTGCTTCAGTGAATGATGCTAGTCTTGATGCTTCATGTGGTATGCTTCATCTGACCACACGTTGTGGGTTGTGCACAGGGGCGGTGTGGCAGCTGAGATGGCAAAGTGTGCCATCAATGCTTTCTGCCTGTTGCCAGTTCACCCTCAGGATTTTGAGCTTCTGGGGTTCGCTTTCAAGGCCAGTTTTATATGGATCAGGCACTGCCTGTGGGGTGTTCTTTGTTGTGTGCTGCCTTCTAATGCTTTAGCTCTTTCCTTGAGTGGGCCTTGCAATGCAAGGCCAGAATCTCAGACACCGTTCACTAACTGGATGACTTCCTGCCAGTTCTGGTCCTCGTGCCCACTTGTTGAACACTTTCACCAAGCTGTCTAGGGAACTCAGTGTTCCTTTAGCCCATGAAAAAACAGAGGGCCCCTCCACTGTTTTGGCCTTTGGCGGAATAGAGCTGAGCACAATCCAGCAAACATCCAGGTGAAGTGAAACTGATCAAATTGCGGGCCTGATTTGCCACTTTTATAGGGTCAGAAGGAAGGTCACCCTGTTGGAGCTTCAGCAATTGGTTGGTTATTTGAATACTGCATGCAGGTTCGTTGCTCTCAGCCACGCTTTTCTTCGGCGTTTGTGTTCTGCTATGACTGGATTGTGGCTTCAGCACCATAGGTTGTGGATTATGGTATGTGAGATGCTTTGCAGGTTTGGGAAGGTTGCCTACAGTCCTCCAATGGGGTTTCCTTTTGGAGAAAGGATTTAAGATTGGAGGCTGAGGTGTAGATTCATTCAAATGCAGCTGGGTCCATTGGCTTCAGGGTCTATTTTTGCGGCATGACGCTTGGCCAGAAGGGGACATTTGCAGACATCTTACTTTCCTAGAATTCTTTCCCATCTTAGTGTTGCTTTGGATTTGGGTGGATCAGATGGCCAACTCTATTGTGTACTTTTGGTGTGACAATTTGGTTGCAGTGCAGTTCATCAATTCCCTCACATCCAAATCGATTGGGATGATAGATTTGTTGCATTCTTTCACTCTGCATTGTCTTCAGCTGAATATTCTGTTTCTCCCCAAGTATGTGGGATTAGTAACAGGGTGTCCAGTGCTCTGCCTCATAAACAGATGGAGAGGTTTCTGGCCCTGGAGGCTGACTTACAGCCGGCAAAGATGCCCCTGGAATTGTGGCAGCTTGACGAGTTAAGGCATGCAGGGCAATTGACTAGCAATAGCCCATAGTCCCAAAAAAGCATATGTATCGTCCATCAATCTGAGGCTTTTAGGGATGAGGTAGGGCTTCGGAATGATAGGCCAGCCCTGTGTACCATCTGATGCAATACTGTGTGATGTTAAAAGATAAGGGTTTTGCAGTTAATGCAATTAGGGGACAATTGGCTGCTTTGGCTTTTGATAACAAAGCTCGGGGCCTTTCAGAGTATATGAGTGATTTTTGCCTGCATAAGATGCTGGAGTGGTGGTACTGGGAGTTGGGCACCAGCAGGGACAAACAGCAGCCTATTTCACCTACGGTGTTGATGGGTTTACCTCTGGTCTGGAGTGACACTCCAAGTTCGAAATTGCCCTCTTTCATGCAGCAGCTCCAAGCGCCTTTTTGGCACTTTACACATCAGTGAGTTGGTCAGGCAGTCACATTCTGACCAGTCCAGCCAAGCTCTCTGGGCAGGCAACATTAGATTTACAGCAGATCAGGTGGTTATTTGGATATGAAGCTCGAAGATGGACCAGTGGCATCATGGGGCTGAAATTAAGCTCACCCCTTACTTGGAGAAGGATCTCGGCCCAGTTAAGGCCCTTCATCAGTATGTGCTGTTGTGTGGTGCCACTGGCTGCCATGCTAATTCCACCCCTCTTACTAAATATCAGTTCTGGGTAGTGACAACCTGGACTCTGGCCAAATTGGAGTTGGGATCTTCAAAGGGCAACCCACAAGATATTGGCCCACACCAGGGGCTGGGTGACTCGCTCATTTCAAGACAAGGAAGGAGACAAGATTTCACTTTGTTTGCCCTTACCAGTTTATGCTTTATATGGTTACATTTAAAGTTTAATAAAGCTGCCCCATAGTTATTCCAACAAACATGTCTGTTTCTTTGTTCTGACTGTGAGGGGAAAGGCAGGATACAAATTTTGTAAATAATCATCATAATATACAGAGGATGCCAATATACTGGTGCTGCTCTGCAAGTGATCTCACAGACTCAAAAATCTGGGGCCAAGTTTGAATTAGGAGAAATGTATAAGCATCCCCAGTTTTTAGTATCAAATTAGCCTTGTTAATTCATGCTTTCACAGCTGTTACATTAGCATTCCAAAGGAACTTTACCATCTCCTTGAATCTTCCTTCTGCGTATCGAGGATAATTGAATGTTAAGGGATTCAAAATTTAATTTTTGCATTTCTTAACCAAATCTACTCAGCGATGCCCTGTGCTTAAGAATTAGCTGCTGGTGAAGGTTAAGATGTTTACAGTCAACCATTTTAGCTAATTAGAAACATATGTAGTTGATGAAAGTATGGGTGAAGGATCTTCAAAACATACATCCCATAATCAATATCTTCAACATGTTTGTCATGTTTCTGTTGCAAAATAATAATATTTTGGAGAATGGAAAGCTGAATTGTAGGCAGTTTTCTTTCCTCTATTTTTAGAGGCGAGGCCATTGTTCACTTTACACATAAGATTGCCCCAGATTCAGCACTTGTCATCTGCAAGTAAAAGAATGTAGGGGAATAAAGAACTGAGATCTCGGAGAGCTGCTTCCAGTCAGAGCAGGCAGTACAGGACTGAGAGTCTGATAATGCTGTCTCAGTGTAATTTATAGGGCAACTGAAGCAAAAATAGACTACAAGCCGTCAGGAAGATTATCCATTACAACACCACAGCTCACCTTGCTACCGAATTCTGTCACTTTGCTCATCAGCTACATTAGATGAAGTTTATTGTTGGCATTTTCATCTAGACACTAAGGAAGGAAGTTCTAGAGGTATTCCAGCAGGGCTTCAACAACTTTCACCCCACAGAACAGGTCCAAATATGTGATGGGAACACAGGCACCTCACTACACCAAAAAAAATGCACTACTTGCTGTATGTTTCTACCTGCTTCCCACTACCACCCTGAGCACATCACACAACCTGTAGTTCTACAGCCACGTTCTGCTGCCATTTCCTTTTGTCCCTCAGACAGGGACTCTCTCCTGAAGGAATTGCATCATGCATTCTTGGGACTACAATATCCATGTAATGAAGAAATCAGTAAAATAAACTGGAATGCAGAAATACTATTACATGACCTAATCACATCAGTTATACCATCTAGGGGTCATTTACATGCTCATCTTCCTATATGATATATGTCATCATTTGCCAGCATTGCCCTTCTGATGTCTCTATAGGGCAAGCAGGTCAGTCCCTGTGTAAAATTAATAAATGGACACAAATCTGACACTAAACATTTCAGTAGTGATAAACCAGTAGGAGAACACTTTAACCACCCTGGTCACAACAAATATACTTCAAAAGTAAGTTTTTAAATGAAATTACTGAACTAGGATTTATTAATGTGTTACACACATCCTCTTCACCTGGTCTAAACCAGGACACAGGATTTATGGCTCATATTATATTCTAATAGCCAAAAAGTGCGGATACCTATTCCCTCCAACAGGGGCCTCACTCTCCCCCAACAGCTTTTCCTGCATAGTCAGTAGACTTCCTGGGTTTGTAGAAAAATCCCAGAAGTGAAGAAATCCCTTCAGGAACTTTTGAATTCCCCAAAAAGCCTTTTGAAATGGCCTCTGCAGGGACCTAACTCCAGGCAGCAACGGTGAGAGATTAGAACGTTGGGGGGGAGGGGGAGGGAGAGGCTTCTAACTGGCTCTGTCGATGGAAGGGGTGGGGGAAGGGCCCTTTCCAGGCCTCTTTCAGCCTTGGAGGGAGGGAGGGAGGAAGCCTTGGGGCCAGGCCTCACAAAAGTTGCCAGGGCCAGGCTGGGGGATTTCTAGAGATTTTGTGGTGGACTCTAAGGAGGAGGGCTGGGTTTGGGAAGGGAGAGGCCTCAGCTGGGTATAATGCCACAGTTTCCACCCTCCAAAGCAGCCATTTTCTGCAGGGAGACAGACCTCTGCTGTCTAGAGTCCAGTTGTAATTCTGGGGGTCTCCAGGGCACATTTGCAGGTTGGCCACTCTAGGCCTGGCAGCATTCTAGGCTTGCCAGGTCCCCCTGATTTGCATGACTCACCTAGCCTCGGCTGCTTGCTACCATTCATCAGCAGCCACCCTATGAAAGCCAGTGAGGTGCAGCAGTTAGAGCTTCAAAGTAGGATCTGCAAGGCCCAGGTTCAGATCCCCATCTTGCAGTGGAAGGTGACTGTGTGATTTTGGACCAGTCACATATTTCAGCCTAACCAACCTCACAGGGTTGTTGTGCAGAAAAAAGGAGGAGGGAATAATGAAAGCTGCTTTGGCCCTCACTGTGGAGAAAGACTGTAATTTTCCTAGGTAGAGGCTGGGGGTAAAGATGGAAAACAGGAGACAGAGAGGCAGATAAAGGTAGGTTGGCTGTTGGTTGGGAAGGAAATAGGGTTGCCAACTCCAGGTTAGGAAATCCCTGGACATTTGAGGGGTGAAGCCTGGAGTGGGTGGGATTTAAGGAGGGGAGGAACTTTGGACTGGTGTAATGCCATAGACTCCACCCTCCAGCCATTTCCTCCATGAGAACCACCATTGCCAACCTCTGGGTGAGGACTGGAGATCACCCAGAATTACAGCTGTTGTCCAGGAGACAGAAATCAGTTCCCCTGGATAAAATGGCTGTTTTGGAGGGTTGAGTCTATGGCATCATACCCTGCTTGCCTCCCCAAGCCTCACTGTCCTAAGGCTCCACCCCCAAATCTCCAGGAAATTCCCAACCTGGAGCTGGCAACCCTAAGGTGAATTGATCTCTGTAGCTGGGAGATCCATTGTGATTCCCAGAGTGCTGCCACTGCTGCTGTGGGGGAGAAAAAGCAGGTGGGTGGCTGAGAGCACTGCCACCACTGCTACTGCTGCTCTGCGGAGTGGGGGAAGAAGCAGGCAGGAGGCTGGGAGAGAGGCTGGGGGCAGAAAGCAGCCAGGAGGCTGGGGGCAGAAAGAAAGAATGATGGGGTGGGGGGCAGAAAGAGAAAGAGTGATGAAGTGGGGAGGCAGAAAAACAAAGAGAAAGATGACAGATCAGAAAGAGAGAGGAAATCACATGCATGGAGCAGAAATAGAGTAAGAAAAGGGGAGCAGAGGGGAGAAATAGTGTGAGAGAGGTAGGGGGTGAGCAGAGGAAGCAAAGATGTGACGAATGAGATAACCATCCCGCAAGTTTCTTGCGGGTCTCCACTTGTTTATGTATATTTACTGGCTTAGCAAGACCAACTACAATTATTAAGTGCCTCCCCCCACCATGATTAGATCTCAACACTCCTAGTAGTATTAGTTACCCTGTACCGCACTGTAACTTTTACACCTTTACATTTCATAATCTCTTGACCTTGCTGTTTGTTTGCTTGTTTCATCGCACCCTCATAAATAAAATATCTGGAAGTGGAAATATGGTCATAATCATTTGAAGAAAAGCCTAGTTTTCCATGAATTTCATAAAATCCCACTTAGAAATGTGGCAACCCCACCAAGCAAGGAAGACTAGCCTCAATACTGATTCAAAGCATGTGCTCTACCACTGAACCTGGGGCCAAGTCAAATACACTGAAGCATTTCAAGTCAGTCTCCTTAAACAACACCACATGCCTCAGACTTGAATAGTGCAGGGCACAGTCAACAGAGAGGTTTTTTTACATTGTTTTAATGGTGTTAATATAAGAAAGAGTCCTTTTAAAATACAGTCCTGGAAGAAGCTTTAGAAGGGCACAGGCCTGAGAAGATTTTGAACTGAACACCATATCAAATCTGTTAATAAGTTAAAACCATTTACAATATCATGCCTGTCCACTGTATTGTACATATCTAGTCTTTATTTCCAGCATACCTCCCTGTAGATTTAAACTGTAGATTTACACTGCAGGGAGATAAACTGGAAATAAAGCTGTTTGATATTGAATTGACCACCAGAGGGAGCAAAATGTGGAACAGGGGGGATCTGAAGAAACAGAACCTGGACAGTGAGTAAAATGAGAATGCAGAAAAGCCCATGATTATTTCCAGTGCCATTCTGGGTAGAGAGACATCTAATTTTTTTAAAGTATTCTACAACTGTTCATGTGTCTTGGTTTTTTCTAACCAATTTGCTTTCATAGATTTACTAACAAAGATATCATCTATGTATAATTAACACGAATGCCTCATATAAGCCTATTCTTTGTGTTCAGGTTAGGGTTATACTACTGCAATGTGGAAGTGTCTAATTAGGCAGCAATGTGATTTGTTGAAGGAAAGACTATGGCAAAATATTGTCAATTGATTTAGACATGTGATAGTTTTTATTAGCTAGCTATCTAGCTATGGTACAAAAACTTCTAACAAACAGTGACCACATTCCAATACACAGTAAAATTGCTTTATTTTTTATTTTTTCGTTTTTTCAGGAGGATTTTTTGACCATTTAGTTGAAGATTTAGCTGCCTCTGGATTCACACAGCTTTGATAGATCTGTGCTTGCAGAGGATTGTTTGGGTGTACTATACTGCCACTTGTACTGAGTTATGTTTGAGCGCTGGAGTGGGCTGTCCCCTTTGTTAATATACTTGGGACTGTTGCTGTACAATTTTCATGGTAATTGCCACATAGTTAAAGTACTGCAAAAATATAGCTTTCTTTGTATTAATTTAAAAAGAGTTTACTGAGCTCCCTAATGTAAAACAAAACAAGATGTACAGCAAATTGAATCTGGATAATTCATTATGGGCAAATTCTTCTGCTTTATCAACAATATGTGAGTTTTAGCATAGGTTGTGGTTTCAGCTGTAAACAGAATCTGAATGCTCCAGATGGATGCCTTTGGGGACAGCCCTAGGACAAAGTGGGTTTACTGGGCCTGGGTTTATTGGAAAAATTAAGGGTAATCCTGTATAGTATGATCTTGTATGCAAATACCCAGAATGGCACTGGAAAATTAAGGGTAATCCTGTATAGTATGATCTTGTATGCAAATATTTGAGGAGGTGCATCTTATCTATTGGACCCAATCTTGTGCAATCTATTTGACTGTGAGTTTCTGATACATCAGGAACCCATGGACTTCTCTTGGCACATCAGCAGCTGCTTGTCTTAACTTATTTGGCACAGTTGATGCAATATATTCCAGCTAATGCACAGGATTCTGGTTCCTTCAGATGAATCGAGGATAGCCAGCCCCCAGGTCCAAGCAGGGGACCCCCTGCTTTGGGGGGCTTGTCCCCACCTCCAAACAGCAACATCCCTACATGACACAGAAGTGATGTCATCATGCCAGGGACATCATGTGGGGATGCTCTGGTTTGAGGGCAAAACTCTATGGTTTGAAGGCAAAACTCTATGGTTTGAGGGCAATTGTATCATAGAGTTTTGCCTTCAAACCAGAGCATCCCATGCAATATTCCCAATGTGATGATGTCACTTCTGCATGACATCATTGTATCAGTGACATCACGTGGGGATGTTGCTGTTTGGAGTGGAGCCTTGCCCCCTCCTGGAAGGCTCCCTCCCTCCCACCGCTGGTGAGAGGTAAAGACCTGGCAACCTTAGATGAATCCATGGATTCCCCCAGAGCGATTAGAACAATCAAAATAACCGTCCATGCTTCTCCTCACACCCATTATGTGTAGGGCCAAATGCTGGTGGGTCAACTGGAGGAAGAGGTCTTTTCTCTTGTCAAAATCCAGTTGGACTAGCTGCTTCTGTGAACTAAATTTTCCTCTCAATATTAAGAAAGTCTTTTTAAGTGTTCACAGATATTTGCGATTAAGTATTCCACATGCCGTGCAAAACAATTACCTGGTGCTGTATCACTACAGTTTCAGCAAAAGTCCCAAGTTCTGATGCCATTCTACACAGAGTCAATGCCTGAAATCCACTTATTAGAAGATGGAGGCTTTAACTGGGCCGGACCAGAACCAAAAACTGTACCAGACTAACAAGTGTGATTCCACATCACATCAATCTATTACATGTTTATCCTGCCCTTCCTGCAAAGACACCTGAGTAATGTGCATATCGTGCTTTCTACATTTCACCCTCCTATCCAATAGGTTTGGCTGAAACAGCTTTCATAATTAGGCAGCTGGTAAAACACTCACTTTTAATGTTGGTCACACCTATTTTTAAATAGGGCTGTTATCAATGTTCATGACAACTCTGACTGGGCTTGAAAATTCAGGTTTCTTTTATGGTTTATCCAGACTTGGAAAAAAACTGAAACTTCCCCCAATACTGAATGCCTTTGGGAGATAGCCCCATCATTCAGCCAGTGTAGTGGGTTTGGATGTATTAGAGAAATATATGGAATTTGGGCTTCCCACCACATTATATACATCTACCTATTATATTTCTAACCCACCCTTCCTCTAAAGAGCTCAGAATGCCATACATGGTTCAGTCTTATTGTGTCCTCATAATAATCCTGTCCAGTAGTTTAGGTCAAAAGAGCTTTCATAATTAGCCTACTGCTGAAACATTCATTCTTAAGGCAGGTCACTCCCATCTTTTTAACAGGGATGTTGTTTAATTCATGACAACACAAGCTTGATTCACTTCTGGATGCCTTCGGTCAGCTCTTGCTTCAACAGCTCCTGAACAGGGTAGTGTCACGGCCATCCCATCCTCCATTTCTTAGCCAGCCAGCCAGCCAGCCTACCTTCATTTGCACTGTGAGTTTCAAGGTTCACCAGAACTACTATACAGACAGCAAAGCCAGCATGAATCCTCTGGTCAATCAGGTTCTTCATGCCAGCTATAACTACCTGTCCTTGGGTTCTTATTTCACATGGAATGATGTAGTTTTATTTGGGTTTGCATCCTTTTTTTCAACATCTGTCTGATGAGAAGTATAAAGAAGCTGACCTTCCAAAACTGTCATGGATGGAAAGCTCCCCTGACAGATGTCCAATAAAGCAGATCAGGATGAATGTAGGTATGGAACTTCTGCCATGGTCTTTGCCCTTCAGCTGGAGAAGATCATGTGGATCCTCACATGTGTGTGACTTCATGGAGACTTGCTACCTAGATGAAGAGGTGAAGCTGATTAAGAAGGTGAGGATCATGTGACCAACCTGAAACATGTGAGTGCCAGCAAGGATGGCCTTAGCAAGTACTTGTTGGGTAAGGCCTGCTATTGAGCTGCCAGGTGCTAGCTGCCTCCAGACTCCTACTACCAACTTGTCCAGCTATGTCATTCTAGTTTTTTATAACTGACATTAAATAACACTTGACATTAAGCACTAAAAATCATGACAACTCTGATTGCAATTCAAGATTCTGTTATGTTTTCTTCATGTTTAGGACTAAACTGTGGTCATTCTTTTCCCCAACATCGTTAATGAATTCTGTATAAATATTGCCATTAAAATTATGCTTTTTTTGCATCAGTTGTGTATAAATAGTATATAAATGGTAAAAAAAAATTGTTTAAATTCCTTAAAAGAAATACACAAAAAAATGGGAAAATGGCCTAAGAAAATAGACTGGATGAAAACAGTGTTCCCAACCAGGTGCAAAATTAAAATTAGAATAAATGAATATATACATATAATTTGTGCATCCCCATTTCTCAAAAGCTTATTAGCAGAGCTCATAGAGCTGTTTGAAGATCCTATTATAAATGGCTAGCAAAATGATGTCAAAAATACAGTACCAGTCCTTGAAGAATGTACAGATGACAGGCAATCAATCACATTTTATTAGTAGTTCAGCAATCTGTCTTTTCTCACACAAACAATTAAAACCAATAGTAAAATTAACAATAAAACAATGGTAAGACACCATAAAACAGTAGGCAGCCAAGAATAAATGAAAAATAGTCCCAGATGGGGCTTCCCTAGTCACCTATAAGTAGCTGATACAAAGGAAAAGACATCAAACACAAATGTAAGCTCTTGAATGCTCTGTAAGTAAAATAAGATTTAAATGTTTTGAAGAATCAAATAAAAATATAAGTGCTATGAAATACAAGAAGTCAAGCACTGTCAAATACAGAAGTAAGCAGAAAATAAAAATCACATACATGTGAAACAGATTTCAAATTTCTCAGGTTCCCCTACTTACTTCTACAGGCACTTGAACATGTCTACATGGAATTTCCATGTATGGCAAATCTAACCACTAATTTCAATATCTTATTCAAGCTTACAGTAAGCTCTTGGAGGATTGGCTACATTAGGGGTGTGTCACCTAATATGCAAAGGAGAGCCTGCTACAAAAAGGAGCCCTTGTGTTCACTAATTAAAATTATTATATTTATAAAGTCAACAAATTATTTAAACATGCTTGATTTGGGGGAAGAAAGGCAATAGTGCTCATGAATCATACACTTTTTTTTTGCAGTTCCTCTCCCTGTCCATTGCTACAACTAGTGTTTACCACATTAAGTACACAAAACATTAATATTTCACAATTAGCAACTTATTTGTGAATTGTTTTCTTGTGTTCCTTATGGATGTGTGACTCAATGTGTGTTTGTGACATTTGAATATCCAGATCTGGATCAATTCACACATGCCCATTCTTGTACTGCTTCATTTGAAACCACTGTTTCCTTAATTTGCCCTGATGTCCACCAAATTCTCACTATGTCCATGAGCTGGAGTTTTATCTCTGCATTTCTTAGACCTTCATGTCCTCATTACTCACTATGGAACGCAGGTGATCAGAACTGATCTAGCTCAATTCACACACCCATATTCCCTCACTGCCTCATGAGAGTTATAGCTATTTTCGGGAGAAGACTTAGTCCCTAGGCAGCCACATGATGCTCTGACTGGCTTCCTTCATATGCTGTTCATGTTGTCTTCTCCTGAAAACTACTGCTGGGGGCAAAGCAATGACCGGGGGACAGCTGCAGCAAAAAAAAAAAAAAGTATGTGACCATGTTAGCATAATTTGTTAGCCAAATTGCCTTATTTCTTATCAAGTTTAAGGAATTATGATATTAAAGGGCAATTGGCAAATAGTTTAGGGACATGACCTGTGTATTCCAGAGTCAGAATTCCCAGAGCTCGTGGGGTTTCGGTTTCAGCGTTGCGAATGGCGGCCGCCTCTCGGGACGCTCCCGGAGGCGGTTAGCCCACACGCAGTCAGGGGGGGTCTTCGCATGTGCGAAAGACCCTAGTGAGCCTTAGGCAAAGGCTCCGAACCGGGGGCGCTTTGGGGAGTAGCCTCTTTGCCGGCAGATAGCCGGGAAATTGAGGCTTTCTCCCCGCCCCAATCGTGCCCGCAATGGGACTTAGCAGCGCCACCGACTTCCAGGAGTGAAGACAGCGCTATGATTTAACATAAAAAGAAGAAGTGGCATCGAATCGTGAGTTAAAGATCTATTTTGAAGCGTGAATTAGAGCCCCCCCGCGAGCGTTTAACCGTTTGGGAGGAGGGAGGAGTCCCTACCCCGCTTGAGAAGCAAGATCTAAAAAGAGAGTGCGAAGGGGGGCAGAGAGAAAAAACAGTGTTGGTGAAAGTACCATCGGGGTTGTACGGAAGATTACGATCCTTTTAGCTTCCTGGGGGATGCGGCACGAACTTTGTAAAAGTAAACAATAAAACAAAATGTCGAGAACGGGGAAAGTCCTGCAGAAACCGGAAGAGAAGAGAGGAGGGACTTCCGGTCTGGGTAGCCCCCCCCAGAGCTTGCTGTCAATCAACAAGAAAATGAGATACTGCGCCCTCTGCTGGAGGAAATGCGGAAAATCAACGAAACTTTACTTAAAGTGGAAAGTGTCTTTATCAGTCGACAGAGACAAATATCGGAAACATCAAGGAAGATGGCGGAAATTGAACAGAAAATGAATTTGATTCTAAGTCTCCAGGGCGTAAAAGAAGAAGAGAAAGAAGATCTCGGATTTACCTTGACGAGTGTTTTGGCACCCCTAACTGGCAGTGAAGCGGAAGCATTAAAAGAAGAGGTGGACATGGCTCCCAAAGCCTACTCCGCTTATTTAAAAGATAATACTCTGCCAGTAGAAGGGGAGGCTGAGCATAGCAGGCAATATATCAGAGATCCAATTTCATGTGAAGTGGATATGGCGCCCTGGAAATCTGAAAGCCAGAAGTACAAGGGAAGAGAGAAAAGAAAGAAGATAGACTACATCTTTAAAAAGCAAAAACTTCTGAAGAGACACGCCAGCTGGGAGGAAGACGCAGCACTCAAAATTGAGACAAGCAATGAAGAAGACAGCAGCCCAGGGGAAAGAGGCAATGGAACGGAAGGCATCCAGGTTAAAAAGGACTCAATCCATAATTGGAAGAGACTTAAAAAGAAGACACCTTGAGGATTGTTCGTGTTGCATCTGGAAGGAGCTGTTTAATTACTAACCCCAATGGACTTTACTAACTGTATTAACAGAATGATTTTGAACTTTGCAGAGCTAAAAAGAAGATCTTCTAACCATGATAGATGCCAAAAATGGTATTGATTACTAACTAAAACTAACCCTCTTTAACAGAAAAAACTTCACTCCACCTTTTTCTTTCTCCATCTGTCTACCCTACCCTTTTCTCATATAAAAAGAATAAAATTCTCTCCTCTTTAGGAGAGTTTTTACTACATAGAATTCCCAGAGCTCGTTAATAGATGAGAAGAAGATGAAGAGGAGGAGACTGGATTTATACCTCACCCTTCACTCGGAGTCTCAGAGTGGCTTACAAACTCCTTTGCCTTCCCCTCTCCACAACAGACACCCTGTGAGGTAGGTGGGGCTGAGAGAGCTCTTTCAAGAACTGCTTTTTCAAGGACAGCTCTTGTCAGAACTATGGCTTGCCCAAGGTCATCCAGCAGCTGCAAGTGGAGAAGTGGGGAATCAAACCCGGTTCTCCTAGATTAGAGTCCACACACTTAATCACTACACCAACCTACACCAAACTGAAAAGGAGAACAGTTTGATGTGATAATTGGTCTTTTACTTAATAACTATCAATCTATTAACTATCTTTCTTAACCAGGTCATCTCTCCTTATATAAAATCCTCTTTCATGTGACTCTTTTCTGAACCTTCCATGCTCTCCCAGAGCCTTTGGCTCACTGACCTGTCACTCCAATGGTGTGACAATGACTGCATGCTGGGTGCTGGGTCCCCGCCCACTCCCCCTTCAGCCACTGTGCCCTGTCAGAATGGCTTTGTCTCTTAATAAAGACACTTCTCCTACTTGCCTCCTGTGTGGGAATAACTCTTCCCTCAGTAGCTGTTGGTAGGTGTAATGAAATGGCAGTTACCTGTGTTTGTAAGATGGCTGTGGTTCTTTGTTTAAAATGTTTCCCCATCAGGTTTAATTGAGCTGTAGTTCCAGAGAGAGGCCTGCAGGGGTATCACTCACTGGGTTGAATGGGGCTTCCTCATCTGCTGGCCTACAGTTCCCAGCTGCCCCAAGGCCAAAAAGTGTGGAAAAACAGGGACTGTCCCAAGGTAGTCTTCATCCCTGGGAGCAGCAGAAATTCAGCCACTCCACAGTCAGCTGGACTGGGGAATGAATGGAAGTTTCCCTGCTCTCTTGGGCAAGAGAGAGAGGCTGAAGTACAGGTGAGCCCACAATCTCCAGATGTAGAGAGTATTCTGTGTAGGGATTTCCCTGCCGCTGCCACCACCAAGCGCCAAGTTAGGGCTCAAGTCGCCTCCCCCTCCTCTCTTGGTGGGGGAGGAGGCAGCGGCCGGCAGTGGCCAGCGGGATTTCACACCACCGCCGCCACCAAGCGCCCAGGTAGGGCACAAGTCACCCTCCCCCTCCTCCCTCGGGGGGGAGGAGGAGGAGGTGGTGGCCAGCGGTAGCCAGCGGGATCTCCCCGCTGCCGCCACCACTGCCACCGAAAAGCGCCCGGCCAGGGCGTGTTGCCCTCCCCCTCCTCCCTGGAGGGGGGGAGGTGGAGGCGGCCAGCGGGGACTCCCCGCTGCTGCCGCCGCCGCTGCAGAGCGCCCAGTCGAGGCAAAGCTTGCCCGCCCTCCCCCTCCTCCCTGGGCGGGGAAGGAGGGGGGGCGGCATGGCTGGGTCTCCAGGCCCAACCGGGAGGTTTGGATCTGCGCCCACATAGGGCGCAGAAATTCCTGGAGCCGGCCCTGCCTGTCCAACAAGATGAGTAGACTGTGCAATAAAAAGGGAAGATGGGGGGGTGGATTGTGAGCTGGCAAGCAACACATGTGGAGTGGTCCCAAACTGATCAGGGATGGAAACTGAAAGGTGAGGTAGGGGTGAGAGCTCCACTGCATGTGCAGAGTTTCCTTTAGATAGCCAATTTTGTGTCCTGAGAGGTCACTGGCTCCCACAAAATGTAAAAGAAAAGAAATAATAAAAGAGTCTCTTAAACAGTGCAATATGGAACAGCTTCTTGGCAACAACATGTGCAGAGTTTTTTATGATCTAATGCTGGTGAATAGTCTGTTGAATACCTCAGTTTTGACAGAAATGGTTTCCACTCTGTCCACCAGATTTTTGTATTCTGCAGGGACTTCTCAGAAAATTATTTTAAACTATGTTTTCACTGACCAAATGTATTTTCCCAAGAATGCTTCTGGTACTATTCAGCACATGTGAAATATGCTTATTTATGAAATTTTAGCCCCCTTTTCTCCACCTAATGCATTCAAAACTCCATATAATATTTAAAAAACTCCAGAAACCCATGGCATTCTGCAAATATTATTTATTTGTTTGTTTGTTTGTTTGTTTGTTTGTTTGTTTGTTTGTTTGACTTCTATCCCGCCCTCCCACAGAAGCTGCTCAGGGCGGCTTACATACAACTATGAAACCAACATAAGTACATACATAAAATAACTAGACTCAGTTCCAAATAAATACAGTTAAAACCATTTGAGTGTGGTGGTGTCATATAATAAAATGCAAGTGCAGCTCAGCTGATATACTATCATTCCTACTGAAACACCCAGCGAAAAAGCTCCAAAAAAGCGGAATTGCTGGAGGTCCCGCAGGGCCCTGATCTCACTGGGGAGCTCATTCCAAAGAGTCGTCACCACCAGGAAGAACATCCTGGTCCTAGTTGACGCCAACCTGGCGTCCCTAGGCCCGGGGGGGGGCAGGCAGTTTTGTGTTCCAGATCACAGTGCTCTCTGGGGAACATGTGGGGAAAGGCGGTCCCTCAGGTAGGCAGGCCTCTGACCATAAAGGGCTTTAAAGGTCAAAAACAACACCTTGAAGTGGATCCAGAATGCTATTGGCAGCCAGTGCAGTGATTTTAGCACAGGCTGGATGTGCTCCCGCATAGGAAGGCCTAGCAGCAGCCTGGCCACCACATTTTTCACCAGCTGCAGCTTCCGGAGTTGCCCCAAGGGCAGCCCCATGTAGAGAGCATTGCAGTAGTCCTATTACCTATAGTAGTCCTAATCCTATTAGTCCTAATAGTAGTCCTAATCTTATTACCTACCCCAACAACAAATCTACCTGCTATCAACAGATTAATCCACAGTTCAATCTCCAAAATCAGCATACTGCTGCCACTGCATTCCTCAGGAGAGTAAGGTCCTCTTAAACAGTTTGGCCGAAAGTAGAGGGTGGCAAACAGGTGGTAACAGATTTTCCTTTGGTGGAAACAAGCTCACCCCAGAAACATCTTTCATTCATGAGATAGGCTCAGCCTTAGAGGTTCTGTGAGCTAGAAAGTTTCTGTGCCTTCTATATATTAAAATGAATTTTTCAGTACATATCTAGAAAAGGTAAGATATGAACCAAATCATTTTACTGCTCAGGTTTGTTGTGAGGAGTTCAGATGGACAATATATTTAGTTACACTATTTCTATTCTGCATTTTCCTTACGGACAAGTCTTACAGTCTTCTCCATTGTGCAACTTGGGCCTAGTCTAAGTTGGTAAATCCATATGTTGGTTGTATGACTGTAAACTGTAGATAGGGTCTCTAACCATTGCTTTAGAGTAATAATCATAAAGACGGTGAGACAGAAAGAATGTGAAAGTCAGCTAGTTACCATGCAGAGGCTGAAATATATATTTTATGTATCCAGACATCCCTGGTACAGAATGTATAGAGTGCCAAAAAGAGATAAGCATCAATGCTCAATTTCAGTAGAAGCAAACAGTGTTTCAGACAAGCAAAGTATAGCACATAGCATAAGAAAACCTTGTGGTGACTAGTGAGTATGACAAAAGTTTTTTGTGTATGTGATTTCCTTCATCACTTCCAGATGATCAGTCCACAGCAGATAGCAATAGTGTTTATTATTAATCTCAGAGTGCATAACTTTGCACTCCGTACTATAAATATCATTCTTTTTCTATCTACATTCATGTGTTCATTCAGTTCAATCTTTACTATTTCACAGGCCCTCTGTTATCTCTCTGTTTGACATTACCAACAAATTTCAGTAACATATTCTATCCCTCAGGGCACTGAACAACACGCCATATAAAGTGTCCTCCAAAAGGATTATTAAGAAATGCCATTGATTCTTTTACTCAAGTATGAATGCTTGTATTTTCAGCACATGTTTCTCTTCTCCCCTTTAATTAGTTCCTAACCAGTCTAGTATGTTTATCCAGTGACTATGTTCCCACTGGTTTCTGCGTGCACTCTAACTAAACTAAATAAAATGCTGTTTCTTTGCCCAGCCAGCAGCGATGGAAACTTCGTTAACAGAGCAGGGCTTGGGACAGTTCAAGCTGAAAGACTTGATGATTTCCAGCAGGATTGTCAAGTCAAACTTCAGTAGCTGCAGGGATATTCCAAAAGCCACAATTTTCTGTTAGGAGACTTCCAGCTGCAGCCAGCATTGAGGAGACAGTCACATGATCAGATTTACTGAGGTCAGCACAGATTGGCTGAGATGACAGCTTTTGAAGCATATCCCACAGTATGCCAAAAACAGATCTTTTCTAGGCACATGCCTAGGTCAGGTCATGGCTGAAAATGAACATAAGTGACTAAAAGCATCGTGGTCACAGAAAGTCACAAGACTAGGACCCAAATCTTCAGAACAGAATTTTTGTGAAAATACTATCCAATCTCTTTAATCTTTCAGCCTGAAGAAAATGATATATGAATTCATACAGAGAAATGCTATTTCTTTATGAGCCATGTGTTTCAGGATGAAGCAAAATATCTATGGGAAAAGAATTATTTTCAGAGGAGGGAAGAATGTTGCAAGACTAAAAATACATCAGAAAATCCTTTTAAATGTTTCTGTTGTGTGACAGGGAAGATTCTTCTTAAAACATCTTTTCAAAACAGATATGCATGTCATTATATCAATTTGAACAAGGTACTCACTCAAATAAGGATTGCACTGCATACAAATAATGTATATAAAGTACACATTTTTTATTTTTATGAATGTTTATAAAAATATGCCTATTGTGAAGAATTACCATTGATTCCATCAGCATCTCATTAAATGTGTTTACCTGTTAATATTCATTCAGAAAAGTGACTGCTAGCAAAGTTATTCAGGGATGAACGGAAGTAGCACAATACAGATCTGAACTGAGAAGGAGAATCAGTGAAGCAGAGAAACACTGGAAGGTTGTGGCAGATAGTAGAGCTTGTGCTGGAGGAGGTTCTGGCACTAGCAATGGCAAGACTGCCTACCAGATGGAATACTCAGTAGAAGAGAAACAAGGTCAAGGATATGACTTGAGTAATGGGGGGGGTGAGAGAGGTGGATGAAGAGTTGCTTCTCAGGTGATCAATGCAATGTGTGTATACAAAGTGGGACTGTAGAATTTTCTTCCAGTGAAAATCAGGGACAGGCACTCCATAAATACATTTTAGGCATTCCACTAAGATTTTTGGTGGATTCCCATTTCTGCTGGAATGTAGGTTCTTTCTAGATTATCAGTAAGAAATGTACTGCAGTTGCTCATTTGCTAAGAAAAATCAGACCACTTCTCAAGAAAACTCATCCATCTCAGGGATATTGCATTTTTGCAGTACACAGCTCTATACTGTCACTAGATTTTTTTTTCCTAGCTAGAGAGCCAATTGTCACCAGGGACAATGAGAACTTCAACACAAACACAATTGCCAGGCAAATTTACCTTGATCAAACTTCTTGTTTACACACAAAGCAAGCTCCTGGTTGGATTGCCTTGACATTACAGAAGTTCATCCCAGTTACCGTACCAAGCAGCTTTGTGCTTGCACAGTAACTGCTTGTGATATAGAACTAAGTAATATATAACAAAAAAGTTGCGGTATGAGGCCACTTCTGCAAATTACATTTTCCTGTTAACCAGAAAAACCATATGCATTACTGGGAGTTAAAGTTGCATCATTAAAGTGATATAGTTCTCAGTTTGGTTTAGTGGTTAAGTGTACCGACTCTAATCTGGGAGAACCAGGTTTGATTCCCCACTCCTCCACTTGCACCTGCTGGATGACCTTGGGCAAGCCATAGTTCTGGTGCAGCTGTCCTTGAAAAAAGAGCAGTTTCTGTCAGAGTTCTCTCAGCCCCACCTACCTCACAGGGTGTCTGTTGTGGGGAGGGGAAGGGAAAGGAGTTTGTAAGCCGCTCTGAGACTCCTTTGGGTAGTGAAGGGCGGGGTATAAATCCAGTCTCTTCTTCTTCTTCAAACATAGAATTGCTTGCAGGGTGTCCCCTCTCTGAGCCTGATCGGTTGGATGCATCATTTAAAACACCAGTATTGGATACCTAACCAATACTGGATATCCCATTTGTATACACACACTAAAATAGTAATATTATTCTTTATCTTCACGTACATGTATTTTACAGTTATGTCAAGAAAACATTAAGTCCTGTGCAAGAAGTCCTAACATAGCAACTTGGGGCTTTACACACATGTAAAATGGTCTAACATGTCCCACTCCTATGCCATGAATACTACCTCATTTGTCATGAAAGAAAATTGTCTATTCTATTTCTGAAATGTTACAAATATACCATTATCCTGGTATATTTGCAGCCTGGGCCAAGCCCCCACTAATTGGTAAAGTGTACCTATACCTAGAGATGGGCACAAACTGGGAAAATGTGGTTCAGTTTGGTTCATGATTCATGACGTGCCCCATTTGTGAACCATGGCCATCACCAATTTTTATCTGCCTTACAAACCAGGAGTGTACAGAACAGATCCTGAGCAAGCTAGAGACACCAAACTTGGAGGGCAGGTTGAGGAGCATCAGGGGAGATCTCCTGTGAGTTTGGTGTCTCTTGCATAGGATCCATTCTATACATTCCCCAGCCTCATAAACCTGCGCCTGTCAAAATGGCTGAGCTGTACCCTTCCATTCAGGTTCTGGTCATGAAGTCTTCTGTCCTATATAACACCCAAAGAAATAGAAGGTCATAAATGGGATTTAACAATTCAAAGAGCCCCAATGTCATAACAAATAAACTGAGACATATAACGTGACCAGTACATTTCTGATTAAAACGCTCTGCTTCCTCACTCCTCCCTTCGCACAAGCATACCCCTACCCACTAAAAGAAGGTCTCAAAGAGATTACTCAAAGATACATTACAAAGTGGTCCCATTATACTACATAAGGATGTCTTTGACAAGCTCCTATACTGTAATGTATTTTATAACTTCACTCTTTGATAAACAACACCCACTCTATATTCTTGAAAGATGATTGGGTGACATTGTGCCCCTTACTGCCATGGTCATTTCCCTTCAGATAGTACAAAGGCCATATGTTCCACTAGCTGACAAAGAAACTGTCTATTTAAACAGGTTGTATGAGGTCAGGGTAATTGAGAAAGGCTTTTCAGAAGTGGTTATAAAAAAAGGATACTATGTGTGCAAGACAAAAAATGTATTGTGCATGATATATTAAAATTACGTCTTTAAAATCCTATACAGGCTTAAAAAACGTACATGCTATTCTCTACAGCAAAGATTTGCTTTAATTAACCAATCCTATGTTATTAACTCTACTTAATTCTGATCTTGTATTCATCACAGCTCCATTAGGTATCTACAAATGGAATGAAGGGTCACATTCTGCCCTTGATAGCTGCTTTCAACTCATTCTGGCTTTTACATGAACTGTGTGCATATAGCTGAGTTCAGAAACTGAATCCTAGCAACGAGCACAAATCCTTTTTTCAGGATCAAATTGAATAATTGGAAAGTCAGCAGTTTGGAGCAGCAGTGGAAGAAGTTGTGCTTGCTACTGTTCATACCTACAGTTGTTCAGAATGCCAGCTCAGAAGAAAATTTTAGAATCTTTAAAGGAGCTGGGAGAAGTTTGTGTGGCAGCATCTGACAGGATGAGACAAGAAGAAGGAAGCTTCTAGAAAGCTTTTGGTACCAAAATGGTAGGCGGAGGCCTACGTGCCAGAGACTGGATCCACCTAGACACTCTTGCTGAGGAGTCAATCAGTAGCCATTTATTTATGGCATTTATAGGCCCCCTTTCTACAAAGACAGGATTTGTGGTACAATATATAGAAGACCTAATGCACACCGCTTGGATTGCAGCCATAACTGAAGTCCTAAGTACTTCCATGAATCTGTGCTTCATTCACAGTTACATTCTCTCAGGGGAACTGTATTTTACATGACACTGCTCCACTTTGAATAAAGTGAGCATGTCTAGAATCATACTTTTGCAGAACCTCTACTCTTACACATCAAGCTGTTTCAGCAGCTACCATTAATTGATCTTTCTAGAAGAACAGGACCCAGTATGGGATTGGTAGGGATAGAGACAGAGTACTTCATGGATATTGGTAGTAACATATACAGAATTTGCATCAGTTTTATTCACAGAGACCAGAAACATAAGATCAGACTGCTTGATGTTCTTCACTGAAAATGATTCCATTGAAAAGAGTGGGCTTACTTTCCAAAATATGTATTCACAAATAAAGTTGTAAAATTTCACGGGTTGATACAGACAGCTTTTTCACCTAGTCTCAAGTTGGTGGTGGACTTACAGGCCAAAACAGCCCTGGAAAGTGTTCTGTTCCCCTCCCCTGTCATGTCCCCTGAAGGAGGAGGGCCACAGGAGACTTGCTACCAACACCACTTCACCCAGCCCACCAATGACAGCAGCCAACACAACAGAGCCTGTCCTGGACTCAGCTGGCATAGATGCCACATAACTGGGCTAAGCCTCAGTCTGGCAGTAACAGCAACTATGCAACTGGACATGGCTTGACCCCACTGCCCCCGGTCACCATGTAACTGTGGCCACCAGTGGCCTCTTTAAAAGGGGGCCTGGCCCAGCTCTACTACCTGCCACTGTACTGCCACTGGATCCACTGCACAACTGGATCCAGCACTTCAGACAGCCACTGCCACCGCACAACTGAGCCCAGTGCTACTGGCAGTCACTACCATCATGAAGCTGGGCCTAGTACCAGTAGCTACCACAAAAATAGACACAGCCTGGCATTCCCTATGGTGGCCACCATGCAACTGGGCCCAGCCCAGCACCTGCCACCACACAATTGGGTCATATTTTTCCTAGAAAAAGTCTGGTGGGTGGAGGAGAAAAAAACTGAAGACAGGGGAGCAGAAAAGGTAAGTTGGCTAGTGGCTAAGAAGATTAGAAGGAAGCAGGAAAAGGGGAGATGCTATAAGGACTGCTAAGGAAGGGAAAGAGGAAATAGTAGGGAAAGGAATACAGGGGAACTTAGATGACCCCCCCTTAAGTCCTTGTGAGTCCCCCACTTATAACTAAAGAAGGATTCTCATGCATAAGTATGCTTGTTTACATCAGAAGAAGGAGTATACATCACTTTTAAAATAAAAGCAGTGTGCGTACAAGAGAAAGTAAAGCCAGCTGTCTCCCACTTTGTATCTCACTACACTCATTTGCCTAAAGCATTTTCTCCCGGTCACATGAACACACAAAGCTGCCTTACACTGAATCACACTATCACTCTGTTAAGGTCAGTAACTCTCCAGGGTCTCCACAGTCTCATTCACATCACCTGCCATCTGATCCTTTTAACAGGAGATGCCGGGGATTCAACCTGGGCCCTTCTGCGTACAAAGTCAATGCTCTACCATTGTGCCATAGCCCTCTCCCTTCAGTGCTGGAATTGAGCCAGCAAACAGCAAAATGCTGTAAGAAATTGAGCTCAGCAAGTTAAGGCATAGAGGGAGAGGAGCTTACATGCTGTCTACATGCTCCATTTTGTTTTAAAATATATTCCCTCTGCTTATGCTTTCTATACACATAAATGGAGGGTTGTCTGTCTGTTTTCTCTATTGGGGCTAATAGCAGCTGCAGGGGTGGATTTGTATTGAGGACACAACACAAGAGGAAAGGCTATAAAAAACCAAATTGCCCCATCCTGCAGTGGCTTTTCAAGAATGATAAAAATACCAAGAGATTTCAGATCGATCTTCATCACCGATCTCTTGCGTGTTGTCTATTATGTGACAGCATGTGCAAGCAAACGTTTTGTCCCTTTACCAAGCAAAACAAATTCTACTCTGCTAGAAGGCTAAATTATCACTTAGATCTCCAGAAATGCCTCAGAAATCAATAAAGGCTCACAGAATTATTCAGTATATATTTTTTCCTTCTGTGATATTTACTACATCTGTTTTGTGCTTCATTTAGTCCCTGTTGCTACTGTAATTTAATTAATTAATTTGGCCTTATTCGTCTTCAGAGAACATCTTTATGTTGTGTAGGCCTTTAGCTTCTTTGAATACAATGGACTTCTTGTCAGCTGGTCTTCAGTAATGGTTATTTTCTCTAAAGCAGAGCAGAAATCATTTGATTATGCTTCTGGATTCATAATTATTGTTATGCCTAAAACATCATTATGTGTGTGGGGGGGAATGATATTTATCTTTTTGGTTTCAGAATAAAATCCAGAGCCTTATCTCACTTTGATGCTACTTTTGGAACTGACTTTACTATTATCCACTACATTTTGATGCAGACTTCATCAGCATCTTAACATGAGATTTGGTCTTCAGAGAGTCTCCAGTTTGTAAGCATTGTCTTAAAGCTCCCTCTACTGTAGCAATGAAGTAGAACTTCAGATTGTCCCCAAGTTTTTACATGTTTGGAAGCTTCTCAATTCCCAGAGATGTGTGGAGTCGTTCTAATAATGTTAAAGATCAACCTCACCTTTCACTCAGACTTCAAAAGAAACTGAAACTGAGTTTGAGGGGAGGGGTCAAAGTCATGTATAACAATTTTCCTTCTCTTAACATTTCATTTCTTGTGTTTCTGCCCTTTCTGACACCTGCAATTGAAGTGCTGGAAATATGTGATTAACAGTCTGTTCCTATTGCAGTATACGCACCCAAGGGGATTAACTTTGGTTGCAATGAAATGAATTTACTGATGATCTCCCTGCACTGTGTGTTCTTGAGCAAAAGTCTGCTGTTCTACTTTAAGCAAACTCTGAAATCAAATTATATCTCAAAACTGACACCCTTTATGAACCAAAACTTTGATATGGCACCCATATCATTGCAAGAGAAACTGACTGTACAATATGGATAATCTCATTTCACCTACAACAGGAGAAACTCAATGGACCAATGCATTTAAAAGCATTTCCTGTTCCTGATTAGTTCTAGAGGAACTGAGAAAGAGGAGGGTTAAGTTTGTCCCATATCTTTATTTTATTTTATTTACATTATTTATAGTCCACCTTTTTTCACATGGATTTGAGGCAGATTACACATAGTGAATCAGTATAATCAACAAAATGGGATATTCAATAACTAATGTATTTGGATATTAGAAGATGGGACCCACCAGAAAGAACAGCAGCATAGCATAAGGACTAACATGACACATTAAGTGGTACAGAAATTACATTATAGGATATCAGAGTTCAGATTCTGCCCCTCCAAAGACATAAAACATTTAAAATTTGCATAAATACATTGATTGCTGCCTCACCCCCTAATGCAGCAATTTTAATTTTCTGTGCATCACTGTGGTTTTCTTGAGAGGCAATAGAGCAATTGTTTGTACAGCCATATGCATATGTCCAAGAGCTGAATAAACTGGGATAAATACAACCATCTGGCCTACCTCCAGCATAAGTGACTTTTCCTCCAACGGAAAAGCAGTTTATATTGGATTAAGGCTCCTTAGGCTGGAGGAAGACTTCAAATTTGAGCCACAAAGGAAGGTTGAGCATGGATGTTTTAATAAATGAATGAATAAACGATTAAACTTTTCTCAGTGGAGTGGTAGGACAGAGGTAGGGTCCACTCCGCTGTTTTTGTTGTTCTATAGAACTTCAAGAAATCTATCAGAGATTCTGGTGATGGTGTTAAGAATCTTGCATAGCTGACCTACAAAAAAAAAATCACCAAATTTCATTCCAATTCAAACCTTCCTGTATCCCTTCCTATGATCAAAGATGCTTTCAAACAGAATTCTGGTTGATTTTTCCTCACATAATGTCAGCTACCAAGATGCCTCAAGGAAAAGGGCAGAATTGAAATTAAGCAGGTACATATGTATGCAATCTTGCAGCATTTAGAGCTCATGACATACAGTATCTCAGCAATCTATAAGTAGTCTGGAGTGAAAGATCATCCACTTGGACCTTACATTTGGAGTGAAAGGTCATCCACAGGCCTCATATCTCACATTCCATTTACTGAAGTAAGCTGCATTCATTTATTTATATATTCCACATTATCCTTTTTAACTAAGACTCTCTTTTGCCCTCAAGTTAATGATCCTGAAACAAATTTCATTTGTCCCCAAACTCCCCACACACACGTTCCCAGCTCCTTCCACCATTGTATTACTTTTCAAGACCTCCGAAACAATGCAACTGCTCAGCCAATTACTAGAAGGGGGTCTTACCTCCCGTTATATCCTTGTGTGTGTGTGTGTGTGTGTGTGTGTGCGTGCACGTGCATGTGCTTCTGTAACTTTTTTTTTGTCTGGTAAAAAGGCAAAAAAGTACTCTTTTATTTATTAATTTATTTTCTATGCTTTAATTTGTCTTCTTCATTTGTTTACAATGCTGAAAAGATTCCCTTAGAAAGTTCACTGAATTACCAACAATTCAGATGGAGACATTGCTTAATAACACAAGGAATAACACCAAGTATTTTAAAAAAAGATACTCTTTCCTCTCTAAATTTTTCTGCTGCATTTCCCTTTCTATGAGACAGTAGCTGAAGTGTTTGGTTCAATTATCTATTGTTCTCATATTTTTTAGTCATTTCCTCCATACTAATCATTAGGGTACAGGACGAAGCAATTTGAGGCCCTGTACAACAGTTGTGGGGGGTTATTTGTCTCCATTATGTGAACTTTATATAGCCATATTGTTGTTCACTTGGATATAATATGGAGGGAAATTATTTTATCTTTAAAAAGAATATTTTTAGGCATGCTCAAATGCCCATGGGTTCAGCTTACATCCTGCTTCAGGGTCACGAGAACTGAGAGCTGATTATTCACCAAGCTGTTTGGATAAGTCCAGATGAAACTGGATGTATCTGTTTGCATATTTTCTTGCACAATTAGGTTTTTCTCACCACTCACCACCACCCACCATGTCTTATCTGCCACTGTTGCCACCTCCAGTTTTTAAAAGGACAAATAGCATAATGGAGGGAAATCAGTTTGAGATTTTTGAGTTACTACTGTCTAAAAATTAGACTCTAACAGCACCTTAAGAGACCAACAAGGGTTTCAGGGTATAAGACTTCAAGAGTCAAAGCTCCTTTCATCAGACGTGATACTGTCCAGGAGGATCTCATGAACCCAGCTAAACTTGCAATCAGTTCTTGTGATTACTTCTTCAGCAGATGCCTCTGACTGCACAGGCACAAAAAGCTGACAGTGCATCCTGTCTGATATTGGTCATTTAAAGAATGCATTTGAGTGTGCAGGCACAAAGAGGGGATGAATGTCAAGCGACCTGAATGACCATGACCCTGGAGGACTCTGCCTTCTCCAGTAAATGAAATTATTTAATTCTTGAACCAGGCTAAAGTAGCTGCCAACTGCAATGACCAAGTAGCTACTGTGCAGGCTCAAAGCTTATCAACATGGTTTTGTGTTTGTGCCAAACTTTGCCAAGCTCACCTCATGTGTCACTGACTGAGTACAGGTGTGCCATAAAGTTTTTGGCAGGAGAAGCAACGACGAGTATAACATTGACTCATTTTCATTTTGTACTTTATTGACCAACTAGAGAATGACAAATATAACATCACCAACACTGCCGTAAAGCTGAAGGAAATAGAGTGTTTCCTTTCCTTTCAGAGATCTGAAGATGGTATGCTAGAACCATTATTGTTACACTATGCACAGCTATTGATTTTATCTCACTATCTTGTTCTGGCTGGAGTTCAAAGCTTTCTGAATCACTACCCCAAGAAACAGTTTAATCAGAGACAATAACAGAATGAGTGAATGTTTCCTCTATAAAACCTAATTTAATTTTCTGAGGGAACAAAAAAACGTATAATCTTTATGCCCCATTGTTGTCTTTGGTCAAATAAATGTTAAGGATATTGCTTGAGAAGAGATGATAAGCTGGACAAAATGAGCAGGTGTACACCACTGTAGGCAATAGTTGCAACGTACGCCATCAAGAAGAAGGAGGAGGAGGAGATTGGATTTATACCCTGACCTTCACTACCTGAAGGAGTATCAGAGCAGCTTACAATCTCTTTTCCCTTCCCCTCTCCACAACAGAGACCCTGTGAGGTAGGTGGGGCTGAGAACTTTCGAGAACTGCTCTTTCCAGAACAGCTCTGAGAACTGTGAATAACCCAAGATCACACCAGCAGCTGCATATGGAGGAGTGGGGAATCAAACCCAGTTCTCCCAGATTAGAGTCCACACTCCTAACCGCTACACCAAACTGGCTCTCACATCAAAACTATTGCATGTGTTGTGTTCTGCAATTGTGTTCAGTAAAGTAGCAAAGAATCCTTTTCTCCAGAGCAATTTTCCTTCTACTAGAAAAAGGCTCTACCCTTATCTGAATGGTAGGATTCAAGCCACAGGGCAGTGACAGTTTCCTCCAATGCAAGGAAACTTCCCCTGACATAAGAAGGTCTTCTATCCAGAAGAACAGTATATCCGGGGAAGGCTTCTTGCATGGGAGTAAGTGCCTCCACTAGCAGAATTGCTCCACTGGCTTCAAACCACAATCTAGTATTGAGAATAAGAATTCCATATAGATGTGATTTGACTGTAACTTGCCCCTCTTTTACATTGGCTTCAGAAGCTCAGTGCTTATTTTCCTTTTTATCAACATAAAAGTTTCTGTGGAACATAAAAAGGACCTATCATAACTAGTTTCTGTGGCTGTAGTTATAACTACTTGAAGACTGACTCTTCTCCTTTCTTGTCTCCCTGATTCCTACCACCTACCCTTTCTTGGCAGTAAATACTGTCTCAAATGTCTACAAATGGTTTGGTCCATTAGAATTCATATGACATTTTACATGGGAGGGAAGAGTGTGAAATGTTGTTTTCTCTGTTGCTGCCATATAAATTATTCATCTTTGTGATTTGGAGGATGACTTTTCCATGTAGATAAGAAGTCACCTCTTGTTTGCTGTATACATCCCACAGTCAAAACAATCAGAGATACAGAACAAAAGGGTTTAGCTGAACATATACTTCATTGTGTGGGGACTGCAAATAACATATTCAGGAATCTCTCTTGACTGAACCTTCCATGAAGTTATTTATGAACACAAACTACTCACTGTGATACGTGGTGCCATACTGCCAAGCAGTATATTGCTCTTTTATTTAACGAAAAAATAAAATGGCTAGGATTGTCTGACATTCAGAGCAGGGATACAGGCTTCTTGCGCAAAGTGAAACCCATTGAAGCTAAGGTAGTCAGCAATTAGTTGCAGCAAATAAACCTCCTTACATCCTGTTTCAATTATCAGTCATGTAGAATGTACAAGGATATATAACACGCCTTGAAAATCACACTTAACAACAGAAAGCGCACCACATTGGTTTGTGGATTGATTCTTGTGCTTCATTGATATAAATACTAATTCAGATTCATATAAAATGTGAATGGACACATAATATATGCATCCATTATATATGAACCAAGAAAAAGAGGCTGTATTGATTTACAGAAACATTTGAGAAACAAAAATTGTTTTTGTTACCTTTCATTGATGTTGTTTTGTTACTTTTTAAGAGTACCCATCAAAATATCTCCAGGGTGCATTCATTTGAATTTTCCAGAACTCTTCATCAGCCAGCTTTCCAGTTAGCGGTGGGCATGAACCAGGAAAATATGGTTCAGTTCGTGCTTTGTGATGTGCCCCATTTGCGAACCATGGACTGTCACAAATTTTTAGTCACCTGACATTTCCCCAGAAAGCACTTTCCTGGGGGCATCTTCTTTGGGGGGCCATAACTTCCAATCCTCACCAAATTTAGAGAGTGGGTAGAGGAGAGTTAGCCAGATATCCTCTACAAGTTTGGCATCTCTAGCTTGCACAGGCTCCATTCTATACACTCCTAACCTCCTGAACCTGTACCTGTTGAAATGACAGCTGACAGGCAATCATTTTGACAGGCTCAGATTCAGGAGGTTCAGGAGTGTATGGAATGGATCCTATACAAGCTCAAGACACCATACTTAAAGGGCATGTAGAGGAGCACTGAGGGAGGTGTGCTGTGAGTTTGATGTTTCTAGCTTGTACAGGATCCATTCTATACACTCCTGAATCTCCTGAACCTGTGCCTGTCAAAATGACTGAGGTTCAGGAGACTATAGAATGGATCCTGTGCAAGCTAGAGACATCAAAGTCACAGGGGACCTCCTCTGATGCTCCTCAACATGCCCTCCAAGTTGTTGCTTTGAAGTTCTGTAAACATTTTTACTGAGCAAGACATTCTGTCAAGAAATGCCCTCCCTCATGAACCAGTATGAACCTCCATGAACAGATTAAAAGTTCGTGGAAAGTTCATGTCATATGCCTGCCATGAACTTGACTTTGAGAAGCATAAACCAGTCAAAATTCATCACAAGCTTTAATTTATGATCCAGTTCATTCCAGGACCCATTTCCAGTATAACTGCCTCCCTCCTCAAATGGGGAAGGGAATAGAAGACAATTTTTTCCTGTGTGTGGTATTTGTAAAATGGAATACAGGGTGTGTTGCAGACTTAATGAGAATGGATGTGGTTCAGAGCAAAATAGACTTTTAAGAACATAAGAACATAAGAGAAGCCAATGTTGAATCAGGCCAATGGCCCATCTAGTCCAACACTCTGTCATACAGCAGCCAAAATATACCAGGTGCCATCAGGAGGTCCAGCAGTGAGGCCAGGACACTAGAAGCCCTCCCACTGCTGCCCCCTCCAGCACCAAGAATAGAGTGCATCACCTGCCCCAGACTGAGAGCTCCCATCTATACCCTGTGGCTAATAGCCACTGATGGACTTCTGCTCCATATGTTTATCTAATTCCCTCTTGAAACTGTCCATGCTTGTAGCTGCCACCACCTCCTGTGGCAGTGAATTCCATATGCTAATCACTCTTTGGGTGAAGAAGTACTTCCTTTAATCTGTTCTAACCCGACTGCTCAGCAATTTCATGGAGTGCCCACGAGTTCTTGTATTGTGAGAAAGGGAGAAAAGTACTTCTTTCTCAACCTGCTCAATCCCATTCATAATCTTATAAACCTCGATCATGTCACCCCTCAGCCGTCATTTCTCCAAGCTAAAGAGCCCCAAGCATTTTAACCTTTCTTCATAGGGAAGGTGTTCCAACCCTTTTATCATTCTAGTTGCCCTTCTCTGCACTTTTTCCAATGCTATAATACCCTTTTTGAGATGTGGCGACCAGAACTGTACACAGTATTCCAAATGAGGTCGCACCAATGATTTATACAGGGGCATTATGATACTGGCTGATTTGATTTCAATTCCCTTCCTAATAATACCCAGCATAGCATTGGCCTTCTTTATTGCAGTTACACACTGTCTAGACATTTTCATTGAGTTATCTACTACGACTCCAAGATCTCTCTCTTGGTCAGTCTCTGCCAGTTCAGACCCCATCAATGTGTATTTATATTTAGGATTTTTGGCACCAATGTGCATCACTTTGCACTTGGCCACATTGAACCCCATTTGCCACATTGACGCCCACTCACCCATTCTCGACAGATCCCTTTGGAGTGCCTCACAATCCTCCCTGGTTTTCACCACCCTGAACAACTTCGTGTCATCTGCATATTTAGCCACTTCACTGCTTACTCCCAATTCCAAATCGTTAATAAACAAGTTAAAAAGCATCAGACTGACTACTAATCCCCGTGGTACCCCACTGCTTACCACCCTCCACTGAGAAAGTTTCCCATTTATACTCACTCTCTGTTTCCTATTTATAAGCCAGTTTTTGATCCACGAGGGCTTGTCCTTTTATCCCATGACTATTGAGCTTACTTAGGAGCCTTTGATGAGGAACTGTATCAAAAGCTTTCTGGAAGTCAAGGTAAATAATATCTGTTGGGTCCCCCTTGTCCACATGTTTGTTCATTCCCTCAAAAAACACTAACAGGTTAGTGAAACAAGATCTTCCCTTACAGAACCCATGCTGAGTCTGCCTCAATAGTTTTTGTTCATCAATGTGCCTACTAATTCTTTCCTTTAATTTTCACAAAGTTCCATTAAGATGACCTCACATCCTTCACTATAAGTGGGGGGTTTTATACATTCCTCAGGAGAACATTTCCCTAACTCCCTGATGCCCTTTTTTGGTTCCTTGTACTGAATATCTAGTCTGTTGAAGAGTTTGGGGAATTTGAACTTTACATACTGTTTTCAATATTTTAATTGAACTTAACAAAAAGTATTATCAGAGATGCTGTGAACTTTGCAGAAGTATGATCGATGTTCAAATTTGCCATGACTGAATGAATCATTTTTACACAAGTCAGTTCACTCACCAAAATGCCTTAATGTTTTTTTGTCCAGAGTTCAAAGAAAAAGCCATGCTGAACAGTTCTGTATCTGAACACTTCACAGCATTGAACCTGGCAACTTTATGGACTGCAACTATCCTACAGCTGGGCTTTGCTCTGTTGGTTTGCATTCTACAGGGTCACAAGCAGGTTACGCCTTGATAATAGGGTTGTCAGATCTTCCACTATACCTGGAGACTCACCAGAAACCCATTGGGTTGCCTGACAGCACTGGGAGGAGGAAATGGGGGGGGGATATTGGGGTTTGTACTGGCATGCTGACACAACTTCCAATGGAAACCAAAAGTGACATCATGGTGTTACCTTAGTGTCAGGAAGAAATCTCTTCCTGCTTCCACAGCCTGGGTAGCTTGGAAAACTGGCACACTAGCTAATTAGGGGGAGCATAATGTGTAGGTGAGGAATCTATACATGAATCATTTCAAGCAAGCTCAAAGTGCCTCTGATAGGCTACCAGTAGCCACAACATACCCCGGTCTTTTCCAAAACAAGGTTTGGAATTTATTGAGGGGAAGTACAAGGGTAGACTAACTGAAAAGGTACTCAAGTACAGTGAAATTGTTATGTTCAGGAGGACACATGTATGCAGAGTTGTGTGAGAGGAAAGAATGAGAAAGCGAAAGAGAGCCAAATCCCTGGCTGAATGAAAATTCTATGCCAGGAAACAGCCAAAAGGAACAGAAACTGAAAGAAGGGGAAATGAGAGTTTTTAGGATAAAAGGAATTAATAGAAAAGGATAGATTCTGGTGGGTAGCCATGTTGGTCTGAAGCAGCAGAACAAAGTTTGAGTCTAGTGGCAATTTTAAGACCAACAAAGTTTTATTCAAGGTATAAGCCAGCCTCATAGCTAAGGAGTTTTGGGGGAGGGGGCTGGGGGGGCACCAGCCAATTAAATCAAAGTTAATTAAATTAATGTTGATTTAATTGGTGGCATTCCTAAGGCAGCCCTGGCTGTAACCGAGTGGGGAGGACTCTAAATGAGTCCCCCGGGGTCCCGGCTGATTCAGATCTGGTTTTTGAGTTTTGGACCATTATCTGTGTCTGTCTGGGGGAGTTCTTGCCATCATGTCTCAGGCTAACCTTTCCAGGAGGGATGGAGTGTCGTAAAGGCTGTGGGGGAGAGGCCAGAGGGAAAGGGCCGGGGGGGCAGACTGCAGCATGGCAACATTCAGGCACCCCCAAGGCACCCTCCAGGCACTTGGGGTGGAAGCGCGTGTGGTGCCCCATCACCTTTGTGTGTTGCTGGCTTTCAGGAATGCTGCCTGCTGCCGCTGCTGCAGATCCCCCGGCCTCCTTCCTTCCATCGGATGGAGAAGGGGCAGTTCCACCCTTCCTCTCCAGCTCCAGTGAAGGGGCTGGGGAGCAGGCGGTGGGGAGGGAGTAAACTTCCAGTCTGGTCCAGCAGAGTGGCCTGGCTTGCTCCATGGATCGGATGCAATCTCTCTCTTTTTATCATTGCCTAGGCTGGGGCTCCTGCTTAGAAGGGTGTAGGGTTGGCCATGGAGGGGGCCCCACAAAAATCATGAGGGGCGGGCCTGGTATAAGCTTTCATGTGTATGCACACTTCTTCAGATACAATGAAATGGAAATTTCCAGTCCATACATATAGGTGAGTAGTAAATTAGCATACAGATGTTGAGCAGATTCGAAGACCAAACAGGAATAACAAGCCTATTTTACCATTTGTTTGGGTTTAATTCCAGGGGAAAAAATATAGAAGGAAATAAATATGACAAAATTGGAGATTTATGGATAGATGTATCCTTATTTGTGGAATGAATTAAAATTTATTGTATGTAGCCACAGGCCATTACAAACCAAAGATAACAGCAGAGAGGATTATAAACATGAATAATGGTATAAAATTGAGTAAAATCTAAGATATTATTCTCCGGTATATATAATTTTGTTTTGGTCATGGACTCTCCTGAACATTCCAACACGCTCCGAAATAAGTTCGCTCCTTGATCTGTCATTCAGAGGGTCTCCCTATCCACTGGCTGCTTTGCCTGGGTCCTGCCTCCAACATTCTAAACAGTTTGCTGTTCCTCTCCCCCCCATTGCCAGTCAGAACACAGAGGTCATTTGCATATGTGGCCTGATTAGCCTTTGCCTTGGAACACAGAGGTTGTTTGCGGCCTCTAACATTCTAAACAGTTTGCTGTTGCTGTTCTCAGGTAAAATGTGTTCTGAGGTAAAATACATTTCCCCTTAGTGCCTGTTGGGGGAAACCATTGTTGGCAATCTCTAGGTGAGGGCTGAAGATCACTCAGAATTACAGCTGCTTCCCAGATGGCAGAGATCAGTTCCCCTGGAGAAAATGGTGGACTCTGTGCCCTTATATCCTGCAGAGATGGCCCCGACAGCCAATGTGATGTAGCAGTCAGGGCTTCAGAGCATGGTAGAGGCTGCGGGGGGGGGTGGAAAGCTGAAGAGTGAGGAGAAAATAAAGTTAGGTTGATGATTGCCTGGGAAGGAGATAAGGTTGCCAATTCCAGGTGGGAAATTCCTGGAGATTTGAGGGATGGAGCCTGGAGAGGGTGAGGTTTCGGGAGGAGTGGGACAGACAGGTACAATGCCATAGACTCCACTCTCCAAACCAGCCAGTCCCTCCCAGGGAACCATTGTTGCCAATCTCCAGGGGAGGGATGGAGGTGACTCAAAATTACAACTATTCTTCAGGTAGCAGAGATCAGTTCCTGCTGAGGTCACCACAGCAAATTGACACTGTGCCCAGGACCGGGCACTTGCCCAGAGCCTCTTTCTAGAGGCTCATTGTATTTATTTCTACAATGGGCCTTATTCCTAGTAAAACCATAAAACAGAAGTTATAAGCAATTAATTGAATCAAAACATTTCCACTAAGATCAATATTAACTAGTTCCCATAAGAACAGTGTTGACCTGTATTTTATTTGCAGCCAATGCAAATAGAGCCATTCTATTGGATATATTGGCATTGGAATCAGCTAACAAAAATCCAATCTTCTCAGAGTCTGAATAAAAGCTTAAGTCTGATAAAATACCGGAGAGAAATTTTAATCTAGGTTGTGTATACATTGAGCATTCAGGAATATATTGGGGAATATCCTCAATAACAGAAAAGCCACAAATACAAAAGCGCTGTTCTTTAGATGTTCTATTATAGTGGCCAGCTACTACAGCCGTTGGCATTGATTCAAAACTCAAAGATGTGAAAGCTGCTCTGAGGTTATGATTATCTATACTAACTAGGTAGGGGGATCTAAAATGGTCATTCTTAAATGATTTGAACCAGGGAGCAGACTGTGATTTTAACTGTCTGTCTAATAGAGCATCACACTTAAATACCCAATCTCTAAGATCTGAATTGTTTGTTAAAGAACTAAGAAGGTCATCAGGAATGGAATATCTTGATAATAGATTATTAAGAAAACAAGAACACTCGAAGTCTTTGGATAGTATTGAATTAAGTGCCAGTTGGCTGAAAGAGTCGGTACTGGCAGCTCTGATTTTCTTCCAAGTTTTTAGAACACCCGCGCCCTTAAGGAAGGAAGGCCAGTTTCTGCTCTCATCAGGGCAACTGGTGTTCCCTTAGGGAGAGCCAAGATGCGCCTTAAAAACTGATTTTGAACTGTTTCAGTACTAGTGAGGATATCCTCTTTCCATCCCCAAACCTCAGCACCATACAGAAGGTGGGGGATGACTTTACTTTTAAATAGTTTTAAAACAGGATCAATAAAAAAACCTTCCTTAGTATAGCAAAACCTCAAAATAGACCCCACAATCCTTGTTGCAGATGTTTTTACTGTGGCAATATGAGCATTCCAGTTCAGATTCTTTCTAAATGTATTTCCTAAATGCTTAAAGGAACTACACTGATTTATTGAATTGTCAAGTATGCTCCAGGAGGATAGTTAAGCCCTTTTTCTAAAGACCATCACTTTGGTTTTTTCAAAGTTAATATTAAGGGCCTCTTCCTTACAGTATAGTCCTAGTTGCTGCAATAGTCTTCTCATTCTGATTTTAGTAAGTGATATTAAGGCCATGTCATCTGCATAAAGTAAAATTGAGACTTTATGCTCCCCAAGGGTAGGTGGAAAGAATTGCGGGCCTGATAGCCTGTCAACAATTATATTTATGTATAAATTAAATAGAGGGGCCAACACACACCCCTGCTTCACTCCTTTATGAATCAGGATTTTGTTAGTTAGGGACCCTGACATTCCAACTCTAATTTGGGCACTAATGTCTATGTGCAGCTCACATAACAGGAATAACAACCATTTATCAATATTCAGTTCTGCCAATTTTTGCCATAAGCTGTTCCTGTCAATGGAGTCAAACACAGCGGCCAAGCCCACAAACATTGCATGCTGAGAGTAATTAACTGAGACCCTGCCATTATGCTCCATCCATCTCCTCTCAAGAATGGAGGTGACTTTACAGCATCTTCTTTGAAGTGGGGTGATTGGCTGTGTAGAGTTATCTCCCCTGTCCCCAGACCAGAGAAATATATTCCAATCTACATTCCAAATTACATTGTATAACAGAGGAGTTTACCTTATGCCAAAGTTGGTAAAGTATGATGTCTGTTTCAATGATCCAGAGATTTAGAGTGGGGGACTTTAAGCAGAGCTTCCAAAGGTCTCTGGAAATTATCAGAAGGCAGTGCAGTAGAGGGATGCTCCTGTTTGGTGAGGAAATGTCTTGGAGAATAGTAGAATAGCAGAAAGAATAGCAGAATTGACAGCATCTGCATAGGCAGAGAGGAAGCCATCACCCACCATACTTTGACTAGAGGAGCATCTATAATTACAAGAGCCAGCACAAAGGAATATAAAAAAGACCGTAAAGTCCAGGAATACAAGGTAAGTTCAGGATGAGCCTCTATGAATTTCCTAGTTCTGAGTTAAGGCACGGGGCTTTTTGGAAAGGCAACAAAATGTGACTGCATCCAGGCAGGGAAATATCCTGTGTGGACAAGAGGGTTAACAGGGTGGAGGCTTCACCCGTGCCTGAGGCCAGGCTGTTAGGAGAGGTTCAGACAAGGCCAGTGAAAGTAATTGGTTCTACCTGGCTCCTGGATAGTAATTAGATTTTGCACCCAGGAGGACTTGTATTTGCTATGAAATTACATTGATAGATGGAGGTGAGTGTCCAGCTTTGTGACTTCTTGCAGTAACAGGCAGGTGTGCAGATGTCCCATCAGTGAATCAGTCTCCCACCCAACATTTTGGCCAGTTGTTAGCATAGGCTGAGCCTGGAGGGCCATAACCTCACCTTCTCCAAAGTGAGGCATTGCTAGCTTCTAAAATGGCTGCCAACGTAAAGTAAGCCGAGATGGAGCTGGGGCAAACAGTCCATATCTAGAAAGGGGGTCCTTGGTAACAATGGATGCTCTAGGATTTATTCTCCCCCTAGGATTACAAACTCTGGGCTGGAAAATCCCTGGAGATTTGGGGGGTGGAGCTTATGGTGGTATGGAGCTTTGTCATCTGGAGATCAGCTGTAATCCCAGGAGACCTCCAGGCCCCACCTGGAGGTTGTCAACCCTGCCTCCCCAATTGCTTCTGGAGGTTGCCAGTTGTGGGATGGCAACCCTACTTGCTAAATAAGCTCACTTATAACATATATCTTGCACCAAGGCTCATAGCTGTGGTGGGGCTATTCAGAGCTTTGCCCCCTTCCTTAAAGGGCCAGCCCCCCAAGATTTCCCTCTGAAAATGTTTGTATTCATTTTTAATGATTTTTTTAAAAACTCATGGTGGTCCCATGCCATGGCCAGCCACATATCATACAGACACAAGAATCCCCGACGAAGACTTTTTTTAAAAAAAATGAGCTGAACCCAACCTCCCCAGCCTTTTTAAAAATGATGCAAGATCCCCAACAAGCAGAAGCCACCACCACAGCACCTCCTCCACCTTCCCTCTGCCCTCCACCCTCCCTGGCTCTTCCTTTTCCCATGCCCAACTTTTTAGAAGTTTTTTTTCCCTAAAGAGTGGCAGCACTGAGCAGGCGCATGCTGGGATGCCCAGGCAGGGGTGGGGAGATAAAGTGGGGGAGGTCCTGCAAACTGGCAGGCCTTCTGGGCATCTTCAACCCCTGGGGCTTCCTTGTGAGTAAACCTGCAGGGGGATCAGCCTGAAAGACTGTGCTTTCTAAGCCCCTTGAAGCCTGTGAGACTTCCTGGCCAGTAAAGGGGCATGGGATCAGCTTCCTCCTTCCCTTCCCTTCCCTTCCCTTCCCTTCCCTTCCCTTCCCTTCCCTTCCCTTCCCTTCCCTTCCCTTCCATATCATAACAGGCAGAAATCCAACTGGGCAGCTTCTCCCATCAGAGGGATGAAGCGAAGGGCATAGTGATGATGAATAAATTTTCTTCTCCTGACCCAGAGAAAGGCCCGGAGCGTTTGTGACAATTAAACATGCCCTCCTAAGATGCGGCCATTTTCCCTCTCCTCACTGCTTTCCCAGGAGAGTTCAGAAGGGGTTAAATACATCAAGCTCTATTTCTAGAGAGGCTCCTTCCCAGCCCACTCCTTTTTCCCTTAGTTTTGCAAGCCTCTCCTGTTGTGATATACATGTCTAGAGTAAGGCTGGCCTAGATGAGTTTGATCTATGTCAGTGCAGATGACAGCTAGGAGCTGTAAGGGTAGCTGGTTCCAGCTAGTTTAGGGCAGTCCAGTCCAGCACTGAGTAACTTGCATCACCATGATTCAGCACTGTACTGATTGGTCAGTGGTTGTATAAATGTATTGCTTGTACAGTGTATGTTCTCTCTCTTAATGTATGGTTGCAGCGGAGCGCTTTGTCATTGAGAACTGGATGTTGGTGGAGGCTTGGTGTAAATAAATTGTACATAGTATTTGCACTAAAGCTGTGGAGTCTGGTCTTCCTTTGGATATTCTTACTCCCTTATGGGCCCCTCAGTGCTAGCCAGTTCCACGCATCACGACATCTCCTTGCAGATAACTGAGGAAACCATGCAGATTCTCAGGAGGGGGTGTGTGTTGCAATGTAAAGACTAGTAGGAGTGGGTAAGTGAAAGCAAGGGGGGGTCCTGTATGCAAGGAAATGTTGCAGGGGGTTGCAGGCGAAAGAAACATTGCAGGCGAAAGAAACTCAATGTGGGGGCTAATGAGAATAGACATGAATTGGACAGTGGGGGGAAGTGATCAGTAGAGGAGCTACAGACAGTCATAAGGAGGATCTGTGTAATTTGTTTCCACCAACGTCACTCCATGCAGATCAGGAACAGAGATTAAACCTGGGACCTTCTAGGTGCAAAGCGAAGGCTCAACCATGGAGCCACAGGCTGTCCCCTCCTACTATACAACAAAATCAGGATGCTCAGCATGTGTAACTGACAAATGAAGACAAATCTGCAACACTTTGTATTATACAGCCATTGATTATGTTATTGGATATATAGAAATTGCATTACAAAAGACTTAGAGACTTGGTCAAGCATTAAAATTGGATTTTAATGGTATATAGAGTTATTGAATAAGTAGTCTTGGCGTTCTCTTCACTTGTCTATCCCCTATTTCCCACATTTAAGGCAGAGTTCTCTTGAACATGAGGTTTTGCATAGCTTAGAGATATGGGCATTACTACAAAGTGTTGCAGATATTGTGACCTTTTATGTGTACTTATAGCTCTGAATATGCTGCGTCCTATATAACTGAAGTAACTAGAATAAATTGAATTATTGTACATAATATTTTACATACAATGGCTGCCCCACAAGAAAAAAATATACCCAACAAACTACAAAATCCTGGCTATGGGCCTGCTTTCAATAGGTAACTTTTGCACCTCTGCAGTCAGCAAAAAGAACTATCTGCATATCCAGTAAAGACACACATTCTAAAGCATCACGGTCAAGTGATATACTGTTTGAGTACAGGTCACTCACAGTTCAGTGTATTTTTGCACCTGCATAGTCAGGGTACATTATTTAAATGAACTGTTTGTCATTTTTCATTGATAAACACCAGATTATGCAGGCATGATAGGCCAAGAATACAGAGATAACATACAGTTTGAGACACCCCCTTTGTTAGTCTTAGAAGTTTTAAACAGTAAGAATTTTGTGGCCAGTGAGCGGGGGGGGGGACCTGGGGAAAAACTACAGTTCCCATGAGGCAGTATGAGAAAACACTTGTGCAGTTGTTTCCACATCTGGACTGTTCACCTTTACTAGTAATAAATGCTGAATGGGTAACTGTAAAAGACAGAGGAAGACACTTCACATTTGTAAATCACTAACTGTGAGATGTGGATGTTTAAATAAATAAAAGAATGCTAGCTGCAGTGATCAGGAATGTAAATTTGTCTGAATCTAATTAGTTCACCCCTGATAGCTGTTGACCACGTACAAACTGATAATTTTAAGTGTTTCCTTTTTTTCCTTTTTCCTTGGGGGGGGCGTGGGGGGCATGATTCTGGTCCTCTATCCTTGTAAAATGATTGACTCGCTAATATCTGCCTGAATCTAGTGCTGGTTACTTGTTTATACTGCACTGTTGCTATGGCTTTATGCTAATGCAATAAAGATTATTATTATTATTAATAATAAAAGAATGCAGGAAACAATAGGCAGAGATAGAAGGAGGCAACAGTTGATAGGGAGGGAAGAAAGCCATAGGGAAGCAAAATGAGAACATGAATGTGCTGTCAGCTTTTCTGCACACTCAAGTGTATATGAGCTGTCAGTCAGTACCTTTATTGGCATAAATTAAAATCAAACAAAACCAGTATTTAAATATACAGAGTACAATCAAAATCAATCATCTCTCCAAAACTTTAATCTTATATTCCCTGATTCTCGTAGCAATCAGAAGAAACCTTGCTACTGAGAGGGTGATGTGGGAACACTGATCCAATAAAAGAAGGGAAACAAGCCTCACTTCTGGGAGGCAATGCCTGTTATGCAAAATAGGCTAATTAAGACATAAAATTCACATCGAAGCAAAATATGAGCAATCGATTCTGGTTTCCTACTACTGCATGGGCAGATTCTTTTGTGGTAAGGCAGATTTGCAGATCTCCCATGAATAACTGCTGATGGGAAGACATTAAATCATGCGAGCATAAAGGCACAATGTAATTATGGGGCTGTAAGCTGTGTAAAATAGGCAGCTGAAAGCCCCTGTATCAGTGTTATACCAAACTGCAGAGGGGAACAAGTTTTACCTGCAAGAGACCAAAGGGTTTGTTTCTATATCAAGGAGTCTCTGTTTCAGACATCTAAACACTTGAAGTTCATCTAACATATAAAGGGAGCTCCTCAAGACTGAATGAAACCAGTTAGATCAAAATGAATCCAACAGCATCAGGGAGATGTAACTACTAGACTCTGTCCTGTATTGGAGGTGTAACCAAAATTTCAGTGTCGAGAGCCAAGCTCTCAGCCCAAGTCTCCAGGCACATGGCTGAATAGCCTACACAGCTTGGGATCCCAAGGATACAACACAAAAATATGGCCTGGATCTGCTCAATGTGTGAATTAAATGAGTTGATCCAAATAGGGGTACCATAAAGTAACTGGGATACAACTTTGGCACTGAAAACTCTCACAGCTGTGGGGACAAATTGGTAACCCTTCACATTAAAAAAAACCCTAGTGATCACAGAGAGACTACTTTTGGCCATTTTAATGCTTGTTTCCTCTGGGCTGTCCAGTTGTTGTTATACTGGAAGAGGACTCCCAAGTATTTAAAACTTGCTCTTTTGGGTTGCCATTAGTGCCCCAATTAAGGCACCTCCAAGACTTTGAAAACACCAGAATTTTTGATTTTTTGAAGTTAATAAATAGATAGTTGGTCTCAGTAAGATGTAAAAGTAAGTAGGAGGAGCTTGAGAACTTTGGGGTGCAGGTAATACAATAGCATCTTCTGCATACAATAGTAAGGGGACTACTTTAGGGCCCAGTTTAGGAAAGTGGCCATCAACTACACATAAGGTAGAATCTAGATCATTTAAAAATAGATTGAATAAATAGGGAGCCAAAATGCAACCCTGCTTTACTCCATGATTTATGTGGATCTTAGAGGTTAACAGATCTAAGTTCCCATGTCTAATTTGACAGCTGGTGGAATAATAGAATTTCTGAATAAGGAATAGTAGCTGTTTTTCTATTCCCATCATGTGCAGTTTATCCCACAAAAGGTTCCTAGGTATCAAGTCAAAAGCGTCTTTTAAATCTAGAAATATGGTAAATAATTCCCCCCCCCAACACCACTATATTTCCCTTGCTAGTGGGCAAGGGTTATACAATGATCTAATATTGATTTGCCCTCACAGAATCCAATCTGTTCAGTTCCCAAAAGATTTTAGTCTGACATCCAGGAGGTAAGTTTGTGTAACAGACATTGAGCATAGAGGTTACCCACTACTGAGAGCAAACTAATCGGAATGTTGGACTGGGTTTTAGAATGTTGGACTGGGCTGATCTCAGTTTGTCGAAAACTTGCAAATTGAACCAGTGGGTGATCTAACCCTGTGCATCACATGCTTTTGTTTATGGGATAAACTATTAAATTATTCTGGTGGCAAACAGGAAGAGACTGACTTGTATGTATGATATTTTATTATGTATTTGTGGCATTTATGTGTTGCTATTTTCCCCAAAGGGACCCAAAGCAAGTCACAGAAAAATATCAAGATACAATTTAGCAAAAACAACAATGGAAACCGACCCTGGGCTGGTCCTGATCTGTGAAGCCACCTGACATGGGCCCTGACCAAGCTAAGAAGCAAGGACCAAGAACTTTGGCTCCTGTAATTTGGCCCATGCCTCTGGTCCCACCCAAACTATTAATACTTGCAAGGAGAAGATAAACTTAATCCAGATAGATGCTGCTAACATAGAGATTTTATGGATTCTCATTTCCCTTGCTTGTGTGTTCCTGTTGCTTTGTGAGGGTTTTTTTCTGTTCTGTACGTGTTTTGCTCCCTCTAGTGGTTTATTAAACATTACATTGGTTTATGTTCAGCATATCTCCGCGTAGATTTAAATGGAGGTTTTATGGTTGCCATATACCAATGTAATATTGAGTTGACCACTAGAGACAGAAAAACACATGTGGAACAGGGGGGAAAAACCCTGAAGCAACAGGAACTCTCAAACGAGGAAAATGTGAATGTGGAAAATCCCATGCTTCCATCAGCAGAATATAAAAACAGTCCTGAATGAAAACTAATTCACACTGAAGAATTTCTGCACAAAGTGGATCCACTTAAATTGAAAGTTTGGCATGCAATACACCATAAAGGCTTCCCAACTTGGCCCCAAGATATATATATATATATTCATTCATGCATGTTGTTTTTGCTAAATTGTATCTTGATTTATACAGAATATTCCCTGCTCTGAAGACTTTACAATTTAAACATTCAAAATAGGGAATGCAACAGAGAGGAATGTGGAAGATGGAGGTGAAGGTAGCAAGGAAAGAATATGTTTCCAGTTCCATTTACTAGGTGATGAAAACTAAAAGAGTATGTAGAAACAAGTCATCCCCTGGGACCAAAGGGTTTTGAGGCAGATCTCTTGAAGTCTGGGTGGCTAGAACTGAAAATGTGGGAAGCCAAAGAAACTTTGAAAGAGGAGCATATAAAATTTCGGTGTTCAGGAGTGGCAACAAGATCATGGAGCAAGGGAGAGAGCGGGAGAAAACTAGTCAAAGTTCAGAAGTTCATTTTTGGGTCTCTTGCATGAACTGCCTGGAAATGCAAGGACTTACACATAAATAGACTAAAAAGTTGATACTTAAATAGCTGCTACCCTAAGCAACTTGCACAACATAGGAACAGGAGATGTGCTAAGAAATCACACCAGAGCTAGCTAAGATGACAAAACTTGCTCAAAGGCTTGCACAATGTTTTACATCAATCTGAATGGCCCTAATAAAAGGTATTGCTTGGACTTTGTTGTTGTTTTTGGATTTTGCATGGACAAATATGGCTGTACATCTCCTAAAACTTTGCTCTAGCCATTGCTGAGTATTTACCTGCCCACATATGAAGAGTCCTGTTACAAGACAGCATTTTGAAAGAAGATTCCAGACATAATGGGCAGCAAGGAGGGAAAATGTTTTTAAACACATATATGCATATAAGTAGGATTGCCAGCTCTCAGTTGGGAAATTCCTGGAGCTTTGGGGGCAGAACCCGGGCAGGAAGGAGTTTGGTTAGGGAAAGGGGCTTAGCAGCAAAGTGACTCCCTAAACTGAGTCTACCATCCAAAGGTGCCATTTTCTCCAAGGGAAATGAACTTTGCAGTGTGGAGATCAGTTGTAATTCGGGGGGGGGGGCACCCTCCAAATAAGGTGTGAAGCAGTTGGCTGTAGTGAGAGAAGTTTTGATCTCAGGCCTAATAACCCCAATTTCATTCAGCTGTGCCACTTTCAAGCTGGTAAATTTGTATATGGACCAGAATTGGAGCAATTATTAGTGTATGGAAAAGAAAATCATATTTAGTAGAATTGGAACATAAGAAAATATTAGCTTTATCATGATTGCCAAAGTATTAAGCATATTCCCTATTCAGGAATCCCTAATTCCAGTATCTCTATTCAAGAATGCTTCAAAAGTTTAAAACCAAGATTCATTTGTGAAAGCACAATGTGGAGAGCAGGCCGCATGGCAGCAGTAGTAAGGTACCATTCTGTGATTGTTATAAATATTGTGAGGTAGAATATCCATTTCAGCTCTTAACCTTTTGATCAGTCATGGAAAATTGAGTGTTTAAGGACCAGTGAAGGGCAGCCAAGCTTGAATGCTATAATAGGTAAATGCATCACCTAGGCTGTGCTTCAATCTCTGAATGATTATGCTGAAGGTTTAGAGTACCACCTTCACTTCCCAGTCCATCATGGAGGCAATGAGTGAAGACCTATCAGCTTAGTTTCTTTATGTATTTCTTGGCATGTGAAAGGAACACAAAAAGATCTGAATTAGAAACGGTAACATGGGTTGCCAACTGGAAATTAAAAATGGGACTTCATTGAAGCATGCGCACTATTGTTATGTACAGACTTAGGTGATAAACACACCCACTACATAAAGGCCTAGCTTTTTTAGTGAGGACTTCACACACACTTTGAGTCCTCAGCACAGTTCAGTAGATGACATTCTTCAACCTGGCTCAATGATGTTTTCCACAAACACATGTCATTTCCCCCATTGCTACTGAGGCTGCTGATACAGCACAACAGCAAAATGCTTCCAGAAGGCAGGTTTCCCCATACTTTCTCTGCTCCAATCCCCCAACAGCAGCCACTGCCACCCGGTTGTCACCAGGGCTCCCCCCATCCCAGATTTTATTCATTGGAAACTGATTCTCATTATATTGTTATAACATTATAACTGTTTATCAGGTTCTCTGAATTCCCAGCTTTCATTTTAAAAAAAAAACTCTAGCCTCTTTCATAATAGAGATATGCCTTTCGCCCTATGTCTCTGCTACAAAAGAGGCTAGAGGTTTTTTAAATGAAAGCTGTGAATTTATAGAACCTGTTTCACTTGTAATAATGGCATATCCATATAATGATATGAAATTGCTTTTTAAAAAAAAAAAAAAAAAAGGCTCCCAGTGGTGGGGGGAAAGAAATGGCCATTGCAGGAATAGGGTTGAGAAAAATGGCTACCATGTGGGTGGGAAAATCCAGGAACTTTTCCAATTTCTTCTACAGCAATATGCAAAGCAGAACTCTTGATTGAGATCCATGAGTTCCAGGTCACCTGTCTTATATAACACAGATGCAGAAGGGCCTGTGAATACCTCTAAGTGAAATTCATAAACCAGTGGTGCCAGAAAACTTAGATCTGATATTGTTTAGATCAGGGGTATTGAAATCATTTGTTATGAGGTCTGGATCTGACATAAATGAGACCTTGTTGGAATGGGCCATGTGTGTCATAAAATGTAATGCCAGATAGCGAAGATATAAACTTTATAAAGGACACAGACACAGTTAAAGATTTTTAAAAACTTTAAATAAAACATGCTTAAAACACTAGCATTCTTACAATATTTTGTCTATTTAACAGTCTCTGATAACTGACACCTCTTGATCTGAAATATTGCATCAAAATTTCTGTGCTGTAGAAATCTTGAGTATGCTGTTCAGGTGCATATCTGTGAGCTGCAAACCTACTTTTGATTAATTGACATTCATTACAGAAATCTCATGCTCAGTGTTCTGAGCCTAGGACCCAGAGGAAAACATGAAATGGCTGGGCATTGCAACTTTTTGTACATAAGTTGCTTCATGTGCTGCTCAAGAACATGAGAAAGCATCCTGACACAGACTGAGGGCTATGTGTTTGTCTACAAAACTATAGTCTTTCCTAGAGAAATAACTACAACTTCCTGTAAAGGAAATGTGCTGGGTAAACTTGGTCTGGGCACACACTCTCAGCCTAATCCACCTCACTGGCTTGTTTTTATTCCTCCTCTAAAATAGTTCATATTGCTTTTTTACTGATAAAGACTGGATCGTGAGGGCATGAATACAGTGGAAAGGGGGGAGAGTCTCAGTTAGTTCTTTACCAGACTCTCTCAATCACACAGGAGAGGCTTGCCTATTTGTCCCATGTGACTGAGAGAGACTGGTAAAGCAAGCTGTGATGTGGCAGCAGCAAAGGAACTGGAAAAGGAAGCAGGAAACAGCCAGGGCCTTACAGGCCAGATTGGGGCCCTTTGAGGGCCTGATCTGGCCTGTGGGCTGCATGTTTGACACCCCTGGTTTAGATTCACTATTCCTGGCATAACATGATGATCAATTCATGGATCATAGTGGGCTCAGATTCTTATTGAAGAAAGGAGAAGAAATTTCTAAGATTTCACCTATGGAGTGATGGCTGTTGCAAAAAGTGGGGGTGGGAAGTGTGTACATTAAAAAATAAATTGAAAAATAAATCTTAGTTCCAGTTAATTGGGAGCATAGTGATCAAAAAGTTTCTGAGTAATCAAACTGACTAATCAATTAAATGTTACCAATAAAATTTTAGGGTCACAACAGGCACACTTGAACTACCTAGCTGGAATGTACTATTATATTTAATGTACTATTATATTTAAGCCCCTTTTAATGGGTTGGGTCCAGAACAGCTTTTTCACTCAGTATCAGCCCCCTTCTCCCTTCTTTCAAAGTGGAAACGCTGGTTGCATTCAGCTCAGTATTTAACAGCAGGTGATGCAAATATCCTTCTGCAGTTAGAGAAATGTTTAAAATATACATAACTACAGCTATGAATCCATACGCCAAATAACCCAATAGATATACTGTTATATATTCTGCTGAATCTTCTTCAGTCATAACCGATTACCTGTAGCATCCCATCTAGCATTAATATTTTAATGCAAGATGGCTGGGAGAACACAGTCAGTAACAAAGTTCACACTAGTGTTTTTTTTCCTTTCACTGGTTTGCCATTATTATTGGGATAACAAGCCCATTTGAAGAGTGTTAAGTACATTACTGCTTAATCAATCCAAGATAGCATGCTTGTATGTGAGTAAGCTACAAGTGGTTTTGCCTAAGAGCAGAAGATTAGCCTACAAATTCATTCTATTGAGATCAGCCCATTACCTTTAGAAAGGTTTAGAAAGCTAATGGCATCCTGGAATACAGGCTGCTGAACATCAATAGCTAATGTTCTCTAAACTACTGATATTCACAGGCTGTTCTATAAAATCAAGCTGATTGATATATTCAGAATAACTATGCCATTAGGCACATACTACCTCAAGCTATAGGTGCTTGCTTTATGTAATAAACTTCCTGCCCTTAGGAAACTAGCATATCAGGATAAAGGTTCTATCTTAGCCTTCCCTTTGATATGCTGTGGAAGACTATTCATATAAACAAGCCCTACTTGCAGAATGAACTAGTGGTTATAGTGTTGAACTATGACATGAGAGAACCCATCCCCACTATGCTATGGAAGCTTTCTGGGTGATGTTGCACTAATCACCCACCCTTAATCTAATCTATCTCACAGGACTCTTGGGTGAAGATAAAGTGGCAGGTGAGGGGATCAATGTTGTAAGCTGTGTCAAGTCCCATTTAGGATAGACTTATGGTAGAAATATATCTAAATAAAAATATTTATTGACATGGATGGACCAGGGTGTCTGATCTATCTCAGAAGCTAAGCAGGGTCAGCCCTGGTCAGTATTTGAATGGGAGAATGGGAGACCTCCAAGGAATACCAGGGTCACTACACAGAGTCAGGCATTGGCAAATGTATCTTGCCTTGCCTTGAAACCCTACAGGGTCACCATAAGTCAGCTGTGACTCGATGGCATATGTAAATTGTGTGATTATTCTGATTCAGCTTTAAAGAATATTTGGATGTCCTTGACTCAGAATTTGCAGGCTTATTGCTCCTTCTACGTCTGCTGCCTGGGATAATTAAGCCAGATAACAATGTAGTGGTATAAATGTCAGTGGACCCACCCACTCCAAAAGGTTGGACATAACTTCTGTTTGCATTTGTAGCATTTTGACATTTCTTAATGGGCCATGGAGTATGACTAGTAAATAGGCAACTGTACATACATACGTAAGTGCTTTCAAATAACACCTAACTTATGGAAACCCCAGCAAGGGGCTTTCAAGGCAAGTGAGAAGCAGAGGTGGTTTGCCACTGCCTTCCTCTTCAGAGCCTTCCATGGTGGTCTCCCATCCAAGTACCAACCCTGCTTAGCTTCTCAGATCTGACAAGATTGGGTTATACTGTGCTGCCTTTGCTCCCTCAGCTGTGCGTACCCAAGACTTTCTGTAAAACCTTTCCATATTTCCAGCGCTTATTCAGGGATTATTGTGAAAACTAAAAGCATTCAGGTGTACAGGAAAAACTGCCATCACACTGCTAACTGGCCAGGATCATGCATGAGACCAGGAAACATTGTCCTCACTCAATGTTTGCTTTATTTGCCATAATTAAAGTCAGAATAGAGCCAAATCAGGTGTTCTGTGTAGTGCCTTGATATTTACTCTGTGATTCCTAGTTGTATGGGATCATTCCATGAAGAAACTGTGCAACAAAAGAAGAGAAATGGCAACAAAACAGCCAAGGATTCGAAAAACAGTGGCAGTGAACAGGCACAAAAAATATGTGAATATGATCAGTCATAGAGGCTTGGAAGAAATAGTTTGAAGCCCCCCAAAATATGGCTTTCATCCTGAAAATCAAAATTGGGGAACATTAATCACAGCCCTATTTACCACTAATCCTTATCAAGAGAATGAAAAATGCCAATTTTTTTCATATCAAAAGATAAATACATCTCTAGAGAGAAATGGATGAGAAAGGAAATCATCGCTGAGACTTTTATAAAGCTAAATGATGTACTACAGTTGTATGCTTGGAGAAAATGGGTCTGTATGCACTGATTAATTACCAGCTAAATGAAATATGCTGCCCTTAATATGTGATTTTTAGGTTCTTTGAAAGATGAAGTATCATGTCTTAGGAAACCCGATTGGTTAGTTTTACAAGGGGCACAAATCACTAAACAAACCCTTTATTACAAAGGAAAAAACAGTTTTGCTTTCAGAATTTAAAGCAAACAACAAAGGTTTGCTTTCCAATAAATAATCTTTGGCAACCATAACCTGCTCATGCCCTCTTCTGCCCAATACTACTGGGACTAGTTGTCAGCTACCGTTCATCCCACAAAGCTATTATTCCTTCAGAGAAATTGCTTGAATGTGAAACATAGCCTTTTTTCCAATCAAAACCTGTTTGGAAAGGAAAGGACATCCTTTCGAACAACTCTGCATTTTAAAAACAGACTATTTTGAGTAGCAACAGTATGTTAAGTGAGTTGGTAGCTAACAGAGATTGTAAAAATGTCAAATCCTTGAGGTATATGCTGCTTTAAACCATAAAATCATAAAAAGTTTGTATGTAATAATGATTCCTCTGACTCTCCGTGTATAATGAGTAGGAATGCATTATTGTTAACTATTTTGATTTAAAATAGGCCTTGCTCTAGAAGCCAGACATGTTTGAATTTTGTTTCACTAAAAGCTCTGCAAATTCTCGTACCAAGCCTGAACTTAATTATAAGCAACTGGAACATTTTAAAAAGGAATACTTTGGTAGCAAAAATTAAGAAACAGCCTGGGAGCACTTGTGGTGGGGGGAAAAATCCTAATACTATAATGAACTTTCACTGTGGAAACCATTTTTTGAGAAACTGTGTTGTAAAACAAACCCATTCTTTAACATTTAATCAAAGGGAGTGTATGGCCACTTCCCATGTTAATTCTCTGAAGATGCAGAGTTCTCAAGAATACACTACTCAAGTTTTCAGATTCATGAAAGTGGAACACAGCATACAAGAAATCAGAAGAGCTTTTCTAATCCACAGAGCAGGTTAACAAACTCTGAAACATCAAATCTCTTTGGAAGCTCAAGTTCCACACTTGCACAATGAATCTGATATTACATCCCAGTCTGATTCTGTGGGCCCTCAAAAACACACCGGTGCCTTGCCAAGATGACCTAGGAAGCATTCAAACCATGATACATTTAAACTCAGCACCCATCAACAGACACAGACCACTGAAACTTAATAAACGTCCTGTCTGGTTAGTCATCTGGATCTGCAAAATTAAAAGGGGGCAATTGGCAAGCACTTGGCATCCCACAATACATGGTTAGTTGTCTGTGTCTGGCTTAGTAAGTCACTAAATGTCCAGGCCTTGCTAAAAGTGAGAAGAGATGTTATTTAAACTGTCATTCATGTCCGTTCACATATTTGGATCTAAACAAAAAATATGGCACGGACTTACCAAGAGCCATCCGTTGAGGTTCAGGAGGGGGGTGAGGCAGAAAAGGCATGGTTTTGCAATCTTGCACTGCCAGCAGTCTTGGAGGGTCCCAATTTTGTGACCATCCTTTTTTGGGCAGCCTTTACCTTGGCTTTCTTTGGGGCTTTTCGTAGCAGTGAACTCTTGGCTACATCATGCCACGATAACAGCAGGTGGGTTTTGGCCCTCGGGGTATTTCATCTCAGGGCTCCAAGCTCCATATTGTACAACATAGATCCAAAATGGATCAGCAGGGAAAGGGCTCCCAGATCCTCTTTAGTTCCACTATTGCGGGCTTGCCCTGCCCAGTACAGAGCACATCTGACAACCTTTCAATCCGGCTGCAATCCCCAAGACTTTCTTCGTGCATGCTGATGGGTGTCTCATTTTCTCCAAATATTGGTATCTATGGTTTACCTTCTGCCGCATTGACTTCTTATCTTCTCTAAATCCACAATAAAGATTGTTTTGCTCTGCATCAATACTACAGGTACTCTCAGTCAGGTACTACTCAAAGATAGGCATTTTGCAAGAAAGCAAAGCAATCTATTTGCCATCATTTTGGGGAGTGTTGGCATTTCCATGCGCCCTCCATGGCTTGCACAGGCCCCTGTGACTGTCCTCAGTCAGCCAATCAAGGGGCTGGCCAGGTTCACTTAGGGTGGGGCTGGGCAGGTGGACCTGAGGTGGCCAGTCTTTAGTCCAGTCCATCTGTGTGACCTAATGCTCGCTCCCCAGTGCACCCAGGCCACGTTCACCGTGACAGCATTCCCACCCAACCCTTCCTCACTTTGGTTGCATGTGTTGCTCAATTACTCATTTGTATGGTTCTGTTGATTCCTTTTTCTATCGTTACAACTTGGTAGGATGTTTTGGCACTGAGCAGGATCCTTTGGGGGGAAACTGGGCCTGTGCACCCATCATCCCAGTTGGGAGTCTTGTAAATTTGCCAACAAGTCCCATTAAGAGGCTTTGGGGGTGGAGGCTTGAAGAGGCTTGTCTACCTTGGGAGCTGCCAGGCTCTCATCACCCCCAGGAGACAAGAGAATTGCACAGTGGCCTGTGGCCAGGTGTTCCCATTTGTCTGCCATCCCAGGTTCTGAGGGATGAGGGATGGGTTTTCATCAGGCCACAGATGGATCCCTCTGTGCCTTGGATCCATTGCCCTATGCCAAGTCAAACCTCTACAGCTATAACCAATAAAATTGTGGCCTGCTATACCAATATAAGGTGTTGTCTCTGGTTTCTGCCTGGCACTTGGCCACGCATTTATTGCTGGGGCCATAATATTATTTTATGCATTTTCAGTTATGGGACAATAAAACAAGAAATGTGGAATGTCATCTAGCTCTTCTTCCCCAAGGGTTCAGTGCCTTAAATTATATATTATAGTACCTTCCTTCTGAAATGGTATTATGCATTCGCTAGAATCTAAAGAGCCTAATCTCATCAGAGGTGGTTAAATGATTTTCAAAAGCTTGTCGATACTGAAACATGACACACCAAGGTGCTATCCTAGAGCTGCCCAGAAGGGTAGATCATTCTGTATACAAACATCTCATACTCTGCTTTTGAATTCCAATTAGGCAGCAGACAACCTTGCTCCAGAGGAAAAAAGTCAACTGAAAAGCCAAAAGACTGAACCATCTTGTCTACATCTTGAGATCAAAAAATGTGACTAACTGAATGAGACTGCATGTGTTCCCGAAAGCAAATTTTAGGTAGTCTGTACTCAGATATGAACATCAATATGATTCAGTAATTTAAATATGTAAAAGGACTCTCATTCTAACTGTCAAAACTGCAGTTCCTACTCTTCAAAAAATCTTAAGGAATGTATTAGAGGGGGTGTGGAGAACCCCCACACACTCTGAGTTTCAGTTCAATTGCCTGCTAGATAACATCTATACATATGCTAATAGCCCTGGTAGGAAAACCAACTAAGGGATTTGGTGCTAGGAAGTCTGCAGGCTATTCCTGGAGATTTCCCAGAATGCCTTCCAGGAGAGCTCCCAGGATACACCTGTGACCTGGGTGGACCAAATCAAGGGGGTGGAGAGAGTGATGTAAAGTGAGTGGAGACAATGTGTTAAGAAAACTTCCTTGCAAGGGGAAGTTGGTCTCTCTTCCTTGGAATGCTGCACTGGGACCTAGCAGGAATGCTCCCCCCCCCCAAAAAAAAGGGCAGGTGGTGGCAGCAAGTTACCCTAGTGGAAGGAAGAACTAACCCCTCCAGGAGCTGGCAGTGTCAAGGAGGGGTGGGCAGAGCAGCATCTGCAAGTCAAAGCAGGTCAGTTCCGTCAGACGGGGTATCCAGAAAATTTTCAAACTTGTATTCTAGAAAGTCTCATGCTCAGAAAAAAGAAGTGTTGGATTTATACTCCACTTTTCACTACCCAAAGGAATCTTAGAGCAGCTTACGATTGTATTCCCTTCCTCTCCCCACAACAGAAAGACCATGAAGCCCCATCTTGGTTTGATGAAGAATCAAATTTCCCTTTTATAATTTTTATAACCTTTAAACTTCTATGTTATTATGAGCCTTTTCTGGTTCTTACCAGGCAGGCTATTGTTGGGAATTCTTTCTCATTGTATTTCAGATTTATCGACTTGTACTGGTCGATGACTGTAATAATAATAAATGGAGCTGATAAACAGTCCCATTGTACTTGATGGTGATGACTGCCATCTGCACCATAAGGTGATCTGAGGGCAGTTTGGGCAGGATGGACCTAAATGAATGGCCACCCGCCAGTTAGCTGAAAGCTGGGTAGAACTGCTGTTTCACAGGCCCTGCAGAACTGTAATAAATCCCTCAGGGCCCTGATCTAAATTGGGAGCATGTTCCACCAGACTGGGGCCAGGATGAAAAAAGCCCTGGCCGAAGTCGAGACCAGGTGGGCATCTTTTGGGCCGGGGACTTCCAGTCGATGTTGCTCTGCTGAGCATAAAGTTTTCCAGGGCACATATAGGGAGAGACAGTCCTGCAGATATGTTGGTCCCTGGCTGCATAGGGCCTTAAAAGTTAACACCAGCACCTTAACCAGACCCAGTACTCAACTGGTTGCCAGTGCAACTGACAGATCACCAGCTGAATGCACACCCACACAGACATCATAGTCAGAAGGCAACCCGCCGCATTTTGCACCAGCTGGAGTTTCCAGGTCAGATTCAAGGGAAGCCCCACACAGAGCAAGTTGCAGTAGTCTAAGCTGGAAGTGACCACTGCATGGATCACTGTATTAAGTCCCAGGGGAGAGATAGGGAACTAGCTGCTGAACCAGTCGAAAATGGTAAAAGGCTAATTTGGCAGCACTGGTGACCTGGGTCTCCATAGTTAATGAAGTATCCAATATCATTCCTAGACCCCTCACCCTTGGTGCTGGCTCTAATGGTGTCTCACTAAGGGTTGGGCACTAGATTCCCAAATCCACCCCCGCAACTCAGGAACAGGACCTGCTTGGCATCTATTGTGTGTGTGTGCGTGCGCGTGTGTGTGCATAAATAATATATAGCATGATATATAATATATAATCTGAAGGAAAGCCTTGTGGAGGTAATGTCTCCTCCTACCAAGCCACCTTTGGGTCACCTTTGAATGTGCTCCATTACACTTTTTCCTGGAGGATTGGTGAGATACATATTCTGCTTGCTATGTTCTGATTTTACTTTTCATGCTCTGTGCTGCTTATGGTTTATGCTGCTTTAAGTGAAAGTAATGCTTCAGTATAGTCAAGGATATTTTAGGTTTTAGCAAAGTTACATGTTTTCAATGTTTTCTTCTGTACTGGAGTATGATCTTGAAATTTTGAATATGAATAAACAATTAAATCCTTGTTAGAGCTCATGTATTAATAAAATCCCATAAAATTTATGGACCTGGTGTCCAAGTTCTTTTCTTTTCATGGAAGTATCTTTCCCAGAGAAAGATTCAAAAGATCCCTTTCACAAGCATAGGCTTAGCCTGGAAATAACAGAGGTTAAAACTATGCTGGGAATTATAAGGAAGGAGATTGAAAACAAATCAGCCAGTATCATCATGCCTCTGTATAAATCTATGGTGCAGCCTCATTTGGAATACTATGTACAGTTCTGGTCACCGCACCTCAAAAAAGATATAACATTAGAAAAGGTGCAGAAAAGGTGCAATTGAAATGGTTAAGGGGATGGAACACCTTCCCTGTGAAGAAAGGTTAAAGAGGTTAGGGCTGTTTAGCTTGGAGAAATGATTGAAAGGTTACGTGACAGAGGGATAGAGAAGTTAGAGAAAGAAGTACTTTTCTCCCTTTTTCACAATACAAGAACTTGTGGGCACTCAATGAAATTAATGAGCAGTAAGCGTAGAACAGATAAAAGGAAGTTCTTCTTCACCCAAAGAGTAATTAACACATAGAATTCACTGCTGCATGAAGTGGTGGCAGCAACAAGCAGCTTCAAGAGGGACTAGATAAACATATGCAGCAGAGGTCCATCAGTGGCTATTAGCCACAAGGTATAGATGGAACAGGAGCTGCGGTGGCTCAAGTGGTTACGATGCTGAACTGTAGGCTGTGGAAGGTCAGTAGTTCAGCAGTTCGAGACCCGAGAGTGCTGCACGACGGAGCGAGCTCCCGTCTCTAGTTCCAGCTCCTGCCAACCTAGCAGTTCGAAAGCAAGAAATTGCAAGTAGATAAATAGGTACCACTTCGGTGGGAAGGTAACAGCGTTCCGTGCGCCTTGGTGTTTAGTCATGCCGGCCACATGACCACGGAAACGTCTTCGGACAGCGCTGGCTCTTCGGCTTTGAAACGGAGATGAGCACCGCAACCCTAGAGTCGGATTCGACTGGCTTTCGAGCAAGGGAACCTTTACCTTTACTTTACTATAGATGGAACACTATATCTGGGGCACTGATATTCTGTATTCTTGGTGCTTGGGAGGCAATAGTGGGGAGCCAATAGTGGGAAGGCTTCTGGAGTTCTGGCCCCACTGGTGTACCTCCTGATGGCACCTGTGTTTTGGCCACTCTGTGACACAGAGTATTAAACTAGAAAGGCTGTCAGCCTGATCCAGCATGGCTTCTCTTATGTTCTTACATCCATAATTTCATCAGCAACTGGACCATCCCAGAAAACCACCCTAGTGTGTGGAAACAGCCTTGGATACAAGAATATCTTGATCTTTACATAAGCCTTTATCCCTCACAGAATGTCTGTGCAATTGTAATTTTGAAAATATCCTTTTTTGAAGAGAGAGGCATGATGATAAACTCTTTGAATAATATTAACATGCATCAAACTTTAACCAGCTACAGTGTGTCGTGTCTTTAAAGCAGAATTGACACATTTTTAAAAATATATAGCTAATCCACTTGCTGATTTATCCTTATCACCTGAACCTATACTAAATCTTTCCTTCTTCCTGTAACGATCTTGCTTTAAGCATACAACATCGTTGCTGTTAAATCCTCTCTCCCTTAGCACAGAGAGGCATTCTTTGATGCAGTTATCCACCCTGGGTTTCTTGCTACACTTGTTTTACAATTTCCTCTCACATCTGAGAAGACAAAGAGGTAACTAGAGGTGACACAGCTACTGAATTTCACCTTAGCTCCCCAGGTCCACTCTTGGGCTGTAATTGCAAAATACTTCACTGTCTCAACTCAGATAACTGGTTCTCAGCAAAAACTAAATTTCAGTAGCCCACAAATTAGAATCACTGTTATTAAATGTAAAATCAGCAGCATTCTCAGGTGCCATACTGAGTTCAAGGGTCACTTCTTTTGTAAGAGATCTCACTTTTAAAAAATGAACAGTGGGACTGATGTCTGCTTCAGCTAAATAAGAGAATATACCTGCTTGAATCAAAATGGAATATATCTATCTGAATGAATGAGAAATAAAATTCAATTTGTCACTAGATTGAACATTTGATATTAAAGAACAGTCATCCAAATCATCGAAAGTAAAGAGCCATGAAACAGGCCAAGCAATATTGTTGAAAAACTTCTGCGAGGAGTGGCCAGAGTTAATATAATTTTTTTTAAAAGCTATTCTGTTAAATCATTAACCTCTTTTATTTCTTTGAACTATTTCTGTGCCAAACTGCTGATGAGAACACATGGGGCTTCCAAAGCCTCCAGAACGGAGAGAAGAGTCCTATCGTCCTCAAGCTCGGGAAAATCCAATTATGGATGATCGCAAGGTGGATTTTTCAGATTTTTGTTTTTATTCCCTTGCATGGAAGGTGAATGTAATCTACAGGAATCCTGTGTTTCTTCTGCTCCCTTGTCTATCCAGTGTCTGAGATATTTGTGTGTCTGCGTGATATGAGGGCATACCTTTGTTCTCCAGTGATCATGGGGTAAGTGTACACAGGTGTTTACCAAAGTTCTTCAGAGTCCACCAAGTGCAGGCACCTAAGAGTATTTTTTAAGTCTGCAAACATGCATTTCTGTGATTCAAGGATCACTGAAAAAACACATCCAAGTTTTCAGAAAGATTCACTGATACTTTGCCTTTCTAATATCAAAGTCCATGCGTGAATTCAAAAATAACAGACAGACAGACAGACAGATAGATAGTTGAGAATCCATAGAAACTAGAACAAAGAAAGGCATTCTTTTTTCTAAACTATGAAGTCCCAGACCCTTCAGTCACTCCTCATAGGAAAGGTGCTCTAAAGCTTTGATCATCCTAGTTGAACTCTTCTGTACTTTTCCCAGATCTTCAAAATCCTTTTTGAGATATGGAGACCAGAACTGTACACAGTAGTCTAAATGAGGTGGCATCATGTCTCTGTACAAGGAGATCACAGTATTGACCATTTTATTCTCAATCCCGTTCCCAATAATCCTAAACCTAAATGCCCTTTTCATTGTAAACATTTTCCTCGAGCAATCCACTATAACCCTAAGATCTTTTTCAGTCTTGTTCATAGCCGATTCTCAACATATCAGCATATATTTAAAATTAGGATTTTTTGTTCCCATGTGGATTTCTTACACTTACCAACATTAAACTTTATTTGTCACATTTCGACTTCTCACCCAATTTCGATAGATCCTCTTATAGCTCCTCATAATCCAATTTAGTTTTCATCATCCTGAATAATTTGGTATCATCTCCAATCCTGACCACCATTTTAAAATAAATTAAATAGCACTGATCTTAATAATGTTCTTTGTGAGACTTTAGTGTTCACTCTTCTCCATTGTGAGTACCACCCATTTATTCCTTCTCTCTTTCTGTTGTTTAACCAGTTTTTAATCCATAAAAGGATTGGTCCTCTTGTCCCATAATGACAAAGTTTATTCCAGTGTCTTTGATGAAAGCCTTTTAGAAGTCCACATATATATCAACCAGATCACCTTATCCACGTGATTATTAACATGCTCAAAGAACTCCAAAATGGTAGAGAGGCAGGATTTATCTTTGCAGAAGGTTTTATGATTTTCCCTCAGCAGGCTTTGTTCCTTGATGTGATCAATATCTTTAATAGCGGTTTCTACTAATTTACCTGGAACAGATGTTAGGCTAACTGGCTTGTAATTCCCTGGATCCCCTCTGGAACCCATTTTAAAAGCTTGTGTGACATCTGCTTCTTCCCAGTCTTCTGGCACAGAGGCTGATTTTAGTGACAAGGTACATATCCTTGTTCATAAATTAACAATTTCATATTTGAGTTCTTTAAGAATCCTCGGGTGTATGCCATCTGGACCTGCAGGCTTATAGGTTTTCAGTTTGCCTAGTAGTCCAAGAACTTCATCTCTCATCCCCTCAATTTAAGTCAGTTCTTTGGACACCCTTCCCAAATATAGTGACTCTAGTATGGGTACATGCCCTGCACTTTCCACTCTGGAAAAAGATGCAAACAACTTATTCCATTTCTTTGACATCTCTCTGTCTTAAGCAATCCTTTTATTCCTTTGTCATTCAAAGGTCCAATTGCCTCCCCAGCTGTTTTCCTGCTTTCACCTCTATTCCCATTCCTCGCAGAGATATGCCTTTTCCCTTATATCTACCTAAGGAAAGGTGATAGAGATTTATGTTGTTTTTTAAAAAAAATGAAAGCTGGGAATTCACAGAATTGGCTTAAACTATCATTAAACTACCATTTAAATTGGTTTTAATTGTTTGAATTATGTTTTTTTGTTTTCTATTAGTGTTTTGAAGAGGAGGAATGAAAGAATAAATGAGATGGGGACATGGCCCCTAGGTTAGATAATATGCCTGTTAACCTGCTTCAAACACAGTAATTCAGCTATTGTAGATGCCTTCACACAAAAATGGCAAACCCTAAAGCCTGCTTTGCTAATATTAAAGACAATTGTTTTAAATTGAAATGGATTTTTTATTCCATTGCAAGATGAAAGATTTTCTGTTAGGTATTGAATCACTGGATACCAGACCCTCACAAATTTTGAGAATGTATTTTCCCATTTGTTTAAGGTATTATGTTGTGTGATCTTTCAAAAATCAAAATATTCCCACAGTTTTCCTCTCCATGTTGTTATAGAAAGGGTTTGTGTGTGTCTCCAGTATGCTGCAAGTAAGATTTTTGCCACTGCTAGTAAGATTACTATCAATTCTTTTTTGCCTTGTTAGTAAGAGCATTTTCCCATATTCCTAACAGAACAGTTTCCGGTATCAAAGGTAGTTTACAGCCCATTATTGTATGCATTTCCTGCAACACTTGTCTCCAGAAAATATTAACATATGCACACATCTACACCAACTGTGCAGGAAGTTTCCTGTTTGGCCACATTGTTTCCAGCATTTCTTTTTTGCCACTTGTTACTTTTATTCTATTTAAATGTGTTGGTGTTATGTACCATCTAGTTGTCATCTTAAACATTTGGAATCCAATGTTAAAGATATTTGATGTAAGGCTAGAAGAGGCCAATATCCTTGTCCATTCATCTGTTAGTCTATTTTGACAGTCTATGGCTGCGTTCAGACGGCCAGTCAATCGCGCCATGAGCCCTCCTAAAATTTTATCCCGATTTTTTTAATCCAGCCTAGCACGACCAGACGCCCCCCATGAAATAGCCTCACCGCGCGTTGTTCCCACCGTGATTTGTCTACACGGCATCCACCGAGGATTTTTTTAAAAAAAGTTTTGTACATTCGCATAGGCAAGGCTGCGCCTCCTTGGAGAACTGAGGCGATCGCGGAGGGTTTTCAGCAAAGTCCCGGTCCTCCCCTTGCCATCATGATCAATGGAGGGACTATTTTGCAAATTAGAACAGTCCTTCCCCCTCCATCTCCCATCGCGGTAACATCTTGCCCCTAAAAGAAATAAGCATGAATATTACATTCCTCGTAGCGCTTATCGCTGAATGCGTTTCCTCGTTAAAGCGCACATGGGGTTTCAATTTTTTAAAAATCGCGCCCCCGTCGGCTCGGTCTGACGTCAGACCGAGCCGACGGGAGCATCGCGCGCTAATGGAGTGACCAGACGGAAGAAAGTCTGCAGTTGTTGCGCGGGTAAGCGAAAACCCTACATTGAAACTGCTACTTTTTAAATCAGGATTGGAGGCGCAGCAGAACGGGATGCCTATGGGACCGGAATATTTCGCAGATGTTTCTGTCTGGTCGTGCATTTTTGATCCGCAAGGGAGTCGTTCCTATGGCAGATCAAAAGATCCGTCTGAACACACCCTATGTTCCGTTGTTTTTGACTTTTCAAAGTCTTGATGCTATTAATGGAAAACAATATCTGATATATTTTAGAGATGAGGCTTGATGAAGATCCATCGTTTTCTTTCATTAGTTGTTCAAAATAATTTAAGGATAGGGGCCTAGGTTGTACTGTTTGTGTATTCCTTAACATGTGTGCAATTTGCAGGTATCTATACCAAGGAATTGTTTGCCCTGCCTTTACTTCCAGTTGTGTCTTTTCTAAAATCTTGCCCTTATCACATGTCTAGTAATCTAGTTATCCCTGCCTGATGCCATTTCAAGAAAGCTGTACGTTCTTTCTCTGGGGGGAACCACTCTTGATTTTAAAAAAAGCTTTAGTATTGAGTTCTCTACGGCTAAGATCTGCCTCCATTTACTCCAAATTTTGCAGGTTGTATCCAAGAGATTATTAACTTTAATGCTTAGAGGTCCATTTTTAGATTCCCCCCAATAAACCTCTGCAAGCAAAAGTGAAGTTGAGTAGAAACTTTCAATTTGCAGCCAGTATTCCTCTACATTCCCTGTGCATGATCGTATAAAATTTGCCAGAATTGAGAACTCATAGTATTTTGTTAAATCTGGTATTCCTAAACCTCCTCTTTCTGTTGGTCTACAAATTGTTTCAAAGCCCACCCTTGGGATTTTATTTGCCTAGAAAAAATTGTTGATTGATTGTTGCCACTTTTGTAAGTCTTTTGTGTGTGTGTGTGTGTGATGTTGATTGGAACCATGCTGAACAAGAATAAATATTTTGGAAGTATAAAGCTTCTCACCAAACTTAGTCTATCTGCCTACGTTAATTTTAGTTGATTCCATTTTTTTAGTTGAGTCAAGGTTTCTAAATATGTTTTTTCAAAGTTTTGTTTTTTAATGTCTGAAATTTCAACTGGAATCTGTACTCCCAAGTGTCTTCACATTGTTTCTGTCCATTTGTACTTATATTTAGCTTTCCTGTGCATTCCTAAGTAAGCTTTGTTCAGAGTCAATCGCACTAAATAAAATGAGACTTGCTTCCACATAGACATGCTTAGGAGTGCTCCCTTTATATATTAACCTAACAAGTAAAAAATAAGATGCAGAGAGATGCAGTTTAATATTTGGCATCTTTGCCTTGTTATGTGATATCCATTTTTCAGCATTCAACACAGTAACTGATCTGTACTTTCCCCATCCAGTTTTTTAAAAGGCCTGCTGGCTACAAAATAACATTGTGTGATGTTCTCCCCTTCAGTCAATGAACTTTAACAGAAACTAATGCATTTTAACTGAATTTTTGTTTATCTCAAGGAGCATATTTTAATAAAATCAATACATTCTTGCTGAAAGCCACACAAATCCACAGAAAAGGAATACATTGTTAGCAGAAATAATACACAGTTTTATAAGATCTGTATATTTTAACAAAAGCACAGTAATACATTTTAAGTGCAACCAAAATGTTTCCCCAGGGCTGATACCGACGAAACTTTCATTTTTAGCAAAACGAATGTAAACTTGTTGCAATAATTATTCTCTGTTTTTCAGTGGCCATTGTCAAACTTCATCAAAATTAATGTTGGTGAGTTACAAGCATTTCTAAAATAATCAGAAATTAGGTAGTACTGCAAAGTGCACATTTTAGAGTGGACCAAAAAATTGCAGAACATAAAAATATGAGCCTCTGTAAGATCATAACATTAATTGCTTCTACACATAGACCTATCATCAGTGATGAATGGCAGAAATAGAAATTTATTTGCATTGCATTGTCAATTATTATTATTGCATTTGTTTTTGTCTGTACATGCAAACAGTTTAAAAGCCATTTGGGCTGATGTGTATCTCAAAACACGAGTACAAATCTATAGGAATGAGTAAAACAAAGCCCTTTCGGCTCCTGCCAAGAACAACTGATTGAATATTGAGTTTCTGTGATGGGGAAAACATGGAACTAATATCTTCCAGAACCAATAAGATGGTAGCTCAGTTAATTTGGTCTCACCTGAGAAACAGGCACAGCAATCCTGTGTTATGCCTGTGCTGTGGCCATGGTGCAGCTGCAGCATCGCTAGTCGCCTTGCTAAGTGGCAGCCGAATGGGAAAAAGGTGTCCCAACAGTGTTGTTGGATACTGCCACAGTGGCATCCATGGCAATCCTGCCACACTTTCCATCCTGACATTTTTGTGAGGCAGGGGCAGCATGATAGACAGGGCAGGCAGGACCAATGAGAGCCATGAGTCCAGGAGGCTGAGTCAAGCATCTGTCATTGGCAGGGGGAAGCAACACTCCTCCTCTGCCACACACATACCCTTAAAGAAACCAGCTGTCATCACAAGCCCTGACCACTTGTCAGTGGAGAGGGAGGCATCACCTTCAGCCCCACAGGCACCCTGCAGTGACACTCCACACACAGAGTGCACAGGGCCCCAGAGGGTGACAATGGACAAGAACATGGATGTGAGGGTGCCTTCCACTCACTGCTGGTTGCAGTGGCCAGACCCATAGCCACGCTGTCAAGTGTATCCTCGTGCCAACCTGTATGCCACCCCCACCTGAAGCTTAGCAGGAGGAAGGGTGGAGGTGCCAGAGGCCCCAGAGAGACTGAGAGGTCCCCCGGCAGCTTCTCAATGCACCCCTGTCCCTCACCCACATCCCTTGCTATGGTAAGAAGCCCCTCCAGGTACCCAGCATTACAGATGCTGCCAATCTCTACATTCAGTGCTGCCCCCTGGAAAAGGCTTCCTGCAACTTGCAATGGCTGTTACTATGGCTGCCAATGGGCTGTGCTGGCATTTTTGCCAACACAATTTTGCACCTGTTTTAGGGAGTGTTCCCATGCTGAAAAAGCTTTGGGAGATGACTGACTGGTGCCATGGTCCCTGACATGCCCACATTTCAGATGGAGCAAGGGTCTGCACTGTTATTCAACCAGTGTGCAGCTGCAATGCAGCTGCACCAGTTGAAGTGCATGGCACAGTGCTGTTCATGCACTGTGCTGGCATATATGCCCCTTACACCAGCATAAATCTGAGTTATGCTAGCATAGGGTTAGTTGGCTCCCTGTTCTGATTCACACACACACCCTCGGATATCTTGGGGAAATTATTTATTCTGTGCAAATGACTCAACTGAACTGTGCAGTATTGACAGTGCAATCCTACATGGAGTTACACCCTTCTACATACTTTGATAACAGGATTAGAAGGGTGCAATGCTGGTTAGAATGGCACTGAAGACTTTTCTTTGTCTTTAATATATAAATCCCAGATGTCTTCTCCCATTGCTTTATCTGTGGTATTATCCTAACTTATAGATGCTCCAAGAGAGATGGTGAAAGAACGGAAATCTAGAATGTAAATGATACCAATTGTAGTCATTTCATATCTATTATTTATTTATGGGTGCGTATAGACAGCGTGCTGGAGCGGTTTAAACTGCTCCGGCACGATGCGTTTTTTTTTTAAACTGGAGAATCGCGCTCAGACTCACCTCCTCCTTCCGAGCTCCCCGCCGTCCTCCTGCAGGTGGGGGGGGGTTTCCCCTCTCCTTTGAGCATGCGCACAGGCAGCCCTCTCCCGAACAGGAAGTTTGGCGGGTGCGCAGAAGAGCGAGCTCAACAGGTCCCTTTAAAGTTTAAATGAAGACTCCTTTTAAAAATGGCCTCCCCGAGATCCCGGACTCCTCTAAATGCCTAAACTAGGCACCAGTAAACCTTTTCTTTTTTTAACTTAAGTGCAGAGCTCCGCTCAAGCGCACACCGGTAAGGAAAAAAAAATGGAGGACTAAAACCGGAAGCTGGAGGCAGCTTCCCAGAGGGGAGGGGGGGTTGAAGCACCCGGAAGTGGCTGGATGGAGCGATCAGACAGGGAAAAGTGCGGCTTGAAATGGAGAATCATGGAAAACACCACTTGGGTAAGTGGTGTCAAAATACTCCGTTTCAAAGGGGGTTTGCTCCAGAAAGCGACGGCTGGGGACGGTAGGCAGATGTTGGGTGTGTGAACGCGCAGGTAAAAGCCGTTTCTGAGCCGTGCCGTCTATTATTTTAAACTCTACTATGTATCTGTCTGCATTTTTCCTTCTCTCTTTCATGCTTCATTTCTCCTGTCCCATTTTTGTCCCCCTCCTCTCTTTCTCCCTAGCCATCTCCAAAAGTTGCTATAATGCTTTTAGTGAAATTCACCTCAGGTCAGGCTGCAGCTCACCAGTGAAAGACCAATGATACAGATGAATGGCTGTTTTTTTCAGTAAATAAGCCACTTTTCATGTGTTACCGACAGTGTGACAGAACAAATAATCATTTGGTATCCCCACAACATTTTTATGTACCTTTCCTTAACTACAAAAATGTGTGAAGTGTTGATTAATATGCAAATGAATCAAAAAGGGAAAAAATAACAGCAAAATAAATAGTACAATTAAACTGCTAGGATAGAGAAAGGTTAATTGGATTCCTAATGCCACCACTGCAGGATGGTTTTCATCCTATGAAATAGGTTGTTTTCACTTTGGAGTAATTGATCGAGTTCCAAAAAGCACAAGCATTGGATTCCAAAAGATCAAAAAGACAAATTGCAGCAAGACCCATACACTGCAGTAATACCAGATTTTACCTGCATTCATTATATTTCCCCCTCTGGCATTTCTCCAATAATGAGCTCCTCATATTGTGTTTCTTAACTGAATTTCACTTTTTAAAAAATACTTTATTTTTCCAAATGGATCTGTCCAGCTTTTATGACAGACAGTGAGAGGAGCTTCTAATTGCTGTCCTCAGCACAACATCAACTCTTTGAGATACTGGAAATCAGTTGCAGCACTCATTTTTGTCTTAGAAATTATGCTTTTGGCAGTCTCTCTCTCTCTCCCCCCCCCCTCTGTGTCACACACACACTCACTCACTCACAGTCTCAGGTTTTGTACCATACCAAAAAATAAAATATTTCTTGTTCAACATCTTCTCCTCTCTCACATATAGAAGTTTAATTCACAGAGAACTTCCTGTTGAGATCCTGACCATCAGCCTTCATTCCTTTTTAAGGAGATCTGAGCAGAATTTTTTCACTGATTAAAAATATTAGTCTATAAGTGGCCAAGGATGTCAAGTCATCCTTGAATATTCCTGTAATAAATGATGCTGATATGGGAAGATCAAACGTTTATTGATTAATTAGTATATGAGAAATGGGGAAAAAATAACATATATGATAATCAGTGGTACTGACCAAAACAGGCTGGTCCCATTCATTGTATAATAAGCCACAGTTAATCTCCAAAAGATTAAGCAGTGTGCTGATTCTCACAGTTTTATCAAAATGTGTTTTAATCAAGAATGTACAAATGATAAATAAATGGCAAATGCATGTGACAAGTGTAAGCAAAACTCACATCCAAAGTAGATGTTAGAAATAACATATATCATCTTATGTTTTCTTTGATTAGATTCAGGTGGGGTATCTCAAGATGTGTGCTTGCACATGAAAGCTTATACCGTGACTAAAACTTTGTTGGTCTTAAAGGTGCCACTGGACTCAAACTTTGTTTGAACAATTACTAGCACTTTGTTATGTTCAGATGGCTTAGGTGGTTTTAGGACTGTTTTAACTGTAATTTTTGTTTTTATTGTAATTTATGTGTTTGTTCTTATGTAAGCCACCCTGAGCCGGCCTTGGCTTGGAGGGCAGGGTAGAAATTCAAAAAATAAATTAATAAATGTGTTCTGTTTCTTTGATTTGTCAGATTAATGACAAGACATACAAACACCACAGAATTTATAAAGCAGTGGCTTGGATTTTCTTTAAATTATGTATGGTTGCAAGCCTAAGAAGGTCTGTTCAGAAGTAAGCCTCATGTTATTCAGTAGGATTTACTTCTGAGAAAGTGCCCCTAGGATTGTAGCTTAAGTACTAGAGTATTTCACATAGGCCATGTACTGGATTCTGCTAAAACATCCAAGGACTCAAGGAGGCAATTTTCTCTGATTCCCCTTTCCCACAGCAGACCACTGACTCTCCCCCTCCCCCAAGCTATTCCTGAAGGTCACCCATCTCAGGAACACCATTTCAGGGGGCACTAAAAGCTGCAGGAGGGGGATGAATACAGGCAAGTTCCATTGCCATGGATTGAAAGCCTTTTGCATGGGGAAATTCTAGGTAGAATCCAAGTTATGGTTTCAACTGCATGGACATCTTACATTGTTTTCCTTTTTGACATCAACCATCGCTATATGTGCTACTTTCTATCATTTATGATTTCTTCACGTAAAAGAAAATTGCTTGAAATGCATTTCTTGCATGTGTCTCTGTATAATGACATCTCTGAAAATCACAGGCTCAGAAAATTTTGCTCTTTGAAAAAGTATGATGACAAACAAATCAATGGTTTCATTTCACTGTTGGCATGCCTGACAGAATCCATGTTATTTCAGATGTCATGTTCTTTTTAAGCTGGCTATATTGATCAAGCCTGTCCAGGGCTTTTAGTGCCCTCCCCCAACCCTAGGATTTCTGAAGTATATAAAAATGTTCAAAGTTCACAAAGTTGAACACATCACTCATTTCTGTCTGCTTGTAGATATGATTGCTACTAACAGCTGCATAGTCATCAGAATTTATTCTTCACGTTGGCCAACCTCTGTCAAATGTATTTTAGAGTCCATACCAGTGAAAGCGATCAGTGCACAGGGGCAATCAAATATTCTTGTCACAATGTTTGTTAGTAATGTTTTGTTCATTCTCCCAACTGAGCTCCAGCCATCTGGATCACAGATCTGAAATGAACAAGGGAGAACAGGTAAACATCCTAATGTCATCAGCTGGCCCAATAGTGAACCCGTTGATCAGTGTACTTCTTTGTGGCTTGGTGGACTGAGACACTTCATGTCAGGGCTACACATTCCTGGCTGACTAAGAAAACAAAAGCTTCAGTGTAATGTAGCCAAACTGGGATGTCTGGGAAAAACATACCAATCCTGCAAATTTCAGGCAATTCAGCCTGTCTCTGAAGTTTTTGTTGTACAGAAATGATCTCCATAGCACAATGAATGTTACTTTCCAAACCTCAAACATGAGTAGCCTTACAGGCAGCACTGGAGAAAAACAAACTTCAAAGTTTACACATGGAAGGCACATATAAGTCTCCCATAGCAGGTAATTACCAGAATATTGTGATGTGCACATGCCTAGCCCGAGACCAGTGAGGAAGAGGAAAGGGAGAGGAAAAAATCTTCAGTTAAATCTACATGATATCCTCCCATACACAAAGCTTTATTCTTCACATTGGCCAACCTCTGTCAAATGTATTTAAGTGTCCATACAAGTGAAAGTGATCGGTGCACAGGGGGAATCAAATTGTGCTCTATGTTATTTAATAATGTTGCAAAGTTTATTTGGGAAGTTGCCTTCATCATTAGAGTTTTAACCCCTCCCCTTGTGCATCTTTATTCATCTTGTTTAAGATATATTTGCTTTTATACTTTAATATTCATTACTAATTGATAAGTAATTATAAGGAATAATTAAGTGCCTTAGAAGTTAACAGGTTAGTTTTCTCTCAGTTCTACAAACCAGAGAGGATATTGTTAATGGTACCTATTATTTGTGTTTCTGCAGTAAAATATCTTTCACCTACTGCCCTACTGAAGGAACAACAGGTAAGTTGGTTGGGTTTTTTAAATAAAATAAATAAAGGGAAAAAAACTTACTAAAAATTTGTTGCTTAATTTTCCAAGTTTTTAAAAAATCATGTTGAGCAACTAGAGCAATGGTGACATCAAGTGGTTGTTAAGGTTATTTCAAAACTTCTATTTTCTAATTTGAATAAAAGTTTATATTCCACATTAGATAACTCCTAAGAAAACTTTCATTTGCATATCATGTAATATAGTAAGACGGTCAACCCCATTTGGATCCCCTAAGGCTGCAAAATCCAGCTCCAGTGAGCACAGGTTTATAGCTAATTGCAAGGGAGAGTTTTAACAAGTAGAACAGTGCCAATCAGCTCTGTCCTATATACTAATTTTTTATGTCTGCACTGAAGACTCAAGCTATGTAATAATTTTATTAACCTTATAGAACTATTACAAACAGGGCTATTTTTGTAGCAGGAACTCCTTTGCATATTAGGTGACACACCCCTAATGTAGCCAATCCTCCAAGAGCTTACAGAGCTCTTCTTACAGGGGCTACTGTAAGCTTTTGGAGGATTGGCTACATTAGGGGTGTGTCACCTAATATGCAAAGGAGTTCCTGCTACAAAAAGAGCCCTGATTACAAATATTCATTTCACTAGTCTAGAGATGCTGTTCATTGCTCAGGAAATGGTCAACTATCACACTTAACCTGCTGGACAGACATGATCAAACGGTGAGCCAATCAGGGATATGTTCATATTGGATCAAGCAGCTACTGAATAAGTTTGCAGCCATGAAATTAAAAGATGCCTGCTCCTTGGGAGGAAAGCGATGGCAAACCTAGACAGCATAATAAAAAGTAGAGACATCACCATGCCAACAAAAGTCCGTATGGTCAAAGCAATGGCTGCGAGAGTTGGACGATAAGGAAGGGTGAACGCCGAAAAATAGATTCTTTTGAATTATGGTGCTGGAGAAGATTCTTGAGAGTCCCTTGGACTGCAAGGAGATCAGATCAATCAGTCCTAAAAGAAATCAACCCTGACTGTTCCCTGGAAGGCCAGATACTGAAACTGAAGCTCAAATACTTTGGCCACCAAATGAGAAGGGAGCACTCACTGGAGAAGACCCTGATGCTGGGAAACATTGAACATAAAAGAAGGGGATGGCAAAGGATGAGATAGTTAGACAGTGTTATTGATGCAATGAACATGAAATTAAGCAAACTCCAGAGGATGGCGGAAGACAGGAGGGCCTGGCGTGATGTGGTCCATGGCTCGTGAAGAGTCGGACTCGACTGTGTGACTGAACAACAACAACATATGTGTGTGCGTGTAGAAACCTTTTGAGGAGAAACCCCCCACAGGCAGGCACCGTGGCTTGCTCTTGGGCTTCTCTCTCCCTCTCACTGTGGAATTGATGGGGAGCACTTCATTGGTCCTGGGAAAAGATAGCTCAGAAGGCATTTAAATGCCTTTTGCATTCCCTTCCACAGGGCACTCAACAGTGGCACCTTCAATACCCTCTTTAAATTTGTGCATTCAGTTTTTGAAGATTTTTAATTTCGTTATTGTTTTATTGTCTTTCTTATGCATGATTGTAGTAGTATTTATTTATATACTGGCTGTGGGCCATTAATAAAATCTGACTGACTGACCTTGAATAAACAAATAAACTTTTGTTGGTCTTAAAGGTGCCACTGAACTCAAAATTTATCCCCCTTTCTGCTAGCCCAGTCCTGCTGTATACCACCTAGGTCATGATGAGTCTTTCAAAAGCATTCGCATATTTATCATGTTTCCGAAAGGTTCATGGGAAAGCGTTTGAAAGACTCACCTAGATGGTATACAGCAGGACTGGGCTAGCAGAAAGGGGGATTGTTGGAGCTGTATTGAATGTACCACTCTTGAGTGCCCTTCTAAGCTTTCTTGCCCTGTGGAAGGGAATTCAAAAGGCATTTAAATGCCCTCTGAGCTGTTTTTTTTCTAGGAACTGATGGGCTCATTGCCCTGTCCCTTGAAAGGAAGGGCTAAAGACAGGCTTGGAGCCTCCCCCATTAATGACAGGCATTCAGATTAATTTATTTAACTGTAATAAAATAAAATTCAAATGCCCCCTGAACAAAAAAATCCTGGCTACAGGCCTGATCTTCTCCTTTTTCTCTACAGCCAGAGCTGACAGCCTGAGGAGGGTAGAAAAGACGGGCAATCCCCCATTCTTTCTAAATTTCTTGCATGTAAGCAAGTCTGGGAGGTAGCAAAGTTTCCAGTGTGAGAGATCAGAAGAACCCAACTGCCAGTTCATTCATTGGGAGGCAGTTCCCCCCAAAAAGGACTTTGCTGTGTATAGAGCAAGGTCTCCCCAGCAGGAGATCAGAAGCCAATGCCCAGCTGATCCTAGTTTATTGATTAATTGGCTGCCAGATCACCACTGATAAATGGAAAGTGAATCAAACTGACAGATGTTCCCACACAAAAAAAATCTAAAAGAGCAAAACCTTCCAAAGTCTTATGCAAAAATAAGAACATACATATCTCATTGAGGGGAGCAGGATCACACCCACTGAACTCCTACATCATTTGTATTTTCAGCAACATGCCCACTGTGAACCTGACATGTTTATAAGTGTATGTAGCACTGTCATGACACCATGACCCTACTTTCTGTAACATCACCAATTACATGGAAAATCCTTTGTCTACAGCAAGCCCTACATTCATAGACTTAGAAGAAAATATTGACATGCTGTCATTTTTGGAGGCTCTGCTTCAGGTGTCCCTTCCCCACCTTCTGATATTAGGTGGGTAGCAACCCAAGAAAGGAACTTCTTAGTTATGGCACTGTTATGTCCGCTGACTGCCACTAGGTGCCAGCACATAACCACCGAGCTTGACTCCCAAGGAACAATAGGGACTAGGCTCCTGGACTTTACTTTGGGGAACCAATAAAGACTTTGGTGGGAGGTTTAAACCCACCAATCAGATCTAGGAGTGTTCCCAGGGGTTGTATATAGTTGGCCACCCGGCCAGTATTCTGGGTTCTAGTTGTGTTCGAGTAAACCATGCGAATCACTACAACCGTGTCTGTGGTTTCTACATGCATCTAACACACTACACAACAATAGCAACGAAGGTGGGATCCCGCTGAGCATCCCCGCCTGGCCAACAGGGCACCACGACAGAACATAACGCACCACTACCCACGTTCCTCCAACCGATGAGCAACGAGGGTGAGCAAGCAGCTTCCAGCACACAACCACAACCGATTGGCGCAATGGCCATTGCTCTGGGATCGGGGTTGGTATCGCCATTTGATACCACCCATCCACAGCAATAGGGAGCCTGGGTCACCGGCCTCAAGTCAGTCCTGATCTTCTACCAAGTGACGGACGAGGCCAGGAAGAAGGGCCTCCTATTTTGGTCCTGTGGTCCCACCATCGTAGACCTGGCCCAGTACCTGCTCTCCCCCAAGAAGCTGGACGATGCCCAGTATGAAGAGGATGTGTCCAACAAGGACCTCTACCTCCTTACCAGCGCATTGGCAGAACAGGTACTGCGACTCCCTGGCCATTCCCCCACCCCCAAGATCCAGGTCCGAGTTAAAATAGAGGGTTCCCCCTGTGCCATGGAGCTCGACTCTGGCTCCGTGGCCTCAATCATATCCGAGGCCACCCTCAAAAGACTTTGTCCCAAGGTGGGGGTGTTTATGCCCATCACCTGTCATGCTCACAGACTTTCAGCGAAATATCAAGGGGGTCGGGAGTTTCTGGGTCTGGTACAAAGGTTTTGATAGCCTCTTAGACTTGATCATGGTCGAGGGGGACCTCTTCAGCCTGTTGGGCCACTCTTGGTTTGAGCCCTTGGGGATATCTATCACGGGGGTGCAACACTGTGCCACAAACGACTTCCAGGCCATCTGTGGAGAATTTCCATCTGTTTTTGACGGCAGCCTGGGTTGCTACATGGCCCCCCCGGTCTCACTGTAGCAGTATCCCAAAGTGGCCCCTATACGGCTGCGCTCCAGGACAGTTCCGCTGGTGGTAAAGCCTAAAATCAATGCAGAACTGGACCGCCTAGTGGTTAAGCCTAATGGGTCAGTACGCATCTGTGCAGACTATAAGTGTACGCTTAACAAGGTGCTACAGGACCATGCATACCCAGTCCCTGTAGTCAGCCACATATTGGCCACTTTGGCGGGGACAAAGATTTTCGGAAAGCTCAATCTTGCCCAAGCATACCAGCAGCTGCCTGTAGACGCAGCCACCGCTGATGCACAGACCATAGTAACCCACTGGGGGGTGTTCAGAGAGAAGCGGCTTCAGTTTGGGGTGAGCGTGGCCCCGGGATTGTTTCAGAACTTGATGGACTCTCTCCTTAAAAGGATTCCCGGGGTCACCTCTTTCTTCAATGATGTGCTGATTGCCACAGCATCGCCGGCAGACTTCGCCTCCCGCCTCTGCACTGTCCTCAGCCGTTTCCGGGATGCTGGCCTGAAAGTAAAGCAGGAGAAATGTATTCTCGGGGTGTCATCAGTGGATTTTCTGGGCTTCACCATGGATGCAGACGGCCTGCACCCAGCACACGACAAGGTAAAGGCGATTGTAGAAGCCTTGATGCCCAAGACCAAGCAGGAGCTCCAGGCCTTTCTGAACATGCTGAACTTCTACCATGCCTTCCTGCCCCACAAGGCAGCAGTAGCGGAACCTCTCCACTGGCTGCTGGACAAACAGGCTCCTTGGGACTGGGGGCCACGCCAGGCAGCAGCATTCAAAGGGGTCAAGGCATTGCTCATCTCTAACTCCGTCTTGGCCCATTTCAATGAGTCGTTGCCCCTTATGGTGTGGGGGCTCGATGAGTCATGCAACGCGTCCCCCTTACAGCATGGGGGCAGTACTGGCGCATCATCTTCCGGACAGGCGGGAGGTTCCCGTTGCCTATTATTTAAGGACCCTATCTGTGGCAGAGAGGAATTACGCCCATCTATTGGGGAACCAAGAGAGACTTTGGTGGGAGGTTTAAACCCACCAATCGGATCTAGGGGTGTTCCCAGGGGTTGTATATAGTTGGCCACCCAGCCGGTATTCTGGGTTCTAGTTGTGTTCCAGTAAACCATGCTGATCACTACAGCCGTGTCTGTGGTTTCTATACGCGTCTAACCCACTACACAACAGGCATCAAAACTCCAGAACTCTTTCCTGTCCCCTTCTGTGGCTGCCTTCCACCACTGGGTGAAAACTTTTTTTGTTTCTTCTGGGATTCTTTCTGTGATCCCCCTTTCCTGCCCTGTTTTTAGTTTTTAAAACGTGTACGTATTTTGTACTGTATGTGTATTTTAACTTGGTTTTAATCATTTGAATTATGTGTTTTTGTTTGTGTTTAATGGTTTTTAAGATGTGTTTTATTATGTATGTTTTTAATGTGTTAGCCACCTGATGGCCCTAATAAGGGCAGGAAGGTGGGGTATAAATTCTGTAAATAAATAAGTAAATAGTAGATAGGGGTGAACAACTTGAAATGCACTCCAAACAAGACTAATGCATGGGAATTTTGCTGTTGTAACTTCACTTGCCTTTCACTGCTATGTAAACTGCATTAGGGGATTGGCTATGCTCAGGGGTCTTTTCGCAGAAGAACAGCTGCAGGAGCTCATTAGCATATGGTATGCTAATGAGCTATTAGGCTATTAGCATATGCCACACCCCCTGACATCACCGGAAGTGATGTCAGAAGGGGAAGCAAAAGGGGGGAAGCATCTTCAAAAGCCTCCCCTTCCCTTCCCCAGCTGGTCTGGGTGGGGGAGCTAAGAGAGAAGGGGTTTAAAGTTTAAACTCCTTCTCACTAGAGTTGGGCCACAGAAGGAGGAAAGAGGGAAGGAAAGAGAGAGAGTAGAGAGAAGGAAAGAAGGAAGGAAAGAGAGAAAGAAAGAGAGGGAAGAGGGAGGGAAACAGGGAAAGGAGGAAAAAAGAGAAGAGAAGAAGGTGGGAAAGAAAGAAAGAAAGAAAGAAAGAAAGAAAGAAAGAAAGAAAGAAAGAAAGAAAGAAAGAAAGAAAGAAAGAAAGAAAGAAAGAAAGAAAGAAAGAAAGAAAGAAAGAAAGAAAGAAGAGAAGAATGAGGGAAAGAGGAAAAAGAAAGAAGGAAAGGAGGGAATGAAAGAAATTCAGTGGCAATTCAGCCCCATTATACCCTATGGGCCATTGAAGTCAATGGTGAAAACATAGGGTATATTCTGGGGGCTGGAGGGGAGGGGGTTTGAGGGAGAGGCTCCAAGATCACAGGATAGCTGATGGAGCCTCTCCCCAAGATACCCACCAAATTTCAAGAACATTGGACCAGGGGGTCCAATTCTATGGGCCCCCAAACAGGTTGCCTCATTTCCTCCATTGTTCTCTATGGTGGGAAAAAAAGTTATTTAATGGAGGGAAAGACAGTAGCTTTAAGGAGCAGGCCTCAGCAGGTCCCATAGTATTCAGTAGTGCTCACTCCCAGGAAAGAGTTTGAAGGATTACAGTCTCCTTGAGATAGCCCAAGATTTGAAACATATCAACTAACTTCTGTGGTCATAGTAAGAATAAATTTCTTTCCCCTGCCCCCAAAGACTGACCCACCCTTTATCCATGTTTGCACTCCTATGGGAGACATCTATAATCATGAGAAAGTTCAGGGATTCCAAATTTCACATGAAAGTCCTCAGACAAATGAATTATATAAACTCACAGACGCTGCAGATGGGATTACACATACCCAGTTCTGTGCTGGATTATGGACACTGGCCCATCAAGTTCCAAAGAGGAGAAATGAGACAAAAGAAAAGGGAAATTAACAGCTTTCAAGTATAGATCATTCCTAAACTGTAGATACAGATGATAATTCTCAGCAATTCCATAATAACAGTAGCAATTTACTTGTGGCAACCCAACAAAAGTCTTCACTTTTCAAAATCCTGGTGTCCATTTAGTTAGTTTTGTTGATATTCTTGAGTGATAAGGAGTTTCTGGTTATTGTCCTGAAAACAAGGACATTAATCACAGCTTGGGTATGGAGTCTCAGGGATTCACGGAAAAGGGTCTTGGTTAGCTGCAACACCTGGGTCTCTGTTTGAGTAATGGGAGAATTAGCTAAGAGACCATTTGCTTAATAGGTGCGCAAGCTAGGGATCGTCCTCCAACTATACCACAGTCAGAACCTTCTCAGAGCGGCACAGATAACAGACAGGAAATATCTTTTATGAAATGTATTAAGAAAATACCTCTAATACATTCAGCTAATAAATAAAGATATCACACACACTGTCACAAACACCCAACCCTCCGGCTAGACATTTGGATTACAAAAACAGGCTGCACAGCACTTTAACAAATTCACTCAAGGGAATATAGCATGCCCTTAAGCATTCAGTAGGCCGCCACCATGTCTTTTAGACAGTTCCTCACAGTCCTGGAATAAAAGACCAAATTTCCAGACCAGAATATGAGACATAAACACAAGGTCAGCTCTGCAGAGAGAACTACAGACTGAGCTCATATGCAAAAAGGTATTTTTAGTAGTGTTCCAAGTCCAGGCAATTGGAATTAGCCTTTTGAGATTCAAAGAGCACAAATCACGATAGCCTAAAAAAGATTATTACTTTATTAAGGTGCAAACGAATTATAAAACAAGGCAATTAAACAGGGAGGATACAAAATAAAAGACCTAAGCTTAACCAGCTTTGCTAAGAACTTACAAGGCAGTTGCAAAGTTACCTTAAGGTTACAAATGGTGTAGTAATTCAACCACGACAAAGTCAAACAAGCAAGCCCATCCAGGCAGACAGCATAAAATGCCAAAGTCCTGGGTTGCTCAGAAACTAATGACCAGCAAGGTCCTCTTAGTCTCAGGCAGCCACACTTCTCTCAGAATGAAACTTTATTTTATAGAAAAAAGTAGCCATTGGTCAGTTCAGGCCTTCAACCAACCAAAGGCTAGAAAAGTGATGTCAACTTTTCTCTGTTGCCAGGTATGACACGTTTCACTGATAGTACCGTGAGGGTCTGCGTGTGGTGCCTGGTCAGAACTGCTGATATTTTTTTTTCTGACCAGTCCTCTATACAAATCTATAATAGTCTCTTTGGGGTATTTTTTAATTTATTTCTTGGACAAGGATATTTGTAAGGAGTCTCCCCAGTCACCAAACCAGCTTTCCAGACTCCTGCCAGACCGTTCTTTAGCCCTTTCTAAACCACCTCCAGTTCCTTTTAAGGAGAAATGTCTCAATGGTGTGTGACTCTATTGTGTTTAGTTTTTAACTGTCTGGTCACTGTCCCCTTCCTTCTGAGGAACTCAGTAAACCAGGTTCTTCCACACAGAGCTACAGAGCTTCTTCAGTTCGCTAACAGACTCCTTGTTAGCTCTCCCTCTAACGACTTACTAACTGCTGCTTCTCAACTGCCAATTCCAAATGAACTGTTTGGTCTGTTAAATGCCAATCACTGAAGGTTTCAAGCTAAATGGCCCCCTCCTCACTCTGTCATGTGACTCAGCAGTGTTCTGTGTTTACATTCTGCTGGTCCCAGATCTTTACATCCATCACACCAGGGTTTCATGACATTAAAAAGACAATCCTAGAAGCTCAGAAAAAATATATACCGCAGGTTAGGAAAGGTACAAATAGGTATAGAAAAAAGCCTGCATGGTTAACAAATAAAGTAATGGAAGCTGTAAAAGGTAAGAAGGATTCCTTTAAGCGGTGGAAAGCTAGTCTTAGTGAGGTTGATAAAAGGGAACACAGACTATGGCAAATAAAATGCAAGTCTGTGATCACGCAAGCAAAAAGGGAATATGAGGAGCATATCGCAAAAAACATAAAGACCAACAATAAAACTTTCTTCAAATACATTAGAAGTAGGAAGCCAGCCAGGGAGGCAGTGGGGCCCTTGGATGACCAAGGGGTAAAAGGAGTAGTGAAGGATGATAGGGAAATGGCTGAGAAGCTGAATGCATTTTTTGCCTCTGTCTTCACTGTGGAAGAGGAGAAGTGTTTGCCCACTCCAGAAGCACCGATTTCGGGAGGGGGTTTGAAAGACCTGAATCAGATTGCGGTAACAAGAGAGGAAGTCCTCCGACTGATGGACAATTTAAAAACTAATAAATCACCAGGCCCGGATGGCATTCATCCGAGAGTTCTGAAAGAACTCAAATGTGAACTTGTGGATCTCCTGACAAAAATATGTAATCTTTCTTTAAAATCTGCCTCCATTCCTGAGGACTGGAAGGTAGCTAATGTCACTCCAATCTTTAAAAAGGGCTCCAGGGGAGATCCAGGAAATTACAGGCCAGTCAGTCTGACATCGATACCGGGTAAATTGGTGGAAACTGTTATTAAGGAAAGAATTAGTAGGCACATTGATGAACAAAAACTATTGAGGCAGACTCAGCATGGGTTCTGTAAAGGAAGATCTTGTCTCACTAACCTGTTAGTGTTTTTTGAGGGAGTGAACAAACATGTGGACAAGGGGGACCCAATAGATATTATTTACCTTGACTTCCGGAAAGCTTTTGATACAGTTCCTCATCAAAGGCTCCTAAGTAAGCTCAATAGTCATGGGATAAAAGGACAAGTCCTCTTGTGGATCAAAAACTGGCTTATAAATAGGAAACAGAGAGTGAGTATAAATGGGAAACTTTCTCAGTGGAGGGTGGTAAGCAGTGGGGTACCACAGGGATCAGTACTCGGTCCGATGCTTTTTAACTTGTTTATTAACGATTTGGAATTGGGAGTAAGCAGTGATGTGGCTAAATTTGCAGATGACACGAAGTTGTTCAGGGTGGTGAAAACCAGGGAGGATTGTGAGGCACTCCAAAGGGATCTGTTGAGGATGGGTGAGTGGGCGTCAACGTGGCAAATGGGGTTCAATGTGGCCAAGTGCAAAGTGATGCACATTGGAGCCAAAAATCCTAAATATAAATACACATTGATGGGGTCTGATCTGGCAGAGACGGACCAAGAGAGAGATCTTGGAGTCGTAGTGGATAACTCGCTGAAAATGTCTACACAATGTGTAGCTGCAATAAAGAAGGCCAACGCTATGCTGGGGATTATTAGGAAGGGAATTGATAACAAATCAGCCAGTATCATCATGCCCCTGTATAAATCATTGGTGCGACCTCATTTGGAATACTGTGTACAGTTCTGGTCACCACATCTCAAAAAGGATATTATAGCATTGGAAAAAGTGCAGAGAAGGGCAACTAGAATGATAAAAGGGTTGGAACACCTTCCCTATGAAGAAAGGTTAAAATGCTTGGGGCTCTTTAGCTTGGAGAAACGACGGCTGAGGGGTGACATGATCGAGGTTTATAAGATTATGAATGGGATTGAGCAGGTTGAGAAAGAAGTACTTTTCTCCCTTTCTCACAATACAAGAACTCGTGGGCACTCTATGAAATTGCTGAGCAGTCGGGTTAAAACAGATAAAAGGAAATACTTCTTCACCCAAAGAGTGATTAACATATGGAATTCACTGCCACAGGAGGTCGTGGCAGCTGCAAGCATGGACAGTTTCAAGAGGAAATTAGATAAACATATGGAGCAGAAGTCCACCAGTGGCTATTAGCCACAGGGTATGGATGGGAACTCTCAGTCTGGGGCAAGTGATGCACTCTATTCTTGGTGCTGGAGGGGGCAGCAGTGGGAGGGCTTCTGGTGCCCTGGCCCCACTGCTGGACCTCCGGATGGCACCTGGTATATTTTGGCCGCTGTGTGACAGAGTGTTGGACTAGATGGGCCATTGGCCTGATTCAACATTGGCTTCTCTTATGTTCTTAATAGGTACACTAGAGAGGAATTGAAACGTATCTGTTAAGGGTCTGCTTGACTCCAACACAGGTGGTGATAATCAATGTTCCCTCTAAGCGCCACAGTCTTGTGAGCAGAAATTCTACCTTGTGAGCAAAAAAAGCTAATAGCATTAAAGTTGTGAGCAAGTCTACATTTGACTATTGCATAAATTATTTTTTAGATTATTTCCATAACCTTGTAAAAAAACTCCAAATGAATTCTTTTAAACTATATTTAAACTGTATTTTAAGAGTAATTTAAACATTATAAAAGAAAACAGAACCAAGTCAAATTTCATTACACAAAATGTCCTCTACAGAGGTAGACCAGGCCTCTGGAGAACAGGTCTACCTGCTCCAGTCCACTATATTGGTAGACCTGGCCTTGGACCAGAGCCCTGCACTGACCCTTAGAAAAGCACTGGGTGGGGCCTCTTGCAGTCTACTTTTTTTAATGAAATATGACAACCAGCATTACAGATCAAGTATAACAGAGGTGAAACAATCACTGTCAGAACGCTGCCTAACCTAACAAACAGGAAGTTGCTTAAATGTTATCATCCTGTCCAAACTACTTATTTATTTCGATATTTATATCCAACTTTTCCCTGTCACTGAAGGCAGCTTACAAATCATACTGAAAACATAATACGGGTGTGCAAAAATAATAATGATGATTTTTTCCTGTCTCAGTTATAGCCTATAGGGACCACTATAGTCAGTGGGCCCCTCAGGCTAAAATGGAGAATTGATCCAGGAGTATCTGGGGCTCTGGGGGGCTATTTTGAGGTAGAAATACCAGATTTGCAGCATAGCTGCTGGTGCCTCTCCTCAAAAAACTGCCCAAGTTTCAAAATGATTGGATCAGGGGATCCAATTCTATGAGCCCCAAAAGAAGGTGCCCCCATCCTTCATTGTTTCCTATGGAGGTTTGGTTGTGAACTGAAGCAGAAATCCTCTGAGTTGGCCTCTGAAATATTGTTCACCAGCGCCACCTAGCACAGTTTAGAGGGAACTGTGGTCTTGACCTCCTTCCACTCTTGACCTCCTTCCACTCTTGAAGCTGAGGAGAAGGGGGCAACACAGTGTGTACAGTGTGTATAAAGTTTATATCTCCACTAACTGGCATTACATTTTATGGCACATATATCCCCGCCGAGCAAGGTCTAATTTATGTCATATCCGGCTCTCATAACAAATGAGTTCAACACCCCTGATGTAAGGTGTCTAGCAAAATCTGAACAAAAGCTCTGATCCACTATAATATATTTGAAATGAAATAATTTGAATAAGGGATTTTTCAGTTCATTGTTTTGTACCTGTGTAGTCCCACATGGGTACTGCACATGCACAGTCCTATCACAGAGAGGATCTTTGAAGCGCAAAATGCCCAGCAGCACTCCATCCTCCTCCTCTATACTGTTTTACACCTTTTCCAGCATAATATAGAGGGGATGGAGCACCCTTCTCTCAGTTCTGTCTCTGCCACAGCTGAGAGAAGTTCATTTACAGAAGGTTACTTATTTTTCTCACCAGCAATCACTTCCAATAAAGTTATCTCATTGACCTAACAACAGCCTGTAGCCTACAGAATAGCATAAAAAGTGCCCTTGTGGGTCAAAAATCCTCCACTCGGATGACCACAAACAATGCCTACTATGCCCCAGCAAGGAGTATGATGTATCACACTGCTACATCTGTCACTGGTTCACTCTGAAAAAAGGCATGACAGAGTTTTCTGCTTAAAAGTGGCATTTTTGGAAAAAGCTATATCTGGCACTGCTGAAGACAAATATCTCAGCTCTACACCACCTTCCGTTACCAGTCGAAGGATCCGGGTATCCCTGCTTCCAATGGCTCTGGGACTGAAACAGACTACCTCAGACCTGAATAAGCCCATTGGGAAATCCATGGACATGGTCCCTATGTCCCCAGTGTGAAGCTCCTTGGAAACACCATTGAAGAAGACTAGGCATAAGCAGAAGCATGCGGAGAAGCCACCTAAGTCAAAGTTGTTCTCCACTCCTTCCCATCCTTGTCATGAGGATCTGGTCCTTCATAAGACCTCCTTGGAACTGTTCAAAGAATCAATCCCTGTTCCAAGAACGCCTTCTCCATCAGGTCATTCACTGTCCTCATGATGAGGACAGCCTGGGGCGCCCACCCCACCAGGGATGTCAACCTCCCAGTGGGGCCTGGAGATGGTGGAGCACTGCATTCCTGGGAGAAAGCTGCGGCGCTGGGTGGGAAGGGGGCTTTTCACAGGGGGGCAGGGGGCATTTTGGTGCCCCTGCAGGGCCAGCGCCCTAGGCGAGTGCCTAGCTTGCCTAATGGGTGAGCTGGCCCTGTCCTCATCCCATTCCATCTTGGTAGGTCAGGTCCAGAACTTGGAACTTCCCATCCCATGTCATCAACCCCGCTTATCTCACCATTCAGAAACACCTCCTCAGTTGGTTTGGACACCTCAATTGGTGTCATGCTGATCACCATGCCAAGACCTCCAGTGTGACTACTATGACCAAAGCTGGGATCCATATACTCTTCTCAGTTCCAATCAAACGGAAATGAACCCATACTGCATGGAAGACGCAAGAGTCCTATAAGAGCCCCACAAAGAGATGAACACTCTAGGGAACTTGAATTGTGACTGCAACCACCCTGGTTATGAAGATAGGGAGCTGGATTACACCTCTGAGCCTTTTCCCGAAGACATCATGTCAGAACCATCCATGTCCTCCCCCAGCAAAGATCTTTGCATTTATAATGAACAACTCATACAAATGGCAAGATTACACAAAATCATTGTTTAATGCACCTCCACCCAAAGGTGATGGATATGATGTGGAGAGTAATGCATCCCAGGAATACTGGTCCAGTCACATTCCCAGCCATGAAGGTCTACTTGAGGTCAATATTGGTCCCTTGGCTACATCCAACATTGGTATCACCTTCTGCTAAATGTATTGAAAATCAATATAAAATCAAGCAGGAAGGATTAACTGATTAGTAGCAATTTTTTTAGAAGTTTATATTTTAAATTTTCCAAATATTGTAACAGGAATAGAAATGTTGATTACAGTGATGTGAAGATATAAGCTACAATGCAGGAGAAAACATTAAAACAGCATTATAAATTCGTAACAATTTGAGATAGAATCTTCTTCTAGATTATTTTAAAAACTGTAAACCAAGATGGGTGACGATTTGTCCATATAAGTGGAACACCAGTGACTAGTTTGATTAGTAGCCATTGATACCCAAGTTCTCCATGAATTTGTCCCCTCTCCTTTTGAAGTCTTGATAATTCTATCACTTAGGAATGTGCTTAATTGGGGCTGGTTTCTTCCCAGGCACTAACAAGCTCAGTACCAGCTGAAGACACTTCTATCAAGGTCACAGTGCTTCTGTGTTATCTTTGTCTCTAGGGAAAGTACTGAAGCAGGCCTTTACTTAAAGCCACAAGTGTTCTGAAAATGGCTTTTCCATGACACACACACAAGAGCTCAGAAAGAAAGGGTTGAAGTGATCTTAAGAGATCAGAGACAAAAGAGGGCGAAGTGTTGATGGGTGCAGACATCCATGGTGAAGGGATTATGGCCCAAACAAAGTTGGGGGGTGACCTGCCGGTTGGCATCCTGGGGCAGACACACACTCTGAGGCCATGTGTTTTGGAGGATATAGACATGGGAAAGCAATGTATACCAATGGGAGGCCTAGAGGGACTTGTCCCAGGTGAAGACAAAAGATTACCTGGACCAATGAGGGGTCCCTGGATGTGTAATGCCAGGAGGAGCAAAACCTAGGTATGACCAATGAGGTTTCACAGGGGAAGAGTCTGGATTCACAATAGTGTTGATGGGATTAGCCAAGTGCTGGATGGCTCTATTGGAGCAGGCTGAATGGGTTTGATGACCATTGATGGTCCTGCCAAAGCAGGTTAAATAGGTTCCCAGATTTAGACAAAAGGTGTGAAATGGGTCCCTGGTAGACTCCAGGAAGGATCTCTAAACATTTGAATGTTTTATTAGTTATCTCAATATCCTGAGGGAAAGAGCAGAAAGAACATTTGTGGAGATAAAGAATTTTCACATAGACATAGGTTTTACATGGAAGAGCTACATGAAGCTCTGGAGGCAGAAGGGCTATTCACTAGGTGGCCTCTGAACAGCCTTCAGAAATGTAGATACTTTACCTGGTGGAACTTGACATTGTTTCATGCTGGGTGGAGGGGGAGACTGGAGATTGTCTTGAAAGGCTGCCTTGTGCAAAACCTGAAATTGAAACTCTTTTGCAGAGCTGGCTAGCTCTGTGTTTCAGGCCAAGAGTGCCTTCCTTGGCCTGAGTTTGTGGGTCTCTGGTTCAGGTCAGGAGTGGGGTGCCCCATTATTTAGAGCTACCCGTGAGTAAGGCAGTGCCTCTGGGTAACAGGTGTGCCAGAGTTGCCATGGGAATCAGGCTGCTTCCTCATGCATTGGTTTTCTGATCAATATTGAATTAGCGAATCATGATAATGGATGCTCTATGTACCTGTGGCTGCACACAGCCTGAGTATTTCTGAGGGCTTGAAAGGACAGCTACTGTAGGGGGACTTATGGGAGGGTAACAACGGGAGAAAGACAGACAAACCCAAATGTAGCTTCTTGGCAACATACCAACTGTTGACAGCATAGACAAAAAGGCAGCCCACATGCACAAAATTTAATATTTTAAATGATGCATGCCATGCCTATGATGATCCTGGATCATACGTAATCCAAGAAAACCAGTATGTAGTGAGTATGCACCCAATCACAGATACTATTCTGCTTTTTAAAAAGAAGTGTTAAGCAATCAACAATGTGATCATGTGTGGTGTTTGATTTGGGGAAAACAGGAACTGTAAGGCTTTTGAAAATCTAACGTATCTGTGAAAATTGCTTCATCCCAGCTTGACAGTTTTCATAATAATGACATACCAGTGAACGACTTAAAGGAGTCTCAGAGTGGCTTACAGTCTCTTTTCCCTTCCCCTCCCCACTACAGACACCTTGTGAGGTAGGTGGGGCTGAGAGAGCTCTCTTGAGGACTGCTCTTGAGAGAACAGCTCTGAAAGAACCTGTAGCTCTGAAAGAACTTGTGACCCAAGGTCACACCAGCAGCTGCATATGGAGGAGTGTGGAATCAAACCTAGTTCTCCCAGATAAGAGTCCATGGTCCCAACCACTACACCAAATTGGCTCTCCTACACCAAACTGGCCCTGGTCTAGTCAAACTTGATCCAGTCAAGCCATCAGTGAAGGTGTGAAAACATTGCTAGTTCCCATACAAGCATGAGCATCTGTGTGGCTGCTTCATTCTTCATAATACCTGCCTTCACATGGGTAGGTCCAGATAAGAAACAGAAGTATTAACATTAGCTCATTGAATTTGTAACATCTTATGCAAAACTGCTCTGAGGATAGGGGGTGCTGAGGGGAAGGCACTTTTAGGACTGAATGCCACCAATTGATACTGTCCACAGCCAGATTCTGCTGCCAGATTTTTTTAAGAGCCTGACGGGAGAGAAAGAAGTAGATGTGAATTAAATATGGTGAGGCTGCTTCCCAACCTGCCCCATGGCTCTATAATGGTTACATTTATCTTCCCACATAAACACCTATCATCCTGAGCTATGTGTATGGTTTTCCTCCACCTCCATTCTTCTGTTATTCTAAATTATTGCTGACTTGTCATAATTTATATTTTCACTACCACACTTACAGGCAGCAGTCAATTTCACATTGCTGGTACCATAACTGAAGAAGCATGTCACTTTTCAAATTTTAAAAATGGCTCACATTTTCTACTACCAAAGCTGCTATCTGCCACAAAAAACACCAGATCTTTTTAAGTTTCCAAGCTCAGTGTGTCATTCCCACATGTATACATCATGGTGATGCCATTTACATTTCAGCCCTTTGGCAATTAAATCAGAACTGTACAGTGTTGGCCTGGAGCATCTCCAGGTGATGCAGAACATTGATCTTTAATCTTTACACACAATGGCAAAGGTGGGAATAAGTAATCACACAAGGGCCATTTCAAGCAGTATTTACACACTAAGCATAACCAAGAGGACTGGGCTGGCAGTGTTCAAAGCTCTGTAAAAATTACCATGGTCTGGATCCTAGCATTGTGTTCAGCAAAGCCTTCCCCTGGAAACAGAGCCACTGAAGTTAAAGGACGGCTCCTTAGGCTAGGGGACAGCTTCAAACTTTGCTGAATGCAGTGCTGTAACCAAACCAATACATGTAAATTAAATATTAAATAAATCCATATATGTGAGAAGTGCCTTAGAAATCTCATTCAAATGAGAAGAATTATGATGAACAAGGACTGCGGTGGCTCAAGTGGTTCAGACGCTGAACTGCAGGCTGTGGAAGGTCAGTAGTTCAGCGGTTCGAGACCCGAGAGTGCTGCATGACGGAGTGAGCTCCCATCTCTGGTTCCAGCTCCTGCCAACCTAGCAGTTCGAAAGCAAGAAATTGCAAGTAGATAAATAGCTACCACTTTGGTGGGAAGGTAACAGCGTTCCGTGCGCCTTGGTGTTTAGTCATGCCGGCCACATGACCACGGAAAGGTCTTCGGACAGCGCCGGCTCTTCGGCTTTGAAACGGAGATGAGCACCGCAACCCTAGAGTCGGATCCGACTGGCTTTCGAGCAAGGGAACCTTTACCTTTACTATGATGAACAAGACAATGTTATTTGGGGTGTCTGAACTATGAAATGATGCAATCAAATCATATTGTTATTATATAACCTGCACACTATGACGTCTCCTGTCTTGACAATATTTTGGAAAAAATGCACATCCATTTTTTACTTACAGACCTACTTAATCTTGTTTATTTAGTCAAACAGATACCCAACCAACAACAGTCCCATTCAGATTACAGTGAACGCACGTACATCCTTACAGAGATCTGTTCATAAGAAAGAGCCGACATGCATTCACTTTACAAATGGAACTGGGACCCAGCACCTGAATAAACGTGCAGTTTCAACCAGAAGTTCAGCTCTACATGCATTGAATGAAATGTGAGAATTACTCAACACATATATAAAGTCAAATCAAGTGTACTCATGGATTGTACATTTGTTTACTGTAACTTGTGAACAGGGCTAAATGCATCAGGCAAAGTGGAATTCAGGCAACATTATCCACAAAATGGAAAGCTAGAGTACTTCGTTTTAAACCACTTCCATTTATTTACTTCTGTGAGGCCTAATTACCTTAAATCCAAGCATTTGTTTTACCTGTTTTGTGGCCTGAAATGAGAATGGGTGGAGGCGATTGCATTTGGCATTAGAACAAGACTTTAGTTTTCTCTGCTTCCACAAGGTGGCATCAATGATCTGTAATAAAAAATAAGTACAAGGCAATCACAAGAACCACATTATCTTTTTACCCATCAGTAAAAGTCATAGCCTCCACTGAAACGCAGATAATAAATTATGTTAAGAAATCAAAAATCATTGAACAGTAAGAAAACAATTCTGATTTTTAAAACAGCATAGTCTTCTTCAATCCACATGTTTTCTTCACAGCTTGTGAACAATCAATGACAGGTAACTGCTCACTAGGTATAGCTTTATTGGCCATGGTACTGCTCTAGGTAAGCACAAAACCCATAATCCAGCAAAGGTAAACTACATGAGAAAGTGGCTTCTGCTATGAATCTTTTATATGCTCCATGCACAAAAAGGCAAAAACAAAACTAAAAAAAAATGTCCTTGTGATGACTCATCTGCACAGGCATCCCCTAACAGGTGGTCAGCATGATCAGTTTTGAACAAGAGAATCACCTGGCCAGGGGCGGAGGCAAAGACTGAAATCTGCCCCCATTACTTTCCCATTCCCTCCAAACAAGATGAACAATATGGTAAAAACTGACCACCATAAAGATCTGTTCAATGTCCATCTCTTTGGGGATTCTTGTGTATGTTTGGACTCGGGCCCTTTTTCAACTCCTGTAATGAATTTATTTGGAAATTTGTACTGCCTTTTTCCCCAGGGGGAACCCAAAGTAGCTTACAATACTCCCCCTGTCCCCAGTCTCCCCCTGTCCATTTTATCCTCCCAATCTCTCATCTTGATAGATTAGGCTGAGAGACACTAAAGTGAGCTTCCATGGCAGAGTGGGGATTAGAATCTGTGTAAAAGTGTAATGAATTAGTTGCATTTTTCTCACATCAATATTTCTTTCAGACTTATTATTTTCAGTTGCACTTTTAACACTGCCATCGTGAGCACAGTTATATCACTGAAGTGTATAGCTCAGTACTTCAGACACTCAGCTAGTGCTTATTCTTATTAAACCGAATGCCCCTTAGGTTATGAAGGGCTTGTCCTTCATTGCAAAGTTTTACACAATATTCTGCAAAGCAGTTCTTGAAATATTATCAAAACTCGATTTTAAAAAGATCAAAAATAACTTTCTGTGCTGCCCCTCCTTCACTTTCTCCTTACATGGCACTTCAAAACCATCCAAGGATTCAAGATTCCTTTCTAAAATCATCCTTCACAAACCCAGCTGTAAATTATGAGCATAAGTGCCATCAAGTCATAAGTGCCTTATGGCAACTCCAGCAAGAGGCTTTGAAGGCAAGTGCAAAGCAGAGGGGGTTTGTCATTGCCTTCCTCTGCACAGTTTTCCTTGGTGACCTCTCATCAAAGTACTGACCCTGCTTCGCTTCCAAGATGTGATAAGTTCAGACTATACCATGCCACTTTCGTCTTAGACATGAATTACTGCCATGTTTAAATATGCATCTCCTTTGCCTTCTCTCAGCAGCCGGTTCATTCTAAAGCAGAAATGAGAATATATATCTTTACAGTCCCTATTCATGAATTGTTAGGAATAACTCTTCGGCATGAATAGCTCTTAGATAGTAGAATGAAACTCTTGATCATTTTATCTCAAAGTAAAAAAGCTATAGTACTTTGAACCAGCTGTTTTTTAAAGGAATATCTTGGATCTTTGAAATACAATGTATTTGGAGAGCATTTAAGCTGCACCAGTCACTACCATCTGTTAGGCATTTTATTTTTGTAGCATCATCCAACCCGATGAAGAGTTTTCATGAACTCAAAAACTTGAACACAGTTTTATATAGAGAGTTGGTCCTAATAAAAGATATTTTAAAGAAGAGTACCCCATGAGGCTGAGGTAACAGGACCAACTACAAAACCAGCTACAAAAATTGAGGGCTGAGAGGTAACTGTACCTTTTTGCCTATAATGAGGAAAGGTAGGGGTTCTGGCATCAGAAAGTGGGGATATTAAAAATGTGACCCTTCAAAGATGAGCAAGCCTGAATGGAAATCCTTTGTCTGTATCAGAGGTCCCCAACCTTTTTTGAGCCTGTGCAGGGCTGGTGCCAGGTATTTTTGCAACCTAAGCGAGGCTACCTTCTGGCGCCCCCCCCCAGTGTGCCCACCAGTTTTCAAATATAAATGCATTTTAGGAAGAATGGGAAACACAACATTTGAAATTGTTAATTTCTTTTTTTTAAATTGTGAGAACAAGTAATACAATCTCTGAGTTTCTTTCTCAAACAGAAAAACACAAATCACAAAGCATTTTGAAAAATCCTGTTAATTGTGATGCTGAAATTTAAGTCTCTTTAATATTCTGATTATAAGATATATAATAATTTTTCCTTCTGTATTTTTGCTATATTACCTACTCTAACAATTCTAACTCCTTGTTGACTCAGTTGGAGTTGTGAATGCAGACACCACAAAACATCAGTCATGTGGACCCCCCACACACAACACAGTTGAAAAGAGCAAGAGTCCAGTAGAGTCCGGACTAAAAAAAATTATGGCAGGTATGAGCTTTCATGATTTTATTAGTCTTTAAGGTGCTACTGGACTCTTACTCTTTTCTACTGCTACAGACAGACAAACACAGCTACCCATCTTGATCCCCCTCCACACAATACAGTAACTGCAGAGCTTAAAATCACAACACCATGTATGAGCCCACCTTATACCTAACCAGACCACTGAACTGTCAAAGGCACTAGTATCTACTTTGACTGAAAGACAACTCTCCAGGTTGAGATCTTTCACATCACCTACTACCCAGACTTTTGAACTGGAAGCACAAAGCATTGAACCTTAAACCTTCTGCATGTAAAGCTCATTCTCTACCACTGATCCATACACACTTCCCAAAAGATTTTTTTAACATACTTGAGCATAAGCCCTATACATCTCACAGGAACCTCATCACATGATTAAAATTAAAAAGTAACATGACTTTACATTCCCAATAGAAGCCACACCCACCAGCCTTTATCTGACAAAACACTTGGAGAATCATCAAGGAAATGTACTAGAAGGAAGGACAGGATTGCCCATTGGAAACAATGGGAGAGAGTTGAAGGCCCATTGGAAATAATGAGAGCCAGGAATGCCAATTGACTTGCATGGGCTCCATGGGCCTTCAAGTCTCACCCATTGGGCAATCCTGTCCCTTTTAGTACATTCCTCCACTACAATCTCCCTCTGTGGCCACAAGTCCATTTCTGCAGTCGCCAGGCTTGCAATTGGCTTTTGAGCAAGTCAGGCGGGGAGGAAAGTGGGGCGAGAGACGGGATTGACTGAGGGGGGAATTTCTCTCCAAATCAGAAAGATGGACTCCGCATTGTGTCAGTAGTCACTGGGCAGATCTGCTGCCAGCAGCTTGGTTGCAGGTTTCAAACCAGAAGAGAAAATTGGCTCCAAACTTGGCTTTGGATCTCCCCCAAAAGAATTCTGTAAGTGATCCAAGAGCATCTGGAGTTGCACATTTCCCCTTCTGCATTGAGCGCATCATATCATAGGTATTACCTGTACTGTAACTCACCACCTTGCACTCAATGAAAGGAAACTGGTAGATCAATGCATCCATCAAAATAAGCAGGGTGCTTCAGATCTCAGTCTTAAGCCATCCAGCCGAGGAAGAAGGCAGGAGCTAGAAGTGGGTAGAAGGGCCAATATTTCCAATGCCTCTCTCTTTGGACAAGGGGGGGAAGGCTGCCAGATAAGGTGATCACTGGGAGACAGAAGCACTTTGAGCTCTGTCGTGTGCAGCGGGATCTTCTCTCCTCCTCGAACGGTGCCCCCCCTGCTCTGACGCCCCCTTCAAAGGAGACCCCTGAGACTCAACGATCATCCAGCACTAGAAGGCAGCTCATCCCCTCCAGACAGAGGGGAGGCAGGGTCGGGAAGTTCTCTCAGGGGAGGAAAGCCTCACCTCTCTCTCGCCGGCTGCATCTTCATGTGGGAGGAAGATGCTGAGCTGTGCCCATGGAAGCAACCCCCAGGCACAATGCCCCCCCTTTCCCGGTTGCCCTGGCACACGACCGCCCTCTGGCCCCCCAGTACATGGCACTCGGGCAATGCCACAGTGATGACGGGACTCAGGGCAGACAGGCAGCCCGGCCCTGATGACAGCACCTCTCTCCCCTCTGAAGCCTCATGCCGAGCCCCTTCCCCTCTTTCCACCCCCAGCAAGAAAGCTGCTTGCCTGGCAGGGGATGTTCAGTGGTAGGCCGGTGGTGCCCCATGGATGGTGGTGCCCATAGGCAGCTGCCTCACCTTGCCTATATGAATGCACCAGGCCTGAGCCTATGGGCATGTTTGGAATTCTGACATGGCATGGTGGGTGCAGCAATAAAATGGCTGCCAAAAATGGCTGCCACAAGAGGGGGAGAAGGCCCCAAAATGATTACCAAAGTTTAACTTCAGTAACAGTGTGGGTCCTTGTGCTATGGTGGCCCCTGCTGCCAAAGCAACATATAAAAAAATTCTACAGCCAATCACATCTCCTATACTCCATCAAAGGCCTTCCTGGTCAAAAGCCATACCTGGCCCTGCCCACTTCCTAAAATATTTGATGGGTACCAGAAAAAGTGTTGGCGGGCATCATTGTGGACTCCTTGTCTGTATCGTAGAGGGGGATTTTCTCCTTTTGCATGAAGAGTGCCTGAGATTTAGGAGTTAGATTTGGCCAGGCACTTGTCATGATTGGGGATGGGTGGGAATGTCCCCATCCAGTCATTGAGATACAGAGGAAATTGTTGGAATCAAACCAGTCTGTCAAAGGCTCCCAGTCCAGTCCCAGGCCAAGAATCTTTGTTGAAGGGCTGCAGAACACAAAACTATAAAACCCTGGAGTGTGACTCCTCACACACATTTCTGATAGTCTGCCACCAGCCCTTTAGACTAGATTAGAAGCCAAAGGGCAAGCGTCCAACCTAAATAAAAAAGTCAGCCCTTCAAGGTAGGCTTGCAGAACAAGTTTCTCACAAAAGCAATTATCTTGGTAAGTGGTCACACAGTCTAAGACTTTGGATTTAGATTGAGGTCAGTTGAAGGCAAATAACCACAAAAGGAAATTAAAATATATATTTTATTAGGGTGCAAGAATATTTCAAAAGGAATAAGAACTATGAGGAATAAAACAAAAACACCAGAATTTTAAGAGCTAGCTAAAACAGTAATACATTGGTTCCAAGTTGCCAGATGTTACCTATTCTCAGATGAATGTTCTCAATAATCCAAAGTATCTCTTTCCAGAATCAGCATAGGCCAGGATCTGTTTGGCCCATACAAGCAAGCATTCAAGATGGCCACCATGGGCAAGACAGTGATTAGTTACCATCAGGCTAACAATAAGCCTAAAACTTACTTTCAAGTCAAAGTCAAATTTATTGTTACAGTCAATGACCAGTGCTCTCAATCATTTTACATAAAAGCATTTGAATAATAAATATGAGATAAAACTAACAGTGGCATACTTAAATTTTAAAAACTTGACTATAACATAAAGATAAGACAGCCATAAAATGTGTGTATAATTTAGATAAAAGATTGAAAAATCTAATTGCCATGCATTTTACACTCCTAAAACTTACTTCTTTATGGCCAAGGGTTCACATGGTCTTAGGCTAGGGCTGCCAGATCCCCTGGGGGGGCAGGGGGTTGCCTGCTTTAGAGGCCGCCAATCCACCAGCTCAGATCCAGCCAACAGGGGAACCCCACCGGGCATGTCACCAGGGGGATGCACTAGCATTCAGCCTGAAAACTCTATGGTTTCAGGCTTCTGGGTGATGTCATCACTGTGCGCATGCTATGAGCATGCACCAGAAGATCCTGACAAAGAGGCTCCGTTCCCCTGCTGGCAGAAGGTAGGGACCTGGCAACCCTATCTTAGGCCTAACAGACCAATAATTTCTAGGCAGGTGACATCTGAGGTGGCCTGACCAGGGATAAAGGAAACAAAACCAATCTGCAGCTAGATTTGGGCATTTTCCACAGGCGCAAATCATGAACCTTAATTAGATGGAATGTGGCTAATTGGGAGTCAGTACCAAGTTCTCGACTCCTCTTTGCTGCTGAGTGTTATCTAAGGATTCGCAATGTCAACTTGCTCTGTTTCAGTAATGTTTTTCTGAACTCTGTTAACCCAAAAGCAGGCCGCATTTGAAGCCTGAACCAAACTTTTTAAAATAAACAAGAAATGTAGGGAACCAATTTCTTTACACAGTGCTAATAGTTTTGGAAATCTGGACTGTTGATTAGTATCACATCATCTCGGAGAGGCTCCAAGTTCCTTGAGGAAAATTGATTGACTCTCTCTTAGAATTTGTGTGTGTTTGTATGTTTTGCATGATTTAGAGGTGCTGTCCTGTATTCTTTTTCCTCTGCATGACTGACTGCCTTTGCTATCACTTTGATTCAGGCTCCTGCTATCATTTCTAGGCCCACACTGGGATGTACACATGTACAAAAGACGGAACAAGATGGAACAAATAATGGGGGTGTCCAGGTGATGAGGGTCTCGGGGGCATCAACTGGTGGCAAACTATGACTGCCTGACCTACCTGTAACCCTGAACCTATGTGACAGAAGGTATAGAGGGTGGTAGGGTCTCTGAGTGGGAAAAAGAACATCACAACCATCAAAGGCAATTATAATAATTTTATAAATATAGACTATTACTTTTAAAGAAAAGAGGGGTAATTAAAAATAAATTAATTGTGTTTATGAATTATAACCCAAACAGTATACAAGGAGGATTTTATGGATGCAGAAGTGGTTTAGCTGAGCTTGTCGGGAGAATAGAAGAGCCCAGATCTGCAAGAACAGATAACCATAGGCCTGCCTTGATTATATTTCAGGATTTATATACCTTCTGTTATTTTTGCAGAAGATGAAGAACCATAAAAAGCAGTTATTTTAAGCACTTTTTTCCTTTGTAACAGGTGCTCCTATTGGACATCTCAGATCACATTTAAATTGCAGCATATTGCTTTGCAGAGCTTTTTGGTGGGAATATGAAGTAGGATCAAATCAGTCAAGAGTCCTTTGTTTCTAATCTGGAGCATCTTGGGGTGAGTACTGGTGGTTGTAACCAAACAAAATCCTTTTTCTCAGCTTCCCCTCTGGATTCAAGTGGGACTCATGAACCTGCCCACTGTTCTTATAGACAAGAAATGTCACAGTGAATGCTTATGTGATCCAAATTTAGTAGATCGCATGCATGCATTCTGTACAGGCTCAGGTAGCTCAATACTAAATTAGTTCAGGGGTCTTCCAAGAGAGAAATCGGAGATATATTACCAGAGATAATGTAGTTTCCATGACCTGCAAGATTCTCTTTTTGTGTTTCTGTCAATGATCTGCTTATCTTACTCAGCTGCTTAATACACTGAAAAAGAAGAAAGCACATGTCCCCTTGCTGATTGATGATTTTGCTATGTAAAAATGTACAAATAATCATATATCTCACTGATATTAAGTAATAACAAAGTAAACTCTGTGTGTGTGTCTCTTTCTGTGTAACCATAATGCTCCTTTAGGATTCAAAACTTCTGAAGGGACTGCAGTTAAGTTTGGTGAGTACTTAGAATTCTACAGTCCTGAAAGAGAAAATTCTGCCAGGGTGAGGATGGCCAGTCCACTGCTGATTTTGTCCCCCTTGCCACTGCCTGCTCTCAGCCCCACCAGTCCAAATATCTACCAGTCTCCATTGTTCCATTGTTCTCTCTTCAAGACTTATTTTTTTAAAAAAGTAATTCTCCAATAATGTTTTGCCTGCTCCACACTATACCTTAAAATCTCTGATTTCCTCTTTTTCTCCTTAAACCCATGTGTCATTAAGCAGTGTGACCTTTTGCTTGTGTGTTTCTGCAACCAAGCAACTGACCTTTAGTGGGAAGCATTATGCCAATCAAACCTCACACCTGGAGATCTGGACCAATTTATATTTTTAAAAAGTAGAGAGTCTACAACGTGTTTTTTAACCATTGAGTTTGGTAAGGCTTGAAACAAATGTGAAGTGAAGGCACAATATAGGCCGAGGACAGACTGGCAATTTGCCGCGGGATGGGACCCGGGCTGACAGCGACTCAATATCGGAGTAAATGGAACGTTCACACAGGCACATCTGCCTGGCGTCCCCCACCCGGAGCTTACCGGAGCCCTCGCGCTTCAGAGCCGGTTTAAAAAACACCTGATAAAAGCCGTCGCAAATCGTGAAAGCCTGCGTTCGTCGCGCGTTTCCCTGCTTCCGGGGAGTCTGAACGCGCAGGTGAAAAGCCGGGAGCAACCCGCATTGGGCATGAGGCAGCAGCGGCGTGATTGGCTGAGCTCCGCTCCACTGCCCAATGCGGTGCCGGCGTTGCAGGGCAAAAAAAAAAAAATCGCCGAAATGCGCTTATGCGCATGACCGCATGAGCGCTTATGCGCTCATGCGCACATACGCCCACAGCCGAAATAATGGGGGAACAGCGAATATAGCGCGCCTCCAGCGCAGCAGACTGAACGGTCCCGCGCGCCTCCGTCCCGTTTCTTCCGGCAGAGGCCCCCGCTGTGTGGACGGGAAAACCCGGTATCGTTTACTCCGGGTTTTTTTTGCCGCGACTCGATACCGGGGCAAATTGCCAGTCTGTCCTGGGCCATAATGTGCAGGACTGGATCCTCTTAGTGGGATTTCCCATGTTTTCCTACCAATTACATTCCTTGAGCTACCTCAGAGGGTTTTCAGAGATCTCCTGTTTTAGCAGAGGCAAACTGTTGGGTGAGCTGAAGATTGCAGTTGGAGGGATCAGATTCAACATTCCATATGTGCATGAAAGTAGGAAAGCAGCTCTTTGGGTCATCACCATAAATTTCAACACTAAATCAAGGATATGTTTTCTGAAAAAGTCTTTTCACTCACAGGTAATATATCTTCAGGCTTTTGAAGAAAAACAACATTATTGAAAGTTATATCTTTACCTGGGTGTTAAGTATGAGCCTTAACAAGGTAGTGATTTCAACAAGTGATTTCAACTTTATTTAACAGCAAACTAGACAATCAGACAACACAAAAAAAACAGTGGAGCACAGCTCCCTTTTTAAATAATCCGGGCTGTCAAAGCCACACCCATAACTCAGTTAACATCCAATGATAACACAGGGATAAAGACCAATGAGGTCTGGTCCCGCCAAAGACATATACACAGTTCTGATTAGCTATTTACAATGTTTCACAGAAACTAACCAATGGGAATGTCGATGCTTACAATCCCTTTGGCTGACTCAAGCTTAACATGGGAATGTATAGGAGTGATTCAAGCTTCAGACATAACACTGGCCATCTCAGTAAGCAAATTATACCATTCAGTCAGTTTTGCCTCAAGACAAGCTAGAAGGTACTACGAAGTAAATGTGTATTACTGGATAAATGTTATAAGTATAACAATAACTACATCCCCCTTTCTTTTTTCCTTTTTTAAAAAACTTTTTTATTGCTTTTATACTATAAACTACTACCTACTCACTACAAATTCAGAGTAGCAAGGTTCAATAATAACCTATCTTGCACTTAAGTTATTTCCCTGTGTTGTTAAGTTTACAATATAACATTTACCTTCCGAATATAAAGTATTCAAATAAAAAGAACAAAAATTAATTACTTATAATAACGCATATGAGTTATAATATATCGTCTATAGATTTTAGCACAGAAAAAACATCTTGGGTCTTCATTTAGACATCTTCTTCTCTTTGTGTTTTTTCTTCTTTTGCCAGGGGATTTTTACCTTGTATGTTCTGGGGACTGCAGCTCCCAGATCAGAATCAAGGTCAGAGTCAAAGATTTCGCCCAAAGACACCGAGGTAGAGGAGGAACTATCGCTAGATATTTCCTGTTGTTTACTTTTTTCTTCTGTAGTCTTTTCTTCCCCTGCTTTATCATTTTCCTTTGTTGAACTCTGATGATGCTTCGAGAATAATTGTGCTTTGGTGAGAGAGTCAATTTTTTTCCTTTTTGCCACTATAGTTGAAAATCTGCCCTTCTGGTAAAATCCAACGATATTGAATGTTGCTTTCTTGAAGAAATGTTGTGATGTTTCTATATTGCTTCCTCTTCTTCCGTATTTCAAATGGAACATCTTTCAACACTTTTATGCCTTCCTCAAAGATTTTTAATACTGTCCAAATTGTTGCTTTGAGTAACAAATCTCTTGTTGATCTTCTTGCAAATTTGACAAATATTTCCCCTGGAAGATTATTTTTCTTCACAGACTCTGAATACATTCTGTAAATCATGTCCATATTCGCTTGCAATATTTCAGGTCTGCTGTTAATCGTGGGGGCAGTGCTTCACTTAAAATCTCTCTTAAATTCTCACCTTGTTTTTCTGGGACACCTTGAAATCTTAAGACATAGAAATCTTTCCATTTGTAGTTGTAGTAGTTGTTGTTTTCCGGAAGCTCTTTCTTTATCTGTTAAATCCATCCTTTGGTGCATTTCTTTGGACTTACATTCTACCTTTTTTAGCTTTTTGGCATTCTTCTCTGATCTTTAGTCTCTTTCAGTTCATTTTGCAAATCATCAGATTTCTTGTTGAGATTCATCAGCTGATCCAGCAGGAGGTGCAGGGCTTCAGAAATCATGTCAGCAATATTGGATGTAGCTCCTGACCTTGTACCCAGTGATGATGTGCTGGCAGTTCCTGTTGTCCCTTTTACTCTGGTCACCATTTTGGCCCCTCGCTGCATCATTGTTTACGTTAAGGTAAAAGTTCTAAGGTTCTTCTATGCACTGTATAGTAAGACCCACTGTGTTCGGAATCAATTGGGTGGGTTTCTAACAGTAGAGTTTTGGCTTAGCTTCTCATTTCAATAGTTTAACACTGGTTTCTAGGGTAGAGTTCCTCCTCTTCCTCCAAGAGGTTCCTCCCCCCCTTTCTGCCTGTGTAGCTTTGCTGTCTCACTGTCGATTCCCACTCCCACTTTCCATTTGTCTTTCTTTTTGAAGACTTCTTCACTCACATTTTATCGCTGATGTCTTCATAATAGGGAAAGTCTTTCGAAATAAGGTCCTTGTATGCTCTGGTCCAGTAACGTCTCTGGTCACCATTGCTGGCTTTGGGGAGGCGGGACCTTAGGGAGCTAAGAAAAGTCTCAAACTCCGAGCCACAGCTTTGAATGCAGCTCCTTCAGTGCTCCAGGCTAGAAGCCCCCTCCAAGAGCTTCAGAGGGAGGTCAAATACATCCCATCTCCCTCCCTGCCACCCCGATCCGAGATGCACCCGTCAGAGCTTGATGGGATGCATTCGTCCTCAAGTTGTTGAAACCAAAACTCAACATCCCCCTTTCTTATTACCACATAACCATGAAAAATTGCAGTCATAACTCAAGAATGACAGATCAATATGCACAAATCAGAGCAATGATGTCACATAACCTAAATAAATTAAACTGCATGCATGTTTCACATAACAGGGTGGAATCTTCTTCATTGTTATATGCAAAATTTAAGAGCCCTTCCTCTTCTAGTGTTCTAGAAGAGGGGAAATGCATCAGCTGTAAGTTAAAAGCAAGTTTAAATGAAACATTTTATCTTCAGTACATGGCCTACAAGGCCATGACTCAGACAGCAGCTGATTCTGTAGGGCTATGGAATATGGAAAAATATTCAACGGTGCTCACAGGAATAAAAAAAGACTTGAAAAAGACCTGGTTTTTTGGTATTCAACTAAAAATTATGATTAGCTATTCTCTCTCACTCTCTCTCTCTCACACACACACAAAATCACTCGTCTTGGAAAACAGAATGAAAGCCACTTCAGTTTTATACCTGACTAAGAATAAGGCCCGTTGTGGAAATAAATACAACGGGCTCTAGAAAGAGGCTCTGGGAGAGTGCCCCAGCTTTGGGCACTCAGTGACAATTTGCTTTGGCAATCTCAGCAGGGTATAATGACAGAGTCCACTATTTTCTCCAGAGGAACTGATCTTTGCTACCTGAAGAGCAGTAATAATTTTGAGTGATCTCCAGCCCACCCCCAAGATTGGTAACAGTGGTTCCAAGGAGGGAGTGGCTGGTTTGGAGGGTGGAGTCTATGGCATTGTACCTGTCTGAGGTCCCACCCCTCCTCAACACTCACCCTCTCCAGGTTCGACCCCTCAAATCTCCAGGAATTTCCCAACCTGGAGTTGACAACTCTATCTCCCTCCCAGCCAACCATCAACCTACCTTTAGTTTTCCATCTCCTCCCCCCTCCCTCCTAGAGAGCAGTTGTAATTTTGAGTGATCTCCAGCCCCCACCTGGAGATTGGCAACAATGGTTCCTCATCAGGGAATGGCTAGATTGGAGGGTGGAGTCTATGGCATTGTACCTGTCTGAGGTGCCACCCCTCTTCAAACCTCACCTTCTCCAGGCTCCATCCCTCAAATCTCCAGGAATTGCCCACCTGGAGTTGGCAACCTGATCAGGATTGGGCCCAATGAGTTTTCTCCCAAAGGCCAACATAGGTGTGGAAAGGGCCTTTTACTGACAGAGGAGAAAGTACAGGTGCCAACTCTGATTAGGGAAATACCTGGAGATTGGGGGGGGGTGGATCCTGTGGAGGGCAGCATTTGGGGTGTGTGTGGAAGGACTCAGCAGGGTATAATGCCATAAAGTCTACCCTCCAAAGCAACCATTTTCTCCTGTGGAACTGATCTCTGTCATCTGGAGGTCAATTGTAACAGTGGAAGATCTCCAGGTCCCACCTGGAGATTGGCAACCCTAGGGGAAAGTCAGCTGCACAGCGGGGAGTTGAAGAAAATGGTTTGATGGTCGCTGGCCCACCTCTTTAGCCAGCCAGCCATGCTGAAGCTAAGCAGGAGAAAGAGCCTTTTTCCATTTATTCTGACAGGAAAGTGGCTGTTGGGGAGGGAGTTATGCTGAAAGTCCTTTGTTTTTTTACTCACAGAACCAAGCTTGGCTGCCTACCAACAGCCACTGAGGGGACAGTCCCTCACAGGAGTCAAGAGAACTGTCTTCCTCAGGAGAGAGAGCTGGTCTGCCAGTAAATCTAGCATGCAAATCTGTCTGAAGGGGGAGTGGGTGGGGAAGAGGAGCAGACCCAGCACCCGGCCAATGGCACGTGAGTACTCTTGAGTGGCGGCTGATGGGCCAATGGCTGAGGGAGGGCATTTTACAGCCAATGGGAGCCCATGGAATCTTACGAAACCAAAAGATAATTATTATAAGGAGAGATGTATGGACTGTACCTACAATCAATTAGCATTCCTAGGTCTGGGCTACTGGATCCTGGCAACCAATCAATGCTATTTCTGGCTACTGCTCTGAGGTAATCTGGAAGGTATATGACTGTGGGTGGTAGTAGCTCTATGAGCACCCACCCTTTGAAAGAGGGACAGGCAGTCGAGTGCCCTTCATATAAAGTAGAAGTCTATCTCACATGATCTGGATGTTACTGTTTGGAGTTCTTTGAGAAAGTGAACAAGTATGTAGACAATGGTGACTGAGTAGACATTATATACCTGGACTTTCAAAAGGCTTTTGACAAGGTACCTCACCAAAGGCTTTTGAGTAAATTTAGTAGTCATGGGATAAGAGGACAGGTTCTCATGGGTTAAAAATTGGTTAAATGGCCAGAAGCAAAGAGCAGGAATAAATGGACAAGTCTCACAATGGAGGGAAGTAAACAGTGGGATCCCATAAGGATCAGTATTGGGGGTGGTACTATTTAATTTATTCATAAATGTTCTGGAACCAGGGGTGAGTAGTGTAGTGGCCACATTTGCAGACAACACCAAATTATTCAGGATGGTGAAAAACAAGGCTAACTGTGAAGAGGTCCAATACTGGGTAAGTGGACAACAATGTGGCAAATGAAGTCCAATGTTGGTAAGTGTAAGGTGATGCACAAAATCAAGTATAGGCTAATGAGGTCTGAACTTGCTGAGACTGAGAGGGGAAAAGATCTTGGGGTCATAATAGGTAGCTCAATGAAAGTGTCAACCCAGTGAGCTGCAACAGTGAAAAAGGCAAACTTCATGTTAGGGATTATTAGGAAAGGGATTGAACATAAAACAGCCAATATTATAATACCCCTATATAGATCTACAGTGCAGCCTCATTTGGAATTCTGGGTTCAGTTCTGGTCACCATATCTCAAAAAGGACATCTCAGAGCTGGAAAAAGTACAGAACAGAGTGACCAAGGAATTGGAATTAGAGGGGTTGGAGCACCTTCCCTATGAGGAAAGGCTGAAGAGTTTGGACTTTTCAGTTTAGAAAAGAGATGACTATGGGGGGAAATTATAGAAGTTTATAAAATTATGCATGGGATGGAGAGAGTTGATAAAGATAAACTTTTCTCCCTCTCCTAAAATATGAGAATTTGAGGGCTGATGGACAGTAGATCCAGGATGGACAAAAGGAAATACTTCTTTACACAGAGAGTGATTAAAATGTGGAATTCACTGCCAGAGGATGTAGCGATGGCCACAAGAATAAAGAGCATTAAAAGGAGGTTAGATAGATCCATCAGTGGCTACTAGCCATGGTGTCTGAGGGGAACCACTGAATCCTAGAGCCAGAAGACATCAGGGGAACATAGCCTCTATTGCCTGTTGTTGGCCCTCCCAGGGCCGGTTCATCCATAAAAGCGAAGTTAGGTAGCTGCCTTATGGCACCACCTCCAGGGGGCGCCACTGGGCCTGCCAATATGGACGCACACCGGCCCTGCTCACTGGCTGACTCTCCCAGCGGCTCTGTCTGATCATCCACCTGCCCACCTAGTGTGCGCTGTGGCAGAAGGGAGAAAAAGAGCCCAGTGGCCACGAGGCACCCATCAGCTACTGCCTCTGCCCCAAAGAAACTCCAGCAAGGTCCTGGAAGGGCAGAAAGGCAAGGGTGGGATTTCAGGGCTGCCCAACAATGCCTACAGGACAATGGAGGTGGGACGCCACACCACCTGGCCCCTTTGTCACCCGCTCCCTGCCACTGCGCTGAGGTGGTTTACGCAATACCCTCAGCGCTGTCTTCTGCAGCCTGGACTCTGGCAGGTGGCTGGCTTGCCAATCTTGTGGTGCCTGGCTCCCACCCACACTGCAGCCCTCCTTTGCCCTACCCACTGCTTCCCCCTGGCACACCGAGCCAGCCAGTCAGCCCCTCCATCGCTGCTGCAGCCCTCCCTCCCATGCCCTGCTGCTGCCCAGCCTCTCCCCCTCCCTTCCATGCCCTTTCACGTTCCCACCATCTAGTCCTGATGAACGAGTCCCTCTTCTGGCACCCCCCCACACAATGCCCCCATCTCCACCACCACCCCGCACCCCCATGAAGATGAAGAACAGGCTGTTTTCCACGTGTCTCTGTGTGGTAGGTGTCTGCCTCTTCTATCTTTCTTCGGATCCCCCCTCCAGCCCCCAAGCCACAGCTGACACCCCCCCCCATCTTCACTTGTAGAAAATTGCCACTTCAGAAGGTGGACTCTATGGCATTATACCTCATTGAAGTCCTTTCCCTCCTTAGGCATTGCACAAATCTCCAGGTATTTCCCAACCTGGAGTTGGCAACCCTAGTGAATTTTCCCCTAGGGATACAGCCCATTCTACTCCCTCAGAATTCTACCAGGTCATTTGGATTAGACGAGGCAATTGGCTGTCTTTTATGTTTTTCATTTTTCCTAAAATACATTTATATTTGAAAATTGGGGGGGGACTAGAAGGTAGCGTCGCCTAGTGTGCAAAAAAAACTAGCACCAGCTCTGGGCCCTCCACAGGAATTAGTTGGCTGCTGTGTGAGACAGGATGCTGGACTAGATGAACCAGTGGTCTGATACAGCAGGGCCCTTCTTATGTTCTTATGGATGGGCATGAGGGACCTCACTCTCTGTCCTTACAAAAGACTCATGGATTCCCTTATTGACCTCCCCAGGAATCCGTAGACCCCAATTTGAAGAACATCATTTTAGAATCTTAGTATGTTTTTAGTGATTATTTTGAGGGAACCAATCTTTATACAACAGAGGGAGGGATTTCCTCTTTTGGAAGAACTGGAATACTGGATTTTATGTTGTTGATTTCACAGTTTTTAAGTGAATTTTTGTTGTATTTATTTATTGTTTTTATTGTATTTTACTGTGTTGTACACCTTTTTGGGAACTTTCTAACTGAAAGGTGATACATAAATTAATACCTTGCAGTTTAATTACTCAAATCTAACCCTTTTCAGTTGACTCAGACTGAGTAACTCTGCCTAGGACTGCACCATAACTCACTAACTATACTATGTGGAGAAATGCAGCTCCTCCCAAATGAGCAACCAAACTGCTTATTGTACTTCCCTGGATTCAACAAGAAGTTCAACAGCAGTAGCGTGGATGCTGATTTTGACGGGGGAAACTTCAGCTGCAGATAGAATCAATTTTCTCTCTATGAGTCATATAATTTGTCTCTAAGCCTGCTGGGCAGGTGTCATTTCATCTGTGCCTGTGTGGGAAGGGGATTTGAGCAGGTTGAAAAAAACCATGACAAATTCTATGTTATTGGCTACACAAAGGGGGTGTTCTGATTTTACTAATCCAACTGATGAGTTGGCTGCCTGAAAGCTCAGAAGATAGATTTACAAGTAATAAATGATACCTGTTTTTTAAATGAATGCTAGAATATGTGTATAACAGCTGTGTGGGTGGCTTAGAAATATATAATTTAATATCATATAATTTATTGGGGAGTTTTCAACATGGAGGTCTGAACATGGCCACTATTGATAAAGACCAGTTGCCAAAATACTGTCTCCCACTTCCAGTATCCCATTACCTACAGTGTGGCGAAGATCAGGGCATGGCTCTTAAGTAAGGAATAGCATTGATTCTGTGTTTGGGATCAACAGGATCAAGAAACAGGTTGAACTCCTTTTCCATTGGTATCCCCAAGTGCACCTCCTTATTTTCTTCTGTTAAATAATTGTCATTCACTTCTATGGGGTAAAAGAATACAGTGTGTTCAAGACACTTCCACACTCAGTAGACTGGCTGTTTTAACAGAGATTTCTCAATGTAGGCATAAGAATGTGTGCAGAGGTCCAAGGAGTTATCAGTATGCAAACTCACATCCACTATAACAGGAACCACTTTAGCCTCACAATAACCCTATGTCTCACAGTGCCCTTAAGATATGATGATCTGCACAGAGCCACCTAGTAAGTGTCACAACCGAGTAAACTTGCAATGGAGGCTCTGACCACTACACTACTCTACCCTTCTTCATACTGTGGTGGAAAGAATGGGATTGTGGTGGCAAGTTCTGCTGCTGACCTGTTCACATATATAAAGCCTGTGACGGTAGGTTTCCCTATAACAAAGAGATACACATGCATTTAGGTGAGGGTTGCCAACCTCCAGGTGGTGGCTGGAGATCTCCTGCTATTACAATTGATCTCCAGCTGACAAAGATCAGTTCACCTGGTCTGGGGTTCTGCAAGGATTCCAATCACCATTTCTTTTAACATAGGCAAGTAGGTTATTGAACTAAGCAGTGTTGCTTTCTTTCATAGGAATATGGACAGAAAATCTATTGTCCTTTATTTCTGAATTTACCTGATGAAAAAAATATATGTCTAAACAAGATGAGTACCAGATTCCTGTAATAATTGCACATGCTATATGGATTCTTCATCTGTTTTAATACTATAGAAGAAGAAGAGGAGGAGATTGGATTTATACCCTGCCCTTCACTTGGAGTCTCAGAGCGGCTTACAAACTCCTTTCCCTTCCCCTCCCCACAACAGACACCCTTTGAGGTAGGTGGGGCTGAGAGAACTCTGACACAAACTGCTCTTTCAGGAACAGCTGTGCCAGAGCTTGTGACTGACCCAAGGTCACATCAGCAGGTGCAAGTGGAGGAGTGGGGAACCAAACCCAGTTCTCCCGGATCAGAGTCCAAACACTTAACCACTACACCAAACTGGCACCAATGTTTATGATGGGTTTTTGTCATTGTTGGTGTATATATACCAATGGTAATAACATTCATATAAAATTGTTCCATTTTATCACAGTGTGTCCTACAACAGCACTTTGTATTTCCAGTGTCATTACATTATTCTTTGTTTGTGCTTGCTACAATAACTAAAGCAGCATTCTATGTTAAAGCCATATAGTTCCACCATAGCCACCGAATCGACCTGATATTTCTCCTTATTGCAGCAATTTAGCAGTACAGACTGTTCAGTTGTGTATTATATAGGCCAGTCAATACCTATGCAAAGGCCTGTAAGCAGTCTGACATCTTTCTGCATATAGAAGAAAAGTCCATTGTCTGGCTAAAGGAGGATAGTCCTATGCAGAAAACTGAGCTGAAAGCTTCAACAATATATTGAAACACATAGCTTTCACACTTAACAGATTAGATCAGGGATGTCAATCATACGGCCCCCAGGCCAGATCCGTCATATCCAGGGCTTTTATTCAGCCCACGAGCATGCAAGATAGGGGAAAGTGAGAGAGGAAACAGGAAGCTGATTGGAGGAGCGAGGAGGCAAGCCACTCCAATCGTGGCTTCAATGTGAGGTGGAACAACCTCCTCTGTAGCAGATTACTTCAGCATCAGCCTCCTTGGTAAGCAGGGGGCTGACACAATTGCAATCGTGCCTGCCTCCCCTCCCTCCCTTCCTTCCCATGGAACATGGTGAGGTAGCTCTTTTCTGTACCTGAGCCATAAAACACCCAGCAAAAGTGGGGTACCAAGGGTGAGTTGGGGCTGTGGGGAATGGACCACCCTGGGTGCATTCAATGAGCAGTGCCCAGAAGTCCAAGGGGGCAGGAGGAGAGTAGAAATGGGCTGTGGGGATGCTTGGCCTGCCTGATGTGGATTGCGATGCTGGAAAAAAGGATTATCCTCTCCCCCAAGCACCTGCCCTCAAGCACAGTCTCAACTGACCAGAAAAAAGTTAGAAATAATACATTGTCTTCTTGTTCAGCACAATAGTCTTAACTGTGCTGAGCAAGAAGAGAAGGCATCTTTTCCTAACCTTTTTTCCCTCCACAAAGTCAAGGGCACCCAAGAGCCAAGAACCTGGGAAGAGCCACTTCAGAATCCAAGGGCAGGCTCTTGTTCTTCCCTTTCTGTGTCTCTGTGCACATCAGAAGCTGTGGAGGCACCCGGGATGCCCCAGCTTGGATCATGACCCTGAAGTAGAGCATCATTCCTCATCTCCCACCAGTGCAAAGCCCACCCTCAAACAGAGTCTCAATTGACAAGAAAAAGGTTAGGAAAAATATTGGCTGATTTCCCACTACAGCTGCCTCAGGGTTGCGCCGCCGTTTGCCCTGATACTATTTGTCAATTTCACACCCAAAGCCGCGGGGCTGCATTTTGACCCGGGGCTTCGCTCGATTTCCCCGCAGTTTCATAATCCTCAAAAAACAGGATCACGAAACTGCGGGGAAAATCAGGCGAAGCCGTGGGTCAAAGTGAAATTGACGAATGGTATCGGGGCAAACCGCGGCACAACCCCGAGGCAGCTGTAGCGGGAAATCAGCCACATTCTCTCAGGGCTTTATTTTTTAAAAAAAAAAAGAGGTGCCAGAATTCTGAAGAGGGAAATAAAGTTTTCAGTCTGTATACTGAAAACTCATGAACTTTTAAACATTTTTAGAAGAATTTTGTCAAAGAAGTTCCAGAACTCCATTCCAGCACGTTCCCCCAGAAAAAAAGCCCAATTCTCTTCTTGCTCACAACAGTATTCTTAACTGTGCTAAGCAAGAAGATAATACATTTTTCCTCTCCACAAAGTCAGGGATGTCCCTCCCTCCTCCCATTTGAAACAGGCCAGCCCTTCACATCATAAGAACAACTGGAAATATGTCCTTCCAAGGGATTGTGAGGTTCAAAATAAAAAATGAATTGCTCTAATAAAGCTGGGTAATTTTCTGCCTCTGCCCTCAAGACTTTGCATTCAGTTTCTTTTCCTGGAAGGTCTCAGAAGGTCTATATATCAAAATTGATTGTCTTTGAAGCATGTTTGTATTTTGAATAAAATATAATCTTGTTAAATGGGTTTGCCTGTGTCTTCTATAAGGTTTATATCCCTGGCAACTGGTATTACATTTTATGCACACAAGACTCAGCTGACAAAGTGACATTTATATCAGATCTGGCCCTCATAAGAAATGAGTTTGACAGCCCTGGATTAGATAGATCCTTCCAGCTCTTCTGCTCAATGTTGGCGGTTTCACTTTCTCACAGCACTCCCCATCAGGCCCATAGCCACAATGTGCAAAAAAGGGGTGGTGTCCCATCAATCATTTGTCATGCCCCCTCCAATCAGCATTAGGGGTTGGTGTGAAATCTGTCACACATCTTTCAGGTGTAAATTTGCTATATAAAAAAGGAAGTCATTGAGGTAAGAATCTTCCAAGGGTGAATTCTCTATGAAATTGGCTAGAACGGAATTGGCAGTTAGCAGGGCTGAAGAGTCCTGATTTTAAAAGGGGGAGTGATATTATGCAGGGGTAGGGGGGTAGGGGGAGTGATATTATGTTGGAGTGAAGCGGAGAGAGATTAAGAATGAAAGGATAAAAAAGGTATTGTAGCAGACTTGAAAGAAAGTAAAGAAAAAGACAGAAAGAGCAGAACAGTGTTTCACAATAGTCCTGTAGAACTCTTATTGTTGGAGAAATTATTTTTAACAAAACAAGAGATGAGGTAAATGAGCACAAATCTTGTTTTGCTAATATATGCCAACCCACATGAATCTTATTCAAAGAGGAGGGTTGTGTTTGCTCTGAGGGTGGAAAGTTGCTGGGGAAGGATCCCTTACCTGTGGGCACCTCAGGGATCTGTTGCTTGACCCTGTGTTTTTTCACTTAGAAAAGAATCTAAGAATGTGTAATCCATTTTTAGTATCAGAGAGAAAGGTCAACTATATAAAGTCACCAAAGTTGCAGCACAGCTGCTGGTACCCCTCTTCAGGGGGGTGGCAGACTAGGTTTGTTACCTGGGAACATGGGCCTCTGGTACACAAGGGGGAGGGCTTCTTCAAGCACCACTTCTACCCACTTTCACCCTCATAGTGTTCACAAGCAGGAGGGATGGGGGTATATAAATGTGGGTCTTCTGGAGAGGCAACCAGTAGCTAAGCAGCCAAAGTTCATCACAAACTTCAGTTCATGCCCATCCTAATATAAGGTTTTGAGAGTCAAAGCTCCCTTTCTCTAATCTAATTAACATTACTGTCTTTTAGGGGCGAGACCAAAACCTTTCTTTTTAACTAGGTTTTTAACCAAAAGGTTTTATCTTTTTGGCTCTCTTAATCCTTGCTTCTAGCCCAAGAACTGTTTTATGGATATTTTTCAGCAGCTCAGTGGTTGTTTAATGCTGTTTTTATGATCATGGGTTGTATTTTTACATTGTTAATTGATGTCATTTACATTAAAAAAAAAAATTAAAGCTCCCTTTCTCTGATGAAGGGAGCTTTGCTTCTCAAAAGCTTATACCTAAAAAAAATGTTGATATTCTTAGTTGTTATCTTTTTTTTGCTGGCTTTAGGTTCTTCTTGGTTGTATGACAAAATCCCCCAAATAAATAAACATACAAAAGTCTGAAAGCTGTTCATTGGCAGCTAGGAATGAAAACAGATCAGAGCTCTTATTGAATATGTATGCTAATAAATCTGAAAAGCTTATAAGCTGGAGCAGTATCCATCCCGGGATTCAGCACAGCATTTACTGAGAAGTGAAACAACCTATCATTGTGTAAAATAAATGTCCATTGTTAATGTTAATGATAAATCTAAATTAGCATTGCTCTAGCTAACAAGAGTCATTTGGGAATGGAAACAGCAACAGCATTATTGGAAGGCAACAATAATAACTACCCTTTCAAGTAAGCTGTTGCAGAATTAATTAGTTTATTGATAACAAAAAAAAATCACAACCAACCCTGGATAGATAAAGAGGATATGGCGCTGAAGTTAGATCTTAATTTTTTTTTTTAAGTAAATAGAAATATCTGTCATCTGGTTTATAAATTGAATGACTGAAATAGTCCAAGACACACCAACAAACAAGAAATCTTCAGCCCCCCAAACCTCTAATGTACTGCTAATGTACTCTCTCTGCTTTGTTCAAACACTGATAATTACTCTGCTGAACAAATTGCCTTTAAATTTGTTGAGACACATTCTGCCTATTTTGAGTATGCTTTTCAACATGTTTTCAGGAAAAGTTATTAGCCTTCTCTTTTCTCCTCCTCAGCTCCTACTAACTTTAGATGCATAAGCCATAATGTGGCCCTTTTCACATGGCAACACTTACTATGGAGGCTCCAGTGTCAATGCAGTTGCTATTATATTTTCCATGCCCCAGTACCTACAGCAGCCATCCCTCCATATTATGGAGGAGGTTTCCCATAGGTGTTTCTTGTTTGTTTGTTTTGTAACCATTGTGGACACACTCATATATCACTATACCTATGTGCCAATTACAGATTTTAAAAAAAAACAACCTTAAAAAGCTTGGAGAATGGCTGTCACAGGAACTGGGGTAGGAAAACAGTTGCTGCATGGGTGGGACCAGAGAAATACAGATGTTCCCACTCACACATCAGCCAGCCTGGCTTTTTTCCAAAACATCTCAACACAGCAGGGTTGGGAAAGATCACTGAAAAGTCAAGCTGACCTTGGATGGTGCTCAGAGGCACCATCATGATATGGGAAAGCAAGAATAAAAACCAACTTCTCAATGCCATCAAACCCAGGGCAAATCACCCACACAGAAATGGCCTGTGTGGGTTAAAAAGTAAGCACAATTTCTTAGATATGGTACTGCTCATAATTAAAACAGCTATGAGCAGTACTTGCTGGGAGATGCAGTCTAAGATGGCAGCAAGCAAAGAGCACTGCCTGGATTTAGACATAAAGTTAGAGTTGGCAAGCCAGCAGCAGTAAGCTGAGGATCCTTGCTACACTGACCTCCTGCTAGCTGTTAATTCTTATTGTCAGAGGACCCATATGAAATAAAAATGGTGGGTGCAACTACAAAATGCCTACCACAGGAAACAGAACTAACTAGAAAATGTCAGGGAGTGAGGTCACTCTTTTTAGTAGTAACTCTTAAACACATCTGGCAGATGCTCTGTGTCACATCTCCTAGAAGACTCAGACCAGGGACCCTTTGCTCAGACAGCAAACAGAATCCCTCTCACTTTCCTCCTTGGCATGTTCTTCCATTCCTACAATGGCTCCTTACAAAGCTGTTCCTACTTTCCCAATTATACCTCTGTGCCTTCCCGTATACAGTCTGTATGTGCCTGTCCCTTCTAGGGCCCTCCTGCAGGTGAGTCCCTCCCATGCTTGGGCTAGTTCTGTGTATGCCTTCCTCAGGCTAGAGCGTCTCATGCTCCCAGGCCCTTCTGTCCCTGCTACGCAAGGCTCCTTCCGGGGTTTTCCCCCAAGTCCATTCGGCTGCCTTTGTACCTGGTCCTTGAATGCCTTCCAGGGGTTGGCCTTCTGCAGCTCTGTCTTCCTTTCCTTCTTGCCATAGTCTTCTTGAGGCCTACCAGTCATTCCCAGTCTTCTGTCCAATACCATCCTGTCTGCCTAAGCCTCCAGCATCCACTCTCCTGACACCAATCCACTGTTGGGGGCACGGGATCCCCTGGTTTGGTGGCTGTCCCTCCGCTTCAGTGTTATTTATTTATTCAGTTTGTACCCCGCCCTCCCCACAAGCAGGTTCAGGGCAGCTAACACAGGTGGTACAAATACCAGTAAAACCATATAAAATCACATTAAAACAGTTCAAATACAATGAATCATAAAATCATAGGTGCTAGTTATCCATCATTAGTGAATTGAGATAGCATGCTGAGAGTGTTACAGTAGATAATCCAGCTCATGGTCTTCTTAGTCATACGATGGTCTAGGCCCGGTGTTAGGCTAAGGGCCAGGCTCATTGGTGGTAATAATCAGGGTTATCAGAAAGTGGGAGGAAGGAGGAAATGTCTGCTGGGTGCTCCATTATACCCTATGGAGACTGGTTCCCATATCTCCTTGTATATAATTCTGTTTTCGAGTGGCAACGTTCCATGCACTCCCATTGGCTGTGCAATGCACTCCCTCAGCCATTGGCTCGTCAGCCACCACTCAAGAGTACTCGCATGCCATTGCCCGGATGCTGGATCTGCTCCTCTTCCCCTCCCACTCCTCCTTCAGCCTCTGTGCCCTGTCAGAATTACTGGCAAACAGCTTTCACTCTTGACGAAGACACTTCTCCTGTGTGGGAATAACTCTTCCCTCAGTGGCTGTTGGTAGGTATGATGAAATGGCAGTTAGCTGTGTTTGTAAGATGGCTGCCGTCCATGTGGTTGTTTAAAATGTTCCCCCATAAGCCCACCTGGCCCTGCCTACTTTCTAAAAACACTTGTCAGGCAACAGGAAAGGTCTCAGAAGGTGTCATGGTGCTTCACATTACCAAGCTGGCAATGCCAGAGACTGAAACTGGGGCTTTCCGAACACAAACCAGATGTTCTACCAGTGAGCCACAGCCCCACCTCAACACCAACTGAGATGCTGGAAGATCCATCTGTGGATTTCCAATGCCTTTTTAAAAAAACAATTGTTATATATCTCACAATATCAGAGAGAAAGTAGACATCTCACTAGGGCTTTTCCATGCACTTTTTTAGATAACATTGAGGCTGAGATGACATTTGCAGGAAATATCAGACTTTCAGGAAGATCAGACTTTGAAAAGAGAGTTTAACCCTTTCATCAGCCACTGAGTCTACCTGCAAATGCCCCTCTGAGGTTGCTTTCCTTCAACCAGGTTCACTTCTAGATCTGAAACATGGATGGGAGGAAATTGTAGTATTTCCAGCATTTGTCCCAACTTAGATGGCTCAGGCTAGCCTGATCTCACTAGGTCTCAGGAGCTAAGCAGGGTCAGCCCTGGTCAGTACTTGAATGGGAGATCAGGGTTGCTATGTAGAGGCAGGAAATGGAAACCAGCTCTGAAGTCTCTTGCCTTGAATACTCTACAGGGTTGCCACAAGTTGGCTGCAACCTGATGACACTTTCCTTCCATTTCATAGTATTTCTGGGAAAGAAGTGGTGGCTGTAAAAGCATTAGTCATCTCTTTCCTTTAACCAGTTCCTACCTGCAAATGCCTAGCCGGAACTGCAATAGCATTGGAAGGAAAATGTTACTTTGGGAGCTCCAAGTTTCTCTTGTAAGATTGAAAAGGACTGAGACTGACGAGTCAGCAGAGTGAAATCAGCTCATACTCTTATTTCAAGGTTGAGAACAAGACAACTGAAGCTGGCTCTCGCAGGCCGGCTTATATCCCCAAGAAACCCACACCCCAACACACACACACATACACGTGATTGGACTATACACATTAATTGCATTATCTTCCTGGAACCTAGTCCCCCGATTGGAAGGGAGTAGGATCCTACTGTCCATCGTCTTCAGGAGTGAAGCTCAAGCCCTTTGTCCAGCCATATGTCGGACTGGCTGGAACTGGTTCGAGCACATGGCTGGCCTAGACCCGCGTTCCACTCCGGGTACATTACAAAGATATAGTTTTGGCCTTCATTTTCATGTTAAAACACTCCCCTGTATAACTTCCCCTCAAATGTCAGCATTTCTTTAGGTCAGAATTCAGAACCAGCTTTTACGCAGAGCACATTTAGGCACTGCAAACATGGTGCCAGCCATTTGTGCAGGTCCTTCCTGCACTTGGATCTCCAGGGCTCTTTTTGTAGCAGGAACTCCTTTGCATATTAGGCAACACACCCCTAATGTAGCCAATCTTATAAAAGCTTACAGAGCTCTTCTTACAGGGGCTACTGTAAGCTCTTGGAGAACTGGCTACATTAGGAGAGTGTCGTCTAATATGCAAAGGAGTTCCTGCTACAAAAAGAGCCCTGGGTCCACCACATACTCTGTGAAACTAGATATGCACTAGGAGCTTAGAACTGAATTCTCAGGCATGTGTGTGCTAATTCAGTGCAGGACTACAGCAGGCCCTTCCGCATGTTACTCTGTTTTCAAATCCACCACATCCCCTGTCAAACTAAACACACACTAATAGCTTGGAGCTCAATTCTCAGGCATGTGTGTGCTAACTTCAGGACTGCAGCATGTATTGTCAGTAGGATCCTATTACGCAATTTCTGTACTGCTTATTGTGTCATGTTAATAATTTTGCTATGTTCTGTTTCTTTCTGGCGGTTTCAAATGTCTGATATCCTAATATGTAATATCCTATGGAATGTCCCATTTTGTTGATTGTACTCAGGGCTCTTTTTGTAGCAGGAACTCCTTTACATATTAGGCAACACACCCCTAATGTAGCCTGTTGTGTCCTGAGATCAGAGGGCTGAGCTGGCGAAACACTGCCAAGCTTCGCTCTCTGAGAACAATAGGGACTAGGTTCCTGAGCTCGCCAGTAGTGAACCAATGGCAGCATTGGCGGGCGATTCAAACCCGCCAATAGGAATATAGGGCCGTCCCCCCTAACTGTATATAGTTGGCCTCCGGCCGTTACTGTGTGTTCTTTGTCTTATGTGAAGTACGAATAAACGCGTCTTCTCTTATGTCGTCGTCCGAGTCATGAGGCCTGAAACCCAGTACTTTACAGTGGCGACGAAGGTGGGATTCTAATGCCTTCTGTGACTCCATGAACGACGAAACGGACACCGCCGAGCAACGCATCGCTGACCCCGAGAGCAGCACCGCACCGCTCGCCGAGCATCGCATCGCTGACCCCGAGAGCAGCACCGCACCGCTCGCCCCGGCGCGCGCCGTTCCTGACAGAACCATGGCCGCTTCCCACGTAACACTGGAGCACTTCGACCAGTCGCAGCCAGAAACCTGGGACGCATGGGTCGACCAGCTCATCAGCTACTTGGAGCTCAACGAAATCCGCCACCCCGACCAGAAACGAGCGATCCTCCTGAACGCCTGCGGCACCCAAACCGTTCGCCTCGCCAAGAGCCTCTTGGTGCCCCGCACGGCCTTGGAGAGCTCGTTTGGGGAAATCCTGGACGTCCTAAATGGCTACTTCAGCCCCCGGCCGACCTTCCTGGCCAAGAGGATGGATTTCCAGAGGCGAGTCCAGACCCGAGGGGAATCCATTGCCAACTTCCTAGCCGCGCTAAGGGCGCTAGCCGTGGACTGCGGGTTTCCGAAGGTGGAGGACAACCTGCTGACACAGTTCGTGTGGGGCCTGGCGGACTCCAAGCTGCGGCGCAAGTTGGTGGGACACCGGAAGCTCACCTTGGACGAGGCCCTCGACGCCGCCACTGCCCACGAGGCCGCAGAAGGGGATCGGCCGGTCGCGGCCGCGCAGGTGGTTGGAAGGAGCCCAAGCCCCGGAAACGAAGAGACGGACGAGGTCTGCGCCCTCAAACCCCAACAACGCCGGCCGGCGCCGTTCCAGCAGGCCAACAGGGAGCAAGCCAAGTACTCCGGCAACCGAGCCGTCTGTGCCAGCTGCGGGGAGGGCCACGGACGGAAATCCTGCAGGTTCCGGGACGCTGTCTGTCACGGGGGCGGAAAGCAGGGACACCTCGCCCGGGTCTGCCGGTCCAAGGGCTCCCGGAATTCGAGATCGTCGGTCCCCCAGTACCGCGCATCGTCCACCGCACACGAGACAACGGAAGAGGTCGCCGAGTTGTACCACCTCACCGACCAACCACTACAGGTACTTCGCCTCCCCAACCCCAACCTTTCCTCTGCCCCGAAGATCCAAGTAACCGTGCGGATCGAGGGGTCCCCTGTTGCATGGAAGTGGACTCGGGATCGGCGGCGTCCATCATTTCCCTGGACACTTTAAAAAGACTTTGCCCACTAGGGGACCCCTCTACGTCCATCGCCACTAAGCTTGGTGGACTTTCAAAAGAACCCTGTCCCCATCCGGGGAGTCGGCACTTTCCGAGTGCAGTACCGAGACTTTGAGGGGAAGTTGGACTTGGTGGTGGTAGAGGGAAATCTCGCGAGTCTCCTGGGGCGGGCGTGGTTCGAGGCCCTAGGCATATCGATTGGGGGAGTAAATAAATGTGGGGTGCGGGACTGGGGGGCGGTGTGCAAGGAATTCCCAGAGGTCTTTGACGGGAAACTGGGATGTTACAAAGGGCCCCCGGTGTCGCTCCACTTAGACCCCACCGTGACGCCCATCCGTCGGCGCTTCCGCACCGTGCCCCTGGCCCTCCGCCCTAAAATAGAGACCGAACTAGACCGGCTGGTGGCCCAGGGAGTCTTAGAGCCCGTCCCGAACGCTAGATGGGAGACACCGATAGTGACACCCGTCAAGCCAAACGGGGAGATCCGCATCTGCGCGGATTATAAGTGCACTATTAACCAGGCACTCCAGGCACACGCATACCCCGTACCAGTGGTCAGCCATGTCCTAGCAACACTGGCAGGGGCGCGCATATTTGGAAAGCTGGATCTCGCACAGGCGTACCAGCAACTCCCGGTAGATGAGGCCACGGCCGAGGCACAGACCATAGTGACCCACCGGGGAGCTTTCCGGGTGAAGAGGCTGCAGTTCGGGGTCAGTGTGGCCCCAGGGATCTTCCAAAATCTAATGGACGACTTGTTAAAAGGGATCCCTGGAGTGACGCCGTTCTTCGACGACGTCCTCATCGCCGCGACCACCCCGGAAAGCTTCGCCGCCCGCCTCAGAACTGTATTGGAACGCTTCCAAGCCGCGGGGCTGAAAGTGAAGCGGGAAAAGTGCCTCCTCGGGGTGCCGGAAGTAGAGTTCTTGGGATACCGGGTAGACGCATCAGGCCTGCATCCGGCGAGGGACAAAGTGAAGGCCATCGTGGAGGCCCCCGCCCCGAAGTCCAAGGCCGAGCTCCAGGCGTTCTTAGGCCTCCTGAACTTTTACCATTCCTTTCTCCCACACAAAGCCGCCGTGGCCGAACCCCTACACAGGCTGCTCGATAAGGCGACACCTTGGGCATGGGGAGCGAGGGAGGAGGCGGCGTTTCGGGGGGTGAAAGTCCTCTTGATCTCAAACGCAGTACTCGCGCACTTTGATGAAAAGCTCCCGGTCATCTTGGCGTGCGACGCATCACCGTATGGGGTCGGGGCAGTCTTGGCACACAAGCTACCGGATGGGAGGGAGGTCCCGGTGGCTTACTACTCCCGCACGCTGTCCCCCGCGGAGCGGAACTACGCCCAAATCGACAGGGAGGGCTTGGCACTGGTGGCGGGGGTAAAAAAATTCCACAATTTTGTGTACGGGCGGCCCTTCACGCTCGTAACAGATCATAAGCCGCTCCTGGGACTGTTCGCGGCGGACAAACAAACGCCGCAAGTTTTGTCGCCCCGGGTGTTGCGCTGGTCCTTATTTTTAGCGGGTTACCAATACCGACTGGAGCATCGGCCGGGCAAGGCGCTGGGTCATGCCGACGCCTTGAGCCGCCTACCGCTGCCGCAGACAGGGGAAGATCCGGCCCCAGCCCCCGCTGTCTTGCTGATGGAGGAACTGCCAAACCCCCCCTTCAGGCTGCAGATGTGGCCGCCCGCACGTCCCGAGATCCCATTCTCTCCCGGGTCCTAAACTGGGTGGTGAGGGGGTGGCCAGCGGAACAGACAGGGCCAGAGTTCACAGCGTACAAGGCCAGGCGGGAAGAGCTGTCCGCATTGAAAGGGTGTTTACTATGGGGAGACAGGGTGATCATTCCGGGGCCCATGAGACAAGGGGTGCTAGAAACGCTGCACGAGGCCCACCCGGGCATCGTACGAATGAAAGCTCTGGCAAGGAGCTACGTGTGGTGGCCCGGGTGGACGCAGAAATTGAATCTTGGGTCAGAGGGTGCACACGATGTCAGGAGGTCCGCCCCAATCCACCGAGAGCGCCAACCCAAAGCTGGGAGTCTACCCACAAGCCGTGGTCACGCCTGCACATAGACTTTGCGGGGCCGTTCCAGGGGCTCCAGTTCATGGTAACGGTAGACTCTTATTCAAAATGGGTGGAAATAAGCCCAGTGTCTACCCCCTCTACCAAGGCGGCAATAAGGGCCCTGCGGAAGATATTTGCAACGCACGGGTTACCCGACACAATCGTGTCGGACAACGGGGCAGCATTCACATCTGCGGAGTTTCAAGCGTTCCTCGAAAGGAACCTCATCAGGCACATACGATCCGCGCCTTTCCACCCGGCAACTAATGGACAGGCGGAGAGGACGGTACGCACCGCCAAAGAGGCCCTGAGCCGCATAACGGGGGGGACTGGGAGTTCCGGCTGGCCCGCTTCCTTCTCACATACCGCACCACCCCAAACCCCATCTCCGGACACTGCCCCGCAGAACTATTAATGGGCCGCCGCCCTACCACTTTATTAGACAGACTCCACCCGGACCGAGCCCCCGAGAGAAAGCTGGTCGAGAACAGGGAGGCGCCCCGGAGCTTCCTACCGGGAGACCCTGTCTACTTCCGGAACTACGGAGCGGGGCCGCAGTGGGTGGCAGGGCGCATCCTAAAACCCACCGGGCCAGTGTCATACGAGGTCCTAACCGATGGGGACCGGGTCCTCCGCAAACACATCGACCAGCTACGGAGGCGTCAAGACCCCGATAGAGAGATCGAGTTACCGGGAAATGCCGCCCCTGCCCCATCATCCGATCAACCGCAAGCACCGACAGCGGAGCCAGCGCCAGAGAGTCCACGGAATCCGGAGGGGGCCCCGGTAGCAGCTGAGCCGCCGCCGCCGCTGCCGCCACCGTTGGCCCCGGTAGCAGCCGAGTCGCCGCCGCCGCTGCCGCCACCGTTACAGCCGCCACCGTCACCGCCTCGGCGACTTCCAGAGGCCCAAGCTCCGTGTGCGGGCGGAACAACCGATAGGGGCCCCGCCAGTCCGGTACCGGCCCCCCGACGTTCGCTAAGAGAAAGGAGGCCACCAGCATACTTAAAAGACTACGTCACCTGATAGGGGACGAACCATGGGGGAGGGGTGTTGTGTCCTGAGATCAGAGGGCTGAGCTGGCGAAACACTGCCAAGCTTCGCTCTCTGAGAACAATAGGGACTAGGTTCCTGAGCTCGCCAGTAGTGAACCAATGGCAGCATTGGCGGGCGATTCAAACCCGCCAATAGGAATATAGGGCCGTCCCCCCTAACTGTATATAGTTGACCTCCGGCCGTTACTGTGTGTTCTTTGTCTTATGTGAAGTACGAATAAACGCGTCTTCTCTTATGTCATCGTCCGAGTCATGAGGCCTGAAACCCAGTACTTTACATAGCCAATCCTCCAACAGCTTACAGTAGTCCCTGTAAGAAGAGCTCTGTAAACTCTTGGAGGATTGGCTATATTAGGGGTGTGTCACCTAATATGCAAAGGAGTTCCTGCTACAAAAAGAGCCCTGATTGTACTGACTCACTGTTTCTAATCTGCCTTGAGCCCCTTATAATATATTTATCTTTTGGTTTTCCAACGTTCAATGCGCGCCAACAGTGTTTGGCCGCTCGAACTGTCGATCAGGCCTCCCTCACTCCCGCCCCCACCCGCCTTGGAGAAAGCCAGTGGCACCGGCCAGGAAGCCGCTGCGCCGGCCTCGGTCCTGCCCAGGAGAAAGCCGGCCAGGGAGCCGCCGCGCTCCGGGATCAGGCCCACCCCCATCCGCCCAGGAGACAGCCCAGCCAGCGCTGGCAGCGAGGGAGCCACAGCCTGCCCACCCCCCCATTCACTTCTCCTTCTCCCCGCAAATCCCAGCAGACAGGAGAAGCTCCCGCAGGCCCTCGCCCATTCTCCCACCGGCCTGTTCTCCCCACTCCCCACCCACCCTTCACAGCCAACCATGGGGGGGGGAGGTGAAGGCCGGCGGCGGCGCTGAGCCAGCCACCGTGGCCCCATTCTCATCGCTCCCTCCCTGCCCTTCAGAGGCGGGTTAAGGCCAGTGTCAACGCTGTGCCACCCGCCACGGGACCGCCTTCGGCATTCCTCCCCGACATTTAGTGGCAATCGTGAAGGGAGGAGAAGGTGAAGCCTGCCGTACAGCCACTGTCACTGCCCCGTTCTCACCACTCCCCCCCCGGCCTTCACAGGCAATTGGGGGGGGAGGTGAAGGCTGGCGGCGGCACTGTCCATTCCCCCCCCTTCAGGGGCAATCACGGGAGGGGGGAGGTGAAGGCTGGTGGCAGCGCTTAGCCGGCTGCCGCGGGTCCATTTCTGCCACCCCCCCAAGAGGCAATTGCGAGTGGGGCCAGTGAAGGGTGGTAATGCTGCAGGCTTGGCTGCCACGGCCCCGTTTCCGCCGCTCCCCCCCCTTTCTCTCTCTCTTTTGGTCTCTCTCCCTCGTCTTTCATTCTCTCACTCTCCCCTCTACCTTCCTTCCTACCTTCCATTCTTTCCCCCCACTTCCTGTCTTCCTTCCTTCCATTCTTTTTCTCTGTCTCTCCTCCTTTCTTTCTTTTTCTCTCTCTCTCTTCCTTTCTTTCTTTTTCTCTCTTTCTCTCTCTCTTTCTCTCTCTTTCTCTCTCTCTTTCTTTCTCTCTCTTTCTCTCTCTTTCTCTCTCTTTCTTCCCCCCTACCTTCCTTCCATTCTCTCTCTCTCTTTCTCTCTCTCTCCCCCCCTTTTTCTTTCTTTCTTTCTCTCTGTCTCTCTCTCTTTCTTCCTGCCTTCCTGCCTCCCTCCCTTCCTTCCTTCTACCCATCCATCCTCCCACCTTCCGACCTTTCTAGGCCCGTTGTCTTCCAACACAACAGGCTTTGTGCTCTAGTAAATAAATAAACTAATTAAATTGAGAGAGAGAGAAAGCACTGACCTGTTAAGGGTTTTTCCCCCTAATGTGCCAACATGGGTGCTTTCATTAAAAAATGTTTAACTGATCAAGTAACCCTTCTTTGGAAAATTCATACCATGGGCATTACCCTTAGGTAATTTAACTTCAGAGATACTTTGCTCACTAGTTAATTCTTATAAGCATGTCTTGCCAAAAATGTCCTATTAATTGGTCACAGATGTGTTCTCTCATACAAAATGTTCATTGCTTCCAATAAGACTTCAAAGCACCTAAAGGAAGACTTGGGGTCTGAGGTCACAGTCATTAGCAAATACAGTGTTATGAGGGTTGCTATTTTTGACAAAGACCAGAAATAATTTACACTTGTTGCCATGGAAATGACTGTCCATGGTCACATCAGGACAATTTCTTTTTTGGCAGATTTGTTTAAGAACTCGTTGTAAAATGAGATGTTAAGGGTGGATTCATGGTAATAAATCAACAATCATGGGATTTATTTAGGGGAAAACTACCCTCATGTTTGGGGGGTTGTTTGTTTTAAAGAACAAAAGTTGCATAACATTTTAATTGTTTTCCAGCTATGTTCTGAAATAACTATTACAGATTGTTTAGGTGATCCACAGCCCACTCCTTATGCAAATAGAAGGCAGTTCCACTCAGACATAAAGGGGAATGTGTGATTTCCATAATCTTGTTACTCTTGGGAGGGTTGAGTTTAAGAGTTATGTTTAACCCTTGTCATGAATTTTCACAGTCATAACACGCTATAGTAATATCCTCTACAGCAAGATTAAAGTTCTGATGGTAGCCTTGAAAACTTTTTGCCATCTGACAAACCAAGGGGCACATTGGTTGACATATACATGATGTGAAAACTGCACAAATACTCTCTTCACTATAATCTCTAGCTAATAAGGTGTTCCTCTAAATTTCATATATTCTGTCAAATCCAACTTGTTTTAGTATCCCATATGCATAGACATAATGGACTTCGACTGTACTGTGTTTCCAATTTTGTTCACATTACTTTGAAAGCATACAAACTGATTCATGACTCAATTCATAAGTATTTTCCCCATTATTCTTAAGAGAGAATAAAAGCTTGAACAGTTGCTAGGGAGAAAAGCCAAGCATTGTCTGCCCTTTGCTAATGGCTAACTGATGAAGTATGTTTCATCTACAGGAAAAAGAAATGTTTAGTACTCTGAGAATCCTTAAAATGCTAGCTCCTTAATCCTATAAAGAATAATTTTATGATTCAATATGGTGTGGTGAAGCTTCTAGTCTAGTTTTGTATTTAATTATGGTAGCTATTTAACTAGATGTGCTTGGGTAAAATGTATTGATAAGGATTGGTTTAATTCTGGATCCTCCCTATATATGGGATGCTTTGAATGTGAAAGAAAATGGAGAAAACCCACAGTAACATCTTTAGAGGTTTCTAAGTTTTATATTTAAAAACCAGTGTTCTGATCATAGAGGGAAAGGGCCAATGTACTGTGAGGACTCCTAGAAAATGCACAGTAAACCCATTTTGGGGGTTGTTGACATCAAGTCACAGCTGACTTTTGGTGACCCCGTGGGGTTTTCAAAACAACAGACTTCAGAGGTGGTTAAGCCATTGCCTGCCTCCATGTCACAATCTAGGTATCCCTTGGAGGTTTCCCATCCAAATACTAGCCAGGGCTGACTCTGCTTAGCTTCTGAGATCTGACAAGATCAGGAGAGCCTGGGCTATCCAGGTCAAGTCAGCTCATTGTTCCACCTCTCTATGGAGGCTCAATAACTCAATGAAAAGAATAAGAACTAAGAACTTTATTTTAAATCAATCTAATTCTTAAACTGATTAAGTAAACAAAAATTACAGTTATTCAGAAAAGACTGGCTTATGTAAATACAGTTATAATTAAAGGCACACATGTCATCTCTTCTACTATCCCGCTTGCATTTAAAGATGAAATACAGTTTCTAAAATTCTTACCAAGCCTTTGAAGAAACAATGAGATGCTCTCATCTAAATCCACCTTTGAGAGATTCAGGGGTTTAAGGGTGTGGCTACCCCATATAGGAACAATTGCATGAGCCTCGCATGATTTTATTAAACCATCTAATTTTATTTCTTTAAAGCTAAAATGTCCAAAGAATAACTGTTAAAATTCTGTTCTGTTTGTTCTGGGGTTTATTCTAAACATAACACCATTTATTCACACAAGTCGCAAGGCTGAAAACTGTAAGTTACCTGGAGCGCTGAGAAATATGCATGTTTTTGGATTTATACAAGAACCTAAATGCAAACTCTCAGGCCCATTGTATCAAGCATTCTAAACCACTATTTAAAGTCAAAATCTGCAACACTATGTTGCTTTATCCAAACATTGCACTTTGGATACTCACTGATGTTCAGTTAAGCAATCCAAAAGGTATATAACATATCCCTCAAATCTGGAAAAACCTACTAGAAAAAAAACTGGTGTACATTTTACTTAGGACCAAACTTTTACCAGCTTAGACTGGTTAGTCAGCTGCAGGCTTTCCTGGACAGAGAAGGTCTAGCCACTGTGGTCCAAGCTGTGGTTACATCTAGATTAAATTACTGCAAGATGCTTCATGTGGAGCTGCTCTTGAAAATGTCTGAAAACTTCAATTGGTACAGACCACTGTAGCCAGGGTGGGTGGGTCATAGGGACCATATCACTCCAGTCTTGGCCTGCCTACACTGGCTTCCAACTTATTTCTGGATACAATTCGAGGTGCTGGTCTTGACTTTCAAAGCCTTATGTGGTTCAGGACCAACATAACTGAAGGACCTCCTGATCCCTTATGAACCTGCCTGACTGTTATGGTCATCTTTGGAAGTCCTGTTTCAGGTGCCCACATCTTCTGAGATTAGGCGGTTGGCAACCTGGGAGAGGGCCTTCTTGGTCATGGCACCAAGGCTCTGGAAATCCCTCCCCAGGGAGATTCATCTGCCCCCTTCTGTTGCTGTCTTCTGGCAGCGGGTAAAGACTATTTTGTTTTGTTTGGCATTACCTCAGTGTGATCCCTCCTTTGTGACCAATGTTTTATATGTATTTTGATTCTGTTGTTTCACTCTATTTACAGTTGTTTTAATGAGGTATGTTTGGAGGGGGTTATTTTAATGTATTATAATGTAATTTTATCATGTATGTTTTAAAGGGTCCGCCACCTTGGCAACCCTTGTTAAGGGTAGAAAGGCAGGATATAAATTTTGTAAATAAATAATAAATGCATGTTGCAACAGCCACAAGTTTGCAACAGCCACTGACATCACTTTACAGCAACCATGACTGTCTCAGTACTTGATCAGGACTGGGCCCTCACAGCATTGTTGTTGTTGTTATTGTTGTTGTTATTATTATTATTATTATTATATTAATAAACCAACAACAAAGTACAAACCTTAGAGATTAAAGGAATAATTGAAACAATACCAAAAACAATCTACAGCATATATAATAAGTATACCATACCCTCCCCAAAAGAAGCAACAATAAAGTACAAACTTTAAAGCAATCAAGAACAAGCCGAACAATTCCAAAGATAATCTACAGCATATAAGAAGTTTACTGTACCCCCAAAAAAAAGAAGTAGTTTAAAGCAGACAATCCTAAATGAGGCAAGAAGAACAAATAGCAGTAGGAAAAAATAAATTGTTAGACAGGAGGCGCTTAGTCAGACCTTCATGATCTAGAGATTCAGACACCACCGGAGAGGATTAAAAAAGAAGCCAAGAGGTGTAAGTAGAGTTAGAAGGGAGAAGTTCCTTGTCCATCATATATTGCAGCCATGGAAGACAGGTAAGTACAAGTTGGAGTAAGTTGTAGTGGTACCTGATTGTTGTTGATTCAGACAGTCACTTATCTTGCTCATAATAAATTGATCCCATACTTTGTCTCTCCAGAGTGCCAATGTTGGAGAAGAAGGAGATTTCCAGACCACAGCTATAGATAGCCAGGCCACAGCCAGTAGAATTAAGGTAAGATTTGTAGTGGATAGGTCTCGTAGGTGTAGTAATAATGTTTCCAGCCTGAATGGAATCAATTGTGAGATAATCATGGTAATTTCTGATAGTCTTGCCAAAATTTTTGAATCAAAGTATCATCATGCTGAGTTTCCCTACCACCACTATATTTCTTTGACCAACATTTGCAGCAACAGGAAAACTGAAAACATGATGATACTATTAAATGTCCTTTGGCATAGTACACATTACCAAAGAAATGGGGTTGCTACTTTGAATGGAAGCCACACAATATCTAGTTTCAATCCAGAGAGCCCTTCTCACAAGTCAATGCTGCAGCATAGGATGATGAAATAAAGTTATTTTTCTTTACTATTTTACTATTGCCCAATAGCATTGATATGATATTACAGGGCCTGGATGATTTTCCATTGTTACGTTTGACTGTATATATGGGACAGATGTGCCACATATGATCCTCCCTATACAGGGCAGCATGGATATATTCCAGTTTTTGTAACATTCATCCCAGACCCAGGGGTCATTTCCTAGAAAAAGAGGTGCAGGAGCTCATTTGCATAACTCATTTGCATATGCCACACTCCCTGACAAAGGGCAGGCATATTTAAAATGAGTTAAGGCATATGCAAATGAGTTTAAATCCCCCTCTCCCCTGAGTCTCTCCACAAAAGTGGAGAAGCTCAGGGGAAAAGGGGCCACGTCTGCCCGCCTCCCCTTCCCCTCCCAAGCCAACTCACCATAGCGGGCTGGCTGGAGAAGGGAAAGGCAGGGAGGCAGACATGCCTGGCTTCCCTGCCCGATCTTCTCCAGGTGCCACACAGCTGCGTGGCACCTGGAAAAGATCAGGCAGGGAACCCAGGCATTTAAATCCCCCTTCCCTGAGTTACTCCACAGACGAGCCAGGAAAGGTGGGAGGGTGGGACCTGGGCTCCTTACTGCCGGAGCACTGCTCTGGGGCGCTCCAATAGGAAATGACCCCTGCCTGGATCCCAGATTAATCTGTCATCTCGTATGTGTACACTGAGGCAGAAAAACCACATGTTGCCTCTTTCAGAAGAAATAGTGATTTAACATATCAAAAAGGTTGCATGTAGCAAATTCATTATGTGTGTGTGGCACAGTGCTAGGAATATAACAACTGCAAGTGCTGCTACATCACAATGAGACAGTTCTACTTAAAAATATAGCCCTATGCAATCTATGAACTGCTTAAGTATTGCCCCTTTTGCATAAAAGTAATACTAAACGAAGGGATTCTAAAAAGTCCTGCTCTAGAACCATGAATGCAGTTTCATTGTTCAATGTTGACAGAGTTACTTAACAGTTTTCATTCTTCTGCATAGTACTTGGTTTCTTATCATCCAGAAGGGAAATTATTGAAGGTCCATCACATGTGTGAGTCCTCAGCTAAACATGTGTGAGCCCTCAGCTACTTTTTTCAGGTAATGTCAATTTCAGTCCTGATCTGGATAGACACACAGTTCAGTGGGAGGGAATTGCAACTGGTAGCCATCCCCTGAACCATTGCAAGACATTCAAGCACTGCTGAACCTAGAACTTGGCATCCCTTCACTTGCACCTGGTCTCCACTTGCTCCCTTTCAATGTCTGCAAAATGGTGGGGGGTGCTGTGCTGGCCACAGATCCCAGAAGTGACATGGGGTAGCTCCAGGAATTGGCAGAAACTCTATTATTTTACCAGTTCCCAGCAATCCCCAGAGCTATCATATGTCACTTCTAGTTTTTTCTCTAGAAATGACACAACGATGTTGCTGATGTCACATGCCCCCCATGACCCCACTACAACCCTCCTGCTGGTTGCCAGATTCTGCTCAGCAACCCTATCAGTGCACCTTACTGCATCAGACAGTAAAGAAGTGATATTTTTATCAGAAGGGCAGACAAGATGAGAAGGAAAGACAAATGGCAGCCCCTTCTCTTCCTTATTGCCATAAAAGGAAATCTCCATCTGGCATGTAGCCAGAAAGAAAAGTACCTTTAGCTGAACTTAAGAAATGTACATGTGGCCCTTCTCATTCTTACAACATATCTTCTACATATATTGTATTAGAAGTTCAGCACAGAAATTTTAGAGAATATTGAAAGCTTGTTCTCACAGGCAAGGTGCTTTCTGTTATATCAAGTTACTAGATCTTTAAAAAGAAAGCCATGAATTGATCGCGTTAGCTATATTAGTTTTCCTACTATATATATGATTCCCTTAGACAAAGTCAGGCTGTGGTCACACACACTAAATAATCCACTTTTAATGCTCTTTCCAACTGGATTTTGCCAATTCAGCTGGAAAGTGCACTGAAAGTGGATTGAAAGTGGATTATTTTGTGTGTGTGACCACAGTCTCAGTACTGTATGACTAAATGCTTTGCTAAGGCATGCTTTAATGCCACTGTCTGCATCAAGGTTACTATTATGGCGGAAATGCCTCTAAACCAAATTTCAAAAAATGCAAAGACGGTGCTTGAAGGTCTCTCATCTCTCAATGCCAACTGACAGCAGATTCCCCTCCTACATGTCAGTTTTTTAAAACATGGAGGTGGATTTTTATGAGGAAAGAACAGTAGAGGAAGAAAGGAAGATGGAGGCATATTCTCTTCCTTGTAAGAGAAACGATTATGTTGTCCTGACCTGTTGAACTTAAAAAAACACAGCTGCTTCCACAAAACAATGAGAACAAAAAGCTGAGAGCTGCAGCTATAAATAGCAAATATTCATTCCTTCAGCATTTGCCTCTAGGCAATGACTGAAGAAACTAGTATCTCCTAAGGCACAACCATTTGGCTGTCTTACAGAAAATATATCTGGTTGCTTTCTGTCTATTAATATAAAAAGATTCTATTACCAGGGAGTCTAAAGTTAAGAATCAATCTGTATTCTTAATTAAAAGCCTTTGATTTTACTGTCCATTATCAACAGGAACTACTTTGGAAGAAAAGACTATGCCAGACACTATCTAAAACTGCCTCCAAGTTCGCAGAGAGGATTTTGTAAGGGCCAATATAAAACCAGTCTCAACACTACAAGAAGTCCTGTCAGTGAGCATATTATTTCACAAATATATAATCTGTTCATTTATTGTATAGAATCTGACATCGTCTTTCAAAGAAGCACTTTGTGGAAATATTAAGCACACAGTCCATAATATATTGATACTGAAGAACAGCCTTTCCAGTTTAGCCAGGTTGTTTTGGTATGGAGAGCAGACTGGAATATAAATGCTTGGCAATGTTATCCTAAGAACACTTTCACAGGTGTTAGCCCTAATGAATAGGATTCTGAGTAGACCTGTAGTAAGTGAAATCAGTGAGTACTTGGCTGACTTTGAGTTTCTGGTCTCTGTCAGTGAGTGGAGTAATTAGAGGGTAGCACAGTATCTGGCAGTGTTTTTAGAGGAGGATGTCAAGCCATTTTACCTGCAGCTTCCCTGTGCTTTCTACAATAGGCTTGCCATCTCCTGCCCCAGCTCCTGTTGCCTGCTGCCTCTCAGCTGGGCAATGGGAAGAAGTGTCTGATGAAATGGGGTTGTGATTGGCATCCCTAGAAAAGACATTTGATAGTGTATCAGGTTTTTTTGGCTTGGGATGGCAAAGGCTGTTGAAGAATGGGTGTAGTCTTGTCTCATCTGCCAGCAAAAGAACACACCAGCAACAGAAAAGAGAACCCCATGCCACAACCGGTAAAACCATGGGAATTTGTTCTAGTTGTCCTGAAAGGCCCACTTCCAATGGAGGAAAAAGAATAGCAAAAAAACAAGGGCAATGGAAGCCCAGCAGAACAGAATCAAAGTCATGGAGAATCTATGCAGTAGAAATTGAAGGGGGGACATTTTTGCAAGCCCAGCAGAAAAAGTTCCACATGTCCTACAGAACCAGTGCCACTGTGGCAGTGCAAACCCAACAGAGAATCTCTGTAATGTAAACTGAAGGGGGGCATCTTTTCAAGCCCAGCATAACCAGTGCAATGTACAGAGTGCCTAGCAGTACCAGTGCAATCAGAGTGCCCAGCAGAACCCAGTGTCAATGTAGCAATGCCAGCTCAACAGGACTGATGTCAACCACAGAATCACAATCCAAGTGAGGGGGATGGAAGCTCAGAAGAACCAGTGCAATGTACTAGTTGTTGTTGTTGTTGGACCTGTCAGCAGTGTTTGACACAGTCAACCACCAGCTACTGATCCACTGCCTTGCTGACACATGAGTTCAGAGGCCTGCCTAACAATGGCTTGCCTCCTTTCTCTGAGGTCGGGGACAAAGGGTGGCACTAGGGGAACAGCTGTCCCGAAGGCACCCACTGAACTGCAGAGTGCCTCAAGTGGCAGTGCTTTCCCTGATGGTATTTAACTTCTATATGCACCCCCTTGCCTAGATTGCCCAGAGGCACGGGCTGGGATGTCACCAGTATGCGGATGACACCCAGCTCTATCTGTTGTTGGGCAGCCAGTCTGACTCTAAACTGGAAGATCTGGACTGGGCTTTACAAGCCATGGCTAGATGACTTAGACTGAGCTGACTGAGATTGAATCCAACAAAGACTGTGCCTGTGCCTGAGTCGGGGCAGTCTGAGGGCAGGGATCCCACTCCTGACCTTTGATGGTGCGCCATCAGAGGTTAGGAGCTTGGGAGTGCTCTTGGATGCCTCCTTAACAATGGAGGCCCAGGGAGCAGCCATTGCCAAGTCAGCCTTCTACCATCTTCAGCTGATCAGGCAGCTGGTTCCCTTCCTCGACTGCAATGACTTGGCAACAGTGATCCATGCGATGGTTACCTTGAGACTGGACTACTCCAATGCTCTCTACCTGGGTCTGCCCTTGTCACAAATCCAGAAGCTGCTGCTAGTGCAAAATGCAGTGGCTAGGCTCTTGATGGGCCTCCCTGTATGGGAGCACATCCAGCCTGTGCTGAAAGCATTGGACTGGCTGCCGATAGCATACCAAATTCACTTCAAGGTGCTAGTTCTCACCTTTAAAGCCCTATATGGTCAGGGGTCAACATACCTGAGGGACCACCTTTCCCCTTATTTACCCCAGTGAGCAGAGTCCCAAAATCAACTGATCCTCCCGAGTCCCAAAGATGCCAGACTGGCTACAACCAGGGTCAGGGCCTTTTCAGTGGCAGGTCCGTACTGGTGGAACGCGTTCCCAGAAGAGATCAGAGCCCTGCGGGACCTTCTACAGTTCCGCAAGGCCTGCAAGACGGAGCTCTTCCACCAGGTTTTTGGTTAAGAAGCCAACAACAACAACAACACCATCACCAACAACAACAACAATAATTGATAAATACAGAGCCCTGTTCCCTGGTTCCACGATTTACAGCCTGTGCCTGTCGCATATATACTACAGAGATCAAGGAGCTGATGAGCAGGACAGACCATAGAACATATTAACATGAGTGTTGCTGCCAACTCTAAGTATTTATTTAACATCTAGCTAGACTTTATGATATTGTTTTTAGACGGTTTTATGTATGTTATAGTTATTTACTTATGTTTTATCCTTTTGTAAGCTGCCCTGAGCCTGCTTACAAATAAATAGTGCCCAACAGAACCCAGCACCAATGTGGCAATGCCAGCTCAATCTTAATCTAAGCAAGGCAGGGCATTTTTGTAAGCCCAGCAGAACCAGTGCAATGTACTGGTGTACAGCAGAACCCAGTGCCATTCTGGCAATGCCAGCTCAACAGGACTGGTGTGAAGTACAGAATCACAATCCAAGCAAGGGAGGAGATTGCAAGTTCAGAACAACAAGTTAAATGTACAGAATGCCCAACCAAACCCAATGCCAGTTTGGCACTGCAGGTTTCAAACGACTGATTTCAAAGCAGAGTCACATGAAGGCCAAGCAGGGGGGATGATTTTGCAAGCCCAGCACAACCAGTTATAATGTGCAGAAAGCCCAACAGAACCCAGTGCCACTGGCACTGGAAGCTTAAAAGGACTAGTCTCAAAGCACAGAGTCACAAATCTGGGGGGGTGGGGTTTTGCAAGCTCTGTGCAATAAAATGGGAGGGGAACACAAAGGAACACCAGCAAAGGGCAATCTGGGAAATGGGGTGCATGTAGATGTTAAACAGCATTGGGGAAAGCACTGCTCCTTGGGGCATTCCACAAACTAGTAATGTGAAGAGGGCCTATATTCTCACAGCACAAGTATCCAGTGGCTTAAGGTTACCTTTTGTGGGATTCACTCCTAGGAATATTTGTCAGATGCATTATGTTCAGGTGTGAAGAAATATTTTTTTCCTTTGGAAGTCTGAATTGAGCAAACCCTTCACTTTGCATTTTAAAAAGTTTTTTCTCTGGGCAGAGAACAGGCAGGAAGGGGGAGGTCAGTTCAATGGCTTTCCAGCCTCACCTCAGCTACCTCTTAAGAAATGCTAATAGGTCTAGATATGGCACTGTCCTCCCCCCCTCCAAGCAGGGAACAGAGATTTTGTGGAATTAATGCTAGAAAGACTTCAGGAAAAAACTCATGGAGATTTCAGGAAAAGTTACTTTGATCTGGCCTGACCTGGTCAGTGGGAGGGGAAAGAGAGGAGATGAAACTCTTGGGAGCAAGAAGGAAGGGGCTTTTTGATGCTATTTCCATTGAAGAACTCTTAACTGAGGTCTGGAGGCGGAGGCCATTGCCATGTGCTGGCCTGTACACCTGAAGGAGGCTTGGAGGTAATGGCACACCTGTGAAAATCTGTAACTTTCTATGCTAAGGAGTCTGCCTTATATTTAACATCTGATAGGGCATGTATAGAGGAAGGGTAGATGAATTGTGTTTTACCCTTTTCTTTTGAATCTCTTGCTCAATCTGGTGCTCTGCTAAGAATATGCTTGTGAACATTTTCTTTTAAATAAATACTTGGTAACTTTTTATCTTTTGGTAGTGGTTCTCTGTGCCACATAGACCTCCACCATCTTGGACATGCTATTTTAAAAGGAGTGCCAGGAGGAAGGAGGGGCAGTCAGTTGACAAGTGGCTACTCCCCTAGTGGTGCACAAGGCAGTAAGCTGTCCCTGTGGTGACCAGTTGCTAGGTAGCAGGAGACACACAGGCAATGTCTCAGAACTTGGAAGGGAAGCTAGGAGTCTTGACCTTCCCAGTGGGCAATTCCTACAAAGGTCAGGTGGTGGTGGTGGCTGAACAGATAGAAAAGCCCTCCTGGTGTTGGAAAAACTTTGGAGGACAGGTTGGAACAGGGCCTGCAGATTAGAGCAGGACTGGTCACCCACAACATCTAAAATGATGAACCACCTATTTTAATATCTAACCATTTACAAAAGAGAATTACTGCACTTTGGATAAATGTCAGTGAAATGGCATTTGTTTAGAGAATAAAACTAATAAATTAAACAACAGTTATGGTGGTAGCTGGCTACCCACACAATCTATTGCAATTACATTTTTTTTCCTCTTCAATAAACCCCATTGATAAGTCAATAGATCACAGAGGTATTCTTGCAAATATTTTAAATCTGATTTTCTGACTGCTGTTTTACTCTACTTAACTTTGTGTGGGAAATAACTGTAATAGGGTTGCATTTATTAACATTTTCACCATATTGTTCTACAAGAATAATTAAATCTTAAACCAAAGACATGTGACAGTTATAAACATTCTTAGCACATCTGCTCAAGTAATCCAAATGACACTTTACTAAAAAAAAAATGGGAGAAAGCAGCATGCACAAAATGGATCTCTTTTAATGGTCAAAAAGTGAGGTAGTTGCTAAACAGTCCTTGGATTGGCCAAAATGTTGGTGAAAGACCCTATAAGCTCTTGAGAGAGGCATTGTGTATATGTATGTGTGAGAGAGCATTAGCGAAAGAGATCCTAAATATGGATATGATCCTATTTTCTAAGACGGAGGCTAGATACTGTAGCAGAGCTTGTTAAATAATTACAAGGGCGGTTAACAGCACCATCAGTTGGCTGCCCAACCATTTGTCCAGTTATCATTGCTGGCCACTAGCCTTCCTGTCTACCCACAGTAGCCAGTGCCATACAATGCTAACATGAAGAGACAGGCTCTATAGGCCATTGTTCGCTGCCACTGTGTCACAGACCAACAGAGGGGGGGAACTGGGAGGGCTCGCCATATCACACCAATGAGCAATGTCATTTCTGGCACAAAACCAGAAGTGACATCACAAAGTGAAGGTATGATTTGCCTAATGCTCTCTGGTTCAACTTTAGAGTTTGGGGAGAATCCTTGGAACATTACCCTGGCAGGATGACATCACTTCTGGTTTTGCACCAAAAGTGATGCCACATACTAGCACAATGCTACTGTGACACCAGTGTGACTGCCCCACCCCCAGGCCTCTCTTAGAGGAATGCCAGCTGGAGTGGGCAAATCTAGCCCCTGGGAAGTCAGGGGCATCCATATGGTAGATCCTTGGTTTTCCCTACTACCTCACTTGATTATTTATATTAAACATTTATAGTCTTCCTTTCCTGTGACACCTGCACATTATATGATGTAATCTGGCTTTACTGATATATGTGGTCCCCTATTATATAAATTGATTTTTGTGCATAACTTCTTGAGCACCTGTGGTCTGCGTTATTTGTACAGTGCTTTTCTACCTACCCAATTACCTCATCACATGTTGCTACCGAAGGCCCATTGACTGCACTAAATCAGAAAATGCTGGCACTAACACTTGTGGTGGTAGATCGTTTTGTAAAGCAGTAACTTTATGTTTCAGCCAGATTAGGGAAACAAATCATAGTGGAATGGTTCTGCAGTGCCATGGAAAATCACTAGACCTACACTTGTTTTTTCACAAGCAGCTTATCATGCAGAGCAGATGATGACATCATGACAACCCCCAGCGCCGAGTTAACATATGAATGAGCCATCAGGCCACTATTTACAGTAGCTACTAAAAAGCATTATGTGTTTTCCCAGACCACTACCTCTGTTTAGAATAGTAACTCCCACAGCGTTCACATGAGACAAATTTCAAATGACTTTCCATGTGAAGCTGAGAGCCTCTCTGGAAATGACACCATCCCAGGGTCTGTCCCAGAGATGCTGCCACCATTTTAAAGTCTAATGTGGGTGATTTAAAAATGCTGCAAGAGGCCAATCCTAACTGGGCCCACAACATGGCAGGCTGAGGTACTCTAGCCCGCCCCGCCCCCGCCGCCGCCAGCATTCTTTGACAGATGCCAGCAGCCACAGTGGGGTGCTGTTTCCATACTTGAAGAACAAGGGGGGAGAAGAGCACCTTGTCCTGCCATGCTGTGAGCCTGATCCTGGCATTTTAAAATCACACATGCTAGACTTTAGGTCAGGTCTGGGGATGCCATCACACCTAGCTTAGCCCTGAGGCAATTAGTTATTGCCTTTGAGATAGTACAGTTCTCACAGACATAATTCTCATGTGTAATACCCCTGACAGTCATGAAGTCCCAATTAACTATAGCCAGTGAACTTATCCAAACAGTATATTTTTCCATTAATGTAAAGACTGGGGTTTTTTCTAAATAAGATATTTTCCAGAAAATTATTTTATTGTCAAAATGTCTTCTACAATAAATGACTAATCAGAATACATTTGAAGTGGAATAATATATCCGTTGTTGCCATGAATCATCAACACATTTCTAAAGGCTAAGTTAATTAGTAAGAAAGCATTTTGTTAAACAAAACTTGTATTGAATAATATTTCTCAAGATGTATGAACAGAGGGCACAAAAAGAACTGAACACAGGACAAAGTATAAAGATAATATTCTCCTGTTTTATTAATATGATCTTTACCATGTAGGATTTACTTCTCATATTCTTTCCTCTGGTGGTTTCAAGTTACACAAAATTATGCTGAAAATTGATAATTTTATTAGGCTTTAGTATTCTTTGCAAACCAAGTTTCTGAAGAACACGACACAGTTCAATCAGGGGTTTGTGTGTTTTTCCAGAATAATAGAGCTTAATGGCAGATTTTGCAGAATGAACACTGAAATTTTCAGTTTTATTTTCGGTTGCCATTGTGTGCCGTTGTAATTCACCCCCTGAATTTGCTTGTCCACCCAGGTATATCCAGGTGGTGAATAATTAGAATAGTGAACTATTTAATGAGACCCCATGAATCACAAACATGCATAAACCTCCATTTTCCCAGTTCGTGCCCATCCCTAATGGGCCGTAGTTTAAATGTTTCACTAATTGTGGAGATGTCCCTCTTTTTTGTCCTTGATATCTTTAAAGCCCTTCATGGACTATGGCCATCATGCTTATGAAACCATTTCCCCTGGTGAATTCTCATGCACCATCTACGTTTTTCAAACAGCCTTCTCTTTTCAGTGCCCTCCCTTGGAATTTTCCATATAGCAACAGTTAGGTCACAGGCTTTTTTGTGGGGTGAGTCCAGGCCTCTGGAATGGCTAATCACAGAAGTGCAAAGGCACCTTCACTATCTACATTCAGAAAGACTGGGAATAAGGCCCATTGTGGAAATAAATACAACAAGCTCTAGAAAGAGGCTCCGGGAGAGTGCCAAGGCCTTGGGCACGCAGCGCAATTTGTTGTGGTGACCTCCTCAAACCCCACCATCTCCAGGCTCCACTCATCAACTCTCCAGGAATTTCCCAACCTAGAGTTGGCAACCCTATCTCCTTTCCAGCCAAGCATCAACCTGCCATTGTCTGCCCCTCTGGTTTCAGCTTTCCATCTCCTCTCCCCTCCCTCCTGGAGATCAGTTGTAATTCTGAGAAATCTCCACCCCTCACCTGGAGATTGGCAACAGTGGTTCCCCAGGAGGGAATGGCTGGCTGGGAGGGTGGAGTCTTCAAACCTCACCCTCTCCAGGCTCCATCCCTCAAATCTCCAGGAATTTCCCACATGAAGTTAACAGCCCTATCTCCTTCCCAGCCAATCATCAACCTACCTTTATTTCCCCCTCACTCTTCAGTTTCCATCTCTCCCCCCCACCTGCAGCTTCTACCCAGGAGGAAAAGTAGTCTTTCTCTGCAATGGGGACCAAAGCAGCTTACATCATTCTCCTCTCCCCTTTTTGACTTGCACAACAACCCTGTGAGGTAGATTAGGCTACAAGTCTGTGACTGGTCCAAAATCACCCACTCAGCTTCCACAGCAAGAACCTGGATCTAGCAGACCATGCTCTGAAGCACTGACTGCTACGCCTAGGGTAGCCAACCTCCAGCTGGAGCCTGAAGATCACCAGGTATCACAACTGAACTCCAGACAACAGATCTCTCCACTCCACCACCTGGAGAAAATAACTGCTTTGGAAGGTGGGCTGTATGGCATTTTGTTCAGCTGAGGCCTCTCCCTTCCCCAAACCCCTGGCTTCCATAGACTTTTCCAGAAAATATCCAGGAATCTCCCTACCTGGAGCTGGCAACCTTAGTCAGGACTGGCCACAATGAGTTCCTCACAAAGGCCTTTGAAGGGTTTCCTTCCTTTGTCTAAACCAAGCTTGGTTGCCTACTGTGGCAAAACGAGCTCCAGTTTACAATTCAGCTGGATGGGCTGGAGTCTATATTGATGCTGCCCTGCCCCTTGGGACAGTCCCTCTTTTCCCACACTTTTTGGCATTGGGACAGCTGAGAGCTGTAGACCAGCATATGAGGAACCCCCATTCAACCCAGTGAGTGATACCCCTGCAGGCCCCTCTCTGGAACTACAGCTCAATTACCTTATGGGGGAACAGTTTAAACAACCAAACACAGATGGCAGCCATCTTACAAACACAGGTAACTGCCATTTCATTACACCTACCAACAGCCACTGAGGGAAGAGTTAGTCCCACACAGGAGGCAAGCAGGAGAAATGTCTTCATCAATAGAGTTTGCCAGTAATTCTGACAGGGCACAGTGGCTGAAGGGGGAGTGGGTGGGTAAGAGGAACAGACCCAGCACCCAGTCAATGGCATGCAAGTACTCTTGACTGGTGGCTGATGGGCCAATGGCTGAGGGAGTGCATTGCACAGCCAATGGGAGAGCTGCAAAGTGCTACTCAAAAACAGAATTATATATAAGGAGAGAAGAGATATATGCAAGATAGCTTATTTCAGAGCATTTTGGTGGATGGTAAACTGTTTCGGTGGATTTAGTTGATCTTCTGTTTCACCAGTAAACTAGTTTTTGTATCCTTGCAACTGGTGTTGCTTCATTAGCTACCTTTAGTCTAAGGAGATAAGATGAGACATCAACATTTTAAATCAGCAAGGTTGGGACAGGCAAGGACGCTATTTTCTCTTTCCCCTTTTCCTGCTTCCTTCTCTCTTTTCCACCACCAGCCAACCTACCTTTATCTGACCCCTGTCTTCAGCATTCCCTCCTTCTCTCCCCCAGCAGCCTCTCCCTGGGACAACTCGGCAGTTCCAGCCAGTGGGCTGGACCAGATGCAGCTGCCCAGAGGAGGCTGCCAGGCTAGGTCAATTGTGCAGTGAGGAGCCTGCAAGGACTTTCCCCTATATCCCCTTCCCCAGCTTATTTCTTCTTTTTCTCCTCCTGGTAATTCCCATCCTCACCTTTCCATGCTTCCTTTTCTCCTTCCCTCCAACCCACCAACCAACCGTTTATCTGCTCCCCATCTTCAGCTATATTTATTTAGGTCAATTATACCCCACTTTCTAAACTATGGGGATGAAAATCATTTACAGCATTCTCTCCTGTATTTTATGCTCATAACAACCCTGTGAGGTTGGTTAAGCTGAGCATGTGTGATTGGTTCAAGATCATCCAATTACCATCTATGGCAGAATGGATTCAAACCTGGGTCTCCCAGATCTTAGTCTGAAACTCTAAGCATTACACCATCTGTTACTGAATTGAAGCAAATGCTGGGCCTTGGTGAGTTATGCCAGTCATGTGATAGTTGTTTGTCTGGTGGCTGCTGCTGGGCCTGACCTCTTGAGCCCTCAAAAAACAGCCCTGGAAACAGCTCTGCCCCTTCCCTCTGCCTTTTACTGAAAGAAACCGAGCCTGAAAGGGTGGCAATCAATGCTCCCTCTAGGCTGTGGAGTCTTGTGAGCAAAAATTCTACTTTGTGAGCTACTGGCATTAAAGTTGTGAGTGAGCAATTTGGCTACTACATAAATTTGTTTGCTCTGAAGCCATCTTTCCTGAGCTAAGACAAAAATGTGTGAGCTGGAGGCTAAAAAACTGCAAGGTAACTCACACTAATTTAGCTTAGAGGGAGCATTGGTGGCAATACTATTGTGCCTAGCAATGGTCCCTGCAAGCATTCATTTCTTAAAGCTACATGCACTGCTTCTATTTGGGGGGTTAACCCCCCCCAATATTTTGCTTTGTTTTAGATTTCAGGTCTTTCTGCAAACCTGCGTTTTTTCTTAGGTTTGTAGAAAGATCTGTCTTGTCTGTTTGTGACTTTAATCTCCAGATTTAAGTATCCACAGATGGTGCCTTTTTTAGTGTAGATATGTTGCTAAATTTATATAGGTGAAAGGTTCATCATCCAGGCCCATCAAGCTGATACACAGTGATGTATGGTGTGAAATTATTTTATTTTAACTCTTTTCCTGTAACTGGCTATCTTTACTTTTCCTCTCATTGGCCAAAACATACTACTTTGTAGGGTTGCCAACTCCAGCCTGATATATTCCTGGAACTTTGGGGGCAGTATCTGAGGAGGGGAGAGTTTGAGGAGGGATTTAACCTAGAATCTATGGTATATTATAAAGTTTGCCCACTGACACTGCCATTTTCTCTAGGGGACCTGATCTTTCTAGTCTGGAGATCAATTGTAATTCTGGGGGAACTCCAGGCCTCACTTGGAGACTGACATCCCTACAACAACATTTTGATTAACTTAAAACACATTTATAAATCCTGCTTTCTTATTAGTTGGGGTTGGGCAGGTTACAACTCTGTATGGAGACAACTAGCAGGTTGGAACTCTGTATGGAGACAACTAGCATAGCTAGCTTTTTCTCCAAGTTGGAGCAGCCACAAAGAACTATCTGTAAGTGGTCTTTAAACCCTACAGAAATATCTCTATATTTTTTCAATTTTCTTACTTCACGCTATCTTTGTATATTTTCTGTATTCTACTTTTTTAAAAAATATAAAATTTGGAGTTGTCTTTTATTTACACAGTATAAATCTGTGCCTACACCATGGTTCTTCTATAATGATATGTTGGTTATACTTACCACCAGGCTATTTCCTGTTGCAATGGGATTTTAACACCTTATAGAAGACTCTCTCTTTTTTTTTTAATAATTCTGTCTTGGTAGTGGCACTCTCCTGAATATTCCATGTGCTCCCAAATCAGATGGCTGCCTGATTTGTCACTCAGAAACTGAGTGCCTGAGTCTCAATTCCGATATTCTAAACAGTTTGCTGTTCCTCTCCCCCCAGTAGCCAGTTGGAACACAGAGGTTATTTGCATATGTGGCCTGGTTGGCCTTTGCCAACATTCTAAACAGTTTGTTATTGCTGTTGGGAATAATTGAATGTGTCCTGAGGTAAAATACATATCCCAATTTTCCCTTAAATGGAAGGGTTAGGGTTCTCCACCTGGAGATCTCCAAGATCAGTTCTCCTGGAGAAAATGGCTGCTTTGGGCAATAGCCTCTATGGCATTATACCCTGCTGAGGTCCCTCTGCACCCCAAACCCTGCCCTCCCCGGGCTCTACCCCTCAAATTCACAGGTATTTCCCAACCCAGAGTTGGCAACCCTGTAACTGGCTATGGAACTGCTTTCCAGACCTTGGAACACAGAAAACATGGCATAGGAGGAGGTGCTTTTCTACCTTAGCTGCCGCTGCATAACCCCAAATCAACATAAGTCAGGGGTGGAGGGAACCATACCTGTTACCATGAGGCTGTCCTCCCATACTATCCACTTGGGGCAGCAAAATGTCTTGAGACAGCCCTGCCTTATTGCTAAGCAGAAGGAAATAAACATGGCTTGCCTCCTTCTATTTTCCCCTTCCCTCTGCCACCCCACCAGCCACAGCTGGAACACTCACCTGGAGCTTCCTTCTAGAACTCATTGTATTTTTTCCCACAATGGGCCTTACTCCTAGTATTTTATAAAGATGTTCTAGTCACCTAAAAGCCAAATAAACATATTTGGGGTATATGAAACCCTAAGAAGGTAAGCAGCATGTGAGGTTTTTTTAAAGGCTTTGGACCCTTGGCTGGGTCAGTAAAAAGACTGTCTCATTGACAATATAGGAAATTTAGAGTGAAAACACTCTGTTAACTCCAGAAAACTGATTTTTTAACAGTATCTATTCTTTGTCTTTTGTTAAGCCACTGTCTTAAAACAAAACAAAATTATGTTTCTTCACACTGATAGCCATATTGAAATCCTGGTGGCAGAGATATCAACATGTCATGCATGAGTCTTGATAATATATATGTTGCAATAAAAAAATCCTTTCCTCTTTGGAGTTTGCATGAGCTTTTAATAATAAATAGTATTACGTCTTTATGATGGGTAGAACAAAAATTGACTGTTCTCCCTTTCTTATCTCAAAAGCAGCAGTGGACCCCCCACCTCCAATTTTAATATCTTATTATTTTTAGGCTGTTTGCAGCAGCTGCCTCTCCTTACTACTGTCGTTGGGTTATTGTTCCCCCTCTGTTTAATTTTTCCTTGAAAATAAGGGATCATATACTGGATATTATATTGCATAGCATGTTTTTAGATCCTCCATTTACAAAAGCTCAGGCAACATTTGGGTTTTCCCCTCTATTTTATCATAACAATCCTCTGAGATATGATCAGCTGACAGAAAACAGATTGCACAAGGCCACCTTCAGCAGAGATTTGAACTCAGGTCTCATCAGACCTAGTCCAATACTCTAAACTTTTTACTACACCACTGCACCACATGATAAGATGATAACATGATGTTGTGCAACCAATCACATTTAGCTATGTGCTGATATTAGTTAGGGCAAATGAAGTCTGTATAGATTGAAGCCAATGTTTCCTATATTTGTCACAAGGACAAGTCTAGCCATTCAGAAATCTCTCCAACAGCCTCCAAAAAATTGCCAGAAAAAGTTCCCTGATTTTAATGCTGATGAAGATTTTCAAAGTCATCTATATGAAGAACTATACATTATGAAGTGTGATTCCCAGTTCCCTGTTTTCCTTATGAAGAAAAAGCAACTGCAGAGGAACTATTGCATGGGGGGGGGATTCAGAGGTTGATCGGTACATAACTCTTACCTCATCAACTGATTCACGCATGCAAATTCTACTCAGGTGGAGGATTCGCCCCCCCCTCATTTTTCCCTAGTGGGTTTCTGAAATTAGAAGAAAGCTTAGATGGGAGGAAAATGGCCTTGTGGAGGAGGCATTTGCAGAGAATATTCAACAGCCCTGAAATTTCCCAGTGCGTGCTAGCTTATAGAATGTTAGACCACTTTCTATGGTGTCCAGCAGTACACACATTAGGCATGAATCAGACCCTTGGTCCATCAAAGTCAGTATTGTCTACCCAGACTGGCAGCAGCTCCCTGGGATCTCAGGCTGAGGTCTTTCACATCACCAACTATCTGATCCTTTTAACTGGAGAAGCTGGGGATCAAACCTAGGAACTTTCACATGTCCATCAGACGTTCTACCATTGAGCCATGGTCTCTGAGCCACTTCAGGTTTCTACATAAGTAGAATACATACATTAAATAGCTAGACTTGAAACTGACTCCATCATCCTTTCTTTATGTCCCACCCTATGCAGCCTGCATGAGGCAGATGTATTATGGGAACCAAGCCCTAATTTAATAGCTGACTTAGTGCACACTTATTATGGCAATGCATAAACACTTTTTAGACAATGGGCATTTGAAAGAAATATGATTCTGACAACAGTAATGTTTACTTGCCTCTGTAAAGTGCCTTGAGCTCAATGAAGAAAAAGGTCAGTATATAAAGTGCTGAATGTCATTAATTACTATTATTAAACATGGCAATAGATTTTTATTTCTGACATTCTGTTCTTGGAAATATTTTTTGGTGAACATTGTGCACAGATCAAAATAGCACATTATCATGGTTTAATTTATGGTAAAATACTTTTAACAGCCTTTAGGTCTTTTGACTTTTATTTGTACAAGTGCCACGATAATTATATGATTTATATGTAAATTGTGGCACAAAATGGTCATAAGTCCCATAACCATGCTGCAAGAACTTCATAGTGAGTAATTAATTATATATTAATAGATTTTTACAAATTGTAGCATATTGGATATTGTGAGATATTAGATGCAGCTTATTGATTAAGAAACTAACAGTGACATCCATGAGTTAGACTAGTCTTAACCAATAAAAACTAATGGGCATAGACATGACTAAGTCCACCTAGGATAACAGTAGGTAGGTTCAGGTAAGACACACTCTGGGATTAACATCCCCCACACACACACACCAGCTACACTATGGGACAGTGCTACTGATTTGCCCTATAGGGTTGCTATGGAAATTGCAATATTTTATGTGAAGCACTTTCAAAACTCAAGAGCACTACATAAATCCTTGGTGTATTATTTGTTATTATTATCCGCAATACATTGAGGTGGATTCTACCCCATCGTACCACTCCACAGAACACTTATTCATTTATTCATTCATTCCTTTATTGAAATATTTATACCTGACCTTTCCTTTTGGCTCAAGTTTGAAGTCTTCCTTCAGTCCACAAAGTCTGCCCCCCACTTAAGTGATTTTTTTCCATTGGATCTACCCCATTATCAGGAAAATAACTAGAGGTGAACTGCTTATACATTAATGCAAAGTGTCATGCCTGTCCTTGACTCAGCCCCTGAACCAGCCCCTGACAGCCAAAACAGGGAGACTTCGGTACCTTTAAGGGCTGAAGAGGCACCAGGACCTGCAACCAATGTAAGTGCTGTGGAGGATACACAGCAGCCTGAGCCAACTGTGGGACGCTTTGCACCTGGAGCGGTGCCTGAAGCAAGCACTTCACCACCTGCCTCTCCCCCACCTGTGCACCGGCTAAGGGATCGTCGGCGTCAAGACCTGGCCAGCCAAAGAAAAGAGTCACGCTCCAGAGGGCAAAGAACCTTGAGCCCTGAGTATTAGCAGCAGTCAGGACCTTGCTCACAGGTGCTCATGGGCTACGGAGCCAGAGCACTATTTAGGAAAGCCTCTGGCCATGAGCACACTTGTGCTAGCAACGTTGTTGTCAGGACCTGAATCTTTGTATCTCGGCCTCAACCCTTGTGAAACTCTTACCGGCTTTTGACCCTTGGCTTTGTGGACCCTGCGTTTCTCTCTGGCATCGTTGTGATTTATGGACTTGACTCTCTGGTATGTCTGACCCTACTTATGGACTGTGATTTAAAACCTGTTTGAACCGTGCTACCTGATTTACTCGGCTTTAACCTTGGACTGTTCCTGGACTTGTGCTCATTCGTGTCGCACCTTGGGGTCCTGCCCTGACACAAAGACCTGACTTACTCTATGTTAAATACTGGGTTCTGGACGCATTGCAGTGATCAGCTCTAGTTTATTTAGTGATTTCAGGAACACAAGGAACAAGCAGCAAGGTTTGAGCCCTGCTTATAATGCATGCAAACACCACACCCCACACACACCCACTCCCAAGGACAGGCTATTTATATTACACTACTTACCTACTGGTCTACTCCAGAATCCTGGTAAACTATTGTTCTAGAGTAGCAAGCTCAACCAACTCCTGGTACACCTAGAGAGCTGACTTAGACTCAATGCATAACACCCCAGTTTTAAATCACTTCAGACATTTAGGGGGGAAATACCTGTCATGGTGCTTCCAGTGAGACAATCAAAAGATGAAGAGGGTAAATGACTTGTTTCCAACATTGGTTGACTTTATTATGAAGAACTACTATGCTTTAATGAGTTTTAGATTTAAAAAAACCCTTCTTCAGAGCCTCTGTATGAAAACATTCATCTGTGTTCCAGGCATATACACACACACACACACACACCCTTTTCAGATTATCCAAGAGGGAAAATAATGAATGCATTTGTATTGAGAATGGTATTGCAGTGAAAATTCTGCCCCCTAACTGCACACATTCATTGTCATCCATTTATAAAGCCCACATTTGCACGTAGGACTCTGCCCAAGCTACAGGGAACTCTGAAAAGCAGAAGACTGCCATAGCGCTGGATATCATACTAGTGTAATCATTTTGTAGTGGAAAGTGCCATCAAGTCACAGCTGGTTTATGGCAATCCCATAGGGTTTTGAAGGCAAAAGACTAACAGAGGTGGTTTGCCATTGCCTGTCTCTGCATAGTGACCATGGACTTCTTTAGAGGTCTCCCATCTAAACAGTAACCAGGGCTGACCTTGCTTAGCTTCTGTGATCTGATGATATCAGGCTAGCCTGGGCCACCCAGGTTAGGTCAGTGTAGTCATTCATCTGTCAGATATGAGAGAAATTAATTATTTCAGACTACATCTAATGATATCTGGATGCCTTGGAGAGCTGTATGTATGTGTGAACTAGTGATGTGTTTCAGTAAATGCATTCATGATTCCACCTTAAGAAATTGGGGAAAGGGCTAAAGATAATATTCACAGTTAGATGGGGAGGGTTTGAATGGCAATTCTAGCTCTGAATGGCAATGAATAGTCCGGACCAGGGACCGCACTTCCAAATATGACCTTTAAAATGACATGATTCTCTTGATGGGTCCCACAGTAATCACTGATCTAGCCTAAAGGTAAGCAATACCAGGTAATTCAGCCACAAGAGTTCAACTAGTTTTTAGTTATTTCAAAGCATAAAAGTATATTCTATTTAAAACAAAATATACGTTTTAGTGAGCAGTATTTCTCTTATGGCACAGTTCAAAAGCTAGAGTGCCGTATAGCTGACACCTAGGAGTCAATAGAATTCTTTCAACTTTTCAGTTATAAAATGGATGCCTTCCCTCCCCTGCAGTTATTTCTTATGTGGAAGAAAGCCTGATATTGACTTTTTAACTCAGTGTTGAGGTTTGAGCAAAGTTTCGTTGTTACCATGACAGCAGGCAGGAATCAAAACTGGTTCCTTGGGCAAATCCTTCTACGAGCCAGAGGATGCCTTTTCATACTTTTGCTTTGCCTCAAGCACTCCATCCTCATCCCCAGCACGGCTTCAGGTGTCACTGCCATTCTGCTAAGTGGTACCAAAGAAAATGATTTGGCTCAAACTGTTTCTAAGTAGAATAACAAAACTAAATACATTCCAAAAGGAAGACAGACAATATCTTCTTCACATTGAAAAAGAAATGAATTGCATCATTGTCAGATTACTAACTTCCTTGCATTCATTTTGTTCCGAATTATCATTACTTCTAACCAGACTTTCACACATGTGGGATAATGCACTTTCAAGACACTTCAGCGTTGTTTGCGATTGGATTTTCCCATTTCACATAGGAAAATTCCATTGCAAACTATTGCTAAAGTGCATTGTCCGCTGTGTGCGAAAACAGATTCTTTTGAATTGTAAATTATGTCTCTGAGTATTTGTCAGGTGTCACCACTTCAAGATCCCATTTAGAACTGCCAAGGGAAATCCATGATCAATGTCTCCTGTGACTGAGGGATTAAACATCAGAGTAGCGGCATGAAGCTTCTAAACTGATCAGGAACGCAGTGCTGGGGCATCTGCTGCTTAACACACTTCCCCACTTTGAGCCCCACCACTGCTATGAGGTCTGTAGGAGCGGGAAAGACATTGCAGTTGTTCTGGAAGTTTTCCATTCTGATAAGTAGCATGCCCCCCACACACACCTATACACTTTGAAGTTAAAATAAAATATAAAAAATCATGATCACATATCTCCAGCATCATATCTGATTTAGCCCTTAATGTGTTTTGGTTGCAAGGAACAATGACTGTGACAATACTGGATTCCCATTTAGGGACCAGTCACACAAGATTGTTATTGGCATGCAAAAGAACAAAACTACTATCCAAGGAACAAGTGTGACAGAAGACTGGGCATCCACTGCTGCTCTTGCACCTCTTCCAAACAGAATACTGCCTAGCAGTGCTAACGTCATCAGTGGGTGGGGTGGAGCACATGCCAAGAAAATACGAATCAATTTTAAAAATAGTAAATATGTATATGACAAATAAAGATTGAGATTGAGATATTTGTTAAAAGGACTAAATTAGATGTATCAGATGTAATTCTGGGCTTAAGAAACTGAATGATGTATTTCTTAGTAAAAATAAGTTTTATTTTCTTGCATTAGCTAATTTATGGCTTCCTTGTTCCAGTGGTGCGTGATAAAATTAAGTTCCCATCTTTCTACCTGATGGTTCCTAATGAATATCTCAAAAGTCAAACAAGGAAAAAAAGGGAAAAGGGGACAAAAACTGAACCTAAAACCTAGAATCCAGAACCTGACAAAGGTTAGTCAAATGTAAGAAAGGGGGCCAATATTAAAAACTTGCTGAAGGAAATATATAAAAATACATGTATTTATTAATCACAAATTTAAAATTATATAAGGGCCCAATCACACGCTATGTATAAATAACAAACGATAAAACACAAGGGCTCATAAATCTGACCTGACACGTTTCGGCCTACATAGGCCTTCCTTGGAGGTCAGTAGTGAGGAACATATTGGCTATTATAAAAATATAGTACAATCATGTAAATACAACGCATACATTCAATAAGGACCAGAAGCAAGTTGCTGTAAAAGATAAATAATGGAAAATTAAACACATGTATTAAAACAAATAAATAGACTGTAAATATACATTGCCAATAAATAAATATATACCATTGACTTACTTTCAAGATAAACCACCAGGCACAGAGTAAAAAATAAATGAGGTCTCTAATAGTGCAATCACATGCCAAGTGGTTCTCAGATATAAACCTAAGGACAAAACATGTATAAATCAATGCATCCCACAATTTAGAGCCTAAATACAAAAAATAATAATAAATAATAAAAAACCATAATTATTTCTGGTCCAGGAATCACCTTCCTATGATTGTAGAGCCAAATAATCCTCAAGCAAAGAGCAGTGTTAGTCAACTAAAAATGCTGGAGCTTTATAGCAGGTTAATGGTGATGCAATCCTAATAGGCAGGATGATGCAATCCCTATAGGGTGTCTTGAAGTAGTCATGTGATTGCACATTGCACATAGAGCATAACACTAAAAAATATATGGAGACATAATACATATTCCAAACTGGATGTAAAACTGTCAAAGAATCATACATATACGGCTTCCGGCCGGAGTTAAAATGGCGAATTGACACACTTTGCGATTTGAGCAGAGTGGACAGCAGTATCTGGCGACAGTTTGGGCTTTACCTGGCCCAACGCAGCACTCCCCAGGCGGGGGAGTGGCAAGCACGCAGCCAAGCCTGAGAGGGGGTTGAGATCGGTGTGGATAAGCCTCGGAGGAGGCTTGTTTACACCTTGATCTCCCTCCGCGAAGAGGGCAGTTGAAAATCAGCACTACAGATACCAGCTGGGCTGAGAATTCAGCATAAATCCGTCATCTACCGGCCTCTTTAACATCAAGCTTAACATCGGTTACAGAAGAAGCACTGCGAAACCCCGAGATTACAAGCAAGGTAACAAATGAACAATTGCTTACCGGTTTAAAGAAGAAGGCAAAATCTAAACGTTCGGATAAGTGTAAAAAGCTTCAATGAACTAATCCGCTTGATTTAAAAGTAAAAAGAAAGCTTTCCTTTAGAGAAAACGGCTGAAAAGTAACTTTGTTTTGCATTCCTGTGGTCAGCTAAGACTAAACTTTGCGTAGCAGAAACGAAACTGACTGTGATTCTATGATACAGGAAGTAGGCTAGAGTGGATGTTTTCGATGTTGCTGTGCCGGAAGTAGACGGACGTTTTAGAGTGTGGCACCGGAAGTTGGATTACAGTGACAGACAGATAAACAGGAAGTTCTGAAGGAGCCTACTCTAGCCAGAAAATCATAGAGAAATTGTGCCCGCCATTTTGAGGAGGACTAAATTTTAAAAAGTTATTTTTAAGCTGAAAAAGCACTGGAAGAAGTTATAAAGGTGGCGATTTGGCTTGAGGATTGCTAATATAAAGATCGATTAGCCCTGAACTCGCTTTCAAGACGGATTTGAGGTCAAGACCAAGGGCTGCCTCATCACCTAGTCCAAGAATGACTGCAAAGGAAAAAAAGAGTGGCAGGCTGCCATGGAAGCGATGGAGAAACGGATGACTGAAGTGGTGCAGAGTTTGGGAAAGCAAATAGAATCACAGCTGCAACAACAGTTGCAACAACAGCTGCAAATACAACTGGAGCAAATAGAACAAGTACAAGTCCAAGTACAGAAAAAAAAAATGGAAGAGTTAAAAGAACTGGTACTAACAGAAGTGGCAGGGATAAAAAAAGATACAGAAGAAGTTAAAAAAGAGGTTAAAAGTCTGGTGACAAAATCAGAAGAAATGGAACAGAAAGTTAAAAGAACCCTGTCAGAAAATACAAGACTGGAGTCCATGATGGAATATAGGGCCACTCAGAACCACTTGAGATTGAGAGGAATCGAAGAGGAAGAAGATCAAGATTTACGGGCCCTAGTAATTAACACATTGACAACTTACATAGGGGAAGATGTTGGAGACTTGGATCCAGACTTTGACCTGATTTACAGAGTAAATTCAGCGTATGCCAAGAGAAAGCAATTACCCAGAGATGTGATTGTTCAATTTGTGACTACTAAAATGAAGGAAGACGTTTTCAAGAAGCAATTTACACAACCGTTGGAAATTAATGGAAAAAAAATAATAATTTTGAGAGAAATTCCGAGATCGATCTTACAAGACAGAAAGAAATTCAAGAAACTAACAGATAGGTTAAAAGAAATGAGTATCAGGTTTAGATGGGAGATTCCATATGGATTATCATTTACATACAATTCGGTGAGGTTTACTCTTAAAACGGAAGGAGACATCTATAGATTCAAAGAGAACAACTTCGATGATTTCAAAGATATTTAATTCAAAACAACTATGGATTACAAATTTTTATCTTGGAACGTAAATGGACTAAATTCACCAAGCAAAAGAAGATTAGTGAATCATTGGCTAGAGAAACAAAAATGTAACATAATTTGTTTGCAAGAAACACATATCAGAAAACAAGATAATAAATATTTGGTTAATAAAAAATTGGGAGAAGAATTTCATTCATCAGCAGTTAATAAGAAAAAAGGAACAGTGATATACATTACCAAAGAATTGGAACCTAAACAAATCTTCTCAGACAAAGAAGGAAGATATGTTGGTGTGGAATTATATTGGAATCTGAAGAAATTACAGCAAAAAGCATTTGAGGGTGCAAATAAACCAGAAAATTTTTTAGTGTGGCAATTGAAAAATAGAAAAGAAAGGAATTTTATAAGTAAAATTACTGAAGACGGAAAGGATGTTATGAATTTGAAAGGTATAAAAAGAGTCTTCTTCAAATACTACGCCAAACTGTTCAAAAAGAAAGGAATTGACCAACAGAAAATTAAGAAATATTTGGAGACTATTGAAGTTCCAGAGCTGGGAAAACAAATTAAAGAGTTATTAAATGGTTTAGTAACAAAGGAAGAGGTGACAATGGCAATAGAAGACGCAAAGTTGGGCAAAGCTCCAGGTCCAGATGGCTTTACAGCAAAGTTTTATAAGAAATTTAAGGAGGAGCTAACCCCTATCTTAGTACTTCTGTCGAACGAGATAAGAAAGACTAAACGGATCCCAGATTCATGGAAAGAAGCAAATATTTCATTGATACCCAAAGAAGGTTTGGATTTAACTGAAGTAAAGAATTATAGACCAATATCGCTATTAAATAATGATTACAAATTATTTGCGAAAATTATTTCGGAAAGACTGAAAAAATATTTGAAAGATACTATAGTGGAAGAACAAGCTGGTTTTTTACCAAATAGACAGATTAGAGACAATTTAAGAGTGGTGATTGATGCAATCGAATACTATGACAAACATCCAGAAAAAGAAGTTGGATTCCTCTTTTTAGATGCGGAAAAAGCTTTTGACAATTTAAATTGGGAGTTTATGCTGCAAGTTATTGAAAAAATGGATATAGGACAGTCTTTTCTAAACATGATTGTGGCAATTTACTCAGAACAGAGAGCAGCTTTGAATATAAATAAAGAAAGAACAGATTTCTTCCAAGTTCAAAAGGGAACACGTCAAGGCTGCCCGTTATCCCCGTTGTTGTTTATTTGGATATTGGAAATATTATTGACAGCGATAAGAAAAGATAACAGCATTGAAGGACTCACAGTGAAAGGTTTTGCATATAAATACAGGGCATTTGCAGACGATGTAATGTTTATGATTCAAGATCCAATCGACAAAATACCACAATTGATGGAAAAAATTGAAGAATTTGGATCAGTTGCGGGATTCTACGTTAATAAAAGTAAAACCAAAGTGATGTGCAAAAATATGACGAAACAAAGACAAACAGAACTTCAAGAGAAAATTCAATGTGAAGTAGTTACAAAGACTAAATATTTAGGAATTGAATTGACCATGAAAAACATTGATTTGTTCAAAAATAACTATGAAAAGGTTTGGCACAGGATTCAACAAGACATGAAGAAATGGGATACCTTGAATCTATCGTTATTGGGAAGAATTGCAACTGTAAAAATGAATGTTTTGCCGCGTTTGATGTTTTTATTTCAAGCTATTCCAATATTAAAACAAAGGAAAATACTGGATACGTGGCAGAAAGAACTATCGAAATTTGTATGGGCAGGAAGAAAGCCAAGGATTAAAATGAAAATTTTATGTGATGCAAAGGAAAGAGGAGGTCTACAACTACCAAATTTAAGACTGTATTATGATGCCGTCTGTTTAACATGGTTGGAACAGTGGATTAATTTAGAAAATAAAAAGTTATTGGCTCTAGAAGGGCATGATAACAAGTTTGGATGGCATGCATATTTATGGTATGGAAAAGTAAAAATAGATAAATTTTTCAAACACCACTTCATAAGACGATCACTGTTCGAGACTTGGATGAGACATAGAAAATTCTTCTCAGAAGAAAGACCACTTTGGATAGTACCAGCAGAAGTGATTAATCCATATTCAAGAAATCAAGGGTTAGATTGGCTACCTTATAAAAGTCTTTTAAAATTAGAAGGGAAAAACTTTGTGTTAAAAGACAGATTTGATGTGGAATTTGAATATGATTGGTTGAAGTATAGACAGATTTATGACTTATTTAAGACCGATAAAAGAGAATATGGTTTTAGAGAAAATAACACTGAAATTGAAACTGTATGGCTTGAGAAAGGTAAAAAAATGATTTCTAAACTGTACAAGGTTTTATTGAAATGGTATACTGAGGACGAAATTGTAAAAGAGCAAATGATAAAATGGGCGGTAAATATTAATAATGAGATATTAATGACATCTTGGGAATATTTGTGGAAAAAGTCAATGAAAATTTCAACTTGTGTAAATGTTAAAGAGAATTGTTATAAAATGATGTACAGATGGTATATGACGCCTAAAAAAATTGCTATTATAAATGAAAGTATGTCTAACAAATGTTGGAAATGTAAGAAACATGAAGGGTCTTTTTACCATATGTGGTGGACATGTGATAAAGCAGTAAAGTATTGGACTGAGATCCACAATGAGATACAAAAAATTTTGAAATGTACTTTTAAGAAAGACCCACAGATGTTATTGTTAGGTCTTAAAATGGAAGAAATAAATGTAGCCAAGAGAACACTACTATGGTACTTGATTACAGCAGCTAGACTGACTTTTGCTCAATGTTGGAAACAAGATAAAGTACCTGAAACATGGGAATGGATTAAAAAGACGTTGTTTATGGCAGAAATGGACAAATTAACAAGAAAATTAAACAATGAAGAAGACGAAACCTTTTTCGGAGACTGGAAAGACTTTCAAGAATACTTGTTGAAGAATTGGGATGTAAAACGTGGTTTGATTTGTTTTGACAGCTATTGAGGAGAAGTGGAAAGAGACTCAGATCTTTGAATTGTTACCATTAGTAAAAGAAATATGTTTAGTAGTAAATGTAATTGTATAAGAGAAATATCAAGGCGGTTGGAGCAGTGCGGGAAGCCTTGTTTGGGGGGGAGAGGGAGAAAGAAAAATGGATATGTATTGGTTTGTTTAAATTGTATGAACATGTGATATATCCAATAATAAATTGTTTAAAAAAAAAAAAAAGAATCATACATATACTATACTTTCAAAATCATATTGCACACCAATCCATTTGTTCATTCAGACCATATGGGGTTAAAGTTTTAAGGGCATGAATCCAGAACAGTTCTCTTTTTTTCAATTGCTGAGTCATCTGCAGCTGGTTGCAAGGTCGAACGTACTCAAGAGCAAAAAAGAAAAGTCTCTGTCATGGTAGCCTGCTGTAGCAAAATGCTCAGTCAGGGGCACGCTCTGTCTCCTTCTTCTGATGCAGCTTCTGTGTTCTGTGATTCTGGTCTTTAATGGCCTTGAAGTGCACCTGATGTACTTTTTTTGACACCCACAGATGATACAGTAAATAAGGCCCTTTGAGTTGCAATTAAAAAAATGATCTAATAGAGTACATTGGGTGCACTTGATCTAATCGAGTACATTTTCTATGGATATTGGTTGGCCTCCTCACTTTCAGTTATGAGAGTGGAGAAACTTTTCCACAGACCTTGAGACTGAGGTTCCTCCAGAACAATATTTTCATTGTTTTTACAGAAATTATTCCAGTTTTATTGAATAGCACACCAAATAAAACCAAGGCAGGCATCTTTTCTTCTCTCTGATCCAAGCTTTTGTAAACTCGCAGTTAAATTACTGTAACACACTCTGCATTGGGCTGCACTTAAAGACAACACTTAAAGACAACCCTGAAACTACAGCTAGTGTGAAATGAAATTATTATCAGAAGTTAGTTGACTAGGAACATGTCTTGCCTATTTTAAAACAGCTACATTGGCTGCCAGTCTGTTTCGAGTTCAATTCAAAATATTGGTTCAGGCCTTTAAAGCCTTTCACAGCTTGGGACCCACATATCTGAAGGACCAGCTCGTTCCATATGTTCCTGTGTGCCAACTACAGTCTTCAAGCCACCACTTGCTGGTACTTCCTCCACACAGGGTCACCCACCTGGCATTTTCTAGAGCCCAGGGTCTTTTCTACCATAGCTGTACTTTGTGGAATGGATTTCCCAAAGAAACAAGGAGAGCCCCGTCATTGGACATCTTCAGGAGACACTGAAAAGACTTGTTTATTTTCCAGGGCTTTGGATGGGATATAAATAACAAGCAATTTGGGGGAAGAGGTGCTCACGGGGGCTATTTTACCTGGTTTTAATCTGTCATGGTTTAATTATTACCTGTAAACCACCTGCACCAAGGTGGGGTACAAGTATTTTCATTACTAAATAAATAAAAGCTCTGACAAATAGAACGGGCTTGCAGGGCCTCAAAAAAAATTCCTGAGTTGGCACACACACACACACACACACACCCTTCATAGAGTGGAAGCCACAACTGAAAATGCACAGAATCTGGACAATGCCAGGTAGGGTTGCCATCTCTGAGCTAGAAAATTCATGAAGATTTATGTGCGAACCCCATGAACAGAGTGGACAGACCCTCCCCGGTGGATGCAGGGGTCTCCCACTGCCAGGCCCTGCCCCTCAGCCACCGATCAGCTGGCTGGTGGGAAACTTACTAGGAGAAAAAATAAGGCCCAAGGCATGTCACCAGTGTCACACCAGAAGTGACATCATGCCAGCAACATCCAGGCAATGTTCTGGTATTTGGCCAAAAACTCTATAATAGAAGCCATTTTTACCATAGAGTTTTTGCCCAAATACCAAAGCGTCACAGCAACATCGCAGCATGATGATGTTGCTTCCTATGTGACACCAGCAACGTGGCCTGAGTCTTCCTCTTCTCTTGGTAAGGGACCTGGCAATCCTGCCTGTGAAGGACAGAGTTTGTGGAGGGGAGGGACCTCAGTGAAGTATAATGCCATACACTCCACGCTTCAAAGCAGCCATTTTCTCCAGGAGAACTGAACTCTGCAGTCTGGAGAGCTGTTGTAATGCCATGATATCTCCAGGCCCCACCTGGAAGTGGCAACCCTAACTGGGCTAGTCAATGTAAGCAGGGGAACAGCCAGTAGGTGCCAGCCTGAAGACTGTTAAAATTATGTTTGAACAGCTCTGGTAGAAATAAAGACATGAATTTTGTAAAAGGAAGAAATGTAAGTAAAATAGAGAGTAAATACCTAAATGCATAACTCTCTTCAAACACATCAAGTTGCTTTCTACTGAATCAGACCACTGGTTTATTAAGGTTATCTACTCAGACCAGCAGGAGGGAAGGCAGCATGTTATAGCCCGAACTCATCAGATCTCGGAAGCTGAGCAGAGCCAGTACTTAGAGGACAGACTATCAAGGAAGACTCTGCAGAGGAGGGCAATGACAACCCACCTCTGCTTCTCACTTGTCTTGAAAACCCCTTGCTGGGGTCGCAATCAGTCAGCTGCAACTTGACAACACTTTGCACACACACACACACACTGATCAGCAGAGATTTTCCATGGTCTTTCACCTGATTCTCTTAACTAGAGAGCCAGAGACTGAACCTGGGGTCTCCTGCATGCAAAGCAGATGCTTTACCAGAAACCATGGCCCCTCCCCCAGGTAACAGGATGTCTGACACTTTATCATCATAGTGCTCTGCCAATAGATGTTCATACATCTCTATCAACCTCAGTTCTGAGAGTAGGTGTTCCATTTTGCTAGATTTGACTTGAAATATAAGATCCCACAAAGATGTTTTAGCAGGAAAAGAAAACAGTACAGGCAGCAATATTAAATATATCCACTGCTTTGTAAATGTGATGTTTGTATTCTGCCATTGAGACCTTAAATTCAATCCAATATCCCCAGAGTCAAACTATGGAAGCCACCAACAGTAAAAATGAATCCATAAAAATTCTTGGTGAATAGAAAATGACAGGAAAAACTGCCAGTATAAAATATGAGAAATACAAGGGGGTTCTAAATATGTGATGTCAGGCGGTTTGGTACATGCTGTAATGGAAATGAATAAGGGAACAGAAGTAAAATTAGCTTATATATATATATATATTTATATATATATACACACACAGTACAAGCTACTCCGAATAGTTCTATTTCTGACTTTCAATTTTCCCCCTTTAATTGAAAGATTATTGTTATTTTTCTGCATTCCAACACAGAAAATTTCTTCATTGCATAATATTTTCTGCTGACAGCATGTTCTACAAAATGCTACTCTTTCAAGTTTTTTTTTTCTGCCCAGAAGGCAAAAGCAATACTTTTAAGCACTTGCTTTTATTATTCTTAGATTTTGAAGACTCTGTTGGTATCACAAACCTACCTGTTGAGCAGTGTTCCCTCTAAGCTGTGTTAGTGTGTGCTAGCTCACAGTTGTTTAGCCTCCAGCTCACACATTTTTGTCTTAGCTCAGGAAGGATGACTCCAGAGCAAACAAATTTATGCAGTAGCCAAATTGCTTGCTCACAACTTTAATGTCAGTAGCTCATATAGTAGAACTTTGCTCACAAGACTCCACAGCTTAGAAGAAGCATTGCTGCTGAGTTGCACATAGCGTGGGTGAAAGCCAAGGAGCCTTGTCCCATTTAATTCTGAGTATTGTTCTGCAAGGACTGACATGGAGATCACACAAACAGTTAATTTTAATCAAACAAAAATATAGTCCCACTCTGACTTGGTTTTTATTTCCTCAATCAAAAGAAAAAAGAAGAATTGTTGGGGGGAATGGAGCTGGTCAGGTGCCTTCCAGAAAATAATGGAACAGACATTTACTTAGAGTGCAGAAATAAGCATAGAGATGGAATTACTAGAGTTACATATGGCCCTTGGATTGCCGATCCCATGAGTTCCTTTCAGTTCTGTGTATCTGGGGAAAGCACTGAACACTGAAGTTTGGAAGATTCTGTTCTTACCTAATCAACTTGTGTAGTTATTATTAGCCTAATGTTCTTGTTCTTTAGTGGCTGAGCAGCACATTATTTTAATAATCAGGCTATGCATTAAATTAAATGGGATGTGAAGTTCTCTCATTATTAAGGAAAATTCAAGAGCTCGTGTTCTTGAAAGAAAATGCATAACACATTTTACTCATCCCATTAGAGAATGAAATGATTTATTTATATTAATTAACACTTGTATCTTTCTGTTACATTTTTATCCTGCCTTTTCTCCAAGAAACTCAGGGCAGTATATGTTGGTTTTCCCTTCCTCCATGTTAACCTCACAGCACCTCTGTGAGATAGTTTATGCTGAGAGTTAACTGGCCCAAGGCTCCTCCCATATTCCACCACAACAGCTCTATTCATCTGATCAGGGTCTTCTGCGAGTACCACCCTACAATCGGGCAACATCAACAACTGTTGTACATGTGCTTTCTCTCTTGTGGCCCCCACCCTGTGGAATGGCCTGCCTGAGGAGGTCAAGAGGGATCCAACACTTCTGTCATTCTTCAAACTATGGGCTCTTCCACATTCTCATTTTCATTGCTTGTGTGTCCCTATGGCTTCATTCTTTTTTCTTTTCCACATGTTTTGCTCTCCCTAGTGGTCAATTTGATATCACATTGCTGCATGTCTGACATAAAAACCTGCACTTTAAATCTGCAGGGAGATATGCCAGACACACTTTGATGTAATATCAAATCAACTACTAGAGGGAACAAAACACAAGTGGAAAAGGAAAAAAATGAAGTGATGGGGACATACAAGGGGCAGAAGAGCCCTATGTAAAACAGAGTTTTTAGGAAGGCTTTTCTATGAAAAGAATAGGGCCATACTATAACAGAATGGTTCAGGAAGGTGTTTTATGGTCAGACTGTGCCGCCGCATTTCAGGAAATAGTACGTTTGCTGCATCTATTTCACTGGTGCCACTGCTCTGTTTTTTACTGATTTAATACTTTTTCTGTATTATATTTGCACTCTGTATCATGCCAAAAATATTACACTTATTCAGATTTCTGTACTCCTAGTTTATGGTTTATTGGATCTCTTCAAGCTGATTTATACTGATGTCAAGAAATTAGACTTTTAGTCAATTTTTTGTTCTTTCATTAAATATAGGATTAAATGTAGGCAAGTCTTATATTAAAGATCTAGGCCTGCAAAGAGATCAAAAGGGAAACATCTGGCTGCTATCATGGGAAAGATGCCAAGGCACTTTGTGCCTTTGAATACAGAGACAAACAGAGCCACACCTTTTGTCACTGAACACATACACCTCACTCATTCTGTTGGTGCTTGATTTCAACTTTAGAGGGGAAGCACCATGTCATAAGCTGTTGTTTGTTGTCACAGTTTCATGTCAGAAAATTTCAGTGGTCTGAATTTTGTATTGGCTCAAGGGCCCCATCCTATGCAGACTTTAGACTTTAAGAAGTTTAGCTTTCCTGTTGTTAGGGTTAGTTGAAGCAGTGTGTTCCAGCTATCCAGAGCCAATGGGCTGAACTTGCTATAAGCGCCTGCCTGGCATACACACAAAGGATCCTCTTTGGACAAAGACACTTGGAAAGATGTCTAACTTCAACCATGAAAAATAACACATAGTATGACTTCCGATTTTGGCGACTTGCTAGATGGGTATGCTCCACTGCACTCCAATGGGAGTGCCCCATAATCACAGTGGATGGGAGGGGTCCCAGGCAATTCTGGGGGGGCGGAGCCCTTGTAGGAAGCTCATTGCCTGGGAAATGAGGGGTGCCTCTTCCGAGGTGACAGCCAAGGAATCGAGGCTCCTCTTTGCCCCAATAGGTCCTGCTGCTGCAAGACCAGTATGGAGTCAGAGGCGCATGCTGGGCTGAGCAAACAAGTGATCCAACACTTTTGAATGGCTTTCCCGCCTTCTGAATTAACCTGCAGAATGAACTGTGAGTGCAAGTTTCCATGTAACTAATCAAGCGTTTAAGCGGATAACTATTCCAAAGCCCCAAGCCAATTTGGAGGAGAGGGAGGAGCTAATCCCCTCCTTGAATAAGCTACGATTTATGAGCGAATGTGAGGGGCAGAGAGACAGTTTTGAGTAGAAAGAAAGATAACTAGCTGAGTATTGTACAGAATAGAAGAAAGCCTATAGAATCAATAGACTGTCAGAGAGTTAACTGGATTTCTCTTGTGTAAACAATGTTGCTGTGAGGAGATAAAATGGTGATTAGGAAGAAACCTTCATCAGGGACTGCCAGCTCAGCAACATCATCTCCCAAACTGAAAGTAACCACCAATTTTCCAAACATGTTGGCTACAGCACTGTGCCCTCTGCTGGACCAGATGAGTAATCTCAACAACAACTTTGATGCTCTCCAGAAACAGTTGAAATAAACAGCTACAAAGACAGAAGAAACAGTCGAGGTGCTTAAAAAAGTTGAAGCTAAGACAAATTTGATCAACCATGACTGGGGGTCATGGAAAAAGACAGGTTTTCTGACAAAGAGCAGCTGTTACATCTACAAATGGAAAAATCACTATATGTCCTAAGATTTCAAGGTATCCCAGAACAGAAAGGGGAGAACTTAAAAGAGATTAAGTTAGAACAGATAAAAGGAAGTACTTCTTCACCCAAAGAGAGATAAACATATGGAATTCACTGCCACAGGAGGTGGTGGCAGCTACAAGCATGGACAGTTTCAAGAGGGAATTAGATAAACATATGGAGCAGAAGTCCATCAGTGGCTATTAGCCACAATGTATAGATAGGAACTCTCAGTCTGGGGCAGGTGATGCACTCTATTCTTGGTGCTTGGGGGGGCAGCAGTGGGAGGGCTTCTAGTGTCTTGGCCCCACTGCTGGACCTCCTGATGGCACCTGGTATTTTTGGCCACTGTGTGACAGAGTGTTGGACTAGATGGGCCATTGGCCTTATTCAATATTGGCTTCTCTTATGTTCTTATGTTCTCTTATGTTCTTATGTAGATTTTAAGCGAAGCATTGGCTCCAGTGGCATATCTTAAACGCGAAAACTATACAAAGTGATATGGATATGGTTCATTGAACCTATCCAGAATTCATCAACAAAAATAAGCTGCCCGGTGAAGTATTTGTTAAGTTCTCCAAGAGAGCAACGAGAGATATAATTCTGAAAGTGACAAATGGGATAACCCTGAAAATCAAAGTGAAGAGGCAAGAGCTTTAAAAGACATTCTATTTGAGATAAGACAATGGAGGAAACAGTATAAAAATCTAACGTCTTTTCTACAGCAACATTCTACTCCCTTCAGATGGATATCTCCAGAAGGACATATCTTCAACTATAAAGAGAAAAAAGAGAAGATTGCTTCTGTTCAGAAAGCAAAGACTTTTTTGGAGCAACATCAAACAACTGCAAAAGGAAAAGGGACAGCAGAGGACAGCAACCAAACAGAAGAAAACAGTGAACATGGACTGGGAAACAGTGGAAGCACCCCGGGCAGCTCCTCAGAGGACTCTGAATCTGAGAAAGGAGCAGCAGCTCCTAAACACCTCATAGTTAAATTGAACTATAAGAACAAACACAGGAGATAATGATGTGACATGTACTTTAATGCTGAAAACCTTATTCTCTCTTGATATATAAGAAACTAGGACGCAGCTACTCTGGCTAATTATGCTTGTATTAGTTTGTCTTTGAAAAAATATTAGACAGTAACATTCCTTTTATTTTTCACATGTGGGAAGACTATCATGATATTGATATAACTAATATAATATGATCCTTGCTTTAACTTTGTATTTTAGTTTAATATCCCTTTTCCCTCTTCCTTTGTAGTTGTGTAGTGAAAAGCAATTAAAAAAGTATATTAAAAATAGCACCTAGTAAATATGAATTAAGATTGTACTGTGTAATTAGAAACTTACTATGTAGCTGTCTTGTTTTCTGTTCATTGCTCTGTTCTTTGGAAATATTCTTGCACTCTTTAATAAAAAATACTTTGACTATACCTGGTTGTTCTGTACTTCAGAAGATTCAGTCTAATTCCAGTACCTTAGACTTAAAACATCCACCCACTAGTTAATTATTAGTGGAAACTCATTCTGCAAGTGGCCAACCTTGCAGGGCTGATTTCCTGGTTTATTCCCAAGAAGTCTGGAAGTTTGCCCTTTGGCTTCTAATCATGGGGTAGTCAAAAGGGCTGGTGGCAGGCTGGTGTGTGTAGACTCCAGGGTTGTTTTGTAATTTTGATTTCTGCCCCCCCCATACCAAGGATCCCCTGGATTGAAAATTCATGACAATTGATTTGCACTGTGTAATCTGCTTTGTGTCTTGGTGAGAAAGGAGGACTATAAATATAGAAGATACATAAACTTTGTCTCATTTTCCCCCAGCAACTTCTGGCAGGAAAATTGGTTTCTATTCAGGTGCCAGTTAGGGGCAAATTATAGGAGAAAAGAATTCCATAAATGAGCTCCCAGAGGACTTGTTTCCCTTTTAAAAAGCAGCCATGCATTCCGAGAATTCCTAGCATCTCATGTAGTTTGGACCTTCATTGCAAGTTCTTTTACTATTAATAACCAAAAAAAATTATCCTCTCCAGTCTGAGATGGTTCTAAGGGATGCCAATTAGTTGTGGCTGGGATACAGATGTGTATAAACTGCTTATTAAGGTCCACTGCTTTTCAACACATTACTAAAAAGTTAAGATTTGGTCTCCTCTGGGAGGGGAAAAAAAGCCTGTGGCTCTCATGTTTCTTATCTAAGTCATCACCTATATATTTCAGAAAGAAGTAACATAAAATCTACACTGTAAATATAATACAAGTGAGAAGACTACTGATAGCCTCCATGCTTAATCAAGCAATTCATGACACAGAACTATACGCATACACCACAAGGAAAACAGGGCAACATGCTATCTGTATTCTGTGAAATTCCACAATTGATAACTATAGCCATCAATGGAATGGAGCTATAAATGTGCAGTGGATCCAATAGTGTATGAGTTGGGGCCAGGGAGACCTGGGTTCAAGCTCATTGTCAGTCCTGAAGCTCACTAAATGATTTGAACTGGTCTTTCTCTTTGACATAACCTAGGAGTGTTATGAGGAAAAAACTGGATAAGATTATATTGTCTACTATACAATCATTACAATAATGCATTCCTAGATACTAAGCATACTAGGTGTTTTTATTGTTTGACTAATTTAAAACTGACTGGACTGTAATTGGAACATTGTACACTGCCCTGAGCCCCAAGTATGGGGGAAACCCTAAAACCCTAAAAACGAGTGAGTGAATGAATTAATGAACGAGCGAATAAATGGGCAAACAGTGTACTATCATGACAAAGTTTCCATCCTGGGCAAACTGGGCATGCTGTCTTATGAGTTCAGATCCTTTACTGGATTCTTAAATATTTATATATAAATTCTAAATGCTGTTTTAGCATTTTAAATGTTTTAATGCCTTGATGTTTACCACTTTGGGGACTCTGTTTGGGTAGACAGGTGGCATATAAATGTTTTAAATAAATAATGGCAGCCAAGCCTGATCCTTGCTGTTCAGTAGTTCTTTAATAAGCAAGTCTTCAGTTCAGCAACACTATTCCTTTTACAAGATCATTCACTTTACTGTTATTCTGTTTGGGATTTTTATAAAATAAAACTAATCTATCTAATTTCCAGTGCCCAAACTTTTGCAGCTTTAACCCAACAAACTTCTTTCTTTTCATCCTACTTAATTAAGGTTCACATTGGCCTTTGTTTGCATGTCTCATTAAGAAAATTACAAGGCTTCTTTCAGAATTAACAAATTAATGATATGCTCAATTTGGTTGTGTCAGGGTGACTTCATACCATCTGCTCCTCCATCAAAGTGAAGCTGTTCAATGAAACAGATCATCATATAATTAAATAATAACCATAGCAACTTTGAATTGTCCTAAAAACAAAGTTGTTTCAAAATTGCCATAATTATAGTAATATCTCTTTCACTGAACAGCATTACTGTGATTAATAATTTGATTATTAACATAATTTGCACAAACTATATTGCATTTTTCAGACAGGGTTTCATACGGTCAATATGACTATCAAACACAAAGTGTCATTCTACTTGCTTAGAAAACTGGTAAGTTGTCAGTACTGTGAGAGACTGTCCTACGGTTACCTGGTAAGCTTCCTGGCAGTATGGATATTTGAAGTCTGGTCTCCCCATTCCCAACTCCTAGAACCAAACTCATTAGACTTTTTAATTACTCAGGTCTGGGGAACATAAAAGTCGGAAGGGGCCCAGTTTGGCTCAGAACTGAAGTGTGGGTGGAGTGAACGTCATCCTCAGATGAAATGACCACTGTGGAGTCATTTGCCCCATTTTGAAGCTGCGCATGCACTGAATACTGTACTGTAGTCACTACACTACACTGGCTGAAACCAACTAATTTATTAACCTTCTACTTTGGTAACACAAGCTCTGGTAAGATGGTGATGTTGTCATAGCTTGTGTTACCAAAGAAGAGATGATCGTTAGTCTGCTCAGAGTTATTTGCATTGGAAGCTTCCCCCCTCTGATTTTAGATGAAATACTGGCTGTTTTCATTTGGAACTGCCCTATAGGGTCATATCAGAAGAGACAATCCCTCAAGCTTGCAGGTCCCAAGCCATGAAGGGTTGTAAAAGGTAGAAAGAACCAGCACCATGGCCGAGGACAGACTGGCAATTTGCCGCGGGATGGGACCCGGGCTGACAGCGACTCAATATCGGAGTAAATGGAACGTTCACACAGGCATATCTGCCTGGCGTCCCCCACCCGGAGCTTACCGGAGCCCTCGCGCTTCAGAGCCGGTTTAAAAAAACACCTGATAAAAGCCGTCGCAAATCGTGAAAGCCTGCGTTCGTCGCGTGTTTCCCCGCTTCCGGGGAGTCTGAACGCGCAGCCGAAAAGCCGGGAGCAACCCGCGTTGGGCATGAGGCAGCAGTGGCGTGATTGGCTGAGCTCCGCTCCACTGCCCAATGCGGCCCACAGCACATACGCCCACAGCCGAAATAATGGGGGAACAGCGAATATAGCGCGCCTCTGGCGCGGCAGTCTGAACGGTCCCGCGCGCCTCCGTCCCGTTTCTTCCGGCAGAGGCCCCCGCTGTGTGGACGGGAAAACCCGGTATCGTTTACTCCGGGGTTTTTTTGCCCCGACTCGATACCGGGGCAAATTGCCAGTCTGTCCTGGGCCCATATATGACCATAAAAACTAGGTTTTGGTGCAGGTTTTTTTATAGCAACATTCCCATAAAGCTACAACTTTGATTCTGAACATAATTAAGCAGTAACTAAGTTACAAAGGGATACATCCTCTTTGATTAACAAAGGATTCAGATACACTTTTATCAATTGCCCAGTACTGATTTAATTACAGAACTGCTAATATCTGCGTGGAAGCTTATTAGGAGACACAGAACGCCTACTGAGCACACAGTGGAGCCCTTGGGGGATTTCATTTTGTGAGTGGGGGGAAAACAGTCTGCTATGTTTTAAAATGTCACTACTATGATGCTTTGCTTCGCTCTGCGGGAGATAGTCAGGTTTGTTCACTTCAAGGAGTTTGCTCCACCACAGTAAAAATGCATCTAACTTTCAATACAAATAAGCTTTGTTTTTAATAGCAAAGTGCTTGTTATGACAAAAGAAGAAAGGGGCCAGTAGAATGTGGACAACTCGAGGGTTAAGGGCACAGGGAATTTGTTTGCTCCACACCCAGAGTTCCCTGTGTGAGTGAGCACAAATAATGTACCATTAGAAGCCGGGCATCCAAAGGCAGGAGCAGAGACCAGAACTCATTCCTCCTACACTCCCCAATGGCGTCCATAAATACCTCTTTATTTTCTCCTCTAGACAGGAATGGCTGCTATACAGCATATGATTTCTGTCAGACTTGATGCATGCTATATTTTTGTATTAGAGGTTATTGAGCATTTTATGGATTCTTGTAAACTGCTTTGAGTGCTTGGAGAGACAACATACACATTTTTAAAAAGAAATAAAATGGGAACACAAACTGTGCAAGAAGTTGAGAGCTCTATGATTATATCTCCTGGGTTTGCTTTTTCTCACAGAAGCCAGGGGTGGGATATGAATCAGATCAGGCAATCGGTGTTTGGAGTTTCTTTCCTTCCTATTATTTTCCTGATCTAAATCTGCCCCCTTCAGAATTGTTATTTGTCCTAGACAGATTAGGAAAACAGTCTAAGGAGAAGATTTAAAAAGTCCGCCATTAGTGCCACTTCTGTGATCCAGTTCATCCCACACACAAACATACCCATGCAGCTCTTTTGTTCTAAAACAACAAGAAGAACTTAGGGTAGCTGATCAGTCTGGTGGCAGGGACATCCTCTCCACCCCTTGAAGCTCGAGTGGGTACTTATGGGAATGCTGGAGGGGACCATAAAGTCTTTAATGCACATTCCTTCCTGTGGACTCAAATTTAGATACCACTTTCACCATTGGAACCACTCTAGGACCCACCTAGTCATTTTAAGTGATTAGACTGTTTTAATTGAAATGTTACAGGTAACAACCACAATGGAAATTGAAATCGAGTATCGTTCGTATCAGTGGGTGCAAATCCAGGAAAATTAAATTAAAAAAAAGATGCTCAAGAAATACTTTAAAGCTGTAGGAGCTCTCTTAATAATGGCAATCAACAAAGCTCCAGCCTCCCTATCTCAGTCTAACTGTAGGTTCCCCGAGAGCAAAAGAGAAACACCAAGCAAAAGGCTCATTCTAACACAACTGAACCAAGCCCAGACAAAAGCAGATTTTAACCTACAACATTCACCCTGCCCAAGGCTTCTATTTAATGAAGGCCTTCTTAGCTGTTACTCTTTCTGACACGGGGATAATCTCAGTGTAGGCAGATCTATGTGGTATGAGAGTTCCTCTTGGTACAAATACAAATGAGAAATTGCTACAAAGCAAAATTTTACTTTGCCTTGAATATCAGACAGCCTGTGTGTGCATTGGCTTCCCAAACATGTTCAAATGGTATGGAGCAATTTCAGATGTTCAGGGCCCTGTGGGGTTTATTAAAATTCCACAGGACCTGCGTTTGAGTGAGATGCCACATCAAATGGCCTAACATCAACTGAGTAACCATGCCCTACGATCCACTCTTGGCTGCCTGCTCTAACATCTGTGTCCATACTAAGGAACCATGCGCTAAGGAGTCAGACACCAGCTGTTGATTCCCCAGTTGTGCCAGATAAGGAAGGTCTTTTTGCCACCATATATGTGTTGCACCTTTGAAATTGTTTTTATGATTTTAATTTGCTCTTATAGTCTTATTGTTTTATGACACCAGTGGACCTGTAAGCCTCCTTGAGCCTGTCTTGGCAGGGAGGGCTGGGCATAAATTAAATAAATAAATAAATAGAATATTTTGCCAAGTCTGTTATGACTGCCACTGGCACTCATCTGAGATAAAAAATCTTTCCCAGTATCTGATCCTGGAGATGGTAGGGACTGAACCTGAGACCATCTGCATGGCATGCTTATGCTCTCTAACTGAGCCAGTGGAGTAGAGATGATGATCTACAGCAAGCTTCCCCATACTGTTTTGAAAATGAAGCTTAACTCCATGCCCCTCCCCATGGTGGCTTCAAGTAGTGATGAGAAAGCCACTTCACAGTTCCCCCATAAAACTGAAGAAAAACAGGACTGAGGGTTTTTTGTTAAAGGGGAAATCCCCAGGAATTCCACACATCACATTTGGAATGAGCACAGTGTCATGTAGATGGTTCCCTTTCTTTGAGGGACTTCCTGTTTCCCATTCAGAAAAATCCCCATGTGGAACCAGCCCAAGCCATTTTTCCAAACAGGATGTTTGACAAGGAAGGTTTTAAATTTTGGGGTGCTGACATGGCTGCTCCCACACGGGGATAATTCCCTGTTTTACTCTCCTTGCTGCTGGAAACACAGAGGATTTCACAGTGGCAACAGAAACTCCACAGACCCATCATTTCCCCCACCTCCGCCTCCAATGGGCATTTTGCTGGGATGGAGGGTAAGAACACTTCAGTATTATATCTACTACCATTTAAAAAAAAACAGCAAATAACCCACCAATGACAGGCAGGGAAATTGGTAGGAAATGGTGCCAGATGTGGGCAGGTGGTGCAGAAATCCATACCTTCCCATACACACTCTCACCAAACCCAATTTGATTATGATTTTTACAGAAACTGCAGAACAAAATCAGAGAAGGCTGAGAAGATGTGGAAATTGCACAGCGGGGGGAAACTACTGCAGTTTAGGAAGGAATGCAGAGGAAGAGTTTTGCATGGAAGCCACCATGAAGGGCCCAAACCAATTTAGGTTGCAGTCACATGTGCCAGAAAAAAATGGGGGAAAGCGAGGAAATAGACCCACAGTTGCACGATCACACCTCCCTTTGAAGCTGTGGGCGCAGTCAATCATTGCGTGATCAGATGCAACTGCGGGTGAGTCGGGGAGGGTTGTGCCATTTTTTCCCCATGTGCTTAACCAAGGGATGGATGAATCACACCTCTGCACCAAGGACTCTCTATGGAGTTTGTGATGATGCACATACTGTGAAAGGGGGGAGGAAACAATGGCACAGAGTTGGGATGGCCTGATCAGACCATCCTGATGCCATGAAAGCGTGCTGGAGTGATCAGACACCAGAAAGTCCATCCGTGACCTGTTGCAACCCATTTACTACCGGGTTTTCCCCGGTGTCTTTTAAATCCGCTTCTGCGGCAGAGCAGAATGGGTTGCTGATGGCTGTGGGGCACTTCCCAGATGTTGTTGTCTGATCTCACGCCCTTTAAATCCGCCTGGCATTCACACCTATCTTGGGTCTAATTGTTTGTATGATTTAGGATCAGCAAATATTAACAAATTGACAATGGCTAGGTGGTCATTGCTTTGCCACCTTTGAAATCATGGTAACAAATTCCAGACAGGTAGCTAGCTATGTTAGTCTCTAAGACTGCAATCACACACACTAATTAATTTACTTCCAATCCACTTTCAGTGCACTTTCCAACTGGATTTTACTGTGTGGACTGAAAAAATCCAATTGGAAAGTACATTGAAAGTGGATTATTCAGTGTGTGTGTGTGACCACAGCCTAAAATGCCGCAAGACTTATTTCATGTGTTTTCTGCAACAGACTTATAGTGCCATAAATTTGTATATACCAGAGCACAATCTGTACTTAGGTATGCACACATATGTGTATAAGGAAAAAACCTCTAAACAGTGGGAGCAAAATATCATGAAGAGCAGACATTGACATTTCACTGACAGGCTCCTTTACTCAAGGCAAGCACAGTGACCATTCTCAACAGCAATAAATGACAATAATAATTTTCCTAGCTTCTAATGACTACACTGGGAGAGGAAAGTTTAGGCTCAAAATCTGACAAGCTTTTTCAGGTGACTTTCAGGTCAACAGCAAAGTACCTTGATTAATGAAGTGTAGTCCCTCTGGTTTCTGAACTTCCCCATGCTTGGTGTTAGATTAGTGTCCATTTATTATTTTGAATCAAGCAAAGTGCTTTCTCTCTGCCCTCCATTTGACCTGCCTGAAAAATACTGTTTGCCAAATCCCACACAAGTGGACATATATATTAACAATGGGTACAAAAGGCATGTGTTTTAAGAAGTCTTGGCCCAAGAGAAAACATATGGGGAAAAGGGAAGTGAAATGTTTTGGCAGCAAACATTTATTTAGATTATATAAACACCTTCAAAAAATAGGAGTCTTGTGTAGGCTTGCCAGCTCGGTATTGGGAAATACCTGGAGACTTGTGGGGTGGAGCCTGAGGAGGGCAGGGTTTGGGGCAGGGAGGGACCTCAGCAGTCCACTTCCCAAAGCAGCCATTTTCTCCAGGGGAACTGGTCTTTGTCACCTGGAGATCAGTTGTAACCCCAGGAGACCTCCAGCCACCACCTAGCTTGGCAACCATAGTCTTGTGGCACCTTAAAGATCACCAAATTTTATTCCAGCATAGGCGTTTGTGACAAGAGTCTACATCAGAGTTCATGGAACAGACAGAGCAGAAGTGAGCTTTGCTCGATGGAAGTTTATAGTGGAATGAAAGTTCTTGGTCTTCAAGGCACTACAAGACTCCAGTTTATTTTTGCCACAGCTGATGAACCCAGTTTCCCCTCTGGGATTATTACATCTAACAAATGCTTTCCAGACCAAAGGAAAAGGTAATAATTACTTGGAGTCACATTTTCCAGGTGTGATGCTGAGGAAGACATTTTACAGCAAAAAAGCCCCACTGTGTGCCTGTTTTGTCAGTTTATTCTTCCAGAACAAATTTGGGTTCATGGATACCTCACAGTGCAATCCTAATCAGAGTTACTCCCTTTGAAGCCCATTGACTTCAGTGGGTTTAAAAGGGCGTAACTGTTTAGGTTTGCACACTTATCATGTTAACAATGGATTGAGAAAATGATTTTGCATCAGCAGTGCAAATCCCATTGAAATATTTGCCCACAAACTGCAAAATCAGTATTCCTATTCCAAAATCTAATTAATAGATCAACATATGCTGCATTTATGTAAAACACTTCCTTTTAGGCATGTTCATTATGTTTTGCGTGGGTCCCATTGCACATCATCAGATGAAGTGGGCTCTGGCCTACAAACTCTTCTGCTGGAACAAAATCTTGTCAGTCTTTACAGTGCCTCTGGACTCCTGTTTAGTTTTGCTGCTGCAGACATATTGAACTATCCCACTGGAAACATCAGCTGAAAGTGTTCCTGCCCAAAATGGTCTAGATGTCCTTGGGTGTTTGTCATCATTATTTTACCATCCTTATCATTATAGTTTGTTTGTGGACCCAAACACAGCTGGGGAGAAAAGTAAAAAGGATTGAATCCTGTCAATAAATCTAATGCTGAAAAGGTCATGTGACAAATTTAATAATTACAAAGTAGGGGGAATTATGGCAGAGAAAGATTACAAGAATGGTACCTACAGAGAAGAGTTATTGCTTGTGACATAAGAAACAGCCAAATAAATAATTTAATGGGAAGACAGTATAAAAGGCTGGAAGAGAAGGATCAATCATTTACATTGGTGCAAAAGTACAAAGAGATTCATAAAAGCAGCCTATCAGCTGCTAAAATTGCATCCCACCTCTTTGGTCAATGAATTACTCTGTGCAGCTGCAAATAAATAAGAATGAGTTAGAACTGCATTTGGTAGAATTGATCCAGTGTAGTTCAGTTAATAGGACCACTGAGTGTGGACTTGGGAAACCAGGGCTTGAAGTCAGCTAGCAGAAAACTGGCTGGTCTGGGAAAAGTCACTGTCTTTTGACTTCTTATCTGCAAAATGGGAATTATTGTGACTTAGCTCACAGGATTTTTGATATCATAAAGCATGTTGCTTCCTGGAGTCTTTATTTTTCCCTTGTAGATGAGAAAACAGACCTTTTTTCTCCCATTACACTTCTATAACTGGTAAACCCTGCTGAGATCTGCAACTTCTCACTTGTGCACATTCTCTCTAGTGGCTCCCACACTTCTGTCATTCCATGGACTATGAAAAACAGAAACATTCAGGAAGGCATTTTTATAGAACTATAGTAGAAAGGAACAGTTCAGGAAAGCACCTTCACAATGGAACTGGATGTAGTCCACTGCAATGATTATTCTAGGTATCATCTTGCTGCATTTTCTACCTTGGTGATGCAATTATACCTTGCCTGGGCAGTTGTGGTTTGCATTGTGTACTAATTCTCTAATTCTAGTCCAATTGCATTATTCATTGGGTGTCTTATGCTGTATGATTGCGTAGTTTTTATTCAATGGACTTCGAAGGTTATAGTTCTGTTTAGGATTGATTGCAGGTTCTTTAGACCACAGTCAGAAGGGGGTACATTCACATGTAGGCATCTGCATGTATAGGCAGAGCTTTGCTTGCTGTTTTTACTGTGGTGCTTCCTGTTGCTTAAAATCAAGCTGCTGTACAGTTGTGAGAGTTGTACTCCTCTATTGCAGGAAAATCTGGCTCCCTGTACAGTTCTTTGATGTCTTTAATGTGTAAAGACCTTAACAATCCCTGTGTAAGAACCCAGTAGGTCACTGCTTTTTTGCCTTTTGCAAAATTATTAATTCAAAGTGAAACATCCCTCTTTAACACAATACACAATACATAGGTTCAGTGTTCCCTCTAAGCTGAGTTAGTGTGAGCTAGCTCAGTTTTTTAGCCTCACACATTTTTGTCTTAGTTCAGGAAGAATGGCTCCAGAGCAAACTAATTTTCTGCAGTAGCCAAATCGCTCACTCACAACTTTAATGCCAGTAGCTCACAAAGTAGAATTTTTGCTCACAAGACTCCACAGCTTAGAGGGAACATTGCATAGGTTGGGTCTTGCATCCTGCTTAATAGTGAGATGTGAGTTTTGTGTACAACAAACACCTGGGTCCATTTGGCCAAAGGTCCTTTTATTAACAGTAACTGCAGGGCAAGTAACTTCACTATTGGAATAAGGAATAAATGTATACTCTCTTCAAGGTTTTATTTTTTATAAATTGGCTTTGTGAACTGGAGGCATTTCAGGGTTAACCCTTTCTTGTCTTTTTTTAAAAAGTTCAATAAAACCTGCCTCGTGGCAGCTGTGTCCATAGTTTTCACAGCAATCTGCAAAGTTAGTTTCCTTGAGCTGAAGAGGGTGTGGTGCTCAATCTCGATCTAATTTATTACAGCAAGAGCCAGTAAAACAGTACAGAAGGTGTGGTTACTTTCTTGGGGTCAGAATGATTTCAATACAGGCCTCTCCTGGTTCTCTCCATTCCTTCTCCACTTCATGGCCCTTCCTCCTTTTCCTGTCCCTCATCATGGTGGAATCATCAAGCCCCTTTGTTGCTTGCATTCATCTATAGTGTATTATTTCATTGGATTTGGATTGGAGTAACTGCACAGGTTTGCCATGTGACCCATGACAATAGGATCCATTTTTAGCACATTGAGGGCCCAGGAGAAACTGCATGAATGGTCACTATGGACTTGCCATTGAGTGACGACCATGGTGCAAGTGAGACAATGTAGCTACTTTAAAAAAAAACCTGACCTCAAAAATGTTAGCTCCAAATTACAAACTCTCCTAAAGGAACTGATGCTTTCCTTAGTTAGGGAGAGCCCATGCTGAAAAAGAGCCCTCACAGAGTTCCTGTGAAATTTTTTATCATGGAAGTGATCTCAGCTCTTAGTAACTAGAAAAGGTAATGTAGGAAGCTTCTGAGAGCCAGATTATGAATCTTAAGCATTTAATCCCCCCTATTTTTTTTCTATTTTAAACTCCCATTCTGAGGCAACAAGGAAAGGAAGGTGGATTAAAAGGGATGACTCCAGTTTTGGATGCACTAAACCAGCATCAATTTCACAACTTGTCTTCTGTTTTTCCTGACCTGAAAAGGCCAGAGAACTCTAGCTATTTGGCAATAAGGAAAAAGCACACAGAGAGAGAGACTAAGAGCTAGAATTAGTAAACCAACATGCACTAGAGCTCTGTGTTCAAGGTTATTTAGTTTCACCAACTTTCTCTTTGTATTAGGATTCAGGAATCTCATGAATGTGGTTGATGTTTCTCAATACAACAAGAGAGGACTGCGCAGCATGAGTTCCTATAAGGAGCAGATAAAAAGGCCCTGGAGCCCTGCCTGCCACTTCACACAGAGAGATACCGAATGGACATCATTACATTGGATGTTCAATGTTAATGTCACCCCAGGGAACAGGGACTGCTGTCTACAGCTGAGGTGGCTTCACAATGCCACCTGTCTAACAGAATGCCTGTTTCATTCATAGCTTGCACACAGACCCAGCTGTGACAGGTTGAAGTGGGCTGCTGAGGGTGACTGGTTCAGGGCTTGGAATTTCATTATTTTATTTTCTGCATTTGTTTGGGGAATGAGTATTATGTATACAGAAAATATGTGCCCTTTGCATGGGTATTCCCAGGGACTTATATTTTTTAAAAGTTACAGATGATTACAAAATATTCAGCAATTATGTGGATGGTACATGTCTCCCAAATCTAATGGAGTCTGGCATACTATCTTCACTATCCCATTTGAATGTAGTTCCTGCGTTCTGATTGCAGTGTTGGGTTTAGGAGTCGGGATACTCTGCTATGGATATGGTGACTAGTTTGGAGAGGATTCCTCTTTAATAATTTTCTAAGAGAGCTGATGGCTCACATGCCCTGAAATCCTTGAACAAGTAAACTTTCAGACTTGGTATTCCCCGTAAACAAAATGGGACCAAAATGCAGTGTTCCTTCTAAGCTGTGCGCATAGTCGGACCTTGTCCAATAAAGCAAAAACCATTTAATCCAAAACAGCTTGGTTGTCCATACTCCAAGGCCACCTGAAGGCTGAAGGAGGGAGAGGTAGGTACCATTTATATGGGAAGGGACCACTTTGTACATCAGTTTAGTGACTCAAATGTAGGCTCACTCATAGCTTTAATGCCAGTATATCTTTTGGCTAATGGGGACAGAAGGCAAAAAGGGGGCCAGTTTGCTTACAGTGACAGCAAAGGGGGGGTTAGGAAGAAGACCCCTGGATATTGGAGAGGGTGCCTAGGAGCATATTTTGGATAATCAGTCATGAACCCAATGAACCACAAACTGGTTCAGCAAACTGAAAAGTTCATGGAAGTTCATGAACCATGGTTCATGGTTTCGCACAAACCACGAACCACCATGAACCACCATTTTCCTGGTTTGCGCCCATCCCTACTCATGACCCCTTCAATATCAGTATCTAGTCCATGCTACCACACGTAATGTCTGGCTAGTGACACTGAGGACTCCTCAGAGGAGGAGAGGCCCTGGTGTAGCTAGCCCAGAGTTGACAGAAGTCAACAGCAGGGAAATCGGGTGCAGACATGCCTAGACTTGCAGCCAAGATCTGGTTCAGAATCACCTCCACCCTCCAGCTCTAATTCAGGAGGTGAAGGTCAGCCAGCCACCCCCAGATTTCTGGGATCAATGCACCCTTGGAATGCCACAGAAGAAGGCTGAGAATGGATTTACAGGCTAGGTGGCACAGTGCATGCCTCCTGGCTCAGTGCCAGCTGCCTGCTGATAGTGGAAGATGAATCTTTGCAGGATTGTTTCTGTGAAGCTGGCTGTATGCATAATGTCTTGGCACGCAGCTATAAAGTTTCCCAAGAGACACTTTTGGGTGTGGATGCAACCCGTAGAACAGATGCTGAACTGCCAACACTACCTTGATGGATTCCTGGAAACCTGACCTCTGACTGAAGGACACTGGATTTCTGAAACCTCCTCTGGCCGTGTTATCTTTGGGAATTAGAGAGATGTTGCAATCTGACACCAGAAGCTAGCAAGCAAGCCAGTAAAATAGAGTTCTTAGTATGACTTGGCATCCTACTTCTGGAATGACCACCCTGTTTCCCGTAATAGACTACCCTTATGAGCTGACAGTTCATACTGATGTGATGAAAATGGCCTGAATACTTCAGCCAGTTTTTCTGTGGGCCAGCCTCTCCATACCCAGTTGAGAACATGTGCCAAGATGGGATCTTTTGTTACCATTCTAGCATTCTGTGTAGCATGAAGAGGGGGTTCTGGCATGGATTCCAGCATAAGGACTTTCATTGATGGAGGAATGGCACAGTCAGGTGTCTGCAGAGGTAGATGGCTTAAGGCATCCACATTGGCAGTTTCTTTCTCTGGCCTATAAGTGAGATTATAATCATAAACATTCAGCATAATATTCCAACGTTGCACATGGGGAGATAAAATGGGAGGCATTGCTTTGTCTTTGGTGAAAATTCCAAGAAGTGTCTTGTGATCTGTTTGGATTTCATAAGGATGATCATGTACATAATTCTCTTTTTCAGGGCCAGTATTTCCAATACAAGGCCTTACCCTTTGGGCTGACATCATTTCCAAGGGTGTTTGCCAAGGTCCTTGTAGTTCTGTTAGCCTAGTTAGGTCACGCCTCCTCTCACTCCAGGCAGGGCTATGCATATTTGTGTAGACTATATTGGCTCAGAGTGAGGTTGACCCTCCAGTCTTATATAGCTCAGCTCCCTAACAGATTTTGCATACAACTAGATTGGGGTGTGGTGGGGGGGTCCCACTGAAGAAAAGAACCCTTCGGGTAAGTTCCAATATTCCTTTCTCCTTCATTGGGGGAAGTCATGCAAACTGGTTATACCAGATTTATTGCCAGAGCATGCTGGGACCTTCTGCTAAGAAAATCAATCATAAATACTTTAGTGCTAAAAAGAGCTGAATTGAAAATTGAAAGGAGTGAGATAAATTGTATGACAGACAGAGCCTCACTGATGGCTTACAAATTAAGGAACTTTGCCCCAAGGGAAATACATCTAACCTGTTCAGTTTTAAATTTCAGAAAACACCAAGTTCATTCCCTTTCATAGACTTTTGAGGAAGCTAAAGGGTAACTCGAATTTATTTCTGCTGCTTTTACCTAGGGTTATGAGGAGCAAACTGGTAATCAGTGGAACTCTGGGGGCAGGGACACGGGAGCTCTCTTAATGTCACTTCCCAGGAAACCATATGAACCTGGAAACTCTGCTTTTATCTCATCTATCAACTTACTGCTTACTAGTTCTTTTTCCAGTTTTTTAATCTGTTTGTTTTAAACATTGTTTTGTATCTTATCTCTCCTTATAATAATTATCTTTTGGTTTCGTAAGATTCCATGTGCTCCCATTGGCTGTAAAATGCCTTCCCTCAGCCATTGGCCCATCAGCCACCACTCAAGAGTACTTGCGTGCCATTGGCTGGGTGTTGGGTCTGCTCCTCTTCCCCACCCACTCCCCCTGGCAGAAGAGCTCTCTCTCCTGAGGAAGACAGTTCTCTTGACTCCTGTAAGGGACTGTCCCCTCAGTGGCTGTTGGTAGGCAACCAAGCTTGGTTCTGTGAGTAAAAAAACAAAGGACTTTCAGCATAACCCCCTCGCCAATGGCCACTCTCCTGTCAGAATAAATGGCTGGCTGGCTAACGAGGTGGGTCAGCGACCATCAAACCATTTTCTTCAACTCCCCGCTGTGCAGCTGACTTTCCCCTAGGGTTGCCAATCTCCAGGTGGGAACTGGAGATCTCCCACTGTTACAATTGACCTCCAGATGACAGAGATCAGTTCCCCAGAAGAAAATGGTTGCTTTGGAGGGTAGACTTTATGATATTATACCTTGCTGAGTCCTTCCACACACACCCCAAATGCTGCCCTCCACAGGATCCACCCCCCCAAATCTCCAGGTATTTCCCTAATCAGAGTTGGCACCTGTACTTTCTCCTCTGTCAGTAAAAGGCCCTTTCCACACCTATGTTGGCCTTTGGGAGAAAACTCATTGGGCCCAGTCCTGATCAGGTTGCCAACTCCAGGTGGGCAATTCCTGGAGATTTGAGGGATGGAGCCTGGAAAGGGTGAGGTTTGAGGAGGGGTGGCACCTCAGATAGGTACGATGCCATAGACTCCACCCTCCAATCCAGCCATTCCCTGATGGGGAACCATTGTTGCCAGTCTCCAGGTGGGGGCTGGAGATTACTCAAAATTACAACTGCTCTCTAGGAGGGAGGGGGGAAGAGATGGAAAACTAAAGGTAGGTTGATGGTTGGCTGGAAGGGAGATAGGGTTATCAACTCCAGGTTGGGAAATTCCTGGAGATTTGAGGGGTCAAACCTGGAGAGGGTGAGTGTTGAGGAGGGGTGGGGCCTCAGACAGGTACAATGCCATAGACTCCACCCTCCAAACCAGCCACTCCCTCCTGGGGAACCACTGTTACCAATCTTGGGGGTGGGCTGGAGATCACTCAAAATTACTACTGCTCTTCAGGTAGCAAAGATCAGTTCCTCTGGAGAAATTGGTGGACTCTGTCATTATACCCTGCTGAGATTGCCACAGGAAATTGTCACTGAGTGCCCAAAGCCAGGGCATTCTCCCAGAGCCTCTTTCTAGAGCTCGTTGTATTTACTTCCACAATGGGCCTTATTCCTAGTTTTATATAAGCCAGTTTGATGAACTGTTTTCAGTTATGAATGAATCCGCAGCTGTGCATGCAGTGCTATCAGCAATGAGGAAACTGGGGGGAGGGATTAAGAAGGTATTTCTCTGAAGGTACTGCAGCCCTTCACAGGAACCATGGATTTATGTGGCGGAGAGCTAGCAAGGTGGACATTGCAGTGGCCTCCTCAGCCCTGAAATACAACACAGGCTGCTGGATCCAGGTTGGCTTGCAATATTCAAGTTTATCCAACTGCCTTCCAATTTCCAGTTTGCAGTCTGGCAGGTCTATGGACTCCAGCAATGAAAGACATCTTGTCCTGGCATTCTTCTTTCATGGCACCAACTTATATGCACATACTGGATCTAGGGTTGCCAACTCTGACTCTGGAAATTCCTGGAAATTTGGGAGGCATTGCTTGAGGAATGTAGAATTTGGAAAGGGGAGGGAGCTCAGTGGGGATATGAAGCCGTACAAACTGTTCTTCAAGGTTGCCTTTCCCACCAGGGGGACTGATCTCTGGAGCTTATTTGTAATTCAGGGGAAATTCTAGGCCGACCTGTAGGTTGGCAAAATTAGGTGGACCGGGACCTTACCTTTCTGTAAATGTTAAGAGTTGGAGGGTGAGCTGCTACAGACTTCCCTCAATCGTAATTTCTCCTAGAGCTAACTTCATGTTCACTTTTATTGTACAACTCATACACATTAGCTTTGTGCTAAAGTGACTGATCCAGGACTGGGGAGGCAGAAGTTCAAAAATCCCACACATTCCTCCCTCACAGAGTTACTGAGAGGAAAAACTTAATTAAAAGAGAGTCATGCTTGCCACCCTGGATTCCATAGTGGGACAGGATGCACCACTTTTTGATGGACTGTTTTATTACATTTTTATCCAACCTTTTCTCAAGGTACTCAGGGCAGCCCACATGGTTCCCTTCATTTGTTTACCTTCTCAAGAAAATAGGTTATGATGACAGACAGTGATCAGCTTGAGGTCATTTGTATCTGAGCAGAAATTTGAATGATGGCTATGATGACCTAGCACTTTTCCCTCACTCAGATGCAGGATTTTCACTCCATTTTTTCCTTCCTTTCTGGCTGGCCAGCCCCTTTATCTATTTTCTTCTTTTCTGAAAATCTATAGCTGTCCCACACTGTCATTTAATTGTATTTTGCTGCTGGTTCAGTGCAAGAACTTGAGGGATGACACAAGATCACCTCCTTAACTTAAACTTCTGAAAATGGCACCTGAGAGACTTTAGAATATTTAAAAATAAACAAGATATTTTATTCAACAAAGAGGGGGAAAGATCAGCTGAAATCAGGGGTAAAATGTCTGAGGTAAATCAATAATGAACTTTGAGGTAACTTAGTAATTTCACTTTCGCATGTTTCCAGAAATTGAGAGTTCTTAAAATTTTTACAAAGTCTTAGAATCTTAGAGATCAGAGACTTTGGTTTCAGTGTTTCCTAAAAACTTCAGGGATACACTACTGAGTACCCAAATTCCTTCTCTAAACACACCGGGTTCTCTGGAGTCGGCTGAAGGATGTCTGTTCCTGCATTGCATTTTTCTTCTTTGAGGCATTGATGAACAAAAAGCAACTTTCCCTCTCCCACAGTCAGACAATGATGAGCGATCAAGAAGAAAACTCTTCAGAGAGGATCAGAAGTATCCATAAAAACAAAAGCAATCCTTTTCAAGCCTTACTACTTTCTCATGCTAAATACATGGGGCTGCTAAATGGTAAAGCTGGAAGCATGCTGGACATATAACCTTTTTGGCGGGTATTCTGATTATGCAGAGTGAATAAATGCAACACAACACATGCATATTAGCTTTAAATGAAAAAACTTTACTTACTGGTGAGGAAGGGTTACTGGGGGATTAAAGAAAACAAAGTCCCACTATCTGAGCCTCAAGTACATATATAAACAAAAAGACCAGACATCGTGTTTGAAGTATGACCAGCAACAAGTCAAATTTAGCTCAGATACCAGTAGAGGAAGTAATTTTCTTTGATGCTTGAAAAGTCTTAACAGGCCCCAGTCACACAGGCCAGATAACGCAGGGGGAGGTGTGGCTGTTCGCCCCAGAGCAAAATAAAGCATGGTAGCCCGATCACATGGTCCCCTGAGTTGCCACGCTTCGGCTGTTAGCTGCAGATCACGCAGCAATGCTTAATCATGGCAAAGAAGCAGCGCAGCGCAATCACACAAGCTGTGCTGCTTTTGGTTTCTTGTTTGTGCACATGTGCCATTCCGGGGGACGGGGCTGCTGTCAATGTCGTGTTTGTGCGCATGCGCAGTTCAGTGTTAGTGCGCATCCTGTGGAGACTTGCAACACCCCGTTTGCAATGGGACATGGGCGGGTGCCGGATGCCATGGGATACTAGCACTCCCGCGATCAGACACCCACCTTTGCCCTGCGTTTACTGGATACTAGTGCACTTTCCTAGGTACTTTTTAACTCCGCATCTTCGGCAGGACACCATGGGTTGGCCACAGGAGCACTACACTTCCCAGATGTTGTGGTATGATCACGCCCCGAAAATCTGCCTGACATTCGTGCCTTCAGCGCGGCAACTTCTCCGTGTGACCAGGCCCCCAGTAATTTAATTTTACTCCAAAAACTATCACAGGACACCACCAGAACAGAGGAAAATTAGGTAGATAAGCTTTGGGATTTTAGCAGTACAGTATATTCAGTTGTCCTCTGCCACTTCACTGCCACTTCAAAACATGGACAACAGGAGCAGGCCAAGTATAATCTAATCTCTCTCTATCCATCTCTCTGCTATCTTATCCAGCCCTAGAGCCTCTTACTACCTCTCCACAAATACCATCACCAGCTCCAGCCTTTTCTCTCTCTCCACCAAAGGTCCACTCCTCTCCCCCTCCAGGCATTTCTGCTCCAGAACTCCAATAACTGGCACCTTTCCTTCATTGCCACCGTCTGCAGCTTCTTTGACCATAGCCCTTGGAATAAGTCCCAGGTGTTCTCTAGAGTCCATCAACTGTTGCCCTGTCTGCAAGGCCTCTTTTTCTCTATATAGCTCAGAAGCTTCTTTCTTTCAGCCTCCTCTAAGAACTAGCATATGCTCCCCAGCCTTGGTTGGGTCACTCAAGAGGGAATTAGAGAACACTAGAACTGAAATTGCCATTGTTTCATTTATGAACTGCCATTGATTAATTGCAATATTTGCTTGCTTTCTTATTAGTCAATAAAGTTTACAACTACTTACGAGTGAGAGAGAGAGAGAGTGCATCCTTTCTAACTGCGCTAATCTACATCTTGACTCTAAGACTTCTAAAACTCCTGTGAGAATGGACTAGAAAAGAATAAAGAGCAATAAAACTAAAATCCAATGCTTACTCACTAGCCCATCCTCATTCTATTGATTACCCAATTGGAGAATCCCAGTACTAATTATGCATTCTACCACCTTACTCTGGCAGGAAATACATGCAGGGTCTACCATTGGATTCCTACACTTAACTAGCTAGGATATTAGTATGCATAAACAAATATGTTAATTCTTCCATGACTTTAGAGAGAGAACTTGCCAATCCCAACAGTATTACATGGTTAGAAAACACTTATGAGCTTTTAAAGTGCAGTCCATCACAGCCTCCAGGCTGTAAGATCAAGTAACCTGATATCAAACTGGCTTTTCTTAGGAATAATTGAGGTAATGTAGATACATATGTACTAACTGAGATAGTGACTACAGAGTAGTAAATATTATATGTGAATTAAGCCTGAACATAGGTTCTTAACAATGACATCCTAAGCAGAGTTACACTCTCTAAGAAGGGTATAATTCTGTTTAAGATTGCACTGTAAAACCAAAAGGCTAAAATGTATATTTTATCTACGTAGTATTCTGTAGGAGAACCACTATCATTCTTATGGTTTTCTGAAAAATATCAGGGCTAATATACTGTGAAGAAAAAGGAGTGCACTTGCATGCATAGTCAAAACCAGATTTCACAGAAGCCCAGTAATAAGCATATATTATTCTCTCTTCCCTGGTTTTTTTCTTTTTATTTTGCTCTCAGCACACTATATTTGATAGTCGTAAGCATCTACTTTACTGGCACATCTTCATGATGCCACAGGAGCACCATTTCTTTAACAAAGGATTTGCTGTTACACTTATCCATCATAGCTACTGCTGTTACCAGAATGATTGCTTTAAATACATAATAAAGGCCAAAAAGTAAATGCAGCAGTGCAGAAGAATGAATATGGGTTTGGATTAAGAAACAGGAATGTACACACGACAGAGAAGTGCTTTTTTCCTGGAAAGATAAACATCCCAAGGGAAAAAAAGAAAGCCAGTTCTACAAAATTTTACATACATTTAATACTAACTTTCTATCCAGCTACTCCAGCCTGTGGAGCTTTCCACTGACAGAGGAAAAGTGTTGAGTACAACCCATTAAAACCAGTGTTAACAGTGTCATCTCTAAAGACTATATAGTCTTACAAATAGGAATGGCATCAGTAAGTGCCCAGTGTGCTGTTTTGTGCATTAAGTCCAGAGTCTATTTAAACCAGTCAAAAAGCTCTGGTTGACTTTCCTTTTTGGGCACTGAGTCATCCGTACATTTTATTGTCCACAGTTAGCACTACAGCAAAACTACTGGCAGCATTATAGCAAAATTACTGGCAGTTCTAAGCAACAAAATTTGATGGATCAAGCTCCAAAGAGCAATCATTTATGCTTGATTAAAAGATGGGTAAACTGGCCATAGAAACTACTTTGAAATGAATGATGCTACAAAAAATGGATTACTAGTATGTTTAGCTCACAGCAGCTTTCATGTTTTAGCTTTCATGTTCCCCACATTTTCTCCCTTTTGATCATTTTTTTCCTCTTGTGTGCTAATGTTCTCCCACTGCCAGTAACTTCAGCAATGCATTCCGAATACTATACTTTATCTCAGCCAAAAGTATGGTGTAGTGGTTAAGAGTGGCAGACTCTAATCTGGAGAACCCGGTTTGATTCCCCACTTCTTCACGTGCAGCCAGCTGGGTGACCTTGGGTCAGTCACAGCTCTCTCAGAGTTCTCTCAGCCCCACCTACCTCACAGGGTGTCTGTTGTGGAGAGAGGAAGGGAAGGAGATTATAAGCTGCTCTGAGACTCTGAGTGAAACAGGGTATAAATCCAGCTCTTCTTCTTCTTCTAAGTGATGATTACATCATACAGTCATTTCATCATACCAACATCTTATTCTTGGCTGGATGTAAACCCTCCTAAGGAAACCTCATGACCCCAATATCCAACCATTAAGGAAAATCAAATTGAAGATCTGGTTTGATGCAGACGGCCATGCAGTGAAAAACACTGTAGTAGCCAAATTTCAGCAATACAGGCTAAGTGATGCATCCAACATTCCATCAGAGCCCAAACCCTTCTATCGGAGAAAAAATGAAGAGCACAAACAGACCCCTAGACCCAGATGATCCAAGCTTCTAAATCAAATAACCCAGCAACCTTTTGGCACTTAATCAGGGCTGAGCTTCATGCAGAACCACCAAATAAGCTGCAATATCTCTTCCCGGCTTTGGGAATCTCACTTCTATTCATTCTATTTGTCCAAAACAGACCCACATACTTCTCTGGAGAGCCAACTACGAAACCTCCCAACATGGCTACTGGTAATGGTTAATAAAGTTTTAAAAAACTAATAAATCAATTGAGATCTGGCAAGGCTCCTGGAAATGATATGATATCTCCAAAGATGATAAAATGTAATATTGATTGGTGGGTCCCAATGCTCACTGCACTTTTTACTCCTATTAATCTGTCAGCCCGTATCACTTCAGACTGGGACCTTGCAATTCTTGCTCCAATCTACAAGAAAGGAGAAAAATCAAATCCCACCAACTATCGACCAATTAGTCTCCTTACTGTTGTTGGTAAATTTCATTCAAGATACTTATATTGGAAACTCCTTGACTGGCTAGAACAAGAAAATATACTGATGTGAGCAAGCAGGTTTCAGAGCTGGCCGTTCCACCATAGACTACTGTCTGATTTTGCACCATCTTGTGGAAAAGTACAGCTCTAAACCTAATAGAGCACTCTATGATGCCTTTGTGGATTTCAAAGCAACATTTGACAGCATCCCCAGGAACAGGCTCTGGGCAAAGCTTGAGAACTTCTCAATAGACCAAAGACAGTATATACTTATTCACTCACTGCATGAAGGGAACTTCCTAAAAGTAAGATGTAATCCTCAAGGCCATCTCTCCAATATGGATGAATGGTCCATTTGACAAAGGAGTTAAGCAGAGCTGGCCCTTCTACTTTTTAATTTCTCTATCAACTCCTCTGTGCTTATTGCTTTGTGCTCATCGCACTGCATGTGTCCTCCTTCTTTCTACCTTTTTTATTTTCTACTATTACTGCTGACTCTCCAGAGATGATCTTGTATCAAAATAAACTTTAATCTGAACTGAAATTCCCAATAACTGTACCGTGTTGTTCCCATAATACTTTTATGGTGAGATTTTCCATACAAGTGACTCCTCAGGATAGTTTTCTCTCTAGCAAACTACCCAGTGGACTGAGCATGACCAGGAAATGACAGAGGATGGCTTTATAATTACCAATAATTATAGCAATTGTTGAGATGCAAAAGCACTGAACAATTTTCATTGCTCAATAAGTAAGAAAGAAGAAAAACCCACCATGAAGCCTTCAGGGAAGCCTTGGCCGAGTGAGAATTTGAACTTGGTCTCTGTTAAACGTAGGGTTGCCAGCTTGAGGAGAACTTGCCATGGGGGAGTGGCACACTAGCAAGATCATGCTGTTGCAAGTGATATCGCTTCTGGTGCAACACGGAAGTGACGTCATTGTTCTACCATTTATCCCAAACTCTATAGCTTAAGAATGAAGTGACATTATTGCGTCAGATCACTGTTGATCTCCCCTTTTCCTCCATCATGTTTCCTCTACCACCTAGTGGGCAGAGCTGGAAGTCTCCCACTGAAGCAGGAGACGGGGCTCCCTACTTAGACATATGCAGTATTCTAATAACTGCAAAGCAATGCTTCAGAAAATTACAGCACTTACTAAGTAATATTGCAATAATTACTAGTTAAAGACATTGTTTGTGAAAGATAGTTCTAAAATCTCTCAATATTCGTTGCACAACAATCCAATGCACATTTCTAGGGAGCAAGTTCCAGTGAGCTCAGAACTAACTTTTATGTCCCCTACAAGCTAGAGAGGAACCCCATTTCCACCTGTGGAAATGGAATGGGGACCGTATGACCTGTAGCTATGGCAGGATCCACACATTGTTGATATGTGCTATTAGAATTATTCATACTGATCCCCTCCCCAACAGTCTGTAATGACAGCCTTTCCTGTGCTTATTGAACTGCTGACTGGACCCTTCATTCCTAACTATATATATTTAGAAAACACACACACAAGGGAACAAAAAAGGCACAGTGAAGCTCACCATTGCAGATGCTGGAGCTGGTGTGGGTGTGCATTGGTGCAGTGTGAGCTGCACGTTGGGAGCCCCGGCCCGTAGTGTCAGGTAGCTGTTCTGGCTTGTGGGAGCTTGTCTGGGCTGGGGTGGTCACTTGTCTTACCCCCCCCACACACACACACACACACACACACTATACACCCCACTTTCTCAAGGGGAGCCTGGGGTGCGCTTAGGTGCCTGTTTTTCTTTGCCCCACGTTTTAATCCCCAGTGACAAATTTGGCTTCAAGCAGTAGCTGGCTGCTCAGGAGCAGTAAAGGGTTGGGGAGGAGTGGGTTGTTTCCCACGCTTTCCACGATGCCTGTTATTATGCTATGAGCATTTCTTTCCCAGTAAATTTGGTAAGGGAGGAATGGGCTTTTTAGACTACAACCCCATTGCTGCTTCAGAGACAGCAATGGGCTTCACATTGCAGGATCAATTAAAGGCAGGAACCAGCAGTTGTCCCTGCTCTTGCTCCTGGCATTTTCAGATGCAGCAGCCATTTGCATGGACGCTTTGGGGGGGGGGGTTTGAGCAGCAGCCCTTTTAAAATTGATTGAGTCGGCAAGTTGTTGGTGTCTTGAAAATCAGGGTTATCACTAAATTTATCACAGTTTATTAGTAAACATGTGGGTGTGTGCTATAATTTCAGAGTGAGGGAGGCATGCATATTGTACAAATAAATAAATTTGTAAGTCAGGGGTACTTTAAAGCTGGAATTAATTTTCTTTTTAAAAGTTCATTATCAAATGGCATTTTGTGCGTGCATATATGTTTTGGTAAGGCTCCTATAATTAGTGAAGGGATTTGAGAATGAATGAATAATTTGTATAGCCCAAATCTGGCTGAGCTCATCAGAGCTAGGAAGCTAAAGAAGGTTGGCCTTGGTTAGTGTTTAGATATGAGGCCACCTAGGAAGACCAGGGTTGTCATGCAGTGGCACAGAATGGCAAGCCACCTCTGCGACAAAGGGGGCCCATCGTTCCAAGGAAGGGCATGATTTTTATTGGCTGATCTTTGTCCAGGCCTGTGTGATGCTATAGTCTGCAGGTGGGGCAAGAGGAGTTAAGCTAGGCTAAATTGCTTGTGTGACATAAATAGAGCAGGTTGCCCAGGTAAGGTAGGGCTAATTGGCAAGCACCCTGAGACATCTGGTCTGATGGGGGGGGGATAGGAACAGCAAATCGACATAGTCAGTCGGGAGAGGGTGCCAGGCTACTTTATTCAACTACACCCTTGAGCCACCATCTCCTCTCTCACAACCAGGGGTCTTTTTGGGGGGAGCGCTCAGGAGCCAAGCCCCGCCCCCAGCCGACGTCCCGGAGAGTATTTCAGGCAACCGAATGTCAATTTCAGCTCCATTATATCCTATGGGCCATTGAAGTCAATGGTGAAAACATAGGGTATATTCTGGGGACTGGGGGGAGGGTTTGAGGGAGAGGCTCCAAACTCACAGGATAGCTGATGGAGCCTCTCCCCAAGATACCCACCAAGTTTCAAGAACATTGGATCAGGGGGTCCAATTCTATGGGCCCCTAAACAGGTTGCCCCTATTCCCTCCATTGTTCTCTATGGTGGGGAAAATTTAACTTTTTTCCCACCATAGAGAACAATGGAGGGAATAGGGGCAACCTGTTTTGGGGCCCATAGAATTGGGCCCCCTGGTCCAATGTTCTTGAAACTTGGTGGGTATCTTGGGAAGAGGCTCCAACAGCTATCCTGTGAGTTTGGAGCCTCTCCCTCAAACCCTCCCCTCCAGCCCCCAGAATATACCCTATGTTTTCACCATTGACTTCAATGGCCCATAGGATATAATGGGGCTGAATTGCCACCAAATTTCTTTCATTCCCTCCTTTCCTTCTTTCTTTTTCCTCTTTCCCTCATTCTTCTCTTCTCTCTTTATTTCTTTCCCACCTTCTTCTCTTCTCTTTTTTCCTCCTTTCCCTGTTTCCCTCCTTGTTCCCTCTCTTTCTCCCCCCCCTTTCCTTCTCTTTCTTTCCCTCTTTCCTTCTCTCTACTCTCTCTCTTTCCTTCCCTCTTTCCTCCTTCTGTGGCCCAACTCTCATGAGAAGGAGTTTAAACTTTAAACTCCTTCTCTCTTAGCTCCCCCACCCAGGCCAACTGGGGAAGGGAAGGGAGGCTTTCGAAGATGCCGCCCCCCCTTTTGCTTCCCCTTCTTACTTCACTTCCGGTGATGTCAAGGGGCGTGGCATATGCTAATAGCCTAATAGCTCATTAGCATACCATATGCTAATGAGCTCCTGCAGCTGTTCTTCTACGAAAAGACCCCTGCTCACAACACTTTTGCTGTGGCTGTGTCTCCCACTTTCCCTTTGGGCAGCACAGAATTAGCTGGTCACTATAATTAAGGCCAAACTAAGTTGTGAGGGAGACACCAGACAAGCTAAGCATGAAGCCCTTTATTTCTTCTGCTCCTTCCTGTCTCTATGAATAGGTTTCTTCCCCATTAAATAGGCCTGGTTGTAAAACTGGTTAGGCTACTAGTTGACAGGAATAGGGCAGGTTGTTCATAGGGTTCCCAGATCCTTCGGCCCTGCCGGTGGGGGATGAGGGGGTGAACTTACCAGGAGTGGGGAGGAACACTGAAAATAAACTTGGCATGCCTACATGACCTGGAAGTGATATAGGCATGTCAGAGGGTGCTGTTCTGGTTTTGGGGCAAAACTCTATGGTGGGGAATTAGCATCTACTATAGAGTTTTGCCCAAAAACCAGAGTGCACCTCCCCAATGTCATCAACGTGCCTTCGTCACTTCCAGATCACATAAGCACTTCATGATTATTTCTGGCTTCTTGCCTGTTTAGGGGGGTAATGGGGGGTAGAGAGGAGTGCCTGAAACCCATACTGGGGGGTCTGGCATCTCTAGTTGCTCACGATAGGTAGGACTAATTGGCAAGCACCTGAGACATCTGTCATGAAAAGGGCATGTCCATAACCAGCCACCACATGTTTTGTGCTTGGGTGCACTGTGAAGGAGTGCTCTTGGAACTGAGCAGCATGTTTTGAATCTGGTAGGAGCCTTGCAGCACATCATGGGAAAGGGTTGAAGCTTGGCACCTCTCTGCACATATGGCTGTGCTGATGGTGATAAGCAAGACCAGCAGAAGCACCAGCTGAGTTTGGAGCCAGGATGGATCTGTCCAAGAGGCAGATCAGATGGGTGGCTGGTGCAGCCAGCCCTCAAAACCATCAGCTTATTGAAAGAACCACTGCTCAGCTGCTTAATTAATTTAAATAATATGAAATAAATAAAAGTTAGCTGAACCCACTTTCTGTCATTTGTGTCATCATGGGTGGGGAGGGGTTAAACCAGGACAAGACATACAAGAATTTTTATGGAAGAGATCTTAGCAGTGGGTGGAAGCTTTTGCAAGCTTTTACAGAAGTGCAATCAGAACAGCAATTGCTGCTATTTTTCTTCCACTAACTGTTCTTTGGGCCCAACCTAATTTGATTTCTACACTCATTTTGGCATTTAACTGTGTTGTTTATAAAAAAAACCCAATCCTGTGGAATATAGAAGTGCACAAAAATAACTGCCTAATAAACCCCATGTTTGTCTAGTGCTCTCATACCTTGCTGTGGCCTGCCTGGAGGACGTCTGACTCCCACAGCTTGCCAGCTCTGAATGAAAAGAGTTGTCACTGGCAACAAGGCTCCCTGCTATGAATGCTGCTGGACCACTTGCTAGAGACTTTCCTCAGCTTACAACCACCAGGCCAGGAGATGATGGACTGAAAAGTACTCTTAGTAAAAGTCATGGAAAAGTGAATATACAGCAATTATCTGCAGTTAATGTTCTGGAATTGTAACAAATGAGAAATTATCCCCATGAAATAGTTTAGAAGTTCAGATTTCCTGTTTTTCAAGAGCATATTATCTGGAACAAATGTATTCTCAGCCTGCTTTGGCAGGGAGGGCAGGGTATAAGTCAAATCAAATCAATGTCTGTATATTCACCAGTCTCAAGGTTCTTGGGTGTAGTTCACATTGTGGGTCAGAGAATAAGAACATAAGAACATAAGAACATAAGAGAAGCCAATGCTGAATCAGGCAAATGGTCCATCTAGTCCAACACTCTGTCACACAGCAGCCAAAAATACCATGTGCCATCAGGAGGTCCAGCAGTGGGGCCAGGACACTAGAAGCCCTCCCACTGCTGCCCCCTCCAGCACCAAAAATAGAATTCCCATCTATACCCTGTGGCTAATAGCCACTGATGGACTTCTGCTCCATATGTTTATCTAATTCCCTCTTGAAACTGTCCATGCTTGTAGCTGCCACCACCTCCTGTGGCAGTGAATTCCATATGTTAATCATTCTTTGGGTGAAGAAGTATTTTCTTTTATCTGTTCTAACCCGACTGCTCGGCAATTTCATGGAGTGCCCACGAGTTCTTGTATTGTGAGAAAGGGAGAAAAGTACTTCTTTCTCAACTTGCTCAATCCCATTCATAATCTTATAAACCTCGATCATGTCACCCCTCAGCCGTCGTTTCTCCAAGCTGAAGAGCCCCAAGCGTTTTAACCTTTCTTCATAGGGAAGGTGTTCCAACCCTTTTATCATTCTAGTTGCCCTTCTCTGCACTTTTTCCAATGCTATAATATCCTTTTTGAGATGTGGTGACCAGAACTGTACACAGTATTCCAAATGAGGTCGCACCAATGATTTATACAGGGGCATTATGATACTGGCTGATTTGTTTTCAATTCCCTTCCTAATAATCCCCAGCATAGCGTTGGCCTTCTTTATTGCAGCTACACACTGCCTAGACATTTTCATTGAGTTATCCACTACGACGCCAAGATCTCTCTCTTAGTCTGTCTCTGCCAGTTCAGACCCCATCAACGTGTATTTATAGTTAGGATTTTTGGCTCCAATGTGCATCACTTTGCACTTGGCCACATTGAACCCCATTTGCCACGTTGACGCCCACTCACCCATCCTCAACAGATCCCTTTGGAGTGCCTCACAATCCTCCCTGGTTTTCACCACCCGGAAAAACTTCGTGTCATCTGCAAATTTAGCCACTTCACTGCTTACTCCCAATTTCAAATCATTAATAAACAAGTTAAAAAGCATCGGACCAAGTACTGATCCCTGTGGTACCCCACTGCTTACCACCCTCCACTGAGAAAGTTTCCCATTTATACTCACTCTCTGTTTCCTATTTATAAGCCAGTTTTTGATCCACAAGAGGACTTGTCCTTTTATCCCATGACTATTGAGCTTACTTAGGAGCCTTTGATGAGGAACTGTATCAAAAGCTTTCCAGAAGACAAGGTAAATAATATCTATTGGGGCCCCCTTGTCCACATGTTTGTTCACTCCCTCAAAAAAACATAACAGGTTAGTGAGACAAGATCTTCCCTTACAGAACCCATGCTGAGTCTGCCTCAATAGTTTTTGTTCATCAATGTGCCTACTAATTCTTTTCTTAATAACAGTTTCCACCAACTTATCCGGTATCGATGTCAGACTGATTGGCCTATAATTTCCCAAATCTCCCCTGGAGCCCTTTTTAAAGATGGGAGTGACATTAGCTACCTTCCAGTCCTCAGGAATGGAGGCAGATTTTAAAGAAAGATTACATATTTTTGTCAGGAGATCCACAAGTTCACATTTGAGTTCTTTCAGAACTCTCAGATGAATGCCATCTGGGCCTGGTGATTTATTAGTTTTTAACTTGTCCATCAGTCGGAGGACTTCCTCTCTTGTCACTGCAATCTGATTCAGGTCTTTCAAACCCCCTCCCGAAATTGGTGCTTCTGTAGTGGGCAAGCACTTCTCCTCTTCCACAGTGAAGACAGAGGCAAAAAATGCATTCAGCTTCTCAGCCATTTCCCTATCATCCTTCAGTGGAGCCAGTTTGGTGTAGTGGTTAAGTGCGCGGACTCTTATCTGGAAGAACCGGGTTTGATTCCCCACTCCTCCACTTGCACCTGCTGATGTGACCTTGGGTCAGTCACAAACTCTGGCATGGCTGTTCTCTCAAGGACAGTTTGTGTTAGAGTTCTCTTAGCCCCACCTACCTCACAGGGTGTCTGTTGTGGGGAGGGGAAGGGAAAGGAGTTTGTAAGCCACTCTGAGACGCCTTTGGGCAGTGAAGGGCGGGGTATAAATCCAATCTCCTCTCCTCTCCTCCTCCTCCTTCACTACTCCTTTTACCCCTTGGTCATCCAAGGGCCCCACTGCCTCCCTGGCTGGCTTCCTACTTCACAGACTTGCATTTTATTTGCCATAGTCTGTGTTCCCTTTTATCAACCTCACTAAGACTAGCTTTCCACCGCTTAAAGGAATCCTTCTTACCTTTTACAGCTTCCATTACTTTATTTGTTAACCATGCAGGCTTTTTTCTATAACTATTTGTACCTTTCCTAACCTGTGGTATATATTTTTTCTGAGCTTCTAGGATTGTATTTTTAAATAGTCTCCAAGCTTCCCCAATGGTTTTTACCTTCTCCACTCTTCTTTTCAATTTCTTCCTCACATGTCCCCTCATACCAGAGAAGTTACCCCTTTTAAATAACAAACAGCAGGTGTTTAAACATTCCTGGTGCATTCCTTGAGAAGTAATGAAGGTATCTATTGCAAGTACATTAATGAACTTTCATATGAATTCCATGCATGGGGGAGAATACTACATGCAGCAAGCAGGATAGTTTCTATTAACACACCAACAATATAGAGAGGTGTTAGTCTGCTGCTTTCTCTTGTAGCTGTTTCCAGGTGAATGCCAGGGTTGGATCCAGTGCATTCACACAGATAGATCACTTCCACCTTCTTGTTTCCTGAATCTGTTACCCCTACCAGCATAGATTTAAGGAGCTGAATTGCTGCCTTCAGTTTCTAGTGGAATCTAGCTAAATGGTCTCAGCAAGAGTTGGGGTACTAACGAGGGTCTGCTACCTATGACTATGGTGATCTTTCCCTTTGAGAACTCTCATATAACCAGTCCATTGCTTAACCAAAAGGGCTGTTTTTATTAAAAGAAGAAATCCCAGTAAAATGTAGACATACAGAAATAAAAAACACATTAAAACATACACACAAGTAATGGAAGTACAGAGATGAGTGGAAATAACAGGAGGGTGTTGGGGGAATTATACCTTACCTATCCGTGAGGGGGGATTATACTTTACCTATCCAGGAGATCAAGAGTCCATGGAGCAGAGGCAGTGAAGATGGAAAGCGACCCAAACAAAGTTTGGGGTGACCTGTCAGTAGGCACCCAGGACCGACACACAGTAATGGGGCTTCTCTGGGCTAGTTCTACCCAAAAAATGTGTCTAGAGGGCTTGCTAATGTGTGGGGTCCCTCAGAATAAAACATTGGTAAGATTAAACATGGATAAAACGATGTGGTTTGGAAACATTGTATAGAGTTCCCAGGAAGGGACAAAAGAGACTGGAGGTTCATTTCTGGATGCAAAGTACAATTTGGGTTGGGTTCCTGATTACTTCTCCGGTGGTTGAAGAACTGATGGATTCCTAATTTAAACTAATCAAAATGGAAACAATACTGTTTGGTGGATCTCCTTTTGTATTAAGTGGGAAAGAAGATAGACATTGGGAGTTGTTGTTATTAAGGAACTGTGGGGAGGAAAGGTGAGAGGAGGCCAATAGGATTAGCAATTCAGGTTGAATGGTGTTAGCTCTGGGATGAGGCAGGTCCATTGTTTGGTGTATGCAGATGTCAGCAGGGTGGAGTGGAGTTGCAGCTATCAGAACAAGATCTCATGTGCTTCCCAGGGTCACTACCTAGGAATGATTATGGGGGCTGCCAGTTCTGGCATCCATCTTTATGTCCACTTACGTCAAGATGCCTGGTATATATACTCCTGGGGTATTCTGAAGGGATCTGCTGCTGGTTGAAATGACCCTTCCTGAGAGACAGGGGATCTGTATGCTTACAAATAGCTACCTGCCAGTGCCAAAAGGCCTTACCAGGACAGTAGTAAGAAATTTCATGATGAAAGGGGGTTGTACACTAAGGGGGAAAGATTTGCCAGGTCCTGTCACCCCAGACTCTGAGGCTAATGAGACAAGGTCTGATGAGGTTAGGGTTCCCAACACTACCTCAGCAAACTCCAGATTTTGGAAGCAGTACCTGAGGAGGGTGGAGTTTAGGGAGGATGTGATGCCACTTCCAGGCAATATTCTCACTCCCCTCCCCAGTCTCTATGGTCTTTACCATAGAAACTAAGGGAAATTCCTAAAGCATCACTATGTGGAGGCCATTTTTTCTGCTGCTCCTCATTTCCTGGGGAGTGAGCAGTTCCCTGCCTGGGACAGGCAAATGGGAGTTGTGTCATAGATGGGAACCAGAGATATAATGTAGTGGAACCTGGTCATATCATATTGAATTGCCATACTAATGGTAGTATTTCCACACACCACTAGGCATTGCACCACTTGGTACCTGTGAAGGTGTGTAATGACAATCATGTGGCTTGAAGGCTAAATTAATAAGCAACATACGGTATGTATAAAATGTGATGAGTTGTTAGTCCCAGTTACTGCTTCCCATCTCCAATTCATATGTGCAGTAGTTACGCAGCATAGTATAGAAGTCTTAGAATGAGCAATATTAGAATATGGCATACGATTGCCTATCCAAGAAAAAGTGATTTGCTTATGATCATTGATTTAATTAGTGTACCCATGTTCTTCTCTCAAGCAATACTGCAGGGCATAAGATTGTGGGGTAGGATTCAAAGCTATACTGGAAAAGCTGAGGGATATAGAAGATTGCAATTGATGACTACTTTATATTACTGAAGGAGGCATTTCCTAATTTATACTTGCCTGCAAATCACTTCCTCTCACCTAGAAATTATTCCCTAGTACCAGGCAAGTATACATGTGTGCTTACTGTACAGTAAGGGAAAAGCAATCTGCACACATGCAGAATGTTTGCATTTATCAGAATTTAAAGAAGGGATTATTCTTTGCTCGGATTTCTTTAGATCCTCCCAAGGATCTTGTTTTTCTTCAGTGGTGATGATTGAGCTTCAGACTGCCTGAATATTCAAATGCATTCAGCTCATGTCCAAAGGCAAACATTAATGTACACAGGCTAGTTACAGCAAAATAAAATACAATTAATGTTTAAAAACAGATTCTAACCTTAATGAAACTGTGCATTCATTTTTCTGTTACTGCCCCCCTCTCATGACCTCGCTACTCCACAGGCAAATTCTCTATTCCAAATGGAGCAGCCAACCCCAAAATAGTATAAATTTTACTCCAGTTTGCTGTGGATGTTAAAAGAGGTGACAGATAAAAGAGGTGGCCTTTCTGCCTTTTGAAACTGTAAAGCCTCTTGCTCTAGAAGAAGGTTGAAAGGATTAAACTCCATATCTTCTAGTACTGTTGACCCTATCAGTGGTAAGCATTGTATTTGCAAAACCAGTCAGGAATTTCATGAAGTTCACATGATCAGTGAACAACGAGCATGGAAATAAGGCACACTATTACTGAAAGTACATTTACTCAAAATGTATTAATAGTTGCTTATCCTGTGTAAACAAGAGCATATAGGAAATGTGTCAGTGAATATTTAGATTGAATTGACTTACTGTTCAGAAGTTCAAGCAGATTTAGAAGTGACATGCTTTCTTTATGAACCACCATTATCCTTGTAGGAGTAGAAACTGCCGTAGTAAAGTGCAGAGATTGGGCAGTGCATACATTACATGAAAGTATTAGCTGTTTGTGAACAATTGGCAGTTCCCCAGGATAAATGTAAATTGGTCAAGGATTAAATTTAGAAGACAACAACGTTTCAATTAAAGTGGGAACATCCCTCAGCTATGCAAACAAGTCTCCCCCTCTACTTTGTGGCCAGCCATATTTTCCCCAGTTGCCATTTGCCTACTTCAACAAAGCCTTTGCAGCTGTTGAGGAACACAGAACTGGAGAGGGAGAAAAAACTTCCATTTGGTGCTATATTAAGTTAAATGAAAACACATTTGGCATAGTTGCCATTGCTGCTTTTTAATTAGCTTTTTTACATTCACCAATTAACTTAGTTTATTTTGCTTCTAACTATATGCAGCAAACATTTAAATGGGTATGTCATGCATATTGACAATGGGCAGCATGCGCAACACTAATAGGGTGCTGTGTAGTGACAGTTCTGAGCTAATGACTTAGAACTTTTGTCACTATGATACATTTAAAAATGATTATGCACAAGTTCATATCATAACACGTTTTTAGCAATTAAAATGCCGCCTCTTCTTTGTTATTGTCATTGGAATTCTATGCAAAACTGAATGGTTGAAAAGTAATAAAAAGCAAGTATAAATGGAGAAGTGCTGGTTTCTAAGTGGGGCATGCAAAGAAATGCCACAGCTGCCCAGAGATATTATAATGTCAACCAATTACATTAGGAAATTAGACAGAATGGTGTACAATCCCATTCAGTGTCCTGTAAAGAATGATTCACGTCTAATGAAAGGATTGATTGCAGCTATAGCACATCCTTAATACACCTGTCAGTTCTGCCTATCTTTAGGATCCAAGCCATCAAAGCATCTGGATCAGCTTTGACTTCAATAGATGAAAAACTGTGCTTAAGGAAAAACAAGAGGTAAAAGTAGTCTGGATGTGAGTACATATGGAGTGAAGCACCACAGGCTCAAATATAGCAAACTTGTACAATCCTCCAAGAGGTAAGGATGTATATCATATATATATGGGGGTCCAGCTGAGTGGTAGAGCATCTGCTTTGCATTCAGAAGATCCCAGGTTTAGTCACTCACATCTCCACTTCAAAGGATCAGGTAATACTTGATGCAAATGACCTCTAGCAGAGAGCCTGGAAAGCACTGCTGCCAGTCAGAATGAAAAGAAAGCACTGACTTGACACAGCAATGCTCTGATTCAGAATAAAGAACAAGAAACGGTGCAGTGGGGGAATTAATTTTAATTCAGCTCTGAGACCCTATACATATTGCATATGCTTCCTGAAATAAATACAAAAATAAATAAAAACCGTTACAATGAATTAAAAAGCACATTTTTAAAAGACAGAAAGAGCTGAGCATATGAAGTAAATGATCAATACAACAGCATTTCAAGAGCTAAATGTCTAAGCAAATAATATGAAGCTCAGGGAATTCTTTCACGGGTACAGAACAGAGGCAGTTTGCACATTTAGACATAAAAACAAGGTTTTACGAATATATAGACATATAACTGACCAGAAAAAAATATCATAGCCTGAACAGTTCTCATAGCAATAGTGTATTTATCATCAACTGTTGGGTTCTACATTAATTAGAGGACAGATTAATTATTAATTCATCAGGTTCATATAGAGATACTCTGCAGTTAGTGAACAGAGTACTTGGAGATATAAGACCTACCACCTGTTCTCTTGCCAGCTGCCTATCCTGGCTAGTGAAATCTGCCAGAAGTGGTCCAACCCATTGGATGAACCAGATGATTAACCCAAATAAAAATATTAGTACCATTGGTGCTAAAAAGACTGGTATAATAGCCCTATAAAGGAAAAACTCACTTATCTAAGATACTTAAACTATTGTCCAGTTTCCAGTGCATCTTAAACAACAAGAGCTTCCTGGGTCCAGATGAATCTGGATAACATGGATTATCTGCACCCTTTTCAGTTTGGATTCAGTCCTGGGAATGGGACAGAATCTACCTTGGTTATCCTGACTGATGACACACATTTCTAAATTGGCAAAAAACGTTATCTCTCTGTTCTGCCTTTGATGTTATGCACTTCTGGGCCACTAAGTCATAATGGGAATAGGAGGCACTGTAGGCATGTCTCATATAGTAGTACGAGAAGAGTACTATTCTGGCCCATGATTACTGGACTATGGAGTAGTGCAAGGTTCCATCTTATTGCCATTTTTTAAAATGTCTACATGAAACCCGTAGAGAGGGGTAATGTGGAAATCCGGATTGGGATCTCAAAAAAGTTGACTAGCCAGCTATACCTTTCCTTGCCATGAACTAGAGTCTGGAATCACTGAAGGATGTAGTTGAAGAAATTGAAATTTAACTAATATGAAACCAAAGATCAAGTTCAATTTGGAAATGACTCTGGACCTGTCACTGTCCTTGGATTTGCAGTTAACAGTGGTAGCCAGAAAAGCCTCTTATCAGCTTAGGCTGGTTTACCAACTGCAGCTTTTTCTGGATAAGGTGGACCTAGGGACCACTCTGGCACACATGCCTCAGTAACATTCAGAACAGAGTATTGTCACCAACTCTGTTGGCAGCTGAATTTGAAGACAATCTGGAAAGTTCAATTGGTACAAAAGACCTGGATACATGCTTTGCCCCATCCCTTTCTGCCTTCCATCAAAGGCTGCCCAGAGGTCCCAAGAAAAGTTTCCTGTCCCTTTAATAGAGGTTTAATGTGTGGGGAAAGAGCAGTTGACACTTTTCATGGCATGTAGTTATATAATATCAACTGGTAAATAATAATACATTAATCCTTTATTAAAAGGGCAGGGCTCTTTTTCCCCCATGCCTGTTGGGAACCCTGCTTCCTCTTGGAGAGCTATTGAGAGTTGATTTTATCCTTTGCACTGAGGTCTTTAGTATACAATTGAATGCTTGCAGTTGTTTTAATTTAGTTTAATGATTATGCATCTCTGGTGTGTTTATTTATTATATTTCAGTCTTTCAACTGATTGTACTCTTTTTTATTATTGTAAGCTGCCTTGAATGCAAATCAGAGCATGCAAAAATGTTCTAAAATATGTAAAATGACTCCTCATAGCTTAAGTAGCTGAAGAATTTGGTAAAATGTTTTGTTGTAAAAAACCAAATACTTTATATAAGATAAACCAAATACCTTATATAAGAACAAAAGATGCTTGAGTACACCACAATATTTCAAGGCAGAATTTAGGTAAGAATTTAGGAATATTTTTCCACCATCAAAAGGAATCTATGAGGTGTGGTTAAAGAATGTTAAAGAATGGTAATATCTTTAAGTTTTTACTATATGGTAAGAGAACAGTCATAAAAATATTTTATCAAAATGACATTTATGACAGAATATTCCAACAGCTATTCTATATCAAAAATTAAAATATGATAATACAGTAATATTTTACAATTTTGAGATGCCTTGTGAACCCATAAGTGTTGAGAGTGAGGCATATCAGTTTTACATTATTGGCAATCATTACTCAGTAAATGTTGTAGCCCACAAATCCAGAAAGCTATAGGCAATTGTTTAGGTGAAATTGAGGAGTTCCTGGAAGAGGTCCATAATGACCCTAGTGTGGAACCACTTCACCAAGTAGCCTTAGGTCAAGAAGTGGGATTTTCTGAGACTCTCTTGGTACAAGTTGTTTGGAAGCAGGGCAGGTTACACACAACAATCTTGTACATCTAGAGTTTCTTTTAAAAATCAAAATTATTCCAGGATTTTGTCCTTTTGATTGTCCTGAACATAATCATTATTTATAATTAGAAGCTGATTGATCCACTCAATGTTTGCTTATACGATTGGCAATTTAGTGGGGTACACCAACAAGAGCTCTGAGGAGGAGCGCGGAGGAAAGTGGGACTTCCATCAGGCTGTGTGAGGATGTGTACATGTTGAAACACCACCAATTACACTGTATTGTACTGTTTGAATATGTGAAAAATAACCCAATAAACAGGCTCAAATTGAGCAACAAAAAAATAACTCTGTGCACAATCACTGAACAGACTATAAGCCACATTGAAGGATATTAGACCATCTCTAATTGCAGCCAACTCTAGTAAGGAACAAATTTTAAAAGCACCACACAGTTCATTTTCTGTCCTGAAAGGTAAAATGGACTTAAGATAGGACAAATTGATGAGATAAGACATCAAATGCAGAAAGAGAGAAAAGAGACATCACTGGATTATAATATAATTTTGTCCTTTCTTTTGCTTTGCCATAATTGTACAAATGATATGAGAGTTCAAAATCCCAGCTTGATACACTTATGTAAATGTGTTTTCTGCATCCTCTGGTAGCATTCTTTATGGCAGGCTTGCAGCAATGTAATTGACCCATTAAGACACTGCTTTAAAATTCATCTGAAGAGCCTCAGGAAGGAGCTAGGCTTCAAACGATAGAGTAGAAGTAGAGGAGGTTAAAAGTCCCTGTATAAAATTCCAGAGTTACAGTTCATTACAGAAAATGTTTAATCATGTTAAAAGACAGGGGTCTTTTAACACTAAGTCACAGGTATCTTTTAACACCAACACTATTCAAAGAAATGGTGTTTTCCATTATACTCGGGCACAGTATTGAACAAATATCATGTATTAAACAGAACATGATGATTAGGAAAATCAAACATTTTCTAATTCCTAATTAGAGCATATAATTACAGTAGCTAAAAGCTATCTGCAGGGTATTATTTAAACGAATCCCAAGGAAACCCAAACCCAGCTGCTTTCACTCCTATTGTTGACTTTACAAACCCTGAGCCTGCCACGGCAGGGAGGGCAGGATACAAATTAAACAAACAAATAAATATATGTGGGCTATACAAATGAAGACTATTTAATAATCTTCTATTAAATAGATAAACTCTGTATTTTGGAGAAAATTGTTCCCCATTTTTAGTTCATCCAACGGATCCTCCCTGCTGATTTCCTAATGGCAGAATAGGGGTTCCAGGTTCATAGACGACAATTCTTGAATAGTAAAGGGGGGAGATAGAATGCTGGGCCCCCCAAGAAAGGCAGGCAGAGTTGCAACATTCTAATACTTTAGAGACAAATGCCAGCACTCTTGTAACAAAAAGACTGCTGCAAATTCACATTGCCTTGCATAAGGGATAAGTGGTATTGTAAGAGCCAATTACATTTGACGGCAGCAACAGGCATATGAAAATCTGAAAGCTGACCTGCAGCCAACATTTGCACATAAGGGACATGCACAATAAAGAACTGAAAGGTTGACCATGAACATGAAGTAGCAACCAGTACTTGATGCAGTCATTAATTAATTTGTCTATACAGACAACTAGTCAGATAAGATCCAAAACAGGGAGAACATGAAAATTTACCAGATTTTGCAATTTTATGCAAAAAAATTGTTTAAGCAGTTGGCAGCTATGGCCAGGAGAGCTGCCCTTGAGAAGCGGTCACAGACTTCAGTGATGCAGTGTTGACTGAAGTGGATCGTAGGGACCATATCACTTCAGTCTTGGTCAATCTACACTGGTTCCCAGTTTGTTTCTGGGCACAATTTAAGGTACTGGTATTGACTTTCAAAGCCCTATGTGGTTTGGGATCAACTTACCTGAAGGGCTACCTTCTCTCATGAACCTGTCCAACCACTGTGGTCATCTTCAGAAGCCCTGCTTCGGGTGCCCTGTCCTTTTGAGATTATGTGAGTGGCAACCTGGGAAAGGGCCTTCTTGGTCATGGGACCAGAGGTCTGGAGCTCTCTCCCCAGAGAGACTTGTCTGTCCTCTTGTTTTTCCATCTTCCACCAGCAGGTGAAGACTGTTTTGTTTTGTTTGGCATTTCCTCAGTGATCCCTTTTTTTGCTGTTTTTATATTTTTGTATGTATTGTGTTTTGGGGGGGTTGATTTTAATGGCTTTAAAATGTGCTTTTATTATGTAGGTTTTAAATTGTTAGCCACTTTGGTGGCCCTTGTGAGGGCAGAAAAGCAGAATATAAATTCTATAAATGAATAAATAGAAGATATCATCTGCATACAAGCTGTCAGTTTTGCATTACAAAATCTCAGTTCTTAATAGTTTTACACATTTTCCTTCCTCCCAGTTGTACTGGTATTTTTGTTACCTGTCAATTACATAATGTGGAAAATGGAAAATATGCATAATCTCCAGAGTTTTTGTAAAATAATTATATTTAGAAGCTTTAAAAACTCATGGGGCCATACAAAAGGCAATAGAAATCTTTAAAAGCTTGCACTGTCTTCTTAATATGAGGTTCTTTACAGTATCATGGTACTATCCAAAAAATTCTTGCACTTACACATTTTAGGAGGACACGTGGGATATCTTTTAAATTTTATTGAAAATGAAATTCTGTCTGGAACAGTTCTATCAGGTATAACTAGAAGCAAAACTAACAGTCCAATCCTATGCAGAGTTATTCCATTCTAAACCAATTGAAATCAATGGTCTCAGACCGCAGTTACTCTGCATAGGATTGCACTTTTAAACTACTGTTGGAATGTAGTCCTCAGATAGGAACATCTCTTGTTTCCAGTTCTATTAAAGTGCATTTAACGACAGATTGCAGTTTCAGCAGCAGACATGCAGAGAATAATAATGGAGTATAAAGTGTTATTCCAGTTATAAGCCTAGGAGATGAAGTCTCTTTTTATAGAAACAATAATTTATTTCCAGTTCTGAATGTTTTCAGGCCAGCACAACATATGGCCAATTACAGCACTCCTCCCAGACCATTCATAAGTCTCTGGAACCACTCAGGTATCCACTCTTTGTGTTGTGGCTCTTTGCCAAATATCTTTTTTAAAAAACTTCTGCCATTACATTGGCACAATCACTTCAGTCCACCTCATTCTAACCTGCTGGGGTGACACGAGATACCCCAGGCAAGGTGAGACCTCCCCATGCTCCTAACCATCCCCCAGTTTCCAGGAATTGTGATCCTGGGATGTTTGGTGCCTTTACCACATGGACTATGATAGCAGTCAACATCACCTGGAAGTGCATGAAGGATTTATGCTGCAGCGGCTCCTACCCAGCACCAGAACAATGTAGGGAAGAAGCTTAAGGTATGCCCAAAGACCAGTGTTCCCTCTAAGGTGAGTTAGTGTGAGCTAGCTCACAGTTTTTTAGCCTCTGGCTCACAGCTTTTTGTCTTAGTTTGCTCTGGAGCCATCCTTCCTGAGCTAATTTATGCAGCAGCCAAGTCTCTTGCTCACAGCTTTAATGCCAGTAGCTCACAAAGGAGAATTTTTGCTCACAAGACTCCACAGCTTAGAAGGAACGTTGCCAAAGACCATCAAAAGAAGGAATGATAGCATGCATGTCTCTGACCTAGCTGTGAAGTGGCAAGTACACTCCATACTGCAGGCAAGAGGTCATATGATGACATGATGCTCCCCATAATAAACACACATTCACACAGGAAGGAAACTGACATTTCAGTAGACTAGAACCTCTTCCCCTAACACCTAGTTTTCTGTGTGTGAGGTAATGTAGCACACTTGCCAAAAGGATCAAGTTTAATAGAAGGTTTCCAAGTGGTCTTCAGCACAGCTCTTAAAACAATTGTAACCGTTAACTAGTTATCTCCCCAGAAAAAAGAACTACAAGTAGAATTAACCTAGACAATCAGATGTGCAATAGCACCACACATGGGTAGGGATGGTTATATAACTATTACGGTATTTATAACCAATGTAGTATTTATTTATTTATTTATTTATTATGGGATTTATACCCCGCCCTCCCCGCAAAAGCAGGCTCAGGGCGGCTCACAAACAGTATAAGAACATACATAAAACATATTTAAAATACACCCGTTAAAACATATTATAAATGCAAGTAAAAACCATTACAATACAATTTACAGTACAAAGATGCTAGCGGTGGTCAACTAATAGGCCAAAGTTTCATCGTCTCTGAAGAGCTGGTATTCCTTACTCGCCAACTCCAGTGGCCCCAGCTTGGTAGTAAAATACTAGGTGTTCCTGCTCAGGCAGCTGCTCCGTTGTAGCGTTACGAGCTGGGCACTCCAACGGCGGCGGCCCCTAATTGAATGCCTGGCAGAAGAGCTCCGTCTTGCAGGCCCTGCGGAACTGAGAAAGGTCCCGCAGGGCCCTGATCTCCTCCGGGAGCTCATTCCACCAGGTAGGGGCTGCCACCGAAAATGCCCCAGCTCTGATGGCAGCTAGCCTGCCCTCCCGTGGGCCAGGGAGGGTCAAACGGTTTTGCGACCCAGACCGTAGTGCTCTCTGGGGTATGTGCGGGGAAAGGCGGTCCCGTAGATATGTTGGACCCCGGCCATATAGGGCTTTAAAGGTGAGAACCAGCACTTTGAAGCGGACTCGGTATGCTATTGGCAGCCAGTGCAGTGACCTTAGAGCAGGCCGGATGTGCTCCCTTCTAGGGAGGCCCAGCAACAGCCTGGCCGCGGCGTTCTGCACCAGCTGCAGCTTCCAGATCTGCGACAGAGGCAGCCCCATGTAGAGAGCGTTGCAGTAGTCTAGTCTTGAGGTGACCATTGCATGGATCACTGTGGCCAGGTCAGCCCGGTCGAGGAAGGGGACCAACTGCCTAATCAGCCTAAGGTGATAGAAGGCCGACTTGGCTGTGGCCGCTACCTGGGCCTCCATGGTAAGAGAAGAATCCAGGAGGACCCCCAGGCTTCGAACCTCTGGCGTGGGGGCCAATAAGGCCCCGCCAAAGGCCGGGAGCGGAATCCCCACCCCCGAACCGCCCCGACCCAAGCACAGGACCTCCATCTTCACCGGATTCAGCTTCAGCCGACTCAGTCTGAGCCACCCATCCACGGCCTGCAATGCCCGGTCAAGATCTTCTGGTCCGGAGCGCGACTGGCCGCCCAGCATCAGATAGAGCTGGGTGTCATCAGCGTACTGGTGACACCCCAGCCCATACCTCCGGGCAATCTGGGCAAGGGGGCGCATATAGATGTTGAATAACATCGGGGACAAAACAGCCCCCTGGGGCACCCCACACTCAAGTGGGTGCCTCCTTGACTGCTGATCCCCTAGCGCCACCCTTTGTCCCCGACCTTGGAGAAAGGAGGCAAGCCACTGCAAGGCGAGCCCCCGAATTCCTGCGTCGGCGAGGCGGTGGACTAGTAGCTGATGGTCGACCGTATCGAATGCGGCCGACAGATCTAACAACAGCAAAACCGCCGATCCGCCTCAATCCAGATGCCTCCGGAGGTCGTCAGTCAGAGCGACCAGTGCCGTCTCCGTCCCGTGACCCGGACGAAAGCCGGACTGGAAGGGATCTAACACTGAAGCATCATCCAGAAAACCTTGCAGCTGTGTCGCCACCGCCCTCTCAATTAATTTGCCCAAATAAGGCAAATTGGAGACCGGCCTATAGTTAGCCAATTCGGCCAGGTCTAACGATGGCTTTTTCAGGAGAGGACGGACCATCGCTTCCTATGGGACCATCGCTTTTACTATGGGAAAGCATTCAGTCAAGTCCATGGCCCAAAAGATGTCTTGCCTTGACTGGGACCAGGGCTTTTTCTGCTCTAGCCCCTGGCTAACAGGACATGCTCCCCACTGAGAACAGGGCCCAGCGGGATCTTCTTCAGTTCTACAGGGCCTGTAAGATGGAGCTGTTCCACCAGGCATTTGCTAAGGCAGTGGACATCCAATGTATGGCCTCCCTGAGGTTCTTGTCAAACATTTAACAACTGCTGGCCATTATTTACATCTTTTCATGAGCCAGGACCTCTCACAAACATTAATTTTTCTACTGACCACCATTTTAATGTATATGACACTGTCTTAATATGTTAGCTATTTATTGTATTAATTAAATATTGTTTTTATTGTACCAGTGAGATGTTGTTACCTATCCTGAGCCTGCTTGTGGGAAGGGTGGGCAGCGGACTATAAATACGAAGAAATCAATAAATAAAGTTGGCACCAGATTTTTCAGTATACTGCAGTCAGACAGCTATGCTGCCTCCACCCTGGTGGTGTATTTAGTATATACACTACAATGAAACAGTCTGTTTCCCCCTCTAGTATTTAAGTGTGTTGGTTTAGTCTCAGGGGTGGAGTTCCTCCTCCTTAGTTATGTCTGGTAGTTAGAACTGTAGACTGCATGAGCTCCCATGTCTTGAAGCCAGTTGTTCCCATCCTTGTATCTTTTTGCTAATAAATGGATGTTGCTTTGAACACACCTGTCTCTGCTTTGTGAACCTAAGTGCAATGTGACTTTCCAAAAGACTGAAAGCCTTGTGTGCTGAAAGAGTAAATGTAGAGATCAGGGCAGAGAGGGACCAGAGAAACTGAAAGAGAATGATAAAAGAGGGGCATAAAAGAATTTGGGTGGTGCAGAGAGGAGTAAGCAATGTAGGTTAAATAGAAAACAGTGAAAGAGAGAAGGTAATGGAAAACAGTGAAAGAGAGATAGTTGTGAAGAGAGACTAGTAATGGTATTGAAGAGAAGAAAGAGCACTGTGAGGTAAGCAGGAAACCAGAGATATGATTACAAAGAGATTAATGGCTGAGGTAACTGAAGTTCAGAAAATGTGATTTGATGTCAATTTTACCATAGAGTTTTGCCCCAAAATCCGGAGCATCACCCCCGATGCCACTGACATTCCAATGTCACTTCTGGGTGACGTAGACATGTCACATACAACATCACTGTTTCAGAGGGAATGGGGGCACCATCACTTCCCAGTCCTGGAATGCCCCCCCAATCCCCCTGCCAGCGGGCGAAAGGGACCTGGCAACCCTACCCCAAGGCAGTTTTGAATCAGGAAAATACTGCAGGGAGAAAGTCTGAAGCCATTCCGCAACTGGATCAGGGCATTCTTGGGAACTTCGCATTGGTTTGTGCAAAGATCAGAGATCTGGCCTAAGCCAGGTCTGGCTCATGGTACTTGTAACATCTACTTTTGACCCAATAATAATTAGGAGTCTGACTGAGGCTGGATCCACACACTGTTAAACATTGTACTATCATAATATTTCACTTCCTGAATCTTTCTGTTCACACAGGAAAACACAGCGGTGAATGATTCTAATAGATATATGATGTAAGGCTCCTGTCTTTACTACACTCCTCCAGTACCATCACAGAATACCCCAGCAGTGAAGTGTTGCATTGGATGTTGGTGCAGTTATAGCAGTATCACACCAGTGTAGAGTTTCAGTGCTGGCATAATTTTCAGTTTAGTCAGAAACACATTTTCCAGCCACTGTAACTAAAACATAGGATTGTATTGTAAGTAATTTAATCTGGCAAACCCATCTTGGAGATAGATACCAAACAGGGTCAAAGCCCCAGCCCCTTGGTTCATACATCTAAAAACACAGAGTCAAATTTACAATGTACTAGGGACCTGCAAGGAATTTATGGGGCAATAGGGACTACACACATACACTCATCCCCACTTCCTCCTGCAGCTTCTTTCTGTCCCTCCTCCATTGCTTTTTTTCCCCTTGTGTCCACATGCCATCTCCCCTTTCCCTCCTTCCTTCCCTGCACTGGCTTGCCTGACTACTGCCTCACTGGCAGTGGCACCTCTGTCATATTAACAGTCATTGTCTCACTCATCAGCAGCGACAGTAGTGGCTGTTTTTTCCTCCTGACAGCCTGCATTGCCTGGCTCTGGTGCACTTGTAGCATTCCTGATGCCTTTGCTGTTTATGGGAGTTGCTAAGCAGCCCTCAGAATGGCAACCAAAATCTTGTAGCTTTTTTTCAGATTTTTGGCCAAACTGGGGGCTCTCCTAGGTCTGTAGAAGATTTCCACCTATCTGAACACACCTTTGGCTTGTTGGTGTTTTGATCCACATTCTAGGGCCAATATTCATATGATGCCTCAAAATATATTTTCCCTTTCTTATTTGAGTTGCAAGTCTGTATCATAAGTCACTCCAGAAATACAATATTTCTGGTATCATAATTCCCCAGTAGAAACAACCAATCATGTACACAACACAGAGCCGATGCAAGGCAATTCCTCTAGAGGGTTCACATGGAAATTGTGAAGTTAGCACTTCAAATAATTTTTATTTGTGAGAACTTCAAATAATTTGTATTTCCAATAATTCTATCAATTTTCTAAAATTCCATCATTTTTTAAAAAATAGAACAATTTCAACCTCACCTTTGACTATGGGAACAAACTGCATTTTTGCAGTTTGGTTCATAGCTGAACCACGAACCGACCCATGAACTGATAGACCAGTTTGCAAACCAAACCAGTTCATATTGATTTGTGAGCCATTTAATATTTAAACCCCTGCTTTCTGCTCCCTGCAAAAAGTGGTGGGGAGCAGAAAGCAGGGTTTAAATGGTTCTGAGCCATTTAAACCAAACAGCTGAGGTGGTTTTCATGAAGAGCAGAAAGCAGGGGTTTAAATGGCTCAGACCCATTTAAACCCATTTTCTACTCTTCATGAACTGCATCAACAGCCATGTGGTGGCTCTTCAGTTCATGAACATCACTTTGTGAACCACAAACCCACCAAAATTTGTGATGAACTTTAGTTCGTCAGCTGGTTCATGCCCATCCCAGGCTTTGACCCACAAAGCAGTCTCCAAGGCAGCTCACAATTAGTGTTGTTTAGTGAAATCCTACAGAAAATTTGGGTCCAGAAGCACATTAGAGGCCAACAAGATTTCCAGAGTATAAGCTTTCAAAAATCAAAGCTCTCTTCTTCAAGTTCTTAGTAAAATCCAAAACATGGATACTTAGATGCAAATTTTATTGCTTTCAATGGGACTTACTCCCTAATAAGTGTGTTTAGGATTGCAGCCTATAGTGTAAATGCTAAAATGGCCCTTAAAAAAATTCTCATGTAGCAGGAGTTAGAGGGGACAGACTTCAGTTGGTCTCCAAGGCAGAGATTCTTTCAGTTCTTCAGGCATAGGGGAGGGTGGGCTAAGCAGCCGGACACTTTCAGCCCTGAATGGACCACTCTCCTCTGGCTTGCATTCAAGGCTGTCTGTCTTTTAGTCTAGCCTCTAAGTGTGCATTAGTGATGAAATCTTCCTGGTTAAAGGTTTCTACTTGACATTCGCTTTGCTTTCACCATTGCATAATAATAATTAATGTTAATCTTAACCCAGATCACACATGAATCATGAAAAGATTAATTGACATGTCACTCACAAAGGCTGAAATTTTGCAGCACTTTAGAAGAATGCAATAACAATCTGACAATTAATAATGATGAACACTAAAATATTACATTGCATTTGATTGCCAATTGTAATATTACCTATTAAAATTGCCCTTTCCAAGTGAGTTTCCCAAAAAAAATAATCAGGTTCCAAACATCAATATTAAGGGCAAAGTGCTGCTTAATTCTTTCAAGTGTCTAAATGACAGACAGCCTCCTGCCCAGTGAGATGGAAAAGTGGAAAGTTTTTTTTTTAACATGATCCACAGGAAGGGGAGCTATTATTACTAATTATATAATACAAAGAAAGAGAGAATTAGCTACTGAATTAGCTTCATTCAGTAATTTGCAGCAAAAAAACCCTCAGGCTGGGAAAAGCAATGGCCACATCCTATGGAGCTACTTTCTAATGTAACTGAGGTGAACCAAAGGAGAAGGACATTCATGATGACCCCATCCACAGGGCATTCCAGGAAAGAGATGAGCAGAGGTAGTTTGCCATTGCCTTTCTCTGCATAGCAACCCCAGTCTTCATTGGTAGTCTACCATTCAAGAACCAACTGTGGCCAACTTTAATTAGCTCCCAAGCTTTGATGAGTCTGGACTAAGCTGGGCTATTGGAGTTGTTGATAGCCAGCTTATATACAAATGTAGGGTGGATTGATTTAAATCAAGGCAATTCAAATCATTGCTTTAGATGATGGTCATTATTTAAGTCACAGAAAGGACTTAATTGATCTGAACAGTTTCACCATTTTAAAATTAATATTTTTCCTAAACAAGCCCTCACCTCAAGACTGAACTGCTGCTTTAGGTATTACTTGCTTCTTTTAAAAAGTCAAGGAAGGATATGAGGAAAAATATTTAATAACACCAAAAGTATTAAAAATAACACCGTTCTAACACACCTATCTTTCAGGTTAGAGGCAGTTCATTCTTGAGGGACAACGAAAGGAGCAGTTAGGATTTCCCTTAGCAAAGACTGGTACTGGTAAAAATGGCATCTTTACCAGCATCTCACTTGACTTTGTGACTAGTATCAGTATTAAAATCTATCCAGTTTCAGCAGTAATTCCTGGAAGGGCTAAAAGGGATTTACCTTTCATGGGGTACAGATAAGACAACAGAAGACCAGAGCCATTCTTTATATCCAGGTGTTTTGGAACCTGGAGTACACACAGTGTTTTGTCCATTTCCATTTTCATGCAGAAATAGGACTATGTCCTGTTTTTTCAAAGATCCTTTTTGGCATAGCTGTTGGGCAGTTTCTGTGGAAGCATGGATTTAGCAATCTTCATACAGCTGCAAACCTCATTATGAATCTTAAACAGAAAAAATATTACAAAAAATGGATGTGACAACATCCACCCAAAGTCAAAAGCTTCATGATTTGCAAATTAAAGCAAGAGAGATCTGCAAAGCAATCCTAAGAAGAGTTAAACTATTCTGAACTCATTAATGTAACATCAATGGACTCAGTCAGAAGGGAATAACTCTGTTTAGGACTGCATTGTTGAGCTCTAATTTATTGCTTTCTTTGAAATCTTATTTGGATGTTAAAGGCCCTGCTCCGAAAAGCCAGTTGCAGACTTGAAAAGCTTCCTCCCTCAAGGGCTGTTTAGTGGAAAATATGGTTGACCTGATTTCTTAAGGGGGAAACCTCATTTGTATAAAGACCCCTTCGCAATGATATTGGGCACCAGCCCTAAAGTGTGGCAAAATGTTATTTCCAATCTACCCGTTATCTTTCCTTCATTTATTTGACCACATAATATTAAGGAATGCCTGCTCCCATATGAACCTACCTGGGCACTGAAATCATCTTTGGGGCCCTTCTTTGGGTGCCTTCACCCTTGGAGGCTAGATGGGTGACAATCCAAGAAAGGGCCTTCTCAGTTGTGGCACCAAAATTATGGAATTCACTTCCCAGGAAAATCCATTTTTCTCTCTTGATCATTGTCTTCTACCTGTGGGTGAAGACTTAATAGTTTCATTTGGCATTCCCTCACTGATTTTTCTTCCTATTTACGCATTTTAATTGTTTTTAGTTTGTTTTATTTATTTATTTTTTAAAAAGTTGTTTTAATGGTTTTTAATTTTGGCTGCCCGAGGGACTCTAAATTGGGTGGAAAGGCAGCAGTACAATGTTCTAAATCAGGGGTCCTCAAACTTTTTAAACAGGGGGTCTTCAATATCTGGATTCTTCATTGGAAAGAACTATTTTGTAAAGAGAATTTTTTGGAATATTTTATTGTGTATCAGAAGATTCATATTTAGAATTCTCGTGCTTTATTGTGCAGTGATTATATTCATGTACTGCACACATTGTATCTGTCCAATATATTAACATTGTTACCAGTTCTATTGTGTCCTGCTTCACAGCTCTTTCCCATTGTTGCTACCACAAAACACTCCCCCTACCTCTTGCACAGCAGATGGGGTGACTTGATGCTGCACTGGAAGTAGGCAACCAGGCACTGGCAGGTCTTGAGCAAGGACCACATCTTGAGGGGACAGCACTCCCCAGGCCCAGAGCATCCTTCACCAGCAACTGAAGCATGTGCACCAGGCAGACAATGTCCTTGAGGTGCACATACTTCACCTCTGCCACCATGTTGGTGCTGGTGTCTATAACCATATAGCCACGGATGATGATGCCACTTTGCACCTACTTCAGGCTACTCTGTATCACATGGTTGTGATGTTTTGCACTGTGTGGTCTGCATCCCTCCCCTGTATATGGAACAGAACCACTTTTTAGCCCAATGGCAGGACTGTCCCCTCCTGACATGTCATGATAGTCCTGCTGGCTGCTCCAGAGGTCTGCTGTTAAGTGCATGGTTCTTCCTTGTGCTCTGGAGACCTGAGCCTTGACCATTGCCACTGCAGCCAGTGAAAGGCTATGTCCTCCATGAGGGAGAAGGGTTGGCCAGCCACAGCAATCATCTTGCTGACAATGAGGCAACAGACCGCTTCCTGGGCCCTCTACATAGCCCTTTTGACTTCTTGGAGGGTGGCCCACCTTAACATCCCACCCATGGCACGCTGAGTGTGGGGGCTCTTTTGTGGACTCCCCTTCTGCTTCTCTACTGACCACCACTCTTTCCTCTGGTGGAAACATACTGATGCCTAAGGAGGACAGAGGAGGACAAGTGTTAGGGTGGGTTTGTACCCCTCCAAACATGGGTATTGCACACTTGGCACTCTGTTACACAGGGGTCACTGGGGAGGGTACAGAAACATTTCCAAACTGTGGCCCCAGGATTGGAGAAGGTGGAAGGCACAGCTGCTTTTGGGTGTTGGGCTGGAAGGGTCTATGGGGGCTTTAATTGAGGTGGGAGCAGCAACAGGAAGTTGGGATGTGGAAAGGGGAGGTGCTTAGCCCCATCTTATGAATCACTGGTGTTAGAGTCCTTCTCGCCAAAGAGTGTTAGCAACTGCTGGTGTCTCTGGGCAGTGCTAACAACTCTTTTGCCTCTGCAGAGAGCCCCAGGAACAGATCAGGGGCTTTGAGAGCCCTGGTGATGCCCTGCTAGGGTTGGGCTCCAGTGGCCTGGCAGGATGGGTTTGGTGCCTGGGGACGGGGGCTTATGCTTTGCAGGGGGTGGAGGACTTCTCCTCCCTACAATGAGCACCCTTTGCACCCACTTTCACCCTCACAACACACAGAGGTGTTCATGAATCTGAAGCAAGCAAATGACTGGCTTTTAACATTTTGTACTGCATAAACTATATTTTGTAGTACTGGGAGCAATCCTGAGAGCTTGCTTCAAAAGTCACTCCTCTGCTTGCTTCAAAAGCCATTTCTCTGCTTCCCTTGATCATATGGTGCAGCTAGGGTGCCTGCCAAGCTGTCATGGGGTTACTTTGGGGAGCCCCTGCTGGAAGTCTGCAGGATGTCTGCCTTTCTGTCCTTCAGAACCTGCATTTGGGGACCTGGGGGGCTGCAAGTGATGGGGGGATGCTTGCCTTGCTTCCAGTGTCAGGGGGTTGACCAGGTGATGTTTCCCTGTGAGCTTGATGTCACTGGCTTGTTCTTAAGCCATTCCATAGACTCCTGTAACTGCAGCTGTCTTTTCCGGAGAGCGCACTGGGAAGACCTTTCTGAGGGGTGCATAACTGGGACCCCAGAAATGTAGCCTGTCCAAAACTTGGAGATATTGTAGAGGAGCAGGCATCAGGGAGAAGTTTCCTGTGTATTTGGTGTGTATAGCTGGTGCACCTGGCATTTTCCTGAGGGTATCTTTTTTTTTTGGGGGGGGGGCATATCTCAGACCCCGATGTCCAATCTGCACATAACTTGGAGGGCATCTAGAGGAGCAACAAAGGGAGGTGCCTTGTGAGTTGATGCCTCTAGCTTGCACAGGATCTATTTGATACACTCATGAACCTCCTGAACCTGTGCCTGTCATTTCCCCAGAAAGCACTTTCCTGGGGGCTCCTTCTTTGGGGGGCCATAACTTGGACCCCCTAAGTCCAGTCCTCACTAAACTTGGACCACAGGTAGAGGAGAGTCAATCGGAGAATCTCTGTGAATTTGGTGTCTCTAGTATGCCAGGGGAGGCTGTTCTACCACATCACAAATCTCATGAACTGTTCATTTAGCCCTTAAAAGTTTGTGATGGTCCATGGTTCACGAACCGGGCACATCACAAATCACTAACCAAACCACTTTTTCCCAGTTCATGCCCATCCCTAAATCTAATTTCTCTTAACTATTATAGTTATGAAATTTACAAGACATCTGGAGGTAAACTCTGCCCTAGAAAGAGGAAAAAACTACTCCTATTACTCCCGGGCACTTATTCCTGTATAGATTTATTGCTGTCCTCTCCAGGAGGTTCCCACACAGAAATTTCCTCCCAGGTGGAACACAGTATGCCCCCACTTTATTTGGGAGCTTCCACGCTTCCCCACAATGTTGGGCTCTTTCTGAGCATGACTCATAGGACTCTGGGGTGCTTTCCCTTTTTAAGTCAGAACAGAGAAAATCTCCTTTGCTCTGACTTAAAAGGAAAGCTGTGTTTCAGTGGCTGCCAGAGCCTCTGGGTGAAAACTCTGTCCACAACCACTCTGCAGCTCTTTATTACAAAACTTTTCACTTTATCTGTGTTACACTGCATTGTATTCACACGTACTATGAGTCTGAAGTATTCAAAAGTAAGCATATTTGATCCTATTAATTTCAGTAGGAAACTTAAGCATCTGCTCAGATCTTTCTCATTGAAATCATTGGTACTTAATCCAGCCAAAGATAAGTACCCCTACAAACAGCAGCCACTGAGCCAGAGCACCTGTGGAGAAATGGAGCACGACAACACCACATCCTGCATTAGAGGATATTAATTAGATGCATATTGGCCTGCATCAGTCAATCTCCCATGATGTCTAGCTAGGCCCCAATCTTTTGTAATCCCTTGACCCTAACAGAACACACTGAAACAATGGTATGTGTAGTTCTGAGATAACGCAAATCCAGAATTATTGTAATATTCTGGAAGCAGCTGCCTTGAGGGCATATCTACCTAGGTCTCCAAATACAAGCCCCTTTCAAATCATGTTCTAGGCCCCAAAGAGCATAGGGGCAAGCTCTGTCTCTGATTGATGCACCTCCAACTTGAAGCAGTGTGGAAGTCCTGCATACACACAAGTATATGCTCACAGAGATCTTTCCCTGCAATCTGGAACCAAGACTCTTCAGAGAGCCTGGAAAGGTGCCCATATATGTACACTTAAAAGGTGCTACACTCAAGCCCTGTTCATGTTACAGTGAATGCAGGCACAACCTGCACATACATGCATACATCTGTTTGTAAGAAACAGTCAACATACATTCACTTTACAAATGAAACAGGAGAGCAGTGGGGCACATGCTCAGTTCTGCATGTGTTGAGTTTTCTTTATATATACACTGAGTAATTCTCATGTTACATCCAAGTGTGCATTGCACATGTGTTAACTGTAGATCTGTTCACAAGTTACCATGAATGCACATACAATCCATGTAAGTATGGATTGTATGTACTTGGTTATTCATTATACATAACTTGAGTGATTCTCATGTTACATTCAACACATATACAGTTGAACATGTGATTTAAACCCCACATTTATCCAGGCATTACTCCCCAGTTTCATTTGTAAAGGGAATGTTCACTGACTTTTTCTTACAAACAGATGTATGTATATATATGCCAGATGTACGTGCATTCACTGCAACATGTAAATTGGGCTAGTAATTTGTGAACAGGGCTTCATACAAATGAATGTGTGCAAATCAGAACAGAAACTGCAACCATAATGCAAACCCCTCCATACATATTCTAGATCTGATCTCTATGACAGGGCTTACCATGTTTCATGTTGATAGTGTGATGTCTGGGATGAGTAAGGGTAATAGGGTGCATAATGAACCATTCTTCCACCTGTTGCTTTTGTGTGTCTCCTTCCTATTCTCTCCCTTCTCCCTGTTTTTCTTTCTCCCACCTGCAAAGTTTTAAAACATTTTTTGTGATTAAAGTTATCAAAAAGAATCAAATTTCAGCTCTCATGAGTATGAAGACAGGAAAATAACGTTTTACATGGAAAGGAAAAGCCAGCATAGAGTGTCTTTTCCTGTCTTCGGCTCATCGTCTTGTCATTAGTTGATATGCAAAATGAAAGGCGGCAGGGCTCAGTTCTGTCTATAAGCCATACAGCCCAATACAAATGAGCCAAAGACTCAGTGACGTACCTGTCCCAAGTAGAAGGCAGGCAGAGTAGATGAGGTTTCAGCTATAGGAAATCTGGGGACCATGTATTCCACGACTCTCCATCCACTCTCCAGGACACTGCCTGACACTCATTGGACCTCAAGCCCTGGAAGTAGCTCTCCTGTCCATTTACTGAGGTACATTATTTGGCCATAAATTACATCTCGTGGTGTTCTGTGTAACACTGTTCTGTAAGATTCCATTTTCTATTCTCATTTCTTTCTATGCAACAGAAATAGCAATACTAACAAAGGGCGGCAGTGATCCTTCCTTTGCAAGACAATGCTGTTCTGCAAATACTGTAGTGTCCTGCTTTGCAAAATAGGTAGCTGAGCAAAAGTACTAAAAAGGAGCTCCAGGACTATGCCCTGCTTATTTCAGATTCAGACAATGGGCTACTGCCTCAGAAGTACCCTTGTTATTCAAAATAGCCCATTCCCAAAAAAGAGACTGAAACTACATTTAACTGCCATGTGTCATGATTTCAGACTTCAATACACAGCCAATGCTCCCTCTAAGCTGTGGAGTCTTGTGTGCAAAAATTCTGCTTTGAGAGCTACTGGCATTACAGTTGTGAACGAGCAATTTGGCTGCTGCATAGATCAATTTGATTTGGAGCCATCCTTCCTGAGCTAAGACAAAAACATGTGAGCTGGAGGCTAAAAAACTGTGAGTTAGCTCATGCTAACTCAGCTTAGAGGGAACACTGAGCACAAGTAAACTTTACATCCCTAGGAAATATAAGCGCATTAGTTCTATGGTGCCTTTGAAAATTCATATAGCTATCCTTTTTTTTCCCTAACACCATCAATCCATCATATTCCTGACTTTAGGTGTTTGCATAATTAAATGTGTTATACGTAGGCAGTAAATGCTAAAATGTAACTACTTTTTATTCAGAAAACAATTTGGCATTGTTATCTTAAGGAAAGAATGAGTGATGAAACGAGGAGGTGGTAATTATTAAAGCACACGACATACCCACAGCAGTTGCCTCTTTCAAAAGGTGGGTTCAAATACAGGAGAAAACTTCACAAATCTATAGCAGCGGAAGATCATCTTCAGTCAATTAAACTTCAGAACTGGAAAGCAGGTTATGTAAGTCATGCCTCTAGGTGAGAGGGCATGAAGAAAGAGCTGAAGGTGAGGTACACACACTATTCTTGATCACCAAGATGACAGAGTGAAGCCTTCACTGACTGAATAAGACCATCAACTCTATTCCAGAGACAGACCAAGATATATATGCAATTAGGGATGGGCACGAATTGGCTCACAAACCAAAGTTCATCATGAAATCTGGGCGGTTTGTGATTTGTGAAGCCATGTTCATGAACTGAAGAGCCACCACAAAACTCCACAAATTTTTGATGCACTTCCTGGTGGCTCAGTGGTTTAAATGGCTCAGAGCCATTTAAACCCCTGCTTTCTGCTCTTCACAAACAACAGCTAAGTGATAGGCACTCCCCACAGCTCAGCCATTTAGTTTAAATGGCTTGGGAACATTTAAACCACTGCTTTCTGCTCCCTGCAAAAAGCAACAGGGAGCAAAAAGTTGGAGTTGGTTTGTGTCTGGACATTAACTTTAGATCCGTGAGGCAATCATGCCTCCCACAGATCTAAAGAGCCATCTGATCAGACTCAAAGTGTTGTTTCATATACTAACCTTAATCACAGAACAGATCTCTGTGGGTAGATATCACTTTTCAAAGAACGGCCATAACTGGTATATCAGCCAAAGCTGATAAGAACATAAGAGAAGCCAATGTTGGATCAGGCCAATGGCCCATCTAGTCCAACACTCTGTCACACAGTGCCCAAAAACACCAGGTGCCATTAGGAGGTCCAGCAGTGGGGCCAGGACACTAGAAGATCTCCCACTGTTGCCCCCCCAAGCACCAAGAATATAGTGCATCACTTGCCCCAGACTGAGAGTTCCTATCTATACCTTGCGGCTAATAGCCACTGATGGACTTTCCATATGCTTATCTAATTCCCTCTTGAAGCTGTCCATGCTTGTAGCCACCACCACCTCCTGTGGCAGTGAATTCCATGTGTTAATCACTCTTTGGGTGAAGAAGTACTTACTTTTATCTGTTCTAACTCTACTGCTCAGCAATTTCCTTGAGTGACCATGAGTCTGTTCTTGTATTGTGAGAAAGGGAGAAAAGTATTTCTTTCTCTACTTGCTCTATCCTATGCATAATCTTATAAACCTCGATCATGTCACCCCTCAGCTGTCATTTCTCCAAGCTAAAGAGCCCCAAGCGTTTTAACCCTTTTTCATAGGGAAAGTGTTCCAACCCTTTTATCATTCTAGTTGCCCTTTTCTGCACTTTTTCCAATGCTATCATATCCTTTTTGAGGTTTGGTGACCAGAACTGTACACAGTACTCCAGCTGAGGTTGCACCATGGATTTATACAGGGGCATTATGATACTGGCTGATTTGTTTTCAATTCCCTTCCTAATAATCCCCAGCATAGCATTGACCTTTCTTATTGAGATTGCACACTGTCTAGACATTTTCATTGAATTATCTACTCAATGAACCACAGAGGAGACCTGAGCCTCCAACCACAGGACTCAGTCAGGAGCACCCCCAAACTTTGAATCAGTTCTTTCAGGGGCAGTGCAGCTACCTCTAGGAGAGGCTGGTTCCTCATTTCCTGAGCAGTTTTGTCATTGATCAACACCATCTCAGTCTCCTTTTGGTCAATGCTGAACAACAAAGAGAACAGAATAGAGCCCTGCAGAGCTGCATAACATGTGCAAAGGAACTAAAAAGCACAGCATTGCCCTGCCTCTGAAAACAGGAGTAAAGGTGGGAGTGGAATCACTAAAGGGGGGGACCCTTTCTCAACCGTTCTCTCCAGAAGGATAACATAGTTGATTATACTGAAAGCTGCCAAGAGTTTATTCTGACTCCATCAGGTTCTAGACAGGTAACAATTTTCTCCAATATCTGTTCCCTGAGAAGTTTGGAATTAGAAATGCTAAAGATTGATCCTGGAACTGTCTCCATGCACATGTACTCTGAACCACAGCACCTTCCCTTTCTGAACCCAACTCCCCCTATCCCTTTTTTCTATTGACTTTATTGTTATGCTATTAAGAGGAGCCACCAGATAGAAATTAAGCAAGTGACTTAATCTTCTTCTCTGACTTAATCTTCTTCTCCTTGTTTATACGTTAGCTTATTTTGTTTTCTCCTGTGCCTGCACAGAATTATTTGGCACAAAGCTGATAATTTATTTTAAAATGACTTCCACCAAGGTTATAATAACATGATGCCTGTCTTGTCTCTGATTTGTATGTTCTCGCCTGTTTCTCACACAAGGACTCTGTTGACTTCATTTCTTTATAAGCAATCTTCCTCCTGGTAATTACCACCATGCTTTACCGTAGTTCTGACCATGAAGGTTGTTTCTTTTGTTTGGATAGGAAAATCAGAGTGTGATGCAATATGGCCTGAAGAAAGAAAAGTTGGAATAAGGATTAATACTCTTTGAAAGCTTCACTAGCTTCTCTTCCCTGCCAGATTTTCTGCTGACATATTTCTCTGTCCTTTGTGGGACTGTTGCTGTCCTCGCTGAGAAGGTAAGTGTGCATCTGGGCACTTCTTTCTTTTTCCCTACTCCTTTTTTTTCCTTGAAAATGATTATTTATCTTGGTTTCTAGTTTTCTTGCATGTTCAGAGTTGTTGCCATACACAACCAATCATCACCTTTTCCCATTGGGTTTGGCTGGCTAGCTAAAATTAATCTCTTCCTCTGTGTGGAACAGGAATAAAATCAAGTGCACAGCTGGTGTGCTCCCCTAGGAGTGTCTAACTCTACTCTTCTTTGTAAAGCAGTAGCCAGGACTTCTGGAGAGTTGTTCTACAGAAACAATTAGAACAACCGAGCTCAACAGAAACAGTCCTAGTGCTCTCATGCTCACAGATGCACTCGTTCTTTATGATCATTAGCAGAATAGATCATGGGACATGGACATCTCTTTGGACAAGTGAGCTTATGCAGTCTCTCTCCAATCTATCTCCCCAGACCCCTTTCTTCTTATGTCATTCCCAAGTGTCAATGAATTTTATATGGATGGGAGGCAGGCTGAAAATGAGATGGCATAAAATCTGGGCAGCCACAATCCCCTCAAGAATGTGAAGATAGTTTTTCACCTCATCATCAAAAACTCCTGCAATCAAACAGCCAGATCAAACTATGTTGCAAGAGGAAAGAGATACTGAAGTTCTGTGGGATGTGCCCTATGAAGTTCTAGGATGCTTTCATGCTCAGAAGTCAGAAACTTTGTTCTGTGGTAGTGGTGATGGTTATTGCTTTCCTTTCTTGCTCTGTGTGGAAAACATAAACATGGGTCACAATGGTATAATGTTCCATTGGATGAAAAGAATGATTACCGTGTTAGTCCGTCCGTAGCAGGAGAACAGTGTAAGAATCCAGTAGCACCTTAAAGACTCACAAAATTTGTGGCAGGGTATGAGTTTTCGTGAGTGTAAAAATACAGTGCATCTGAAGAAGTGAGCAGTGACTCACAAAAGCTCATACTCTACCACAAATTTTGTTAGTCTTTAAGGTGCTACTGAACTCTTAGACTTGTAATTAGACATTCACCTAAGTATGCAAGATGGACAAAAAGTTATTCCAACCAAACCCGCTATTTCCTTCATTCTATTCTGAGAAAATACTCTTGGGTACACATTCAACAGAATCAAGTGGTAAAGGTTTTCCTGGATGAAACCCCTTCAGGTTGCAGTTGGGAGAGTGCCATGACTGAATATATAGAAGAATTTCTGCACATACAAAATTGGCCACAAAGCTATGGCAGCTGATCACCACAGCTCCCTTTTGGTCTTGTATGCCAGCTTTAAGAGAGAATTGCAAATGGAAAGCTCTAACTTCAGCACTGCATAGAGACACAGTGGCTGAGTTCAGACTGGCAGTTTGCCCCGAGATAGGCATGTTCCAGCAACGTTTCACAAATGGATTAAAGGGGGCGTTCACACAGGCACATCTGTCTGGTGTTCCCCAACTGTAGTTAACCCATCGTGTACTGCTTTGCTCCCACGTTTAAAAGATACCTGGTGAAAGTGGTAACAAATCCCAGAGAGCACGTTTATCCCACTTCATTCTGCTTCCGGGAAGTGTGAACACTAACCCGAAAAGCTGGGAACAACCCACGATAATAATGTCCTCCAGGTGTTTCTGCACCAGGTGCACTTGATTGCCCTGGAAAGGCAGCAGTGATAAGATTGGATGTGCTCCGCTCTACCACCCAATGCAGTGCCGGTGCAACGGGATCCTCCCCAAATCACCCTGATGCATTTATGCACATGAGCGCATATGTGCACATGCGCACATAGCCAAATTACCAGGAAAAAGCCGTTTATAGCCACGCCTCCAAGCCAGCAGTCTGAATGCTCCCTCATGCCTCCTCCCGCATCAGTCGGCGCAGTGTGACCAGGAAAATCTGGAACAGTTTGTTCCAGGGCTTTTTTGCCACGACTCGCTCCCACTTCAAACTGCCAGTCTGAACTCAGCCAGTGACAGTCACAAAGGTGGATAGCTCTCATTGGAAAGAGGGAAAGCAAGAAAAGCAAAGTGTGAATGATGAATGATTTACCAGGCTAGTCCCTGTGTATTATTGCCTCATTAACCATTGCCAAATATACTATAGGTTGAGATTTTATGTTGCTTTGTCTTCTCTGTGGCTATGCAGCAAACTACAAAAATGGTAAACTTCTGAGTGGTGATAGTACCACTTCTCATGTTATCCCTTCTCTTCCAACACATGTACTTCCGTACAAACTATGGAAAAATCATGTCAAATATGAATGGGACATTTTTGCATTATTTGTTGTGTGTGCCTTCCAAATACACATGCACAGAGGCCTTATCCTTTCCCTGCTTCTCTTTGCATTCTTTTGATTGATAACAGATAATTGTCTGACAAAATTGTCTGATGAAGTGTGCATGCACACAAAAGCTCACACCTTGAATACCACTTCATTGGTCTTAAAAGTGCCACTGGACTCTGACTTTGTTCTGTTGCTTAAGACCAACGTGGCTGCCTGCTTAGATAATATAAAATCTCTGTATAAAAATTAGTGTGACAACTGCTCTTCTGATACTATAAATATCAATGACAGTGAGAAAAGAAGGAAATTTTGCCTACATGTAGAAGTATATACAGGTTTGTGATTTTTATGAAATTTTTTTGGTGTTTTATTGTAGTGGCCCTTTTGTGCCTCTTGGTCCTAAATCTTCTACTTTTTTCCTGTAGGATATCATGAAATTTAACTATAATGGTCTTGTGGTCTGAAAAATTTCTCCATCATCTTTTTTTTTTTTTTGCCAAGTCCCAGATCTGGCTGCAAGCATAGAATTTTACAACAGTTCAGATTGCTTAGATAACTGGGGAGGGGGGATCCCTTCTCTTCCTCTGCTCTGGCTTGACTTGCTTGCCTGAGTCATCTGCAGACACTCTAATGTAATGCACTTTGTTGGCACTCTGTGATGTAATAGATCAATTTGCTGCTAACTGATGGTGTTTACTACCATTTTCATCAATATGGAGTCCAACAATAAGCCCTTAATGGGCTCAGTATAACTTCTTGCCAAAACTAGTGTAGTAGCTTTTCCTTTGGGGAAAGATGCCATAAGAATTCCAACTTGATGACTTTCGATTATTTGCAGTCTTATGGTTAGGTGCCTGGAATCCATCTTTGCACCGGTTAAAAGAGAGTGATGTTTGGAATATGCAGAAACTTTTTGTTCCCCAGAAGTTTTTATTTTTCACTTTCAGCAAACATCTTCCTTTTGGGTTGCATATCAATGTTTTAAAATATGAAAAAACAACCTTTTCTGAAGGATAAGAAACTAAAGAGGATTTCAGACTTTCAGATACCAGATCACACATACACACCTTCTTTACAAATAAAGAAATCCTGACCTGTTTTCTCTTTGCTGCTCATACCTCTCCGAAGTATTCTGAATTCCATAAAAATACAAATATTCCTACTGGGATGAATTCTACAATTCTGTAATACTGCAATTCTGCAATAACTTGGATGAATTCTGGTTGGACTTAGAATAACATAACATGGATTAGCTATATTTGACACAGTATCCTACCACACTGCTCACCAAAGTCTGAAGCTTTCTTCCAGCTTAAGAAGACTTCCTTCAACTTAAGTGGTTCTTCCTCTGGAGAAAGACTCACTTAAAGCTGCTTGGAAGAAATCTCCTTAGATGGAGGAAGGTTTAAAATGTTGTTGAGTGCAGTGGTAGGTTATTTGCCAATGCTTTCTGCTCAGGTCCCAAACACTAAATGTATATTCAATTTTTACACTGCTATTTTTCTAATAAACAACTCTGTTTCTTTATTTCCCCTATGGTAAGATTTTCTGCATGGCCCTACGGTTGATTTGCTTACATCCATCATGTAGACAGTACTAGTAGCCACTTAAACCTAAACAATAAAGCAACATTTAAGGAACTGCTAGACAGAACTACCTATTCCTATCGCTTCACCAATAACATTCCTTTCAACTAAAGCTTCCTTGTTGTTTCTTTCTGTCAGCTCTCTTACTAAAATATTGAATGGGCTATTGAAAAACTAAGAATAGAATCTGTTGCCAAAGAGAGCTGGCAGCTGAAGGCCTCTTGACTGATTTTGAACTGAACCCCAAAGACTCTTTGTGCTAACCTCTCAGAACATTCTTCCTCTCCCTTAGGCAATAGTTAGGTACGCAAATATATCAAACCAACCCTCAAGTTCATATATTCAGTATCAGACTGAAACATTTTTACAAAAAAGATTTATGTCTAAAGGTAAATTAAGTGTCAAAAAGTGCTTTTAACAATTTCCAAATAAAGATCCAGCCACATTTTTTTCATTCAGACTCACCTAATCCCTGTCTTTAATATAGCCCCCCCCCCAATCCCATGACCTTCAGTATAGCTTCTTCCTTTTTCAACAAGAGAAGCCAGGTTGGATCCAAGACCCCCTCCCTGACAGAAGCCATGATTTCTTGAGCTCCCTTCACTCCCAGGAACCTACACAGCCAGGCAAGGTTGCCAGTCTCCAGGTGGGGTCTGGAGTTCTCCAGGAATCAAAACTGATCTCCAGAGTACAGAAATCAGTTCCCATGGAAAAAATGGCAGCTCCACAGAGTGGATCCAATAGCATCGCATCCATCTTGAGCTCCCTCTCATCCCTAAATGCCACTCTCCCCAGGCTCTCTCCCCCCTCCCCAAATCTCCAAGAATAGTCCCAACTCAGATCTGGCAACCTTTAGCCAGAGACATAGGGAAATTCCAGAGTTTTCCATATAGGAAAAACCTTGTGTGGTTTCCTCTTGCTGCTGTTGTTGCTGATACATTGCAGAAGCAATGGGGCTTCTGAACTGCAGTTTTCCCTATATTTTCCCTGATCCCAGTCTCCCAGCAGTGGCTACTTCCCACCATCACCACACCCAGGGCTTTTTCCAGTTGTTGTTTTTTTAAAAAAACAAGCATTTGAATACTGTTATAACATTTTAACAATTTGTAGATCAGATTTCTAGATTTGTTGTAGAGATAAAAGGGGGAAGCTTTATCTCTGTAACAATTAAACAATGTAAGCTGGGAATTCAAAGAACCTGATCATCACATTGTTATAACGATACTACCATATTAAGTTGCTAAGTTTTAAAAATGTCCATCATGGGTCCAGAGAAAATGGCTGCCATATGGCAGGACTGGGAAAATCTGATCCTTCCCACCTACACAGCAGCCATCCACGCTTTGCTGCAGTCTTTGCCAAAACTTTGCAGCAAAGCAGGTTTGGGAAGGATCAGAGAAAAGCTGGGGGAAACCCTGGGGAGACACAAATGCATCACAATGCTGCACAGAAGTTTAAAGCATCAAACCTGGAGCAAATATCCTATGTGAAAACAGCCTCTGTCTTGTATCAAGCATTGAATCATGACCAGGATTGTGTGCAGATAAGTACATCTTCTGGTGATATAGTTAGTTTCCCATGAAAAAGCGTTGCACCACCCAGTCAAGGACCCATCCTATGGCTCTATAGGATACCTGTCATCAAGATAATAATTCTGCATTCCATTCCCCTCAGAAATCTTCCTTATAATGCAAATCCACCACAAAATCTAATCCAGCCCTTGATCAGCAGGATAATGTCATCTCCTGCCCCATTATCACCTCCCTCTCAGTTAATCAAGTACTCTAAATATTAGTGTCCTACCACTGGCAGAAAAAGGCACCAATATGCAGTATAAAAAGACTCCCTTGTCCTCAGTATTTTGTGATTATTTTTTCTTCACACTTTCTTCCAACAATATGAAACAATGCACATTCTGAAAGACAGGCAGGGTTTGGCATAACTTCTCCCATTCTTTCCCATCCCCATAATTTGTTTCCACATCTTTGCTTCTCTCTGTCTCTCTCTCCCCATCCCTCCCTACTCTGCTTTTGGACCTCCTTTGTTTGGCAGAATCTTTTATTTTGAATTTGGCCCAAGAATCTAAATTGCTCAGATGAACCTTGCCAACCTAACCTTTTGATTATGAGTCTACTGTACCTCAAGGGAATGTCCCATTATTTTCATCCTTAATTTCCTTTTCTCACTGGCATCTTGGTACTTCTAGATTTATTACCTTGGAAACAGACGAAACCATTCCTTTTCCACAGGGATGTCAGCAATCTATTAGCTTCTACAACTGTTTTGAAAGGATAAGTACCCTCACTTCGCTTTTAATCTTTCCCAGTAATGTCTCTTCTGTCTTCACTACCAGTATTGTGGTTTTTCTTGTGTTGCTGTCTAATACATAGCTTTCGTTAGCCAGGATTTTAGGTCTTATTGCAAGTGGACTCTCTGTTGTGTTATTGGCTACAGTGGTGTAAAGTACTGGGTTCAGAGTTGCAGATAGTGAAATCAGCTCATAGTTTATTATAAGGCATAAACATAAGACACTTTAGCAGGACCGGAGTCCTGCTTATATTCTCAACACACCCCACACCCCACACACGCACACACACTCGTGATAGGCTATCTACAGTGTATTGACACCCATAGGTCTCTTCCTGGATCCAGGGTGGCCAATTGGCCTGTCCCAGGATCCTAGCCAGCCATTGCCTTTTACACAAAGCTTTGCTATTTTGCATGCCCGCGTGCAAGCCCGACCGCATGTGCAGTCCATGGTTGGTACACAACAAGTGGAAAAAAGGGAAGGAATTGCACCAATGCCAGTCCCCCCCCCCAGAGAACTATTTTCAAAGCTGCAAAGCTCCCTTTTCTTATTGCCAATCTCTAGTGGGGAAGGGTGCCAAGTCATGGTGGGAGTCCACCAGCAGGCAGATCAGGTGGCGGAACATATGGAACTGCATGAAAATCCAATGGGAGGCCTGGCACAAGGTGGGTCAGCATGGGCAGATGATGATGTTAAGCCATGGGGGTGGGTGCCAGGAAGCACAGAAGGCAAGGATCTCAGGGTCCAAAGTGCAAAAGGAGGGGGGGGAATTACATGTGCAAGCACCCCAACCAGAGGAAAATTGGTGTGGAAAGGGCCAGTGGGCAGCCAGGCAATTGTTTGTGGGGGGATACCTCCATTTTAACTTTGAACTTGGATGCGTTTCTACAGTGAGGACTGCCAGCTCCTCCATGAGGAGCCCAGCAGAGCACTGCTTCCACTGCCTGCCCAGGCTTACCTCCCTGGGTGCCCTTGGTGGACTTCTGCTTGGGCTCATGTAGGGCCCTGCCACTCCTCCTGTTGCCACCTTGCCAGGGCATGGCAGTGGCTACCTGGGGCATGGGGTGGTGATGCATGTGCCTAAGAAGCGTCCTGAGTTGGTGGTGTCAGCAGGACCAGACATGCCAGCAGCAGACATGGAGGAGCAAGTGGCAGAGTTGGGATGGACGAACCCTGGCTGGCCATTCCAGGAATAGATAGAAGGGAGGATGAGCTGAGGCAGAGATTCAGCGCAATGCACACCCAGGTGTTCGCTCACTCCCTTCCTTCAGTCCTTGGTGGTGTACTCACCACTGCCTCTCTGACCACGTCTTCAGCATCTCCTTCTGAGGACATGGATCTTTTAAGACATTTAAAAGCACACACACACACACACACACTACCTCTAGCCAACCCTTTAAACCACTGGTCCCCAAAGTGGGCAATAACACCCCCTTGGGGGGTGTTGGAATGATCCAGGTGGGCTGGAATGATCCAGGTGCAGATCCACAAACTGCATCTTTTTGTCCACTTCTGAGTAATTTTTTTTTCTGAAAAGGGGGCGGTAGGCCAAATAAGTTTGGGAACCTTTGCTTTAAACCATTCCCTGCCAATAAGTTTTTTCTTCAGTGATCCAAGATTAGCAAAAAAACCCTCATATTGCTAAACTAAGCATGCTTGTTTTAAAAAAAAAATTAAAAGACGGAAAACCTAAGCAATAGTGGAACTTGTACAGTGATGACGTGGGGGGGGACCACTAACATTTTGCTATAAGACGGCTACCTGACAGTAAAAACAGAGTGAAGAATCTCTTATTTCAAGAAACATGCCCAGCAGTAAACTGATCAATAAGGACTGGGAGGAATGCCCTCAATGAGGGCAGAGGAGGGGAGAGGGAGAAAATCTAATGGGATCTGTATGCTTTTGAATTACCTTCGGCTTGGAAGTGAAGCAAGGGGGAAATCACCACAACAGTGAACTGAAAGCAAACTGAGTGCTGAAGGGAGGGGAAACAATGCAGAGTGGGGGGGGGACCTCTTGACGGACATACACAGCGAAAGCAGTGGGAATGCAGAACAACAAAGAAAACCCAACAGACATGCACAGTGAAAGTGAGGCAAAACACCAGAGCACAATAGGCCTATAAGTGGGATTAGGTGACACAATTCAGTGACCGAGTACAAACACATAACAAAATGTGGTAGATCCCACTTACACAGTATCTAAAGCTGAGCCCATAAATATTTCCACCACAACTACAGGAAGATGCATGTGCTATCTCTGTATTTGGAACACATATATTTGCCTAAGGGAAGATGTTTGTGTGATCAGCCTCAGTCTAATGAGGAATGAGAAAAAGAAGCACAGCTAATGTGGACCTCTTCTCTTCTCAACTTCCAAAGCCAGTCCCAAATGATACTACATTCGACAGGGAAGCCTTAATGAACACTAATAGTGTAGTACTTTCACTAGCTTTTCCCTGCCGTGCATCAACAGTGCTTTGATTAATATTTTAAAGATTCCCATATGAACGGCTGACCACTGCTTGTAATTCCTCATGATTTTAACACAGGGTAACAAGCAAAACATGTCAAGGCAAGTTTGAAAAACAGTCTTTGACTTTGCTCACTCTCTTTCATGGTTTCTTACTAAATAGATCTAAGACGTGTGTGCAGGTGACTTTCCGGGGTACGTGCTTGCCTGAAGAAAAAAAGCCCATATGTGTCGTTGAGCTGGGAACATTATAGCAGATTGCCATAACTGATAATTTAATTTTAATTTTTTAAGGAACATATTCATGTGGAGTAACAGCATGCTCACTAGGCAAAGTATTCACTAGAGTTTTCTTATCGCAGTTTGACGCTATCCAGTAATAAAACATATTCAAATAGTTCTTGTGCAATTTAAATACTGTGAGCAAATGGTAGACTACCAAATATAGAATCCACGTGGGGTACAAACAAAAGAGCTAATGTACTAAGTGTCTTGTGATTATCGTTTTATAAACTGGAGGATACTCCACAGCTCTGCGTAGCTCTTCATCAAGGGGATATTGTTATAAAAGGGTCATGCAGGTGGGCCATTTGTCTTATTGCTAGTTCCATGTGTCTCCTGGGCAGTAAGACAAACAGCATTTCCTCCCATGGCTAGCTAAACTGCATTGGGTGAAAGGAAGAGAATGATGAAGCCCCTTCTACCATCATGCACTCAGGAGTTGATTTCCCGCCTCACACACATACACACACTGTTTTTAAGGTGCATGCCAGATCACACATGAAATGCAAGTTGGGATAACTCCACTGGCAGCCCAACTTACTTTTAAGGTATTGTCTAATCAGTCCTTAAGCTTTTTTCTAACCATTCTTAATCTTAACATCTTTCAAGGTTAGTTCCAGAGGTTAGTGACATTGGGTGACCTTGCTCTGACTTCAACAGCATGTTCCTGACTCCTCAGGCATAGGGATCTACACAGTAGCTGGAGGCACAGTCCAGCCTTCAGAGCACCACTGAGAATGAGGCTAGGTCAAGGTCACAGTCTGGGTTAAGCTGAGTACAGGTCCAAAGTAGGGTTGCCAGTCTCCAGTGGTAGCTGGAGATCTCGCAGAATTACAACTGGTCTCTAGGTTACAGAGATCAGTTTCTCTGGACAAAAAGGCTCCTTTGGAAGGTGATCTCTATGGCATTATACCTCCCTGAGGTCCTTCCCCTCCCCAAAATGTGCCTTTTCCAGGCTTCCCCCCCCAACCCCAAATCGCCATGAATTTCCCAACCCGGGTCTAGCAACCCTATTTCAAGGACACAGCAGAAGCACTCAGGCTATGCGAACTGGTTACATTAGTAAGGTGCTCTGCTTAATCCAGTGCTTAAATATCCTGATGAAGCATCACCTACTCCTGGGTTTGATTGAGCCCTGATCTGCAAAACACTATACATGCCTAAGTTTAGTAGCACCAACACAGAGCACTAGCCTAGCACTTTTTTATTTTATCTATTTATATCTTGCCTTAAGAACATAAGAGAAACCATGTTTGATCAGGCTAGTGGCCCATCCTGTCCAGCACTTTATGTCACACAGTGGCCAAAACCCAAGTGCCATCAAGAGGTCCACCAGCAGGACCAGTAAGAACACAAAGCAATTTACATCATTCTTAGGAGAGAATGATAAGAGAAGCCAATTTTGGATCAAGCCAATGGCCCATCCAGTCCAACACAATGTTGGATCAGGCCAATGGCCTATCCAGTTTTGGTCACACAGTGGCCAAAGATACCAGGTGCCATCAGGAGGTCCAGCAGTGGGGCCAGGAAACTAGAAGCTCTCCCACTGTTGCCCCCCCACCCCCACCCCAAGCACCAAGAATACAGTACATCACTTCCTATCTATACCTTGTGGCTAATAGCCACTGATGGACCTCTGCTCCATATGTTTATCTAATTCCCTCTTGAAGCTGTCCATGCTTGTAGCTGCCACCACCTCCTGTGGCAGTGTTGGCATCATGTGTTAATTACCCTTTGGGTGAAGAAGTACTTCCTTTTATCCATTCTAACCTGACTGCTCAGCAATTTCATGGAGTGCCCACGAGTTCTTGTATTGTGAGAAAGGGAGAAAAGTACTTCTCTCTCAACCTCCTATATCCCATGCATAATCTTATAAACCTCGATCATGTCGCCCCTCAGCCATCATTTCTCCAAGCTAAAGAGCCCCAAGAACTTTAATCTTTCTTTATAGGGAAAGTGTTCCAACCCTTTTATCATTCTAGTTGTCCTTTTCTGCACTTTTTCCTATGCTATAATATCCTTTTTGAGGTGTGGTGACCAGAACTGTACGCAGTATTCCAAATGAGCTCACACCATTGATTTATACAGGGGCATTATGATACTGACTGATTTGTTCTCAATTCCCTTCCTAATAATCCCCAGCATAGCGTTGGCCCTTTTTATTGCAGTTGCACACTGTCTCAGTGTTTTCATTCTATCCTCAAAACAATTTTTCATTCTATCCTCAAAACAACTCCTGTTAAGTAGGTGAGGCTGAAGGTGTGTGAGTGGCCCAAAATCACCCACCACTCTTCCATAGCAAAATGGAGATCTGTAACGGGGTTTCCCAGATCCTAGTCTAACACTCTAACCACTACTCAGCACTTGGTCGCTGTGCTGCCTCCTCATAGGACCACTGTCTGCACCGCTTCTGCCAAATAGGGGGAAGAACTTGGCAGAATGGTGGCGGTCTGGGGTCTTGTGAGCTGGCAACAGCATCTGGAGCTTGGGTTGCCAACTGCGTGGAGAATGTGAATGTCAACAGGATTAAGGTCTAATTCTCCATGAATGTGTAGGTCAGGCATTGCAGCAGCCTCCATGCACACACTCTCCATGCTCTTTAAAAGGCTTTTTGTTAACTGGCACCTGTGGAAATGACAATGCCTATGCAATCTGTCCACCACCTAAAAGGGGGGGGGACATTCTGCAAAAGAGATTCCATAGGATTTAACTGTTCTGTAGCTCAGGACAGCACATGAGAACAGTGTTCACTCCTGCATATCAGCCTGCATATAGCCTCTATCAGTTCCAGCCTTTAGTACCTTAGTTTTGATGAACCTTTATTCCCATTCCCTTAGGATTCCAGAACTAGAGCCATCCATAAACAAAGTGGCCAGCTGCCTCTTATTATTATTCTATGGAACATAAAGGCAATTTCAGTGTTTTCCCAGTGAAACAGCTCCTTATGCTCTGAAATTCAAAACCTGAAAAAGAAAAATAGTTGTGAAGAAAAGTGGCAGAGTTAATTTGCATCACAATTGCAACAAACCCCCTGCTTTTAATTACTGGTAGACTTTTATAGTACAGTGATTCTCCCACTTACTTTCAAGTCAGAGCTCTAATGTCAATCTAGCACAGAAGGATCAGGTGAATGCTTTATTGTTTTATTTGTAATGTGGAGATGCTCTTTTCAGTCTCCTTGCATTGTAACTTTGTTCAGCCTTATTCAGACAAACAGCTATTAAAATAACATGGTCAGAAATTTCTATTCACTTTATAATCAAATAAAGCTTCCTTTGGGCACTTGAAGTGAATTGGCCTCTGGGGAGGAAGTACTTTTCAATTTCCACATATTTCTGAGACCCCAATTTTCACTATTTGTTATTTCCTTAATATGCTTAAATTCCTCTTCTGTTTATAATGGGAGGTGGCAAGATATAACCTGATCTTCTCAGATCTCAGAAGCTAAACTGAGTCCATACTTGGATGGGAGGCCACCAAGGAAGACTCTGCACAGCAAGGCAATGGCAAACCACCTCTCCTTCCCACTTGCCTTGAAACCCCTTGATAGGGTCACCATAAATTGGTTGCAACTTGATGGCACCTACACGTATGTGTTCATAATATATTATATGCTGAAGGCCAAATTGCACATTATTTGGGAGATCCATGATCACAAATTCTAATGATTTATTTAAGCCTACAGAGCAGCTGTGTGGGGATTTGATCTGAACCATGTTGGAGAGAGCAATTTCCCTAATAGTAAAGCCCTCAAAATCCTTTTATATCACAGTGGGAGGAAGGACTATATTGTACAGGCCTGGAGCAAAAGTGTCCTATCCCTTTAACAGAGGCTTAATCAGATATTATTCACCTTCATACCATAAAATGCTTTAATTGCCTAATTCCACACATTAAGCCTCTATTAAAGAGACAGGATGCTTTTGCTCCAGGGCTGTTAGAAACAATGCTTCCTCTAAGCTGTGGAGTCTTGTGAGCCAAAATTCTACTTTGTGAGCTACTGGCATTAAAGTTGTGAGCAAGTGACTTGGCTACTGCATAAATTAGTTTGCTCTGAAGCCATCCTTCCTGAGCGAAGACAAAAATGAGGCTAAAAAACTGTGAACTAGCTCACACTAACTCAGCTTAGAGGGAACATTGGTTAGGAACCCTATTTGGAGCTGAGGCTTCAGAGGCAGGCCCCTTGACTGAGGCCTTGAGAGCCAGGGGCTCTAGGTCTGAGGGGAGTCCAGTGGTGCCAGGTTCACCTAGACCCAGGTGGTCCCTGAGACATCCTGGTCATCCTTGCATAAGGAGTCCATTCCTGTATCCAAGGCTAGCCCAGAAGGGGTCGTCACAGTTATTTTTAAAGAAGCTAATAGTGGCAAATGCCTCCATTAAAATGCCACCTGCATTCTCACTTGTCATGAATTGTCCAAAATGGTCTTGGTGTATACGTCCCACTACTTTCTGTTTACCTAGAATACTGTACTCAGGCCTCCAAAAGTTTGGAGCCTATCCAGAACTGATTGTTTTGATGGCAAGTATGTCTCACTAAAAGATTTTACACCATATTGGAAAAACAATTTCCTTTTCATGGTAGGCGAGTACCATGTTCTCCCTTACATTTCAACACTAAATGCCACACCGAACTGAAATAGGATATTGGAGCCAGCTAAGTATTATCATTCATAAATAAAAGGGTTGCCAGCTGTTCCTTATTTTAAATGATGCTTTTCATTCTATCAGCAGGAACCGTATTCAAGACTATGCCTCATCACAGAACATAATAGACTCCCCTGAAATGTTTAATGGATAAAGCATGAAACAGTGTTCAGCACATCACAGTTTCATTGCACTGTGTACTACATGTTCCATGTACACATCTTGTTCTTGTTTGAATTGATGATCCCATTGAATCCAATAGGATGAAGGACTATGGACCAGTATTCAGACTGCAGAACTTTGAGAGGCTGCCTTGGTCATACCGTGCAAACAATTGCTCTTTGCCTATCCTGGCTGGCGTGATGGGATTTTTCTGACATCCATGAGCAATATAGACTCAAAAGAGGATATAGAAAAGCATTAATCCTATTTGGGCTGTATTGCTCCGTAATATTAGGTCAGGCTGATTTTGAGGAATTCTGTGTCCTCAATAATCACATCAATACTTAGCTCATTCTCCCTTTCTGACACTGAAAAATAGTTGTGATAGTTCTAAGGGTATTGGTTTTTCAGATATATTGAATCTCTTCTCTTCAAACAGAGATTTCAAGCGGCATATGTCACATTCTTCTGTTATATTGGATACAGCAGAAGAGCCAATTTGCCATCATTTGGGAAAACTGAAATTAAAGCAATGCAGATTCCTAAATCAGCTCTTGGCAGAGGGTCTCTCAGCACAAGAGAGCTCAGAAGGGTGCTTGGAGCAGCTCTGCAGGGAAGCAATCAGACGCTCACTGCTCAGGCAGCCTCCAAGCTGTGATTTTGGCCATGGCCATTTCTGAAGCGATCAGCATTCCTCTGAGATTTTATGACAAAGGTCCTCTTCCTGCTGAAACACAAGTGTCTGGATGTTTTGATGATGATAATTCAAAGCATGCCTAAAATGATAAAACCAAATAATCCATGCCAAGAGCAAGAGGTGGAAGACGTTCTGAGGGTGAAATCAGTAAAACAATATGGTCCCTTTGGTGGGAACAATCTTCTCTGTCTAGAGCAATAACTCCCCTTGCAAAATGGCAGATTAAGAAGTCTTTTCACAGTGCATGTCCATTTCCCTGGAATTCCTGGTTAGCCCACTTTTGTTGTGCTCTGTCTTCTGGAAAAGACATATAGAATAATCAATAAGCTGTGACTTTTGTCATATATCATTCAGACTTTTTACAGTCATTAAAACCACTGTCCCACTAGCCTGTGATTATATCAGTGACTGAAAAAGGAACCCCACTCTGTGGGTATCTAAATCTGCCGACTGGGCCCACAGTGAGAGAAAACACTTGTTTCTGCAGATTTGGGGGACCCCAAAGTTTGCAGAAAAATCTGCGAAAATGAACACAATACATTGGGAAGTTTAAATCTCCCCCAGACATGAGGTTTGTCTGCACCTGCCTGTGCTGAGGTGGCAAAGCTCCAGGCAGGAAGGTGGGCAGGTTGCTGGTGCTGTTGGTGTGCATGGGGGGAAGCAGAAAGATGGGTGGCCAGGAGAGTCACAGCCACCGTTGGTGTAGGGGGGAAGCCGGGGCAAGCTGCTGAGCAGGGTGATGACCAGGAGAGTCACTGCTACTGTTGATGTGTGTGAGGAGAGAAAACTGTGTGAAGCTGTGAATGGGCAGGTAACTGGGAAAGTCAATGCTGCCACTGATGTGTGTGTGTGCACGCGCATGTGCACGCAAGATGAAGCTGCTGAGTGGGTTGGCAGCTGGAAGAGTTGGTGCCACTGTTGCTGTGGGGGATGGGATTCTGTTGGGAAAGTTGCTGCCCCTATTAAGGCAGAAAGAAAGAGAAAGAGAGTGATAGGATGGAGGAGTCAGAAAGAGAAAGAGAGTGTTAGGGTGGGAGAAGAAAGAGAGAGAAATAGTGATGGGGGTTGGGGGCAGAAAGAAGGTGGGGAATGTAGAAACAGAGAGGAAGAAATAGTGATGGAGTGGGGGAGGCAGAAAGAAAGACAAAGAGTGACAGTAGGCATGGGGAGGGAGACAGAGAGAGGGAGAAAGTAAGAGAAGGGGTGGGGGGAGAGGGAGAGACTGAGGCCGTGATCACATGGTTCTTTTGATCGGGTTTCACCGCTGTTCCCTCCTGCATTTAAGTTTGCTGATCAGACAGGTGAATCTGCATCCCGCGCCGAAGTGGGCTCACTCCTGCAATGCTCCCGGGTTTTCCTGCCCCCAGGAAAATCAAGTATTTTCCTGGCACTTGCACTTTGAATGTGCAATTTTGCCCATCTGGACAGCCATCTTTCACAATGATTGAGATTAGGGCCATCTGACCACTCTGTGCATTTAAAAAAAAAACACCCTTCTGGCTTTGAGTGCTTGAGTAACAAGCGCTTATCCTGCTTGGAGAAAAGTCCTGCCCGCCATCCCCCGGCATGGAGGCGGCATTGAAAGTTTCTGGGGGAGGAAGCTGGGGGGCAGTTCTGTCAGGCGAGCGGGCTTTGGCATCTGCCCCAGGAGTTAGGAGGGAGGGAGCCCCCAGCACCGGGGAGCATGCCCAGCTAGCCAGCAGTATCAGGCAGAAAGGAGAACTCTTTCAAAGGTGCCTTTTTCTTGTCTTTTCATTGGACCGGTTGCTGGAAAGTTGCTGGGGGGGGGGAAGTGGGCAGGCAGGGAAGGCGAGCTTGCGGTTCAGGGAGAGATGTGTGAACATCCCAACTAAAAAAAAATTCCAGTTTTAATTACATCGGGAACAAAGCGCAATTGCCTTGCCGTGTGACCACACCCTGAGAGAAGCAGAGAAAGAACCAAAGGTGGGGGATGGGATGGGATAGCCACTTTCACAAGTTTCTTGCAGGTCCCCACTTATAATATATAAATATATATAATGTATGCACACATTTTAATATAATGTTCACAAACCTATTTCTTCATGACGTTGAACCAGTATCTCAGTGCAATGCTAAGACTGTCCTGGGAGTAAGCTCCATCGAACAGAAGATGGGTCTAAGAGATGAGTTGACAGAACATGGAGTGAGCACTTAGCCTCAGCTGTTTTTTTTAATCCAGAGATGAAAAAAAGAACCTTATGGGGATAGAAAATTAGCTTCACCAATGACCTAGTTTTCATTCAATTTTGGTCTACTTCAGACAGGTATGGCATACCTGATGGGATGCTTAATACACACACAAAAACAGAAAGCTAGCAAGCTTGAAGAAGTCAAAGCCCTTCTCCCTGCTAGTTTTCTTCATGATAGGATTTTTGTGAAGGGGAGTATTCAACTGCATGAGCCTTGTTCTAAAGATTAATACAGTATAGCCCATGTGCTTCAGTAATAACTATGCCAAAGTGCTATGTAAAGTTCTGCAAATCAATTTGATCAAATTATCGTTGACCAAAAAAAGGTAGGGGTGTAAGGTTACCTCCTATTCAAATCACTTTTTCAAGATGTCATACTTGTCTTAATGAAGGTATATTGCCAGCCTTTACCTCTGTTTTCATCTCTAAGTGTTTAATGGAATCAGTTCTAAGGTTGCCAAGCAACTGAGGGGGGAAATCCAAAGTACTTTTGTGGTCTCTGGACCCAGTTGCTAGCAGAAAACAAAATGGAAAACCACTCTCATTTAATATCCTCCATCACCATTTATTTATTTGTGCTGGAGAGAGAGAGGCAAATATGTGCTTGTCTGACATTGGATAGACCTATGGCTCAGTGGCAAAGTACCTGCTTTGCATGCAGAAGACCCCAGGTTCAATTCTTGGCATCTCCAGTTAAAAGGAACAGGAAGCATGTGACAGGAGAGACTGCTGCATGAGACCCTGAATAGCTCCTGTCAGTCAAAGGAGACATAATGATCTTGACCTGTGGCCTGGCTCAGTGTAAGCCAGCTCCATGTGTGCATGTGTGTTTATGACATTAGAGGGGCTGCCATACAAAATCTAATAAATAAAAAAACTACTAGAGAGAGAGAGAGAGATATATAGATAGATAGATAGATAGATAGATAGATAGATAGATAGATAGATAGATAGATAGATAGATAGATAGATAGATAGATAGATAGACAGACAGACAGACAGACAGACAGACAGACAGACAGACAGACAGACAGACAGACAGACAGACAGACAGACAGACAGACAGACAAAAAGAAATACATGGATGCATCCACTGTATCTGAACTACATGCTCCAGCTTGGCTTCTTAACTGCAGCTGCGGTCACACACACTAATAATCTAGTTTTAATCCACTTTCAATGCACTTTCCAACTGGATTTTGCCAGTTCACACAGTAAAATCTAGTTGGAAAGTGCACTGAAAGTGGATTGAAAATGGATTATTTAGTGTGTGTGACTGCAGCCTGCATCCCTTTTTCTCCAACCATACACAAAGTATCATCTGCCAACTGTTCTTCTGAGGATTTCCTCCCAACTTTTCCCAGTGTATTTTCACAACATCTTTCTACCTTATGTTTCTGGAAGGAACGTATGCAAAGCATTTGGGTGGAGGGAAGTCTGTATAGTTTGCTCCATTTCTAAATGTCCCTCCCACATCCAGCCCCCTGCATGCCTCACTTCCTTACCACCTCCTCTTTTTTGTGAGCTGCTGGCCACTTACTTTGGCATCACCCAACATTTCTTTTTTAAAAATCTTGTGATCATCATGTTGATATACCACTGTAACAGATGACCATAAACTGAGGGTTTTTTTGGAGGGAGGGGGTATCTTACAGTCAAATGGTATGCTTAGCTACTAAAGATCCTTTTCTGTTTTATGGCTGGCTATGTGACTGTTTATGAAACTCACCTGCACATTGGCTGCTAGTGGATCTATTAGGTTACAGAAGGAGGATTAGTAAATTGCCAAGCAGCAGAAGGAAGGTGAACCTGGCTCCATGCTTGACTCTCACTCACACATGGTCATAGTTCCCAGTTCTCTGGGGGACCAGGAACCTCCAGAGTAGCTGGAAATTGGGGGCAGTAAGACAGGGTCCCTGGCAATGACAGTGGCTACTGGAACATTGAACAGCAATATTTTCCTATGCAAAATTACTTTGGAATAATTTCTGTGCTGGAGTAACTCTGCATGGGATGGCACTGTCAGATACCTGATGATGCCATCTAGTTGCCATAGCTACCAATATTATACTTCATAGAATAAGCCCCAGTTTCTTTAGTTTTTGCTTCTAGTTTTAGACTCCAGCTTTATTTTAATAATGAGAAAGTGTTTGTTGCTTATTTGTTGAGAGTCGCTTTGAATTTCAGAGAAAGTGTTTGTTTTTTAAACTTGCAGACATTCATAAACTTTATTGCATTGGCTCAAAGCCTTAGCAAATAACACCGAAAGTGCATACATATATTGTTGACCTGATTCAGTGACAAAGTTGTGGTATGTGGAGAGCCCCCAGAACTTTTAACATACAAGTCTTAACATCCATATTGTGAAAGTCTTCAATGTTCTGGGATATTCAGGCGTGGAATTAATTAGCCCTTTACTCCCCAATGTTAATCTGTCTTTCCCCATCTTGTACCTAGACATATTGACCTGAACAGATTTCAATAAAACCAATCTGTGAGTATTAAATACAGAAGAGTATTAAAGTACTCTTTTTAAAGAAGAGGGTTACCTTTATTCTCCAATTGCTTATTTATTTTTATTTATTACAAAATGTATATCCTACCAAGGCCACATGCATAATAAAATCACATTTTGCTTTCTTTCAAAAAAAAAACAGAAAAAAGGAACAAGAAGGTGAAAAAACTCAAAACCCATCAACTAATTAAAAGGGAAAAGGAAAAAGGGGGAGAAATTTAGATAATGTACAAAGGAAGATATAACAACAGTTATGGCTGATCTGGACATAAGATTCTATAAAAGGTTTCCAAAAATCTAAAAATAAGTCCATACACAATTACTGTCTGTACAACATACATTCAAATATTGATAAAGTTATAAAATCCAGAATTGGGCATTGATTTCCAGGGCTGTAATACAAGGTCCATTTTTGTTGACCATCTGTTAGCCTCCAAGAGATGAGCAGATAGTTTAAAAGTACATAAGCATCTTCAAAAATCAATGGACATTCTAATACAAAATTGGTATGAGTAATAACTTCTTTCCAGAAAAAAATGAATGACTGGACACAAAGCATATGTTTAAGGGATATGTCCTATAAGTTACAGTGCCAGCAATTAGAAATTTTACTCACTGCTTTACTTGAAGAGTTGCTGTGGGGTCCAATATATGCTAAACATAATTTTTTGCTGAATAAGTCACAACTGAAACTCCATAGAGAGAGCAGGTATAAAGTTTAAGGCCATACTCCATTGCTTTGGCAAAATAGGGTGATCCATCTTCTTGTTCCACTTATTCTTGAGACTCTGTATATCATATTCATTAATCAACATCAAATACTTATAAATAAATTTCATTTTCTGCATCAATTCAATTAGAGTTTCCAGTAGAAAAGGGGACTCTGCTGCAGAGCCATATTTAGATACAAACAGATGTTGCAATTGTCATTCAGTAGAAGCTGACAAGTCATACCTAAGCATCACTTAAGAAAATGACAAATACTCATTGACCAGGCTGTTGTAAGGGTGACGAGAGAACCTCTGAGATTGCTTTGTCTTCTTTTACCGCACCATCAAGGAGTGCCCCCATGATCATGCCCTCAGGATCAGTGGTTGTCCTGGACTGGCCCAGAGGCCAAGCGGTACTTTTGTGCTGTCCTGCAGCAAAACAAGCACAAACCCTTTGGTGAGAGCCATGTGAGGGAGGGAGGGGTCCCAGCTGAGGCAGGCTGGGCTAGGGTGCTCTTCCCCATCCACATCAGAAGCCTGGCCATTCTCCTGCTTTGAATGCCTGGGGGCAGGAGGTGGAAGTATCCTGAGCAGGTGGTTGTGCCAGGTATTCTGAAAGGAGCCTTGGCTGCCATTGTGCTTCTGGAGCTGACTGGCAGTCATGCTTCCTCGGCCTGGGAGCCCCAAGTGCTGCATTTGGAGGAGGGGACAGGGCTTTGCATGATGATGGGCCTGGGAAGCAGGTCTTGGGAAGGCTGCTTTTGGTCCTCATGTAAAAATACCAGAATCTAACACACAAGGGCTAATGGACTTGACCTGAAGAAGGCCTATACAGACCAAAACGCGTCAGGCCCTTGACACCTACCTAATATCAGCTGCTTTCTTTGTTCAACTTGTACGTTTTGCATGGGACAAAGTCTGATAAATCAGGAAGTTCTTACACATATTCATCTTCTCTTCATGCTAGTACAATTATTATATAGCTTTTTCTCCTATGCTATTTGACCAAGTGAATCATTTTGAAGTGGGCACAGCACTGTAAGTGATCATTGTCCGTTAAAGCTAGAAATAAATTTTAACAGAATTATTTTTTTGGTTCCAACATCAGAATCCACTGAAGATATATGTCCATTACCGAGATTATCCGGCCCAGAATTTGTTTCTCCTACTATAGGCCATCAGAAAATTTCAGTCCAACTGTAAGCGGATGATATGGTCCTAATCTCCCTAACTAGAATCAGTTTAATTTTGCATAATCTGGATGAATATTATAAAGAAGAGAAACTCATTATTAACTAGATGAAAACTAAAGTAATGGTTTTCTGGAAAAGGCCAAAAAAGTTTCTCTGGAGTATACATGGCATTCCAATTGAGCAGTGTAAATCTTATAAATATCTGGGTTTAATATACAGTGAAATCTTGAATTGGAATGTCCATCTGGCTTCTATAAAATCCTCAGCCCTTAAGACTATCAGAGTAATAATGAGATTCAAGTACACCAGGCTTCCTTATAGATCCAGTCTTAAAACTTTTTGTCACTTTCCCATCTACTGTATGGCATTGAATTATGGGATTGGAAAGAGCAAACACTTACTAGTCTGGAAACAATTCAAAATCTTTTTTGAGGCATATTTTAGCACTACCAAAAGGATCGCCAGCAGCTTTGCTGGAAACAGGACTTGGCCTCCCTTCAATTAGAGCTTGTGCCCACTTAGCAATTTTGAAATCATGTTGGGGGGGGAGACAATTAACAAATACTGGCTCACTTAGCAAATCCAGTTATCATATGTTGCAAAGTAAGGACAAAGCCCATTCTGATTTTTTAAAATAACATTATTTTCCATTATACCATTCCAGATTATTTGCTTTGGCCTTCAGGAAATAATTCTGATCTGCGGGAATGAATGTATAAAGGGGATGCCTTAGCTGACAATTCAGTAATCATCTAGTCGAAGTTTGCTCCATGGTATAAAATTATTAAAAAGATCATTTCAGAGCTTCCAATTTGGTGGATATAACAGCATATAACTTCAGAACAATGTTGGCATTGTTATGCTTTTAAACTATGCCAATGGAGCTACATACTGGACAATACCAGAGGAACAACACATTTATGTATGCAGAAGTTCAGTGGAAGACCTTCTTCGCTGTGTTTCAATTTGCCCTTTATACCTGAAGCCTAGAAACAAATTTCTGGCTAAGACATTAGGGGCTTTATATTCTCTTTCCCATTCTGACAAATTAGTATTTATGCTGTCAGATGTGGATTCCTTTGGATAGCACTCTTTGCTCAAGCCGCTAAGAAAATCAGAGCAAATGCAGTTTCTAAGAAAGCAGTCAAATGAAATATGTAATTTTTGTGTCTGAATGAGAATTTTTAGAGATGGATGTTATATCAGAAAATTTTAAAATTCTAGGGCTGTAAATATGTTTTAATTTTGAAGGCCATATAAAATAAACTTTATTACCTTGCCTACCTAATCTCAGAAGGCAAGGGCATACAAAGCAGGGCATTGGAAGATGACCCTAGTGATCAGTGAATGCAAATGTCAACTGGAGTAAGGTGTAATTTCTCATAGATGTGGATGTAAATCATTAAGGTGGGAATGAGAATACCTACGCATGCAATATGACCACCACAGAAAAGGGCATATGGTGATACTCTGTGAAAAAGATTCCACAGGACTTAACTGTTTTGTGACTCGGGACAGCACATAAACACAATGTTCACTCCTATGTCTCAGTATGGATAAAACCTGTACATTTAGTTCCACCATGAACCACCTTTTAGTATCTTCATTCTGATCAATCTTTATTCTCTTTTCCTTGGGATGCCAGGACTAGTATTACTTATAAACAAACTGGCCAGCTGCCTCTTATCATAGTGTATTTTTCTATGGAGCATAAAGGAAATTTCTGAGTTATTTATTTATTTATTTTATTAGATTTGTATCCCACCCTCTCTGCATAGCAGGCTCAGGGAGGGTTCCATCAATACAATATACAATATACAAACAATTAAAAACAAAAACCTCAGGTAAAATACAATAACATTCCTATACTTCTGATCAGAGCCTCAACAGATGAGATCTAATTTGACTTTTTAGTTCCTAGATGATACTACAGATCTGACCCGCTGAGGAGAAGGCCTAATCAAGGGGGACACCCGCTGCCTCAACTAAAAGCCTTTATCAACTCTATCTCTCTGTTGGTGTTCATCACCAATCTCTTGGTGGAGCACTGCAGGAATGACAATAATGTGGATCAACGCAACATCTTTCTAAAGAGCTTTGCGAAGACATTAGAGAGAATTGCATTGATCCACATTATAGTCATTCCTGCAGTGCTCCATCAAGAGATTGGTGATGAACACCAACAGAGAGATAGAGTTGCTAAAGATATTCGAAGGCACTTATTAATCCTAGGAAAGCACATTCTCTTTATCAACTAAAAGCCTGTCAGAAGAGCTCTATCTTGCATGCCCTGCGGAACTGTAGATGGCCCCGATCTCATATGGGAGTTTATTCCATAATGCAGGGGCCAGGGCTGGAAACACCCTGGCCATAGTCGAGGCAAGACAAACATCCCCGGGGCTGGGGACCATCAGGAGATGCTGGTTGGCAGAAAGTGAGGTGGTCTTGCATATATGCAGGCCCCTGGCTGTATAGGGCTTTAAAGGTAAGCATCAACACCTTGAAAAGGATTGGGTACTCAGAAGGCAGCCAGTGCACTTTGTACAGCACTAGGTGGATATACGTCTGCACAGACTATGAGGTCAGCATCCATGATGCTGCGTTCTGCACTAGCTGCAGCTTCTGGAGCAGAGTCAAGGGCAGCCCCACATAGGGAGAATTATAATAGTCCAATCTGGAAGTGACTGGGGTGTCATCAGCATATTGGTGACAACCCAGCCCATACCGCTGGATAATTTAAGCAAGGGGGCCATATAAATATTAAACGCCATTGGAGAGAGAATTGATCCCTGCAGCACACCACACTATTCATTAATAGCCAATGTCTTAGTTAGAAACTCAGTGAGAGTATCCATTGTTTTGGTCACTGTACTATCTCATTGATCTCTTTATCTCTTATCTTTATGATGTTCCTTGTCCTTCATCAGCATAGCATGGAATTAGCACAACACTTTGCAGTTTACTCTCCATCACCAGAGAATTCTATCTGTTCCTGCATTTTTTGACCCAGGCTCCAAGCAGCAGTGACTCTTTCAATGCATGCAAAGTCTTCTTCGCATTAGATGTCAGTCTGTCAGCACCCAAGATGGTCACAAAGTCTGACTGAAAGTTCTGCTGATATTGGGAGAATACAGTGGGGATGAGAGCCAGAAAAACCAACAGTTCAAGGTTCTTAATATTTATGAGAAAGTGAAGAAATCCATTTGTTTACTTCTCCCGAGTTCTAAAATAACACAACAATGCATGCCTGAATGTCGGAATCTCATTGAGAACAATGGGGGTGAATTCACTCAATTGAACCTCAAAAATATTTGGCAGTTTTCACCAGGTTCTTCTTGTTGAAGGGAACATAGATGCATAGACCTGATAGAAGAATGAATGACCTGAGGGGACCATGTCAACTGGACTTCTAAACAGTACACTAAATCTTGAGGAGGGGTGAGAGCTCTGTGTTTGAGCAATCTGTTGGTTTGTTTTCCAGTTTATTCCACCACCAGCCACCTTTGTACCCAGTACTGGTACTCCCTTCCAAGCTGCTTTTCTCCTACAAGGCCATGGACAACTAGATCCTCATAGGTTTCAGCTGGACAGCTAGTAAGTTAGGCAACTCCTCTGCCCCATAATTTCTCTATGCAGAGTTGCTTCTCCCCAATGCTACTTTTATTTACTAAAAACTGACCATCATTCTTTGTTACCTGTTTGCATGCAATTAGCAGCTGGTCCCCAAGGCAAGATTTTTAAAAAGATCAGCCAGATGGTATCCCTAAATTGCTTGCATCAATATTTACAAGTTTGATATTCATCACACATAAACAAGGCACTGTGATGGTTTTGTGGCAGTAAGTACTATATTAGTCTCTGTAGCAGCTCTAGTATTCTTCTAATTTGTTTCTAATAATATCATCAGCCTTGTAAAAAATTCCAGAATTATTAAAGGAAAGAACCTGGAGAACTAAATGGCAAAACAGAGATATATTTATCCAGCCTCTTTCTACAAATGCACAGTTCCTATTAAATTCAGTACACCTTACTTCTGAGTAAACATGTATAGTTTCAGGCTGCTCATAAGTTTAAGATCAGGGTTTAAAGTCTAGTGCAGCTTAAAAATGCTTAATGCATTTTATTTATATTATTTGTCAGAGGACCATGGGCCACTATGCATCCCACCCAGAAAAAAAAACCACCACGGCTGCAGTCACAAACAATAAATAATCCACTTCCAATCCATTTTCAGTGCACTTTCCAGCTGGATTTTACTGTGTGAAATGGCAAAATCAACTTGGAAAATGCATTGAAAGTGGATTGAAAGTGGATTATTTAGTGTGTGTGACTGCAACCCATGATGGGTTACCCTAGCCCAATTGTTGGGCTGATGCATGAGCAGTAGCAAGGAGCTTGCTTCCCCCTTTGCTGCCAGAAAGTACTCAGTTCCAACTGTCTAATATCAAGGGAGAGCAGATGTGAGGGGAAAGTAAGGTCTGGCTCATGATGTAGGCCAGAGAGCCATGGGCTGCTAAGCAGTTGAGCTTCCACCTCTGTCCAATCAAGGAAAGATTAGTTGGCCCAATTGGATGTAAAGGTTGTCAACAATTCACCATTTTATTCTGTCATTTGAAACTGATCTTTCTCTGCAGCCTTTTCTCTCTGCTCCCATTCTCTGTGCATCTAGTGACTTAGACTGTAAGCCTTCTTTTATTTCTGTATGGCATGTGGAACCACCATCTTGGTTCTAGTTTTAATTTCCCCTTAGCATCTAGGAGAAATTTTTTGTCTGATAAGCAAGATTAAAATGTAATTAATCAAAAAATAAAGTATTGTTTCCTTGTCACTGAATGGGTATGTTAAGCCTTCGGATAATGGGTTGAATTCAGACTAACATATCCACTGATGGAAGGTACTTCTGTTAGTGGAACAGAAATTTTCTTCCTCACCACTGGTGCTGTAGCCCACTGATCTGCCCAAAATGCTTCTGGAGGACAGGAGATCATTTTGGGGATCTCATTGGGTTGCAGCAAAAGGAGAGAGGTGGAAAAATTCTGTTCAGTTGATTGAAGTGCTTTTCAGTAACAGAAACTGAACTTTGGGTCCAATCCATGATGTTGTCATATGTGTACATAAGCATTTTCTCCCGTAAACTGAGGATGAGTGAAAGAGTTCCCTTTCAATCTTCCATAGTGAAATGTTCTTGTAACTGAACTTCTTTGTGGTCAGGTTAATATTAACTACTGCTCTGGGGCCCTTAACCTGCTGACCAGTCATATAAGGATCACAACCATTGGCAGCTGAAATTTCTCTCTGGATCTCATGTCTGGTAGTGGATTTGCTGCCATGTAGGAGTGCCTGTTTGCTTCTATTTGTTCTCTGTTTGTGGGGCTCTTCAGTGGGGGGGTTGTTTTGTTTTGTGGCAGTTCTGGCCCTATAGTGCTTTGGTTTATCTCCTTTTTTCTGCACACATTTTTGTGCCTTTAATTTTTGCTCTTTTTGGTTGTTTTCTCTCTCTCTCTTTTGTTTTTTGGGGTTTTTTTGAGGGGGTCTTCTGAGACCTCTTTTTCCTGGTCTTTTTCTGGAAGCCAATTCTGAGTTGCCCATTTCCTCGCACTTAATGTTTCTGTCAGTTTCCTTCCTCCCACCCACCTCCAGCCCATTTTTCAATAATCAGGCTGTTGTCATCATCAAACCCTCTCCTTCCCCCTCCCTGAAGACAAATGGTTTCAATTTTTATTGTTTTTTAAAAGGGCACTAAAATATCCATATATCAGTATACTGCTGTAATGATAAGTTAAACAGGTTCTCTGAATTCCCAACTTTCATTTTATAAAATGGGGGGAGGCGTAGCTAGCTCCTTCCCTTGTGGAGATATACCTTTTTTCTTATATCTCCATGAGGAACACTGCTAGCGACTTTTTCATGCTAGGGGAAGTGGGGAACATGTAACTTACTATCTGTTTTTGATATACTTCACTTTAATGTATCATTGTTTGCCAGTCAACAGTTCTTCCAGGAATACCCACAAGGATTTCACCCCAAAAAATATTTTTAACTTTACAAGTATTTTTTTCTATAGAAAAGCATGAGGGAGTAACTGTAATACTTTTTCCCCAAAAAGGTTGAAAAGATGAGAACTGACCGAGCTTCTGAAATACTAAGGCTTGTAAGCCAGAAGAATATTCATCCTTCTGAAAACATCAGTGAGTTCCCAGTAAACATCACAGACTGTAAACAGGTTATCATGCCAGAAGAAGTCTTCTTCACCATTGCCTTTCTGGGAATAGTAGAAAACCTGCTTGTACTGATAGCAGTGTGGAAGAAGAAGAATCTCCATTCACCCATGTATGTTTTCATTTGCAGTCTAGCTGTCTCAGACATGCTAGGAAGCTTGTACAAGACTCTGGAGAACATCTTCATCATCCTCTGCAAAAAGAGATACTTAACGTGTCAGGAGGACTTTGAGAAGACGGTGGATGACATTATCGATTTCATGTTCATTTTGTCATTACTAGGATCAATTTTCAGTCTGTCAGCCATTGCAGCTGATCGATATATAACCATCTTTTATGCACTGCGGTACCATAACATCATGACACTGCAGCGGGCTTTAATTATCCTGGTGATAATTTGGGTATTCTGTGCGGGGAGTGGCATAGCAATGGTCATTTTCTCCCATGAAACAGCCACCGTTCTTTCTTTCAGTAGTCTGCTTTGCTTTATGCTCATATTTATCCTCTGTCTTTACATCCATATGTTCCTGCTGGCACACTCTCATGCCAGAAAGATTGCTTTGCTTCCTACAAGCGCCATTCGCCAGAGAGCTAACATGAAAGGAGCTATCACTTTAACCATATTACTTGGTGTTTTCCTCTGCTGCTGGGCTCCCTTTGTCCTTCACATGCTCCTCGTGACATTCTGCCCACACAACCCTTACTGTGTTTGCTACCAGTCTATTTTCCATGTGAACGGCATATTGATCATGTGCAATGCTGTTATTGACCCAATGATTTATGCATTTCGGAGTCCAGAACTGCGAAGCTCGTTTAAGCGACTGTTCTGCTACCGTAAGCCAAGCTGGACATAGCCATTGCCACTTTTTACAAAGAAAGCAAAATTATAGTGAATTACACTGCCATAGAATGAATTAGATTGGAATATTTCAAAAAACTGCAATAGTACTAATATTTGAGGCATAGTTCAACGTAGCCCCTCACTTACATTATCCATAGTACAGGAGCAGGTCCTGAGCTTATGCACTTTCCCAGCCATACATATTACATATAATAAGGCTTTGTTCTACTAGAGTAGAAGTCTCATTCATTCCACTGTGCCCTGGATCCAGTTCCCACCACAGGTTATTCACAGGTATCTGTGCTGCAGACTTCCTCCCAATCCCTGCCATGTAGTTAATATACTTATCTGAGCTAGATTCCAATTATCCCTTTGGATTAGGCTGTTGTCTATATAATCCCGGGCCATAATTAGTCTTTAAAATTTCCTGCATTTGTGCAGCTAGAGACCAAAAAGGAAGGCAATTTTGTGAAGGCATTGGCCATTTTCTCCAACTCAGTAAAGCACATTTACTGTGCTATATAATGAACAATGGTAGAATTACTAAAATGAATGTCTCCCATCACTGTCACTACATGAGGACATATGCACACATCTCTTTTCCATATATTCTCCCATTACATATTGCAAGAAAACAACCTAAGGTAGTCTCAAGCTTGACACCTTTCTTCCTGCCACAACTGCTTGAGCAACAAAAATTCAACAGATGACACTTTCTCCTATTACTGCATCTCATTGCCAAGAAAAGTCTTGCATGACCCACCTGAAAATCACATATCTTTTAAACATTTTTATCAAGAAAAAAGTCACAGCTTTATAAGTCAAGACCTTTCAAAACACAGCTTTCATTCTTAAAGGCCTGTTTTAGGGCCAGGGGTCACTTACAGTTTTGCCTCCAGTATTTCCTTCAGCTTATTAATGTGTTTCAGAATCTGCCAACATGTGCTTGGAAATTATTCATCCAGTTGTTCTTCTCTCCACCATAGTTTCTGCCTGACCCCTGGCCCATACAAGGAGACCAAACTAGCTAGGATGAGTAGCACTTGCCATCTTCCACGTGGGGCCTGCACATCTTCCAGAATTATAACTGATCTCCAGGCAACACAGGTCAATTCCCCTGGAGAAAATGGCTGTTTTGGAGGGTACACTCTATGGCATTGTACGGCATTAATGTCCCTTCCCAAGCTCTGCACACAGCCAAATCTCCAGGGATTTCCCATCCCAGAGTTAGCAACCCAAGGCAAATGCAAATCTGTGATAAAATGTTTTGCAGAATGTGAGTTTGTAACCCTCCTGTGTCATTAGAAAGCAACTAAACTGCAAATGAAAATTTTGCTGCCATTATGGTTAGGAGGTAGGGTTGCCAAGTTGAAATTAACTTATGGCAGGGGAGTCCCGTGCTGTCCCTGGAGTGTGTGCGTGCGCGCAGAGCATGCGTGCCGCTGCTATGATGCCACCCGGAAGTGACGTCGTCATGTTGGGACGCTGGGGGCGGGGCCACTAGGATTCAAGGGAAAACCATAGAGTTTTCCCTCAAATCATAGAGCGTCCTGCCCCCAACGTGGCCAGCATGATGGTGTCACCTCCGGGTGACATCATCACGCTGGGGACATTTGCCAGAAGGGGGTGGAGTTCCCCCCGGGGCCCAATTTGCTGCTGTCTGGTAATGGGCTTCTCAGGCGGGGGTTTACCCACCCCCCAGGGAGACTTGGCAAGCCTATTAGGAGGGCTTAAATGACTAACAAGTGCCAAGCCTGAATGAAAACTTTTCTCTAGTCAACTTACTATTACCTCCACAAAAAATGCATCCTTTGTATAATTTTGATAAGATTCAACATAAAATGTGTACAAAGTAGTGGAACAAAGTAATGGAACCACTGAAACCCACAAATTATAAGCTACAGAAGTAAGCAGATAAAAGTAAATTTAATCAACCATGATGCTGATGAATTTTAGGTAAAGCAAGCTGCAGTAAAGCATATCTCTATGATCTCAATGGAGGTTAATTGCAGTGCTTCAGTTGTATAGTCTCTGATCTGGAAATGCTTGTGATCGTCATTACCTTCAAATATTTGAACAGAGAAGAAATATCTCAAATATTTGTACAGAGAAGAAATATCCCAGATTATTTTTCTTCATTTGGTGCTTGGATGATTCAACCTGCAATGATGTACACGTTGGAAGACCTGCTGTGAACTCAGATGTTACTTTGTCTATCAGAGTTCAACTTTCATTCTGCAGTCTCAGAAGTCCATTTTTTTGCCCAGGACAGCTGTCCCCAACGCTACGCACATAAGAAGGTCTGTAGCCCATGCTGGATGGTGGAAATATGACTACAGTCCATCAGAGATAATCAAGTGTTGGTTTTGTGCAATCTCTGTCTCTTAGACTTAAAACAAAACTAATCAAAGTGTAATAAACCATGTTACCCACAGTTTCACTCAGAAGCAAATAGAAATTGTTTTCTTAAAAGTTCCATGAGATGCATTTCAAATTGTAATGTGACATATTTATTGGGATTTTATACAAGCCTTGCCCAACAGCAGTTTACAAAATGTATTGCACACAGCCTGCTTATACATGGAGGAGAGGGTAGGGGGAAGGCAGCAAAACATGCCTTCAGAATCTGGACCACTGTAGAGAAGATAGTAGCCCTGCAAGGAGGTTATCATCCCTGAGCTCTAAAGAAACTTTAGAGAGAAATGTGCCAGAAGAAAAGGTACTTATCTTCCCCAGGGAGAGTTTCCAAATTTTGAATTATTGTTTAAGCATTAAATTGAGAATTACTGTACAGATACATACAAACACGCACACATGTTTGCTTTGTTATGGTTTTCACCCTAAAGTGGCTGTTGCTCTGTATAACTTTTATATCCAAGTGGGGGGCGGGGGGGGGGGCTGGGTTCAAATGTCATGGCTTTTCTTTCTGCTGTTCTTAGTGGCTCAAAGCCACACTCAGAGAACCCAAGACCTCCAATTTTATGTCTGGATACACAAGAAGCAAATATTTTGACACCCATATATCTAAGATGTAGAAAAATGATTTTACTGAAACAGTAAAAAAAAAAAGAAGAGGAATGTTTGCTTTTTTAAAAAAAGTGCTGGTTTGTGAAACAAAACAAAAAAAACCAACAGCAGCACCCCATAAATTCAAGTTAAAAATATTTCCAGAGTCTCAGTGCCCAACTCTCAGAGTTCTATCACAGTTCTTCAGTGGTACATTTGCTTTCAAGTGTCCTGTGTTCTTCTAATGGGGTTACCTCCCCCACAACACACATACACATACATAACTGAGAGTATTGTTCCAAGATAGGATACAGCTGTGGGTAGCAGCTTGCATTAGTGATTGATCAGATGCCCTGGAGACCTGTTATCATTCCCAGAAAGTGATCCCAGCAAAGAAGCTAAGCAGTCCCAGTCTAAAAGCCCTTGCAATGTGTATATCAGAAAGCCCTTGCAGATATAGCGCTCTCTCTCTCTCTCTCTCTCTCTCTCTCTCTCTCTCTCTCTCTCTCTCTCTCTCTCTCTCTCTCTCTCTCTCTCTCTCTCTCTCTCTCTGGAACTCAGCTCCTATGAAAGGTGAGTAGTCGCTGCACAGAGAAGCCAAGAAGAAGACAGGGCCTCCATGTTCCTGTGTTAATGTGCCCTCAGAACTAAGGTTGCCACTTTTAAGTATGGAAAATATGTCTTGCAGTTACAGTTCATCTCTTATTTTCTATGAGTACTTCTGAAATAAATAAATAAGGAAGACTTTCCTGAAATGAGAAACAGATGGCAAGCCTAACCAGAAACGCCTGGGAACTCCCCACGGTGTTCGAATTCTTTCTTTATGCTTTAAATTTCATTTCACTTTTTCCTGTTTGTAGTGACCTGCCAAGTGTATAGGTCCCAGTTTCTTCTACAGTTGTCCATTGCTTGCCCCACTTCCCTGAAACCAAATACCGCACCACAGTTTACCATCTACAGGATCTTCAGCCAGAAGGAACATGGTTTCTAACAAACAGTTCAAAAGGTTTCAGTCGTTTTGTACCTGAATGATTATGGTAAACGCTTGATGTGTTCCTAGACAGGAATAAGGCACCCAAAGGACACACTGTGTACCACAAAATGGCTTATGGTTGACATATTCAAAGCTAGGCTGTCAAGATTTGTAGACTAGAATGAATAAAGCTTCCAGACAGGGAACAACCATTTGCAGCACTGAAGAGAACAGAGGGACAATGTTTATTCATATTAAGAGAGCTTCAGCATCTTTTCTAGGTCATGATGCTCCTGTTATGAACATGAAAAAGCAAGTGGTACAAACATCCTAGCCTGTGAAAATGGCATCTGGAACAAAAATTGAACTTTCAACAGACTTGAGATCTGACACATGTATGTCTCTTTTATCTTAGTTTATTTCAGTGCTCATACTGATTTTTTTAAAAAAGAAGGTAAACAAGCAGGAGACCCACAACAACTTGTGGAGGGCATCTCAATTTCCCCTCCCACACTATTTTCTCTACCCCTTCCCAGAAAACACCCATACCCTTTTCCCCTTTCCTCCTTCCTTATTACCTTCCCACTCACTAACCAGCCTATCTTTATCCAGCCTTCTGTCTTCAGCTTTCTCTTTTTCCCTCCCTCTGGAAGCCTCTACTTGGGAAGACTATGGCCCAGTTGTGCAGTGTCAGCCACCAGGCTCAGTTGTGTGGCAGGGAACTCTCAAGGACTTGTAGGGGGGGATTTCCATGGATCCCCCTCCCCACACCATTTCTTCTTTCCCTCCTCCTAGCAACTACCATATCCTCACCTTACCCTGGTTCCTTCTCTCCTTCCCATCTACCAACTAACCTTTCTTTTATCTTCCTCCCATCTTCAGCTTTGTGTGTTTTTTTAAAATTTATTAACTTCATTTATACCATGCCTTGTTCCACAATGAGGACCTAAAGCAGCTTACATTATCCTCCTCTCCATTTTTTTCTTACAACTACATGGTGAGGTAGAATAGGCTAAGAATGGTTAAATGGCCCAAAATCACCCAGCGAGCTTCCACAGCAGAATGGGGATTTGAACCTGAATCTCCCTGATCCTCATCTGAAACTACATCACACTGGCTTTTTGTGGAGTGGCTGCTGTTAAACAGCAGCAAGCATCCAAGCCTGAGTTGTGCAAGTTATGTGGTATCAAGTTGCCCACAGTTTCTACCAGCCTGTCCCTGTTAATTCCTCTCTCAAAGTCTAAAAGGGCCCTGCCCCCTCCCCTTGCCTTTTATTGACAGAAACCAAGCCTTGAAGGCCAGCAGTACAGTTATGGTTGCCTAGCAATGTAGAAAATCAAAAGAATGCTGTTTTAAAAACTGATTTACTTACTGCATTTATACTGCACCCTTCTTCCCAATGGAGACCCATAGCTGCTTATACCATTCTCCTTTCCTCCATTTTATCCTTTAAACAACCTGTTAGATTGGTTAGGCTGCAGGTGTGAGACTGGCACTCCTTCATCCTAGTCCAACACTCAAGCTCAGGATTCTCCAACTTCTTCAGCCTGTGGGCACCTTTGGAATTCTAGAATAGGATGATGGGTGCAACCGCAAAATGCCTGCCTCAGAAGGCAAAGCCAACCACAAAATGGCTGCCACATGAGGTGGAGTCACACAGAGAGAAGAAGCCCAACTGCAGGGGAGAAGAGGGGGATTTTTTTACAAAAATACACAGGGGAAGAGCAGTGAGAGAGAATAAAATCAGCACTGTGGTAGCAGCTGCCCTTGCAACATTATTGTAATCTGTACAGCCAGTCAGATCTCCAGCAGCTAACCAGAAGCACTGCTGGGCAAAAGCCCCACTTGGGCCCACTCACTTTCTAAAAACACTTAGCGGACACCGGTAATGATTTTGGTGCCCCCCTCAATCAGCACCCCTGCTCTAACCACTACACTACACTGGATCAACTGCAGAGAATGGCATTTCTGTTGCACCTGGGAACTTATAGTATCAATCCACAGACCAATCACTTGGCTAGATCTGTTGAGCTGCAGCTAAGTTTCTGCAAATGGAAGTGGTTTGTGAAAAGATCTTCCCTGCCTAGACTTGCCAGGTCACTGCTGGGAGCAGGAGATCCCCCTGGTGCCAAACAGCTGGCCGGTAGGGAACTTACTGTCAGCAAAAAAAGAAGACTAAGCCTCTGTTGCCAGTAATGTAGCGATGGAAGTGACATCATCATGTCACTGGTAACACAGAGAAGCTCTGTTATTTGGGCAAAAACTCTATGATAAAACTAACTTCTATCATAAAGTTTTTGCCCAAATACCAGAGCGTCCCTGTGCTGCCAGCAACATGTTGATGTCACTTCCAAGTGTATGCAAGAAGTGACATCACCATGTAGCCAGCAACACCAGCCTAGGCCTCTCTTTGTTCCCGGTAAGTCTCACCAGTTGCCATGGTGTACCTGGCAGCCCTATCCCTGCCTTTCTCTTTTCTCAGCAGCCCTCCTCATGCCACAATAAAAACACTGCTGGAGGATAGGGGACTATCCTGAATAATGTGTCATGCAGCAAGAAAGGGGAACTAGGGGTCCGGTCACACTGCCGTTTTGATCAGGATTCGCTGCTGTTTACTTGCGCATGTCAGTTTCACGTTCACATGCGCCAATCCACCTCCTGCCCCGAAGCGGGCTTACTCGCGCAATGCTTCCGGGTTTTCCTGACCCCTGGAAAAACTAGTGTTTTCCTGGCACTTCCACTTTGATTTTGCAATTTCACCTATGTGGACAGCCCCTCTCTCGCAAGGATTGCGATTAGGGCTGTCTGAACATTCTTGGGGTTGTGTTTTTTTTTAAAAAAAAAGCTTCCGGTTTGAGCGCTTGAGCAAACATGCGCTTAATAAATCCATTTAAAGTTTAATAATGGATTTATTAAGCACATGTTTAGTCAAGCGCTCAAACCAGAAGCTTTTTTAAAAAAAAAGGCATAACAACAGCCCTGGAGGCGGGAACAAGAGGTGGGGGCTACGGCAGCCTGGATGGGGCCGGCAAGGAGGATGGTGGAGACGGCAGAGCCTATTTTCGTGAGTCAATGGTGGCAGCGGTGGCAGCAGCACCCCCCCCCAAAGTGTCGGCAGGAGCAGTAGCCGCCCAAGCCTCCCCGTGGCCGGCAGGATTGCCGGGAAGGACGGCGCAGCAGCAGGCAAGCGGGTGCTGGGAAAGAGGGGCTGGCTGCATGTAGACAGCCCAAAGCGCATGTCAGTTGCAGTGTGACCAGAGCCTAGATGAAATCACTGTCATCATGTGAGCATTTGTTTTATTCATGGAGCTTCCTCTGCCTTTGCAACTGTAGGGGAGGCAATTTCATCTGATTCCTTGGCAATGCTATAGGTCACTGTAACGCTTGGAGTCCATACCAGCAGACGGAGGGTCTAAATGTGCTTCATTTGAATAGCAGCACATAAAGCTGCACCCAGCATCCGTCTTAAAATCAGGCTTCAGCTAACTCCACCTTCCTCATGAGCATACCAACTGCTCTGCAAAATGCATCTGCCCCTTGACCCTCGATGGCAACTAAGGTGGACATATATTACAGTCACCATGCTGTGTATCATATTGCTGAGGAGGGTTATCCACCCCCAGACCCAGCAGTGGCTTCTCATGGGGCTTCAGGGCACAGTTGAAGAAAGGGGGAGATCCTTTTAAAAAAATTCCTCCAATTTGCATCAGTTTGGCCCTAGCCAATAGAAAACAACACAATGGAGCTAATTTGGATAGCAAGCAAGTGAAATGATTTTTTTGTTTTGATTGTGCTATGTAATGATGCTCAACAGTACTTGGAAACTGACTAAACTTGAGTCGACAGAACAATAGATAGCCAGGATCCTGGAAGGAACCTATAGAGCAGGAATTGTAATGTAAATAAGCCTATCATGGGGTGGGGGGGGTGTTTTGCTTGCCTACAAGCAGAGCTCCAGCCCAGCTAGTTGTCTTAGAGTTAAGCTGAAATCACTAATAAATCACTAATCACTAATAAACTATGACCTGATCGAACCCAGTGCATTTCAGATTGTTTATCTCTTTTCTGTAATTTTCATGTTATTGCAGTCATACACAGAATATGAATGACAGAATCATGTTGTCCTAATTCTGGTAACAATCTAGTTTCTTTTCCACACAAAAGAAAATCAGGCTACCAAATACATTTTCTTTCAGCATTTCAACCCAAACGAAATTCTCTCTCTCTCTCTTCCTAAAATAAAAATATAAATTCTTTTTAAAATTGTGTACCTTTCTTTTAAAAAAAATGAGAGAATCCCTAGTCTTACTAAAGAATAACAAAATTTTCTTTTGTTGGTTACAAATATCTTTCTTCAGAGAATCATAGAACCACAGAGTTGGAAGGGGTCGTACAAGCCATATAGTCCAACTCCCTGTTCAATGCAAAATCCACCTAAAGCATCACTGACAAGTGTCCGTCCAGCTACTGCTTGAAGACTGCCAGGCGGAACTTTTTGCAAAAAAAAAAAAAAAAAGCCACCAAACTGGGGGCATTTTTTTAAAATGTTTGTACCAAATATTGGAAATGTACAAGGAAAAAGCAAATATAAGCAAGTCTGTTTGAAGCCAGTTAGAAGAAAAGGGGACATTAGAAAAAATAGACTAAAGGTCTACACAGTTCTGGAATAGATGCATGACAAGAAAATGAAGCCAGAGAAAAGTGAACAAAGGACATTCTGAATTCCAAAAAGTAAAGACTTATTCTAGCGTTGCATTAATCATGGGGCTAAGCAACCCTCTAGCAAACGTCTCACTCCTGGCTACATCATCTATTAGAAATGGTCTCTAGTTTATGAAACCTTATGCTGCATTGATTTACTTAAGGCACGTCAACACTCCTGCTTATTTCATCTATAAGAACTAATTTATGAGAAGCTGTTGTGTTTTAATAGCTATTTTGCCATTGTTGAAGTTTAGAACTGTGTCCCACTAGGGAGAACATAGTCAAGTCCCCACCATCACCTCACTACTCATTTCATGATAGCATTGACAGGTGGATGAGTTCTAAATAGACAGTAATCCTTGTGGTGAAAAATTTGGCATAGGGATACAAAGCCCCATGGCATACATAACAACTTCACCAGTTCTGAATTCCCCAGTTTATTCTTGGCTGGGATTAAAGGAGTCATTACAGTCAAAAGAAAGAGGTCTCTGTAAGAGGAGAGAGGAAATGTCATGAACTCCTTGACTGAGACAATTTGAGTAAATATTTCATTCATGTATGAAAGGAAGTACTTCCTTCCCCTCTCTCTTTTCCTCACAACTTGGGCTGAGTGTGTGACTGGTACAAGGTCACTTAGGCCCTTTCTGCACCTGCCTTTTCCCTCTGTGGTCCTTTCCGAACTGGACGTTAAATCCTGGTTCAACTCTGTCCCCGAACTTACATTCCACACAGGGCCAGCCCGTCATAGAGAGTTTTTAGGCAGCAGTCTAGGCCAGGCAGCCTTGGAAGGGGGCACCACATTGGCCTGCCACCCCTCCCCTCCCCCAGCCCCTCCCACGCCCGGACCCGGGGAGGGTGCGTTTTAAATCTAAATGGCCTCCCATGCGCTCCTCTTGTCATGCCCCACCGCTTGGAAACAGGGCACAAGAGGTTCCCTGCCTCCCCTGGACAGGTGCATTTTAAATCTAAATGGCTGCCCTTGTGCACCTCTCATTGTGCCCCGGCACTTGGAGATGGAGAGCAGGCAGCTGGCTGGGAGACAGGCCAAGCAGCCCCAGGAGCATCACTGCCAGGGCCTTGCCCTGCTCAAGGGGGTTCTCCCAAGCCTGGGTGCCTGAGCTTGCTTTGTGCACCACAGGTCAGGGGAAGGAGCCAGCAGGTCACCTCTGGATTTTGGCTTGTGGTGTCAAATGCCCAGAGGGCATTCAGCAGAGGTGGGTCTCCCCCAGACTGCGGGGGCCATGCTGGAGGGTGGCATTTCATCACTCCAAGCGTACCAGCTCCACATGCCTCCAAGCCTTCCTGGGAGGCTTGGGAATGGAGCCGCAAATGGCTCAGACACTGGAACTCAATTGTGTGCTGATGAGGTGGGCGCCCGTCAGGGATGCCTCCTGATTGGTTGCGCCACTGTCAGGCCTTGGGGAGGCGCACTTGGCTGTGAGGCACCCTCCACCCTACCCTGGTGCAGCTGTGACTCCTTGTGACCTGTGAGGTGGGAGCTCAGAGCACACCAGCCAAGCCGGCACAAAAGCCTTCGCGCCGCTGAAACTGGCTCAGGGGCCCTGGGAGTGGGTTTACTCTATGCGCTGTTTTCTGGGGTTGTGCCATTCAGACACACAGCAGCCGGGGTGGGGGGTGTTTCCCAGACTTCGAGCCCTGCCCCCAAAGAGTTGAGTCTGAATGTTGGCAGGAAAGGAGCAATGGGAGAGGCCGCTGGGCCAAGCAGAGGAGGATGGCATGAAGGCGCTGCCAAACATCTCTTTCTCCCAGGCCTGACCTTATCACCTTCCTCCAAGGAGCTCCCAACATTTCCACTTGACACATGGAGGGAGGGGAACAATTTCAGGGTGTGCCTGGGAGGGCCTGGCTAAAATTTTCTTCCAGCCTTGTTTTGCTTTTGATAGCCCCAAACCCCCCAGCACAGCTGTTTTTTTCTTCTAAAAGGAGAAATTGGCAGGCAAGTGGGACCCCGTCACACCTGCTGCTTCTCCACATTAAATGACCTCCATACGGTTCCCCTGAACCATCTGAGGAGTTCAGATTTGAACTCAGGGCTCCACCACCTGAAGCTCCCTGCACCATGGATGTACACTGTCCTGGACATACTCTCCATCTCCCTGAAAGCAGGGCACCTGGCCTGATCCACCAAGCAGCTGTTCTTGGGCTGACAGGGTTGGCTTTGTCTCCCTCCAAGCCTTGGGTGGCTCTTGCAGGTCTTCTGGGAGGCACAGACTCCCTCTGGTCTCAGAGCAAACTGTTATTGTGTCCCTTGTGTGGAATGGTGATTTGGTGTATATATAGGGGGAAAGGCACTCCAGAGTGGACTCAGGTTCATAAATGCACTTGCCACAATAAATGTGGTCATCTTTAAAGCTCCACCAGACTCTTTGGGTTTGTAAGCACAGTGGCCCTTTGCACAGTTAGCAAGTCAAGTTAGTTCTTCTAGGGGGAAAAGATACAAAGTTAGGGAGGATGAACAAATACAGGGTTGTGAATAAAATATGCACATCAGAGGCTGGAACTCTGATCCCTCTGGGGTATCGCTGTTGTCTACCATACTGAGGTGTGCCTTCTGTGAGTGGAGCCAGTTTTGTAATGCATGGTAGCCGGGGAACCTCAGGAAGTGCCGGGGGGGGTGCCCTGATTCTACACTACACGAGTTCACACCTGTAATTATCTCAGGGTATTTTTTGTCTCCACATTACATTGAGGTCACCCTGGTTTTGCCCCACACTTGTCCCAGGATAAACGGATGCTGTTTCAACCAGAGATAAATGCAGGGTATTGTGTTGTGAGATGAACTCTGATAAAACCAAGGATGAGTTCCAAGTGTGGAAAGGACCAGTGTCTCTGTGCTTCTCCATCACCTTTAAAATGTTGTTCTGTGTTTCTTCTTGCTTTTACTTCTACTGTCCATTGTGTTTTCTTTTTTCTTCTGCATATATTTTGGGCATTCAGCCATCAGATCACTTCCCTACACTGTCACCCCGGGTTTTCCAAGAGTGCTTTTGCTGTGGACTTAAAAATTGTTCTGCTTCTGAGTCGGAGGAAATGCTAAGCAGACGTATTTCTTCGGACTTTGCTACACCTCCCATTTCCCACCCATGGATCTGCCTGTTTCTGCCCCTATTTCCACCCCAGCTTTCTTTTGTCACATCTCCCCGAAGTTTGATTTTTCCCCTCCTACTCTGCACTTTCCTCCTTCCCATTTTCCTTTCCTGTATGGTGAAATTACCCCATCATTGTATTTTTTTAATAACCCTTCTAGGTCTATCACTAATGTAGATAGATTGCTAATCTTGATATGTGTCATCCCCCCTTTGAGCAGGGGAAGGACTAGGATCTCACTGGCAGTGAGGAAGGGATACCAATATTTACAAGATATTTGAACTAGGTATGCCATCCTGAGCTCCTGGGCGTAAGGACAGGATTTTTCTTTTTAAAGATGATTCCCATGGCCCTCAGCCTAGCCGCTGGGAGATGAGATGCGAGAAGGGCTTTTGCCTCCAGACGGAGCGGGGAGGGAGGGGGAGGGAGCGAGGGGGCTCCTGACAGAGGCGAGGCCGGCGGGCCCTGCGCGCCCCAGCAGAGTCCCGGCAAAAACCTTCCCCCGCCTCCTGCCTGCTCTGCCGGGCGCCTCTGGGTTCCTCAGGCCAAAGTATGCTTCTCGCGTCTCGTCTCCCAGCGGCCTAGCCTCTGAGAAACGAGACACGAGAAGGGCTTTTGCCTCCAGACGGAGCGGGGAGGGAGGGGGAGGGAGCGAGGGGGCTCCTGACAGAGGCGAGGCCGGCGGGCCCTGCGCACCCCAGCAGAGTCCCAGCAAAAACCTTCCCCCGCCTCCTGCCAGCTCTGCAGGGAGCCTCTGGGTTCCTCAGGCCAAAGTATGCTTCTCGCGTCTTGTCTCCCAGCGGCCTTGCCACCGCCTCCGGGCGCTTCTGGAGCTGGGGAGGTAGAGGCGGGGCCACCGCCGCCCCGTCTAAGCCCCCGGCCAGGCGCTTCTCGAGCTGGGGGGGAGAGGCGCAGTGGGGGCGCCAGAATGTAGCCTGGCCTAGGGTTTAGAAAACCCTTGGGCCGGCCCTGGCGGAAAGCATAATCTGCTTTCCTGAGGGAAAGAGCCAGAGTAAAAATAATAGTGTAGAATGCAAGGACATCATCCAAAATAATCATCTGAAATGACTGAAGATCTGGTAAAGTCAGGAGTAAAGAGTGCACGCAGAAAGGTACCTAGTGTGCTTTATGGCTAAGTGGGGATTTTAATTCTGGTCTACGCAGCCTTAGACCAACATTCTAACAACTGCTCCACTCACATACTGGATACTCAGTACAGATCTCCAAATGCATCTCAGAATCCTCAGGAAATCCACATAAATTCTGGCTTCTCAGATGTCATGAACTGAACATATAGGATAATTTGTTTGGTTGAAGAAAGGTCCATGACAGCAGAATCATCTTTCTGTCCCCCACCCCACCCCCATGGCTATTCCCATCTCTTCCATTTCTTTTGCTCTGAAGGTGCAAGTCCCCAGATACCTGTTAAATCCTGGGTTCTGGACACATTGCAGTGAAACAGCTCTACTTTATTAGGTGATTTCAGGAACACTACAAGACAAACTCCAGGGCAGCATGCAAACACCATACCCCAAATACACCCCATTCCCAATGATAGACTATTTACATAATGCTATTTCTCTATTAAGGAGCTGCGGTGGCTCAAGTGGTTAAGACGCTGAACTGCAGGCTGTGGAAGGTCAGTAGTTCAGCAGTTCGAGACCCGGGTGCCGCATGACGGAGTGAGCGCCCGTCTCTAGTTCCAGCTCCTGCCAACCTAGCAGTTCGAAAGCAAGAAACTGCAAGTAGATAAATAGGTACCACTTCGGTGGGAAGGTAACAGCGTTCCGTGTGCCTTGGTGTTTAGTCATGCCGGCCACATGACCGCAGAAACGTCTTCGGACAGCGCTGGCTCTTTGGCTTTGAAGCGGAGATGAGCACCGCAACCCTAGAGTCGGATTCGATTGGCTTTCGAGCAAGGGAATCTTTACCTTTACCTATTTCTCTATTGCTCTGCTCCAGGATCCTAGCAAACTATTGTTTGGGGAAAACAAGCTCAACCATATCTAAGTACTAGTTCTGGGATGAGTCATACTCAGTACACTACAATACCAAAATCACCTTAACATCCAGCATTGAGCCACAGGCCTCTGCTCCCCAGCCCCCAACAGAAATATTCCCATCTCCATTTCTTTTTCATTGAAGCTGCAATTCCCAGGATACTAAAACCATCTTAACTTCCAGTACCTTGTTTGTTTTGATTATCCATGGGTTGAGACTAGGGACTTTAGGCAGAACTTCCAAAGATCCCAAGGAAATAATAAAGTAAGGCAGTGGAGGGGTGCTCCCATGCAGCAAGTAATGTCTCAAACTCCCAGAGAAAGAAAAGTGGAGTTGGCAGCCTCTGTGCAAGTTGAGAGGATGAGACTGCACAGTTTTGGCTGACAGAGCAGAGATGATTTTAGGAGCTTGCACAAAAGAATTTCAAAGACATAAGGTCCAGGAATTCAGGTTGAGTCCAGGATGAGAATCTATGGGTTTCCTGATTCTGTGTCATGGGCCAGCCAGCTGCCTTGAAGGAGCAGGAGGGGGGGGAGGAATCAAAAGAATTGGGCCCCACACTGATGGAATCCCCACCTGAACAGGCAGATCCAGCAACAAACCCAACGGAGGAGGCATCGGGAAGTGAGAATGCTTTCCAGTCATGTCCAGGCTGCTTTTTCTTTCAGGAGAAGAAAGAGAGGCCACAGAGGCTGGTGTCCCCGCCAGCCTCTCCTGAGCCAGCAGAGTGTAGAAGCAGGACAGAGCACTTGAAAGCTCAGGAGAGAAGACAAAGCACCCACCTGGCTGCTCAGCAACAATCAGCGTTAGTTCCTGGAGTGGAGTCTTTGCAGGACCAGGATTGACAGGCTGATAGGGAAACAGTAAAAGACCTGCACCTGTAGGAAGGTGAACACCACTGAAAGGAGCAACACCTGGGCCTTGGGTGGTGAGTCAGCAAAAGAGGCAGATAAAAGGAATACACTGTGCAAGGTTTGGTGTGTGAGCAATCTTGCTTGCCACCCCTCTGTGTGCTGATCTCTTTAGCAAACAGAATGATCCCCTGGTCCCACTCTGTTGTACCTTGTCTAACTTATGCTTGCTCCTGAAGCTTGGAACCAAGATGCTTGCATCCTGCACCAGTTTCCAAACCTTAGAACTGGACCCTTGACCCTCCCGCCCTGACCCCTGGGCTGAACCTTTGGATAGGTTTGTAGACCTTGCTCCTGTGTCTTTCTGCATTTGTTGTCCTTGTATGTTGTCCTGGAAACCCTGGGTAAAGCAACAGCACCAGGTTTAACCCTGAATGTGACACTCTGACTGAGTTAAGAGGGGCAGGGTGACAAAAGGAGATTGTATCCAGGCAAGGTAGACAAAAGGGCTGGCAAGGTAGAGGTTTCCCCCATGCCCAGGGCCGGCTGGTAGGCTAGGAGATATTCAGGCAAGGTCAGCAAAAGGTAATAAGCGCACCTGGCAGCTTGATAGTAATTAGATTTTGCCAGGGCTCTTTTTGTAGCAGGAACTCCTTTGCATATTAGGCAACACACCCGTAATGTAGCCAGTCCTCCAAGAGCAGGGGATTTGCTTGAAAGATCTTAAGTGCTGCCGGTACAAATTGATTGCCCTTTTGGACCTTTCCAATCATTTTTCTCACCATGTCAGGAGGATATTGTAGTTGCAAAAATGCCTGTTGCAGATCCTTCAAGTGAGTATCTCTGTCTGAGGGGTTGGAGCAGATGTGACAAACATGTAGGGCTTGGCTATTCACAATCCCTTGTGTGATGTGGTTGGGGTGGTAGCTGGAGGCATGTAGAAGAAGAAGATATTGGATTTATACCCCGCCCTTCACTATCCAAAGGTGTCTCAGAGCGGCTTACAAACTCCTTTCCCTCCCCATAACAGACACCATGTGAGGTAGGTGGGGCTGAGAGAGCTCTCGATAGAAACTGCTTTTTCAAGAACAGCTCTTATCAGAACTACAGCTTGCCCAAGGTCATCCAGCCAGGTGAGTGGAGGAGTGGGGAATCAAACCCGGTTCTCCCAGATTAGAGTCCGCGCACTTAACCACTACACCATACACTTGCTGAACTGTTGGTTGCTGGTATAATGTGATGCTTATGTGTCCCTCATGTATCTGTACTATGGTATCCAGGAAGTTTATTTCTTGTGTAGTGTAATTTATAGTTAGATTGATGGTGGGGTAGAAGTTGTGGAAAGCCTGGTGAAATCTCTCAAGGGCTTCTTTGCCATGGGTCCGGACAAAAAAAATATCATCAGTGAATCTCAAGTAAAGGAGAGGTGCCAATGGAAATGCTGTTCTAGATCTGCCATGAAAATGTTGGCATATTGTGGAGCCATACCGGTGCCCATGGTTGTGCCATTGATTTGGAGGTATAAGGTCTCGTCAGACCTGCAGTAGCTATGGGTGAGAACAAACATGCAGGATTCAGTGGCAAGATCTGCTGTGGTGTTATCAGGGATGATGGTTCTAATGGCTTGTAGTCCATCCTGATGGGGAATGTTGGTATGTAGAAACTCAACATCCATTTTGGGCTAGAATGCTGTTTTCTGGGAAATGGTTGATGGCCTGCAGTTTCCTCAGGAAGTCTGTGGGATCATGGACATAGCTGGGAGTATTAATGACTTATGGTCTCAGGATGGAGTTCATATATCCTGATTCTTCTTCAGTGATGGTGCCTATGGGTTGCCAGGTTTATGTATCATGATTTTCTTGAGTTCTTGAGTTCTCACTGGTATTCATATGTGGAGTCCGAGGGTAGGGGCCTGTAGAAATTAGTGTCTGAGAGCTGCCGCTCAGCTTCCCATGTATAGTTTGTTTTGTCCATTATGACAATGGCTCCTCCCTTGTCAGCTTGCTTTATTATAATATCTAGATTACTTTTCAGGATGCTTATGTCATTCTTCTTTGCGTGGCTGAGATTGGATCTTGAGCAGTATTTTTTAATTATTATTTCAGCTTGGGCTGTATGAACCTCAGGACTGATCCAGAAAAGCTTTTCTAAATGAGGGAGAGAAATAGGTCTTCCAGTCTCAGCAGGTCTGCATGAGGGCATTCTTTAAAAATAATGGGAGTGCTTAAATTTGTAGCTATTAAATAAATTAGCAGATTGGAAGTCTAGAGAAAAACCATTCTGAAGGCTGAGGGTGGTCCTGTGCTGGGGCCATTCCAGCATTAGCTGTGTGCAGATTTACAAGCATTCACTTCAACTGAGAAAATGTATTTCTCTCCTTCAGAATACAGTCGTTTCTAGAAATGTGCACCATTTTTGTCATGATGTCCTCTACCTTTGTGCCACTTGATTGAAAAATGCATTGTTGCTTGCAGAGCACCTTAATCATTACCTCATTATTAATAGCAGCCATTTTTGTATTAAAAAGATGCAGTAAGAAAAGCTGTATTTTCCCTCAAGGTGTAAATTTGCTGGTTTGTGTAAATGAAGATTTTTTTTCCCCTGTTTGTTTCCACAGGACAGTGATATATTCATCACCTTACAATCACACAAAGAAAAATAAAATGCTCTTTGGAACTGGTCCATAAAATATGGTGGGTTTTTTTTTTACTTTTTGTATGTTAGGGGTTATAGTAAAGCTGTGAAGGGGATGAAAGGGGAGAGAGCTTACTATAGCAATCCCAAAGCAGAGTTTCCCTTTCATACAGTAGCTTGGACAATTGTTGTTGTTGTTGTTCTTTTCATTAAGGAACAGGGAGGGTAGACAAAAGAAACAGCAAACTTTGCTTCTGTGCCAACAATGCCACTTATAAAACCACAAAAAGCCAAGTGAGAGATTGATGAGTCTCACGCACAGCCAGTGTTGCCAAGGATGCACGGCTTAGGGCTGTGTTTTAGAGTGTGTGTGTTTAAAAATGGATGTATGCTGTGAATAACAGAGAATTCTGCAGGATAGTGCGTGGTAAAGCTGTAGAGGTAAATACAGCCACTTGCATCCTACAGGATGAATACCAAACAAAAGATCTGAATGGGCAGCGTGGGATTTCAATTTAGAGCTTAACTCAAACAGTGTCACCAACAAATGCATCATTTCTCCATTAGGCACCCTTTTCTCATTATAAAAGCAGTGGAACAAAGGAGGAAAATTGAAAGTACTTTTTATGCCATACTTTTTGAACAATTGTTTTGCTTCTTTCCATGCCTTCCCACAAGCTACATGCATTAGCTGGTATGCCACATCAAGAATGGTAATAGTAATAACAGAGGAAAACATTTCCAGGGTATAACTGGAGGAGAGATGAAACTGCAACCTTGCTGAAATTAAGTGTGTCTGATGAATGGCAGCACGGGATTCTGGGAAATCTGTGTATACCATGTTGAGCTCCTTCATGGGATGTGCTTGCAAAAAAAAATCCCTTCTGTTTTTGGAGTCTGAAGCTAAAGGTGGATTAGTATGGGATCCTAGGTGGTTATGCCTTTGGGAGCAAGGCTGCCATCTAAAATTTTCTCTGCCCAAATTGTTCTAGCCATCTCCATGCCTAGGGGATAGTCTGAAGGCATGGGATATAGCAGTCTGCTAAAGCTAAGCAGGTCTGGGTCTGGTCAGTGTCTGGAGAAGGGAACTTCCCAAAAAGGCTGTGTCCTACTAATTTGTCTCCCTTAACATGGACAAATGTGCTGCCACATTTCTGTGTGTTTCTGTGTTCATAGCTGCCTTTTTAAAATAAAGGTGCTTTTAACTGCAATTCTCTAGGATGGGTTTGAATGCATCCCCAAGGACACTTGCTATGCATCATATACAGAAAATTATATTTCTGAATCATCCCACAGACCTACTCTGAGTGAAGACAATTGTCATCTTTTCAGAGCAGGGAGCCTGATTTGGAAGCATCTTTATTTCATTCAATCCCTTTCTTCCCCGGGGTCAAACTCATGGAGAAGGGAAATGTTCTTGCAAATTCCAGATCCTAGTCTGATACTCTAACCATTACTCCAAACAAACTATCACAATCATATCACAAATCATAAATGAATGTGCAGACATAACTTTAAGTTGGGCTGCAGACTCTACACATTTCAGGTGACAAATCTGTTTAACTGTCACTGTACCAGAAATGGAACCAAGGTCATTCCATGAGACTTCTCAGAGTTACTTGTTGTTGTTGTTCAGTCGCACAGTCGAGTCCGACTCTTCGCGACCCCATGGACCAGATTACGCCAGGCCCTCCTGTCTTCCGCTGTCCGCTGAAGTTTGCTCAATTTCATGTTCGTTGCATCGATGACACTGTCTAACCATCTCATTCTTTGCCGTCCCCTTCTTCTTTGACCTTCAATCTTTCCCAGCATCAGGGTCTTCTCCAGTGAATGCTCCCTTCTCATTTGGTGGCCAAAGTATTTGAGCTTCAGCTTCAGGATCTGGCCTTCCAGGGAACAGTCAGGGTTGATTTCTTTGAGGATTGACTGATTTGATCTCCTTGCAGTCCAAGGGACTCTCAAGAGTCTTCTCCAGCACCATAGTTCAAAAGAATCTATTCTTCGGCGCTCGGCCTTCCTTATAGTCCAACTCTCACAGCCATACATTACTACGGGGAATACCATTGCTTTGACCATGCGGACTTTTGTTGGCAAGGTGATGTCTCTGCTTTTTATCATGCTGTTTAGGTTTGCCATCGCTTTCCTCCCAAGGAGCAGGCGTCTTTTAATTTCATGGCTGCAGTCAGCATCTGCAGTGATCTGGGATCCTAGGAACGTGAAGTCTGTCACTACTTCTACGACTTCCCCTTCTATTTGCCAAGGAGTGATGGGGCCAGATGCCATGATCTTAGTTTTTTTGATGTTGAGCTTCAAGCCCACTTTTGCACTCTCCTCTTTCACTCTGAGCAAGAGGCTCTTTAGATCCTCTTCACTTTCTGCCATCAGAGTGGTATCATCTGCATATCTGAGGTTATTGATCTTTTCCCCAGCAATCTTAACTCCAGCTTGTGATTCATCCAGGCCAGCATTTCGCATGATGTACTCTGCATATAAATTAAATAAGCAAGGTGACAATATACATCCTTGTCGTACTCCTTTTCCTATGCTAAACCAATCAGTTGTTCCATATCCGGTTCTAACTGTTGCTTCTTGACCCTTATACAGGTTTCTCAGGAGACATATGAGGTGGTCTGGTACTCCCATCTCTTTAAGAACCTGCCATAATTTATTGTGATCCACACAATCAAAGGCTTTAGCATAGTCAATGAAGCAGAAGTAGATGTTTTTCTGGTATTCTCTTGCTTTCTCCATAATCCAGCGAATGTTGGCAATTTGATCTCTAGTTCCTCTACCTCTTCGAAACCCAGCTTGTACTTCTGGCAGTTCTCTATCCACGTACTGTTGGAGCCTAGCTTGTAGGATTTTGAGCATGACCTTGCTAGCGTGTGAAATGAGTGCAATTGTGCGATAGTTTGAACATTCCTTGACGTTGCCCTTCTTTGGGATTGGAATGTAAACTGACCTTTTCCAATCCTGTGGCCACTGTTGTGTTTTCCAAATTTGTTGGCAAATTGAGTGCAGCACTTTAACAGCATCTTCTTTTAAGACTTTGAATAACTCAGCTGGGATACCATCACCTCCACTAGCTTTGTTGTTAGTAATGCTTTCTAAGGCCCATTTAACTTCGCTTTCCAGGATGTCTGGCTCAAGGTCGGTGATTATACCATCGTGGTTGTCAAGGACCTCGAGGTCCTTCTTGTATAGTTCTTCTGTATATTCTTGCCATCTTTTCCTAATCTCTTCTGCTTCTGTTAAGTCCCTACCGTTTTTGTCCTTTATCATGGCCAGCTTTGCATGGAACGTTCCCTTGATTTCTCCAATTTTCTTGAAGAGATCTCTAGTCCTTCCCAATCTATTGTTTTCCTCTATTACTTTGCATTGTTCATTCAGGAAAGCCTCCTTATCTCTCCTTGCTGTTCTCTGGAAATCTGCATTCAGTTGGGCAAATCTTTCCTTTTCCCCATTGCCTTTAGCTTTCCTTCTTTCCTCTGCTATGTGTAAAGCCTCATCAGACAGCCACTTTGCTTTTTTGCATTTCTTTTTCTTTGGGATGGCGGTGAGTGCTGCCTCCTTTACAATGTCACGGACCTCTGTCCATAGTTCTTCAGGCACTCTGTCTATCAAATCTAGTCCCTTAAACCTATTCTTCACCTCTACTGTATATTCATCGGGGATGCGATCTAGGTCAAATCTGAATGGCCTTGTGGTTTTCCCAACTTTCTTCAATTTAAGTCTGAATTTTGCAATGAGTAGCTCATGATCTGAGCCACAGTCAGCTCCAGGTCTTGTTTTTACTGACTGGATAGAGCTTCTCCATCTTTGACTGCAAATTATATAGTCAATCTGATTTCGGTGTTGCCCATCTGGTGATGTCCATGTGTAGAGACGCCTCTTAGGTTGTTGGAAAAGGGTGTTTGCTATGACCAGCGTGTTCTCTTGACAAAACTCTGTTAGCCTTTGCCCTGCTTCATTTTGTTCTCCAAGGCCAAACTTGTCTGTTATTCCGGTTACCTTTCGATTTCCTACTTTAGCATTCCAGTCCCCTATGATGATGAGGACATCATTTTTTGGTGTTAGTTCTACGAGCTGTTGTAGGTCTTCGTAGAACTGGTCCACTTCAGCCTCTTCTGCAGCAGTGGTTGGGGCATAGACTTGGATTACTGTGATGTTGAATGGTTTGCCTTGGATTCGGACCGAGATCATTCTGTCATTTTTGAGATTGTATCCCAATACTGCCTTTCTCACTCTCTTGTTGACTATAAAGGCCACACCATTTTTTCTACGGGATTCCTGGCCACAGTAGTAGATATAATGGTCTTCTGAGTTAAATTCGCCCATTCCTGTCCACTTTAGTTCACTGATTCCCAAGATGTCGATGTTCATTCTTGCCATCTCATTTTTGACCACGTCAAGCTTACCTTGATTCATAGATCTTACATTCCAGGTTCCTATGCAGTATTGTTCTTTGCAGCATCGAACTTTCCTTTCACCGTCAGACACATCCACAACTGAGCGTCCTTTCGGCTTTGGCCCAGCCGCTTCACTCTTTCTGGGGTTACTCGTACTTGCCCTCTGCTCTTCCTCAGTAGCATATTGGACACCTTCCGACCTGAGGGGCTCATCTTCCGGCGTCATATCTTTTAGCCTTTTGTTACTGTCCATGGGGTTTTCTTGGCAAAGATACTGGAGTGGGTTGCCATTTCCTTCTCCAGGGGATCACACTTGGTCTGAGTTCTCTGCTGTGGCCTGTCCGTCCTGGGTGGCCCTCCACGGCATAGCCCACAGCCTCATCAAACCACGCAAGCCCCTCGCCACGACAAGGCAGTGATCCATGAGGGAGTTACTAAAGAAGCATTATCCAAAATCATAGCTATCAGTGTCAATAACCATTGCAAGAAATTCCCTTTAGCAGTAAGATCTACTTGTTTAGAAACACAGTCTTCCACTTATCATATTGATGACATAATAAAAAATAAGGATCCACTTCTACTTGGTATTACAGATATTGAAAGCTATCAAGACTCTACAACTGAATGGATTGTAGCATGTAAAATGAATCAATTCAGACTATCCCAAAAAGTTTCAGATTAATCCCATCAACTACAACAGCATGAGTTGCTTTGTAAAAATGGCACTATTGAGATAATATAGTGTTGCATTCAAGAACAGAATACCTTCTGTTCATTTAGTTTTTGTTGGTGATAAACCAACAAAAGGTTCCTACTAAGAACAAATCTAGGCACTCCAAAAGGAAAGAGCATTTCTTCAGTTTTACAGATTTTGTAGGAGAGATGCAGTAATTCAGGCAGGCTTGATGAAACAGCTATTTGCAAACAGGATGCAAGATGACCATAAAACAACACGTATCAGTAAATCTATTTCTCAACATGGCTATATCTATGGATACTTAAATCCAGAGACTGGGGCCATGAACAGACAAAACAACATCACCACGTGTGACATCCCCAGTGTGATGATGTCATATGAAAGTGAGATTATCATGCTAGGGATGTTGCACAGTGAATCTCTGGTATTTGTGGGGAAACTGTATGGTTACCATAGAGTTTTGCCCAAAATACCAGAGCATCACCATGCACCATCCCCAGCATGATGATGTCAATCCATGTGACATAATCACATTGGGGGCATTGCTCTGAATCATGGCAGTTGGGGGTGGGGCTTCCCCCCACCAGCCAGCTGGCCAGCAGCGGGCACAAGGCCACAAAATTGGGGAACCCCCAGCTCCCACCTGAGGTCTGGCAACCCTAATTGTGGGGGTTGCTGGGCAACCACAAAAGTATTGCCAGCTTTCAACCCTTGGCTTCTGACAGTAAAATGCAAGGCCCTTTCCAGGGCTGTTCTGGCCTTTAAGGAAGGTTTCATCAGGGCCAGGGCCAGCAGCAACCACCAAACAACTTGACACCAATCAAGCATAGCTCCTTGCTACTGTTCAACAGCAGCACCTCCCCCCCACAATGCCAGTGTGGTATAGTGGTTAGTATTTCAGACTAGGATCTGGGAGGCTCAGGTTTTAATCACCACGCTGCCACTGCATGACTTCAGCCAGTTACCAGTGTTCCCTCTAAGCTGAGTTAGTGTGAGCTAGCTCACAGTTTTTTAGCCTCCGGCTCACACGTTTTTGTCTCGGCTCAGGAAGGAGGGCTCCAGAGCAAACTAATTTATGCAGTAGCCCAACCGCTCACTCACAACTTTAATGCCAGCAGTTCACAGAGTAGAATTTTTGCTCACAAGACTCCACAGCTAGAGGGAACATTGCCAGTTACCTATTTTCGGTCTAACCTATTTCACAGGGTTGTTTAACAATAAAATGAAGAACATGAGAATGATGTAAGCTGCTTTGGGTCTCCATTGTGGAGAAAGGCAGGGTATAAATGAAGTAAATACATTGTAAATATAGATAAAGGTGGGAGACAAAAGTGAGTGGTTGGTGAGTGGGAAGGAGAGAAGGAAGCAGAGAAAGACGAGGATATGGGAGTTCCCAGGAAAAGGGAAAGTGTGAGGAAGGGGGAAGTGAGATGCCCCCCTCAAGCTTCTCCACTGTGCAACTGGATGCAGTGGCTGACATTGCACAGCCCAGCCATAGTTTTCCCAGGTAAAGGCTGAACACAAGGGGCAGATAAAGGTAGTCTTGCTGGTGGGTGGGAAGAAGAGAAGGAAGAAGGAAAAGGGAAGAAGATATGGGGGCTTTCAGGGAAGTGAAAGAAGAAATAGTGGGGGACAGGAAATGACATGCTCCTGCAGGTCCTGCTAGGACTAATTCTCAATATGGTCATATCTATGGATACCTAAATCCAGAAACTAGATCCACAAACAGATAAGACAACTTTCAGCAAACCTTGAAAGGCCTGTTTTGCAGAAAAATCTGAAATAAAAAATAAAAATACATTTTTATTTATTTATTTATTTATTAGATTTATACCCCGCCCTTCCACATGGGCTCAGGGCGGCGAACAAGAGGCAGCAAGCCATACATTGCCAATAACACATAGGGGCAATGACATATAAAATACTTAAAATCATAAAAATCACTAGCAATACAACCATTAAAACAGCAGAGAACAAAACATGTAACTCAGTTAGAACCGGTCAACATTCAACACTCTAGCAGCATATTACCCCTGCTCCAATGATGTACCACCAAGCTGTAATCTCATACCAGGGCCAGTATGCCTCGTGGTATCCCGACGATGATGGTCCAATCGTGGTGGCAGCCCCTAGTCGAAAGCCTGGCGGAAGAGCTCCATCTTGCAGGCCCTGCGGAACTGCATAAGGTCCCGCAGGGCCCTGATCTCCTCTGGGAGCTCATTACACCAGGTAGGGGCCGCCACCAAGAAAGCCCTGGCCCTGTTAACAGCATATTTGACTTCCTTGGGGGCTGGAATGGCCAGCAAATGTTGTCCCCCGGACCGTAGCGCTCTTGAGGGAACATATGGGGAAAGGCGGTCCCTCAGGTAAGCCGGACCCTGGCCATATAGGGCTTTAAAGGTAAGCACCAACACTTTGAAGCAGATCCGGTACGCTATTGGCAGCCAGTGCCTTAAGCACAGGCTGGATGTGATCCTACCTTGTGAGCCCCATCAACAGCCTGGCTGCTGTGTTCTGCACCAGCTGCAGCCTCCAGATCTGCGACAAAGGCAGCCCCATGTAGAGAGCGTTGCAGTAGTCTAGCCTCAAGGTAACTGTCGTATGGATCACAGTGGCCAGGTCATCGCAGTCAAGGTAGGGGACCAACTGTCGTGCCAGCCAAAGATGGTAAAATGCTGACTTGACAGTGGCTGCCACCTGGGCCTCCATCATTAAGGAGGGATCCAGGAGCACCCCCAAACTCCTAACCTCTGGCGACAGCACCAAAAGTGCCCCGTAGAAGGTGGGGAGGGGGAGCCCCAACCCCAGACCGGTCCAACTCAGGCCCAGGACCTCTGTCTTCACCGGGTTTAGCTTCAGTCGGCTCCACCTGAGCCAACCAGCCACAGCCTGCAATGCCCTTACAGGTCATCAGGGCTACAGTCCGAATGGCCACCCAGCATCAGATAGAGCTGGGTGTCATCTGCATATTGGTGACACCCAAGCCCATAACTCTGGGCAATCTGGGCGAGGGGGCGCATATAGATGTTAAATAGTATCGGAGACAGCACTGCCCCTTGCGGCACCCCACACTCAAGGGGGTGCCTCCGGGACCGCCAACCTCCAATCACCTCCCTCTGTCCCCGACCTTGGAGGAAAGAGGCAAACCATTGAAGGGCAAGCCCCTGAATCCCCACATCATCAAGGCGGCGGGTCAGCAGCTGATGGTCGACCGTATTGTATGTGGCCGACAGATCTAACAACAGCAATGCTGCCACACCACCTTGATCCAGATGCCTACGGAGATCGTCAGTCAGGGAGACCAGCACCGTCTCCGTCCCATGACCCGGTCGAAAGCCAGACTGGAAGGGATCTAGGACTGAAGCATCCTCCAGAAAGCCATGCAACTGTACTGCCACCGCCCTCTCTATCAATTTGCCCAGATAGGGAAGATTGGACACCGGTCGATAGTTGGCCAATTCGGCCAGGTCCAAAGATGCTTTTTTAAGAGAGGGCGGACCATCGCCTCCTTGAGTGCTCCGGGGAACCGGCCCTCAGTAAGGGACTTGTTGATAATGTCCCGCAGAACACCTTGAAACCCCTCGTGGCCTGCCTTAATAAGCCAGGAGGGGCACGGATCAAGGTCGCATGTGGTTGGGCGGACAGCAGCTCTACCATTAGGGGCTAACCCATCCCAAAAATAATAGAAGCAGCATCTGTAGCTTTAAGTAATGGATGACCTTAGTGGCCAGTCCTAGGCAACTATGACAGTATTGCCAGCCTTAAAACCTTGGTCTCTGTCAGTAAAAGGCAGGGGGCGGCATCTTTTTAAGGAATGTTTTGGCCTTTGAAGGAGGTCACGTTGGGGCCAGGCCACCAGCAACCATCAGGCAACTTGCTACCACCTAGTACCTGTGGCTAACTCAGACCTGGCTGCTTACTACCGTTCATGAAAGCCAGTTTGGTGTAGTGGTCCAAGTTTTAGAATAGAATATGGGAGATCCATGTTCAAACCCCCATTCTGCTATAGAAGCTCACTTGGTGACTTTCGACAAGTTACACTCTCTCAGCCCAATCTACTTCACAGGATTCTTGTGAAGATAAAATGGGGGAGAGAAAAATGATACAAACCTTTTTGTATTCCCATTGCAGAGAAAGGCAGGGTATAAGTGAAGTAAATAAATAGTAAATATACCTGATGATGGTTGGTTGATGGGTGGGAAAGAGAAAATGAAATACGGAAGTCCTTGCAGGTTCCCTAATGCACAACTGGGCCTGGCCTAGCCCAGCCCAGCAGCCAGAACCATCCAGATTTTCCCAGGTAGAGGCTGCCAAAGAGAGAGAAGCTGGAGACAAAGGTTCAGATAATGGTAGACTGGTAGGTGGGTGGGAAAGAGTAAAGGAAGTAGGAAAAGGGGAGAAACTATGAGGGTATTCAGGTTTTTGTGGTCCTCTCCATCACAGTAATCCAGAGGCTGGTTACCAAAGCATGGATTTTCCATTTGCAGACTTCATATAACAAGCATATTAATCACAGCTTCCCATTCATACTTCCCACATTGTCACTCAGCTGAATTAAACTAAATTAACTTTTAATCTTTCTATTTTAGCCGATCCCTCTACATCTTATATCTTATTTTGCTTGTTGTCTACTGATGTCTCTCCCAGTTTTTTATATCCTTCTGCTAATTAGGCTGTTAGGAAAAAAAATAGAATAATTATGTGATCAATAAACAACCCATTAGGTTTTGAGATGAGGGCCTATTATGCATGGATGTTTTCCCTCACTTTTACCATGCATGTCCGTCAGGTTTTCTTTGTCACTCTGCATTGATTTATCTCCTTTCAGCACTCAGTTCTCTTTCTGGTTGCTGCTTTCCTGGGTTTTCTGAGGGTATTTTTGTGCCATTTTTTCATTTGTTTCACTTCCAAAAGCGTACAGATTCCCTCAGATTTCCCTCAGATAGACTTTTGCCACCCCTTGAAGATCACTCATGGCCCGCATTGAGGTCATTCCGCCCACTCTGCACCTTCTGCAGTCCTCCCTCTTTCATCAGTGTACAATCTCCATTTTCCCTCATTTGAGATTTTTTTATTTTTTTTTTACAAGTGGCATGAGTCTAGCAATATGAGACTATCAATTTACATATTACTATGCAGCTGCACAAGGACAACAGCAAAAATCCTCCCCTTTTTTCAGTTTAGTGGCACAAGACTAAAATAGCTCCTTCAGAGCTTCTGCCAGAGGACTCCTCCCCCATACAAATTGTAGCACTGTTCAAAGCCTGGTGGAGTTGTAGCCGACTTTGCACTGGTGTACATACACACACTGCCAACAATCTCCGCTTGAAATGCCAGTGTTAGTGGGTTCTATCATGCATTCTGTACACTCAGTGCATTCTCCCATATTATGACATTATGTGACTCTTTCCCATTTTTCACAGTGGCTGACAACACAGCAGAGAATCCCTTACTGTTTGGCAATATGGAAAGCAGTTGCTTGTCAGTTTCATACTTTTGTCCATGTCAGTTTCAGAAAAAGTCAGGGCAGTTTCAATGGTGTGTTTTCCGTCTTCGCCTGCTTTCCTTTCTGTTCCCTTTCATTCAACAAACTAATGCTAAAATGCACGTATTTCATAAAGTCTGATACAGAAACACAGAAAATCACTAGCTTACTCTTCCCTTCCACAAACCTTGTTACAAGGGTCTAAGTTTCATCTTTGAATCCTTATGCATAATTTCACACAGTTGCCCATTACACATGCACATCTTACTGCAGAGTTTCAGAGCAGCAACCCTTTATCCTTGACTTCGGATTCTTTGCCTGCCTTATTCACCATTCTTTTTCCTCCGGTGTACTTATTCTGCAGCTACAGTTTTCAAAAACACACTTCTTAAAATTGGGATGGAACACAACTTGTGACATGTGGGGGGTGGCGTCCCAAGTTCTTTAAAACAATTACACAATTATCCTACCTCAGCTGCACAGTAGCATTCAGCAAACACCTTCAATTGAAATCCTCATGGTTCAGGTTTTACACGTGCATTTTAGCATTAGTTTGTTGAATGAAAGGGAACAGAAAGGAAAGCAGGCGAAGACGGAAAACACACCAACTAGAACTGGCAAAAGGAATGGGTGTTCCTGAGGGTCAGAGAATGAACATAGGATGAAGCATAGCCTGGATTTCAAGCAGGAAATCTACAAAAGCCGCAGAAAGCAGAACTGCCTTCTGCTGTTGCAAGGGCACCTTTGGATCGAGCCCATACAATAGGCATAGAGCTATGAGTGTTCGAGCCCTGAAGGGTGAAATCTGAAAGTGGAGTTGCTTACCTCTTGTGCTGAAGTGTGGCTGTAGGCTTTATGTGCACAAAATGGGTAAATTACACATTTTGGCCATTTTAAGGTTGATAATGAGAGGGAACAGAAATTTTTCTGTTAGGTGAAAGTATAAAGACATGGAGGAAGTATATATTAGTCACCTCAACACATTATAGTCACAGTTTTTCATTTTCATGTTCATTTTTCATTTTCATTTAGTTTTCATTTCAGTTCTAAAGATGTACTTAGAGTTTATTCGGCACTACAGTGGTATGATGATTCTATTAAAATTTGAAACAGATATCTCATTTCCATGCAGTTGTGACAAAAACAACCCACAGTTTCTATCTCTGCAAGGAAAAGAGCTGGAGTTTTCTTCTTTCTATATTATAAACTGGGAATTCAGAGGAACTAAAATTTGAATGGAAATAGTCTTTGTCTAGTTATATTTTTCTCCTTTTTCTCATCTGAGGTGTTGGACAGTATTATTTCTTTGTTCCTCCACCACAAACGGAAAGAGGAGGTTTTCCTATCATGTTTTCCTCTGGCTCAAAGAGAAGGAACAGGGATCTTGCCCAATTCCTCTCTTCCTTGCAGCCCTTTCCCACTTGGCTTTTTGTCCACACAGGTTCCATGGGTTCAAGCATGCACTTTTCAAGGATCAGAATGGAGACGTCCTCCTTTTCTCACCAGCAGAGAAAGCTGGCATAATCTGATGCTTTATGTTTTGCATCTAAGAATCAAAATAAAATCACAGATATAAAATGCATTGCACACATTGGCTTAAATTGAGAAAATGAAAACTGTAATTATTTACATGGAAGTCCTATTGAAATGTACTAATTGATCCCATATCCTATGTATCTTGTTGGTTATGGTTTAAAAAAAATGGTGTCATTCTCAGGTAAATATAGATAACTATAAATTATAAGAACAGTAATTTCCACTTCAACCAATCTAATAATTACCTGAAATGCCTGATTTTTATTTCAAGTAAAATTCTAGATGAGGTTCTTCCACAGTTCCACAATGTTAAAGATTATACAGCTTAAACTTCTTATGTATCAGTTTCCAGGTCACAGTATCATTTGAAATGGCATGGTTTCCTTACAGATAAATAGGAAATATATTGTGCATTTCACAATATTATTACAAATGCTGTGAATTTCCCATTCTTAACATCAAAGCAAAATCCACCATGGAACAAAAGATCTGTGCAGATCAGTCCATTCACTACAGGTTTTTAAACAGTGTTATGTTCAACAAACCAAGGTCACTCAAAACCCTCCATTGAAATAATTATTTCAGTGTAATGGTCCATAAACAAAATATTGAACCTGAGCACTAGAAACCATTATAGTTCAGATCCTGCCTCAATTACAAGCTCATTGTATTGTCTTCAGCAAGTTACAGATGTGGAATTCACTGCCAGGGGAGGTAGTATTGGCCATGAGCATAGATCGCTTTTAAAGTGGGTTAGAGAGATTCATGGAGGAGAGGGCCATCAGTGGTCACTAGCCGTGGTGACTAAAGGGAAACTCTATATCCAGAGGAATCAAACCTCTGAATAACAGTGCAGGGTGGCAATGTCAGAAGAAGACCTTGGCCTCTATGCACTGCTTTGTCGGTCCCTCATGGGCAACTGATTTGCCATGCTGGACTAGATGGACCATTGGTCTGACCCAGCAGGCTCTTCTTATGTTCTTATGAAAACATTACCCTATCTAAGATAGCTATAACAAGGATGAAGAGGACTTTTGCAGGGACAATGAACATGGAGGGGAAGTATGATTATGACAACAAGGTCCAACCCCAACCTACTCACTTTCACTGAAGGTATGTATAGAACCTATAGGTGTACAAGTACATGTGTAGACATACCTTTCTATACATCTGGGATCCTTCCAGAGCAAGGTTCTTGATAGAAGGAAAGAACATTATGCCCCAGGATTGCAAGCATCCAGGTGGGGCCTAGAGATCTCTGGGAATGACAACTGATCTCCAGACAACAGAGATCAGTTCCCTTGGAGAAAATGGCTGCTTTGAAGGATGGCGTTATAGCCTACTAAGATCCCTTCCCTCCTCTGCCCTCCTAAACTGCACCTTCCCCAGTCTCCACCTCCAGATCTCTCAACCCAGAGTGGGCAAACCTATTATGTACACACACTTGTATATACACACTTTCCATAGAATATGCGTAGGTCAGGGATGGAACTTGTCATATGAAACATTTCCCTCTCTCATGCTTGTGTATTCAGTCTCCCCACAAACATAATTAAAAATGACTACAAAAGCATCCTTATTTGCATGATGCTATAGCATCATAGATATCTGATGGACTAAAAACAAACAGTCATAGGGCATTTTTCAACCCATCCCCTGGAATGTGTTAATGTATATGGAAGATACCAATGAATCTGTTTAGGTGCATATTTCCTTCACTGTCTCTTGTCATTATTTGTAATTCAAAGTTTTGGAGATAAAGAACAAGATTTAAAATCCTAGCATAACACATATTTCAAGTAAATCAAGCACTCCCAAACACTGCTTGCTATCCAAAAACCTACCAGGAGGTTTTGTAGACTTCAGATCAGCCCCCCCCCCCCTTAACTGTTTGCACTTTTGAAAGTATTTTTTTTTTTACATTTAAAGTGCAGAAACATTTCAAATAATCAGTAGATGTGAGGCAGTAGCTCTATACTACTTGCACTTCAGATATTAGTGCACAAATTAGACACACAAATGGACATCCTTCAGATGTATTACATTCCTGGAAGACAAGGTACTTTCAAAAGTCATGGTCACCCAATTTAACCATCACCTTGGTAACACTTATATTTTCTGGAACAAATCTGTGAAGTCTAAAAGTTCTTGCTCCTACAGAACCCTACAATGACTTCACTTTAAAAAATAAAGGTTTTCCGAAGTTGATAGGCAGTTGCTATGTATCTATAGACAAAGAATTTTAATACATAAATTGACCCTGGAATAAATCCAAATACAGCAAGCCATGTGACTAACTTGAATTGACTTTGAACTGCACTGTCGGAATAAACAGATGTGTTCTATGGATCCCTGAATATAGTTTCCACATTTGTTTAAAATCTAGAGCATGATCCAGTCAGAGTCAAGCATAATCAAGTTCCTTTTATCTCAATAGAACGGGTTGCATCTTGTGGTTCAGTCTCCCATTAAAAATCAGTGGAATTTTACTGTTCTTGATGATTACTGGATCATGACTCAGTATCCTTATCTTTGGGTGTGTTCGGACGGATCTTTTGATCTGCCATAGGAACGACTCCCTTGCAGATCAAAAATGCACGACCAGACAGAAACATCTGGGAAATATTCCGGTCCCATAGGCATCCCGTTCTGCTGCGCCTCCAATCCTGATTTTAAAAGTAGCAGTTTCAATGTAGGGTTTTCGCTTACCCGCGCAACAACTGCAGACTTTCTTCCGTCTGGTCACTCCATTAGCGCGCAATGCTCCCGTCGGCTCGGTCTGACGTCAGACCGAGCCGACGGGGCGCGATTTTTAAAAAATTGAAACCCCATGTGCGCTTTAACAAGGAAATGCATTCAGCGATAAGCGCTACGAGGAATGTAATATTCATGCTTATTTCTTTTAGGGACAAGATGTTACCGCAATGGGAGATGGAGGGGGGAAGGACTGTTCTAACTTGCAAAATAGTCCCTCCATTGATCATGATGGCAATGGCAAGGGGAGGACCGGGACTTTGCTGAAAACCCTCCGCGATCGCCTCAGTTCTCCAAGGAGGCGCAGCCTTGCCTATGCGAATGTACAAAACTTTTTTTAAAAAAATCCTTGGTGGATGCCGTGTAGACAAATCACGGTGGGAACAACGCGCGGTGAGGCTATTTCATGGGGGGGCGTCTGGTCGTGCTAGGCTGGATTAAAAAAATCGGGATAAAATTTTAGGAGGGCTCATGGCGCGATTGACTGGCCGTCTGAACGCAGCCTTTATAGCACAAGCAATCCCATTAAACTAGGTGAACTATGCACATTTAAATATACATCTTCTGGGCCACTGACCTATAAACTGAATTTAGGTGCCGTAGCACCAGCTTCTGCTTTTGCGTGCAAGCAGAAGAGTGATGCCTTCCATGGCTACTACTCTCTTTTAAAAGAAATGTTATTATGAAGAAACAGCTGTGGGTGGACTGTCCTCACTGGTTCCAGGTCAATGATTGGTACTAGGATGCCATTTAAGGAATGGCTGCTGGACTGACTTGCATCTCTTTCCCTGCTATATCCATTGATGCCAAAAGACACTACCCAGAGAAGTAACACTGCAGTGCTGACAACCCTAAACTTAACAGTTTCTAGTTCTCATTATCTGCAACATCGATCCTGCATGTAAGTATATAAATAGACATTTTTTGTTGATCCTCATAGAGGTTGAAGTGAGTGAAATCTGACATTTACAAATTATATTTTTTACAACGCATTAATTATGCCACTCTTGGGATTCCATGAAGGAAACCAAGCTCTTTATTATAACTCAAGTTATAACTACAGTTATAACAAATAAGAGTTATAATTAAAAAAAAACTTGAGCGATTGTTCTGTTGAGAACTCATCTGGAAGTTTGTATCTTACATTGCTGGTTTATCTCCTCCACTTTGTGTATACTTGTCTTACTCATGCAGTTAGATTAATGGGAACTCATGGATGAGGACACAGTCCAAAATGAGTAATTTAAACTGGAGAATTTGCTGTTTCCCCACACTAAAATTGATACAAGCCAAAAATGTAGTATCTCCTACTGAAACAGAGTAAGAAGGTATAGACAATAATTCTGTTAGTAGATCAAGTGTTGTTTCTTACAGCTTTTCAGTCAAATTACACAGTTTTCTTAATACTTGCTGGACAATCCACAGGCCGATCTTACGCTATAGCAGCAGATGATCTCCTTAAAAGTCTTTCGCATTTCCTGGCTTCGGAAAGCGTAGATCAAGGGATCAATCACTGAATTGCACATGATGAGGATGAGGTACATGTTGAAATGAGACATGAAGCAAACACAGTAGAGGTTCTGTGGGCAGGAAATCATCAGGATGAGATGGAGGAAAAATGGAGCCCAGCAAACAATGAAGATGCCCAATAGCATAGTCAGGGTGATGGCCCCTTTCATACTGGTCCTCTGATGAACAGAATTGTATCCCGGCAAAGCTGCTATCCTCTTGACATGAGTACGAGCCAAAAGAAACATATGTATGTACAGGGAGACCATAAGGAACAGCATGGTGAAGAACATGGTGATGAGACAAATGATCACATATTTTGATTCATAATAAAGGATGAAAATAATCCCACAGCCAGTACAAAAGGTCCAAATGCATGCAATTATGAGCCCCGATCTTTTCACAGTCATAATATTGTGATAACGGAGGGCATAGAAGATAGTGACATACCTGTCTACTGCTATAGCTAGCAAACTGCACATGGAAGCCACAACAGATATGCATATCATGGAATCAAAAACATTGTCGATGTGACGTACAAAAACATCCTCGATAATGAGATGCTTATTGTTTAATAAATATATGGTTATGGTCTCCCAGGCATTAGACACACTGACAAGCATGTCAGCAACAGCTAAGCTGCACACAAAGAAGTACATAGGAGAGTGTAAGTTCTTGTTCTTCACAATGGCACAGATGACCAGAATGTTTTCAAGGAGGCTTACAATACCCAGGGCAAGGAACACCTCAACTGCTATGACCACTTGCTCACATGTCGAGGGCTTGCTCTTGACAGTGGGTTCTGTTAGGTTATTCCAAACTGCAGTCAGGTTAAGGTCTGGAATGCTGGTCTGGTCAAGCCAGCTCATCTTGGTGGCCATCTTCAGATGATCTTTTCAGTCTGGAGGGCTTGCTGTGAACCGCATTTCCAGGAAAGGCAGAAGTTCTATCAAGCATACAAAAAAAAAACTGATCAAAACCAGGCTGATGACAAAAGCACAAAAAGTGTGATTTAAGGAGAGAATTGAAGATGATGGCAGCAGATCTCCTGTGTGTTAGAATCCAAATTGCCACCGATGTCATCTAAAGGTAAAGAGATTGAGTGGCTTGGGGCATGGAAGCATTTCTATTCATCCTGACAAACACAGCTATTTGTAGCAACATTCTTTAAGAACACCAAGTAGAATGGGATTGTTGTGGAAGCCTTAAAACCATAATGAATACAGCATTTATGAGCAAAATCAGCTTGAGTCAAATCTGCTCATCTGGTCAGGTTTACATAAAGGTCTGAATCCCTGCAAGAATTACGTTTTAGTCTTCCAAGCAAAAGACTGAAATCTTTTCCTTGAGCTTTGCCTGAGGCAAACACCAAATAACAATTCTAGAGCTTTGCCATTTAGTTTCATCCATGAAGATCCACTGATATTCAAGGGTTCATTATATAGCTAGGGTTTTTTTTTCTTTAAGTTGCTCACTGATACATAAAGTGTGAATATATATATATAAGGTTTCAGTCCTACCTGAATTCTAACCTAATAGTAGTTGCTTGTGTTCAGATTTCTTGAACTACAGAAGTATTAGGAATAAAATCATGCATAGATTCTAACAAAATCTAGTCTTCTTAAAAACAATAAAACAATTATCCTTAAAGAAATATCTGATTTGTAATTAAGAAGGAAGAATGGTAATTATTTACCTAGGGCTTTTCTTCCTGATCCTATTCTTCTTCAGATCTTGCACTTGTTCCTCCTGCTGTCAGAAGTTTCAGCTCCCTTGTCCACCTAGCATCAAGGGCTTGCACTGTTTCGAAAGGAATTGACGCCATGACAAAGAAGCACTATTCAAATCCAAGGAGATAATAATGCCTTGTGGTGTAAATTACTTATAGTGGGCTGCCTTTTTATAGCTTCAGAGTGAATGACTTCAATGCTGCACTCTCAGCTCCACCTCTGCCATTCTCTTCTTTCAACCCAACTTCTCACAGACTTCCACAAGACTTGAATTTTTAGCATCACCTAGTGGTTGATGTTGGCAAAGCAGCTCCTCTGTGCAAGATTTTTTCTTTCATTATTCATGTGACAACGGCTTTTGATTTTTAAAAGAACATATCTGTGCTGTTTTGTTTTGTTTTTTAAATTCCATTCTGTATACAGGTGATAAATTGAAATATTTCTTGGGGTTTTCTTTCTTTTTTAAAAAAATCAGTGCATTTGGATTTGAATCAGAATTCATTAAGGTTTCATCACAGAACTTGTCATCAATGGAGGACTCTGTCCTGAAATAAATAAAAAAGAAGTATGCCTCCGAACATGTGCAGCCTTCCTTCCCCTCACCATTGAATAAGCACAATCCACCTCCATATAGCTGAGAAGTGACTTAGCTTTGTCGTCTCTCTTTTTACGAACTGCCCCTGTGTTCTTGTCTTCTCCTATTAGTGACCAAGAGCAAAATCAATTCTGGTGTCAACATGAGCAGTAATTTAGTTGAGGTCTGGCTCTCAGTCAGTAACAGGAAAACAGATGGACACAACTTGACTTTTAAAAAGAGACATACCAAAACTCAGGAGAGACCAGAACTGAGAAGACTTGGGTTCAGAAGATCACTCAGTGACTCCCTCTCTCAGTCTAACCTACTTTGTAGGGTTATTGTGAAGGTAAAATGGGAAGGGGTAAGCCATCTTGAACTCCTGGAAGGTAGGTTGGGATAAAAATGCAATAGATTTCCAAATATTTTGAGGGAGGTGATGGCTTTCATAGGAGCAACAACAATAGGAGTAATTTATTTACAAACAATTATCTAGCATATTCAGAGCAAAATTAAGAATGTGCAAAGAAATATCAAAAAGTATACTTTTTTCACCTTTGTCTGTTTGGCTATTTCGCTCCTGAGTCCTTGAGACCATTGCAGCAATTGACCCCTAGCTGAAAAGTAGTCTCCTGCTGCATCACTGTGCTGCAAAACTTCTATAAAGCTGTCATTAAGCATACTGATGGAAAACACAGCACAGTCAACTCAATTCGCTTTCAGAAGAAGGAGGCATGATGAGCTGCAAACTGGGCATACGGAGAAGCAATAATGCCACCCCTTCTAGGGCAAACACAAATGCACAAGCAACATTATTAAAGGCACATGCAAAATCATCTGGAATCTGAAGGGTATACTTTATGGTTCCTCACAGTGGGGTGGATCCAAGCATCCTCCAGCCTAAGGAATCTTTCTGCAGTTTAAATGTCAGTTTCACTTCAGTCAGAGAAGGCTCCTTAAGATGGGAGGAAGGCTTCAAACTTGAGCTAAAAGGAAAGGTGGTGTATAGATATTTTAATAAATAAATAAACTTTTCTCATGGTAGTGGTAGGATAGGGGTATGATCCACCCCCACTGCAAGGGCAAGGGATCTGTCACTATGAGTCCAGTAATCTACACCTTGTCATACTGAAAGGCCCAGTGTAAATCAAGCTGAAGTCCACAATAAGAAACAAACAGGACTGCAGGGGGGGAAATGCCAGAATTCTCAAGAAGGATTTGAAGTTTTCAATCTATATACTGGAAACTCATGAACTTTTAAACATTTTGTCGAAGAGGTTCTGGAACTCTGTTCCACTGCATTCCCCCTGAAAAAAAGCCCTGGAAACACACATAACACATGCATACATACAAACACCATCATATGCTATATCGTATCCCTTAGTTCTTTGTTTGACCTTTTACCATTTCTGATACTTCACTGAACCAAACTGATAAAATATGCAAACCCACTCTCGTTTTTAAAAAATATTTTGCATGCCCTCACTTGTCTGTGTGTTGTGTACATGGATGACCACTAGGGGTCTGCCACCTAAGTCTAAAAGCTTGGTACAAAAAGACAGTAGGACCTAGGATCCTAGTCTACCTCAAGTCCACCAATTAGACCTTGGTGGGAAATTCAAACCCACCAATGGGACTATGGGTGTGCCGGGTGGGGTGTATAAAGTTGGCCCTTGCAGGGCCGGGTTTGCTGTGTGTGTTATGTGAAGTACAATAAAGGCATCTGAACGCATGTTGTAGTCCGAGTCTTCATGTGGCAAACCCAGTACTTTACAATGTGCATTTTATTTGTTTGGTTGGTTTTATATTATGCCTTGTGGACAATAAGGGCAATGAGAAATGTAGATAACTCTTACACAAAGACATAGGATAGATCCAGATGGTCAGTCAGCAGAAGAAATTTAGAGTCCAGTGGCACCTTAGAGACCAACAAAGGTTTATTCAAGGTATGAGCTTTCCTGTGCAAGGTACACTTTTTCAAATACACTGGAATGGTAGATGAGGTTCTAAACTTCTAGACAGGGATTTAACAGCAAATTAACATGTAACATGATGATGTTTAAGTTAAGTAAAGTGAAAAACAATAGCAAGTTAAGGTTATAAGTTCAACAGCTGTAAAGCAATAAATATGTCAAAATAGCAGATAAATGTCTAAAGGTGTTTTTTTTTTAATTGTGGGAAGCAACAAAATCTTAATTATCTCCTCTCAGGCATGGAGGGCACTTAATAGCATATTTTGAACTGGATGTAATGTTGTCCCATATTCCTTGCATTCAGTATTCTAATATACTATTCTGAAAAAGAAATACACTAAAATACAGAGGATTTATAGTCCTTCTTGTTGAGAATACATATGTGAGAACTGAATGAGTTAGGATATGTAATGGGAGGGGGAGGGGGCTGTAATAAGGATGGGAATTGACCTGTGCAAAAAAGGGTGGCTGGATCCAACACATACTTTAACTGTAGCAATATAATATGTCATTTAGCCATATGGCACAATGAAGAATTTAACGAAATATCCCTTATGGACTGGTAAAAAATTATCAGGTTGCTGTGAAATTCCTGTTTTTCAAAGCCAAATAGGCAGAGTGACAAAAGTGCCCAAGATAATTTCAAAGTGATGTGCTCCTTTTTTCAAGCAAAAGGACTGAGTAAAAAACCCAACTTTCACAATAGATTTTTAAAAACTTGACAACTTGAAGAAAATGAACAGCTTTCAAATGGCAGAAAAGTCCATTGATGGAGGGATACTTTAAAGCCATGGCAAAAACCCCAAACCATTTATCAGACTGTCAACCAACAAGCATTTAGGAAGAGATTTCTATTTTGCTTTTCCAAATAGTTAAATGATTTCAAGTCTGCAAAAAAGACACAGCCGTAACTTCTACCTTTCTTCAGTCCTCTCCTTTGCTTTTTGTGCAATTCATTAACATGACACCTCGATAGAAATGCGAAAATCGAAGCTTAGGTTAATAACAGCATCATTTACTCTATCTAATAAGTTGCCAACCACTCAGTCTCAACTCTAAGAACCCCTTCTGTTCACTTAGAGTCTGGGAGTTATCAAGGCTATCATTTCCACCAAACAGTTTTGAGGCCACTTGCCATGGAAGCTTGCTGGGTGATCTTGGACCAGTCACACCCTCTCAGCCTAACCTACTTCACAGGGTTGATGGTGAGAATAAAATGGGGAAAGGATGCTTCCTCGAGCTCTTTGAAGGAAAGGCTGCATAACAATGCAGTAGCCCCAGCTAGCCAAGCCATACTGGGGTCTCATGGAGCACCATAAGCTGAGGTGTGTTTCTGGAGGCTGATGTCGTTTGAACATCTTGTCTTGTTGTCTCTGTGCAATACCCACAGCCTAGAATTGCAGTAGCCATACACTCAGGATTGTCACTAAGACTTATCGCACAGCCATTACATTTGTTGCATTGTGGCCCATTCTGCATCTAGCATTCACTCCGTTGTTTTACCAAACCCACACTGGAACAGAAAAAGATGTGTCTCAAAACCACATTCAAATACACCGGGCCAATGCCGCACTGACGGCAGAGTCACCCCTGAACAGCCATAACACGGCCATAAATCTATGCAGAAGATACCTTGAAACCAAGAGATCAAAAGAAGTGAAACTGTCATGCAGTGTAGAGGCTACCATAAAATCCAACAATCAAAGAAAGTGAAAGTGGCACGCAGTGTACAGGGGAATTTCTGTTCCAATGTGGGTTTGGTAAAACAGCAGAGTGAATGCTAGATACCGAATGAGCCTATATCTTGTGCCCTCCCTTCAATCATCATCCATCTGTGTTGTTCCTACAGCCCTCGGCTGAAGTGGGATTGACACTGTCAGCATGGCAGGTTCTTTTCTACCTTGTTTCCTGTAGGGTTCTTTTCTTGCTTGATTGTTACTTTGCTGTGACCTCACACAATAGCAAGCAAGAGTTGCCAGAATTCTTACATGCAAAAGCATAGCTCTGTTCATAAAACATAAGAGGGAAATGCAGCCCTTTTCACTTTTGAAAGCCTCTGAATGGTGTTATTCCTGTGGGGTCCCTGTCAGTCTTAAACTTCAACAAGTACCATGCTGTTGAGCTGTCTCTCTTGAAGGCAGAAATACAGACAGCAAACACATTTAATTCCTGAGCTTTTACATTCTCTCTCTCTCTCTCTCTCTCTCCATACAGATATATATATCTGTCCTTAAATATATTTGAATTTTGGTTTCACAACATTCTATGGTCGCCATAATTCATTCAGCACAAGACCTGGCAGTCAGAAGACACTGGCTGGGGCTGACTGGCTGCTTGGCGGAGTCCCGCCTACGTCAGCCTCAGCCAGTATCTTTGGCTCAGTCTGCTCTGGTCCTCTGACAGGAGAGGACCGTCTGCAGAGAGAGTGCAGGGACGGGCCTTCAAGGCTGAGGCAGGTGAGAGAAGCCCCTTCCCCCCACACACACCATCCTCTGGGCTTTCTATGGGCCCAGTAGGCCAGAGAAGCCCCTTCCGCCCCCCACACCATCCTCTAGGCCTTCTATGGGCCCAGTCGGCCAGAGAAGCCCCTTCCCCCCCCACGCCATCCTCTGGGCCTTCTATGGGCCCAGTCAGCCAGAGAAGCCCCTTCCGCCCCCCCCATCCTCTGGGCCTTCTATGGGCCCAGTTGGCCAGAGAAGCCCCTTCCGCCCCCCCCACCATCCTCTGGGCCTTCTATGGGCCCAGTCGGCCAGAGAAGCCCCTTCCGCCCCCCACACCATCCTCTGGGCCTTCTATGGGCCCAGTCAGCTAGAGAAGCCCCTTCCACCCCCCCCACACCATCCTCTGGGCCTTCTATGGGCCCAGTTGGCCAGAGAAGCCCCTTCTGCCTCCCCCACACCATCCTCTGGGCCTTCTATGGGCCCAGTCGGCCAGAGAAGCCCCTTCCCCCCACACACCACCCTCTGGGCCTTCTATGGGCCCAGTTGGCCAGAAGGCCAGAGAAGCCCCTTCCCCCCCACACACACACCATCCTCTGGGCCTTCTATGGACCCAGTAGGCCCAGAGAAGCCTGTTCCGCCCCTCTTCCCTTCCTTTCCCCCTTTTCCTTTCTTCCTCTCTCCTTCTTTCTTTCACTCTCCCCCTCTTCCTTCCTTCCTCCTTCCCTCCCTTTCTAGGGCCCGTTGTCTTCCTCCACAATGGGCTTTGCTCCCTAGTATATATATATTACTATGTATAAATTACTATATATGGGTGTGTGTGTATGTGTGTATATAGATACACACACACACATATAGATAGATACACACACATACATATATAGTAATTCATTAAAACTGGGAGCAATTCAGTGAGAATATCTAAGTGGCCCTATCATTTTACATACACTAACCCCAGACATTCAAAGAAACCATTCAGTTATACCTTATGCTTGATTGTTTAATGGCTTTATGGCTTAGTGATAATCCCTTAACAAAATTGCTTATGTATCAGAAACAGCCAATAAAAGCTTCTGGCCAGGGATGGGCATGAACAGGGAAAATCAGGTTTAGTTCAGTTTGTGGCTCATGGTGGGCCCACGAGCTGAACCACAAACTGAACTGAACTAAAATGGCCTCATACAAACTGAACCAGTTTGCTAAGGTTGTGATGTGGAAGAATGCCCCCCAAGTGCTAGAGACTTCAAACTCACAGGGGATTTCCAGTTGACTCTCCTCTATCTGCCCACCAAGTTTGGTGAAGATTGGCCTTTGGGAGTTCGAGTTATGGTCCCCAAAGAAGGTGCCCCAGGAAAGTGCTTTTGGGAAAATGTTGATTGTAGCTTCAAGAGTGTATAGAATGGACTTTGTGCAAGCTAGAGGCATCAGACTCATGGTGAACCTCTCCAGGATGCTCCCCTACATGACCTCCAACTTATGTGTGGATTGGACTTAGGGGGTTCAAGTTACAGCCTGCTAAAGAAGGTACCCCCAGGAAACTGCTTTTGGGGAAATGTCAGGCGCATCTTCAGGAGTGTATAGAATGCATGCTGTGCAAGCTAGAGGCATCAAATTTGTAGCAGACCTCCCCAGGAATGTTCCCCAGGATAGCCAATCCTCCTCCTCCCCCAGGCCCAGAAGTCACCCACACTGTTGCAGGTGGCCACATCCCTGGGCCCCGTTCACTCGTGGTCAAGGCAATTGCTGGGCATAGCTGACCCCCCTCCTCCCCTGCCCTGCCCGGCCCCAGAAGCCACCTGTACTGTTGTGGGTGGCCACATCTCTGGACCTTATTCACCATCCATGGACAGAGTGATTACAGAACATGGCTGACTGCCCCCCCCGCCCCGCCCTGCCTGGGCCTAGAAGCCACCTGCACTGTTGTGGGTGGCTGCATCCCCAAGTGTCCTGAATCAGGCTGCAGGTCTCTGGTGTCAAGCTTCAGCATCTGCAGGCTCTGAGATCAGCACATAAGCACATAGCCGGCTAGCATGTTTCTTTGTCGCTTTTGAAAATGTCGATTATTCATTGTTTTCTTAAATAAATCACATTATTAGTCCTATTTCCTTATATGCCTATGGTTTTTCAGAAGTCTTTAAATTCCCATAAAGGACTCTGCTCTTTGGAATCATTTTATATGTAAGTAACTTCTGATATAATACAGAGAAAGGGGTGAACAGTTCAATTAGAAAACAACTCAGATTTATTTGAATACAAAATGACTGGTTGCTAGCAAGGCAACCATTGAAGGACTGATTCCAGCAATGAAATGAGGCTGTCTGCTGTCCCATAAAGCAATTGCATTGATTTCTATGACTGTGAATGCTAGCATATTAGCTGCTTCAGATCAAACAGAGTATTACTACTGGGATACAATTAAACAGCACAAATAAGATGCACAAGGAATTTCCTGAGGACTAATAATTGAATTGGTATAATCTAGCATGCTGAGTCATTTTTCCTTAAAGGTTATTTTCCAACTGTGTTGTTTTGAATAAAGCTTGGGAAATATTTGCATAAGTAATTAATATTGTTAACAATAGGACATTTAAATTTCTGAACTTTCACAGCAAGCAGCATTTTTCAGTGTGTAAAATGGTTGAAGGACATTTTGGCGAAGCGTTTCAATTCCACTAAAGAATCACTGAAATCATGTATTATTGTATCTGACTCCTTAATTAAGTCACCTCCTGTGCTCAGGAATAGTAACTGTATTTGTGTGTGCGTTTCTAGCTTGACGAACAGATCAGCAGGACAGGTCTCCAGAGAGATAAAAGAGAAACCTGGCTGAGGCACATTAATTTAGAGAGTAGTGTCAATTTTCTTTAATACCTCAAATATAAATAGGTTTTTACTGACTAGCCACTAGGTAGGATCCTAACACACACACACACACAGGTTTCCACCCACACCAGCCTGCATTTTTCCAAGTCAGACTAAATGGCACAAAGTCTGCCCATTGCCAGCGACAGGCCTAACAACTGGGTATTCTTTTTTTTTTTGTTGTAAAACTCTCTTAAAGAAGAGAGAATTTTATTCTTTTTATAAGAAAGGGGAAGGGTAGACAGATGGAGAAAGAAAAGGGTGGAGTGAAATTTTTTCTGTTAGTGAGGGTTAGTTTAGGTTAATAACCAATACCAAGTTTTGGCATCAATCATGGTTAGAAGATCTTCTTTTTAACTAATTCAAAGTCCAAAGTCACTCTGTTAATACAGTTAGTAAAGTCCATTGGGGTTAGTAATTAAACGGCTCCTTCCAGATGCAACACGAACAGTCCTCAAAGTATCTTCTTCTTAATTTTCTTCCAGTTATGGATTAAGTCCATTTTAACTTTGAAGTCTTCCGTTCCATCACCTTCCCCTAGGCTGCTGTCTTCTGCACTTATCCCAATTTTAGGTGCTGCATCCTTCCTGCTGGTGTGTCTCTTCAGGCGTTTCCGTGTTTTAAAGATGGAATCCGTCTTCTTTCTTTTCTTTTTTTCTTAATCATCTGGCCTTCAGGCTTCCAGGGTCAACTGGGTATTCTGTTCTTATCAGAAGTAGAGCCAAACGACTCTGCCACACAACTAAGCAGAGCTACCCTTCACTCTGTCTGCTTCTTCCTGAGCCAGACCTGAGCTCTCACTGCTCTCTCCCTGAGGCAGAACTGAACTGAATTCCTGCTGTGTTTCCCTCCAACATTTTACTCCCCTTCTCAAAGGATGGATGCTTGAGCAGCATTCCCATAGGCTCAAGGGCTGTTTTCCCATGCAGGGATGGGACAGCCTTCTGTCCAACACAGGGATCCCTTTCCCCTCTTAACTTTATTCCCTCCCCTTCAGTCAGTGCCAGTTAAGAGAGGGAAGGGCTCCCCCACTGTTGCAGCCACTGCTGCCAGGTCGCCACAGTCCCCCCAACCCTGCCCTCCAACATTGATGCTGGAGAGCCCAGTGTGGTTCCAAGCCTCTGATGCCAGGCTGCCACACTCCTACCTACCTCCTCCACCATCAATCCTGGAGAGCCCAGTGAGACTAGGCCTCTGCTATTGGGCCCATGGGATTCATGGCGGGAATACCATCTCCCCCTACTTTCTCACCAATGTGACATGCCCTAGAGTGTTGTAAAATTTTTAGCCTCGACCAAGGGCCAACAAATGGATGGATGTAGTGTCAGTGAGCCAGGCTCCAGAGTCAATTGCTCATGCAGTGGCAACTTGTACAGTGATGCAGAAAGAATGGGCAAAGTTGGGAAGGAAACTGAAACAGCCCTTCTTGGTTATCAAAAAATGGGAAACTGTCATTTCAGGGTTACAGCCAGAAGGGTTCTGTGAACCCAGAAAAAGGTGATGAGATAAAGGGGCAGGCCCTCGTTTTGCCTTACACAGAATATCCAAGATACAAGTTCCTTGGTCTATAGTTGGATTGTTGAACCTGATCATGTTACAAACTATACTGAAAAATAGGGTCATTGAATCATGGTCCAAAAAACCTATACCTTTGAAGGAGACAGTGACTTGAGTGGTAGAATCACTATATTGAGTAAAGATCTGGGAAGAGAAGACTACTAAAAGGAGGTATGATGGAAGTGATGGAAATGGTTTGAACCCTTTGGTTCCATAATTTGAATAGAAATACTGGTCTGCTGTATGCCATTAATGAATTTAAGAGATCTCACAATCTTATATTAAGCCCAAGGTGAATTTAGTATAGACAGTATAAGGTTAGTATAAGCATAGTATAAGTTTGTGTAAAGCATAAAGTATACAGTATTTGCTGTTTATGAATCCGGTTGGAAAAACAGTAGTAAACACAATAAATAAATAAGTATACAATATAAAGTATAAGTTTCGCATAAACCCAATCATTAAATGGATTAATTTGTTAAACATGTTAATCTGTAGAATGGTTAAGCTGGTAAAGTGTTAAATTATCAAACTTATGAATTAGTGTTGTTTAAAATTGGTAGATTTGTAGTTTAGAATAGGTTATATTGTTAGAGGGTTAAATTACTAGAATATGTATTTGTAATTTGGAAATTACACGTATTTTGTAACAAATTGTATGTATGTTGAAAGGATTTTTAAAATAGAAATCTATTTCACACACCCCCCAAAAAAAATCTGTTTTCCCAGGCTCTCCTACTGCTGCTGCCAGGCCTGGTGCAGCTCCCAGCCTCTCCTGCAGCCACCTCTGGACCTGCAGCTGTCCCCAAGTTGCTTCATCACTGCCTCCAGGCCTGGTGCAGCCCCCAGTCTCTCCTGCAGCCCTCTGCAACCCTCATCTGCTTTGCCACCTCCACCAGCCTGCTGCTGCCCCCAGAATGCTTTGCCACCACTGCCAAAAGTGATAAAAGAGCGTTGTCAGTCCCTGCACAGAGAATGTTACTTTACTTTTCGGGGTATTTATACCCCCCCATGTACTTTTTTATTTTCAGATTTTTCTGCATCCCTGGGGAGTTTCCCAAGTGTGCAGAAAAATCTCTTTAGCCTCCACATGGCCCTGATCCGTGGATTTAGATATACACAGATTGCAGCGATGGGTGGCTAGTAGCATATAGATTAGCAAATCACACATTTCTGACTCTGTTCCTCTTTCAAATTAGTGGGTCCTGCTAATACAAGACCTGCCACATTCACTTTATCAATAGGAATGCTCAGCTGCTCCACTGTTCCTGTGACTATCTGTATATAGGTGTGCTGTGTTTCCTTCATTCAGTGGACAACACAAAAGTCAGACTGATCTCCTCCTTTATAACTCTTTGGGAGATCCCTGATGAACTCATCCAGTACTTCTCTGGAGTTTCCTTGTAGAGGGCTAAAAGGTGTCGCACTGTCACCATAAAGCTGATCTGGCTATCAATTGACAGTAGTGTTGCCAGGACTTCTGTATGGACTTTATTACTGGTCAGATACCAAGATGTATTTATAAGTTTGAGAGGTTCGATGTCCCTTTTCACTTTCCTCTCTGTTGCTTCTTTTATCCTGTCCATAATCAAACTGTTCAAGGGCAGTGTATTATAGTTTCAGTAGTCACACAGGGGCAATAACATCAAGGACTGAAAAGTGATTCCCTTTAATGTGGGTTGATGGATCACACTCATCAATTAAGGTGCTTGCCACATTCTGTTGTTTTGCCCATATACATTTATTATTTCCACTCACAGCCAGGTGACCAATGGAAGGACAAGTATTTGCCACCCTCAGCAAATCCATTCCGTATTTATGTGGCACCACTAACTGCTCACGTAATTTAACTGCAGGTTTTCCTTTTTTTCAAGAGACTCATGATGTAATATGCTGTTTATCATCTTCACAGGTTGCTCAGATGTGAAGTGAGGAGGCTTTATATTAGCCCCATCTTTTAAGGACAGCAGCGTATCATCCTCTTGTGGTTCTGCTACACATTCAGCTGATCTTTTTGCAGTGCAAAGTATACTGCTTTTTAATCTCTTCCTCATAGATTTCATTATGTTGTCATATTTCTTGGGTGCCCACCCCTTGTTCTGGGTTAGATGCCACCTTACTTTTTGAGAGCTAGTTGTCTCATTCACTCTGGCTATGTTTTGTCAGGCCATTTCCTAACATCACTGGAGCTTGGATTCCATCAAGCACCCCTACCTCCCAAAGACCATCCCAGTCTTTATAATGGACGTGTACTTGAGCCACAGGCACTGGGAAAGCAGGTCCTCCCAGCCCTCAGTTATGAGGTTTGCCCCTCAACTACGCTTTCAGTGAGGTTTGACAACACTAACTTCTGACCCTGAATCCCTCCACGCTAACTGGAGTCCAACCACTACCACTGGTTTAGTGTAATCAGGATCTAGGTCTTCCTCTGGAGTTGAGATTACACATACTCTGGCATGCCTTATGCTTAAAGTGGCAGAGTCTGATTCTCCACAGAGGCTTCCGAACATTCTAATCCCTCTGTGACAGTTACTGTTAACTGTTTAGGGACCACGACAATCTGTGTTTGGTTACATTTACTAGCTTTGGTTTAATGGCGTCTGTTTGATATTCAGTCTTTTGGAATTGTATCTCCAGTGGCCTGTTTCTCCACGTTGATGACACTTCCTATTTTATTCATTCTGGAGCCGTTGAAACTGTTTCACCACACTGATATTTCCACTATGTCCCATACTCTCTGCCCTGAGGTGTTTCCCTGGCCATTTTGCCACCATGGCCTGTATAGTTTGTCAGGCAGGCAAAGTTCTTTTTGTTGGGTACCCCTTTTGATGTTTTTCTGAGGAGAACCCCCCCCCCCCAGATGCCCCTTTATTAACACTACCTGGTCCATAACTTCTAAAGCTTTTGGTCTGTTTGCCTTGTACCAGCCGGCCATATTTAGATGGTAACCATCTACAGAACTGCTCAAATTCTATATTAACGACATCCTGGAAACTCTGTGCTTTTCACTCACAGAGGCCCTCATTCATACTCAAACACTGTTCCAGTCACACATTGCCACCACTTAGCCATATCCTAGTATAGAGACCAAGATAATAGTGTTTGTGTTTCTTTCCCTTAAACACACAGCCCATAGGGTTAAACAAAACAAGAAGTTAACTTTTATTTATGGAAATAACATGACACAGAAGAAAGTAAGGTATAAGTAACATTTCACTTCCATTGAACTTTTGAAGTGAGGTCCTGTTCCTTCAACTGGGATCCTTTAGCTATAAATTGACTATTTTTAGCCTTCTCTAAGCAGCTCTTTTGCATAGTTTCACACAGACATCTTCCTTTTCCCTCAACTCCCTAGCTACCAGCTCCCAACTGCTGTTCTTAACTGCTGTTTTCCAACACCCTCTCCCAACATTTCATTACCTCTCATTGGTTGCTCTTAGGGAGAAGTGAAACCTATCCTCTCGGTCACACTTCCTTCCTCCTTGCCAGAAAGAATATCTTGCTCAACTGCCCAGAGGATGCAGACACAAATGGAAGATCACTCTAACTTCAGTAACTACACAATGGTCAAAATGCAGCTTTTGTTTGTATCACCCAACCTGAGCCTACAATGGGGGGGGCATAAGTTTAATGAAATAAAATAATATATCTGCCTTGCAAAGAGCCAAAAAAAGACAAGTCTGGTAAGGAACCATAGCCTATGTCCTCCACTGTAGAGAGAAAGGAAATAGCCCCAACATAAAGAGCCAAGGAGAAATAGAAAAATTCCCCTAACAAAAGCAGTGAACACTCTACTCCCTCATCCCTCCTTTTACTTACTATTAATTCTTCCATCTTTAATTTCCTTAGACGGGAGTGGGTTGCCAAGAAAGCTTTCTGCAAGCCAGGAACAGGGGCGGAAGAATCACAGTAGATTGCTTAGGTGTTTTATAACAGTTTATTTAAACTGCTTTATATTTTAATCTACTTGTTAGCTGGTTTGAAGAACCGTTTGAGTAGAAAGACAGCCTATAAACATTCTAAATAAAATACCAGGACAAGTCTTCCTTCGTTTATTTTCACTGTTTGCCCCTAGACTGGACTATGCCTAGACCAGAAGGCACAGGTGTTGTTTGAGACAATCCCAGTGGTAGAACCTCTACTGCTCTCATCTTGAGAGGGTTTTTTCCCCAAAGAAAAAAGCCACTTCATGCACAGCTGCTATTGTTTTAGTATGCTGTTCCAACAGCATCAGCTACTCTAAAGCGAAAGTACAAGGGTGACAGCTAGGGAGACCCAAATCTCAATTGGGTTGATACCATCACCGAAGCAGAGGTCAAGGAAATACATGCGGGCTGGGTATGCCAGTTCACTTCTCTAAAAGGAGGCAGCCAAAGAAATTAAGCCTGCAATAGTCCACTAAGCCAGGGGCTTGTTTGTTTATAGCTTGACTCTCAACCATTATGGATCACAAATGCATCTCTGTGGAATTTTATTATGAAAACAGGTCTACAGGTTCTTCTGTATTAGCATGGGCATGCATTGAAGTGGTCTGAGCAGCTGAGGGTACTTGTGATTTTTAGTGCAGGAACTATTTCTGCTACTCTCTTTATGAGCGCTCCACTGATAGGCATTGATGAGGTAATTACAGGGGCCTTTGCCCATAGCTACATTTGGAAATTGACGAAGAAATCTCTTCAAAGGCATCCCTTGGTAGTAGGGTGCTCCATCTAGCCTCAAGACTACAGAAGTTGACCACTTCTAATCGAACAAACTAAAATATCTAGTTTAAAGGCTCACAATGTACGCCTTCCTGAGGATGTTTTAAAAGAGCCTCAAAAGTCATTGCATACCTTAATGCAACATTTAAGTAAAGTTGTTGGGATTAAGTTATGCAAAGATGCAACCACTACACACCTTTTAGCAACAACTTCAGAATGCATGTAGTAACTGGAAGAATTAAATGTTCTTAAAAATTTTGTGGACCTAGAAAACGGGCATGTGAAGGGGGTTCTAGGCAAGCCTTTTCCTTGATGCAAGTTTTCAAGGAGCAAGAAAACATTGTATAGAGGGACATTTCATTCTGATTTGCAGTCTTGAGTTGGCAAACTAAATTAGATTTACCCACTTCTTACAAAACTGCAACTGAACTGTATCCCATTTCTTCTTCTCATGTATTTCACCATTATAGATTATCATGATTTCCCAAGTGTACGTAAGCAAAATAAAGCTGTATATATGCATATGGCACATACTTTCCCTATGTACAAAACCGGTCATTTCTAATAGTCCACACACACAGTTTACTCCCTTTCAAATATCTGAATATCTTAAAAGACTCACTGTCAAGAGATTCCCACTGAACTAGCTTGCGGAGAAATAAAAAAGAGGAGGGAGAATAAGCCTGCAACCAACACATCTAGCTTACAGAGCAATACTCGAGAGCACTCTTTTAATAGTCGAGGGTTTTTTTAAATTCAATATTAACCCATTCTTTGAAAGACTTTGCGTAAGTAGTTGTACTATTGGGAATCTAATTTCTTAGGATGATCTTATGGCATCTTTTAGTATCTCAGACACTTCACTTGTATGGAACCAAAATCCATTTAATTGTGATGACATACACGCCATGAAAGGCATTTACACACCAAGGAGCACAAACAGAAAACTAGGTTTCCTCCAAGATCTCTCCCCATCCCACCCCACCCAAAATAACTATTACAATTATTTAACACTCAGAAAATACTGCACTATGGAATTCAGATAAAGAGCCCAACTCAGCGATGATGTCGGGCTTCCCAATGCACATAGAGTTCACAGCATGCAACAATTCCATTCAGTTAAATTGTTAAACTAGCTTGTCAAAAGGGGGCGACAAGCTGACCCACACAGGAGTGCTCTGTGCACAGAAGTACCCATAATTTCTTGGTCAGGCGCAGTGATTTTTCTGTTGAGTCTGCAGGTAGCTGATTTCTAAATTTGCTAATTTTTGTTTACGACTCTGTACAGCTAAACTATCAATAATGATGGGCAATTTCAAGTTAACACTTGAACTCTGTAGCCCCAAACTTACTTTGGGGGAGTTATATCTACAAAGAACTGAACAATTGTAGCTTCCAACTACACAGCTAAATGAAATTTACTACAATCCTCATTTCCCTATGGTTCTAAGCTGCTAACGCAGCCTGGCAACAGATGCTTTATCACACGGATGACAGCTATATACAATCAGCACTTCATATCACGAAACCTGTCACACAGTACACAAACTATGTGGCCAGGTTTTTTTTTCCTTTAAGCATCCTGAGCATTACAAAAACATGCACTTTGTTTTAAAAAAAGAAACCCCACCCCACAGAAGAATTCCATCTCCTTTCTCATATGTATACAAATGCACACAAGTCATTCCTTCTGTCACAGACAGGCAACCATAACTCATACATGAGCTTGTCCAGTTTGGTTGTGTCCTGCACACTCTTCAACATAAAAATATAAAATAGCTGTCACTTTGGATGCTAGACTGCTTCAAGTGTTTCCCTTCATGGTCTTCTTTTACAGCTGCTTTTCAAATGCAAAGATCATGTATATACCTGGAAAAAAAGAAAAACATTAGTAACCTTCCTTCAAAAATTTTAGCAAAATAAAGCTGCTGTCATTTCTGATGTTAAATGACCAAAACTAAGAGAATATTTTCTGTTAGGAAGCTAAAGCAATAGCCTGGTTATTAGTAGTTAATTGTTGAAATGATATGTCCAAAGCAGTTGCATGTATAAAATCCAAATATGAGAAATTTGGTTACACTATACATACATATTATCTAACGATACTATGCAGCCAGAAAGATTTTGTAGTGAAAGTATCTTTCGCATGGCATGGCTACATCACTGACACAGGGAAAACAAAGGCTACAATTTAAGCAGCACTTACTAGGGAATTAGTCCCATGAACTCAGTGGTATTTACTCCTGAGTATGCACGCACTGAAAATCACATAGCCCAAAATAGCCGATCAGGAAATATACCACTGCCATGTGATTATGCAATTACAATCTGTAGTCGAACAATGTTATCATGAGGAAACATGACCCAATGTCAAGTTAGCTTAGTCAAATTTAAAAAAAAAATATTCTCAAGTAAACCATGATTTTCACAAATCATGGAAAACAAATACCTGATGAGTTTTGCTTCAGTTCCACTATTATTACAATCTTAGTAGAATTTAGGATATATATTCCACTAGAGAAATCATCTTGACAGTTTCCAGGTATGACACATAGCACATTAGCAAAACAAATTGTTCATCTAAAATCTTTAGGACAATATAAAGCTTTAGTGCCTCTTTACAGGACTTCTGGGACAGCTCAATAATTCATTTCAGCCTCCTTTTTATTTATACTCTGGAATCAGTACACTAAAGATGTGGATATTCTCTCATCCTACATCTGGTGAAAAACAGCAGAGTAGCCAGTGCCACCTCTGGTGGGCAAAGTTCATCACTGCAAAGAATTACTGACTGCTGTCAAGGCTCAGGCACAAAACAAAAGAAAATTCCCTTTTCAACACAAACATTTGTTAGACTGGATATTGTTTGTGTAAGTGAGCCCATGTGAAATAATAATATTAAGCAAGGCTCACCTAGAGTTTCATGAAGTACTCCAAGCTCCACTTTTAACGGTGTTTTGACAACTATGAGCCTAAAAATCTTTGTGATAAAATTCATTCAATAAGCAGAAACAGTTCCCAGAAGTAAAGCTGCTAGCTGTTGTGATGAATAACCCTCTGTTTCTGTGAAGAATTAACCCTTCACAGTCCTTCAGCTGTTTGTACAGCACTTCTAAGCTTTTAAAACATGCAAGTCTATCACAGCTGTACTGAATTAGAACAATTCATGGCTGCATGGTTCCCGCATGGCTGCCATCAAAAGGCACCTACTGCATATGTGCACCAACAATTTGTGCTTCTGGCATGCTAATGCAGGACCTTCACAGCACACTATGAGATAGGTCATAATTTCTGTGACCTTGCTGCATGTTATATCAGGCCTTGGTCATCTCTTAATCAGGTGCTCACAAACAATTTGCTACCGACTTCAAACTTACAGGTAGCTAATTTTTTAATCTAGTCAATGTACGAGGTGCCAAAGTGTATTAAAGCTGTGATCCAGAGGTATGTGTATTTCTAATGCCAGACCCTTTTCTGAGAGTTCTGCTATCAAAAGAAACTCCTATATTTAATAAAAATTTTGGTACTATTACTGAAGGACCAGGGGTGGGGGCGGAACAGCATGCCTGCTGGGTTGATCTACAGATACATGCATTGGAGACAACAATCATTTATTAAACCATTCTGGTAATATTCAAACAGGTAAGACTACATACTTGTTGCTTCCCATTCAGATTTACTTAGTGTTCCCTGTGAAAAAAAACAATATGAAACTTGTAATTATGACACTGAGAATACTTCCATTACAAACATTTTAATCTATTCACAGAAAAATGATTCTATGAAACTGCTATTATTCCCATTTTACTGCTGTAATTATCAGTCTTTTCTCTAAAGCTTCTCTAGATACCAGAGAGCTGAACTACTCTCATCTCTGTTAACATTAAAGCAGAAAGATTTAAAAACAAGCCAGGAAATCTCATTTTTAGCAATGACTGGATGCAAGTTTAGCAATGAATATTTCAGAGATGCCAGAGATCTTGGTGTAGCAGAGCAATAATGTTTTAGCCCAAACAAGCTTTACAGAAACAGCAAAGTAGGGAAGTTGTTATATCTAAAATTACCTGCCACCCTAACACTACTCTTTTCCCCCCTCTGAATGGGGAATTATTTAGCATGAATTTGAATCTCAAATGTGAATGTACACACCTGCTTCTACAGATCTTTGAACAAAATAAATAACAAAACATTCCTCCACATAGTTTGGGGAAGGGTAGAATATCTGCTTGGCATGCAGAAAGTCCCAGGTTCAATCCCTGGCACCTCCAGTTAAAAGGATCAGGCAGTAGGTGATGAGAAAGACTTCTGCCTGATATACTGGAGAGCTGCTGCCAGTCTGCGTAGACAATACTGATCTTGATGGACCAAGGGGCTGATTTAGTATAAGGCAGATTCATGTGTTCCCAATAATGCAAAGAAGTATCCCCAGCAAAGGGCAATCACCTCCTAAAAATTTCTATATGTAATAAAGCATTGATGCTTTGTTGATATTCTGTTACTGGTTGATGTTTTGTCACTGGTTGATGTTATTTTTGAGTATTTTTCTCAATTTTTTTAAAAAAAACTATATATATTTTATATATTTATATATATATATATATATATATATAAATATATATATACATATTTTAGATAATTAATGATATACGACACTTGAAAATAGCCATTTGTATATATCTGTAGGGAGTTAGAAACTACCTCCAAGGAAGCAGGCACTAAAGTCTATAAAGAAGAGTTTAGGGAATTTCACATTACCGAGATTCTGCCGGATTGAAGCCGTTTCTGATTCGTCTTGAAGTAAACCGGTACAGGGCTGCCATTTCACACATGGCTTTCTCTGACCGGAAAAGAGCCGAATCAGAAGCGGTTTGGCAATTCAGACTGCACCACTTTGTTTTCCCGCCGTGCCTTTTTTTAAAAAAAATGTTCGCTTTAGAGCACTATAGCACCATAGTGCTATATAACAACACTGCAGGCATTCCAATGGGGTTGCTATGATGCTATGATGCTAAAGCGAACGTAAAAAAAAAAAAAGCTGGAGATCGCCCGCGCAGGTGAAAAAAGGCGGGGAAAAAGCATATCGGATCCGGGAGAAGAAATTGATGATTACTTGGAAGCGGTTGACAGGTAAAATGCTTCAGCCCCGTTTCCTGAACGGGACAAAAGCAATTCTGTGTGAAATTACAAATATATTCCAGTAAGGAACCGGTTCTAAAACGGTTCTGTCTGAAATGCCAGACCAGAAACCGTTTGGGAACCGTTCCTCCTCCGGATTATATCATCTGCCTGAAATTCCCTTTTGTTTTTGTAGAACATTAACAGGCTTGAAAACAAAACAAATTATTAGTTTGTTGTGAACAGGCAGGACAGTAAAAAGCTGTAGGCTAGTCACTTTTGTGGACCTATTTACAAGGCTGAATTCTTAAGATGGACTTGAAAAGGGGATTATAGATATAAATGTTGAGATTAGCATTATTCTGTAACATGTTCAACTTGTTAAATGTATATTTTTACTATTATAACAAAAACGTTTTTAAAAAGAGGGGGATTCGAGATAGCTGCCCATCTTTTTTGAAATGTCACCTACACTTCGCCAAACTGAGGTATTAAACAAAGTATGCATACATCTTCCCTTCCCCCTTCCTTTCAAGGCTCAGAAATTTCAACACAGCAACTTCAAAGAAGCTACTTCCTGCATAAACAAACTCCAAAATTCTAGCTTTGCCACAACTTTTCTTGTACTCACCCCCACACACAAATAGAGAACAGTATGCCTGCATATTTGACAGCATTTTCACAGTTTTACAATAAATAAGCTTAAACAGGCATCTGTCATTTGGTACCAACATACAAGCAGCAGCAGTCTTTGCTACTGGTCCTTGTTCCACATCTACAAGACTGTGGCTCAGAATAAGGCTAACAACCCTTATTTGCACTTATGAAGAGCCAGTGTAGATTAGTGGTTACAATGTTGGACAAAGGATCTGGCAGACTCAGATTCAAGTGTTCGCTCTGCCAAGAAGCCTAACCTGTTTCATAAGGTTAATGCGGGTAAAAAGGAGCAGGGAAGAATGATGTTGGAGGAAAGTGAGGTTTAAATATATAAAGCACAATGAAATTATGAAACAAAAGTGTAATGGACAGGCTAGGTTCAGCCCTTCCCTAAGAGCGGCCAATCAGAGCTGATGGAATGCTGAGAAAAGGGAAAGGCAGGATATAATAAAAAAATAAACTACAGTGGAGGTTAGCAGCAAACAAGTAGACAGCTTAAGCACTGAGGTGAAGAGAGGATTTGCTAACTGAGAGGAACTGTACAGAAGAGCTGCTTGGAACAGGCTGAAAACAGTAAATTTGTAACTAAAGGATCCCAGTTGTAGGTATAAGATGTTAGTTCAAAAGTTCAATGGAAGTGAAACGTTGTTTCTTAGATTTTACTTTCCTCAATGTTTTGTTCTTATAAATAAAAGTTGCTTGCTGTGATTAACCCTGTGGGCTGCGTGTCTAAGGGAAAGCACACACAATTTAATATCTCAGTCTATACATACATAGGATATGAATCAATGGTGGCAGCAAGTGATTGGAACAATGTTCAAGCCCCAGCCCCAGTAGCTCAGTGTGAGTGAGGGCTGATTATTAAAGGCAGCTGGGTTACCCTGTCTGTGGATGTCTCTGGGAGTGAGAGAGACGACATGAGCTGTGAGAGTATCATAACTCTCTGTAGATTTTTAAAGAGACAAGAAGGGCGGCAAATGTGACATCCTGACCTACTTATAAAACATAACCTGAAGTAGACAGGTTGTAGAGGGTGGTAGACACTATGTGAGTGGACTAGGGGCGTCACAAAAAGCAAGCTCCAAGTTCTCCCAGCTGTGTAGTATACTGTCTGCACCAACTGAATCTGTATGTCCACAGCCATCTATGTTGCTCACTTGTTAGAGAGACAGGATGTTGCAGTAACTGCTTGCTTCACTGCAAAACTATACCTAAAATCAGGCTTTAAATTCAGGGCCCAGATAGGTCATTTAGTAAATACTTACAAAAGGTAGCTTCAGTTTTTCATCATTCTTGAGCGTTTCCGCATGCACATAGTCATCTTTTTTATCTGACACCAGCTTGGAATGTTCATCAGCAGGATATTGCTGAAAATACATTAGACATATTACTGCAAACAGAAACATTTGAGCCAAAGGCTGGCAAATGTGCGGGCTCAGGTTTGGCATGTGCTTTGCCAGCTGCACTGGTTACCAGTTGAGTACTGGATCCACTTCAAGGTGTTGATAATAACCTTCAAAGCCTTATATGGCCTGGGACCAATATATCTAAGGGACCGCCTCTTCCTGAATACGCCTCAAAGAGCTTTATGCTCTAGTAATCAACATTTTCTGGTGGTCCCTGGCCCCCACCTAGTGGAACAAGCTCCCCATCGAGATCAGGGCCTTGTGGGATCTTACTCAGTTCCACAGGGCCTGCAAGACGGAGCTGTTCCGCCAGGCTTTTGGTTGAGGCAGTGGGCGTCCACATATGGCCTCCCCAAAGTTGCTGTCTCCTACCTACTGGCCACTCATCTGCCAGCAACTGGCCATAACAATCAGTATTAATGGGCCGGAATTTGCACCAGCAGCTATAACTACTGATTTTAAATGTTTATAATGTTATGTTTTATTGTGTTTTAAACCTTTTTGTATTATTTGAGATGTGACCTGCCCTGAGACCGCTCACAGGATGAAAAATAAATAAATAAAAATAAACTAAATACAGATGTGGATGCCTGCTCGTATAAAAATGCACATACATGTGTTTCAGTTGCCAGCTCAGAAGCAGCTGGCAGGTAGTGATTAACACAGCATTTCTCCAGAGTTACTATGATGTTGCTGTACCCTGTAAGGAGGAAACTGGGCCCTCAGATACTATTTACTGGTTATTTTAATTAAAGACATTGTTTCACTGACATCACTTCTGTTCCTCAGAAACACATGCAAAATTGCATCAAAAACAGGTTTACTTAACTTAGTCCTACAGATCTCAGCAAAACTTACTTCCAAGTAAGCATGTATAGGATCACAGGGAGAATCATAATACCTACGTTATGTGCCCAAAGAGCACTCCATAGATAAACAAGATTTCATTCTAAATATTTATTGTTTACTACCACAGTTATAAGTAATTGATGCTACAGCACCAACGGAAAATCAACTAAAGGGGGAAGGGGGTATGGGGAATCCCCCCCAAAGTTTCAAGAATCTTGGAGCAGGGGAGAAAGCTCCGGTATTTCCAAATTCTTTGCTGCTCCCCACCAACATTACCAGGGGTTCCCTGGATGTCACAATATCTGATAGGACAGCGGATGCCCCTGGTTTGGTAACAAAAACAGAAAAACTAGGCAACCCACTGATATTGCAGGGGAGGAATGCTAGTTAGCAGCAGCTGAAAACACCTGGCTGAGGGTCTTCTTCTCCCACACAGGTATGTTAAGTCCTAGGTATGCCCAGAGGCATAAGCCAAAGGGCTCTTATCCTTCAGCTCTTAACCTGAGGGTCAGGCCTACAACTGGGTGGAAGATGTGTCACTGAGAAAAAAGACCTGCTTGACTATCTGAAGCCTCCGTTCACTTTCTTATTTGGGTTGGGGGGGGTTCTCTTTGTGTATTGTTAGCCATTTTAGTTCCTCCAGGGAAGAAAGGCAGAATATGCTAAATAAATAAATGTAAGGGCTTCCACAGAAATGCATGACAATATCTTTCCAAAGACATTACACACACAATCTAATGATGTCTAACTATGTTCTAGGATTATACAACATTAAGAGCATCTGAATATCAATTAAAGGGAAAAGAAAGGGGAGGAGGAAAACCCTGAAATTTTAGGAAATCTAGACAGGGCAGCTGAGCAGGATGGATTTCCATATCCTATCCCCTTACTACCACCTCTATGATTTCTCATCGAATTCTGGCCTTCATACGCTATTATTAAAAAAGAGTAACTGAATACCTGGTGAGGTTGCCAATTAGAGCAGATCTATAGGTATCCTTTTAATACAAACCTCCAATGCCTGCATTTGTTTCAAAAGTATTTTATGCTCTTCGTTCTTAATCTTTTCTTCATAGAATTCCCGAAAAGTTTTTTTGTAGACTAGTTTCATGCCATATTTCTTTGCCATTCTAGTGAGAACCAAAATTTTAAATAAAATTACTAATACTTAGCACACAGCCATAAAGTATTACTTTCAAAGCATCATCCAGTTTACAAAAGCCAGCAATGTATCACAGACAAAACCCTGTGGACCAATGGAAAGTTACAGCTATGGTTTCACTTGTATCTCACATATAATCTGAACATTAAGTCTTCCTCAAAATTATATTATTCTATTTCTATTCATTTGTACCCCGCCTTTCTCCCAAATGTGGACTCAAAGCAGCACACATCAACTCCTTTCCTCCATTTTATCTTCACCACAACACTGTGAAGTAGGTGAGGCTTGAAGCGTGTGACTGGGCCAAGATCACCCAGTGAGCTTCCACAGCACGAATGGAGATTTAAACCCAGGTTTCCCAGATACTAATCTGACACTCTTAATGACTACACCACACTGGTGCAATGAATAACACGTATGTTAACAACCCCATAAGTACATGAACTGTGTGCATATTTCTAACTGGCTGAGATTGCAAGAAATAGGTAAGACATACATATTATAAGCAAAGAATGCTGGGGAAAAGGAAGAGGGCCAGAAAGGGGGATCAGGTCTCCAAATAAAAGGGTTAAGACTGACCAAGCTCCACAGAGCCCATCTCATGGATCTAAAAAAAATCCAGAAGGCATACCCAGCAACCATTTCAGAGAACAAAAGGAGGTAAAAACTTACTCTATTAGCAATGGGAAATAGACAAGGAACTCTGGGACATTAACCACTCCTTCCAGGTTAAAATCATACTTGCAGCCGAACAAGGGATATTCTCCCTTCTTCTGAAACTTTACTCTGTACACCTCATTCCCAAATGAATCCGTTTGAGAAGCTTCACAACGTTTTCTGTGGGAGAACAAACACACATGACTAAAACACACACAAAACCAAGGCTCTTTGCTAATTCATGGAGAGATTACAAAATACCTTCATCCTCCAGATGGATAATAATATCTATAGGGACAGCATCATCCTATATAAAAAGGTACCTGGATGATATTTTCATCATTTGGAAAGGTTCAGAGGAGCTCCTTATCCAGTTTGGGCAATATATTAATACTACATATCACAGTATTACATCTGAACCAGTATATGACTGGTCTAGGATTAAGTTTTTAGATGTTCTGATTAAAAAGGTAGGTATTGAATTACATGTTTTCAGAAAACCTGCCAATGCTAACACACCACTTACACCACAGGTAAACATCTTAGTGTCCGTTCTGTGTATGATCAGTTTTATGTATGCTTTTGTTAAATTAATGGAGTGCTCTGTTTGAATTATACCACTGAGGAAGGCCAGGTGCTGAAACTCATTTGGTATGGGTCTGCATATGGAGACAGTAAGTACTTTAAACCTGTATTTATGTAAATGGATATTTGTCTTTATATTGGGATTAGGTACTTATATGCCGAACAACAGGACTGTTTTTAAATGATATTTTAGCACTTCTGAATGTATTATTAAATTATATATGATATTTTGTACATTTGCACTATGTGCATAGTTATATTTTACTTTCTTTTTCATTGTTCCAACCTTTTTGGTTACCTGCCTTGTCACACTTAAACAACAGGACAATCCCACTACAGCTCTTACTTCCCTAGATGCAAATTTCTCAGAATGAAAACAAGGGACTCATTCTGGAGAATATTACAGAGAAAGCTGATGGTTGCCTGTATATTATCCTCACATGGTAACAATTAAGAACTACAAGCTAGAAGTTGTGGGCAGGACACCTAACACTTTTCCAGTATATTTTTCTCTAATGCATTGGTACAGCAGAAATATTTTTCCCAAGAAGCATTCAATAAACCTTAAAAAAGGAAGTGGTATTCTTGAAGACTGAAAACAGAAATCCATAAGTTCTCACATAATCCTCCATAACACACACTTACACAAGTTCATAGCTATCTGGAGTTGTGCCAATGAAATATCCTCCACGGCAAAGTCTTTCACATGCATTTTTAAGCATCATGTCAGCTTGTTCATATGTCTCAAATGAATAATGGTACACAAACTGACAGCTGCAGATATCAAAGCAGATGTTCCGATCATTGTACTTCTTAGACAGAAGCTCCTGTAAGAATACAAAAACCAGTCTTAGACCTCTGTCAAAAGTAATAAGGGGACATCTCATTGATAGATATAAAGGCATTCATTCAGACCTTTCACTATTGTTTTCTGCCTCACACACACCACTCACTGGCACCATAAAAATGTTTTGCAAAGTTAACCTTCAAAATATTTCAGAGACATTCTGAAGGAAATTTGACAGTTGGGATTTTTTGCCAATTACATATCATGGTGAAATTGTAAGCAATTAAGACGAAACAGATGATGGTACCTTGGTGCTGTCAGCAGTTATGAATTCTGCACTGAAAATTCTGTCATTTGAACGACCACGATTTCTCATATCCATGTATCGCTGCTTGCACTGCTGTACAGAAATATCAGCAATATCTGTTTAAAAAATAAACAGCATACTTAAAACTTCTCTTTGAAAGTTATCAGAAAGCAGCTGTGCCAAAGACTACATACAACTGGAGGTTAAAAACACTAAGCAGCTATTTAAAACATCCACTCAAACTGAGCTGTCTCTTGAATGTGCCAGTCACAGTCTATACAGTCTGGGCCACACTGTTTAGTAAAATAAACATTCAGATTTAATGTACTACCTCTGTTGTAATCCACCTTCTAATACAAATTCCGGCCACTAAAAATATAAAAATAACATTTAAAGCTCTGGAAGCAATTCAATAAGTTTATTTTGATCAGTGCGTCCTAAATGAAATACATCACAACTAAATTCTTACCCAACAAAAATGTATAATCTCACTTCAAATGAAAGTATATACATTTTTACTGCTGAAAATTACACACATCAGTCTAAAGCTCAGCACACTTCTTTGTTCTCATGCACTCTCCTTTTTTATTTATTGTATTTATATCCCACCTTTCTCCCCAGTGGGGACCTGAAGTAGCTTACATCATTCTCCTGTCATCTGTTTTATCCCACAACAACCCTGTTCGGTAGGTTAGGCTGAGAGTGTTTGATTCGCCCAGGGTCACCCAGCAAGCTTCCATGGTAAAGTGGGGATTCAAACCCAGGTCTCCCAGATGCTAGTCCAACACTTTACCCACTATACGACACTGGCTTTCGTACTTCAGATTTGTGTAACCAATTCTGTACCCAGAATCTTGGCTAGAAATGTCTATCCCAATTGGCTGAAGCTAAACTGCTCTATACTAGTGGCTGACTGACATCAGATCCAAAGTGAGCCTTAATCAGGTATTTTGCAGGTCTTCTTATAGTTATTATGGTATTACCTAACTGCCCGGGATGTTAGAACTGGAATGCCAAGTCAATCAGCAACAGCTGTGTAATTTAACAGCTATTTAAGACCCTTTTCATGACAACACAGATGATACTTGCTACTTATAGCATACAATAAGCCTTTCCACTGAGATGGGTATCTAGGTCCTACTATAGCTGGGCCATATAGAAACTTTGTAAACTGCCACAGGGCTAGCTTGTGGCATATTCCAGTGTTCTGTTTCTCTATAAATTGGTATCTCTAGAAGTTTCTCTCATCTCATAGTCTAATCTTCATACTGCATAAATCAATCCTGTCAGATGCTCCAAGGCAAAGATTAAGATTATATAGATGCCTATGTGAATCATGAACAAGCTTCTCACTAAATTACAATCTTAAACTCAGACGAAGAAGCAATGCTCCCTATACATTCTGTAGTCCTATGAGCAAAAAATTCTACTTTGTAAGTGACTGGCGTTAAAAGTTGTGAGTGAGTGATTTGGCCACTGCATAAATTAGTTTGCTCTGGAGCCATCCTTCCTGAGCTAAGACAAAAATGTGTGAGCCGGAGGCTAAAAAACTGAGCTGGCTCACACTAACTCAGCTTAGAGGGAACCCTGCTAAGAAGTAATGACTCAAATTACATAATTCACAGGTACAATATACAAATATTTTCATAATTTGGGGCTCAGCTCGGAAAGTGAAGAATGGAGGCAATAACGGAGTGAGTAAAAGGGCAGAGAAACTGGAACTAGGCTCCAAACTAAGGGACAAAGTGCCACACAAGACATACAGCATATAAAAAAACCCGCATAAACCTATTTTGAGAGATACATTGAAGCAGGCATCTACATACTTTAAATCTTTGGGCCAAGGAATAGAGCTGGAAGTTTAACAGGGTGTGTGTGTGCGTGCATGTGTATTAGTAATAAAAGATATGCTTTTGTCTTGCAAACGAAGCACGCATCCAGAGCAAGCAGATGCACACAAGTGTGTGTGGGGGGGGGGGGGGCATTCTGCTTGGCCCCTAAAAGGATTGGAACCTGGCCTCTGTATTTCAGAAAGGGAAGAAATGGCTGACTCTTGAGAGTAATATTGAAAGCCTCTTTGGGTCCCCACGGGAGAGAAAAGTGGGATACAAATAAATGTTTTGTGTGCCATTTCCCTGCTCAAGAGATCCACAGTCATAGGACTGCCTCAGCTCAACAGAGGCTTGAAGAATTTTGCTCCCCACCCCCGTATGAAGTTAGCAAAACTCTAGCTCTAAAGTGAATGGTAAAAACATCAGGGACTTTTCCTTCTATTTTGCTACCAATAATTTAACCAGTATTATGCAAAGTAAAAAATAAAAAGCAATACCCTACTACCTACCCAATTAGAATAGAATATCACAGACGCCAAATGACAAATGCACCTGTATTACAGAAATTCACCTTCTTACCTGTACATACAAGCTTACTGATTCTTCCTTTTCTCCATTTCAGTAGATCTCCACCCTTACCACATCCCAGGTCTAGAACATTAATGTTTTGCTTTCTCTGCCGTACCTTGTCAAGAAAGTCACCTGAGAAGACACAGTCCATATAAGAAATCTTCCCTTTCATTACAATCTAGAAATTTTAGAATCTCAGTAATGCTTAAAACAATATTGTAAAATGCAAGATTTATATGATCTGAAGAGAAACCAAAGTATCAACATGCCCAAAGGAGGGAGAAAAAGATGCACAGAATCTGTAGGGATGAATTTTTCTGCATGTTGGTTTGGAAGATAGCTAAATTGATTTTGCAACAGGCATTCAAGCGTATTGTACTTCATAAAACATATATGAGGAAAAATTAACTTGCTTATACATTTATTTTTTAAAACAAAGAGAATTTAAGTTGGAGCACATGAAGCATGAGCACAATAGGATTTGTGGATACTGATCTTTCTGCCTTCTCCTTCCCGAGAGCTATGGAAAACTAATGCTGGAGGTTGAGGGATCTGCATCAACACAAAACTAAAATTCCAAGGTGCTATAATAAAGAGGTGAAACCAAGTAAAATTGTTTGTCCCAGCATGGATCAGCCAGGACTTGGTCCAGCCCCTCCCTCGATAACCTATGACACCCCCATCGACCACTGTCCCCACCTGCCAGCAACTCCCCCCTTATCTGAAGGGATCCCAGTGTGGCCTCGCCAGCCCCAGCAGGAGGAGACAATGGCAGAGGTGAGGGCAGGAGGCCACCCAGAGGAATCAGCAGTGGCCCATTCAGCTGGGCCAGGGAGGGAGGGAGCAGCACAGGGTTGAGGGCAGGCTAGGAATCCAACAGGAGGACTGGGAGGAGAGCAGAGGAAGATGTGGGGAGCTGGGATGCCACTCTCAGTGAAGACGGCAAACAAAATCATCGTCTGAGCTGGCCAGCCCCAGAGACGCCTGCAGTGACAGGCTCCAGGACTGTGGCCCCACCCAGGAACCAGACTGAGGGTCTGGGCTTAAGTTTGGGGGGGGGTTGCCTGTTGGGGGAAGGAGAGGAACAGGCAAAGAGGTGGGATCAGAGCCAAGGGAGGAGTATAAAAGAGGGGCCAGCAAAGGGGTCGGGGAGGAGAAGACTGGTAGCCAAGGACAAACCCAGACAGAGAGCGCCAGAAAGGCACCAGCAGACTGGTGGAGGTTAGGTGAAGCAACACCACTCCCCTGGTCATATCTGAGACCCCAGGTTCCCTCCATTGGAGGCAGAAGGTGCTGTGCCCTGAGACAATGTTGGCCCAGGCCAGCACCAAAGCGCAAATAGGAGCTCCTGGAGAACCACTGGAGATCCCAGGGTGACAGCTACAAGTGAGGGTCCCCCAGTCAAGGAGATGGGGCATGACATTGCTCTCATTATCTTCTGCCAGCAGTAATTTCTTTGGTGCAAGACCAAAATGGGGACAATTTCACACAGTTCCCTCCCCCACTCCATCAGTTTTTCCAGAGATCTCAGGAGCTTGCTGGGAAAAACAGCGGTAAGAAAACACATTCTTTGCATTTCATCATACTCAGCCCTAAGAAAGAAGAGCCTACAATACAAACATTTTTTTTTTTTTTTGCTAGCACAAATTCTAAATCTGGGGTAAACTGTTCTAATCACTGAATCCACAGGCTTTTTGAAAGATTAATTCTGGTAATACCTAAAAAGGATTTGTAATAGTACATAGCAGGGGTCCTCAACAGGCCTATGGATGTGATGGTACCCGCCAACACCTTTCCTGGTGCCCACCAAGTGTTTTTAGATATTGGATGGAACCAGGTGGAGCTTTTGCCCAGCAAGGTTTCTGAGTAGCTATTGGGAGGGTTTTTTTTTTTATTGTTGCGTTTGCGTGTGTGTGCCCGAGCCTGGAAGTCACAGCAACTCCTACTGGGGCACAGAGGATATTCGGGAAAGTGGCTTGATAGCCTGCCTCTGCCTCCTGGCCCTGGCATTCTTTGGAGGTCTCCCATCCAAATACTTGCCAGGTTGGCTCTGCTTAGCTTCCAAGATCTGATGAGGTTGGGCTTGTCTGGACTATCCAGGTCAGGGCAGTAGCTATTGGAGATTTGATTGTCTATGCTCTGTTTCAAGAATGCTGCTTTGGCGGCAGCTACCACAACACAAGGATCTTCACTATGTGACTGAAGGTAAGCTATGGCAGCATTTTGTGGCTTACACTGCCCTCCACGGCAGCCATTTTGTTGTTATGCCCACCATGCTGTATGAGAATTTCAAAAGCACCCACAGTCTCAAAAAGGTTGGTACACCTGGTGTATATCATTGCTATCTCTTGAAAAAAAAGGTGTCTATTAAATTATTTAGACTTCTCCAACTGCATTTTTACATTCACCTCTACATTCCTCTAAGCCATCCATGTTGTTCTCTCCATTCTACACAACAATAATCTGAAGTAATTACATAGTTTTGGAAGTTAACTGTATGTACACCTGAGATACAGAAGTCAAATTTGGCCCATACTGGGCCCTACTCTATTTCACCACCAGTTTAGGTTTTCCGTCCTTCCAAAGGGATTAACACCTGGACACTATAACACTATTTGAAAAACATAGTCATACCAATAATAACACTCTTTATCCAGTTGTTAAAATTTCGAAGATAGAAAATGCGACTCATACTCCGTTGTTCCAATCCAACTTCCTCAAGCTTATTATAATGTGCTGCTACAGCTTCTGTATGCTATAAAAGAACATGAAATCATAAGTTCAAAATATGCAATGTTAATGGAAAGTAACTGATACTTAAGGCACGTCACATCCAAAGATCAAAAAGATGGGACTGATGATTTCCATTCCCACACATCCACTCAACATGCATAATTTCTATTTGTAGAATCCTTCCTCATAGCATTTCCTGCATTACTAATTCAACTCACAAGAAGAAACAGATATTTTTTAAAAAATGTATCTTGGCCTCGTAGATGAACTATTTAAATTGCTTAAAAACAGACATATCTTTAAGGTATAATCTTTTCCTCTGTGTGTGTGTTTAGAACTAACTCAAGAGGCATTCCCACTCCTTGGGCAGTCACTGTGTTCTACCACAGTAATCCTAACTATAGTGACAGTTATTTACACACAAGTAATCCATAGCTTGTCATTACAGAAACCTTGGAAGCCCTTAGGCTTATGCAGTTCATTGTTACTTAAGACATTATGATCCCCAACAAATCACAGGTTTTTGTGGCATCCAAATCAGATTAAAAAAGATTTGATTCCTTGCCTACTCACCAGAACTCTAGAAAACATAGGTGAATTCTGTTTTGGAATTCTGGCAAGTAGCCAAGAGACTTTGTAGCCAATAACTTTGGTGCGGGGGGGGATGTTAGTGGTCATTTTAGATAATGTCTTTTTGTCTCTTATTTTTCCATCACAGTTGTCATGTCTTTCACTGATATGTAAAAATCATATGAACATAAAAGGTACTTCAGAGTAGTGATCCATCCAGCTGCTTTTTTTTAAAAAAAGTTGGTTCTCAGAAGAAAAATGTTTTGTTTTTAATTTAGCAAATGACAGTAGCAATAACAACATTGTTGGCACATTGTTTTCTGCACAGACTTGTGCCAAGAGGTGCTGAGCCCCACCAACATCCCTCCCTCAAGCTGTACAACAGCTAGAGTTCAGCTGAATGCTGGCCAGCACCAAGGCACTGCCCTTCCCCATGCCCCCCAGCTGGCTTAAGCAACTGCCCTTCATGAAGAGATGCTTTGAGGTGCTTACCAAGTTTTCATGCCTATCTAGTTTTTTCAAACATTCTATTTATTACTTGTTCTTTTTTTTACAATAATCCAACGCACAGGCTTTTACTTAACAACCCTAACACTGATGTGTACTGCTGCCAGCAAGGGACCTACTAAAACGTGGGGTGACTCCACCCTGTCTCCACACTTGGCTGCTGGCTTCACCAGATCTATCTAAATAAGCGTACACTCCATTATATAATATTAAGCAAGCTAAAAAAATGACTCTCACAGCAAATTAAAGTCCCCAAAAAATCATGCTTAGCCTCAAAGCAACCAGCTAATCCCATACTGAACACAATCTATTATACACACGTTAACGTCCAAACTAATCCACAAATTCAGACCAAATGACACGATACTTTACATTTGTTTGTCTATTAAAGGCAACTTTTTTTTTGACTGCAAGTTCTAACATTGCTTCAGCCCTTATTTCAGCATGTGTTATAGTTACTGCTTTCCACTTTTGAAGCATTTTTCTTTCAGCTGTTACAGGGCTCCTGAGATCCAGAGCCTCTATCTTTTTGAGAGGTTCTAGGAAGAGGAAATGTATTCTAATATTGCAGGAAGTGGTTTAAGACACAGTGAACTTTTCATCCAACCTGGGTATTATGATAAACTATGGTGCGCTAGGAGCCAGAAAGTATACATAATGCGCAGGGGACTTACTTGTAATCAACTGATTGAGGAAAGTCTTTAGGAACGGACTAGAACCACAGTACTGGATGCTGCCTTTATCATCCAGTGAAACTATGTAAATATTCTTATGCAAGCCTCATAACTTCCAAAGCTACGTTTTTGGTACTGTACACTGCCCTCTTAGTACATCTGAATAAATAAAACTAAACTGCTCTTGAAGAACTCACTGTTTTATCTCCAGGGATGTCTTCAGAATCAGGTATCCTCTTTCTTTTTTCTGATCTTGCGTTCTCAGGATCACCAGCTTCTCCCTTTTCAGTTGTGTCACAATGTTCTTTACCTAATTTTGATCTATCATCCTCCACTGTAACAAAGGACTCTGTCTTTGAATCTTGAGGAAGAGCTGTGTTTGCCTCCTCAGCTGGATTTTCTCCATCCTCTGGCACAGAAATACTGGATGTGTCAAGCACATTAACCTGTGGGGAAAGTATCTGGTTTGAATTAAGAAAGTTCAAATCCCTTAGGTCAGTTAAGAACATACGATGATTAGCTGAGTCACAGCCTTTTAAAACTACTACTCACTTGCCTAAAGGATCAAGGTACAAAAATCATAGTATGCTGTATTGTGCACTAAAAATGCATAGCTTACTTTACATATAAAGCATTGGTTAAAACAAACTTTCTCACACTGATTTCCACCACCCTGTCAGGATGAGTAATTCCAACTAAGAAACCTGCCATTCCTTTCTTGAATTTGATGTCATCTCAGTTTCCAAATCCATTTCTAATCAATGGATTCATTCATTGCAACTTGCTTCAAAATAATTAGAAGGGCATGAAAGATACTACCTATACTCATCTCCTATACATGAACACACAAATAAATGTATTTCTAACTTCCCTCTGAAAAGGAGTTTGTAGAGATGGGCCCATATAATCAAACTGGGGTCCAACTTCACTACTGCCTCCATTCTTAGGGGAGCACTCTAAAAAAAGGTCTGAATTTAGAGACTAAGATGCCATCACCTTATTTATGGCCATTTCACAGTCATACAACATACATATAGTTCACAGATCTTACATCCAGATTCTTGGATGCTGTGCTACATCTGCACCTACTATATGCCAAGATAGGTTTCAGCAGGCTAAAATTCAAAGCAGCAGCAACTGGAATAATTTGCATCATGAGAACACAAGCTGTCCTTTGGCACTGTTACTTTTATGCATTACTGTACATTTCTACAAATACACACAAACTAATGCATATACTTTCTGCCAATCATACTATGTGGTTTGAATTGACAAGCTTCCAATTTGCTGCCAGAAATGCACGTACAATTCCTTTTATGATATACTCAATACTGTTGAATATTTGACCTGATTTAGACATTCCCAACATACAAAAAAAATTAATTGCAACACTATTGCTGGTAGCTAAAAAAGTAATTTATTTATTATTTTCCATTTATATCCCGCCTTGCCGAAAATCAGCTCAATTGTTTCTCATTGGGAGGCCTCCCAGCTACTTGGGGGCAAAGGAGTGGTATATGTGTCTGTGGGACTATATAATTTTTGATAAAATAGCAGATGTTAAGTGGGCAAATGAGTATCCTATGTTTGAGTCAAATTTCCTGAATAAGTGTTACCCGATATTGGAGAAATTTTTAAAGAATGCAGATTCCCCGTATCCTTTAGCAATCATTGTTATTTTAAATTTATTTTGTTAATGTAACAATTAAGTTCTGTATAAGGTAATATTGAGGTCTGCCTTGTAAATGTATCCCAGTTTTGTTGTTGATGATGTTTTGTGGATGCTCTGTTACTGGCTAATGTTTTGTTACTGACTGATGTTATCTTTCAATATTTTTCTTAATGATCTTAAAAAAAAATGCTGCCAGAAACACTCACAGTTTTCTTCTCTTCAGATTCATGTTCCAATTTTCTTTTTCTCAATTCAATTTCTTCAGAAGCATTTGCATCTCCCTTTCCATCTGTATCACAGAGTATTTGACCTACAGTTGTTTTATCACTATTGGTGGAGGGCTCCATCTTCGGATCTTCAGGAGTTGCACTATCTGCTTCTTCAACTCTCCTCCTTTTCTTCTTTCCAATCTCTGGTACCTCAGCCATGTGAGCCACAGATTATATCCTCCTTTAAATGCCTGAGAACAGAACACATGTTATTAGTTCTAATAATTATTAGTAAAGTAAGACCCAAAGGCTCAAGTTTCAGTCATACTAGATACCATATTTGTGTTATGAGCTACACTTCGAGGTTGTGTTTCCTTCTGTGAGGGAGATCTAGAGTGCTACCCAAAAATAAAAATCTAAAATATCAAAACACCTTAAAATTTTAATGTTAAAATCCACTTGAAGCACCATCTATCATGTCAATAACATTAAAGCCATCTCAGCAATCCAAAACATCCACTTTCTCTCAAGCCCCTACTGAAATAAGTATTCCTTTGCCTTTCCACTGAAAGCATTTGAGAACTGGCTCTGGGTTTTTTAAAAAACCCTAACTGGTTTTATACAATGTTTAATAACAGCAGAAGTGTACAGGAGAAAGACTCATCATTCCCTTTAGGTGAAGAGTTCAGAGGTTAAGCACCCACCACTTTTAATCCTTGCCAGTTCCAACTATAGAGAATTAAGCAGCAACTGGTAGGAAAGACTTTTCTCTGCCAGAGAACCTTCAGAGCCACTGTTAAGAGTACACAGTACTGAGCTAGTCAAGCACTCTAACACAGCTTCATGCATTTGCATAACTCATAGTGCGACCCTATGAAGTCCACTGGCTTCAACGGACTTGGAAGAGTGCCGCTCTGATGAAGATGACACTGATGGTAACGATAACAGTTTGAACTATAAGCACTATTTCTTTAGTGATGTTCATAAGCCTACTGCATTTTTATTATAGACCCGGGGTACCAAACTCTAGATTAGCTCTAGAACATATTTTACTTATATACTTACATCACTTGCTTATATATTTTACTTATAACACTACAGAGGCTGAATCTATCCAAGCTGCTACAAAAGGGTTCTGGTGGGCCTCATTTTCCTGTGGAGGTCAGTTACTATGACAGGTAATAGCTTGCTCTTTTGTTTTTATTTATATTACATTTTTGTAAACTAAGATTTTAGCAGGTTCTACTGGTGCGAGTCCCTTCGAGTTCTGCTTATCAGGACTCAGTAAATTTAATTTTCCTTTATTGGGCAGGATGCTCGTTTGGATAAAGCAATGATTTGTCTAAAAGAAGAGGTGCTGCTCAGCCTACAACTCGCACCCTATTCACGCCGCTCCTCAGCCGAGAAAGGAGTACGCACCTCGACACCACACACACTCCGCCAGAGCAACGCCGAGCCGTCGCCTTAGTAGCCACCCCCACGTACAAAGCCTGAAGGCCTCAAGGAGAAAAAAGCCGGAGGAAGGTACCCGCGTGCGGCCCGAATGTATTCTATGCTGAATTATTATTAGGCTCTTCTCAGTGCGGGTGTAAGCGCGCCCAATTCGACGTCGGCTAGCAGCCTTCCCCCCGTTACCAGGCTTCCCCGACACCCCGTTGCGCAGTCACCTTCCTTCCCACCAGAATTCAGTTTTCCTCCGACCCGCTCACAGGAAGTGAGGCAAGACAATTCGACTTTCTGCATCCGGGGCATCGCATCCGCCGCCAAAAGATCAAGGGAAGTAGGCGGGCTCTGGGTAGAGATTCCTCCGTCAAAGACATGAAAAGAACCGTAAGATGGTTGGGAAGCTGAAAGGACTACAAGTCCCAGGAGTACAGACACGCTCCTAAAGAGCGCATGCGTACGGCATAGGCCCTCTCTGAAGGGGCGGAGACAAACAACGATAGCACATTTGTGCTTGAGGGTCAGCGGAAGGAAGGCGAGTTCAAGAGGGAGCCGGGGGGTGGGGGTTGGTTCTGGAGTGCTCTCGCTGCCCCGCGCCGGCGAGGAACGTGGGTCTCCTCAAAAGGTAGCCTTTACCCCCCCGGGGTGCTGCCACGTTTCTGCCCCTCCTTTCTCCCAGGTAGTTTCCTAAGGCTTCTTCCCTCGCTCCCTAATTCATCCTCATTCCCCCACAACAGCCTTGTGAGGCAGGTGTGGTTGTGTGGGAGACTGCTTGGCCCAAGGTCACCGGGGAGGGTCTCTCCGGCCCTAATCCGCTGCGCTCCCTTTCCAAAGGCGCGGGGGGGGGCTTCTGCTCCACTCTTCTGCCTTGCGGCGGTGGGAGCTGCGCCTCCTCCCTCCCAAAGCTCTAAAGCGCTTGCCGTAAAGTCCCTCGGATGGAGGGGAGGGGCTGTTGGGTAGCGCTGGGAGAACTGCGGCTGCCCCACCCGCTGAATACGGCCCGCGACCGCTAAACGAAAGAAGCGGTTTCTGGTTGCTTTTATTTCGTTGTAATCGGCTGGTTTACATTCAAATAATTGGTCTTGGCCGCGTGTTGAAGACGGTGTAGAAGAGGAAGGTTGAGTTTAGGAAGCACAAAACGTGTCGTGCGTTTTCTTGTTCCGTGCAGATTTTTCTTGGGAAATGAGGCGCTTAGAAAAAGAGTCCCTTACTCTTTAGTTTGTAGGCTGTTCGCCTCCAAGAACCTGGCAGGGTGTTAGGAAAGTGTTGAGGCCCCCCCCCCCTCGTTTGCTCCTTGCATAATACAGCGTGCCAAAATGTTTTTATTGTACATGATCAGTAGCAACCTGTGCTGTTATTCGAACAAAAACAAAAATCCCAAAGTGAGCAGGTTTTTGAATTCTTCAAAATTCTTATTCAGTAGTTGTTAAGCAAAACAGTCAGTATGGTGGGAGACTGCATATTTACCAGGGAGTATGCATGACAGGATAAAGTGGGATTTACTTTCAAGTAAGTACTATACATGCATGGGGGGGTGCACAATCTAATCCAGTACAGTGCCCCGTATATATTTCATTGTTGTGCCTGACACATGCCTAGTTATCTATGTATTTATTATTTCACGTCAGCATTTTGGTTCATTTTTTCACTAGTAAACTGAGGAAACTTGTTCCTCTCTCTGTGGGCTCATAAAGGGAATAGCTGAAAGACATATTGACCAACTGTTTTGTCAGCGTGTGGCTCTGTCTTCTGATGTCATCTAAAAGCTGGCCTCCACTTTGTACAAACAGAAGTAAAAACAAAGCTGCAGCGCAGCCTTGCTGGATATCTATTTTTTTAGTTCTGTAGTACTTTCGTTTAATCTTGTCAATTGCTAAATAGTAGAAGGAAATATTAGAAAATTTCCATAATGTAGCACATGACCAATGATTTTTATACAGATATTTCATGATTTGTATATGGGGCTGTGAAGTTCAGTAACATACAAGGCCATTAAAATACCTGCTTGTGCTTGCTTAAACCGCCTAGTAAACCCATCCAATAAAAGAAAGCCATACTGCTGCTTTCCAGAAATTATCTAGGTTTTGGCTTTTATCTCCAGAGGGAGGGACTTACACATTTGTCTGACAGTTACTAACAGTCTCAGTTATTTAGACCAAGTCTCTAGCATCACATTTTGCCTGAATAGATTTATTGGCATATTTGTCTGTAGACATTCGTTTCTCAGTTCTAAAACACAGCCTAACTTTTACATATCTAGATACTGAAGAATCTTTACACTGAAGGAGTTCTGGTCTGGTGGCTGTGATCTTTATTGGAGCATCAGCAGTAGGATAATTTGATCACACAATCCATTCTTGTAAAGCAGTATCCTTGTTGCAAGTTTTCATTTCATTTCCAAGTAATACATGTTTTCCCAGTTATAACACTGAACATGGGGGAGGTTTTGCATAAATGTCCGGTTTTGCCAAACAATTGTCTATATCACAAAGTGTTGCTGGTTAATCACACATGGGTTGGAAAAGAGCTGACTGCATGCCAGACTCTCTTGGTGTTTAAAGTCATTGGCCTAAATTAAAAACAAATGCTGATAATCCTTCTGAGACTAGCCAGTTAAGAATAACCTTTCTGAATCAGCAGGTGGCTTCTCATAGATTCATAGTGTGTGGATGACATTGTATTTGGTTTTTGTTTTGTTTTGATACAGTCCATTAGTTTATTATAAAGAAATAACTTTCTTATATTTAAATTGTTACAGTTGCTTTGCAGAAAGCAGGCCCTTTTCAGATACAAGTGACAGAGACTCAACATCAATTATTCCTTTTGTTTATTATTCCCTTTAGTGCCATTTGCTAAACAGGCAGACTGTATGGTACTGGGTCAGAAATATCTTTGATTAGAACAAGCAAATATAATTTAAACTATTCTGTAGATATGATCTGGCTGCTTATTTGAATTTCAGTACTAGTGTAAGATTTTAATTGCAGAATTTCCTAGACACTGTGAAAATACATAACATGGTATTGCCATAAAGCTTTCAGTCGCAGTAAAAGTTCATAAAGCTGTAGAACAAAATCCTGTTAAGGGGATGTCTTTGATTACTCTTTGTGAAATGTGTTATTTGAGAGAAAAGATGAACAACTGAGTTCTGATAAATTGATAACTGGTCTTCAGTGGTGTGACTTGGTTTTACACATTCCATTCTGAAGTAGTACTGCTTGGGGGGTTATTTGTTGTTGTTCTTGCTTTCAAGTTACAGCTGACTTAATGGCAACCCTGTAGGGTTTTCAAGGCAAGAGATGTTCAGAGATGGTTTGCCATTGTGTACCTCCATGTCCTGATTCCCAGTGTTCCCTCTAAGCTGTGTGAGTGAGCTCATTAACACAGGAAGCCCCGCTCAGCTGCAGTGTGGAGCTGCACAGGGTCTTGCACTGCCCGTTGCCCATTTTAAGATTACAGCAATTATATTCTGCTCAGGATGTGAACTGCTCCACTCAGTAGGGGGAAAAAACACAGGCAAGCTGGAAGAAACGGAAGAGGAGAGTGGTTGTGGCGGCAGCAGTTTTTAGCTCAGCTAGTGCTGGGGAGCTGGTAAATTATTTGTCATTCTTTACCTCTTCTCATTCTAAAGCCTGGCAATACAAGTTTCTTGGAAAGTACCTGTATCCGTGTACTTTGGAATTTGTACATCAGTTTTTCTTTTCTTTGCCGTGAAAAGTGGTCAAGACTAAACGTGTGTGGGTAAAGTGCCATCAAGTTGCAGATGACCCTGGACAGTTTTCAAGGCAAGACAAACAGGTGGTTTGCCATTGCCTTCCTCTGCATAGCAACCCTAGGGTTTCCTTGGTGGTCTCCCATCAGAATACTAACTAGGCTCGACCCTGCTTAGCTTCCAAGATCTGACAAGATCAGGCTAGAATGGGCCATCCAGTCAGGCTGAAGACTAAATTATTCTTATTAAGGACAGCTTAATGTCATAAAAAGCAGCAGAAATAGGTACAGACATGAACTGAATGTTCATAGAGCATTTCTGGCTTAGTTTGTTATATAGCTAGAAGGAAGTAACCAGAAATGTTAAAGCAGTTTAGCCACGTTGAAAGCCATGGAAGCAACAAATCTTTTAACATACGTCGTGGAAAAAATGCAGAATGAAAGAGTGGGATTATGAAATAGCTAATATATTACTTTTACTGGGGTAGAAAATATTCCAGTAGTATGAAGTTTTTCTTTAGGTAGGAAACAGAGGAATTGAGTATACCCTTAGTCAATTAGAATGTTCATTACATCAAGTGCTATGTAGGGAGGATGCACTAGAGGGCATAACATAACTTTGGATGTGTCCATCTAGTTAATTATAGATAGCTGCACTAGCCAGCTGCTTTTAAAGCACCAACCAGTAAAACATAATTAACATCTAAGTTAAGCTTTAACTGTTGCCAGCACTTTGTGTTTGTGTTTTATCCATTGTATTGTAAATGATTGTATGATTTTAACTGTATTTATGTTTGTATGGAAGCTGCCCTGAGCCTGCTTTGCGGGGAGGGCGGGGTATAAATTTGATAAATAAATAATAAAGTATGGGAAATAAGACCAGGCTTATATGGCCTCCTTCATGTTGCACATGAATGCATATTGAGCATGTTCCCCAAAAGCACTTCTGAAAATGAAACTTTTGTCCCCCAAACTGTCACTGAAACAGGTTATAATGGAAGCTTTGGTACGTATGCCAAAGCTTTTAGGCATGTGCGTGGGGATTTTTCAGTCTCACAGAGTATTTAAAGTGCATCAGGCAGTTGCTGCTGGTGACAGCTCTTGGGATAGGCTGAAGTGTATTTTTTTCCTGAATAAAGGCAGTGTGCACAAATCTTACATGTGCAGGAAGTATGAAGAGTGTAATCCTAGGGCTGAAAACCATAATTAGGATTATGCGAGGTTGAAAAAGAGTGTGCTTGAGTAGGTACACTGTTAAATTTGAGCTGGGGGGCTTAGGTGTTGAGCAACATTGAGCCTAGGGCAGCCAACATTTTTGACAATCGGTAAAATGAAGGCAATACTATCTTGTTTTTAAAGCCAAACTACAAGTGATGCAGGGGTCTTTGTTTGGATCACCAGACACAAAAAGGAGCTGCAGGGGATCACAATGCTAGTTAGGGGGATAACTCTCCCCCTGCTCCACCACAGTTTCCCTGATAGGGAATGCTCTCCCTGACTACATTTATGATCCCCACTCCCCTCTAGGACTTAAAGTAGTCAGGAAAGGGGACATTTCCAATCAGGGAAATGGAATGGGGGAAGAGTTAATTCCCCCCTGTTTCCATGTAGTGTTCACCCATAAAACACTTACCTATCTTGTGAAGCTCAGCTATGTATCTGGAACTCTGAACACAGGTACCTGTGATCATGTATAGTTTTGAACCTAAGTAAGTTCTTTTGAGGGCAGATGTTAAAAGATATGTTTGAATAGCTACAGAGATCTAACATTTATAAGGTTTATGATTATGAACCGTTTTCACAAATTAAAATTAAAATATCCCTTGCAAATAAGCTTTTTGCCACTTAGTATTGTTACTACTGCCCAGGCTGATCCTGTCTTGTCAGATCTCAGAAATTAAGCAGGACCAGCACGGGTTAGTACTAGGGGTATGCAAAAAAAAAAAAATTTGGCCCGATTCGGATTTGGCCGAATCAGGCAGAATCAATTTCGGCTGGCAGAAAGACTCCTGCGTGTCAGTTTCAGCAGTACCAGCCAATTAGAGAGTCTTTTGGCCTGCCGAAAGTCAATTTCAACCCCATTATATCCTAAGGGCCATTGAAAATGGTGAAAACATAGGGTATATTCTGGGGACTGGAGGGGAGGGGGTTTGAGGGAGAGTCTCCAAACTCGCAGGGTAGCTGCAGGAGCCTCTCCCCAAGATACTCACCAAGTTTCAAGAACATTGAACCAGGGGGTCCAATTCTACGGGCCCCCAAACAGGTTGCTCCTATCCCCTCCATAGCTTTCTATGGTGGGGGGGAAATTTACTTTTTCCCATGGTGCTGTTAGTGGCTCTGGGGTGGAGGGGGTTTGAGGGAGGTCCCAGAATCTGAATCAGTCCAATTCAGGTCCCAGAATCTGAATGAGCCCGGAGCAGCCCGAAAGGCCCAAATTGGCCATTTTCAAGGATGCATTTGGTTTGGATGAACTGAATGCACATCCTTAGTTAGTACTTGAATGGGAGACTATCAAGAAAGTTCAAAGTTGCAATGCAAAGGTAGACAATGGCAAACCACCTCTGAACATCTTTTACCTTGAAAACCTTATGGGGTCACCATAAGTTGGTTGCAACTTGACAGCTCTTTCCACTACATGTTATTATTACTATTTTCAAAGATGTTAGTGCTTCTGAAATCTCTGGGCAGTAAACGCGAGGCAAGGAAGTGTTTCTTCTATACCGTGGGAACCCTCAATATATGCAAGAAAGTTCATTTTAAAAATGCTTATCCCCATTCATTCCCCCTCCAAGTTTTGAGCAATCGTGCTTCTGGTGAACATATTGGTAAGGCAGCTGAGAGCAGACCTCAGGTATGAGTCAATAACTAACGGATTGGTTGGCAGTTAGGTGGCACCAAAAGTAAGGGGAGGGAATTGTATTTCTCCAGGTCACCCCACCCTCATGCTTACTCTGCAACTGTCCTTTCCTCTTGCTGAGTAAAGCCAGCAAATACAATAATCTAGGCAGGGTAACCACTTTTATTCCCTGCCCCCAGAATCAGACTCAGTGTGTTATCAAGTCCAAGTGGAAATTCTGTTTAAGGCAATGTAGTCCACTAGGATGCAGGTTGGGATGCATATTCCTGCCTAAAACATGAATGTTTGCCTCAGATCTGCACTTGTAGTTTCTGTTTGAGTTAATGAAGGAAGGTAACAACTGCAAACAAGAATATAAAGCATTTTCCTTTTAATCCATAAAGGGGAGCGTAATCTAGGACTGAAAATGACAGTGGTTTTTTTAGATGTATTCGAGTTTTAAGTTGCCAAAAATACAGAAGTATCAGCTCAGCTGTTAAGTAGTCTACTAATAAAACTAATATCACATGTTATGGAATGAGTCAGATAACCTAATTGCCAGCTGTGTCTTCTTGCTTCTTTGGAAATTTGTACCATTGATAAGCATGCTTTTTTAGCTATTAGCCACAAGGTATAGATAGGAACTCTCAGGCTGGGGCAAGTGATGCTCTGTATTCTTGGTACTTGGGGGGGGACAACAGTGGGAGGGCTTCTAGTGTTCTGGCCCCACTGGTGGACCTCATGATGGCACCTGGTATTTTTGGCCACTGTGAGACAGTGTTGGACTAGATGGGCCATTGGCCTGATCCAACATTGGCTTCTCTTATGTTCTTATATTCTAGAAAGTTTAGAACTTTATTTCATTTTCTTTCTGGTATTAGGGCAATATAAACTGGTTTAGGTCAGTATCTCTGGCAGAAAACTCAGGCCCCACTTCTCATAAATTTCTGTGCCTAGAATATGTTCTTGTAAGAATTGCTGGGAAAATAAGTAGAAAAGTACTTGTTTTTCTATATTTCACAATAGCGCTTGACTTTCCTGAGGAAGGCTTCATATTCCTAAGCAGGGATGGGCACAAACCGCATTTTTGCAGTGTGGTTCATGGCTGAACCATGATCAGAACCATGAATCAGTATGCCAGTTCACAAACCAAACTGGTTCATATTGATTTGTGAGCCATTTAAAGTTTAAACCCCTGCTTCCTGCTCCTCACAGCATTTAGTGGGGAGCAGAAAGCAGGGGTTTCTAAACAGCTGAATGGCAGGGGCTGCTGCTCAGCTGTTTAGTTTAAATGGCTTTGAGTCATATAAACTCTGCTTTCTGCTCCCTGTGGCTTTTTGTAGGGAGCAGAAAGCAGGGGTTTCCAAAGAGCTGAGCGGTGAGGACAGAGCCATTTAAAGCTGTGGGGAGCAGAAAGCAGAGTTTAAATGGCTCAGAGCCATTTAAGACAAACAGCTGAGTTGTTCTTCATGAAGAGCAGAAAACTGCTTTCTGCTCTTCGTGAACTACCATGAACTGCATCAAAATTCATGGAAGTTTGTGGCAGGTCTTCAGTTTGCGAACATCGCTTCGCAAACCACAAACCAGCCAAGTTCATGACAAACATCATTTCATCAGCTGGTTTGTGCCCATCCTTATTGCTAAATCATACAGCTTTGAAAAAGCTGTCCTAGTCCTTAAATTGCATTGATAAATTCAAGATAATACTAATCTAGAAAGGTGACTTATGCCTAATCTTAACAGTCTACTTATTTTCTTAGGAGCTGCAGATAACTGTATCTTCAGTATGCTGTTGCCATCAATCAGAATGCAGAGGTCATTTCAACTGGCATACAGGATGTATTTGATACCTCATCGCACCTGTATTTTTCAGTGCTTGAAAGGACAACCCTCCTTGCTTAATCCTAGATACAAAATAATATCCTTGGCTTTGAGCTCCCAACATCAGTGTCTACATGCATCTGTTACCGTTTGTGTTTCCAAGGAAACAGAATCTTTGGGGAAAGTATCATCCCATCCAGAAGACTCTCATTCTAAAGAACTGAACAAAGAGACACATACCAGAACAACAGGTAACTTAGCCCAAGGAGCCCCTGTAGATCCAAGTTCTGCAGAGCCTGATCCCCTACAAGACAAGTCACTTAGTATCATACAGAGATTCAAGAGAGGTATTAAGCAGTATGGAAAAGTTTTTGTTTCAGTGCATCTTTTCACTTCCAGCATATGGTTTGGAGCCTTTTACTATGCATCTTTAAAGTAAGTGGTGAATTGTATAATTATTTTTATGCTTATCAACCAAATCTTAACAAGAATACATATGCAATGTGGTTCATGCTAAATATTCAAAACTGGAACTTTCTGTGCTGTTTTTTTAAAATCTTAAATCCTACAACAGTGTAGAGAATATAGAAAGTTTCTATTCTATGTAGCAATTTAGTATTTTGAAGGCGGAGTATTATATTGAGAATGAAGCCACATACATGTGTACAGCTGTGTTCTTGAGTCAGTGTCCCCTCCTAAACTGGATGGAAGATCTCTGAACTGATAGAATTGCATGAGAAAGTCCACTCAGATTTTCTCCCTTTCTCATTCTAAGATGACAAGACCATATCATCATTTTATGTCTTGTTTGTATCTTTTGTTCTTGATGAGGTCCTCTGTGTGTGTTGCTTCTCTTGCTGTTCTTCTGGGTGGTCTTATCTCATCTGACAGAAGAAATAAGGGTTATAGAGCATGCTGCGTTGCCCTGAAGGAAGAGAGTAAGATTGTTCCAACAGTCTAATTCTAAATATGCAGGGGTCTTTTGTGGGGGGAACGCACCGGAGCACAGCTTCGGGAGCTCAGGAGCCAAGCCCCGCCCCCAGCCGGCATCCTGGGGAGTCTTTCAGGCAGCCGAATGTCAATTTCAGCTCCATTATATCCTATGGGCCATTGAAGTCAATGGTGAAAACATAGGGTATATTCTGGGGGCTGGAAGGGAGGGGATTTGAGGGAGAGGCTCCAAACTCACAGGGTAGCTGCTGGAGCTTCTCCCCAAGATACCCACCAAGTTTCAAGAACGTTGGATACGGGGTCCAATTCTGTGGGCCCCTAAACAGGTTGCCCCTATTCCCTCCATTGTTCTTTATGGTGGGAAAAAATTAACGTTCTTGAAACTTGGTGGGTGTCTTGGGGAGAGGCTCCAACAGCTACCCTGTGAGTTTGGAGCCTCTCCCTCAAACCCCTCCCCTGCAGCCCCCAGAATATACCCTCTGTTTTTACCATTGACTTCAATGGCCCATAGGATATAATGGGGCCGAATTGCCACCGAATTTCTTTAATTCCCTCCTTTCCTTCTCTCTTTTTCCTCTTTCCTTCCTTCTTCTCTTCTCTCTTTCTTTCTTTCCCACCTTCTTCTCTTCTCTTTTTCCTCCTTTCCCTGTTTCCCTCCTTCTTCCCTCTCTTTCTTTCCCTCTTTCCTTCCTTCTTTCCTTCTCTCTACTCTCTCTCTTTCCTTCCATCTTTCCTCCTTCTGTGGCCCAACTCTCATGAGAAGGAGTTTAAACTTTAAACCCCTTCTCTCTTAGCTCCCCCACCCAGACCAGCTGGGGAAGGGAAGGGGAGGCTTTTGAAGATGCCTCCCCCTTTTGCTTCCCTTCTGACATCACTTCCGGTGATGTCAGGGGGCGTGGCATATGCTAATAGCCTAATAGCTCATTAGCATACCATATGGTAATGAGCTCCTACAGCTGTTTTTCTACAAAAGACCCCTGTAAATATGTATTGTTACAGTTGCTTACAGATTTCTTATGTAATGGTAGGCATTGTATGAATTTTATTTTTTACTCCTTCAGCAAACTAGCTAAATCTGATTCTGCATATATGAGTCATATATAAGTACTAAATATTTAAGTTCACTGCTTCACTTGTCCTGGAGGAATAGATTCATTGCTTGAGAACTTGAAACAGTTTTCAGTTCTTTCTGAAGAGCCTTATAAACTGTACTTCGCTACATTCAACTGCTGAAGAAATTGGACAGTATTGGTTATCAGTGACCCAAATAATTATTTTTACATGCTTAATATAAGCTGAAAGAATTGTCTTATTTGTAGCCAATCACAGCACTAAACGTGAATTTAAAAAAAAAAGTTTAATTGCTGCATCAGTTAATCAAGAACTTTGGTTCAGCCTGTTTTAAGTAAAGCACTTCTGTAAGAACATTTCCATTTATAATAATTTCTCTTATTTTAGTTTCCATTTCAGAATTAGTTTTGTGTTCCTGCTTGCTGTGTTTTGAAATGGGTGATAAATGACACAGGGTCATGGCACCTAACACATTGGTGCTATGGAGACTGTACAAAATATAGTCTCTTTCCCCAGAATAATCTGCCATATGGTCACACTGTACTAATCTGAGATAACTACACGGATGTTCATTTACATAGAAATAGGATCTGTGTAATATTGTAGTCTCACTGAAAAGTATAAAAAAGCTGGATTTTTAAAAATGAAGCTTTTGGGCTGCAAGCTCTCCAGTTTTGGAATGTTATTGAATTTTATGAACACACGGTCAGTTTGAAAATACCAATTTCTGATATGGGTTTTCTCTATTCGGCATAAAATTTCAGTCATCTTCCCTCACATTATAATAACATTCAGTAGAAATTATTAAAACTGATACCTGTTTTTGTATTAAAGTAGTTTGTAACATAAATACTATAATAGAATAAACAAAACAAGAAAACTAGCAAAGAATTTATTATGCATGCTCATAATGAATATGTAAAAAAACTAAAAGAAAAGGCATATTCATGCATCACTGCCTTATATTCACTTGTACGGCACTTGACATTCTCCAAGTACTATTTAGAATCACCAATGCTTGTGAAAAGTTCTGTTTAATAATATGTTGATTAAACAGTACTCACAGAGGGAGTTTTTCTAGGATTTATGTATTGCTTTTGCTCAGAGTCATAGATATTCCTGGGCTTAGGACATAAATGATTACTCTTAAGTGTATGGATTTTCAGTTCCCAGGTTTACAGTGCAGTCCTAAGAACACTTTCATGGGTGTGAGCTTCACTGATTAGTCGTGTATTGCTTGAGTAACTTTATCATTTCCAAAGCTATGGGTTTTTTTGCACATAAGCACTGACCCTAATTAGTTTCTAGTTCAATATGCAAATTCCTGAATGTATGTTGATGGCCAAAGATGATGACTAAGAGAAACTAGCTAACCTTATTCAAAGCTTCCACTTTGAATAAAACTTTGTTGGTCTTAGAGGTGCCACTGGTCTCAAACTTTGTTTAGCCAACCTTCACTTAGTCTAAAATACCTGGAGGTGAGTGTTTTACTTGGATTTGTGTAAAGCAAAATATTAAATGGCCTGGGAGCTTTATTACTCTGAGAAGTGATAAATTTAGAATGACATTTGGATCCATAGCTCCTAGAAAGGGCACTTAATGCCAGCTGGTTAGAGTAACTAAAGCAAACATAATACCTTGTGATGTCAAAGGCTTGTACTTCTAACTACGAATTAAAAATTATCATTATTCCATGTCTTCTGTTTGACACATGAAATCCAGAAATAAGCCTTTACTTAAATCTAACAAGTGTCCAAATTTTTGGTTTGAGCAGAGCTCATGCTTAATTATTCTAATAATCCTCATTTTTCAAAATTTCTAACTGAACTTACACATTAGCTACTGCAAGGCAGGATTCAGGATTATCTGTTGACAAACAGTTAGATTTTCCATAAAACTTTATAACTACATTTGATTACTTTGGTGCAGTCTTAAATTGTGGTTTTAAATTCTGTTTTTTATTATTGTTATTCTATTTATATTATAAGCCACCTTGAATTATTAACAGCTTCTTACTGCTGATAAAGGCTGCTGATAGATGTTTCAAATAAATAATAAATTTTAAGAAAAAAAATTCTAGCTCAAAAGTAATTTAAACCACATAATAACAAATGAACATGGAATATGGATAAGCCTTGCAGGATAAATCACCAAATATAAACGTACTGGAACATGTAATCCAGTCCTATGCATGGCTACCCTTCTAAAATTGTCCAGTGATTTTAGTTCTTTAGCTTTGACAAAGTTAGGATATCGTAAAAATAAAAGAACAGAATTTTCTCTTTCAGGGTTAAACTGTGATTATTGTTAAAGGCATTCCCTGGTGACCAGTAATTCTATTTGTTAAAGGATTTATTGTAGCAGAAGAACCTAAAAAGAATTTTCCCTAAAGCACATGAGTTGACTTCTTATTCCTTGCAAACACAGCCCTTCCACAGCTTTCTGTATTTCCTTCCTTGGCTTTGAGATGTTAGGAAAGTGTAAACAGTACTGGTGAAATGCCTCCAAAGTCCTGTTACATTACAATAGTTATATACATGATTGCCTGTTTCAAAACAATACTTTGATTAAAATGAAGTTTGCTGAATAATGCAGTTTCCAACTCATTTCAGTGGAATTGTACAGTCCTGTTTTTAAAAAAACATGATTGATTACATTGTATCCCTCATATTTGGCACTCTTACCAAAAGAAGTATTTATAAGAATGTTACTAATCTGTTCATTTAACTTTATCTTTCATTCACAGGGGAGTAAATGTTGTTCCTTTCCTCGAATCCTTAGGACTGCCTGCAAGCATTGTAAATATGCTAAAGAATTCTCAGGGTGGAAATTTAATAACTACATATGCACTCTACAAGGTAAGTCATGAAAGAGTCAGTGAGAAGTTCCACAACCTGTAACTTCATCTCTAATAAAAATTGAGGGGCGAGACAAGGTAATGAAGTGACCACAACCCATTAGTTACACTAAAAATTGCACCTGTAAATAAACTTATTCATTGTAGACCCTATCACAAGGGTACAGAATGGTGATAATGACAGATCCTAGTCTAGATGTTGGCAAAGGAGGACAGGACAACAGTGGGGAAAGTGCTGGTATTTAATAGAGCATGACAGGTGAGGGAATGAAGATATGCAGGTAGGTATACATATTCCAGTTGCTGAGAAGCTGGAAATAATCAGAAGTAAGGGAAAAACTGCTCTAGGAGAAAGGATACCATCTTTAAGTGCTATTCTCTTTCAAAGGACTTGTTTCAGGGTAGAAATTAAGAAAGCACTGTAAGAGATTGGGGGAATGGTAATCCAACAATCCAACGATAACTGTACTGAAAGCGTTGGATAAATATTATTGCTAATACTAGCTATACTTCAACTGTCTTTTTTGCACACTTTGGATATTTTTGCTGCCCATTCTTCTGTTTTTTTCAGTGGGTATGGGTTCCATAGTTGATGGACTTCCATTCTCTCCTTCCCATTGGAAGCTTTACTAGAGTTGAAATGCCTAATGCAGGAACAACCATCTCTTTGAACAGTGAAAAGCCTTCATTTCTTTCAGTACTTTAAAGCAACAGTTTTGTTTTCTGCGCAAATACTGCGCTGTTTCAGTTGCTATGAAAGTTAAATTTACTGGGGCAGCGGGGGGGGGTTGTCTTATATATAACACATCAGGATCTCAGTGCTTTTTATTTTTTCTTTGTAGTTCTGACCTGCCTTTCCAATATTATTCACTGTCTAGCCTGTGCAGAATATCTCTGGGCTGTGGCTCTTCAGCCAAGTGCAGTGGCATTTGCTAAGCATTTTTCAATAAGGTGCTATTATGTAAAGTGAGAGATTATTCTGATCTGAGAGGCAGAGAGCATTTACAAGGAGATTCAAACTGCCAAACCATCAGCCTTCACTGAAGTAGGAATTAGTATATGTCCTCCCACTTATTTCCTGATGATATGTCATTATGTGGAACTCAAAACTGGGAACAAAGATTTAGGTAGGAGGAAAAGAGCGCATATACAGGGTACAGGATTAGAAAGGGCAATCAAAAGCATATAAAGGTCTTATTTAGTCTTTGCACAGGTGAAATTGTCTTTTTGGTACAAAAATGGATTTTAAAAACTTTTCTCCAGTCACTTGCTCTTCACAAGTCACTTTGGCTGCAATTGCATTGTACTAAATTTCAAAGACAGGATTGCATTTTGGTACTTACTTAACACTTATGCAGCAGCAAAAATGTAATGCTGTGCTGTGCTCTCTGGATGTTGCTGATTACCTGAGATGGTGTAAAACGCTGGAGAGTTCACTATTTTACTACATAAGGTTGCAGTACAAAGTTCATTCCAGGAAATTTGTATTTGTATTAATATTTCTCTCCTACCTTTCTGTATAAAGGTTCAAGGTAGCTTATGAAAAGATTCAAAGAAACACAATCCAATATCACTAAATCAAGAATCTATAGAAGGCCAAAAAAATACCCAACAACCCCTGCAGCATTCAAGAGAGCTCTGGAGAATAAAACAGCTAGACCTGGAATGCCATCTCTCTGGGCATGCAGAGCTTGTCATCAGCAGTGCTCCCATCTCTGACAGGTTTTATCTCAGTTTATTAGACGTCATCCAGCCTGTTACCAGCTTGTGTTCAGCAAAACCTTCCTGCAGTCTCTTACAGTAAAAGGGCTTGAGATGGAGGCAGCTGTGATGGTAACAGCTAGAGAATGTGGTGCCAGGTTACTGGGTGCAGATTATTTTGTGTGAATTACACACCTATAACTTCAGTGGCAACAGAGTTGTGTGGTATTGCTTTGGTCTGGCAGTTGTCCTGTAGTGGTGATGCTTTAATAACCCAGTGCTCACTTTTTCTCTGATTTTTAAACAGCACCCAAAAGATTGCTGTGATTTCATAGAATCATAGAGTTGGAAGGGGCCATGTAGACCATCTAGTCCAAACCCCTGCCTAGTGCAGTAACCCCCTGCCCAAATTTGCAACCATATTTCTTGGTGTTTTACTTCTGAAGGGCCAGGCTTAAAGGTTCTGAAACAGCTGATTCTCTTCACGGTCTCTGTGCACCACACATATGGGATCTCAAGTGTGCACATGCAGAGCCTTGGAACCTATAAAACTTTGAACATGAGCCTCCCAGGCCACAGCGGCAGCTCATCACGTGCACCTGAAGTGGGTGGAGCAGCATTTATCCATCAGTTCTTCCTTAACATCTGCAGCAGCAGCTGCTTCTACAGGGACCTTCTCATTCTCACTTTCTTCAAACTCTCTATTTAAATGCTACAGATAAAGGAGTAAAGAAGAAGTTTTTTAAATGTGAGCTGTGTGCTTATGGTGCAGTGCACAATATAAGAATTCTTCCATCTTTGTCTTTTGTTTTGGGGAGAGGAGGATAAAGTGGACGCCTGTAGGCATTGCCTTAAGTGCACAAAACAAACTAGTCATAAAACAGACTAAAGGCTGCTGTGGGAGAAAGCTCTTACTACAGATCAAATGGCTGCATCCTCATCCATGGCCCTGACAGTGCCAGCAATGACAGTGTCAGATTTCATGGCACTGGTACCAAGCAAATGCAAATAACTCCCAGTCTGATCAGCAGAAACAGAGGTCTTGTGCAAAGAAGTTTGCTGAGCTGAAGGCACAGAAGCAGAAAGCAAAGGCTGCTAAATGTCATATTTCAGAAGAGTTACCAAGCAACCATAAAAAAACCCCAGAGAACATATCAAAACATGGGAAACTACCTGTGCCCACCAACACCTCAGGAATTAGTGCCAATACAGGGCACTGAGATTGTCACACCAGTCATGAACCTCTTCCAAACAGACTGGGAAGTGAACAATCAGCTGCAGGAGAAGTTATTAGGCTCACCAGCAGCATCCCTTTCAAAGAGGCAGATTGAAGAGATATCAGTAGATGCACCTGTGGACTGGGATGCAAAACATAAGTCTCAAGGGTAGAAAAAAGTTGACTCCTGGTATCAGAGAAGTAATTGATAAAGAGATATTCAGCAAAGCAGTAGTCATGCCTCTTTCGTGGTGTACGGAGTACTCGCCAGTAAGGGAATTGACTCTACAGTCTGAGATATGCAGCCATCATGGCTTTGACATGGCCAGTTCTTACAGAGAAATATATGGAAGGTCTCGTAGATCTAGAAGCTGATCTCCCTATTATAATCGCCATGCTCAGGACCAAGAATATTCTTCACGTAGAAATTACAGAGGCTACAGCCCAGCCTGTTCTCTATGATGCTGCTGGAAGTTGCGCTCTTGGTATTGAAAGGAAAGGCATTCCACGCATCAGCCTCTTGGGGGCACCTGTGCACATGATTGAGAGAAGAATTTTGCTAGGGTATGATACTGAAGGTATAGTGTTTATGCTGCTTCTGAGACAAACTAAAAATTTCAAAGTTCAGCCACTAAGCAAAACTTTCCTCTGTCTTTGCAATATCAGAAGGACTTATACTCTGTAGAACAGACAGAAAGGAATTCTGCAGCCTTCACATTCAAAAATCCACCATCCTCAGTCTCCTCCACCTGTTGCAGTATTATCATCCTCAGATGGAGAGCAAGATTTCTGCAGATTTGGCATCATGGGATACTGATTTCCCCCCTACATCTCTGGTTTCTGAACAAAAATCGCACGTACCATCAGAGGAATTAAAAATATATACTGAACAGGTCACGAAAATGGTTGATGCTTTGGGATTGGAAATGAAACACCAACAACAATTCCAGATCCATTACTTGGACTACTGGAATCCAGTGCTCAGGCCCCAGCAGCTTTGCCAATGCGGCCAGTGTTACTGTAGGTGACAAAGGTTGAATGGAATAAGCCAGCATCAGCATTTCTTACGGCATGATGGTTGGAGGGCGTGTATAGTGTATAACAGGAAGACTGCCAGTTCATCTCTGCATACCCTATACCAAATTCAATTGTGGTAGAGGCAGCAGTGTCTAAAAATAAACAAAACCCCATGCAGCTGCCTCTGATAAAGAGAGCAGGAGACTGGATGCTGTGGGCAGAAAATGTTATCTGCTGCATTGTCCCTTTGGATTGCAAACTATTCAGCATGCATGGCTAGGTAGCAATATGAATTGTGGGACTGCACATCATCTGTGATTCCACATCTTTTATCAAAGCATAGAGAGACAGGCCTCATGGTTCAGGCAGAGGCTTTCATATTAACCAAGCAGCAGATAAATGCATCTCATCGTATTGCAGACAGTAATTCTAAAATATTAGCAGGAGCAGTGGCACTTAGACACCATGCTTGGCTGAGGCTAAAGCACATGTATAGGACTTGCCTATTGAAGGGGCAGGGCTATTCAGTGATAAAACTAATGATACACTGGAGAGTATTCAGAAACTTCATTCTGCAGCAAAATCAGTGGGCTTTGCTCACACACGTCCTTACAAGCAACAGCCATGGAATAAATGTAAGGAAAGGATGCATGTGAACTTCACTGATGGAAAGATCTTCAAGTAGGAAATCATATAGCTCATCTACAAAGAGGACCTTTTTGAAGGCTCAAGGTTCACACTGTACCAAGATCTTGCCATTGTCTAAATGGGGTCTTACTCAGACATGGAAGAGCCATCTCAATCACCAGTCCTCAGCAAACGTTTAAGCAGTCGGGAAGAAATTTCAGACTATACTAAGGGCTTACAATAATAAACTAGGTTATGCCATAGGATTTGCAACTGGACCTGTCATCAGTGTTTTCAAAGTTACAAGCCCATCAGGGGCAAGAGCTGTTATTAAAAGATGCAATAGAATAGGCTCTAAATTCTCAGATGTTTACTGATCTATGTTCCAGGTATTTTGCAATTGCAAAAAGATGGAGGCATGAGACCTATATTGGATCTGAGGGGGGTAAATGCCTTCAATGTGACAAAAAAATTCAGAATGATTTCACTATCCACTATCCCACCACTCCTAAGGGCAGCTGTGTTTTTTATCTCCATAGATATAAAGGGTGTGTGTTTTCTGTGTCAGTCTGTCCACAACACAGAAAATTATCTTCATTTTGCCCTAGGGAGCATGCAGTACCAGTACAAGTACCAGTTAAACCATAGCAAAGAAGTCACTGCCACAAATTGTCAGAGCTAATTCATCACAGGCAGCTGCAACATCCAACACTTTTTTAAGGAGAGTCTTAATACCAGATCTCTGTAAGGCGACAACATGGACATGTTCCTCAGCATTCATAAGACATCATGGACATTAGAGTGAAGAGAGAGGCAGCATTTGGAAAAGCTGTTTTAAACTCCTTATTTTCATAAATTGGATTAATGATGGTTTGTGCTTTGTTGTTAATGGTTTCTATAGCATAACTTGACCTGTTCCCACCTCTGGTCTGAAGCTTGCTAATCTATCCTATGTGTGTAATGTGCAGAGACCATGAAGAAGACAAACAGGTTGCTTGCATGTGACTGATGTTCTTTGAGTGGTCATCTGTGTGGTCACACAACCCACTCAAGTCAGCCTTCCCCTTACAGATATTATCCAAGGCACCAATACATGTGCAAAGAGAGGACATGTGTGTTGTGGAGTATTAACTGCCAAGACTGTAATTTGTGTATATGGGGGTCAAGATACAGACCAGCACTCAAATGAAATCAAGGGGAATAAGCTTCTTAAACAAGAAAATGAATTTATTGAAGTAACAGAAAAAAACCACATTAAGTCAGGTAAATAAAAATAGAGGCATTACAGGAAGGAAATAAATGCACATGTGAAGTACAAACACAGTTTAAACTTTTTCCCTAACAAACAACCTGCTACTAAGGAAGAAAATAGAAGGGGAGAATTAAAGACATACAAGCCTGTTTCTTGAAGACTGCTAGGCAGCTCTGGAGAAGTGTAGCAGAATAGGGTGGAAAAGTAAAGGAGCCAGCCATACAGTTGAGGTAACAGGCTGGGATTTGAAACCTGCTACAAATTGGATGGACTGAGGGATGACTTTTTATAAGTTTTTGCTGAGGAGGGGAAAAGGCGTCAGCACTGGAATGTGGGAGTGATGAACGTCCATCTCTCCCGAGATGAACTAATTTGAAAAGTGGGTTTTCGTGTACATTGTGGAGGGGAGTTTTTCTTCTTTTGCATTACAGGTAAAAGGAGAAGTGTTTATTTAGGGAGACAGAGTTTAGATAGGCAGATAGATGGCTGAGCACTTTATATGATGGTGTAAGGGGAGAAATCTTCCTGTTCGGCACTTAAGATAAGGAAGAAATGGCTGGGGCTGGCCCACTGCTCATTGTCTTGATTATTTGGGATGTTATTTTGGCCAGAGTATCCGTTTTGAACTTTTTGTTCTGCTTATGCTGTAGCAGTTAAATTAGATGAAATACTTTTTTCCCTGAATCCTTAAGTGGTAGGTGTTGGTTTTGAGGGTGCTGCTATTAACAGGTGTATGCTTTCCTTCTTCCTTCCTGTTGACAAGCTTGCAACTCCAGCCAGATACGCCGTGACTGTAGGTGGAACATCCATCACTGCAAAGTATCTTCGTAAGTATGGATACATATCCACACCACCTCCAGTCAAGGAATACATTCAGGACCGAATGGAAGAAACAAAAGAGCGTCTCTCAGGGAAAATGGAGGAAACCAGAGACATGATAAGTGAAAAAATGGAAGAAACAAAGGAGATGCTAACTGAGAAAATGGAAGAAACAAAGGAGAGGCTAACTGGGAAAATGGAAGAAACAAAGGGAAGAATAACAGAAAAAATACAGGAAACCAAAGAAAAAGTTTCATTTACAAAAAAGAAAGAATAAGATTGGAGGGGTGGCAGAGAAAAAACTGATGCATATGCAACCCTCTGGCAGACTTGGAATATGAACTGTTGCTGCTTCTGTTTCTGCTATAATTATTTTGATTGGCTAGAAAGGGCCAGTTATCTATAAAGTGAAGTCAGACCATTATTTAATGCTTACACCCACCTCCAAAAATTATCAAAACGTGTCTTCAGATTAGTATATTGTAAATACAACAGCAGTGGGTTTCGCAGCCAGGTATTCTTAGGTCTGCTTAGTTGATGGCCATCAAAACTAGATCCATAGGGAGAAATTAAAAAGGTTGTCTATACACTATTTCTAGCTCTCGTCATCTACCAGATCAGAGGCATACTAATGGAATGGTTGGGGGTATGTGAACAATGTACTGGAAGTGGGGTAGATCGTTCAGTGTTGTAAATTAAACTTCACACTATAGCAAGATCAAGGAGCTATAAGAGATATTTCTCTGTGCAGTTTATTATTAAAGGTTGATTCAAATGGTGGTGTTAGAATGAGTGAAACTATACTGTTCATACGTATTTATAGTATAGAATGGGTACTGATTCTCCCATGATAAGCCTCAAATAAATGTTGAGTTTTATACCAATGCTGAACATTTTTAAAAGGAAGGAAGTAAACAATTGTATGCTCATGGAAATAAATGTTTACAGTTTGTAGCTCAAAGGGTAAATGCTGCTGCCCTTCACATGGAAGAAACCTATATTTCTGTTAGAGAGAAAACTATCTTTGTTACACTGTTCTGTGCTGTAGTTTAATACGGACAAAGCAAAAAGGATGTGGTCTTGATTTTGGTTGTTTGAGTCAGTAGTCCCTGACTGAACCGTCACCTAGCGCTTTAAATTTTCCTGTGTTTGAAAAGAAAAAATTCCTATGGAAGAGCAATGGAAGGGATTGCTGTACCAGAGCAAGAGAAGAAAGCCCAGTCTATCCACACAGTCTGCTGTGCATGCATTAGTGCTTTATTAGAATCATAGGAAGTGCAGAAGTGTTTTTCTCAATGAGATTATTACAGGATTGCAACTATAACAGCTCATTTTGTACCCCAGCTAGTTTAAGCTTGCATGAGAAAAGTAAAAACAATGGGTATGTGTCTCCATCCAGATTAGCTTTTATCACTCTGGTTAAATTGCATCACTTCTGCCATTTCAGTTCAATAGAGTTTTATTTCAGAGGCTGGGTGAAAGTTTTCAATATGTTGATGGAGATATAGGAGATAATTGCCAGTCCACTGTTTAATATATGGCCTCCTACGTTTAGAATACTTTGCTTAGGCAAATCTGTGGCTTATGTTGGTGAAGTTCAGTGTAAAAATTAAACACTTTCCATTAAGCCATTTTATCAAGCAGTGCTGTTCAGTGCTTGAAGCAACAGGATAACTGAGCATTAACTTTTGTCTGCAATCCATTCAAGGCTTTAGAATGCCAGTGGGACTTCTGACCCTGTCCCCTGCACAGTCATTCATTTTAAAAGTAGGTACATTCTGTTGTTTGTTTTACCTGAGTATGCTTCCTATGGTGACAGTTGGTAAGGTGGGACCTTACTGTCTTTTGCATGCAGAATTCCTGCTGACCCTCATGTCCCTGTTTGTCAGTTTTGACCTTCAAGGCTGTAGGCTTTCTATAATCCTACACTGCTACTGCAGGTGCTTTGTCCTGCTTCATGATCACCCTTATATTGCTGCATTACTTAATACTAAACCCATGCAGAATAATTAATCTGTGAATTACCAGAATAGCCAGAATGGTATGGGCTAAGTAGGTCTTTATTAATCATTCTTTAATAGTGTGAGCCAAAAGGTGTGGTACAATGGTTATTTATATCCACCTGGTGTAGGACTCTCATAATGTTTTGTTTAAATGAGCTATATTAGGTGATATACAAGAAACTTGTTTCTTTTCACCCTTGCATCTTAATAAAAGGGACATGGGAGAGAAGGAAAGTAGATTGGGGTCCCCAACATGGTGTCTATGGATGCCGTGGCACCTGCCAATACCTTTCTTTGTGCTTGCCTAGTGGATTTAGAAAGTGGGGGAGGGCTTTTGTCCAGCAGGGCTTCTGATTGGCCATTGGAGATTTGATTGGCTGTGCAGATATTTGAAAATGTTACTTTTGGCAGCAGCTGCCACCACTGCACAAGGATCTTCACCATGTGTCTCAAGGTAAGCTACAGCAGCCATCTTGTGTCAGAATTCCAAATGTGCTCACGGACTCAAAAGGGTTGGGGACTCCTGCAACAGACTCACACTGTGACACAGGTATCTGATGCCAATTTCAAAAGAGCTTTGCTGGTTGTGTTAGTCTAGTGTATCCTGGTAGATTTGGGGGCATGCCATTGTAGGTTTGCTGGAAAGGCAGGAAGCTGCTTATGAAAGAGTTGCGTTACGAAATAATTTTTTTTAAATGAAAGAGTGGTGTTCAGCGTTGGAGCCTGGCAGGTATATCTGCCTGTTGGTTTTTGGAGGCGATGCTAGATGTACAGCAATTATCTGTTGAGAGGGAGGCCCAAATCCTGGAGCTTAGAACAGTGTGATTTTGAAAGCGGCATCAAAGGCATTGTAACAAAAATGCAAAAACAAACTAGAGAAAATAAGAGGCTTGGGTTTAAGCTGGTCTTTTAAAAAGATGGAGGCGACACCATTGTTACATTGTTATTACAACTGATCCAATGTTTGTTTAATATTAAAGTACTGACAAGTACTCTTGGACCCAAGCTTATTTTGTTTTCTCAGAAGCAGCTTTGGAAATTTACCATGCCAAACAATAATTGCACCAATGTTATCTTTCCGCAGGGCCTATTTTAGCTGTTATTTTACTTCGACATAAAAATTAACCAGCAATGTGGAACTATCCTGACGGGGTGGAGAGGGGGATATGGATTGTGGCTTAAAAAGCAATAAAAACATGGCAGGAGCTTCCCCTTGTTTTATTGTGTGCTTACAAGCTAGTTTCACAAAGTCAATGTCCATTTCCCTCATTTAGTTCATTTGTCAATAACAAAGAGTTAAAAATGGCAATTGGTAATAAGGGAAGTGTGTCACACAACTAATTGGGAGCAGTCTGTTGTGCACTATTGCTACTGTGTAATAACCATTCATTGCAGTGGGATTTTCCCTGGAGCTCTGCACGAGATATATTGAATGAATGGCAGCACTGAACAGAAAAACTGGATGGGTCACACTGTCATTCCGAAGTGAATTTGCTTTTTCTTCTATCCTCTACAACTAGACCTTGATGGAATTAATACCGCAAATGTCATAATTTGGATTGAAGTATTCATGCCATGTCATCGTCAGGTATTTATATTAGGGGCTAAAAGGATCTGTTAGCAGTAGACTGAATAAAGGAGTTAAAGTTAACAATGTTGCTGTTTATTTTATACAAACACAGGAAACCCGCAGGGACCTGTAGAGGTTACTTCATTTCCCCATGCTGTTTTCTCTTTCTGTCCTCCTGGTAGCACCCATATCCTCTCCCCTTTACCCTTCCTTCTCTCCTTCCCATACACCAAGCCACCTTTCTTTTATCTGCTGCATCCTCAGCTTTATTTGATATTTCTTTTCTTCATTTATGCCACATCTTTCTGCCCAAAGTGGAACCAAACTGCTTACATCATTCTCCATTTTATCCTCACAACCTTGTGAAGTAGGTTAGGCATGAAGAAAGCAACTGTCCCAAGGTCATCCAACAAGCTTCCAGGGCAGAGTTTGAACCTCAGTCTCCCAGATCCTTGTCTGATATTATAACCCTAACACCACACCGGCTTCCCAGCTTCTCCTTGTTTCCCCTCCCTGGCAGCCTCTCCTTAGGAAAAGTCTGGCCAGTTGCAAAAGTCATGTGGTAGCAAGTCACTCAGCTGAGTTGTGTGGTAGAACCTGCTGGGCCTGGCAAAGTCACAGAAATTGTGTGGAGGCTTCTGCTGGGCCCCGGTGAGTTGCCCAGTAACCACTGCCACTTCAGGATGAATTACACCAGGGGTGTCAAGCATATGGCCCATGGGCCAGAACTGGCCCATTCAGGGCTCATCTGGCCCACAAGCAACTGGTCATTAGCTTTATTTCCAGGTGGCAGAGACTGTGCATTATGTCCCTGTGTACTGTCCCAGTGCTAATGCATAATGGGCGGTAGAAGTGGGAGGGTGGACATCAGGGAGATATTGTAAGGAAATACTGTAAGAATGTTTTAAGCATCTGTATTTTGAGAAAAAAATAATATTGTTGATTGATTTTGCCTGTGTCCTTTATAAAGTTTGTGTCTCCAGTACCTGGCATTACATTTTATGGCACACATGGCTCAGCCCGACAAAGTGACATTTTTGTCAGATCTGGCCCTCATAACAAATGAGTTTGGCACCTCTGAATTACATGGTAGCAAGTTGCCCAGTGGTTGCTGCAGGCCCTGACTCAATGAGTCCTTCCAGGGTCCAAGGGTGAGGAGCAGGGGTGGACTGGGAGGCCAAATAGTCCTGGAAAGGGCCCTCCCCCTGGCTTTTACTGGTAGAAACCAAGCTTTGGAGGCTGGCAATATTATTGTGGCCTAGCAACCCCCACCAAGGCCACTGAGATCTCGGAGAGCATCCATTTCTGAAAGATGCAGGTGCTGCTTCTGTTATTATGGGAGGGCTTAACCTCCAATTATTTTTTTTTAAGATCTCAGATTTTTATGCAAACCTGCAACCCTTTTCAAGTTTATAGAAAGAGCTGTCTTGTCTGTAACATAGCTCCAGTCTCTGAATTTAAGTATCCACAGACGAGCTGTTTTGAGAATCATTTGTACTTGACATAAGGGAAAGTGTTCTTTTTAAAACTATTATGTAACACACATACCAATCTTTTTCTTTAACTGTTTTGTGTCTCTGTTGTGGAAGTAATTGAACTGAGACAGACCTCTGCTTGATACTACTACAGCTCTACCCAAAGCACTAACATTACTGTTCCGAAAAGTAAACACTTATCTGCATAATAAATACAGTATTACACCCCAGGCTTTGCACAGGTGCTTTTCAATGTTTCTGGTTTGCTGTTAGATACGAATTCTCCTGTGATCTGTTGTCTTTATCCTTGTTTTTCCCCAACTTGTATGACATTGACATCCTTGGGTGCACAGAAACTATTTGCTCTGCGAGTGTTGTGAGAGAGTAGCCGCTCTCCCCTTGTGCTCTTTTAAGGCACAAGAGTTGAGTTTTGATGATCAGTCAATTGGGGGGGGCGCTACTTTATAGGGAATCCTGCTTTGAAGCAAGGCCCAGATTTTGACAGCTTTGGGCTTTCTTTAGCTTTGGGTTATAATCAGGGCTCTTTTTGTAGCAGGAACTCCTTTGCATATTAGGTGACACACCCCTAATATAGCCAGTCCTCCAAGAGCTTACAGAGCTTTTCTTACAGGGGCTACTGTAAGCTCTTGGAGGATTGGCTACATTAGGGGTATGTCGCCTAATACGCAAAGGAGTTCCTGCCACAAAAAGAGCCCTGGTTATAACGTTAACATAAAGGCACAACCACTAATAATGATTCACCTCAATGGATTTATTTTTTTGAAGTGTGGATTAGACTGCCCCTTTTAAAAACAAGCACTCCTTTTTCAATTTCCATGTGTTGTCCTTTTTGTATTATTGACTAAATCATTACTCTGGCTAGAGCTGGTTTCCCTTGTGGACGTTACATATATGAAATAATCCAAAGACATCCATTGATGGGTTGGTCCCTGCTAGCTTTTTGGCTGGCACAAGGAGGAGGAGGAGGAGTCTCTTTCTGATCCCTGAATAGGCTTTGCACCAGCAGAAAAAAGCTGGTGGGATCCAACCAAAGGAAATATTCCACGAAGGACAAGATCAAAAGTGATTCTAAATTTGTCAAAACCATTTTCAGGTCCAAACAGAATTTCCCAGCAAATATTAAATCTATCTGTACTCATTCACCTTAATTAAGGCACAGCATCTGGAACCACTAGCCAGAATTCTTTGGAGGTACAAAGGCTTTGGCACTGTTTCTGGAACAAATACTAATGTACTTGCTGCGTACAAACAAGTATCTTGGCAACAAATGTTTTACTTGGATCATTTCAGACTTCCAGCGGGCCCAGTCTCTTCAACCTTTTTTTTTATAATAAGATTAACAAGGAATTGTAAATTTCAATTGATTCATTCTGTGTGCTTACTTCTATTTTATACTTTTGTTACATGTACCAGTGCTAACAAAATTAACATTTCGGAAGCATCTTGTATACAATAAGACAATAAAATATATCACTTTGTACCTGTTCTGTGTTGTCATATTTTGCTTGCATATCCATTCCTGGAGGTAATGGTGCATAATCTGTAATCAGGTATACATTTAGGTCAGATTCCAGCTTTTTTTTTTTTTAAAGGACATTTCTTTTACTTTCATAAGTCAGATTCCAGCTTTTGACTGGCTGAATGATTAGCAGTCATGCCCTGCACTGTTCAATCCAAGATCATGATCATTTACACTGCATTTCTTCCTGTTGCTGTTTTAAAATGTTGCAGCCAGAGCCTTAACACCTCTGGCAAATGTTGTGATCTTCTGAGACTGAAGCCATGTGTATGCACATCCCTATCACCAGTTTTGTATTGTTGGTGACCCAGAACTAGTTTTCTTAATATCATGTGACTAAAAGAGAAGAGACAGAATGGAGAGTTTGCCTGTAACAGTTTTAGCCTGATAGGTCCCAAGTCAACTCTTAATACAGATACATAATCCCTGGGTTCAGTTTCTTTGGAATACAGCAGTGATCCCCACTGTGGTTGCCAGGGGAACACGGTGCCGACCAATGTGTTTTCTGATGTCTGCTTGCTGCTTTCTCAAACCAAAAAGACATTCCTGGCTTTCTTCCACCTCACTGGAGCAGGAGTTGCTATAGAAGACTCCAGAAGGCATCACCTTTTGGTTTGCAGGAATCACCCATTCAGAAATAGCTGCCCCAACACAAGAGAATGTTTGACTTGGAAACTCCTAAAATCTTGTAAATGTCCCCCAGGGTGGCCAGTTTGTGGTTGGTCTCACCTCTCATAGGCAGCCATGTCAAAATTCAAAACTTGCTTGGACTACACCTTCTGTCTGAATTGCCACTTGTTATGATTCAGTGCCATCGTCTTTGCAACGGAACATTGGCTAAGGGCTGGAGACAATGAATGCTTACCTTCTTTTGGTGACAGATTCTTTTAAATCATGACATTTTTATTTTAAATGTATTTTTCCAAGCATATGTACATTGTTAATGAGTGACTCACAGTCACAGCCTGTCCACATTGTCTCCCTTGTCCTTAGATCACCCAGGACTGCAATAACCTTGCTTAATAGTCACTTCTAGTTTTATTTGCACTTGGACTGTACAAGTGAGTTACCTCAAGAATCAGATCTAAACTTGCAACTGGCCTAGTTTATTCTGTAACTAATTTCTTATCCATCCTATGTCTTGTTATAAGAGCAAGATGAAACAGAATTCTGATTATCCAATACCTGTTTTCATATCAGCGTAAGTCCATACATGTTTCCCCCTTCTAAGACTTTAGTGTCAGGTTTGGATCTTTTTATAGTCTGTGACCCTTTTGGGGTCTTAGCTTAATAAAAATCAAGCTCAACTCTTCCTCATAAATTGTTTATTGTCCATCATAATAACTTCAGAATCTTAATTACTCCTAGCAATTACCTAGCTATTCTGATGAGGATATTTCTGTTAAGTAGAAAGAGCACATCTTGACTGTGGCAGCCTGTTATATTAAGTTTGTTTTTCAGTGTGATTAATTGATCAGACAATCACAGGAGAGCAAGTATACATCAATATGAAATGGGATTTTTAAAAAAATCAGGAGATTTTGATTTTTTTAAAGACAATTATAACGTATCTTTAGTATGTCTTATGAGATGTGATGTGCTAAAGAGGATAAACCAATAGATAATGCAGGATCTGTCCATTACAATACAAGAAGAGACAGATCCATAGAAAGAGAAACCAAAAGCTAATTATTTTCATTATTGCTGACCACCATTCTCTGGTGACTCACATATAACTCATTTTAAGACATCGTATTGTATACCCAAACAATAATTTAAATCCCTTAGAAATTCTATTACTATGATGTATGGATCAGATTTAGAACAAGAACAAAATGAGAAAGAATGGGTAAAAGCATGGGAACTTACCCTTCAAACTCACTATATGCATAAACATGAAAGCAACCAGAGAGAAAGTAACCTGAACTAGACCAAAGTGGACCAATATGGTAAAGTGGTACACCCACCAGAGAGGAGAACCTGAATAGCCTTGAGCACAGATCAGTTCATACATTTTGAAAAGCAGCTCTTTTCAGCATGGCTTTAAAGCTCTTATTAATGGGAAATAGTGTATGATTAAGAGAACCAAAAAGGTTGCTATAAGCTAACAAAGAAGTTCTGCTGACTCTGATTATGTAAAGATTTTCAAGTGAACTCTTGAATGGCCATATATTTGGGTCTCCATTCTCTTTTATGTGAGGTACATGAAGTACAACCATGGAATAATCCAGCTTGACTTGAAGATAATTACTTTGTATGCCTTCTGTTTTTGTTATGTATCTCCTGTTTCCCCTATATGATTAATGTATTTGATTGTATTTTAAAAGACTAGGTTGCCTTTTTTCATTTTGTCAGTAATGAATGTTTCTATTTGGTGTTTTGATTCCATTGTAACATATGTGGTCTATGTTACTTTGCTATATATTTTGCTAGTCTATTTTTAAGACTCCTCTTTTTGTCATTTTATGTGTTCACCCTCCACTTTGATGGATGTACCTTTTCAAAGATCAGAGAAACCCAGTATAAAATACATAGCTGATGGTATACGATGCTTACTAAATTCCAAAGGAGTTATGAAATTACTGATCTACTAACCTGTATATGTAAGTGGTTCCAAGCCCTTCACTTAAAAAAAAACAAACGTGTCTCTTCCTCAGGTTGAAGTAGGGGTGCCCCATTTTACCAACCACATCCTCCCCTTTATAATTCCTGGGATTCTCCAGTGTGCCTTACCTTCAGGATTATTACCTACTCTGGGATGTTTATATAATCCCAGAGTACGTAATAATCCTGAAGGTAATGCACACTGGATCCAGAAAAAATAACAACAGCACAAAATAATAAGTTTAGTTAACTGAGAACAGAGATTGGTTTTTCTCCCACCCTCTTCAGCTCTTAATGTAACCAAGTAACAGACAGCTGAGTCTTAGGAGAGAATAATTTACAGTTCCAGGCCTTTAAGAGGTTTAGATTTGTAAATATCAAATAAATAGATTTTTGTCTTTTAAGTTTTTATAAGAAACAGCACCCAAACCCTGCCTATCATACACCTAAAGTCCTCACTGGCCTTCCTGCCTAACAAGGATACCTCCTACCCCCTTAAATCCAATGATTATTTAAATCCCGTGATTGGAGTTGTGAATGGACAAGACATATCTTTCTACAGACCTGTTAAAAAGAGGGCCTATAGTTTTAAGCAACAGATCCCCTCAGTGGCTGTTGCTAGATAACCACCGTATTCCAGGCTTGGTTCTGTCAGTAAAAGGCGGGGGGGGCAGGGCCCTTTCCAGCCTGTTTTCACCTTTGAGGTAGAACATATTAGGGCCAGTAGGGTTGCCAGCTCCAGGCTGGGAAATTCCTGGAAACATTGAGGTGGAGTCTGAAGACAGCAGGGTTTGGGGAAGGGCTTCATTAGAATCATAGAATGTTAAGAGTTAGAAGGGACTTTGCAGGTCATCTAGTCCAACCCCCTGCACTCTGCAGGAGCATAGCCAAAAGATAGCCCTACAACATACCCGAAAGATGGTCATCCAGCCTCCACGTAAAAATGTCCAGCAAAGAAGCATCCACCGCCTCCCGAGGCAGTCTGTTCCATTGCTCAGCCACTCTTACAGTTAAGAAGTTTCTCTTGATATTTAGCCCTTGCCTCAGCTGGATATAATACCAGAGTCCACCCTCCAAAGCACCAATTTTCTCTAGGGGAACAGATTGATGTAGTCTGGAGATCAGTTGTAATTCTGACATCTCCAGGTCCCACCTGGAGGTTGGCAACCCTAGGTCTGGCAGCAACCACAAGGTGACTTAATACCATCTAATCTGCATTATTCAGCTAGAACCTATTATGCATGGATGTTTTCCCTCACTTTCACCATGCATGTCCATTGGGTTTTCTTTGTCATTCTGCATGATTTTCCTCCCTTCAGCACTCAGTTTGCTTTCTGGTCACTGTTTCCCCAGGTTTTCTGAGAGTGCTTTTCTGCTGATCTTGCTTCCAAGCCGAGGGTAATTCAAAAGCATACAGATTCCCTTGGATCCCCACCCCCACCCTTTTGCCAGCCGTCAGAGTTCACTTACCTGCCCACATCGAGGTTAATCCGCCCACTCTGCACCTTCTGCCATCTTCCCTCCTTCATCGGTGTACAAGCTTCATTTCCCCCTCATTTTTAAATTTAAATTCTTTTACAAGTGATATGAGACTCAAAAGAATCCATTCTTCGGCGCTCAGCCTTCCTTGTAGTCCAGCTTTCATAGCCAGTTGGGCCAAGGGTACCAAGAGAGTTCCGTGGCAAGGTGAGGATTTAAACTTGGGCTTCTCACTTCTATTTCCACAATATAACAATTTTACCACATGTGTCCTGCACCTTTATTGAGATGTCTTTGCTTTTCTTTCAGACTTATGGTTAATTTGTCATACAATCATACAGATTCTGGTTTCTTGATGTAGATTACTAGACACTTTATTGATTGCTTTTGTATTTGTGAGCTGCCCTGAGAGATCTTTTTGGAGCCATGAGGTGATATATAAATTATCAAAAATTAATCAATGAAAAAGAACTTAAACTTGACACCATGAGATATTTGCCTCGGGCAGACGAGTGTGTAGCTTCAAGTCTTGAACCTTTTATACCATGAGCCAGCTGAGTTTGTAGAATGGGGCGGGGGGGGGGGAGAGCTGAAACCTTGCAGTGTTTCCACGGCCAGCATAATGATACAATGAGCTGAAAAGAAAGGAAGGTGCTTCTAGAGCTTCATTGTAAAGCACCTTACACCACTATACCATGCTGGCTTTCAGGCAAGGTTCTTTGCTGATAACACCTCTCTGATAAACTCCAACTTAGACACTAGGTGTAAAACAGTTCCAATGCTCGAGGTGTCAGAGTATCCTCCTGTCAATATTGTTTGGATAGTTTCAGATAGTTCACCCTGAACTACAGATTATAAATTCCACCACCTGCAAAACAGATCATTGTCCTGTCAGGATTAGAATTTATTGCATTTTATTAGGGAGTAGGTCAGGGTTTTATTGTTGGTTGAGGCTTTAATTCTGCATTGTAAGCCACTTTGAGCCATGGGGAAAGGCAGGATATAAACATTTTAATGTATAAAATAAAGGCTCCTCTCATCAGTCTCTTTAGGGGAGAATTTTCCTACACCTCTCAACAGCAGCAACTATTCCAAAGACAGACACCCTGGCAGAGGCTCATTTGGTCAATTACAAGCCTGTGTCCAGCTTAAGTGTTCCAGAGCAAGAGGCCTGAGCAGGGGAGTAGCAGAGCCCCGACAGGCAGACCCGAGCGACCCCAGAGTCCTTGACCAATTTCAGCCAGACTTTATAGGACAGAGAGAGCATTAGTCATGCTGGTGAATGATTTCTGATTATAGCTGGACAAGGTTGTTAATTTTGTCAGGTCTATCAGCAGGCTTTGACACTTCAGACCACTTCATTTTATTAGTTCATCTGGAAAATGGATGTGGGTTACAAGTACTGCAGCCCAAATTTCATTATTTTGAGTCTGAATGGCTTTCAGCCTGCTTCTGGGTCATTCTGTGATGCTGGTTAAAGCTTTCACATCTTGTGGGGGCACATATCTGAAGACCCACCTCTCCTGGCATAATACTGTGCAATCGATTCACCCCTTTTCTCAGGCCCATCATCACAAGTAGTCTTGACTGACCTCAGTCAGAAAGCGAGCTCTGGGCAGCTGCTCATCTCATCCTGATATGGTTTCTTATATCTCTTCCCAGCTGGTTGTTCAAAACTTGGATCTTTCCAAGGGCTCTCCACTGAAACAACTACTGGATTGATAAATTTTACATTCTGCCTGTTAGCTGTTAGAGTGGCAACATACTAAAACTAATGTTGGGAGATAGCTGAAGTAATAGTATGGGTGCATTTTTTTAAAGATGATTTATAGGTGGCTGAAGTTTTTAAAACCTAAACACTTATATTTTCTGCTTTATCTTTTGTCTTGGTTTTTATCTCTTCTTGTAAGCCATGCAGAGATCATTGGAAGGAAAGGATATGAATGCTTTAAACCAAAAAATTTAGAAACATTGCCACATTGGGAGGACTCGACCACTTCTTAACAAGAGCATTAAACAGTTACAGTCAGTGAGGCTGACATATCAATTGGTAAATAGGTTTGTAACAAGATTTTGACTAAGAACCACACAGCCTAGTCTGCAACCCAGTTAAACTAAGGAGTTTGGATTGCAAATTATTCAATCACACAATGTCAGCGTGCCAAAATCAGATTATTCTGCTGAACTAATTTTCTTTGTCATCATTGAGGAACATAATGGAATGATCATTCAGGAACTCAGAGGAACAGGAGGATCCGTTTATTCAAAGCACTTGGACTTTATATTTCTAACCGGTTAACAGTTCTGTATTATGTAATACTTGTCTTTGTTATGGAAAAACGCAATAAAAAATTTATTGGGAAAAAAAAAGCACTTGGACTTTCAGACTACCACTTCATCTGCACTGAGTCATGGTGGAAGCAATCCTGATCCTCAGCCTATGGAACATTTCAAGAATGGAAACACTTATTGACATCTGAAAGCTGTATGTGTGCGCGCGCACATATGTCTATCTACATACACCATCAGCTCCAGTAAAATCCTTCCAGCAATAAGAAGAAAAAAAATGGGTTTCTTTTTTCTGACTAAGAGATTCCTGCTGTGCCAGGTTAAATGTAGGTCAAGCTGTCTGAGCCCATGTCTGTGGCACGCTCCACAATAGATTAAATTGGGATTTTCCACTTACACAACTGTCAATCCCTGTAATATGGGTAAAAGTTAAATTAATCAGGAGTGAGTTGAAACCAGTTCTTGGGGGGGGGGTTGCTTCTCCAGCTCTAGAGTACTGCTCAGGCAGGTAGTAGGGGAACAAAGATACTGTTTGTGGCTGTCACTAAGGTATTGCTCCAGTCTGGCTCTTTGCCTGATAGCCTGACTCAGTAAAAGGAGGGGGGAGAATGCAGGGCAATATGACGAAGGAAGGCAGTAAAACACAGACCTCCCCAGGGCTGTTCTTGTTAAAACTCTAATACCACCCAGAATTTGGAGGATCAGTTCCCACTCTGGTAGACTAAGGAGCCCCATACTGGGATCCTGTATGTTGCCTTGAGCTCATTGAAAGAAGGGCTGGGTAAACATCTACTAGACAGAAGCCATGCCTTGGATCTTAGCCCTTTCTTTCATTTGTCTAGTGCATTTGTCTAGCACCAGGAGTTAGATGAGCAGAAAGTGCCTAAGGCCTCAGAACTCTTAGAAGTAGCAGAACATAAAAATAAAGTCCAGACACAACTGGATTCCTCCACAAAAGTACTGGGGAGCCTCCTTCCTTAGGAGTTGTGTTTGGACACTTGAGGGAGTGACAGAAGTTATATAACTATGATACACAAATGGTTAAATACTATGAGAGGTTTCACCATCTAGCATGATAGAATTTGTAGGTAGACGACTTCACAGTTTTGTGCTATTCAGCTATAACCAGAAACCAGATTTCTAGCTTACTGAAAACTGAACTCCGCACCAGTTTTTATTTCCGTACAGCAGCCTTATGCATTCATCCAGGAGTCCACAACTGGGATGAAATCACCTCAAGGGCAGACCATTATCAGACTACCAGCAGACAAACAAGGTCTCTGAACAATTAGCAAGAACAAATAATCGAGCTCCATGGAACAGCACTGGTGCTTGGAAGCATTTCTGAACAGGACATGACTGCTGAGTTAATCACGTGCCACTATTTAAATTAATAAAATATACTATGCTTGAAACTTAAGCATGCACAACTGCTGCATCATTCAGCAAGTCAAACTAGGCTCAGACTGAGGTGTTTATAGTTGCTACTGGACCTAAGACCTCCACACACATTAAGCTGCCTTACCCCAAGTCAGTATTCTCTACTCCATGTGGCAGCAGCTCTCTGGGGTCTCAGGTCTTTCATATCACCTGCTTTCTGATTAAGTGGAGATGCCAGGGATTAAATCTGCATCCAGAGCAGATGCTCTACTACTTAGCCATGATCCCACTTCTAATGTGTATTCTGAGCTACTGCTGTTATGGCCTCAGCAGGGACTTGGCCCAGTGTGGCTAAGTCCCTGACATGAATTTCTTTATCCTCTCTGGTCATCAGGAAACACTCATGTGATGCCTGTGTTTCTTTTGTACGCACATACTGCTAGGTGAATGAGATCATCCAGACAGTCACACAGGTGAGAGGACTGTGTTAAAAAAATGAGAAATCTGGTAGGATTGCTCCTCCTCCTCCATCTTCCATCAATGAGGATACACCAAAGTCAACACACACAGGTCTATGGTAGCTACTGCATTTCAGCAGAGACCAAATTCCTTTCCCTGTCCCAACCACAGCATGCTGAAATGGTCCAGAAATTTGCTCATGGAGCAGGTGGGTTTATTCAATTACAAGCCAATTAGAACATGGCAGCAGTTAATTCAGTACATCAGAAACCATTTTAGGAGTTGTGGAGATTTTGTAAAGGAGTATTAGGCAAACTAGCTAACTTTATTTTCCATACTGCACAATTAATGGTTGTGTTATTGGACCTGTTATATGGGGCACCACGGAAACGATGATACTGAGATGTATAGCCTCCTAGAATACAGCTTAGCCCAACTCAGGGCCTCTGGTCAGTCAATACAGTCCTGCCAAGTCTTTCCAGTCCCGCCCCATTTACACTAAGTAGTCCTCTATCAGGTAGAGTGAATTGGAAAACATGTTGAGATTTGTGAATGGAAGGTGTTAGTAAAATGAATTTAATAGAAAGCTGCTGTTATCACATTAAACACAGATTTCAATCAGCTCCCATTATGCTAATCACATACTCTCTTCTGGGGTCCTGATAACATGATTTTGAGCCAGATGAAGATTGTGCAAAAGAGTTATAGGGAAACCCCACCCTCCCAAATCTTTATTACAATTTTACCCCACCTTTCCCACAAGGCACTCGGGACATATGTTTCATCCCTCTTTATTCTCACAGCCTACCAGTTAGGCTGATAAACAGTGACTGGCTTAAGGTCACCCAGTTAACTCATGGGTACATAAGAATTTTAATCTGGGTTCCCTGAATCCTAGTCCAACCCCTACATTACAGTGGTTCTGAAGAACCATTGATGAAATCAGCAGAGAGGGGGGTGTCAGCAGCCAGACATCCTTCCATTATATATTAAGCCTACTCCAACCAAGGACCATTCATTTCCAATTTCCGTGTCAAAGATGGAACCAATCAGAGGCACAAGAAGCAGCCATTATGCTTGATTCCACCTCAGCTGAGAATCACCTTATTAACAAACACTTGTGGTAATTTTTGTTATTTTGCTCGCTGTGTGTGTGTATGTGTGTGTGTAGGAAATCTAGGGCCAGTCAGCAGCCATATTTGCATGTCACATGGTAATGGGTAACTTAGTTAATAAATTATTTAGGCTAATAACCATAACACTTGAAATTATAATCAGCGGAGCCAGAATCTCTTAGAAGTAGCAGAATGTAAAAATAAAAATAGGTCCCATTAAGAGAAGAGCAAATGGGGTCACTTCAGGAGATCAGCCAGGACGCCAGATGTTTATTTTTATTTTTTTGCGTGCATTTCAATTAGAGCTCATTCAAAGTACAACAGATCAAAACCGTGATAATGAAAAAGAAGTCTGATTAATTTTTTGTCTAAGCAGCAGAATCTCATTAGAAACTGAACTTTAGTGAGACAAGGCTCCAGAGTGTTAAAAATATGGTATTTAATGAGGGTCCAAAGGCTTGGGAAGCTGAAAGTGAAACCTGGACATTTTACCTCACAGACAAGGGAATAATCATCCAGCTGGAAAGCTCCTACTGAGATGAGGTACCCCGCTTGCAGTCAGTCCACATGCAACACAATGAAGTGGATGCCATATAATTCAAATAAATATAATTACAATAAAGAGCAGATTATGAAAAAGATCAAAGCATTCTCAAGAAATGAATCGTTGCATTTGCCTGGCACCTCTGAGGTTTGGGATCAGGATTAAACATACACAGGAGAGAGAGAGAGAGCGCGCAACTGAGACTCAGCATGGGTTCTGTAAGGGAAGATCTTGTCTCAGTAACCTGTTAGTGTTCTTTGAGGGGGTGAACAAACATGTGGACAAGGGGGACCCAATACATGTTGTTTACCTTGACTTCCAGAAAGCTTCTGATAAAGTTCCTCATCAAAGGCTCCTAAGCAAGCTCAAAAATCATGGGATAAAAGGACAAGTCCTTTTGTGGATCAAAAACTGGCTAATAGGAAACAGACGGTGAGTATAAATGGGCAATTTTCTCAGTGGAAGATGGTAAACAGTGGAATACCGCAGGGATCAGTACTGGGTCCAATGCTTTTTAACTTGTTCATCAATGATTTGGAGTTGGGAGTAAGCAGTGAAGTGGCTAAATTTGCAGATGATACGAAGTTGTTCAGGATGGTGAAAACCAGGGAGGATTGTGAGGCACTCCAAAGGGATCTGTCGAGGATGGGCGAGTGGGCGTCAACGTGGCAAATGGGGTTCAATGTGGCCAAGTGCAAGGTGATGCACATTGGAGCCAAAAATCCTAATTATAAATACACGTTGATGGGGTCTGAACTGGCAGAGACTGACTGAGAGAGATCTTGGAGTCATAATAGATAACTCCCTGAAAATGTCAAGACAGTGTGCAACTGCAATAAAAAAGGTCAATGCCATCCTGAGGATTATTAGGAAGGGTATTGAAAACAGATCAGCCAATATCATAATGCCCCTACATAAATCAATGGTGCAACCTCATTTGGAATACTGTGTACAGTTCTGGTCACCACACCTTAAAAGGATATTATAGCTTTGGAAAAAATGCAGAAAAGGGCAACTAGAATAATAAAAGGGTTGGAGAACTTTCCCTATGAGGAAAGGTTGAGGTGTTTGGGGCTCTTTAGCTTGGAGAAACGACAGCTGAGGGGTGACATGATCGAGGTTTATAAGATTATGCACGGGATAGAGCAGGTAGAGAAAGAGGTACTTTTCTCCCTTTCTCACAATACAAGAACTCATGAGCACTCAAAGAAATTGCTGAGTGGTCGGGTTAGAATGGATAAAAGGAAGTACTACTTCACCCAAAAAGTGATTAACACTTGGAATTCACTGCTGCAGGAGGTGGTGGTGGCTACAAGCATGGACGACTTCAAGAGGGAATTTGATAAGCACAAGTGGGGACCCACAAGAAACTTGCGGGATGGTCATCCCATTCCTCACACCTTTGCTTCCTCCCCTCTACCCTTACCTATCTCACACTCTTTCTCCCTTCTGGGGGTGGAGCCATAGATTCAACCCTCCAAAGCAGCCATTTTATCCAGGGGAACTGATCTCTGTCACCTGGACAACAGTTGTAATTCTGGGTGATCTCCAGCCCTCACCCAGAGGCTGCCAATGGTAGTTCTCATGGAGGAAACAGCTGGTTTGGAGGCTGGAGTCTATGGCATTATACCAGTCTGAAGTTCCTCCCCTCCTCAAACTCCACCTTCCCCAGGATCCACCCCTCAAATGTCCAGGAGTTTCCCAATCTGGAGTTGGCAACCCTATTTCCTTCCCACCCAACAGCCAACCTACCTTTATCTGCCTTTACCTGTCTTCAGCTTTTTGTCTCCATCCCTCTCCCCAACAGCTTCTACCAAGGAAAATTATAGTCTTTCTCCAGAGTGGGGACCAAAGCAGCTTATATTATTCTCACCTCCTTTTTATCTGCACAACTCTGTGAAGTTGGTTAGGCTGAAAGTATGTGACTGGTCCAAAATCACCCAGTCAGCTTCCACCGCAATATGGGGATCTGAACCTGGGTCTTGAGGACCCTACTCTGAAGCTCTAACTGCTGCACCACTGCTGGCTTTCATAGGGTGGTTGCTGAACAGCAGCAAGCAGCCAGGCTAAGTTGAGTCATGCAAATTAGGTGGTATCAAGTCACCCAGAGAGTGCTGCCTAGGGATGCCAGCCTCCAGGTGGGATCTGGGGATCCCCTGGAATTACTGCTCAGCTCCAGACTACTGAGATAACTTTCCCTGGAGAAAATGGATGCTTTAGAGGATGGACTCTAGGTTATTGTATCCCACTGAGGTCCCCGTCCTCCCCAGGCTCCATCCCCAAATCTCCAGGAGTTTCCAGTCCTGGAGCTGGTGACCTCACTACTCCCATCCCCTGCCAGTGCCCATGGGGGGACCTGGCAACCCTAGACTGCTCCCAGGCCTAGGGTTGGCAACCTCCAAGTGGGGCCTGTCTCCCTGGAGAAGAGATCTGTCTCCCTGGAGAAAATGGCTGCTTTGGAGGGTGGATTCTGTGGCATGATACCCAGCTGAGGCCTCTCCCTTCCCCAAATCCTGCCCTCCTTACACTCCACCACAAAACCTCTAGAAAATCCCCAGCCTGGCCCCAAGGCGCCCTCCCTCCCTCCCAGGCCGAAAGAGGCCTGGAAAGGGCCCTTCCTCCACCCTTTTACTGACAGAGCCAATGAGAAGCCTCCCCCCCCCCCACAATGTTCTAATCTCTCACCATTGATGCCTGGAGTTAGGTCCCTGCAGAGGCCATTTCAAAAGGTTTTTGGGGGGATTCAACTGTTCCTGAAGGGATTTTTTCACTTTTTGGATTTTTCTGCAGATCCAGGAAGTTTCCTGACTATGTAGGAAAAGCTGTTGGGGTAGAGTGAGCCTTCTGTTGGTGGAAATAGGAATCCGCACAAAAAAACCCTCTGGGAAATAGTATAAGGATATGGAGCAGAGGTCCATCGGTGGCTATTAGCCAAAGATAGGGACTCTGGGGCAAGTGATGCTCTGTATTTGTGGTGCTTGGGGGGGTCAACAGTGGGAGGGCTTCTAGTGCCCTGGCCCCACTGGTAGACCTCCTGATGGCACCTGGTATTTTTGGCCACTGTGTGACAGAGTGTTGGACTGGATGGATCCAACATTGGCTTCTCTTATGTTCTTTTGAGATGTTATCCTCTTTTAGAAGAATCCATAAAACAGAAGCTGAAAAATAAAATGCAATTCTTTGTTTCTGACCCAAAGGAAAAAAAGAGTAACATTAACACATAGGCTATATTCCCTGTGATTTTTCTACTATATTTCTGCAAAGCAGTTCACCTCTCGAACAGTCCTTTTGTGAAGGGCATATGGTAATTTCAAGACATTTTCCACAGCTGGACTCTGAGACCTTCTATTCATACTGGGGCTGAACCGCCCATAAACACAAACATGCCCACTGCCCTACCTTCTGCCAGTGTGCCCCTCTAACTTTAGGCGCCACTGTCAAGGTGGCTGATGATTAGCAAGTCCTTGAGCCCCATCATGCCTTAAAGCAGAGTTAAGGAAAAAACTCCATTAGCTTTTAAAGTTAGTTCATAGAGGTCCTTTTCCAGGCTGCAGCAAAAAAATTACTTCTGTGGCCCAGCTTGTATAGGATCCTGGAATATACCATTCAGAATAGTATGCGTAAATCAAGGATTGTGTACTGACATCTGTTACTCTGTTTAGCAGCTTTCAATTTTAGAATGCAGACAGGAGGGGAAAAAATCTGAACAGGAGACAAATTAATTTCTTGGTTTTTAATAGTTTTGTTCTGTAGTTTGACCACAGCTTCTTAAGAACAAGCATAAAATCTGTATTGAAAACTAACAACAGCACTTAGAGCAACATTTTCCTTTAAAAGTATTGCAATAACAGACCTCAGGTCTAAAAACTAGAACATCACCATTTGCTCAGTTAAAAGGAGGCAGATACACAACTGTTGAAATCTTGTTCTGCATATAACCAGAAGTTACATTAGAAATTAAGCAGCAAATTGATTAGGTTAAAGGGGAACAAAAAGTTGCTTAAAGCAAGCTAGGTTCATTGTAGCTTCACATGAACTGCTATCAAGAAGTTCCAATAAAACAACATTTTTTTCCTTTTTACTTTAAAATAATAATTATAATAATAAAATAATAATACTTAGCATTTATATAGCACTTTCAGTGCTCAAAGCGCTTCACATACATTACCTTGTAATCCTTACAACAGCCTTGTAAGGTAGGCCAGTATTATCCCCATTTTACAGATGGGGACTGAGAAAAAACAGCTTGCCTAAGCCCACCTAAGAAAATTTATCATGGGGGAGGCGAGATTTGAACTGAGGATCTCCCAGCTCACAGCTCCTTCTCTTAGCCACTGCATTATACCAGCTGCTAGCTTAAAAACAAACAAAAATGAAAAGGTTAAATGTTGTGGATAGTGCTTTTTTAAAAATAATTTGAGACAAAATGAATAAAAGAATTGAAGAGAGAGACAATCAGGACATATGACCCAGTGTGGAAAGCGACAAATCATACTCATCTTACTGTACAATATGCAGCATATGCTGCAAAATTAACACAAAACAATAAAAATGGTCGATGTGGTGGAAACAGGCATGAATCCAATGATAAATTGGATATCTAATTACCAAGTCTGTGCACAGGCCATCACAGAATTCTCTGCATGTAAGTTCTCTATGAAGATACAGAAAGATCAGTTTTTCTGGCAACATGCACTGCAGGTAAAGCAAGAATTACCTGATTGATTTTTTAAAAATTTTTGCTGTCCAAGAACATGCCTAGGGTGCTAATCATTACTGATGAAAGGTTTTGAGAGGGGTTGTTTGTTTTAAAGTTTGTTCTGAGGCTTTCTGATAATTGGAAAAACATGAATACAGAACTCTATGTCTACTTCTGAGGTTCTATCATACCTTTCATCACTGCAGCTTCAAAGCAGAATGGTGATTATTTCTTTTTAAGGAGGCAGCATCTTGTTTGGTCCACTGGGCACATTACATTTGTTACTGCAATTAGCAACTCACATTCTAGATACCACCACCACCACCCTGGCACATAGTTCACTAACATGCTAGATTTCTTCTCCTCTGGAATACACTGTCACTGTATGGTGCAAATAGGGAAGCGGTCAGTGTAGCAAAATTCTGAATACTCAAATGCGCTGTGCCCCATCCAGATTAACTACTATCGCACTACCTAAATACCATAGAATGAGTGTGGAGAGGGAAGAAGAAGACAACAGTCTGTAAGGATATGCAAAGTCCAAAACACAGATATATTGGGGGTGGGGGTTAGAGGCAGTTATTACCCTGGTACAAAATATAAGTAGGTTTTTTTTTAGAAAGATATTAACACACCAAACTGCAGGTCAACCAAGAAATTATAAACTAAGCTATTGAGAGTTGAACCAAGCATACTCTTGACAATATAGGTAAGCTTTTCCATTAGTAGGCCCGGAGTAGCCAGCCATTAATTTGTGTTAAAGGGTTGCAGGAGTGAAGGGGAAGAGAGACTGATGAAGACAACTACATTGACTGTAGCCTGCAGAAGACCCTGTTACCAAAAAACATTTTCAGTCCTGCAAAGGAGTTTCCTGCTCCAGTATTAAAGATTATTTTGAGTCTGATTGTGAATTCTTGAGTCTCACCAAGGAACAGGCCCTAAAAATAATAGTGTCACAGCATTTATTTGGCTTTCACACTTAAAAACTTGCCCTGTTTTTTTTCTGAGGTATTTGTTTTGCCTAACAAGTCTAGGCTCTAGAAACAGGGCACAGTGTGGACAGATGGTGAACTTGTACTGCCAAGACAACCTTGCTGTGCACAGCACCTGTGACACAGAAGGATATTTTCTTTCCTCATCTGATTTCTGCAAGCAGCTAAGCCCCCTTATAAAATTTAAAAAGTCCCCAAAGCAAAATATTATATGAGTTGTTCATTAAACTTTTTCAATATTTAAGGTCTTTTCTACCAGCTGTGATGACATCTTCCTTGGCCAGAAAAAAAAAGAGTTATGGGGAAGGACAGCTTGAAGAACTGTAGCCTACATCCTTAAAAAAATATCAAGATCAATCTGTGATGGACACCAAGAACTCAGTTGCTAACTCAGAAATACCACTTTAATCACACAGAAAATAGGAAGGAGTTAGGAAGCCCCATCCAGCAATGCTTGTGAACTAAACTAAAAGTGCACGCAGCTCATACATACAAAGCTCAGTACATTGTTCTGAGGTGTTAACAGTATTGCTCAAACCTGTCCCACATTTGCTGCTACCTGCACTGTGACTGGACAGGAAAAGGAGAGTCCAGCATACGTGAAGGAAAGACATGCACTCCCTGGACCCACCCTTAGTTAGAAATGAGCTACAGCTTCATGCTTTTTCAAAATAAAAACTGATCTGTTTTATTCATTTTGCATTTTATATGGCTGGGCTTGGAAGCCAGCTCCCACTTCAACCAAATTTTATTTAAGGTGTCGGAATTTCAACTGTACAGGTTGTAGGGATTTAGCCATCTCTGTGTTAACATGAATAACAACCAATAGCTGAAGAGGAAGGTGACCAACACTGGTCCAATTTCATAACTATAAAGCAACAAATAAAAGTAGCAGCTAGCAACAAAGTTAAAGCTGAGTTTTTAAATCTTTAAAAGGGACACGTGCACACACACACATACACAAAAGATTCCTCTCAGCGAAAATGCACCAGACAACCAATGGGCCAATCAAAAGTGATTTGTTCAAGCTTCCCTTTTTTTCACCTTATAGTATACTGATATTTCATAGGAAAATAAAAATACATAGATGTTGTGCCATTTGTATGCAAATTCTGTTACAAAAGAAGGACTAAGCACAAAAGTAGGCATTCACAAGTTCTATGCCATGTGTGTCAAAACAGTTATCCTCTATACATTATGTTACATTATTAACAATGGTTTTGTATTTGTTCTACCCACTGGGTAGGATATGTGCATAATATATTCAAGTTATATACAGCACCTTACAAATCAAAATCAAAAAGGAAGAGACAGACGACTGAAGAAAGCACCGTTTTAAGTGAGGCACAACAAAGGTGGGAGCATAAGGCCCGACTCCAAGAGCCATTCTAGTCAGTGGGAGCCTTTCCACTGACTTTAATGGGTTTTGAAAGACCAAGGCCAGAGTGTGCAGGGGGCAGAGTTCCTAACTGCTCAAGACCTGGACATGAGGCACCTTAGTTGCTTCTGAATGACAAACATGCAGATCTCCTCTAAATTATAACTTACTTAGGCCCCGTCCACACGGAGCATTTGCCCCGCTGAAGTCACGGGAGGCCTGCGGACTTTCCGTGCGTGTTCATACGAGCACATCTGGGAGGCGTAGGGCTCCCATGGCCAACCCGCGGCTTCCCTCCGAAAACGCGCGGTAAAAAACTAGTAGGTCCGAGGTACTAGTTTCTGAAAACCCCGGGGCAAAGGCTGGCGTCTGATCGCGGGAGCGCCGGTATCCTGCGGCTTCCGACACCCGCCCACGTCCACGGAGTTTCCGGATGTTGTAAGTTTCCCTGGGATGCGCACCAATGCTGGACAGAGCATGCGCACATACAGGTCACCGACAGCGGCCCGGCCCCCCCAACGGCGCATGTGCACTTCGCACTTGCGTGGTGGTCTGCTGTGCTGCTGTTCTGCTACGCTGCAGCAGCGCAGGGTGATCGCGGCGCGGAGCTCATGCGTGGCAACCCGGCGGCCTGTGAGATCGGGCTACCGCGCCTTATTTAGCTCCGGGGCAAACTGCCACGCCTCCCCCGCGCGTTTTCTGGCCCGTGTGACCGGGGCCTTAATAGCTCTACAATGAGAGATGAAAGGAACACCAACTAAGGAAAAGAATGAGAAGGTAGAAAGATACAAAAATAAGAGCATGGCCACTTACAAAATACCTAACACATACCACATTCTTTTTAAAAAGCAGCAACATAGCCCCTAAGATCTCGCTCCTACACAAACTTAAATGGAAAGACGTCCCCACTGATTTCCAATTGAACTTGTTTCCAAGCAAGTGAGCATAGAATTGCAGCCTAGAAAGAGTGGCTAACATCAATCAAAAACGTATTTGTCAGGACTGGCACAAAGGTCAAGATCTCGCTCTCCTCCATCCCAAAGGACCAGGTTGAAGTACGGAGATGTATCAGCCTTCCCTTTTTGCTTCTCACGTACAAGGAACAGAAGTAAAAGGATATAAATAAAACTTTAGGGCTTCCTATCTGTAGCTTTAACATTTTGTATGGATGGTGAACAGATAAAGGACTGCACCAAGTATCAATATTTTCAAAATTTATCTTAAAGGGCAATTGACTGTCCACTTACAGAGGCATAACATGAGCAGTCAATAAATCACTACATTATGGTGACATGACCAGTTAGGTCAGTGCCAAGAATACACATTTCTTCAGAAGGCAGATGATCCTTACAGTACTTTTAAAAGAATGTCAACATTGTGGAGGGTGGGCAGGGCAGATTGATTCATCATACAAACACACCCCTCATGAATACATGAGGCTGCTTTATACTCAAGACCAGCTAGTTCAAAATTGTCTATTCCAACTGGCAATGGCTCTCCAGGTAAAGGTCTTTCCCAGCATCTGCTACCTGAGTTCCTTTAACTGGAGATAGCAGGGACTGAACCCAGAACCTTCTCCATGCAAAGCAGGTTCTCCTTCACTGAGCCACGGCACTTTCCCTAGACAGATATGTCCTAAGGATACAACTTAACTGTCCTTGTTTCTTATTGCTGCTGACAGGTCTCACTTTAAGCCACGGGGCAATTCAAATTATAAACATCATCACTATACACGTCACAAAGACTAATTTCCTAGCTTGGCCGCCATTTAGGGAGAATTTGCCTGATATAGTAAATGCCAGAGTTCTGTAGCAGCACAAAGGCTGTAACTATCACTAGCAACACCACACAGTTATTGAGGGATAACTATGTTTACTACTTCACAAATATATGAATGAACTTGTCCATAGTGTACTATTTAAAAAAAAACTCTCTTTTTAGGAAGATTTATAGCAAAAGCAGTGCTGTTATATAATTTAAAGTTAATTTAGGAAAAGAGTTTTCAGATAACATCAATGACCGCTTTCCAGAATCAAGGAAACAAACCCTCACCTCATGCCCTGCCTTACCCTGTACTAAGTTGTTATACAGTATTCTTCACAGTGACTCCTCAAATCTGGTTCTAGGAACAAGGTAGCACCAGAAATATTTCTACTGCCCGTCCCAGAGATTCTACCAATAATAAAAGTATCCTCTGTGTGGTGGGGAGAAGGAACCATGCCCCCCTTTGCTGTACTTAAGAACTGGGAACAAATTTGAGAGTACTGCACATACCATGCCCCCTTTTCTTAAGTGCTGAACATATGTCCCCTTTCCTTAAGGAGCCACACACCTCAGACTGTTGAAAATAAAATTTAAGAGGATATTTTAAACCATGTGCAATGGCAAGCAGCAAGAGGTGTGCCAGAATTTTATTAATGTACTAGGAGGCTACAGACAATCAACAGCAAATATGAGCCATCCATGGACAAAGATGAGCATGTCTGGGTATGTATCACAGCAATCTGCTTGAGGCAGCTTGCATTTGAAGGCTCAAAAGCATACTTCATTACTTATGTCATTTTTGTGCCAACCAAAAAGAGCCTGAGAGAGGATGTGTAATTTTAACACCTCCCAAAGAAGAGTTTTTGCACTTATGTACCCTTAACTCAAGGAAGAATAGCAGGAAATACCACTAGATACAGTTAAAGGGAACATAATCTGAATTTCACAGCTATCCAATGAACCAAATACCTGCTACATTCTCTGAGGCAAGCCTTCAGCTATGAAATGCAGAATGACCTCAAATCTAGAAATAAACAAGTACTGTTAGTTGGCTTGGCTTAAACCATCAGATAGGTCCTTGCATTATTTCTGGAAGAAAAAATCATGGCAATTTGAATACATCAGGCAATAAATGTGGCTATGCAGGTATACACCATAGTGAAGCACGAGATAAAAATTCCATTGGCTATACTGGATTACCTTGTGGAACAAGTACATTAGAACATATCTCAAAAGTATTTTTGTGCATGGCACATAATTTTGAGAGAGAAATGTTACTGAAGACGTGTTTGGATATTTTAACTGCAATTTTTCAAGTTTTCCTCCCAGTTATTCTTCACCAGAATGCCTATATAAAATAGTAAGATTTGTTTCTCTAAGTATCCTCTGAATAAGACAAACAAAAAACCAAAAACACAACCCGAGCAAGTAACTTTTTGTTCCTTAAGAATCAGGCTACCAACGATCCTCTCACTGACAGTACAACACACACAATAACATCTGCTCACAAACGGCAAGTTTAGCACAGTGGCTGGTTCTGAAGTTGTCTTTGTTTTTGCATTTTCTTTTCAAAGTAAAAAAATCTCACTGATAGATCTTTTTGATTAGAACTTGGACCACAGAAAATGCTGCAGCTATGGAAGTTTAAGTAGTAATAAAAAAGACAGCAGCTCTCTGCTTTAGTCTATTGGTGGATGAATAGGGAAGAGAGGTAATTATGAAAGAATCTGGATTATCTGAATTACACAGTACATTGATAGATGGACAAAAGAACAAATAATGGTGTGATGGACAAAAGAACAAATAATGGTGTGATAAGAGGTGTATGTTCCAGAGTAGCAGAGGCCTATGAGTCTACATGGCCATGATTATACTGGGGGGGGGGGTATGGAACCCAGGCACAACTTTCTAGCTCTCATGACCATATGACAGTACAAGAGGAGTTTCTATATAGAATTATAAAAACAGAGAATGGAGTAAGCAAGGAGTAGGACAACTTCATTCAGCAAAAGGCGTAGGTAAGCTGTACCCAGATGAACAGTTCCATAAAAGTCCATTAAACACCAAGGGGTGGATACAGCCAGCTTTTTCACTCCATATTACTGCCCCTCTCACATGGCTTTTGTCTATATTGATCCCAAGATCTCCAGCACAGCTGTTTTGGTATGGACCTCTCCTCCCTTTTTCTCAAGCAGAACAGCTAGTGGCATCCAATCCTACCTTAAGGAACTAGCTTGGAGAGTTTGCAATAAATATGGAAAGCATCACCTGTGCAGATAATCCAGATCTTCTGGTAGTCATTTAGAATGGCAGGGAACAGAGAGAGGATAGATCTGCAGTTGTCAAGTATGATGAGTGATAGACTCTTGACACACAACTCTGCCTCTCCCCGTTTCCAGTCTGGAACTATCTTTCTATTCTATAACATTTTTCATATACACAGTACACAAAGCCTCTTTTCCCAGGAACAAAATACAAAACAAATTTCAAATGTTGCGGAGTAAAAATCATGCAGATGATTCCAAGGACAGTTATGTAAATATACTTAGTTTTTATCCTTCATTCCCACCACAGAAACTCAGTATTTTACATACAAGGTTTCAGCCCCATGAGGCGGAAACTCAGTTCCTTCTTCCTTCTTGTACCAGTGAAAAAGCTGGTAAGACCCAATATGTTTTCTTTTCTGCTTACATTGAAATCTTACACAGTTAACACGCTGTCAGTAGACTTGCAGCCAAACTAGACATGACTGTGCCCTCATATCTGCTGCAGGGATGCTAAAACGAGTGACTTTAAAAATGCCACAGGAGTTAACTGAAAAGATGCTGGTGGGGGGCAGAATACTCTGTCCCACTGCACTGCAGGCCTGATCAGGATTGGGCCTTTGTGACATTTTTTAAATCACCTGTTTTAGGCTTTACAATGGCAGTGGCATCCCCCTGATACATATCTAGTTTGGCCCTTCAGTTTGCAATGTTAGTCTCCCCCTACACTGCATGCATGGAGAGAGAGAGAGAGAGAGAGGGAGGGAGGGAGGGAGGGAGGGAGGGGGAGGCTTTTTAAATTGCTAGCAGCGTAAAAACCTTAGAAAGTTACCATGTGTCTTTGCAAACATGATTCCTATAGAAGATTAAGAAAGGTACTCAAATCAATCCCAAAATTTTGGCAAAAAAGTCAGTTCTCAAATGGCATAATCTCTGTGCCCTCAGTCAATACTCTACATTTTTCTCCAACTATATGATTCTGAGAACTCCCCCAAATGTTGCATGTGGATATCAAACTAGTCATCTGTGCAAATGCACTAGAAGAGTATGCACATAGCCTCATTTCACTTACAGCATCTGTAATACAGCATCTTTCAACATATAATATATACAAATGTCTGACAAAGTAAATGACTTCAACTGATACCACCTTTTGAAGAGTGGGAATTAGGGCTCTGGAAATGTTATCCAAAGCAGAGTTACATCCTTCTAAGGCCATTGACTTCAATAGACTTAGAAGGGTATATCTCTGCTGAAGATTGCACTGTAATAGTGTGACTTAACACCATTTAAAGCTAACTTCTTAGATTACTCTGTAAGCCATTTTCACCTCTGGTCTCCATTTTGCAAGTGAGAGCTTTGAAGATGGAGATGGACTTTTCCCTACAGTCGTCATCTAGAAATATGGCACAACCATATTTACCTTCCCTGAAGAGAGGGACCTGAAGAGATCAATAGTTAATCTCTCATACCTCACCACTTAAAAGCGTATTCTCTCTGTAAGCAATGAAAATGGGAGATCCCAGCAACACTGAGACAACTAGTTTCAGAGACTAATCTTACAAAAGAGAGAGAGAACAACATCTAAAATACTACTATTTTGTGCAGAGCTAAGAAAAGATGTTCCTGATGTCTGCAACATGTACAAGTCTAACTGAAAGGAGCCCAAGTTCCAAGTATTTCCTTTAGATGTTATGTACCAGCATATTAAAGTTCTGGGGACTTAAAACATCACACACAAATGGAAAGATGATAATGGATCATCTTCAAAGCCAACATACTTCTAATATCTGGCTTGAAATGAGCCATGCTGGTAACAGTCGCCAGTCCACAAAATATTTACTAGCTTGCTAGTTTGTCAGAAGGTGGCTTGTAGAATTTTTTTCCTACGAAACAAAGGGGCTCACACTTGAATAACACTTTAAGTGGAAAGGGTTTATTTGTCTATCCCTTGTCATCTGAACAGACGTTGCCCATTTTATATTACTAGATACAGAAATTCAGATTTTCACAGCACTTCGTCTGGATCCTAAAGAATAATTTCATATTCGCTAACGGTACCCTCTCTACCTGAAAGAAAGACTGCCAGCCCCCAAATGTGCCATCAAGGAAAAGATGAATAGTCTTAAATCTATGTATAAGTTACAGGTAGGTATGATTTAGAAAAACTGTGTATATAACCTTTCAGTGGGGTTGTTTTATATTCAAGGTCATCTTTCTTTCAGGTAAATATGGTATTTTCAGTGTATAAATGAGAGAACAGAGAAATAACAGTCATCCCATATCACAGCAGGAATTGCCATGGAGAAAACAGAGAAAATTTGCCACATTAAATACTTATAGGGTCTCTACCAAGTATGTATAAAAGAGCACCTGCAAATGAACTCTCTCCTAGTTCAATCCATGCTCATTCTAGCTAGTGAGCCACCTCTGTTATCAGCCAAAACCTGGGATGATGCTGTGACCACCAAGAGTTTCTGGAAGATGAGAGCAAAGGACAGCAAGAATAACAATTCTCTGAATATTTAGAAGCTAGAAAGACAAAAATTGTTCCAGTAAGGCCCAGGAGGGTACTATTTAAGAGTGCACACAGTTATGCTGGAGATTATGCAAACATAAATGAAAAGGGGGGGAGGGATTTGCAGCATTTATAATACTGCAGCATTTATAATACTTAGGTGCAGAAGGGGAACAGCTGCTCATGCATGTACATAGGACTTTCATTGCTAATGCATGAACAGTCCAGAGCCATACAAAATAAAAGAACCAAACAAATAGAACCCTTGAACCTGAATCTAGATTCCCTGGATCCAGATATATCTGGATAGCAAGACAGATGTGCCAGTCAGTGGGGAAACAACAATTATTCAAGGTTTGGCTTAAAGGAGAACACATGGCCTTCTGGGAGACAGAACTTTCATGCGAAAATCCTGGATTCAAAGTGATAAAATATCTATCACCGACCTGGTAGTGCCTAGTTTGGTAAACAAAGATCCAATTACTTACTGCTTCACTTCAAAGGCCTTGGAGTTTGAATAGTTAACCAATTAACACAACAGGGCACTCCTTCTACAGACACAAAATTATTCAATGTGAGTTTTACATATTACAATTGTTAAGGGCACATTCTATCTCTGACCATTCAATTCTGAGATGTTTCTCTCTCAGAAAAATCAAATGAGGCAGGTGTTTGAGAATACCCCTCAATTCTCTCACTAAACATCGATCCTGCAGGTATTATTAAATGGACACCACCAAATCACCTGAATACACTTGCCTCCATTGAAAGGTATACTGCATGAGAAACAAAAAGTTGTGATAGCTGAGCTGATAGCCAATTCACAGAATTAAAGCTACCATGAGATATTTATACAGTTATGTGACAAACAAAGATACTAAAGACAATATAAGGATACTACGGAAGTCAAGAGAGCAGCCTGTACATTGGAGCTAGTTCAGGACAATATGCAAGTGAGTTCTGTCCCGCTGCAAACAAGGTCCTTCTGTTTTTAGAATAGAATTATTATCTAAGTGTTCCTCAAGCTCACTGCTGAGTTCATGGGCCACCTTAGGCTTATGAAAGCATTTTTACAAAAGGACAACAAAAGCAAAACACACTATACATGCTGTTTTGGCATTAAAACTCTGCATAGATCAGAGATTCATTTCAGCTATCAGGCTTCAGTCTAAGTTACTTTAAGTCCTACAGAACTCCAAGCTTCGGCAAACAGAACAAGAGCTACAGTACAGTACATTTGTATAGTGCAGTTGGGTGTACTTCTGACTTTTTTATTAGCAAAATACTATGCTTAAGACTGTAGAAAAGGGAGACTCCTTCTAAAAGAAATCTCTACTATGCAACTACAACCCTCAGTGGAATATCAAAATTAAGACTCTAGAGATTCTCTGCTTTCTTTTAAAGTCCATTTGCTAACTGCATTTTAGGTGCCTGTTGTGCTTTGTGTGTGCTCTTGGTTTCACAACCACTCTCCTTCAAACTGCCTTTCAAATGCTTGCATTAGCTGCAATAAAGATGGCGAGCACTCAAATTAATGGCAATGATCCCCAAATATACTACAGAACAAATTCACTGGGATTTTGTAGGACTGTATGTTCAAATCACAGCCTAAAAGCAAAGCCAGTATGAAATAAGAAAGTACCCAATCCTAAAACATTAACACGATTGCTTGCAGATTTTGATAACAACCAATTCAGGTCAAAGAATAAAAATGGGGCTATGGCAGATTCAACCTAATCACCTGATTTCCCCAAACAATTCCCAGTAGCAGTCTAATGGTATAGGCTCCACAGACCCCATTAGCAATGTCGACCCAGTTAAAGAAACAGTGTAAAATGAAGAAGGGCTTGAAGAGCGATCCATCCACCTGAGTGAGATGGATCGTCAGCACTAGGAGACAAACAGTTCTATAGAAGCACAACAGAAGTCTAATTTAACAGGGAAAACCCACCTTGCATTTTAATACCATTTATTGTAAGATGTCATGTTATATGACTGAATTTGTTATGGACTACAGTGGAGATTAAAAAATCTGCTGACACGGCATTGTTAAAAAAGAGAGAAAGGAAACAAGCAGGAAGAATTTGTTATAATTACAAAAAAATGTAAATGTGTCTGGCATTTCCATCGGCTTCTACTTAAACAAATGGCTTATAGCTAAAACCATCTCTAGGAGGTGACTTCCATAATTTTCATATTTCCTTTCTTCCAGCCATAACTCTGCAATACACCTTGTTGATGCACTGCTAGTTGAATGCAAATTATTGCAAAGGTAACATGTTAAAGTTCTCTGTCAGTTACTTAATTTTATGTAAAATAGTAATTAGATTAAATTCCATAGTCTCATACTGATGATGATTAATAGCGGGTTGGGCAAAGTCCTGAAGAGGGTTGCTCAGGAATCGTCATTCCAGAGGTGAAAAGACAACATACAGAAGAATTTCATGTTAAACAGTTCCCTCATATATATACTTTTAAAACATTAAAAGATAGTGCAAATTTAACACACTGGTATCACAACACAAATTAACCCCTTGAATTCATCTAGTTTTTGTGGTTTTTTAAAAACTTTATACCTTGGCACACAAAACAGAAATGCTGAGTCATAAAAAAAATTCCACATTCAGGGCTGGGGAGGGGAAAGCAAACTGGCCAATTTTGCCCCCATTAACCTAGTAACTCTTTCTCTTCTTTTAGCCATTCGCTTAATATAAAACAGGCTGTACACGCCATATTTCTGTGCTAAGTTATCTCTTAGAATTAAATAATTCAAATAGTTTATTAAAAAAAATATATTTTCCCAAAAACACTGTTCGTGGCCAAACTGAATGGAAGGTTGTAATTATTTCAAACTGCTTTTCATGCAATTCCCCTGACAGGAATCAGAAACTAAGAACAGTTTTACATGTTTGGTTTTACTAAACTGTATCACATGAAACTTAACAATTTTGTGCACAGGAGCACTGAAACTTCCATCATGCTCCCATTTGATTCTCCCGTCTCTCTTCAAGTGCTCATGGAAAAGAAACCTAGACAAGATTACCCGGTTTCCTGTCTTTGCCTTTAACAGGGACTATTGTGCTCTCTGAATTGTTCTGCTGAGACTGAAGTCTGCTTCCCCTCTGTGATGAAGGAGGTGCATTGCTTTGCTGGTGATGGAAAAAAGAGGAACCGGGATAATGCCCCATGACCTCACTGTAAGTCGGGGGTGGTCCTTCCATCCTTCCATTACTGCTATAATTGGTTGCACTTATACCCGAATTGCTGCTTGGTGGGCAAGGGCCCCCATTGTACATTGAAATGTCTATCAAGTCGCTGTCAAATATAGTCCTGTTGGGTGGTGCCCTGACAGATTCTCGGTTGAGTTCCATCTGTTGTTCTGGGTCCCGAAGCTGCAGTGTGCACGGCCCTTGGTACGGTGGCGGCTCTTCACCATCAGAGAGGGAGATGGTAGGAGGCAGATCAATCTCATGCTGCATGTATGGATACGTTGGCTGGAAGCGACTGAAATGTTCCCTCTGCATAAAGGATGGAGCAGTAAACCTGTCTCTAGACCGTGGGGCGTACATGATCTGTAATGGGAAGGAGAAACTATTATTCCACCAATAAAGTTTAACCTAAACAAGTTAACATATGGAACAACAGCAATCCACAGAGCAACACAAAATATGCACCCTGACAATAAATACAGGCAGTATTATCTGGAAATAGCTTCAAAAAAAGAAAGTGTTCTTAAGAGACATTACATAACCTAACTAAAGCAAGAGCAGAAGAATTATAATGACAGTACAAATTAAGCAGAGGAAGAATCTTAGAACCACCACTGGATTTTCTTTTGACAAATGAATTATAATAGGAAACATTAGAAAATAGCAACCTTGCTTAATAATTAAACAAGACTTCTTTCACATCCTCATTAAAAATAAATCAAAAGAATTTCAGAGGAGTAAGAAATTTCTAACCCCAAAACATGATCTCGGCTAAAAAATAATCTGTCTTTCTCAGCACCACCCAATGACAAGAACACAAAAAGATCCCAGAATCAGTTCACCAGGGAGTTTCCTCAATTCCCACTATAAATATGCTGTCATTTGCACAGCAGGACTTTTTTCAAACCTCCCTGTCTCAAAGATCCCACTGATCATTTTAACACTGAGTTCTGGTAAAGACATACTTTGAAGATACTTGCTCTTAATTCCATGTATCAAAGCTACAGCCCCATCTGCCAATCAACAGCAGCATGAGGGGCAAGTTATGCTACATAAACAGAAATGCAGGTCACTGAAATGTGAGTGAAAACTTACCTCTGAAGCTCCCTGGCGTGCAGAAGAGTTGTCTGAAGGCCACAAACACCCTTCCTAAAACAGGAGATAAAATAAGAAAATGCTTGACTTCTGAACAAGGATTGCAAGAGGTCAGTCTTCTGGTGTACGGTCAGTGTTCATATTCACTGTGAAAGCATCCATATTTATTGGTCTAGCATTAATTAATTAATTAAGGTTACTATACTGTCTCCTAGCATCCATGCACTATTTGTAATCTGGCATTCACAAAGCATCCTGTACTCCTTTAATTCCTACCATGCTAGCTGTACTGACCTGAATCCCATTTAAATCAATGGGCCTGATCTAGTAAGTAAGTGTGCTTAGGGCTGTGTCTGCCGTGCTGCTATCATGCCTACACTTCATTCCTTTTTTCCTGCCTTCCCATGTCCCATCTTGATGCCCCATCTTTCTGCATCCCACATCAGGCCAGTGAACAAAGTTTTTGGCCGCTGCCAAGACAGAAGCAGAGAGCCAGCTTAGAATAGGATTGCCTCAAACCTCATCATGCTAACTGAAGCATTTTTTACTATCTGACCACCAAACTTTCCCACACAAGTCTACGCAACAAAAGTGTTTCTTAGAATTGCCTTCCTAATATCTAGTCAAAGTTTTAATTGCCCTCCAAATTCAGATTCCAAATTCAGATCTGAATTTGAATTGCCCTCCAAATTCAGCACACCACCTCCCCAACATAATACTTTCCTTCCTTTATCCTATTTGGCATTATCCTGCTAGGACCATATTATTTTGTCTTTTGACTGTACTAATTAATCAATCTTGAGTGTGTCTTCTTGAGTGTGCTAATTCCTCAATTCCCCTGAATAAACTCTCTATCCTAATTCATTCTATTCAGATTCTCAGTGTTCCTTTCAAGTTTATGGGGGTACCATTTACTGTCATTGTGTTGCTAACTGCATAGATCTGGCTGTTCTTTAAGACAGGTATAAAACCTAAGCCATAAGCTCTCAGGAGTGGCAGATGGTGGCCCCTATTCATGACAACATGTGTCTAGCATACTTCTTCACCCCAAGAGTAATTAACACATAGAATTCACTGTCACAGGAAGTGGTGGTGGCTACAAGCACAGACAGTTTCAAGAGGGGAATGGATAAACATATGAAGCAGAGGTCCATGAGTGGCTATTAGCTACAAAATACAGATGGGACACTATGTGTGGGACAGTGATGCTCTGTGTTCTTGGTGCTTGGGGGGCCACAGTGAGAGGGCTTCTGGAGTTCTGGCCCCACTGGTGGACCTCCTGATGGCACCTGGGTTTTGGCTACTGTTTGACACAGAATCAAACATGGCTTCTCTTATGTTCTTAAGTACACGTATTTTCCTTCCTGATAACAGACACTATGCAACATATACATTTTATTCCACATAATTTATTTTCAGGTATGTACAACACTGCCTCCCAAACCAGTTTAATTCTAAAGCATCTAGTGCAAACTGTGTATGTGCTGCAAAACATATGTTACATACTCTCAAAAAACTCCCCTCTCTTTTCAGCCAATCTGTCACTCGTCAAAGAGAATGTTTAGAAGATGTTTCTTTATTCTTACCTGCTTCTAAAAGTACCCAACACTAAAAGGCTTTTGAAAGCACTAGAAGATGGTTTGTAAAACTAGCAGTTGCTGGTTTTAATCTGATGGCAAGCAAGCATATGAAAACAGCATACAATATACTGGCTGTCAAGCAAAAGGGCTTTTTGATCTAGTTTCCGTGGAAACTCAAACTGCCTCAATGAAAATCAACTATGATAAAGACTGTATTGTATTGTAGTCTCTTTCTCTCTATAACCCTCTGCCCCTTGTTTCTCTCTCTGAATCATTATTTCTACTATACTATCCTCTGCTTTATTTTTAGCAATCAACCAATTGAGTAATATAAGGATACAAAAACCTTTAAACTAACCATTTCGATTTTAAACCATGAAAACCATGTTTCTAAAAGATTACATCTTGAAACTTCTTTAAAGCACAAAGGATACAGGAGATGTTCACTTGAGATTATCCAAAATTAACATTTTCACTTTACATAGACAGAGAATCTCAAGGCTACACTCAATTGCTCCTTATCCAAGATCAGTCCAAGGTCACTGTTACTGTGTGTACCTAAGGTCCTAGAAATGATACCGCTCATCTAAATTGTGAAAAGCTGTACTATCTAAAGGAAAACCTGAAATGGCTGAAGATTTTGTGGGGAAAATATGTCAGGCAGTTGGGGAGATACAGGGGTTTGCCATAGATGGTTTCTTTTCTGTTTTGCTTTTTCTTAATGGGGAAAAGTAGATTTTTGTGGAGAAATTTAAATATATGCAATAGTTACTTTCCTATCAACCCAAAACTTATTTTACTGATTTAACATGAAATGCAGTATTTATAGCATAATCACCTTATAAAATATACTATTTGGCATATTTATGAAATTCAGAAGTATAAATATCTTCTTTTTCTATAAGAAAAACTGCAAGTATATCCAATATATAGCACATGTATTTTCGAATTCTAGCATTTGAGAGGTATGAAAAATAGTTGATGGTAGAAAATAAATTCTCTAGTAAACAAAAGAAAGTGTATTATTTGGACAGAAGTGTTCCCCAAACTTTTGTAATTTTTTGACTAGAAAAATTTAGAAACTTTTTGTTGCTATACATTTGGAATGACTGAAATGTTCTGTAACAAGACAAGGTTTTTATCACTCAATAAAGAGAAAGTATTTCATAGAAGCTTTACTTCCAGAGCTACAACATATTGCCAAATGTTTCCAGTCAGAAGAAACTGGGGGAAAAGAGAATTATTCCACAGGAGTTTCTTTTCAGCATTTCCAAGTTTTCCATTGATAAAATTGGGGGGAGGGAGAGGCCTTGAGTGGGAAAAGGAAACCATGTATGAGTGCAAGGTTTGCTTGTTTACCAGTTTTTCAGTTTTTCCCACCAGCTCCTCACATTTATATTCCTTCTTTGCACAGATCCAACAGTGAAGTGAGGTGTAATGGACTGCTCTTATGTATATGTATACAAGACCATTTAAAGCTTCTCAGGATTTTGCCAGTTATGCCACTTTGCCCTGAACCCAGCATCAACTCTTTACTATCATCAGTGGGAACCCAAGTACCATGCTAATTGCACCAAACAGGCTGCACTCCATCCGTTATTAAGAATGCTGAGGTGGTGGCAGCAAACCAATCTCTTACTAGAGAATTTAATAGGTCTACAAAGTTCAGATTCTCTGTTTTTATGTATAGGACTCCTATTTAATTCCAAGTTTCTCTTCCCCACTGTTTTGGGAAAAAGAGATCCATCATCTAATGTTTAAATTACCCTTGCACTAGATACTTGCCTAGTTCCCTCTAGGCAGTAATAAACTGGGAACCAGGTGAACCAATGCAATTTTGCTGTCAGAGTCTGTGTGAACTTGCTTTCATGTCATGGGAAAGTACAAAGTGACTACCTGCAGCAGTAAAAACACACCACTGTACTTCCCCAGTGTGGGAGACAGGAGCTCTGTGGTGCCTATATCTAGACACAAACCCTTGACTGACATGAGCCAGTGCTGGCCTTGGGCTTCACAAAAGGGAAACCACAACAGACAGGAAGTAACTCCTGTGTACTTACTCTCTTGGTAAAGAGAATGCTCACAGGCAGTGACAGCCACATATAAAAAGGAGGGACAAGTTATTAGAGCAGTGGGGCAGAGGGCTGCCCTCTCAATAGCTATTTGCAAGACTGCCCTGAAATAAGTTTCATTCATACGGGTCAGACTCTTGAGACTGCTGACATTTATCATACAACCCTGTGGCATTTTGTGGCCGCAGCTGAAACACCAGACCATTTAGCTAGTTCAGAGACCCATTCCTGCTCACTACCACCTTCTTGTCGGGTTTCCCACTTCGGAAATTGTGAGCTCAGCACAGACACTACAGCAAGGAATTTTGCTGCCCAAGTACATTCAGAATACTCCAAGGGGGAGAAGTGCTATCATTACAACAAAAAGTCTCAGGTGCAAAATGTGCAAAACTGAGGATAAATATCATGGCAAGACCCTGATGTTTCTGAAAATGGTTTTACACAAACAATGATGTCTCTTTCAGGAGAAAGCAATAGGCTGAAAATCCTGGCATTCCCCAGCTTGCTTGTCTTATAAAGTTTTCCAAATTCCTGCTTCTGCTGATAAGTTTATGGAGAGAAAGTCTGGCAATTAGCTGCTGAACAATCTTATAAAGCTTACTGTCTACTCTTAAAAGATCTGTTAACAGGAATTGTAATGAATGGCAAGTTTTAACAACTGAGACACTGTCTATGCTTCCTAGCATAATTTTTTCGGGAACTTCAGGCACTTTTGCACAGAGTTCCAGAAGTCACCATCACCGTACAGTTCAAGATAGGATCAATCAATACTTTATTTACAGTCCATGACCAGAATACAAACCAGTAATCAAGACAGGATCAAAAGGGTCTCTTAAAAAAAAACAACCAAAGAAATAATGGATAGACTTCAAAATCAGTAAATTAAATTCCAGCTATTCAGGTGATCCAAAATATTTTAATAATTTTTAGAATATAACAGTCCCACATACACCCTCATAAGAACATAAGAACATAAGAACATAAGAGAAGCCAATGTTGAATCAGGCCAATGGCCCATCTAGTCCAACACTCTGTCACACAGCGGCCAAAATATACCAGGTGCCATCAGGAGGTCCAGCAGTGGGGCCAGGGCACCAGAAGCCCTCCCACTGCTGCCCCCTCCATTCACAAGTAACCCTCCCCCCGAAGAAAACTTTTTTTAGGAGATGTAATGCAGATGTTTTGATCGCTGTGGGGCTTTAGGCTGCTAGTCACAGCCATCAACAGATGCCCCAGAAACCACTGGCCAAAAGCCTCCCAATGCAAACAGAATCAACAAGCCCAACAGAACCAGTGCAGAACCCAGGAATCCCAGCAGAATCACAGGGCAATGTGGCAAGCCTGATATAACCAATGTCAAAGTAAAGAATCCACGCCAAACCACTAGGACTGTCATTCCACTCTGGGGCCTCTCACTCCAGCCTCAGACTACTTCTGCTGTTCCCGGGGCTGTCACTCCACTCTGGGAACTGTCATTTCAGTCTGAGAACACTTTTGCTGCTCCCAGAGGCCCTCATTCAACTCTGGGGACTGCCACTCCAGTCCCAGAGCATTCTACCTCAGCCCAGAATCCTTCATTGTAAAATACATTCCACATTCATCGCAACTTCTGTGCACTGTAAAGTATTTCAATGGTGCCCATGCAAGTCAATTGGAATTCCTTGCTCCCATTATGTCCAATGGGTATTCCAGCATCTCCAATTGCTCTCAATGGGCAATGTTTTAGTACATCCCCCAATGTCAAACCAGGGAATCCAAGTTGAGCAAAGAAAACAATGCTGCAAGACTAAGAGAGCCAACTTCAAAGCACAAAATCCAAGCCAAACCAACCTGGCAAGCCAATACCAAGCCCTGCTAAGAAGACACTGATAGAGGCACATAGTAAAATTAAAGAAAAACAGTCTTGGGTGCTGTAAATTTTTCAGGACCCATTTACCAGTATCCCAGAAAATCCTAGATACCATCCAGACATCTGAATATATCTGGAAAATACCCAACAAAGTTCATAGTACACTGCAAAATACATTTTATTCTGAATTAGAAGAAAAGAATGAAAGCAAGATGCTGTGGCTGAAAACACACATGCAGTTAAACTCTTTAAAGTTCACCCAAAGAATTTTATTCCATTTCACTGAATGCTCATGAACTTGGATACATGCTTTTCTTCACTTTAAATGTCATAATGCCTTTTCTGGGCAGTGGGGGGAAGACACTCTTCCACTGCAGGTAGACTCAGATGCAGTCCTTTCAGGATGAGGCCAGCTAGTCTAACTGCAGTTGTAGCATTATCCACCCCTCCATCATTCTCTCATTGTCTCTCCCCGCACACACACACACCTGCTGCCATCTCAAGTCAAACAGATACAGCTGAGAAAACTTTTGTCAATTTCACTTCAAGTCCTCTCTGGAATCTAGTGAAACTGACAACTTCAGAAGAACACCCTGTCCTGTCTCACCCACCTGGCCAGCACAAATAGGCACACACATATGTGCGTCTGCATTAGTAAATTTAGAAAGATGGGACTGTGAAAGAAATTAGCATTTATTATAATATTTTCCCTCTAACCTTTTAAGTTTTTCTAGAAACCAGAGAGGCCACTGTCATTCCCAAGATGCCCATGGTCCTGGAAATGGAGTGGGAAATCAGCTAAGAGAGCCATGCTACTGCTGCTAATAGTAATATTACCAAACAGTTGGTAATAGACTAAAAATGTGTGTTTTACACAGAAAGTATGTGCTCAGAGAGAACGGAAAGTCCCATCCTGTATGGCCTTCATTCAACTTGAAGACCTAATGTAAAAGTTTTCGAAACTGAAAGTGTTTCTTTCACACATGCACATCAGCACAGCATTTTAAGTGTCATATGTGAAAGCAGTCACATCACTTTCTTCAATCTCAAAGAAAAAATATTTAAACAAATTCATAACGTGCTCAGGGGACAGGAAGAAGCAATCTTGCAAAAATGTTTCAGGCACAAGAAAGGAAAAAAGGAAACAAGAAGCTACAAGGTTTCAAAGTCCTCCTTTATCTCAAAAGATTATGCAGTAAATAATTCCACTGATAGAATAAAATCTGGCAATGGTGTGCTATGTTTTCATTACAAAAAAACAGCAACATGAACAGCAAAAGCCCTCCTTTTTTGCTAAAAGAAAACACCAGCTATCTCTTTTTCCTCTTTCCGTTTTCCTAATATGTTCCATTTCATTCACAAGTAAAGAAGTTTGTCTTTTTAAATGTTGTCTCTAGGTGGCAGTAAAAGGTCAGATATATTTGGTTCTTGGGCAAGTGATAAGTATCATCCCTGCACACCAGATCTGTGCTTTCTTCGTTATAATCTACTTCTCCTTTTCCGGTAGGAAGAGAGCAAGACTGACGGATCTACTTTGTAATGACATCAAAAAATTCCCTTCAAAAAGTAATACCAGCAACAATACAGTGCAAACACTGCTAAAAAGAGAAAGACTAGTCCTCCAAGTGCATTCATGCCTCCCTTAAAATCATACCCAACATAACAATGCAGTCTCTCAGAAAGATAAGGAATGCCTACAACAAAAGATATTGTGGTAAGCCAGTGCAAACAAATGGAAACTCTTTTTTCTGACAGTTTTCCCACTTTTTTGACTCTATGATCACTTAGTTTCAAAGCTTTCATATATTTAATGCTCCTGCATTTTATCTTACTGAGCAGACAAAAGACAAATATTCACCTTACACCATAAAGCAAGTAAGAGTGATTAAAACAAACACCTTAAGGCACACCTTAAAGCAATCAGACATTCCAAATGTATACTATCACTGTAAAGTGCAACATGCGTAATTTCATTTGCATTTATTACAGTTATCAAGTGCAACTGGGCAAAGGAAACTTTTAAAAAGTCAGCCCTGCAAACAACTCCACAAAAGGCACTAGCCCACAATTCTACCACCCCATCTGCCAGCCCACATTCACAGCCCTATAGGAAAACAGAAAAAACTCTCTTCTGATTTATGAAAGCTTTTCTGCTGATCCAATGAGAGCCAATGAGCTGTAGTGATCTGCTTGCTGGAAGGACTGGAGACATGGATTCAAATCTCCGACTTCCCATGAAATTTACTGGGTGACCTTGGGCCAGTCAACTTTCCTCACAGAAGTACTGTGAAGATAGAAATGGAAGCAGGGAAAATCCTGTGTGATATCCTGAGCCAATTAAGAGAAAGAGCAGAACAAACATGCACTGAATAAATAATCACCTGAAAGTGTTTTAACTCACTAAAGGTGACAAAGGATTGCAGATAATCACAAGCAACTTTTGCAATTCTTTTTGGTTCTCCCATTGTTCTCCCCACTACATGGGGGAAGAATTCAAAAAATCTAAACTTGATGCATCCACACACCATCGGGCCTTCAAAGACAAACACACACTCCAAGCGGTCAGAGGGCATCTCCAGTGGGGCTTTCAACATACTCAGAGAACCAAACTGGATACCCTGAGCTATGCAGAGAAGTATGAATATCCTAGTTACTTTACCTTTAAAATTCCCAAAAGCTACTGTGCAATGCTTCAAGATTTTAAGTCAGAAGAAAGGTGTTCTTATCAGAACCTAAAATTCAGCAAAAACATTCCCCCCCCCGAAATATTTCAGAGGGGGGAACAGGAAACAGAGCTGACAAGGTGGGGACTGTAAAATATCTGCCAGTTTTCTTAAACAACGACACGGCTATACAACAATGTATAGCAGTGGTGTTCAGACTGTGGGCTGTGAATCATTTGCATGTGGGTCGCAAGATTCAGACTCTGGGGCTCCAGCCCCCCCCCAGTGGTGTAGGAGGTATGCCTCAACTGCACTGCTGGTGGCCATCCTCAAGCCAAGCCCTGACCTGTGGTGCTGCCAATCTGCAAGGGCTCAGCTTCCTCCAGCAGGCAGTGGCATGGAACACAACAAGCCAGTGGAAGCTGGGCACAAGCCTGCTAGGCTGAGGCTCTACAGTGGAAGGTTCAAAAGGCAGGATAAGTTCAGAAGCAGGACCCACTTCTAAAGGATTCAGAAGCACTGGATTAATATGCATAGAAAAGAAGCACACACCTGCCCACCTATAAGCTTGTCAGGCAACCATTACTGATCACAGCATTTTTAAAAGGAGTAAGCAATATATCAATCACCATAAGTGTTTCACCTAAGCTTCAAATTTTACATCACCAAACTAACCTCTGTAGATTTTTTAAAATGGTCATTTCTCTGTTTGGATGTGTAAGTTATTTGTTATCCTGAACTGGTTGCTTATGGAAGCTTAGGTGAAACACTTATGGTGATTGATATATTGCTTACTCCTTTTAAAAATGCTGTGATCAGTAATGGTTGCCTGACAAGCTTATCAGAAATAATGCAGTGCTTTTGCCACTGCTTTCCTACACTGGGCTGTGTAGCATTTCTTGCAAAGCTGGCAGCACCAAAAATAGAAGGGAATCCAGTACCAATTGAACTGTGCTTTAGTTACTTCCTCTTTGGCTTAGACACCACACTGGCAATCCCATGAGATTCAGCAACTTATTTATCCTCTTCTTTAGACTAGCTATCAGGAAAAAGTGTTGATATTTTGCTAATTACACTTAAGTAGTCCATTAAGAGATTTAAACACTGTGCTTCATAAAAAGTGTCACCAATGGCCATGACAGAAAACTGTTTAAACAATACAGGTGTTCCCTTCTCCTGCTATATAGCTTCTATTATTCTAAGCCTCTTACATTCCTGCATACCTAAGCTCATGGCACACTTCCATCCACAGGGCAGCCAAAACAGTGATTTAGTTACTTAAGGAATGGTTGGATTTGGCAGACATTGAAAGCAGTACCCTAAAATTTGCAACTACAAAACACAAGCCCTCCCCCCCGCCCCAATAGGCTACTCTGTATGGCAATCTTTGGAGTAGCTCTAAGAAGCAGCTGGCAAGCCAGGCACTTGGGGGTGGGGGGATATCAGCAAATGCGCAGATACAGGGCATTTGCAGAAAAAGCAGACGGGATACAATCATTTACCTCCCTATGGATCCCTTGGGGTAATTCAAATGTGCACAAATAGGTAGAAGCACTGTCCTTCCTGGCCCGTAACATTTCAGACTCCAGATGGGGAATTGCTCATTTGAATCTTTCCTCTTACAGAAAGAAGGACAGGCGAAGGTATTTCTTTTTAAAAGGATAGTTTCCAGTGTGAAGGGATTTTTGTATGGGAGAACACATATCCCATAACTAGTGTTCCCTCTAAGCTGGGTTACTGTGAGCTAGCTCACAGTTTTTTAGCCTCCGGCTCACACATTTTTTTGTCTCAGCCCAGGAAGGATGGCTCCAGAGCAAACTAATGTATGCAGCAGCCAAATCGCTGGCTCACAACTTTAATGCCAGTAGCTCATAAAGTAGAATTTTTGCTCACAAAACTCCACAGCTTAGAGGGAACATTGGCCATAACTACTGTCCAAAATGGAGCATACCAACAGAAACTGTACACGTTTCTTCTACATTCAAATAAATGATGAGTGCTCCCACTCTAGTCTCGCTTCCAACCCAACTTTCTCTTTTTTCATACTTCCATATGCAAGCTAGCTGCTTTGCACAAGCCAAAGCAACAGTACTGTGATCTTCCTCCACCTCCCGCCCCAGGACAGAGGGGATAAGCATTCAAGCAGAAGGAAATTTCTTTGAGTGAGCCCCTTTTCATAGACAGACACAAATCAGGTAAACAGTATATTCAGGAGTAATTCTAAGTCTACTCAGAAGGAAGTTCCATATTATTCAATTGAGCTCACTCCCAGGATGATAACCTTAGGACTGTAGCCTTTGTCAGACATAACTGAAGGGTAACTAACTTGCCATCATATAAGAAATAACAGTTCCTTTCACAAAGGTATCACTTCCTCTATTTGTATGGTGGCAGGGTTCAATATGGTTCAAGGACAGCTTGTTCCTTCCCACTTTAGACAGTGAGATATTTTGCAGCTGAACAAACAAGAACAATAATTTTTCTTCATTTTTCCCTCACCTCTTTTTCCTTATTCTGTATATTTTTATAAAAAGGCAAAAATAAAATTAAAAAAGGATAATATTGGTGAACCAGGACTGACAGAGCAACCCAATGTCATTCAATGAAGAAAATGCAAAGCAGAACTTCACACAAAGATTCCATTACATACAAACAATGGAAATATATATATATAAAATATGTGGTGCAGAAGAGTAGAGGAACATTCTGATTTTACTTGTTCATACACGTATACTAAAATCATTATCAAGACAGAAGGGTGCCATAGTTTTCTTTCAAATATTATTTTGAATCAAACAACCATTTTGTTCTACTACGAGGCTTCCACTGCCATGAAGCCAAAGTGACAGGCCTTTCCTTCAGGCATTATTAGTCAGCAAACATTCTAAATCTGGTATCAGGATATGCTTACACCATAATTACTCTTCCCAACAACTGAGTACTCAGTCATCAACACCAATTAAAAGGAAACAGGGCCTTCTCAATTCTTTCACTATTCTAAAAAGGACGAAGCCAGATGAAATAAGATTTCAGATGAAGATTGTTTTTAAAAATACCCTTTACAGTTTATTTTTGGCAGAACTTGCTTTTTCTTGTTTTCACTTCAAACAACTCAAGCACCACAAAAGAACTAGTCATTTGAAGTTTATGATTCAGTGTCTCGGCCTTAGAGCTAAAGCAGGAAACAGATAGCTATCAACAAGCACTTTGAACACTCCCATTGTCACTACTGATGGACACATAGTTAGCCTACCTGAACGAGAAGAGCCAAAGAGATGCCCAACCATGAGCCCTGACCCACTATATCTCCAGTGTTTACCATAGGGAGCTGCTCACATTTGTCATAGCTACATCAACAATTATTACAGCAAGCCCTTAAAGCACACCCAACAGTTATCCACTACTTCATCCATGTATGTGTTCCCAAGCGCTCCTATTCAAGTAGATGAACCACATATATGTACACAGATGCTTGTATACTTGCCCCAAGAAAAGAATATGGGGAGGGGGTGAACCTAGTAGGTTTTTTAACCATTAAATGATTCCTTAACTATATATATATTTCACTTGACACTAACAGTGGCAAGAGCTCAGCCAGCAATAAATAGTAAGATGGTTGTATTTTTTCCCTTCCTCTTACAATGAGCTTAGAATTTGCACAGCTGATCTTCATGGTCCAATTCAAAGCACCAGGCCTGGGTCACAATTTGTTTCCGCTTGGTCTTGTTTGCAGAAAACAGATTATGACACTCAAGTGCCATGAGCAGAAGCTTCTATTGATTAATTTTGAAATTTTTACTCCGTCCTACCCCACAAGCGGGCTCAAGGTGGCTTACATCATCTCATAACAAATAAAACAAGTTCCAAAGCAATAATCCATTAAAACCCTGAGCCGGCTTTGGCTGGGAGGGTGGGGTAACAATCCAATTAATTAATTAATTAAAATGTCAAAATTAATCCAGTGTGATTAAAATTTTAGGTGACTAATAATTAAATCGCTAGTGGCAGCTCAGAAGTTAATTCCAGACCAATATAAGCTAAGTTCCTGCCAGGAAAGGGCATGGGATCACCCCAGATGACAACTGATACTACCGTGGAGCAGTTAAAGCCAGGGAGACTGATGTTAATTGGCATTAACTGTTCCATCACAGCACCATGTAAATTTTAAGGACTCCAACAAAAGCTTAACAATTCTGTGAAATGGCCCAGACTCAGCAATAAACAAAAAAGAACTGAGGTTTCAGAATCTTTTAGGAGCTAAATAGCTACTAAAACTCTTGGAATATTTTTTTAAAAAAAACACTTGCTACCAATAAAAATGTATTTGCTTACATTGTTTATTGTCTGCCTCTGGTACTGACACTCAAAATGAATTAAACAGTGTAAGTCAATACAATCAACAAGATGGAGCAACCAATAAACTATGCAATACGGTTTGGATTGCAGAATTCGCAAAACAAATCTGAAAGTAAGCTGAAACAAAGCATAAGCATGTAAAGATGATACATGAAATGATACAGAAATTACATAGCAGGAGCATATTTCCAGCAAAAGACAGTAAATACTAAACACGATAGTATAATCAACACCCCCTTCCCTTTGCCAAAGCATCTTTCTGAACCATTTCATTACAGTACAAGCCCTATTTCCTGTATAAAAAAGTCCTTCTGAGTAAGTTGGTTTTGCATAGTTTGCAGAAAGCCAATGGGGTGGGAGCTTTCCTAAACTAATCAGACCACAACAGAGAACACGTGTACAGGCAGCTGATTTTGCCCATTTGCAGGGTTGTACCTGCAGAAGGTCCTCCTCTGATGAGCAAAGCTGTTGTGGCAGAGCATAAGGATGGAGGCAGTCCTGCAGACATGAGGGACCAAGGACACAAAGGGCTTTGTATGCAATAGCTAATATTTTGGCTTGACCATGGTATATGATGGGAAGCCAATGGAGCAACTGCAGAATGGGATTAATATGCACAATCCACCTAGTTTGTGTGCTGTGGCATTCTGCACCAATTGGAGTCTCTGATTTGACCTCGAGGGGAGTCCTATGTAAGGGTAATTACAGTACTTTAGTCTTGACATTAGTCAGAAGTGGAACCAGGTGGCCAGGTCAGAAAAAAGCATTTTTCACAGCTGCATTAACTTCTGTCTCGAATAGCAGTGTTGGATTTAGTATAACTCCTAGACTCTTAACTGAATCAGCAAGGGTCAGGCGAACCCCATCAAAAGTGGGAAGCAAAATATCCTTCAAAATCTCTGCCTTCCCAGCCAACATCACTTCTGTCTTGTCTGGGTTTAAAAATGGGCAACTTCACCATCATTTGTCTCTGATCAATAAATGGATGAAATCATTAGAATAAGCCATGTAATGAATTTAATGTGACGTAAGAGGTTCAGTTTTGGAATAGGGAAACTGAGGTACTAATCCCCAATTGGCCAAAAAACTTACAGGTTGACCTTGGACATCACTGAGGTCTGACCTACCTTACAGGGTTGTTATAAGGATGAACAAAGGGAAACCAAAGAGCCAGAACTCCTTAGAGAAAAACAAGATACTAACATAGCTACCACTTTTCTTATGCAGAATTTCAGTCACAGCTGTAAGAGAGGCTCTCTTGTGCCTTACATGAGACAAAAACAAATGGGACCTTAAAAATAGCTATGTAGATACAGTTTAAAACTGTGCTGCCTTTAAAATAAGAGCAACACTATAAAAATAAAATGCCTCTTATTTCTGGCACAGCTGCCTGGAAGAAAAACACAAAATAGTTAGTGATTTGTTTTGCTGGGCCAACTCTATAAGCAAGGAGCAGAGAACTGATTAAAGCTGTCATATTTTGGTCCAAGAGAAGTCACAGGCATAGAACTTCATCCCTCTTGCTCTCTGAGACCAACTGCTTACCCATAAACAATTGTAAGTGGAATGCCACAACAAACCAACATGCATTAGGACAATATAAATAGGTAAAGGGGCTCAGACTCACTGGTTGTAATTCTTCTTGCCTCCTGCTTTGGCTCTGCCGATTGATGAAGGACCGTGTTGATACTTTGTAATGGTTCAACAAGCAGATGATCACTACTACCATAACCGTTATCACCACAATTATGATGATGATCTGAACGAACTCTAGTTCCGCTGGGGGGGACGAAACAGAGAGAGAACACATTACTCAGGTATCAGAAAAGAAGGGCAGCATCAGAGTGAAAAACAAGAGATGAACCCTCATACCTCTACAAATATCATTATTCTGCAGATAACCTACTCAATATCTTACAAACATATCCTGTGCTAGTAATTACAAATTTCTATGGAACAAAGAATCTTATGCCCTAATCTAATAGATGAAGGGTGTTTTTTTTTTAAGTCAGAACTCACTGGGCAATGGATCAATAAACAATTATTTTTTGAACCCATTTTCAGGTTTTACCTTCTTGTCCATCCCCCCTGCATTAAAAAAAAACAATCAGAGGAGACCAAATGGCTGTGCCCCCATTTGATTATCCACCCCCTGCACCTATAAAAGGCTGCTCCTCCATTCTCAAGGTTTTAGCCAGTACACTGTAAAATTCAATCCGAACATAATTTCCTGGACCCCATTTTACCAAACCTATACCTAAATATTACAAGGAAGTAAACAATCAAACATCCAGTAATAACCCAAGAAATTGTGCTGTTGTAAAATACTTAATATATCACATATATACCTTCAGTAAGTCATCCTGGAAAGTATACAGTTAACATACTTGAAAGGAAATTCATATTAATACCCTCCATGGAAACATTCCTCAGAAGCAATAAAAGTGCTGAAATAACATCTCTAAGATATCCTCCTATTATTTCAACTGGATCAAGCATTTTGTACTAAGAAAAGGGAGGAAGAAAACTGGGCCAGAATATATACATGGTGAATAGGTGGCCACTGTTATCTTTTCATGACCACACAAGGTGCTGGCAAGGAAGCACTGCATAAGCCAAAGCGATGGGCATATTCTCCACAGGAGTTCAACAACAAGAGGGGTCTTGAATGGCCAGTACCTCCTCTACAGCATGCAGAGCATCAACACCACCCTAATCTTATGAGTCCAGGAAGCTGCATTATGGTACTTATAACCATGTTACACTCATTGTTTTAAGCAACGAGATACAAAAATTATGAAGCAGTCTTTCAAAACACCACCACAGTGTAATTTTTACTACTACCACCACCACAGTGAAAGTACAACACAACAGGAAAACATAACAGTGGGACACAATGACCAGAAGGTTTCCTTTGAGAAAAAGAGAGTCCTGGCCACACAAAACTTCATTAAAGGCAACAAAAGAGGAAAAGGAATAAGAACTGCATTTGCAAAGATGATAGTTCTTTTTTTGGGGGGGTTGGGGGGCAATAAAACCATGGTGATGAGAAACTAACCAAGAAAGTCACGGTGGTTTTATGAAGTCATGATGCCCATAAAATGTCATAAAGATTACAAGAAAATGCCCCAGGGTACTGCAAATGTTTTCCTTTTGGAAGACATGATAATTGCTTTAATACACCTCAGATTCAATTAATGCATCAATTAAAATTATGGCACTTTGGGACAAACTTATCACATCATTAATCTTGAAGAATCACACCTTCAGCCATTCAGATCAGCGGAAAAATACATAAATGACAGAAAGATATGAGCAAGGAGGAGAAAACACTTTTCCCCATTCACTTTTTCCTATATAGCACATAGAAACCAAACTTGAAATATGTATGGCAACTATTCAAATTTTCAGTAAACAGCTAAATGTAGAATATGTCCCTTAAACAGCTGACTTTTCAATTAACAAAAATGTCTCTCAAAGAGTACTATAATATACAAACTGAACGGCTAGCACAAAAGTATCTTCAGCATTACAGCAGCGGGAAGAAAAGGGGAAAATATGACTGCAATAGGTTCAGCTATTTGTTTAAAAATAGGTGAGTCAAACTGATAAAAATGTTTTGACTCATTTTCTTAAAACTTTGCAGTTTAAGCAGAATAAAGTAAAATCAACATGCATGTTATTCTATTCCCAATTAGTTTGCAAACCAAACAACAATTTTTAAAAATCCCAGTTTCCTCTTCACTACAGGAACTGATAATGTGCTAGTTGGTTAGCGGCAAAATAAAATACTTTCAGTAGGGCTTGTTTTCTGGGGGAATGCCACGCCGGAACAAAGTTCTGGAACCTCTTTGACAAAATTCTTTTTAAAATGTTTAAAAGTTCATGAATTTTCAGTATACAGACTGAAAACATCATTCCCCTCTTGAGAGTTCCAGCACCTCTTTAAAAAAAAAAAGAAAAAAGCTCTGCTTTCAGGACAGACATGTGTTGCAATATGCAGCTACTTCTCTAAATGGACAAGACTGCACACAGATGATCATATAATTTTACTGCAGACCACAGAAGTTATTTGCAGACTGGAAGATTAAAGAGACTCCTTGATATGCATCTGCAGTACATGTTGTTTCTCCTTATTTGCTTTTGTAGCCGAGTCTTCACATATGACCATCAATGGCCAAGTACAAATGCTCTAATACTGCCAGTTGCACACACTTACTGCTCTCACTAAGAACACCAGACTCAAAATCAACATGTTAATATTTCCTCAGGTCATTCTACTGATAAGTAGTGACAACAGGGTTCAAAATAAAACCTTTGTATCTGTACCCTATGATTCTGATTTCCTTGACGTTCATGTTTTGAGTTTAAAAAGCAACAGATTCACAGTTTTTGAACTACAAGATCCCATAATGTCAATTATTTAAAGCATCAATAACACAATTATATGTTTGGCCAGAGAGTATTTTATTATTGCATCAGTTAAGCAGCAGTTGCAAAATACCAATGAGCAAAATAAGCAATATTGATTTAAACGTTCCTAGAATGCAGTAGTGGCTTGAATGGCATGTTGCTTCTGCATCTGCCAAAAACAGTACCTTATAAGTTTAATCAAGGACCCCACACATTCATATCAAAGGATAGTTTTTCTTTTTCAGGTTTTCATTTTCATCTCTGTTTGCAAAGTATTAAATAGCCTGGAAGGAGGGGGTTAAAAAAATTACTGGACACAGTTTCTGAAGTCACAACTTCAGTGACAGTATCTATTCTCACTCTATGCTGTCTTCCCACACACACACTCTTGTGTGACTTGCCTCTACAACAGGTGAGAAATCAGGTTCCAAAAACCCTGCACTGGAGACTTTTTCCATTAGATTATGGGAAGAGGATTTTACACAAAGGCTTTCACCTAGATTTACACCATCACAAGCACTTAGAATTACAGCAGTGCCCTCCTTTGAGACTTTTCCTTAGTATACACTTTTTAAAAGTCTACAGTTTTTACAACGGCAAAATAGTGCCACAAAAGAATAAGGTCACAGTACTAAGGAAGACATAGTAGTTCATTTATTCATTAGGACTGACACTTTTAAGAAGTCTAGTAGCCTTTGGAACACACACACACAAAATTAAAAGCATAAAAATATTTTAATACTAGAAACCATATATCTCCATCCGCATAACATAAGAAAAGAGAGGTATTGGTATTCATGTCTACCACATCTGTTTGCCTTGTTCAGCCTGGAATAAATATCACCCTCACGTTCTGTCCTCAGCTTTAATAACACAGACATATCCTCTATCCACATTCATGCACTGAAGAGTCAGGAAAGGAAATCCATCCTTTTATAGCTCTTCCACTGTCCTGAGCGTAAGTACGGCACGGTAACGAAAGTCGTCATAAGAACTCCTCTGTGTTAAGAGACCTCGAGCATGCGTGCGCCTGACCCTAAACTCTCTGACCAAATTGTACTAAAAACCAGATATATTTCCAAGAGAGAGAATTAAAATAAGGGCAAATAAAAGGAAGAAAACGTAAGAAGAGAATGGGCAAGCAAGAAGACTCGAACGAATGAATTGAGGGAGGAGAGGGACTAGAAGAAATACCTCTTTCCAAGGCTAGGTCTTTCAACTGAGCATCCTTCAGGGTTGTGCTGTTAAGCCGCTCACTGGACATACTCGTTTCCTGCCCTGGTAAAGGAGCCCCGGAGCGCGCAGGGCATACCCGGGCAGCGTCCCCTGGCTGGCAGCCTCCACTTGCCCGGGCGCGTCTGGGGAGGCTTGGCCGGGCCTCCGCCTCGCCAGGTGGGACGGAGCCCCGCCGCTACCAGACACCCCGTCGCTGCGCGGGCTCAACCCGCAAGCCAAGGCGCCCCCCGGGTCCTGGGCACAGTAGAGAACCAGCGCCGCGAAACGGGGCCGGCGGCGGCGGGCGAGGCAGAGCTTCCCGGAGGCCTCGCATGTTTCCCGGCGAGCTGCAGACTCCCGCAGCGCCTCCTCCTCCGCCGTCCCCCCTTACACGCGCCCGACTGTGACACAGACGGCCTCATCTCGCCCAACGCAGGCGGCAAGCCCACCGGCCATGTTACGGGGGTGGAACGTAAATAAGGATAATAAATTTTTAAACTTAACAGTTGTGCGCTTTCCTCCCTAATATATTAAAAGACAGAGAGAAAGATTTGGAAAAGGCGAGGAGGGCAACTCATGGTCGGAGGGGGCTAAAGCCGGAGAAGACGCCGCTCTTACCCGCTCCCCGCACCGAAGTGTTCCGCTGCCGCCGCTGCTTCGCTCTTTAAACCCAGCCCCGTCGACCCTTCAGAGGCTTCTCAGGCTTCCGCATTTCTGCTCCAGCGCGACATGCGTCACTCCCTGCCCCGAACGCGGCACTCGCCGCTGCTTCAGTCGAGAAGGCTCCGGCGATTGGGAGCTGCTAGCACGTGCTCTTTTCCGAGCTGGCGACACACGCGCCAACACTCCGCCCGCCCCCGCCCCATAGAAGCCCTCCTGGAAGCTCCCTTGCCCCTCTCGGCTTCTCCTCTCCCCTACTAGCAGCCGTGCTGTACTAAGGCTCACGCCGCTTTCTGTCTCTGCCCCCCCCCCCGCCGGCAAAAGAAAAAAAAGGGGGGGGGAGTTCCGAGGCAATCTGACTGCCAAGCCTCAACCCAACCGGTTGTCTTGGAGATTGCCAAATCAGATGGGGGTTCATGGCATGTAATTATTTATGTGGCAGAGGGATTTATTTCAGTGGGTTTACCCACTGGAGATACTTTCTGAATCTGGTCCCCCCCCTTCTTCTTTCTCTTCATCTTCTCCTCTTCCTTTTTGTTCTGCCTAGGCAGAACTTCCTCAGCCAACACTTTGATTTATGAAACTCACTGCTACAAACAAACAAGTAGTGCGATCCACTGGCTTAGACTGCTTTAAAAAGGGACTAAGGCATTCAAGGATCCAGGAGAGGAGAAGTCTAATTCTAAAAACTCCACTGAATAAACCTGAGTAGACATGCTTAGCAGTAGTCTTTACATCTATTAATGGCTGTTTGGTAAATGGGACCTCCATGTTCAGAGGAGGTAGAGGGACCACTGAATATGAGTTGTGGGAGTGTGTGTCATGCCCAGTTATTGGTTTGCTGGAATGCTCTGGCTAGCCAGAGGGAGAAACAAGGGGGCAGCTCAGCCAAGAATCCTCTTTTTTAAAGAAGAAGAAGAAAAATTTTAATTCCATATTATCAGCTTTTTATTCCTGTGAACCAGTTACTGAGCCTTTTTTTTTTACTGAAAAGATAACAGCAATCAAGGAAACAGGTTGGACTAGATGGGCCTTTGATCTGATGCAACAGGGCTCTTTGACAGTAGTCACTCCATCTCAAACTAGCATACCTCAAAGGATCTTACATTTTGAAATCATTTATACCCCATTTTTCTCCCCAACAAGGACCCAAGGTCACTTAAAACATCATTGCCCCTTCCTCCATTTAATCCTCACAACAGCCACCTATCCAAAGAAGTGAGCAATCATTCATGAAAGCTCATACCCTACCACAAATTTTGTTACTCTTTAAGGTGCTACTGGACTCTTTTCTACTGCTGCAGACAAACATGACTACTCATCTCAATCTAACAACCACCTTGTAAGGCAGGTTAGGCTGATAGTATGTGGCTGGCACATGATCATCCAGTGAGATTCCGTGGCAGAAACGGGATCGGAACCATCCAACATTCTGAACCCTGCACAAAAATTAGTGTAAAACAGAGGTAGCCAAACTGCAGTTTAGGAGCTGCATGTGGCTCTCTCACACAGTCTAATGTTAATAAATATCAAATTTTCATATTTTTCACTAAAAATGTGTGTGCAATAGTTGTTCATGTCTTGCAGCTCTAAAACATCTGACGTTTGTTCTGTGTGGCTGTTACATTAAGCAAGTTTGGCCACCCCTGATGTAAAATCACACAGGTAAGCTCTTTCCTGATAGGATCATATTTCAATCAGGTCTGTGCCAGTCCCTTTAAAGTGGAAGCCAGATTTTCATTGAAGGAGAATGTAAGACAGGTACTGATGAAATTAAAATGGGTATTTTTCTTTCTCTGGGAAGCAACATGGAAATCTGTGTTTGGCAGCCAAATTGACCGCAAGGCAATTTATTGGGGGAGACTGAGGAAGAGCATGAATTTCCTTCCATGAGAAATTATGTTTGGGAGGGAAATTTATTTTAGGAGTTCTGTGTCTGCATCTTACAGCTCCATTTCTGGACTTGGAATACTCCCTTCTATTAAAAACTTCCTATAAACAGAAAACCATGATGAGCAGGGAGATGAGACAGAAGCTTTCTCCCTGGCTGTATTACTTTTCTGTTCACATGGAATTGTTTCTATGAAGGACCATTCAGAGTTGGTATCCATCATCTGCCATCTGAAGCAGTATGTTGCATTCTACCCTCCTCATTCTCTGGCATGCTGCTGCCTCTAAACATGGAAGCTCCATTTATTTTATTTTATTTACATTCTTTATAGTCCACCTTTCTCACTGGGACTCAAGGTGGATTACACAGAGTGAGTCAATACAATCGATGGTTGGGAAACTCAATAAGCAGTGCAATAGGATTTGGATTGCACAATCAACCAGAAGACTAAAAATCTAAAAGAACTGTAGCAAAGTGAGCACTGTAGCAAAGGTGAGCACAAATTATTCAGGTAGGTGAGAGGGACTTGTAATGTAGCAAGCAACAATGTCATGGAGCACCATTCTGTTGCTGAGCACTACTGGAATATAGCATTCTTTAGGATCCTACTGAATGCCTTGTTTTGCTGCAGACTTACAGTGCAATCATGAGCAGAGTTACACCTTTCTAAGCCTGTTAAAGTCAATGGGCTTCTTAGAACAGTATGACTCTGCTTAGAATTGAATTGCATTGTTCATTACAGACTCTGTTCTAGTCTTATTAACAGAATTACTGATTTTTTTTTAGTTTAAATAGCCCATGTATCTTAACTTACTTTTGTGCAATGGCATTTCCAGTATTATAGACTCCACCTCAATAGTTTGTACTGGGACTTAACATAGTAAATACAGAGATGGAGAGGGTGGCAGTGCAGAAAGTCCTAGGTTCAAATCCACATCTGACCATAAAGCTCACTGTTCTAAGCCTAGCATAATTTATATGGTTTTTACAAGATATGGCCACCATGAGTAGGATTACCAACTCCAGCCTGAAGAATTCCTGGACATTTGGAGGGGGTAGGGGAGAGAATTTAGTGGGGTGAAATATCATAGAGTCCACCCTTTAAAGCAGCCATTTTCTTTAGGGTGCTGTCATCTGGAGATCAGGTATAATTACAGATCTCCTGGCCCCTCCTGGGGGTTGGCAACCCCAACTCTGAATTCCTTGGAGGAAATGCAGGATAAGCCAAGGAAGTAAAACCCTCTACATCAAAGCCTAAGAAAAAAAATGCATTGTATTTATGACATTTTTATCTTGCTCTGCCTCCCCTTTACAGTAACCTTGCAGGGTTGTGTGATTTGAACCCCAGTCTCCCAAATCCAAAGTTACCACTATTTATAAAAAATAACCCCAAACTTATCTTGTAGCACCTGTAGTTTTTATCATTTTGAATTGTACTTTATTTTAATTTTAATGCAATTAGGTGTGAGAAAGTAAACAGATGGCGCCAGCTTGAAGATTAGAAACAGAAGCCAAAAGAAATAAGTTTAGAGGAAAGATTCAAAACAGAAGTGGAGAATTTAGATTTTATATTAACTCAAAGCTTGCTTCATTTCATGTTATTAGTGACTGGTCTGAAAACTAACCTGAATTATATAATCTTTCAAAGGCTTGATGAAATCTCCCCTAAAATCTCATTTCATAGATAAACACAGCTGTGCTTCATCCACACAATCCATGTGGTCCACCCACAGGCCATTAAGTGCCATGTTGGTATGGTGGATTCTGTTTATGCTAAGGAGGGATTAATTATAATGGGACGCAGAACATTGCCACTGCAACAGAAAGTTAGATTCTGAAAGGAATGTGCCGAGAGGTGTCTTATAAAGCAGCAGGTCCTGAATAGTAACTCTGGGGTGGTTTTTGGGCTGAGGTTGCTATCAGTCCGGCACATTCAAGACATTGTATATATCAGAGAAGAAGCAGGTTTGGGGAGAAATCTAACTTCAAGACACTGTCTGGTTTCCAATAAATCAACCACAGTAATATAATCTGGAAATATCAGTATACAATGTAGACCTGCAAGAGGATGAACAGCTTTTTAATTAATAAAGCAGTTTAAACACTGGCAGTTCCAGTAGTTTAAATTAAGACCATAAGCAGACACAGCCTGCTCCTTCCTAAACTTTCCTTCACAGCTACGAAGGATAGAAACCTTTTTTGTTTAAAAAAATGACTAAATACATAACGAAAAGTAATTAAAAAAAAAAAATCATATGTGTTCTAGGCCTTATATTGTAAAGCAGAAGGATACTCAGAATGCATTCTGTTCTCATAAATGTCCTGGGAAAAGAGGGCACTATAAGACTGGGTTTCACTCAACAATTTGCACCTGTGCTGAAATATACACTATTTCCCTTTGCAAATGAAAACAGCAATGGGAGAGAAGGGACAGAAAGGGCTACTATAAATCTTGACTATACAAATTGGTAGAGGTCTTTTCGTACAAGAACATCCCTCAAGGGATAAAGTGTCTGGGTCATTGAGAAATCAAAATTCTGTGCAAGGACTCCTAATGTTCAACATTGGTATAGAGTGACTTCCTATTAATTCAATCATTGGCTAATTTGCTTCTATTACTACCTCAGGAAGCAAATCTTACTGAAAATGGCATAGCTTATTTCTGCCTATTACACTGATCACATTTCTTTGCATTTGAACCACCTAGTGAGTTGACCTAATCTTTGGCTGTAGAAAAGCTGGCACTGAAGTAATAGGAAAAGCCTCCCAATTATAAAACAAAAAGAACGGAACCAAACCCATTTCTTAAATTGGGCAGGCACCTCTAATATAAAACAAACCTACTCCCTGTCTCTGGCAGACTGTAATCTCTGTGATGGGGGCTCAGTGGGACACGGATGTGAACTAACTTGCAGAGGAGTATGCCTTGGCACAGGGGAGCTGAACATCCAGCTGTACCATACTGCACTGTGATTCTATGATCTAGTTCTCAGAAAATGTAAATGTCTAGCTGGGTTGTATCATTTCAGACTGCGCACTGAGTGCACCTCCATACGCAAAAATTCCCTCTCAGAAATCTAGTAAATTAGGAAGCGCCCAGTCTTATAACCCTTTTCCATGGCATCTAGTTTGTTGCGGGGGGAGGGGAGAGGAACATTAAATTCTAAATGACCTTGTCTGCATCAGTACTTGGATTTATGTATTTTAGGTATTTATACCATGCTTTTCTCCCCCATGGGGAGCCAAAGTGGCTTACAACATTGATCTCCCTTGCTCCATTTTATTCTCAGAGCAAGCATCCTGTGAGGTGCATTGTGCTGAGAGAGAATGACTGGCCAAAGGTCACCCAGAGAGCTACCCTAGCAGAGGGGAGATTTGTACCTGGGTCTTCCAAATCCTGGTCTGACACACTGAACACAATACCAGGCTGGCTACTACCTCAGGGAGAATGAGACCAATGAAATAATGATGTGTGATACTGTAGTTGACAGACTGTTCTGTGGATTTTGTTTTGTTCTGTTTCTGCAGTCAGTGATAATATTGTTTTTAATTTTGGCCCATAGCTGATTGCAAATCAAGGTTCTAATCCTCCCATTCCATTCACAAAGGTATGACATTGCTTAGGATTCCTTCAATTACTATCATGACACAGATTTAACCTCACTTTTTCCTCTATTCCACTCAAACAGTAGTTTAAAAAGATGCATCAGAGAAGTACATTAAAAACCCGAGAGCTCACTTCATCTATTATCCTTACATGGAAATAACACAGCTGAAAGTGAAAGAGCTAGAGACAGAATTAGCGGGGGTGCCAGTATCTCTGCATATGCAAGTACTTTATGCCTCCTGACAAAAACTAAAAGCCATGTTGTTGAAATACATGTCGCTAAACAAGCCATTAACAGCATTTTACACAAAAAAGGAAGAATTCACTAAACTGAGTCTCTTTGGGGCCACAGTGCAACTCATGCCAGGTAGAATATTCACTTGCCTAAACTTGAATTGCCAGCCAGCCATCTGGCAGTTAACTCGAAAGAGACAGACAGTGACAGGAAGGAGACTATTAAGGAACTATTGCTGCTATGTGTGAATAAGTTGGAGTTATCTGCTTGAAGTGTCCTAAGGATCCTACAATGCCAACCCACATTTCCCAGTACAGTCCATGAAGAACCTATAGAAGTCTGATGCTGTATGAATACAGTATCTTTTCCAGAGTTGTAGACAGAATTTTAGGGAGATCATTGTCCATCTGTGAACATGTTAATTCAGTCTCTCCCCTCGATCCCGGTCAAAATGGGTTTACAAGTTTCTGTTGCCTTTACACAGCACTTTGAAAAAGCCAGAGTAGATCCCAGTGCCACAACCAGTATTATTTCTATAGATACGTACACACTTGGTGTGACTATCATGGACAACTATTGGACATAATACAATTCCCCATGCAAGCACAATTTTGGAACTATTGGGTTCATTTCTCAAGTACATAAAAAGATACAAGCATTCACCTGTGCTTTTGAAAAAACTACACACTTAGCAGTGCCAGACCTTCCCTATCAATATGTTTGTCTTTGCTGCTAAAAGTAAAATTCACTAGACCCAAAGATTCATGTGATCCAGTTGGCAGTGGCCCGACTGAGTCCATGCAGTGTGAGGAGAGGGCAATTGACCTGGACCTTTCCTGTAACACCCCTTCTAACAAAAGTCTGAGTTGTACAGTTACCATGGAGTCTATTTGCAGTCTTTTAGGCCCTTCATTTGTTTAAGAAGCTGACTCATTGGTAGCATACCACCTCATTGAAATTATCCTGTCTTGTTAGGAAAGTAGGAAACACCTGCAGTTTTTAAAAACTTCCCTGAACTTTACCACAATTACAGCTCAGACATTTCATTGCTTTGTGTGCCAACTAAAAACCACACCACAACGAACACTTCCTGACTCATTCAAATGCACAAAGCAAGTTCAGTGATTACAGACAGCACTCAGGCCCTACTCACAGTTGGTTTCCAGCATGAAGAAAAAGTTAAGAATGTGCAGACAAGCTCATATTCTTGCCTTTGGTTTCTGTCTGTATATGTGTGACTGTTCTTTTAGACTAATCCCATGCATGTTTCCTCAAAAGTAAGTCCTAATGTCATGGTAGAAAGTGCTTGGTGGTGACGGAAAGTGCCGTCAAGTCACAGTGGACTTAAGGCAACCCTGTAGGGGTTTCAAGACAAGACATTAAAAGATGGTTTGCCATTGCCTCTCTCCATGGTCACAGACCTAGTATTGCTTGCAGGCCTCCCCTCCAAATACTAGCCAGGGCTGGCCCTGCTTAGCTTCTGGCAAAATCTGGCTAACCTGGGCTATCTAGGTCAGGACTACATAGGGCTTATTATCTAGTAAGTATTATAAAATTTCAACTAACAACATTGTAGGACTGGTATTAGAGTACAGAGTAAAGACTGGTATTAGAACTTAATTAATTCTAAAGTGAAATGACCAGATAACAAAAAGGGAACTTTAAGGTAGAGCAGGAGAAACATTCTGCAACATACTAAACGTGTAGAATGTGATGTAGAAGTGAAGGGGGGCTCTGAATTTGACCAAAAAAAGAAAGAAGATTCAAGCAGAGATGCTGTATTTAGAACAACTGGATATGATTCTGGGGCGCCCACAGGAACACATGAAGCTGTCTTATACTGAATCAGACCATCAGTCCATTAAGGTCAGTATTGTCTACTCAAACTGGCAGCAGCTCTCCAGGGTCTCAGGCAGAGGTATTTCACATCACCTACTGCCCTGTCCTTTTAACTGGAGATGTGGGGATTGAACCCGGGACCTTCTGTGAGCAAAGCAGATGCTCTACCACCGAGCCATGGCCCTTCCCTCAAAGGGGATGGAATGGGGACATGGTAAATAGCCAAGGTGAGGGAAACTGTCAACATATGAAAGACCTGATCTGGATGCCATTTAAAGCACATAGCAAAACTACAGCTGCTTTCTATAAGAGGAAAAAGCAGAGGCCCCAGGGCAGCTACAATAGCAGTGCCATTCTCTGTTTCAGAAGCAAGAAGGTAATTTGGTTTGAAATCTCATCAGACATATTGGGAATTGAAACCACATGTTTATTAAAAATGATACTTTCAGATGACAAAGTCTATTTCTGGCATTGCACTGTGGCTTTCAGCTCTATAAGCAATAATAGTCTGGCAATCTCCTCCTAGAACGCCTTGTTAAACAGATCCCATTATAACCCTGTTCTAACACTTGCAACATTAAAGAATATACTTTCTCAAAGATGGCTTCTATGTAAAAATAATGTTTTGGAGAGCTTTGTGAGAAAGAATTTCCACTGGTTTTACTCACTGGGAAGTGAAAAAAAGTTAAAACAATCTATTTTAATCACATGACAAAATTAAAAAGAATTTAAACTTGGCAAGATCATAATTCTTCATAAGAAGTACTTTTTTGCCAGAGTTAATAAATCTCCAAGGGGCTCCTACATTTTTGGCTCCAAAAGTTGCTATGAGCCCCAGCAATACATGGCTTAGAAAAGGCTGTCAAAAAGTGAGCGCAGCACTAGCAGTCCACTTCCTATAGAAACAGCTACAACACTGGTGAGTTGTACAGTTTAGACAAGCACATTTCCCAGTAGGAGAACAAATGTGAGAGAAATACAGAAATGTAGCTGGGAATAACCATCACAGCTGTAATTCCTGTTAGGAACTGTAGGGATTGGGGAGGAGGGGAGGAAGGCTACAAAATTCCTTGTGTTTTCAATGACTAATAGAGATCTGATTTATCTTATATTAGTTGGGAAGGAAAGCAAGAGCTTCTTTGGGAAACAAAGAGCTGAATAGAGCAGAACTTGGCTGCTTATCTACCATATACCATTTTTTTATTTATTAAATTTACATCCCACTTTTCCACTTTCACTTTCAAGGTGGCCAGCAAAAGAGCAGTAATTCAGTACAAAATCACAACAAAAATAAGAATCATCACCCAGAAGATCAATCACCATGGAAACTTGTCATGTAGTCCTCAGCAGACTTATATGCCTTTAAGGTCACTGAATAAACGGGCTTAGAAGGGTGTAACTCTCTTCGGGATTGCGTTGTAGGACAGTTGGATTTGTGCCCTTCAATGTATCCATGTTTGGGTTATTTCTACCTGTGACCTATGTCCCAGTCAATAAAGCTCTGATTCTCTTCCCAGGATGTTGTAGTCTCCAGTTATACCCTTAGTACAACATGCTGTAAAGCAGGATCATACCTTAATCTGATTTGGGGTAAAATGTTCTTGCCCCTGGAATCTGTTATAGGGAACTACTACAACTTGCCCTGGGAACAAGAATGTTGAGACCTAGCTATATCTGATGCTATGCTGTGTGTTGTCCATTCCTAATTCCCTTGGACCACATTCAGTGCCAGTTTTGGATTTTCATTACCAACTAGATCAAGAAGAAAGCAACAGAACTGAAGTGAAGGTGGGAGCAGTTCACAACAGTACAGTGTGGAGAGTTTTGAACTGTGCCAGTCTCCATCCCTTGTGATGTGTACTAGTACTTAAGCATTTGGTTTCCTCTTAAAATGCCACAAAAAAACTTGGGATCCAACGTCACCCAAGTTACTGAGATACTGCTGTATTTAATATTTACATGCTGCCTTATTTACCATCTTTAGATTTATATAGATTTATGTATATTAAGATAACATTAACATGTTGTAATAAAAGTAGATTTAATATGAATTTTCCAAGCCCTCACTTATCTTGTCAATGCATTTATTTGTTGTTGATTAAAAAGAAATAAGAGAAATTAGTACTGGACTACTTAACCAACCAGAAATCAGAAACTGTCTCTCTTACATAGCTTGATAAAAAGCTTGGTGTAACACCAATATTTGTATACCCCAAAACTGACAAAGCTAGTCTAATTAGAGATACCATTTTTTTCTATTATGAACCCTTTTATATCAGCATAACAAACAGCATTAATATTTTTAAAAACCAGCACTGTCAGTCACCTCAAACATCAGTTTACGAAATAAAGTCCCCCAAGTATGCAGAAAAATCTGTTTTGGCTAAGTGCGGCCCCAATCCACGGATTTAAGTATCTGTAAACAGGGGCCACACTTGGGAAACAGATATATAGATACTATATAGAGTTCTTTTCGATGGGCTGAGACTGGAGTAATTCTGCATAGTTTTGCACTGTTATATACAACTACTGTACATAATGTAATGTATGTTACCAACTATAAGAAGGGATTTAAAAATAAAAAATGTTGGATATACGATCTTCAACATGAAACTCTCCACGGAGTCATTCTTCCACAGAAGGAAGCATATTTGTAATGTTTAACTACATTTTTTTGTCATTTCATGCTGCTACACATCTTGTGCTTCCTAATTTTCGGAGAGCTGACAGACTTCCAAAAGCCTTATTTCTATTCCCCAAGTTTTGGGTTTTACTGCACGTCCATCTTTCCCATTGTCTATTTTTTTAATTTTATGAATAATGTGATATAAAGTAGGCAGTAATCCATCTCCCTTTTCTTCCAATTTTTCAAGCACCTCCCAAGAAATACACCGCTAATGTCAGAGGCAGAATGAAGCTGAGATGGTAGCAATTTGTCACAAATTACACTCTCTATCCATCTATCCAGGCATCTATAAAGCTTCCAATCACTTTCATGTTGAGGCTCAGCTAAGATAAAAATGATGCTATTAGGCATGTAAATAATGGTGTTCTGTTTGAAGCGCCTGACTGACACTAACAAATTATTTCACACAACACCCTCACGAAAAAAATCAGTCTGGGCTCCAAAAATAAGTGCAACTACTTCTCTTTTAGAAAGGGGAGGGGTTGGGCATGTTTCTCAAAGAGCTTCCCCCCACACACACACTGCTGCCTCTGAAACTCAGGGCACTTTCAACAGTGGATTGTGATACAGCAGAGGAGGAAGGCAAATAAATCCCATTGAGCTTGCTCAAGCCCCTGGGCACAGCTAAGGTAGCTCTTTGGATCCTGGCCTCAGTTTCCATAATGCGTGAAGCCTCTTTCTTCCCTAAAAGTACAGCATCTCCACCATCCCCAAAGCCCTGTGCAGATGACTAAGGGGCTAGTGGGTGGAGTGGGTTTGTGCCTGCTGGCCCCACTCCCAACAGCCAAGTGTTCAGAGCTTGCATGTGCACAAACTGTATGTCCATAGGCTCCCTCCACACAACCTGGACCTTTTATTGACAGGGCAGAGATTTGCCATACAGAGCCTGTGTGCATTTCAGTTGTCTCCAGTGTTTAGCACCTACTTTGCCATGTTTTTCAGCTATTTATTCACAAAGAAAAGCAAAATTAAGAATATGAGCCATATTACTAAACTAGCATTGTCTAATGCTAAAACAGAGCTGTCGTCGTTCTTTTTAAGAGCTGCAACGAAGAGGGGGGGGAGAAACAACACTAACAACGCTGTTTAGTCAGAAACATAAAAACCCTGCCTCTTCAGCATTTGCTTCTGCTTTGTCTGAAGCAATGAGAATTTGAGCCTAAAAGCATTTTTGGGCCTTGTCTTATTTAAAAGATGGGAGGGGGAGAGGTGACCACTGAAGGTAAACAAATCTATGCAGCTTTCATTGTATGCTCAGAAATAAAGGAAGCTGGTAAAAGACTTATTCTCGATGCATTAGAAATTAGTCTCAATGACAAACACCAGCTCTCTGCTCAAGGAAAGCTGATGCACTGGCTAGACAGGTAGATATTAGGTAGCTCAGGCTGTCTGGATGCTATGGAAATCACATTGTATGCATTTGACCATTGTCAATGGGACAAGACAAGTACCGAGCTCATTTTTATTCTAACCCCAGTGAGGACCTCGCGTGTATTAGCCTTTTTGTTGAAAAGCTGCCATATTTGTCAGTTCAGACATATGTTAAGATAAGCTCTTTTCCCGTTATCTAATATTTCACTAGGCAGTGGAACCAAAGGATAAGGAGCACGTAATAACCAATGTGGGCAGGAAATCTTCAGCGCTGTCAAGCTCAAAATGCCCCCAGACAAGACAAAGTTTACTGCAGGCAGTCATTTCATTCAGAAGAGCAAGTCCAATTAATCACTTCATTGGGAAGAAACATTTCTAAGAGAGGGACTGAGCTACAGGAAGTTACAAGGAACCAGGAAGCCATCTAAATAATGTTCTGAATAAGACCCTGCCTGAATTTCTGACACTAGTGCATCTCCAGCTGATATGATGGGCAGCACACAATTGCAAATTAAAAGTCTGGTCAAAGAGGGTCAAAAAGAGACGAATAGACACCCCTTGAGAATAAGAGAAATCAGAAGAGCAGAGCAAGCACAGAATCTTGTGTCCTGATTCAGTTTATTCTTGTGCTTGCTAGCTGCAAAGTGAAGCAAAATTTTCCTGTATATAGATTCAGATGTTGGTTTGAAGCAGTAGAACAAAGTTGGAGTCCAGTGGCATCTTTAAGACCAACAACGTTTTATACTGGGTATAAGCTTTCATGTGCAAGCTTGTACTCAGAACAAAACTTTGTTGGCCTTAAAGATGCCATGGGACTCAAACTTGTTTTCCTGTATATAGCCACCGTGGTCCAGTATGGTTGCTATGCCAAACCATGGCTTGGCATTACACAAGCGAGCCTTGCATTCCCTCATCCACCAGATGTAGTGCTGCATCTGAATCTGGCAACTGTAAAGCCACAGCTATGGAAACTAAAGCAACCACACTGGTTACAAGTGATCCAATCCAGCTATTCAGTGCTAGTCTCTGTGAACATACACTTAGTTTGAAAAATACATCTTGCTTTTTTAGGGAGCAATCCTAACAACGTTTGTGAATCACAAACACAAGTGCCAGCAACTCCTGTGGTCATACTAGTAGGGACTTTGGAGGGATTTGCTGTCAGTGGTAGCCACATCAACACATACCCAAGGGCAGCTTCCAAGTTGACCAAAATTTCTTGTGTAAACTATTCCTAAGAATGCCATACTCCAACCACTGAAGTCAACATGCTCCACAGTGCACATTATACTGAAAAAGAGTACAATGTACAACTAAGGGGAAGGGGACTAGGTTACAAAAATTCAGGGACTATGGTCACCCTGGAAGCCCAGGGAACCTCAAAGACTGGCAAAGTGGAGGAAAATCTGCGTACAGCAGTCTGAACTGCAAACCAAAAGCCTAGACACATTGCCTCAACTACTGATTGGGAGAATTCGGGAACACGTTAGGTAATATAACCCTTCCCATTTTTTTGGCATAAAATGTAGATCCATTAAAGTACAACAGTCTCCCTCCCTCCACTGCCCTATACCACAGTTATTCTCACATCAATATAGCACAAAACGAAAGGCTATAATTTTAGGCTTCTCACTGTGTACAATATTCCAAGACCTCTTTTAACTTTATGTTTCCTAACATTTTTTTCCTCTAAGCAAAGCACTTATTTCCATATCCCTTTGCCCTTTCCTTGCATGCAACAATTAATAGAACTATATATTCGTATGAAATAATCAAGTCCTCTGCTTACTTCTTCCCCACAGGCAATGGCATGAATCAGTGAGATCATGGAACAAAATACAAAACAAAATCCTTCCAGTATTTTACTTGGCTCTGGAAAATGGAAGAACCCACCCATTTCATTGCATAATGAATCTCCTAAATCCCAAAAGAGCCTGGAGTGCAGCAGAAGAGCAGCTCTACAGTAGATTGTTGGACTACCCTAAGCCCTCTTAAATGTTGAAGAATGCAGACATTCATACCCATTCTTCACTTATGCAAGTTTCAATGCCCTTTAAAAGTGAAGTTAAAACTGTCAGTTCTGGAACTGACTTTAGTCAACAACATACATACATACATACAGCAAGCAAGAAGGATGAGTTTGTCAGCGTTTAAACACACATCTACTCCCAGCCTACACATGTTTATTGGAATGTATGCATAGAGCCCATGTGCATACTAACATACGTGCATATGACTTGTTCCATGTGAGTAGGAACCCTGCTGTTTTCCAGTGTTTTCAGATCAATAAGACATACATATACTCCCTCCTACAATTCCAATGGATAATATCCTGGAAAACGTTAATTACAACTTGGAACCCGCCAAGTTTGCCTAATATTGTATTAATAATAGCATCCATTCAGTCCATTCATTAATCAGAAGCACAAACTGTGGTCACAAATTATCATGCTGTCTAATGCAAGTACGATACCCACAATAGTGAGTTGTCTAAACAGGTACTACAATGTGGGACCAGTGACGGTTCACTGGGCAAAGGGGATGACTGAGTGCCTAACTAGGCATTATGGCAGCCGCAGGCTGGTCCTGTGGATGCTGATAGCATTTTAGTGCTGAACTCACTCATTTAAAAATGCTGTGCAGGACTGATCCTAACTGGGCATGTAATGTGCCAAGACCAGGCAATTTTGTCTCCCCCCCACCCCAGGGCATGATATTGTCTGCAAAGACAGGAGTTCTCTACCAGTGGTAGCAGTTCTCTTTTACCCTAGTGTCATGAGTACTGCCGAGGATGAGCTCCCAGCCCCGGCTGAAGTCCTGAGTACTGCTGAGGATGAGCTTCTGGCTCCAGCAGAATCTACACCTGACCCCAATGAAGCCGCGGAGCCCGCTCCGGCAACAGCTGGGGCGGAACAACACACGTCGGACAGCCCCCCTGATTCATCCCCACTGGTGGCCCACTTGTGAGACCAGCACCAGCAGGACTTGGCATCTCAGTGGCGAGAGGTGTGCCTGTGCAACAGGCAGTCCTTCAGCCCTGAGTTCTAACAGGAGCCAGGACACATGCGCTGGCCGCTAACTGACAACAGCCCCGGAGGGGTACTTAGCTCCCCACTTCCTATCGGTTCCTTGTGCCAGCAACTAGTCAGCTTGACGATGCTCTGCAACAACCTTGCCTGTGTTCCTGGTTCCTGGTTCCTGCTTTGAACTCTCGGGTCCTCGACCCCGGTTCTGACGACTACGCTTTCAGTTTGTGCTCTGGACTCTGGTACTTGGCTCCTGTTTCCCTGCCTCCCAGTTTTTGACCTTGGATTGGACCCAGACTATCCCTCTCTCGCTCTGCCTGCACTCCAGCCCATGACACCTAGCCTTGTCCATATATTATAATGAACACTCATACACCCTGCATATACATGCATACATTTGTTTGTAAGAAAGACCTGTGTATTCACCTTACAAATGAAACCAGGAACCAGAACCTGGATAGATGTGTAGTTTCATTCACAAGTCCAGCTGTACATGTGCGGAATGTAACATGAAAATTACTCAGTGCATGTATAAACGAAAACCACATGTACACTGTACACAGACTGTATGAACGTTCAGTGTAATTTGTGAGCAGGGCTCCTATCATCCCTCATACGCCAAAGACACAGAGAATGCCTACCAAGCGACACATCACTTTGTTGTTAGAAGGACTGATCCTCTTAAGGAGAATCTGTAATCAGGAAAAAATACAGTATGACTAGATCAGATGACCAACAGGAGCATCAAGGAGCATCAATGCATGGGGCTCTACGACTCAAGCATAACCAACAGTGGTGCTTTCTAAGTCTCTATAGCAGCTGATAATCCAGTGGGTTTGCAAACTGTCATTTTAGTATTAAGTAATACCAGGGCTTTTTTTCTGGGGAGATGCACCAGAATGGAGTTCTGGAACCAACAAAATTCTTTTAAAATGTGAGAAAATTCAGCTGTTCTGGAAAGAGGTATTACATTAAACATCAGTAATAACTGGCTATGAGGTGCCCTATTGCCCTGCACTAATATTTTTGAATTATTGGCCAGAAGTCTCAGTGCTGCAGATTAGGAAGAAACTTACCTCTATCCTTTTAGTGGCAGCAAAAACAGTTATAGCTTTAACATAGAAGAGTCCAGATCCACCTACATTTGCATTATGGTATCGGAAGATATTGGAGATTTATGTAATGGAAAAAATTACGTATCAGATTAGTCACCACACAATGACTTTTCAGAAGTGTGGTTTCTTATATTAGATTTTTTTGTCACAGCTTGAGGAACTTCCCAAATGCTCAAAATCTTTATACTTATTATAATATGGACATTATAATATAGGTATGGTACTGTTATTGGTTTATGGTATCATTCTTTCTTTATGGTTATTACATTACTCATAAGGACATCTAAGGTATATTCTGTTACACTTTTTGTAATTTCAGTTATTGTCTTATGTTGTAAGTGAAAATTAAATTTAGAAAGAAAAAGAAAAAAATGTTTAAAAGTTCATGAGTTTTCAGTATACAGATTGAAAACTTCATTTCCCTTTTGAGAGTTCTGGCACCTCTTTTTTTTTTTTTTAAGCCCTGAGTAATACCAAAACCAGAATTGTATGGACTATGGATCCTGCCCCCCAGTTTGTGCTCAGAATGAAAATCCCTAGCAAACATAACGACATTTTGTTTAGAAGAAGAACAGAAATGCAAACTTTTGGAAACTAAATTGTCAGTTTGTCACCATTACTGATTTAAAATATTTATAAAGTATGTATAAGCCCACCTTCCTCCCAGCACCATGCAATTTTTTACATTACATAAACAATAATAAAACAAAGAATTAATAGTTTTATGGCTTTTGTTAAAACCTCATGCCCAAGATTTGTACAATCTAAAGCAAAAGCTTCCATGAAAAGAAGAAAAAAATCTGGGAACATCTAAGTGTTTCATATATGGACTATATAAGGCATGACTTTTCATTAACTATATACTGTATTTACAAGAGTGGTTTGGACAAAGAAAGCAGATTTACACTGCTTGGATTTTTGGGGGGTTATGGAAGGGGGCATGATTTGGTTAACCACAGAAATGTCTCCTTGGGAAAGGTTCCAAGCATTCCATTCTCTAATGAAACAACTGGAACAGAATGCCTCCTTGCTAATGTTATATTTCAGTCATTAAAAATGTGCATTTGTGATTTTAAAACAGCTTGAGGCAAGGTACAGAGAAACACTGCTCTGGCTTCCATGTCAATTTTCTAGAGCAGACTCTGAGCTGCATTCAGGCTAAGCCATGCTATCTGTTGCAGGAAATACTGCAATTAGTTCATGCAACCCAAACATCACAATGTCATTGTCAGGGCTGGACCGTCCATAGAAGAATTTAGGCATTTGCCTAGGGAGCCACCTCATGAAGAGGCACCGCACTGGCCTGCCGTCTTCCTCCTCCTCCAGCCAGTTTTGCAGAGCCGCCTGACCTGTGCTTACTTCCACTCCGGCACCCCTGTCCTCTCACCGCCCTGCATGGCGGCGCATGCCGAGGGGAAGCCAGAGCCACATGGGCACCGCCAGGTTGGGCTGCAACTCCCGGGCCCCCAAAGCCACCCCCACAAGTGCAAACTTTCCATGTTGTGCTGAGCAAGGCGCCCTGGAGGGGGATGTCACCGCTGCCATCCTCCTTTTCCAGTCAGCTTTGCAGAGCCACCTGACCCACACTAGCTTCCACTCCGGTGCCCCTGACCTCTCACCGCACCATGCAGCGTGCACACTGAGGGGGAGCCGAAGCCACATGGCAGAGGTGAGCTGGTGAGAGCACCAAGGGGAAGCAGCGGCACCCTTCTGCCAAAGGATGGCTGAGGAAGAGGGCAGGAAGATGGTGGTGGCAGCAAGAGTGATGTGGCCAGCAGGCACAGCCAGTAGGCTGCCCTGGTCACAGGACTTGGTGCTGCAGTGGGCAGCATTCTGCAGGAACCTGGCAGTGCTTCCCTTGCACTTGGCACCCAGTGGGAAGAGCATGTGGGTCTTCATCAGCGCCAACCCCGAAGGTAGGAGAGGGGAAGGGGGTGGGGAGGGAAGGACAAGCCCCTGGCCTTGGCACCACCGGAGGGCTGGTGGGGTCCACATGTGAGTGGCAAGGGCTGGAGGGAAGGGGACTTGCCTCAGCTGGCTGGGAAGGAAGGAACCCAGGCTGCATGCTAAGCTTGATTGACGAGGAGGGCTGTGGAGGGATCTCTGACTTGGGAAAGGTTGTCAGTGGACTTGAATTTGGTCCCAAGCAGGACTGGGCTTTTGTGTTGCTGTCATTAGGCTGACTGTATGCCAAGCTGCAGAGTTCTGGGTGCTCTGGAAGTACCTTCCCCTCTTGGGGACGCATCGTGGCTCAGCTGTAGTAGAGCATTTGATAGGTATGAAGAAACTCTGGAGTACTTTCCATATGCTGAAGAGTTTGGGACTTTTCAATTTAGAAAAAAGATGACTAAGACTTTGCAGAGTTTATACAAAGGGTAGAGAGAGTAGACAGAGAGTGCTTTTTTCCTTTCCCCAAAATACTAGAACTGGAGGGCTTCCAATGAAGTTGATGGGCAGTAGATTCGGGATGGACAAGAGGAAATACTCCACACAGCAAGTGATTAAAATGTGGAATTTGCTGCCAAAGTATATAGTGATCGTCACCGATCTGATCCAGCAGGGCTCTTCTTTTCTTACGTCCCAGGTTCAATCCCTGGGTTATGAATGAAAGAGAGACAACAGGACCTTTCTGACACAGGAATCAACTGTGTGCCATAAACTGCATTTAACTGTGCTTTGCTGTGCATACCTTCTTAGACTATTCAATTGTTCTTTGTGTTTTTCTGTTTGAGAGAGAAAATCAGAGATTGTATTACTTGTTCTCACAATTAAAAACTAAAGAAATTAGCAATTTCAAATTTTGTGTTTTTCATTCTTCCTAAAATGCATTTATGTTTGAAAATTAGTGGGCACACAGTAGGGTTGCCAAGTGACTAACCAGCTTTAGCGGGGGAGCAGTGGTCCCAGTCCGGGACATTCATGCATGTGCCACGATAACGTTGCCCAGAAGTGACATCATCACACCGGGCACATCACCTGGCAATGTGCCCAGCATGAAGACATCACTTCCAGGCGACATCATCACGCCAGGCACATCAGCCCGATATGGCCACTTTGGGGTTGGATTCCCCCCACCAGCTGGATCCAGATCGTCAGATTGGGGGCCCTTTTGAGTGGGAAAATCCCTGCTCCTCCAGGGACCTGGTAGCCCTTGCACATGGGGGGGGCACCAGAAGGTAGCCTCGCCTAGTGTGCAAAAAAACCTGGTACCGGTCCTGGCACTGTGTGCAATGCACCACTTCCAGGTGCCACCATGAACATTCAGATATGTTCCTACCTACTAGCTGGTGGCGAGCACTCATACAAAAATGTGGGAAAGGCAACTCAAGGAAAATCAAATTATGGGACCTATATAGATTGTGTAAATTAAGCAGGTTTGTATACACGGTGCCTTAGCAAGGGAAATAGGCTCTAGGGTGGGTCCCTGGCCAGGATTCTATGGTCAGATGCTGTAGTCACAGTTGAATCTAATAGCAAACGGCTGACTGGCTGGCTGGCACCCATGCAGACAGCCAAATCCATGCATAGAAGCCTGCCTCAGCTATCCTTCACCTGGAAGAACCCCAAGTTTGCACACACACCCAATCTTACTTGCTGGGAGCCAACAGGAGTGGAACAGGAAGAGAGTCTACCCCTTCTCATGCCACTGCTGCCCAGATCCAAGAAGAGTTGCACTCTGCTGGTGTGGAGGGCAAAGTGATTCCAGCCAGCTGAGAGCATAGGGTTGCCAACCTCCAGGTAGTGTCTGGAGATCTCTTGGGATTATAAGTGATCTTCAGGTGAGATCAGTTCATCTAGAGAAAATGGCCACTTTGGAAGGTGGAATCTATGGCATTATAACTAGGGGTTCCAGGTCCCCTCACTGACATGGCAGGGGGATTTGGGAGCATTTCAGAGGTGGGCAGGATGTTGCGTGTGACACCCCCAACGTGATGACATCACCCTGAAGGGACGTCATCATGTCGGCAACATTTTTTGGCTTCAAAACCATATGAGTCTGCCCAAAAACCAGGGCACTGCTGCATCCAGAAGTGATGTAATCACAATGGGGATGTCGCACAGCGATGCACCTGTTTGGGGGTGGGGTTTCCCCCACCAGCCAGTTGGCCGCTGGTAGATCAAAATCCTCAAAAGCAGGGGAACCCTCACTGGGACCTGGGGGCTGGTAACCCTAATTATACCCCATTGAAGTCCCTCCCCAAACCCCACCATTTGTAGGCTCCACGCCCAAAATCTTCAGGTATTTCTCAAAGTGGAGCTGGTACCCCTACCTGAGCAGCTGCATTGCACAAGCAGCAGTAGAATTTAAACCACACTCTGTGGAAATGCAAAATCCCATGAAGAAGAGCTTCTGCCAGTGTTGCATTTAAATCACACCCACAATCCTTGAGATTTCAAACACCAGTTTGTTTACTTGCACAATGCAGCTGTAGAGAGTATCCTCAGCCCTGGAAATATCCTGCCAGCAATAGTAAGTTGTTTGTGCACATGTTTTAGTACCACAGAAGCCTATCTGTAAATGTAAATCATTGCAATATAATGGGTGATTGATTGACAACTAGTGTTGGCCTGCAAAACTACCATTCCCCTTCCTCTCTTCAGCAGAAGTAAAAGTTTAAGAAAGATAACAAGAGTACAGTCATGTTTCTTGCTGGGGGGGAAACAAAGCATTACAGTGCTTTATCTTTGCTTTCATTTTACAAAGTCAATTTACTGCCAAGAAAAGTGGGGGGGGACCATATTTCACTCATATTTAATCTCTGTTTTTAAAGTTCCCCACATTTCCAACCAATACTGTGCCTTTAAACATTTTAAATTCTAAAACAGGCTTATCTCTTACCTGTAAACATTGCCTCCAGTTTCCAGTGCCCCCCTCATTTATCCTTTCCACTGAAAAGGCTTTTATTAAACACCCCAGTAAGTTCCTTCATTATTTACATTCTATCAAATCACATTTCAAATGAATGTTAAATGCAGCACTAGGAAGACACCTAATATTGTTCAAACAGTAAGCTGAAGTCCTCTCTTTTTGTTCTTTTTCTACAATTTAGTAACTTCCAAATGAACTCCTGCAAAGTTCATTTGGAAGGCATGCTCTAATTTCACCACAAAACTTACCTGAATTGCCAAGAACATTTCTTAAGGATTTTAAATTCCAAAACGAAGCATTTTGTAGCACTTTAAACATACCCAATTAAAATAAAACTAAACAACATTGAATCAACTACTGGGCATCTGCTGCCCAAAGAGACAGAATTCGACTTGTTTTTCACTAACCCTAAACCCCAGTTTTAGTGGTATTCATTTTGAATGCTGGTCTGATTTATGCCTATATACTTATTCTCTCCTCCTCCTCCTCCTTCGGAATGGCAGGACTCCTTGAAGATATGCTACCTTATTCTCCCTGCATTTCATTCTTGTTTGGTTGAACTATATATTGTTTGTAAACTGTGAGCCAGTCACAAGGGACCACTGAATCGGCTGTCTTATCACACTTGTTGTAGAAAGATTTCATTATAATTTGCATTGGTAACTTGGGATGAATGTCACTGGTTATAAATACTCAGCTATTTGTGCATGAGTATTCATAAAAACACAGAAAACTGAATGATAAATGATTTATTAGGTCTATCCGAATGCCTGTATGAAGCCATTCTCCCCTTCAGATTTCCATACTCTGCTTAATGGAGGAGCGGGAGATGAGCAAGGGATGACAAATTATATGTGGGATTCAAATAGAAAGATCAAAACATTTGCAACAACATATTCTACAGCAGAATTCAGGATTGTCTGCGGATGCAGAATAAGGAGAACCAACACTGTAAACTGGGATAATCAAAGGGCCAGCTTTATTTTCATTGCTCAAGAGGGATTTGCAGTACATACAGGCCAAAAACCCATTCCAGAGGTAACTGCAGTGTGGGCAATTGGTAGGATAAAGAAGAGTCAGCAGGTCTCCTCTGTTTTTGCTTCTTTGATTTTGCAGATGAGGTCAACCTGGCTCCAAGCCCTGAGCCATCACTTCCGCATGACATCATCGCATCAGGGATGTCGCCCTACAATGTCCCTATTTGGGGGTGGGTTTTCCCCTGCTGGCCAAGTGGCCAGTGGTGGATCACAGCCCCCAATAGTGGGGGAACCCCAGCTGGGATGTGGCAACCCTAGCTCATGCTCCTCCTTGCCAGGCCTCCTTTAGTGTGTGAGTCCCCCTTTACAGGTGGGGGGTGGATCCAAGAGAAACCTTCCTGCCCCAGGTATGGCACAGCTAGCTATGGCCCCCCAGTGTGCCACTGAAGCTCAGGTGGGCCAAGCAGATGGAGGCACAACAAGGGTCATCAGCCCCAGCCCACACACTCTCCTCCCACTCCCAGACTACCATGCTGGTCACAACAAGGTGCCCACTGAAAGTAGGACTCCCAACCTTGGCATAGAACAGAACATTCACTCAAGTCCAATAGAATAAAATAGGAGTTCAGTGATGCCTTAATGACCAAAAAAAATGTATTACACCATACAATTCCACAACTTAGAGCTCACTTCATAAGAATCACAAGATATACACAACTGAAATGTGAGGGGAATAGTGTTGAAAAGAAGATCCAGTTCAAAGAACAATCAGTTCATTCCGAGTGGGCTGTTGTTGCATAGGCAAAATGGAAAATGTTTAATCTTGCATTGAGGTGTACACATTTTGCCGATCTAACAATTGTTGGGGGAGTCTCTCACATGCACTCTGAGTGAACTGATTACTCTTCAGACTGGATCTCATTCTGAACCAACCTTTCTTTGTAAAGACCCACCCCCTTCTGTGTGTAGATAATTTCCCTGGATGGATGAACACTCTGTGCACATCGGAGGAAATGAGCTCCAACTCATGAAGGCTGAAACAATAAATTTTGTTAGTTTTTAAGGTGCTACTGGGCCCCTATTTATTCTGCTGCTACAGACCAACATGGCTACCAATCTGGATTTATCATCAGGTCCCATGGGAACCGGTCACCTGAACCATTAACAGAATATCATTTGAAGCATACTATCAGCTGCATCCTGTGATGCTGGTCCTGGCACCCTATGCTACAAAGGGAAAACTAGGGGGGGAAGAGATTTCTCAACCAGGCACACACAGCATAGAAAATGATCTTAAAGACTGCCATTTGATAAACTGATATAGCAGCCAGAACCCTTGGAAAGCAGTCATCTGATTCATTAGCAAAACAACTTGAATGCACACAGCTTGAATTCCTGATGGCTAGACCTGGGTCACAGTGTGTGAAAACTAACAGAAGGAATAAGTCACGTGTTTCAACACTTGCTTCCAGAAAGTGATGTGCCTTGAAGCTTAGAGAATTTCTGTATACCACACATTGAGAAGCAAATGTCCATCTGCTAGGATTCTTTGGACAAGTTGAAGGAAGTGATTGTTTAATACTTGCCTCTCTTTTTGGTAGCTTAGGTTGTTGCTGTCATGAAATGCTTCTCTATATCTTAACTAAGGTTTTGTAACTTATGCACACCATCACCAGAGCCTTCATAGGAGCCACAGTGGTTAACCTTACACTGGAGAATGTCACAAAAATGAAATGCAGTGGGACCACTGTCCATGAGCACCTGCTCACTTTGTCTGTTTAAACTGTCCACAAATTTTGTTCAGTGCATGCAAACATGAAATGAAAATTAATTGTACCATTCAGGTTATATGTAACAGTATGGCTGCCTAAAGATATCACAAACAAACCACAAGATGTTTGTGACAAGAATGAGCCAAAAATCCTCTGGCTCTTGCACTCCCTTCCCCTTCTCTCACTCCACACCATGCTGAGACTCAGGGCTTCCCAATGGAAGAAGTCTTCTATTTAACTACAGTTTGCCATGATGCTTGAATTCGGATGCTCTCTTTGTTTCATTTTTGCCTGAACCCATGGTTTAATTCTAGTTTAGGATTCTAGTCCACCCCATCTCAAAACCAAGGTGGGGGGAACAGCGGGGTTTGCAAGCAGCCCAACAGATGGGGAAGTATGTGTCTGTCCTGATGCTGTTGTGTGTGTGTGGTGGCATGCCAGTATCGGATGAGCACCCTGAGGCATCATTTAAAATGGTGAAAGGGAAAACCCCAGACCAGAAGCCCAAGCTATGGTGCCTTCCTGCAGCTAGGACAGGAGAGGTGCCATTAGCCTTGAGCCACAGACTCTGTGGCTTAGGGGAAAGGACATGGCATGCCTCCCTCAAGCACTAGCAAATGCTTGAAATGCTTGGCAAAGAGAAACCAGGGCTGTTCTCAATTTGACAACTCAGAGCTCAGAGCGCAGGTAGGGTTGCCAGGTCTCATCTTCTCCCCAGCAGGGGGATTTGGGGGGGGGTCTGGGAAGGGAGGGGCCATTCCCAATGTGATGACATCATGCAGAGTGATGTCATTGGGGAAGCAGTGCCACACACCACTCCGCTTTTCCCCAACCATTTAAGGGGAACCTTCCCTTTAAATGGTTGGAGGGAAAGTGGGCACCGTGGCTGGCAGGGGAGGCGCACATGGTCCCCACTTGAAAAGAACAGGCACCACATGGACCTGCCCTGCAAGCCATGAATTTGTGACTTGCAGGGTAGGAGTGGACAGCCCCCACTTGAAAAGAGGGGGTGCCGCGGGCACCTGCCCTGCAAGTCACGGATTCATGGCTTGTGTGGCAGGCACATATGGTGCCCACTCCCTTTAAGAGGGGTGGGCACAGACAACTGTTGGACTGGGGCCTTCCCCCACCAGCCAGCTGGCCAGCAACTGGGGGGGAGCCCCAAAAATCAGGGGATCCCCTGCTTCCGCTTGGGGACTGGCATACCTAAGCTCAGGTGGTCCTGCTCAGAAAATCAGGGGCATGAAGACAGAGGAGGTCTGACTCTTCTGCATCCTTATCAAGAGACCACACTGCAAAACAGGAATGGAATGTGTTATGTGCCCCTGGCCGCTTCAGATACTGATTGGATGTAAATTAATAAAAGTTCACCCTTGCTTATCCCAACCAATGGTGTTGGCTCCCCTTATTCCACATCTGCCGGCAATCCTGGCTTGTGTACAAGATAGAAATTTCAATTTGTTTAAGTGCCCAGATCGAGACATCAGAAGAAACTGGTGGGCAGACTGAACATTTCCTAAACCAGGATTTCTTCTTAAACCAGGATTTCTTCCATTCCCATTTGGAGAATGAGAGGCATGTGACAACTCTTCTGGCCATGAGGAAAACCAAGTCATCTGTTGGTCAAACCATAAGAATTTTTGTGGCTCAATTTGGTAAGCAGCTGGCACAAGAACCAAAAACATGCAGCTGAATTCCAAGAATGAAACAATGGCATCAGAAGAGAGTGCTGAACTGCAGCTTTTGCCAACATATGGTCTCATACATAGGGTTGCCAGCCTCCAGGTAGCAGTTAGAAATTTCCTGGGATTACAGCTGATATTCAGATGACAGAGATCAGATGCCCTGAAGAAAATGGCAGCTTTGGAGGGTGATCTCTATGCCATTATACCCTGCTGAGCTCCCATTCCTGCGCAAACCCTCCCTTCCCCAGGCTTCCCTGCCCCCAATCTCCAGGCATTTCCTAGTGGGAGTTGGCAACCCTACGTCATACAGCTGATTGTGTTGATATATATCAACCCCCTCCCTTCCCCTCATGTATGAATTTGCCTGTCCCTGCTGTAAGCCCACACTGATGTTTAACGTTTAGTAAACCCTTTCGAATCTTGCCTCCCCTTCCCCAGAATTCGGGGGTCTGCAGCTATGTTTATTGAATGGCCTACTTAAGCCCTTATATAAAGCTCCTCACATGCAAGAAGAATAAACATAGTACCTAATAGTCATTTAAAAGCCTCTGCTTTCCAAGACTGGTATTTTTTTTCCGTAGCTGAAAATTTCAGACGCAGACCGCAGCACATCCCCCACCCTATTTTCAGCCATACACTGCACAAAGGAGTGGGTCAGAGCTACCCCTCCCTTCACTTCTGCCCTCACCTTTCCCCATCATCTCTCTCCTATTGACAGACAAATCTCAGACAAAGCCTGAAAAATTAAAGCTCTCTCAAGACATGTCTAGACTTCAATTGCGCAAGGCAAGGCATTTTTGAACTCGCCAACCTTTAAAGGGAGGAGAGCAGCTCAGACAGACTCAACTGACCCACCGGCAGCTAATGCCTTAACACCTTAAAATGCAAATAGCTTTTAATCTCATTAACAGTGACGCATATCAGGAGAGTGGAAGGAGAGATGAAAGGGAAGGAGGCCAAAGATAAGAAGCCAGCAATCTTTCTTAACTAGCTAAAATTAACCTCGAATGTTTATGCCATTCTTGGTTACTGCTTTTGGTGTGGGAGAAATCAACAAGGTAGATTTGATACCCTATATCAGACTCGTAAAAAGTCCTATGATGTCGTTAGCCAAATTCACTAAAACCGTGACTAATAAGAAAGCTAATATATGATATATGACTAATATTGCCCCCCCCCCAAACAGCGTTGCAATATATACAGGCACTCAATGGAGGCCAAAGTCATTTCCTGACTTCCAACGTTGCTGAAATATTCCACAGCTACTTCTCAAAGGCCCACCTGAAAGAGAAAGTGTTTATTTGTCCCCATGCACTTCTATACCAAGATAATGTTTTATTGATTTCAGATCCCGGAACACACTCTCCCTGAAGTCTTCTTAAAATCCTCATCAGCTGTGTGAATGATAGGGTTGCCAACTACCAGGTGGGGCCTGGAGATGTCCCTGATTTAAAACTCATCTCCAGACTGCAGACATCAGCCCCCCGGAGAAAACGGCTGTTTGGAGGGTGGACCGCATGGCCTTATACCCTGCTGAGGCCCCTCGCCTTCTAAACCCCACTCTCCCCGGCTCCATCCCCCAAATATTCAGGAATTTCCCAAGCTAGAGTGGCAACCTTAGCAAATGAGCCTAAAGCCTCTTAGCACCAAATAACATGCTGCTTGTCTAAGGAAATGCTCCTACTTCAGCTGTCCTATGCTATCCTCCAAGACTGAAATTAACTGGTTTTTTATAAACTAAATTTACAGGAGAAACTCAGCTGGGCTGATCCAAGTGCATAAGCTACTGATAACTAGGATGTCAGTATTTTTAGGTGCACCAATTAAGACCCATGTGATCCACCATGCATCCAGAATCCCTGTCAATTCTGTAGAGGGACAGAAGTACAATGTGTCTTACTACCCGGCATTCTCTTTTTAACTGCTTACGTTCTGCTTCTTAAGGCACTGTCACGCCCCTGCCGCAGTCCCGGTGGAGCCCCGCCCATAGCCGTGGCCAGGAGAGTCTGTGTGTGGGATGTCGGCCCTGGGAGTGGGGCCGGTGCTAAGTGGGGCTTGGCGTAGAGGCCTCAGAATGGAAGGCCTGGGGTTAGCGCCACCCCAGGAGTCCCCCTGCCTTCGGTCCCGGGAGACTGCTCACTGGGATGCCGTCTCTCTCATGCGCCTCCTCAGCGGCCGCATCCTTGGCCCGTCCTTCCTCCCCGGCTCCTCTGCCATTTTCCTCTTTTATTCTCCTGGCCTCACTCCCAGCACCACCCTTCTTCCCTGTTGCCTCCCGCCTTCCCAGGCCCCGCCCCCCTTGATAGCTCTGGACGCCCTCGTTCCTCTGAGGGAGTGACTGTCGTTGAGCCGGTGGTGGTCCTGTCGGCGCACCCCACTGCTGCCTTTCCTCCCTCTGCTGCTGGGGAGGGGTTCTTCTCGGTGGGCCGGTGAGGCCTCTCCCCTACCAGGCCGGCGTGCGCCGGACCGCCACCGCTACTCAGCTCTTCAGCAGGTGAGTGCAACGGGGGGGGCTGGGTGTGGAGGCTTCCCCTCCAGGCCCGGGGAACCGGGACAGGCACTAAAGCACTGCCAGCTAGCCTCAAGTCTTAGAGTTTGGAACTGTTTTGTCATAGAGATTCTGCTGTTGAAAACAACCGGTGACACCCAGCCCTGAAAGCCATCTTCTGTGCCTGCATTTGGTTGGCCAAGTGTTCTGTATGAATATATACCTACAGGTCCAAAGAATATAAGTTCCTTGATCATATTCCCAAGGGAACCCAGACTGACAGATTTACAGCTGGGTGACTTACCTACGAGATCATCCTTTCTCTAGCATCAGGAATACATGATGTACTGTGGGCAACAAAAGCAAACCACCAAAAAGGAAATCAATAATAAACTGATTTATGAGTTTTAAATAAGTCAGTACTTACTGGAGATACCAAAGTAATATATGTCTAAGAAACAGACAAATGGAGAGACTGATTATGAAAGCTTCTGCTATATTAATATAAATACCCTTCAGCTCTTCACAAAAGCAAGGGCATGTGTGTGTGTGTTTTAATGCATTAGCTGTTTCTTATGATGAATTGTTATCGGCACAAAGCATGTTCACATTGTTTACAATAATGTTAAAGAACTAGAAGCAGAGAGAAACAAGCTACGATTCTCCAAGTTAAAAGGACTTGTTTCTTTTTTTAAATGAAAGGTAGGAATTCAGAGGAGCCAGCAGATTGTGGCAATGCATCGTATAACGTCACTGTGCTATAGCAATCTAGCAACTGATTTTTTAAAATATGAAGCCTGAACAAGCCCTCTGGTGGTGGGGGTGGGGTGCAAAGTGTGGATGGAGCCTTCAAAATGGTGCACCTTCCTATCCATTTGGCATGCAAAAGCATTTTAACTGAGATATTTTCAAAATATCACGTTAGATCAGGTTTCGGAAATATTGAAGCAATGCAGGGGAAAACATGGAGATGTTTTCTGCAGTGTCAAATTTCCCTGCACCTGCACTTGTATTTCTCTGCTGCTTTCCCTCGTTTCCACAGATGTTTTCACAGTCTCGGGTGCAAAAATGTAGTTTGTTCCCTGTTGCTCTACAGCAACAGACTTCCCTGTTTCCGGGAATTCCCATGCTGCACTGCAGGAGGGGGCAAACTGTGTTTTTGCTCCTGGGATGGAGAAATCATCTGTGGAAGTGAGGGAAAGCTGTGGATGAATAGAAGAGCAGGCAGGGGGGAACTTGGCCCTGCGGAAAACATCGGACAGTGAACAACTGGGGAATGACATTGTGTAGTTGCTCCAAAAATACCTGTTCCTCTTTGGATACCAAAACAGAGCAAAACATACATGTGGAAGCAACCTTAGATTAATTTTTCCATGCTGAGTGTAAAGACCTCAACACTTCTGCATACAGAAGAAATACAAAGATATTTTCTGTGGCCTTATATTATTGATCTGTAAACCATATGCTGTAACGAGATTCAAATTCTATGAAGTTAGTAACATTTTCAGTGACATACTAAGATAGTTATAAATGTGGTTTATATGTCATACTTTGTATATGACATTTTAAGATACTGGTCATAATAGTGGTCATTCTTAATGCTGGTTAAATTATCAAACTACGACTGGAGTGATTCGGTTGAAGTGTCCAATCTGCCACATGACTCATTACGTAACTTGGGCAAGTCACAATCCCCCAGACTAACCTACCTTACCAGCCTGTTGTGAGTATAAAATGGAGGAGGACTGAAGAATGATATACACCCCTTGAACATATGAAGAATAACAGAACTTAGTGCTCTCCTTAACAGCATAACTAATGTAGTGTCACCACGGTCCTGCGCAAATTAAAAGGGCAAGGACATACAACTTCCATATGCACTTATAGGCAGCAAATTAATGAGTATTGTAGTTGTTACATATTTTTATTGACAAACACATCTGAGCAGTCACAGTGGTTATCATACAATCACTACTGTTCTGAAATATTTTTCAATTAAGATTTACAATGTATTCTGTTTACATTTTTTTACCAGAAGTAGATCAGAGCTAGTGTGAATGTATGAAGTGCCATAGCAATGATTCTTGGTCCAGATCTCAGGTGTGTCCATCAGCAGGTCCATCACCTCTGCCTCACCAGGCCCATCCCAAAGGAGAGTAGCAGTGGCACTGTTTTTTGCCGTCCCTGCATTTCAATGGGTGCAACTATTACTGCTGTATGACAAGTCATACATGGTTCTTCCAAGCCCAGCTTGAAAAAGTAGACTTCCTCCATACAATGGACACAGTCTAATCCCCTTTCACTCAATATAAGTTATTCATACTCTAGAGTAACTTGTATATAGAGAGAGGGCTGGGTGGGAATATGGGAGGTGTGCACAATAAATCTGCCAATGTTTTATCTGTACATGAGTCACTGTGCACACACTGGCAAAGAAGAGGGAACAGGACCCTCCAGTCACCCACGTGCAAGCAGTGTGCCTATGGTGAACAGGCTCATCATACATGTACACTTTTGCAGACAATCCACTCTCTGAATCAAAATACCAATCATTCCCAGACTGTGCAATCAAGATGACACAGTCTTTGTGCTTTTTTACAGCTACATCTTTTTTACAGATGATGTGCATCTCAGCTCCTGTTTTGACCCACTTGCATATTTTATATTTCTTGCATAAAATTCCTTAAGAGTTTTTTTGGTTTTGTTCATTGTTTGCAAAAAAGAGAGAGAAAGATGAGCTATATACATAATAAGAATTGAACTTTAACTTAACTTTGACAATCTTGAAATATGTACCCCTGGAACTGGAAATATATCTTCTTGGAATTACTTTCTGTTGCAGCTCGTGTTCCAGTCCTTCTGCCATTAATGGCATTGATATCTTGATGAGCCCTTATATTAGATGAACATCAGAAATGGTGAAGCCACAACAGGATCTTCAATGTTCTGACACAGCACTACAGGATGGCAAGAATTAAATTAACAGCATCTTCAAATACCTTTGAAAAGTGGTCAGAACCAAGAGCTACAATCTCACTACCTAATAATCTATCACCACTATAATATTAGCCATCCTTCTGAACTGACCCAGTGTGAACAGCAAAGATCATTGTTACCAGCTAAGCAGAGTGAAGCAGCAATGGCGAACTTCTCAAATTACAGCAACCACTACCTCATACAAACAAGCAAATGGCTACCTGGAAAATATGGAGAAGCTTCTTAGTTCACTCATCTGACCAACCCATATTTACCACACAAGGCAGAAAGAGATGAAGAAAAATTAACCTTGTGTCAAATTTTCCAAATGACCAAGCTTCTCCAATGTGAGACAGTGGGCCACCTGGCTGTGTATATCCAGTCTTGGTCTATGTGTGGTGTCACTAGGCCTCTGGATCATTCTCTTTAGGGAACATGGTTATTATTGTGTTGCGACAACTGCTCAATAATACACAGTTCTGTACTTAACCATAAAAATATTTATGAACAAGTGAAATCACAGGTTCCAGGCAAAACTCAGAGACTAAAGACATGCTTATCTACGCACGTCATCACTTCAGGGCCAGCTCCTCTAGAGTGCCTCAGATGAATTGCAGCAAAACTAAAAGCAGGCTATGTCTGCTGAGTCATTGTGTTCTAACTGCCATAACTGCACAAAGCAACTGCAAAAACTGCAGCAAGATGAAATAGCTATTTCCACATAACTATGACTGTGTGGCTTACTCATAATTGTTTCATTATGCATAGAAGGCAAAATAGCCAACAACTACAGGTGGTGTGGAGTTTTTATCACTCCACCCCCTCCAAAGTTCAACAGTAAGCCAGACAAATGGATTGCACAATAAATACGTTTTCAGTTAAATTGGATTCTGGATAGGAAATAGTCATTTTACCTTGACAGTAATATGGCAAAACAAAACCCATTTGATACAAAGTGCACCACACCATAATAGATTTTGTAAAATTATTTACACCATTCAGAGAATACAACATCATATACGGTACTAGGAACTAACCCAAAATCAAACAGTAATGTCATCTAGGCAGAAAGCCTTTGGGAGGTGGGGACTGCATTCCTCATGGTAGAAATATTTGAAAGGCTTCCATCTACCCTTTTGAGCAAATAAGCAGTTGTAACATGAAACGTCTGCAAATGAGATTAACATTTTAACAGCTTTTAAGATGGAAGCTACCTAATACAAATTGTACGTGAAATTCTGTGGAATTCATTCTGAACTTCAGCACAAACTATAAGAAACATAATTTTAGATCCAAAAATCGTTTCTATATAGGTTGCACATAACATTATATATTAATATGTTCATAAATCCTGGGCCATCTCAGCCTTCAACATCTAGATCTCTGCAGTCTATTTATGCAATATTAATGTAACTACTCCCAACATTTTCTCCTACCTCATAATCCCACCTATTGCATTTGGCTTCTCAACACACTGACATGCCAAATTCCCTCTCATTTACTGGAATGAAGTCTTGCTCCAGAGTGGCAAAATCCTGTTCATTTTTTTAAAAAGAGGATCAAGCACCAACTTGAAGGTGTGAGCTCATGCGCCAGTATAGCATTCCATCATTTTTTTTGGCACAACTGTGCCAATTTTTTTTTAAATGCAGAAAACCAGACAGAAATGCCTCATAACCCTTCTATTCCTTTGGGGACCATCTCCATGGTACTTATGTTTCTGTTCACATCCACCAACCAGTCTCTGTAACCCATACTTTTCTGGAGTTTCATCCCATACTAGGCTTTACTCATGCACACAGCTAGTAAGGAGGACTGTTCTGCAGTCCCCTTTGGCAGATTCTGTGTTTCAGAAATGTCCCAGGGAATGGGGGGGGGCTGCTTTTTCTGGGGTTGCATCTAACTCTGGATGTGTCACACTGTGCTCTTGGCCATTATCGGTATATGTCTAATTTTCTGAATACTGTTATCATATTATTTCAACCAGTCAATGCCTTTAAATAGCAACACTGACCACTTTATGAATATAGGTCTCAGTATGAAAACCTAGCACTTGCAGAACAATATTTCAGCTGGATGCAAATTAGGCCTGAATGCTGTCAAATTAATCTAAATTAAAAGCCAGGAGCCTAAGCTCTCTTGCCTGTTTGCCACAACCCACAGACAACGAAAGGCCTCATTATTAAAATTACATCTAGAAATGCAAGTATAATCTCCATTTGGTGGGTGTGCATGAATGTCTCTGTATTACAAGTCCTGTATTAGGAGTCTGTGCTCTAAACATAACAGAATCTATTATGCCACCACAAGCGAGAGCTGGTTGCTTAAAGCTCAGACTATAAAAATCCTGTAAAAATCTTAGGCAGGTTTTTGTAATAGAAAAAGGGAAACAAATAACAAACAAACAACAACAACAAAAACCTGCAGCCAGGGTTTAAACACAGCTAGGACTTTAAAAAAAGGGTTTTTTTTTCAATTTTAAACTAAATCTAAATGTTTAAGCTGATTCTCATATTATTTAAAGATGGGCTTTTTTCCTACAAGAAAACAGACAGATACCTCTTGTAACTGCTGAGGATATTTAGCTAGAGTCCCCTTTAATTCAAGCCTAAAAGGGCTCAATTAACATCTGAAATTAAACTAGCATTTGAAGTAAAAGGCAGTCTGGGAAGAAGAAGAGCTCTTATCTGAGCAGCTCCCTTTCAGCAATACCCATTGTTAATCAACCAGAGGCTGACTCACTCATTCTCCTTTATTGGTTACCTCCCAATCAGTGTGATTGGCTCGGGGGGGGATTGGCCTAAGCTATTTATTTAGGGCTCCTATGAGCAGGCCCCAGCTCTGTGAGGTAACAAGCCCCACTCTAGTGCCAAACTGTTCCAGATCCAGTGACGAAGTGTCTGGAACAAGGGACTAAACAGGCAAGTTTAGCAGACATGCAAGTTCAGCAGCAGGGTGAGAAAACCAGGGCACTAGTCTCTTCATGTCCCTAAAAGGGTAAGCACACTTTCCACAAGCAGATCTACATAAATAGGAATTTTATTTAAAAAGGGAGAGGAATGAATTTTGAAGGTAGAATGCCAGAAGGGAGTTAGAGGCTATCCAGTGTATTGCACTGAGTGCAACATGTACGACTATCTGCCAAGTGGACAGAAGTCATGAGTGTGTGCTTGGTGCAAGGAGCTCCTGGTTCTCAGGGAACAAATTTATACCCTTGAGGCCAAGGTGGCTGGCCTGGAGAAGCAGAGACCGTTAGTTAGGCCCACAGAGAAGACTCCTGGGGACTTGTTAGATGTGTCTCACTCTCAGAATGGCAGTCCCACAGACAGGGAACATGAGGGTCAAGGGGAAATAGAGCACCGTGCTGAAGAGAGGGAGAATGTTCCTTCAGAAGGGACCCTTCTACAATTGGTGATCAGGTATCCTTTCACACCAAGGAACTATCCCTGGGCAGGGAGGGAGGGAGGGAGGGAGGGAGGGAGGAGGCTCTTGGTAGTTGTCGATTTGATCCCTAGGCATGTGGATAGATGGGTTGTGAACCCACATACTGACTGCATGGTAACTTGCTTGCCTAGTGCAAAGGTAGCAGACATTACACATGGTCTGGTAGACAGTGTTGTGGAGGAGCCAGTGGTCATAGTACAAATTGGCCCCAATTATGTGAGGAAATGTAGTTGTGTGGTCCTGGAGGAAAAATTTAGGCTGCTAGGCAGGGAACTCAAGGCGAGGACCTCCAAGGTAGCTATCTCAGAAGTGCTGTCTATTCCACACACCGGGCCAGCTAGGTAGACCCAAAGGAGAATATGGTGTAGGGAGAAAGGATTTAAGTTTGTTGGGCACTGGGATGATTTTTGGAACAAGCAGAATCTGTACAATAGAGACTGCCTCCACTTGTCTAGAGAAGGAACCAGGCTGCTGGCGCTTAAAATCAAAAAGGTGGCAGAGCAGTTTTTAAACTAAATCCTGGGGGAAAGCCAACAGGAGATTAAATGGATTAGGACTGGCCACTGAGAAGGTGACAGACAATATAGACTGCCTGACAAGCTCTAGAGGACATAGAAGAAAGGTTGCAGGCTTATCATGTCTGGGAATTATAGATTAAACATTATATGCAGATGCCAGAAGTGTCCAAGGTAAAATGGGCCAGCTGAATGCTTAGTGTCAGAGATGAACATACACACTGTGGGCATTTCAGAAACTTGGTGGAATGAGGATCATTAGTGGGATACAGTGATTCCTGGATATAAATTGTATCAGAAGGATGGAGAGGGAAGGGTCGGAGGTAGAATGGCTCTGTATGTCAGAAAGGGTATAGAATCCAGTAAAATTGAGAAGCTAGAGAAATAGATTCACTTACAGAAACACTATGGTTGGATATAGTGGGCCCAAAAAGGAAGCTTCTGGGAGTGTTATTGCCCACCCGATCAAAGGTTAGAGGATGATATAAAATCAGCAAAAGGATTAAGGAAAGCAGCTAGACCAAATAACTGTGTCATAATAGACTCAGGTGGGTAGCCATGCTTGTCTGAACCATGAGGAAAAAAACTGAGTCCACTGGTACCTTTAAGACCAACAAAGTTTAATTCTGGGTATAAGCTTTCGTGTGCTCAAAAGCTTATACCCAGAATTAAATTTTCTTGGTCTTAAAGGTGCCACTGGACTCAAACTTTGCTCTGTGTCATAATAGGTTATTTTAACTACTCACACATTGATTGAGTTCAAGTCAGGAGAAAGGGATTGGGTTTCTAGATACTCTCAATTACTGTGCCAAGGAGCAGATGGTCACAGAACCTACCGGGGGGAGGCGATCTTGGACTTGGTCCTAAGTAATGCTCAAAACCTGGGGAGAGATGTAAATGTGATAACACCAGTTAGGAACAGTGACCATAATGCTATTAAGTTTAGCATTTATGCAAATAGGGAGTTGCCCAAAAAGACCAACACAACCACATTTAACTTTAGAAGGGGTAACTTCTCTCAAATGAGGGGGCTTGTGAAGAAGAAACTGAAAGGAAAGGTAAGGAGGGTCAAATTCCTTTGGGAAGCTTGGAGACTATTTAAAATTACAATCCAGGACGTTCAGATAAAATGTATACTACAGGTTAGGAAGGGTACAAATTGTTATAAAAAAGCCCAGCATGGTTAATAAACAAAGTAATGGAAGCAATAAAAGGTAAGAAGGATTCCTTTAAGTGGTGGAAGGCTAGTCTGAGTAGGGTAAACAGGGCCAGCTTGCTCACTAGGCGAACTAGGCGTTCGCCTAAAGCACACCGGCCCTTAGGGGTGCCAAAAGCCCCCTGCCCCCGCCAAAAAACGCCACGCCTTCCCTGGCTTGCCAGGGCGCCCTGCAGCTGCGGGGCACACAGGCAAACCGGTGCTGGGACGGAAGGGGTGGGGGTTAAACCCCCACCCCTTCCCTGGCTTGCCGGGGCACCCCGTAGCTGTGGAACGTGCAGGCAAGCCAGCACTGAGACGGAAGGGGTGGGGATTTAAACCCCCGCCCCTTCCCTGGCTTGCCATCACACCTCGCAGCTGTGGGGCGCACAGGCAAGCCGGCGCTGGGACGGAAGGGGTGGGGGTTTAAACCTCCACCCCTTCCCTGGCTTGCAGCTCACCCACCCTCACCCTCTCCCCTGGGGGGGAGAGGAGCAGGGGCGGTATGGTGGGTCTCCAGGCCCCGCCGGGAGGTTGGCATCTGCAACCCACATAGGGCGCAGAAAAACCTCAAGCCGGCCCTGAGGGTAAATAAAAGGGAGCACAGGCTTCAGCAAATAAAATGCAAGTCAGTGATCAGATAGACAAAAAATGGACTATGAGGAACATATTGCAAAAAACATAAACATTAATAACACAAATTTCTTCAAATACATTTGAAACAGAAAACCAACCAGAGAGGCAGTGGGGCCCTTGCATGACCAAGGGGTAAAAGGATGATTAAAAGATGAAAGGGAAACAGCAGAGAAGCTGAATGCATTTTTTTGCCTCTGTCTTCACTATGGAAGATGAGAAGTGCTTGACCACTCCATGGTTTCCTGCCCTGAAAAACACAAAATGCTCTACAGCTGGCAATAGCACTACAGATAAGATTAGAGTTTCAATAGCCATTCCACACACAAAAGAACCTCCTCAAACCTCCTCAGGAAACAATCCACAGACAAAAGAACCTCCTCAGGAAATCTCCTCCATTAGCATGTTCATAGCCTGGAGAACTACACAAGATAATTGACTCAGCCCTACCCCGCCTTCCAAGATAGAAATAAATTACTTGCCTGCCATTTTTCTGCTCACCTTGACATACAGAGTACTCCATCTTTCTGTGTTATACCTCTGAGGATGCCAGTCACAGCTACTGGTGAAACGTCAGGTCCTACAATGCCAAGACGACGGCCACACAACCTGGAAAATCTACAGCAGCTAATGAACTCCAGCCATGAAAGTCTTCAACAACACACTCCAGAACTGCTGATTTTGGGAGGGGTGACAAGAGAGGAGGTCCTACAACTGATGGACAAACTAAAACCCGACAGATCACCAGGGCCAGATGGCATACATCCAAGAGTTCTGAAAAAACTCAAATGTGAACTTGAGGATCTCCTGACAAAAATATGCACTCTATCACTAAAATCTGCCTCCATTCCCGAGAACTGGAAGGCAGTTAATGTAACTGCCATCTTTTTTAAAAAAGGTTCCTGAAGAAGTTTGGCACTAAGTCCAGTTCTTTTTAACTTGTTCATTAACGATTTGGATTTGAGAGTAAGCAATTAAGTGGCTAAGTCTGCAGCTAGTTGTTCAGGGCGGTGAAAACCAGGGAGGACTATGAAGTGCTCCAGAGTGATCTGTCAAAGCTGGGCAAGTGGGCATCAACATGGTGAATCAGGTTCAACATGGGCAAGTGCAAAGTAATGCACATTGGAGCCAAAAATCATAACTCTTAACTATATGTTGATGGAATCCACGTTGGCGGTAACTGACCAGGAGAGAGATCTTGAAGTCATGATAGATAACTCACTGAAGATTCAAGTAAGTGTGTGACTGAAAAGAAGAGGAAAAAAACACCCGCAAATGCTCTGCTGGGGATTATTAGGAAGGGGACTGAAAACAAATCAATCAGTATCATAATACACCTGCATAAATCTTTGATGCAGCCTCATTTGGAATGCTGTGTACAGTTCTGGTCACCGCACCTTTAAAAAGATATTACAGCATTGGAAAAGGTGCAAAAAGGGCAACTAAAACTATTAAGGCAATGGAACACTTTCCCTAAGGTTATAAGAGGTTAGGGCTCTATAGCCTGGAGAAACAACAATTGATGGGTAACATGATAGAAGTTTATAAAATTATGCATTGGATAGAGAAGGCAGAGAAAGAAGTACTTTTTTTCCCTTTCTTACAATATAAGAATGTAGGCACTCAATGAAATTAATGAGCAGTAGGCTTACAATCGATAAAAGGAAGTACTTCTTCACCCTAAGAGTAATTAACATGTGGAATTCACTGCCACAGGAAGTGGTGGAGGCTCCAAGCATAGACATTTTCAAGAGGAGATTGGATAAACATATGGAGCAGAGGTCCATCAGTGGCTATTAGCCACAAGGTTTAAATGGAACACTGTGTCTGGGGCAGTGATGCTCTGTATTCTTGGCATATGGGGGGCAATGGTGGGAGGGCTTCTGGAGTTCTACCTTGATGGCACCTAGGTTTTGGCCATACTGTGACACTTAGGCTGCGATCGCACATACTAAATAATCACAATTCACTTTCAATGCAGTTTCAATGCTCTAAATAATCACAATTTACTTTCAATGCAACTGGATTTTTACTGTGTGAACTGGCAAAATCCAATTTGAAAGTGCATTGAAAGTGGATTAATTAGTGTGTGTGACCGCAGCCAGAGTGTTAGACTGGATGGGCTATTGGCCTGATCCAACATGGCTTCTTTTATGTTCTTAAAATCCTATAAATTTAAGCTCTGGGGTCATCACCTGGATCTTTACTTTAAAGTGGCAAATACCACCAAGACATGTTGAAATTATTAAAAGTATTTGTTATACAGATAACATTTGTGTTGTTCACTCTATAGTAATCTGTTCAAAAGCATCTGTTTATTCAAATGATAATATTTCTTGCCTACAATCTTAATTAATTTTTCATCTCAATAAGACAATCCTTTAGAAAGAAAACCCCAAAGAATTTCACCCCTAGCCTCCAAAATCCATTTTACTGGGGTATCGTAGAGTGTAGCATACTGTATAAAATCAGAATTTGCTAAACAGCCTGGTCCTTACTCCCAGCTGGCTTGCCCCTTTAATTTGTTCAGCTCTACCCCATACCAAACACAAAGAAAGAGTGCAGATCTGTAAGCTGCCAGGATGCTGCCCAGACAGGAGAAGCATGGTCTTTCACTCCGTCTGCCCACATAGCAAAATCCATACGTACATGGGCACTATCACCAACCTAGCCTTCGCTCTGAATGTGGAGGAACAATGACAGAGGAGACACTGATTTTTCTGACCCTCAGTAGAGCTGAACATCAGCATGACAGAAGACAGAAGTTCCTCACTGCCTGCATGTATGCGTGACGTAACTGAACCACAGTGTGTGTTGGAAATGGTAGTCCTCCAATATACTGTCTCGGACAATATCACACACAAATTCTGCCAAGCAATAAATGGACAATAATAATGATTTTTGGTCTACACGGCAATCCCTGACAAATTATACCCCCAACTGTCTCACTGACAGACAGAATTCACTTTGAGAACGCTCTCCGAAGCTGCAAGTTGTTTTCTCTTTTGCTATTTGTTGACCTAAACATATATCTGCACAACAATCCTCATTCCTTTTCTCCCACTATATCTCCTTGCTTTCCTCCTCTTGCCTTGTTCTATTGTGTTTTCCTGAATCTCCTCATTTTATTGTTGTTCCCATTTCTGAAGAATGTTCTGTACAATTCCTCTTAAAAGCTTTTTTTATTTTGCTCAATGCCCAAGTTTTCAAATGGTCAGAAGTATGCTAAATTGTTATCGACAAAGGACAGGGATAGCTTTCATGGAAGAGTTATTTTAGATAGGGGGAAATGAAAGATTCAAAATCAGTGGTGGTTCAACACCACCACAAGTTATGACGAGAGCCAGTGGCACGGAAGGAGGCAATGGCTGCGATTTGCACCAACAATCGTTTCACAGACCTCAGCTGCCGTGCCTGGAGTGATAAAACTACCTTGAGCTGGCCTTGTTCGAAATATAATTGTCATAACAATACAAGTGTACAAATATTCCAACAAATCTGCCATCTGGGAGACTAAATTTTTTGAGCCCAATGCATCTTCTCAAACAGACTGCATAGTCTGGCAACAATATCCATTGATATGCTGACAATGTTAAATAACTTACTTCGTGACATGGGTTTTTAATTGATAAAAATCTTACTATTATTAAATGACATTTATTTATTTATGAGCAGGGCAAATTGATATTGTCACTAAATGATATTAATTTAATCTTTCATCAGAGTGAAATCGGGACCTAATAATATAAACCACAGCAACTGTACTGTGCATAATAAAAATTCTCAAATCCAAATTCTAATCCAACAGCAATACCTGTCATTATTTATACTATTACTATCTATTTTCCCCACATCAATGCACATACTGTGGTCAATGTGATATTATCCAACCCTACTTTCCTGGTTTCCCACATACAGTTTTATATGCTGCTTCCATAATTCACTGAATCGAAAAGCTTCACACTGAACTTCATGGCTACACATAGTAATAATAATACAATAAAATGAAGGAGGGGAAGCCAGATTGGTGAGCAGTCATACCAATAAGGAAGCCTGTTATTTCCAAAGGAAAATCTCTTGCCAACTGGCAGTTACAAAACAAAGTCACATCACATAATCCTAAAGACACTTTCTTGGGACTAAGACATATTAAAAAGACCTGAGTAGGACCTGAGCAGACCTGCTTTGGAGTGCTTTTTAAAAGTCACTGTATATTTTGAAAAAAATCTTGCGTATTCTGTGATCGCAAACTGCACTTTGACTGCAAGTTTTAGACTTAAAAGAAAAGTGAACTGCTGACATTTCCATACAGGAATTTCAAATACAAATACGTAATAGCGTTCCAGTTGCTGACCTTTGTAATCTGTACACTTCCAGGGTTTCCAACTAAAACAAAATGATACCCAGTGGAAAAGTGTTCAACTTTCATGATCTCTATATACAAAATGTTTCTATCCAAAGAAAGGCACTGAAATGGAAAACATAGATGGGTTTTTTTTCCCACCCTTCCCTTGAGAATCGCAAAATATGCAATTCAGGCAAGCACAGATGTTTAATAAGATTGTTGCTTCTCGCAGGCTGATTTCTTTTCTTTTTTAAGAGAAAGACCATCTTTTTTTAAAAAAAGGGGGCACATGAGCAAGCGACTACATGAGCTGGAGCTCCCATTTTATTCAGTTAACAAAAACAGAGAGATGAATGAGCCTCTCATTGCAGCTAGGTCAGCCTATACCAGGGGACTCATATCTGGCACGAGCATAGCCCAGCTGTGCAAAAAGCACCACCCCAAACCCCACCCGATGCCAATGTCATGACCCAGCTACTACAAGCAAGGGGTTATTGTGCAGCGATAGTAAATTATAGCAACAGACTGTTGTGGTTGGAAATGTGCAATCCTGCTTTGTCCCACACCACCTGGACAAGCGCTGGAATTAGAAGGGGTCCTGCTCTCATACTGGCACAAGCTGAGTGACTGATGCATCCTAGAATTTATGGCTGCTCAACTTCATCTGCTTACAATAACCTCTCTCAGAGCTGGGCATCACATGGGATGAACTGCCTCTGCCTGACATCATCCCAGCTGATGTGTTCCACTCTCAGAAATACACCCTTGTTTCATGAATAGTTGTTATTAGCATCTGCATTCCCTGCTTCCCAGTGAAAAACTAACATGCA